>OZ020306.1:9509550-12183291 GCA_963971305.1 Arcuatula senhousia
TCTGGTGGGGTTTGTTGTATATAATATCATGTTTTATTGTCTCTACCATTCTGGTGGGGTTTGTTGTATATAATGTAATGTTTTATTGTCCCTACCATTCTGGTGGGGTTTGTTGTATATAATGTAATGTTTTATTGTCTCTACCATTCTGGTGGGGTCTGTTGTATATAATGTAATGTTTTATTGTCTCTACCATTCTGGTGGGGTTTGTTGTATATAATGTAATGTTTTATTGTCTCTACCATTCTGGTGGGGTTTGTTGTATATAATGTAATGTTTTATTGTCTATACCATTCTGGTGGGGTTTGTTGTATATAATGTAATGTTTTATTGTCTCTACCATTCTGGTGGGGTCTGTTGTATATAATGTAATGTTTTATTGTCTCTACCATTCTGGTGGGGTTTGTTGTATATAATGTAATGTTTTATTGTCTCTACCATTCTGGTGGGGTTTGTTGTATATAATATCATGTTTTATTGTCTCTACCATTCTGGTGGGGTTTGTTGTATATAATGTAATGTTTTATTGTCTCTACCATTCTGGTGGGGTCTGTTGTATATAATGTAATGTTTTATTGTCCCTACCATTCTGGTGGGGTCTGTTGTTTATAATGTAATGTTTTATTGTCTCTACCATTCTGGTGGGGTCTGTTGTATATAATGTAATGTTTTGTTGCCCCTACCATTCTGGTGGGGTCTGTTGTATATAATGTAATGTTTTATTGTCTCTACCATTCTGGTGAGGTCTGTTGTATATAATGTAATGTTTTATTGTCCCTACCATTCTGGTGGGGTCTGTTGTATATAATGTAATGTTTTATTGTCTCTACCATTCTGGTGGGGTCTGTTGTATATAATGTAATGTTTTGTTGCCCCTACCATTCCGGTGGATTTTCTGTGGCCAGTACAGATGTAGGGTGAATGTGTAGAACATGGTCGTCACGTGCTGTCTTGTATACCCCAGAGTAGTGGAACTTGGCAGTGTTTGCAAAAAATCCAGAGGTGATACATCGTCTTAAAGCATCAACATCATCTGAAAAATAAAGTTTTAGTTTAATACATATACTTTGATTCATGAATCCATGAAAAAGCTATATCAAGCTACAACAAGAGGCTCCCAGGAGCCTGAATCGCTCACCTGGTCTTGATGTTGACCCTATACTTTGGTAGAGCTAAATGAGCTGAACATTTATGCAAGCAACAGCTTTTCTCTATCTGCAATAGTTTTCATTCTATAGGCCAAAAACACCATTTTTCACCTATAAGGGGCCATAACCCCTATAAGGAGTCATCTGACAAATCGACCCTATGGAGACTTTTGTAGAGCTAAATGAGCTAAACATTTAAGCAAGCAACAGCTAATCTCTATCTGCAATAGTTTTCATTCTGTAGGTCAAAAACATGAAAAATGGCTATTTTTCACCTTTAAGGGGCCGTAACCCCTATAAGGGGTCATCTGACAACTTCGACCCTATAGAGACTTTTGTAGAGTTAAATGAGCTGAACATTTAAGCAAGCAACAGCTAATCTCTATCTGCAATAGTTTTCATTCTGCATGAAAAAACGCTATTTTTCAGGGGCCGTAACCCCTATAAGGGGTTATCTGACAACTTCGACCCTATGGAGACTTTTGTAGAGCTAAATGAGCTAAACGTTTAAGCAAGCAACAGCTAATCTCTATCTGCAATAGTTTTCATTCTGTAGGCCAAAAACATGAAAAATGGCATTTTTTCACCTTTAAGGGGCCGTAACCCCTATAAGGGGTCATCTGACAACTTCGACCCTATAGAGACTTTTGTAGAATTAAATGAGCTGAACATTTAAGCAAGCAACAGCTTATCTCTATCTGCAATAGTTTTCATTCTGTAGGCCAAAAACATGAAAAAATGCTATTTTTCACCTTCAAGGGGCCGTAACCCCTATAAGGGGTCATCTGACAACTTTGACCAAATGGAGACTTTTGTAGACCTTTTGATGCTGAATCAGTAGCGTGGCCTCAGATTTCCTCTATCTCTTATACTTTTTGATTTATAAGCCAAAAACAGTAGTCTGACCCCCCTAGTCTATTTTTAGTAACGGCGGCCATGTTTTTAAACGGATCAAAAATCAAAACACAAGTTTGGTGCAGGACACCCTAAGGATCATTCATACCAAGTTTCATTAAATTCTGTTCGGTAGTTTCAGAGGAGAAGATTTTTGAAAAATTGTTAACAGACAACGACGACAGAAGACGACAGACGACGACGACGACGACGGACGCCAAGTGATGGTAATAGCTCACATGGACCTTCGGTCCAGGTGAGCTAAAAATTGATGCATTACTTTCTAAGTATATGAATCAAAGTTTTAACAAATCTGTCAAAACAAGCATTCTAAGAATATTGCAAAACAATTTATAGTCCCAACCGACCTCATATTTTGGTCACTGGTAAAAATTTGTCAAACAAATGAAAACCTAAACTTGATCAGTTCATTATCTACAAGGGATAATAAAAAAGTGGATTTTCAAACTTCTAAGGCCATAACTCCGGAAAAAAAATTGTGGACCGACATGAAACTCTAACTTGACCTGAAACTCATCATGGTAAACTCACATACCAAAAATCAGTTCATTATCTATAAGCGTTTAGAACAAAAATGCGCAAAACTGAAATTTCAGTGAAATTCCAATGTTCAAAGGGCCACAACACCCAAAAAAATTTGTGAACCAGCACAAAACTCACACATGACCTGTAACTCATCATGGTTAACTCACATACCAAAAATCAGTTCATTATCTATAAGCACTTAGAAAAAAATGCGAAAAACTGAAATTTCAGTGAATTTTCGAAGTTCAAAGGGCCAAAATTCCCATAAAAATTTGAACTCAAACTTGATCTGTAACTCATTAAGGTAAACTCACATACCAAAAACAAGTAAATCTGTGAGCCAATGCTCACTAGTGATACCCCCACTCCCCAAACTAAGCCACACATACAGGTTAAAATACTAGGTAAGCAGGAATTAGTTGACCTAGGGACATAAAATCGCTTTACACCATATGATACTATAGGATAACACTCTATACTAAATATCAGACCTCTATCTCATGTAGTTGCTTGGGAAACTGTGACGGAAATTTTGCATTTATGTCCATTATGTGTAAAAACCTAAGTATTCGGTAAACAGGAAGTAGACTACCTAGGAGCATAAAATCAGTATACACCATATGGTACTATAGAATAAAGCTGTATACTAAATATCAGACCTCTATCTCATGGAGTTGCTTGGTAAACTGTTACGACAATTTTGCATTATGTCCGTTATGTGTAAAAACCTAAGTATTCGGTAAACAGGAAGTAGACTACCTAGGAGCATAAAATTGGTTTACACCATATGATACTATAGGATAAAGCTGTAAACAAAATATCAGACCTCTATCTCATGTAGTTGCTTGGGAAAATGTGACGCAAATTTTGCATTTATGTCCATTTTGTGTAAAAACCTAAGTGTTCGGTAAACAGGAAACGGACACTATATGGCATGTAGCTTGTGACATAATTTTTCTTTAAGCTTCTGATTTCTCTTTTGGAAAGCAGCAAAAGGGTAATTCAAGTGTTATGTATCACTAACTTAGTGACTTTACTACTAAATTACATTTATGTCTCATAAATGTGGAAGTACATTCATTACTGACCATTTACAAAAGTACACTGGACAGTATAAAATAATTGAACATTGCAAACAAGTTGCTAATATTTTAATAGGCCAATATAAAAGGCAAAAAATTATGGCTACTCTTGGTTGACAATAATAACATGTCAAATTGTTCTATTATGTCAAGATTTCTATTTTAACAAAGATACTAAGTGATCAAAATTTGAAGTATGTCTTCCATTGCAGGTAGATTTTTCAATAATGACTGCAAATATTGATGTTTAAGTTAAATAAGAATCAATTAAAGTTTTTTTTGCCTACAAAAACGATGTCTCCCCCCGTTTCCCCCAAAAGTTCTAAGTTCAAAGGGCCATTACTTCCACAAAAAATTGAGGATCAAAATTTCCTGGTCATATGCACAACTACATAGTGTCCTTCCTATATACCAAGTTTCATCGGTTCAATAGTTACAGAGGAGTTGTGCTGACAAGATGATAATTGAGGATTTTCAGCAAATTTCAAAAGTTCAAAGGGCCACAAATCTCACAAAAATTTGAGGTTTAAAATTTCCTGGTAATGTGCATTACTACATATGGTGTCCTTCCTATATACCAAGTTTCATTGAAATTGGTTCAGCCGTTTCAGAGGAGTTGCGCTGACAAGATGATAATTGAGGATTTTCAGCAAATTTCTAAGTTCAAAGGGCCATAACTCCAACAAAATTTTGAGGATCAAAATTTCCTGGTAACATGCACAACTACATATGGTGTCCTTCCTATATACCATGTTTCATTGAATTCGGTTAAGTAGTTTCAGAAGAGTTGCGCTGACAAACTTTGTGACGGACAGACAGACAGACGGATGGACCGACGGACACGACAAAAACAATATGTCTCCCCAAAAAAGTGGGTGGAGACATAATCAATGTACCAGTAAATAAACTACAATTGTACAGCACAAGAATGAACAACTAATGCAGTTCAGTTATACCCACTACAGGTATAACCAATTCAATTCTAACTTTGGGTTCAAATCTTTTATCAGCAATTCTCCTAAACCACCAAATGGATTTCCTGGAGAGGGATTCACATATGCATTAAGCTTAATTCCCAGTGAATCCAGGATAAATGAATATGTTTAAACTAAATTGATTTCCATAAAACTGTCTCAACATACCATAATGTAGGTGTGCACCTTCAATTCTCAATTTTTTGTCTTTGTCTCTATTTCAATAATAGCTATTTTATGACATAGGCCTTGGATGTCCATCATTTATTCATAACTCTTTTTTTAACCATTTTATGGACGACTTTCATGTAACTTTGTGAGCTTTTATATGATATGAACCAGTGTGTTTTACGGACATATCTTTTTAGTCCCAAAATAATAAACACTAACATGAGTTCTAACATAATTAAAAAGGAATAGGACAGTATAAAGTTAAGATGACTACAGGTCTTGATCCACAGATTAATTAGAACCAACATTTATTTCTCTGAAGTACCATTATACTGTACCATTCACAGTTACATACTGTTTGTACAGTGATTTTAAGACATACTCTAGTTCAATACTAAAGATGGAGTGTTTTCCTTGTAGTATGACTTTTAAACATCGACATAAAAGTAATTAAATATTTCTATACCAAATTACATAACACAAATCAATATTATATGTAATTTATAGGTTAAAATAAGTTTGTATACAAATTTTCCTATTGAAAAAATTGCACCTGGGAAATTAGAAATGAAATGCCAGTACCCTAATTTAAGGGAATGATTAAAACATAGTATAGAAGCTTTAAGGGCATATATAAAACATAGGAAGGACTTCTTTTAAGGTGAATATGACCTTCTCATGAGACTGGTGTCCGCGTAGACTATATTTGTTATAGATAATGATAATTTTTGCTGGTAGTTTGTCCGTGCTTTATACCGTAATTTATAATATGTGTATAAAATCTTATGAAAATCTGACAAGTCGGTTGTTGGATGGGGCCTTATTTTATTTTCTACCAGCCCTATTATAGTAGGGTTTTGGAGAAAATATATATATATATATATAACCATTTAACCATTAAAGCATCTTGATAAGAAATCACTACTATACTTCTAATTGAGAAACAAACTCCTTTCAAGGTACTCCAAACTTGAAGTGTCTGACCATATTTTACTAAAGGCCCTCTTCCATTTCAGTATATCACAGAGCTAAAGTAAAACACAGTCCATTTAATGACATTAATATATATACAAGTTGTGTAATAGTGGTATTTTAACTGAACTGATTAGAATTTGGGAAACCTAAACCGTCAAATTGAAAATGACTTAAGGAAGAAAATAAAGTAAGTACATACTTTCTGAATATTCACGTTTACAAAATTATGTTGAACTAACACATTTTAAAAGGGCATCATTTAGGACAATCATAAAATTCCATGATACCCTTCCTCATTAACCCTGAAAAAAGTTTTGCAAGAGTCAAAATTTAAAATTTTCTTTTTAGTAATTCCACAGAAAAAGTGAACTCTGTTCTCTTGTCCCAAACAGCTTTTAAAATGTTTCCAGATTAGTTGTAGAGCTGCTTTAAACGGTACAGATTAGTAGACAGACAAACAGTTAAGAAGTCCTTAACATATGAATCTTTGACTGTACTTTGGTCACTGTGTAAAATTTCAGATTAATACCCATTATAGAGTTTTAGAGTTCCCCCCAAAATTGAGACAGAGTAATAGTCAGATGGGAGGACGGACAAAGTGAAAATTTTAGGGCTTACTGCATCCTCAAATTTTGTAAAAGTCTGTAAACATTTCTTTATACCTGCACTGAGCTTTCTAATATTGTACCAGTGCAATAAGATAAAACACTTCCAAGTTTCTTTAATCTCTGAACGAGTCTCTTTTCTCTTTAAGGTTTAAGCTTTAGTAGTAACTGAGCTCCTTTTCTGAGCATGTCCCTTATTTTGAGGAAAGACAAAAACATGGGGATTTTGCTATTTTACTATTTAAAGGTTGTTGTTATGATAAACTTAGATGTAAAAAAATACATTTGAAATGAAAGAACCTTAGTGAGCACGCTCACATACCCCACGCGTTCGGCTATTGGACTATCAATGTTATCCTTGAGGAATTAGTATCAACCTACAGGAATCAATAATATTGAATGATTGTAAAAGTGAATGTGCAAGTATTTGAATACATGTATCATAACAAAGTTATGTCAAATTTCTAAGTCCAAAGGGCCATAACTCCCACAAAAATTTGCGGATCAAAAATTCCTGTTGATATGCACAACTACATATGGTGTACTTCTTGCATACCAAGTTTTGTTAAATTCTGTTCTGTAGTTTAAGAGGAGTTGCGATTACAAACTGTACTCATGATTTTCTTCAAATTTGTAAGTCCAAAGGGCCATAACTCCCACAAAAATTTGCAAATGAAAAATTCCCGGTAACATGCACAACTACATATGGTGTTCTTCTTGCATACCATGTTTCGTTAAATTCTGTTTGGTAGTTTAAGAGGAGTTGCGATTACTAACTGTAATCATGATTTTCTGCAAATTTCTAAGTCCAAAGGGCCATAACTCCCACAAAAATTTGCGAATCAAAAATTCCTGGTAACATGCACAACTACATATGGTGTTCTTCTTGCATACCAAGTTTCGTTAAATTCTGTTCAGTAGTTTAAGAGGAGTTGCGATTACAAACTGTAATAATGATTTTCTGCAAATTTCTAAGTCCAAAGGGCCATAACTCCCACAAAAATTTGCGAATCAAAAATTCCCGGTAATGTGCACAACTACATATGGTGTTCTTCTTGCATACCAAGTTTCGTTAAATTCTGTTCAGTAGTTTAAGAGGAGTTGCGATTACAAACTTTGATCACAGACGGACGGACGGACGGACGGACGGACGGACGGACGGACGGACGGACCAGTCAAAAACATTATACCCTTCGCAACTTCGTTGCGTGGGGTATAATAAAACCTAACTGTAATATTCATTTTATAACATATCCCATACTTTTATCAAGGGAGATAATTTGTATAATATGTTAAAGTAAAATTCATTTTTCAGAAAATGAACGGTGAACCCTGATGATTTTATAGTTTAATTTGAAAGAACTAACCAAAATGGGAGTTTGGACAAAATATAGCAAATATCTATCCTGTGAAATTTGAAAAAAAAATTAAAACCATTTCCCTCTATATAATCTATATAAAAATTGCCTTTTGAACACATTTCTTGAGAAAATTTTATCGTATATATATATATAAATGGTATACCAATTTTTTTATTACTGTACTATTCAAATGTTTTGTTTGTCTTGTTTGTTATAATATATATTGTCAACTTATAACTAGATAATGGTTTGACATTTTAAGAAAATTTAAAAGAGGATAAACATATACCTGACTACATCAAAAGTTTCAATAAACGCAGAATTGAAAACAATGAGTTTCGGAGTTTTACAAAATAATTCTTTGGAAGCTATTTTCCTGAATGCTAAATTTGCAAACATGAAATATTTTTAACTGAAATTAATATATTTAATCACTAACTTTAAACACAGTAAATCTATAGAGGTTGTGTCACGTAAACTTATTCCAAATCTCATTATTACATTATCTACACAGCTGGCTTTACAATAGGGAAGCTTCCTTACAGATCCAAAGCTGAAGACCTCCTCTACGCTTCCTTTTCACTCAATTACTTATTTAACATTGACAGTCACTTTTATAAATACTCCTATTTAACTTAGATTTCTATCTTATTTATCATAGAGCAGGTCACTTAACAAGAAAACAAGTAAGGACCAACCTGAAGATACTGTACTTATATATATATAAAGTATAATCTTTAATAATGAATCTGCTCAAAGCTTAGGAATTTTTTGCATGATCGAAAAAAAAAACTTCCACAAATAATTTTAAAAACCGCAAAATTTAATTATTTTATTTTGAAAATAATTTTTATATAAGAATCCATCCAAACTGACCGCCCAGATAGAATGGCCATATCCTGAATGATGTCATGCATAATAAGACCATTTGTGATTGTTTTTCTTATGGATGGAGACCTACCCTGTATAAGACCATCTATGATTGTTTTTCTTCTGGACGTGGACCTACCCTGTTATTAGTCGCTCCATTAACTGTTGACAATTTACTGTTTGTTATGTAAACTATGACTATAACACTGACACTTTATAACCTCCCATGTGTTAGACCCAATGGTCAATCATTTCAAAATAATTACGTTATTAATAAGTTGTGACCACCCGCTGTTTTGGTCATATGCCATCAGGATCTGCAAGTGAAAGGTTCAAATTGTCAACTGTGAAGTTTGAATGTAAGTCATCCTTAATATCATTTTAATTTTGTATAAATGCACTAAGCTAGCTTATAATTCATGACTAAATCATAGCAATTAAAGACATGCATATGAAAAAAAAAGGTATATGTATTAAAACACTTTCGAAAGATTTCGGAAAGTTTTAGTGAATGCAAAACATAATATAGACTTTAGCTTTTAAATAATAAAAATAAATTTAAGGTTAAGAAATATTTCAACTGTTTTTTTTTTTTTTCATCTTTGTTATAACTTATTTATATCTAAGTAATTCATGAAAAACTATTTTTTATAAATGTCTCATTTTTGAATCAAAATTAAATCTCAAATGTTGTTAAGATGTTTGGAAAACAATCATTCTTATCCTTTCTGCAGAATTCTAGTTTATTAACACGCTGTATAAGGTACATTTATTAAAATTTCTAGAAGTAAGTAAGTCCCTTTGAGCATATAGGGTATATCTACTTGTTTGAAAGGTCACTTTAAGCATATATGGGGTATTCTATTAAAAGTCACTGTTTGACTTAAAGATAACTTTGAGCTTTTAACATTCAATGCTTTTTAAAGGTAAACTGGGAGCATAAAGGGATATTCTTTTTGCCTTTATGCTTGTTTATACCAAAATAAATTAAACGCATTTTCAAACAGTCAGTATTACAGTGTGCAGTCCTCTTGAATTACAGCTTACTGGCTTTAAAAAGACTGGGGCCACTTGCTATTTTTACTTCTTATTATGAATTAAGCTGTATTTGGAAAATGTAGCTCAATTTCTTAAAATTCATAAAAGATATTTGAGAAATTCGAATTGCATATTGTGTACTTCAGGGTCCTTAAAAGTAAGCTAGGATTTGTGTCTTTCACCTTAAAATACATAATTTTTTAATTTTCACATTTGTACAGCTGATGTGTTCACTATATATAAATACCAACAGGAACGTCCACAAGATATGATGACCCATATTTCACAAACTCAAGTTCCAACCCAACACTAAAAGCCCTTCTGCTTTTGTAGGTGGAGCATTAAAAATTAGAACAGGCCTGAGATCTGCACTGACATGAATCTTTAGTCCTTAATTTGCTATCTGCTTGTTTGCTTTAACAATTACATAAAGGCCAATGTATGGAATACTTTCACTTGCCAAAGGTCTAATAGCTGAAGGTTATTGACAAGATAGCAAGAAAAACAACCCATAAAAGATATTTTTGTCAATAACAAGCCAAGGATGGGACCAACTTTAAAATAAACGTCAATATAAATACCCAAAATAAACACCTGCATGAAGCCAAGATGTACCCCTAATGATCACTTCAGCAACAAAGCCTATTTTAAAGATAACATCCTTAATGAATATGCTAATCATTATTATATGTGATAAGTGTTGGTCAATATTAATTCAGATAATAATGAGTGCTAATTGAGGCTTATCTACACCTTGGGTAATTTCGTGCTGGGATTTGGACCTAACATGTGATTTGAAGGTAATTGGTCAAGTTAGTTTAAACTGACCATGTAATAGGTGGAAATGGGATGTTGTCACTTCTTATACATGTCAAGGACAACTTTTTAACACATCCAAAGATGAAGTTCAAAACATTATCTGTCAATATCACAGCTAGAAACTTTATTTCACAATTCTATCCCATTATGTTTTAAAGCACTTTCCAAAACAACCAATTTATAATTTGACAGCCTGTCATAATACTAAAAAGCACCCTCACACGTGCCTCAGTGACAAAGAAAACCTAGACAATATTAAGTAATATTTGACCTGCAGCAGTTCAAACAAGATTTCTGAATGGTTTGAAATCAATTTATATGAAGGTTAGTAAAGGTAAAACTTATTTTATTTCACCTGAATTGATAACTCAGATTGCTCAGACACTGGTGCTATCCAAGGAAAGGTATACCTGGCGAACACCCTCCTAAAACTGACCAAAACTATGTTTTTGCACAAAATCCACCTAAAGCCCCCCCCCCTCCCCCCAAAAAAAATCATGCCTCACGAGACTGCTTGCCAAAAACACTAAAATTTGTGTATGCCCTCCTACACAAAAATCCGGGATCCATTTAGGAAATGTGTAACAGGCAAACACCCCACACCCCGAACCTAAAACTTCAATGGAGCTTCAATTTGCTTGGTAAAAAACAACAGCAACAAAATTTTACACCCCCAAAACTAAAATCCATGTTCCACCCCTATCAGACATTACAAGACAGGATTGAACACTCTATCAGTAGAGTTTGTTACAACATAAAAAGTTGAATCAATGGTGTCTTCTAAGGCATTGTCATGGCATGCTTAGGACGTATTTATTTTGAAGTTCATGTTCAGGTTTAATGGTTATCTAGTCTACAAAATTTAATGACGATCAGACTTTTGCTTTTTCTAGAAATCAGTTAAATGCAAAGGAAGGGTTTGAAAATTACTTGTTGCCCTTTAATACTTTCTTTCATCATACAGCCAAACTAACATCATACATTGCATGAACCTCCCCCTTACTAGTAAACTTTCTAAGCAGTTTTTATTAAAAACATCTCCCAGCAACATTAAGAAGGCTAAAATAGCATAATGTATTTCCACCTATAGATCTAAGTAATAAATTTTCCATGAACCCTACATGTTCTTACAAGTATTGATCACATGCCTCTACAGAAAATGATTGATTAATTAAACAAGTGTTTATTAGTTTAATTAATCTTTATCAGCAGCTGATAGTAACATGTAATTATAGAGCATGTTATGCTGTGGGTTATCAATGAGGGGAAACAATGGGTGAAATTGAATGTAATACCAAGGAAATGAACCATGCCATGCCATTCCCTGTCAGTTTGTTTTATTCCTCATTAAAATGTAATTAGAAATCTCAAAATTTGGCAGCAAAATCAACGTCTTAATAAGTTTACTTGATGCTTTGAAACTTTCTCAAAATTTTGAAATAAAACAGTCAAGAATGTATTATCTCAATCAAGAAGATGGTTCACTTTAGTACAAATATTTGTATCATTTTTACATCTATCTACCTTTAAGTTCTTCATGATCTTTTTTATTTCAAGATAAATTTGTAAAGGTTCATGTTTCCATGCTAATAGCAATATTTTAGAAAACAATGATTTTAGAGCACCTAATGACAGTGTAATAATTATAGATCATTATACAACCATCTCATACTTTTCAGAGCTAAGAGCTTACAAATTTTTAGTTCCTCATAGACTTTTAGATCTTAAATCAAAATGAAATTTTAAACATATAAATCAAATGGACACACAAAAAAACATAAAAAATAAATGAACAATGATAGAACCCTTACTTCTCTGACAAATATCTAAAATTTATATGTAATAAATGACAGCATCAAAACAGATCCAACAATAACATAGTGAAATGGTACCAGAAGGGTGTGTTTGTGGCTTATAAATGTCAGACCAAATATAGCAAGATGAGTCCTACACAGAATATCTCGTCCTACAAACCGACAGAATTCCACGTCTCTGATACATGTATACCAGACACTACATGTAGTACAATAACAAGCTTAAGGTTACTCAGAACATTGTCCTCAACAGTACAACAATGGACATACAAAAAGGATGTTGCAATCTTTATGTTCCTTAATTTTTCCTGAATACTGTTTTAGAGTTATAAAAGTATACAGGTATGCTTTAGCGAGCAAGAAATGCTTACTTAAATTCTGGAGCACTTGAGTTCCCTCTTAAGTTCAGATTGCTGATGGCTGTTTAGTTGTACTTATGTAATTTACTGTGTATGTGTGGTTTTGTTATTGTTGTTATGCTTTAATGTTTACCAATTTTATCGTTGCCTTTTTGGGTGTCAGACATCTTGAATAGTTACCCTATCGGTACATCTTTGCTTCTGATACTATATCAGCATGTAGACAATACAAAAATTTGTTTGGTTCAGTATTGGCATATGTCTATTTCAAGGAACAAGAATAACAACAATTTAGAATTGGAACTCATGTAAATGTTGCTTGTTAAATTACGTAGCACAGTACTTGACAAGATGCTGAGAAAACTGTTACAAAAATGTTCCCACTGGTCCATTTCGAACAACGCTGACTACTGCAAGACCCATTTTATAACCCACTATCACTTTGTGATATCTGAGAAATAAAAATGATAAATATTAATTACTGGGTAAATTAAAACAAAATCTCTGATTAATAGTTTATGTAATTACAGTTCTTCTCAAATGATGTTCAGAGACAAAAAAAAGTACAAAAAAAGATTATCAAATCCTAGAAATATTTCTCTGTGTTAATTTTGCACCCAGGTGCTTTTGAGTAAACTAAATTATAGAATTTACAGAGCCATCAAAGGAAAGGATAAGCAATTAGAAGTTTAATAAATCTCATTTTCTGTCCATTAAAACATTAACAAGCTGTTGGCAGGGTTTATTTTACATGCATTAAATCATCCTTATGTAAACTGATCCAAATCCAGACTGAAAATAAAATATTATGGGATAAAAATATTTTTATATTTTGATGGTTAAGTTTTATCAACTAAAAATTGAAGCATCTAAGTGAACATTATGAACTTCATCCCAAAATGTTTAAAAGTTAAAGTCAAGATCTGGAAATCATAACTGAAAAAAAAAACCAACATATTTTACTATAGATTTTCTGTGGCGGATCAAGAAATTTTCAAACGGGAGGGCGCGTAATTAACAAAAATTCTTCTGGGACCTCTTGCTTCTTACAGTTTCTAATCAAATTTTCCCGCCAAACAGGAGGCGGTCCTTAATCCGCCTTTGATTTTGCTAAAATATCTAATTTTGGACTGAACACTGCATCATTAAGGTGGGATGATACCAAATGACATATATCCAGATTTTAATGAAAATTTGCAGACATATAGTTCTTAGTGATATACATCCATTTATGAAATAAAACATGGGGGTCAGAAATATTTTCAAAATATATGCATTTGAAAACTGCAATTTTGGGGGAAATTATGAAAGACATTTAGGAATAAAAAGCTTCGCCGAGCGCAGCATGATACGACCGCAACATGTTGAACCCTGAACGTTTTAGGCCCAATATGGATAGTCAATTGCTCTGGACATATGCAGCCCATGGTGGACTGACAAAGGTTTTTGACACATGCAGCTTTTGGTGGACTTTCTAAATTCACATTTTAAAAGGAATTATTTTTTTTCCAAAGGAGATCAAATCAGACCACAAATAAATAAGTTTCGATTTTGGCCCCTAATTTCATAACAGGGGAAAAGGGGAGGGGTCGCAAAAATAAATTCTCAATTTTGTATCCACTATTTGACAAGAACAAACATGCAAAAAAAATTTTCAAAATCGGATCACAAGTAAAAAAAATTCCATTTTGGTCCCTTTTGACCCCTCATTACATAATAAGGGGGAAAAGATGGGGGTAGCAAAATCAAATTCTCAATTTTGCATCCGCTATTTGACAAGAACAAACATGCAAAAAAAAATTTCAAAATCGGTCCACTAATAAAAATGTTTCGATTTTGGCCCCTTTTAGGGCCATAACCCCTATAAGGGGTCATCTGACAACTTCAACCCTATGGAGACTTTTGTAGAGCTAAATGAGCTGAACAATTAAGCAAGCAACAGCTTTTTGCTATCTGCAATAGTTTTCATACTATAGGGCAAAAACATGTAAAAATGCTATTTTTCACCTTTAAGGGGCCGTAACCCCTATAAGGGGTCATCTGACAACTTCGACCCTATGGAGACTTTTGTAGAGCTTAATGAGCTAAACAATTAAGCAAGCAACAGCTTTTTGCTATCTGCAATAGTTTTCATACTATAGGGCAAAAACGTGTAAAAATGCTATTTTTCACCTTTAAGGGGCCGTAACCCCTATAAGAGGTCATCTGACAACTTCGACCAAATGGAGACTTTTGGAGAACTTTTGATCCTGAAGCAGTAGGGTGGCATCAGATTTCATCTATCTCTTATACTTTTTGAATTACAAGCCAAAAACAGTAATCTGACCCCCCTGGTCTATTTTTAGCAACAGCGGCCATGTTTTTTGACGAATCAAAACTTGCAACACATCTATAGTGCATGACACCCTATTGATCAATCATACCAAGTTTCATTGAATTCTGTTCAGTAGTTTCAGAGGAAAAGATTTTTGAAAAAGTTATTGTAAGACCAAACTAAAAGTTGCAATTTGGCCCCTTTTGCCCCTTAATTTCTAAACGAAAAAAGGGGGGACTCCCAAAATCAATCCCATCCATCCTTTAATGGTAAGAAATATCATTGTCAAATTTCATTGGATTTGGATAACTAGAACTAAAGTTATCGTGTATACACTAAAGTTAACAGACGACGACGACAACGACAACGACAACGACAACAACAACGACGACAGCATCATACCATTATACGTCTGCAAATTTTTTGCGGTCGTATAAAAAGGCAACTTCAACACCATTTACATGTAATTTTTCATCACAATATTGGACTTACAATATCCAAATTATAGCAAAAAACTAACATAATATTCCTTGGAAAATTTGCAATGTATTGATGTAAAATAAAGGAAATGTCACGGTCTCCAGTTTCGTAAACATTGCCTATACGTCAATTTTTAAATAAAATCTAACTAAAATTGACATTTTTCGTTTCATGACATTCAGACAGATTTTTCGGTCATCAGGTAAATTTTATCGGTAACGTCATTTATAACATAATGTCCCACCTTAAATTTGAAACCAATCAAGTGTTTTCCAGTCATCCTCTTGAAAACTATATCTGGAGAGAAACAAACAGACTGACAGACACAATGCAGTGGCAGTTCCAGAGGGCTGATACTTTGAACTCTAATTTTAAAGTAACATCTATATATTTCATTCAGGCTTACTAATACTAATACTAATACTAATATTTATTTGTTTAACACATTTACAATAAATGGTTATAACACATACATAATGACATAAGATTGAGATATAATGAAAACAATATTCAGCAATATTCAGCTTACTTGAATTTCAAAACTTAAGTTTCTGTTTCTTTCTTTCATTACAGATATTTTGTTAATTGTCAAATACAGACTTCAAAATTTGGTGAGTATTTCAGTATCAGATTTTGTGTTACTTAATTAATTTCATAACAATTATTAAGTTATATCAATTTATACCCATTCTATATGTTTTGAGCATAGCTTTGTAAATATTAACATTGTGCAGGAATATGCTAAACTCTCCACAGATCTCAGATGAAGATTTTTTTTCTAATCTAAATATAATTAACACAACCACAATATAATACAGGATAGCATATGGGAATAAAAAAAATTAAAAATTCTGACGCAACTAGTGCACAATTCATAATATGTTTTAATGGACAGACGATAGAAGTATTTTAATAACAATTAGAAAAGATAGTATCAAATGGTCTCCTGATGTTCCATAATGCTGTTCCAATCAAGTCAATAGACCTCCATGTGTACAATATCCTTATCTTACTTAGCAACCTGTGGTTTGGTTTTTGTACTGCAAGGTCAATATTCAGCTAAAACAAATAGGGATGGTCCCAAAGGTTAAAACACAAATTACGATTGGAATTCAAATTTCTGATTAATCCAAACATTGACACATAATACCATCAGACCTTAATTGCTTTCTTAGAACAGTTGAAGAGCTATTATGATACCAACTGACATTGTGCCCATTATCATCTCTTCACAAGTTCTCTAAGGTTTCAGGACAATAGGAAACCATTACTATTTGTAAAGCAAATAAACAAAGATGATACCTTTTTGTCAAGATAATAGCACGGGATGTGATCTGTCTGAAAGGTCATTCATGACAAGGTGACCTTTGATACCTAAAAACAAACGTGACCGATATCTTCCTTAATTTTAATTGGATGTTTGAGAAGCAAAACCTAGCTTGTCTAGGTCTTACGAAGTTTCATTGTCTTTTCCGTACTGAAATCTGTAGACTGACAGACCTGAAATTAATCCCAATGATATAAGACTCTGTACATACCAAATGTTTAAAAGTGTTTTTAAGAAGTTGGTAAGAATCAGAGATTGATAATAAATATTTCAAAAAATGCTTAAAAAAGCAAGTAAACTGCACTGTTTTTGAACACCCCTATTGTATAAACACCTCTAGTCTATAAACAGATGAAAACATATGGTGGGTGATACTATCACATAAATCCCTGATAACATAACTTTTTTGAACACTTATTAAATAAATCCATATCATTTTATTATGACATAACTTAAAGATAGCAAATACTAAATGCTAATTTTAAATTCAGTAATTATATGATAAGTTCATTGCTTTGCTATGGGACATCCAAATCAAAATATCAAACACATCAATATTATAACACTAAAGTTAACATGCCGAAAAGCCATAAGTCCCACAAATAATTGAAGATCAAGTTTTCCTGGTAATTTGCAAAACAAGATATGGATTACTTGCTCACTTAATAGTTACATAAAGTTCTGTTGAGGGGTTTTAAAGGGGTTGAATGTTCTTACAGAAAAACAGACAGACATACAGACAGACTGACAAACAAACAGATAGGACAAAATCCTGCCAAAGTTAGAAGAGACACAATTGTAGCTATCATAGTTAAATTTGTTCGAAATTATATAATTAGAAGAATAAAATATATTCCCACAGAACAATTCCAAAACAAAAACTCTTAAGTGATTCTAATTTTGGCTTGCTTTGGAATTTCAAGTTCCATTTTTCTGACAATTAATGATTTTGTAACAATCTGTTCAATGTTCATCAACAGATTCAATAAAGCCCTCATGTTAAGGAAGTTAGGAGTACTTAGTCTATAGTGGGATATATCAATCACATTACATAACAGTAACTGATTGACAAATGGAAGCCATCCAAACAATAACCATGTGAATGAGTGCCAGCTTTACAAGTTCATGTTTATTGAGTGCATACTACAACATTGACAATCAGCTGTCCTTGTTGTATCTAACAAAAGAGAGAGAGGGTTCTTTCATAATCTTTATAAGTTTTGAATCACATACATTGTATTTTTCTTGAGCTTAAATTGAAAGACATCAAGCAGAGTCCATGTTCAAGACTTGCTGTTTGCCACTGTTTAAAAGTTGTTGTGCAATGAACACTTATTTCAAATCTTATTATCTTTTTTAAATTGTTTTTAATATTTAACAAAACATCATAGGAGTAATGACATTTTTTTAAAATCTGCAATAATAAAATGAGTAGACAGCCTTATAGATGTCGAGTGACCATTTATGATTACTATAATTTTGCAGTTCAGGTCCAAAACAAATTAATACAGAGACAAAATGACTCAAATTATTGGAGTGTGACATAAAGAGCAATGGACTCAGATCAATGAAGTGTGACATTGAGAACAATGAACTCAGATCACTAAAGCATGGCATAGAAATTAATGGACTCAGACCATTAAAATGTGACATATGGACCAAGGGACTTAGATCATTAAAGTAAGACAAAGAGATAAATGTACTCAGGTCTTTGAAGTGTGACAATAATAGACCAAATGGACTCAGACCATTGAAGTGTGACATAAAGAACAATGGACTCAGATCATTGAAGTGTGAAATAAAGAACAATAGATTCCCATCATTTAAGTGTGACAGATACCAATAGACTCAATTCACAAGTGTGACAAAGAATCAAATGGACTGTTATCATTGAAGTGTGACAGAGAAGCATGAACTCAGACCATCGAAGTATGACAAAGATCAATGAACTCAGATCATTGAAGTGTGACAGAGACTGATGTACTCAGACCATTGAAGTATGACAGAGATCAATGAACTCAGATCATTGAAGTGTGACAGAGACTGATGGACTCCGACCATTGAAGTGTGACAGAGACCAATGTACTCATACCATTGAAGTGTGACAGAGTCCAATGGACTCAGACCATTGAAATGTGACAGAGACTGATGTACTCAGATCATTGAAGTGTGACAGAGACCAATGGACTCAGACCATTGAAGTGTGACAGAGACCAATGGACTCATACCATTGAAGTGTGACAGAGACCAATGGACTCAGACCATTGAAGTGTGACAGAGACCAATGGACTCAGACCATTGAAGTGTGACAGAGACCAATGGACTCAGACCATTGAAATGTGACAGAGACTGATGTACTCAGATCATTGAAGTGTGATAGAGACCAATGGACTCAGACCATTGAAGTGTGACAGAGACCAATGGACTCAGACCATTGAAGTGTGATAGAGACCAACGTACTCAGACCATTGAAGTGTGACAGAGACCAATGGACTCAGACCATTGAAGTGTGACAGAGACCGATGTACTCAGACCATTGAAATGTGACAAAGACTGATGTACTCAGATCATTGAAGTGTGATAGAGACCAATGTACTCATACCATTGAAGTGTGACAGAGACTGATGTACTTAGACCCCATTGAAGTGTGACAGAGACCAAAGGACTCAGACTATTGAAGTTTGAGAGACCAATGGACTCAGACCATTGAAGTGTGACAGAGACCGATGTACTCAGACCATTGAAATGTGACAAAGACTGATGTACTCAGATCATTGAAGTGTGATAGAGACCAATGTACTCATACCATTGAAGTGTGACAGAGACTGATGTACTTAGACCCCATTGAAGTGTGACAGAGACCAAAGGACTCAGACCATTGAAGTTTGAGAGACCAATGGACCCAGACAATTGAAGTTTCACAGAGACCGATGTACTCAGATCATTGAAATGTGACAGACACCAAGGGATTCAGATCATTGAAGTGTGATAGAGACCGACGTACTCAGACCATTGAAGTGTGACAGAGACGGATGTACTCAGACCATTGAAGTGTGACAGAGACCAATGGACTCAGACCATTGAAATGTGACAGAGACTGATGGACTCAGACCATTGAAGTGTGACAGAGACCAATGGACTCAGACCATTGAAGTGTGACAGAGACCAATGGACTCAGACCATTGAAATGTGACAGAGACTGATGGACTCAGACCATTGAAGTGTGACAGAGACTGATCTACTCAGACCATTGAAGTGTGATAGAGAGCGATGTACTCAGACCATTGAAGTGTGACAGAGACCAATGGACTCAGACCATTGAAGTGTGATAGAGACTGATGGACTCAGACCATTGAAGTGTGACAGAGACCAATGGACTCAGACCATTGAAGTGTGACAGAGACCAATGGACTCAGACCATTGAAGTGTGTTAGAGACTGTTGTACTCAGAACATTGAAGTGTGACAGAGACTGATGTACTCAGATCATTGAAGTGTGATAGAGACCAATGGACTCAGACCATTGAAATGTGACAGAGACCGATGTACTCAGACCATTGAAGTGTGACAGAGACCAATGACTTAGACCATTGAAGGTGACAGAGACTGATGTACTCAAACCATTGAAGTGTGATAGAGACCAATGTACTCAGACCATTGAAGTGTGATAGAGACCAATGTACTCAGACCATTGAAGTGTGACAGAGACCGATGTACTCAGACCATTGAAGTGTGACAGAGACCGATGTACTCAGACCATTGAAGTGTAACAGAGACCAATGACTCAGACCATTGAAGTGTGACAGAGACCGATGTACTCAGACCATTGAAATGTGACAAAGACTGATGTACTCAGATCATTGAAGTGTGATAGAGACCAATGTACTCATACCATTGAAGTGTGACAGAGACTGATGTACTTAGACCCCATTGAAGTGTGACAGAGACCAAAGGACTCAGACTATTGAAGTTTGAGAGACCAATGGACTCAGACCATTGAAGTTTGAGACACCAATGGATTCAGACCATTGAAGTTTCACAGAGACCGATGTAGTCAGATCATTGAAATGTGACAGACACCAAGGGACTCAGACCATTGAAGTGTGATAGAGACCGACGTACTCAGACCATTGAAGTGTGACAGAGACGGATGTACTCAGACCATTGAAGTGTGACAGAGACCAATGGACTCAGACCATTGAAATGTGACAGAGACTGATGTACTCAGACCATTGAAGTGTGACAGAGACCAATGGACTCAGACCATTGAAATGTGACAGAGACTGATGGACTCAGACCATTGAAGTGTGACAGAGACCAATGGACTCAGACCATTGAAGTGTGACCATTGAAGTGTGACAGAGACCAATGGACTCAGACCATTGAAGTGTGACAGAGACCAATGGACTCAGACCATTGAAGTGTGACAGAGACCAATGGACTCAGACCATTGAAATGTGACAGAGACTGATGGACTCAGACCATTGAAGTGTGACAGAGACTGATCTACTCAGACCATTGAAGTGTGATAGAGACCGATGTACTCAGACCATTGAAGTGTGACAGAGACCAATGGACTCAGACCATTGAAGTGTGATAGAGACTGATGGACTCAGACCATTGAAGTGTGACAGAGACCAATGGACTCAGACCATTGAAGTGTGACAGAGACTGTTGTACTCAGAACATTGAAGTGTGACAGAGACTGATGTACTCAGATCATTGAAGTGTGATAGAGACCAATGGACTCAGACCATTGAAGTGTGACAGAGACCGATGTACTCAGACCATTGAAGTGTGACAGAGACCAATGACTTAGACCATTGAAGGTGACAGAGACTGATGTACTCAGACCATTGAAGTGTGATAGAGACCAATGTACTCAGACCATTGAAGTGTGATAGAGACCAATGTACTCAGATCATTGAAGTGTGATAGAGACCAATGTACTCAGACCATTGAAGTGTGACAGAGACCGATGTACTCAGACCATTGAAGTGTGACAGAGACCGATGTACTCAGACCATTGAAGTGTAACAGAGACCAATGACTCAGACCATTGAAGTGTGACAGAGACCGATGTACTCAGACCATTGAAATGTGACAAAGACTGATGTACTGAGATCATTGAAGTGTGATAGAGACCAATGTACTCATACCATTGAAGTGTGACAGAGACTGATGTACTTAGACCCCATTGAAGTGTGACAGAGACCAAATGACTCAGACTATTGAAGTTTGAGAGACCAATGGACTCAGACCATTGAAGTTTGAGAGACCAATGGACTCAGATCATTGAAGTTTCACAGAGACCGATGTAGTCAGATCATTGAAATGTGACAGACACCAAGGGACTCAGACCATTGAAGTGTGATAGAGACCGACGTACTCAGACCATTGAAGTGTGACAGAGACGGATGTACTCAGACCATTGAAGTGTGACAGAGACCAATGGACTCAGACCATTGAAATGTGACAGAGACGGATGTACTCAGACCATTGAAGTGTGACAGAGACCAATGGACTCAGACCATTGAAATGTGACAGAGACTGATGGACTCAGACCATTGAAGTGTGACAGAGACCAATGGACTCAGACCATTGAAGTGTGACAGAGACCAATGGACTCAGACCATTGAAGTGTGACAGAGACCAATGGACTCAGACCATTGAAGTGTGACAGAGACCGATGGACTCAGACCATTGAAGTGTGACAGAGACTGATGGACTCAGACCATTGAAGTGTGACAGAGACTGATCTACTCAGACCATTGAAGTGTGATAGAGACCGATGTACTCAGACCATTGAAGTGTGACAGAGACCGATGGACTCAGACCATTGAAGTGTGATAGAGACTGATGGACTCAGACCATTGAAGTGTAACAGAGACCAATGACTCAGACCATTGAAGTGTGACAGAGACCGATGTACTCAGACCATTGAAATGTGACAAAGACTGATGTACTGAGATCATTGAAGTGTGATAGAGACCAATGTACTCATACCATTGAAGTGTGACAGAGACTGATGTACTTAGACCCCATTGAAGTGTGACAGAGACCAAATGACTCAGACTATTGAAGTTTGAGAGACCAATGGACTCAGACCATTGAAGTTTGAGAGACCAATGGACTCAGATCATTGAAGTTTCACAGAGACCAATGTAGTCAGATCATTGAAATGTGACAGACACCAAGGGACTCAGACCATTGAAGTGTGATAGAGACCGACGTACTCAGACCATTGAAGTGTGACAGAGACGGATGTACTCAGACCATTGAAGTGTGACAGAGACCAATGGACTCAGACCATTGAAATGTGACAGAGACGGATGTACTCAGACCATTGAAGTGTGACAGAGACCAATGGACTCAGACCATTGAAATGTGACAGAGACTGATGGACTCAGACCATTGAAGTGTGACAGAGACCAATGGACTCAGACCATTGAAGTGTGACAGAGACCAATGGACTCAGACCATTGAAGTGTGACAGAGACCAATGGACTCAGACCATTGAAGTGTGACAGAGACCGATGGACTCAGACCATTGAAGTGTGACAGAGACTGATGGACTCAGACCATTGAAGTGTGACAGAGACTGATCTACTCAGACCATTGAAGTGTGATAGAGACCGATGTACTCAGACCATTGAAGTGTGACAGAGACCGATGGACTCAGACCATTGAAGTGTGATAGAGACTGATGGACTCAGACCATTGAAGTGTGACAGAGACCAATGGACTCAGACCATTGAAGTGTGACAGAGACCAATGGACTCAGACCATTGATGTGTGACAGAGACTGTTGTACTCAGAACATTGAAGTGTGACAGAGACTGATGTACTCAGATCATTGAAGTGTGATAGAGACCAATGGACTCAGACCATTGAAGTGTGACAGAGACCGATGTACTCAGACCATTGAAGTGTGACAGAGACCAATGACTTAGACCATTGAAGGTGACAGAGACTGATGTACTCAGACCATTGAAGTGTGATAGAGACCAATGTACTCAGACCATTGAAGTGTGATAGAGACCAATGTACTCAGATCATTGAAGTGTGATAGAGACCAATGCACTCAGACCATTGAAGTGTGACAGAGACCGATGTACTCAGACCATTGAAGTGTGATAGAGACCAATGACTCAGACCATTGAAGTGTGACAGAGACCGATGTACTCAGACCATTGAAGTGTGACAGAGACCAATGACTCAGACCATTGAAGGTGACAGAGACCATTATTGGACTCAGATCATTGAAGGGTGACATAGAGATCAATTGACTCAGTTCATTAGTGAGACAAAGATACCAATGGACTTAGATCACTGAAGTGTGACATAGATATCAATGAACTCAGACCATTGAAGTGTGATAGAATGACCAATTTACTCAGAGAATTGTAAATTCAAAAAGACCAATGGAATGACAATTAATTTGTCTCAGGATTTAAGTTCCAGAATGATTCTAATGATACACATCTGAATGTTTCTCAGATTCCAAAAACAAAAATAAGTCAATTGCACCAATTTACATTCAATTACTCGTATTTAGTTGCATAGGAACAGCTTGAAGAAACAATTGATCAGATCGTATAAGAATCAATCAATTTCCTTACTTGGTTCCTAATCAAATTGTCAAATATTTATTTCATTAATTGCCAATAATTTCATAATTAAAAACAAATAATCGGATAATAAATGACAATTCAAAGAAAATTGCAATTTATTGGTAGTTCTGAAAATTGAGTTAGTTGCATGACCAAAGGAACCAACAGTTTTTTACATCATTCATGGGAATTAGGCAAATCTTGTTTTCTGGGTATTCAGTTTATACCTATAGGATGGTTTCAGTGTCAAGGTGACCCTAGATTAAGTTGGTTTTCAACATTTTTCAAAAGACATGTAACCAGGAAAATCAATTGCCTTTGGTAACTTTTACATAAAGAATAAGAATTAATTCAGAAAATAAGATTTTTTTTACCCAAAATAAAAGAGATGAAAAATCAAGGAGAATCGTTAAATAAGAACCAGCTCTTTTACTGTCTGTTAAGTTAGAGTGCATTGAAACAAGAAATAAAACAACATCAAAGATAGTTTGCTTCTGCATCTAAAATTTGAATAAGAATATATAGGGCACAGGAAAAGAGTTTAACAATAAGGTAATAAGTAAGTTTAATATCTTCTAAAACATTGAACACAAGCTTGATCCATCTGTTTCTAAACTGTTTGCTAAGAAAATACACCATGTTGAGTAAAGTAAATACTTGAAGAGTGTCTGCACACTGAGATATCAATTCTAATATATCCTGCACTTACTAATATAGTGCAATGTTCTTATGGCCATTGATTTACAAAGACAAACAGAACCAAATCAATGTACCTGATAATTAGGCATCTTAAGGAGAAATTGACCACTGAACATTTATACAAGTAATTAAGTGCTACTTTTCTAAAAATTGGGCAGATACAATTTATAGGGTGGAACATGGATAACAAATACATACACAAAAATTCAAAAGAATATGGTATAAAGCAACCCCAGTAAACTTTGTTTTGTCCACTACATTTTTAATGCATTCTTGGGTTTGGAGATATTACCAGTAAAAAATTAATTATATGGTACTGTAAAAAATTCGGGAAAATTTCCCTCCATAATTTTCCCTATCATAAATATCTAGGCACCAACCACATTTTGAAAATGTAAAAACTGTATTGGGTTGGTTTTTATGTTACAACAAATTCATCTATACCCAAAAATCTAAAAAAGGAAATTATCAATGTGCCACCAACTGCCTGTAGTATTAAACACTACAAAAATATGCCATATGCCATTTAAGCTGCTTAAAAGTAATATATAATCTACATGTACTTGTAGTTTTATGCAAGTTGAATTTCAATATTAGCTCCTAATAACCTCAACAATTATCTAATAACTTATTAACAGATGCTTAATACCATTTTCTTTGTTTATTTTATGGTAGATTAGTAAAGTATCTATTGACTCTTCAATCATTACCATAAAAACCCGAAAATTGGGTAAATGTGGCATGTAATAATTAGACAAGGAAGGTGAAAATGGGGTATCAATTCATAAAGTGGGTCAATCAGAATGTAGGTCAAAGACAAAATATAGACCATTCAGGTACAAATACAAATAGTTTTATGTATTCTTTGAATTTAGTTTAAACATATTGAGCCTACTTTTATTGAACTCTACAAAGGGATTTTAAATGTGGTCAGGATATTGCTCTCCCCATACACCTTTTCCTTTTCCTCAATGAGGATCGATCCACGAACCGTGACATAAGTAGCCTGACGCGTTAACCACTACACTACCAACTCTTTAAATTTAAAGGCACTAGAAAGAATACATTGACCAAACAGAGATGATGGACAAGTGATTTGATTTAAATTTTAGAAGATATAAGGTCTTATAGTTGCTGTGAATAGTTCAATAACCTTGGAGTGCATTCCAAGTTTGTGCTTCACTTAAACACTCACAATTATATTCCAAAGCTTAAATTTGAGATTCTGATTTCAAGTGAGAATAGTTGTCATCTAATTAAGGAGAAAAGGATAAACTACTTATATTACCACTTGATATATATGTTTTGATAAATATTTAATCTTAAATTTGGAAAAGTTTCACAATATGATGGACACAATAAAAAATGTACATTAGAACAGACTTAGTTACCTTTTAAGCCCTAAAAATAGTGTTGAAAGTTTATATACTTTTAGGTATCAAAATTGCAACTCTGATAAATCCTGATATAAAACAAACAAACCAAATAATTTCCCCACCCCTATATAAGAAATGGATAAATAAAAGAACAAAAAAAATCCAAGATGACTTTTAAGAACCTTTTTTTCCTGGTTGACCACAAAACCCAATCAGATTCCTGCATCATTGATCTAACAAGTGTCCTCTCCTCAATAGATAACCTGCATTAACATAATGACAGCCTTGATGCTATCAGAAGGCTGAGCTTAGATACACCCCCTTATGATATAACCAACGAGATATACCTGGACTTAGCCACTCTTAATTAAGCTTACAGTAGAGTTAATTGATCAAGCATTTAGTTGTATTAGTTTCCTATACCTGGGATTTTAAATAAAGAACTATTATATGAAGTAGAAAAAAACATTTTTTTCACAAAGAAATATGAATTCACGACAAAAAAGGTAAGTTTTATACATTTTTTCTCATTGTTGATGGATTCTTGACTGTAAAACAACTATAAGGATTCAGGTAAAGAAAATCTTTTAAAAATGAAAAACTTTAAAAGCAATTCACATCTCATAAACTGACTACTTTAATTTTCTATTGTTTTTATTTTTAAACAGTTAAAATATGTTGTTCAGAAGGAATCTGCTTAAAATTATATAGAATACATTTAATTAATATGAATGTATATGACTGAAAAAAAACCCATAATTTCCAAAGCCGCAGATTTTCTTTTCAGAAAATTTTATACAGGGAAGTTTTTCAAATCAATTCATTAAATGTGGAATGTTCTAAGTATTTTATTGGTTATTTTTCTGATGGAAATGCATACTCAATTCTTAAATATGATAGATCAAACAGAACAATAAAGGACATATTATTTAAAAGAAAGTGTTGGTTCTTTTTTACACATTCTTATAAACTAAGGTGTCACACACAAAATTTAATGACAAAGTCTTTTTGGATGTTCTTAAGAAATTAAGTGTTTATTTCATAATGAGTTACATTTTGTTAAAAAAAATCTACAGAACGTCATTTGAGATTTTTTTTTCACCAATTTCTAATTACTAGTCTCAAATTATTTCAGTCAATTAGCTGTTTAAGTTCTTAATGATTAGCTTGCACGTCATTTCCTCCTGGATTCATATAGAATTAGTAGGCTTTTTAAGGAATTAATAAAAAATTAATAACTTTGTTCATGTAGTTAAAGGAAAATTAAAGATATTGCAAAGGCTCTTCTTAATGCTTTGAAATTAAAACCTGGGATTTACCTTTTACAATAATCTACAATGTCTTAAGCATGCAAATAAAGGTAATAACAAAACTATTGGAACTTGAATGATCAATCTCATAGTCCAGAGAAAATGACAAAAAAGAATCAGGCAATTGATAGAAAATAAAATATGGATAAAGTATCTGAATACATCTGTGGTCAAGAGTTCATATTTCTTCAGCAGAATGGTTAGGTGTTATTTTTTTAACGCACATTACAGCAAAATTGCATACCCTTTTCCTTGGTCAACTATCATGAAAGCTGAGCATGCATGCAGTCTCTCTACTTTGTCAATTTGAATTTAACAAATATAGTATTGATTGTGTGTAATTGTTTCCTCATTTTAAGGCGGGATGAGGAAGAATGGTGAAGAATAATTGAATACTGTGAAAGTATTAATGTTCATGGGGTACCAATATTCATGGTTTTCGGTGGTCAGCCAAACTTCAAAATAAAATTCCCAACGAACAAAGAATTTAGCATAATTCATGATGAATCCATGAACATGCAATTTACTCCCAATCCATGAAAATTGATAACCACAAATTTAAGTTCTTTCACAATAAAATCACAGTACATGTACTATAAAAGCAAATTTAAATGACATTGTACAATACAAATTCTGGTCATCTTTGAATACATATCAGAAAAACTTGCAATAGTGCTTCAACAACAAATATGTCCTTCTCTGTGGATAAAAAGCATCATATAGATCTGCAAACCAAAATACAATAAATAATAATACAGAGAAGCAGCTATCATTTTGTTTAAAGCATACTGAAGTTGACAATTTTAAATGTATAGAAAAATTTATACCAAAATTTACAAAAAAACAACAACCTAGATTCCAAAAGAATCTCCTTAGAGGAATTTTCATTGTATGTTAAGTTCATGGGTAAATTATAATGGTTTTGTTCACATACAAAACACCCAATATATGGTCAAAGGATCTATAAAATCATTATTAACTGACTGTTTATTGAATTTATGATAAATATAATTAGACCAATTATAGAATAATTTTCTGTAAGTTGTAGTGTATCAAATTTCCTGGTCTTATCTTCTGATAAATCAAATGGTAAATCTATTTATGAAAAGTACAAATTATAAGTGAGCTAATTCCTCGTCAGAAATCACCCAGACTTAGCATTGTTTAAGCAGAAACAGAGATTGGTACATCACTTACAAAACAAAGATCAACATGCTCAAAGTGTAATTAAACAAGTTTAAAACTTTCACGCTTTTAATGATTTTATGCATTTTATAGGAAGATTTGCCAACTTGAACATTTACTTTTCTTTTGAAGTAAAGCAATTGTTACTATTCTCATTTACCAATATGTCTTTTAATTGCAATTTTACTCCCCGTAGAGCAGACATCATAACTTTGTTTAGACAGTTTGATGTGTCTTATGTAAGAATCATTGTAAGTCATAATATAGACAGGTAGTTCTAAAATATAATACTGTTTGAAGCCTTAACTTAAAGTTTTATAATAGGTCTCACATGTAGATTTTTGCATATATTAAAATACCCACTGGCAAGATTTCCAATTTTTTTTTCTTAAAATCTACAATAAGAAAAGTGTTACAAATAAAACATTTGAAGGAGATATAAAAGAATGTGTTCATGGAACATCTATGCCCAGCCCAGTACCTCAAGCAGGGAGTAAAAGCTAGACTGGTCTTTTTGTCATACGAAACCATTCTTAAAATCTCAACCTGTTCTGTAACTTTTATTTTGTCTCTTTTGAAATAAAGAAGAAATGTGTCCATGGGACACGGATGCCCCCGCTGGCCTCAAATAAAAAGTTGAAGTCTGACAGGTCTGAAAGTCACTTAGGACGCATAGTTTATCATACTAAACAATCCTACCAAGTTTCAAATCATTCCCATGTACGGTTTCTGAGAAAAGCTTGACGGAAATTTTCATGTCAATTTTGGTATCGATCCAGCCCCAAACAGGAAGTAGATGTCCGACAGGTCTAAAATTCACTTAGGACGTATAGTTTGTCATACTGAACCATCCTACCAAGTTTCAAGTTATTCCCATTTACGGTTTCTGAGAAAAGCTTGACGGAAATTCGTACGGACGGACGTACGAACGTACGTACGTACGGACGGACGGACATGGGTAAAACTTAATGCCCCCCGACATGTCATCGCGGGGGCATAAAAAAACCAAAACTATAATAGGGATACAGATGGTCAAACAAACAAAAACCTTCTTGATTTCACTGACCCCAATACACAAGCATATTAATGTCCCATGTTTCACCCTTGCCCAGTCCAATATTACATGCCATCATAAGGCTAAGTTACTGATATGGTTGCTTGTTGTCAAAGTAATGAACTTAGGATCTGACAACAATAAGACAAACGATCTGTATATATCACATCATTGGCACCATCCCTCATCATCTGAGATGGACAGCATATGATATTGAACAAAATTCATCATTTTTTTTCAATAATAATTTGCTTGGATGATAAATTTGTTATTCTAAACACCTCCAAAGGGTTGAAAACCAAGTCATAATCGGTCAAATGTTGTGGTGTTGTTTGAAACACTTTGATATTGGAGTCGATGAATACTGTAATAAGTTCACTTGAACATGGACAAGTAAAAAAAACACATTAGAAACAGTGAGAATTAAAAGGTCTGTTAAAGAAATGATCATTGTCTTATTTTGTGTATTATAAATAATTACTTAATTATTTTACACATTAAAAAAAACCTCAAGAAGTGTTTGCAAAAAGAAACTACAAAGCATGCTTTCAATTTCAATATTTACATGTAATTTGATTTAACTTCACAAAATTGAGTTAATTTTCTCAAAACCGGGTTTGAATTTGTTCTACTTTGTTGCTTCCTTATATATTTTGAACTTAAAAAAACACAGTGAATAATAGCCCAATTAGTTGGATTTGGAACTCAATATTAAATATTTTCTATTCTAATGATCAAAATATATCGACTTTTGTACTAAAAATACCACATAAAGGCAAATTAAACCTAACAAAGCCACAACTCTCAGCTTGTGCTGTTTTTGAACAGAAATGTCATTCATTGATGTTAACCAATGTAATAAATTGATTAACTGATAAAAACAAACATGTACTGAACAAGAAAAATGGACCTATACCTAGATTATATCATCAAATTAAGTTATGTAAAAAGTGAAATGTCGGAATGGTCACAATGAACTGAGTCATTACAGTGAAAAGTGATTTTTAATAATGCATTATTGTACAACAAAGCCAAACATTAAAATATCAATCAAAATGTTTAAAAAAAATAATAGTGTGGAGTACTACTGTCAGAATTCAAATTCAGTTAAGACACTTAATAAATGACAATACCAAATTACAATCAGACAAGAAAAAAAAAGAGACTAAAAGAACAAATTAAACACTAAGAAAACAGTATCACATTATCAAACCAAACATTAAAATATCAATCCAAATATTTTTATTTCACCTTTTTTTTAATATGGTGGAACAGTCTGAATTATAACTCAGTTAAGACACTTGACCATAAATGACTATACCAAATTACAATCAGGCAAGAAAAAAAAAGACTAAAAGAACAAATGAAACACCATTCACTGTGGTGTATCAATAGCATGTACAAATGTACTAGATAACCCAAGGAATGGAAACCACAAAGATAAACAAGACATGATTACTAAAGCAATACACATCCAGATGTTATGTAATCAACAGCTGATACTGATGCCACTGTAGTTACTGATCTTCTGGCATGTGTAGCAGGAGGGAACTTCTCTCATCTGAATTTGTGGTTTAGCTGTATTATAAATGTAGGTCATTAGAAGGCTTTATTACTACATAGAAAAGAAGACTCAGTACAAAGTGGCATATTGAGGATGACAATAAGCTGATAATCATTTCGAGTCACATCTCCTTTTAGATTAAAGTAGCTCAAAGAAAACTAGTTCATCTTAAATTCTGTTTTCATGTCATGTTTCCTTCAAACTAAGTGTGGTTCTACTAAGTGCTAATTCTACAGGAACAACTTTCTCACAAAAGGAAGATTACAAAATACTGATATATTTCAATTTTTTTTTTATTTCAAGTATTCAACTCTTCTGCTTAAACCCCAAAACCATCTTGTGCTACCTTAATTGCTTGCACAATCCTCAGATATATTTTAAGGGGCACCTGCTTGTAGGGAGAAGTATAAACTATACTTATAGAATGAGGTGATTAACATTCTTATGAGAGGAAGAGTAATGCACAGCATCTTAAAGTTGTATCATCTGGATTAGAGACATTATAAATTTAGAAATTATAAGCAGTAGTTGTATAAGACACTTTAGATAATTAAGTAGAGACTTGCACTGAATTCTAAGTGGGAGAAAACAATAATAATAATAATATCACATTCTTAAAGCCTGACAAATAAAATATTGTGTTGAAAAACATCGATGGTTCAATCAGTTCAGGATGATATTTGTGTATAGATGTAAAGTTATGCTTAAAACAAAAGGAAGAGATGGCTCGTGATTTGCCAAACAAAAAGATACTGAAGTCATTTGTTTTTCTAACAATACTGAGTAGGTATTACCTTTGGTACAAACTTTTTGACTATCTATATATCAACCTAAATCTTTTTTCTTACTGACATTATCAAAAGAAGACATTGATTCCTTAGATAACACAGATTAAACTTTTAAATGTTTTTTTTACTAAAATTTTTAATCTGTTTTAAATCTTCTGACTGTGACTGTGTCATAAGATAGTTGTAGGTGTTTCATCTAATGCTTAAAGTCGAATGGATTTGTTATGAAACTGTGTTTGTTTTATGTAAGTCTAGCATTACAGACTATTGGTTTGGTTTAAGGACAATTTAAACCTACTTTATAAGGTTTTATCACTTCCTTGTCAAGTACATGGTACATATGTATTAGCTTCTAAAATTAATACTAATATAATTAATAAAACACCCCATAATGTTTCTGTTTAAACCTATATGTTTAATAAATATTTAAATAATTGTAGGCATTGCCCACAACTGGATTTTAATCAAACATGTAATCTGACATTTAAAACTAAGGCAATTCTTTATAAAACTTAAGTCTATAAGAATAGATAAAATCCATAACTATAAAAATTGAAAATTGCTGGTGTGAAAAGCAACATGTACACAAGTTGACAGTTATAACATGTACTGTGACTATTTACGGAATTATGACTACTGGGTACCAATTTCATGGTTTAGGTGGGTGGGATAATACACGAACTCAAGAACCTATACTGAAAATGAATTACTATGAAGGAGACAATCAAAATATAAAGGATCGACAGGCTAAGCACCTTGTCAATTCATTATAGGTACTTTCATAGATTATGAAGAAAGACTTATATTGTTATTGTTATAATAAACCTGGGCTCGAGGGTCTAAATTTGTAATTATAGATTTTTCTGTAATTTTGCACATTTGTAGTCCTTTGTGTATGGATCAAAAATATGCAATAAAAAATGGGTGTCACTGTTCATTTAAGCCCGCTATTGAGGTTCTCAAAATAGGCTATTACCCATCTATTTTATATAGATTATATAGGGAAAAGTGTTAATTTAAAGCTTAAAAATGAACTAGAAAAAAATCTAAACAACAGAATTTCTTCAAATTTGCAAAGAATGTGTGTTTTAATGCATTCTTCAAATTGAATCAATAAAAATTTGGGGTCACCGTACAAATAAAAAAATGAAATTAAAAAAACTGTTGAAATTTTGGCATTTTTCACACAAAATATGAAGAAAATGGGGATTTCAATGTAAAACATGGCATATAGAAAGAACTGAACAATAGAATTTCGACAGAAGCTGTGTTGTTTAATGAAATCAGTGACGATGCTACAGACATTGGGTGGATTTACCGATACAATACCGCTGCGCAAAAAATATGCGCAAATTTAGACCCGCGAGCCTCCTTAAAGGCCAATATAAAAAGAAATTGTAGATTCTCGTTCCCTCGACTCCCACCCCAATTATTATAGCCCCCCCCCCCCAAAACAAACAAAAAACTAGGAAAAACTGTTTTAGCCCACTAAAACGGATGTCTCCCCTTCCTAAATTTGCCAGAATAAGTTCAACCTTGAGGTCAAAGTCACAATGACATACATTGTACAACAAATTGTTTAATAATAATAATGATACATCTACATTCTAAACCATATGCCAAAGGATAAAAAAGTTATTGCCTGAAAGGTTTTGCATGTAAAATTAGCATTACTTGACCTTGAAGTCACAGGTCAAGGTCGTTAAAATTGTCAACATATTGTTCCCATGACGACACATCATCATGTCAAAGGGTAAAAATTATATATGGCCAAGACATGTTTAACATGTAAAATTAGCATTAATTTGACCTTGAAGTCAAAGGTCAAGGTCATATGAAAGTCATTCTGGTACGCAACACATCGTCTCATGGTGATACATCCACATGCCAAATATTAAAGCCCTATGTCAAAGAACAAAAAAGTTATGGCCCTGACCCACTTTGGATGTAAAATTAGCATTTATTTGATCTTGAGGTCAAAGGTCAAGATCAAATGAAGGTCATTCTGGTACACCACACATCCTTTCAAGATACATCCACATGCAAAACATCAAAGCCCTATCTCAAAGGATAAAAAAGTTATGACCTGCACACAGTTTGCATGTAAAATTAGCATTAATTTGACCTTGAGGTCAAAGGTCAAGGTAACATGATGGCCATTCTGGTAGACGACACATCGTCTCATGGTGATACATCTACATGTAAAATATTAAAGCCCTATATCTAAGAACAAAAAAAAGTTAGGGTCCTGACATATTTTGCATGTAAAATTAGCATTAATTTGACCTTTAAGTTAAAGGTCAAGGTCATATGAAGGTCATTCTGGTATGCGACACATCATCTCATGGTGATACATCCACATGCCAAATATCAAAGCCCTATATCAAAGGATTAAAAAGTTATGACCTGGACACACTTTGCATGTAAAATTAGTATTAATTTGACCTTGAAGTCAAAGGTCAAGGTCATATGAAAGTCATTCTGGTACGCAACACATCGTCTCATGGTGATACATCCACATGCCAAATATTAAAGCCCTATGTCAAAGAACAAAAAAGTTATGGCCCTGACCCACTTTGGATGTAAAATTAGCATTTATTTGATCTTGAGGTCAAAGGTCAAGATCAAATGAAGGTCATTCTGGTACACCACACATCCTTTCAAGATACATCCACATGCAAAACATCAAAGCCCTATCTCAAAGGATAAAAAAGTTATGACCTGCACACAGTTTGCATGTAAAATTAGCATTAATTTGACCTTGAGGTCAAAGGTCAAGGTAACATGATGGCCATTCTGGTAGACGACACATCGTCTCATGGTGATACATCTACATGTGAAATATTAAAGCCCTATATCTAAGAACAAAAAAAAGTTAGGGTCCTGACATATTTTGCATGTAAAATTAGCATTAATTTGACCTTTAAGTTAAAGGTCAAGGTCATATGAAGGTCATTCTGGTATGCGACACATCATCTCATGGTGATACATCCACATGCCAAATATCAAAGCCCTATATCAAAGGATTAAAAAGTTATGACCCGGACACACTTTGCATGTAAAATTAGTATTAATTTGACCTTGAAGTTAAAGGTCAAGGTCATATGAAGGTCATTCTGGTACGCGACACATCGTCTCATGGTGATACATCCACATGCCAAATATCAAAGTCCTATCTCAAAGGATAAAAAAGTTATGGCCCGGACACGCTTTGTATGAGAAGAAGAAGAAGAAGAAGAAGAAGAAGAAGAACTGACACAAAAACAATATGTCTCCCCCTTCTGGGAAGGGGAGACATAATAAAATTGATTTTTTAGGCAAATTATACTATTTTGGGGTCAATTTCCTATAAAATGGCACAACAATTCATCAGAATGGATAAAAAAATATTTGCATGCCTTACCCAGTTTTTCAAGAAGTTTGGATGAGAATCTGGGAATTATTTTATGGCCGAAACACACCCACTGATTTCAAGTTAGGTGTAGAATATAATTTTAGCTAAAAGGAGGAGGCATAATAAAATGATCAATTATTAAGAGAAATGAACTTTCAATTATGACAGCACAAAAAAAACATGTCTGTGTTTAAAAAAATGTCTATATATCAAAATTGTAATAGTGCATATCCTACAGATATGATTCCCCATGTTGGTAAAGATAAAACGCTACATGATATCTATTGTTGTATTAATTGGTTAATTAAACTCCCATACAGACAGATGCGCTAACCATGCAGAACCCATCAAAGACATTCTCAGAAAGGATCTTACTTGACTGTATCTAAAGTACAACAAAATCCAAAGAACGTCAGGTGTACCCAGCAGGGTGTATTATAGAATAATTTGATGAGTCAATAAGTTCTCACAACTGATTTGATTTTTGACACTTAAAATTTGGAAATCTATCTGATAAATTGCATTGATTGCTATGGTTTATGGTGTGTTCTATTGATGCATGTGGAGTGATATGAGTTTTAATATTCACTTCTCTAACCAAGATTTAATTTCCTTAACCTTCTAGACATTAAAAGTAAATAATTCATGGAATATCAAAGAAAAAATGTCATGAGAGTGTTTGAATTGTATTCCAAATCATTTTTGCCTTTTTTTTCTCTGTGGCAATCTCTATCCACAATAAAAGCTTTACAGTGATTGTCTATAACATTTCATCTGAATCCAAGGGTCATTAATTTACTATATTCTACTTTTTTTTTTAATTTTACAATCACAATTGCAACTTTCGGCAAAATTCAAAAATAAATTAAAATAGGACTACAGAAAGATCTACTTTTAAAATGGAAATGTTGGAAAATAATTAGCCCTGTACATGGAGGTGACAGTCAAGGCTTTAATACAGCTGTATTCTCTATGTACAGAATAATAATGGGTTGTTTTCTTATTATTTAACATGTTTCTAAAGCATGTTTGTCATACAAATAAACAGATTACAATGTGTTAATCATAATAATCTATCAAAACATGATTACTAATGAAGACAAATGGCCGCTTCAAACTGCTTCTCTCTGACATACTAAAAGCAGGTAGGGTTTTTTCTACTAAATAAATACTTTATGTTGTGTTGTGCATAATTATCATGCACTTTCTTTGGTGTTTTTGTTTTACATTAATTAAATTTGAAAATTTTCAATTAGGCAAAAATGTTCTACATTCAGGCCATTTTATTTACAGTACAACTAACTTGAAATCAACATGAGTTACAAGGCCTTAGTTTGAGTTATTTTTCACCTTTTTCCTCAAGATAACATCAGAACTCAAATGGTGTTTTATAAACATGTCAGGTATTCAATACATGTATTTAATATTCAATATTAAACTTTTTGAAGGCAGAAAATTTTGCTCGATTTCCATTTTATTGTACACGTTTCTAATCTGTCATCAGCAGTACTGTCAATACCTTCTTGTCCCCCTTCTATCACAGCTGTTTGTATCAAAGGTTTTGATTGGTTTCCTGATTTAATATTATGACGCTTATGGTCAGCAGTAATTGTTGCATGCAATGAATGATAACTAAAATTGAACAAATCTTAAAAACTGTCAAATGCAATCATTGTTAAGAATAAAGAACTGTGAGATAACGTCATTAAGTTACATTTCGTACCAAATCTGGATCTGTCAAATGTTCTAGTTTCTTCTAGGAACAAGAAACATTACAGGACAACAAAAGGACCTTTACCTTAATTCTTTTGATTTGTTGCATTGATTCATCCAAACAGATTTTCATAAAAGGTGATTTTCCAATTTCTTAAAATTTTTATTACAGTTTAAAACCAGACCACCTTGTCAGATATTAAAGTGAAAGCTTTTTATTATACCCCCCACTTAAAAAGTTGGGGTATATAAGTGATAGGGGTGTCTGTTACATAATGTAGATCTGCACCTCCTATTTTAGAATTTCTTCGAATTGTCTTTTTGGGGTGGGGGGATGAGGAATTTTTATTTGTTTGCATTGTATTCATGGAACTGTCCAATTGTTCATTGACCAAAGCTTACTCTCAAAAATATGATTACCTATGATAAAGGTGGCATAATCATTGATAATGCATGTAAAAAATGTTTAAAAAAGTTCCTCAGTAGGATAACAAAAACTTTGGATACAAAAGATAATTTAGACTTTGGGAAATAAAACAAAATCATTTGATGTAACAATTCATTTTTGCTTTTATTTTTGTATCAACAGATTAACCAGTTCTCAAAGAAAATACAGCGTTAATATTTAATGTCTCAATCTCTAAATTCTATTACTGTTTACTCATTAATATTAAGAGCCTGATACTGACAATGATTAGAAGTTTTTAATTTCTATATAGCAGGGTAATTATACTTCAATTCCCTAAACAATTACCTATATTGCACTTTTAAACCTTGCTTCAAAAGAAATGTCAATGACCCAGTTGCACTTGTTCATTTTTGTTATTTTTTTGTGTTTGAGATAGCAAACAAGGAATACTGTGAGAGAGCTCATTAAAGGATACCTCTCGCTCATTTTGAACTCTGTTTTGCAAAAAAAAAAAAAAAAAAAATGAAGTCTTAATATCTCACTTGAATGATACCCCAAAGTAATGAAACTTTGTCATGCACCTCCCAATATGATTTACCTCCTTCAAGTAAAATTTCATCAATCCATCAAGCAATTAGGGAAAAGTAGAATTTTGATTATATATAGACAGACTGAAGGACATATGGACAGACAGGCAGAAAGGGAGATACTCCCACCACACAAATAACAAATCATTGACATACCGACATCCAACAATCTGCTTTAGAAGTTTAAAGTGAAAGTAGAGAAAAACAACACAAGACTGAGTATGACCTATATAATTGATTAGTAAGGGAGACAACTTCATTAGCTACTGAGTCTGTGGTTTTGTACTGAAATTAACATTATAACATACAAAACATTAGTCTGTTAATTACACAAACAAACTCTATCAGTTAAACGGAAACCAGATGTAGGAATCCAACACTCAGTTTTAATTAGTTGATGTAATTAAATTAAGACTGTCAGTGATGTATGTTTCAAAGAATATGTTACATGATAAACATGTTGATGTTCAATTTTACGATAATTGGTTAAGGGCAATTAAAGCAGCATAGCAATGCAACTCCTGCTATTTAAAAATTGTAGATGCCAAGATTTCTTAACAAAAAATGTTAAAAATAGTGAATTTTTTAGGTCCACTAATAATGAAAATTGAGTACAAAATTTGCCTTAGTTCTGTTTGGTGGATTCCTACTTAAAGCAAAACATTATTGGCTGCACACTGCTTATCTGGACCAATAAAAAAATTGTATTAACCATACAGACTTTTAAGCCAAAACATTATTCAACCATCTTGCAGCTGCAACCAGAAAGTACTGTACTTTAAATTTAAAACAGCGAAAATAAGCTAGTGGCACATACAATATAACTGCATGGGACATATACAGTTTGTTTTTAGTTTTTTTAACACATTTTTTTTCCTCAGACTGGTACAATTAAGAATCAGATTGAGGACTAATTACTATAATCTATCACTGATCCTGTGTCAATATCTCCGTTACTACCTATTGTAATCTTCTTTATCTATTTCAGGTACAACATGGAACCCCTGATTCATCATTAAACAACTACAGACCATCACAATGAATACAACACTATCACCCCTGCTGGACACTGTAACACCACTATACCAGTTGTATAATGAGGAGAATACAACATCTATCGTGGACAATCTCACTGGACTGAACACTACAGAGGGTGTACCAGCGTTTATCCCTGATTTACGTCTTGCCATTTATGTTGGGAAAATATGCTACAAATATATCGGCCCTTGTATCTGTGCTGTTGGTATTCTATGTAATATCATGAACTTGTTGGTGTTGACCCAGCGTCAACTTAAGGAGTCCCCCTACACATATCTGACGGGTCTAGCCCTCACAGATTTAGGAGCTCTCACCTTTTCCTTCATATTTATGGTATTCTCACATGAAAGTAAGAGTTATTTCTGGAAGTTTTATGACTCATACATCTTCATGCCACTGTCAAACGTCTGTGTGAATTCCAGTGTCTGGATCACAGTGGTGCTGACTATAGAACGATTCCTGTTCGTCAAATACCCTCTGTGGGCCAAGGCTATGTGCGACAGAGCCAGTGCTAAGTTGAAAAATGCTCTCATTATAAGCATTATTTTTGCTATCAACATTCCACACTTCTTCATACTTAAAGTCGTGCCGATTGCCAACACGACAGATCAGTACCAGAGAGTGTCGACAGAATTTCGACACAGCCACCACTACCTGTACATTAGGTGGTTCTACAGCATCAGCATTCACTTCGTTCCGCTGTTCATACTGTCGATAGCCAACACTTACCTGGTTTACGCTGTGATGAGAGCTAGGAAAGAGAGGGAACTGTTACAGATCCGTAACAACAAAGAGGCCACATGGTACCGTGAACAAGTTCGTCTGACCGTAACGCTCATCAGCATTGTATGTCTCTTCATCATCTGCATTCTGCCGTCAGCATTCTCCAATAAAAGAATTGCTTATCTGATGTTTGGAGGGGACCAGACGATGAAACGGTTTGCTGTATCTAACTTTTACTACATCCTTCAGTATGTTGCTAATGTCTTGGTTTGGTGTAATTTGTCACTTAACTTTGTATTTTATTGTGCCATTAACAAGAAATTTCGTCATGTTATGCGTTGGATGATACAGCGATGGATGAAAAACATGCGTCGTAGAAATGGCAACGTTTTACTTCTCGTCAACTTCAAGTCAGGTCATTCCATCACGAGGAACAGCAGTAGTCAGACAAACAGCATCACCCTGACAACCAAAGGGAACACTCCAGACTTATTGTTAAAACCAGAGAGAAATCATAACACCAACCACAAATCAGCATTGATTGACCATGTGGAGAAAGACACAGAAAACGATAATTAGGACTTGAAAAACTCATGTTGACAATGAACATAAAACAACAGTACAGTACTTCAGAGTTTAAAGATAAATACTTATAATAACTAAACTCATGTTGACAATTAATGTGAAACCACAGTACAGTACTTCAGAGTTTAAAGAAAAGACTTATAATAACTGGACTGCTTCATGTATTGAACAATCAATTTCATAAACACCAAATACTGTTTGTATATACATTTATATTATCCATCAAAGAAGTGTTCAAATATTCATCATATAAAATCAAATTTATCATTTCAATAGGAAAACTTGATATTTAAAGGCTTCTGACTTTAGTTCAGGAAAATGTTGCATTTAAGGTGAAATAAGTCAATAGTTTAAGAAATTCAAATAAGAGTTAAGACTAATACTCAACAACATCCATATCGGCAAATAACATGTGTAGAATAAAAGCAAATGGGTCATGTTTTCTACCAAATATTTTTCAACTATAAAGAATTTTATACTGATTGTGTTTTTGTTGCAGTAACATATATATAATTTCACTTTTAATATAAAAAAAACCAACATCATATGTTTCTGTAAAACCCATCAGTTCCCATGCTTTTTTCCATTATATTTTTTTCTAAATAAAGTTAAGTCAAAATAATTCAGATAAAGACTGTTCTTTGTTTTAAAACCATTTGCAGTGAGATTATTATTCCACTGAATGAAATTTACTTAGACATTCTCAAATAAAAAAGCAAATCCAATATCTTTGGAGATTTAGGAAATAAAAAAAATTGCATACATGAAAATGTATTTCTTACCATTTTCAACAAGTTACAACAGACATGGATAATTTTTCCATTTCTCATTTTGTGAATTGGATAATGTCATAAATTGATACTTCATATTGTTGTATTTCTAAGTCGAAGAAAAAAAATCTTATGTAAATATAAATGTCACAAACTTGATACAGAGAATTGAGCTGGTAAAATGTTATGTATATATAGTTATTAAATATTGTAACATATGAATTGTAAACCCCTGTGATATAGAACCTCTATGTGATTATGTTGTAGATATTTTAAATAAACCCATCCTAACAATTCTTTGTTATTATCCCCTCCATGTGGGCAGAATCAGATGACTATCAGAAACAAATGACTACAAAAAGAACTGACATCTTTCAAACCTGGTACATTTTGTCAGTACATTTTTTCAGAAAGATTGGAAAAAATTCATAGGATACAAATAACAAATTACAATAAATTAATTGAAACTATTTTTAACTGATTAAACTACACTGTGTTGCAAAATCTAGAAAATAGAGAAAACTGCTTTTATTGATATGGGTTATTGTAAGAGGATGATATGCAATGACAACATTAATGGCTGCTTAATGGATGATGTTTTTGTTGATTTTTAAATTGCTGTTGATAGAGAGGGTACTATGAAAGCTCTATATGCTAAACATAAGCAATGAACAACATCACAAGTAATTCAACAGAATAAAGCATGAACACTACAAACTGGAAATAAAATGGCCCAAAACTTATTTTTTTCAAGTTATAACATGATGTAAACCAGATCTTAAAATCCTATCCACATCTCAGAAAAATATCAATACATGTATCAATTTAGTACTCTACATGTCAATACAAGCTGATTATAGCCATCAATTGCAATGTGGCCATTCCTTAAAAGATGACAGTTATATTAGAACACAATGCAGTACTCTAATTGACAGAGGACCCAGATTACTGGAGACTAATTAGTGTTGTGTCGTTGACAAGGAAGCTCTTTGGTATGAAGTTACAAAGAATAGTTCATGCATGACATTGATTTGAAAAGTAAAGAACATGGAATCTTTGAACTAATGTTCCCTTAAGCAATACCCCCTCCTATTTCACAACTTTGAGCTTTGTAAATTACATAGTTTTTGAAAGCAGGAAGTAGATGTCTGAAGGATTCAAAAATGGGTCAAAGACAGAAATGGCCGGATTTTGTTTAACAAGAAGTAGGTGAGTGACAGACCTGAAATCACATCCCTTGTTATGGGAGCCCATGTTGATGCTGCATACCAAATATCAAGAGGCTGTGATTAGTAGTTGCTAAGAAAACTGTTACGAAAATTTTCTACTATTGGACATTATTGTCAAAAACTAACTAAGTCGGTAAACAGGAAGTAGGTGAGCGACAGACCTGAAATCACATCCCACATTACGGGACCTCACCCTGATGCTGTATATCAAATATCAAGTGGCTGTGATTTATAGTTGCTGAGAAAACTGTTACGAAAATTTTCTACTATTGGACATTATTGTCAAAAATTAACTAAGTCGGTAAACAGGAAGTAGGTGAGCGACAGACATGAAATCGCATCCCACGTTATGAGACCCCACCCTGATGCTGTATACCAAATATCAAGTGGCTGTGATTTATAGTTGCTGAGAAAACTGTTACGAAAATTTTCTACTATTGGACATTATTGTCAAAAATTAACTAAGTCGGTAAACAGGAAGTAGGTGAGCGACAGACATGAAATTGCATCCCACGTTATGGGACCCCACCCTGATGCTGTATACCAAATATCAAGTGGCTGTGATTAGTAGTTGCTGAGAAAACTGTTACGAAAATTTCTTCCCCGCCCGCACGCCGCTCCCCCGCCCGCCGCCCGCCCGACATTCACCATTTTATAACCCGGATTTTTCACTCCGTGAAATCCGGCCAAAAATGCATGTCCAATGGATCTTAAAGGTGGCCACAATACAGCCAGTCCATTTGAAGCTTGCAAGTCTTCATCAGCAACCTAAATGTAACAGTAACTGATGTATGACTGAATGAACTGTGGCAGAATTACAGAATATGGGAACCAGTTAATGAGTTTCATTAAGAAGGGGGGCTGATGGGGTCCTTATCACAGTTCACGGAAAATGAAAATTTGATTTCACAGTTCACAGGAAATAAGCAAAAATTTCCTAAATCACAATTCACAAGAAATATTGCCACTGTGATTTTGCCGAGAACAGTTCACAGACAATGCCTTCATCACAGTTCACGAACAGTTGTTTGCCTAAATCACAGTTCACAGAAAATTCAAATGGACAAGCACGCATCATGAAATTACCCCATTGGCCCCCTCTAAGAAGGAGGAGTAAAAATTTGTTCATGAATTCTAAAAACAAGAGGCTCCCAGGAGCCTGAATCGCTCACCTGAACTACACAGATACATATATTTTGTAGATATTATTGTGCTTAACCATATGCGATTTAAATTTCTGAAATATCTTGGTTAGTTTCAAGATATTCGGCTTAATAAGTGCAAAATTTGTCAAAAATTACGAAAAAGGGCAATAACTCCAACATCAGCGGTCAGATCTTTTCTGAAATTTCAGGACAGGTAGATCTTAATATGCTGATCACTTTTGATTCTTGCACAATTTTGATATCTGAAACCAGTTTTGAGTTATTAGCAAAAAAAATGAAATTTACCCGTATGTTCTATTTTTCGCCATGAAACGGATCGAGTTGTAGCATATAAGCTATTAAACAAGTGTGCCAAGTTAAGGTTCAGTTGATCTTAGGGTGTCAGACAAGTTAATCTTTGAAATTCAGGGGAAAAGTAATGAAAAATGGTAAATTTTGTTGTTTTAAGGACAATAACTCCTAAAAGAAATGATCCTACAGCTTGGACCTAAAAACTGTAGATCTTGATGTGCTTAGTCATATGCAATTTAAATTTTTGAAATATCTTGTATAGTTTTCAAGATATATGGCTAAATAAGTGAAAAATTTTGAAAAAATCCAGAAAAAGGGCAATAACTCCTACATCAATTGTTGGATCTTCTTGAAACTTTAATAGCAGGTAGTTCTTGAGATGCTGATTACTTTTGTTTCCATCCGAGTTTTGATATCTGTATAACCATTTTTGAGTTATTAGCAAAAAACTGCAATTTACCCCTATGTTCTATTTTTAGCCATGGCAGCCATATTTTTTAACGAATCAAAAATCCGAACGACAGAATTGTAGCATTTATGCTATTAAACAACTGTGTCAAGTTTGGTTGAAGTTGGATGTATGGTGTCAGACAATTAAGTTAATCTTTGAAATTCAGGGGAAAAGTAATGAACAATGGTAAATTTTGACGCTTTAAGGGCCATAACTCCTAAAAGAAATGGTTCTACAGCTTTGACCTAATTACATGAAATGTAGATCTTGATGTGCTTAATCATGTGCAATTTGAATTTTTGAAATATCTTGTATAGTTTTTAAGATATAGGGCTAAATAAGTGCAAAATTTTGAAAAAATCCAGAAAAAGGGCAATTACTCCTACATCCGTTGTTGGATCTTCTTGAAAATTTCTGGGTAGGTAGATCTTGAGGTGCTAATCACTTTTACCACAACCAGAATTTTTATATCTGTGACCGCTTTTGAGTTATTTGCAAAAAACTGTATTTGACCCCCCTGTTCTATTTTAGTAACAGCGGCCATGTTTTTTTACATATCAAAAATCCCAACACAAACATTTTGCACAATACCCTAAGGAACAACCATATCAAGTTTTGCTGCAATTGGCCAAGCAGTTTTAGAGAAGAAGATGTTTGAAAAAAGCTGAAGGACAACGGACGACGGACGCCAAGTGATGGCAATAGCTCACATGACCCTTCGGGTCAGGTGAGCTAAAAACTAGAAACAAGAGTCAACACTAAAGTATGTCTTGCCTGCTGGCACCATCAGAAACAATAATTCTTTCTCGTTTGAACTGTATTTTGAATTTATAAGGATTTTCAGTTCCTGAGATCAAAAGATGTTTATAGAACTTAAACATTGCTAAACTATGCAATAAAAATAATCAAAGTCACTCAACCAGAAAATCAAGGTCAAGGTAAAAAAATGGGGATGCAACTGTGCTAAGCTACTACTGGGGCTTATGCATATCAAGTTCTATCAACCAAGGATTTATAGTTCTTGAGATATTTGGAGATGCTCACAAAACCTTATACCATTGCTATATATGTATTGAAAATTGTCAAAGTCACTCAACCAGAAAATCAAGGTCAAGGTCAAAAGATAGGGATGCAACTGTGCTTAGTTACTACTGGAGCATTATGCATACCAAGTCTCAGTAACCTAGGACTTATACTTGAAGTTGAGATATGGAGGTGCTCATAAAACCTTACCCAAAAAGTTAACACAGTAACACCTAGATAACGACGTTGGTAAAGTTACACCTATGTCTGCTCTGCTTTGCAGGCGAGACAATATGAATGGCAATGGAAAACCCAAAATAAATAAAATAAGAGGTGCACACCTGTATCATTCAAGAAAGATTCCCTTGAAATATGAAGGAAATCCATTAAGGGGTTAAAGAGAAGAAGTGGATATAAAATGGGTGACTGAAGGATGGAACGTATTCAACACTATATACCTGGATACACTTGATACTTATAAAGCAGGGGGTATCAAGATAAGTTATTTTAAATGATTGAAAATTAAAAGGTCATGTTATTGCTTGTCAAATAAATTCATTGCAGTAAAGAAAAAAAAGGAGAAAATTCCACAAATGCTAGGATAACTCTACTTCAGAAGGTTTACTACTAAAACAATGAGTAGACATTGGTCTAGCTTAAGCACCACACTAAGCCTTAGAGATGCTTTACTAAACAACTAATATGAATAATTAAAACTATTTTACTAAAGAATTAATTAATTAATTTATCTATCAGTTAATACCAAACTCTCACCCCAAAAATATCATTCAACTTATCCTTTTAACCAGGTCATCTGTGGACAAACAGGTCAATAATACCATTAACATGAACACAACAATTCAACCCATCATAAAATATTTACTATTAGTTCATCTCGTTCTCGTATTCCCACCTGACCGACACAAATACAAAAGTTTGATTAGTTAAAAAGGTTTGCTGACTTGGTACAAAGGGATATTTTTAACATTAATTGCTTTTTATACAAAGTCACAATTATCACGTCATCTTTATCTGGTCCACTATCCCAGTTTGAATGTTGGTTAAATGCATGCCAGTTTCATATTTAGCTCCTACTCCAATATAAATACCTAGGGTATTGATATAACTAAATTGTGACAGGAAATGAAAACGAAAAAAAAAATTAAAATGCCAGAGTTTTCTACAACATATGGATTTTTTATCAATTTTATGAAAAAATAAAGAATGAATTACTATAATGACATGAGATGCTCCTATGTAGGGCTCTTAACAGGAAGTAAAGGTCTGCAAAGGTCTTAGCAATACTAAGGACAAACAGTTTGTCATACAAAATAACGGAATTTCAAATCATTGTCAATCACAGTTTAGAGAAAAACATGAAAGAGAGTTATTTTGATATTCATTCAGTTCATCACATGAATTAGTGGATTGACAGAAAGCTGCTTAGCAACTGAAAACTACTCTGCCCAATTTCATATCATTCTCAGGAACAGGTTTAGAGAAAAGCTTGACAAATTCACACAAAAATTTCATACCCATGATCAATTCCAAAACAGGAAGTAGAGGTATGACTGGTCCTAAAAGTGGCTCAAGATATAGTTTGTAATACCTGCCAATTAAAAAAAATCTTTATCTGCTGTTTTTGAGAAAATCTTTGCAGAAATATGTTCCAAACAACAAAATTCAAGCTGTACCTGTAGCCCCTTTTTGTCCATACAATACTTATTCAAAGATGCAGTACCTCAAAGTGGTTTAGAGAAAACAAAAAAATATGTTAGCTCAATGCTCACTAGTGATACCCTTGCTTTTGCAAATATTCCTTGTGTTACAATTATTTAGCTAGTGGGAAAGAACTAAAGAACCATGAACTTACAGAAACACAGAAGGACTAAGGTAAAACAGTCTACCCTCAGTCTTTTTCAAAAAGAAATACATGTATAATTAAACAGAATAAGAGTTAACACTAAAGTATGTCTCGCCTGCCGGCACCATCGGAAACAGTTATTCTTTCTTAATTCCACTATATTTTGAATTTACATGGATTTTCAGTTTCTGAGATATAAGATGTTCATAGAACTTAAACATTGTTACTATATGCAAAAAAAATAAAGTCACTCAACCAGAAAATCAAGGTCAAGGTCAAAAGATGCGGAAGCAACTGTGCAAAGTTACTACTAGGGCATATGCATACCAAGTTTCATCAACCCAGGACCTATAGTTCTTGAGATATGGAGGTGCTCGCAAAACTTTTCCATTGCTATTATATGTATTGAAAATTGTCAAAGTCACTCCACCGGAAAATCAAGGTCAAAGTCAAAAGATGGGGATGCAACTGTGCTTAGCTACTACTAGGGCATATGCATACTAAGTTTCATCGTAACCTAGGACTTATAGTTCTTGAGATATGGAGGTGCTCATAAAATTTTTCCAAAAAGTTAACACCGCCGCCGTTGGTAAAGTAACACCTATGTCCCGCTCTGCTTCGCAGGCGAGACAAAAACCACTCCCACTTCTTCTTCCAAACCAGAAATCAAGAGTATCTTTAAACAGGGAGCCATGAATACTAACTTAGACAATTCTATATGTCTGGAGGTAAACAATAAGTAGGTACTGTTTACCATTAAGGTCACACTCGTTTTCACATGAGTTGTTGTGTTGTATTATATTTTTATCTGTTTGGTCTATATTGACAATATGTGTGCTTTTTGGACTTCTGACAGTTGAATATAGTTCTCTAAATTTCCTTTAAAACTTATTTCCAAGGTGCCCCTTAGTTGTTGGTTCAAATATTTAGCATGCAACATGCAAAGTGAAGTTCACAAAAATCATCAGACCAGACAAGAAATTGACAAATCAGACATCAACAATATAAATTGAACAAGCATTCTTATAGTATTGCAAAACAATACAAAGTCCCTAACTGGCCTCATATTTCAGTCACTGGTAACAATTTGTCAAACAAATGAAAACTTAATCAGTTCATTATCTAAAAGGAATAATAAAAAAAGTGCATTAAATAAAATTTCAGTGGATTTTCAATGTTCAAAGGGCCATAACTCCCGTAAAAATTTGTGGACCGGCAGGATACTAAAAATTGATATGTAACCCATCATGGTAAAATCACATACCAAAAATCAGTTCATTATCTATAAGCGTTTAGAAAAAATGTGCGGAAAACTGAAATTTCAGTGATTTTTCAACGTTCAAAGGGCCATAACTCCCCATAAAATATGTTACAAGTTTGGCAGGAAACTCAAACTTGATCTGTAACTCACCATGGTTAACTCCCATGCCAAAAAACTGTTCATTATCTATTAGGGTTTAGAATAAAAGTGCAGAAAACTGAGGCGTGACAGAGGGACAAACAGATAGACAGACTGACAGGGCACAAACCTATAGTCCCCTTCTGCTTTCGCCGGTAGGGGACTAAAAAAAAAAGCATTGTGCAGGTAAAAGACTGAAAAAAATGTCAAGTAAATATTCTTTTTTAGAACTCTTAACATGCCAATAATGACCCCATTAAAGTAAACCAGATAAGATGTTAAAGTTTCCAACTGCAAAATAAAACCCAAATTCTGCATGAAAAAACTTCATTAATGAAATATCAACCAGTCACAATGATTGCATTTATAGTCAACTATCATGGAATATCCCTGTTCTGATTATTTGATAAAACAACTTTATTACAAGGAGGAGTTTATATGAACCAACATCAAACAAGGACGTGATTGCATAAGTTGAATCTAATGAAGATTTATGCCCCACAAAGGCCATGAAAGCAAACAGGACAACTATCTAGTAATCTCCATGTAATTCTAGGAAACAGGCCTGACTTTCTTGGTAATTTCCTGCTGGTTACATGCAATCATTCAGGTGTCTGTAAGATCTGAGACATTATATTGAATTAAAACTCATTTTTTATAAACTCCATTGTTTTAACTTTTTCTTCATTTTAAGGGCGTCATTTTGAGAACATTTTCAAATACTTTATTTTGACATGAATAATGTAAAATAATGCAGAATAAATTTCCAACAGTACCTAAGTAACATTTATTTCACAAAAGTCCAGCTTTTTCTGAAATCAATCATAAAAACCTCTACATAAAAGAGAAGATAACTCTGTAAGAAGTCAATTTGATTTTGATTGGTGATGGCAATAAAAGTAACCAGATTAATCCAGTGGTCTTTGCCAGGCAGTGGACATATAGTAACATGCACAATAAAGTAGGTTTCAAAGATCTGCAATACTTGTGTGTAGTTTTTTATCAGCTATGTTTGTTTTTTTTAAATGCAATTTTCAATGTAAACATTAAACAGTTTTATCATGTTTATAAAATAGTTCTCAGGTTACAAAAGAGCTCCATGGCTAGATGATGGTGAAGATTTATAGGTTTGTCTAAAGAATTGTAAAGCAATTTTTAGTTGTCCAAAGCAAAGTAAAGGGACCTTTGGCATGTAGGCGAGTAACTTATTCCATACTCTGAATGTTTCTGTGTAATATGAAACTTGAACAATCAATCAGAAATGTCAATTTAAACTCCATTTATAAATATTGTATTGAGGATTTTTTTGCAAATTACAACCAGATTAATTAAGCCTAATTCTGCTATTGCATGTTATTCTGTCATTATCCAAAGATTTTTTATTTATTCAAGCATTTCTTTAGAATGTCAACAAGGAAATTAAGGAAATCCACAAATCTAACAATGAATACAACCAATGATGAGCAATTACCCTTTTAAACATTGAATAAGATGACAAATTTGTTCCTTGGTCTGGATAGAATGAATGAAAATTGCATAATTTCTGTTTCTATGGCTACAACTGTATGCAACAATCTGGCATGGAAACAATTCTTACAAGAGAACAATTTGTGAATTTATTAATACAACAATGACCACTTTAATCAGTGCATGATGACTTAATATGATTAGGAATGGCTGTCTCATTTGTAGCCCTGTCTCCTTTGTAGCCCAAACAGGCACCAGTCATTTCAAACCATCATGATTTTAAACATTAGTCCACAGTCAATCATTTATAAGGCTATACATCCCAACTGCAATTGTACATCAACGTGGCTAAAGATGGTCAATTATCACCATATCTAAATATGTTGAAAAATAACCACAATTACTATTAACTTGATAAACCATGTCTTCCAATCATTCCAACCATTAAAATTGATGAACATTGTCAACCATTGAAATTGATGAACATGAGCAACCATTGTCATTGAAATTGGTGAACATGGGCATCCATTTAAATTTGATGAACATGGGCAACCATTGAAATTGATGAACATGGGCAACCATTGAAATTGATGAACATGGGCAACCATTGAAATTTATGAACATTGGCAACCATTGAAATTGATGAACATGGGTAACCATTGAAATTGATGAACATGGTCAACCATTGAAATTGATAAACATTGTCAAACATTGCAATTGATGAACATGGTCAACCATTGAAATTGATGAACATTGATAACCATTGAAATTGATGAACATTGTCAACCATTGAAATTGATGAACATTGTCAACCATTGAAATTGATGAACATGGGCAACCATTGATATTGATGAACATGGGCAACCAATGTAATTGATGAACATGGGCAACCATTGTTATTTGATGAACATGGGCAACCATTGAAATTGATGAACATAGGCAACCATTGTAATTGATGAACATGGTCAACCATTGAAATTGATGAACATGGTCAGCCATTGAAATTGATGAACATGGTCAACCATTGAAATTGATGAACATGGGCAACCATTGAAATTTATGAACATGGGCAACCATTGAAATTGATAAACATTGTCAAACATTGCAATTGATGAACATGGTCAACCATTGAAAATGATTAACATTGATAACCATTGAAATTGATGAACATTGTCAACCATTGAAATTGATGAACATTGTCAACCATTGAAATTGATGAACATTGTCAACCATTGCAATTGATGAACATGGGCAACCATTGTAATTGATGAACATGGGCAACCATTGTAATTTGATGAACATGGGCAACCATTGAAATTGATGAACATGGTCAACCATTGAAATTTATGAACATGGGCAACCATTGAAATTGATGAACATGGGCAACCATTGTAATTGATGAACATTGTCAACCATTGAAATTTATGAACATGGGCAACCATTGAAATTGATTAACATGGGCAACCATTGAAAATGATTAACATTGATAACCATTGAAATTGATGAACATTGTCAACCATTGAAATTGATGAACATTGTCAACCATTGAAATTGATGAACATTGTCAACCATTGCAATTGATGAACACGGTCAACCATTGAAATTTATGAACATGGGCAACCATTGAAATTGATGAACATGGGCAACCATTGAAATTGATGAACATGGTCAACCATTGAAATTTATGAACATGGGCAACCATTGAAATTGATTAACATGGGCAACCATTGAAATTGATAAACATGGGCAACCATTGAAATTGATAAACATGGTCAACCATCGAAATTGATAAACATTGTCAAACATTGCAATTGATGAACATGGTCAACCATTGAAATTGATGAACATTGATAACCATTGAAATTGATTAACATGGTCAACCATTGAAATTAATGAACATGGTCAACCATTGAAATTGATGAACATGGTCAGCCATTGAAATTGATGATCATTGTCAACCATTGAAATTGATGAAAATGGGCAACCATTGAAGTTGATGAACATGGGCAACCATTGAAATTTATGAACATTGTCAACCATTGCAATTGATCAATATTGTTAACCATACCCGAATCTGCTGTTAAAGAAGATACATGCATAGTTAGTTTTTTGCTCACATTGTTGAATTGCAGTTGTTATTAATTTCTTTGATGTTAATGTCGTCAGTGTATTTAGGTGGAGTCTTTGTTTTTCTGGACTATGAAATTTGAGTGTCCCTTGATATTTATTTACCTTTTAAAAGTAAATAAGAACAAATAAAATATTACTGTATACAAACTTATTTTCACAGGTACTAATTTTAATGATTTTACCATTTTACCAAAGTTCAGTACCTTATTTTCACTATTGATTTTTTTTCATGATTTTATTATTTCACCTTAGTTCACATGGACTTATTTTCTTGGGTACTAATTTTCATGATTTTACTATATCACCCAAGTTCACATGGACTTATTTTCATGTTATCTTCTGTGTAATATTCTTTTCACTTCATTCATATTTTTTTTGCTTGTAATAAATTTCTAAAAATTGTCTGACTGTGAAATCCATTGAAAATAAATACCTTGTTTGTTTACGGAAGTTGGCACACATGCTAATTTTTTACATCAATGCTATGATGTCAATATTAAAAAAATCTTTAAGTCACATCTCTAATTGCAAGAGCTTTGAGAGAAAAAGACAAAACATTAAAATTTGCTGCAATGCTAGGGATTCATGACATGTCTTTGTTATGTAAAGCAGAGACATATTACTCCTTTATTCAGGTTATTTCATCACAGACTATCTTCTCTGTATTTTTACTGGAAAAGCTTATAGAAGTTTATTTTTGTGCTTTGTCTAGGAAATTGATAGGGGGAAGGCTGGGCCCAAAAAACTAGTTTAACCCCGCCACATATTATATGTGCCTGTCCTAAGCCAGGAATCTTTGACAAAGCTTTCGTTTGCACTTGTCTTTTTGATGTTTTCTGTTCCTTAATTGTTTAAGAAGGGGGTCTATCTGTGACTATTTCAGGACTGGATTTGAATTATATGCATTTAATGGCCTCGTTGAAGGCTGCTGGCAGTTGTCCATTGTGGTTTTTCTGAATTGCTGCTTGATTGTGGGCTGTGTTGCGTACACTTATTCCACATCTCATTATTTTCTATATTATACAAAAATATATCTGAAATATATAAATAAGAGTCAATTGTCCAAATCATTATATATATTTTTTACAATAAAAATCTTACAGCATGATATTAGTGTGTAATTGGAATACAATTAAGATAAGAAATAGATGGGTAAAACCCTGGGTACTGACAAGTAATAAATTCACCAACCCTCATTACTTAAATAAATAAGAACAAGCACCATAAATTTTATAAATAGAACCTACAACCCTTATGCCTACAAGGCTTAAAATTTAACTTGTATTTTATTGTCTGTTTGAAAAAGGGATGAGCTGTTGTTAAAGTACATGTAAAATGACCACGGTCATATCAAACAGACAATAAGACTGTTTCTTAGATTGAGCCTGCTTCTTTAGCAGTTTGATACAACTGAGACGCTGTTTACATAGTTGTTATTTTCAATACTTGCTGCAAAGAATTTGTCTTTCTGAACTTACCCTCTAGCTTAAAATTACTACAATTATGAGATATATCATATCAATTTATTCAGATGCTGTTTTTCTCTATTTCCTGTGGACAAATGGACACCAACCCTGGACATAACAAAACAATTATTTTCAATTAGGAGAAATGGCCTTTCAATAATAATTCTGATCATAATATTCTCAGTTAATTTTGTAGTTTTTAACTGAGTATCAATCAGGATTAATGGAAAAGATAATAACATCCATTTCTTTAACCCTTTCCCTGAAATTTATTTCATATGAGACAATAATTGATATTCTTTATGTACTAAGAATTGATGCTCCTTAGGAGGTCCAAACATATGGGAAACTTTACAGACTGCAATTCTTAATAATGTCATTTATGTTCATTAATTTTATCTTAATGCATTGGACATTTAGATGCTTGTTTTTTAAGACTTCTATCCTTGGCATTTGAATTTAACATACATTTATCTTACTGTTTTATCATAATTTGTATTTTTCTAATATATGGGGCAAAATAATTTTTCTTTAGTTTGCACTTTTTTCTTAATGATGAGTTGTTCATAATTTTTCTAATTCTAAAACAAAACTAGTACTATAACAAACAGGCAGGCATCCCGATCTCAAAGATCTTAAAAACACAGACAAATCCAAAAGATATTCAAGATGACAACAATGTCATGAATGTGATCAATACACAAAACACTACTCAAGGGCAAACAGCAACACAAAACCCCATGAAAACACAAGAGTTAACACTAAAGTATGTCTCGCCTGCCGGCACCATCAGAAATAATTATTCTTTCTTACTTCCACTATATTTTTTACATGGATTTTCAGTTTCTGAGATCAAAAGATGTTTATAGAATCTAAACATTGCAAATATATGCAATAAAAATAATCAAAGTCACTCAACTGGAAAATCAAGGTCAAGGTCAAAAGATGGGGATGCAACTGTGCTAAACTATTACTGGGGCATATGTATACCAAGTTTCATCAACCTAGGACCTATAGTTCTTGAGATATGGAGGTGCTCACAAAACTTTTCCATTGCTATTATATGTATTAAAAATTGTCAAAGTCACTCAACGGGAAAATCAAGGTCAAGGTCAAAAGATGGGGATGCAACTGTGGTATGCTTCTACTGAGGCATATGCATACCAAGTTTCATCAACCTTGGACCTATAGTTCTTGAGATATGGAGGTGCTCGCAAAACTTTTCCATTGCTATTATATGTATTGAAAATTGTCAAAGTCACTCAACCGTAAAATCAAGGTCAAGGTTAAAAGATGGGGATGCAACTGTGCTAAGCTACTACTGGAGCATATGCATACCAAGTTTCATCAACCCAGGACCTATAGTTCTTGAGATATGGAGGTGCTCATAAAACTTTTCCAAAAAGTTAACGCCGCCATTGCCGCCCCGGCCGCAGGTAAAGTAACACCTATGTCCCCCTCTGCTTCGCAGGCGAGACAAAAACTAAACTCTGAGGTCCTCAAGAAGGGTAAAGTTTGAATATGATAGCTAGAACTTGTAAAAGCTTGGCCTTTATTCTCAACATCTCACTAAACCCTCTTGTACAAATATAAATCAGGATACAGCATAATGATACTGTCACACAGTCTACCTCTGAATGTAAATCTGTTACTTCAATTTGTGTCTTCTCTACATCACAAAGTACATGGGTGTAGAGACGGGTTTATCAATGATATAACATCGTCACACACTCCCCTCCCAATCTATGTATTAATGTTATAGCTTCTTGGCAGGATATAAAAGAACTACCAAGATGTTTACTATGTCTTTCACTAAGGTGGTACTCTGAGACATGACTGATTTGTCTGTGAGGGAAGCCATAAACACAAAGCATGATAAGCATATTATTGTACTGTCAGGAAACCTTAATTTACATGAGGCTGTCAACTTTTAAGAAAACGGCAGAAAAGACCAATGAATTGATTTGATTTGATTTGATTTTGATTTAAACATATTTTATTCAATAAGAAAAGGATTGGATAGCAGGCCAAGGCCTATAAGTATCCTCTCCATGGAACAAGGTTACAAAATTTGACAATAGTAATATAACATGCATGCACAAATAAAAATACAAAGAGCAAATGATTTACAGTATAAGTGATCTCATATATAGTTAAAGTCATTGTACATGGAATTAACTAATTCTATCAGAAGAATTTTGTATTACTGGTATAAGAGTTAAAATTTAAAATATTATTTTACTAGAAGCTGTACTATACTGTGGTTGCTATTTATCAAAAGTAAAATTGGAAAACTCCAATGTTATATCATTAGATTAAGTGTATAATTAATATGCATGTATTTCTCAAATTCTAATAGATTTCTTTATGAAGAAAAAATAATAATAATTTTGTGAAGATTTTCATTTAATCTGATAAAATTCATGTATAGGAATAAAGATTAGAAGAAGAGAAAAATCAATTCAAGAGAAAATAAGATAAGGGTAGATAAAAATAATTGGAATATAAAAACATTCAAAAGGAAAAAAAATTGAAAATAGTTACTATGTTGCTCAGGGTAAGGGGTTCTCATTTTAAAATCGTTTACTGTTTCTTATAAATGTATGTAACGCCATAACAAGTTTCTTATTATTTTCAAAATTGAGTGTGTCAGATCCAAATAGGATGTTTCGAACAGAGAATTCTATTCCCAGTTCAAAACACACATTTTGTAGTTCTTGCCTAAGTATATTATACAAAGGACAAGTCATAAGGAAATGTTCTTTGTCTTCATTAACATCTCTGCAATGTGGACAGTTTGGTGTGTCAGCTAAGTGATGGCACCAGAGATCAGAATTGAGATTACTAGCACCATTCCTCAACTGACAAGCAATGATATTTTCTTTTCTGTTACCAATATTGAAGTATTCAGGTGTCTGTTTGATATCTGAATTTAGTCGCCTTTTAAATGCATCAACAGAAGGACTAGACTTGGTTGATGCAGGAAGAGCATTCCAAAGTCGCAATACAGATGGTAAAAAACTCTTATCATAAGTAACAGTATTACAAAATGGAAGTCGAAAATTATCTAATGAAGTAGGCTGTCTCAAATTGCAATGATGAATATTAACAGAGTATGGTTGTACCATGTCTAATAGATATTGGGGAGTTTGACCATTAATAATCTTGTAAAGAAGTACTAATTTGTGCTTTTCTCGCCTCTTAAATAGAGGTTCCCAACCCAACTCCTCATATAGTTTAGACCTTGAGGAATTAATTCGAAGGCCTGTGATGATTCTTCCAGCTTCTACTTGAACGCTTTCTAATAAATTGGACTCATATAGTGTACAGTTATCCCACACAACATCTGCATATTCCATTATAGGTCTGATAAAAGAAAAATACAGGTTAATCAATACTTTTCTAGACACCTGATACTTCAACATTCTTAGTATATTAAGTCTACTACAAGCTTTTTCATATATTTTTTCAATGTGAGTCTTCCATTTGCAGTTATTCTGAAGGTCAAGACCCAAGTGGGTATGAGTATTAACATCCTTCACTTGGTTATCAGGACCTCCAAAATAGACAGAATGTTGCTCAGCATTTCGACGTGTAAACAACAAGGACTCTGTCTTGGTTGGATTGAATTTTATAGCCCAATTTTGGGACCAATTATAAATATGATCAAGGTCAGTAGTAAGTAAATTTGCAGCCTGACCATAATCATTATCTTCAATAACAAGGAATAGAGAGGTATCATCTGCAAATAATCGAATACAACAGTTCAAACCATCTACAATGCTATTAATATAAATAAGGAATAAAAAAGGACCTAATACTGAACCCTGTGGAACCCCTGCATCAATATTTTCCCAGGAAGAGGAAAATCCATCCAAGACAACCTTTTGTTTTCTATTATCTAAATAATCTGCGATCCAATTTAGCAACGTCGTATTAATACCAATTTGTCGAAGTTTGTAAAGAAGCCCTTTATGCCATACTCTATCAAAGGCTTTAGAAATATCACAAAATATAAATCGCACATCGTTTCCAGAATCAAGATTGCTTACAATCGTATTATAAATTTCTAACAACTGGTTGACAGTAGAGTCTTTCGGCACAAAACCTGACTGGTGTTCTGTTAAAAGCTGATGGTCCAAAACATAGTTATGCATGTGCTTTACTATAATTTTTTCCATCATTTTACATAAAACACAAGTAAGGGAGATTGGGCGGTAGTTTGAAACATCAGATGTCACCCCTTTGTTTTTATAAATAGGTGTTACATGTGAATGTTTCCATACATAAGGTAGGCGTCCACACCGCAGAGACTGGTTAAACAGGTATGTAAGAGGTTTAATAAGTGATGATGATATTTTGCTTAATACCAATGGTGCAATCCCATCTGGTCCACTTGGTTTATTTGAGTTAAGTAATTCCAGTTGGTCTTTCACCTCTTGTTCCCTAATGATAAATTCAGGAGATGTTCTATCAGATGTTGCATCTTGCTCATCGGGGAGAACAGGCTCCTCATCTAAGTGTGAAATGTCAGCAAAATATTTATTAAACATGTCACACTTATCAGTTGGATGAATAATAATTCTACCTTCTCTTTCAAGAGGTGGGCTGACAGTTTCACATTTATTAAGTTTACAGACGGATTTTGCAATTCGCCACCATTTACCAGGTGGGATATTTTTATCGACTAATTGTGACGTCAGTTTGTCTTTATAATTTTGTTTAGCCTCTCTGACTAGTTTTATAACTTCATTTCTTAGCTGTCTATAACGTGCCCAATGATTTTCACTATTTGACTTTTTAGCCTTATAATGAAGCCTATCTCTTTTACGAATTGCTTTCCTTATGGAACCATTCATAAAAGGTTTATCATTAGGACGTATAGTTACAGTCTTAGTAGGTATAAATCGATCACAGGCTTCTGTCAAAATAGATTGGAAGGTTGAGTAATTATCAGAAATGGAGTGGTCATTAAAGAGAACTTCCCAGTCCTTCCCATCCATTTCATTTTGTAAGCCAATAAAATCTGCATGTGCATAATCTTTTACTTTACGTTTATAACAACGCTGCTTTATACATTTCATGTTAACTTCCACAGAAACTGGACAATGGTTGCTGCAAAAATTAACTGATTTAATAAATGTGTTTTCTTTTTGCAATCTAAAATAACATGTATGTAAAGTTCCCTTATTTCAAACAAGAATTCTGAGAGAAATTTGCAAAACAATACATTTAATTCCACTTCCAGACCCATATCAATGTTCAAAGGGCCCTAATTCCTGCAAACATTTGCAAACTAGAAGGAAACATAAATTTTATCTGTAACTTACCTTTATAGACTCACATACCAAAAATCAATTCATAAACTACAAGTGTTTCGAAAAAAAATGTGAAAAACTGAGGCATGATGGACAGACAGATGGACAAAATGCAAACATGAAGCCCCTTCTGCTATTGCTGAAAATATTTATATGAAAATATTTATACCAACCGAAAGATCAATGTAATTCAAAAGGTATGGAGCTATTTCAAAAAGGTATGTTGATAGTATAAAACTATACACACAAAAAACAAACTATAAGCTACCTACAAATACTTGTTAAAGCTTGAGACTTTGTACTTTCTTGTTAGTTCATCAGGAACATATTATCTCTTGTTTTAATATACAAATAAAAAATGTGCCATAAGAAACAACATGGTATTTAGGTAATCATCCATATCAAAAACAAAAAACAAAAATACTTTATCTAATTATCAGAGGCGTCTTCAATAAATAAACTAAGTTCTGAGATCTTGTAGGCGAAACTGAGAGGAATGTTGGGAAAAACAGTAAACGGTTCACAAAAGTACATAGAAATAAATCAAAATCTCTCCTTAATGATTCTAATTAAACGTTCGATTGAACTGACATGCTATTTACAACCTTATCATCCAAGAAATAATAATCAAATACATACATGTTATGAGCAAAATAATTAATTTAAGTCACTATATGCAAATAACTATTTAGATTTTTCCTGGTTCAAATGTACTATTAAAAAAATATGTATAAAAAGGAAATCTAAATGTGTCATAGTAGACAGTTTCAATCCTAAAATAAATCCTCAATGAAGATTTCATACAAAGTGAGTAAACACTTTTCATTCTAAATGGCATGTTATTGCCACATTTCATACTCCCAGTAGCTTTTAATGTTTTTTTTTTGCATGTAAATTTAAATTCAAAATCAGGACATCCTATGGAGTAATTTCAATACTCCATCACACGACTAATGACAGGACAGGACATATGTTGTAAACAACCAATCTGCTCATCCGAGCACCTGAATTTAATCTTGATAAATTGCAGCTTAGTTATTATGTGTGTATGTGCATTTCTCCTCTGATTATCAGTCTTGTTTTCTTTGTCTACTCATTTTGTCTGTCTTTTAAGACCTACGATATTTGTATGCCCATTGGTACTCTTCTACTACTTTCAAACTCTATCATATTTTGTTTTGGTCAAAACATATTTCTCTGAAAATACTTACATCTAACCATAGACATATAACCCATGTTATGGGTTATATGTTATGATCTAACACACTTCAAATGAAGGATAAGAATCCAATTCAATTACTGTGGTTTCATTTATATTTGTGGGGTATTAATTTTCGTGGTTTTCGTGGATGGCCTTGACCCACAAAAATTGATACCCAACAAAAAAGGAAATTTAACATTGGTCTGTATGCTACAGACCTCAGAACCATGAACTTATATTTTTTTAGAAAACCATGAAGATTGGTACCCACAAAAATAAATGAATCAACAGTAAACAAGATATAGAAATCATTCATCTATCAAACAAATATATATAATAATTCAGAAAATCATTTCTAAAGGTATGACAAAATTCTACCCTGTAATCACATGAGAAAATATCAGAAAGATAATGATAATTGTCACCAGATCTATCAAGCAAAGGTCAAGTAAAGGTCCAAGCTAAAATGATGACTCACGGCTAGCCATTTTCTTCCTTTATCTTTATTACCAAGACAATTAAAAGAATGTTTTTTTCTTATTCAATTTAGGAGGAGCAAAAGAGGGAGGTTCTTTCCTTAAACCCTCTCAAATTAAATGGATGATCAAGCATTCTTGAAAAATAATATCTAGCAACTCTCAGAGTTTATACTATAGCAAAGCAAAAATAAGAATTAACACTAAAGTATGTCTGGCCTGCTGGCACCATGGGAATACATAGTAGTCATTCAACTATTCATTCAGAAATTCTCGACATTTTCCTGTGGACCAACTAAAATTATTCTAGATACCATAGTCACTGAGAAACAGTCAATTAGTGTAGAAATGAGGTCAAGGTCAGATGACATGGTGACAGACCCAAAAACCTAATCTAATTCATGGACATAATAAAAATCAGAGGCCTAACAATTATTTTTTTTTAAAGGTATTCATTTTCCAAAAGAGTCTCACAAAGACGTTTACAGCAGAAAAAAGACAGAAGTTCACAAAGTTACTTAAGCGTGAAGATGAGGTCAAAGTCACACAGCATGGTGACAATTGTCTAGATGATGATGACATAACCTGAACTGGCTGTATACCAAATGACAGATGCCTTGCTAGTATGTTTTTCAAGAAATACATTTTCCACAAAAGTCTTTTTTTTAATAAGTAGCTCTGTAACTCACCACAAAATGGAACATTTTTACTTCATTTAAGTATTTGAGATACATTTTTTTGTACTCTGTTGTCCTTGATTTCAGTTTCTTTCAACAAAGAACATGAAAGCCAACATCTCCTTAGTTCCTTAGTTGTATTTTAAAATTGTAAATGGAATGCATAACTAAACCTAGGGGTAATTACAGTAACTAAGACTAAATAATAAACAGTGGTGATATTGAAAAAAAAACACAATCAGAAATTTATATGATTAAATCTAATTCAGGTTTGAAAATCAAGCAAACACAGACAGCCTTGATGTAATATTAAAACCTGATCTGCTGTGGAGAAAACAAATACACAAGATTACATTTAATGGCTCCCTATTCCCATCATGACTTGGATTCATAAAACAGTCCAAATATACTTAACATGGGATATGGACCTTTACCAAGAAATATATCAAAAGGGTTCATGCCTAAAATATAGGTCACAGTGAGAAATTGGGCAGAGTATTGTTACCCAAGACACATCTAGTGATGAAATACCATTGACCCTAACATCTAGTATCCAAGTTGAGGACCTTAACCAAGAACTTAACCAAAGTAATTCATGTTTTAAATATAGATCACAGTGACCTAATTCCTAGTGGGTGGTGTCATGTTACCCAAGACACATCTAGTGGTGAGTTATCATTGACCCCCAACATCTAGTTATTCCGACTGATGGACCTTAACCAAGAACTTAACCAAAGTGTTACAGACATGGGTAAAACTATATGTCCAATCCAAATATGTGGTCGGGCCATTGACTGAGGCTCCAATTTATAAATTTTAATAATAGAGCTTCACACAAGGCAATTTGACATCAACTAAACATATTTACAGTAAAATGATGTGTCAACAGGTCAAGGTTTTCTTTTGCATGAAGTTATATTTAGAAATTTTACCTTAAACACCCTTATTGACATCAAACCCTGGATCCACCATTAATATTGTAATGTGAAGACCAACTACAATATAGCTAGTCGAGACCACTGTTCAAAATGATGAAAGCAGATTTTCAAATCAGTATCTGTTTATGAAGGTTGTGTCATATACACTTATTACACATGTACATAATAAATATCGTCATTCTGATCATGACAGTTCTGATAATAATCCTGGATAAGACCAGATTAAGTGAATGATGGTAACTTATGGTAAAAGCCAGGAATTATTCTTTTTATAGATATAAAATACATGTAGTAAATACAATGCTGTAATAAATAAAACAGCCCAAGGTTCTGTTAAAAGGTATCAGAGTCATTATTCAAAGACTGCATGATTGTTTTCAGCTAACGGCCAGATTTTAATTACATGCCAGGACTAATAAGGCATCACGAAAAACACCTGGTTTTGAAACTTTTGTATTGTAGTATAAGTAATGGGCCAATTAATGCAAGACGGTTAAAGCAGTGACCTATGGTCATGTTGAAGACTGCTTACTGTTTTCCGTTGTGATTTTGTGAATTGCTGTTTGTTTATGTTTGTTGTGTCGCGTACACTTATTCCACATCTCAATATCGTCTATTAATGAAACCATGTTAGTTCATTTCACCATTTCTGACCTATATACTATATAATTCTATCAATTAGCAGAAACCTAATATGATGATATTTTTTATAAAGTTCAAGTTCATGTTCTTTATCAATGCTAAAAACACCTTAAATACCAATCATGAACAGCAATGCAACTTAATATGTGTAAATTTGAGGGAACAGATTTTTTTTTTACTTATTGATATCCAGAAGAGTTATGACTAAGCAGGATTCTTGCTGTATTAGGTCCTTATATCAATAATATAGGATTATCTTTATCTTTAATTAATGCTTCTTAACTCCTTAAATGTTTTCCAAGGCAACAATTCTTAATACCTTCTATAGGTAAGAAGATGAAAAACCATTCCTATAATAAGCATTGCATGTCACTGGATTACAAAGTTAAGACTTAAATACATGTACTTTTGTTCAGAGGAAAACTGAAAATGAAACATTTCTATAATGGGCATTGCATGTCACTGCATTACAAAGTTTCGACTTAAATACTTCGGTCCAGCGGAAAACTGAGAAGATGAAACATTTCTGTAACGGGCATTGCATTACAAAGTTTAGACTTAAATACTTTGGTCAAGAGGAAAACAGAGTGACAAAACAAATTGATTCTATAAACCCAGATTCTGACATCAATTATAAATAAACTGTGGTTCAGAAATTTTCAAAAGGGAGGGTGTGCAATTTTAAAACAAGTGTGGCCACTAAAAGTATGTCTCGCCTGCCGGCACCATCGCTTAAATCAACTACCTAAGCTTTCATTTCTTGATATAAACACAAAAAGTGTCAGTATACCTAATAACAGATGCCTAGTTATTATACTATTCAAGCAATCCATTGTCCACACAAGTATTACAAAAAGTTTTCTGTCTGAAAAAAGACCTAAGTTCACAGAGTCACTGGAGCGTAAAAATGGGGTCATGGTCACATGGCATGGTGACAGTTGCGTTGTCCATAACCGCAACTGTCTGTTTACCAAATATCAGATGCCTAGCTATTATAACTTTCCAGCAATTCATCTTCCATAAAAGTCTTACAAAAAAGTTTTTCGGCCTGAAAAAGACCTAAGTTCACAGAGTCACTGGAGCGTGAAAATGGGGTCAGGGTCACACGGCATGGTAACAGTTGCATGGACCATAACCTAAACTGTCTGTATACTAAATATCAGATGCCTTGCTATTATACTTTTCAAGCAATTCATCGTCCACAAAAGTCTTACAAAAAAGTTTACGGCCTGAAAAAAGACCTAAGTTCACAGAGTCACTGGAGCGTGAAAATGGGGTCAAGGTCAAACGGCATGGGGACAGTTGCGTAGACCATAACCTGAACTGTCTGTATACGAAATATCAGATGCCTAGCTATTATACTTTTCAAGCAATTCATCGTCCACAAAAGTCTTACAAAAAAGTTTACGGCCTGAAAAAAGACCTAAGTTCACAGAGTCACTGGAGCGTGAAAATGGGGTCAGGGTCAAACGGCATGGCGACAGTTGCGTAGACCATACCCTCAACTGTCTGTATACCAAATATCAGATGCCTAGCTATTATACTTTTCAAGCAATTGATCGTCCACAAAAGTCTTACAAAAATGTTTATGGCCTGAAAAAAAACCTAAGTTCACAGAATCACTGGAGCGTGAAAATGGGGTCAGGGTCAAACGGCATGGCGACAGTTGCGTAGACCATACCCTCAACTGTCTGTATACCAAATATCAGATGCCTAGCTATTATACTTTTCAAGCAATTCATCGTCCATAAAAGTCTTACAAAAAAGTTTACGCCGCCGCCGTCGCCGCCGCCGGAAAGTAATACCTATGTCTCGCCTTCCGCGACTATTCGTCGCAGGCGAGACAAAAATCTTCTGGGACCTCTTATTTCACACAGTACCTAATCAAATTTTCCTGTGAAATGGGAGAGTGCGCGCCCGTCAGGCTGGTTCTTTTTCTTCATGTTGCTGATTGCAATATGGCATTTGTTTCCCCCTTTTCATCAATCTTGCCTTACATATCTACTGATTTTGTTTCGTTTTTCCAACGTACGATATTTGAATGCTCACAGTGACCAAACTCCTATGCTTCTTATATAAAATTGACAGGAATCATTAATAAACAAACATATCAAAATTGAACATTTAACATCTACTAGGTAAATCTGATTCCCTATCAAAGACTTTAACAGTACACTCCTTCCTCTAAAGCATTTAACTTGAAGGAAGACAAACTCTTTTTATAGTGGCTTATTATAAGGTATTCAAAAGTGAGGCAAATATGACGCATTATAAATCTAAGTTAGTTCTTAATCAGAAGATATAGAAACTAGCCCAGACGATGAATAGTCTTTGGTTCATCTTATCTAATCCATAATAAGCCTAGTCAGGTCCTATAACAAAGCAAAGATAATCACGTTCCTGTTTTCCCGACATCCACTGTCTTAAAGGCAAAAAACATGTTATCAATTACAAAATAAAGAAGTTGAAGAAGTTTATATAACTATAAATCAAGATTTTAAAATAAAAGTACAGTCTTAAAGAAAGGACAATACCTTATAATGCAATTCATATAAATTAAGTCACTGAAAATTCTATCAACATTTGAAAGCAATGAAAACCTGATGTATTGACAACAAGTGACTTTTTTTCAATAAAAATACAGCACAATTAATTTAACAATACATCTAAATCAAGACTTCAAAGGTTTTAATTATGAAAGACAGTATTATAGAGTTTACAATAGCTAGTCATGCTAGTTGCAAAATGTTCATATCTTTAACAGTGAATTTGGTGTCTATATGAATAGGATGTGACTAGCTCTTAATTCTTGGGGAGAGGGAGATATACTTTATACAGATAATTCTTCAAACATTTAAATCAATTCTGCCTAGTCCTATCATTTCCATATCTACATGTACATATGAACTCTGTTCTATGTTGACACATTTAGAGAGTTGCGACTTTTGGGTATTTTTTTACTTCTATTTCAGATGTTTTTTCTTCATGCTGTTCTGATTCGTGTTTGCTGAATTTTGTCATAGCCCATTGGTTCCTCTTTGCTTCTTTTAAGCATGCTAAGTAAAACTAATACCCTGTTCACACGAACACTTTAATTCTGAATTCAATTCGGAATTAGCTCTTAATACACTTTGAGTTCACATCCAATCCACATCAATTCCGTAGTTGTCAATCCAGAGTCACTCCCGCCTAAGGAGTTGGTTTGACCTCCAAATTAACACTTTTCGTGTGAATGTAAATGAGTCTTACATCGGTTTTAATATATCTGCCCATGTTACCGTTGGAATAAAACATGTGTGTGGTCCCCTTAAAATCTGATAGTAAGCATGTATCTTTTATGTGGCTTCCACTAGTAATACATGTACTTCCCTAGTGGGCACATATTATGAGTGATATGAGTCTGGTAAGCTCCATCAGTGATGTCACACCTAACCCATCAGCAGTGAACATTCACAACAGTAAAGAACAATTTGTACCTACACCACGAGAACATGGTATGCTTCAAATTTTCAAAGATTTTCAAGCATTAAATCGTAGAGTCAGACTAAAACATCACTTTTTCAATCCAGATTACAACCAAGATCTTACACCCCTTTCATTCTCATCAAGTGGGATTTTAGATACCCACCTATCAATACGAGGATCTCTTGCAAAACACCCAATGTACTAACCCAAACTGGGCTTTATGTCCATGGATCAATTTCATAAGACAATTTTGTAGCACATATACAAAGAGGGAGTGCAGCAAAAACTACATTGGAAATTGCAACACAGGAAAATGTTATTTACCTGATAACTTGCTATGCAAGAAACAATATGTGGGCAAAAGCAAAGGGCCATTTAAAAAACGTCTCGGAAAACATCACCGATACACAAGAAATCAAACACAAGAACCAACAGGAAAACACTTCAATCTCAGAAATCACAAATTACATCACAAGTCATTTGAAAACATTTTAAAAATCATCTGGAATGACCGGGAAGATCCAAAGTCTGACAAACTTAGAAGCTTAACATGCTTAAGGGAAGATTACTGGATCTCACAACTCCGAACATTCAAACCTGTTGGGATTAATAGTTTGGAGAGCTCCACACATCAGTCATATTCCTCTAATTTATTAGAGAATCTATTTTCTTTTATTGCTTTTTTTAAACACTAATTGTTATCATAAAGGAAGTTAATTTAAACATATTCTTATGTAACAGGTGAAAAAAGAAAGATAAACAGTAGAAAGTAGGGCTGATAAATAAAGGAAATGGATGTCAGCCATCAGTTCATTGCTGATCATTAATTACAATTATATAAGTAGTATGGCAGGGAAGATAACAAAATCTGGAGGTGTGGGTAAAGGTTACAATTGCGCATTAGCAAATCCCGGTCACCGGTAAGTTTTTGAACCCAACATAAAGCGTAGGAGAAAATACAGAAATGAATTCCATTGGTTGATATATTTGTTGTTTCTAAATATAGCACCAAGCAAGCTTTTGGGAAATACTGGCAAAGAAATTCTGAAGTCACCTATGCGCTCATAATAATGTAAAAATGTGCACTTGAAATAACGTTAAAAAAGCACCCCCCTTTTTTCGATCAAAAATTACGCCCATAAACGCCACACGAACCCCAATTTTTTATTGGCTAAAAATAAACATATGCATGTCAACACAAAGGTTCTGTGCCAAAGAAATTAAAATTCGGGTAAGATCTATTTTTAAAAAAATCGAAAACCAGGGTACCCCCCTATGGAAAATGCATTGTAAATCAATACGCTATTGTAACCTAGACGAAAAATGATTTTTTACAATGCACCCTTTGGTTTGAAACTTTAATCGTTTTGAAAGTGAAAGTTCTATATAAAAACAAGTATTATGACACTCGATCTAAATTTAGACACAAAAAACCAGACTATAGTCTGTTTCTTTTTTCTACATTAATGAAAATGAAGAGAAAATCGGATGGACACCAAGAATATTTGATAAATCATTATTGCTTCAATAAATGTCGGAACTGTTTTTTGTTTTATTTTGCATATACAAATACCAAACTTTTAAGCAATTTTAAAAGGGGATTTGAAGTAAGAACATGACTGAAATTTTGGTTAGTGAAAATTGTCATTTTTACGAAAAATGGGTGTAACACAAAGAATGCAAGCAAAAATATTAATCATGCTGTAAAGTATCACAAACTGTAACCAATGTCTTGTTTAGATAGAGAAGTAATTATAAATGCCAAAATTGGTCGGATTTTGGGTGATTTTACTAGGTTATAGTCTGTTTCAAAATATGCCATTTTTCAAATTGCGAAAAATGATATTTATTTTTTTATTCAAACCAGTGTTTTGAAGTAAACACTCAAAAGCAGAATTCAAACTATGCCCGTTCTTTTGAGTACATATACATCTTCCAAAAAATCGGCAACAAATTTTACGGCAAGTTAAGACATCTTTGTAAAATACCGTATTTCCTCAAACAACCCTCCAAATTTTTTCGACCTTTTCAAGAAGGGGGTACCTCTCTTTGATCAGCTCCCCTTGGCGTAAAAGAAAAGATTATAATCTGCCATTTGTAATATAAACTCAAATTATAACAAGGTATCTTTTAATGAAGTAAAAGATTTTCCCTAATTCATATGTCCAGCGTATAGGTTACAATTGCGCATTAGCAAATCCCGGTCACCGGTAAGTTTTTGAACCCAACATAAAGCGTAGGAGAAAATACAGAAATGAATTCCATTGGTTGATATATTTGTTGTTTCTAAATATAGCACCAAGCAAGCTTTTGGGAAATACTGGCAAAGAAATTCTGAAGTCACCTACGCGCTCATAATAATGTAAAAATGTGCACTTGAAATAACGTTAAAAAAGCACCCCCCTTTTTTCGATCAAAAATTACGCCCATAAACGCCGCACGAACCCCAATTTTTTATTGGCTAAAAATAAACATATGCATGTCAACACAAAGGTTCTGTGCCAAAGAAATTAAAATTCGGGTAAGATCTATTTTTAAAAAAATCGAAAACCAGGGTACCCCCCTATGGAAAATGCATTGTAAATCAATACGCTATTGTAACCTAGACAGGTGAACAAAGAACACTTCAAGGTTTGGGTAATTTGAAGGGGGTGGGGATTATTAGGTAAAAACAGAACACCTGAGGAGTGAATGGAGATTTAAATAAACAAGAACCTAAATCGCTCACCTGAACTACACAGATACATATAATTGTAGATATTATTGTGCTTAACCATATGCCATTTTAATTTCTGAAATATCTTGGTTAGTTTTCAAGATATTGGGCTCAACAAGTGCAAATTTAGCAAAAATTAGGAAAAAGAACAATAACTCCCACATCAGCAGTCAGACCTTTTCTGAAATTTCAGGACAGGTAGATCTTAATATGCTGATCACTTTTGATTCTTGCACAATTTTGATATCTGAAACCATTTTTGAGTTATTAGCAAAAAAAAAATGCAATTTACCACTGTTCTATTTTTAGCCATGGCGGCCATGTTTTTTTACAAATCAAAAATCTGAACGACAGAATTGTAGCATATAAGCTATTAAACAGGTGTGTCATGTTAAGATGCAGTTGGTCTTACCATGTCAGACAAGTTAATCTTTGAAATTCAGGGGAAAAGTAATGAAAAATGGTAGATTTTGTTGTTTTAAGGGCCATAACTCCTAAAAGAAATGGTTCTACAGCTTTGACCTAAATACATGAAATGTAGATCTTGATGTGCTTAATCATATGCAACTTAATTTTTTGAAATATCTTGTATAGTTTTCAAGATATATGGCTAAATAAGTGAAAAAAATTGAAAAAATCCAGAAAAAGGGCAATAACTCCTATGTCGATTGTTGTATCTTCTTGAAAATTTCAGAGCAGGTAGATCTTGAGATGCTGATCACTTTTGTCTCCCATCAGAATTTTGATATCTGTAATTATTTTTGAGTAATGAGCAAAAAACTGCAATTTACCCCTATGCTCTATTTTTAGCCATGGCGGCCATATTTTTTGACAATTAAAAAATCCAAACAATAGAATTGTAGCATTTATGCTATTAAACAACTGTGCCAAGTTTGGTTGAAGTTGGATGCATGGTGTCAGACAAGTTAATCTTTGAAATTCAAGGGAAAAGTAATGAAAAATAGGGCATGTAATGGGACATTAAATGATACCCCGCCACGTTATAATATCAAAAGTTCATAAAATTTGATTTCAAAGTGGCCTTTCTCGAAAACTATTTTTCATATCAAGCTGGAAATTGAACTTGACCTGTATTTTATTGTACTCAATAGCTGTACAAAATATCATTTGAATCCCATGAAGCGTTTTCAAGTTATTGGTCAGAAACTCAAAATTTCATGAAATTTGATTTTTCAAAGTGGCCTATCTCGAAAATTATTTATTGGATCATGCTGGAAATCGAACTTGACCTGTATCTTATTGTACTTAACAGCTGTGCAAAATATCATTCAAATCCTTTGACGCGTTTTCAAGTTATTGGTCGGAAACTCAAAATTTCATGAAATTTGATTTTTCAAAGTGGCCTATCTCGAAAACTATTTTTTGGATCATGCTTTGACGCGTTTTCAAGTTATTGGTCGGAAACCTTCGGGGGACGGACAGACAGACGGACAGACAGACGGACGGACGGACAGACACCGAAAAAAACTGAGGGTATAACATAATACCCGGCCACTTCGTGTGGCGGGGTATAAAAATGGTAAATTTTGATGCTTTAAGGGCCATAACTCCTATAAGAAATGGTCCTACGGCATTGACGTAATGACATGAAATGTAGATCTTGATGTGCTTAATCATATGCAATTTCAATTTTAAAAAAGATCTTGTATAGTTTTCAAGATATAAGACTATAGAAATGAAAAATTTGGAAAAAAATCCAGAAAAAGGGCAATAACTCCTACATTGGTTGTTTGATCTTCTTGAAAATTTCAGGGCAGGTAGATCTTGGGGTGCTGAACAGAATTTTGATATCTGTAACCGTTTTCGAGTTATTTGCAAAAAACTGCAATTTCCCCCTATGTTCTAATTTTAGGGGCCATGTTTTTCAACAAATCAAAAATCCCCACGCTAGTTTTATACTACCTATGCTAATAAACAACTGTGCCAAATTTAAAAGCCACTGGACTTATGGTCTTAAAGGAGTTAACGTTTGAAAAATTTAGGTGGGGGGGGGGGGGGTGTTTTATGGGTAAACATGCTTAAACTTTATCTTTGAAGGTGCAATTCAAAAGGAAAACTACAGAGAGCCTAGGGTAGGGTAGAGGGAGGCAATAGAAAAAACATACAAAAACAACAACAAAGAAATTGTTTGTGAACTGGAGATCTTATACTTTTGGCATTGTACTAAAAACAAGCCATAAAAGTCTAAGATCCATGTCATATCTCATTTTTTTTAACTTAGTATTGAGACAAATGCTTGCTTGATGCACAATAAAGATAATATAATACAGTGTGCCTTAAAAGTTTATAAAACCATTAGACCAAGAAATTTTCACATTAAGGTTTTAACTCCATCATATTATCCAAATTTCAACATGCATTCAATTAATTCATATGAATCTAAGTTCATTTTAATTCTCATGCAGTCAATAACTTAGATTTAACAGTCTATATAATGGACATGCACTTCATTGAATACTGCAGATAAAGATATCAAGCACTGAATACATCAATTCTCGCTGAACATATCAAGTCATCAATGTTATATATTTGTTTATAAAATTGATGGATTGTTTTCATGAAGTAGATGTTTTTTATCTAATCCCTTGTGAACACTTGATGTTGTAACTCTGCTTTCATCACCTTTTTTCCTTCTATGTAATTAATTATGAATTAATTAATCAATGATTTTTGGATTAGATCTTCCTGCGTCAATGCATTAGATGGCAAAAAATAATAATAAATAAATAAAATTCATATTCAATGAATTAGGTCTTCTACATGAATGATTTCAACACAAGAGGGAATAAATATTTGCCATCATACAGGAATGAAATTATTTTAATAAGTATGCATGAATTTGAAGATAATACCATAGAAAAGGTAATTTTCCTGACATTTTATTCTCACTACTCTCATGACTTTTCAGATGTTCTAAAAGTGTAAAAAAAAAAACTTTCTACATTTAGTTCATCTGAAAAAAAGGTTCCGAAAAAGATTCATAAATCCATTTAGGATTAACTCCCTTTAACACCAATGGCTATGTTCATGTTTTTGCAGAGGAAAGCCAGGATATTAATTCAAAGGAATTGTGGAGGTCCACAATATGTCATAAAGATTCTGTAAAAAGTTTCATGAAAGTCCATCTAGTAATTTTTTAATGCAATTGAATCTTTTCCCCATAATTTTTTTCTGCTATCCGGTATTTTGAATAATTACAAACATTAACATATGTTAAGGCATTGCAGTCTGGAATTTAAGATTTTTGTGAACAACTGCTTACTCCAGTTAAAATATTTTCCATTTATCACACCTTTAGCGGTTATACATGTGAATTTGCCTGGATGAAAGTTTAAACAGCCGGAAGTTTCGAAGCCATATTTGTCCAATGTCCTGATATGGCCAGAGCCTCACATGCTCATGAGCCGGCTTGATATGACTTTTCCGGGGTCATATCAGGCCTCCTGTGCTCATGCCACATCATTTGCTCTGCCCCTTTTAACAAACATGAGATGATGTTCAGATTATTATTAATTCTATCATGATAATCAAACAATTATATCAATTATATTTTATTATAAAATATTTTTATATCATGATTTTTTTTGGGGTGTGTGTTAAAGACTAGGGTATGTTTTATAGAGCATTTTAGGGTCTTGTGTGGAAAATGATGTGATAAAGAGATTATGACACAGGGTTTTCCTTATCAGGTCCCATATAATTCTTCGACCCAATTAATTCTCAGGTGATGCCTTGACCTAATATGGGAGTCTCGGAATGATATGGGACCTGATATGGAAAACCCTGTGTAATAATCATTATATATTGTTGAGCAGTGTGTCTGAAAGAGTTACTGATTAAAGATAGGTCCCTCCTTGTATTAAAAACTGATTGACATGCACACAAAAGTTCAATTACCTGATAAAATGTCTTCAAACTTAACTTCAGAAAAAATGTCAAGGATATTTAAATTTGTTTTTGAAAATCTTAACTAGGACCATTTCACACACATTTAATATGTAAGCCAACGCTCACTAATGATACCCCAGCTTTCAAAAACATGGCCTGCAGAAGATTTTATGTATTGGGCAAAACAAATAATGAACCCTCATCCAAGCATCCGTAGGATGTGATGGATGTGGGTCATTATCTGAATAAGCCATAAGGCTTGGAGGGTTTAATGTGAATATTTGTCAACTCTGCACTTAAATCCTTTTTAGCTGGACTTGCTTCAAACCCAGAAAAACTTTTGCCATTGGCATCATTGCCGGAATCAAACAATTTAACCACTTCTGCCGTGTCCATACCACGACTTGAATTTTCATCATCAGAAAAGTCTGAAACATCGGAATATTTACTAGACCAAGCCATCGGCAACGGCTATCATCAAAGTATAAGAATTATAAAGTTGTAGAAAGGAAACTCCTCCTTCTATACTTAGTTCACGTGGCCTTTGTGACAAAAAAGCGTGGTTCTTTGGGTGCACTAGCTTATATACTCAAGGCTAGAGTCATCCGTGCATGAAGTAATGAATACTTTTTGTTTCTTTAAATAGCAAAGACAGGTGGCTTGTTTGTTGACAAATATTCACATTAAACACGATAAAGCCTGTAGGCTTTATGATAGATAAAACTTTATACCCAATTTTTCTTTGAGTTTTGCATGTTAACATTAATGGAGTAATTTTTAAGGATTCTGCTTAACAAGCAGGACTTACCCCCACAAGACACTAAAGGGACTTCAAACTTCTTGAGGATTCTGGACAATTGATGTCTGATCTCTACTGCTCTACATAAACCTTTGTAGTTCAGGAAATACTGGTGGCACCATTTGGAACTTTTATTGTACTAAAAACAAATTTCATATCAATGTAAGTGGAATTATCTTTTTTTCAAGTTTTTTATCCAAAAGACAAAAAATAGGTTCAGTATTAGATTAACACATAAAATAATTCAGTAAATATTTTATACTAAACTATTTCTAAAAAATATAGGTTGAAATTATGATGTGATGAAAATCTGTATCTTGTGAAAACATGTTAATTCTACAAATGTTGCAAGAAAGACAAGTCAACAATTAGTTGCAACAAGTCATTCTAAGCATACTTCCACATAAAACATTCTAAAAACAGAAAGAAGATGGCTGAATCACATCCAAAGGGAAGGCAAGGTACAACTCACCTTGCTAAAGCTGTGTTCATACATGTACCAAATTAAAAAAAACTGTCACAAAAATCTGAATAGACAGACAGACTGACAAGCCAAGGAGATTGTAATATAGCCTGCTTTCAAACCAGTAAGGGTATAAAAACCTAACTTATGATGATAATTTTATATTATTTAATCTGTGTTGATATTTTCTTATAACGAACAGGCTTGTGTGCACATGAATATAAACAAATATAATATTTGAATGTTCCAGACATAAAAATATCATTTATAAAAATTTGGGAAAAGTTTGCTTCTAAAGTTTTCTTAATCCCAAACAAACCAATCCAAAGTTTACCTTTATAAAAGAGTTGTAGACATTTATTAAGGTCACATGATCACCTTCCTCGACAGAAAACTTTCGTCTGGCCCGAACCTGAAAACAATAAATTTATTCTTCATGTAAATGATTATCTTGTTTAATAGCGACGTTTATTCTAATTTAGATTTTTTGTTTTGTTTCAGTTTTGTTTTCTTTTTGGTTGTGTTAACATAGCACAAATAACTATTTGTAATTTAAGAAAGAACACAACTTAATCTAATTGTGTTTGACTTTTTTTCTTGTAGAATGCATTTAAGCAATAGCTAATATCTAAGGGATATAGACTAACCTATAAATGTTTCTCCTTTTTTATAATTAACAGACAAGCAGTAAAGCTACAATAAAGATAATCCAGACTTACAGCGGAGGATTTCTGTCCAGATGGTGTAACAAACACATTTTGTATCTGTGTCATGGCTGCTACAGTAATGGCTTCTTCAGAACAACCACAGTTACCTATAAATGTACAGAGCAAATAGATGTAACAATAAGAGACAGTTATTTAACTAGAAAATTGTGAGCTACAGATCACAAAAAGTTACCATCCCCCTTTTTGAAAACCAAGAAGGGAGGGTATAAAATTTAACATAAAGAAGGAATGTGTCCAAAGCAAAAAGTAGAAGTCTGACAGGTCTGAAAGTCGCTTTGGATGTACACTTTGTCATACTGAATCATCCTATCAAGTTTCAAATCATTCTAATGTACAATTTCACACATTTCTATTGCTATTGAAATCCAAAAATGACTTTATAAGGCTTTCTTGTTAAATTTTTTATAACAAAATGATTAATGGGACAAAATTAACCTTAAAATAATTGAAGTTTTGACTTTAGTTCAGCAAATTTGACAAAGAAATACAGTAACATTGGTTAAAACCAAAGGCCGAAGAACAGTCAAGCTGAATTTCCTGGAAAATAAAGGTTGTTTAGTTACATCATTCCTTTTAAAAGATATTCAAATATTGAATCTGGACACAACTGGGTGGTTTTCTCTGAGACTCTATCTTCAAGGACTCAGCAATTACTAGTCCTATTCAGTACCTGAAGTGATGATAGAGAAAAGGGAGATGGGAGGAGCAATAAAAGTACACAAGTGAAACAACTCCATAACTTACCAGATTCTAGTAACATTTTAGAAAACATAGGTGTCAGAGGGAACTCCGCCATCTGTAGTCCTAATGGTGATGTCAGATTACAGTCTTCATCAATAGCTACGAAAGATTTAAATTCACATTTGTTAATAATGCTGATTAAAGCTACCATCAAATCACCAAATACTGTAAACCAATTAACTTTCGCATGCAATAAATATTCACGTTATTCACGAGCACTTTACACCCGCAAAAGTTTGTAGTCACGAATAAGTCACTGAGAAGTTGTATTCATTAAACGAATCTCAAAAAACCCCAAATATTTGTCTTTGTGAAAACATCCAATGTAATGAAACCGTGAAAGTTTGTAGCCGCAAAAGTTTGTTGGTTTACAGTAATTCTTCAACAAATGTATCTGCTTAATCAAATTAAACTTCTACTTTTATAGAATATACCTAGAAAAATAATATAGATGTTAATATTACTACTCTAAAGTGGTGATTCTTAAATAATTTTTATGTTTCAACTGTATAATTTATCAGTTTTCTTCTCAGTGGTGGGCTAAATATGTGAGAAAAGCGACTTTTTCTCAAAAAAGCTTGAAATATAGTTTTTAATCAAAAAAGGTATGAGCGGACCTGTGACCCACACAAATATATTAACTGCAGGTGAAGCAACACTATACCAATGTTTGCTGAAAATATTTTTGTGGGTCACACGTCCGCTCATATTTATTTTTCAAAAAAACTGCATAAATTTTAGCAATTTTTAGCCTATTTTGCCATATTGCATTGAAATGACCATTTTTGCACATGCGTATTTTAACAATTGATTTCATTTCCCCAAAATTAATGACTGTCCCATGACCTTTGACATCTTAGCTGCAAAACCCCACAATAACTATGGAATATTCCTAATTTGAAAAATATGCAAATATTAGGGGGTCAAATTACGCTTCTTATCATATCTTGTCCTTTCAACAGAGATATCAGCAAAACAACATTTACTATCTTACCCCCTAATGCATACAATAGTTCTAAACCTCTCACCATGTTCTGAGCTGGAGGAGGCTGAAAAAGGAAATATATCATATAAATACTTAAAGAGAAAATATATTGCTCATATCATCATATAGAATTCAATTTCCATTTTTAAAAGGAAAATCTGTCAACAGGAAGTAGGTGAGGATCAGATCTGATGCTGCATACCAAACATCAAATGGCTGCGATCAGTTTCTGAGAAAACTGTTACGAAAACTTCTTCCCAGCCCACCCTCCCAACATTCATCATTTTATAACCCGTATTTTTCACTCGATGAATTGCGGCCAAAAATCAGAAAACTGATAAGGTCCCTAAGAATCTGTCACAAAAATGGACGACCAGAATCATTGCAATATCTAATGATTCAAGAAGCAACTTTTGTATTAATTTAAACATATTTATTTATCCTGGATTGGGAAACAAGCTTGATGCTTATGTAAATCCCTCTCCAGCTAGCAGTTTGCGAGTGTGGCCTTTGCAGCGGCCCCCATTGAGCCTACTCTTATCGAACTCTACAAAGGGGTCTTTAACGTGCATGGGGTATTGCTCTCCAAATACACGGGACAACCTTTTTTTGTCCCTTCCGAAGGACTAGCATCCTTCCTTGAGACCATCCTCGCAAATGGTGTCAAGAGAGAGTCGGAAAATTGGTTCATGAAATTTTCACCCCGGACGAGGATCGAACCAAGAACCTTGATGTTAGTAGCCCGACGCGTTAACCACTACACCACCGGCTCTCTTAACTTTTATATTGAACAAGTCAGGAAAGACCATGTCAGCAAGAATCTTGGTTTTTTCTGAATATATATTTGATGCATTAGCTTCAATTTTTTATGTGTGAATCCTCAAATAAAATGAATACACTATATAAACCTTCAGAACTATACCCCCTTTTGCTAAAGAATTAAGAAAAAAATGTTGCAGACATACCAAAGGACAGACAAAGTGAAAACTAAAATACTATCCTTCCTAAATCTACTTATATTACATATCTCATAATTACTTATTGATGATTTCCATATTTTGGCATGAAATCAAAAATTTCAAAAAAAGTAAACATGCATGAACCTATAAATTTTAGCTTAATTAATTATCCTGGATTGGGAAACAAGCTTTCTCTAATGTAAACCCCTATCCAGTTTGTAAATGTAGCAGTCCCTTTGAGCTTATTCTTATGTGTGCGTGTGTTGGTGTTTAACACCCTTTATCAACACACCTGGGCCATGTAGGGCAGTCAGTTTTAATGGTGGAGGAAACTGGAGAACCCAGAAGACACCACCAACCTTGGGCAGGTAACGGACATACCTGATCACATACAGTTGGGGAAGTCTCTTTTTTGTTAAATACAAGCGGGACTCGAACACCAGCTGAGAGCTGATTGGCTAGTGATCAATAGTGAGGTATTTAAACCAGCGCCTTAGACAACTCGGCCACCCTATTCTTATGGCACTCTACAACAGGTCTTTAACATGCATGGGGTATTGCTCTCTTCATAAATAACTTGTAGGACAATGACTTACAGAGAGAAAATGAAACTTTACAATGTTCCTGATCCCTAGTGCCTTCAGCTGTAGAACAACTGGTGCTAAGTCAGATCTCTCCATCTCTGGAACTGTTGCTATTGGTAACTTGTGAAAACTTTCTTCTATAAAAATCATACATACATGGTTTCAAAATGTAAAATATTTTACCGACATAATTTAACAGTTAGATAAAAATTTCAAAAGAACAAAGAATGAAATTTAAAATATACACTAGAATGGCAGTCTTCCAAGGAAGACGTATGTCACCTGCGTCTTAAAATATTTGGTAAACATTAAGTAGATGAATTACAGGCGTAAAATCGCTTTAAACCATATAGTACTATAGAAGAAAGCTACATGCCAAATGTCAAGAGGCTGTGACATGTAGCTGCCGGGAAAAATGAGACGTTGATGTAGGATGAAGATGCAGGACGTTTCTTTTTTCTAACAGGTTGCAGGCAACATAAAAACAGTAACAAGAACTGAAAGAAGTCACAGTAACATATTAAGTCTTAAGATATTAAACCTGTATACAGTCTGTATGCCTTTCCTGCCCGTACACGGCCTGCTCGTCCTGCTCTCTGATTGGCTGAGGCCTGGGATACTGGTATTATGACTAGTGATTCTGAAACACAAACAATAACTTAATTATAGGCATACATACACTTCAAGTTTTCAACCTACCTTCATATTGAGTTTATGCCATACAAATCTAAAGTCTCTAACATAATATATAGAAAATCTTTTCCCTAATAGGATGATGAAATACATGTAACTGTTTCTTACTTTCTAAATATCTACTAGATGAAAGAAAATATTTCTGGGAGGGTATCTCCTACAAGCACATTTTACATACCTATACCAGTGGTTGGGTTGTATGCTTTGATCTTCACAAATCCACAATCAACAACTGAAATGAAATCAAATTTTTGCCTTGAGAATCTCATAAACAATATGAACTCAAATACATTGGATGGTAGAAAACCAAAAGTATTGAAAGAATTTAAAAGTACATGTAATCAAAAAGTTTTTTAAAAGGAAGCCAGATACAGCTCTGAGAATATCCACCCTGCACAGCACAAGGGAACAAACCTAAAACCAAATTATTATATTAGAAATATTATCAAATATATACCTAGTAAAGCCTTATTACATTGATAACCATTAATAACATATCTGAAGTCACAGCAGAATATTTTACTTCAAGAAATTCCATGCACCTATTCATAAGCAGGAGCATTAAAAACACCTTATCATCAATATGTTTTTTTTTCGTTGAAGACTATATAATTCTTAACACTTACTATAAACTATACCATTGATAGTTATAGAGGTCTCTGCAATGTTGGTGGCTACAACTATCTTTCTGGTATTTCTTGGGGTTCTCTCAAATACCTTCATCTGAAATCAAACAAATAGAAATAAGTCAGGGACCTACACTAAATTAAGTTGAGATCTATTTAATAAAAGGACTACACAATTTTTTATGGGTCTTTAAGGGCACTTTCAAACTCCTTTATCTGAAAAAAAAACACACAAAAAAAAAAAAAACAAACAAACAAACAAAGAATAAAATAGTCTGGATACAGATCAATTCTTTTCTATTTGATTGTATTATTTTTATGCCACTTATGGAAGAAGCTGTAAACAAAGATGTTTTTGCTCATAGTTATTACTTGGGTTCTTTCAATAATTATTGGTACCATGCCATTATATATTTTTACAGTCAAAACTTCTACACCATTGAATAAAACAAACCTGTTCAGATGAAGGCAGTGTACCATACATGGGTAAAACTTTCATTCTTTGTCCATCTTTAGACAACTTTTTAGCTTCATCACTGGAATATAAACAATATAAATCAGAATTCATTTTCTATGCCTAAAACAAACATCAAAAGAGAAGGAATGGATCAGTAAGTCTTAAATCACCTCTTTCAAGATCATTTCAACCAATCACCAGTCAAAACATAGTCAAATTTTTTCATCCAAATAAATAAATATAAAACAAAAGCTTTTATAATAATAAAATTTGTTATAAATAGGACTTTTCATACAGGAAGGTGCGCAACTAGAAACAAAAATCTTCTGGACATCTTGTTTCATACAACTCCTACCCAGATTTTCATGTCAAAGGCAAGGGTGTGCATCTGGCATGTCCGACTTAAATCCACCTTTTAGGAAGTAGGTGAGTGACACACTTGAAATCAAATCCTAGAATGTGTGACTCAATGCTGATCCTACAAACCAAATATTAAGTGGCTTTGATAAGTAGTTGCTGAGAGAACCATTACAGTTTTTCCCCTGAACACCCACTGTGCAGCATCCCCCATTTAATTACCCTGATTTTCTCATCCTAAAATTCAACCAAAAATGATGATAATCAATATGAAAAATGGCAAATAACACAAGAGGTTCTACATACTCAGGCTAAGGATATCCCCATTCAACCATTCGAAAACAGGAAATAGGTGACCAACATACCTGGAAAGGGTAGGCATCTTACAACTCATCTTACTTAAGCTGTGTACCAAATTTGAAATCAATCCCTGACTGTAGAAGCTGAGAAATTAGTTACAAAAGTTTGTACCGAACAGACAGACAGAAAGACAGATGGAGTGACAAGGTGATTGCAATATAACCCCCTCTCTTATGCATTGGGGTATATCAATTCATTCATATACTTACTACAGCTAATAAGTTACACAATTGATAATGACTTACATTAACATCCTGACAACTGCTTCAACCTCATCCTAGAAAATATCAAATAAAAAAAGATCCTATGTTTCATTGTATAGAAATTTTGGTTTATTACTTCTTTAATATACATTTGTAGTAATGATCATAATATCTTAACAAAATTCAAGTAAGAAATATTTTGTAAATTTAACATCATGAACAGTGAAAAAAAGATCCAGTCCTCAAAAATATGGTTGGTACCCATGCACTGAAATATACTGCATTATTCTTATATGTGATTTTTTAAAAATATTAATTAATTTAGGTTTCACTTCAATTTCTTATTTGATTATTATGCCAGTGAATTTAACATTCAATCTTAGACTTAGTATAAAGCTATTTGGACACAAATTTAAGATATTATTTTTCTTTTTTATGGCCATAATGTACTAGATATTAACCTGTCCAGTAAGGAAGACTAAGACATCTCCTTCTTTCTCATTAAAATGTATCTTCATCACAGTCTCTACTGAGCACTTCAGATAATCAGGTACTGGGCTGAAAGAAGAATAAATATACAAACAGTCCGGGTTTAACAGGAAGTTTGCTTTAGGCCATGGACGAAAAATTGCTTTACCTCATACAGAGCTACATGCAAAATATCAAGAGGCTGTTGCATGTAGCTGCTTGGAAAACTGTGACAGAAATTTGTATTAAGTAAAATTAGTAGATGTTAAGTAACAGGCATGGCATATCTGCACACAAAATATGCTATAGGACAAAGCTCAAGCCAAATATATATAGAAGCTGAAAACTAGTAATAGATTTTTTTTTGTGACACAGGACACAAGACATGAGTTAGTTGCAACCATGTGTCACTTTGCAATGGTTGCATGTCGTATATAAATGAAGGTAGGAAAATGTGAAAATAATTCTAAAATGGCAAAAATCTGGTACAATCATTGGTAAGATTTCTTAGTTTCCAAATTGTAAATTGCAGACAATAATGTTGTGTGAAACAAGAGTATGTTACAACATCCATTCACAAATAGCATGAGCCTGATTGAAGACTGAAAATCTCCTATTTTAAAGATTACGTTTTCACATTCTGTGGTTTCCTTATTATACGTGGGGTATCAATTTTCGGGGTTTTCGTGGGTGGCCTTGACCCATGAAATTTGATACCCCACGATAAGGAAATTTAACATTGATGTGTATGCTGCAGACTTCAGAACCACAAATTAAAGATTCCACCAAATGGTCCTTTTTCATCAAACGACAAAAATTGGTATCCACGAAAATAAATGAACCCAGGGTAGTAAGGCTTTTAAGGTTTTTATAATCAAAATATTTGAAACAACAAACCACTTCTTTCATTTAATGTATAAAACTTACTCTAATGAATAATGTATATCTACAGGATAGTTTCTGCCCTCTATAGTCATAATCCCTGCTGTATCTTTACTACAAAATAAGAAAATTAAATTAAAAAACTTCATGTTTAGGACAGGGAGGGTTTCTTTCACTATACAATGTTGGTTCTTAAATATAATATCTTTTTTATCATACATTTAGCTTTGATACCTTTAAATTTGTCTGTGTGTAACAGCCGTAAATTTACAAGCCATATCTAGACAAGGGACTTTTTTTGCCATATCAAGCCCTTGTGTGCACAAAAGTGGGCAAATATGGCCATATCAAGACTTCGCGTGCACAAAAGTGGGCTAATATGCCATATTAAGGTCTAGAGCCTCACTTTGAAATTTGAGGTCACAGTATATTTCTATCGTCTGCTATTTATTTTTAATTATTTACTGAAAATGTATGATAAAAAGATAAATAATATGGGAGTCTCGGAATGATATGGGACTTGATATGGAAAACCCTGTGTAATAATCTACCGTATTTTGCCGTGTATAGTGCGCAGTTTTTTACAATAATTTCCAGAATCTAACATAGGGGTGCGCACAATACATCCCTATATGAGATTTTCATACATTTTCATGAACATCGGCAACGGCAAAAGATCGATGTTTGTCAGACTTTGGACACAAGATTCATCCATGATTGAATAAAAGTATCATAACTCCGTGATTTCTATTGAATCCTGTTCATTATTAGTATCTCTAAATATAAAAATATCTTGCTTTTATCAAATAAAAATTTAATTCCAGTGTCTTCATGTGTTTGTTTATATTAATGTCATTTTCATATCGACCGCCATTTTGGTTTAATGTTATTGTTAGTTTGGTAAAACTATTTGTACTCTTAAAAAATACTTCTATCCAATTTCTTTATTCAAAATAAGAATAATAAAATATGATTTTAATTTATTTATTCATTCTTCCTTTACTTGTTTCCTTTCTGGATCAATAATGTGTATTCCCCTAAGTAGCCTCATTTAAATAATTCTTAAAATAGAATGGTTTGTTTACATGATTGTGTATTTTCTTTCATGTAATTATTTGAGCAACAGATAGCCATTTTCTTATTGTTTTGTGAATAAATACTCATCCCAAGCCTGAGATAATTTAGATTTACTGGTAATTATTTGTTTTGACACCACCTTTGCAATTTGCACAAAACATCGATCTTTTGTAAACAGGCTTGGACAATTAACAATTAAAGCCATTCAGCTGTAATACTTCAGGATTGTTTGAATAGTAATTTGTTGATCATCACTGTTTTGACACCTTTATTGTTTTCATCAAAAGATGTGAGCTTGGGTTAACACTTGTTGTTTGTTGATTGAAAAGGGGGACCATTACCGGGATTTACGATTTCGCTGTCATAATAAAATACACAAATAGTATAACAGTTTATTTTTATTTTCACAATAATTACAAAACAATTTTATTCTCATTAAAAAAATCTTCATCTGTAGTCTTTCTACCTGAAAAAAGAGACAAATTTTGAGGGTTCCTTGTCATAGAAAATGATCGTGCATTTTACACAAAAACTTTGTTTTTCCCCAGATTTTCATAATGAAAAGGGGGTGCGCATTGTACATAAATGCGCACTATACACGGCAAAATACGGTATATGAAAATATCTTACAGGTATTTTTCTTATATCAAGTAGGATGTTAATTTAATTTGAACACTATAATGATATTAAAGAAAATGGCAATGTGAGCACAACTAAATCTTCAAAGATCTCTGCCAATCATACAAGGAGCAATCATTGATATCACATCTAATATAATAGGACAAAATGCCTGAAACTTTTGCTTTTAAATAATTCAGATATTTTTAATGACAACACAACACCACTGGTCAATACATGTACCTTTTATCATCACTTTCATTGTTGTTGAAAAAATCTCTCATTTCCTGTAGAAAAAAAAAGAAAACCATAAAACATTTTCATGATCACTATTTGTAACAATGGATAGATTTTATATTGTATAATACTTAAGCAAAAAAACAACAACCAAGAAATACTGTGAGAAAGCTCACAAAGGGGTACCCCCACCTTCATATTGAACTCTACATTGTGAAAAAGTTAAGACATCTGAGAGCAATGGAATTCCTTCATGCACATCTATGTATAATGTACTTTACATCAATATCTAGCCCATAACTTTGTTTTCGAAGGGGGAGGACCAATTCGTGTAGCATTAGCTTGTAAAATCTTTATTGCCTAACAAGTTACCCTGTATGTAGTAAATGGCAATATTTTTTGCAGAATTTGTTTCTGTAATTTTTTTATCTCTTTCAGAAATATGTCATTAATGTTAACAATTATATGCAAATTAAAAAAAAATGGGTCAAAGACAGAAATGGCCGGATTTCATTAAACAGGAAGTAGATGAGTGACAGAGCTAAAATTGAATCACATTGATGGGACCCCACCCTGATGCTGTATACCAAATATCAAATGGCTGTTATTAGTAGTTGCTGAGAAAACTGTTACAAAAGTTTTTTCCCCGCACACGTCCGCTCGCCCGCCCGCCTGACATTCACTTTCATTAGTGAAATTTGGCCAATTAATACTTTTAAACTATTAAAGGATGTGATACATCTGATTTTGAACACAAATGCACATACTGTATAGTCATTTATTTTTGTGGGGATAAAATTTCGTGGTTCAGATCTAGAGCAGGAGGGGACAAATTTTCGTGGATATTGAATTTTGGTATACACTCATCAACAAAATATTCTAAATTTGTGGGGATTTAATTTCCTGGATTTCTCTTACCCTCGAAATAAACAAAATTAAACCCCCCACGAATATTTCTGCTTCTACAGTATCTATTAAACAATTACCTCAGCATCAAGTGTGGCTGATGCTATAATTATCTTTAAGTCTTCTCTTTTCTTTTGAATCTGTAAATAAAGGAACTAAGCTTACATATGAGCTGAGTAGGTCAACATAAATCATATCACTGACTTATATCCCCTTAATCCATGAAAGCAGCTAAGGTAGCCATTGAAGGACCCTTGCTATTTAATAAATACTGTTTAAAAAACCTGAAATAAACAAGAATAACTGTGAGGGACAGAGGGAGCACAAAAAAGTAAACCTTGCTTGATGTAAAACTCTATATTGCAAAAAAAAGTCCCTCTTTCTCCCATGAACGATATTCAAGTGAAATGAAATTTCTTCAAGCAAATCCCAATATAATGTATTTCCTTCATGTACAAAGTTTAATCTAATTCCATCAAGTGGTTTAAGAAGAATTGTGCTTAAGAGATGTCATATTTAACTCTAGTTTGAAAAATATCATAACTCTAATTATCTCCCTTTATTGATTTCTGACAGCACTCCAATCTCCATATCTCCTTCACATTAAGTTTCACTGAAATCCATCAAGTGGTTTAGGATGACTTGTGTTAACAACATATGTGGACAAAGCTTGTTTTTATGGTATTAAAGCTCTTCTTTACCTAGTTTAACGTAGCTTGCTTTCAACATTCAAACGCAGGGAGTCTCAGGTAGGAAAAATGTTGCTCACTTGGGGCAGAATGAGAACAACCTGGGTAATGACGTAGTAAAAAAGTATGTAACCTAGGTTGTTCCGAATGTACACTTTTATTTGTTAAAAAGATCATTGACCCATACAGAACAGAGGTCACCCGCTTTCTGTTTTATATTTCAACCCGGGGAAAAAAATCTACCGAGGCTGCCTAGGAAGGGAATGTCGAAGCTCCCATTATCTTTTTTAACAGCATTTTAATTAGATTAAATAAATGGAGGGTAGAAATTAAAAGAAAAAAGAATCAAACCTCAAAACTTTGTGAAAATCATACAGTCAAATATATAGTTCTTGTTTAAGCTGACAGACCATGAACATCTACAACAAAGACTGAGCACAAACCTTTCTGAGAAGTCCTAAAATAATATCTGTGTTTATAGATCTCTCATGTGCTTCATCCAACATGATTACACTGAAAGAAACAGAATACATCAGAATTAAATTATATTTTTATTCGCAAACTGTTAACAATGTGAAACATTTTGAATGATAAACATTACATTTTATGCATGACATGTAATTTTTTATATGAAGGGCAACTTATTTGAACACCATGTATAATAAACTGTATGGCGTTCTTCATGTTATTTCATAATAAATAGATGATTGTTGTTTAGCTTGCATTGTTGTTTTTAAATACAGTTTTAAAAGTACCAAATTCTTTTTTTTTTCTGGCAGACTTTTATTGCCTTGAAAATTTTTGTGTATCTATTCCAAATTTATAATGGTCTTTTAAATGTATTGTGGGTTTTTCTTCATTTTTTTCCACAGGCACTATATCAATTATGTCTCTTTCATGCTATTTTTTTACTATTTGTTTGCTTTTATTGTTGATTATCTGTTTTAAATATTCGGTTAAAAACTCCTTAGAGATAGTGTTGTATTGTTTTTATCATGCCGAATCAAAATAAAGCTTTACCTACCATACCTACCTAAGAAATAGTGATAAGCATGCATTTCCACTAATTATATACATGTAATCTTAATAATAAGTTTGATGTTTCAATTCTAGATTTTACCTGTATTTCTTAAGAAGAGGATCACCCATAATTTCTCTAATAAGCAAACCATCTGTCATAAACTAGAAACAAAACAAAACATATCAAGTGAAAAACTTATGAAACAAGTTAACCCTGGTAATGAAAAAAATAGAGATTTATGTATAGGACAAGAAAAGATTTTTCTGTCATATTCCAAACATGGCTTGAGGTCCAACACAAATCAAAACTTGTGACTTCGACCTTGAATTATTCCTGGTTTTATAAGCTTAAAAGTTCATGAAATTCTATCAAGGTGTTCAAAAGTTATGCTATGGATACCAATTTGAAACAGAATTATGGACAGAAAGCCAAGTTCCATACATTTCCACTTTTTGTGAAATGCAGAAAACAAAATATGCACAAAACATGGAAAGACTTCTGCTATACATGTATTTATGTGTCAAATGTGGTGTTGTTTATTTCTAAATTAAATTTGGATTCTGTAATAATTCATTTCAACAATAAAGAATTGTTTGAAAATGACTGCAATTAATTCTTAGGAGAAAAGCCTAAAACCAAACATCAAATGTTGATACACATGTTGTTTTTTTTCACAATCAAAACAGTAAACACTTATAGAATGGAGCAGAAAATAATCCCTACCTTTAGTTTAGTAACTCCCTCTTCTGAGCAGTCTTCAAACCTTATGGTATATCCTACTTCGCTGCCTAACAATGAACCCCTCTCCTCTGCCACCCGACTGGCTACCTGAAAATATATTATTCATTCTTATGAAGTCAAATATCAAAGTTTAACAGAACTTCATTTTTGTAGAACCATACTTATCCTAATGTCAAGATAAAGAATAAACAAATGTCACATTGAAAGAATTCATTAAAACGTTTTAAGATTAAAAGGCTTGAAACTGGCAAGCAAATATCAAAATGAAAGAAGGTGATCTTTCATTGATAATTTAAGGATTGTTTTTGAATTGTATGCATTATATTTTTAATCTATGGTCAAATGCAAGATGTCAATTACCGGTAGTGATCACTTGTCACATTGAAAGCAACTGGCTGTTTTCCATTGTAGATTTTTAATTGTGACTGACTTAGGTAACTAGTGTGGCGTACATTAATTCTCATCTCATTATCTTCTTTTACGTCTATTTTTATTAATTTCTATAAATTTTCAATTGTAAAGCAGAATCATTGTTCAGTTGATACCTATAGTCTACTGACTTACAGTGACAGCTGCTACTCTCCTTGGCTGGGTAACTCCAACGGAGTAGCCTTTCTCTGCCCATCCTGACTCTAGTAAATACTGAAAGAAGCAAAGATGAAATAGGGCTTCTGAATATGGTGAGTCAGAAAATAACAAATGTTTATTGCAAAATCAGATTAACAGAAGAAAAAGTTCCCTAAAGATGTTACAGTAATTTCAACTCTAGTTGCAGATCCCGAATCTTGAAACAGGTTTAAGGGGAGGCCAGCCTGGTTGAGCCTTAAATTATGATTTTAAATCTTTTTAATCACAAATAGTTCAAAGACAAAAAATGTCATAACTTCTGAAACATGAATAAAGTACCTATAAAGTGAAAGACCTTAAATAAAATCAAAACTGATGGGACCCCATACTTATTCTTTTACATAGCAAAGGATGACATTTCTTATGTAATTGAATGTTGATCCATTTGATTTTTATTGTGCTTTGTCTGGGATTATTGATAGGGGGAAGGTTGGGCCTAAAAAATGTTTAACCCTGCCACATTTTATATGTGCCTGTCCAAAGCCAAGACTTTTGTTTGTATTTGTCTTCTTGATGTTTTCTGTCCCTTGTGTAAGAAGGGGGTCTATCTTTGAATATTTCAGGACTGGATTTTAATTGTATGCATCTTATTTAGAAATTGGGTTGCAAAACGGTGAGCAGCAACTACTGGCCTCATTGAAGGTTGCTGTCTGTTTTCCACTTGTTACGTGAGCTGTGTTGTGTACACTTATTCCACATCTCATTATTTTCTATAAGTTTCATGTCCCCAACATATCTTAACCATTGTTTCAAAATACTTTGTTCAAAGATAACACCCAAGTGCACTGTATGTAGTATGTAGTTATTATCTTTTTCTACATCAATACAATACCTGGGGTATCTGGGTACTTTTTCCACATCCTGTCTCTCCAACAATAACAACAGTTTGGTATTTATCCAGTAAATATAAGATGTGGTTTCTTAACTTTAAAGAGATGAAATAAAAGATTAACAAAATATGGTAAAAGTATGTTAAACAATTTCATGCTTCCAGATTTTTTAATTTGTTTTTCTTAATGTTAAACTTTACATATTCAATTGATTCACATGTTGATGACATTATGTGTGATATCATGACGTCATCAACGTGCTGAAAACTCAGAAAATATCAATATTTGCTTCATTTTTTATGGTTTACAAAAGGTTTTTCTTACAATTTGTACAGAGAACATTCACCAAACTCATTAATTCTTTGCACATATAATCTGAATTTCATATAATTGTTTTTGAAGATGCATGTGCTCTATGGTAAATTCAGAGACTTCTTAGATTTTTATTGAAATTGCCAAAAATCTATACATGTACATTTCATCAAATCATATCATTTCTTGGGCAGTTTTCTCCAATCTGCTTAATATATTGAACTTACCTTTTGTTATTTCTTAAAATACAGCATTTCAAAACACACTTAGCAGTAATTTCAGAAAGTTTACTCTGAGTTGAAATTTGGGCCACTTTGGTCTAAACAGAAACCTACTCCTTTATATCATGTTGACAATAGTCATCATCTGCTCCCCTACCCTTAGATAGTGAAGACAAAGACAGTTTTTAAATCTGTTTTATTCTTGTATTGTGTTGGTTAGTATTGACAAAGCAGAGGTAATTGTTGCTTTCTCATTCACAAGATACAATTGCACTGTAATGATCAGCATATCTTTTGTACTTTTAAAGCATGAGAGTAGCAAAGGCATCCAATTTAAAAAAAAATGAAATTTCATGTACCTTTACAAATGTTCTCATACCTTGAAGACTGGGAGTCTTTGACGCTGTTGTTCTATAGATAATGATCTGTTAGGGTTATATATCACCGTAGAGCCTGTATCTTCTGCAGTTGATTTTCTCTCTTCATTTAGGGAAGCATCAGGAGCTTCAGTGCCTGGGAAGTATAAGAACATCTTAAACTGATTTTTCCAACATCTTTTATAATGATTTTTTTTTTTAGTGTTATTGCTTTACTACCAATGCAAGCAGCATGATTTCGGCTACATCTTGAAGATGATCATGAAAGGGGTGATACAATGAACATGAAATGATGATGAGGCGGAAGAAAGGGTGACACTAGGCCAATCTGGAGGAGAGTTTTGACTATCAATGGAAAAAGGAACAATAGTCTTGATCTAAATTTCTAACGCAGTTGATAAGTTTACCTTGTTTAGTCATTATTGTAAGTTTTTTTGGCTTAAGTGTTTTGTTTGCTCAAATGTAATGTCCTACCGGTCTTCCAATTTTTCGACCCTAGAATGACAATGTCTGATGGGTGTAAGTCCAGAAAAGCGCTTGTTTGTTTCCCCTACCTACCCAGTCAAAAAGGACCCTACCCCAAAAATTTTATTGCCCAATTCAAGACAAAAATTTTTTAAAGGTTATTTTGTGTGCTTTTTGACGATTTCACCAACAAAATATTACTTTTTGAAAAAATAAAATAATTTACATACATACCTACCCCTACCTCAAAGTACCCTGTCTGGGAGGGGAAACAAAGATTTATTTAATGTTGGCCATGTTTGTTTTTTACTGTTTATAAAAATAATATCAATAGGTGGAACGTGTCTCCTGCATGTTGATACTACGGCTCCTAGACCTACTCTTATGAAGACCTGCAGCAGGGTTCTTTTATGTGCAAGGCATGGTTTTCCCGGGCTGGGCAATACCCCTAAAATTGTCAAAGTGGGCAATACTGGGTAATATGAATTTATTTGTAAAATAAATTCCTATTTAATAATATTTTATGCTTCAAACATTTTCCTCATCCACAAAATATACAAGTTATTTTAATAGACAATAAATATAGCATACTATTCATGCATTATTTCAATCATTTATATTTTTGCACTATTTTTTTTTACTGATTGTAATTGTTGATTTGACAGGTAGGACAATACACAGTTCACAATCTATACTAATTATTGATAAAAACCCCAGGCTATAAACCAAGACAAATTTATGAAACCATAAAAAGATTAAATAAGGATTAGTAATCAAAACATCCTTTATTGTGTAATTATAAGGTAGGGCTTGTGTTGATTAGACTATGGCATACTGTACATACATGTATAAAAACAACATTGTACTTGTATTATTAGGCTATATCAATTGCAAGTTAATTTGAAGACTCCGACCCACAAGCCCTATGGCATTTCAATACATGTAAATATTAACATATTATATTTTTATTATCATGTTTAAATTTTTCCCTCTTAAAATCTGCTGTTTATCATGTTCTCATTTAAATTTTACTGAAAAGTGCACTAAATATCAAAACTGATTGTCATGATTATTACATGTATGTAGGTTTCTAATGATAATATAATAGGAAATTATTATTACCCAGTAATGCCCAGTAAAACCCAATAAAACCCGGGTTTTCCCAGTATTTCCCCCTGGGCTGGGAAATACTCTTAAAACCTGGGTTTTTGCCAACCCTGCACGAGTAACAATAAAAAATAAAATTAGGATTACTCGCCTTATTGTTACTCGCAAAAGGAAATAAAATAAAAAAATCACAGAAATATGATTGAGTTTATTTTTGATAATGTTTAGACATTTTAGTAACCAAAACAAATAATAGACTGACATTATTGTACATGTACATTATTAATTATTTCATTTTCATTCAATTCATGCTATTTTGTGACATTTTTGGCACAGCCAATAGGTTGTTTTGGGTGGTGCCTTAAGTCCAAGACACTTTAAATGGTGCCATTCCAGGCATCTGTCACACACAATTGCAGATCAGTTTAACGATATTTTGTGAAAAGTGGTCACAGAATACTAACTCTTGAGCCCGAGCCCGTGATAGTATATAGATCTTATTATAACCTACGGCAACAATTGAAATGCACAAGGAAAATAATACGTTTTTGATAAAATGTGGCTTTTTAATAATAGTTTCTGTGTGTATTGTCTGTTCATAAAATGTACAATATCAACAATTTATAATGCTTTTATTTTTGTGATATTATCATTTCTTTCCTTTTGCGAGTAACAATAAGGCGAGTAATCCTAATTTTAATTTTTTATTGTTACTCATGAGATTCCAGACTGAAAAGGTGCCGTATCCGGAAACCATTCCCGTTTTAGTCACGCGAGTAACAATAAAAAATCTTATTGTTACTTGTAGCGAGTAATAGTAGCCAGTCCGAATAATTACCTGCATCTCTGACATGGACAAGATGAGATCATGCGGGGGGTTCGAGAATACAGCCTTCTAGGTTGCAGACTTTGACACGGTTTTTAATTCGTCAAAAGCCCCATTTTTAAATGTGCCAACACTGGCAAACCATTGTTTAGAATATGATGTTTGAGCTAAATAAAAAAGTCAAAGGCTACAGAACTGTTTTGCAATGCTGTATGTAACATAAATTCAAATGTTTATCTACCTGGTTTCCAAAATTTGCGAGAAAAAGAACTCATTTTGATGCTTCATCTCAGTAAATGCCTAAGGTCTATTTGAATGCAACTTTTAGTCTCTTTATATTCTTAATTCATGTAAATTTCGTCTGCAACACGACCAGTGGGAAAAGGGGGAAGAAAAAGACAGGGGAAAGAAACGGCGAACAAACACGATTTTTGTTATGATTATTTTCTAAAGATGAGTTAAAACACTTTTGGGCTAGGTTAGCTTTTTATTTAATACAAATTTTCCTTTTCATGCTCTTTAATTCATATGACTACTAATGTTAAATCAAGCAACGTAAAAAGCACCTGATTTTGGTCACAGGCGAGATCACATTGAAATCACGTGAGTTTCCCTGTCATGTGACTTGCTTCATCCAAAAAAGTCAGTCCAATTTATTTTCTGTCGGGACCATTTCAATCATTTTGATCAGGTAATATCCACATAGAATTTCGATAATATTACCAATGACTTAAATTACTGAATGAAAACTTTAAAATTCACAGTTTTGTAGCATTAAATTATTTTAGGCATGCCTTAATTTTACTTCCCTGACACCATGCATCATGGTCATTTTTCTGTTTCTTATAATAACTTGTGCAGATCAGTTAAATACCTGTGTTATACATGTATGACTGAATATTGGTGGAATAGGTGGTATGGAAGGTGGTGGTTTATTCCCACAAGGTTGAGGCGGATGTTGACTTCGTTTTGGTTGCCCGCTGTTCTGTCACTGCTTTTGTGTTCACAATTGTACACTTCAGCTGTTGTTCAAGAGAGTCCATTCTACACATGTTTCTGATGTTCTCAAGTTCCAACTGGCGGATACATTGATCTTGTAGTAGAAATTGTATGTTTGAGTTGACATGTCATGTACATTGTTGCTATGACCCTGATGTGTGTTGGTATGCTGATTTGCAGGACGTTCTTGGCTGTCCTCCAGAATAAGTATCTTGCTTTTGAGCAGTCTTTTAGTGTATTCTAGTTCCTTGCACTTATTTTCCAACGTAACAATGAAAGCTTTAGCTGTCGACAGTTGTTTCTTAGTTAGTTCATGCTCGGTTTCTACTTTGGTAAGTTTAGATTGTGTTTGTTTGGCACTTTTGCGCAATGACTCTAGGTCTGTTTTTGCATCGTTCTTTTTTGGTTGATTTGAGCTAGGTATTGTAGTATTCCCTTGATTTCCGCAGCTGCCTTGCGAACTTACAGTGGAGGTATTTGTAGAAGTTTCACTAGATGGTGACGGTGCAGATGCTTGGCTCTTGAGTAGGACCGGTCTCGGAACTAAGCCGTTCTCATTTAACGAGTTTATAGGGAGTAAAGCTTTTTGTTTTGTTACGTCCTGTGATGTTGGTTAAGTACTCTGTTGTTGTTCGCCTCTCACAAGTGAGCGTTGAGGTGCTAATTCATCATCTATAAAATCTTGTATGTAGTTGCACCCATTACACAATAATTTATTGCTGTTGCTAGATTCAATGTCTTCAATTTGTGTTTTTAGTGAGTGGCAGGCAGGTGTAATGGTACCATCTTGTGCATATCCCACAGTTAGTTGTGTTTGTATTGTCAGGTTCACATGTTTTCCTACATATCGGACAGTTTTTAATGTCATTTTCCATATTGCCCTTGACACTATCATCAGTTGGTTCTGAGCTTTCTGTTTTGCTTTCGTCTGTTTGTGATGATCCTGATGTACTGACGGTAGATGCAGCATTTGTAATTTCTTTCGTAAATTTTGAGTTTTTGGTTTTGTCATTTGTGGGTCCAACAAATTTGTTAATGTACTCGTCACATGCTGATCAGGTGGTTGATGTTGGCTAAATGTTTGTTTTGACACAGTACATTCAAGATGTCTGGCATGACGACAGTGATGAAATGCGACATGTGGGTACCATTTACCATCACTTTTGATTGGGTATCATATAGGTTTATGTGATACCATTGGCTGCTTGCCCCCTTTATAACGGACATATGTTCCTCTTGGATAAGACCACCATTCTCTTTTTTGTATTTCAATTCAGTATCTAGCCCGTGCATTAATAGGCATCCTTTTAGGACAGATTTGAACTCCTCGTAGGCAGCTACAGAAAATAACATTATGAGGTTGTTATGTTTCATCTCCGTTGTGAAATCTCCACGAGTTGTGGCCTCTTTTTTACCCTTGGCAGCTTTTTTGTGATTCATTGAGTGTTTCATTGTTTGTACATTGCCATTTTTAGTATCTAGCGTCTTTTGATTGTCACTGGTCAGAGTTTGGGACTTTGTCGGGGTGAACACTTTTGTCGGTACGTGGTTTCTAGCACTTGGACGAACGACAGACATGATTGGACAACTAAGGTTCTCACCAAGGACTAGTACAAGTTACTCACAATTGCATAAAACTAAAAGTCATAAGAGGTAAAACGATATCATTAAAATTTCATAAAAGTCAGTTTTTAAACATATATGGCTGCCAAATCGGACAAGTGAATGAATGTACTTAAAAAAGGAAAACGGGCTAAAACGGTAAGATTGCAGAGTTGCGGGTGCTTCTGTACAATATCAACACTGGTGCTGTGATAAAATGTTCAGTAATCAACGATAAAACGATAAAATTGTGCTCATAAAATTTTCACTGTCCTTCCATCTTAGATACGAAACTCAATGTCTGTGTTAAACAAGTTCATTTGTTTTCGAAAATAAAACCTTTTCTTCCAGGTCCTGCTCACTCTTAATCACATACATGTGATTCTCCTGCTGGGAAACAATAACAAAATCTCCCGACTTTTTTACCCATCTCCCATTCTCCAGACTTTTTGTGAAATCTCCCGCTTTTTCAACACATGACAAAATTTTAGTTTTCTGGACATTTTAATTGTTCAGTAATAAAACATTTCTGGTGTTTTAGGGGTTTCTTAATTAGGCAGACATTAATTTAACAGGTAAAGGTGTTAATTGATGGTTTATTGCCATAATTTACCTGATAATTGTATAAACAGTGGGAGATTAATCAGTGAAGCCATGTATAATTGGCACACGATAGTGCCCTCAATTGACATTGAAATTTAATATAATGAATGTTTAGAATCTCCCGCTTTTTTGTCCAATCTCCAGCTAAAAAAATCAAAATCTCCCGCTTTGACATCACAGATCTGTCACATGTATGTAATCACGTTCGAAATATTCAAATAAATAAGTGTGAGAAGATGCTAAAAGTTAATGAAAATAAGCATGAGAAAAATGGACATTGTAGGAAAATTCAGCTCATAATAAAACTAAATTGGTGACACGTATGCCATTTGATATTGATTACTAGAGGTACATGTATATGCCTTATATCAGAAATGATCGAGGTAGGATTCATTAGAGTTACTGCATGTGGAGTTGAACACTTTTAACCTGATAAAGGTTGTAAAGATTGCTACACAGTACTATTCTCACATAAGCAAAAGTCTTGTAGTTTCACATGTATGGTTTAATACTTTTTATTTCTTGGTAGAATGTTTATGAAAATGATGGCAAGTTTACCAGCCCTGTTAGTAGTGCTGCTGTTTGGTGAAGTTCTGTCTGCACCCCCTGAAGATGAAATAAAATACATGCCTGGCTTAAAAAAGCAGCCATATTGGAAACAGTACTCTGGGTACTTGAATGGAACAGGAACAAGAAAGTTACATTACTGGTAAGCCAATGAAATGCTCATCAATCATCATTTTAACAATTCATTGTGTCCATGATGGCTTTTTGGGTCTGCCTGATCAGAACAGGCTTTTTTTCCGATTATCATTTGAAAACTTTACATGTACACAATGATGTTGCATCCTAAAGTTTTATCAAACAATATTTCTTTCGAGAAGGTGACCAATGATTTTTTTTTAAATGATCATGACCTTTAACCTTGCATCCTGAGACAGATACCTTGCATTGAAAACATTGAGAGGTTGAATACTAAGTGCACATGACATAACATTCATAATTCAGAAACAACAGACAAGGCAGCGGAAACCAGATGCAAAGAAATTAAATACTGTATATAACTTTTTTTACCATGTTTACTTAAATAATTTTGTTACTTTTGTATTATTAGTGTTATTTGTAATATCTTTTCATAAAATTTTAAAGTATAAAAAATCTTAATAAATGTGATACTGTATTTTTTCATTACATACAAATACTAGTATATACATGTATACTGTGGTTTCACTTTTATTCATGGGGTTTCAAATTTTATGATTTTTGTGTGTGGCTCTGACCCCCAATTAAAAGGAAATTAAGCATTATCTGTATACATATAACTGCATACTTCAGAACCATGAATATAAGAATCCGCAACTGATCCTTTATCATCAAACAATGAAAGTTGATACCCACGGAAATAAATAAATCTACAGTAAATGATTTGTACTCTTACTGATTAAAATTATCCTGAACAATAATTTTGTTTTTTCCAGGTTTCTGCAATCTGCCAACAAGCCATCAGAAGATCCTGTGGTCCTATGGATGAATGGGGGACCAGGCTGTAGTTCTGATCTGGGTTTGCTCTCAGAACATGGACCATTTAGAGTAATCTTTTTAACAACTGTATAAAGAAATGATATGAGAAGTTCATGTGTTATTGAGAGCTATTTATGAGATGACAGATCAAATGTTATAATTACCTTAATTTGTTTAATTACTTCCAATCTAGATCTTTTGTTAATTGAAATATATTTTTGAAGAAACCAAGGCTTAAATGAAAAATGAAGCAACAAGAACCAATATTGAAAAATGAAATACACAATGTAGACATATAGGTTTCAATCATCACATTATCTTGAACAGATATTTTTCTGTATCATGAACTAATAAAAAGCTTCGCCGAGCGCAGCATGATACGACCGCAACATGTTGAACCCTGTACGTTTTAGGCCCAATATGGATAGTCAATTGCTCTGGACATATGCAGCCCATGGTGGACTGACAAAGGTTTTTGACACATGCAGCTTTTGGTGGACTTTCTAAATTCACATTTTAAAAGGAATTATTTTTTTCCAAAGGAGATCAAAATCAGACCACAAATAAATAAGTTTCGATTTTGGACCCTAATTTCATAACAGGGGGAAAAGGGGGGTCACAAAAATTAATTTTCAATTTTGTATCCACTATTTGACAAAATCAAAAAAAAATTTCAAAATTGGATCACAAGTAAAAAAAAATTCCATTTTGGTCCCTTTTGGCCCCTAATTACATAATAAGGGGTAAAAGATGGGGGTAGCAAAAATTAATTCTCAATTTTGCATCCGCTATTTGACAAGAACAAACATGCAAAAAAAATTTTCAAAATCGGATCACAAGTAAAAAAAAATCCATTTTGGTCCCTTTTGGCCCCTAATTACATAATAAGGGGTAAAAGATGGGGTAGCAAAAATTAATTCTCAATTTTGCATCCGCTATTTGACAAGAACAAACATGCAAAAAAAATTTTCAAAATCGGATCACAAGTAAAAAAAATTCCATTTTGGTCCCTTTTGGCCCCTAATTACATAATAAGGAGGAAAAGATGGGGGTAGCAAAAATTAATTCTCAAATTTGCTTCCGCTATTTGACAAAAACAAACATGCAAAAAAAAATTTTCAAAATCGGTCCACTAATAAAAATGTTTCAATTTTGGCCCCTTTTGGGGCCGTAACCCCTATAAGGGGTCATTTGACAACTTCGACCCTATGGAGACTTTTGTAGAGCTAAATGAGCTGAACAATTAAGCAAGCAACAGCTTTTTGCTATCTGCAATAGTTTTCATACTATAGGACAAAAACATGAAAAAATGCTATTTTTCACCTTTAAGGGGCTGTAACCCCTATAAGGGGTCATCTGACAACTTCGACCAAATGGAGACTTTTGTAGAACTTTTGATCCTGAAGCAGTAGGGTGGCATCAGATTTCATCTATCTCTTATACTTTTTGAATTACAAGCCAAAAACAGTAGTCTGACCCCCCTGGTCTAATTTTAGCCACGGCGGCCATGTTTTTTTGTCGAATCAGAACTTGAAACACATCTGTAGTGCATGACACCCTATTGATCAATCATACCAAGTTTCATTGAATTCTGTTCAGTAGTTTCAGAGGAAAAGATTTTTGAAAAAGTTATTGTAAGAACAAACTAAAAGTTGCAATTTGGCCCCTTTTGGCCCTTAATTTCTAAATGAAAAAAGGGGGGACTCCCAAAATCAATCCCATCCATCCTTTAATGGTAAGAAATATCATTGTCAAATTTCATTGCATTTGGATAACTAGAACTAAAGTTATCGTGTATACACTAAAGTTAACAGACGACGACGACAACGACGACGACGACGACGACGACGACAGCATCATACCATTATACGTCCGCAAATTTTTTGCGGTCGTATAAAAAAATGTATTTTTTAATCACAATGCATAGAAAGTAAAGAAAAAAGCAATTAATTGTATAGGGGGGGGGGGGTCGGAAGGCACTATAATTAAAATTTTATGGGTGGTGGTATTTTTAGATATTTTTCAAATGCAACATAAAGGGATAAAAATTAAAATTTTATGCATGGTGGTTTTAAAAAAAAGTTCCTTCCGACCCCCCCCCCCCATATATTTATTTCTGGAATAGCCCTTAATAAAAACCATGATAATTAAGACAATAGACAAAAACTATCATTGCCTACTGATCATGGTGTAGGTGATAAAATGTTTGTATTGGTATGCTTTTTATAATTTTAATTAAAGTTTACACATTGTTAAAACTATCACCATTCATAATATTCATATATTTATCTTTAGATAGGAAAAGACGGAGCCACAGTAACATATAACCAATACAGTTGGAATAATGTTAGTATTCTTTTAAACTGATTTCATGCACTCAGGGTTCCCACGCCATCCTTGAATTCAAGGAAACCTGGAAAAGTCCTTGAATTTCATTTCAATGCTCAAAAACATGGAAAAATTCTTGAATTTTATCAAATACCCTTGAAAAACCCTGGAATTTTGTAATATGCAGATTTGTTGACTGTTTGATAAAAAAAGGCTGCAAAATATTAAATTTTTAAAACTTTTGCAGACTATTTCTATCCTTGAAAATGACCTCAATACCCTTGAAAAGTCCTGGAAAAACCCTTGAATTTTGTGTCAAAAAATAGTGGGAACCCTGTGCACAGGGGCGAATCCAGAAATTTTCGAAAGGGGGGGTCCACATACTGGGTTCTGTGGGCCAAAGGGGGGGGGGGTTACAGACCAATTTTGCTGAAAATCTACACATAAATTAAAAAATTTTGGAGGGGGGTTCTGATCCCCGGACCCCCCCCCCCCCCCCCCCAATGTATCTGCCACTGGTGCACTATATATTTGTCTTCTTTACTGTTATATTAGATAGGTCTAATACAGCAACAGCATTATTAATTATTTTTTTCATGATTAGCAGATCTACAAAAATAGTACATTATGACCTGTGGAATAAGTGTATACATTTGCATGATAAATCTCCAAAAAACCAATGTTATTTAAAAATCATACAATGAAAAACAGCCAGCAGCTACACATGTATCAATTTGATAAGTTATTGATAAGTGTGATTTCATTTTTGAATATGTAAATTAAGATGAAAACTTTATTTGAAAGCATAAAAATTAAGAATCCAGGATCAATAACAAAAAAAAAACTTGCATGTATAGAATTGAATTCCATCAAAGCCCCAAAAGGATGTTGTTATAACAGTACATGTATCTTCATTTTAGGTAGCTAACATGATATATCTAGAGGCCCCTGCAGGTGTGGGGTTCTCCTATTCATTGGATAAAAATTACACAACAGATGACAATCAAGTGGCAAAGGATAACTACATGGCCCTCAAAAACTTCTTCCAAAAATTCCCAGAGTATGCCAAGAATGAATTCTACATAACTGGGGAGAGTTATGCTGGGATATACGTCCCAACTCTGTCCTCCTTGGTGGTGGAAGATTCTTCTATCAACTTTAAAGGGATGGGCATAGGCAACGGAATCTCTGATTATGATATGAATACCAACTCTCTCGTTTACTTTGCCTATTACCATGGTCTGATTGGAGAAAGGTAATTGATAAGAACAATTTTATAGACTGACTGAGAAGTTTAACACAATGACTATAACCTATAAACACACAATTTGACATTGAAATATCTTGTTTTTATACCCCTTTCCCACAAAAGTTTTTTGTAGTACATTTATATAGGAATCGTCCTGTCTGTCTGTCTGTTGTTAATGCAAATTTGTCAAACTGTTTGATGTATTTGATTAAAACTTGAACATGATGAAAGAACATCATATGCATGAAATTTTATTATTGCTGTCAAACAATATTAAGGGGGAGATAATTGGACTTTATTTTTTATTGATGATATTATGTTAAAATTGTAGGCATTTGCTGAGATATGAGAAAATTATATTTATTGCAGTTTATCTATTTGTATATTTCAGTGTATGGGGTACACTCTCTAAGCATTGTTGCCAAGGAAACACAACTAGATGTTCATTTGTAAAGAGTAAAGATCCACAATGCTCTGCTGCTGTAAGCTATACAAGACAAGTATCATTTATGTCCTAAATTGTAAAACCTGTCGACCAATGTCAATAGGTCATAACTTTTGGTTTTATATTAAAATGATTTACTGGTGGTTATAGAGAATGTATTTTGAATTCATACCCTTCCTCATTATTTCACAGGTCAATTTTTATGTTTAGGAATGTAAATATAACTTGTATGGTACATGTGATAAACTTTTGACCTTTTGTTTTAGATCACAGAAGTTCAAGGAATTATTTATGGCGGTGGATTGAATGAATATAACTTGTATGGTACATGTGATTAACCTTTGACCTTTTGTTTTAGATCACAGAAGTTCAAGGAATTATTTATGGCGGTGGATTGAATGAATATAACTTGTATGGTACATGTGATTGACATTTGACCTTTTGTTTTAGATCACAGAAGTTCAAGGAATTATTTATGGCGGTGGATTAAATGAATATAACTTGTATGGTACATGTGAAGGGAACAAGGGAATCTGGTATGACCATGAGACCAAGAAAATTACATTCTCACACCAGAGATGGCAGACATACAACAATCAATATCTAGCCAAGAAAATGGAGGTAGAGTTGTTTTTCCTCTCTCTACAAATTCTTCTGAACAATATTTTTTGGTTTAGATTTATTCTGACAGTATTCTAGGTTACATTAAAGAAGCAAATAAACTGCTAAAGGACAGCATTAATTAAAAACAATGCACACCAAACAGTGAGAAGAAAAAGCATCAAAACTACACAGTACAAAACCAAGATTTGTCAATATTTTATAACCTACTCATTATTGATAAGCATTTTAAGTAATGTATAAATGATGATTTTATTTCCATGATTATGATATCTCAAGATTCATGCACTATAGATAAGAATTTTTATTCAGGACTGCCTACCTTCCTGATTTTGATGGTTTTTCCTGATATTCAGGTCTTTAATTTGTAAATGAATATAAAGTGGTCAGTTACAAAAATAGATTTTATGGCCCAACCACGTATGTGGATGGAACATATAGTTTTATGCTAGTCCATCTGTACGTTTGTAACACTGGTTAAGTTCTTTGTTAAGGTCCATAACTCAGATGCTAGATGATAGGGGTCAATGATATTTCACTAGTTGTGTGTTTGGTAGCGCTACATCGCTGACCAGAAATAAGTTCACTGTGACCTATATTTTACGCATGAATGACTTTGGTTAAGGTCCATAACTTGGATGCTAGTTGTTGGGGGATCAATGATATTTCACTACTAGTTGTGTGTTGGGTAGCGCTACATGGCTCACCAGAAATAAGGTCGCTGTGACCTATATTTTACGCATGAATGACTTTGGTTAAGTTTTTGGTTAAGGTCCATAACTCAGATGCTAGATGTTGGGGGATCAATGATATTTCACCAATAGATGTGTCTTGGGTTACATCACCCACTAGATAGTAAGTCACTGTGACCTATATTTAATGCATGAACCACTTTGATAAATATATTGGTTTAACTTCATATCCCAGGTAATACATGTTGGTGGTCAATAAAATTGTAAGAGTGGGATGGCCATGTGTGGCTCATAGACACATTTTCTAATTTTTTTTTTAACTTGTAGATATTTTAAAGTTTGCAGCCCAGCTTACTGATTCACATTTTATTTTCACTTCTATTTCATCTTGCATTTAAGTACTTGTACTGATACACACTTTTTATAATTATGTCTCCCAAACGAAGTTTGGAGACATGTTGTTTTTGCTCAGTTCTTATTATTCTTATTATTATTATTAAGGTCTTTCCCTTTTCAGAAGGAAAGACCTTACTGTATTTCTTATGATTATTATTATTAAGGTCTTTCCCTTTTCAGAAGGAAAGACCTAACTGTATTTCTTATGATTATTATTATTAAGGTCTTTCCCTTTACAGAAGGAAAGACCTTACTGTATTTCTTATGATTATTATTAAGGTCTTTCCCTTTACAGAAGGAAAGACCTTACTGTATTTCTTATGATTATTATTAAGGTCTTTCCCTTTACAGAAGGAAAGACCTTACTGTATTTCTTATGATTATTAAGGTCTTTCCCTTTACAGAAGGAAAGACCTTACTGTATTTCTTATGATTATTATTATTATTATTCTTCTTTTCTTCCCTCAAAAAACGAAAAGTGTCTTAACCGATCTTAACGAAAGTTGGCACACTTAATCATCACTACCAGGACTCGACGTGACTCATGCTTTGAAACGAATCTATTTTTAGTAACAGAGTTATCTGCCCGTAACCCAAAAACCTTGTCTGCAGATTAACTCAGAAACCATAACTGTTATCAAAAATCTGAAGTGTGGAATTTGTTACCTGACTTCTGGCCATGATTTGTCATGCAAAAAAAATTTTTTCGAACAACTTCCTGGTTACGCGTTTTTGACCTGAAAAGTGTCTCGATGCGCCAACAAAATTTTTTTCAAAACGGTTAGTCCTACAGACTTGGGACCTTCACCAATCGTCTTAGGTGACATAAGTTGCATCCGAAAATATATATGTCATAGGTCAAATCTCAAGTTTGAATTATTGCGTCATGACTAAATATAGGAATGTATTGCGCAATGTATGGTAATCCATCTGTAACAATGTAATGTTAAGGAAAAGTCCATAGCAACCATACATTTTCACAATCAGTTAGGAAGGGGCTATAATTTGGGCCCAAGGTCAAAGGTCAAGGTCAGTCCATAGCAACAAGGTTACCTTAAGGAAAAATCCATAGCAACCATATATTTTCACAATCAGTTAGGAAGGGGCTGTAATTTAGGTCCAAGGTCAAAGGTCATAGGTCAAGGTCAGTCCTTAGCAACAAGGTAACCTTAAGGAAAAGTCCATAGCAACCATATATTTTATGAATCCAGACTACTTGCTGAGTTTAAATTTTATCTTTTTGTGACCGGAAGTGACCTTTTGTCCATAGCAACCGACCTGAAAGTCCATAGCAACCATATATTTTATGACTCCTGACTACCTGCTGAGTTTAAATTTTATCTTTTTGTGACCGGAAGTGACCTTTTGTCCATAGCAACCGACCTAAAAGTCCATAGCAACCATATATTTTATGACTCCTGACTACCTTCTGAGTTTAAATTTCAATATTTTATGACCGATAGTGATGTTTTGTTCATAGCAACCGACCTAAAAGTCCATAGCAACCATATATTTTATGACTCCTGACTACCTGCTGAGTTTAGATTTCAATATTTTATGACCGGAAGTGATTTTTTGTTCATAGCAACCGACCTTAAAGTCCATAGCAACCATATATTTTATGACTCCTAACTACCTGCTGAGTTTAAATTTCAATATTTTATGACCGGAAGTGATGTTTTGTTCATAGCAACCGACCTAAAAGTCCATAGCAACCATATATTTTATGACTCCTGACTACCTGCTGAGTTTAAATTTCAATATTTTATGACCGGAAGTGATGTTTTGTTCATAGCAACCGACCTGAAAGTCCATAGCAACCAAATATTTCTAATCTGGAGTACCTACCAGGTTGATGTATCCAAAAATGGCATCATTCAGTTAGGAATCTTTTTCTATTGGAGGACACAAATAGGGAAAGACCTCGCGATCGTTCTTTGAACGATTGTAATTTAATTATTATTATTATTCTTCTTTTCTTCCCTCAAAAAACGAAAAGTGTCTTAACCGATCTTAACGAAAGTTGGCACACTTAATCATCACTACCAGGACTCGACGTGACTCATGCTTTGAAACAAATCTATTTTTAGTAACAGAGTTATCTGCCGATAACCCAAAAACCTTGTCTGCAGATTAACTCAGAAACCATAACTGTTATCAAAAATCTGAAGTGTGGAATTTGTTACCTGACTTCTGGCCATGATTTGTCATGCAAAAAAAAAATTTTCGAACAACTTCCTGGTTACGCGTTTTTGACCCGAAAAGTGTCGCGATGCGCCAACAAATTTTTTTTCAAAACGGTTAGTCCTACAGACTTGGGACCTTCACCAATCGTCTTAGGTGACATAAGTTGCATCCGAAAATATATATGTCATAGGTCAAATCTCAAGTTTGAATTATTGCGTCATGACTAAATATAGGAATGTATTGCGCAATGTATGGTAATCCATATGTAACAATGTAATGTTAAGGAAAAGTCCATAGCAACCATACATTTTCACAATCAGTTAGGAAGGGGCTATAATTTGGGCCCAAGGTCAAAGGTCAAGGTCAGTCCATAGCAACAAGGTTACCTTAAGGAAAAATCCATAGCAACCATATATTTTCACAATCAGTTAGGAAGGGGCTGTAATTTAGGTCCAAGGTCAAAGGTCATAGGTCAAGGTCAGTCCTTAGCAACAAGGTAACCTTAAGGAAAAGTCCATAGCAACCATATATTTCATGAATCCAGACTACTTGCTGAGTTTAAATTTTATCTTTTTGTGACCGGAAGTGACCTTTTGTCCATAGCAACCGACCTAAAAGTCCATAGCAACCATATATTTTATGACTCCTGACTACCTGCTGAGTTTAAATTTCAATATTTTATGACCGGAAGTGATGTTTTGTTCATAGCAACCGACTTTAAAGTCCATAGCAACCATATATTTTATGACTCCTGACTACCTTCTGAGTTTAAATTTCAATATTTTATGACCGAAAGTGATGTTTTGTTCATAGCAACCGACCTAAAAGTCCATAGCAACCATATATTTTATGACTCCTGACTACCTGCTGAGTTTAGATTTCAATATTTTATGACCGAAAGTGATGTTTTGTTCATAGCAACCGACCTAAAAGTCCATAGCAACCATATATTTTATGACTCCTGACTACCTGCTGAGTTTAAAATTCAATATTTTATGACCGGAAGTGATTTTTTGTTCATAGCAACCAACCTGAAAGTCCATAGCAACCAAATATTTCTAATATGGAGTACCTACCAGGTTGATGTATCCAAAAATGGTATCATTCAGTTAGGAATCTATTTCTATTGGAGGACACAAATAGGGAAAGACCTCGCGATCGTTCTTTGAACGATTGTAATTTAATTATTATTATTCTTCTTTTCTTCCCTCAAAAAACGAAAAGTGTCTTAACCGATCTTAACGAAAGTTGGCACACTTAATCATTAGTACCAGGACTCGACGTGACTCATGCTTTGAAACGAATCTATTTTTAGTAACAGAGTTATCTGCCCGTAACCCAAAAACCTTGTCTGCAGATTAACTCAGAAACCATAACTGTTATCAAAAATCTGAAGTGTGGAATTTGTTACCTGACTTCTGGCCATGATTTGTCATGCAAAAAAAAAGTTTTCGAACAACTTCCTGGTTACGCGTTTTTGACCCGAAAAGTGTTGCGATGCGCCAACAAAATTTTTTTCAAAACGGTTAGTCCTACAGACTTGGGACCTTCACCAATCGTCTTAGGTGACATAAGTTGCATCCGAAAATATATATGTCATAGGTCAAATCTCAAGTTTGAATTATTGCGTCATGACTAAATATAGGAATGTATTGCGCAATGTATAGTAATCCATATGTAACAATGTAATGGTAAGGAAAAGTCCATAGCAACCATATATTTTCATAATCAGTTAGGAAGGGGCTATAATTTGGGTCCAAGGTCAAAGGTCAAAGGTCAAGGTCAGTCCATAGCAACAAGGTAACCTTAAGGAAAAATCCATAGCAACCATATATTTTCACAATCAGTTAGGAAGGGGCTGTAATTTAGGTCCAAGGTCAAAGGTCATAGGTCAAGGTAGTCCTTAGCAACAAGGTAACCTTAAGGAAAAGTCCATAGCAGCCATATATTTTATGAATCCAGACTACTTGCTGAGATTATATTTTATCTCTTTGTGACCGGAAGTGACCTTTTGTCCATAGCAACCGACCTAAAAGTCCATAGCAACCATATATTTTATGACTCCTGACTACCTGCTGAGTTTAAATTTCAATATTTTATGACCGGAAGTGACGTTTTGTTCATAACAACCGACCTAAAAGTCCATAGCAACCATATATTTTATGACTCCTGACTACCTGCTGAGTTTAAATTTCAATATTTTATGACCGGAAGTGACGCTTTGTTCATAGCAACCGACCTAAAAGTCCATAGCAACCATATATTTTATGACTCCTGACTACCTGCTGAGATGAAATTTCAATATTTTATGACCGGAAGTGACGCTTTGTTCATAGCAACCGACCTAAAAGTCCATAGCAACCATATATTTTATGACTGCTGACTACCTGCTGAGTTTAAATTTCAATATTTTATGACCGGAAGTGACGTTTTGTTCATAGCAACCGACCTAAAAGTCCATAGCAACCATATATTTTATGACTCCTGACTACCTGCTGAGATGAAATTTCAATATTTGATGACCGGAAGTGACGTTTTGTTCATAGCAACCGACCTTAAAGTCCATAGCAACCATATATTTTATGACTGCTGACTACCTGCTGAGTTTAAATTTCAATATTTTATGACCGGAAGTGATGTTTTGTTCATAGGAACCGACCTAAAAGTCCATAGCAACCATATATTTTATTGTTTTGTTCATAGCAACCGACCTTTAAGTCCACAGCAACCATATATTTTATGACTGCTGACTACCTGCTGAGTTTAAATTTCAATATTTTATGACCGGAAGTGATGTTTTGTTCATAGCAACCGACCTAAAAGTCCATAGCAACCAAATATTTCTAATCGGGTTGATATATCCAAAAATGGTATCATTCAGTTAGGAATCTATTTCTATTGAAGGACACAAATAGGGAAAGACCTCGCGATCGTTCTTTGAACGATTGTAATTTAATTATTAAGGTCTTTCCCTTTACAGAAGGAAAGACCTTACTGTATTTCTTATGATTATTATTATTATTATTCTTCTTTTCTTCCCTCAAAAAACGAAAAGTGTCTGAACCGATCTTAACGAAAGTTGGCACACTTAATCATCACTACCAGGACTCGACGTGACTCATGCTTTGAAACAAATCTATTTTTAGTAACAGAGTTAACTGCCGATAACCCAAAAACCTTGTCTGCAGATTAACTCAGAAACCATAACTGTTATAAAAAATCTGAAGTGTGGAATTTGTTACCTGACTTCTGGCAATGATTCGTCATGCAAAAAAAAATTTTTCGAACACCTTCCTGGTTACGCGTTTTTGACCCGAAAAGTGTCGCGATGCGCCAACAAAATTTATTTCAAAACGGTTAGTCCTACAGACTTGGGACCTTCACCAATCGTCTTAGGTGACATAAGTTGCATCCGAAAATATATATGTCATACGTCAAATCTCAAGTTTGAATTATTGCGTCATGACTAAATATAGGAATGTATTGCGCAATGTATGGTAATCCATATGTAACAATGTAATGTTAAGGAAAAGTCCATAGCAACCATACATTTTCACAATCAGTTAGGTAGGGGCTATAATTTGGGCCCAAGGTCAAAGGTCAAAGGTCAAGGTCAGTCCATAGCAACAAGGTTACCTTAAGGAAAAATCCATAGCAACCATATATTTTCACAATCAGTTAGGAAGGGGCTGTAATTTAGGTCCAAGGTCAAAGGTCATAGGTCAAGGTCAGTCCTTAGCAACAAGGTAACCTTAAGGAAAAGTCCATAGCAACCATATATTTTATGAATCCAGACTACATGCTGAGTTTAAATTTTATCTCTTTGTGACCGGAAGTGACCTTTTGTCCATAGAAACCGACCAAAAAGTCCATAGCAACCATATATTTTATTACTCCTTACTACCTGCTGAGTTTAAATTTCAATATTTTATGACCGGAAGTGATGTTTTGTTCATAGCAACCGACCTAAAAGTCCATAGCAACCATATATTTTATGACTCTTGACTACCTTCTGAGTTTAGATTTCAATATTTTATGACCGGAAGTGATGTTTTGTTCATAACAACCGACCTAAAAGTCCATAGCAACCATATATTTTATGACTCCTTACTACCTGCTGAGTTTAAATTTCAATATTTTACGACCGGAAGTGATGTTTTGTTCATAGCAACTGACCTAAAAGTCCATAGCAACCATATATTTTATGACTCCTGACTACCTGCTGAGTTTAAATTTCAATATTTTATGACCGGAAGTGATGTTTTGTTCATAGCAACCGACCTGAAAGTCCATATCAACCAAATATTTCTAATCTGGAGTACCTACCAGGTTGATGTATCCAAAAATGGTATCATTCAGTAAGGAATCTATTTCTATTGGAGGACACAAATAGGGAAAGACCTCGCGATCGTTCTTTGAACGATTGTAATTTAATTATTATTATTCTTCTTTTCTTCCCTCAAAAAACAAAAATTGTCTTAACCGATCTTAACGAAAGTTGGCACACTTAATCATCACTACCAGGACTCGACGTGACTCATGCTTTGAAACCAATCTATTTTTAGTAACAGAGTAATCTGCCCGTAACCCAAAAACCTTGTCTGCAGATTGACTCAAAAACCATAACGGTTATCCAAAATCTGAAGTGTGGAATTTGTTACCTGACTCCTGGCTATGATTCGTCATGCAAAAAAAAATTTTTAGAACAACTTCCTGGTTACGCGTTTTTGACCCGAAAAGTGTTGCGATGCGCCGACAAAATTTATTTCAAAACGGTTAGTCCTACAGACTTGGGACCTTCACCAATCGTCTTAGGTGACATAAGTTGCATCCGAAAATATATATGTCATAGGTCAAATGTCAAGTTTAAATTATTGCGTCATGTCTAAATATAGGAATGTATTGCGCAATGTATAGTAATCCATATTTAACAATGTAATGTTAAGGAAAAGTCCATAGCAACCATGTATATTCATAATCAGTTAGGAAGGGGCTATAATTTGGGCCCAAGGTCAAAGGTCAAAGGTCAAGGTCAGTCCTTAGCAACAAGGTAACCTTAAGGAAAAATCCATAGCAACCATATATTTTCACAATCAGTTAGGAATGGGCTGTAATTTAGGTCCAAGGTCAAAGGTCATAGGTCAAGGTCAGTCCTTAGCAACAAGGTTACCTTAAGGAAAAGTCCATAGCAACCATATATTTTATGAATCCAGAGTACTTGCTGAGTTTAAATTTTATCTTTTTGTGACCTGAAGTGACCTTTTGTCCATAGCAACCGACATAAAAGTCCATAGCAACCATATATTTTATGACTCCTGACTACCTGCTGAGTTTAAATTTCAATATTATATGACCGGAAGTGATGTTTTGTTCATAGCAACCGACCTAAAAGTCCATAGCAACCATATATTTTATGACTCCTGACTACCTGCTGAGTTTAAATTTCAATATTGTATGACCGGAAGTGATGTTTTGTTCATAGCAGCCGACCTAAAAGTCCATAGCAACCATATATTTAATGACTACTGACTACCTGCTGAGTTTAAATTTCAATATTTTATGACCGGAAGTGATGTTTTGTTCATAGCAACCGACCTAAAAGTCCATAGCAACCAAATATTTTATGACTCCTGACTACCTGCTGAGTTTAAATTTCAATATTTTATGACCGGAAGTGATGTTTTGTTCATAGCAACCGACCTAAAAGTCCATAGCAACCAAATATTTCTAATCTGGAGTACCTACCAGGTTGATATATCCAAAAATGGTTTCATTCAGTTAGGAATTTATTTCTATTGGAGGACACAAATAGGGAAAGACCTCGCGATCGTTCTTTGAACGATTGTAATTTAATTATTATTATTCTTCTTTTCTTCCCTCAAAAAACGAAAAGTGTCTTAACCGATCTTAACGAAAGTTGGCACACTTAATCATCACTACCAGGAGACGACGTGACTCATGCTTTGAAACCGATCTATTTTTAGTAACGGAGTTATCTGCCCGTAACCCAAAAACCTTGTCTGCAGATTAACTCAGAAACCATAACTGTTATCAATAATCTGAAGTGTGGAATTTGTTACCTGACTTCTGGCAATGATTCGTCATGCAAAAAAAAATTTTTCGAACACCTTCCTGGTTACGTGTTTTTGACCCTAAAAGTGTCGCAATGCGCCAACAAAATTTATTTCAAAACGGTTAGTCCTACAGACTTTGGACCTTCACCAATCGTCTTAGGTGACATAAGTTACATCCAAAAATATATATGTCATAGGTCAAATCTCAAGTTTGAATTATTGCATCATGACTAAATATAGAAATGTATTGCGCAATGTATAGTAATCCATATGTAACAATGTAATGTTAAGGAAAAGTCCATAGCAACCAAATATTTTCACAATAAGTTAGGAAGGGGCTATAATTTGGGCTCAAGGTCAAAGGTCATAGGTCAAGGTCAGTCCTTAGCAACAAGGTAACCTTAAGGAAAAATCCATAGCAACCATATATTTTCACAATCAGTTAGTAATGGGCTGTAATTTAGGTCCAAGGTCAAAGGTCATAGGTCAAGGTCAGTCCTTGTCAACAAGGTAACCTTAAGGAAAAGTCCATAGCAACCATATATTTTATGAATCCAGACTACTTGCTGAGTTTAAATTTTATCTTTTTGTGACCTGAAGTGACCTTTTGTCCATAGCAACCGACCTAAAAGTCCATAGCAACCATATTTTCTATGACTCCTGACTTCCTGCTGAGTTTAAATTTCAATATTTTATGACCGGAAGTGATGTTTTGTTCATAGCAACCGACCTAAAAGTCCATAGCAACCATATATTTTTTGACTCCTGACTACCTGCTGAGTTTAAATTTCAATATCTTATGACCGGAAGTGATGTTTTGTTCATAGCAACCGACCTAAAAGTCCATAGCAACCATATATTTTATGACTCCTGACTACCTGCTGAGTTTAAATTTCAATATTTTATGACCGGAAGTGATGTTTTGTTCATAGCAACCGACCTAAAAGTCCATAGCAACCATATATTTTTTGACTTCTGAGTTTAAATTTCAATATTTTATGACCGGAAATGATGTTTTGTTCATAGCAACCGACCTATAAGTCCATAGCAACCATATATTTCATGACACCTGACTACCTGCTGAGTTTAAATTGTTCATAGCAACCGACCTAAAAGTCCATAGCAACCAAATATTTCTAATCTGGAGTACCTACCAGGTTGATATATTAATTATTTTCTTTCTTCCGCCGTTTTGTCAAATTTCAACTATAAGAAGTACGCGACATGTCACAATGATACTTAGTATACTTTATCGGTCAATGTTTGTCGTTTCAGAAAAAACACTTGGGTACCGTACCCTTTCACGTATAAAAGTTATCTCTCTTTTTGCGTAAAAGTTTGTTGACGCTTCTCCTCCTAAACCATAAATGATACCAAGTTAAATCCTTTTGAAATAGGAAGACTGACTCTTTGTGTTGTGCCATCACTATTTCTTATTACCATATATTGACCAATACAGGAGTTATTCCCCTTTAAACTTTGACTTTTTAGTATAAAATAACTAAAATCAACAAATCTTAAGATATTTCAATGAAACTTGGTATACCAGGTCATTGACCCCTAAGGACCAAAATGGGGTCAAGGTCAAAGGTCAAGGTCATCACATGTAAATTTTCATAAAATGTGCATTTTTTCATTGCGAAATAACTCAAACAAAATCTAGGCTTTTTTTCAATTTTTTTTGCATGATATGATGTGATATTGTCTTCTCAGCTGAACGCAAAAAAAATTGGAAAAAAGTGAAAAAATGGTGTCGTGACATGGATTTTTGTGAAAAATAGACCGCATCACTGTACTTAGCCATTGTATGACCTTGAAGAATTTTTCAAGGTCAAATCAACTTACTTTTACTATTCCAATCTGTTTCAATGATTAAAATTATTCAAATGTCAGAAATAAGGAAGTTGACATGCCACGCCCCCTTTTTTTGAAAATTTGGAAATTTGCCATTTTTGACAAAAAAATGTTATTTTTGGGTAAATACACCTAATTTGACCATAATTAGATGATATCAAACCTAAAAACCCAGAAAAAGTCCCATCTGCCCTCTTTTTTAAGGTCTTTCTCTTCCAAGGGAAGACCTTATTGTATTTCTTCTGATTATTAAGGTCTTTCCCTTTACAGAAGGAAAGACCTTACTGTATTTCTTATGATTATTATTAAGGTCTTTCCCTTTCCAAAGGGAAGACCTTACTGTATTTCTTATTTACACTTTCAACATTTTTTTTCCGCGCCCAATATAAAACTAGAGGCTCCCAGGAGCCTGAATCGCTCACCTGATCTCTTATGCCAAAGTTTGAATAAATTTCATAAACTTTCAAGTATACAAAGTTGCAAAACAATCCCTTCAGTGGTTTTAGAGAAGATTTTTGGAAATCAGTTCAAATTAATAGAAGAAACAGTTAAAGGGCAATAACTCCTATAAGGACCTTTTGATGCTGAACAAGAAAAGTTGCTACAGATTTCATTTAAGAAGATCTCAATGAACTAAACAATTCTGCAATGCTAACTTTTCCTCTAGCTCTAACCGTTTTCTAGATATGGTCCAAAAACTGCAAAAATGGTCAATTTTGATGAATAAAGGGCAATAACTCCTATAAGGAGTCATTTCACAACTTCGACTCAATGAAGAGATTTGTAGAGCTTTTGATGCTACACAAGGTACGTTGCTTCGGATTTTCTCTATCTGTTATACTTTTCGAGTTGTAAGCCAAAAACAATGGTCTGACCCCCCTGTTCTATTTTAAGCAATGGCGGCCATGTTGGTTGGTTGACATGCATATAATTCACAAACTTGGTAGAGGACATCCTAAAGATCAAGTATACCAAGTATCAATGCAATCCCTTCAGTGGTTTCAGAGAAGAAGATTTTTGAAAATCAGTGTAAATTAATGGAATAAAACCATTTTTGTAGATCTCAATGAGCTTAACAATTCTGCAATGCTAACTTTTCCTCTAGCTCTAACAGTTTTCAATATATAGTCCAAAAGCTGCAAAAATGGTCAATTTTGATGATTAAAGGGCAATAAGTCTTATAAGGAGTCGTTTCACAACTTCGACTCAATGAAGAGATTTGTAGAGCTGTTGATGCTGAACAAGGTAGGTTGCTTCAGATTTTCTCTATCTCTTATACTTTTCGAGTTGTAAGCCAAAAACAATGGTCTGACCCCCCTGTTCTATATTTAGCAACGGTGGCCATGTTGGTTGGTCGACATGTATATAATTCACAAACTTGGTAGAGGACATCCTAAAGATCAAGTATACCAAGTATCAATGCAATCCCTTCATTGGTTTCAGAGAAGAAGATTTTTGAAAATCAGTGTAAATTAATGGAATAAAACCATTTTTGTAGATCTCAATGAGCTTAACAATTCTGCAATGCTAACTTTTCCTCTAGCTCTAACAGTTTTCAATATATAGTCCAAAAGCTGCAAAAATGGTCAATTTTGATGATTAAAGGGCAATAAGTCTTATAAGGAGTCGTTTCACAACTTCGACTCAATGAAGAGATTTGTAGAGCTGTTGATGCTGAACAAGGTAGGTTGCTTCAGATTTTCTCTATCTCTTATACTTTTCGAGTTGTAAGCCAAAAACAATGGTCTGACCCCCCTGTTCTATATTTAGCAACGGTGGCCATGTTGGTTGGTCGACATGTATATAATTCACAAACTTGGTAGAGGACATCCTAAAGATCAAGTATACCAAGTATCAATGCAATCCCTTCATTGGTTTCAGAGAAGAAGATTTTTGAAAATCAGTGTAAATTAATGGAATAAAACCATTTTTGTAGATCTCAATGAGCTTAACAATTCTGCAATGCTAACTTTTCCTCTAGCTCTAACAGTTTTCAATATATAGTCCAAAAGCTGCAAAAATGGTCAATTTTGATGATTAAAGGGCAATAAGTCTTATAAGGAGTCGTTTCACAACTTCGACTCAATGAAGAGATTTGTAGAGCTGTTGATGCTGAACAAGGTAGGTTGCTTCAGATTTTCTCTATCTCTTATACTTTTCGAGTTGTAAGCCAAAAACAATGGTCTGACCCCCCTGTTCTATATTTAGCAACGGTGGCCATGTTGGTTGGTCGACATGTATATAATTCACAAACTTGGTAGAGGACATCCTAAAGATCAAGTATACCAAGTATCAATGCAATCCCTTCATTGGTTTCAGAGAAGAAGATTTTTGAAAATCAGTGTAAATTAATGGAATAAAACCATTTTTGTAGATCTCAATGAGCTTAACAATTCTGCAATGCTAACTTTTCCTCTTGCTCTAACGGTTTTCAAGATATAGTCCAAAAACGGCAAAAATGGTCAATTTTGATGATTAAAGGGCAATAACTCCTATAAGGAGTCGTTTCACAACTTCGACTCAATGGAGAGATTTGTAGAGCTTTTGATGCTGAACAAGGAAGGTTGCTTCAGATTTTCTCTATCTCTTATACTTTTTGAGTTATAAGCCAAAAACAATAGTCTGAGCCCCCCTGTTTTATTTTTAGCAACGGCGGCCATGTTGGTTGGTCGACATGTATATAATTCACAAACTTGGTAGAGGACATCCTAAAGATCATGTATACCAAGTATCAATGCAATCCCTTCAGTGGTTTCAGAGAAGAAGATCTTTGAAGAAAAGTTAACGGACGGACGACGGACGGACGACGGACGGACGACGGACGCTTAACGATGACAATAGCTCACATGACCCTTCGGGTCAGGTGAGCTAAAAAGTGTCGCGACATATAATTTTGATACTTAGTACCTTTAGTCGGTCATACTTGGAGATGCCCTGACTGACCCTGTGAAACTGATCTATTTTAAGTTACGGAGTTATCTGCCCCAGACCGGAAAACCTTGTCTGCAGATAAACTCAAAAGCTGTAACTGTTATGAAAATTCTGAAGAGTGGAAATTGTTACCCCACTCCAGGGTATGATTTGTCACCCCAAAAAAAGTTTTTCAAAAAGTGTCACGGTTACGCAATTTTGAGTCGCGAATTGACAAAAACGTAAAAATTTCTATTTTTAGAACCATAAGTCGTAGATACTCAAAACTTTCATCATTCATTTTAGGTGACCTATGGTACATCCAAAAATATAAAGGTCAAGGTCATATCAACAAAAACAAAAAAAGGTCATTTTCTAGGACAATGGGTTTTATCTTCAAGTCAATTTTTCAGCCCTTATTTGAAACATTTTTGGTGCGGTTTTTTTTTATATGATGTCCGCCATGAGTTCTTCTAGTAGATTATACAAAAAAATTATATAAATTTTTAGCTCACCTGACCCGAAGGGTCATGTGAGCTATTGTCATCATTAAGCGTCCGTCGTCCGTCCGTCCGTCGTCCGTCGTCTGTCGTCTGTCGTCCGTCGTCCGTCCGTTAACTTTTCTTCAAAGATCTTCTTCTCTGAAACCACTGAAGGGATTGCATTGATACTTGGTATACATGATCTTTAGGATGTCCTCTACCAAGTTTGTGAATTATATACATGTCGACCAACCAACATGGCTGCCGTTGCTAAAAATAGAACAGGGGGGTCAGACCATTGTTTTTTTCTCATAACTCAAAAAGTATAAGAGATAGAGAAAATCCGAAGCAACCTTCCACGTTCAGCATCAAAAGCTCTACGAATCTCTCCATTGAGTCGAAGTTGTGAAACTACTCCTTATAGGAGTTATTGCCCTTTAATCATTAAAATTGACTATTTTTGCAGTTTTTGGACTATATCTTTAAAACCGTAAGAGCTAGAGGAAAAGTTAGCATTGCAGAATTGTTAAGCTCATTGAGATCTACAAATATGATTTCAGGGTCTAAATTGTCAGATCAGCCGTTTAAGAGTTACTCCCCTTTAACTGTTTTTTCCATTAATTTACACTGATTTTCAAAAATCTTCTTCTATAAAACCACTGAAGGGATTGCATTGATACTTGGTATACATGATTTTTAGGATGTCCTCTACCAAGTTTGTGAATTATATACATGTCGACCAACCAACATGGCTGCCGTTGCTAAAAATAGAACAGGGGGGTCAGACCATTGTTTTTGGCTCATAACTCAAAAAGTATAAGAGATAGAGAAAATCCGAAGCAACCTTTCATGTTCAGCATCAAAAGCTCTACGAATCTCTCCATTGAGTCGAAGTTGTGAAATGACTCCTTATAGGAGTTATTGCCCTTTAATCATTAAAATTGACTATTTTTGCAGTTTTTGGACTATATCTTAAAAACCGTTAGAGCTAGAGGAAAAGTTAGCATTGCAGAATTGTTAAGCTCATTGAGATCTACAAATATGATTCAGGTTCTAAATTGTCAGATCAGCCGTTTAAGAGTTATTCCCCTTTAACTGTTTTTTCCATTAATTTACACTGATTTTCAAAAATCTTCTCTAAAACCACTGAAGGGATTGCGTTGATACTTGGTATACATGATTTTTAGGATGTCCTCTACCAAGTTTGTGAATTATATACATGTCGACCAACCAACATGGCCGCCGTTGCTAAAAATAGAACAGGGGGGTCAGACCATTGTTTTTGGCTCATAACTCAAAAAGTATAAGAGATAGAGAAAATCCGAAGCAACCTTCCATGTTCTGCATCAAAAGCTCTTTTATATGAAATTTATAAGAGATCAGGTGAGCGATTCAGGCTCCTGGGAGCCTCTAGTTTTAAATTTTCAACGCGTCTTGATTTTTGTGAAAATTGTACCGATTCTTTGTACGCCATATACGTATGACCTTGAATGACCTTTCTTGATTAAATCATCTCAATATGACCACCAAGACAATTTTAAGTCATTTAAATATCATAATTATCATTATTAAGCAAATTTTAATTTCCCCCCTCCCCCTTTTTACCCAAAAAATTCAAATTTAGCATTATTGGTTTTAAATGGTAAAAAATGCTCAAACATACCTATTTTGGTCAAAATAAGTCTAAATCAACCATAAAAAGTACTGCTTTCCCTATTTATTAAGGTCTTTCCCTTTCCAAAGGGAAGACCTTACTGTATTTCTTATTTACACTTTCAACAATTTTTTTCGCGCCCAATATAAAAAAAGTGTCGCGACATATAATTTTGATACTTAGTACCTTTAGTCGGTCATACTTGGAGATGCCCTGACTGACCCTGTGAAACTGATCTATTTTAAGTTACGGAGTTATCTGCCCCAGACTGGAAAACCTTGTCTGCAGATAAACTCAAAAGCTGTAACTGTTATGAAAATTCTGAAGAGTGGAAATTGTTACCTCACTCCAGGGTATGATTTGTCACCCCAAAAAAAGTTTTTCAAAAAGTGTCCCGGTTACGCAATTTTGAGTCGCGAATTGACAAAAACGTAAAAATTTCTATTTTTAGAACCATAAGTCGTAGATACTCAAAACTTTCATCATTCATTTTAGGTGACCTATGGTACATCCAAAAATATAAAGGTCAAGGTCATATCAACAAAAACAAAAAAGGTCATTTTCTAGGACAATGGGTTTTATCTTCAAGTCAATTTTTCAGCCCTTATTTGAAACATTTTTGTGCGTTTTTTTTTTATATGATGTCTGCCATGAGTTCTTCTAGTAGATTATACAAAAAAATTATATAAATTTTTTTAAATTTTCAACGCGTCTTGATTTTTGTGAAAATTGTACCGATTCTTTGTACGCCATATACGTATGACCTCGAATGACCTTTCTTGATTAAATCATCTCAATATGACCACCAAGACCATTTTAAGTCATTTAAATATCATAATTATCATTATTAAGCAAATTTAAATTTCCCCCCTCCCCCTTTTTACCCAAAAAATTCAAATTTAGCATTATTGGTTTTAAATGGTAAAAAATGCTCAAACATACATATTTTGGTCAAAATAAGTCTAAATCAACCATAAAAAGTACTGCTTTCCCTATTTATTAAGGTCTTTCCCTTTCCAAAGGGAAGACCTTACTGTATTTCTTATTTACACTTTCAACATTTTTTTTCCGCGCCCAATATAAAAAAAGTGTCGCGACATATAATTAAGGTCTTTCCCTTTCCAAAGGGAAGACCTTATTGATTTCGTTCTGCCTATTATTATTATTATTATTATTATTATTATTATTATTCTTTTTTTTCTGCCGTTCGTGAGCAAAAAGTTTCTTGATCGATCTTAACGAAATTTGGCACACTTATTCAGCACTGCCAGGAATAGAAATGAGTATGCCTGTGAGCGCCAACTCCTTTTAGTTTCGGCGCAATAGCGCTAAACGCTGTTTACCCTTGTGTTCAGATCTCCTCCTAGATAATAACAGATATCAAAAATCTTAACTGTGGATACTGTTCTAAGACTCCTGGCGACGAATCATCACGAAAAAAAAATTTGAAATTTTTACTTCCTGGTTGTGCGCGTATGGCGCAAAGTTTGTCAAAAACGTTAAAGTCGTCCGATTTTAATGAAATTTGGTTTCCAAATAGATTTTGGAGTCCTGATTTCATATCCGGAGTGAAAAATACATTTTGGTCTATCATTTTCAAAATGGCCGCCATTGAAATTTTGTTTTCGCTATAACTCAAAAACCATAACAATTAGAAACACACAATAAATATAAAAAATGTTTCTCTCATTGAGATCTACAAAATGAGTTCAAGGTCAAAGGTCAAATGTCAAGGTCATCATTGGTAGATTTTCAAAAAAATGAGTCTTTTTTTTCATTGCGAAATAACTCAAATAAAATGCAATTTTTTCAGAACTTTTTTTACATTATATTATCTGTTGATGTCTTCTCAGTTGAACACAATTTATTTGGGGAAAAAATATGAAAAAATGGTGTCGCAACATGGATTTTTGTGAAAATTAGACCGTATCACTGTTCTAAGCCACTGTATGACCTTGAATGATTTTTCAAGGTCAAATCAACTTACTTTCACTTTTACAACCAGTTTTAATGATTAAAAGTTCTCAAATGTCAAAAACAACAAAGTTGACATTTCATCCCCCCTTTTTTGAAAATTTGGACATTTGCCATTTTTCACCAAAAAAATGATATTTTTGGGTAAATATACCTTATTTAACCATAATTAGACGATACAAACCCTAAAAATCCAGAAATAGTCCCATCTGTCCTCTTTATTAAGGTCTTTCCCTTTCCAAAGGGAAGACCTTATTGATTTCGTTCTGCCTATTATTAAGGTCTTTCCCTTTCCAAAGGGAAGACCTTATTGATTTCGTTCTGCCTATTATTATTATTATTCTTTTTTTTCTGCCATCAACGTCAAAAAATTGCCTTAACCGATTTTTATGAAATTTGGCACACTTATTCAGCACTGCCAGGAATCGACGTGACTTAGGGCCTGACGCTAAACTATTCTTAGTTACGGCGCAATCGCGCAAAACGCTGTTTACCCTTGTTATCAGATCTCCTAGATAGTAACAGATATCAAAAATTTTAACTGTGGATACTGTTTTAAGACTCCTGGCGACGAATCATCACGAAAAAAAAATTGAAATTTTTACTTCCTGGTTGCGCGCGTATGGCGCAAAGTTTGTCAAAAACGTCAAAGTTGTCCGATTTTAACGAAATTTGGTTTCCAAATAGATTTAGGAGTCTTGATTCAATATCCGGAGTAAAAAATGCATTTTGGTCAATCATTTTCAAAATGGCCGCCATTGAAATTTTGTTTTCGCTATAACTCAAAAACCATAACAATTAGAAACACACAATAAATATAAAAAATGTTTCTCTCATCGAGATCTACAAAATGAGTTCAAGGTCAGAGGTCAAATGTCAAGGTCATTATTTATAGATTTTCAAAAAACCAAGTCTTCTTTTTCATTGGGAAATATTTCAAATAAAATGTAACCTTTTTCAGAACTTTTTTACATTATATAATGTGACGATGTCTTCTTAGTTGAACACAATTTTTTGGGGGGAAAAATATGAAAAAATGGTGTCGCAACATGGATTTTTGTGAAAATTACACCCTATCACTGTTCTAAGCCACTGTATGACCTTGACTGAATTTTCAAGGTCAAATCAACTTACTTTCACTATTCCAACCAGTTTCAATGATTGAAAGTTCTCAAATGTCAGAAATAACAAAGTTGATATTTCAGCCCCCCTTTTTTTCGAAAATTTGGAAATTTGCCATTTTTCACCAAAAAAATTTATTTTTGGGTAAATATACCTCATTTGACCATAATTAGACGATACAAACCATAAAAGCCCAGAAACAGTCCCATCTGCCCTCTTTATTAAGGTCTTTCCCTTTCCAAAGGGAAGACCTTATTGATTTCGTTCTGCCTATTATTATTATTATTCTTTTTTTTCTGCCATCAACGTCAAAAAATTGCCTTAACCGATTTTTATGAAATTTGGCACACTTATTCAGCACTGCCAGGAATCGACGTGACTTAGGGCCTGACGCTAAACTATTCTTAGTTACGGCGCAATCGCGCAAAACGCTGTTTACCCTTGTTATCAGATCTCCTAGATAGTAACAGATATCAAAAATTTTAACTGTGGATACTGTTTTAAGACTCCTGGCGACGAATCATCACGAAAAAAAAATTGAAATTTTTACTTCCTGGTTGCGCGCGTATGGCGCAAAGTTTGTCAAAAACGTCAAAGTTGTCCGATTTTAACGAAATTTGGTTTCCAAATAGATTTAGGAGTCTTGATTCAATATCCGGAGTAAAAAATGCATTTTGGTCAATCATTTTCAAAATGGCCGCCATTGAAATTTTGTTTTCGCTATAACTCAAAAACCATAACAATTAGAAACACACAATAAATATAAAAAATATTTCTCTCATCGAGATCTACAAAATGAGTTCAAGGTCAGAGGTCAAATGTCAAGGTCATTATTTATAGATTTTCAAAAAACCAAGTCTTCTTTTTCATTGGGAAATATTTCAAATAAAATGTAACCTTTTTCAGAACTTTTTTACATTATATAATGTGACGATGTCTTCTTAGTTGAACACAATTTTTTGGGGGGAAAAATATGAAAAAATGGTGTCGCAACATGGATTTTTGTGAAAATTACACCCTATCACTGTTCTAAGCCACTGTATGACCTTGACTGAATTTTCAAGGTCAAATCAACTTACTTTCACTATTCCAACCAGTTTCAATGATTAAAAGTTCTCAAATGTCAGAAATAACAAAGTTGATATTTCAGCCCCCCTTTTTTTCGAAAATTTGGAAATTTGCCATTTTTCACCAAAAAAATTTATTTTTGGGTAAATATACCTCATTTGACCATAATTAGACGATACAAACCATAAAAGCCCAGAAACAGTCCCATCTGCCCTCTTTATTAAGGTCTTTCCCTTTCCAAAGGGAAGACCTTATTGATTTCGTTCTGCCTATTATTATTATTATTCTTTTTTTTCTGCCATCAACGTCAAAAAATTGCCTTAACCGATTTTTATGAAATTTGGCACACTTATTCAGCACTGCCAGGAATCGACGTGACTTAGGGCCTGACGCTAAACTATTCTTAGTTACGGCGCAATCGCGCAAAACGCTGTTTACCCTTGTTATCAGATCTCCTAGATAGTAACAGATATCAAAAATTTTAACTGTGGATACTGTTTTAAGACTCCTGGCGACGAATCATCACGAAAAAAAAATTGAAATTTTTACTTCCTGGTTGCGCGCGTATGGCGCAAAGTTTGTCAAAAACGTCAAAGTTGTCCGATTTTAACGAAATTTGGTTTCCAAATAGATTTAGGAGTCTTGATTCAATATCCGGAGTAAAAAATGCATTTTGGTCAATCATTTTCAAAATGGCCGCCATTGAAATTTTGTTTTCGCTATAACTCAAAAACCATAACAATTAGAAACACACAATAAATATAAAAAATGTTTCTCTCATCGAGATCTACAAAATGAGTTCAAGGTCAGAGGTCAAATGTCAAGGTCATTATTTATAGATTTTCAAAAAACCGAGTCTTCTTTTTCATTGGGAAATATTTCAAATAAAATGTTACCTTTTTCAGAACTTTTTTACATTATATAATGTGACGATGTCTTCTTAGTTGAACACAATTTTTTGGGGGGAAAAATATGAAAAAATGGTGTCGCAACATGGATTTTTGTGAAAATTACACCCTATCACTGTTCTAAGCCACTGTATGACCTTGACTGAATTTTCAAGGTCAAATCAACTTACTTTCACTATTCCAACCAGTTTCAATGATTAAAAGTTCTCAAATGTCAGAAATAACAAAGTTGATATTTCAGCCCCCCTTTTTTTCGAAAATTTGGAAATTTGCCATTTTTCACCAAAAAAATTTATTTTTGGGTAAATATACCTCATTTGACCATAATTAGACGATACAAACCATAAAAGCCCAGAAACAGTCCCATCTGCCCTCTTTATTAAGGTCTTTCCCTTTCCAAAGGGAAGACCTTATTGATTTCGTTCTGCCTATTATTATTATTATTCTTTTTTTTCTGCCATCAACGTCAAAAAATTGCCTTAACCGATTTTTATGAAATTTGGCACACTTATTCAGCACTGCCAGGAATCGACGTGACTTAGGGCCTGACGCTAAACTATTCTTAGTTACGGCGCAATCGCGCAAAACGCTGTTTACCCTTGTTATCAGATCTCCTAGATAGTAACAGATATCAAAAATTTTAACTGTGGATACTGTTTTAAGACTCCTGGCGACGAATCATCACGAAAAAAAAAATTGAAATTTTTACTTCCTGGTTGCGCGCGTATGGCGCAAAGTTTGTCAAAAACGTCAAAGTTGTCCGATTTTAACGAAATTTGGTTTCCAAATAGATTTAGGAGTCTTGATTCAATATCCGGAGTAAAAAATGCATTTTGGTCAATCATTTTCAAAATGGCCGCCATTGAAATTTTGTTTTCGCTATAACTCAAAAACCATAACAATTAGAAACACACAATAAATATAAAAAATGTTTCTCTCATCGAGATCTACAAAATGAGTTCAAGGTCAGAGGTCAAATGTCAAGGTCATTATTTATAGATTTTCAAAAAAACAAGTCTTCTTTTTCATTGGGAAATATTTCAAATAAAATGTAACCTTTTTCAGAACTTTTTTACATTATATAATGTGACGATGTCTTCTTAGTTGAACACAATTTTTTGGGGGGAAAAATATGAAAAAATGGTGTCGCAACATGGATTTTTGTGAAAATTACACCCTATCACTGTTCTAAGCCACTGTATGACCTTGACTGAATTTTCAAGGTCAAATCAACTTACTTTCACTATTCCAACCAGTTTCAATGATTAAAAGTTCTCAAATGTCAGAAATAACAAAGTTGATATTTCAGCCCCCCTTTTTTTCGAAAATTTGGAAATTTGCCATTTTTCACCAAAAAAATTTATTTTTGGGTAAATATACCTCATTTGACCATAATTAGACGATACAAACCATAAAAGCCCAGAAACAGTCCCATCTGCCCTCTTTATTAAGGTCTTTCCCTTTCCAAAGGGAAGACCTTATTGATTTCGTTCTGCCTATTATTATTATTATTCTTTTTTTTCTGCCATCAACGTCAAAAAATTGCCTTAACCGATTTTTATGAAATTTGGCACACTTATTCAGCACTGCCAGGAATCGACGTGACTTAGGGCCTGACGCTAAACTATTCTTAGTTACGGCGCAATCGCGCAAAACGCTGTTTACCCTTGTTATCAGATCTCCTAGATAGTAACAGATATCAAAAATTTTAACTGTGGATACTGTTTTAAGACTCCTGGCGACGAATCATCACGAAAAAAAAAATTGAAATTTTTACTTCCTGGTTGCGCGCGTATGGCGCAAAGTTTGTCAAAAACGTCAAAGTTGTCCGATTTTAACGAAATTTGGTTTCCAAATAGATTTAGGAGTCTTGATTCAATATCCGGAGTAAAAAATGCATTTTGGTCAATCATTTTCAAAATGGCCGCCATTGAAATTTTGTTTTCGCTATAACTCAAAAACCATAACAATTAGAAACACACAATAAATATAAAAAATGTTTCTCTCATCGAGATCTACAAAATGAGTTCAAGGTCAGAGGTCAAATGTCAAGGTCATTATTTATAGATTTTCAAAAAACCAAGTCTTCTTTTTCATTGGGAAATATTTCAAATAAAATGTAACCTTTTTCAGAACTTTTTTACATTATATAATGTGACGATGTCTTCTTAGTTGAACACAATTTTTTGGGGGGAAAAATATGAAAAAATGGTGTCGCAACATGGATTTTTGTGAAAATTACACCCTATCACTGTTCTAAGCCACTGTATGACCTTGACTGAATTTTCAAGGTCAAATCAACTTACTTTCACTATTCCAACCAGTTTCAATGATTAAAAGTTCTCAAATGTCAGAAATAACAAAGTTGATATTTCAGCCCCCCTTTTTTTCGAAAATTTGGAAATTTGCCATTTTTCACCAAAAAAATTTATTTTTGGGTAAATATACCTCATTTGACCATAATTAGACGATACAAACCATAAAAGCCCAGAAACAGTCCCATCTGCCCTCTTTATTAAGGTCTTTCCCTTTCCAAAGGGAAGACCTTATTGATTTCGTTCTGCCTATTATTATTATTATTCTTTTTTTTCTGCCATCAACGTCAAAAAATTGCCTTAACCGATTTTTATGAAATTTGGCACACTTATTCAGCACTGCCAGGAATCGACGTGACTTAGGGCCTGACGCTAAACTATTCTTAGTTACGGCGCAATCGCGCAAAACGCTGTTTACCCTTGTTATCAGATCTCCTAGATAGTAACAGATATCAAAAATTTTAACTGTGGATACTGTTTTAAGACTCCTGGCGACGAATCATCACGAAAAAAAAATTGAAATTTTAGCCGGTTCCCAAAATTTCACTTTTTGTTACGATAAGCAAACACCTGTTAGGATACACTTTTTATCTTTTTTGAAAAAGATGGCCCTGTCATTCCTCTTACTTTATTACCTGCACAAAATGTTTTTTTTCTAAAAAAATCGTTTTAACGACAAAATGTCGTCTAGTGAGTGGCATTTTCTTTAATATTTTTATCAATTTTTTTTTCTGTCGTCCAGGAGGAAAAAAATTCTACCCGATCTCAACGAAATTTGGCACACTTTTTCATCAGTGCCAGCAGTAGAAAAAAATATGCCTAGCAGCACAAACTCTTATTAGTTCCGGTGCAATAGCGCCAAACGCTGTTTATCCTTGTTATAAGATAAGCTCAGAAAAATGATAACAATTATCAGATTCTGTTTAGTGAAAGTGGTTTGTTACATCCAAGAGATAATTTTTCATGCAAAAAAAAATTCTCTAATTTACCTCCTGGTTGCGCACGTATGGCCCACAGTTTGTCAAAAATGTGAAAATTGACCTATTTTGATGAAATTTGGTTTCCAGGTAGATTTGAGGGTCCTGATTACAAATCTGTGGTCAAAATCTTTTTTTTTTGCGTTTACCATTGCCAACATGGCGGTCGTAAAATGTTTTTTTTTACTTATAACTTGAAAACCTTAACAGATAGTACAATAGACATGTGAATGATAAACGACCGTCTTCACAAGACCTATAATCTAGCCAAGGAAGTACATGATACGGTTGAGTGCTTTCAAAATGGCGGCCAAAAAACATCATCCAAGAGCTTAACTTTAAGACAAATGTCAAAGGTCATAGGTCAACTTTACGGGATCTGCGGTCAAAAATAAAATTTCACGCTTTTCGCGCCAATGGCACCAAAATGTTAAAGTTGACCGATTTTGATGAAATTTGGCATTCAAGTAGATTTAAGGGTTCTGAGTACGAATCTTCGGTCAAAAAAAAATTTCGCGGTTTTCGCGGAAATGGCGCCAAATGTAAGAAATTACCGTTTTTTTTTATGATATTTGGTATTCAAGTAGATTTAAGGGTCCTCTGTACGAATCTGTGGTAAAAAAATGCAATTTTGGTGCTTTTTTGCGCCAAAATGAAAAAGTTGACTGATATTGATGAAATGTCCATGGCAAATGGCATAAAAGCAAAAAGCAACCATATATTAATATCCCAAAATTGTTCCATTTAGTCACTGTAATCTGTTTCTAATGTAATCCACAAAATGGGAAAGACCTCGCGATCGTTCTTTGAACGATTGTAATTTAATTATTAAGGTCTTTCCCTTTACAGAAGGAAAGACCTTACTGTATTTCTTCTGATTATTATTATTATTGTTCTTCTTTTCCGTCGCCCATATACGAAAAGTGTCGCGACATATCTTTTCCATACTTGGTACCATTATGCGGTCATAGGAATCCTCGCCGAAACTCATGCTTTGACACCGATCTATTTTTAGTAACGGAGTTATCTGCCCCAGACCGAAAACCCTTGTTATCAGATAATCTCAGAAACCGTAATCGATATCAAAAATTTAAAGTGTGGGAAGTGTTGCTGGACTCATGGGAACATCTCATCACGAAAAAAAAAATTTTCGATCAACTTCCTGGTTACGCGTTTTTGAGTCGAAACCTGTCGTGACACGTCAAAATTTTTTTCTTCAAAACGGTTAGTCCTAGAGACTTGGGACCTTCACCAATCATCCTAGGTGACATATGTTGCATTCAAAAATGTCAAGGTCAAAGGTCAAATCTCAAGGTCAGAGGTCATGGCACACCTTGTTTGCAGTATAGCTCAAAAACCATACAAAATTGAAGCAGACATGTAATGGGAAAAATACTCGTCTCATTTAGACCTTTATTTGATATAAAGGGTCGAACACTGTGCGACAAACCGTTTTCGAGTTATGGCCCTTATCGCGTTTCGGCTTATTCATTTTTGGCTTATAACATTTAAACCGTCAGAGATAATATAGTAAACATATGGGTTTTTTGTGACCGTCTTTATATGTCCTTCAATTTAAGACCAAAGTCGATTGGTTACGGGCAGCCATTTTCAAAATGGCTGACACCGTAAACAGTTTTTATGAAATAGCACTTCAACCGTAAAAAATTGAAGCAGACAATACATGGAAAAAATGTTCGCCATGTCGAAAGCTACAAAAAGGGTTTCAGGTGCGAAAGCGTAAAACTTGTCGTTTTTGAGTTATCACCCTTGATTCTTATTTTTAAAATGATTTTTTGTTTATAACTTTTAATCCATAAAAGATGATGAATGAAACATAGGGTTCATTTGAAAGAGGATTAAATTACCTACAATTTGAACCCAAACAGTACATGATTCGGTTGAACGGTTTCAAAATGGCGGCCAAAACAAGTTTCGCGAAACACGTTTTTTGCCAATAACTTGAAAACCATAACAGATAGTATAGTAAACATGTATACTTAAATGAATCAGTATATAAAGAGCTACAATTTGAGTCCAAGGTCAAAGGTCTTGGGTCAAGGTCATTCCCTAGCAACAAGGTAACATTAATGAAAAGTCCATAGCAACTATATATATTCTAAACCAAGACTACTTTTTGAGTTAAGAGTTAAGTTTTTTCAACCGGAAGTAACCCCTAGTCCATAGCAACCGTCATAAAAGTCCTTAGCAACCATACTTTTTCTGACTCTACATTCTGCTCTTCATTCTGGAGCCTACATCACAATAATTGGCAACATCTTGTCATAAACAAAGTGACTCAAATGTCTTTAGTACTTGTATAAAATACCATAACAAAAACATAAGACAGGGAAAGACCTCACATTTGTTCTCTGAACAAATGACTTTTTAATTATTATTGTTCTTCTTTTCCGCCGCCCATATACGAAAAGTGTCGCGACATATCTTTTCCATACTTGGTACCATAATGCGGTCATAGGAATCCTCGCCGAAACTCATGCTTTGACACCGATCTATTTTTAGTAACGGAGTTATCTGCCCCAGACCGAAAACCCTTGTTATCAGATAATCTCAGAAACCGTAACCGATATCAAAAATTTAAAGTGTGGGAAATGTTGCTGGACTCATGGGAACATGTCATCACGAAAATTTTTTTTTTTCGATCAACTTCCTGGTACGCGTTTTTGAGTCGAAACCTGTCGTGACACGTCAAAATTTTTTTCTTCAAAACGGTTAGTCCTAGAGACTTGGGACCTTCACCAATCATCCTAGGTGACATATGTTGCATTCAAAAATGTCAAGGTCAAAGGTCAAATCTCAAGGTCAGAGGTCATGGCACACCTTGTTTGCAGTATAGCTCAAAACCCATACAAAATTGAAGCAGACATGTAATGGGAAAAATACTCGTCTCATTTAGACCTTTATTTGATATAAAGGGTCAAACACTGTGCGACAAACCGTTTTCGAGTTATGGCCCTTAACGCGTTTCGGCTTATCCATTTTTGGCTTATAACTTTTAAACCGTCAGAGATAATATAGTAAACATATGGGTTTTTTGTGACCGTCTTTATATGTCCTTCAATTTAAGACCAAAGTCGATTGGTTACGGGCAGCCATTTTCAAAATGGCTGACACCGTAAACAGTTTTTATGAAATAGCACTTAAACCGTACAAAATTGAAGCGGACAATACATGGAAAAAATGTTCGCCATGTCGAAAGCTACAAAAAGGGTTTCAGGTGCGAAAGCGTAAAACTTGTCGTTTTTGAGTTATCTCCCTTGATTCTTATTTTTAAAATGATTTTTTGTTTATAACTTTTAATCCATAAAAGATGATGAATGAAACATAGGGTTCATTTGAAAGAGGATTAAATTACCTACAATTTGAACCCAAACAGTACATGATTCGGTTGAACGGTTTCAAAATGGCGGCCAAAACAAGTTTCGCGAAACACGTTTTTTGCCAATAACTTGAAAACCATAACAGATAGTATGGTAAACATGTATACTTAAATGAATCAGTATATAAAGAGCTACAATTTGAGTCCAAGGTCAAAGGTCATAGGTCAAGGTCATTCCCTAGCAACAAGGTAGCATTAATGAAAAGTCCATAGCAACCGTATATATTCTAAACCTAGACTACTTTTTGAGTTAAGAGTTAAGTTTTTTTCAACCGGAAGTAACCCCTAGTCCATAGCAACCGTCATAAAAGTCCTTAGCAACCATACTTTTTCTGACTCTAGGTCCCCTGCTCTTCATTCTGGAGCCTATATCACAATAATTGGCAACATCTTGTCATAAACAAAGTGACTCAAATGTCTTTAGTACTTGTATAAAATACCATAACAAAAACATAAGACAGGGAAAGACCTCACATTTGTTCTCTGAACAAATGACTTTTTAATTAAGGTCTTTCCCACTACAGTGGAAAGACCTTACTGTATTTCTTATGGTTATTATTATTATTAAGGTCTTTCCCTTTCCAAAGGGAAGACCTTATTGTTTTCGTTCTGCCTATTATTATTATTATTAAGGTCTTTCCCTTTCTAAAGGGAAGACCTTATTGTTTTCGTTCTGCCTATTATTATTAAGGTCTTTCCCTTTCCAAAGGGAAGACCTTATTGTTTTCGTTCTGCCTATTATTATTATTATTAAGGTCTTTCCCTTTCCAAAGGGAAGACCTTATTGTTTTCGTTCTGCCTATTATTAATTATTATTATTATTATTATTCTTTTTTTTCTGCCGCTCGTGAGCAAAAAGTTTCTTGACCGATCTTAACGAAATTTGGTACACTTATTCAGCACTGCCAGGAATCGACTTGACTAAGGATCTGACGCTAAACTATTCTTAGTTACGGCGCAATCGCGCAAAACGCTGTTTACCCTTGTGTTCAGATCTCCTCCGAAACGGTAATAGTTATCAAGATTCTGTTTAGTGGAAATGGTACCTTACATCCTGGTGATGATTTATCATGCAAAAAAAAATGCTATAATTTACTTCCTGGTTGCACGCGTATGGCGCAAAGTTGGCGCAAAATGTCAATGTTGTCCGATTTTGATGAAATTTAGTTTCCAGGTAGATTTGAGGGTCCTGATTACAAATCCAAAAAAAAAAAAATTTTCGACTACCCGTTTTTGAGTTAGAGCCCTGGAAACATCTCCGTAAAACGTTGTTTCAACAGATTTCATCATGTTGTGCAATATCTTTTTCAATAAATAGATTTGATGTAACAATTATTGATTTATATTTAGATAGTTTTTGAGTTAGTTTCTAAGCCACGCCCTTTTATGTCGACATGGGGACGAGAGGGGGCGAGAGGTTGAGTCGCCCCTTTCGCGCCGATGGCGCCAAAATGTAAAAGTTGACCGATTTTGATGAAATTTGGTATTCAATTAGATATAAGGGTCCTTAGTACAAATCTGTGGTCAAAAATCAAATTTTGCACTTTTCGCGCCGATGGCGCCAAAATGTAAAAGTTGACCGATTTTGATGAAATTTGATATTCAAGTAGATTTAAGAGTCCTGAGTACAAATCTGTGGTCAAAAATCAAATTTTGCGCTTTTCGCGCCGATGGCGCCAAAATGTAAAAGTTGACCGATTTTGATGAAATTTGGTATTCAAGTAGATTTAAGAGTCCTGAGTACAAATCAATGGTCAAAAATCAAATTTTGCGCTTTTCGCGCCGATGGCGCCAAAATGTAAAAGTTGACCGATTTTGATGAAATTTGGTATTCAAGTAGATTGAAGAGTCCTGAGTACAAATCTGTGGTCAAAAATCAAATTTTGCGCTTTTCGCGCCGATGGCGCCAAAATGTAAATTTTGATGAAATTTGGTATTCAAGTAGATTGAAGAGTCCTGAGTACAAATCTGTGGTCAAAAATCAAATTTTGCGCTTTTCGCGCCGATGGCGCCAAAATGTAAAAGTTGACCGATTTTGATGAAATTTGGTATTCAAGTAGATTGAAGAGTCCTGAGTACAAATCTGTGGTCAAAAATCAAATTTTGCGCTTTTCGCGCCGATGGCGCCAAAATGTAAAAGTTGACCGATTTTGATGAAATTTGGTATTCAAGTAGATTTAAGAGTCCTGAGTACAAATCTGTGGTCAAAAATCAAATTTTGCGCTTTTCGCGCCGATGGCGCCAAAATGTAAAAGTTGACCGATTTTGATGAAATTTGATATTCAAGTAGATTTAAGAGTCCTGAGTACAAATCTGTGGTCAAAAATCAAATTTTGCGCTTTTCGCGCCGATGGCGCCAAAATGTAAAAGTTGACCGATTTTGATGAAATTTGGTATTCAAGTAGATTTAAGAGTCCTGAGTACAAATCTGTGGTCAAAAATCAAATTTTGCGCTTTTCGCGCCAATGGCGCCAAAATGTAAAAGTTGACCGATTTTGATGAAATTTGATATTCAAGTAGATTTAAGAGTCCTGAGTACAAATCTGTGGTCAAAAATCAAATTTTGCGCTTTTCGCGCCGATGGCGCCAAAATGTAAAAGTTGACCGATTTTGATGAAATTTGGTATTCAAGTAGATTTAGGAGTCCTGAGTACAAATCTGTGGTCAAAAATCAAATTATGCGCTTTTCGCGCCAATGGCGCCAAAATGTGATAGTTGACCGATTTTGTTGAAATTTGGTATTCAAGTAGATTTAAGAGTCCTGAGTACAAATCTGTGGTCAAAAATCAAATTTTGCGCTTTTCGCGCCATTGGCGCCAAAATGTAAAAGTTGACCGATTTTGATGAAATTTATTATTCAAGTATATTTAAGAGTCCTGAGTACAAATCTGTGGTCAAAAATCAAATTTTGCGCTTTTCGCGCCATTGGCGCCAAAATGTAAAAGTTGACCGATTTTGATGAAATTTCGTGTTCCAGGAGGTTAAAGAGTCCTGAGTACGAATCTGCGGTAAAAAAAAATAATTTCGCGCTTTTCGCGCCAATCGCGCAAATATGTAAAAGTTGACTGATTTTGATGAAATTTGGTATTCAAGTTGATTAAAGGGTTCTGAGTACGAATCTGCAGTCAAAAATAAAATTTCGCGCAAATGGCGCCAAATGAAAAAAATGACCAATTTTGATAAAATTTGGTATTCAAGTGGATTTAAAGAACTTCTAGACTGATTTTGATGAACTATTCCTATCAACTGGCAAAAAAGTCACGAGCAACCATATATTTTCTAAATGTTGAACTATCCCAAAATTGTATCACTCAGTCACTGTAATCTGTTTCTATTGTAATACACAAATGGGAAAGACCTCGCGATCGTTCTTTGAACGATTGTAATTTAATTAAGGTCTTTCCCTTTCAAAGGGAAGACCTTATTGTTTTCGTTCTGCCTATTATTATTATTATTATTATTATTCTTTTTTTTCTGCCGCTCGTGAGCAAAAAGTTTCTTGACCGATCTTAACGAAATTTGGCACACTTATTCAGCACTGCCAGGAATCGACTTGACTAAGTGCATGACGCTAAACTATTCTTAGTTACGGCGCAATCGCGCAAAACGCTGTTTAACCTTGTGTTCAGATCTCCTCCGAAACGGTAATAGTTATCAAGATTCTGTTTAGTGGAAATGGTACCTTACATCCTGGTGATGATTTATCATGCAAAAAGAATGCTCTAATTTACTTCCTGGTTGCACGCGTATGGCGCAAAGTTGGCGCAAAATGTCAATGTTGTCCGATTTTGATGAAATTTGGTTTCCTGGTAGATTTGAGGGTCCTGATTACAAATCCGAAGACAAAAATTTTTTTGGACCACCCGTTTTTGAGCTGGAGCCCCTGAAACATCTCCGTAAAACGTTGTTTCAACAGATTTCATCATGTTGTGCAATATCACTTTCCATAAATAGATTTGATGTAACAATTATTGATTTATATTAAGTTAGTTTTTGAGTTAGTTTCTAAGCCACGCCCTTTTATGTCGACATGGGGACGAGAGGGGGAGAGAGGTTGAGTCGCCCCTTTCGCGCCAATGGCGCCAAAATGTAAAAGTTGACCGATTTTGATGAAATTTGGTATTCAATTAGATATAAGGGTCCTTAGTATGAATCTGCGGTTAAAAATAAAATTTCGCCCTTTCCGCGCCAATGGCGCCAAAATGTAAAAGTTGACCGATGTTGATGAAATTTGGTATTCAAGTAGATTTGAGGTTCCTGAGTACAAATCTATGGTCAAAATACAAATTTGCGCTTTTCGCGCCAATGGCGCCAATATGTAAAAGTTGATCGATTTTGATGAAATTTTGTATTCAGGTAGATTTAAGAGTCCTGAGTACAAATCTGTGGTCAAAAATCAATTTTCGCGCTTTTTGCGCCAATGGCGCCAATATGTAAAAGTTGACCGATTTTGATGAAATTTAGTATTCAAGTAGATTTAAGAGTTCTGAGTACAAATCTGCAGTCAAAAATCAAATTTTGCGCTTTTCGCGCCAATGGCGCCAAAATGTAAAAGTTGACCGATTTTGATGAAATTTGGTATTCAAGTAGATTTAAGAGTCCTGAGTACAAATCTGTGGTCAAAAATAAAATTTCGCGCTTTTTGCGCCAATGGCGCCAAAATGTAAAAGTTGACCGATTTTGATGAAATTTGGTATTCAAGTAGATTTGATAATCCTGAGTACGAATCTGCGGTCAAAAATCAAATTTTGCGCTTTTCGCGCCGATGGCGCCAAAATGTAAAAGTTGACCGATTTTGATGAAATTTGGTATTCAAGTAGATTTAAGAGTCCTGAGTACAAATCTGTGGTCAAAAACCAAATTTTGCGCGTTTCGCGCCGATGGCGCCAAAATGTAAAAGTTGACCGATTTTGATGAAATTTGGCATTCAAGTAGATTTAAGAGTCCTGAGTACAAATCTGTGGTCAAAAATCAAATTATGCGCTTTTTGCGCCAATGGCGCCAAAATGTAAAAATTGACCGATTTTGATGAAATTTGGTATTCAAGTAGATTTAAGAGTCCTGAGTACGAATCTGCGATCAAAAATAAAATTTCGCGCTTTTCGCACCAATGGCGCCAAAATGTAAAAGTTGACCGATTTTGATGAAATTTGGTATTCAAGTAGATTTAAGGGTCCTGAGTACGAATCTGCAGTCAAAAATAAAACTTTGCGCAAATGGCGCCAAATGAAAAAAATGACCAATTTTGATAAAATTTGGTTTTCAAGTAGATTTAAAGGTCTTCTAGACTGATTTTGATGAACTATTCAAAGCAACTTGCATAAAAGTCAAGAGCAACCATATATTTTCTAAATGTTGAACTATCCCAAAATTGTATCACTCAGTCACTGTAATCTGTTTCTATTGTAATACACAAATGGGAAAGACCTCGCGATCGTTCTTTGAACGATTGTAATTTAATTATTATTATTATTCTTTTTTTTCTGCCGCTCGTGAGCAAAAAGTTTCTTGACAGATCTTAACGAAATTTGGCACACTTATTCAGCACTGCCAGGAATCGACTTGACTAAGGACCTGACGCTAAACTATTCTTAGTTACGGCGCAATCGCGCAAAACGCTGTTTACCCTTGTGTTCAGATCTCCTCCGAAACGGTAATAGTTATCAAGATTCTGTTTAGTGGAAATGGTACCTTACATCCTGGTGATGATTTATCATGCAAAAAGAATGCTATAATTTACTTCCTGGTTGCACGCGTATGGCGCAAAGTTGGCGCAAAATGTCAATGTTGTCCGATTTTGATGAAATTTGGTTTCCAGGTAGATTTGAGGGTCCTGATTACAAATCCAAAAAAATTTTTTTTTTCGACTACCCGTTTTTGAGTTAGAGCCCTGGAAACATCTCCGTAAAACGTTGTTTCAACAGATTTCATCATGTTGTGCAATATCTTTTTCAATAAATAGATTTGATGTAACAATTATTTAAATATATTTAGATAGTTTTTGAGTTAGTTTCTAAGCCACGCCCTTTTATGTCGACATGGGGACGAGAGGGGGCGAGAGGTTGAGTCGCCCCTTTCGCGCCGATGGCGCCAAAATGTACAAAATGTAAAAGTTGACCGATTTTGATGAAATTTGGTATTCAAGTAGATTTAAGAGTCCTGAGTACAAATCTGTGGTCAAAAATCAAATTTTGTGCTTTTTGCGCCGATGGCGCCAAAATGTAAAAGTTGACCGATTTTGATGAAATTTGGTATTCAAGTAGATTTAAGAGTCCTGAGTACAAATCTGTGGTCAAAAATCAAATTTTGCGCTTTTCGCGCCGATGACGCCAAAATGTAAAAGTTGACCGATTTTGATGAAATTTGGTATTCAAGTAGATTTAAGAGTCCTGAGTACAAATTTGTGGTCAAAAATCAAATTTTGCGCTTTTCGCGCCGATGGCGCCAAAATGTAAAAGTTGACCGATTTTGATGAAATTTGATATTCAAGTAGATTTAAGAGTCCTGAGTACAAATCTGTGGTCGAAAATCAAATTTTGCGCTTTTCGCGCCGATGGCGCCAAAATGTAAAAGTTGACCGATTTTGATGAAATTTGGTATTCAAGTAGATTTAAGAGTCCTGAGTACAAATCTGTGGTCAAAAATCAAATTTTGCGCTTTTCGCGCCGATGGCGCCAAAATGTAAAAGTTGACCGATTTTGATGAAATTTATTATGCAAGTATATTTAATAGTCCTGAGTACAAATCTGTGGTCAAAAATCAAATTTTGCGCTTTTCGCGCCATTGGCGCCAAAATGTAAAAGTTGACCGATTTAATGAAATTTGGTATTCAAGTATATTTTAAGGTCCTGAGTACTCTCTGAGTTTATATTTTAGTGACTGGAAGTTCCCTTTTGTCCATAGCAACCGACCTAAAAGTCAATAGCAACAATATATTTTATGACTCCTGACTGCCTGCTGAGTTTCAATTTCAATATTTTATGACCGGAAGTGACGTTTTGTTCAAAGCAACCAACCTAATTGTTAATAGCAACCAAATAATTTTAATCAGGCTGATATATCCAAAAATGGTATCATTCAGTAAGGAATCTATTTCTATTGGAAGACACAAATAGGGAAAGACCTCGCGATCGTTCTTTGAACGATTGTAATTTAATTAAGGTCTTTCCCTTTCCAAAGGGAAGACCTTATTGTTTTCGTTCTGCCTATTATTATTATTATTATTATTATTATTTTTTTTCTGCCGCTCGTGAGCAAAAAGTTTCTTGACCGATCTTAACGAAATTTGGTACACTTATTCAGCACTGCCAGGAATCGACTTGACTAAGGATCTGACGCTAAACTATTCTTAGTTACGGCGCAATCGCGCAAAACGCTGTTTACCCTTGTGTTCAGATCTCCTCCGAAACGGTAATAGTTATCAAGATTCTGTTTAGTGGAAATGGTACCTTACATCCTGGTGATGATTTATCATGCAAAAAAAATGCTATAATTTACTTCCTGGTTGCACGCGTATGGCGCAAAGTTGGCGCAAAATGTCAATGTTGTCCGATTTTGATGAAATTTAGTTTCCAGGTAGATTTGAGGGTCCTGATTACAAATCCAAAAAAAAAAAAATTTTCGACTACCCGTTTTTGAGTTAGAGCCCTGGAAACATCTCCGTAAAACGTTGTTTCAACAGATTTCATCATGTTGTGCAATATCTTTTTCAATAAATAGATTTGATGTAACAATTATTGATTTATATTTAGATAGTTTTTGAGTTAGTTTCTAAGCCACGCCCTTTTATGTCGACATGGGGACGAGAGGGGGCGAGAGGTTGAGTCGCCCCTTTCGCGCCGATGGCGCCAAAATGTAAAAGTTGACCGATTTTGATGAAATTTGGTATTCAATTAGATATAAGGGTCCTTAGTACAAATCTGTGGTCAAAAATCAAATTTTGCACTTTTCGCGCCGATGGCGCCAAAATGTAAAAGTTGACCGATTTTGATGAAATTTGATATTCAAGTAGATTTAAGAGTCCTGAGTACAAATCTGTGGTCAAAAATCAAATTTTGCGCTTTTCGCGCCGATGGCGCCAAAATGTAAAAGTTGACCGATTTTGATGAAATTTGGTATTCAAGTAGATTTAAGAGTCCTGAGTACAAATCAATGGTCAAAAATCAAATTTTGCGCTTTTCGCGCCGATGGCGCCAAAATGTAAAAGTTGACCGATTTTGATGAAATTTGGTATTCAAGTAGATTGAAGAGTCCTGAGTACAAATCTGTGGTCAAAAATCAAATTTTGCGCTTTTCGCGCCGATGGCGCCAAAATGTAAATTTTGATGAAATTTGGTATTCAAGTAGATTGAAGAGTCCTGAGTACAAATCTGTGGTCAAAAATCAAATTTTGCGCTTTTCGCGCCGATGGCGCCAAAATGTAAAAGTTGACCGATTTTGATGAAATTTGGTATTCAAGTAGATTGAAGAGTCCTGAGTACAAATCTGTGGTCAAAAATCAAATTTTGCGCTTTTCGCGCCGATGGCGCCAAAATGTAAAAGTTGACCGATTTTGATGAAATTTGGTATTCAAGTAGATTTAAGAGTCCTGAGTACAAATCTGTGGTCAAAAATCAAATTTTGCGCTTTTCGCGCCGATGGCGCCAAAATGTAAAAGTTGACCGATTTTGATGAAATTTGATATTCAAGTAGATTTAAGAGTCCTGAGTACAAATCTGTGGTCAAAAATCAAATTTTGCGCTTTTCGCGCCGATGGCGCCAAAATGTAAAAGTTGACCGATTTTGATGAAATTTGGTATTCAAGTAGATTTAAGAGTCCTGAGTACAAATCTGTGGTCAAAAATCAAATTTTGCGCTTTTCGCGCCAATGGCGCCAAAATGTAAAAGTTGACCGATTTTGATGAAATTTGATATTCAAGTAGATTTAAGAGTCCTGAGTACAAATCTGTGGTCAAAAATCAAATTTTGCGCTTTTCGCGCCGATGGCGCCAAAATGTAAAAGTTGACCGATTTTGATGAAATTTGGTATTCAAGTAGATTTAGGAGTCCTGAGTACAAATCTGTGGTCAAAAATCAAATTATGCGCTTTTCGCGCCAATGGCGCCAAAATGTGATAGTTGACCGATTTTGTTGAAATTTGGTATTCAAGTAGATTTAAGAGTCCTGAGTACAAATCTGTGGTCAAAAATCAAATTTTGCGCTTTTCGCGCCATTGGCGCCAAAATGTAAAAGTTGACCGATTTTGATGAAATTTATTATTCAAGTATATTTAAGAGTCCTGAGTACAAATCTGTGGTCAAAAATCAAATTTTGCGCTTTTCGCGCCATTGGCGCCAAAATGTAAAAGTTGACCGATTTTGATGAAATTTCGTGTTCCAGGAGGTTAAAGAGTCCTGAGTACGAATCTGCGGTAAAAAAAAATAATTTCGCGCTTTTCGCGCCAATCGCGCAAATATGTAAAAGTTGACTGATTTTGATGAAATTTGGTATTCAAGTTGATTAAAGGGTTCTGAGTACGAATCTGCAGTCAAAAATAAAATTTCGCGCAAATGGCGCCAAATGAAAAAAATGACCAATTTTGATAAAATTTGGTATTCAAGTGGATTTAAAGAACTTCTAGACTGATTTTGATGAACTATTCCTATCAACTGGCAAAAAAGTCACGAGCAACCATATATTTTCTAAATGTTGAACTATCCCAAAATTGTATCACTCAGTCACTGTAATCTGTTTCTATTGTAATACACAAATGGGAAAGACCTCGCGATCGTTCTTTGAACGATTGTAATTTAATTAAGGTCTTTCCCTTTCAAAGGGAAGACCTTATTGTTTTCGTTCTGCCTATTATTATTATTATTATTATTATTCTTTTTTTTCTGCCGCTCGTGAGCAAAAAGTTTCTTGACCGATCTTAACGAAATTTGGCACACTTATTCAGCACTGCCAGGAATCGACTTGACTAAGTGCATGACGCTAAACTATTCTTAGTTACGGCGCAATCGCGCAAAACGCTGTTTAACCTTGTGTTCAGATCTCCTCCGAAACGGTAATAGTTATCAAGATTCTGTTTAGTGGAAATGGTACCTTACATCCTGGTGATGATTTATCATGCAAAAAGAATGCTCTAATTTACTTCCTGGTTGCACGCGTATGGCGCAAAGTTGGCGCAAAATGTCAATGTTGTCCGATTTTGATGAAATTTGGTTTCCTGGTAGATTTGAGGGTCCTGATTACAAATCCGAAGACAAAAATTTTTTTGGACCACCCGTTTTTGAGCTGGAGCCCCTGAAACATCTCCGTAAAACGTTGTTTCAACAGATTTCATCATGTTGTGCAATATCACTTTCCATAAATAGATTTGATGTAACAATTATTGATTTATATTAAGTTAGTTTTTGAGTTAGTTTCTAAGCCACGCCCTTTTATGTCGACATGGGGACGAGAGGGGGAGAGAGGTTGAGTCGCCCCTTTCGCGCCAATGGCGCCAAAATGTAAAAGTTGACCGATTTTGATGAAATTTGGTATTCAATTAGATATAAGGGTCCTTAGTATGAATCTGCGGTTAAAAATAAAATTTCGCCCTTTCCGCGCCAATGGCGCCAAAATGTAAAAGTTGACCGATGTTGATGAAATTTGGTATTCAAGTAGATTTGAGGTTCCTGAGTACAAATCTATGGTCAAAATACAAATTTGCGCTTTTCGCGCCAATGGCGCCAATATGTAAAAGTTGATCGATTTTGATGAAATTTTGTATTCAGGTAGATTTAAGAGTCCTGAGTACAAATCTGTGGTCAAAAATCAATTTTCGCGCTTTTTGCGCCAATGGCGCCAATATGTAAAAGTTGACCGATTTTGATGAAATTTGGTATTCAAGTAGATTTAAGAGTTCTGAGTACAAATCTGCAGTCAAAAATCAAATTTTGCGCTTTTCGCGCCAATGGCGCCAAAATGTAAAAGTTGACCGATTTTGATGAAATTTGGTATTCAAGTAGATTTAAGAGTCCTGAGTACAAATCTGTGGTCAAAAATAAAATTTCGCGCTTTTTGCGCCAATGGCGCCAAAATGTAAAAGTTGACCGATTTTGATGAAATTTGGTATTCAAGTAGATTTGATAATCCTGAGTACGAATCTGCGGTCAAAAATCAAATTTTGCGCTTTTCGCGCCGATGGCGCCAAAATGTAAAAGTTGACCGATTTTGATGAAATTTGGTATTCAAGTAGATTTAAGAGTCCTGAGTACAAATCTGTGGTCAAAAACCAAATTTTGCGCGTTTCGCGCCGATGGCGCCAAAATGTAAAAGTTGACCGATTTTGATGAAATTTGGCATTCAAGTAGATTTAAGAGTCCTGAGTACAAATCTGTGGTCAAAAATCAAATTATGCGCTTTTTGCGCCAATGGCGCCAAAATGTAAAAATTGACCGATTTTGATGAAATTTGGTATTCAAGTAGATTTAAGAGTCCTGAGTACGAATCTGCGATCAAAAATAAAATTTCGCGCTTTTCGCACCAATGGCGCCAAAATGTAAAAGTTGACCGATTTTGATGAAATTTGGTATTCAAGTAGATTTAAGGGTCCTGAGTACGAATCTGCAGTCAAAAATAAAACTTTGCGCAAATGGCGCCAAATGAAAAAAATGACCAATTTTGATAAAATTTGGTTTTCAAGTAGATTTAAAGGTCTTCTAGACTGATTTTGATGAACTATTCAAAGCAACTTGCATAAAAGTCAAGAGCAACCATATATTTTCTAAATGTTGAACTATCCCAAAATTGTATCACTCAGTCACTGTAATCTGTTTCTATTGTAATACACAAATGGGAAAGACCTCGCGATCGTTCTTTGAACGATTGTAATTTAATTATTATTATTATTCTTTTTTTTCTGCCGCTCGTGAGCAAAAAGTTTCTTGACAGATCTTAACGAAATTTGGCACACTTATTCAGCACTGCCAGGAATCGACTTGACTAAGGACCTGACGCTAAACTATTCTTAGTTACGGCGCAATCGCGCAAAACGCTGTTTACCCTTGTGTTCAGATCTCCTCCGAAACGGTAATAGTTATCAAGATTCTGTTTAGTGGAAATGGTACCTTACATCCTGGTGATGATTTATCATGCAAAAAGAATGCTATAATTTACTTCCTGGTTGCACGCGTATGGCGCAAAGTTGGCGCAAAATGTCAATGTTGTCCGATTTTGATGAAATTTGGTTTCCAGGTAGATTTGAGGGTCCTGATTACAAATCCAAAAAAAATTTTTTTTTCGACTACCCGTTTTTGAGTTAGAGCCCTGGAAACATCTCCGTAAAACGTTGTTTCAACAGATTTCATCATGTTGTGCAATATCTTTTTCAATAAATAGATTTGATGTAACAATTATTTAAATATATTTAGATAGTTTTTGAGTTAGTTTCTAAGCCACGCCCTTTTATGTCGACATGGGGACGAGAGGGGGCGAGAGGTTGAGTCGCCCCTTTCGCGCCGATGGCGCCAAAATGTACAAAATGTAAAAGTTGACCGATTTTGATGAAATTTGGTATTCAAGTAGATTTAAGAGTCCTGAGTACAAATCTGTGGTCAAAAATCAAATTTTGTGCTTTTTGCGCCGATGGCGCCAAAATGTAAAAGTTGACCGATTTTGATGAAATTTGGTATTCAAGTAGATTTAAGAGTCCTGAGTACAAATCTGTGGTCAAAAATCAAATTTTGCGCTTTTCGCGCCGATGACGCCAAAATGTAAAAGTTGACCGATTTTGATGAAATTTGGTATTCAAGTAGATTTAAGAGTCCTGAGTACAAATTTGTGGTCAAAAATCAAATTTTGCGCTTTTCGCGCCGATGGCGCCAAAATGTAAAAGTTGACCGATTTTGATGAAATTTGATATTCAAGTAGATTTAAGAGTCCTGAGTACAAATCTGTGGTCGAAAATCAAATTTTGCGCTTTTCGCGCCGATGGCGCCAAAATGTAAAAGTTGACCGATTTTGATGAAATTTGGTATTCAAGTAGATTTAAGAGTCCTGAGTACAAATCTGTGGTCAAAAATCAAATTTTGCGCTTTTCGCGCCGATGGCGCCAAAATGTAAAAGTTGACCGATTTTGATGAAATTTATTATGCAAGTATATTTAATAGTCCTGAGTACAAATCTGTGGTCAAAAATCAAATTTTGCGCTTTTCGCGCCATTGGCGCCAAAATGTAAAAGTTGACCGATTTAATGAAATTTGGTATTCAAGTATATTTTAAGGTCCTGAGTACTCTCTGAGTTTATATTTTAGTGACTGGAAGTTCCCTTTTGTCCATAGCAACCGACCTAAAAGTCAATAGCAACAATATATTTTATGACTCCTGACTGCCTGCTGAGTTTCAATTTCAATATTTTATGACCGGAAGTGACGTTTTGTTCAAAGCAACCAACCTAATTGTTAATAGCAACCAAATAATTTTAATCAGGCTGATATATCCAAAAATGGTATCATTCAGTAAGGAATCTATTTCTATTGGAAGACACAAATAGGGAAAGACCTCGCGATCGTTCTTTGAACGATTGTAATTTAATTAAGGTCTTTCCCTTTCCAAAGGGAAGACCTTATTGTTTTCGTTCTGCCTATTATTATTATTATTATTATTATTCTTTTTTTTCTGCCGCTCGTGAGCAAAAAGTTTCTTGACCGATCTTAACGAAATTTGGTACACTTATTCAGCACTGCCAGGAATCGACTTGACTAAGGATCTGACGCTAAACTATTCTTAGTTACGGCGCAATCGCGCAAAACGCTGTTTACCCTTGTGTTCAGATCTCCTCCGAAACGGTAATAGTTATCAAGATTCTGTTTAGTGGAAATGGTACCTTACATCCTGGTGATGATTTATCATGCAAAAAAAAATGCTATAATTTACTTCCTGGTTGCACGCGTATGGCGCAAAGTTGGCGCAAAATGTCAATGTTGTCCGATTTTGATGAAATTTAGTTTCCAGGTAGATTTGAGGGTCCTGATTACAAATCCAAAAAAAAAAAAATTTTCGACTACCCGTTTTTGAGTTAGAGCCCTGGAAACATCTCCGTAAAACGTTGTTTCAACAGATTTCATCATGTTGTGCAATATCTTTTTCAATAAATAGATTTGATGTAACAATTATTGATTTATATTTAGATAGTTTTTGAGTTAGTTTCTAAGCCACGCCCTTTTATGTCGACATGGGGACGAGAGGGGGCGAGAGGTTGAGTCGCCCCTTTCGCGCCGATGGCGCCAAAATGTAAAAGTTGACCGATTTTGATGAAATTTGGTATTCAATTAGATATAAGGGTCCTTAGTACAAATCTGTGGTCAAAAATCAAATTTTGCACTTTTCGCGCCGATGGCGCCAAAATGTAAAAGTTGACCGATTTTGATGAAATTTGATATTCAAGTAGATTTAAGAGTCCTGAGTACAAATCTGTGGTCAAAAATCAAATTTTGCGCTTTTCGCGCCGATGGCGCCAAAATGTAAAAGTTGACCGATTTTGATGAAATTTGGTATTCAAGTAGATTTAAGAGTCCTGAGTACAAATCAATGGTCAAAAATCAAATTTTGCGCTTTTCGCGCCGATGGCGCCAAAATGTAAAAGTTGACCGATTTTGATGAAATTTGGTATTCAAGTAGATTGAAGAGTCCTGAGTACAAATCTGTGGTCAAAAATCAAATTTTGCGCTTTTCGCGCCGATGGCGCCAAAATGTAAATTTTGATGAAATTTGGTATTCAAGTAGATTGAAGAGTCCTGAGTACAAATCTGTGGTCAAAAATCAAATTTTGCGCTTTTCGCGCCGATGGCGCCAAAATGTAAAAGTTGACCGATTTTGATGAAATTTGGTATTCAAGTAGATTGAAGAGTCCTGAGTACAAATCTGTGGTCAAAAATCAAATTTTGCGCTTTTCGCGCCGATGGCGCCAAAATGTAAAAGTTGACCGATTTTGATGAAATTTGGTATTCAAGTAGATTTAAGAGTCCTGAGTACAAATCTGTGGTCAAAAATCAAATTTTGCGCTTTTCGCGCCGATGGCGCCAAAATGTAAAAGTTGACCGATTTTGATGAAATTTGATATTCAAGTAGATTTAAGAGTCCTGAGTACAAATCTGTGGTCAAAAATCAAATTTTGCGCTTTTCGCGCCGATGGCGCCAAAATGTAAAAGTTGACCGATTTTGATGAAATTTGGTATTCAAGTAGATTTAAGAGTCCTGAGTACAAATCTGTGGTCAAAAATCAAATTTTGCGCTTTTCGCGCCGATGGCGCCAAAATGTAAATTTTGATGAAATTTGGTATTCAAGTAGATTGAAGAGTCCTGAGTACAAATCTGTGGTCAAAAATCAAATTTTGCGCTTTTCGCGCCGATGGCGCCAAAATGTAAAAGTTGACCGATTTTGATGAAATTTGGTATTCAAGTAGATTGAAGAGTCCTGAGTACAAATCTGTGGTCAAAAATCAAATTTTGCGCTTTTCGCGCCGATGGCGCCAAAATGTAAAAGTTGACCGATTTTGATGAAATTTGGTATTCAAGTAGATTTAAGAGTCCTGAGTACAAATCTGTGGTCAAAAATCAAATTTTGCGCTTTTCGCGCCGATGGCGCCAAAATGTAAAAGTTGACCGATTTTGATGAAATTTGATATTCAAGTAGATTTAAGAGTCCTGAGTACAAATCTGTGGTCAAAAATCAAATTTTGCGCTTTTCGCGCCGATGGCGCCAAAATGTAAAAGTTGACCGATTTTGATGAAATTTGGTATTCAAGTAGATTTAAGAGTCCTGAGTACAAATCTGTGGTCAAAAATCAAATTTTGCGCTTTTCGCGCCAATGGCGCCAAAATGTAAAAGTTGACCGATTTTGATGAAATTTGATATTCAAGTAGATTTAAGAGTCCTGAGTACAAATCTGTGGTCAAAAATCAAATTTTGCGCTTTTCGCGCCGATGGCGCCAAAATGTAAAAGTTGACCGATTTTGATGAAATTTGGTATTCAAGTAGATTTAGGAGTCCTGAGTACAAATCTGTGGTCAAAAATCAAATTATGCGCTTTTCGCGCCAATGGCGCCAAAATGTGATAGTTGACCGATTTTGTTGAAATTTGGTATTCAAGTAGATTTAAGAGTCCTGAGTACAAATCTGTGGTCAAAAATCAAATTTTGCGCTTTTCGCGCCATTGGCGCCAAAATGTAAAAGTTGACCGATTTTGATGAAATTTATTATTCAAGTATATTTAAGAGTCCTGAGTACAAATCTGTGGTCAAAAATCAAATTTTGCGCTTTTCGCGCCATTGGCGCCAAAATGTAAAAGTTGACCGATTTTGATGAAATTTCGTGTTCCAGGAGGTTAAAGAGTCCTGAGTACGAATCTGCGGTAAAAAAAAATAATTTCGCGCTTTTCGCGCCAATCGCGCAAATATGTAAAAGTTGACTGATTTTGATGAAATTTGGTATTCAAGTTGATTAAAGGGTTCTGAGTACGAATCTGCAGTCAAAAATAAAATTTCGCGCAAATGGCGCCAAATGAAAAAAATGACCAATTTTGATAAAATTTGGTATTCAAGTGGATTTAAAGAACTTCTAGACTGATTTTGATGAACTATTCCTATCAACTGGCAAAAAAGTCACGAGCAACCATATATTTTCTAAATGTTGAACTATCCCAAAATTGTATCACTCAGTCACTGTAATCTGTTTCTATTGTAATACACAAATGGGAAAGACCTCGCGATCGTTCTTTGAACGATTGTAATTTAATTATTATTATTATTCTTTTTTTTCTGCCGCTCGTGAGCAAAAAGTTTCTTGACAGATCTTAACGAAATTTGGCACACTTATTCAGCACTGCCAGGAATCGACTTGACTAAGGACCTGACGCTAAACTATTCTTAGTTACGGCGCAATCGCGCAAAACGCTGTTTACCCTTGTGTTCAGATCTCCTCCGAAACGGTAATAGTTATCAAGATTCTGTTTAGTGGAAATGGTACCTTACATCCTGGTGATGATTTATCATGCAAAAAGAATGCTATAATTTACTTCCTGGTTGCACGCGTATGGCGCAAAGTTGGCGCAAAATGTCAATGTTGTCCGATTTTGATGAAATTTGGTTTCCAGGTAGATTTGAGGGTCCTGATTACAAATCCAAAAAAAATTTTTTTTTCGACTACCCGTTTTTGAGTTAGAGCCCTGGAAACATCTCCGTAAAACGTTGTTTCAACAGATTTCATCATGTTGTGCAATATCTTTTTCAATAAATAGATTTGATGTAACAATTATTTAAATATATTTAGATAGTTTTTGAGTTAGTTTCTAAGCCACGCCCTTTTATGTCGACATGGGGACGAGAGGGGGCGAGAGGTTGAGTCGCCCCTTTCGCGCCGATGGCGCCAAAATGTACAAAATGTAAAAGTTGACCGATTTTGATGAAATTTGGTATTCAAGTAGATTTAAGAGTCCTGAGTACAAATCTGTGGTCAAAAATCAAATTTTGTGCTTTTTGCGCCGATGGCGCCAAAATGTAAAAGTTGACCGATTTTGATGAAATTTGGTATTCAAGTAGATTTAAGAGTCCTGAGTACAAATCTGTGGTCAAAAATCAAATTTTGCGCTTTTCGCGCCGATGGCGCCAAAATGTAAAAGTTGACCGATTTTGATGAAATTTGGTATTCAAGTAGATTTAAGAGTCCTGAGTACAAATCTGTGGTCAAAAATCAAATTTTGCGCTTTTCGCGCCGATGGCGCCAAAATGTAAAAGTTGACCGATTTTGATGAAATTTGGTATTCAAGTAGATTTAAGAGTCCTGAGTACAAATCTGTGGTCAAAAATCAAATTTTGCGCTTTTCGCGCCGATGACGCCAAAATGTAAAAGTTGACCGATTTTGATGAAATTTGGTATTCAAGTAGATTTAAGAGTCCTGAGTACAAATTTGTGGTCAAAAATCAAATTTTGCGCTTTTCGCGCCGATGGCGCCAAAATGTAAAAGTTGACCGATTTTGATGAAATTTGATATTCAAGTAGATTTAAGAGTCCTGAGTACAAATCTGTGGTCGAAAATCAAATTTTGCGCTTTTCGCGCCGATGGCGCCAAAATGTAAAAGTTGACCGATTTTGATGAAATTTGGTATTCAAGTAGATTTAAGAGTCCTGAGTACAAATCTGTGGTCAAAAATCAAATTTTGCGCTTTTCGCGCCGATGGCGCCAAAATGTAAAAGTTGACCGATTTTGATGAAATTTATTATGCAAGTATATTTAATAGTCCTGAGTACAAATCTGTGGTCAAAAATCAAATTTTGCGCTTTTCGCGCCATTGGCGCCAAAATGTAAAAGTTGACCGATTTAATGAAATTTGGTATTCAAGTATATTTTAAGGTCCTGAGTACTCTCTGAGTTAATATTTTAGTGACTGGAAGTTCCCTTTTGTCCATAGCAACCGACCTAAAAGTCAATAGCAACAATATATTTTATGACTCCTGACTGCCTGCTGAGTTTCAATTTCAATATTTTATGACCGGAAGTGACGTTTTGTTCAAAGCAACCAACCTAATTGTTAATAGCAACCAAATAATTTTAATCAGGCTGATATATCCAAAAATGGTATCATTCAGTAAGGAATCTATTTCTATTGGAAGACACAAATAGGGAAAGACCTCGCGATCGTTCTTTGAACGATTGTAATTTAATTAAGGTCTTTCCCTTTCCAAAGGGAAGACCTTATTGTTTTCGTTCTGCCTATTATTATTATTATTATTATTATTCTTTTTTTTCTGCCGCTCGTGAGCAAAAAGTTTCTTGACCGATCTTAACGAAATTTGGTACACTTATTCAGCACTGCCAGGAATCGACTTGACTAAGGATCTGACGCTAAACTATTCTTAGTTACGGCGCAATCGCGCAAAACGCTGTTTACCCTTGTGTTCAGATCTCCTCCGAAACGGTAATAGTTATCAAGATTCTGTTTAGTGGAAATGGTACCTTACATCCTGGTGATGATTTATCATGCAAAAAAAAATGCTATAATTTACTTCCTGGTTGCACGCGTATGGCGCAAAGTTGGCGCAAAATGTCAATGTTGTCCGATTTTGATGAAATTTAGTTTCCAGGTAGATTTGAGGGTCCTGATTACAAATCCAAAAAAAAAAAATTTTCGACTACCCGTTTTTGAGTTAGAGCCCTGGAAACATCTCCGTAAAACGTTGTTTCAACAGATTTCATCATGTTGTGCAATATCTTTTTCAATAAATAGATTTGATGTAACAATTATTGATTTATATTTAGATAGTTTTTGAGTTAGTTTCTAAGCCACGCCCTTTTATGTCGACATGGGGACGAGAGGGGGCGAGAGGTTGAGTCGCCCCTTTCGCGCCGATGGCGCCAAAATGTAAAAGTTGACCGATTTTGATGAAATTTGGTATTCAATTAGATATAAGGGTCCTTAGTACAAATCTGTGGTCAAAAATCAAATTTTGCACTTTTCGCGCCGATGGCGCCAAAATGTAAAAGTTGACCGATTTTGATGAAATTTGATATTCAAGTAGATTTAAGAGTCCTGAGTACAAATCTGTGGTCAAAAATCAAATTTTGCGCTTTTCGCGCCGATGGCGCCAAAATGTAAAAGTTGACCGATTTTGATGAAATTTGGTATTCAAGTAGATTTAAGAGTCCTGAGTACAAATCAATGGTCAAAAATCAAATTTTGCGCTTTTCGCGCCGATGGCGCCAAAATGTAAAAGTTGACCGATTTTGATGAAATTTGGTATTCAAGTAGATTGAAGAGTCCTGAGTACAAATCTGTGGTCAAAAATCAAATTTTGCGCTTTTCGCGCCGATGGCGCCAAAATGTAAATTTTGATGAAATTTGGTATTCAAGTAGATTGAAGAGTCCTGAGTACAAATCTGTGGTCAAAAATCAAATTTTGCGCTTTTCGCGCCGATGGCGCCAAAATGTAAAAGTTGACCGATTTTGATGAAATTTGGTATTCAAGTAGATTGAAGAGTCCTGAGTACAAATCTGTGGTCAAAAATCAAATTTTGCGCTTTTCGCGCCGATGGCGCCAAAATGTAAAAGTTGACCGATTTTGATGAAATTTGGTATTCAAGTAGATTTAAGAGTCCTGAGTACAAATCTGTGGTCAAAAATCAAATTTTGCGCTTTTCGCGCCGATGGCGCCAAAATGTAAAAGTTGACCGATTTTGATGAAATTTGATATTCAAGTAGATTTAAGAGTCCTGAGTACAAATCTGTGGTCAAAAATCAAATTTTGCGCTTTTCGCGCCGATGGCGCCAAAATGTAAAAGTTGACCGATTTTGATGAAATTTGGTATTCAAGTAGATTTAAGAGTCCTGAGTACAAATCTGTGGTCAAAAATCAAATTTTGCGCTTTTCGCGCCAATGGCGCCAAAATGTAAAAGTTGACCGATTTTGATGAAATTTGATATTCAAGTAGATTTAAGAGTCCTGAGTACAAATCTGTGGTCAAAAATCAAATTTTGCGCTTTTCGCGCCGATGGCGCCAAAATGTAAAAGTTGACCGATTTTGATGAAATTTGGTATTCAAGTAGATTTAGGAGTCCTGAGTACAAATCTGTGGTCAAAAATCAAATTATGCGCTTTTCGCGCCAATGGCGCCAAAATGTGATAGTTGACCGATTTTGTTGAAATTTGGTATTCAAGTAGATTTAAGAGTCCTGAGTACAAATCTGTGGTCAAAAATCAAATTTTGCGCTTTTCGCGCCATTGGCGCCAAAATGTAAAAGTTGACCGATTTTGATGAAATTTATTATTCAAGTATATTTAAGAGTCCTGAGTACAAATCTGTGGTCAAAAATCAAATTTTGCGCTTTTCGCGCCATTGGCGCCAAAATGTAAAAGTTGACCGATTTTGATGAAATTTCGTGTTCCAGGAGGTTAAAGAGTCCTGAGTACGAATCTGCGGTAAAAAAAAATAATTTCGCGCTTTTCGCGCCAATCGCGCAAATATGTAAAAGTTGACTGATTTTGATGAAATTTGGTATTCAAGTTGATTAAAGGGTTCTGAGTACGAATCTGCAGTCAAAAATAAAATTTCGCGCAAATGGCGCCAAATGAAAAAAATGACCAATTTTGATAAAATTTGGTATTCAAGTGGATTTAAAGAACTTCTAGACTGATTTTGATGAACTATTCCTATCAACTGGCAAAAAAGTCACGAGCAACCATATATTTTCTAAATGTTGAACTATCCCAAAATTGTATCACTCAGTCACTGTAATCTGTTTCTATTGTAATACACAAATGGGAAAGACCTCGCGATCGTTCTTTGAACGATTGTAATTTAATTATTATTCTTTTTTTTCTGCCGCTCGTGAGCAAAAAGTTTCTTGACCGATCTTAACGAAATTTGGCACACTTATTCAGCACTGCCAGGAATCGACTTGACTAAGGGCCTGACGCTAAACTATTCTTAATTACGGCGCAATCGCGCAAAACGCTGTTTACCCTTGTGTTCAGATCTCCTCCGAAACGGTAATAGTTATCAAGATTCTGTTAAGTGGAAATGGTACCTTACATACTGGTGATGATTTATCATGCAAAAAGAATGCTCTAATTTACTTCCTGGTTGCACGCGTATGGCGCAAAGTTGGCGCAAAATGTCAATGTTGTCCGATTTTGATGAAATTTGGTTTCCAGGTAGATTTGAGGGTCCTGATTACAAATCCAAAAAAAAAATTTTTTTCGACTACCCGTTTTTGAGTTAGAGCCCTGGAAACATCTCCGTAAAACGTTGTTTCAACAGATTTCATCATGTTGTGCAATATCTTTTTCAATAAATAGATTTGATGTAACAATTATTGATTTATATTTAGATAGTTTTTGAGTTAGTTTCTAAGCCACGCCCTTTTATGTCGACATGGGGACGAGAGGTTGAGTCAAATCTGTGGTCAAAATCAAATTTTGCGCTTTTCGCGCCGATGGCGCCAAAATGTAAAAGTTGCCCGATTTTGATGAAATTTGGTATTCAAGTAGATTTAAGAGTCCTGAGTACAAATCTGTGGTCAAAAATCAAATTTTGCGCTTTTCGCGCCGATGGCGCCAAAATGTAAAAGTTGACCGATTTTGATGAAATTTGGTATTCAAGTAGATTTAAGAGTCCTGAGTACAAATCTGTGGTCAAAAATCAAATTTTGCGCTTTTCGCGCCATTGGCGCCAAAATGTAAAAGTTGACCGATTTTAATGAAATTTGGTATTCAAGTAGATTTAAGAGTCCTGAGTACAAATCTGTGGTCAAAAATCAAATTTTGCGCTTTTCGCGCCGGTGGCGCCAAAGTATAAAAGTTGACCGATTTTGATGAAATTTGGTATTCAAGTAGATTTAAGAGTCCTGAGTACAATTCTGTGGTCAAAAAATAAATTTTGCGCTTTTCGCGCCGATGGCGCCAAAATGTAAAAGTTGACCGATTTTGATGAAATTTGGTATTCAAGTAGATTTAAGAGTCCTGAGTACAAATCTGTAGTCAAAAATCAAATTTCGCGCTTTTCGTGCCAATGGTGCCAAAATGTAAAAGTGACCGATTTTGATGAAATTTGGTATTCAAGTAGATTTAAGGGTCCTGAGTACGAATCTGCAGTCAAAAATAAAATTTCGCGCAAATGGCGCCAAATGCAAAAAATGACCAATTTAGATGAAATTTGGTTTTCAAGTAGATTTAAAGGTCTTCTAGACTGATTTTGATGAACTATTCATAGCAACTTGCATAAAAGTAAAGAGCAACCATATATTTTCTAAATGTTGAACTATCCAAAAATTGTATCACTCAGTCACTGTAATCTGTTTCTATTGTAATACACAAATGGGAAAGACCTCGCGATCGTTCTTTGAACGATTGTAATTTAATTATTATTATTATTCTTTTTTTTCTGCCGCTCGTGAGCAAAAAGTTTCTTGATCGATCTTAACGAAATTTGGCACACTTATTCAGCACTGCCAGGAATCGACTTGACTAAGGACCTGACGCTAAACTATTCTTAGTTACGGCGCAATTGCGCAAAACGCTGTTTACACTTGTGTTCAGATCTCCTCCGAAACGGTAATAGTTATCAAGATTCTGTTTAGTGGAAATGGTACCTTACATCCTGGTGATGATTTATCATGCAAAAAGAATGCTGTAATTTACTTCCTGGTTGCACGCGTATGGCGCAAAGTTGGCGCAAAATGTCAATGTTGTCCGATTTTGATGAAATTTGGTTTCCAGGTAGATTTGAGGGTCCTGATTACAAATCCAAAATTTTTTTATTTTTCGACTACCCGTTTTTGAGTTAGAGCCCTGGAAACATCTCCGTAAAACGTTGTTTCAACAGATTTCATCATGTTGTGCAATATCTTTTTCAATAAATAGATTTGATGTAACAATTATTGATTTATATTTAGATAGTTTTTGAGTTAGTTTCTAAGCCACGCCTATTTATGTCGACATGGGGACGAGAGGGGGCGAGAGGTTGAGTCGCCCCTTTCGCGCCGATGGCGCCAAAATGTAAAAGTTGACCGATTTTGATGAAATTTGATATTCAAGTAGATTTAAGAGTCCTGAGTACAAATCTGTGGTCGAAAATCAAATTTTGCGCTTTTCGCGCCGATGGCGCCAAAATGTAAAAGTTGACCGATTTTGATGAAATTTGGTATTCAAGTAGATTTAAGAGTCCTGAGTACAAATCTGTGGTCAAAAATCAAATTTTGCGCTTTTCGCGCCGATGGCGCCAAAATGTAAAAGTTGACCGATTTTGATGAAATTTATTATGCAAGTATATTTAATAGTCCTGAGTACAAATCTGTGGTCAAAAATCAAATTTTGCGCTTTTCGCGCCATTGGCGCCAAAATGTAAAAGTTGACCGATTTAATGAAATTTGGTATTCAAGTATATTTTAAGGTCCTGAGTACTCTCTGAGTTAATATTTTAGTGACTGGAAGTTCCCTTTTGTCCATAGCAACCGACCTAAAAGTCAATAGCAACAATATATTTTATGACTCCTGACTGCCTGCTGAGTTTCAATTTCAATATTTTATGACCGGAAGTGACGTTTTGTTCAAAGCAACCAACCTAATTGTTAATAGCAACCAAATAATTTTAATCAGGCTGATATATCCAAAAATGGTATCATTCAGTAAGGAATCTATTTCTATTGGAAGACACAAATAGGGAAAGACCTCGCGATCGTTCTTTGAACGATTGTAATTTAATTAAGGTCTTTCCCTTTCCAAAGGGAAGACCTTATTGTTTTCGTTCTGCCTATTATTATTATTATTATTATTATTCTTTTTTTTCTGCCGCTCGTGAGCAAAAAGTTTCTTGACCGATCTTAACGAAATTTGGTACACTTATTCAGCACTGCCAGGAATCGACTTGACTAAGGATCTGACGCTAAACTATTCTTAGTTACGGCGCAATCGCGCAAAACGCTGTTTACCCTTGTGTTCAGATCTCCTCCGAAACGGTAATAGTTATCAAGATTCTGTTTAGTGGAAATGGTACCTTACATCCTGGTGATGATTTATCATGCAAAAAAAAATGCTATAATTTACTTCCTGGTTGCACGCGTATGGCGCAAAGTTGGCGCAAAATGTCAATGTTGTCCGATTTTGATGAAATTTAGTTTCCAGGTAGATTTGAGGGTCCTGATTACAAATCCAAAAAAAAAAAAATTTTCGACTACCCGTTTTTGAGTTAGAGCCCTGGAAACATCTCCGTAAAACGTTGTTTCAACAGATTTCATCATGTTGTGCAATATCTTTTTCAATAAATAGATTTGATGTAACAATTATTGATTTATATTTAGATAGTTTTTGAGTTAGTTTCTAAGCCACGCCCTTTTATGTCGACATGGGGACGAGAGGGGGCGAGAGGTTGAGTCGCCCCTTTCGCGCCGATGGCGCCAAAATGTAAAAGTTGACCGATTTTGATGAAATTTGGTATTCAATTAGATATAAGGGTCCTTAGTACAAATCTGTGGTCAAAAATCAAATTTTGCACTTTTCGCGCCGATGGCGCCAAAATGTAAAAGTTGACCGATTTTGATGAAATTTGATATTCAAGTAGATTTAAGAGTCCTGAGTACAAATCTGTGGTCAAAAATCAAATTTTGCGCTTTTCGCGCCGATGGCGCCAAAATGTAAAAGTTGACCGATTTTGATGAAATTTGGTATTCAAGTAGATTTAAGAGTCCTGAGTACAAATCAATGGTCAAAAATCAAATTTTGCGCTTTTCGCGCCGATGGCGCCAAAATGTAAAAGTTGACCGATTTTGATGAAATTTGGTATTCAAGTAGATTGAAGAGTCCTGAGTACAAATCTGTGGTCAAAAATCAAATTTTGCGCTTTTCGCGCCGATGGCGCCAAAATGTAAATTTTGATGAAATTTGGTATTCAAGTAGATTGAAGAGTCCTGAGTACAAATCTGTGGTCAAAAATCAAATTTTGCGCTTTTCGCGCCGATGGCGCCAAAATGTAAAAGTTGACCGATTTTGATGAAATTTGGTATTCAAGTAGATTGAAGAGTCCTGAGTACAAATCTGTGGTCAAAAATCAAATTTTGCGCTTTTCGCGCCGATGGCGCCAAAATGTAAAAGTTGACCGATTTTGATGAAATTTGGTATTCAAGTAGATTTAAGAGTCCTGAGTACAAATCTGTGGTCAAAAATCAAATTTTGCGCTTTTCGCGCCGATGGCGCCAAAATGTAAAAGTTGACCGATTTTGATGAAATTTGATATTCAAGTAGATTTAAGAGTCCTGAGTACAAATCTGTGGTCAAAAATCAAATTTTGCGCTTTTCGCGCCGATGGCGCCAAAATGTAAAAGTTGACCGATTTTGATGAAATTTGGTATTCAAGTAGATTTAAGAGTCCTGAGTACAAATCTGTGGTCAAAAATCAAATTTTGCGCTTTTCGCGCCAATGGCGCCAAAATGTAAAAGTTGACCGATTTTGATGAAATTTGATATTCAAGTAGATTTAAGAGTCCTGAGTACAAATCTGTGGTCAAAAATCAAATTTTGCGCTTTTCGCGCCGATGGCGCCAAAATGTAAAAGTTGACCGATTTTGATGAAATTTGGTATTCAAGTAGATTTAGGAGTCCTGAGTACAAATCTGTGGTCAAAAATCAAATTATGCGCTTTTCGCGCCAATGGCGCCAAAATGTGATAGTTGACCGATTTTGTTGAAATTTGGTATTCAAGTAGATTTAAGAGTCCTGAGTACAAATCTGTGGTCAAAAATCAAATTTTGCGCTTTTCGCGCCATTGGCGCCAAAATGTAAAAGTTGACCGATTTTGATGAAATTTATTATTCAAGTATATTTAAGAGTCCTGAGTACAAATCTGTGGTCAAAAATCAAATTTTGCGCTTTTCGCGCCATTGGCGCCAAAATGTAAAAGTTGACCGATTTTGATGAAATTTCGTGTTCCAGGAGGTTAAAGAGTCCTGAGTACGAATCTGCGGTAAAAAAAAATAATTTCGCGCTTTTCGCGCCAATCGCGCCAATAATGTGAAAGTTGACTGATTTTGATGAAATTTGGTATTCAAGTTGATTAAAGGGTTCTGAGTACGAATCTGCAGTCAAAAATAAAATTTCGCGCAAATGGCGCCAAATGAAAAAAATGACCAATTTTGATAAAATTTGGTATTCAAGTGGATTTAAAGAACTTCTAGACTGATTTTGATGAACTATTCCTATCAACTGGCAAAAAAGTCACGAGCAACCATATATTTTCTAAATGTTGAACTATCCCAAAATTGTATCACTCAGTCACTGTAATCTGTTTCTATTGTAATACACAAATGGGAAAGACCTCGCGATCGTTCTTTGAACGATTGTAATTTAATTATTATTCTTTTTTTTCTGCCGCTCGTGAGCAAAAAGTTTCTTGACCGATCTTAACGAAATTTGGCACACTTATTCAGCACTGCCAGGAATCGACTTGACTAAGGGCCTGACGCTAAACTATTCTTAATTACGGCGCAATCGCGCAAAACGCTGTTTACCCTTGTGTTCAGATCTCCTCCGAAACGGTAATAGTTATCAAGATTCTGTTAAGTGGAAATGGTACCTTACATACTGGTGATGATTTATCATGCAAAAAGAATGCTCTAATTTACTTCCTGGTTGCACGCGTATGGCGCAAAGTTGGCGCAAAATGTCAATGTTGTCCGATTTTGATGAAATTTGGTTTCCAGGTAGATTTGAGGGTCCTGATTACAAATCCAAAAAAAAAATTTTTTTCGACTACCCGTTTTTGAGTTAGAGCCCTGGAAAAATCTCCGTAAAACGTTGTTTCAACAGATTTCATCATGTTGTGCAATATCTTTTTCAATAAATAGATTTGATGTAACAATTATTGATTTATATTTAGATAGTTTTTGAGTTAGTTTCTAAGCCACGCCCTTTTATGTCGACATGGGGACGAGAGGTTGAGTCAAATCTGTGGTCAAAATCAAATTTTGCGCTTTTCGCGCCGATGGCGCCAAAATGTAAAAGTTGCCCGATTTTGATGAAATTTGGTATTCAAGTAGATTTAAGAGTCCTGAGTACAAATCTGTGGTCAAAAATCAAATTTTGCGCTTTTCGCGCCGATGGCGCCAAAATGTAAAAGTTGACCGATTTTGATGAAATTTGGTATTCAAGTAGATTTAAGAGTCCTGAGTACAAATCTGTGGTCAAAAATCAAATTTTGCGCTTTTCGCGCCATTGGCGCCAAAATGTAAAAGTTGACCGATTTTGATGAAATTTGATATTCAAGTAGATTTAAGAGTCCTGAGTACAAATCTGTGGTCAAAAATCAAATTTTGCGCTTTTCGCGCCGATGGCGCCAAAATGTAAAAGTTGACCGATTTTGATGAAATTTGGTATTCAAGTAGATTTAAGAGTCCTGAGTACAAATCTGTGGTCAAAAATCAAATTTTGCGCTTTTCGCGCCGATGGCGCCAAAATGTAAAAGTTGACCGATTTTGATGAAATTTGGTATTCAAGTAGATTTAAGAGTCCTGAGTACAAATCTGTGGTCAAAAATCAAATTTTGCGCTTTTCGCACCGATGGCGCCAAAATGTAAAAGTTGACCGATTTTGATGAAATTTGGTATTCAAGTAGATTTAAGAGTCCTGAGTACAAATCTATGGTCAAAAATCAAATTTTGCGCTTTTCGCGCCGATGGCGCCAAAATGTAAAAGTTTACTGATTTTGATAAAATTTGGTTTTCAAGTAGATTGAAGAGTCCTGAGTACAAATCTGTGGTCAAAAATCAAATTTTGCGCTTTTCGCGCCGGTGGCGCCAAAGTATAAAAGTTGACCGATTTTGATGAAATTTGGTATTCAAGTAGATTTAAGAGTCCTGAGTACAATTCTGTGGTCAAAAAATAAATTTTGCGCTTTTCGCGCCGATGGCGCCAAAATGTAAAAGTTGACCGATTTTGATGAAATTTGGTATTCAAGTAGATTTAAGAGTCCTGAGTACAAATCTGTAGTCAAAAATCAAATTTCGCGCTTTTCGTGCCAATGGTGCCAAAATGTAAAAGTGACCGATTTTGATGAAATTTGGTATTCAAGTAGATTTAAGGGTCCTGAGTACGAATCTGCAGTCAAAAATAAAATTTCGCGCAAATGGCGCCAAATGCAAAAAATGACCAATTTAGATGAAATTTGGTTTTCAAGTAGATTTAAAGGTCTTCTAGACTGATTTTGATGAACTATTCATAGCAACTTGCATAAAAGTAAAGAGCAACCATATATTTTCTAAATGTTGAACTATCCAAAAATTGTATCACTCAGTCACTGTAATCTGTTTCTATTGTAATACACAAATGGGAAAGACCTCGCGATCGTTCTTTGAACGATTGTAATTTAATTATTATTATTATTCTTTTTTTTCTGCCGCTCGTGAGCAAAAAGTTTCTTGATCGATCTTAACGAAATTTGGCACACTTATTCAGCACTGCCAGGAATCGACTTGACTAAGGACCTGACGCTAAACTATTCTTAGTTACGGCGCAATTGCGCAAAACGCTGTTTACACTTGTGTTCAGATCTCCTCCGAAACGGTAATAGTTATCAAGATTCTGTTTAGTGGAAATGGTACCTTACATCCTGGTGATGATTTATCATGCAAAAAGAATGCTGTAATTTACTTCCTGGTTGCACGCGTATGGCGCAAAGTTGGCGCAAAATGTCAATGTTGTCCGATTTTGATGAAATTTGGTTTCCAGGTAGATTTGAGGGTCCTGATTACAAATCCAAAATTTTTTTATTTTTCGACTACCCGTTTTTGAGTTAGAGCCCTGGAAACATCTCCGTAAAACGTTGTTTCAACAGATTTCATCATGTTGTGCAATATCTTTTTCAATAAATAGATTTGATGTAACAATTATTGATTTATATTTAGATAGTTTTTGAGTTAGTTTCTAAGCCACGCCTATTTATGTCGACATGGGGACGAGAGGGGGCGAGAGGTTGAGTCGCCCCTTTCGCGCCGATGGCGCCAAAATGTAAAAGTTGACCGATTTTGATGAAATTTGGTTTTCAAGTAGATTTAAGAGTCCTGAGTACAAATCTGTGGTCAAAAATCAAATTTTGCGCTTTTCGCGCCGATGGCGCCAAAATGTAAAAGTTGACCGATTTTGATGAAATTTGGTATTCAAGTAGATTTAAGAGTCCTGAGTACAAATCTGTGGTCAAAAATCAAATTTTGCGCTTTTCGCGCCGATGGCGCCAAAATGTAAAAGTAGACCGATTTTGATGAAATTTGGTTTTCAAGTAGATTTAAGAGTCCTGAGTACAAATCTGTGGTCAAAGATCAAATTTTGCGCTTTTCGCGCCGATGGCGCCAAAATGTAAAAGTTGACCGATTTTGATGAAATTTGGTATTCAAGTAGATTTAAGAGTCCTGAGTACAAATCTGTGGTCAAAAATCAAATTTTGCGCTTTTCGCGCCGATGGCGCCAAAATGTAAAAGTAGACCGATTTTGATGAAATTTGGTATTCAAGTAGATTTAAGAGTCCTGAGTACAAATCTGTGGTCAAAAATCAAATTTTGCGCTTTTCGCGCCGATGGCGCCAAAATGTAAAAGTTGACCGATTTTGATGAAATTTGGTATTCAAGTAGATTTAAGAGTCCTGAGTACAAATCTGTGGTCAAAAATCAAATTTTGCGCTTTTCGCGCCGATGGCGCCAAAATGTAAAAGTTGACCGATTTTGATGAAATTTGGTATTCAAGTAGATTTAAGAGTCCTGAGTACAAATCTGTGGTCAAAAATCAAATTTTGCGCTTTTCGCGCCGATGGCGCCAAAATGTAAAAGTTGACCGATTTTAATGAAATTTGGTATTCAAGTAGATTTAAGAGTCCTGAGTACGAATCTGTGGTCAAAAATCAATTTTTGCGCTTTTCGCGCCAATGGCGCCAAAATGTAAAAGTTGACCGATTTTGATGAAATTTGGTATTCAAGTAGATTTAAGAGTCCTGAGTACAAATCTGTGGTCAAAAATCAATTTTTGCGCTTTTCGCGCCAATGGCGCCAAAATGTAAAAGTTGACCGATTTTGATGAAATTTGGTATTCAAGTAGATTTAAGAGTCCGGAGTACAAATCTGTGGTCAAAAATCAAATTTTGCGCTTTTCGCGCCGATGGCGCCAAAATGTAAAAGTTGACCGAATTTGATGAAATTTGGTATTCAAGTGGATTTAAGAGTCCTGAGTACAAATCTGTGGTCAAAAATCAAATTTTGCCCTTTTCGCGCCATTGGCACCAAAATGTAAAAGTTGACCGAATTTGATGAAATTTGGTATTCAAGTAGATTTTAAAGGCATATTGTCTACCAAAAAATATTTTTTTGTAAAACCAAAAAAATGTCGTCAGACTATTTGTTTTGTTTATTTAGAAAGATTCAAACATTTAAAATACCACTAGGGTACCTTATAACTTCAAAAATTGAAAAACATATAATATTTGTAAAGCTTTACAAAAATTCATATTCATGAGATGTAAATGAGCTGTAAGCATGCGCACTATACTTTCTTTGATTGAAAACTTCCATAGTTCTTGCACGTGGTGCATAATCTGTTTCTCGAAGTTTTAGCTCGGAAGAAAATTAAAACGGCAACCGAATATTAGAGCTACTTCATGAATAAAACTGACAATTATTGCCTGTATTTAGTTTTGAATGTGATTTAAAAGGTAAACACGAAAAATATTGGTATTTTTTCAACATATCAATGTATCCGGGGACAACACCCGAGATTCCGATTAGTGTCCGTGTTAAAACTACTCAGTCTAAATCTGTGTCATTGTGACGTAATGCAGGTAAATTAAATATCAATCAATATTGTCGAGCTATTTTGATCAAAATAAACTACTTTTGAGGCAAAATTTGTGGCAAATTTGTTTTTCAGTATTCATTTTATTGCATTTCGGTCTAATTGACACCAAAAAATTGGGGGGTAAAAAAAATGAGTTTGCCATAGACAATATGCCTTTAAGGTCCTGAGTACTTTCTGAGTTAATCTTTTAGTGACTGGAAGTGACCTTTAGTCCATAGCAACCGACCTAAAAGTCCATAGCAACCACATAATTTTAATCTGGACTACCTACCAGGTTGATATATCCAAAAATAGTATCATTCAGTAAGGAATCTATTTCTATTGGAAGGCACAAATAGGGAAAGACCTCGCGATCGTTCTTTGAACGATTGTAATTTAATTATTTTTCTTCTTCTTTTCCGCTGTGAATGGCGCAAAAGTGTCGCGACATATCTTTACGATACTTCTTGCGTTAACTCGGTCACACCCAGACTCGCCTTGACCGCAACCTGAAAACCGAACTATTTTTAGTAACGGAGTTATCTGCCCCAGACCGAAAACCCTTGTTATCAGATAATCTCAGAAACCGTAACCGGTATCAAAAATCTAAAGTGTGGGAAATGTTGCTGGACTCCTGGCAACATGTCATCACGCAAAAAAAATTTTTTCGATTAACTTCCTGGTTACGCGTTTTTGAGTCGAAACCTGTCGCGACACATCAATTTTTTTTTCTTCAAAACGGTTAGTCCTAGAGACTTGGGACCTTCACCAATCATCCTAGGTGACATATGTTGCATTCAAAAATGTCAAGGTCAAAGGTCAAATCTCAAGGTCAGAGGTCATGGTACACCTTGTTTGCAGTATAGCTCAAAAACCATACAAAATTGAAGCAGACATGTAATGGGAAAAATACTCGTCTCATGTAGACCTTTGTTTGATATAAAGGGTCGAACACTGTACGACAAACAGTTTTCGAGTTATGGCCCTTTACACGTTTACGCTTATCCGTTTTTGGCTTATAACTTTTAAACCGTCAGAGATAATATAGTAAACATATGGGTTTTTTGTGACCGTCATTAAATGTCCTTCAATTTAAGACCAAAGTCGAATGGTTATGGGCAGCCATTTTCAAAATGGCTGACACCGTAAACAGTTTTTATGAAATAACACTTAAACCGTACATAATTGAAGCGGACAATACATGAAAAAAATGTTCGCCATGTCGAAATCTACAAAAAGTGTTTCAGGTGCGAAAGCGTAAAACTTGTCGTTTTTGAGTTATTGCCCTTGATTCTTATTTTTAAAATGATTTTTTGTTAATAACTTTTAAACCATAAAAGATGATGAATGAAACATAGGGTTCATTTGAAAGAGGATTAGATTACCTACAATTTGAACCCAAACAGTACATGATTTGGTTGAACGGTTTCAAAATGGCGGCCAAAACAAGTTTCGCGAAACACATTTTTTGCCAATAATTTGAAAACCATAACAGATAGTATAGTAAACATGTATACTTAAATGAATCAGTATATAAAGAGCTACAATTTGAGTCCAAGGTCAAAGGTCAGAGGTCAAGGTCATTCCCTAGCAACAAGGTAACATTAATGAAAAGTCCATAGCAACCATATATATTCTAAACCAAGACTACTTTTTGAGTTTAGGGTTAAGTTTTTGCAACCGGAAGTAACCCCTAGTCCATAGCAACCGACATTAAAGTCCTTAGCAACCATACTTTTTCTGACTCCAGGCCCCCTGATCTTCATTCTGGAGTCTATATAACAATAATTGGCAACATCTTGTCATAAACAAAGTGACTCAAATGTCTTTAGTACTTGTATAAAATACCATAACAAAAACATAAGACAGGGAAAGACCTCACATTTGTTCTCTGAACAAATGACTTTTTAATTATTATTGTTCTTCTTTTCCGCCGCCCATATACGAAAAGTGTCGCGACATATCTTTTCTATACTTGGTACCATTATGCGGTCATAGGAACCCTCGCCGAAACTCATGCTTTGACACCGATCTATTTTTAGTAACGGAGTTATCTGCCCCAGACCAAAAACCCTTGTTATCAGATAATCTCAGAAACCGTAACCGGTATCAAAAATCTAAAGAGTGGAAAATGTCATTTGACTCCTAGGGATGATTTGTAAATCAAAAATAAAATTTCCGAACAACTTCCTGGTTACGCGTTTTTGAGTCGAAACCTGTCGCGACACGTCAAAATTTTTTTCTTCAAAACGGTTAGTCCTAGAGACTTGGGACCTTCACCAATCATCACAGATGACATATGTTACATTTAAAAATGTCAAGGTCAAAGGTCAAATCTCAAGGTCAGAGGTCATGGTACACCTTGTTTTCAATTTCCCTCAAAAACCATACAAAAATTAAGCAGACATGTAATGGGGAAAATACTCGTCTCATTTAGACCTTCATTTGATATATAGGGTTGAACACTGTGCGACAAACCGTTTTCGAGTTATGGCCCTTAACGCGTTTCGGTAAAACGGTTTTTGGCTCATAACTTGAAAACGGTTCGAGATACCATAGTAAACATATGGGTTATTTGAGACCGTAAACTTATGCCCTCCGATATAAAACCAGAGTCGCATGGCTACGGACAGCCATTTTCAAAATGGCCGCCATCGGAAATTGTTTTTTGAGTATAACACAAAAACTGTAAAAAAATTAAGCGGACAATAGATGGAAAAAATGTTCGCCACGACGAAAGCTACAAAAAATGTTTCAGGTGCGAAAGCGTAAAACTTGTTGTTTTTGAGTTACGGCCCTTGATTCGTAATTAAAAAATGTTTTTTTAATCATAACTTCTAAACAGTTACAGATGGTGAATGAAATGTAGGGTTCATTTGATAGAGAATTAAAAGACCTACAATTTGAGTCCAAACAGTGTATGATTTGGTTGACTGGTTCCAAAATGGCGACCAAAACAAGTTTCGCGAAACACGTTTTTTGCCCATAACTTGAAAACCATAACAGATAGTATAGTAAACATGTATACTTAAATGAATCAGAATGCCAAGACCTACAATTTGAGTCCAAGGTCAAAGGTCATGGGTCAAGGTCATTCCCTAGCAACAAGGTAACATTTATGAAAAGTCCATAGCAACCATATATATTCTTAACCAAGACTACTTTCCGAGTTTAGAGTTAAAATTTGTCAACCGGAAGTAACCCTTAGTCCATAGCAACCAACAAAATGTCCTTAGCAACCATCCTTTTTCTGACACTAGGCCCCTTGATCTTTATTCTGGAACCTATTTGATAACTATTGGTAACCTCATATCGAAAACGAAATGACTCATTTGTCTATAGTACTTGTATTGGACACCATAATGCTAACATGCTAAAGCGACAGAGAGACAAGAGACAGGGAAAGACCTCTCATTTGTTCTCTGAACAAATGGCATTTTAATTAAGGTCTTTCCCTTCCACAGAAGGAAAGACCTTACTGTATTTCTTATGGTTATTATTATTATTATTAAGGTCTTTCCCTTCCACAGAAGGAAAGACCTTACTGTATTTCTTATGGTTATTATTATTAAGGTCTTTCCCTTCCACAGAAGGAAAGACCTTACTGTATTTCTTCTGATTATTATTATTATTATTGTTCTTCTTTTCTGCCATCATTTGACGAAAAGTGTCGCGACATATCTTTTCGATACTTGGTACCATTATTTGGTCATACGAATACTTGCCTAAACCCATGCTTTGAAACCGATCTATTTTTAGTAACGGAGTTATCTGCCCTAGACCGGAAAACCTTGTTTGCAAATTAACTCAAGAACCATGACCCTTATCAAAAATCTGAAGTGAGGAAAATGTTTCTTGACTCCTGGTCATGATTCGTCACCCCAAAAAAAAAATTTCGACTAACTTCCTGGTTACGCGTTTTTGACTCGAAAAGTGTCGCGACTCGTCAATTTTTTTTTCTTCAAAACGGTTAGTCCTAGAGACTTGGGACCTTCACCAATCATCCTAAATGACATATGTTACATCTAAAAATGTCAAGGTCAAAGGTCAAATCTCAAGGTCTGAGGTCATGATACACCTTGTTTGCAGTATAGCTAAAAAACCATACAAAATTGAAGCAAACATGTAATAGGGAAAATACTCGTCTCATTTAGACCTTTATTTGATATAAAGGGTCCAACACTGTACGACAAACCGTTTTCGAGTTATGGCCCTTAACGCGTTTCGGCTTATCTGTTTTTGGCTTATAACTTTTAAACCGTCAGAGATAATATAGTAAACATATGGGTTTTTTGTGACCGTCATTATGGGCCCTTCAATTTAAGACCAAAGTCGAATGGTTTCGGGCAGCCATTTTCAAAATGGCTGACACCGTAAACAGTTTTTATGAAATAACACTTAAACCGTACAAAATTGAAGCAGACAATACATGGAAAAAATGTTCGCCATGTCGAAATCTACAAAAAGTGTTTCAGGTGCGAAAGCGTAAAACTTGTCGTTTTTGAGTTATCGCCCTTGATTCGTATTTTTAAAATGATTTTTTGTTTATAACTTTTTAACCATAAAAGATGGTGAATGAAACATAGGTTCATTTGAAAGAGGATTAAATTACCTACAATTTGAACCCAAACAGTACATGATTCGGTTGAACGGTTCCAAAATGGCGGCCAAAACAAGTTTCGCGAGACACGTTTTTAGCCAATAACTTGAAAACCATAACAGATAGTATAGTAAACATGTATACTTAAATGAACCATAATGCAAAGAGCTACAATTTGAGTCCAAGGTCAAAGGTCATAGGTCAAGGTCGTTCCCTAGCAACAAGGTAACCTTAATGAAAAGTCCATAGCAACCATACATATTCTTAAACCAGACTACTTTCTGAGTTAAGATGTAAGTTTTTTTTCAACCGGAAGTGACATTTAGTCCATAGCAACCGACATAAAAGTCCTTAGCAACCATACTTTTTCTGACTCTAGGCCCCTTGATCTTCATTCTGGAGCCTATATCAAAATAATTGGCAACATCTCGTCATAAACAAAGTGACTCAAATGTCTTTAGTACTTGTATAAAATACCATAACAAAAACATAAGGCAGGGAAAGACCTCACATTTGTCCTCTGAACAAATGACTTTTTAATTAAGGTCTTTCCCTTCCACAGAAGGAAAGACCTTACTGTATTTCTTATGGTTATTATTATTATTATTTTTCTTCTTCTTTTCTGCCATCAATAAACGAAAAGTGTCGCGACATATCTTTTCGATACTTGGTACCATATATCGGTCATATTAGTACTCGCCTTGACTGATGCTGTGAAACCGATCTATTTTTAGTAACGGAGTTATCTGCCCAGAACCCAAAAACCTTGTCAGCAGATAAAGTCAGAAACCGTAACCGTTATCAAAAATCTGAAGTGGGGAAAATGTTGCTTGACTCCTGGTCATGATTCGTCACGCAAAAAAAAAAATTTCAATTAACTTTCTGGTTACGCGTTTTTGAGTCGAAACCTGTCGCGACACGTCAAATTTGTTTTCTTCAAAACGGTTAGTCCTAGAGACTTGGGACCTTCACCAATCGTCTTAGGTGACATAAGTTGCATCCGAAAATATATATGTCATAGGTCAAATCTCAAGTTTGAATTATTGCATCATGACTAAATATAGGTATGTATTGCGCAATATATAGTAATCCATGTTCATAACTTTATAATGGTAGAAGATAGCAAAGTAAACATGAATACTCATTAGAATCAGAAAGTAAGGGGCTACAATTTTGATCTATTGAATTTCATATTTTTGGACCCTGGCCCAGTGGGGACCAACATCATCACCGGGGTCCAGAAATGAAAACTACTTGAAAATAGGGTTGTAATATATCCTTAGAAAGCTAATAGCCTGTACATTTTGAATTTCATATTTTTGGACCCCGAGGACCAAAATCATCTCTGGGTCCAAAATTAGAAAATACTGGAAGGTAGGGTTGTAATATATCGTTAGAAAGCTAATGGCCCGTACATTTTGAATTTCATATTTTTGGACCCCGGGGACCAACTTCATCTCTGGGGTCCAAATTGAAAGTTACTGGAAAGTAGGCTTGTAATATATCATTAGAAAGCTAATGGCCTGTACATTTTGAATTTCATATTTTTGGACCCCGGGGACCAATCTCATCTCTAGGGTCCAAATTGAAAGTTACTGGAAAGTAGGCTTGTAATATATCATTAGAAAGCTTATGGCCTGTACATTTTGAATTTCATATTTTTGGACCCCGTGGACAAACTTCTTCCCCGGGGTCCAAAATTAAAAGTTACTGGAAAGTAGGGTTGTAATATATCATTAGAAAGCTAATGGCCTGTACATTTTGATTTTCATATTTTTGGACCCAGGGAACCAACTTCACATCTGGGGTCCAAATTGAAAGTTATGGCATGAAATTCAATAGCAACCATATATTTTCTGAATGTTGAAATTTCCCAAAATTGTATCATTCAGTCACTGTAATCTGTTTCTATTGTAATACACAAAATGGGAAAGACCTCGCAATCGTTCTTTGAACGATTGTAATTTAATAATGTTATTACATTCCTTATTTAACAACACTTAGACTAAAAAAAAATGAATGGTTTCGCCATTTTTCAACGGATTTGGCTGAAATTCGGAGGGCTGCTAGAACTACTTCAAACGCAAGCACAGTTCACCCTGGAAGCTCGTACCTAGCCCAGTTTTTGATTTATGCCCCCGCAGGCCTTTTTTTAATGAAATGTTGTCCGCAGATAAACTGCTTCATCTTTCAATCGATCGGGCTGAAATTTCGTACAGTTGCTAAGGTTGCTGAATTCTCGCTTTGTAGCTAAAAATCATGTCTGTATTTGGTCCCATTTTAAAGTTTCGCCCCTTTGCAGTTTTCACTTAAAAATCGCTATTTTAGCCAAAATTAAAGTTTTCCGGGCCAAATCTTTTGGTGCCCGCTCTCCGTAGAGATGTTCCCGACTGGCCTCTATCAAAGAATTAGGCGGGGCTCTCTTTTTTTTTCGAAAAAAAAAATGTTCTTTTTAAAATTTAGAAATGTCAAAAAAACGTAAATTGACCCCTTTTTGTACTTTTGCCAAATCAACCGGAAGTGCCAAAATGCTGTCAAAAGTGGCCCAAATCCTAGCCAAACGTTTGGACCAAAGGTCCCCTTTTAAAAAAATTCCCTCCCGTTTCTGACTTTTTCAAAATTTAAATGTTCTGTATACCCGTAAAATGCAAAAAATCCTGACTTATTTCTTGCGATTTTCCTATAGAAACGTGTTTCCTGATTTTAAAATTGAATGAAATCACTAAAATCCACTTTAACTAACAAGAATAATCCAGGTTCCACACAATTATAACTGTTTTAAATATCGGTCAACTCTCTGACAACAAATGTCATAATTTCCTATAAACAGGTGCTTCCTAATTATGAAGTAACTCAGGCGCGACGACCATGTATTCCATATAGTAAACTGATATGAATGAAAGAAAATATAGATGTGTATTGTTAAACGTTCCATCCTCGACTGAGATTTATAAAAACAAAGTCGTAGTTTTATTCAAATATGAGCGCGCGACACCATAGTAACCTATAAATAACAAAGTGTCGCAATATATAGCTAAATATAGTAACAAAGAAAATAAACTAAAAACTGAAGCCCCCCCCCCCCAATTTTTGTAGTTACATGTATGCGCGATAACTTACATGTATGAAATCGCCCCCCCCTCAAAATTGTTTGTCATGTAAAAGAAACAAAAACAAACATGAAAAGTTATTTAAAAAACAAACAAAACGAAAGTACAAAAATACGCACAAAAAATACGGACGGACGGACGGACAGACAGACATACAAACATGTACATGACACAACATCCTTTAAGACTCAGTGAAAATGGCGGAAATAGTCCTCTTAAATGTGAAAAGACCCCTACTTTTTTTTTTCTATGAACAACTCAACTCATAATAATGTTATTACATTCCTTATTTAACAACACTTAGACTAAAAAAAAATGAATGGTTTCGCCATTTTTCAACGGATTTGGCTGAAATTCGGAGGGCTGCTAGAACTACTTCAAACGCAAGCACAGTTCACCCTGGAAGCTCGTACCTAGCCCAGTTTTTGATTTATGCCCCCGCAGGCCTTTTTTTAATGAAATGTTGTCCGCAGATAAACTGCTTCATCTTTCAATCGATCGGGCTGAAATTTCGTACAGTTGCTAAGGTTGCTGAATTCTCGCTTTGTAGCTAAAAATCATGTCTGTATTTGGTCCCATTTTAAAGTTTCGCCCCTTTGCAGTTTTCACTTAAAAATCGCTATTTTAGCCAAAATTAAAGTTTTCCGGGCCAAATCTTTTGGTGCCCGCTCTCCGTAGAGATGTTCCCGACTGGCCTCTATCAAAGAATTAGGCGGGGCTCTCTTTTTTTTTCGAAAAAAAAAATGTTCTTTTTAAAATTTAGAAATGTCAAAAAAACGTAAATTGACCCCTTTTTGTACTTTTGCCAAATCAACCGGAAGTGCCAAAATGCTGTCAAAAGTGGCCCAAATCCTAGCCAAACGTTTGGACCAAAGGTCCCCTTTTAAAAAAATTCCCTCCCGTTTCTGACTTTTTCAAAATTTAAATGTTCTGTATACCCGTAAAATGCAAAAAATCCTGACTTATTTCTTGCGATTTTCCTATAGAAACGTGTTTCCTGATTTTAAAATTGAATGAAATCACTAAAATCCACTTTAACTAACAAGAATAATCCAGGTTCCACACAATTATAACTGTTTTAAATATCGGTCAACTCTCTGACAACAAATGTCATAATTTCCTATAAACAGGTGCTTCCTAATTATGAAGTAACTCAGGCGCGACGACCATGTATTCCATATAGTAAACTGATATGAATGAAAGAAAATATAGATGTGTATTGTTAAACGTTCCATCCTCGACTGAGATTTATAAAAACAAAGTCGTAGTTTTATTCAAATATGAGCGCGCGACACCATAGTAACCTATACATAACAAAGTGTCGCAATATATAGCTAAATATAGTAACAAAGAAAATAAACTAAAAACTGAAGCCCCCCCCCCAATTTTTGTAGTTACATGTATGCGCGATAACTTACATGTATGAAATCGCCCCCCCCCCCTCAAAATTGTTTGTCATGTAAAAGAAACAAAAACAAACATGAAAAGTTATTTAAAAAACAAACAAAACGAAAGTACAAAAATACGCACAAAAAATACGGACGGACGGACGGACAGACAGACATACAAACATGTACATGACACAACATCCTTTAAGACTCAGTGAAAATGGCGGAAATAGTCCTCTTAAATGTGAAAAGACCCCTACTTTTTTTTTTCTATGAACAACTCAACTCATAATAATGTTATTACATTCCTTATTTAACAACACTTAGACTAAAAAAAAATGAATGGTTTCGCCATTTTTCAACGGATTTGGCTGAAATTCGGAGGGCTGCTAGAACTACTTCAAACGCAAGCACAGTTCACCCTGGAAGCTCGTACCTAGCCCAGTTTTTGATTTATGCCCCCGCAGGCCTTTTTTTAATGAAATGTTGTCCGCAGATAAACTGCTTCATCTTTCAATCGATCGGGCTGAAATTTCGTACAGTTGCTAAGGTTGCTGAATTCTCGCTTTGTAGCTAAAAATCATGTCTGTATTTGGTCCCATTTTAAAGTTTCGCCCCTTTGCAGTTTTCACTTAAAAATCGCTATTTTAGCCAAAATTAAAGTTTTCCGGGCCAAATCTTTTGGTGCCCGCTCTCCGTAGAGATGTTCCCGACTGGCCTCTATCAAAGAATTAGGCGGGGCTCTCTTTTTTTTTCGAAAAAAAAAAATGTTCTTTTTAAAATTTAGAAATGTCAAAAAAACGTAAATTGACCCCTTTTTGTACTTTTGCCAAATCAACCGGAAGTGCCAAAATGCTGTCAAAAGTGGCCCAAATCCTAGCCAAACGTTTGGACCAAAGGTCCCCTTTTAAAAAAATTCCCTCCCGTTTCTGACTTTTTCAAAATTTAAATGTTCTGTATACCCGTAAAATGCAAAAAATCCTGACTTATTTCTTGCGATTTTCCTATAGAAACGTGTTTCCTGATTTTAAAATTGAATGAAATCACTAAAATCCACTTTAACTAACAAGAATAATCCAGGTTCCACACAATTATAACTGTTTTAAATATCGGTCAACTCTCTGACAACAAATGTCATAATTTCCTATAAACAGGTGCTTCCTAATTATGAAGTAACTCAGGCGCGACGACCATGTATTCCATATAGTAAACTGATATGAATGAAAGAAAATATAGATGTGTATTGTTAAACGTTCCATCCTCGACTGAGATTTATAAAAACAAAGTCGTAGTTTTATTCAAATATGAGCGCGCGACACCATAGTAACCTATACATAACAAAGTGTCGCAATATATAGCTAAATATAGTAACAAAGAAAATAAACTAAAAACTGAAGCCCCCCCCCCAATTTTTGTAGTTACATGTATGCGCGATAACTTACATGTATGAAATCGCCCCCCCCCCCCTCAAAATTGTTTGTCATGTAAAAGAAACAAAAACAAACATGAAAAGTTATTTAAAAAACAAACAAAACGAAAGTACAAAAATACGCACAAAAAATACGGACGGACGGACGGACAGACAGACATACAAACATGTACATGACACAACATCCTTTAAGACTCAGTGAAAATGGCGGAAATAGTCCTCTTAAATGTGAAAAGACCCCTACTTTTTTTTTTCTATGAACAACTCAACTCATAATAATGTTATTACATTCCTTATTTAACAACACTTAGACTAAAAAAAAATGAATGGTTTCGCCATTTTTCAACGGATTTGGCTGAAATTCGGAGGGCTGCTAGAACTACTTCAAACGCAAGCACAGTTCACCCTGGAAGCTCGTACCTAGCCCAGTTTTTGATTTATGCCCCCGCAGGCCTTTTTTTAATGAAATGTTGTCCGCAGATAAACTGCTTCATCTTTCAATCGATCGGGCTGAAATTTCGTACAGTTGCTAAGGTTGCTGAATTCTCGCTTTGTAGCTAAAAATCATGTCTGTATTTGGTCCCATTTTAAAGTTTCGCCCCTTTGCAGTTTTCACTTAAAAATCGCTATTTTAGCCAAAATTAAAGTTTTCCGGGCCAAATCTTTTGGTGCCCGCTCTCCGTAGAGATGTTCCCGACTGGCCTCTATCAAAGAATTAGGCGGGGCTCTCTTTTTTTTTCGAAAAAAAAAATGTTCTTTTTAAAATTTAGAAATGTCAAAAAAACGTAAATTGACCCCTTTTTGTACTTTTGCCAAATCAACCGGAAGTGCCAAAATGCTGTCAAAAGTGGCCCAAATCCTAGCCAAACGTTTGGACCAAAGGTCCCCTTTTAAAAAAATTCCCTCCCGTTTCTGACTTTTTCAAAATTTAAATGTTCTGTATACCCGTAAAATGCAAAAAATCCTGACTTATTTCTTGCGATTTTCCTATAGAAACGTGTTTCCTGATTTTAAAATTGAATGAAATCACTAAAATCCACTTTAACTAACAAGAATAATCCAGGTTCCACACAATTATAACTGTTTTAAATATCGGTCAACTCTCTGACAACAAATGTCATAATTTCCTATAAACAGGTGCTTCCTAATTATGAAGTAACTCAGGCGCGACGACCATGTATTCCATATAGTAAACTGATATGAATGAAAGAAAATATAGATGTGTATTGTTAAACGTTCCATCCTCGACTGAGATTTATAAAAACAAAGTCGTAGTTTTATTCAAATATGAGCGCGCGACACCATAGTAACCTATAAATAACAAAGTGTCGCAATATATAGCTAAATATAGTAACAAAGAAAATAAACTAAAAACTGAAGCCCCCCCCCCCCCCCAATTTTTGTAGTTACATGTATGCGCGATAACTTACATGTATGAAATCGCCCCCCCCTCAAAATTGTTTGTCATGTAAAAGAAACAAAAACAAACATGAAAAGTTATTTAAAAAACAAACAAAACGAAAGTACAAAAATACGCACAAAAAATACGGACGGACGGACGGACAGACAGACATACAAACATGTACATGACACAACATCCTTTAAGACTCAGTGAAAATGGCGGAAATAGTCCTCTTAAATGTGAAAAGACCCCTACTTTTTTTTTTCTATGAACAACTCAACTCATAATAATGTTATTACATTCCTTATTTAACAACACTTAGACTAAAAAAAATGAATGGTTTCGCCATTTTTCAACGGATTTGGCTGAAATTCGGAGGGCTGCTAGAACTACTTCAAACGCAAGCACAGTTCACCCTGGAAGCTCGTACCTAGCCCAGTTTTTGATTTATGCCCCCGCAGGCCTTTTTTTAATGAAATGTTGTCCGCAGATAAACTGCTTCATCTTTCAATCGATCGGGCTGAAATTTCGTACAGTTGCTAAGGTTGCTGAATTCTCGCTTTGTAGCTAAAAATCATGTCTGTATTTGGTCCCATTTTAAAGTTTCGCCCCTTTGCAGTTTTCACTTAAAAATCGCTATTTTAGCCAAAATTAAAGTTTTCCGGGCCAAATCTTTTGGTGCCCGCTCTCCGTAGAGATGTTCCCGACTGGCCTCTATCAAAGAATTAGGCGGGGCTCTCTTTTTTTTTCGAAAAAAAAAATGTTCTTTTTAAAATTTAGAAATGTCAAAAAAACGTAAATTGACCCCTTTTTGTACTTTTGCCAAATCAACCGGAAGTGCCAAAATGCTGTCAAAAGTGGCCCAAATCCTAGCCAAACGTTTGGACCAAAGGTCCCCTTTTAAAAAAATTCCCTCCCGTTTCTGACTTTTTCAAAATTTAAATGTTCTGTATACCCGTAAAATGCAAAAAATCCTGACTTATTTCTTGCGATTTTCCTATAGAAACGTGTTTCCTGATTTTAAAATTGAATGAAATCACTAAAATCCACTTTAACTAACAAGAATAATCCAGGTTCCACACAATTATAACTGTTTTAAATATCGGTCAACTCTCTGACAACAAATGTCATAATTTCCTATAAACAGGTGCTTCCTAATTATGAAGTAACTCAGGCGCGACGACCATGTATTCCATATAGTAAACTGATATGAATGAAAGAAAATATAGATGTGTATTGTTAAACGTTCCATCCTCGACTGAGATTTATAAAAACAAAGTCGTAGTTTTATTCAAATATGAGCGCGCGACACCATAGTAACCTATAAATAACAAAGTGTCGCAATATATAGCTAAATATAGTAACAAAGAAAATAAACTAAAAACTGAAGCCCCCCCCCCAATTTTTGTAGTTACATGTATGCGCGATAACTTACATGTATGAAATCGCCCCCCCCCCTCAAAATTGTTTGTCATGTAAAAGAAACAAAAACAAACATGAAAAGTTATTTAAAAAACAAACAAAACGAAAGTACAAAAATACGCACAAAAAATACGGACGGACGGACGGACAGACAGACATACAAACATGTACATGACACAACATCCTTTAAGACTCAGTGAAAATGGCGGAAATAGTCCTCTTAAATGTGAAAAGACCCCTACTTTTTTTTTTCTATGAACAACTCAACTCATAATCCCTAGCAACAAGGTAACCTTAATGAAAAGTCCATAGCAACCATACATGTTCTTAAACAAGACTACTTTCTGAGTTAAGATGTAAGTTTTTGCACTGGAAGTGACATTTAGTCCATAGCAACCAACATAAAAGTCCTTAGCAACCATACTTTTTCTGACTGTAGGCCCCCTAATCTTCATTCTGGAGCCTATATCACAATAATTTCCAACATCTTGTCATAAACAAAGTGACTCAAATGTCTTTAGTACTTGTATAAAATACCATAACAAAAACATAAGACAGGGAAAGACCTCACATTTGTTCTCTGAACAAATGACTTTTTAATAATGTTATTACATTCCTTATTTAACAACACTTAGACTAAAAAAAAATGAATGGTTTCGCCATTTTTCAACGGATTTGGCTGAAATTCGGAGGGCTGCTAGAACTACTTCAAACGCAAGCACAGTTCACCCTGGAAGCTCGTACCTAGCCCAGTTTTTGATTTATGCCCCCGCAGGCCTTTTTTTAATGAAATGTTGTCCGCAGATAAACTGCTTCATCTTTCAATCGATCGGGCTGAAATTTCGTACAGTTGCTAAGGTTGCTGAATTCTCGCTTTGTAGCTAAAAATCATGTCTGTATTTGGTCCCATTTTAAAGTTTCGCCCCTTTGCAGTTTTCACTTAAAAATCGCTATTTTAGCCAAAATTAAAGTTTTCCGGGCCAAATCTTTTGGTGCCCGCTCTCCGTAGAGATGTTCCCGACTGGCCTCTATCAAAGAATTAGGCGGGGCTCTCTTTTTTTTTCGAAAAAAAAAATGTTCTTTTTAAAATTTAGAAATGTCAAAAAAACGTAAATTGACCCCTTTTTGTACTTTTGCCAAATCAACCGGAAGTGCCAAAATGCTGTCAAAAGTGGCCCAAATCCTAGCCAAACGTTTGGACCAAAGGTCCCCTTTTAAAAAAATTCCCTCCCGTTTCTGACTTTTTCAAAATTTAAATGTTCTGTATACCCGTAAAATGCAAAAAATCCTGACTTATTTCTTGCGATTTTCCTATAGAAACGTGTTTCCTGATTTTAAAATTGAATGAAATCACTAAAATCCACTTTAACTAACAAGAATAATCCAGGTTCCACACAATTATAACTGTTTTAAATATCGGTCAACTCTCTGACAACAAATGTCATAATTTCCTATAAACAGGTGCTTCCTAATTATGAAGTAACTCAGGCGCGACGACCATGTATTCCATATAGTAAACTGATATGAATGAAAGAAAATATAGATGTGTATTGTTAAACGTTCCATCCTCGACTGAGATTTATAAAAACAAAGTCGTAGTTTTATTCAAATATGAGCGCGCGACACCATAGTAACCTATAAATAACAAAGTGTCGCAATATATTTATTATTATTATTCTTTTCTTCCCTCAAAAAACGAAAAGTGTCTTAACCGATCTTAACAAAAGTTGGCACACTTAATCATCACTACCAGGACTCGACGTGACTCATGCTTTGAAACCAATCTATTTTTAGTAACAGAGTTATCTGCCCGTAACCCAAAAACCTTGTCTGCAGATTAACTCAGAAACCATAACTGTTATCCAAAATCTGAAGTGTGGAATTTGTTACCTGACTCCTGGCCATGATTCGTCATGCAAAAAAAATTTTTTAGAACAACTTCCTGGTTACGCATTTTTGACCCGAAAAGTGTTGCGATGCGCCGACAAAATTTATTTCAAAACGGTTAGTCCTACAGACTTGGGACCCTCACCAATCGTCTTAGGTGACATAAGTTGCATCTGAAAATATATATGTCATAGGTCAAATGTCAAGTTTTAATTATTGCGTCATGTCTAAATATAGGAATGTATTGCGCAATGTATAGTAATCCATATTTAACAATGTAATGTTAATTAAGGTCTTTCCCTTTACAGAAGGAAAGACCTTACTGTATTTCTTATGATTATTATTAAGGTCTTTCCCTTTCCAAAAGGAAAGACCTTATTGTATTTCTTTTGATTATTTTTATTAAGGTCTTTCCCTTTCCAAAGGGAAGACCTTATTGTTTTCGTTCTGCCTATTATTATTAAGGTCTTTCTCTGCCGCTCGTGAGCAAAAAGTTTCTTGACCGATCTTAACGAAATTTGGTACACTTATTCAGCACTGCCAGGAATCGACTTGACTAAGGATCTGACGCTAAACTATTCTTAGTTACGGCGCAATCGCGCAAAACGCTGTTTACCCTTGTGTTCAGATCTCCTCCGAAACGGTAATAGTTATCAAGATTCTGTTTAGTGGAAATGGTACCTTACATCCTGGTGATGATTTATCATGCAAAAAAAAATGCTATAATTTACTTCCTGGTTGCACGCGTATGGCGCAAAGTTGGCGCAAAATGTCAATGTTGTCCGATTTTGATGAAATTTAGTTTCCAGGTAGATTTGAGGGTCCTGATTACAAATCCAAAAAAAAAAAAAAATTTCGACTACCCGTTTTTGAGTTAGAGCCCTGGAAACATCTCCGTAAAACGTTGTTTCAACAGATTTCATCATGTTGTGCAATATCTTTTTCAATAAATAGATTTGATGTAACAATTATTGATTTATATTTAGATAGTTTTTGAGTTAGTTTCTAAGCCACGCCCTTTTATGTCGACATGGGGACGAGAGGGGGCGAGAGGTTGAGTCGCCCCTTTCGCGCCGATGGCGCCAAAATGTAAAAGTTGACCGATTTTGATGAAATTTGGTATTCAATTAGATATAAGGGTCCTTAGTACAAATCTGTGGTCAAAAATCAAATTTTGCGCTTTTCGCGCCGATGGCGCCAAAATGTAAAAGTTGACCGATTTTGATGAAATTTGATATTCAAGTAGATTTAAGAGTCCTGAGTACAAATCTGTGGTCAAAAATCAAATTTTGCGCTTTTCGCGCCGATGGCGCCAAAATGTAAAGGTTGACCGATTTTGATGAAATTTGGTATTCAAGTAGATTTAAGAGTCCTGAGTACAAATCAATGGTCAAAAATCAAATTTTGCGCTTTTCGCGCCGATGGCGCCAAAATGTAAAAGTTGACCGATTTTGATGAAATTTGGTATTCAAGTAGATTGAAGAGTCCTGAGTACAAATCTGTGGTCAAAAATCAAATTTTGCGCTTTTCGCGCCGATGGCGCCAAAATGTAAAAGTTGACCGATTTTGATGAAATTTGGTATTCAAGTAGATTGAAGAGTCCTGAGTACAAATCTGTGGTCAAAAATCAAATTTTGCGCTTTTCGCGCCGATGGCGCCAAAATGTAAAAGTTGACCGATTTTGATGAAATTTGGTATTCAAGTAGATTGAAGAGTCCTGAGTACAAATCTGTGGTCAAAAATCAAATTTTGCGCTTTTCGCGCCGATGGCGCCAAAATGTAAAAGTTGACCGATTTTGATGAAATTTGGTATTCAAGTAGATTTAAGAGTCCTGAGTACAAATCTGTGGTCAAAAATCAAATTTTGCGCTTTTCGCGCCGATGGCGCCAAAATGTAAAAGTTGACCGATTTTGATGAAATTTGATATTCAAGTAGATTTAAGAGTCCTGAGTACAAATCTGTGGTCAAAAATCAAATTTTGCGCTTTTCGCGCCGATGGCGCCAAAATGTAAAAGTTGACCGATTTTGATGAAATTTGGTATTCAAGTAGATTTAAGAGTCCTGAGTACAAATCTGTGGTCAAAAATCAAATTTTGCGCTTTTCGCGCCGATGGCGCCAAAATGTAAAAGTTAACCGATTTTGATGAAATTTGATATTCAAGTAGATTTAAGAGTCCTGAGTACAAATCTGTGGTCAAAAATCAAATTTTGCGCTTTTCGCGCCGATGGCGCCAAAATGTAAAAGTTGACCGATTTTGATGAAATTTGGTATTCAAGTAGATTTAGGAGTCCTGAGTACAAATCTGTGGTCAAAAATCAAATTATGCGCTTTTCGCGCCAATGGCGCCAAAATGTGATAGTTGACCGATTTTGTTGAAATTTGGTATTCAAGTAGATTTAAGAGTCCTGAGTACAAATCTGTGGTCAAAAATCAAATTTTGCGCTTTTCGCGCCATTGGCGCCAAAATGTAAAAGTTGACCGATTTTGATGAAATTTATTATTCAAGTATATTTAAGAGTCCTGAGTACAAATCTGTGGTCAAAAATCAAATTTTGCGCTTTTCGCGCCATTGGCGCCAAAATGTAAAAGTTGACCGATTTTGATGAAATTTCGTGTTCCAGGAGGTTAAAGAGTCCTGAGTACGAATCTGCGGTAAAAAAAAATAATTTCGCGCTTTTCGCGCCAATCGCGCAAATATGTAAAAGTTGACTGATTTTGATGAAATTTGGTATTCAAGTTGATTAAAGGGTTCTGAGTACGAATCTGCAGTCAAAAATAAAATTTCGCGCAAATGGCGCCAAATGAAAAAAATGACCAATTTTGATAAAATTTGGTATTCAAGTGGATTTAAAGAACTTCTAGACTGATTTTGATGAACTATTCCTATCAACTGGCAAAAAAGTCACGAGCAACCATATATTTTCTAAATGTTGAACTATCCCAAAATTGTATCACTCAGTCACTGTAATCTGTTTCTATTGTAATACACAAATGGGAAAGACCTCGCGATCGTTCTTTGAACGATTGTAATTTAATTAAGGTCTTTCCCTTCCACAGAAGGAAAGACCTTACTGTATTTCTTGGTGACATCCCGGTAGTCCGACAATCAATAGTCCGACAGCCCATTGGTCCGACAACCCAATAGTCCGACAACCCATTGATCCGACAGCCCCATTGGTCCGACAACCCAATAGTCCGACAATGCTAATATATATGTATTTAATGTTTAATAAAACTTTAAACACAACCAAATAAAAAAACCTCTAAGCATACAATCCTGACTCCAAATGGATGCTTTATAGAAATCAAATTATATGAATATTTTTGTGTGGAGACATATTGGTATTGTTCTGTCCGTCCGTCCGTCACAATTGTCAGCGCAACTCCTCTGAAACTACTGAACCAAATATCAGCGAAAAGTTGTATATAAGAAGAACACCATATGTAGTTGTGCATATAACCGGGAAATTTTGATCCTCAAATTTTGTGGAAGTTATGGCCCTTTGAATTTAGAAATTTGTTAAAATCCTCATTCATCATCACTACTGATCCGAATTAAATGAAATTTTGTATATATAGGAAGGACACCATATGTAGTCGTGCATATTATGCAAGGAAATTTTTATCCTCAAAGTTTTGTGGGAGTTATTGACCTTTAAACTTAGAACTTTAGGGGGGACGGGGGGGACATCGTTTTTGCATGCAAAAACAAATTTTAATTTAATGATAATAATTACAATGTAACTTGATTACCTTTTTGCGACAGTTTTTCCTGGCAAGTACATGCAATAGCATACCTGGTATTTAGCTTCATTCTATTTAACTCCCAAGTCTGGGTAAATTACAGACCCAACTTCATTCCTGACAATGAAATACCGTATGTCAGGAGGCTGCATGATTTAAAGCAATTTTATATTGGTTACACATTGTTTGTAATTGTGATTGGAAAAGATGGACTCAATAAGCTGCTTTTTCCTATCATGTAGTTAATTTTTACTCGATTTTTATCATGATTGGGAAACAAACCCTCTTCTTTTTAGCGTTCCCCATTGAGCCTAATGTGTGTCAAATTTTTCGTCGCTTCCAAATGACAAGAATTTATTCTTGATCATCTTCGCAACTGTTATGAAGAAAGAGTCGGAAAACTTGGTTTGTGAAATTTTCAATCCTGACCACGACCCATGGTGTTCGTAGCACTGCACATTAACAACTTCACCACCGTTTGCCATCGTCATGTAGTTAAAAGGACGGGTACATATACAATCTTATGGTGTTTTGTTTTGTTTGTATGCCTTTTTCTGTAAAGTTTCATGAACAATGTCATTCACTAATTACGCGGGTCCCGGTGTACTCAACAGAGCCAAGCTAGTCGAATTATTGGTATTCTGTGACGATGGGTCAGTGCTCTTTTGCACAAAGCGATCAGGTTTTGTACCTTGGTGGCTGAATAGGTTGGCTCATGTGTTCAGGGGTTGTCAGGTCATAACACTGAAAGCCTGTGTTAAGAGAGCTATGGTATTATGCCCGTTTCGAGTGCACATTTGCATACTGTTTCATTATTTCCCATCGGACTCATATTTCTCTTTATTTCATGATCATTTTATTAACCATTTCATGTTCTTCGCCCGTATGTAACATATAATGTTACCCTTAATTGAAAAGTCACTTAAACCTGAAAGTTAATCTTATGTGGGACGAACAAACGTACCTACGCACGGGCGTACAGTCCCAATTACAAATGCTATATTCACATTAGAAGACGAGACATAATTATACCCCCGCTTGAAAAGTGGGGGATATTGAGGTAGGGGTGTACGTCCGTCCTTCCTTCCGTTGCACCTAAGGATACCCATCTCTTATCCCATATCCTCTTTAACCCCTTGATGGATTTTCATAAAGCTTTCACGCAATCTTTATTACATAATGTAGATGTGCACCTTTTATTTAAAAATTTGATCAAAATGATTTTTGGTTTTCCCTAGCAATATATGGCCTGAGCCATTCGAGTAACAGAGGTTACCCATCCCTTATCCGCAACTGCTCCTAAACTCCTCAATGAATTTTCATGAAACTTTCAAACAATGATGTTTGAAGTATAATAAAGACATGATCGAGGTGCATCTATTCTAAAATTTGATCACAATAATTTTAAGGTTTTCCCGCACCAAAACACGAACTTCGTCATTTGACGCCAAGGGATACCCATCTCATAAACGCTACTTGTCCTAAACCCTTCAATGGATTTTCATAAAACTTTCATTTGTGAACAGCTGCTCACAATATTTTTTTATTCTTTTTATATTCGATATCGGTCCGATCAACTGGATTCTTGTATGTTGTCTGACTACTGGGTTGTCGGACTAATGGGTTGTCGGACTATTGGGTTGTCGGACCAATGGGTTGTCGGACTATTGGGCTGTAGGACCATTGGGTTGTCGGACTATTGGGTTGTCGGACTATTGGGCTGTCGGACTACAGACGTGTAACCTATTTCTTATGGTTATTATTATTATTATTTTTCTTCTTCTTTTCTGCCATCAATAAACGAAAAGTGTCGCGACATATCTTTTCGATACTTGGTACCATATATCGGTCATATTAGTACTCGCCTTGACTGATGCTGTGAAACCGATCTATTTTTAGTAACGGAGTTATCTGCCCGGAACCCAAAAACCTTGTCCGCAGATAAAGTCAGAAACCGTAACCGTTATCAAAAATCTGAAGTGTGGAATTTGTTACCTGACTCCTGGCAATGATTCGTCATGCAAAAAAAAATTTTCCGAACACCTTCCTGGTTACGCGTTTTTGACCCGAAAAGTGTCGCGATGCGCCAACATAATTTATTTCAAAACGGTTAGTCCTACCGACTTGGGACCTTCACCAATCGTCTTAGGTGACATAAGTTGCATCCGAAAATATATATGTCATAGGTCAAATCTCAAGTTTGAATTATTGCATCATGACTAAATATAGGTATGTATTGCGCAATATATAGTAATCCATGTTCATAACTTTATAATGGTAGAAGATAGCAAAGTAAACATGTATACTCATTAGAATCAGAAAGTAAGGGGCTACAATTTTGATCTATTGAATTTCATATTTTTGGACCCTGGCCCAGTGGGGACCAACATCATCACCGGGGTCCAGAAATGAAAACTACTTGAAAATAGGGTTGTAATATATCCTTAGAAAGCTAATTGCCTGTACATTTTGAATTTCATATTTTTGGACCCCGAGGACCAAAATCATCTCTGGGTCCAAAGTTAGAAAATACTGGAAGGTAGGGTTGTAATATATCGTTAGAAAGCTAATGGCCCGTACATTTTGAATTTCATATTTTTGGACCCCGGGGACCAACTTCATCTCTGGGGTCCAAATTGAAAGTTACTGGTAAGTAGGCTTGTAATATATCATTAGAAAGCTAATGGCCTGTACATATTGAATTTCATATTTTTGGACCCCGGGGACCAATCTCATCTCTGGGGTCCAAATTGAAAGTTACTGGAAAGTAGGCTTGTAATATATCATTAGAAAGCTAATGGCCTGTACATTTTGAATTTCATATTTTTGGACCACGTGGACCAACTTCTTCCCCGGGGTCCAAAATTGAAAGTTACTGGAAAGTAGGCTTGTAATATATCATTAGAAAGCTAATGGCCTGTACATTTTGAATTTCATATTTTTGGACCCCGTGGACCAACTTCTTCCCCGGGGTCCAAAATTGAAAGTTACTGGAAAGTAGGCTTGTAATATATCATTAGAAAGCTAATGGCCTGTACATTTTGAATTTCATATTTTTGCACCCGGGGACCAATCTCATCTCTGGGGTCCAAATTGAAAGTTACTGGAAAGTAGGCTTGTAATATATCATTAGAAAGCTAATGGCCTGTACATTTTGCATTTCATATTTTTGGACCCCGTGGACCAACTTCATCCCCGGGGTCCAAAATTGAAAGTAACTGGAAAGTAGGCTTGTAATATATTTATTATTATTATTCTTCTTCTTTTCCGCGGTCCATATAAAAAAAGTGTCGCGACATATCATTTGGATACTTGGTACCATTAACCGACACTGCCTAAACTTGACCTGACTAACCCTGCGAAACCGATCTATTTTTAGTAATGGAGTTATCTGCCTGGAACTCAAAAACCTTGTCTGCAGATAAAGTCAGAAACTGTAACCGTTATCAAAAATCTGAAGCAAGGAAAATGTTGCTAGACTCCTGGTCATGATTCGTCACGCAAAAAATTGTTTTTCGATCAACTTCCTGGTTACGCGTTTTTGACCCAAAGAGTGTCGCGATGCACCAACAAAATTTATTTGGAAACGGTTAGTCCTAGAGACTTGGGACCTTCACCAATCGTCTTAGGTGACATAAGTTGCATCCGAAAATATATATGTCATAGGTCAAATCTCAAGTTTAAATTATTGCATCATGATTAAATATAGGAATGTATTGCGCAATGTTTTAGTAATCCATGTTCATAACTTTATAATGGTAGAAGATAGCAAAGTAAACACATGTATACTCATTAGAATCAGAAAGTAAGGGGCTACAATTTTGATCTATTGAATTTCATATTTTTGGACCCTGGCCCAGTGGGGACCAACATCATCACCGGGGTCCAGAAATGAAAACTACTTGAAAATAGGGTTGCAATATATCCTTAGAAAGCTAATAGCCTGTACATTTTGAATTTTATATTTTTGGACCCCGAGGACCAAAATCATCTCTGGGTCCAAAATTAGAAAATACTGGAAATTAGGCTTGTAATATATCATTAGAAAGCTAATGGCCTGTACATTTTGAATTTTATATTTTTGGACCCCGTGGACCAACTTCATCCCCGGGGTCCAAAATTGAAAGTTACTGGAAAGTAGGCTTCTAATATATCATTAGAAAGCTAATGGCCTGTACATTTTGAATTTTATATTTTTGGACCCCGTGGACTAACTTCATCCCCGGGGTCCAAAATTGAAAGTTACTGGAAAGTAGGCTTGTAATATATCATTAGAAAGCTAATGGCCTGTACATTTTGAATTTAATATTTTTGGACCCCGGGGACCAATCTCATCTCTGGGGTCCAAATTGAAAGTTACTGGAAAGTAGGCTTGTAATATATCATTAGAAAGCTAATGGCCTGTACATTTTGAATTTCATATTTTTGGACCCCGTGGACCAACTTCATCCCCGGGGTCCAAAATTGAAAGTAACTGGAAAGTAGGCTTGTAATATATCATTAGAAAGCTAATGGCCTGTACATTTTGAATTTAATATTTTTGGACCCCGGGGACCAATCTCATCTCTGGGGTCCAAATTGAAAGTAAATGGAAAGTAGGCTTGTAATATATCATTAGAAAGCTAATGGCCTGTACATTTTGAATTTCATATTTTTGGACCCCGTGGACCAACTTCATCCCCGGGGTCCAAAATTGAAAGTAACTGGAAAGTAGGCTTGTAATATATCATTAGAAAGCTAATGGCCTGTACATTTTGAATTTGATATTTTTGGACCCAGGGAACCAACTTCACATCTGGGGTCCAAATTGAAAGTTACGGCATGAAATTCATTAGCAACCATATATTTTCTAAATGTTGAAATTTCCCAAAATTGTATCATTCAGTCACTGTAATCTGTTTCTATTGTAATACACAAAATGGGAAAGACCTCGCAATCGTTCTTTGAACGATTGTAATTTAATTATTATTATTTTTCTTCTTCGTTTCTGCCATCAATAAACGAAAAGTGTCGCAACATATCTTTTCGATACTTGGTACCATATATCGGTCATATTAGTACTCGCCTTGACTGATGCTGTGAAACAGATCTATTTTTAGTAACGGAGTTATCCGCCCGGAACCCAAAAACCTTGTTCGCAGATAAAGTCAGAAACCGTAACCGTTATCAAAAATCTGAAGTGGGGAAAATGTTGCTTGACTCCTGGTCATGATTCGTCACGCAAAAAAAAAATCATCAATTAACTTTCTGGTTACGCGATTTTGAGTCGAAACCTGTCGCGACACGTCAATTTTTTTTTCTTCAAAACGGTTAGTCCTAGAGACTTGGGACCTTCACAAATCGTCTTAGGTGACATAAGTTGCATCCGAAAATATATATGTCATAGGTCAAATCTCAAGTTTGAATTATTGCATCATGACTAAATATAGGTATGTATTGCGCAATATATAGTAATCCATGTTCATAACTTTATAATGGTAGAAGATAGCAAAGTAAACATCGTATACTCATTACAATCAGAAAGTAAGGGGCTACAATTTTGATCTATTGAATTTCATATCTTTGGACCCTGGCCCAGTGGGGACCAACATCATCAACGGGGTCCAGAAATGAAAACTACTTGAAAATAGGGTTGTAATATATCCTTAGAAAGCTAATAGCCTGTACATTTTGAATTTCATATTTTTGGACCCCGAGGACCAAAATCATCTCTGGGTCCAAAATTAGAAAATACTGGAAGGTAGGGTTGTAATATATCGTTAGAAAGCTAATGGCCTGTACATTTTGAATTTCATATTTTTGGACCCCGGGGACCAACTTCATCTCTGGGGTCCAAATTGAAAGTTACTGGAAAGTAGGCTTGTAATATATCATTAGAAAGTTAATGGCCTATACATTTTGAATTTCATATTTTTGGACCCCGTGGACAAACTTCATCCTCGGGGTCCAAAATTGAAAGTTACTGGAAAGTAGGCTTGTAATATATCATTAGAAAGCTAATGGCCTGTACATTTTGAATTTCATATTTTTGGACCTTGGGGACCAACCTCATCTCGGTTCCAAATTGAAAGTTACTGGAAACTAGGCTTGTATTATATCATTAGAAAGCTAATGGCCTGTACATTTTGAATTTTATATTTTTGGACCCCGTGGACTAACTTCATCCCCGGGGTCCAAAATTGAAAGTTACTGGAAAGTAGGCTTGTAATATATCATTAGAAAGCTAATGGCCTGTACATTTTGAATTTCATATTTTTGGACCTCGGGGACCAATCTCATCTCTGGGGTCCAAATTGAAAGTTACTGGAAAGTAGGCTTGTAATATATCATTAGAAAGCTGATGGCCTGTACATTTTGAATTTCATATTTTTGGACCTTGGGGACCAACCTCATCTCTTGGTTCCAAATTGAAAGTTACTGGAAACTAGGCTTGTAATATATCATTAGAAAGCTAATGGCCTGTACATTTTTAATTTCATATTTTTGGACCCCGGGGACCAATCTCATCTCTTGGGTCCAAATTGAAAGTTACTTGAAAGTAGGCTTGTAATATATCATTAGAAAGCTAATGGCCTGTACATTTTGAATTTCATATTTTTGGACCCCGTGGACCAACTTCATCCCCGAGGTCCAAAATTGAAAGTAACTGGAAAGTAGGCTTGTAATATATCATTAGAAAGCTAATGGCCTGTACATTTTGAATTTCATATTTTGGGACCCAGGGAACCAACTTCACATCTGGGGTCCAAATTGAAAGTTACGGCATGAAATTCAATAGCAACCATATATTTTCTAAATGTTGAATTTTCCCTAAATTGTATCATTCAGTCACTGTAATCTGTTTCTATTGTAATACACAAAATGGGAAAGACCTCGCAATCGTTCTTTGAACGATTGTAATTTAATTAAGGTCTTTCCCTTTCCAAAAGGAAAGACCTTATTGTATTTCTTCTGATTATTATTATTATTATTATTATTCTTCTTTTTTTTCCGCGGCCAAAAAAAAGAAAGTTACGCGACATATCTTTTTGATATTTGGTACCATTGTTCGGTCATACTCTGGCTCGCTCTGACTTACCCTGCGAAACCGATCTATTTTTAGTAACAGCGCTATGTGCGCCAAACCGAAAAACCTTGTTTCCACTTATACTTGTGAACCGTAACCGTTATCAAAAATTCAAAGGGTGGAAAATGTCATTTGACTCCTAGGAATGGTTTATCACGCAAACTTTTCTTTTTCGATGAACTTCCTGGTTACATGTTTTTAACCCAAAAAGTGTCGCTATGCGCCAACAAAATTTATTTGAAAACGGTTAGTCCTAGAGACTTGGGACCTTCACCAAACGTCTTAGGTGACATAAGTTGTATCCAAAAATATATATGTCAAAGGTCAAATCTCAAGTTTGAATTATTGCGTCATGTCTAAATATATGAATGTATTGCGCAATGTATAGTAATCCATATTTAACAATGTAATGTTAAGGAAAAGTCCATAGCAACCATATATATTCATAATCAGTTAGGAAGGGCCTGTAATTTAGGTCCAAGGTCAAAGGTCATAGGTCAAGGTCAGTCCTTAGCAACAAGGTAACCTTAAGGAAAAGTCCATAGCAACCATATATTTTCACAATCAGTTAGAAAGGGCCTGTAATTTAGGTCCAAGGTCAAAGGTCATAGGTCAAGGTCAGTCCTTAGCAACAAGGTAACCTTAAGGAAAAGTCCATAGCAACCATATATTTTATGAATCCAGACTACTTGCTGAGTTTAAATTTTATCTTTTTGTGACCGGAAGTGATGTTTTGTCCATAGCAACCGACCTAAAAGTCCATAGCAACCATATATTTTTTGACTCCTGACTACCTGCTGAGTTTAAATTTTAATATTTTATGACCGGAAGTGATGTTTTGTCCATAGCAACCGACCTAAAAGTCCATAGCAACCATATATTATTTGACTCCTGACTACCTGCTGAGTTTAAATTTCAATATTTTATGACCGGAAGTGATGTTTTGTCCATAGCAAACGACCTAAAAGTCCATAGCAACCATATATTTTTTGACTCCTGACTACCTGCTGAGTTTAAATTTCAATATTTTATGACCGGAAGTGATGTTTTGTCCGTAGCAACCGACCTAAAAGTCCATAGCAACCAAATATTTTTTTACTCCTGACTACCTGCTGAGTTTAAATTTCAATATTTTATTACCAGAAGTGACGTTTTGTTCATAGCAACCGACCTTCATGTCAATAGCAACCAAATATTTCTAATCTGGAGTACCTACCAGGTTGTCATATCCAAAAATGGTATCATTCAGTTAGAAATCTATTTCTATTGGAGGACACAAATAGGGAAAGACCTCGCGATCGTTCTTTGAACGATTGTAATTTAATTATTATTATTCTTCTTTTCTTCCCTCAAAAAACGAAAAGTGTCTTAACCGATCTTAACGAAAGTTGGCACACTTAATCATCAATACCAGGAGACAACGTGACTCATGCTTTGAAACCGATCTATTTTTAGTAACGGAGTTATCTGCCCGTAACCCAAAAACCTTGTCTGCAGATTAACTCAGAAACCATAACTGTTATTAAAAATCTGAAGTGTGGAATTTGTTACCTGACTTCTGGCAATGATTTGTCATGCAAAAAAAATTTTTTCGAACACCTTCCTGGTTACGCGTTTTTGACCCGAAAAGTGTCGCAATGCGCCAACAAAATTTATTTCAAAACGGTTAGTCCTACAGACTTGGGACCTTCACCAATCGTCTTAGGTGACATAAGTTACATCCGAAAATATATATGTCATAGGTCAAATCTCAAGTTTGAATTATTGCATCATGACTAAATATAGGAATGTATTGCGCAATGTATAGTAATCCATATGTAGCAATGTAATGTTAAGGAAAAGTCCATAGCAACCATATATTTTCACAATCAGTTAGGAAGGGGCTATAATTTGGGCCCAAGGTCAAAGGTCATAGGTCAAGGTCAGTCCTTAGCAACAAGGTATCCTTAAGGAAAAATCCATAGCAACCATATATTTTCACAATCAGTTAGGAATGGGCTGTAATTTAGGTCCAAGGTCAAAGGTCATAGGTCAAGGTCAGTCCTTAGCAACAAGGTAACCTTAAGGAAAAGTCCATAGCAACCATATATTTTATGAATCCTGACTACTTGCTGAGTTTAAATTTTATCTTTTTGTGACCGGAAGTGACCTTTTGTCCATAGCAACCGACCTAAAAGTACATAGCAACCATATATTCTATGACTCCTGACTACCTGCTGAGTTTAAATTTCAATATTTTATGACCGGAAGTGATGTTTTGTTCATAGCAACCGACCTAAAAGTCCATAGCAACCATATATTTTTTTACTCCTGACTACCTGCTGAGTTTAAATTTCAATATTTTATGACCGGAAGTGATGTTTTGTTCATAGCAACTGACTTTAAAGTCCATAGCAACCATATATTTTATTACTCCTGACTACCTGCTGAGTTTTAATTTCAATATTTTATGACCGGAAGTGATGTTTTGTTCATAGCAACCGACCTAAAAGTCCATAGCAACCATATATTTTTTGACTCCTGACTATCTGCTGAGTTTAAATTTCAATAGTTTATGACTGGAAGTGATGTTTTGTTCATAGCAACCGACCTAAAAGTCCACAGCAACAAAATATTTCTAATCTGGAGTACCTACCAGGTTGATATATCCAAAAATGGTATCATTCAGTTAGGAATCTATTTCTCTTGGAGGACACAAATAGGGAAAGACCTCGCGATCGTTCTTTGAACGATTGTAATTTAATTATTATTATTTTTCTTCTTTCCGGGCGCGTTTTTTCGAACACTTGTCTGCGGCGTTTCTCAGAAACCAATAGACGGAATCGCTTGATATCATATGACTTGATAGACCCATACTCCTAGATGATCCTCCAGAAAAAAAATTTTCAATATGTTGGAGGGAACATATATTTTGGGGGTCTCAAAAGGGGGTGGGGTTTTGCAAAATTTTACTATAGAAGTCTATGGGAAAAGTGATATAACTTGATAATGTGTGATCTTAAACTTGGAAATACTGTGTTACCTCAGATATCTAAATTTTCATACCTGGCCACATTTAGTGGTGAGGTATTATGTAATATCCTCCGCTTCATTGTCTTAAGGGGGGGTCATGCCCCGCCCCCTCAAATGACAAAATACTAAATATTCTGAAAACCATTGAGATCCCCACCCTATAACCATATATATTATTACTCCTTATGATAAGACGAATTATTTTGTACCAGATGGGGTCTGAGGGGGGGGGTCATGCCCCGCCCCCTCAAATGACAAAATACTAAATATTCTGAAAACCATTGAGATCCCCACCCTATAACCATATATATTAATACTCCTCATGATAAGACGAATTATTTGGTACCTGAGGGGGGTCATGCACACCCCTCAAATGATAGAATACTAAATAACTTGAGTTATTACGGGAACCCCTGCCCAAATTTTTTTCATGAGGTTCTAAAAATGCATTTAAAGGCATTTCCAGGATTTTGCTTTTGCCTGGGACTTCTGTAAAACTTGCATTTTTAGGGAAACCCCTGTCCAATTTTTTTCCAGGAGGTTTTAAAAATGCATTTAAAGGCATTTCCAGGATTTTGCTTACTCGTGGGACTTCTGTAATACTTTGATTTACAGGGGAACCCCTGCCAAAATTTTTCCCATGAGGTTCTAAAAATGCATTTAAAGGCATTTTCAGGATTTTGCTTACCCCAGGACTTCTGTAAATTTGTATTTATACATGAAGGTAAACACCCTGCGCAAATTTTTCTCATGTGATTAATGGGACTTCGTTTGGGAGACATTCGAAACTGCATCCAGTTTCAATTATACCTTGTTTACCAATACTTTTGCCTTTTGTTGTTTATTTATTGATGATAATAATGAGCATTTATATTTTTGTTTACTTCAAACATACACTTTTTCCTTTTATAGTTCATTGAAGGATTTACAAACAGGGAAAATCTAAGATTAACTCCACCCTGTTTAAACTACAGTAATGTAATAAAATACATGAATTCAGCTGAGGTGCGAACACAGCTACATATACCCTCAACAGTACAAGAATGGGATCTCTGCAGGTAATGGCAAAAAACATGTTGCACAATTAAGAACCCAGTTCTGGAACTAAGCAAATTTCTGATTTGTCCTTGTAAAAGTTGGGATACTTAATTGCAATCTGAAAAGTAAAATTTTTCAAATAGTATATATTTGTAATTTCTGTACTATTAAACAATATTATTATATGACTGTAAATAACTTAGATTTTCATTGTTTGAAAGGGTATTTTTCAGATTGTTGCAAAATATGATGATCACCGCGCAATTGTGCCCGCGAGGTGATCATTACTTGTGTAAGCTTCAACATGTGCCTAAATTTAGTATCAGGGAAAATCTGTACTTATATTTGTGACGTCATAAATGAAGTTGTTAAAAATAAAACTGTTAAATGTCCAGTACCAATGCCAGTTTTTAATAACTGATCGAATATTACTTTAAATTTTAATTTTAAATTAAAAGAAAAAAAAAACAGTTTTGTTAAATTTTATATTGTTAACTTTCTTTGATGGTAATACAATACTTTTGAAAAAAAAAATGTTGCATGTGTCATATAATAAAACAATTGATAACTTTAGATTTCAGTTAATATCATGATTTATCAACCCTCGAGATCTATAATCACCACAGCCGATGGCCTTGGTAATTATCTGATCTCTTTGGTTGATAAATCATGATATTAACCTCATCTAAAGTCATTAATTGTATATTATTTATATATTTTTATACATGGATTGACAAATTTTCTTTTTGTTCGGGTAATGTTTACCTCTGTTCCAGGTGAAATTACAAAATTAATATTGAGTCTTGTGTTTCACATTCAAATTTTACGTCTTGTTGCCCTTCAACTTCCTATTTAATGAAATTTGTGGTAGCAGGGGCTTTTGATATAGCACTTATCATTCTACTACAGTTTCATAACTGAAACTGAAAGTCTGAAAACAAATAGATTTATGAGACTGAAAAAACCTTTTGCAGTTCAGAGATAAACGCTAACTACAAGACACTTTATACCTCAATGAAAGAGCAGTATCTCAAGGTTTTAGGAAAAGGGGTGAGAAAAAATCAAAACCAATTAGTATTCCTGATAGATCTGAAGGCACTACAAATGTTACATGAGTCAAATAGTGTATTAACTGTATTGTTTAAAATTTTCATCCATCAAGTTGCCATAAAATTTTGTTAAATTGAAATGAACTATTGTAATGTTTCAAGTAATGAAAAAAATTAATAAAAAGGTTTAAGTCTGATTTCAGTGCTATTCCAGAATTAATGGCATAGGTAGGAGGGGTGTGAGAAGGCATATTTTATTTATGACTGCGAAATTTTCATGCTAGCATGACAACATGTGTTAAGCTTTACTCATATCTGTCTGTCAGTACCCATATGATTTCTGTCAAGCTTTTCTCAGAAACTTTACAAAAGAATGATTTGATATTTTTCAGAGTTGTTCCTTATGACCAACTGCATTCTTATTATTTTAGACCTGTCAAACCTCTCCTTCCAGTTTGGGACTGGGCAAATATGAAAATTGACGTTAAAAAGTTATTTTGGTACAAAGTGAAATAATTATTTCCCCTTGTAAAAGTTGTTAAACGAAATTTCAATTAGAAAAGTAAATTTATTCCAATAGTATGTATTTGTTAAGTTTTGCAATGTTCAATATTTTTTTTAACATTTCACTTTATGGGGTCATTCGGTTAATTGCATAAATTTCTCTGACAAATTGGTTATGCTAATAAGAGGAATCCACTGTAGTGTACTTGTACAGTTTCACAACAGAAATTGAAAAAAAAGCAACAAAAAGAAATTTATGAGACTGGAAATACCTTTTTCAGTTCTAAGATAAACTACAAGACACTTTATACTACAATGTATGAGCAGTATCTCAAGGTTTTAGGAAAAGGGGTGAGAAAAAATCAAAACTAATTTGTATTCCTGGTAAATCAGAAGGCACTACGAATGTTGCAAGAGTCAAATAGGTTATTTACTGTATTGTTTAAAATCTTCATCCATTGAGTTACCATCAATTAAAAACATATTGAAATAAACTATTGTGATGTTAAAACTAGTGATAAAATATAACCAAAAGGGTAAATAAATTCTGATGTCAGGGCTTTTCCAGAATTACGGTTCTTGCATGGGAGGGAGGGTCAAAAGGTACTTTTTACCATTTTTTTAAGGCATTTTTCAATTTCCATTGTAACTAACCTTTTATATTAAAACCTCATTTTTAGTGCAAAATGTTTATTTTTTATTAAAGTTTGATTTCTGGCAATCTTTTTGGTGTTTACTTTTGGCAACATATGATCAATAGATCTATTGTTAGAAGGTTTGTAAGAGACATAGCTTAACCTGAAGGACAATCGTGTAGCAAGACTGACTGGGCCAATATGAAAATTGACATTAAAAAAAATTCACATCAAGCTTTTCTCAGAAATCTTACATGAAAATAATTTGAAATTGGCAGGGTGGTTTAGTATGACAAATTGTATGTCTTAAGCGACTTTCAGATATGTCAGAATTCTACTTTCTGTTTTATACTGTGATGAAATGAAAGTTGATGTGAAAATTTTCATCAAGCTTTTCTCATAATCCCTGTAAGACCTGACTGCTAAGTGCATTTGAGATCTGTTTGACTTCTACTTCCTGTGGGGGGTTTATGTGGAGGCATCTGTGTCCCATGGACAGACTCCTTCTTTATCTAATATGACAAATACCAAAAATGTGGGTATAAACGGTTAATTTGGATATGCTATATATCGATATTTCAAGGATTAACCTCTCATCAGTAGCATTTTAATCAAAACATTGGAAGGTAAATTTCCAAAACTGTTAAAAACAAAAAGTACTCAAAACCAAAATGTTTGAACAAAGAAGCCAATTCCAGCACCAAGGATATGGACCATGTGTATTACAATAAAAGAAACCTGGTGTTTTGAACAATTTTGAATTTTAAAATCGGAAATTTCAGCGACAAAAATATTAGAAATATTATGGTAAATCGTGTCAGACAAGTCTGAGGACCAGGTTTGTGATTACCCTCGGGGACCTCTGGTCCACCATCAGCGGTTATTGCCCAGTGGTTTCAAAATAACAAATACCAAAAAATTATTCTCCTTCATGTTTCCTTGGAAAAATATCTAGAAATACCACCACCCACAATATTTTAACTATAGTGCCTTTTGACCCCCCCCCCCAAATCCATACAATTAATTCTTGAATAGCCCTTATGCTTCATCTCAGTTTTTTACATTTACATAGTATATTTGATTCAACATGTTTGTAGTGCCTTCAAAGCCCTTATTGCATGTACATGTATTAGTTTGTTTCTTCTCTATCTGAGCTATTTCAAGATTTTGTCAATCTACTCTAGAAATTAATGATTATACAGTAAAACCTGTCCAAACTGAACCTCTTGGGGCTCAAACAATTAATTCACTATAGACAGAAGACTACTTAATACTGGTTCATAATGTATGGTCCATAAAAGAGCGGGCCAAAAACCCAGTTTGCTTTAGACAATTAAGATATATATATAAGTTTTATTCTAGGTTCAGTTCAGACAGGTCTCACTGTAAATAAGCCATTGAAGCTTTGTTACTACATGTATGTCTTCAAAGATAGTAGCAAAATAATTATTTTTTCTTGAAATAGTTCTCTTTTCACTTTATTTAGTTAATATTCTGATCCTGTAGTGAAATAGCTCCTTTTTTCACTATACTTAGTTTGCATTCTAATCCTGAAGCGGATATCTGTGTAATGTCAACTATTCTAAACACGTAGTGAGGCTAGGTTGAATCAATTAACAACTAGAAGGATCATTTATCAACACTGCCTTTTATACTATCACCCTAAGGATTGTGGGTTATTTCCCTGACTTTTGGGATTGAATAACTTAGACATATTTCCCACAATCCTTAGCGCAATAGTATAGAGGTCAGTGTTGATAGACACTCCCGCTGGTGATAGATTGTGGGTTGGATTACTGGGGTTTAAGGGTTTCCATAAAATACATAGATTATATATGGCTGTCAGTTTAATTTAGGGTGGAAGCAAGAGTTCAAAAAGCTGGGCAGGAAACTGACACTTATTTAGAATATATAAAGTTCCTGGTTATAAGTTTTAATGATTGGTAAAATCTACCTCACCTTACATGTATTTAGAATGTTTTTGTAGTACCTGCATGTATGTTAGCATAACAAACCACAATATATTTCTTTCAGTGCTGACGTAACATATGCCTATAAAACATTGTATAGAACTGTTTTTCAAGAATATCAAAAAGTTCTAGATGCCAAGGCAAGTTTTTGGTCTATAATTTCAGAAACTGTTCTAAATGCCAAGAAAAGTTTAAATCATTTTCTTTTTCAGACTGTGTCTTCATTATCTGGGGTTTTGGCACTAATATTTTTTTTTATTGAGGATTCTGCTATTAAATATTACTACTTGGCAGAACTTTATTAAAGACAAACATATACATACCAAAGTTGGACACCAATAAAAACTTAAAAAATCTATTATTATGTATTGTGAATTAGCAATAATCAGCTTTCAGAAAAGTTTTAGGAAAGTTATATTTTTATATTTCAATTTTATATTTGTTAAAATATCTTTTAATAACTCTATATAACTAATTGCACCTAACCCATTAACATATTTAACATTTATGTTATTTTGATTTTATTTTCTTATTTTATAGATTGATTGTGTTTCTACATAGAAATGTGGCTAAATTAATGTTAATTTATGTGGTTTCTTTTATACTATGAGCTATAGCCACCCATCTGGGTTTGTGTTGAATTGTTCTGCTTTAGAAAGTAACACATACATAATAAATATCTACTATGAAAGTAGAATTTCAAATATGAAAAAGAATTAAAATATTCTTAGATTAATTTAAACATATTTATTTACCCTGGATTGGGAAACAAGCTATATGCTTATGTGAATCCCTCTCCAGCTAGCGGTTTGCTAGTGTGGCCTTTGTAGCGGCCCCCATTGAGCCTACTCTTATTGAAATCTACAAAGGGGTCTTTAACATGCATGGGATATTGCTCTCCACATACACGGGACAACCTATTTTTCGTCCCTTCCGAAGGACTAGCATCGTTCATTGAGACCATTCTCGCAAATGATGTCAAGAGAGAGTCGGAAAATCAGTCCATGAAATTCTCAACCCAGACGAGGATTGAACCATGATTCTCGGTGTTAGTAGCCCGATGTGTTAACCACTACACCACTGGCTCTCATTCTTAGATTATTCATATACTGGTTTAAACTATGGGTTGAAAATACAATATACAATATTCATATTTTAATTATTCCCTAATAATTTGTTGTAGTTGAAAGTATTAGTTTACAATGGAGATGTAGATATGGCCTGTAACTTCCTGGGAGATGAATGGTTTGTGGAGAGTCTGAATCAAAAGGTATAAAATAGAAAAAAAAACAATCAGGACTCGGTTGCTCAACTTCTGGTTAAAATAACCAATTGGTTACATGTAACCATGGGTTAAAATTTTCAACAAGAGGTTAGAAAACCATAGGTTAAAAATGCCTTGTTCATCTTCATTTTACCTTTTGGTTTTATAACCATTTGGCTAAAATATGACCAACCTTTAACTGTAAGTTAATTATTCCAAAATTCAAATATATCCCATATTTTTTGTTTTATAGATTTCGTAAAATGAATAAAACATGTCTTCCATTCATAAGGGACCATTAGTGGAAATTTATGTTTATTATTTAAGCTAGAACTAGTAAAAGAGAGAAATGCAAGCCTAAAAGCATGATAAGAATCTTAGAACATATTTGTAACACTAAAAACTATTCCATAAAACAATACTAGAATACTAGATAGGTTGTTATATTACATTATTTCTCGCAACTTAAAAAAAAAACATTAAAGGAACGCACCTGCAGACAAAACAAGGAAGTATTTTTCTAAAAATCAAATGACGTCACAATATATTACAAAAATAGACATGTAAAATCGTATCGGACGTGAAAAACAACACCTTTAAAATGTTCTACTTTCATTTGTTAACGAAAGACTAGAAAAGAATTGTTCTGACATGCTAGGCTTTTCTGTTAACCTCTGCTGGCCTATTCGCAACTTGTGTCCCGCAAGGGATCGAAAGTATTTTTTAAAATTTGTTGACAGTTGCATTGCTGTACTTTTTTTTTTATTAATTTTTATTTACACTTTTATGTTTTAGAGCATATGTTTGCTGTATAGGATCGTATAGTTGTGCTTATAACGAATGGTTAAATATTTAACCCTACCCCATGACCAGGGTTAAATATTGCTAGCTTAACCTATGATTTAACCATGAGTTAAAATTAACAAAAAGTTGAACAACCCACTATAACAATCGGTTTAAAGGAGTAGAGCCACGAAGGCCCTAAATCAGCCCGGTATTTTCACTAATTTTTCAACTACTATAAATTGTCAAAAATTTAACTAAAATATGTTAAGGTATGAACAAACTTTTCATATCTGTAAGATTTAGCAAAATATTTACACCACAGGTTTAGCCTTGAGACTTTAAACAGCTCATAAATTTGAAAATTCCTCATTTTTTGCACATTTTCACTGGTTTCACGCGTATTTCGTCAAAACTAGTATTGGCCACATTCCTCGACCATCGTAATTTTTTGATAATGAATTTGTAATATCATAATACACATTTCTATCACAAAATAATTTTGGTCGACAGGTGTGGCCAATTTCATATTCATCGATTTATACATGAAAATCAAGGAAAACTGTCATAAATTGTTATTTTTAACAAAAAAGTCTAATTTTTACCTCAATGCTCTCCTTATTGATAAATAATTGAAGGGGAAAATATTGCAATTCGTGAAATATAAAGACTAATGAACATTAATGCAGCAACAACAGGCAGATATATCAAAGTTGAATTTTTGGGCCATTTTGGGGCCTTCGTGGCTCTACTCCTTTGACCCTTGGTTACATTATTTAACCATGAGTTAGATTTTAACCATAAGTTGAACAACCGGGTCCTGTCAATGTACTTTAGACCAACTTGTTTTTGCAGATACTTTATTTTGTATTTTATTATCAGAGAGTGATTTTAGTGCTATATATCGCTCAACATACCTTTGATTTAAAGAATAGAAAATAATGAGATGTGGAATAAGTGTACGCGACACAGCCCACAATCAAGAGGCAATTCAGAAAAACCACAATGGACAACAGCCAGCAGCCTTTAACAAGGCCAGTAGGAGCTGCTCGCGGTTCTGCAATTGGCCCATGGTCTAAATAAAATGCATATAATTCAAATCCAGTCCAAAAATAGTCACAGATAGACCCCCTTCTTAAACAAGGAACAGAAAACATCCAAAAGACAAGTACAAACAAAAGCTTTGTCAAGTCACATGCATGCATTATTTCAACGAAATCTGCTTCTCAACAGTTAAGTAAGATTTTTTCTAGACCCTTATATTATTAGCTCACCTGGACCGAAGGTCCATGTGATCTATTGCCATCACTTGGCGTCCGTCGTCTGTCGTCGTCGTCTGTCGTTGTCGTCTGTTAACAATTTTTCAAACTACTTCTCCTCTGAAACTACTGAACAGATTCAAACCGAATTTGATCTGGTGGTACATTAGGGTATCCTGCACAGAAATTGTGTGGGGATTTTTGATCCGTCAAAAAACATGGCCGCCGTTGCTTAAAATAGACCAGGGGGGGTCAGACTACTGTTTTTGGCTTGTAAATCAAAAAGTATAAGAGATAGATGAAATCTGATGCCAACCTACTGCTTCAGCATCAAAAGTTCTACAAAAGTCTCCATTGGGTCGAAGTTGTCAGATGACCCCTTTTAGGAGTTACAGCCCCTTAAAGGTGAAAAATAGTGTTTTTCATGTTTTTGCCCTATAGTATGAAAACTATTGCAGATAGAGAAAAGCTTTTGCTTGCTTAAATGTTCAGCTCATTTAGCTCTTCAAAAGTCTCCATAGGGTCGAAGTTGTCAGATGATCCCTTATAGGGGTAACGGCCCCTGAAATAATGTATTTCATGTTTTTGGCCTATGGAATGAAAACTATTGCAGAAAGAGAGAAGCTGTTGCTTGCTTAAATGTTCAGCTAATTTAGCTGTACAAAAGTCTCCATAGGGACGAAGTTGTCAGATGACCCCTTATAGGGGTTACGGCCCCTAAAATGATGTTTTTTCATGTTTTTGGCCTAAAGAAAGAAAACTATTGCAGATAGAGAAAAGCTGTTGCTTGCTTAAATGTTCAGTTCATTTAGCTCTACAAAAGTCTCAATAGGATCGAAGTTGTCAGATGATCCCTTATAGGGGTTACGGCCCCTGAAATAATGTTTTTCATGTTTTTGGCCTATGGAATGAAAACTATTGCAGAAAGAGAGAAGCTGTTGCTTGCTTAAATGTTCAGCTAATTTAGCTGTACAAAAGTCTCCATAGGGTCGAAGTTGTCAGATGACCCCTTATAGGGGTTACGGCCCCTAAAATGATGTTTTTTCATGTTTTTGGCATAAAAAAAGAAAACTATTGCAGATAGAGAAAAGCTGTTGCTTGCTTAAATGTTCAGTTTATTTAGCTCTTCTAAAGTCTCAATAGGATTGAAGTTGTCAGATGACCCTTAATAGGGGTTACAGCCCTTTAAATAACCTTTTTCATGTTTTTGGCCTTTAGAATAAAAACTATAGCAGATAGAGAAAAGCTGTTGCTTGCTTAAATGTTCAGCGCATAAAGCTCTACAAAAGTCTCCATGGGGTCAAAGTTGTCAGATGATCCCTTATAGGAGTTATGGCCCCTAAAATAACAGTTTTTTGTGTTTTTGGCCTATATAATGAAAACTATAGTAAATAAAGAAAAACTGTTGCTTGCTTAAATGTTCAGCTCATTTAGCTCTACAAAATTTAGGGTTGACATCAAGACCAGGTGAGCGATTTAGGCTCTTGGGAGCCTCTTGTTATTAATATTCATGTTTGTTACATTATGTAAATGCTATGCATTGTAGAATTTGAATTTCAGTCTGCCTCACATCTACTTTATAGTAAATGAAACTCAACCATTTTTCTTTTTGACACATTTTGTGAAAAAATATTATTGTAGGTTATGGAGGAAAGAAAAGCCTGGCATTATACACCAGACAATGACAATAATATACAAGTAGCAGGATTTGTTAAACAGTTTGAGAATCTATCCTTGGTTACTGTCAGGGTATGTTTCACAAGTTGTCATTATGATAATACAATGTAAAGTAAATATGACCTCATGAAGCAGAGGTACCAATGGGGCATACAAATGTCAAAAGTCCGAAAGGGCAGAGACAAAACCAGTAAACGAGAACAGGATAAAAAACAGACAACATGTAATAAACGGAAACACAAAAACTACTGAATATCAATAAAAAAAACATGAACTCTAGTCGTAAAGAGAGTGTGAACTTGGGTGCTTTTGAAGAGTAAGCAATTCTTGCTACTATACAATGTAATGTACATATGTACACAAAGTGTCTTTATGGACTTCAGTGATGAAGCCCCCCTTTTCCCATTGCCCAGGTGACAAATGAGTAAATTTTCAAATGACCTCTAGCCAAGTGAAATTTAAACTGAACAAAACAATGTCATCATATCCTTGTTCACAAATGACTAAGTGCATGTTTTAGAACACATCATATTTCTTTACCTAGCAATTATGGTTTCTTGTATTACAGGGAGCTGGTCATATGGTACCAACAGATAAACCCAAGCCAGCACTGATTATGTTTACTAACTTCTTAAAAGACATACCATATGTCTAAATAGTCCTGCAGTGCTGATAGTGTTCAGACAGCTATACGTTCCTTATACACTGCAATATGAGCATTTGCTGAACCTTTAGGTTGACTGATGAAAAATGTGATATTGTTTTTTGCACTTTATTTTATTTTATTTTTTTTTGCATTTAGATAATTTAGATATCTGCTTATTTGTAATTGTGCCATTTATCAACTCTTGATATTCATACTGTATGGTTATATAGCAATAAGATGTGGTATATCAGTTTTGTTATGTGTTATATATGACATATTTGTTGTAATACATATAGATATAGAAACTCTTTATTCGTTCGCACCGCTAAAGACTGGAACCATCTGGAAGACACCATGGTGCAGACCAACAAAACAGAGGAGTTTAAAACTCGTCTCTGTTCGCGGGACTAGACTGGCGCAGACCACCCTCGTCACACAGTAGCCCTAAGGGAATTCTGTGACGTAACAATACAGATACAGATACGTTTTAATGTTCTTCAGTTTGTCAGATTAAGTTTCTACAAAACTTATTCTTCTTTTCACAGTTTAGGCAAATAATATTATATCATATTTATATAAAATAAAATGTAAGGATACTCGACATGAAGGTCATTATATTGTGTATAGATTGATTTCACCATTTAATACAAGTGCACATGTCTATAAACATTTAGAAGTCAGTTTGTAAAGTAAAAAGACATAATAAAAATTTTATTTTATATTTAAATTAACAAAGATGTGTATACTTTTGTGTTTTGTTAGAAATGTCAAAAGACATGATGCCTTATCTTGCATGTTTTCTGTCATTCTGTCCTTCCATCTTTCTGTCCGTCTGTTGCACTATAGGGGTGCTTGTCTTGTGTAATCTGAATCTCAACAAGAGACTCCCAGGAGCCTGAATCGCTCACCTGGTCTTGATGTCAATCCTATGAAGACTTTTTATGGGTACATATCTATATGTTTAAGCAAGAAAAAGCTTATTAGCTCACCTGGACCGAAGGTCCATGTGATCTATTGCCATCACTTGGCGTCCGTCGTCGTCGTCCGTTGTCGTTAACTTTTCTTTGAAAATATTCTCCTCGGATGTCAATCCTATGAAGACTTTTTATGGGTACATATCTATATGTTTAAGCAAGAAAAAGTTTTTTAGCTCACCTGGACCAAAGGTCCATGTGATCTATTGCCATCACTTGGCGTCTGTCGTCGTCGTCCGTCGTCGTTAACTTTTCTTTGAAAATCTTCTCCTCGGAAACGACTGAAGGGATTGCTTTGAAACTTTGAACACTTCATCTATGGGATGTCCTCTACCAAGATTGCACAAATGGTGACCGCCGTCCAAACAACATGGCCGCTGTTACTAAAAATAGACCAGAGGGGTCAGACTACTGTTTTTGGCTTGTAAATCAAAAAGTATAAGAGATAGATGAAATCTGATGTCACGCTACTGCTTCAGCATCAAAAGCTCTACAAAAGTCTCCATTGAGTCGAAGTTGTCAGATGACCCCTTATAGGAGTTACGGCCCCTTAAAGGTGAAAAATAGCAATTTTTATACAACCGCAAAATTTTGCCATCGTATAATGTAATGGCGATGTCGTCGTCGTTGTCGTCTGGGAACATTTGGTTTCCGTGCGATAACTTGAGTAAATGTTGACCAATTGTTTTAAAATTTTGATATGATGTTTGTTACCTTTAAAGGAAGGTTGGTATTGTATTCGGGGTTTGTAGCCCCTACCGTTTAAGAAAAAAGGGCCAAAAGGGGCTAAAACGGCTGTATTGACAAAACTGTTGTAGAATGTTTATTATTCATTCAATTTGAAAATTCTTTTTTTAATGAATTCCTCATTAAATTCTGTCAACTAAATGTGTCAATGATTTTGATATTTATTGCACCGTTACATTGCTACAGGGGGTCAAAAAGGGGCTTCACCCCAAAAATCGACTTTTTTATTTGTGGTCCGATTTTCAAAATTTTTTTTTCATTGGAATCCTTATGAAAATCCCTGCCTGCGTTTTTCAATCAGATTTGCAATATCTCTTACCGTTTTTGAGAAATTAGGGGTCGAAGGGGCAAAAAACGTCATTATTTACAGCAAATAGTTTTACACAAAAAAATTAGTTCTAGTGGGCCAGATAATTGTTATGAAGTGTCAATATGATGATTGTATCCAGAAAAAAGATTGGTAATTGTATTAAGGGTTTTGGCCCCTACAATTTTAGAAAAAAGGGTCAAAAGGGGCTTAAACGGGTGTATTGACAAAACTGTTGTTGAATGTTTATTGTTCATTCAATTTTGAAAATTCTTTTTTTGTTATATTGCTCATTAAATTCTGTTAACTAGATGTGTCAATGGTTTTGGTATATATTTCACTGTTCAATTGCTACTGTGGGCAAAGACGGGCCACGACCATAAACTCAACTTTTTTATTTTTGGTCCGATTTTCTAAATCTTTTTTCATTGGAATCCTTGTTGAGAAATCAGGGGTCAAAGTTCCAAAATTGTAAATTAATAAATATATACAACATGTATAAATAAGGCTTTTTGTATTAGATGTTGATGTAAATACATGTATATATGTGTCAAAAATGCATTTTTAAGTCCACCACAGGATGCATGTGTCAAAAAGCTTTGTAAGTCCACCATGGGCTTCATGTGACCAAAGCAATGGACTATCCATATTGGGCCTCTAACGTACAGGGTTAAACTTGTTGGGGTCGTATCATGCTGCGCTCGGCGTAGCTTTTTATTCATGTTTTTGGATTATAGAATGAAAACTATTACAGATAGAGAAAAGTTGTTGCTTGCTTAAATGTTCAGCTCATTTAGCTGTACAAAAGTCTCCATAGGGTCGAAGTTGTCAGATGACCCCTTATAGGGGTTACGGCCCCTAATATAACGTTCTTTCATGTTTTTGGCCTATAGAATGAAAACTATAGCAAATAGAGAGAAGCTGTTGCTTCCTTAAATGTTCAGCTTATTTAGCTCTACAAAAGTCTCCTAGGGTCGAAGTTGTCAGATGTCCCCTTCTAGGGGTTACAGCCCCTAAAATAAGGTTCTTTCATGCTTTTGGCCTATAGAATGAAAACTATAGCATATAAAGAGAAGCTGTTGCTTGCTTAAATGTTCAGTTTATTTAGCTCTACAAAAGTTTTCATAGGGTCAAAATTGTCAGATGATCTCTTAAAGGGGTTACCGCCCCTTAAAGGTGAAAAATAGCAATTTTTCATGTTTTTGGATTATAGAATGAAAAGTATTACAGATAGAGAAAAGTTGTTGCTTGCTTAAATGTTAAGCTCATTTAGCTGAACAAAAGTCTCCATAGGGTCGAAGTTGCCAGATGACTCCTTATAGGGGTTACGGCCCCTAATATAACGTTCTTTCATGTTTTTGGCCTATAGAATGAAAACTATAGCAGATAGAGAGAAGCTGTTGCTTGCTTAAATGTTCAGCTCATTTAGCTCTACAAAAGTTTTCATAGGGTCAAAGTTGTCAGAGGACCCCTTATAGGGGTTACAGCCCCTAAAATAACGTTCTTTCATGTTTTTGGCCTATAGAATGAAAACTATAGGAGATAGAGAGAAGCTGTTGCTTGCTTAAATGTTCAGTTCATTTAGCTCAAACAATTTTTCAAAAATCTTATCCTCTGACCCCATTTTCATGCTTCAGAGACTCTTTGAACTTAAGACTTTTTTTCGGGCCCTTAACTTAATCCTTGTAAGACTTTCATGGAAGAATAGCAGACAATAGCTAGGCATTTGATATTTTAGATATCGATGAATTAGATAAGGGTCTGTCACCATGTTATCTGACCTTGACCTCATTTTTTACACTAAATGACTGTTAATATTGGTTTTTGTGTTCTCTCTTTTATGTTAAGTTGTTTCTCAATGACTATGATATCTAGGATCATTTTAGTTGGTCCACAGACTCTTCTTGGTGTCATTAAGTCAACTGGACATGACCTTGACTTTTAACCTCTGATCTCAAGAACTTGAGTCCTAGGTTAACTTGTGTGGTTTGTTAAGTTGCCGAAAGGTGAGACATACTTTAAGTGGCCACACTTGTGTATGGTTTTGAATCCTTTGAAAGTTTGTTTCATCCTTGTTAAAAAGTAAAGTTTGGGCACTACAGATTTATGGTTGCTTCATAACATGAAAAAGATGACAGATATATTAATATATGAAGAGCAGTATTTGTGGGCCAGTGGTTGATGTTCGTTATCTTGACCCAACAAAAAAGAAATGCTAATCTCAATATTACAACAGGAAGACTCCATTTTGAGAATAGAACAATGTCTCCTTCATATAGGCATTCTTGTTGTTATGTTAAAAAAAATTAAACTACAAGATATACACTACAAGAGGCTCCCAGGAGCCTGAATCGCTCACCTGACATATGTGCCTGAAGTAAAGGTTATAAGGCAAAATTTATTTAACGTTGAAAGGGTCATAAGATTAATAAGGGGGTCATCTGACAATATGGTGGATCTAAAGGTGCTGATTACTTTTGTTCTCAATCAAAATCTAAAAATCTGTCACCCTTTTTGAGTTATTTGCAAAAAAAATGCAGTTTAACCTAATGTTCTATTTTAAGCCACAGCGGCCATGTTTTACAACCAATCAAAAATCCCCACAACAGTTCTATACTCCTAATAATAATAAACAATAATACCAAGTTTGGTTCCATTTGGACTTAAAGTGTCAGAGGAGTTAACATTTTCAATATAAGGAAATGCAGTTAAAATGCTCAATTTTGACGTTCCAAGGGCAATAACTCCTCAAAGGAAAGGTCCTACAACGTTGACCATGTTACAAATTTTGTAGATCTTGATGCGTTTAACAATATGCAATTTAAATTTCTCAAATATCTTGTATAGTTTTCAAGATATTGAGCTAAATAGGTGCAAAATTTGCAAAAAATCCACAAAAAGGGCAATAACTCCTACATGGATTGTTGGATTTTCTTCAAAATTTCAGAGCTGGTAGATCTTGAGGTGCTGAGCACTTTTGTTCCCAATCAAAATTTTGAAATCTGTCACCGTTTTAGAGTTATTTGCAAAAAACTGCCAATTACCCCTATGTTCTATTTTTAGCCACAGCCGCCATGTTTTACGACCAATCAAAAATCCCCACATCAGTTCTATACACCTAATGCTAATAAACAACTATACTAAGTTTGGTTCCATTTGGACTTTAAGTGTCAGAGGAGTTAACGTTTTCAATGTAATGGGGAAATGCTGTTAAAATGCTCAATTTTGACGTTCTAAGGGCAATAACTCCTAAAAGGAAAGGTCCTACAACGTTGACCCTATTACATATTTTGTAGATCTTGATGTGCTTAACAAAATGCAATTTAAATTTCTCAAATATCTAGTATAGTTTTCAAGATATTGAGCTAAACGGGTGCAAAATTTGCAAAAAATCCACAAAAAGGGCAATAACTCCTACATGGGTTGTTGGATTTTCTTCAAAATTTCAGAGCTGGTAGATCTTGAGCTGCTGATCACTTTTGTTCCCAATCAAAATTTTGAAATCTGTCACCATTTTAGAGTTATTTGCAAAAAACTGCCATTTACCCCTATGTTCTATTTTTAGCCACAGCGGCCATGTTTTACGACCAATCAAAAATCCCCACATCAGTTCTATACACCTAATACTAATAAACAACTATACCAAGTTTGGTTCCATTTGGACTGAAAGTGTCAGAGGAGTTAACGTTTTCAATGTAATGAGGAAATGCTGTTAAAATGCTCAATTTTGACGTTTTAGGGCAATAACTCCTAAAAGGAAAGGTCCTACAACGTTGACCCTGTAAAACATATTTTGTAGATCTTGATGTGCTAAACAATATGCAATTTAAATTTCTCAAATATCTAGTATAGTTTTCAAGATATTGAGCTAAACAGGTGCAAAATTTGCAAAAAATCCACAAAAAGGGCAATAACTCCTACATGGGTTGTTGGATTTTCTTCAAAATTTCAGAGCTGGTAGATCTTGAGCTGCTGATCACTTTTGTTCCCAATCAAAATTTTGAAATCTGTCACCGTTTTAGAGTTATTTGCGAAAAACTGCCATTTACCCCTATGTTCTATTTTTAGCCATGGCGGCCATGTTTTACGACGAATCAAAAATCCCCACAAAAGTTCTAAGCACCGAATGCTAATGAACAACCATACCAAGTTTGGTTGCAATTGGACTTATGGTGTCAGAGGAGTTAACGTTATAAAAAGTTTACGGACGACGGACGGACGACGGACGCCAAGTGATGACAATAGCTCACATGACCCTTTGGGTCAGGTGAGCTAACAAGCAGTGGTGTAGGAAAGAGAGTTGTGAAAAGGAGAACACAAACACTCACAGTTCAGTTACATGTATGAAGAAATACAATTTTATCCTGTGTAGATAACTTTATTAAATATGAATATTTGTTATATGTTCTATATCAGTATACATTAGTCTGAGAATTGTATCAAAGATCTGTATAGCAAGCACCAACGAAAAAATATATACATCAACAAAATGATATACAATCAAGGTCAAGAAGTGTATAAACAAATATATATACTTATAAATGTAATTGGAAGGGTGAATCTGTTGTATTGCACTGCAGTTGTATAAATGATAAAATCAAGATTGTGTTCTTACATCTTATTTTTGGGAAGTAAAGAAATAAGCCAGTCATCCCATTGATGGCAATTACATTTTGGTTGATTTTGAAATAGAAACTTAACAGTATAGAAAATGCATTTAAATCAACTTATAAAAAATTATGAAACAAGACCAATCGATGTCTGGCCCTGCGTCGTACGGCAAAACATTGAACCCTGTATGTTCTAGGCCCAATATGGACAGTCAAAATATTTTGACACTTGCATCCTATGGTGGACTTACAAAGCATATTTGTCACATGCCACCCAATATTGTAAAAATAGACACAAAAAATAGTTTCTATTTTTTCCCCTTTTGGTCCCCTTATTGCTAAACAGAAAAGGTGGGTCAAGAAAATATTGTATCCTCCATTTTGTATCCAATATATGACCAAAATTAACTTGTAAAAAAAAAATTCTAAATCGGACCATGAATTAAAAATGTCACATTTTTGCCCCTTTTGGGCCCCTCGTTCCTAAACAAAAAGAGAGGGGACACCAAAAATCATCCCCACCCTTTAATTTATGGTGAGTAACACTACAGTTAAGTTTCATAGCATTTGGTCAACCAAAACAAGTTATTGTGGAAACAAATAAAAACGTTGCTTTTTTTGGCCCCTTAATGTAGATGGGGTGTATTATAATTTGTCCATAGATTTTTCTTAAATTTTGGTAACAGTTAGTTTTAGAATGGTACTTCAAATCTTGATACTAAAATTAAAAGTTTACCATCAGAATTTTTGTAGAATTGGATTTGAAAAATGTATGTTTTTGGTACATTTTAATATAGAAACAATAGGAAAAATTTATATTTCCTGCTATTAAAATTAATATAATCCATAGATTTTTCTAAAAATTTGTGTAAATCTTTGTTATATAAAGACTTAAAAAAAAAAATTTAATAAAAAAAAGTTCACCAGCAAAATTTTCAAAAAAATTGAAAAATCTTATTTTTCCCTATTAATTCTATACAAATTATCTTCCCTTAAAAAGTAAGGGAAATTATTGAAATTTGAAAATAAGGTATATTAATACCAATTTTTGTGGTATTTGTCAATTTTGATATTTAGTGAGTCCAAAAGAAACCACTAAAATTAACAAACATTATAAAATTCAAAATTATGATAGATGTGCAAAAAAAATGCTCAGTGATAGACACCCCATCTACCTTAAAGGCCCTTAGTTTCTAAACAAAAAAAGAGGGGACACCAAAAATCAGCCCAACCCTTCCTTTTATGGTAAGTAACATTACTATTAAGTTTCATAGCATTTGGTCAACCAGAACAAAAGTTATTGTGGAAAAAATTTTAAAAAGTCATTTTTTTGGCCCCCTTTGGGCCTCTAATTTCTAAACGAAAAAAGAGGGGACACCCAAAATCAGCCCAACCCTTCCTTTTATGGTGAGTAACATTACTGTAAAGTTTCTTAGCATTTGGTCAACCAGAACAAAAGTTATTGCGGAAACAAATAAAAAAGTCACTTTTTTGGTCCCTTTAGGGCCCCTAATTTCTAAACAAAAAAAGGGGGGACACCCAAAATTAGCCCAACCCTTCCTTTTATGGTAAGTAACATTACTGCAAAGTTTCATAGCATTTGGTCAACCAAAACAAAAGTTATTCTGGAAAAAAATTAAAAAGTCGCCTTTTTTACCTCTTTTGGACCCCTAATTTCTAAACGAAATTATAAAATGACCCCAAAAGGGGAGGTGCACAGCTTCAATATATCTGTAATCACTGTGTAAAATTTCAGAAAGATCTAGTGTTTGGTTTTTGAAATTCAGATTACACAAGACAGGCACCCCATAGCGGGACGGACGGAAAGACGGACGGACAGACAGACGGACGGACAGACGGACGGACGGAGTGACCCGACTACTAGACCTGCTTTCGCCTTCGGCGACGCAGGTAAAAATAAAACATTTGTTCAACAAATGAGTAAATTTTCCAATATACCCTTGTTTTGTATTGTATAATACATTAAAATAAAAAAATATTATGTTTTATAAATACTGAATAATAGGTATACGAAAGCAAAAATTAATAATGTGATGGTCTGCATAATAAATAAAGCTTTAGATTAAAAAAAAGATATATTAACAAGTAATACTGTGAGTGAGCTCACAAAAGGATACCCCCCGCTTCATATTGGACTCAAATCTCAAGTCCAATTATCTCCCCTGAATGATGTCAGAGTGCAATGAAAATTCTTCATGCACATCTACATATGATGTACTTCCTTCATGTAAAGTTTCATCAAAATCCATCAAGCGGTTTAGGAGGAGTTGCGCTTACGGGGTCTCCCATTGAATAATGTATTTAATAAGTCTAAGTCCAATTATCTCCCCTGAATGATGTCAGAGTGCAATGAACATTCTTCATGCACATCTACATATGATGTACTTCATTCATGTAAAGTTTCATCAAAATCCATCAAGCGGTTAAGGAGGAGTTGCGCTTACGGGGTCTTCCTTTGAATAATGTATTTAAAAAGTCTAAGTCCAATTATCTCCCCTGAATGATGTCAGAGTGCAATGAAAATTCTTCATGCACATCTACATATGATGTACTTCCTCCATGTTAAGTTTCAACAAAATCCTTCAAGCGGTTTAGGAGGAGAAGAGCTTACGAGTTATGTGGACAGACGGACGGACAGACAGACGGACAGACAGACAGACAGGGTGTTTCCTATATACCCCCCAAACTTTGTTTGCGTGCAATGAAAATTCTTCATGCACATCTACATATGATGTACTTCCTTCATGTAAAGTTTCATCAAAATCCATCAAGCGGTTTAGGAGGAGTTGCGCTTACGGGGTCTCCCATTGAATAATGTATTTAATAAGTCTAAGTCCAATTATCTCCCCTGAATGATGTCAGAGTGCAATGAACATTCTTCATGCACATCTACATATGATGTACTTCATTCATGTAAAGTTTCATCAAAATCCATCAAGCGGTTAAGGAGGAGTTGCGCTTACGGGGTCTTCCTTTGAATAATGTATTTAAAAAGTCTAAGTCCAATTATCTCCCCTGAATGATGTCAGAGTGCAATGAAAATTCTTCATGCACATCTACATATGATGTACTTCCTCCATGTTAAGTTTCAACAAAATCCTTCAAGCGGTTTAGGAGGAGAAGAGCTTACGAGTTATGTGGACAGACGGACGGACAGACAGACGGACAGACAGACAGACAGGGTGTTTCCTATATACCCCCCAAACTTTGTTTGCGGGGGGTATAATAAATATCTTGTTTACAATATAAAGCAATATATCATATCCATTATAAAGTCTTCAAAAAATCTACATTCAATATCACTTTCTAAGACTAACAATATCAGATTACATTAAACAAGTAGCAGATTATGAGCAAATAGTTTAACTGACTAGAAAGTATAAAAAAAAACCTCCAAAAAGTAAAAATAACCTGAATAACGAAATATCTTTGTCCTCAAAGGACATTCAATGCTTGTCACAATAATTATAATAGTAGCCAAGGTGTAGATAATATTAAAATGTGTCTCAAAAATTAAAACAATTTCCATTACAAATAATCTCTAGTATTTTTCAATGTAATACATGTTTGTACCATTTTTGAAAACTGTGTTTTAACAATGGTTATTTGACGCTATTTCAACAATTTGATTATTACACACGTATATAATACTCATCAAATTATATGGCTTACAATGTGCATAGCTTTAAGTGTTCTGTATGATATCAATATTTTCAACAATTAACTAGAGGCTCCCAGGAGCCTGAATCGCTCACCTGATCTCTTATGCCAAAGTTTGAATAAATTTCACAAACTTTCAAGTATACAAAGTTGCAAAACAATTGCTTCAGTGGTTTCAAAGAAGATTTTTGGAAATCATTTAAATTAATAGAAATAACAGTTACAGGGCAATAACTCCTGTAAGGACCTTTTGATGCTGAACAAGTAAAGTTGCTTCGGATTTTCTCTATCTCTTATACTTTTCAAGTTATAAGCCAAAAACAATGGTCCGACCCCCCTGTTCTATTTTTAGCAATGGCGGCCATGTTGGTTGGTCGAGGTGTATATAATTCAAAAACTTGGTAAAGGAAATCCTAAAGATCAAGTGTACCAAGTTTCAAAGCAATCCATTCAAAGGTTTCAGAGAAGAATATTTTTGAAAATCAGTTAAAATTAATGAAAAAAAAACAGTTAAAGGGGAATAACTCTTAAATGGCTGATCTGACAATTTTGACCCTGAAATCATTTTTGTAGATCTCAAGGAGCTTAACAATTCTGCAATGCTAACTTTTCTTCTAGCTCTAACATTTTTCAAGATATAGTCCAAAAACTGCAAAAATGGTCAATTTTGATGATTAAAGGGCAATTACTCCTATAAGGAGTCGTTTCACAACTTCGACTCAATGAAGAGATTTGTAGAGCTTTTGATGCTGAAGAAGGAAGGTTGCTTCGGATTTTCTCTATCTCTTATACTTTTCGAGTTATAAGCCAAAAACAATGGTCTGACCCCCCTGTTCTATTTTTAGCAACGGCGGCCATGTTGGTTGGTCGACATGTATATAATTCACAAACTTGGTAGAGGACATCCTAAAGATCAAGTATACCAAGTTTCAATGCAATCCCTTCAGTGGTTTCAGAGAAGAAGATCTTTGAAGAAAAGTTAACGGACGACGGACGGACAACGGACGACGGACGACGGACGGACGACGGACGCCTAACGATGACAATAGCTCACATGACCCTTCGAGTCAGGTGAGCTAAAAAGGAATTAATTTTTCTATTTTAATATTTACATTTAATTTCATTATTTTTAGCAATTATTAAAGAGGGTAAAAACAAACATTACCTAACTGAGATTTTCAAGCTCAAATATCAAGCATTAAAAAATATAACTGTAAACATAATAATTTTTCTTTCAATGTCGATCCCTTTCTTAAATGTTAGTACATGTACAAGAATAAAAATTAAAAGGTAATGAATAACAATTTATCAGGGCAACAATAATTATTAAAGTATAAACACAAATTGGATGGTCTCACCCCGGGGGTCTCACTAATAATGGTTAAAAAAATCTTTTTAAACAATACAAGTATACAAAATCTACCAAAATTTATATGTTTACAGTAAAACACTCAAAAAAATAATCAACTAATAAAAGACCTCTCTTTTTAACATTAAAATAAAAAACAATTGCTTTCGGCATATAGTTTTTTTTAGGAGGGGGGAGAAAGATTTGGTTAAATGTTCGTGGAAGACATAGCAGAATAAAAAAAACTTTTAACTTGACTATTTTCTGTAATATCTGCTATTCAGTTTTCAAAAATACTTAGGATCACATTACATTTTAACCAGGATTGTAAAAAAAATATACAACAAATTTGGTCCTGATACAGAAGTCTGTTTTTCCTACTAATTATTTTTTTAGTTTAATGGAAAGATAAAGAGCAGGATCTTGTGAAATCTTGCCTTTACTTGTAAAATGAAACCTGGATGTAATAAATTAATTTTTATCCTTTCCACACAAAAGTACTAAAATTTTTGTTGTAAAGGTTAAATTTGTTATGATCATCAGATAAATGTAAAAATACTAAATATCCTGTTTAAAAGATCTACATTTAGCAATAATCACAATTTCCATAATCCCACAAACTCTCGCCATTCAACATTTTTTTTGAACATCATATGACAAATGTAACATCCTTTTCCTTTCTATATAATAGTTTCTTGTTTATACAAGTATAAAAGTCTTCAGTGCATAATTCATCACCATTCCCCCTGACACACGCTGATGTATAGCTGCAGTTATCCCCCTTGTATAGAGGGCAGGATTAACCTATTGCTTGAGGTTCTTTAAGGCCTCTCGGAGAACTCCTACTGTGAAGTCTACGTCTGCCTTTGTTATACACATTGGAGGCTTAATTCGTAGAACCTGCAATACAGATTGCATACTTTTTATTTATCATATATGATGGTCAATAAATACTGTGAGCAAGGTCACAAAAAATACCCCCACACCCACCCATTTATAATGAGCGCTATATTGAAAATAAATTAAAATCTAATAATCTCCTATCATTGATGTCTGATAGCATGAAAATTCTTCATACACATCTCCATATAATGTTCTCCCTTCATGTTGTCTCGTCAACATACATCAAGAGGTACATGATATGTGGAGACACATGCCTTGTTCTCTCCTGGTCCTTATAGCACCTTGGAAATGTGATGCTATCTAGTTCAAATGTGATGCTATCTAAAATCATCTTTTATATATTCTATAGTGGTCCTCAATTTATCCCTAAATCATCTGTTTTTAGCTCACCTGACCCGAAGGGTCATGTGAGCTATTGTCATCGTTAGGCGTCCGTCGTCCGTCGTTAACTTTTCTTCAAAGATCTTCTTCTCTGAAACCACTGATGGGATTGCTTTGAAACTTTGTACACTTGATCTTTAGGATGTCCTCTACCAAGTTTGTGAATTATATACAGGTTGACCAACCAACATGGCCGCCGTTGCTAAAAATAGAACAGGGGGTCAGACCATTGTTTTTGGCTTATAACTCGAAAAGTATAAGAGATAGAAAAAATCCGAAGCAACCTTCCATGTTCAGCATCAAAAGCTTTACAAATCTCTCCATTGAGTCGAAGTTGTAAAAAGACTCCTTATAGGAGTTATTGCCCTTTAATCATCAAAATTGACCATTTTAGCAGTTTTTGGACTATATCTTGAAAACCGTTAGAGCTAGAGGAAAAGTTAGTATTGCAAAATTGTTAGGCTCATTGAGATCTACAAAAATGATTTCAGGGTTAAAATTGTCAGATCAGCCGTTTAAGAGTTATTCCCCTTTAACTGTTTTTTCCATTAATTTTAGCTGATTTTCAAAAATTTTCTTCTCTGAAACCACTGAAGGGATTGCATTGATACTTGGTATACTTGATCTTTAGGATGTCCTCTACCAAGTTTGTGAATTATATACACCTCGACCAACCAACATGGCCGCCATTGCTAAAAATAGAACAGGGGGGTCAGACCATTGTTTTTGGCTTATAACTCGAAAAGTATAAGAGATAGAGAAAATCCGAAGCAACCCTCCATGTTCAGCATCAAAAGCTCTACAAATCTCTCCATTGAGTCGAAGTTGTAAAACAACTCCTTATAGGAGTTATTGCCCTTTAATCATCAAAATTGACCATTTTAGCAGTTTTTATACGACCGCAAAAAATTTGTGGACGTATTATGGTATGATGCTGTCGTTGTCGTCGTCGTCGTCGTCGGTGTCTGTTAACTTTTTAGTGTTTCCACAATAACTTTAGTTTCAGTTATCCGATTGCTATGAAACTTGACAATGATGTTCCTTACCATAAAAGGATGAATGGGATTGATTTTGGGGGTCCCCCCGTTTTTCGTTTAGAAATTAGGGGCCAAAAAAGGGCAAAAAATACTACTTTTTTGTTTGTTTCCACAATAACTTTAGTTCTAGTTATCCGATTGCTATGAAATTTGACAGTGATGTTCCTTACCATACAAGGATGAATGGGATTGATTATGGGTGCCCCCCCTTTTTTTGTTTCGAAATTAGGGGCCCAAAAGGGGCAAAAAAATCAAATATTTTACTTGTTTCCATCATTACTTTGGTCCTACATTGTAGTTGGCCTATTGTTGTGAAATTTGTCAAGAATGTTTCTAACAATAAAAGAATGAACCTGATGAATTTTTGCGCCCCCTTTTTCTCTGTTGTGTAATTAGGGGACAAAAGGGGCCAAAATCAAAACTTTTTTATTTGTGGTCCGATTTTGAAAATTTTTTTGCATGTTTGTTCTTGTCAAATAGCGGATACAAAATTAAGAATTAATTTTTGCGACCCACCCTTTTTCCCCATATTACGTAATTAGGGGCCAAATGGGGCCAAAATCGAAACTTTTTAATTTGTGGTCCGATTTTGAAAATTTTTTTTGCAAGTTTATTCTTGTCAGTTAGTGAATCCCAATTTGAGTATTTATTTTTGCGACCATCCCTTTTTTCACTTGTTTTGTAATTAGGGGCCAAAAGGGGCTGTAATCAAAGCTTTTTTATTTCTGATTTGTTTTTGAAAATTTTTTTTGCAAGTTTATTTTTGTCAAGTAGCGAATCCAAATTTGAGAATTTATTTTTCCCACCCCTTTTTCACCTGTTACGAAATAAGGGGCCAAAAGGGGCCGAAATTGAAACTTTTTTTAATTTTTGTCCGATTTTGACAATTTTTTTGCAAGTTTATTCTTATCAAGTTGCAGATACATTTTTGTGTCCCCTTTTTTTACTGTTACATTATTAGGGACCAAAAGGGGCCAAAATTGTAACTTTTTTATTTCTGGTCCGATTTTCAAAAAATTTTTTGCATGTTTGTTCTTATCAAATAGCGGATACAATATTAAGAATTAATTTTTGCGACCCCCCCTTTTTCCTCCTATTACGTAATTAGGGGCCAAATGGGGCCAAAATCGAAACTTTTTAATTTGTGGTCCGATTTAGAAAAAAGAATTTTGCAAATTTATTCTTGTCAGGTAGCGATTCTAAATTTAAGAATAAATTTTTAGGGCTGTAATCATAATTAAAAAAAAATTCTGGTTCGATTTTTTGATTTTTTCCCCAAACATTATTCTTTTAAAGAGTAGAATACAACATTCAAAATATATTTTTACCCCCTTGGTCGAAAGTCCATCAGAGAAGCATGTGTCAAAAACCTTTGTAAGTCCACCATGGGCTGCATGTGTCCAGAGCAATAGACTATCCAATTATTAGGCCTAAAACGTACAGGGTTCAACATGTTGCGGTCGTATCATGCTGCGCTCGGCGAAGCTTTTTATTGGACTATATCTTGAAAACCGTTAGAGCTAGAGGAAAAGTTAGTATTGCAAAATTGTTAGGCTCATTGAGATCTACAAAAATGATTTCAGGGTAAAAATTGTCAGATCGGGCGTTTAAGAGTTATTCCCCTTTAACTGTTTTTCATTAATATTAACTCATTTTCAAAAATCTTCTTCTCTGAAACCACTGAAGGGATTGCATTGATACTTGGAATACTTGATCTTTAGGATGTCCTCTACCAAGTTTGTGAATTATATACATGTCGACCAACCAACATGGCCACTGTTGCTAAAAATAGAACAGGGGGTCAGACCATTGTTTTTGGCTTATAACTCGAAAAGTATAAGAGATAGAGAAAAACCAAAGCAACTTTTATTATTCAGCATCAAAAGGTCCTTATAGGAGTTATTGCCCTTGAACTTTAAACTGATTTTCAAAAATCTTCTCTGAAACCACTGAAGAGATTGTTTTGCAACTTTATATGCTTGAAAGTTTGTGAAATTTATTCAAACTTTGTCATAAGAGATCAGGTGAGCGATTCAGGCTCCTGGGAGCCTCTAGTTTATCCTTTAATCAGTTATTTCACACACTTCTTAATTTCATCCGTAATGAACTATCCCTAGAACAGATCTCCCATGTTTCTAGACTTAAAAATTGAAATTGTATAGAGCTTTTACTTAAGATATTTGTAAGTTGTAAAACATTAACAGTGTCTTGGATGGTTTGTCATTAAGTAGACATCAGAATCAAATTTTACAGGCAGAAGTGGTAAAGGTTTACTGCTGTAATTGACCTGAAGATTTTATAAACAGTTGAATAAACATGTATATCTGTAAAGGTAGGGGTTTTGGCACAGACTGGTGCCCTCAATTAAAATCTTGATGTTAATAAAATGTTGCTGAAAATCTCCTGTCTTTTAATCCAATCTCCAGGAAAAAAAATTACAGCTTTGTTGTCCTAAAATGATAAAGGATGATAACACTACAATTTTAAGTTAACTCGAGTGTAAGGGTTGTTGAGACATATTTCAATACTTACATTGCCAAAGAATCCACCTTTGCCCACTAGAACTCCCATATTTTTAGCCTCCTCCCACAGTGCATTGACCTTTTCTGCTGGTAATGGTGTTCTGCTCACCTGTAACAATATAATTTGTTTATTAAGTAGATGATGTTATATTTATGCATAAATTCATGTTGAATGATAAAAAATGTTTAAAGATTTTCTAATATCTTGAAAACTACAATGTATGTCAGACTTAGGTGCACTTTAAAAAATTAAATTGCATTGATATTAAATAGTAATAATTGTACATGGCACCACCTCCATAAATCAGTGGTATTATATGAATCATTATTTACTTCATTTATCTGATGGTTCATATACTGAAAATGTTAAATCTAATTTATTACCAATGTTGTTTACTGAGTCTTTAAGCATTCCAGTTATCATGTAAAGGGATGGCAAAAAAAACCTTTTAATTCCACAATGGTTTTGTTAGTGATTGTGATTTGTTTTTTTGAAGTGTCTAAAAGGCTAAAATCAAATCATTGACAATGACTCTTAAAGAATTAATTTGGAAAAAGAAAGATTTGTAAGAAGCAGAGGTACCAATGGGGCATCCGAATGTCAAAGTCCGAAGGGGCAGAGACAAAACCAGTAAACACAAACAAAGGACAGGATGAAAAAACAGACAACATATAAAACACGGAAACACAAAAACATCTGAATATAAATCAACAATGCAAACTCTAGCCAAAATGAGAGTGAACTCAGGTGCTCTGTATGTAAGATCATTAAAGACCATGATAGAATTGACTGTCACACATTGCCTGAACATAGATATACTATAAACTGTCACCCATTGACTGAACATATTTATACTATAAACTGTCACCCATTGCCTGAACATATTTATACTATAAACTATCACACATTGCCTGGATATATTTATTCTCTAAACTGTCACCCATTGCCTGAACATTTTTATACTATAAACTATCACACATTGCCTGAACATATTTATTCTCTAAACTGTCACACATTGCCTGAACATATTTATACTATAAACTATCACACATTGCCTGAACATATTTATTCTCTAAACTGTCACACATTGCCTGAACATATTTATACTATAAACTGTCAAACATTGCCTGAACATATTTATACTATAAACTGTCACCCATTGCCTGAACATATTTATTCTCTAAACTGTCACACATTGCCTGAACATATTTATACTATAAACTGTCACCCATTGCCTGAACATATTTATACTATAAACTATCACACATTGCCTGAATATATTTATTCTCTAAACTGTCACCCATTGCCTGAACATTTTTATACTATAAACTGTCACACATTGCCTTAACATAGATTCACACATTGCCTTAACATAGATTCACACATTGCCTGAACATAGGTATACTGTAAAAGTGTTTACCTTATCTGTGACCATTTCCATCCCTATCATGAGTCCTTTGCCTCTTACATCCCCTACAATCTCAAATTCATTCTGAAGGTCTTGGAGTTTATTGATAAAATAGGTTCCAACCACATGGCTATTTTCCTGCATTTTCTCTTCTTCAATAACCTTAAAATATTAAGATGTCAAATAAATAAACACCAGTGGTGGATTTATGGGAAGGGGGGCTTTTGAATTTTCATTTGATTGAATATATTGGAAACCATTAAAGCCTATAAAGGTAAAGGCCACTGGTTGGTTAGTTCATAGCCTCCCTTAGCAAAATGTCTAAATAGGTTGCTGGTAATCACACAACAAATCAAACACTTATCATTATCACTTTGGTATCTAAGTTCACTAAAAATGACTCAGTTTTCATCTTTGTACTCTTACTAATAACAAACAACTAATAGTGGTATAAAGTAGCACACAAAAAATGAAAACTTTCTTATTATCATCATTTGTGGTGTTCAATATTTTATGTTTGGGCCACATTTAAAAAATTGTTGGTTTGCCATAGCCCGAGTGGCATAAAAAAATTTGGGTCGGTCGGTAGGTAATTTTTTTTTTTTGTAAAGACCTTGAATCTTTATTACAGTTTTAGAAAATAAATGAATATGCATTATATTTGGGGTTTATATGAGTACACATTTTATTTTTCAGGCATGTGAATCCACTTTTACATGTCAGAAATAATTTGCCCCTTTGCCGACCTGATTTGTCTACAAAAAAATTATCTGTGCAGCATGGTTCCATTTCACGCTAATGTATATCGTAGTATCATTGAACTTAGAATGTTCTTTATATATATGCTTATACTCAATCAAATCTGTTATTACATCACATGCAATTAATTAATTTGTCAGAGAATTTGATGCATGCATGAATAAAATCATATATCACATATTGTTTTCTTCTCTCTGTGCACTGCTATATGTTTATAAGAAATAAAGTTTTCAGATTTACAGCCATTTCATTGATAATTTCTCTTGAAATGCCTTTCCAGTCAGGACCTAAAAGTTACAATACTCATGTTTAAGTTTATCATCATCATTGTCATCCTTTATCAAGTACATATATGTTTTTGACACTGAAAATACCAAATTGATAGTTTTGTTCAACTCCATCATGCCCATTTTTTTTGGCTATTTTAAGAAGCACCTTTTCATAAAAGGTAACACATTTCAGATTAATTGATTGATTGATTGTTGTCTGCTTCATGTCCATTTCAGATTAAAAACAGGCTTTTCATTTTCATTATGACAAAACAAACTGAATTGAATGTAATTTGAAACAGTAAATGTCCTTCCACCCCCTTGAATGTATTAAACACAATGCAATTAATTATAACTCAAGACATGTTGAATACAATCCATTAATTTTAAACAATAGCAAATAAATAGCATAAATCAGAATGACAGAAAAGATAGTTGATTGGTTCTCTTCTTTACAACAAGTCTCAACATGCTCAAGATCAGCATCACTATGACAAGATGTACATGCTATTCCATCTGTTGTTGAACAGTCAAATGCTGGCAGCCCGGCTAGGGAAAGTACAATTGATATGTTGTTAACTGTTACTTGTAAATGCTGATTTTACTAACTTAAGTAACCATGGTCAGGAACAGCCATTGAAGTTAAAGAAATTTGAATAGGAAAACTTTATGTTAATTCAGCACATACAAAACAGTACAACATAACATAACCTCTGACTGGTTAGCTTTTACTGAATAAAGTTTTATTTTATTACTGAATAATGTCGAAGTGTCAGGTCATTTAATACTATTAAGAAATTTCCCTGCTTTATGTATTTCTTTTAGGATGATTACAATCTGCATTGTGGGTCAACAATGAATTTTACCCGGGAATTTTACATATATCAATTTCTTCAATGTCAAGTAATTTTCACTGGTTCTAAAGTATCTGGCACAAAAGTTTCTGACAATATTTGACAGTTCAACCTCAGAGTTCAAAAAGGACTTCGTCGTAATATTTTGTGTTTCGGGTGTTGTTTTAATTAATCTCCTGAGTGTCAGACGTGTCATGTTGGTACAAACGAACACTGATGCAAAATTATTTGTCCTGTTTTATTTAAATACATGGGCAAAGGGCGGGTGTAAAGTCAGACATTATATAATTCATGAAGCGATTTTGTTTTTTGACAATTGGAGATGGTGTCGACTGATACTTTTTCATAAATCAGCAAAATGAACCAGATTCCACAAAACTAATCTTGCGAGCGCTTTAAATTACGCAATTACGTAAAGCATTTCAGAGATCCAAAATGATTGAAGTAAAAGAAAATCGGACATGGAAAAAAATTTTGATACCAATAAAAAAAAAATGAGGAGAATTTTGTCAATAAAAACTTTTCAGTCGGGGGGTTAAAATCGGGTTGGTCGGGCTATGGCAAACAAACTTATTTTTAATTATGGCCCTGACCAAATCCAATAAGGTTTACTTGACAACATGAAAATATCACACCGTGAAATTTCCATTGTTTATAGTAAATTACTTATGATAGTTAGGTAACATGAAGCTTGTAAATACATTCTCATCACTAACATCAATAACAGCACTGCCTACAGCTGAAGCCATAGGGTTTCCTCCATACGTGTTGAAGTGCAGGGCTGCACCCATGGTTTTAGCAATCTCTGGAGTAGTTATCACAGCAGCCAGGGGAAAACCATTTCCTATACCTTTAGCCATAGTAACTGTCAACAACAAAAATATATTTCTTATGCTGCCATTTTATTCTTTCTGCATTGAAATTATGAAGTTGGTCGAGAAAACATGATGGAGATGCATTTGTGCTAGAATAGTACAAAAGTATACAAATACCAAGTTTCATCAGCTTAGGAATTGTTGTTATTGAAAATATATATGGCAGTGCCCAAAAACTGTTTCCTGCATTAAAGTGAGGTTGTGGGATCTGGTAAAGCAAAACTTGAATTACCGGGGTAACTCATAATTTCTTTTTTCTCATCAGAAAAACTGTTCTTCTCAACCAACATAAATCTGAAACAAATCGGCTTAAGGTAGATGGGGTGTCTAAAAATTTATCCATACAATTTTCTTAAAATTTGGCCAAAGTTAGCTCTAGAATGGTACTTTAAATTTCGCAATAAAAATTAAAAGTTCACCAGCGGAATTTTTGTAGAAGTGACTTTGAAAAATGCATGATTTTGGTACTTTTAACATAGGATAAATAGGAAAAATTCAAATTTTCTTCATCTAAGAAAATCTACTCCATAGATTTTTCTAAAATATTGTAAAAATTTTTGTTTTGTATTCTTTTCTGAATATACTAAATAAAAAAAATAAAGTTCACCAGCAAATTTTTTGGAAAAATTGAAAAATGTGCTTTTTCCCTATTATTTCTATACAAATTATCTCCCCTAAAAAAGTACGGGAAAATATAGAAATTCATAAAGAAGGTGAGTTTTATCCAAATTTTTGTTGTAATTATACATTTTGATGTTTACCTAGCCGAATAGATATCAATTAGAATAGCTAGCATTATAAAATTAAAAGTTATGATAGATGTGCAAAAAGATGCTCAGTGATAGACACCCCATCTACTTTAAAGACCATGCCTCAAGTACTTTCCTAAAATTATGTCTAAACAGAAGAGATATTCTTTACTACTGTGCCTAAGTTAAGCGTCCTAGAATTTTTGTGAAATGTTGCAAAAATGATAATATTACCAATATCAGGCATGACATCATGTCCCTGGAATCCCCAATAGTCTGTACCAGTCCTTCCAAATCCTGTCTGTACCTGTTAATACACAGATTTCTTAATACTAAAATTTTCTTGTTTATCAGTCATTTTAGGCAGGAGCAAAATAGAGGATGTGCTCATAATACAACACTTACAATATTGCTTATGAACATGCATTACTCTGGATTTATTTATTTACCCTTAAAAGCATTTGTATTGATACTGTGTTTTATGCATATTGGTGTAAAAAAAGGATATTGAAATTGTTTTTCCAAATTTTGTATATAGTTTACTAGTTTTTTCTTCTATTCTAAAAATCTCCAATTTTATTACATCATTGATCCTGATTTGTACCTTTCTTAAATCTAGCATCTGTGTAATGAACTATGTAAGATATTGGAAAACTTGTTATCAAAACCTTCAAAAAGTTCATACAACTTAATGTGCTTAAGGTAGATGGGGTGTCTAAATAGTTATCAATAGAATTTTCTTAAATTTTGACCACAGTTAGTCCTAGACTGGTACTTTAAATCTCAATAATAAAATTAAAACTTCACCACGAGAATTTTTGTAGAAATGTCTTTGAAATATGGATGATTTCAGTACTTTTTATATAGGATCAATAGGGAAATAGGGAAAATTATAATTTCTTTTACCTAAAAAAATCCACTCCATAGATTTTTCTTAAAATTTGAGAAAATCTTTGTTTTCAAAGGATTTTTAAATATACTAAATAAAAAATAAAGTTCACCATCAAAATTCTTGATAAAAGTGAAAAAATGTGTTTTTCCTTATTATTTGTATATAAATTATCTCCCCTTAAAAAGTACGGGAAAATATTGAAATTCGCAAAGAAGGTGTATTTAATCCTAATTTTTATTGTAATTCCAATTTTGATGTTGACCTAGCCCAATAGAAATCAATTAGAATCACAAGCATTATAAATTCTAAAGTTTTGATAGATGTGCAAAAAAGATGCTCAGTGATAAACACCCCATCTACCTTAAGTTAATACATGTATGTTCAAAGAATTATCTAATATACCTTGAAATTCAATCAGAATTCTTGTACAGGAAGTTAAACATTCTTTATAAACAGTGCTTTGTCTAGAATTGGTCAATATAAAAACGCAGGCTTTGAACAGCTTTAAACCCTATGTTTTGATTGTTTATCTTCAATTTCTCTATCATGTATTTCACAAACCTCATCAGATATACACACTCCTCCATATGATTTAACCATCTCAAAAGCTCGCTTTAGGAAGTTCTTTGGGAACTGCACTGTTCCTCCTACACCCTAAAGATCAATGATAATTTTTACATTACATGTATTACAAATTATATCAAAATATATAACTCTATCTCATTTGTTGCTATTTAGGTTTTTTAAATAATAATTTTCTCAGATTTTCACATTATTTGAGCTATTTTTGTTTATCATACAGAAGAAAACCAGTAGCATACTACTTCAAAGATGCTAAAGAATGCAAATTCTACTTTTCCTATATGATTTTTTGTGAAGTTGCACAAGTTTAAGTCCATTGTACACAATATTAATCGAAATTAAAGTAATTAATTTTAAAGAATGTTTGAAAGCAATAACTTTTTTGCTCTACCCATTCTTACATATTCGTTTTATATAAATCCATTACTAGTACATGTATACCTGAATAGATTCAGCAAAGAATGGTCCACATTTGCCCTTGGGAAGGGAATACTGAATGGTGTCCTTTAACTGGGCCAAATATTGGTCTCCTGCCTCGCACTGACCTTCAGCACAGGAGCAAGGTCGACCAACAACCTTGAAAATTTAAATAAGACAACTTACACGACATAATATACAGTCTTATAAATAGAAATATTAAATACAAAATCGAAATTGATCAATTCTGATTTCCAATATTATAACGTAGCTGTAACATTATAAAATGATCAATGGTTCTTAGCATGATAGTTTTATGCCTTTCCTCACAGAAGTTCAGCTGTGAAACTTCTGTAAATATCCTCTTCCAATTCAATTGCTCATAATCTTTTTTAATTATGTTATTGAAACGAACAAAAATTGAGTTTTTGGCCTTATTGAGAAGCTGTTTACTGAAGGCATCTGGTATTCACTTTAATCATGATTAATTCAAAATAAAATCAATATCAAGAAATCATTGTTTTATTCAAATTTAACCACATTTTATGAGATAAATGTGTAATATTATAAAGATTTTGTCAGTAACTATCAACTCTGAAATAAGTCTTATACCGTAACTATTCATGTGGGTATAATTTAGCTGTCAAAAACTGATTTCTGATGAAATTCTTTCTCTAATTATACACTAAAGCTTCAGCATCTTATTTTGAAATACTTGGTGATTTCACAATTAATTACATGTAGTGTTTGCTTATTCTAAGCATGTCTAAATGACAAATATTGATTGGTTTAGAAATCAAGAGATTTATTTCAATTAATTCATGTAATTGAAAATAAACTATTTATGAAATGGTCTAAAATTCCAATCGTTAACAGAAAATCTTTGGTGTCATAATTAATATAAAGGAGAAAAACATTTGGTTCAACAAACATTAAATCTATTAAATAAATAGTATGCGTTAGGTTTATTGATTGTTCCATTAATTTTTTGCATATTTTATAGAAGTATATAATAAAAGAAGAATACCTGAGATGGCAAGTCCCGACATTTATCTCCACCCCAAGGTCCTCTGTAAGGATCTGGATTCATATCTTATAGAAGTATAAAATAAAAAAAGAATACCTGAGATGGCGAGTCCCGACATTTATCTCCACCCCAAGGTCCTCTGTAAGGATCTGGATTCATAGACTACAAAAATAAAATAAAACTATCAGAGAATTCAGTGTACAATTTTATTGGTAGTAATCCTACAATTTAAAACATGCAAATGTCAAAGCAATACAAGCAATCTGCCATATTGCAGCATACGAAATGATACATACCAAAATAATCGGTGTGTTTGTTTTGTGTGGAGAATTTTTGTAGTTGCAGCTCTAAGTCTGTGGTTGCTTTCCAATTAAGGAATTCAAAAGGACCAATAGTGCAGTTCAAAGTCTGTGCTTCCAAGTAAACCCTGTCTTTTTTGGAATTCAACATTATCAACAGCGCATAGCTCTCTTATTATGACAGTGTGTTCCCTAGTTGTAACATCTCTCTCTGGGATTTAAGCCTTAAGATACTGAATGGGCTCTGATTATACCTTCATAAGAATATAAATACAGAATTTTATTGGTATCCTTAATTGAACTTTGTATATTGATATTAACTCCTTGCCTGATTCATTTTATACTAATATTTATGCTTCCCTTGGGGAAACTATTGTAATCCTCCTTCATGTCAGCTAATAAAAGAAAAACATTTAGTATTTAAAATAGTCAATCAATGAAATATTGAATTTGAAATATATACTGAAAAAAAAAACTCAAAAGATAAACCATAAGGCATTGATTGGTAAAATGAAAAAATAAAGAAAAAGCTTTTATGAGCAAATTCAAAATTGATTAAACAACATTAACCGTCATTGTGAAAATTAATTTTCATCGCAAAAGCCATAGTGGTTGAGCAAACTAACCTGATGAATACCCAGACCAGTGGGACTGTTGAATCTCCATGTGGACAGAGCAGTTAATCCCATAAGGTATGGGCTAGCACCATGGTATGCATTCCTACAATTAAAAGTCAATTATTCATGACATTTTTGATGTCTTGCTATTGTTTTTTGCACTATTTTATACCACTAAAAAGTACTGTTTTCTTATAATATTTAACTGTTTCTACTTCAAATTGGACTGATTTTGTTTAATATTGGGCAGCAAGAATAATTGGTTTTTTTTAAATTTACTATTTCCAAAATTCATGTTTGAAGCGAAAAATGCCAAAAGTATAAAATTCGAAAAATTTTGTATTAATTTTTCTATGCCTAGACTGACACCTGTAATCTTTATCATTACTGTCTTTGCTATTATCTCCATGGCTAAAATGAACTCAAATGAAAATTGCATATGTTTTAAATGCATATAGGAATGATAAAGAAGTATGTTCGGAAAGGGCCAAAAACGGCCCTAAATTTAAATTCGAGACAGCTACAAAATAATGCTGCTAGAGTGGCCATAAGACTCTGTACTGTATAAAATGTTACAAATTGTGCATGAATTGTTTACTTTCGTGAACAGCAGAGACCTTTAAAGTTAGTGAACTTCTTTAAAAATCGTTATTTTTGACATATTTAGCCTCTTTTTCTGTAAAAAATGTTGAATATAATGTTGGCCGCATATTCTGACCAAAATTATTATTTGGTTAAAATATTCACTTTTAAGTAATAAATAAAATAAACAAAAATCTATGTTGGTCAGGGCATGCGGCCACTTTTGATTTTGGCACAATAGTTGTGAAAAGGGGTAAAAAATGGACTAAAATGAAGATTTTCCTAATTTTTCTCATATTTAGAGGGTCACTGAAGGTAACAACACAATTTTATCAGTAGAAAACTATTATATTTGTCAAATATAGGTATTCTGTGAGTTATTTTCATTGCATTCTATTAGATGTCTTGAATATGAAAAATCAGCCCAATTACAGAGCCAATTATAGGCCTTTGTGAACATACTCCTTTTAAATTTTTAATCATTTTATGGCTTAAAATAACATCATAGTGCTTTTTTCATTTATATGTAAAATATAAGCATAAACAGACCACTCCACAGTTTTGGGCTTATTGTAATAACCATGATATCAGGTGAAGCTATCTGATAAAGATTGTTTTTCATAGTTTTTAAAAATACAATTATTTCTAGCAGTCTTATTACAGCAATGTGTCCTTGTCTATCTTTTTAAATAAGGTGCCATCATCATATAGAAATTCATGAGACGAATTAGAGAAAGTAGCTAGAACCAGAGTAAACCAGATATTTGTATGTCTATTGAAAGTTGAAACCATTAAGATCTGACCCGACCATGGATTTCAATATTATTTATTCAAACCATCTTATATGCTTCATTTAACTGAAGTTAATGACCTTGTAACTTGAAAGATTTTCAGTGATTAAAAACAGGACCTTTGAATTTCAACTAGTTCCTGTTGGGGTTTTTTCAGTGAATTTTTTTATTGTGTTTAGTTTAACCTAGAATGCAGACAAGGTCAAAAAAGTGTCTAGCTGGCAAAAATCTGTGATTTCGTTTATAAAATTTGACAGAATTTGCTTTTAATTTTAATATTAAATTTCAAAAAATGATACTTAATCACTGCTTAAAATTTTATACATGTATCCCTTATAATTTTCTAGTTTTATCTGTCACAATATCATTTATCAAAATCTGTGATTTTCTATAAAAAATCAAAGTATTTCCAACATCTTCTACAAATGCTAGCTGTCATATCTGTACTATAAATAGCTTTTGAGTTAGTGTTCACAGGATATTGTTGATGGATATGGGGACCATCGGAGGAATGAGAGGATCTAAGTGAAAACTTCAGGGCGTCCACAAACCTGATAAAGATGTTTAGTAAATATAGCATATCTAATGATAGCTTTACCAACATCCCCCTTTTGAAGAGAAACAGGGTAAGGGCAATATTTTTCATTCATCACCCTAGTTTGTGTGTGACACAGATGCGTCTTTCCTGATAAAGTACTTTTGGAGGGAAAGACACTCTTGGCTGCACATCCACTAGGGTGATAACTGCTACATTATATTGAATATTAATAGGATACACAAAATCAGCAAAAGCATAAGATGTCACATGTAAAATCTCAAAAGAGGGTGACCTAGTCTAGTTTAAACATATTTATTTATCCTGGATTGTGAACCAAGCTTTATGCTTATGTAAATCCCTCTCCAGCTAGCAGTTTGCGAGTGTGGCTTTTGCAGCAGCCCCCGTTTACTCCTCTTATCGAACTCTACAAAGGGGTCTTTAATGTGCATGGGATATTGCTCTCCACATACACGGGACAACCTTTTTTCGTCCCTTCCGAAGGACTAGCATCATTGACCTAACCATGCTACCAAACAGTTTCCAGTTGACCCCGTGAAATATCACATGTCATGTGACTTTTTCTGTGAATCACAATTAATAAGATTTCTATTACACATACCAAAACGCGATATAAACAGTTAATTTGGATATGCTATATATCGATATTTCAAGGAGTAACCTCTCATCAGTAGCATTTAAATCAAAACATTGGAAGGTCAAATTCCAAACTGTTGCAAAAAAAGTACTCAAAACCAAAACATTCGAACAAGGAAGCCAAATCCAGCACCGAGGATATCCACCATGTATATGAATATACATGTATAATATAATTGTTAGTAAAAAAAGGTTTGTTTAAGAACATTTCAGTAAAGTAAATTTACCTGAGAGAGATTGCATCAAAGACACCTGTATACATTCTGGCCATTAAAAGGGCAAGGTCATTGGCTTCTGATCCACTGTTTGTGAAATAGACCACCTGAAAATAGAATGATAACCATTCTTGATACAGTAAAAACTCATTCCTAGTTGTCAAATTCAAAGAGATTCAAGTAAAGCCCTCTATATATCTGTTGGGTTCAAAGGTGACTAATATTATCTATGCTTTGGTTCAAACTTTCTGCTAAATTATCCTGATTTTGTGTGAGTTTCTGCTCAGTTCCTGTGAAAAAAATTAATAGTTTTCATATTAATATAGCTTTGAACAGTAAATATATTTAAACAGACCTTTTCAACTTCCTTCCAAGTTCTCCTTACATTGGCACCCCATAATTACCTTTAAATTCCCTGGCATTAAAGCAGCCAGTTTTTCAGCATACTTATGGATCTCTGGGTGAAGATATATGTTGGTTGTATGCCATAAGGTTTTCACTTGCTTTTCTAAGGCTTTGTTTACTTTCCTGAAGAAAAGAACATTCTGTGGAATAAATTCAATAGCCATCTCAGTAAATTGACTGCTATAGTAGAAGATTCTGTTAACAATCACAAGCAAAATGAAGCTTTGTATAGAGAAAAGAAAGAAAACATGTGTTGATAAGACATGGAATTATAAATTCATTCTGTACAAGACAACACAATGAAGAGGTCAAAACATCTTTTATCTAACAATTTCCTTGGCTAACTGGTCAGCATCACCTTTGGTCCAGGTGAGCTAAAATGGCACTTATAAAGAACTCACCTAAAAAGACATTAAAACTTTAAACAACATCTGATACTTACGGATGACAGTGTCCCACACTGACAGTGACAATTCCACCAAACAGATCCAGGTATCTCCTTCCCTTGATATCCCACAGCCACTGCATGTAACCTTGGTTTATCATCACATGGTCCTTGTAATAGGTCAGTAATGCTGGAGTTAGGTTCTCTTTCCTGATCTGCATAGCCTTATCAAATGACATACCCTGAAATTATAAAGATAATTCGGTGAAAGGGTACTTTGTGACGATAAAGTTTGGAAGCATTTGGTTAAGTAGATTCACAGAAATTTTTTTGAAAAGTTTAGCAGACAGACAGCAAATGCCAAGTCCTTGGAACATCTTATTTATTTATTGTTAAGGGATAAAAAATCTGAACTCACATTACACCAAAAATATCAATAAAAACTTTTTGGCACCTAATTTCTAAACGAAAAAAGGGGGGACCCCCAAAATCAATCCCATCCATCCTTTAATGGTAAAGAACTACATCGTAAAATGTTATAGCAATCGGATAACTAGAACTTAAGTTATTGTGGGAACACTAAAGTGAACATAAAACACAGTCGACACAGACAACAACAGCGCAGACAACAGCATATTGTGGGAACACTTTAGTGTTCCCACAATAACTTAAGTTATTGTGGGAACTCTAAAGTGAACAGAAAACACAGTCGACACAGACAACAACAGCGCAGACAACAGCATCATTCCATTATACATCTGCAATTTGTTTGCGGTTGTATAAAACCACCATATGCTTTAGATCTATAGGAACAGTCAATGATTAATTTAGCATTTGCTGATAAAAGAAGTTACAATAAGCAGGGGCATACATGTATATGTGAAAAGAAAAGAAACCCATATAAATGCATATACATGTACCATCACCACTTTTCAAAAAATAATATTCAAATTGTGAATTTTCTGGAATATTTTCAGATAGCTGAATCTTTATACATGACTTGCTATTCAATTAATAAAATGTGAGAATGGGACAAGATAAAGACTAACTTTATTCAGGTTAAGAGATTAAAAGGTACATAAAAGTTATTTGTGTCCCTAGGAACAGCTAAATAAGACGTCAACATTGACAGTGGACTCATTCACTAGTCAAACATGGTTGGCAATATTAATCATTTTGTTAATGTGAATCAATGTTTTTAAACATTTCCATTTATCTCAGCAATGAACATTCAAATACAATTATGTCATATAAAGAAAATTGATAATGTATGATGCTAAAATATTTAAAACATGATATATAAATGGTATGCATAAAAGAAAATGATCAAGACACCATTTTTTTTTCTGTGTGTATAATTTTGTTTTTTTAATCATATTACTTGCAACTATTTGTAAAAGAAAATGTTGTGTTCACTTTATAGAATCTTAGTCATGTTTCATAAGAACTGCATACAAATTAATCGAAATATAAACAAAAAATAAACCTTATAAACCGAAATAATTTATTTATGATCATTGTTTAAAAGAGGGGAAAAGTGTGGAATATTGAAGGAAAAAAAACAATAACGCAATTCAATTGATGTCACATTAGGCTATTTCAAGATTCTGCAAATGATGTTAATTATATGCTTAATTTTCTGGTATAGTGGTAATTTTGATTGAATTCTGTAACCTAAGGAAAAAGCTGAATTAGAGTTTAAAAAGATAACATTTAAGAAAATATATACCTCATATCTGTCTGGTTTGAAATCACATGGTGGCATGTCAGGTCCTGAAGCACATCTTATCGATACACAAGTCAAAGATCTGCCTAAAATTAGAAAAAAATCATCAGTAAATTTGATAATCATTGTTTAGGATCAAGGATTTCAAGTATACATATGAAATTTTTATATATGACTAGAACAAGCATTCTGATGGCACTATATATTTAAATAAAAAGCTTGGCAGAGCCCAGCATGATACGACTGCAACATGTTGAACCCTGTATGTTTTAGGCCCAGTATGGATAGTCAATTGCTCTGGACATATGCAGCCCATGGTGGACTGACAAAGGTTTTTGACACATGCAGCTTTTAGTGGACTTTTTAAATTCACATTTTAAAAGGAATTATTATTTTTTCAAAGAAGATCAAAATCAGACCACAAATAAATAAGTTTCGATTTTGGCCCCTTATTACATAATAGGGGTAAAAAGGGGGGTCGTAAAAAATAATTCTCAATTTTGTATCCACTATTTGACAAGAACAAACATGCAAAACAAAAATTTCAAAATCGGATCACAAGTAAAAAAATTTCGATTTTTGTCCCTTTTGGACCCTTATTACATAATAAGGGGAAGAAGATGGGGTAGCAAAATTTAATTCTCAATTTTGCATCCGCTATTTGACAAGAACAAACATGAAAAATTTCAAAATTGGTCCACTAATAAAAAAGATTCGATTTTGGCCCTTAATTACATAACATGGAAAGGGGGGGCGAAAGTTCATCCAGTTCATTCTTTTATTGTATGAAACATTCTTCACAAATTTCACAGCAATAAGCCAACTAGGACCGAAGTTATGGTGGAAACAATAAAATATTTGAATTTTATGCCCCTTTTGGGCCCCTAATTTTGAAACAAATAAATAAAGAATGTGTCGATTGGAACATGGATGCCCCCACTGGCCCCAAACAGGAAGTAGATTTCTAACAGGTCTGAAAATTGCTTAGGACAACAGTTTGTCATACTGATCAATCCTACCAAGTTTCAACAAATTCTGGTATACAGTTCCTGAGAAAAGCTTGACGGAAATTTTCATATCATGTTCACATATTTTCACATTGGCCTAAGTCCCAAACAGGAAGTAGATGTCCGACAGGTCTGAAAATAGCTTAGGACATACAGTTTGTCATACTGATCCATCCTACCAAGTTTCAAAACATTCTGGTATACAGTTCCTGAGAAAAGCTTGACGGAAATTTTCATATCATGTTCACATATTTTCACATTGGCCTAAGTCCCAAACAGGAAGTAGATGTCCGACAGGTCTGAAAATAGCTTAGGACATACAGTTTGTCATACTGATCCATCCTACCAAGTTTAAAAACATTCTGGTACACAGTTCCTGAGAAAAGCTAGAGGGAAATTTTCATATCATGTTCACATATTTTCACATTGGCCTAAGTCCCAAACAGGAAGTAGATGTCCGACAGGTCTGAAAATAGCTTAGGACATCCAGTTTGTCATACTGATCCATCCTACCAAGTTTAAAAACATTCTGGTATACAGTTCCTGAGAAAAGCTTGACGGAAATTTTCATATCATGTTCACATATTTTCACATTGGCCTAAGTCCCAAACAGGAAGTAGATGCCCGACAGGTCTAAAAAAAAGTTTAGGACATACAGTTTGTCATACTGATCCATCCTACCAAGTTTCAAAACATTCTGGTATACAGTTCCTTAGAAAAGCTTGACGGAAATTTTCATATCATGTTCACATACTTTAAAATTGGCCCCAAGTCCCAAACAGGAAGTAGATGTCTGACAGGTCTCAAAATCGCTTAGGACGTATGGTTTGTCATACTCAACCATCCTACCAAGTTTCAAATCATTCTCATGTAAGGTTCCTGAGAAAAGAGTGACGAAAATATTCCTAGTCATGTTCACATATTTTTACATTGGCCTAAGTCCCATACAGGAAGTAGATGTCCGACAGGTCTCAAAATCGCTAATGACGTATAGTTTGTCATACTCAACCATCCTACCAAGTTTCAAATCATTCTCATGTATGGTTCCTGAGAAAAGCTTGACGGAAATTTGTACGGATGTACGGACGTTTGGACGGACGGACGGACAAGGTGATTGCAATATAGCCCCCTCTCTTAAGAGTGGGGGTATAATAGGGTCTAACTGACATACACATATAATAGGTGTTGTTCTTGAGATTAATGAACTTGGTTCATATACGGTAGGAACAAAGGTTGGTGACAAGGTCCGACTTGCACCAACCTTGGATTTTAAACTGTGGTGGTCCCTGAAAGTGTTGTGCAATTAAATGTAAAATACTTGTAGCAATAATTAGAAATGAGGTTGATAACATACAAATCTCCAAAACTGAAATTGTTGTGAAAATGAAAATGTCATTTATTGAGCATTTATAGCAAGAAGTAACTCAAATTTTTTTTAATTTGTAAATACATGTTTGTTCCTTCTTTCATAGTTAATAAATATCATATATTTTAAATTGTTATTTTTATTTTGCTGTATTGGCTTTTTGTACAAGTTAAACACAATTTTAAGCCTTATTTTGTACAAGTTATAACATGTACAGGTATAAATTGTACAGGTTATAACTTGTATTTTTGGGTTGTACAAGTAAAAACATGTACAAAACTTTTGTACATGTTATAACTTGTAAAAAATTACAACTTGTACACAACATATATACTCATGGAAAAAAGAAACTGCATGTGCATGTCTATTGGAAATCAATTGTACCCATATTTCTCTTAATCAGAAAATCGTAAAAAATACAGTTGAAATTTCAATGAATGTCGATTGGACCATGCAGATCATTTTGGGGAAAAAAATCAGGAAAAAAATTAATTCCAGTTTCTTATATGCAAAAAAAAACACTTTTTTAACCCAAAAATGAAAAATCAAGATATTTACTCAAAATTTAACCTGTTAACTTTCAACCACTAAAGAGAGAAACGTTTTTTGGGGGAAATCAGCTGAGAAAACTTAATTTCAAAAATGTGCATTGTTTCCAAAGTGTGATATTGTGAATTTCAAATTGACACTACCTGATTTCAAACTGCAAACAAAACATCTTTTAGGGTCTAAAAATGATTTTTTTTCCAGATCTATAGCAAAATGATTTTGCAATACTTTTGTGATAAAATGTATCAAATACTAAAAAAAAATTGAATTTGTCATTTTTCAAAAAGATACAGTTTCTTTTTTCCAATAGTATGTAAAGTACAACTGAAAACAGAAGCCCTATGCCAGGTTTAACACTGTTATGTTGGTAAAATTAAAAGTCCAGGGATTAACATTACATCCACCAAAACTGGTTAAGTATTAGATACAATACATATGTAACAGAAAAACAAGCCGGTAACACCCGTTACCGTACAGTTTTTCCGCTCGAGGAATCAGGTCAAAGTCCGAGGCGCTTGCGCCGAGGATTTTGCCTGATTCCGAGGCGGAAAAACTGTTCGGTAATGGGTTTACCGGTTTGTTTTTCTGTTACAAATGTTTTGTATCTGACTTGTACGACGTCGAAAAATATATATTAAAATTGTTTAATAATCTATTTATTGTATGAATTGATTGCCGTAAAATTAGTGTTTATATACATTTAAACCACCTTAATCATTGCTCAGCCATTGTGGTCTAGTGGGAAGATGAAAGTTAAGAAAGACATCGCATGGTGGTTCAAACCCAGTTCGGTATCATTGTTTGAACGTCAGTTTTTTATAGCCTAGAAACACACTAAGATTATCAAATGCTTTAAAGAAACATGTTTAGTGTAAGATTTTCTTTTAAATACATTTTAAATGAAATCTATTTGAAAAAAAAAATATAAAAGAAGCAAAAAGGCGCCAATACGGTGTATTCCAGCGTCAAAAGTAAAAAAAAGGCAACTTCAAAACCGGCAAAACGTATGCACGAACAAGAACAGCACGAGAATACACACAAAAAATCCCCACAAATCAAACCGAACAGAAATCAACAACGCGAACGCAATGAATATATGACTTAGTTTCTGAATGAAAAAAAAAGAATTTTGTCTTCATTTAAAATTATTGAAAACATACAGCTGGCTATCTAGCTTTTCCAAATTTTAACAAACTTTATAATATATCAATTATTTTTTTCTTAAAAGCAAACTTTTGCCGTTAAGGGAAGATATGAAGGACATAAAACATAAAAATGTACTACTGATAAGTTGTTTGTCGTAATTGAACGGATTGGTTTAGGGTTTTTTTTGTGAAACGTTTCACATTCAACACATTTAAAACCAAAATTTACAAGCGTAAGGTTGTCCTTGTTTTACATCATCATCATATCAATTGGTTGGGTTTTTTTTGGTTTTAGAAAAAAACTGAATTGTTAGCAAATGTATCTTTTAACCCGTCATAGTTTTATTTTCAACAAATTATACATCTTAATCGTAGAGTAAGATTTCGTGCCAATCAAACCTTGTTCAATCCACTTATTTATTCAAAACGCACAACTAACGATATTCATTTTTTGATAAGTATTTATCTTTTTTTTGTTATCTCTTCATGGACTTAAGTTTAAAAAATACAATTTTAATATCTTTAATGGATATACAAATACTTCTTATTTTTTTTGGTAATTCAGAGAGAAGTTGTTATGGCATCAAGCTCTATATTAGATTTCTTTTTCAACACAAGCAGAAACTTTAAAATTGTGTTTAGTAAAGGAAAGCCTCCGTAATGGGGTGGAATAATTGAAGATTAATCATTATTAATGGGGGAATAACAGTCAAAACAGTAGGGGGGTATGCTACAGCAACATGATACTAGTAGCATGCATGCACATAGTATTTTTATGCCCCATCTATGAAAGAAGAGGGGCATATAGTGGTCGGGTCCGTTCGTCCGTCATTTATCCCAATATTTCCAAATTCCCATTTACTAACAAATGCCACATTAATCATATTGGTATGGTAGGTGCACCTAGTCATGAATTACCACTTACAGAAGAATGGTTAAAGTCTATTCCCACTTACTGACATGTGCCACATCAACTATATTGTTATGGCAGGTGCACCTACTAATGATTAGCACAATGTATGCTTCAGAAGCTGGCTGTGACCTATATTTTCCGCATGAATGACCACCTATAGAAGAATGGTTCAAGTCCATTTCGTCTTACTGATAAGTGCAATAGAAACCATTTTGTTATGGTAGGTGCACCTAGTGATTGCGGAAAAAAATAAATGTTGCAAGATGGGGCATAATGTCTTTTGGACATATTCTTATTTCAGGTGTATTGGCGATTTTACTGCAAAATTCTGCAAACCAAAGAAATGTAATAACACATATAGGGCAAATAGTCATGCATAAACAAATTATGAATTTATCTAAAAAAAATAAAAGGATTGTTCGGGTGTCATTCTCTTATGATCTGACTGCAAATACGTATTTTGTTAACACAATCAGACAGACAGTATTATTTTAACGCTCTGTTTCTGTCACACCTGCAAAGAAGCACAGTGATGTCAATAAAACAGTTAATGAAGTCATTCTGAATATGCAATGTTAACTTTACCTTCTTATGTAGCAACATTTCGTTTGCTCTAGCTTTACCTTCCTGTGTAGACCATGTAGCAACATTTTTTATATGCTCCGGCTTATGAAGTTTACAAATCGCAACTGCATGATTCGTTCATATTCCAGAGCTTATGGAACATACATCTGCCACACTTGTCACACAAATTGATAACACAGGGTTATGTTACTCCTCATTTGTTGTCTTAACTTAAACATGTTATGGCAGACATCATGCGCTTTTGGAATTTCTACCTCTCTCAGAGCACAGATGTTGGGCTTGCCATGCTGAATTTAAACAATCCGAAATTGCTTACCCTTCCTGACAAGCGAGTTTACCCCTCTTACGACCTGGGTTCACGTTGTTGGTTGACTTTCACTTGTTTTATTTGTTTTTGTGTTTCCATGTGCTGTTCTCGTTTGTTTTAACTGGGTTTGTCTCTGCCGTTTCGAACTATATTGCCCAAACATTTTAAGTACTGCCAATGTTAAAGTGCTTTTGTGTATAGCTGTTGTTTTTGTGTAGTTTGTTCCTTTATTTGTTTTTGCTTTTCGTTTATTAGTGTAAGTAAGCGGCGACTAAGCGTCTCTGGATTTGACGTAAATGCCCAGCCCACAGAATAAACGAGGTGTGTATCCTAGTTTGCTGTTGATGCAGAGGGCATCATCCGCATCAGGTCATAATACAGAAAGCCTTAACGCTGACCCTAGTTGACCAACACGTGTGGAGAGTGTCGAGCTGCTTCCACATAAAAAAATCTCTTTGTGAGCTGCCAAGCATTGCACCACCTAGACTCAATTTTCTGCCACTTAGCCACTTATACTCATCTCTCCTGCTTTCCAGCGGTCTACTGTTTCTTTGTTTCCCATTCCTACCCAATATTTCTCATCATCATAATTTACCTATAGTGTTGCTTTGACGTAAAACTCACCGATTTACATAACCACTCAAATGTTCATATGGTAACAAAATCATTTTCAGGTTAATGATATTGTGTTTTAAGAAATTCTAACGTATATGCAGTGCCATTTCAGTATGGTTCACTTTTTACGCAAAACATCGTGCACTTTAAATTATTACTGACGTAAAGGTTAAATTCATATACCCTTGGGGATAAATAATCAAGGTCAGATGTTGTAGACATTGACCAATACCTGATCATGACAACAATGTACATACCATAAAACTTATTTAAGCGTTTGAAAAATTAAATATACAAATATTTGGAAAAGTAACGTTAATTTCAAATTTTGGTTAAATCAACAGAGTTATTTTGCTCCGTTACCATAGCAACCATGATAGCAACCATGGTTGCTAAGGCTGCTTTGTGTTGTATATTTATCACAACAACTAAACATTTTTATAATAACACACTTATAAGGTAACAATGGCACAACTTCCAAAAAATATTCAAGTTTATAGCATTTTTTTCATATTTTTTGGAGATTACAGTGGTTGCCTAGCAACCGAATAAAAGCTATTATCCTTGACAATTTTACCAAACTTTGTTTGAAAGTAAACTTAGGAATATATGCTACCTAAATAAAAACTAATCTGACTCTATTTCAACATTTATCTTTATATTATCTGCACTTGAAAATGAACAACCATTAATTTTGGGCATAAATATCATTAAAATATGTACTTATGGATGGTTGCCATGGTAACCAACATGTTCAATTTTTCAACATCGACCTAAATTATGAAACAATATTATCACCCAAGACCAATAAGGTATAACCTGTTGGTATTTCCTTGGTATTTGATTTTATGCAAGCATAAAAAAGAAAGACACCATTTTGAAGCAATATTTTCTATAAAAATACCCAAACGGTAAAGAGTTAATATGATGAATAAATCTACCTTTCATCAAAATTTAACAACTTTGACTTCGTAAAGTACGCATGAACTAAGTTGACCTGTAGATCAAGAGGCCGTGTAAGTTCTAAAAATAAAAGAGGCCGGTAACACCCGTTAAAGTACTGAAATTGAATAGCTCTGTGGGGGGTAAAGTCGTACAACATCAATTACAACATGTATACCTGGAGCCAAGTTATGACCTACTTAATCAGTGCATGTTTACAAGAGGTGTCCATTATCTAGCTCACCTCATTGACTGATTAACCCACTTGCACAATTTATTATCTAGAAAACCTAAACTTAAATCTTTAAGCTGTGATGAATTTATGGCCATATGATAAAACATTTAATTATGAGTTTATTAGTGATTAGTCTGTCTAGTATTAAAAACATTTTTTTCTCTCTTTATTAAACATAAGAAAACAACAAGTTTGTAAACAAATCATCAATATATGCAAATTGAAGATAATATATCAATATGTGAAATTATATAAAATTTGATTTAAGCTCATATATATTATTCCAACCATTGCCCATGCCCATGCTAAACTTCATCGTTGATAAATTGTACTAGTATAAAACACTTTAACTACAAGTTTACATGGTGTTTTGACTTATCCAGGCCAATATTCATAAAATGAATTAACCGAATTAAAGATGCTTTTTTGAGTTGTTACTGATGCAAAACTGTGCAAATCAGATAAAAAAAATATTGATAACTAGTCTTAAATCACTTACTACTGCCTGACAAAAGTTTAGTTGTTAACTTGTTTAAAGCCATGTTATGATCTTTTCACAGCCTCCTCCACATTTGGCCTAGTTTTTCTGCAATAACAAACGTGGCGAATGGTTCATCTAAACACGCCCACTTAAAGAACAGTAACTCAGTTTCCCGCGTTTATTCCTAGAAAAAAAATATTCATCAACATTATCTTCACAGCTAATACAAAAAGGCACCACAATTTTATAAGAAAGAACAATGTAAGGGGTAAAAAACTTGAACTTCAAGTTGGTCAATTCATAACAAAACGTCATCAACCTCACGGAAGATTCAATAACCGAAACCTATACATGTACCTTTCCGGTTAATAAACTTATTTGCTTTTATTTTGCACCTAAACAAACATGAAATTGACTGATTATAGATGTTTTTTTTTTTTTCAAATTAAAAATTTAATTGTTAAGTTGATCATAGCTCTTTAGAAATATTGAATGTTGCGTCCCGTTATACGTTTGAAAAAAAAATGAATTAATTTAATCAGTGGTTTAAGAAAGCCCGAATTTCTTTCATGATAAACCTTACTAAATGCACTTGGTATTTGGTGCAGTTGCTTAATTCAGTGGCCTAATTGATCAATTCAGTTTATGACATTAAGTTTAAGACCTGAATATTTTTGCTGACGAGAATTTTTTTATTGTGCTATTAAGGGTGAATGCTCTTCTTTCAATACTTTTGGGTTTTGACCTTTTGATTCAGTATTTTGATTCATATTGCTTCAATATAGTGAGAGATTACTCATTGAAATACGTATATACAGCAACACCAAATTAGCAGTTGACAAATAGCTGATTGTCATTTCAGTCGGCTAAAAATCGATTTGCATTTCATTTTCATTGGGATTCTTTTTTTTTCATGCTTTTAACACAGGCACTTGTATACAGGATAACGCTTATGGTGCCCCTGCCCCTTTTTTCAAAACCGATTGATATATAATATCAGTAACCCCATATGGATAGTAGATACTGTTTGATGGTAGATTTGACATGTGTATGAGTGAAAATGAGAAATGTAACGGAAAAAATGAAAAAATAATCGTTTTTTAAAAAAGGGGGTGGTGGGGCACAATAAGGGTTATCCTGTCTACAAGTGCCTGTGGCTTTTAAGTACAAGTTATTGCTCAGATTCAGGAAGATACCACATATCTGATGGCACATGAATGATTGAATGCACAAAAAATTGCCCGAATAAAGCCCGATTTTCAGAACGAGGTGCATGGAATGGAGTTGATTTTGGGTGTTTTGGAAAGGAATTAAAATCATCCATTAAACGAATTATAAAGGAAAAGGTATAAGATAAATAATTTGATAAAACAAGTAAATCTGTGAGAAGACAATAGAGTATTTTGAAGAACACAATGTCATAGAGCAGATGTCCAATTTTATCAAGGCATACTATATTAATATATCATTTTAAGCACAAAAAAGTTTTTCTCAGTCTATTACAGTTTTCAAAGAAAACAAAACTCCTGCAATGTATCATTGTAGAACCTTGATCCAACAAAGCTTGTTACCTTATCACTTTCAATAATGTCATTCTTCTTTAGAATTATTCAAACAAGCCATTAACTATGGAAAGCCGGAGTGGACCCTCCCGAAGTTACTATAATTTTTCCATTGCTTTCAATGGAAAATTGTAACTCCGGCAATTCAACGATTTGCCGAAGTTACAAATTTTTATACCCCGGAGTTACTAATTTCATCCCCGAACTTACAATTTCGTCCCCGGAGTAAAGCCCCAGTCACACTGTCACGTTTCGGCTATCCCGTTTTACTACGTTTTTAAACGTCACGTTTCAATGTAATTTATTGTCATAGTTTTCGGTTTCTTTGTTTCACTAGGTATATGCTACGTTTTGAAAGGTTTCCCCACGTTCTATTACGTTTAACTACGTTTAGCCAGGTTTAACAGAAGCCGTTTCGTTACGTTTTACTACGTTTTGCTACGTATCAGGTACGTCTCATTGGGTATTACTAGGGTTTGTCACGGATTTCTAGGTTTACAGTACGTTTGATTACGTACTAATGCGGTCTTGTTGGGTTTGTGCTACGTTTAACTGCGTAGTACTGCGTGTCACTACGTTGTAATTGATTCTTTGCGAAAACCGCGTCATTCTAAGTTTCTCATATATCAAAAATTTTATCATTTTTCTTTTAAATCAGGCTTCTCCAAAAAGGCAGTCTTGAATTCGAAGAAAAATGAATACAAATTGTAACAGCATTCAGATTCTAGTACATTTATATTGTGTATTAAAAACTGTAAGACTATTGATGTATTAAGAGGTAAACATGTTCCGTGCCAGGTGTATTTCAATAACACTGTATGGAAAGAGCGAAAGGGAAAAACGGTTGATTTCTGTGCCCCGATGTAGTTTATTGCTGTGCGCAAAATGAAGTCGTCTGATTTTTCTGCCTTTTTACTTAATTATTGAATAATTACATATCCTGCAGCATCGGTGATTTCAACATTAGATAGTAACAATTTAGTTAATTCAAGTTTTACTTGCATTTCTATGTCAAAAGCTATTTTGTATAAAAAAAGTCAATAATTCATAAATAAAACACGTTTTTTTTGGACAAATTACATAAATAAAACACTTGCAGATGAAAATAAATTGAACAAAAAGAGTTCATCGTGTATTTAAGTATATATAGAATTTTATTGTTGATAAATAAAGTTTAATAATGCAAAGGTTCAAGACAGATCGATGAAATAAAAGTAGGTGTTGAAATTTGCACCGCGAATGTATATTTCTGTGCTGATTTTCTACATGCGAATGTATATTTCAGAGCCCGCGGAAGTTTATTCGTGTGGTTGCGAATGTTTCATTCTGAGCTATAAATACTTGGCATTAGAAAATCAGATCAACTAATGGAAATATAACTTAAATTGTAACTCCAAACCAGGATCATTTTAAAACAAATGTTCATTTACAATTCCTGTCTAAATCATCTACTGTTTTACCTATTCCATAAATTACAAAAATGATATATAAAGCTCTTTCAAACAAAGCACGAACAAATTTATTTGTGATAAAATCTATATTTATACATGTATTGAGTAATATTTTTTGGCACCGTCTTTGCTTTTCCTGGTAGGATACTGAGTTTAAGTTCACACAGTTTTAAATTTAAACCATAATCTTATTGCCCATTTAGACTACAATGGAAGACACATATCTCGCCGTGTATTTTTTCAATTTAAGTTCAGCAATGACAGCACGAAAATCGCAAAATAAAACTGTCTCGATAATTTCCTGGTTTCCAGTAGTCGGTTTGTTTATGATAACATTTCAAAATAACATTTCCGCACAATAAAAATAACAGTTTATAACCCAAATTCAATAGACAATGGGGGTTCCAAACATCATCAAAGTCAACAACGGTTATTTTAATTTTTGTTTTATCTGGTACAATGTGTTTTCATTTAAAATTGCATCTTCTGGTTTAAAATCAATTCTTAAATGTTTAAACTTGTTCTTTTTCTCATTCATTCTAATTTTTCAAGATTGCTACAGGTAGCGAATGTCCCCCGCCGCCGTATTAAAGTTTAAAATTAACTAAAATTTGAAGAATTTAAATTGAATTGGAATAGGGTCATCTACATAAAACAATCCTACAAAATTTGTTCAGAATCCGTTGAGCGGTTTCAGAGGAGTTGAGCTCACAAATGGTTCCTATGACCTAAAATGAACAAAGTCGATAAAGTCCTATAAAACTCCTATAAAATTTGTTTAATCATTATGGCGATGCGATATGATCAACTACATATCATGACAAACAATCCTACAAAATTTCATCAAAATCCGTTACGCGGTCTCAGAGGAGTTGCGCTCACAAAAGTGTGACGGACGCGACGAACGGACTGACGAAGACCATTACCATGTCCCTCCGTCGCGTTACGGCGGGGACAAATATTTTTACTTTTTCCTTCGGATGGTTATGGACAAAATGCAAAAATTGTATCGTCCAATATGCCAGAAGAAAATTCACAATATTCGCATTTAAATTAATCCACTTTTATTTAGAAATCTGAAATTGAAAAAAAAAAACTTTCCATCAGTGCCTCTAGCCTTTTTTTTAAGCACATTCATGTTATTACATCAAATAATAAAAATAAATAGCACAGAAATAAACTACAACAATTTTTGCTGCACAGAAATCAACATTCGTAAGCTCGGAAATAAACGACAGCATTTCTTCAACCCATTTTATTGAGTGTTTACAAAACAACAAATCATTCGCCTCATAAGTTACACAGCTGTAACATCACTTGAGAAGACAATTACTTCTCTTCGACAGTAGAATATGTTCTAAAGAATCATAAAGTATATTTACACTTACTAATTGCTCACAGATGTACCATAAAATAATGCGATTTTCAACATTTTAACTTTTTGTTTTTTCATTGCGATATTTCTTACATTATTTATCTATTGGTTTAAAAATGGTTAGAAAACAATAGAGTGACAAGTGAACCTTAACAACACCAGTATATCTATTTTTTTACCTAAATGACATATTTTCGTCTTTCGGATGTTTACAATCGTCTGTTTTACCCACAATACCACAATGACACAGGCGTAAACTACACCGGGGCACAGAAATCAACCGTTTTTCCCTTTCGCTCTTTCCATACAGTGAATAAGGCCAAAAAGATGAAAAAAATGTTTGTTTGTTTTTACCTACCCAGTAAAATTGGCCCAACTATTTACCCCAAATTTTGTATCATGATATTTTACCAAAACTGTTTTTATTCCTCGGATTTCACAATCTTAAGAGATTTTTTTCCGTATTCAAATTGCAGATTCACTATATCAAAAGAAAAGTTCAACAATGTGATATGATGAGTCTTGTATGAAACAATTCTCGTTCCATTTTGTAGCAGTTGGTATGATTGTATATAAATTTTTAGCTTAAAATTCTCTATTTACCCAACACTAGGACCCTTGGACCGGAAACATCAAACGATCATTTTCTTATGGGTTGCCTAACTAAGTTTGTTCGTCCTCCATCGGATGGACATATTGTAGCCACATGCTTTCCGTCAACTCAAATAAGGGCATGGTGGAACTACCAATTAGCACTAAACTGCTGAGCTGCATTTATCCATCCATTCTCATATGCATCATCCGTGCATTCATAAATCATTGCCTCGCTCTCGTTTTCCAAGTACGACATTTGAAATGGTGTTGTATAGAGCCCCAAGTGGGTACATCATAGAGAATGGTACTAGTAATTTACTGTACCTAGTAGCAATCAAACATTAAGTTCCATGCAGGCAATACATCTTGTTACGCCTGGTATGCGTTTTGTCTATTCAAGACTGATCAGGAGGAGCTCTACTTAAATATTGAAAAAAGTCAAACACTACATAAATATGAAGAGCATAGGCTAAATAACAAAAATATGCGGAACTGGAACCGTAATATTTTACTCTAACTGAGATCAACCTATACCTGAGGTAAGGATAAGCTCAGAGTTTTGACAATAAACATTACACGGATATTTTTTAGCTTTTATATGATCTTCAGCAATTAGTGTTGATAACGGAGCGGGTCACCCTCGGGGTATTAAAACACCAACAGCAGTGCTAACCATCATTTGTTAGAAATAAAAAAATAAAATAAAGTTCCAGCCAATAAATTTTGCCACGGCTGACGCGCATTTCGTCTATTCAAGACTCATCAGAGATATCAAAGAGTAATAGCAACTTTAAGGCCAACTGGCAGTGCCTTTCAGAACCATGCATTTTTCTTATCAAGTCTTGGTGTCAGTCTAGCCACAATCGCGGCGAACATATCCTGGTCAGCACGCAAAAGGTATTTCAAAGAAACAATATCTTTTCATCTCAGTTCATCTAAAAATTGTTCATATATGCCGAATAAAGATAAACTACCGAACTTGAATGCTCAATCTCATATGGCAAGAAGAAAAGACAAAACATTGAAAATCCCAATACAAGAATTCCAAAAAGAAATGATGTGGTAAACCAGGTTTGATTGCACCAAACCTCCCTCTTTCATTGCGATCCAAGGAACTAGGATATTCTACTTATTTAATCTCTCAACAAAATTAAACGCTCTCTTCTTATCCCCCTGGTACCGGCTCTGGTTATACTAAAGCAACAACAGCCTCATCTGCAAAATGTGTTTGTGCAGCAATATTCGAACTCCATGATAAAATTATATACAAAAATAGGTGAAAGGTGGCAGTAAGCGTAGTAATCCGTAGTAAAACGTCATGATGCCTAATAAAACGCAAGAAAACGTGATAAAACCTAGCAAAACGTAACACAAAACGTAATGAATCGTACTAAAACCCATTGAAACCTCGTGAAACGCAACAAATACCTAGGGAACCGTAGTAAAACCTGCTGGTTGTCATTCGCTACGTTTTACTACGTTTTCATTACGCTTTTACTAGGTTTTTAAACGTTTTAACAACGTTTTACTACGTTTTAGTACGTATTTGCTACGTATATTTTTTTAGCCACGTTTGTGTTGTGCAAACGATACAAACGGGACGTGCCACGTTTCTGTCCAGGTGAGTCTACGTATATAGCCGGTTTCAACTACGTGTCGGTACGGTTCGTTACGTTTATAGCCGTTTCACTACGTTTCAGAAGCGTAGTAAAACGGGATGCCGAAACGTGACAGTGTGACTGGGGCTTTACAAATTTCATTGTCGGAGTTACTAATTAGTAACTTCGGTACTAATTTTTTTTTACCAAAGTGACAAATAAAAAACTTCGGCAATGAAAATTTGTACTCGGGTGCAAAAAAAAAATAAAAAAAATATACAACTCGTTTTGTAACTCGAACTCTAACTCGATCTGTAACTCGAACCTTAACTGGGGGAGGGGAGGAGGGGGTCCCGTCCCGAATTCCCGTCAAAATAATTTTATTATCCCATTTTCCCGGATAATAAAAACTACCGATCCCGCATCCCGAAAAATAAAATGCAGGTTCCCGTGTCCCGCTAGTCGCTTTTCCCGAATTCCCGTTAAATAATATGGCCAATCCCGGCGTCCCGGAAAAGGTCTTCCCGACCCTCTTAACTCGAACTTGAGTAGTAACTCGATTATTGCCATTTAAATCACTGTTTCGAGTTAGCTCAAATTTCAACTCGAACTCGAATAATAACTCTAACTCTAACTCGAACTTTAACCCGAACTCGAGTCGTAGCTCGAACTTTAACTCGAACTCTAACTCTACTCTGACTCGAACTCGAACTCGATGATTACCTACACCTGTCTTTATGTGTGTGTGTGTTTAACGCCCTTTATCGACGCACCTGGGCCATGTTGTTGTTGTTGTAAAGAAATTCCCACCTATATTGGAAGGTGCACCCTCATAAAAACGAACCTAATCACATACAGTTGGGGAAGTCACCTGGTCTTTAAGCTATAAGGGTACACGTACAAGGGGTCATCTGACAACTTCAACACAATAGACTTTTGTAGAGCTTTTCTCTCACTCAATTTTTCTGTCACTGCTATAATTTTTATTTTATTGGCAGGCTTTCAAGCACCTTTTTGCAAAAAAAATAAAGGCCTTTTTTTAGGACTAAATTAAAAAATAAAGGCCTTTTTTAGGGCTAAATTAAAAAATAAGGGATTTTTAAGGTATTTTTAGGGATATTTGGCAAAAGTAAGGGATATAAATTTAAATTTCATCGCAAAATTAAAGGTACTCACCACTTTCCGACCCTTGAAATATGTGAAATGATATGTAACGTTACCTCAGCATGAACTAAAAAGTAAAAAGTTTTTTTTTTTAGGATTTTGACACTTCTATTAGGAAATTAGGAATTTTAGGGCTGTTTTGAAAAAAATAAGGAAAATTAGGAAAATAAGGGCCCAATTGAAAGCCTGTATTGAGCAAAAACATGAAAAAAACACTATTTTGACCTTTATAGGACCATTGCCCCTATAAGGGATCGTCTGACAACTTCAACCAAATGGAGACTTTTGTAGAGCTCAATGAGCTGAACAATTTAGAAAGCAAAAGCTTACTGCAATAGTTTTTATTTTATAGGTCAAAAACACGAAACAAGAGGCTCCCAGGAGCCTGAATCGCTCACCTGACTTAAATGACTGATGGAATGAAAATAATGTGCATGAAAAAGTCCAATAAACGATCATCATACAATTTCCATGTTATAACGAAGGCTTTTGTAGAGCACATATAGCCAAACCTTCAAGAAAACAAGAGCTTTTCTTAATCTTTTATAGGTTTAATCTGCAAGGCTATCACCCAAAACTTGACAATTATGGGCCATGACTTTTATAGGGGGTCTTCTGGCAGCTTCAGCTTAATGGATATTTTTGAAAAGCTAATTGAACTGAAGATTTAAGCAAGCAACATGTTTTCTCAATCTGTAAAAGTTTATCATTCTATAAGCCAAATACACAAAAAACACTATTATTCATCTTTAAAGGACCATAATCCTTATAAGGAGTCATCTGACAAGTTTGACCCTGAAATCATATTTGTAGATCTCAATGAGCTTCACAATTCTCCAATGCAAACTTTTCTTCTAGCACTTAGTTTTCAAGATAAAGTGCAAAAACTGTGAAAATGGTCAACATTGGCGATTAAGGGGAAATAACTTCTATAAGGAGTCGTTCCCACAACTTTGACTAAATGTAGAGTTTTTTAGAGCTTTTGATGCTGAAAAATGAAGATAGCTTCAAATTTTCTTTATCTCTTATACCTTTAGAGGTATAAGCCAGTGGCGGATCCAGAAATTCTAAAAAGAAGGGGCCCACTGACTGGCCTAAGAGGGGCCCGCTCTGGTCACGCTTCAATGATTTCCTGTATATTCAACCAAATTTTTCCGCCTAAAGGGCCCCCCCTGGATCCGCCTATGTAAGCTAAAAACTATGGTCTGACCTCCTGTTTTATTTTTAGCAACGGCATCCATGTTGGTTGGTCCACATGCACAAATTTCATAACTTTGTAGAGGACATCCTAAAGATCAAGTGTACAAAGTTTCAACAAGTGTACAAAGTTTCAAAGCAATCCCTTCAGTGGTTTCAGCGAACATTTTTTTTTTTAAATCAGTTAAAATCTATAGAAAAATCAGTTAAAGGGGGTTAACTCTTAAACGGCTGATCCAGGGATGTCCAAAACAATTTAGTCAGTTTTATTTAATCCCTGGCTGATCTGACAATTTTAACCCTGAAATGAGGAAATGCTGTAAAAATGTCGTCAATTTTCCGGAGCACCTGAGTTCACTCTTGTTTCGACTGGAGTTCGCGTTGTTGATTGATATTCAGTTGTTTTTTGTTTCCATGTTACATGTTGTCTGTTGTTGGTGTTACGGGTTTTGTCTCTGCCCTTTCAGGCTTTTGACATTCGGATACCCCATTAGTACCTCTGCTTCTTTCGACATCCTAAGGGTATTACTACTTAAAGTATGGGTCCCAAAACTTTACCCTATTACAGCTTATGTAGATCTTGATGTGCTAAACAAAATGCAATATAGATTTCTCAAATATCTTTAATAGTTTCCAAGATATTGAGCTTAAAAAGGTGAAAAAAATGAAGAAAAAGACAATTACTCCTACAATGGTTGTCAGATCTTCTTCAAAATTTCAGGGCTGGTAGATTTTGATGTACTGATCACTTTTACCCTGCACGAATTTTGATATATGTTTCCGATTTTGAGCAATTTGCAAAAAACTAATCCCAATGTTCTATTTTAGCCATGGCAGCCATGTTTTTGTAACATTTGGCCAAGCTGTTTCAGAACAAGAATATGTCCAAAAGACATAATGCCCCATCTTGCAACATTTTTTTTTTGCAATCACTAAAGCATCAGGTGCACCAGTCCTACCATACAAATATGGTTGCTATGGCACTTGTTAGTAAGTCATTCATGTAGAAAATATAGGTCACAGTCAGCATCCGAAGTATTCATTGTGCTTAGCATCACTAGGAGCACCTACCATAACAATATAGTTGATCTATGTCAGTAAGTGGGAATGGACTTTAACTATTATTCTGTAAGAGTTTATCCATACGGAAATAAAGGTCACATCCAGCATCCGAAGCGTGCATTGTGCTTAGCATCACTAGGTGTACCTACCATCCCAATATGGTTGCTATGGCACTTGTCAGTAAATAAGAATGGACTTTTACAATTTTTCCATAAGAGTTTATCCACACGGAAAATATAGGTCACAGTCAGCATCTGAGGCATGCATTATGCTTAGCACCACTAAGTGCACTTACCATACCAATATGGTTGCTATGGCACTTGTCAGTAAGAAGGAATGGACTTCAACCATTCTTCTATAAGTGGTAATTCATGCAGAAAATATAGGTCACATCCAGCATCCGAAGCATGCATTGTGCTTAACATCAATAGGTGCACCTACTATACCAATATAATTGATGTGGCATTTGTCAGTAAGTGGGAATTTGGAAATATGGGGATTTGGGAAGGACAAAGGGATGGAAGGATGAAAGGACGGACGAGACGAACAGAGGGATGAATGAAACTGAACACTATATGTCGTCTACTTTCGTAGATGGGGAATAAAAAAGATTTTTAAAAAGTTAAACAATGGACAGATGATGGACGCCAATTGATGGCAAAAGCTAACATGGTCTTTGGCCAGGTGAGCTAAATAGGAATAACCAAAATTGGATGAAAATTTAATTTTACAGACATTTTGTCAATACACCTATTTTAACCCCTTTTTGCACTTTTTTTCTAAAACCATTGGAAAGAGTAAGGGTCAGAAACCCCAAATGCAGTACCAAACATTGCTTTAGAGGTTACAAAAATCATATCAAAATTTAATAACAATGGGTTCACTACAACTAAGTGTCTACAGACAACAACAACAACAAGGACATAGCCATAACATAATATGAAATTTGTTGCCATATATAACAATTCCAATTAATGTCTGATTGATATCCAATAGCAATATATAACATTTCTAAAGTAGATCTCCATATAAAATACGGCCTTTGTGCAAAGTTTCATTGAATTCCTCCAAACAGTTTTTGAGAAGTTGCACTTGCAAGTATGTAATGTGTTAACAGACAAAAAGACATCATTAATGTGATTCCTTTTACCCCCCCCCCCCCCCCCTCAAAGTTTGAAAGGAGTCAGATGTATAAGTATATTTGCTTTTTAATGAAAGAACCTTAGCAAAGGCACTCACATAACCCACACGTTCCATATAAATTTTAGTGATAACAAATTCCTGGTAATATGCACAACATACATGTATATAGTGTTCTTCTTGTATACAAAGTTTCAATAAATTTTCTTCAGTACTTACAGAGGAGTTGCCTCCACAAGATGATATATCAGGATTTTTGTTAAATTTTTATATTTAATGGGCCATAATGCCCACAAAATTTGGTGGAAAGAAAATTCCTGGTAACATGCACAACTAAATAGGGTGTAATTCTTGCCTACAAAGTTCTGTTAAAGTCTAGCTGCAATTACCAATTACTTCATCATTAAATATAACAATTAAGCAATAGGATAAACTTTATTGTTTTAAAATATTACAAATGAAAACAATGTCATATAAACAACATAACAATAAATCATATACTCTTATAAAGAGAATAAAGAAACTATGAAATATGAAATCTGATTCTTATAAAATGATAAATTTCTATATAAACAACATAACAACAAATTATCTGAATGGGCATTATGGTCTCATAAAGAAAATAAAGAAATTACAATATGTATGAAACAACTGTTATAAAAATAATTATACTTTTTTTTATTATCACAGATTGTAAACAACAACAAAATTTTGTAAATATATTGCACAAAGTTAAAAGATTTTAATGTTTTTTTTTCATATTAAATCATAATACGATACGTACAACAAAATATCCAACATCATTCAAATGCAACATCATTCAATGACTTTTCAATGAATTGTAAAAAATATAAAGTTTCTTATACAAGTGGTTTTGTTTAAAACATAATTTTGTAGGAACTGTGGTTTCTACTGTTTACTTGGGAAAAATACTTATAAAAAAAAATTTTGATATATAATAGAGAGCTTAAAGAATATCATTCAAATAATTAAAGGCACACATATCTACATTTTTGGTTAGTATAAGCTTAAAATTTCTCTTCTCAACATCAGCTTCACATTGTCTGTGGCAGATTCAGTGAGAACTATGCCCTCCCCCCAGTCTTTGCCTATATTTTGCCAGTAATGTCTGGTCGGTCCACTAATATTTGCCCCTTCAATGTTTACTATACTCTACTTCTCATTGACTTTTTGACTGTTAGAACTATACCCTACTCCTCAGTGCCCTGTGACACCAGATAACCAACGGCAGTCTGAATCGACGTCAAACAGTAACCTTCTTCTCCCATTATATAACTAGAGAAAAATAAAGAAAAAAATTCAGCTATAGGTAAAACAGAACGGTCAGTGAAAAAGTGAGTGTTAGGGTTTCGCACATGGGCTACACAAGGCAATCAGTTTTAATGGTCAAGAGAGTACCAGGAAAAGACCATCAACATTGGGCAGTAAACATAATTCAACTTAAATATAGACACTATTACAGTAGTCCCATAATTGTTGAACATGACAATTAAATTTCTTTGACCTCATTCAAAAATTATAATAAACTGTGATCATTTATTCTGTCAAAAGACATCACAATAAATGTTCTATTTAGGTACCTTGCATCCTGATAAAAAAACAACAACAACAGTTATTGTTCATGTTGTTTATGCTGGTCCAATTGGCAGGTCATAAGAAATTCCTTAATTAAATTGCCTACCCTTCATGAATGAATTCCTCAAGAACCATACATTCTGATATAAGCTCTGGCCTTCCAGACTTAATGATGACATAGGACAAAATAGGTAACAAATCATCTGCTCCTCTGAAAAAAAGAAAATTAAAACAGTACTTTCAAGGTTCTCGTTCAGGTATTTATTTTGGTCATAGTACAATTTCCACAAGAAATGCAGACCAGTATTCCAAACTGTCTTCATTTAAGGTACACACTTTATGTATAAATATTTTGAAACCAATTATGATTTGTACTGTATGTGTGTTATCACGTACACAAATGTGATTATAAACCATGTTCACAGCAAATGTTGATAAGTCTTTTTTTAAACTTTGTGAATGAATTTTTTGGGTAAGAGTCCTTTTCTGTCAATAAATTTGGTTTTTGGTCATCCAAAATGTTAAATTTTAAATTTAATTTTAAATGCTGTTGATGATAGGTTACCCCTTGAAATATTTATATACAGCATAACAAAATTTACTGTTTAACATCTACTCTAGTATTTTGTATTTTGTACTTTAGCTGCCTCAAGTTATTGGTTTTCTGCTAATTTCATGCAGTTAGCCAGTATGAATCATATGTATAAGCATGTGAAACTGAAACAATATCATCTATCAATTTTTAAATAAAAGATTTTACAAGCATGACACAAAATCGCAAAGGTACCTGGTTCTTTAAGCATGTTAAGGTAGATTTTAATTTTGAGACGGGTTAATATTTCTCTTCTTATCTTACACTGTAGGAACTTTCTGATCCTTGTAATATTCCTCTAAACATTGGCATACCAATCTGGAACATTTTACTAGAAAGATATATTAAACAATTAGAAATTTCCTTGAAAATGTAATCAAATAGCAGGTAAAAAACCAAAACACTAATTTTTTTTGGGCAACATCAGCGAATGATTATGCAGTCGTTAGATTCTTGATTTGGCATAGTCATTCAAGTCTACATTACGTAATCTGCTTGCTTTATTCTTATATGAAATTTTATTTTTTAAATATGGTCAAATATGTTATTTTCAAACAAAATCTTATATATATCTCTATTTTCATATGGCCGACAACAAGTTTTATTTTTTCTTTTGCAATTTACAAAACAAACTATTTAATGGAAAGAGATATAATATACATGATAAATTAATCTATAACTTAATTGATACATGCTCTTTAACTATAAATATTTCAGATATTTCATTTTCTTACTAGTTCATTCATAAAATTCAATAAGCAATACACATTGAACTACAAGACAACTTCATTTTTATCAAAGGGGTGTTTGAATCAATAATACCTGTCAAGAATGTGCATCTCAATGTTTATCATATTTATTTAATACACTAATTATTTTAATTTAATGTTAATATACACATGAAATATTCTTCTGTTCCTGGTGGAAAGCCGGAACACGATTTTGTTCATTAAATTACAGGAAAACTTTGGAAAAAATACATCTAAAATATTTGCAAATTTAAACATTTTCCTGTTATCTTTAATTGGAGATAATTTGCATAGAAATAATAGGTAAAATAATATTTACCTAAACACTCCAATTTATCCAGTAATGTTTGCTGATTAGGTAGAGTGTTGAGATGATCTATAACAATATGGTATGGAGCATCATCTTTTCCAAGTTGTAACTTCGGATGGACACTACAATCCTCAGGGGAACATTTGGACTTTTCTGTCATTACATAGGCTAAGGCTAGCTCCTTTGGTTCATTGGCTAATCTAGAATCAATGATAAATAAGTTTTAAAAAACAACCAAGCAACTACTCAATAATTTGCCTCACTAATTCTAGAATGATTTACTTACATGTAGGTGTCTTCTGAAATGTTCTTAGTCAAAAGGATGAAATACCATAAAGATGAATATTCTGGGATGATAAATTGGTGTGTTTATAAAGTCCCAGTAAACAATTCACATGAGGGTAGTTTTGTGTTTTGGTGTTTAATAACTACATCACTCATGTAAGGGGTATTTCTTTTAAAATGTAATAAAGAGCTGTGCACAAAATACATGAAAGTTTCAGAGTTTTCAAGTGATCATTGGGAAACAATTGAAACGACAAGAAGACGGCTCTTAATTTAAATTTACATCAATACACAGCTAAGTAAACTAAAATGGCTGTCTTTCATGGAAGATATATTTTGCCTTCATTTAAAAAAATATTGGGTAAACAGGAAGAGGATTAATTTGGAGCATAAAATCCCTTTGTAGCATATAGTAATCAAGAAAGAAGCTACATGCCAAATTTCACGAGGCTGTGACATGTAGTTGCCCAGAAAAATGCAATGAAAAGTTTTGTGACATTGCAAGATGACAGATATTGTCAAAGTAATCCCTATACATGTATGTCGCTTTGCAACACATGACAGGTGACATAAAAAAAAAACTGGTACCTATACAATGCAAGAAGATGTTTCCAAATGGGTTGGAATTTGGCTTTCTCTAAGCTGGCATAACATTGGTCCTTGCCTTCAATACAGTCTAGTTGTTCATAACAAACTGTGAAGAGAACCAACATCTTCTCCATAAACAGGTGGATATCATCAGCAATACCCTTGACATGTCTTTGGTAAGCTTCATTTTTAAGGTTCTTTATCTTTAACTCGACAGCTCTGAAATCTGCCAATGATGTTCCACATGATATTTCATCTATTTCACTTTTTCTGCGTTCATCTGAAGCATTTCCTTTAATTTCATTTTCAAAGTCTACATTATTGGCTGATTCTGTATCTTCATTGTCATTTTTGTCCCTGTTTTCATCCTCATCATCATCACCATCATTGTCATCAAACAGTTCATCCATATTATCCTGGTTGTATTTGTCATACTCCTGTGATATTTGATGAAGTATCCCAGCTGCCTTCCTCACACTCCCCTCTAACTTTTCCGTCTCCTTTTCTCCCATATCTATGGCTTCTTCAATGTTCTCTCTAACATTGGCCTCCACTTGTTCCATGTCAGTTTCTGATGACCCAGTAAAATTAGGCTCCCATTTATCACTAATTTCATTGTCACTCTCATCTTCCTCTAAACTTTCCTTCACTATGTTCAATTCTGCTGAATCATCTTCATCATTTTTCTGGCTTTCATTTTCATCTCCACTTTTATCTTTCTCATCACCGTCTTTATAAATGCTTTGTTTTTCATCGTCAGTACAACTTGATTTATCGTGGCCACAGCTCTGCCTTTGTAGATGCTTGGGATATAGATATTTGGCCAGGGGAACTTTAATGGCATCAATAACTTCCATTTTGCCTTCCACAAGGTGTTCCAACTTGCTGTGAATTTTAGTGCTGTGCGTTTTCAACTTCTTAGTCAATGGGTGATTGGATGATCTATAATAAAAATGAAATAAAGAAAGAATGTGTCCATGGGACACGGATGCCCCCGCTGGCCCCAAACAGGAAGTAGATTATTGACAGGTCTGCAAATCGCTTAGGACATATAGTTTGTCATACTGATCCATCCTACCAAGTTTCAAAACATTCTGGTATACAGTTCCTGAGAAAAGCTTGACGGAAATTTTCATATCATGTTCACATATTTTAAAATTGGCCTAAGTCCCAAACAGGAAGTAGATGTCCGACAGGTCTCAAAATGGCTTAGGACATATAGTTTGTCATACTCAACAATCCTACCAAGTTTCAAAACATTCTGGTATACAGTTCCTGAGAAAAGCTTGACGGAAATTTTCATATCATGTTCACATATTTTAAAATTGGCCTAAGTCCCAAACAGGAAGTAGATGTCCGACAGGTCTCAAAATGGCTTAGGACGTACAGTTTGTCATATTGAACCATCCTACCAAGTTTCAAATCATTTTCATGTATGGTTCCTGAGAAAAGCTTGACGGAAATTTTCATAGTCATGTTCACATATTTTCACATTCGCCCAAGTCCCAAACAGGAAGTAGATGACCGACAGGTCTGAAAATCGCTTAGGACGTACAGTTTGTCATACTAAACCATCCTACCAAGTTTCAAATCATTCTCAAGTACAGTTCCTGAGAAAAGCTTGACGGAAATTTCGTACGGACGGACAGACGGACGGACATGAGTAAAACTTAATGCCCCCAGACATGTTGTCGCGGGGGCATAAAAAGAAATTTATACTTTTTTTATAAACTTTAAATTCAAAATGATACCATGCAGGGAATAGGCCCTGGCCTGACAGAGAAAGCTGAACATGAGGGTCTTGAGATTGGGACATTAGACTAATGTTCATTTTATCCTTTTTTTCAAGTTCATTGCCCAATTACATGTATTACCTACCGTATTTTCCGGTGTATAAGCCACTATTTTTTTCTGGGGAATGTTGGTTGCGTTTTATACACAGGTGTGCTTATTATATGTTTTTTTTTCCAAGTTTCAGGTGAATTGGAGACGTGGAGAATGACAAAAACATCGTAGTTTGGAGGAAGTTTGTCGTATATTTCTCACTTTGTTTTGTTTATATTTTCTTTTAAGTTTCAGACGTACCATTTGTATCTTTATTATCATATATATTTGTTATATGTTTGATTTAATAAATAATTGTGAAATATAGTTTGTAATACCATAAATTGTGTTTCTGTATTTTGTATTAATGATCGTAAATTTTCAGTGTTGTGGTAAGTAATTTACATAAGTTGGAGGATTTCCGAATGTAGTTGTCTGGTAACATAAAGAATATGACTGGCCTTGTTTTATTAATATAATCATATCATCTATGGGGGTGTTACAGCCCCCGCCCCCAGAATACCGAATACGGTTAAAAAAAAGTACAGAATATCGTTAAAAAGACTGGAATACCGAATACTCTAAAGATCACTGTGTACGCTTACCAAAAGCCTAAAAATTCCGAACATCGAGTACCGCGTACCACACCTTGGTGTACCGAATACCCTTTAAAAGGCACAGAATACCGCGTACCAAAAGGGCTGTGACATCCTCATCTATAACCTCTTTTAACTAGGTTAAAATTGTGCATTTCAAGATGATCAATCAAGCTATACAACATCGTGTCATTTGGTTTTTTGTGTGTATCAAAGGTAATTTACATATTTCAGAGGTGTTCCGAAACCAGAGTACATTCTAAAAATAGAAAATGATGTACAAGTATATAATCATGAAATTCAGCAAGTAATATGGATATCTATGTTTTTTTGTACGGCTATGGATAAAAGACGTTGTTTTTGTTTTGTTTTTTTCTTTAAAAAGTGTATAAATTCATGAAATTCAGCATATTTGTGATATGGAGATATTTTTTTCCCATGTAAATAGACATAGTTTTTTGGGGTCGCCGTCACAAATTCTTTTTATAAGAAATATATTTAAAAAAAATTGTTTCAATATTTTATTTCGTATTACATATAAGTAATTATAACAATAACAACAATAAAAACAATACAAGACAAGTTATGAATGTCATTGAAAAGCACTATTCATTACAGTCATTATAATTAGTTTGAAGCACAATCGTGGTCTGAATTGTCTTGGTTACTGAACCCTTCGAAGTTTTTGTCTTCAGTGTCCGAGTGGAATAACACAGCAAGTTCTGGTGTCAGTTGACAAGTGGTTCATCATCATCAGAGTCGGACTCGGCATCTTCTGGGTCGTTGGAAGGCAGCAGCTCAGCTTTGCGAAACCCATTCAATACACAGGTAGTAGGGACGGACTTGGCTGCAGAAACCACCCAGGTAGCTACCTCTGGAAGTGAGGCACGGCGCAATCTACCAGTGGCTGTAAAGGACTTGCACCAGAGGTCATCAAGGTCTCCCATTGGCAGCGCATGTGCATCTTGAAGGTGCGGTTGACACTGATATCAAGGGGTTGTAAGATCTTGGTCATTCCACCGGGTATGATGGCTGGTGTGGTGTTGACTAGTTCGAGTGCGTCTTAAATGTCATCAGTGATGTGGGCGCACATGCTGTCCATCACCAGTAGGGCGCAGTTGTGGTGGAAAAAAACATCAGGACGCTTTGAGAAGCATTCTCTCAACCAGGCCTTCATCATGTCGGCGTCCATCCAGCCCTTCTTGTTCACCTTGATGACAACACCTTTCGGGAACTTGTCTTTTGGCATGGTCTTCCTCTTAAAAATCAGCATGAGAGGACGTAGTTTGCCGGATGCTGTGCAGGACAGGACACAAGTAAAGCTGGATTTCTCGTGGCCAGTGGTCTTAATGCTGATGGTCTTAGTGCCGGCTTTCTCAACTGACTTCCCAATGGGTAGATCGAATGTCAGAGGGACCTCGTCCATGTTGATTACTTGGTCAGGGTTTATGCTTTACTCTCTAATTTTGGTGTGGCAGTATTGACGGAATAGTTGTAGTTTCTCTTCAAAGTCTGCTGGAAGCAACTGGCATACAGTGGTTCTGGCTCTTATTGACATATGTTTCCTTCTCATAAATCTCAGACACCAGGAAGGTCCGCCTTGGAAGTCAGCTAGGCCCAAATCTTTGGCTATGGTGATGGCTTTCAGTCTGATCTGGACTGTGCTGACCCCTCTGTGTGCTGCCCTCTGCTCTAGCACCCACGTCTCAACTTGGTCTTTTAGAACTGGCCATCTTGCTTTCTTGCCCCAATTGGCTCTCTTGGTCTTCTTGGTCAGTCTAAGTGTGTCTTCTTGCTTTCTCCATGCTCGTACCATTGACTAGTTGATGGAGAACTGTCTGGCAGTGGCTCGGTTCCCGTTATCACCCAACCAACATACATAGACAGGACTTAATCATTATATATGTTTTTTTTTAGAATTTAAGTATTCAGGTTAATAATGGAATGCTTTGAATTTTCTTTTGCAGCTATACCTATGTTATATCAATGATTTTATCTAGCTACAGCACAACTTCTCTATTATTGCATGTAGTAATTACATAGGTCAACAGTATTATAGAAATTAGAAAGAATTTTGTATAAAACTAGTAACTTCAGATGCATTAAAATCCTTATTAGCTTTATTCACTTTGTAAGTATGTTTTCACATTACTTATTACTTCAAGTTCATAGTGTGCTGTAGTAGGAAGGAGCCGTTTGCTCTTCAGGAGCACCTGAGCTCACTCTCATTATGACTGGAGTTTGCGTTGTTGATTGGTGTCCGGTGGTTTTTATGTTTCTGTGTTTTATATGTTGTCTGTTTTTCCCCCTGTCCTTGTTTGTGTTTACTGGTTTTGTCTCTGCCCTCTCAGACTTTGACAATCGGATGCCCAATTGGTACCTCTGCTTCTTTCATTTACACTAGTCTTTCAAATTTTTGACTATGACATCTTGTATAAGTCTCTCATTGACAAAACAACTGCAAATTTCATTTCAAAGTTGTTTACCTTGACACATTTATGTTATCATCAAACCGGCAACTGGTGTCTGAGTGATATAAATCTTTCCCTAAATCTTTTAATAACAGACCTGAGTATTTCCTGTAGTAGTTTGTTGATTAGTTCTGGACTATTTGGCTTCTCATCCAACTGTTTTCTTAACTCCCCAAAAACTGCCTGAAATGTAAACAAGGAAATGTGTCAAGATGACACTGATGTCCAGCTGGCAAATAAAATAAAACTGTTATTTTTACAAAATTTGCTAAGTCCAAGGGCCGTAATTTAGGTCAAAATCAGTGGACCAGAACAAAACTCAAACTTGATCTGTAACTCATCATGGTTGACTCACATACTAAAAATCTTTTGAATATATGCAAGGAAGTCGAAAAAAAGTGAGGAAAACTGTTATTTTCACAAACTTTGCTAAGTCCAAGGGCCGTAATTTAGGTCAAAACCAGTGGACCTGAACCAAACTTAAACTTGACCTGTAACTCATCATGGTAGACTCACATACCAAAAATCTTTTGAATATATGCAAGGAAGTAGAAAAAAGTGCGGAAAACTGTTATTTTTACAAAATTTGCTAAGTCCAAGGGCCGTAATTTAGGTCAAAATCAGTGGACCTGAACGAAACTCAAACTTGTCCTGTAACTCATCATGGTAGACTCACATACCAAAAATCTTTTGAATATATGCAAGGAAGTCGAAAAAAGTGCAGAAACTGTTATTTTTACAAAATTTGCTAAGTCCAAGGGCCGTAATTTAGGTCAAAATCAGTGGACTGGAAGGAAACTCAAACTTGACCTGTAACTCATCATGGTAGACTCACATACCAAAGATCTTTTGAATATATGCAAGGATGTGGAAAAAAGTGCGGAAAACTAAAGTGTGACGGACGGAAGGAAGGACGAACAGACTGAAAAACTAAGACCCCCCAACTTTGTTGGCGGGGCATAATAATATCTAAAATATACATGTAATACAGTTTTATACAAGCATAGAGACCGAGTAAATAAGTACATAATTCTCAGTTAAGGTAAATAGAAATATTACAAGGTCAAATAAATTTTCATCCTATTACAGTATGCACAAATAACATAATGTGTGAAACTTTATAAGAAGGTGATATCTTTGTCTTGTTTTGTCTTTTCTTCTTGTACACCTGAGATTGATCATCCCAGTTAAGTAATTTTGTACTACCTTTTTATCCATCAAACCAAAAAAAAAAAATTGTAAGAGGAACAGACAGATGGTAGTCATCAAAATATGCAAATTTCAATTTGTCAAATGACAGACAATTTTGTCCATCAGATAAAAAACTTGAATGGCAGTCTTCCATGGAAGACGTATGTTGCCTGCATCAAAAAGATTCCGAAACAGGAAGTAGATGAGTTATGGCTATAAGATGGCTTTACACCATATAGTACTTTAGGAAGAAGCTACATGCCAAATATCAAGAGGCTGTGTCATGTAGTTGCCTGGAAAACTGCAACAGAAATTTTTGTGACACCACAGGACGCAGGACAACCAAAGCAACAGATAGTGACAAAGTGACTCCTATATTTTTAAAGTTAGAAAGAAAATTATTTAAATTAATAAATATAACTTGCATTCGAATACAAATGCTTGTTTATAAAACTTACATGTTCTTGTTCATACTCTAAGACTTGTTTATAAGTCTGCCTTTGTTCTTTGTCATCATCTGTTAATCCTGTTGGGGTCCCAAATCGTCTTAAATAATAAATCAGGAGGATTTAAACAATACTTATTTTGATTGTAGAAAACCTTTTATTCAATGTAACATTAAAAACAAAAGAATATGGAACATGTGCCAGAAAGACACAATTATTTTTATATAACAAACAAAACAAAATATTCAATGCGTGTGAAGCGCTTTTTTGGACTCACCTTCATCAGACACGCTAGGGGTTGAAAAATTGAAAGACCAGTAGGATATTAGAATAGATTTGAACAAACAAAACACTTAAGCCAAAAAATATTTCAACAATGACTATTCGAGGTAAACTTATCAACTGCATAAGTGATAGCCACAATTTTAGATCAGAACATCAAAAAACTGGAAATATATAAACAGTGACTTTCCAACATATTCCATACACATGCATTTATATTGAGTGATTCTTTGTTTGTTTGTTGGAACAACTTATCCTTACTGCTTTTGGCTCTGTAACTAAAACACCTGAAACTAAAGAAGTTAGATAGAAAATTGATCCAATAAAAGCAATCTAAACCAACACAAGCTTGTTGACAAGTTTAATAGGTGAAAATTGACATAGTCTATACTGTAGTTTTTATCATTATTCGTGGGGTATCAGTTTTTGTGGTTTTCGTGGGTGGTTTTGACTCACGAAATTTGATACCCTGTGAAAAAGAAATTTAACATTGATCTGCATGCTACAGACTGCAGAACCACGAATTGGTCCTCTTCAATCAAACCACGAAAATTGATGAATCCACAGTACATGTAGACGACATTGAGATGTGGAATAAGTGTACACGACACAACAAACATAACAAACAGCAATTCAAACAAGAGTTAACACTAAAGTATGTCTCGCCTGCCGGCACCATCAGAAACAATTATTCTTTCTTACTTCCACTATATTTTGAATTTACATGGATTTTCAGTTTCTGAGATCAAAAGATGTTTATAGAACCTAAACATTGCAAATATATGCAATAAAAATAATCAAAGTCACTCAACCGGAAAATCAAGGTCAAGGTCAAAAGATGAGGATGTAACTGTGCTAAGCTACTACTGGGACATATGTATACCAAGTTTCAATCTAGGACTTATAGTTCTTGAGATATGGAGGTGCTCGCAAAACTTTTCCATTGCTATTATATGTATTGAAAATTGTCAAAGTCACTCAACCGAAAAATCAAGGTCAAGGTCAAAAGATGGGGATGCAACTGTGCTGAGCTACTACTGGGGCATACCCATACCAAGTTTCATCAACCTAGGACCTATAGTTCTTGAGAAATGGAGTTGCTCGCAAAACTTTTCCATTGCTATTATATGTATTGAAAATTGTCAAAGTCACTCAACCCAAAAATCAAGGTCAAGGTCAAAAGATGGGGATGCAACTGTGCTAAGCTACTACTAGGGCATATGCATACCAAGTTTCATTAACCCAGGACCTATAGTTCTTGAGATATGGAGGTGCTCATAAAACTTTTCCAAAAAGTTAACGCCGCCGTCTTCGCCGCCGCCGCCGGTAAAGTAACACCTATGTCCCGCTCTGCTTCGCAGGTGAGACAAAAATCACAGTGGAAAACAGCAAGCAGTCTTCAACATGACCATAGGTCACTTCTTACCGTCTTGCATTGGCCCAAGACTTATAATACAATACAAAAGTATCAAAACCAATCCCTAAATCATCAACGAAAGACCCAATTCTTGACTTAAAACAGTTAACACAGAATGACAAACAAAAAGGACAAACAAAGGCTTTGGCAAAGTTTCCTGGCTTAGGACAGGCACATATAAAATGTGGCAGGTTTAAACTAGTTTTTTGGATCCAACCTTCCCCATGTACTAATTTAAAACAAATCTAGTATGTAAAATTGTTTGGATTACAAGAACTGTAAGTCTTTACATTTATAGATAAGCTTGTTAGCAAGTACAGTAACTGAAATTCATCTATTATCACATTATCATACTGTAACTCTATCTATAGATAACCTTGTGGCTTATTAGCAATAGAAGATGATGCAATGTGGAATAAATGATGCCGCACAAGTCAGTGAGATTGACCTAATATACTGTAAACCTATAGATAACCTTGCAGCTTGTTAGTAATAGAAAATAATGAGATGTGGAATAAGTACATGCCACACAAGTTTGTGAGATTAATCTAAACATTGTAAACTATTAGATCACCTTGCAGCTTGTTCCTCAAGTCTTTGTTGTCTTTCCTCCATTTTCTTCTTTAGCTTCATTTGTTAAGGTCAATGTTAAAAAATCAATGCTTTATATCCCTCTTGGTGACAGAATAAATTTTTTATGACGTCTTCAATACCAAGAAAATGTGACGTTACAATCAAATTACACCACAATCATTGATATGGTTAAGACATCATTTCATGTTTTTTGTTGATGCTTAGTTAACAAAACATGAAAACAGCTTATATTTTCAGTCTATAATGTTTGTTAGTTGATAAGCTGTTATAAAAGTTAATAATTGTAGGGTTTTAAGTCTTTTATTAAAATCATTTATAATGATAAAGTTGTCTCTGTATATTTTGATTCAAGGACACATAGGTCCATTTGTGAGCAAGCCAGTATTGAACACATATGTCCCTGTGGCAGCAACACAGATACATATATACATGTTTTAGAGATTGAGTAACTCAACATACATAATATGGCTAGTTGTAGAGTATAATAAATGTACATGACAGCATTTATTTCAAGAGTTTATGGCAGAGTTTCTTGCAGAGATAAATAAATCAAAACAAAAATTTTCAAAAATGGAAAAAATGTAGAATATGAGAAGCTTTAACCAAAAATTTTTATTGAAAGCAACACAATGTGCAGAGCTTATTTAAAATTATCACATCCACTGACTTATCATTTGGTTCAATAATTTTTATATTAAAAAGATATAATTGGGGCTCCCGCAGGGTACCCCCTCAAGTCGCAAGGTCACTTTTAAAAGGGGCGCGAGGTCGCAAGGTCACTTTTAAAAGGGGCGCGAGGTCGCAAGTTCATTTTAAAAGGGGATATTTTGGCGAAAGTCGCAGGTCGTTTTTTGGCATAGATCGATTTTATGAAGTGTAGGTCAGAAGTCGCCCTTATAAAGGCCTCAGGTGGCAGGTCGTTTTTAACCCTGCGGGAGCCACATAAATACCATGCTGATCTCTTACTATCTATATTTTGTAATTATTTTCATCTCCCTTTGAAAGGATACTGCTTCTTCTTGTACCTTGGCTATAGCCAAATTCTCTGCCATTTTTCTTTGAATTGTTAAACTCTACAAAAAAAAGAAAGAAAACTATATAGTTTTTTCTAAAAAGAATTATTATCTTTCATTAAAGTAGGGCTTCTTACACAGAGAAATGTGTCCTGCCTTTAGTTGATGGAAAATCTTTATGCGTTTTGAACTGTTAAAAATTTGACAGACTTTATTCTATAAAAAGCTTCCTTTGTTTTTTTATAGAAGCTAAGAGAAGTCCAGCATACTTGAAGTATTTTTTTGTGTGTGTATGAAAATGTGGACAAAAAAAAGAAGGTGCATTCATAGCACTGGCAATCAAGTAGATAAAACATGTATTATTTAGAGATTAGTTTGATATATTACCGTGGCCATTCTTCTCTTTGGATCCATCCTTGCCATTCTAGCTTTATAAGCCATCATTAATAGCTGGTTTTGTTTGTAGGCTTGTTCTAATGGTGACTGGTCTTTTGGTCTAAAGAAGAAAGGTGTGGAAATTTATGCTGACAGGGTAACAATGTAAAAGTTCTTTACTTGAGATGTATTGTGTTTAATTTGAGTCACCGAAAAGCTCCATGCATTTAATGTAATTTGAGAACTGAGTAAATGATTATTGTGCATCAGAGTGCTTGTAAGAAAATTTATTCCTGCAATAAAGGATGGCAGAAATAACCAAGGTTTAAAGTGTGTAAAGTCAACATACAACATTCATTCTACATTATAGCTAAACTTGTTTGTACTCCATATTAACCTGAATAAAAAATTAGCCACTAAAAAGAAAAAAATTAAGAACTTTTTTAAGCCTGACAATTACTTTGTCTTATTTTCAAAGTGTGCAAACAACTACTGTTGTCACTGGCTATGGTTTTAATATGTTTTATGTTTGCTTTATAATTATTTGTATAGCTTTTTTTCAGTTTGTACAAGGCCACTACCAGGTCATTGATTTTTTTTTGCAGAAACAGGTATTTTTATGTTTTTATATATTTTTAAACATTTCATTTGTTCCCATTTGGTGATGGGTTCTGAGTGAGGACCTACATGTTCAAACCATCATCAGTGGTTGGATTAAAATGAAGTGTTTCTGAAGGAGTACTGGGTTCTGATTTACTGCTACCAGATCTGTAATTCTTCTTTATAGGTCCCTGTACACTGCCTGATGTTAAGGTCTTTGAATCTACAATATTAAAATGAGCATAATCAATAATGTTTATTACATGTACATAAATTACACTAAATAAATAACAATAATGAAAATAAAAGAAGTTATGTGACCATATATTTGATGCTTTGCATGCCCGGTCTGTACTTAAAGCCACCAGCCTTGCATGCACATTGGGCTTGAAAAAATGTGAGTGAAAATTAGCAAACATTTGTTTGTAATATAGTAAAATTTTGTAAAGACATGAATTTAGTGATTCTTGTTAATTGCTAAAAAAAAACTTATTGGCAATGACTGCATGCCCTGACAAGTAACAGCCAGAGTAAAGAAGCTCACTGTGAGTACACAAATTTTCATTACCAATTTGATTAACGACCGTAGCAACCCTATCCATACACTGCTGGCCTAGTCGAACCATCTTAACAGTTTCCTTATTGATTACTAAAGAAATGTTTCCTGAAAAAAAATAAAAATAATAAGATACATTTTTGGTCTTGACTAAAACAAATTTTACTGTTTTTTTTTCTAAAACAAAAAACATGTTTCCTTAAAAACTCTTAACTTTTAAAAAATATCATGCATCTTAACTTTAATCAAGATCAATTTAACAAAACACACATCAGTATAAGCAAAATTTATTGTCTGGAACTTTGTTGTATTTTTTATATATAATAAAAGATAAATCTACTTACCACCAAGCCTTACATCTTGCAGAAGTTTTGTACAAATTCTTAGTATACATTCAAGGTATTTCATGTAAGCATCCTACAACATGTACAAGGAAACAAATGAATTCCATTTAAAGAAAAACAATCAAAACAATAAAAGTATATATATTTTAGATTTAAACAAAAAGTTTTATACATTGTAGACAACTGTAAAATGCACATGGTGCATCAAAATATTAACTGACCTACAGAAATACTCAATAAAAAAATATTTGAATCATATGCCAATAGCCAGCTGCTCTGATATCAACATCGCAATTAAAAAAAAAAAGAATAAATGACATTATGCCCCATCTTGCAACATTTGGGACAGACAGACCAGAATACTATATGCCCCCTACTTCGGCAGATGGGGCATAAAATGAACAGGACAGATTCTACTTAATGTCATTAAAGCCTTTTTTTTGGCTTGTTATTAAAAACCTGCACTAACATGACTAATGCCGGTCCTACTAAAAGGCGCCCAGGGGCGCCCGGGTAAAGAAAGGGCGCCCGGGTAAAATAAAAGGCGCCCGGGGAGAAATAAAAGGCGCCCGGGGAAAATAAAAGGCGCCCGGGAGCCCATATTGCCATAGACCTGTATATTAAATAGATTTGCAACTTGTTAATTGTCCAGTATATGTATGAAAATATCACTGGTTGATAAATGAGAGTTGGTTTATATTTTTAACTACTTTAATGCCTTTCTATGGAATAAATCAGAATAAATTGCATTAAACAGAGAAAAGATTAAGGAATATCTGTGTGAAAATTTTATTTAATTTAGTTGAGAAATAACCATTTTGTTGCAATTTAAAGTGGAAACTTTACAAAAATTTGGTAAAAAAATGTATTTTCATGAAAACTTGGGTAGTATGGGCTCTTTTAATACTCCTCCAAAGTGCTTTATGTTATAAAAGTTATTTTAACATATTTAAAATCTCAAAACATTTAAGAATGGCTGTTAAAAAGAATCATGTAAAAATCTTTAATGGTTTTTGAGATATTAGAGTATAAAGTTGACATTTCAAATTGTTTATTTTTGTATGAAATCTCGTTTCTTTGCATGAGATATTGTGAGATTTCACCAATTTGCAAATCTATTTATATACAGGTCTATGATATTGCTAATCACCTATTTAATATACATTGAACACAAAAGTGTAATATTATTTTAGTCAAAGTTGGGACCCTTTTTTCATTTATCTTTCATTTTTAAACTAATAAATATCAACTTCTTTCAACGACAATACATTTGTGATACTAGCCGTACTTATTTTAACAATTGTAAAGCGTTCAGCTTGTGGTGAACCAAACCTTGCCATGAGTCTACTCGTGCCTACACATATGAACTTCATTCTGCCTTGAGCGAACGTATGCTAGATCACGGGAAGGGTATATCTCAATGACTCTCCAAAAGCATGTACTACATATGCACGGAGGAGGAGTTTTGTATATCTTTGCAAATAGGCATGGCATGACGGGGCTTCCAGCTCGTCAGTCAGGTGCTGACGGCTTTCCCATTGCATGATCTTAACGCTCATAAAGGATGCATTGATGAAGAAGTTCAATGACCTTACCAGACAAAAGGAGACTGTTGTGCAATCGTCAGATGGACAGCTCAAAATCCCCAAAACACCAACCATCACCAGGAAACCAAACCAAAGGAAAAGAATCCATGTCGGAAAGATAACTACACCATGAAGTTTGCATAAAAGTCCTTGGTCCTGCCGTGCTTTCAATGCAAAATTGTACTGACGTTTTATGAATAATTGTATGTTTTTAGGTTTATATTTTTTATATTTTTATTTTTTTAACAAAGCTATGATATATTATATGGTGATATATTTTTTAGTCGTTGTTGTTGATGATGATGATGATCGATGATGATGATGATTTTAATTTTAGTCCTCAACAAAAAAGACATCATTTAAATATATTTTTCCCTGGGCGCCTTTTATTTTCCCCGGGTGCCTTTTATTTCTCCCCGGGCGCCTTTTATTTTACCCAGGCGCCTTTTCTTTCCAAAGCGCCTTTTAGTAGGACCCACTAATGCATACAGAATCAATTAAGTGAAACTACATAATATGGAATGAATGCTCCAACATATCAAGTAAAAGGTCATTAACTCCTATATGGGTTGTTTGATTTTCCCCAAAATTTCAGGACAGGTAGATCTTGAGGTGCTGATCACTTTTAATATCAATCAGAATTCAAAATTCTGTCACCGTTTTTGAGTTATTAGCAAAAAACTGCAATTTACCCCTATGCTCTATTTTAAGCCATGGCAGCATGTTTTCCAACCAATCAAAAATCCCCACATCATTTTATTCATCTAATGCTAAAAAATAACTTTACCAAGTTTGGTTTCAATTGGACTAAGGTGTCAGAGGAGTTTATGTTTTCAATGTAATGAGAAAATGATGTGAAAATGGTCAACTTCGATGTTCAAAGGGGAATAACTCCTAAAAGGAATGGTCCTACAACATTGACCCTTGTACATATTTTGTAGATCATGCTGTGCTTAACAGCATGCAATTTAAATTTCTCAAATATCTAATATAATTCTGGAAATATTGAGCTTAACAAGTAAAATTCAGAAAAATCAAAAAAGGACATTAACTCCTTACATGGCTTGTTGGAACTTCTTCAAATTTCAGGGTTTGCAGATCTTGAGATGCTGATCACTTTTACCCTCTGCCAGATGCGGTATCAGCAGGATCAACTGCCCCCTTATTTGCAGATGATTGTGCCCTGTAATGAAATGAGAGTGATGCCGAACAACTCCAACAAGATCTAGACCAGCTATAGAAGTGGGAATCTGACTGGCTTATGGAGTTTCACCCGAAGAAATGCCAGGTGTTCACATTACCAACAGGAAAAACACGGTCAACTTCCAATACAACATCCACAACCACACACTTGACGTGGTAGACTCTGCAAAGTACCTTGGGGTCACTAATCATAAGACACTCAGATGGAATGAGCACATACACCAGGTAACTAGGAAAGCAAACAACACTCTAGCATTCCTAAGGTGCAACATCCAGCATTGCCCTCGTGGAACCAAGGTCTTGTGTTACCTCACCCTAGTTTGACCACTCACAAAGTAGGCTTTTGTAATATGGGACCCGTTCACAGCAGAAAACATCAACAACCTGGAGATGGTTCAGTGCAGAGCTGCCCAGATGGTTTTCACAGACTATAGGACAACCAGCAGTGTTACTGCCATGATAAAACAGCTCCAATGGAAGACCTTGCAGGAACGGAGAGCCCAAACTAAAGCGATAATGGTGTACAGAATAATACATAAGCTAGTAGACATACGTTCCAACCACTGACACCCACCATCTCGCCCAGGGGTTACAACAACAGCTTCCTGGTGCCGTATGCCCGAGAACTAGCATACCAGAAGTCATTCTTCCCAGATGGGATCAGGACCTGGAACTCCCTACCAGCTGAAGTAGTCAATGCTCCATCTCTTGACTGCTTCAAGGCCAGGCTCCAGGCCATCACCCTGAGGGATTAGACGTACTGGTTGTTTTTAGCCTGCACCCGCATCGATAGATGTTTTTAACCTACACCTGAAATATATCCGCACATTTTGGCATCTGCACAGTCAACCTTGCACCATAGCGCCAGTACGAGTTTAACATTTATACGTTTGGTACCTAATCTTGAAGAAGAAGAAGAGTTTTGATATCTGCTAAGGCGGATTTAGGACTGGCGAGCCGTGTGCGCAGCATCCCGTTTGACAGGAAAATTTGGTAAGGAACTGTACAAAATGCTGTATGAAACTAGAGGCCAGAGAAGTTTTTTTTTCAATTGCACGCCCTCCTGTTTGAAAATTTCTGGACCTGCCACAGATCTGCTAACGTTTACAAGGTTTTTTGCAAAAAGTACTGTTGGACCCTGTGTTCTATTAACAGTAAAGACAGCCATCTTTTTCAACATTTTAAAAATTTTAAACGATAGAAATGTTTCAGATGCCTTAAGAACAATTCTGCAAAGTTTGGTTGAAGTCAGTCCAGTAGTTTAGGATGATTTAACGTTTCAAAAAGTTTACAGACAACAACAACGACGGACGCCAAGTGATGGCAATAGCTCACATGACCTTTCGGATCAGGTGAGCTAAAAATCTGAAACATGTCAGCATGTGTGAAATGAATCATTATCAATTTTCAATATAAACATGCCAAATGTTTGAAACAATTTTAAAAAAACAAATGTTTCCTCATTTTTTGGACAAAGTTCTGAAACATAATTCTAGCCATCATTATTCTGCGGACGAAACAGAGAAAACATCTCTTAATTTTTCATTGGCCCAATCTGTATTGAATGCAATTTACTTTGCGCCCTATCATAGGTAACCACATTTTTCATATTAACCTCTTTGAATTTATTAGGGTATCTGTTCCTTTTTCTGTTTCCCCCTCAACCATCATGCTCAGACAGAGCACCAGTCGTTAGCGGAGTGCCCCAAGGAACCGTCCTTGGGCCTCTGCTATTCCTGATATTCATCAATGACCTGCCTGATAGCCTTACATCCAGAACTAGATTATTTGATGATGATGCAATTGTATATTGGAAGATACGCAACACCAATGATTGTAAAGATCTACAACAAGACTTACTTGATTTAGCTGCATGGGAATCCAAGTGGGGTATGCAATTCCATCCAGACAAGTGCAATGTTTTAAGAGTATCAAGATCCAGAACACCAATCCTCTTTGACTATCATCTTAAAGGACATCTACTCGAAGCGGCAGAAACCACCAAATACCTAGGAGTAGACCTGAGCCATAATCTATCATGGAACCACCATATCGACAGAACCATCAAGAAAGCCAACAGCATGTTAGGATTCCTAAGAGAAATCTCAGGATCAGCAGTAAAGACACCAAATCTGCAGCGTACTTCTCCTTAGTAAGGCCAAACCTAGAATACTGTGCATCAGTATGGAACCCACACACCAAGCAGGCAAGCAACAAACTTGAAATGGTACAGAGAAGGGCAGCAAGGTATGCATTCAACGACTACAGGAACACCAGTGGCATTACAGACATGCTTAGCCAACTACACTGGGTGACACTAGAATCTAGATGAACCAAGATACTGGTAATGTTCTTCAAGATCATGAACAACTTAGTTGACATCCCATCAGTGGACTACATAACACCAGCATCCACCCAAACTAGATCCAACAACTCCAAGAAGATACTGCAGTACCATACCAGAACAGACATTCTAAAGTAAAGTTTCTTTCCAAGGACAATACTGAACTGGAACCTACTACCAGCAGCTGTAGCTGAGACCCCCGACTTGGTATCCTTCAAGCGGGGGCTGTCCACACTCTCTTTCTAGTTGTTAGGGCCATCAAAATTGTAAGTTGGTCCTTATGGGGACTAGAGCTGTGCCGGTTGGGTGTATGCCCAGGGGCCGCTACGGTAGCCGGATTGGTCTAGTCTCACTGGTATAAACCCTATGACCGTAACTGCAGTTACGGTCATCCCAATATGGCGGTGCTTGATATAAGCAAAATAATTATATTGATTTTACAAAACTTTCAATGCGTAAAAAGCTCAAAAACGAATATACAAAAAAAGTATCATCATTATTGTCTTAGTCTGCCTTGTGAATATTTCAGTCAGGTGTTCGTGTTTCTCATAATCGGCGTTTAAAATTTTTGCCAGGATGAGTGTAACTGCAACGTTGTAATGACCGTAACTGGAAAGATGGATGAGTGTAACTGGCATAGTCATTCAGAACATCAATCTGTAGAAATAAGTTTGATTTGCAAAATAAATGAAAAAGCTTTTTGTTAAATGTGTATTGGGGGATGGGATAGTTAAAAAGAAGGTTCAGCTTTATTTTCTCATTGAAAGATGACGAGGGTCTGGGGTTAGCCACAAATTACAAAATATACGTTTCAGTCTATAAAAGCTTATATGAGCTGTTAAGAAAACTATCAATTTCAGTTTTACTGTAATACAGCCTTTAGAATACTGGTATATAGAACTTGGAGTCATAGATGGCAGCTGAAGTGTTCATTTAAGGTTAATTTTCTATTGATTCTCGGGTGTTTGTGTTGTTGTTTTGGCAGATTCTATTTTTCATTCCCCGTTTTAGATAAAACAGCAATAACAGAGTGAAGAACACGATATGCAAGCAGTGGGTATGATGCAATTCCACTGAATCTTGAATAAAAAAGTTTTCTTAAATGTCAACGGATTTTTATGAGTGAGTGAGTTGGTGTTTTACGCCCTTTGAGCGCTAAATAGGTTATTTTTAAAAAGGAGATGAACATGAAATGATGATGAAAAATGAAATATGGGGATGGGATAGGAAACAAGAAACAGTACATTTGAAGAACCACAGGAAAAAGGAGAGAGTTGGGTAGGGGCGGAAATATAGCCAATGAGGTGCACTGCTTGGTGGTCTACAAAGGGACCTTTTACGTGCATGAAGCGTGGCACTCTCCACACACGATGACCCACTATTGTCAGCGGTCACGGTTTCCGTATTATAGACCTTACAACCTCCGCGGACGAAGGCCATTCTATTCAGCCACCTAGTGTACATGTACACACCTTTGTCTCTCTGTGGGCTGAGCACCGACTCGACGTCAGAATTTCAAGACCCTTAGTCGCTTCTTACGACAAGCTAGTCACTGCTGCGGGCCCATTCGCCTCCCGTGCCCCGTATATAATTAATTATAAAATATGACGTTCCTCTCTCGTTTAAGAACCCTGCTGCAGGTCTCCATGTGGCAAAAACATTGTGATTCCAACATGGAATGCTTGTATCCAGGGCAAGCGACTATCCATACTGGGCCTCAAACGTTTAGGGTTCGCCGTTGTGGTCGTATCATGCTGCGCTCTGTGAAGCTTTTTATCCATAAAAAATATTTTGAATTTCAATAAAAATATATTTGATGCAAAAATAATTGTCAACAGAGCTTGATGAAAAAAAAAATCGATAAAGGATTTCTGCTGTAAACACTAGGTCAGTCCCTTACCAACTAACTAATCAAGATGTGGCATCAGCGCCTACTTGCCACGTTGAAGGCCACTGGCTGTTTTTTTATTGTGGTTTTTTAAAATGTTTTTGCTCGTTTTTGTGGCATGTGTCGTGCACATATATTTCGGATCTCATTAAACATATATCATCGCATTCGGTACCACGATAATCATTTATTTGGCGTCAACAAGGAGGTGTTTAACGTGCATGAATCGTGGCACTATCCATAAACGTTGACCAACTATGGTCAGAGGTCAGGGTTTCCGTAATATAGACCTGACAAACCCCGCGGATGAGTGTTACCCTATTAAGCCATTAAGGATACACACTTTGGCTGCTCTGTTTGCTCAGCACCTACCCGATGTTAGAATCTCAAGACCCATAGTCGGCTCTCACGACAAGCTCGGCTCTGTTTCGGGCCTATTTGTCTCCCAGGCCATACGCGCCTTCATGTCTTATAAGTCCCTGTGATTATAATATTACATAATCATTATAAATTATATGTACACAAGCAGACAATCATGAATTATTCTAAATGAATGCCATTAACCTTGTTTAAAGCTTAGGGTAAACTCTAATTTAAACCTAGTATTCCCACTGTATTGTACCATAATGTTGCAGTTACGGTCATCTTATTTTCCAGTTACGGTCATCATAAGCTGCAGTTACACTCATCTGTTCAGATCTTTAAACGCTGTATCTGACGATTTTTTCGCGTGATAATGCATTTCTTTTGATTCTTTTCGATGAACTAAAATTCACTGGCAGGCCATTGTTTTGAAAAACGCGCAACAAAAAGAAAAACTAAGAAAATTCGACTGTCCTGTTTCGGCTACCGCCATATTGGGATGAACGTAACTGCAGTTACGGTCATCGGATTTATACCAGTGTAGTCTGAGGGGCTGAAAACGCAATTTGGATTCTATCTTGTTATTTATTTTTGTCTTTTTCTGAGTTGGTCTATTTTATAACTTTCTATGTCTTATCAGTTCATAACTTTTTCTAACCGCCCACGCCGAAGCAGTATAGTCTAGTGGAGATGGCGCTTTGTAACTTGTAGATGTAGATGTAGATGTAGAACCAGGCATCAACAAACTAATATTACACAATTTTTCAATGAAATCTGAACCAAATTTCTATGGACCAGAAACTGGTGAAAAAAAAAGCAATCCACAGATCAATATACATTAATTTCTCTTTCCATCTAATAGAATCTGAATCTGAATCTTATAAAAGCTTTTTTATACGCTCCCGAAGGGAGCGATAATGGTAGAAATGTCAATATTTTAGTTGTACTATGAGCTGAATTTTCCTTCAACATCCGGTATAGCACACGCTTGTTTTCCCGAACTTTCGGCGTCTTTTTGACGTTTTTATCTTTGAAAATTTTACACGTCATTAAACGCTCACGTAACCCACAAGAAAAGCTAGTTTGTTTTTATTTTCGAAAAGCTAGTTTGTTTTTATTTTCGAACCATAAAAAATAAATTAATTGAAACCTCGGGAGCGTAACAGGTTTTACCTGCCTCATATTACACTCCCGAAGGGAGCGGTAATGGTAGAAATGTCAATATTTTAGTTGTACTATGTGCTGAATTTTCCTTCAATGTCCGGTATAGCACGCGCTTGTTTCTCGAACTTTCGGCATCTTTTTAACATTTTTATCTTTGACAATTTTAGACGTCATTAAACGCTCACGTAACCCACAAGAAAAGCTAGTTTGTTTTTATTTTCGAACCTAAAAAAATAAATTAATTGAAACTTCGGGAGCGTAACAGGTTTTACCTACCTTATATTAAAAGAATTTTATAAAAGCTGTATAGATACATAGACCTGTATATTAAATATATAGATCTGTGATAGATAAGATGTTTGAAAACTATTTACATGCAAAGGGACAAGGCGGCCAAAATTGTTATTTACTTGAACTTTATTGTCACCATCTAGTTTTAGTGCGTCTGCAACTCCTCTCATTACTGTAGTGAATGTAGTGTTTGAAGATGACATAATCTTGTTATGCTTTAATCAACAAAATATACAAAACTCCTCTCTCAATTTCTATTTTTGCAGACAGATTTTAGGTATACCGGAAATGATTACGGAAAAGTACGAAGAGTATATTTTATATTATTATAGTATTCTATATTCCGATTATCTGACTGTGGACTATTTATTGGATTTGAATAAATAGACAACTTTATTTTGAAATCATTTTATTTTTAATCGATTCTTTTATATTTTTGACTTCTACGAAAATTGCCGAAGTTGACCATCAATAATGGCTGACCCAGGTGGACAAGTTTTGCTTCGAGGAAAGGATGTAAATGAATATCGTGTCGTAGATTTAAAGAAAGAGTGCGAGAAAAGAGGTCTTTCAAAAAGTGGAAAGAAAGATGAAATTGTTGAAAGACTGAGAGAGGTATAGCAGTCATATTTCAACCTCAAATCTTCGAAAGTTTTTGCTAAATAACAAGCACTTGTAACAGAGAATTATAAAAAATAAGAGTTTATCTCATATTCTAGAAAATGGATTGAACAGAGCTTCCATTAATACTGACAGATGTGTCAAAGCTGAAGGATCATTCAATATGAAACAGTAACAGTTGATGTGATTCATGCATGCATGGGCTACAGAGATGAATGAACGACAGCGATGTTACCCATCTATCAATACCATTTTACCATTTTACCATTTTACCCATTCATACATGGGCTACAGCAGTGTGACCCATGCATGCATGGGCTACAGCGGTGTGACCCATGCATGAATGGGCTACAGTGGTGTGACCCATGCATGAATGGGCTACAGTGGTGTGACCCATGCATGCATGGGCTACAGCAGTGTAACCCATGCATGAATGGGCTTCAGTGGTGTGACCCATGCATGAATGGGCTACAGTGGTGTGACCCATGCATGCATGGGCTACAGCAGTGTAACCCATGCATGAATGGGCTACAGCGGTGTGACCCATGCATGAATGGGCTACAGCGGTGTGACCCATGCATGAATGGGCTACAGCGGTGTGACCCATGCATGAATGGGCTTCAGTGGTGTGACCCATGCATGAATGGGCTACAGTGGTGTGACCCATGCATGCATGGGCTACAGTAGTGTGACCCATTCATGAATGAACAACAGTGGTGTGAATCATGCATGCATGGGCTACAGTGTTGTATAACTGTAATACTTTTACATTATGAAATGAATTAGATAATCTGTATATATATTTGATTCATACTTAAAACCTTTAAACTTAAAAGGGATGGGGTGTGCTTAGTTTTTTTCTTAAACATATTTTGAATGATTTTTGATGAAAAAAATATTTTGACAGCAGAGGATAGAAAGAAAAATATTCTGAAGAAGGATTTATATATAAGACTAAAAATATGAAATATAATTATTATAAAATATAAAATTATTCTTATTTTGAAAACAACAAAAAATCTGACTTAGAACAATAAACCACCCTTATTTTTAAGTTAAATAGTCGGTCCCTTAGAGGTGGTAAACGATTTTTCTCTGGATTCTTCTAATTGATGTTGATTAATTAAACTATCTATATTTCAGTATAATGGTTGATAAAATTTATTTGCTACATAATCAGAATCATTATGACAGAGATCACAAAAGTGTGTTAATTATATGTTAATTAATTTTATCTGGATTGACAAATTATTTTGTACATCTAATTGATAAGCCTGGCAGGGTGAAAAATTAAAGACCCTATCCAGCTGGTCCTTTTATTACAAATTACCCCTTATCTGTTATATTTAACAAGACAACAGAATAAAATTCAGTGCAATAAGACTATGTTGCATTTTGTATACTTCAAATTTTGAAGTTTTAAAGGGTTTGAAATCTATATTTCAAATACAATGGATTTATCAAATATATTGCAAGAAGCATGTTTATTTGATCTCAAATAGAGAATAAGAGACTGTAAAATATTTATCAAGAATAAATTACAACATTTAGGCATTTTCTTGATTCTTAGTATACATGTATGTAGATTACATAGTGAAATAAACTTGGTAATCACCTAACTGTAGTTTTATAAATATGCTTACGTTTTAATGAATTGGGACCATCTTGAAGCATAGTCTATAGAGTTTTGAGCAAGAGTAAAGAGTTTGGTGTGACCAGAAAAGATAATTTGCAAAATAGGTGCACTGCTTTAGTTTATGGAATGTCTGGCAACATACATGTAACCCATGGTTCATCAGAATGAATGAAAATGGCCATGAGCTACTGAAATTTCTGCAGATGACTCCTGTGGTCATACATTACATTATAACATTTTTCTAATTCTATCTATTATAACTTATCAATTTTTAGACAGCAAACAACTTAACACATGAAAATTGTCCTAAATAAACCCACAACAACAATTTTCGCAGAGACATTTTTTTTTAAATAGGTCTGATGCTTGTCTTGTCTAGAGAAAAACCGTCAAAGACAGTCTGTATCTAAAAATTCCATTACATAATTAAGTATATGAAGAGCACTTGTTCATTTAAAACCAATGCCTAGCAAAAGAATAATTGGGATAAACAACTCAGCAAATCAAATGATGTGATTTTTACACTAAATGCTACTAGAAATAGAAAATGGATTACATATGGTACATGTAGAAACATAGGTAATCTATAAACAAAAATGGACTCATGTTAACCTTACAAAATTTTAAATGGTCATCCATGCAGATAAAATATATGTCAGAGCCACTCAGCATCCAAAACATGCATTGTGTTTAGCATGATCATTAGGTACATCTACCATACCAATATGGTTGCTGTGGCACTTTATTAGTTGTCAGTAAGCGGGTATATATCTTAACCGTTCTTCTGTAAGTGGTCATCCATATGGAAAATATAGGTCACAGCCACCATCCAAAGCATGCATGGTTGATGTGATACTTTTCAGTAAGTGGATATGGATCTTAACCAGGCTTCTGTAAGTAGGTGTGAATGCCAATGCTAACGCTCATGGTATTACATTATAAGCCACCCTCACTTCGTGAAGTGAGCTAAAAATTTAAGGAATAATAGTAGTCAAATAAATGGAAACGAAGAGCTGTATTTTGTTATAACTAACTTGTTTTTATTATAGTCATCTATGAGCATCAATTGAGTCAATTAAATAGTGTTTGTGATGCTTTAAATAAGTCAAAACATATACTATTATTTGCAGCAAATGTTAGAAATACTATCAATGATTGTCATCAGTTGCATCCTTTCTTTGAGTGCAGTTTTATCTGTGTTGATGTCACTTTTGATAACCAAATATCTGCTGCCTCCTTAACAAATTCCTTTATGTCATCAGTTTATCCTGTAAACTAAAACAGGTATTCTACAATTAAGGTGTCTATGCTGATGTTTTAGAATGCCAGACCACGCTCATATCAATGCAGCTCAGCATCTTCTCCTGTTTATACCAGTGGAGGATCTGCCGAATCTGTCCTACTAGTGATTTATTTGGATGAGGATCCTAGATAAGCCTATGAAATGGAAAAAAAACAATATCAAATCATATGCTGAACCACTGGTAAACTCTTTATATTTCTCTCTAAAAAAATGTTTGTCATTTGATTCATTTATTATGCCCCTGCGACGACATGTCGGGGGCATTAAGTTTTACTCATGTCCGTCCGTCCGTACGAATTTCCATCAAGCTTTTCTCGGGAACCCTATATGAGAATGGTTTGAAACTTGATAGGATGGTTCAGTATGACAAACTATACGTCCTAAGCGATTTTGAGATCTGTCGGACATCTACTTCCTGTTTGGAACTTAGGCCAATGTGAAAATATGTGAACATGACTTTGACAATTTCCGTCAAGCATACATGAAAATGATTTGAAACTTGGTAGGGTGGTTCAGTATGACAAACTATACGTCCTAAGCGATTTTTAGACCTGTCGGACATCTACTTCCTGTTTTGGACTTAGGCAGATGTGAAAATATGTGAACATGACTTTGACAATTTCCGTCAAGCTTTTCTCAGGAACCATACATGGGAATGATTTGAAACTTAGTAGGATGGTTCAGCATGGCAAACTGTATGTCTTAAGTGACTTTCAGGTCTGTCGGGCATCAGCTTCCTGTTTGGGGCTTAGCGGGGGCATCCGTGTCCCATGGACACATTCCTTCTTTATTTCATTATCTTCTCTGTGCGAAGTTAATAAAGCAACTTATTAGCTGAAAAATATCTATACTCTCATGCCTCTTAGACATAAATTAAGGACAACTTGAACGTAAACATTTATTAAATTCAATTAGGAATATTTTTACAAAACTTCGTATAAGTGACCATAATTTGGAAATTGAGAGAGGTCGCTATTTCAAAATAAATAGAGATGAAAGATTATGCAAATTTTGCAAAATAGTAGAGGATGAAGAACACTTTATTTTAAAATGCTCGAAAAATGAGAATATCAGACAAGCTCTCTTTGGAGATATTAAAAAAGACTGTAACAATTTCCCTGACCTTCCAGATGATCAAAAGATTATTTATCTTTTGAATCCTAAAACCTTTAGACATGTTAAAATTATTGGCTTCTTTTTAAAACGGTCATATGAACTGAGGACAGAAGACTTTTGATAACATGCCTACTTCATATAAACATAATGTCTTCTTGCACTCAATGGCATGTTTATTTTTATACAATTATAATGTTAAATTTGTTAGTACAATATTTTGTATTCTGTATTTTGATCATGCTATATTTGTGCTTGTATATATGTTACTGCAGCCCTAGTTTTTAGGATTAATAGTTTGAAATAAAGTATAAAGTATATTAAATGCAAAAAAAGTGGATTTAATACGAAAAACGGAAACAGTATGAATTTTAAGTTAAATATCATAACTATCCTTACAGATGCTAATTAATCATGGGACATGTTCATGTAGATCATACATGTACACGTATAAGATGTAATTGAGATTATTGATTTTTATTTACTTGTGTTTTTTTTTTTGGTATTACAGTTTTGTTGGAGTTTTGGAAGTTTTTTTTGTATTATAACGATAAGCAAGAAGAAGCCACATATGTCCTTGCAAATTTTACAACTGCAACAGAAAATTATTTCTCCTTCGAAAATTAATTAAAATTACCAATAAAATTTGTATGCCCCATATATGAAAGTAAGGGGACATACAGTGTTCGGGTTTGTTCGTCCATCTGTCTGTCAGTTCGTTCCAAATTGTGAGATGGGGCATTATGTCTTTTGGAAATATTCTTGTTTTTTTTTATTTATTTTTTTTTAATATAAAGTAAAAAAATAGTGTAAAATATATTGAAACTAGAGAAGTGGTTGAGAATTAAAATAAAATTGACGTAGAAAAGTATACATGTATAATTTAGTATTTTCAAGCATATACATGTATAATCTTTTAAATGTGTTTCATAATCTAAGACTTAATAATTTTGTGTCCATGTCTTGGTATTGCCCCTATTCCCCTTTCTTCTTGATACATTCTAGATTTGGAAATAAAAATAACACAGGAGCATTGATTCAAGAAAATCTACGCCTCCTACTTCATGAACAGTCACACAAATGTTGGAAGCCATTGTCCTGTACAGTTGCCAGTCCAGAAGGTAATTTTCCAGCACTGAAATTGATCTGGACCCCCTTTCCTCCATAATATGCTGTATGTGGACCTCCCACCCCCTCTTAAAAATATATGGAATCGCCCCTGCTGTAACAAATTAAGGTGGCTGTATGTGAAGTCTAAAACGGAGCTTTTTCAGACTTCTTGCAGAATTTAGCCTATATTCAAGCCAAAGTGACTTGTTATATCATAGATCAAGTTCCTCATTTAATTTTATTGATAAAATTATAACTAGATAAACATTTAGAAAGATTTTAAATCTCATCAAAGGGGGGATAATTGGCAGGAAAATGTGTCAATTTTTTGTAAAGAAATGTATGGGAGAATTTAGTTTTTCTTATAAAGTATCTTATAAAATTAAAGTAAAAGAAGTATGGTGATCCCATTAAAACTTTTCTTTTAATTTCATTTAAAAGTATGTCCTATTTATTGTTTTTCTACAAAAAATATAGAAATTTGTAGTGGATGGTTTTAAACCATAAAATATATGCATCTATAAAATCTATACAAATTAATTTCTTGAAAATTTAAACCTACAATTTAACTTGAAAAATAATCACCTTGACCCAATCATGCTAATGTTTCTATTGTTTCATACATGTACTTATATCTATTTACTATGAAAGTTTTTTTTTAAATCTTGTCAAATATTTGCACCGTGTCCTATTTATTGTTTTTCTACAAAAAAAATATAGAAATTTGTAGTGGATGGTTTTAAACCATAAAAATATATGCATCTATAAAATCTATACAAATTAATTTCTTGAAAATTTAAACCTGCAATTTAACTTGAAAAATAATCACCTTGACCCAATCATGCTAATGTTTCTATTGTTTCATACATGTACTTATATCTATTTACTATGAAAGTTTTTTTTTTTAAATCTTGTCAAATATTTGCACTAGGCTACCTCAATTAAGAAAAATCTGTACAAGTCAAAAATGGCCTGATTTCGTTTAACAGGAAGTAGGTGAGCGACAGACCCACCCTGGTGCTGTATACCAAATATCAAGTGGCTGTTGCTGAGAATTTCGCCCTCTCGACATTCACCATTTTATAACTCAGATTTTTCACTTCTTGAAATCCCGCCAAAAAAGAACAGATTTTAACTTTAAACATTTCATAATGTGTTAATGTGAAAATTTGTATTTGTTCATTTATATTAAACATGTTAAACTTACTAATAAGCGTGGAAATTGATGAAATAATATTGTAAAAGTGTTCAAAATTGAAAATGAAAATAAATGATTTTATTTCATTACCAAGACAAAAACTAATGTTTATAATCCTTGAAATTTACATATAATACTTACAGAATATGTTAAGGTCATCCATCTTTTACAATTCTCTTTCAGTAAATGAATAGGCTGGTACCCCACTACTTGTGAATGTTATGCTACTACTGTTAATCATTCATTATCTGTTAATTGGCTAAGCAAACATTTTTTTCTTTTCTCTTGAAAGATAAATTATTTATGAATAAATCCATTCTTGTTCATCTAAGTCCTATAATTTTTATCATGTCCCCATTGTTATTAGAACCAAACCTCACAGTTGGAATCATATGATCCTTATCTGAATAGGGGGTAGATATTTCACATTGATCATATTAAAGAAGATGCATGTATTGTGATGGGAGGAAAAGGATAACACAGAAAATTGGTAAGAAAAAAATCTTGATAATATTTTTGTAAAGTTAAAAATTTCTCAGAACCTTATATGTATTAAGTGGAGTTTTTATTTTTCTATTTTTGTGAATTTATATACAAAGTAAGAAAACGTGAAAAGAATAAGTGTAAAGAAGTGAAGCCTGTGAAGAAAAGGTATAGTCAGTTATTTTTATATCATTCTTATGATAGAGACAAAGAAAAATAATAATTTTCAGGTCACTGTGACTGTTGCTTGCTAATGATGTCATAATACTATATATGTTTATTTGTTTTAAGTATCTAAAGCTTACTATTTCAAGTTAAGAAAAAGATTTTGCAGAACAAGTTAAGTTATAGATCTATATGTTCCCTGCATTATTTTAATGCTCCCTAAACGCCATGCCGGTGGCATTTAGTTTTACTCATATCTGTCTGTATGTATATGTATATGAAATCACATCAATCTTTTATCAGAATTTGAAATTTGGTAGGGTGGTGAAATAAATGACATATGACAAACTGGACATCAGGCTTGACTGACTTATTTAAGACTGGGTTGATATGAGAATTGATGCGAATGGGTCAAACCTGTTGAAGTTCAACTTCCCGTTTGGGGCCCAAAGAACTAAGAAGGCCCATCTGTATCCTATGGACGCATTCCTTCTTTATTTTTTTATGATTTAAGATGAAAAAATAAGTACCGGTATATATAAATTTTTAAATTTTTCATTGGCACAGTAACATATTTTAAAGCCGAATTAAAACTCTTTTATATTTTTATACTGTTGTTATTTGTTTCATAAGTTCAAAACTCCTCTCCTGAAACATGAAGAAGATTTAATGTAATGGCTGCATGATAAAACTATCACAGAAAGTTAAAAGGTATAAAACTGGAGCGGTGTTCTCGAAAGTATCCTAAAATTTGTCTAAAGACGTGTCTAAAGTCAAATTTTGAGACCTAGTTTGGACCATCTTTAGACCATCCTAATCTGTTTCTCGAAACTATCTTAGACGCGTCTTTTGTTATGACGTCTCAATATAGATTAAATACAGTTTTTATTAAAAAAAAATTTAATAATTTACTTTTTTAAAGAATATATTTCTCTGTATGTACACCAAAAGGGCTACGATTTTAATGCTAAGGCTAAAGTCAACACTTTGTAAGCTACAGTTTTTATTTTAAATTCATAATCACGTTGTCCTAAAATAATTGAAACAACATACATGGTCATTGAAGTATGTGAAAATAAATTCAAAGTTAAAAAACATGCATGATGCCTTGAATACAAGTTAATCGATGATTAAATGTCAAAAAGGACAAAATATGGTAAGTTATAGTGCATAAAATAAGTAAAATTTAAGATTGGATGGTCTAAAGACATCAAATTTGGTGTCTTAGTTTTTATCCTAAAATAAGACAAGAGCTTAGAATAGGACTGCTTCGAGAACACGACTTAAGACTATGAAGAGTCTTTAGATGGTCTATAGACACGTCTTAGTCCTAAGATAGCTTCGAGAACACCACCCCTGTGCCTAAAAATATGTATGTTTACAGACTTGATTCTTTTTGACCTGCATTGCTGAAGACGAAAGCAGATTCGGAGTCAGGTCACTTCGTCAGTCCGGCTGTCCGTTGCACTTTTGGGTGTGTGTCTTGTGTAATCTGAATCTCAAAATCCAAACACTAGATCTTTCTTAAATATTGCTATTAAATTCTAATACAGTGTACAATAATGTTCTTCAGCATTACATGATGGATTGGCATGATTTCTAAGGTCTCCCTTTTTGTAGAATAAGGGGCCCAAAATGGGCAAAAACTAAACTTTTTATGTATAGTCCGATTTTGAAAAAAAGAAAAAAATATCATATATGCATACAAAATGGAGGATAATTTCTTCTTGACCCCAACTTTTCTGTTTAGCAATAAGAGATTGCCTGTGATAAATATGCTTTATTTGTCAGTCCAACATAAGATGCAAGTGTAAAAAAATGTTGACTGTCCATATTGGACCTAAACATACATGGTTCAACGTTTTTGCAATGTGACGCGGGCCAGACACATATTGGTCTTGTTAATTTCATTTAGTAAACCATTAAGTGCATCTTCCGTTTATCTACATGTAACTTGTCAACTTAACCATATTCTCAGAAAAAAATCACACAAAAATATTTGTAGTGTTAATCATTTTGAAAGCAAAATTTCTTACTTCTATACATACTATCTACATGACTGATCTATTTGTGAAATTTAAGTTAACTACATGTACTTAGAAAGCTTCCATATGAAACAAGAGTTGGAAAAATAATAGCTATAGGCCAATATGACATGTATAACATGTTTTGGAATTAGCAACACCGGAACATCAGTCATGCAAAAAGAACACATGCATGCATATCCATTCCTTGCAAGTTTTCAATTTTAAACTCCTTTTCATTTTGTTTTGTTTTCTAATGAATCAATTACATATGATGCCTACCATCAATGTTCTAAAACAAAGCTTTTATATCTTTACAGATTTGGAAATAATTACAACAAAATTCCTGTTGATTTATAGTTGAATGCAGAAAATACACGGCAAAGAACATGAGACAAACCCGATGTTATTTTACAGACTCCTTTGGAGATAGATGTGTCAGTTTGTGGAACCCTGAATAAAATAACTGAAAACATTTTGCAAACAATATGAAAAATATATTAAGGCAGCAATGAAGGCCATTTATTGTGATACAGAACAAGACACAGCTGTCTGATGATTAGCACAAGTTGACAGACAACCACCAAATGAATGAATGTCTATATACTATATGGAAGTGTAATATTTTGCAACATAGAATTTGAAGAATATTTCTGAAATATGGTGCATTGGGGTTACCTGCGTTTTAAGTAAACACGTGACTCTGTGAGATCGAACCATATAAGCTGAAGAAGATAACCAGTAATAGATTAGTACATGTATACAAATAATGTAAAACAGAATTTCCAACTGAACCAATGCTTATATTGACATCAAAGATCGTTGAATCAATCTCAAGAATGACATGAATGAGATGTTTGACTTTTCCTTCAGAAGAAGAGAATTATAAGGACGCTTATGAAACAAATTCCTGTTGAACAAAGACTGTTAAATTTTAACTATAACAGAAGACGAACTGCACTTTCTTGTCATTTGTTCAGAGTATTACCTTTTTGTCAACGTTAAGACACTTCCATCGTGAAGTTTCTGGTTTTCAAACATAGAAAAGTTTACTTAATGGTGCATGAATAAAATATATATGTTTGTTTATATTTTTTTAAAATAATAAATTAGTGTTTTATTCTCTTCCCTATTTTTATGGTCACATTTAATGGATTCTTTGGATTTTTAAATAATTTGTTTGTGTGTTTTCAAATTGTTTGACATCAGTCCTGTTGACAGCCGTCCGTTTGTTTGATGTGTATCACTTATACAATGGTACATGTATGTTATGTTGTGTGTTCTTTATGTTGTTGTAATACTGTCAACTGATTTTTTCTTCGCTTTCTGTCTTGGACTGTCAGCGTTCTCATACTAGTAGGAGATCCATCATTCATCTTTCCAGTTTCAGTGGGTTGCATTATGCATCTCCTTGTCTGGTCTTAGTTTATGGTTTTAAATTTGAATGCAACATTTTCCTCTGACTAGTGAAAAAAATGTTCTCTAAAAACATATTCATATTTAAACATACAAACAAATGTACAACAAACATGTTAATGTTACATATATTTGATAAATTTTGCTCTGGTCATGTTGAAGACTGCTGGCTGTTTTCCATAGTAATTTTAAAATTGCTGATTCTTTATGTTGGTTGTGTCGCGTACACTTATTCCACATCTCTTTATCGTCTACCCTACAAAACTTCATAACAGTTTCAGAAAAATTACATGTACTTTTTTTATGTACAAACATTAACTGCCTTTAAGTGTACTGAACTTCTTATGTCTTGTTAAAAACAAGAGATATGGGGTAACATGTAATAAAAGGACAAGCTGTTTAGGGTCTTTTCACCCTGCTGGGGCTTATCAATTGGATGTTAATTTATGGAGATAAAATTAATTACCATATAATTAACACGCTTTTGTGAACTCTGTCATTTTATCAATTAGAAGAATTGAGACAAAATTATTTACAGCCTCTTGGGCTTGGTTTATTTTTCCACATGTAGTAAGATTTATTTTTCAAAGGTGTCCAAAAAGGTATTTTTTCAAATATGAGCTCTGAGTGAATCTTTTATGACAGAAATCCTTCTTAAGATTTTTCTCTTAACCTCTGCTACCAAAGTATTTTTCTCATCAAAATCAGATTCAAAAATTTTCTTAATGGAAAACCAAGCCCCCTTTTCAAGTTGAAAGGGTTGGTCCCATAATCAATCAATATTTATGGATATTAAAAATACACATTTTCTAATTTATTTCGCAATGCAATAGATGTTCAGTTAAACATCAGTGTAAGCCCATGCATGCATGGGCTACATCAGTGTGACCCATGCATGCATGGGCTACAGTGGTGTAACCCATTCATGAATGGGTCACACCATTGTAGCCCATGCATGCATGAGTTACAACACTGTTGTCCATTCATGAATGGGTTACACCACTGTAGCACATGCATGCATGGGTCACACCGCTGTAGCCCATGCATGCATGAGTTACACCACTGCCGCCCATGCATGCATGGGTCACACCACTGTTATTCATTCATGAATGGGTTACACCACTGTAGCCCATGCATGCATGCGTCTCATCAACTGTTCAGTTAACACATCTGTCAGTATTAATGGAACTTATGTTCAATTCATTTTCTAGAATATTAGATAAACTCTTAATTTTTATAATTTTCTGTTTTGTGAAGTTGTGTGCCAAAAAATTATATACTGTATGAAAACATGGAAAATTATAAGGCAATTGCTTACTTTATAATTGGTAAGCATAGGGTCCCCTCCATAACAATAATATGAGGCAGGTCAAACCTATTACGCTCCGAGGTATCAATTAATTTAATTTTTTTGGTTCGAAAATAAAAACAAACTAGCTTTTCCTGTGGGTTACGTGAGCGTTTAATGACGTCTAAAATTTTCATGGATAAAAACGTTAAAAAGACGCCGAAAGTTCGGGAAAACAAGCGTGTGCTGTACCAGATGTTGAAGGAAAATTAGCTCATAGTACAACTAAAATATTGACATTTCTACCATTATCGCTCCCTTCAGGGGCGTATAAAATATATACATGGGAGTGTAGCAAAGCTCTTAACTATAAGATACACAATCTGCCAAATGTCATGCGAATTAAAAATAAAATATTGATTGAGAAAAAAATCTATTTGTCCTGATCTACTTAGATTTCATGTTAGTACCTAACATGCCTAAATTGGTACATGCCTAGAAAAATGACAGGAAATAAAAGCACTTTTTTATAGTCGTTAATTTCTCGACCCATTGATCCATATTTTTTATTTGGTTATTTGGATTCATCAACACAGCCAGGCTACGGCAGCTATTATGGCCGCGCTTTTTCATATTATGACTATGTGAGTGTAGTGAAGCTCTTAACTATACTCAGTTTGTCTAATATGACATGACTTAAAACATAACGACTCAGAAACATTCTGTTCTGGAAGTTGAAATCTACCACTCGTTTGAATTTCAGAAGTTTTTTAAAAAATCTTGACATGGACATGCATAGAAAAATGGCAAGAAATAATAACCCATCCTCCATTGTTCCATATATTTGATTTGCTTGCTGGACCTCTCAAGCTTTTAAGGCTGTGTTTTTTTCATATTAGTTAATTGCAGATTTATACACTTACAGTTTTTTTTAACTGTACATGTATATTGATACAATGTATGAGAAAGGCATAGGCCTTAAATTAAAGCTTACATAGATACATGCACAAAATAAATCCATTCCCTTTTGATCCATTGTACAAGATAATTAATTTATACAAAATGTGAAACTATAAGACATTAGAGTCTAACAGATTGAGATTTCAATTTCAAATCAACAAAGTACCGCCACCACTGATGGACAATGTACATTCTCTTAATTATTGCTACATGTAAATGAATGTTCAAAATAATTTTTTTGTCATTGTAGTATCTTCGACAAGAACAAGATGCAGAGGAAAATTCAGGTACAAAAGATTATTTAAAAGTATAAGGGATCACACAGTTCTTATTATTTGTTAATAATACATTACAATTCAAAATTTTGTTGAAAATATGAATGCAAGATTTACATTGAGCTTGGTAGATATGTCCTCAAACTAATGGTTGTTTTATCCTTTTAAATAAAAAATATTTTTGAAATTACATGAAACTCATCTCAACTCTTGACAACAAATTAAAATTACCTCAAAATACATATAAGCTTAACAAAAGGGACTATTACAAAACAAGGATTAGAAATAACACTTAGTGTTATTGTCATATAACACATGCATGTAATCATGATAATTTGATGCATACATGTATGAATTACACTAGATTAGAAAATGGTTCCTCCAAAAAAGAAACTTGTTGTAAATCTTTTTTTATTTATTTATTTGAAGGATCTTTATGTTATTTTTTTTTTTTATTCTGACCTTTTGTAAATCTTCTCTTTTCATTCCATTTTCATGCTTCACTTTCAATGACTTTTATTCAAATATTATTTACAAATATTTTAGGAAAAGAAGAAACTAGTATGGTGAGTAGAGCAAAAAATTGTGTTGTTGGTATAAATAGCTTAATGTCTAGTGCATGTTTGTGAACAAGTTTAAATATAATTAGTATTGAAAGAATTTGTCATGTTTGTAAAAAATATAATAGTTTCTAATCTAGTTTTAGATTTTCAGCATAAAAAAGTGTATTGCTTGTGAAGTTATAACTGATTTGTTGGATTATTCTAAGAATAATATTTACCTGACAGCCAATCACATGTCTGTGTTATTTTATGTGTCTATTGAAAATGATATTCATATAACCTATATGGTTGACAGAATGAATGACCAAATATGTCTACTTATAGCCACCAGAAGCTGAGAAGAGCGATCTGATTAAATCATACTTGGAGAAACAGAAAAGACTTATTGCTGTGGGACAGGAAGAACTAAAAAGATACTCTGCCTCAGGTATTTAAAGACTTTCCTCAGTGAGGAGTGGTTTCTATATTTCCATGGGGAAAGTTACATGTATATCTGAATTTGAATACATGTATGCAAGCATACCTGACTAACAGGAATTTTTATACTCCACTAAAAGGAAATTTAAGATTGATATTTATGCCACAATGAATCTTTCGAAACACAAATATAAGAATCTGCTAACTGATACATGTTCATCAAACCATAAAAAATGGTACCAATGAAAATAAATAAGGTTATAAAATGGTAAATTTCAGGCTGGCAGGTTATAAATGGTGAAAGTCAGGCCTCCAGGTTATAAATTGGTGAATGTCACGTTGTCAGGGATAGTATTTCCTACAGATATCTCCCCTGTATCTTGATATTTGGAGAACAGCATGAATGTGGGGTTCTGTATCATTGGATTCAATTTCAAGTCGGCGACGGCGGCGGCATCGTAAACTTTTTTGTAAGAATTATGTGGAAAATGAATTACTTGAAAAGTATAATATCTAGGCAGCTGATATTTGGTAAACAGACAGTTCAGGTTATGGTCTACGCAACTGCCACCATGCCATGTGACCCTGACCCCATTTTTACGCTCCAGTGACTCTGTGAACTTAGATCTTTTTTCAGGCCAAAAACTTCTTTGTAAGACTTTTGTGGAAAATGAATTACTTGGAAAGTATAATAGCTACAAAAATGTAGGCATCTGATATATGGTATGCAGACAGTCAAGGTTATGGTCTACGCAACTGCCACCATGCCGTGTGACCCTGACCCCATTTTTACGCTCCAGTGACTCTGTGAAATAAGATCTTTTTCTAGGCCAAAAACTTCTTTGTAAGACTTTTGTGGAAAATGAATTACTTGGAAAGTATAATAGCTACAAAAATGTAGGCATCTGATATATGGTATGCAGACAGTCAAGGTTATGGTCTACGCAACTGTCACCATGCCTTGTGACCCTGACCCCATTTTCACTCTCCAGTGACTCTGTGAACTTAGGTCTTTTTCAGGCTGAAAACTTTGTAAGACTTTTTTGGAAAATGAATTTCTTGAAATGTATAATAGCTAGGCATCTGATATCAGGTATACAGACAGTTGAGGTTATGGTCTATGCAAATTCACCATGCCTTGTGACCCTGACTCCATTTTCACGCTTCAGTGACTCTGTGAACTTTTGTCTTTTTCGAGCTCTAAACTTTTTTGTTAGACTTTAATTTGTGGAAAATGAATTTTTGAAAAGTTTAATAGCTAGACATCTGATATTTAGGATATTGATGAATTAAATTAGGGTTTTTGTGTGTCTGTCACAATGTCATCTGACCTTGACCTTATTTTAATACTAAATGTCTGTAGATATTGTTTTTTTTTTTTTTTTGTTCAGTCTTTTATGTTAAGTCTGTTTCTCAGTGACTATGATATCTAGAATCATTTAAGTTGGTCCACAGGAAAATGTCAAGAATTAATGAATATATACTTAAATAACTAGGTATTCGGATGTTGCCAGCAGGTGAGATACTTTAGTGTTAACTCTTGTTTTCTCTATAGATGAAAGTGCTTCAGAAGAAGTTGAGAGTCCAACAAAGAAGGATCGTTCTGATGTTTCCCCAATAAAGTCTCCAGAAGAAGCAGTAAGTATTGTTATAAAACGCCAATAGATTTTAACATGTGATTATCATTAACATGAATAATGTAATATAATTATAAAAATTATATATAAAAACATTATTAATCTAGGTTTTGAAATGAAAAAAAATCAAGTATAAATGAATATGCCTAAAATTACAGACTTGCCTACCCTATATTTTGTACTCCTTTTTGTCCCCTGTCGCAACATGGATCAGGGACATACATTTAGAAATGGGGGTGTTCGTCTGTCTGTCACACTTTTTAGCTCACCTGGACCGAAGGTCCATGTGAGCTATTGCCATCACTTGGCGTCCGTCGTCGTCCGTCGTCGTCGTCGTCGTCCGTCGTCGTTAACTTTTCTTTGAAAATCTTCTCCTCCGAAACCACTGAAGGGATTGCTTTGAAACTTTGCACACTTCATCTATGGGATGTCCTCTACCAAGATTGCACAAATGGTGACCGCCGTCTAAACAACATGGCCGCCGTTACTAAAAATAGACCAGGGGGGTCAGAGTACTGTTTTTGGCTTGTAAATCAAAAAGTATAAGAGATAGATGAAATCTGATGCCACGCTACTGCTTCAGCATCAAAAGCTCTACAAAAGTCATTATAGAGTCGAAGTTGTCAGATGACCCCTTATAGGAGTTACGGCCCCTTAAAGGTGAAAAATAGCATTTTTTCATGTTTTTGGCTTATAGAATGAAAACTATGACAGATAGAGAAAAGCTGTTGCTTGCTTAAATGTTCAGCTCATTTAGCCCTACAAAATTCTCCATAGGGTCGAAGTTGTCAGATGACCCCTTATAGGGGTTTCAGCCCCTTAAAGGCGAAAAATAGTGTTTTTGGCCTATATAAAGAAATCTATTGCAGATAGAGGAAAGCTGTTGCTTGCTTAAATGTTCAGCTTATATAGCTCTACAAAAGTCTCCATAGGATCGAAGTTGTCAGATGACTCCTTATAGGGGTTACAGCCCCTTAAAGGCGAAAAATAGTGTTTTTGGCCTATAGAATGAAAACTATTGCAGATAGAGAAAAGCTGTTGCTTGCTTAAATGTTTAGCTCATTTAGCCCTACAAAAGTCTCCATAGGGTCGAAGATGTCAGATGACCCCTTTTAGGGTTACAGCCCCTTAATGCCAAAAAAATAACGTTTTTGGCCTATAGAATGAAAACTATTGCAAATAGAGAATAGCTGTTGCTTGTTTAAATGTTCAGTTCATTTAGCTCTACAAAAGTATCCATAGGGTCGAAGTTGTCAGATGACCCCTTATAGGGGTTTCAGCCCCTTAAAGGCGAAAAATAGTGTTTTTGGCCTATAGAATGAAAACTATTGCAGATAGAGGAAAGCTGTTGCTTGCTTAAATGTTCAGCTCATTTAGCTCTACAAAAGTCTCCATAGGGTCGAAGTTGTCAGATGACCCCTTGTAGGGATTACAGCCCCTTAAAGGCGAAAAATAATGTTTTTGGCCTATAGAATGAAAACTATTGCAGATAGAGAAAAGCTGTTGCTTGCTTAAATGTTCAGCTCATTTAGCTCTACAAAAGTATTCATAGGGTTGACATCGAGACCAGGTGAGCGATTCAGGCTCCTGGGAGCCTCTTGTTTTCGTAACAGTTTTCTCAGCAACTATTAATCATATGCTTTTGATATGCAGCTTCAGGTAGGGGTTCCAAATGGTGGGATGTGTTTTGAACTTTTCAGATCTGTAACTCATCTACTTCCTGTTGAAAGAGCAGACTTAGATTTTTCCCACTCAACAGGTGGGGGACCTATAATCTGTTCTTGTTTTATTTGAGACATTTTGATTGTACCAATAATTTTCCTGTATTGTTTCAACATAAAAAAGAAAAGGTTGAGATTTTTTAATAAGAGGTAGTGACAACCTATATCAATTATAAAAATCCCCACAATGAAAATCCAACCAGCTGACATCAATGTGACCTGTGGTTTGCTCCTGACCATTTTGCAAAGTCCATAGATAATATATTGAATTCAAAACCAATTCATTCCTAACATTACCAAATAAAGCCCTCTAATAAAAACAGTTCAACAAAATGATCACAGTTAACTCATTTTGTTTTATTAAATTTAGAATATCATTGTTTTCAAACTGTATAAAAATAGCAAAAAGATTCTAGATAAACAATAAATCAATTTAAATGTGAAAAAAATCATAATGCTCATGCATTGTCCTATTTATATAAGTATATATATTTAGACAGAATGTAAATAATAAATAAGAAAATTGTTTTTGATATAATTACAGAAAGATGGATCGGGTGATTCAACCACAACAAGAAGAAGAAGGTCTAACTCTAGTAACCATAGTAACACAGAGGAAGTTACCTCCCCTACTCCACAGAGGTCAAGAAGAGGTTGGAGGAAAGCTTCTCAGGATATCCCTGCTCCTCCCAAATTAGAAGAGCCTCCACAACCAGACACCCCTCCAGAAAAGGAGGAACACTTACAGCAGGATACCCCTCTAAAGAAAGAGGAACCTACACAGCAGGATTCCCCTTCAAAGTCGGAGGAATCTGATTCAGAGGAACAAAAACCCTCTTTTAAGCCAGACGAACCCTCACAACAGAATGAAGAAAAGCATGAAGGGACCAAAGAGAAGGTAGAAAGTACTGAAAAGAAAGAAGAGAGTGAAGAGAAAATGGAAACTGGTGAAAATGAAATCAAGAAAGATACCAAACTTCCAGAAAAGAATGAGAAAACTGAGCAGAAACAGGCAGCTGAGGAAGAATCTCCTGAAAACACAGCACAAGATGGATCAAAAGATAAAGGTGAAGATAAGGAGGCTCTCAAGGGTAAGGGTAATTAGAGTGTAAAGGAGGGGGTTCTGAGAATCATTTTTTGTATAAACAATTTATGTAGCAGAAATAAAAGAGATTAAAATGAAAACTTTACATGAAATTCTCTGATCATATGCAGCTCAATTATTCTTTATTTGTCATATCCAAAATAGACCTTGGTGTTTAAATAACAGAATCATGTAATCTATAAATGATTTCTAAGTTTATGTTTCATTGTTGGGTTATCATCTTACATTAATTGAAATGCAGTCATAAACTGTTCTGCTTTATAAATGTTTATGCTGATATACAAGACTAGATTACTGCAAAATGAAGGATTTGTAGTAATTTGCTCAATAAAGAAATTTTTCACTTAAAGAAAAAATATTAAACACTCTGTACTTTTGAATTCACCTTTACATACCAAAAATAATTTGTTAGTATTTTAAGTAAGCTGATAAATATCTTAAGATTTTTAAGATGCTTTCAGAAAAAAAAAAAATTATGTCTAACATAAATTTCTGCTTGTTTATAGAAACTGCAAAAGAAGGTGTAGAGCAATCATCTAGAGGTCGAAGTAGAGCGAGAAGCAGCTCTAGTGAGAGATCAGACTCAGGGAGCCCCGAGAGAAGGTCAAGGCCTATCAAGAAGTCAAGGTCATCAAGCAGAGATAGCAGCAGTAGTTCAGGGAGCAGCAGGTCAAGGTCACCGCCTAAGAGAAGGGCAAGGTCATCTTCAAGGTACTGTAACTATATGTTAAAGCTTTTAAACTAATTCAGTGTTTATATAGTCATCCTATTTTGGAAAAAATGATTTTGTGTCAAGTAAAGCTGTCACCTATCATAATGTATAATGTGGATCTTTCTTTTTGTGTGGATTCCCTCAAAAAGGAATTTTTGTTTGTTCTTGTGCATATGTTGCTAGGAAAAAGCACTATGTAAAAAACACTTTCTTGTTGGATTTTATAATTGTACAGAACTTCTACTGGTACTCACAAAAATAAAACCACAATAACTTGTCAACAAACATCTGAAATATGTTCCATTAATTTTGTTATGATTATCCATCAATTATTAAAATTTTTCTTCATGTTTTTTTTTTCTAGTTCACAATCAAGGTCAAGATCAAAATCACCAGAAAAAGATTCTAAAGAGAATCAAAGAAAATCAAGGTCAAGGTCACAGAGTGAAAGGTCATCAGAAAGTTCAAGGTCACCTTCACCTGAGGCTACAAAGGTACATTATTAGCTCACCTGGCCAAAGGCCATGTGAGCTATTGCCATCACTTGGCGTCCGTCGTCGTCGTCCGTCGTCGTCGTTAACTTTTCTACAAACTTCTTCTCCTCTGAAACGGCTGCACAGATTCAAACCAAATTTGGTCTGGTGGTACTTTAGGGTATCCCCCACAGAACTGATGTGGGGATTTTTGATTCGTCGAAAAACATGGCCGCCGTTGCTAAAAATAGACCAGGGGGGTCAGACTACTGTTTTTGGCTTGTAAATCAAAAAGTATAAGAGATAGATGAAATCTGATGCCACGCTACTGCTTCAGCATCAAAAGCTCTACAAAAGTCTCCATTGAGTCGAAGTTGTCAGATGACCCCTTATGGGAGTTACGGCCCCTTAAAGGTGAAAAATACCATTTTTTCATGTTTTTGGCCTGTGGAATGAAAACTATTGCAGATAGAGAGAAGCTGTTGCTTGCTTAAATGTTCAGCTCATTTAGCTCTACAAAAGTCTCCATAAGGTCAAAGTTGTCAGATGACCCCTTATAGGGGTTATGGCCCCTTAAAGGCAAAAATAGAGTTTTTGGCCTATAGAATGAAAACTATTGCAGATAGAGAAAAGCTGTTGCTTGCTTAAATGTTCAGCTCGTTTAGCTCTACACAAGCCTCCATAGGGTGGAAGTTGTCAGATGACCCCTTATAGGGGTTACGACCCCTTAAAGGCAAAAAATAGTGTTTTTGGCCTATAGAATGAAAACTATTGCAGATAGAGAAAAGCTGTTGCTTGCTTAAATGTTCAGCTCGTTTAGCTCTACACAAGCCTCCATAGGGTGGAAGTTGTCAGATGACCCCTTATAGGGGTTACGACCCCTTAAAGGCAAAAAATAGTGTTTTTGGCCTATAGAATGAAAACTATTGCAGATAGAGAAAAGCTGTTGCTTGCTTAAATGTTCAGCTCGTTTAGCTCTACACAAGCCTCCATAGGGTGGAAGTTGTCAGATGACCCCTTATAGGGGTTACGGCCCCTTAAAGGCAAAAAATAGAGTTTTTGGCCTATAGAATGAAAACTATTGCAGATAGAGAAAAGTTGTTGCTTGCTTAAATGTTCAGCTCATTTAGCTTTACAAAAGTCTCCATAGGGTCAATGTTGTCAGATGACCCCTTATAGGGGTTATGGCCCCTTAAAGGCAAAAAATAGAGTTTTTATACGACCGCAAAAAATTTGCGGACGTATAATGGTATGATGCTGTCGTCGTCGTCGTCGTCGTCGTCGTTGTCGTCGTCTGTTAACTTTAGTGTATACACGATAACTTTAGTTCTAGTTATCCAAATGCAATGAAATTTGACAATGATATTTCTTACCATTAAAGGATGGATGGGATTGATTTTGGAAGTCCCCCCTTTTTTCGTTTGGAAATTAAGGGCCAAAAGGGGCCAAAATTGTAACTTTTTTGTTTGTTCTTACAATAACTTTTTCAAAATCTTCTCCTCTGAAACTACTGAACAGAATTCAATGAAACTTGGTATGATTGATCATTAGGGTGTCCTGCACTATAGTAATGTTTCAATTTCTGATTTCATCAAAAAACATGGCCGCCGTGGCTAAAAATAGACCAGGGGGGTCCGACTACTGTTTTTGGCTTGTAATTCAAAAAGTATAAGAGATAGATGAAATCTGATGCCACCCTACTGCTTCAGGATCAAAAGTTCTACAAAAGTCTCCATTTGGTCGAAGTTGTCAGAAGACCCCTTATAGGGGTTACGGCCCCTTAAAGGTGAAAAATAGCATTTTTTCATGGTTTTGCCCTATAGTATGAAAATTATTGCAGATAGCAAAAAGCCGTTGCTTGCTTAATTGTTCAGCTCATTTAGCTCTACAAAAAACTCCATAAGGTCGAAGTTGTCAGATGACCCCTTATAGGGGCTACAGCCCCTAAAATAATGTTTTTTCATGTTTTTGGCCTATGAAATGAAAACTATAGCAGGTAGAGAAAAGCTGTTGCTTGCTTAAATGTTCAGCTCATTTTCACAATTAAGAATTAATTTTTGCGACCCCCCCTTTTTCTCCGATTACGTAATTAGGGGCCAAATGGGGCCAAAATCGAAACTTTTTTATTTGTGGTCCGATTTTAAAATTTTTTTTTGCAAGTTTATTCTTGTCAGGTAGTGAATCCAAATTTGAGAATTAATTTTTGTGACCATCCCCTTTTTCACTTGTATTGTAATTAGGGGCCAAAAGGGGCCGTAATCAAAACTTTTTTATTTCTGGTTTGTTTTTGAAATTTTTTTTTGCAAGTTTATTTTTGTCAACTAGTGAATTAAAATTTGAGAAATTATTTTTGCAACCCCACCCCTTTTTCACCTGTTACATAATAAGGGGCCAAAAGGGGCCGAAATTGAATTTTTTTTAATTCTTGTCCGATTTTGACAATTTTTTTGCAAGAGTAGAATACAAAATTGAAAATTTATATTTTTACCCCCTGGGTCGAAAGTCCACCAGAGAAGCATGTGTCAAAAACCTTTGTCAGTCCACCATGGGCTGCATGTGTCCAGAGCAATAGACTATCCATATTGGGCCTAAAATGTACAGGGTTCAACATGTTGCGGTCGTATCATGCTGCGCTCGGCGAAGCTTTTTATTGGCCTATAGAATGAAAACTATTGCAGATAGAAAAAAGCTGTTGCTTGCTTAAATGTTCAGCTCATTAAGCTATACAAAAGTCTCCATAGGGTCAAAGTTGTCAGATGACCCCTTATAGGGGTTTCAGCCCCTTTAAGGCAAAAATAGTGTTTTTGGCCTATAGAATGATAAACTGTTAACACAGAGACATGTCTCGCCTGTCGCAACTGGACACAGTATAAAATGAAGTAAAAATCCTCCTTAAACTGATCTTAACTGATGCTTACATACAGCTGCATACCAAATTCAAATGGTGAACCATAACTGCTTTATATAAAACACTCATGACAGAAAGTGTAAAATTTCAAAGTCAGTAGACCGTGTCTGCAGGAGCATACAGATGAAATTCTTTTGAAATTGATCTGTACTAATGCTAATGCAAGTGCATACCCAATATCAATGGTGAACCATAAATGCTTCATGTTAAACAGACGTAAGAAAAAAGGTTAACCTCGGCCAAATCAGTGTAAAATTTCAAAGTCAGTAGACCGTGACTGCAGGAGCATACAGATGAAATGCTTTTGAAATTGATCTGTACTAATGCTAATACAAGTGCATACCCAATATCAATGGTGAACCATAGCTGCTTCATGTTAAACAGACGTAAGAAAAAAGGTTAACCTGGGCCAAATCAGTGTAAAATTTCAAAGTCAGTAGACCGTGACTGCAGGAGCATACAGATGAAATGCTTTTGAAATTGATCTGTACTAATGCTAATGCAAGTGCATACCCAATATCAATGGTGAACCATAACTGCTTCATGTTAAACAGACGTAAGAAAAAAGGTTAACCTCGGCAAAATCAGTATAAAATTTCAAAGTCAGTAGACCGTGACTGCAGGAGCATACAGGTGAAATCCTTTTAAAACTGATCTGTACTGATGCTGATGCAACTGCATACCAAATATCAATGGTGTAACATAACTAGTTCACACAAAACAGACTTAAGCAAAAACTTTAACCAATTGTGGACGCCGCCGCCGCCGTCGCCGGAATCACCATACCTAAGTCTCGCCTTTTGCGACATTCGTCGCAGGCGAGACAAAAACTATTGCAGATAGAGAAAAGCTGTTGCTTGCTTAGATGTTCAGCTCATTAAGCTCTACAAAGGTCTCAAAAGGGTCGAAGTTGTCAGATAAGCCCTTATAGAGGTTACAGCTCCTTTAAAGTTGAAAAATAGTGTTTTTTGCCTATTTAGAATGAAAAATATTGCAGATAGAGAAAAGCTGTTTCTTGCTTAAACATTCAGATCATTTACCTATACAAAAGTATTCATAGGGTTGACATCAAGACCAGGTGAGCGATTCAGGCTCCTGGGAGCCTCTTGTTGAGTTGTCTGCATAGGTAAAGTAGGTCAACATTTAGGATTTATTTTCAATGTCTTGCATTGTTGTTGTACACTTTTCGTTTACAAATTTGTTAGATAAAATTTTAGTATGGATGCTTTTCACTAGCGCAAAAGAAATTCTGATGTCTAAAGAGATCTTTGTATGTGTGATGTATTGAACATAATATGAAAAAATGAAGATGTTTAGTTGTGAACCTATACCTATATCAGAACAAAGCAAAAACTATCTCCAACTTAGAAAATATTTGAATTCTCTATTGAATTTTCCCTGCACTTTAACCATGTTTACCATCTGTACATAATAAAGCAAAATAGCAAAAACAAAAGATAGAAGTTTCACTTAAGATACACTTTAGACAGAATGAAAAATCATTTTTATTTCCTTTATGATTCATTAGGCACTAATGGTAGTTCAGCAGAAGATAAGGTAGATGATTGCATCAGAATTAGAAAATTTTCCAAATTTGTTTTTTTTGTGTTTTTGTTTTGTTTTAATATTGCTTAATTTCTCAGCAAGTACTGACTGGACAGGAATAAACAGACTAAATAGAATATGAACAGATTAGATCATAGTGTCATTAACAATATCTTTATTTTCATTTTCTGTCAGACACCATCCAAAATGGACATTGAAGTACAGCCTTCCATTAAAGATCCTGACAGGTTTGTCTACAGAGGTGTTCCGTTGGGTCTGAAATATTTTTGTTGTATCTTGATTAAATAAGGGAATAATCTTTTTTTTTATGTTGTTTTTTTATACAAAAGCTGTAGATTTTATGTTAAAACTGGGGAAAAAGTTGACATTTTGAATATTTTAAGATGAAGAAACTTAACTGCTTATCATATTAATTTATGTATAACATCATGCTGTTCACCCCAAACCTCTATTTTTCTTGCTAGAATTATCCACACAAACAGAATAATTCATTGAGGTGGGATTTATAAGAATACAAGATCAAACAAAGATACTACCAAAACGCATATTTTCAATACCATGTGAAGATAATTTTCTTATTGAAAAATACCAAAGTTTTTTTTCAAGTTTTGAAAAAAGTAAAAGATAATTCTCATGTTCGATAAAGTTCAAATACCCAATTTTATCAAACAATTAGTCTGAAATATGATTATAGACCTTGTTTAATATGATGTGAATTGATCTTATGCATGTAGGGACTCCCCAACTATGGAAGTGGACAAAAGTGACGTCAAACCTGGACCTGAGGCCACTGATAACAAGGTATGTTATAGACACAATCGTAGCTTAGGTAGGGAAGGAGTCTATTTCATTAAGCTATACAAAGTCTGTGTTAGAAGAAAACCATTGAAATAAAGTTTCATCTGTCATTTTTTAAACTAAATTATTTTACTTGTTTATTTAGATGAAACAGCAAAGCATGTGAATGAAATTTACTTTAAATTATCTAATTATGCAACATTTTTATCATTTGTATTTTTTTTTTTTTTGGTATCAATCAAAATGAAAGCTTAAAGTAATACAGTAGGTGTGCACTATATCATTCTGTTCAACTCTTCAGTTTTCTCACACACAGGTTCCGAATTGTTATGCAGGACATCAATGATAAATTACCTACCCTCTTGGTTCAAGAATAAAAAATACTTTGCCTTGAAAATGTACTTACCACATTTTTTGTACCATTAATACATAACTTTTTATTAAGTTGAAGTAGTCTGTTGAACATAATGGAATTTATTTCTCTTTAATTTAATGGTAAAAGTATACAATGAAAACTAATTCAGACATGTCAGATCAGTCCGAAAACCGATGGTATTTAAACAATAGAATGTGAGCTCTTCATCGGAAAAGATAGGAAAGTCGATTCGAATGTTTATCCTGGTTGTCAAGTGAATCAAAAGTTCTTTTTAGTACAAAATTTCTTCCAATTTTAAGTTATGCTGATAAAATTAACTTTTTTGAATTAAAAAGAGTTTTTAAAAGAAACAGATTGCATTTTTATGCATGTTATTATGTGGATATTTATGAAATGCATACGGTGCAAACTGAAATGGATCGCACAACTTTAACTTTTATATAAAAAATTGAAAAAAATCACACTATTTGTTTAAATGTATATCTTCCCATCTGCAAATTTTCAGACATGTACTGCAAGAGGTTAAGCCAAAATAAAATTAAGAAAAAGACCTATTTTTCTAGTCCGTCTTGACAACCTTCTCTTTAAAAGTACACGATTTACCTGTTGAATTCAATTACGTCATAGAACATGTTTACCTTTTAGACTGGTGTTCGTAAATTGGGTGAGTGAGTGAGTTGGTGTTTTACGCCCGTGCAACGCTATATAGGTTATTCGTAAATTGGGATTAACAACATGTAAATTTGCATTGTGTTGGATTAAATATCCAATTCAGGAAGCAGTCATCCGGTATCTGTTCCATAGCAAGTTGTTTATCAATGAAAAATAAATCTTAGTAATTACGTCCCTTGAACAAATTTCGATAGCAACAGATTAAAAGGAATTGGATCTTTTACTCTTGCCAGTAAAATAGAATTTTCAAACCAATTTATATCAATAGTACATGTAATTACCTAACATTTCCATGAGTTTTGAGAATGTACTGCATGTATTACGCCTTGTGTAATTTTTTAAAGGTTGAGTTGACATTCTTTTCCTTTCCAATGTACGCCAAGTTTTATTCGAATTATTAAGCTACGCGTCTTATTTGACTTTTTAAACAACAGTTTACATTGTAGAAATGATTTCTGAATAACATAATATGTGTCACGTATATGATAACTGTCAGATCCTTATGCAATAAATGCAAAAAGTTGATTGTTTACATTTCGCCGCCATCGTTATTTACACCGTAAAAATATTAAAACACAGAGAGCTTTTTCTGCAGGGGAGATAATTGAATACCACTAGATATAAGACTGAGATAAACAAAAGCTATCTTTTTCTTAGAAATTGTCACCTTGATTAAGGCAGATAAGCTCAAATAAGGATATTGGGATTCAGACTCTTAAAAATCGTCAGCTGACAAAGACTTTGATTTGCTCTAACAAGAATATTTTTAATATAGTATTATTAATATAAGGATGTTATCATGTAATAGAATTAGCTGATGATTTATTACCTGTAGTTTGAAAACAGTTTTGATTTATTCCAGTTCAGTTGTAAAGAAAAATAAAACTAAAATTACCACAAAATGCTGTTGCTGTTTCATTAAAATCCTTAAAAATTGTCAAAGTTTATTTTCTATAAAAATGATAAACTCCTTCTCTATATATATTACTTAAATCCAATTTTATACACATCACCAGAGAGGCGGAGATCCAAGGAATACCTGGCTACTACCAGTGATAAAACATTTCTCCCGACCCCCTGCCCCACGATGAACATTGTCACAACAATCTGATTAAATAGAAGGCTTGATACCTCATATTGAGATTTGATGCAGTACAAAATTTGTTTGATGAACTTAAATAGACGCAAACAGGCTTGAACATTAAATGTGGAAAATTGTATGAACTGAGTATAGTAGGCAGTTGATAGTCTCAAACTATCAATTGCTGAATAGAATTATGTAGTGAAACAAATCTTTATAATGGACTGACTTTATCTCGCCAGATTGTACTATGAGCCGACTATACATGGACTTGCCATAGTTTTATGGGATAATAAACGTTTTTTAAGGAAAATTTCGCCTTTATTGTCATTGCTTTGTCAATAAAGATGTGGACCTTTGGTATAAACTTTTCTATGATGTTTATGGATCCGCAAGTTATTTTGACGTAACACGGACCTCATCTGATATTGTGATTTGAAACAATAGGTGCAGTAGGTCTCAAACATACTGTAGCCTTTTTAGAGATTCTACACTCAGTCACTAGGACGGAAGAAGCAGGATAATACCGGGATTTTACCTGCGTGAAATATTACCTGACATCCATTTTGGGACGTACATGTTACATCTGATAAAGATTAGTTGCAAAGGAAGAATTCATTTAGTTGTTAATAATAAAGACTTTTCCCACATTAAATTGGATTTGTATTTTTGATGAACTTTGTGCAAGGATACCAACATATTAAACTTTTGGACTTCAATCTATTACATTCATAATGTTGGTGAATGTATTAATAATGCTGCAGATGCTGTCGTCATTATGTACCAATTCTATCACTGATGAGATGTGCACATTCAACTTTGGAGCATTTGACCTGTGATAAATAGAACTATATCTACTACTTTCTAAATGGAAGATGATGTTATGAACTTTTGTTGCATTCATTAAGTCAGTGAATGCAATATTGCAGAAGAAATCCGAAATTATCCATGAACTTTTGTTGCATTCATAATGTCAGTGAATGCAATACTGCAGAAGAAATCCGAAATTATCTATGAACTTTTGTTGCATTCATAAAGTCAGTGAATGTGATATTGCAGAAGATCTGAAATTATCTTGAACTATTCAAAACTTATGCTGACCAATGTCTTCAATTCGTCCTTAATGTTATGAGGGAACATTCATCATAAAATCTTTGAAAGATCACCAGATATGAACATTAACTCCTACACTAAAATGATGCTTATGTAATTTCTTCAATACTGAACAATGTTGAAATCTGTTAAGAGTAAGAGGAAAGTCAAATACAAGTGACAACATAGGGTTTCTCTGACTCACCCCTTTCCCTGTTAATAATTAAGTGCAGATGGCATCCAGAGGCAGCCAAGACACTGGTTTGGTTTTTTGTCGGAAAAGTAATTTCATCAATCAAACTAACATAATTATTTTTTAAGAAATACTAAACACCTGGTTTTTATGATTCATGAAGTAATTACAGGAATTTTCAAAATTTTCTTTTAGAAAAATTTGTTTAAAATTTTTTCATAGCTAACTTTAATTTATTTTAAAGGAAAAAAAAAACAACAAAATTTTCAATTCTAATAAACATGTGTTTGTATGATTTTTGAAAACTCTAAATATTAATGACTAATAATTGTTTTTAATCTTCAGGATGAAAAATGTGAGCTGAATTTTAAATAATTTTTGTCTGGGTTATACAATAATGAATGCTTAAGGGCCAGCATGTGCATGATGAGGGGTAAACAATATTATAACAGTTTTCTCAGCAACTACTAATCACAGCTTCTTTATATTTGGTATGCAGCATCAGTGTGGGATTCGATTTTTCATGTGTGTCATTCATCTACTTCCTTTGTTTTATTCCAATTAGATGATAAATCTGTACAGGTTCAGTGTGGAAATGCAAACAAATTAAACATACAAGGGAATGAAAAACATCTTAAGTTAAAAACTTACACTGCTGGCAATATATTAATGTAAGATCATATTTTTCCCTTTCATTGAGATATTTCCTCATTCATTAAATCAGTATTTAATGTTTGTATTTTATCAGGAAAATAATGCTGATCAGAGCCAGGACAGAGAATCTGTTTCTCCCCAGAAAGTTAACCTAACAGCACCAGCAGCAGGTAATTTAGTTTAAATCATTACATTGAGTTGAGTAATAAGAGAAGTGGCACATTGTAGTAATTTGTCTGTTACTCTGTAATTATGTTCCCCAAACGAAGTGTGGGAACGTATTGTTTTTACTCCGTTTCTTCTTCTTCTTCTTCCCCACTCTAAAAAACGCTTGTCCGGGTATAGCCGAAGAGATGTGAAGACTGAGCTTTATGAAACTTTCCACAGCAATAGGGCACATATCAGAGGTGTGCACAACGTTTTCGGAATTTTCAAAATGGCCACCGTTTCCGAGTAAACAGTGAAAGTTCATTATATAGGACATTGCTATATCTCAGTAACCTAGGTGGTCAGGACCTTGAAACTCGGTAGGATTATAGAGCTTGATGAGTACTACAAAAATATCCAAAAAAAATTTGAAGCGATATTTACGGTTTTTCGGCAAAATGCGAAAATGTGAAATTTCAAAATCCAAGATGGCCGCCAAAATTTAAAACTGCTTGGATTTTGATAAAATTTAATATTCTGGTAGATTTTGATGTTGCGAGTAATGCTGCACATCAGAGGTGTGCACAACGTTTCCGAATTTTCAAAATGGCCACCGTTTCGGAGTAAACAGCGAAAGTTCATTAAATAGGACATTGCTATATCTCAGTAACCTAGGTGGTCAGGACCTTGAAACTTAGTAGGATTATAGAGCTTGATGAGTACTACAAAAATATCCAAAAAAAATTTGAAGCGATATTTTCCGTTTTCCGCAAAATGCAAAAATGTGAAAAATCAAAATCCAAGATGGCTGCCAAAATTTAAAAGTGCTTGGATTTTGATAAAAATTAATATTCTTGTAGATTTTGATGTTGCGAGTAATGCTCCACATCAGAGGTGTCCATAAGGACTTCGAAATTTTTTAAATTGCCACTTTTTTTTAATAAATAGCAAAAGTTCATTATATAGGACATTGTCATATCTCAGTAACACAAGTGATGAGCACCTTGAAACTTCGTGGTATTATAGAGCTTTATAAGTACAACAAAAATATGTAAAAAGTTCTAAAGAGATATTTACAGTTTTTCCGTCAAATGCAAAAACGTGAAATTTCTAAATCCAAGATGGGCGCCATAATTTATCCAAGATGGTATGTTTTACACCTCATTGACAATGCCATGAACATTATACATATATATTCTATATTTTTACATTATTTGCACATTCTCTAAAACTGAAAAAAGGCAGTATGTTTGCTGCTTTAAGGTACATCTTGTTCGTTTGGGGAACATCTGTGACGGCTGCTGTCACAATCAGTACTCGTTATACCCCCCACTTCAAAAGTGGGGGGTATATGGTGATAGGGGTGTCCGTCCGTCCGTCCGTCCTTCCATCCGTCCTTCCGTCCGTCCTTCCGTTACACTTCAGGGTACCCATCTCTTATCCGCAACTCCTCCTAAGCCCCTTGGTGGATTTTCATGAAACTTACACACAATCTTTGTGACATAATGTAGATGTGCACCTACTATTTTAAAATTTGATCAGAATGATTTTTGGGGTTTCCCATAGCAAAACATCGACTTAGCCATTCGACTACATGGGGGTACCCATCTCTTATCCGCAACTCCTCCTAAACCCCTTGATGGATTTTCATGAAACTTACACACAATCTTTGTGACATAATGTAAATGTGCACCTACTATTTTAAAATTTGATCAGAATGATTTTTGGGGTTTCCTATACCAAAACATGGACTTAGCCATTGACTACATGGGGGTACCCATCTCTTATCCGCAACTCCTCCTAAACCCCTTGATGGATTTTCATGAAACTTACACACAATCTTTGTGACATAATGTAGATGTGCACCTACTATTTTAAAATTTGATCAGAATGATTTTTGGGGTTTCCTATACCAAAACATGGACTTAGCCATTGACTACATGGGGGTACCCATCTCTTATCCGCAACTCCTCCTAAACCCCTTGATGGATTTTCATGAAACTTAAACACAATCTTTGTGACATGATGTAGATGTGCACCTACTATTTTAAAATTTGATCAGAATGATTTTTGGGGTTTCCCATAGCAAAACATGGACTTAGCCATTGACTACATGGGGGTACCCATCTCTTTATCCGCAACTCCTCCTAAACCCCTTGATGGATTTTCATGAAACTTACACACAATCTTTGTGACATAATGTAGATGTGCACCTACTATTTTAAAATTTGATCAGAATGATTTTTGGGGTTTCCTATACCAAAACATGGACTTAGCCATTGACTACATTGGGGTACCCATCTCTTTATCCGCAACTCCTCCTAAACCCCTTGATGGATTTTCATGAAACTTACACACAATCTTTGTGACATAATGTAGATGTGCACCTACTATTTTAAAATTTGATCAGAATGATTTTTGGGGTTTCCTATACCAAAACATGGACTTAGCCATTGACTACATTGGGGTACCCATCTCTTTATCCGCAACTCCTCCTAAACCCCTTGATGGATTTTCATGAAACTTACACACAATCTTTGTGACATAATGTAGATGTGCACCTACTATTTTAAAATTTGATCAGAATGATTTTTGGGGTTTCCTATACCAAAACATGGACTTAGCCATTGACTACATGGGGGTACCCATCTCTTATCCGCAACTCCTCCTAAACCCCTTGATGGATTTTCATGAAACTTACACACAATCTTTGTGACATAATGTAGATGTGCACCTACTATTTTAAAATTTGATCAGAATGATTTTTGGGGTTTCCTATACCAAAACATGGACTTAGCCATTGACTACATGGGGGTACCCATCTCTTATCCGCAACTCCTCCTAAACCCCTTGATGGATTTTCATGAAACTTAAACACAATCTTTGTGACATGATGTAGATGTGCACCTACTATTTTAAAATTTGATCAGAATGATTTTTGGGGTTTCCCATAGCAAAACATGGACTTAGCCATTGACTACATGGGGGTACCCATCTCTTTATCCGCAACTCCTCCTAAACCCCTTGATGGATTTTCATGAAACTTACACACAATCTTTGTGACATAATGTAGATGTGCACCTACTATTTTAAAATTTGATCAGAATGATTTTTGGGGTTTCCTATACCAAAACATGGACTTAGCCATTGACTACATTGGGGTACCCATCTCTTTATCCGCAACTCCTCCTAAACCCCTTGATGGATTTTCATGAAACTTACACACAATCTTTGTGACATAATGTAGATGTGCACCTACTATTTTAAAATTTGATCAGAATGATTTTTGGGGTTTCCTATACCAAAACATGGACTTAGCCATTGACTACATTGGGGTACCCATCTCTTTATCCGCAACTCCTCCTAAACCCCTTGATGGATTTTCATGAAACTTACACACAATCTTTGTGACATAATGTAGATGTGCACCTACTATTTTAAAATTTGATCAGAATGATTTTTGGGGTTTCCTATACCAAAACATGGACTTAGCCATTGACTACATGGGGGTACCCATCTCTTATCTGCAACTCCTCCTAAACCCCTTGATGGATTTTCATGAAACTTAAACACAATCTTTGTGACATAATGTAGATGTGCACCTACTATTTTAAAATTTGATCAGAATGATTTTTTGGGGTTTCCCATAGCAAAACATGGACTTAGCCATTGACTACATGGGGGTACCCATCTCTTATCCACAACTCCTCCTACACCCCTGGATGGATTTTCATGAAACTTACACACAATTGTTGTGACAAAATGTAGATGTGCATCTACTATTTTAAAATTTGATCAGAATGATTTTTGGGGTTTCCCATAGAAAAACATGGACTTAGCCATTGGACTACATGGGGGTGCCCATCTCTTATCTGCAACTCCTCCTAAACCCCTTGGTGGATTTTCATGAAACCTACACACAATCATTGTGACAAAATGTAGATATGCATCTCCTATTCTAAATTTTATCTGATTAATTTTTTTTTTTTGGGGGGGGGGGTGGGGGGTATTTATTTGTGAGCTGCGGCTCACAGTTTTTCTAGTTATTACATAAATTTGTGTTTTCGAGATGAGATGGCTAGCGTAAGATGTGTTCACATGATCCTTTCTCATTTCGTGAATTCCCAATCAGATGACTTGTAAACAAGCATGTCACAAATAAAACAGTTCAGGTAAAGACCTTTTTGATGTCAAAATGAAATGCAAGGTCTCAATATAATATTTAAATGCAAAGGCATGGCACGGTCACAGCAATGCAAAGAAAGCAAGTATCTAGAATAACAAGATTTCAGAAGAAATAGGTTCTTACATGTGTCCTTAAAAACTGACATTGATCTTCTAATCATGATAAAATTTCTTTTTTCTTCTGACTCCTTTTGCTGCGCTTTTTACAAAGAAAATATTTAAATTATCACTCTTGAAAGAACAGTGTTTTTTTCCAAGAACTTATGTAAGAATTATATGTTCTTGCTTAAGTTCTTGGAAAAAACCGGCTGATCTTTCACAAGTGATAGAATTTTTTAGTCTTTTTGCGAGTGGAGCGCAGTGGAACGAGTCAAAAGACCCCAAATATTCTATCACGAGTGAAAGATCATTGCCAGTTTTCCAAGAACATGTGTAAGTACCTATTTCTTCTGTAAAAAGTTAATTTTCATAGACTGAAACCCTAGATAGCATCATTCCAAAAACTGAAAGTTTTAAATAACACTGCATTTCTTTGGTTGAGACATCATCAATCAATTTCACTACCAACAATTTTTATTGGTTAGTGGGACAGTGTGAGATGGCTACACGTGCTTGCATCTCAACCTGGTCATCTAACACTAAAGAGAGCCATTTACGGAAGAATCTATAAGTCTAACCTTTACATTTGAAAAAAAAATCTAAAATTATACACAGTGATGTAATATCATTAAGACATTTTTAGATGCACATAGGCTAATTAGTCAGATATTTTTAGGAAAAACTTTTTGCTGACTGGGCACTCCCTAACTTTTGTCATTAAAGTTTATTATTTTCATTGAAAATGATTAAAGATGGTACATTTTGAATTCATTTGTAGAAGGTATGGCTGAAGACAAGACGGAGGACAAGGAGAATATGAAAGAAAAACCAGCAAGGAAGAGGAAATGGGGGTCTAAAACCGGCCAGCAGCGAGGCCCAAAGAGGATATCGAGTATCAATATCTCTACAGACTCACTTAAGGTAATAACTTGATTTTGACTGATTTATAAATAGGAAAGAATTCAGTGTTTGTCTTGATGCAATGAGGCTGTAAACTGAATTAAGACTTTTAATCAAAAACAATGTACAACCTTTCCTTGTGTTTTATCTGTTTGTATATTACCTCAACTGTTTTGATTTTTAAAATTTTCAACAAAAGGACTTTCAAAATGTTCAAACCATATATAGGCCATAAGGCATTTGAAAGGGATAACAAGCCTTAACATATTATTAAAACATCAATTTGCATAAATCATAACCATTACATATTAAAGCCTTTAATTAGAATTTGGAGGCCAACTAGATGTGTGTTTTGAAATTTCTAATGTTTTCAACTACAAATGAAAACCCAAATAAACTTGTAATGTATTTTTTCAGGATATCATTGCCAAGATAAAGTTGACAGAACCCATTTTAGATCTGGGTACTAATTACATATTTTACGGGGAATCATCCCGGAGATAAAGTTGACAGAACCCATTTTATATCGGGTACTTATTATATATTTTCAGGGTATCATCCCAGAGATAAAGTTGACAGAACCCATTTTATATCGGGTACTTATTATATATTTTCAGGGTATCATCCCAGAGGTAAAGTTGACAGAACCCATTTTATATTGGGTACTTATTATATATTTTCAGGGTATCATCCCAGAGATAAAGTTGACAGAACCCATTCTAGATCTAGGTACTGGAGATGATAAAATCTCTGACACAGAAGAAGAAAAAGAAGATAAAAGAGACGTTGTCAAGATAAGGAGAACAGTGGTTTGTAGATCAAGGATTTTCCAATAGGACTAATAAGCTTTTTATGCGTTTCAACAAATAAATAATGGATTTGAAAATTATTTCCGAATTTTACATGTTCAAAAATTTTCAGAAAAACAATTTTTTCACTTATTTGTTTGCCGAGTATTTTTTTTCTAATTTGAGATTAAATAAAAGCTTCATCTTTCAAACATCTTGAAGTGATTATCATGATTGTAATATACTAATTTAAATCGAAGAATTGCAGCTTGTATTTCAGAAATATTTAGTTAAAATGTGTTTCAATTTCATAGTTATTAGTAATGCAAAGCAACTACACATTTTGTTGAAATAAATAAAAATGCAAGTTTGAATTTTATAAAGCCAGTGTTAAGTAAAGAAATATTTGTTTAAGATTGACAATTTTATAAAGCCAGTGTTAAGTAAAGAATATTTGTTTAAGATTGACAAATACAAATAATTGAATAGGAGTCAGTTACATTACTGTTAAATTCTTAAAGGTGTTAGCCTTAAATCCATATTGATGTTAACCTGTGATATTAAGATCCAGTGGCTCTTTTCACACACAAAAAATGTAAAATTTGTAATAAGTGTAGTTTCAGTCTTGGAATATTTCAGTTTAAAGAATTAATTCTATACTTGTGATAATCGGTACAACATCTCTTTATCTACTATATCATATAGTACTAAAGTGCCCTCTTCCTGCACCCCTCTATTTTCAGATCCTAGATAGAACAATATATTTCATTGCGTCCTTATGATAAGGATAAGTCGTTTTTGTCTCGGCTGCGAAGGAGAGCGGGACATAGGTGTTACTTTACTGGCGGCAAGGCGACGGTAACTTTTTGGAAAAGTTTTATGAGCACCTCCACATCTCAAGAACTATAGGTCCTGGGTTGATGAAACTTGGTATGCATATGTCCCAGTAGTAGTTAAGCACAGTTGCATCCCCATCTTTTGACCTTGACCTTGATTTTTCGGTTGAGTGACTTTGACAATTTTCAATACATATAATAGCAATGGAAAAGTTTTGCGAGCACCTCCATATCTCAAGAACTATAGGTCCTGGTTTGAAGAAACTTGGTATGCATATGCCCCAGTGGTAGCTTAGCACAGTTGCATCCCCATCTTTTGACCGTGACCTTGATTTTCCGGTTGAGTGACTTTGACAATTTTCAATACATATAATAGCAATGGAAAAGTTTTGCGAGCACCTCCATATCTCAAGAACTATAGGTCCTGGATTGATGAAACTTGGTATGCATATGCCCCAGTGGTAGCTTAGCACAGTTGCATCCCTATCTTTTGACCTTGACCTTGATTTTCTGGTTGAGTTACTTTGACAATTTTCAATACATATAATAGCAATGGAAAAGTTTTGCGAACACCTCCATATCTCAAGAACTATAAGTCCTAGGTTGATGAAACTTGGTATGCATATGCCCCAGTAGTAGCTTAGCGCAGTTACATCCTGGTCTTTTGACCTTGACCTTGATTTTCCAGTTGAGTGACTTTGATTATTTTTATTGCATATATTTGCAATGTTTAAGTTCTATAAACATCTTTTGATCTCAGAAACTGAAAATCCATGTAATTTCAAAATATAGTGGAAGTAAGAAAGAATAATTGTTTCTGATGGTGCCGGCAGGCAAGAAATACTTTAGCGTTAACTTGTGTTGATCTGTTCAGGTGATGAAATCAGAAGAAGAAAGGGAGGGATTAGAAGAGGGTGAGGCTCCTGAATCCTCTGATGAAGATGAGGGTGGTGAGGAGGCGGGGGAGGAAAGAGAAAATAAAATGGAGGTTCAAAAAGATGAAAGGAAGGTTCAAGGTAACATTTATTTGTTGTTCGGTAAAAAGAAAATTCCATGCAATAATTGAAAGGTTTATAATGTTATTAAGTAGGAAAGTTTTCGAACAATTAAAAACAAAACTCTATGCAATGATAGAAAAGTATAGTATACGGAAAACTTTCCGGGGTTATTTGCATCTTTTGATTTGTTTAAATTTGTGGATTAAACTGAGTGTAAATGAACTAACATTAATTAATAACTAGTATATTGCCCTTATAATACCCTGTTTATTTGGGCACTAACTTTCCAAGGTGCTCTATCTACCAATGCTGTAGTTGATAGAGTTATTGTTAACAGCAATTGTGCAATAAACTTATTTACGTTGAAAAAAAGAAAAGTATAGTGGTTAAACATCTAAAAAAAAGGATGATTACATCATTAATGGTACACAAAAGTTGATTGCTTAATAAAAAAGATTTTTAACATTGAACATAATGAAATTTAACTGGACTTATAATAAAACAGATTTAAAGACAACAGACATTATTTTCACAACTAAATCTATGTTCAACAAGATGCCACTATAATTTTCTACCGATAAGGTTTATCAAGGAGATATAAGTATTATACTTATTGGGTATTTTTCAATGGATATCATATTAAAGAACTACATGTATTAGCTAAACCACTTCTTTGACTATTGCAGCTGAACCGGTGATTGTTAGAAGAATAAGTCAGAAGAAGCCTCTCATTGAAGCAGAAGAACCATCCAAGGTCAAGTCAAGGTCACCGTCTCCTGCACGGAACCCTGTCAGTACCATTGTTCATGTGAGAAACCTTGTCAGACCATTCACTGTTTTACAACTCAAAGATCTGATGAGAAAGTATGGCAGTATACAGGATGATAAATTCTGGATTGACTCAATCAAGTCACATTGTTATGTTACAGTAAGTATATATTTATTACAACTGCTTTATGTTTCTACTGGATTCATAAGATAGCAATGGAAAGGGGGGATTTGTCGTCATGAAACCAGTTTAACCTTGGTCTTTTGTTATAACAATTATTTATGGAGACTTTCAAAATTATCAAAGGGGCATTTTAATCTTTTAAGTAGGAAAAAGAAACAGTAAACAAAATTGTTTTCTAAATCAAAGTTTACATAATCTAATTTTCAAGTGTTGATCCTTGTTACAAATCTTGTTAGAGTAAAAAAAAAAATGGTGTCCCAAGAACAAACTTGTAATAGAAATTAGTGAGATGAGGAATACGTGTGCGTGACACAACTAACATAACCAGCGGCAATTGATATTCTCGTCAGTCAGAACCAACATGTTTGTTGATATTCTTATATTCTGCTCACTTATTTTCCAGTATGACACAGAAGAAGCTGCAGTAGAGAGCAGAAAGGCATTACATGGAACAAAATGGCCGTCCTCCAATCCTAAAATATTACAAGTGGACTATGCTACAACTGATGAGGTATATAGGATAGACAAATGTCTCCTGTTATAAAGTTTGATGTAAACTCTAGTTAGGGTGATTAGCATCAATTTACATGTATTTTTATTCAATTCTCCATAAGATTCCTTTTATAGAATCCAAATGATTTAGGTTTAGAAAAATCAATTTTGATGAAGTGATAGATTTTGTACACTTTATCAAATGACAAAAAGAAAACCTTACGTCCATGCATACATTGCAAAACAAATGTTCTTGAAGATTGGAGAGCAAAGTGATTCAAACATCTTTATTTAACATACCTTTTATAACATTGTGAAATATTCATTGAAGTTAAAACAAAAACTTTTTGCTAAAATAAATGATGTTGAAAATTGGGGGGATACAATCTTCTAGATAATATACCTTTAACCTTGTGAAGATATTGGCCTTGAAATCCATGACACTTTGCTTAGATCTTTTTAAGAAATTTGAAACTGGTTTTGTATTGTCTATCAATGTATGCCATGAAAAGTACAGATCTGTGCATATTTGATTTCAGAAGTATTTAATGTTGAAATGTAAAAGAGGTGAATGTGATTTAATTCTGAAAATCGGGAGAATGACTTTCTTTAATAGATATATAGAAGAAAACGATTAATCAATTATAAAATGACATGGAAGCATAAGTCAACTGAATATTGTAAGAAATTAGTAAGTTAAAAATATATTACATATATTATTATAGCCAATAATATGTGTTATTACCCCTATACTTGGTTACTCAAGGTACTTTGGAGTACCCGTACTTAATCATGTTAATCCTCCTATTGAATGTGTTACAATGGAAGTTGATCTCTTTGATTAGTTTAATCTCACATCTATAGAGAGGAGATTATCTTGTTGTATGAAGGAGAAATTTTCCTAGTACAAAAGATTTACCTGTTGAAAATTTCACATTTGCAAAATATCTCAAAAAGGGAATTTATACAAAAGAAAATATTCAAAATAAATGTAAAAGAGTTGTTTAAAACATTAAATTCATAAAAAAATATTATTTAGTTGCAAAAATCAAAGAAATAAGCAAAATCTCTCAGAGATAGGAGTTTTTTTCCCTCAGGTAAAAATCATCTACTTATGAGAAGTTTTATTTTCAATGAAGGTGCAAGTTTAACTGATCAAAAAGATTAGCTTCTAATATTACAACATTCTATAGATAGATTAAGTACCAGTATTCCAAAGTACCTTGGTGAGTTGGTGTTCAGCTTGGGGGGAACAGAGCATTGGATTCGCTATAAATTCATAAAAAAAATTTCTGCAGATTGAATTTCACAAAGAACAAGAAGAAGCACCAAGGCTTGCCAGAGAAAAAGCTCTGAAGGAAGCCAAGGCAAGAAAGGAAGAAGAAAAGAGGAGAAAGGCAGAGAGAGAGGCTAGGCAGGCCAAGAGGAAGGAAGAGGAGGAGGCCAGGAAGAAAGCCCCTCCTCCAATCAGGGAATGGGACAGAGATAAGATCCGCCAATCAGAGGAGAGAGATGAGGCAGCACTGAAGAGACGCATTTCTAGTGAATCTCCATCGAAAGATAAGAGACGAAGGGAGAGGAGTAGAGACAGGAGTTCTAAAAAATCAGGTATTCATCAGGGTTTTATTTATGGTTGGTAGTACGCAACCCTTTCTGATAAAAGGAGGAGACTCTGTATATATAATGTTGTCAATACCCAAACAATCAGTTATCCATAAAAGTTCTGTGGATTTGACAAAAATCAGACCTTAAAAGCAAGTATTATTGTATACTAATTTTGTAACTTTTAGGAGATAAATATGAATAGCACTGAATAAAAAAGAAATTGTGAATGTGATCTTTTCTTAAAACCACGAAAATTGGTACACACAAAGTAGTTAAATGTATTCCATAAAATGACTTGCATATTGCTTTCAACTTTGACACATATTTTTCCCTGTGATATTTGTCATTTTTTCTCTCTGCATCTGGTGTGATCTAGTGCTGATGGTGCTTGCTATAGCGAGAAGAGGAAAGAAATTAAACAATCCACTTTTAAAATTATGTTCTCAATATATTGAAGCTTGTCCCCCATATGATTTACTTTCAAAAGGAAAAGAAATGGGGGAAGGGGTATTTAATATTGTCTGAGTTAATGTTCAATAGTGTCCTTAGTCTTCAAAACTTTTTGGGGTTTTTTTTCAGAAAAAGGAGAAGAAAAAGAAGAAGTATCTGCCAAGATGTTAGATGATTTGTTTATAAAGACCAAGGCTACTCCCTGTATATACTGGTTACCTCTCACTGAAGCTCAAGTGAGTATTGCTTCCCATGAAAGCATACAAAAGATAAAAAAACACTTGCCTTATGAACAGATCCATGTAAGTTTTTGAAGATAGATTTTTCTGTAACGTGTGTTAAAGTACAAGATTGTATGCCCCTGTTTTCCCAATTTCTTTTGCATCAGCCATGTACACAATTATGCAGGATTTCTTAGTACATATATTACATGATGTATGTTCTCAGTGATTTACTTCCCTTGTTGAAAAAAAACCACCTCCATTTATCAGTAGCGGGTCCAGGGGGGTGTCATCCGGTGCACGTGACACCCCCCCCCTTAGGTTCACGAGTATGGTTTCACTGGCACACTTTCTATATAAATCGATCACACAAGTCTAGCCTGATGGCTAGATACATGTAAATTGCTAAATAATCATGCCATAGGTTAATTACAATGTACGCATTAAAGTCTAAATTTTCAATAAAGACAAAAAAGAATATCTTCAAATTGTTAAAATCCACATCTTTATGGAGAAATAACGGCGAAAAGCACTCGCATATGAAAAGTTCTGCATCGGAATTCCAACATTTTGGAAATTACATTTGAGCCATATCAGACATTTTAAGAATCATCTTCAGACATTTTTGTCTCGCCTGCGACGAATAGTCGCGGAAGGCGAGACATAGGTATTACTTTCCGGCGACGGCGGCGGCGTAAACTTTTTTGTAAGACTTTTATGGACGATGAATTGCTTGAAAAGTATAATAGCTAGGCATCTGATATTTGGTATACAGACAGTTGAGGGTATGGTCTACGCAACTGTCGCCATGCCGTTTGACCCTGACCCCATTTTCACGCTCCAGTGATTCTGTGAACTTAGGTTTTTTTTCAGGCCATAAACATTTTTGTAAGACTTTTGTGGACGATCAATTGCTTGAAAAGTATAATAGCTAGGCATCTGATATTTGGTATACAGACAGTTGAGGGTATGGTCTACGCAACTGTCGCCATGCCGTTTGACCCTGACCCCATTTTCACGCTCCAGTGACTCTGTGAACTTAGGTTTTTTTTTCAGGCCGTAAACTTTTTTGTAAGACTTTTGTGGACGATGAATTGCTTGAAAAGTATAATAGCTAGGCATCTGATATTTCGAATACAGACAGTTCAGGTTATGGTCTACGCAACTGTCTCCATGCCGTTTGACCCTGACCCCATTTTCACGCTCCAGTGACTCTGTGAACTTAGGTTTTTTTTCAGGCCGTAAACTTTTTTGTAAGAATTTTGTGGACGATGAATTGCTTGAAAAGTATAATAGCTAGGCATCTGATATTTCGAATACAGACAGTTCAGGTTATGGTCTACGCAACTGTCTCCATGCCGTTTGACCCTGACCCCATTTTCACGCTCCAGTGACTCTGTGAACTTAGGTCTTCTTTCAGGCCGTAAACTTTTTTGTAAGACTTTTGTGGACGATGAATTGCTTGAAAAGTATAATAGTTAGGCATCTGATATTTAGTATACAGACAGTTTAGGTTATGGTCCATGCAACTGTCACCATGCTGTGTGACCCTGACCCCATTTTCTCGCTCCAGTGACTCTGTGAACTTAGGTCTTTTTCAGGCCGAAAAACTTTTTTGTAAGACTTTTATGGAAGATGAATTGCTTGAAAAGTATAATAGCTAGGCATCTGATATTTGGTATACAGACAGTTCAGGTTATGGTCTACGCAACTGTCACCATGCCGTTTGACCCTGACCCCATTTTCACGCTCCAGTGACTCTGTGAACTTAGGTTTTTTTTCAGGCCGTAAACTTTTTTGTAAGACTTTTGTGGACGATGAATTGCTTGAAAAGTATATGAGCTAGGCATCTGATATTTTGAATACAGACAGTTCAGGTTATGGTCTACGCAACTGTCTCCATGCCGTTTGACCCTGACCCCATTTTCACGCTCCAGTGACTCCGTGAACTTAGGTTTTTTTTTCAGGCTGTAAACTTTTTTGTAAGACTTTTGTGGACGATGAATTGCTTGAAAAGTATAATAGCTAGGCATCTGATATTTCAAATACAGACAGTTCAGGTTATGGTCTACGCAACTGTCTCCATGCTGTTTGACCCTGACCCCATTTTCACGCTCCAGTGACTCTGTGAACTTAGGTTTTTTTTCAGGCCGTAAACTTTTTTGTAAGACTTTTGTGGACGATGAATTGCTTGAAAAGTATATGAGCTAGGCATCTGATATTTTGAATACAGACAGTTCAGGTTATGGTCTATGCAACTGTCTCCATGCCGTTTGACCCTGACCCCATTTTCACGCTCCAGTGACTCCGTGAACTTAGGTTTTTTTTTTCAGGCCGTAAACTTTTTTGTAAGACTTTTGTGGACGATGAATTGCTTGAAAAGTATAATAGCTAGGCATCTGATATTTCGAATACAGACAGTTCAGGTTATGGTCTACGCAACTGTTTCCATGCTGTTTGACCCTGACCCCATTTTCACGCTCCAGTGACTCTGTGAACTTAGGTCTTCTTTCAGGCCGTAAACTTTTTTGTAAGACTTTTGTGGACGATGAATTGCTTGAAAAGTATAATAGCTAGGCATCTGATATTTAGTATACAGACAGTTTAGGTTATGGTCCATGCAACTGTCACCATGCCGTGTGACCCTGACCCCATTTTCTCGCTCCAGTGACTCTGTGAACTTAGGTCTTTTTCAGGCCGAAAAACTTTTTTGTAAGACTTTTATGGAAGATGAATTGCTGGAAAGTTATAATAGCAAGGCATCTGATATTGGGTAAACAGACAGTTGCGGTTATGGACAACGCAACTGTCACCATGCCATGTGATCATAACCCCATTTTTACGCTCCAGTGACTCTGTGAACTTAGGTCTTTTTTCAGACAGAAAACTTTTTGTAATACTTGTGTGGACAATGGATTGCTTGAATAGTATAATAACTAGGCATCTGTTATTAGGTATACTGACACTTTTTGTGTTTATATCAAGAAATGAAAGCTTAGGTAGTTGATTTTAGCGATGGTGCCGGCAGGCGAGACATACTTTTAGTGGCCACACTTGTTATATAAATTCTTTAGTTGCATTTATGTATAAATATAAAATAACGAAACCTTGCCCCCCCCCCTGAATCATTGTACGCGTTCATAAAACGCAATGAGAGTACAACCATTCTATTAATGATTACTAGGGACCAACTTTCTGGTTGTCAAAAATCCCGGTCAGTTTCGGCTGACAAATAAGCCCACAGCAGCGCTAAGTCTTGTCGGTAAAAGCCCACTAACAAGCGCTCAGAAACCTTACTTGGATGTGTGCAACAGGTTGTTAAATGAAACTGCCCTGCATGTCATATTTAATACAGTCGACTCGTCAGGCTATATTATGGAAAACCTGACGGCTATCCATGCATAGTGGTGCAACATGTTGGGGAACATTCCTTGCACATCAAAGAACCCCGCTGCAGGTTTCGCAAATAGTAGGACCCGTAGGATCCTATTGAATGAAGCTGCATTGCACCCATCAATCCTCAGTTTTCCAGTGGAAGTCGAAACTTTTTTTCCTGATTTCCCTTGTTCCTATTTCCTCCATCGTCATTTCATGTTCATTGTGTCATCCCTTTCATGTTCATCTCACTGATATAGCAGCCAACAACCTGCTATAGCTACTTGGGAGTTTTGAAAGAATTTCGAAACTTGCATCTCAATTTGATAATTCTGCCACCATAGAGAGATCTATATACGACATTTGATTGCCTCTTGAATACGTCTTTGCTTTTTCCATGCCCCCTTTCCGCCATATTGCCACTTTTAACTTGAGCTTTGTTCATAACAATACAACACACAGTTTTACAGTTTTTACGTTTGTGCTGAAACGGCCGCTTTGGAGGCTGCACTTGCAACTTCATGAACTTAAATTATTCTCCAACAAAAGAACTATATTACCGACTTTACAAAGGTAAAATTATATTCTGATTAATACTAATCATGTTAATGAACAGGGGAGATTGTAAAAAGAATGATTTTGTTTCTTAATCTTGAACTTTATGACTTTCTGTCATTTGGTGACACCCCCCTGACAAAATCCTGGATCCGCCCCTGTTTATTGTTAACAATAACTAAGGAATGGATTTTATTCCATGCATACAATAGAATAAAGCTGCTTTTTCAGATTGGGAAAATGCATTTGTTATAAAGATAAAATGAGAAGTTTTAATTGTGTTTTTACATTATAGGCAGCTGACAGAGCAAAACAGAGAGAGGCTGAACGAGAGCGGAGGTTAAAAGAGCGAGAAAAGAAACGAGAAGAGGAACCATCGCCTTCTCGAAGGGAGCGTATGGAAAGAAGACCAGTAAGTTAACTTATTGGCTATCAAACAAAGAAGGATATGTAATGATTAGGTTGTCATCATTGCTCTGTGTTTACTGAGTGGTCTGTTTTGAAACTCTTAATTTTCCACAGTACATAAATGGAAGAGGGAGGTTTGGCGTGCTAAAAAACCTGTTTTCACCCACCATTTCTTTTGAAATGCCTGTACGAAGTCGGGACCATTGCAATCTTTAATTTTCAGGTTTGTCTTTCATATATTGTCTTTTCCCTTAAAATGGAGATTGATGCTCCAAGTTCAGTAGTTTTGTTATTACCTTTACGTTAATCTAGCTGATTTAGAGTAGCACATCATTTGCCTTATAAATAATACCACAATAAAGCTTTAAATGTACAATATGTATGATATTTTATGATCATTAAAAGAACTTACATTTTCTGTTTGTTTCTAACTTTATGTTGCTTATACACATGGATCTAAAAAGAATATTCAATAAAAAAAACAAGCAACATATCACAAAGGGAAAAGATATTAAGAATCAAGAATTTTTGTTGGGGTTAAAGTTGAACATTTCCAAATAGCATTTGTGTAAAAAAAGATGAAGTGTAAACTGATGGTACTTTAATACTTAATAAAGTCAAAAGTACATCAATGTATAATGGTACACACTTCAAAGAATCTTTACTTGGATAAATTACCGGTAATATGCATTATTACTGATTACTTAAGTAGGTGATCAACCTATAATTTGTTATCAGCAATTCTGGACAGACAAAACCAACATTCTATAAGATTAACTTGTTTTATTTACAACTTTTTAAAATATTTTTGATTTTGTAGGCACCACCAAGAGGTAGAATGGACGACTGGTCTAGACGGAGATCGCCAGACAGACGTCCACCACCCGACATGAGAGACAGGAGGAGATAACTCTTATGATTTTAGTAAATTCATTTTGTAAATTTATATTGGTATTTTATAGAAACAATGGAAGGACCTCACTTCTCTGTTGATAAGTGAAAAAATGAAATAAAATGCTTCTTATACATGAATTTATGTAAATTGTTCAATTAGGATTAGTCAGGATATAATTTTTGTTTTGTTAATTTATGTTAAAGAAGACGAAATTTTCTTAAAATATTTTAAATTCAACACAACTTTCCCTTATCTTAGAATATTTTAAATTCAACACAACTTTCCCTTATCTTATCGTTTGCTGTCTTCACTCAAGAAATTTTACGGTAGACACCATGTACTCATAGATAAATATGGGATTTCTATCTCTCAGATGAGTGCAAATGTCGGTTTGTCATAGGGTTTTGTTTTGTCTTCCTTTACCGGATTTGACACACTGAATTGGAAATTGGCAGCGCGGCGGGTGTGCTATAGCAGGCAGGAACCGCTTACTCTTCCGGAGCACCCGAGTTCACTCTTGTTACGACTTGAGTTCGCGTTGTTGATTTCTGTTCGGTTGTTTTTATGTTTTGTGTTTCCTTGTGCTGTTCTTGTTCATGTTTACCGGTTTTGTCGTTGCCTTTTCGGACTTTTGACACTAGAATGCCCCTTTGGTGCCTCTGCTTATTTTAGTACTATCTTGAAATGATATTTATGTCTCCCAAACGAAGTTTGGAGACATTATGTTTTTGCTCAGTTCTTATTATTCTTATTATTATTATTATTATTATTATTATTTTTCTTCTTTCCAGGCGCGATTTTTCGAACACTTGTGTGCACCGTTTCTCAGAAACCGTTAGACGGAATTGTTTGATATCATATGACTTGATAGGCCCATATTCCTAGATGTGCCTCCCGAAAAAAAAAAATCAATATGTTGGAGGGAACATGGATTTTGGGGGTCTCAAAAGAGGGTGGGGTTTTGCAAAATTTTACTATAGAAGTCTATGGGAAAAGTGATATAACTTTATAATATGTGATCTTAACTTTGAAATACTCTCTTAACTTGGATATCTAAGTAAACGTAGTGGCAAGGTATTATGGTAAACCCTCCATTTCATTGTCTTAAGTGGGGGGGGGGGGTTAATGCCCCGCCCCTTCAAATAACAAAACACTTAATATTTTGAAAAAAAAATCAATATGTTGGAGGGAACATGGATTTTGGGGGTCTCAAAAGAGGGTGGGGTTTTGCAAAATTTTACTATAGAAGTCTATGGGAAAAGTGATATAACTTTATAATATGTGATCTTAACTTTGAAATACTCTCTTAACTTGGATATCTAAGTAAACGTAGTGGCAAGGTATTATGGTAAACCCTCCATTTCATTGTCTTAAGTGGGGGGGGGGGGGGGGGGGTTAATGCCCCGCCCCTTCAAATAACAAAACACTTAATATTTTGAAAACCATTGAGATCCCCACCCTATAACCATATATATTGTTACTCCTTATGATAAAACAAACCATTTGGGTTCACAAAGGGGGGGGGGAGTCTGAGGGGGGTCATGCCCCACCCCCTCACATGATAAAATACTAAATATACTGAAAACCATTGAGATCCCCACTCTATAACCATATATATTATTACTCTTTATGATAAGACAAACCATTTGGTACCACAGGGGGATTTGAGGGGGGTCATGCCCCACCCCCACAAATATTAAAATACTAAATATTCTGAAAACCATTGAGATCCCCACCCTATAACCATATATATTATTATTCCTTATGATAAGGCAAATCATTTGGTACCATAGGGGGCTCTGGGGGGTCATGCCCCACCCCCTCAAATGATAAAATACTAATTTTTATGAAAACCATTGAAATCCCCACCCTATAACTATATATTATAACTTCTCATAATAAGACAAATCATTTTATATGAGAGAGTTAAATACCTTGTGAAAATAGGGAAACCCCTGCCCAATTTTTTTCCATGAGGTTCTAAAAATGCATTTAAAGGCATTTCCAGGATTTTGCTTACCAGTGGGACTTTTGTAAAACTTGTCTTTTAGGGGAACCCCTGCCAAAAATTTTTGCATGAGGTTCTAAAAATGCATTTAAAGGCATTTCCAGGATTTTGCTTACCCCTGGGATTTCTGTAAAACTTGTATTTTAGGGAACACCCTGCCCAAATTTTTCACATGAGATGAAAGGGACTTCGTTTGGGAGACATTCGAAACTGCATCCAGTTTCAATTATACCTTGTTTTAATTTAGATGAAATGATGGTTTCAGCTTCCTTTCCCTTCTGTCTTTAGTCAGCCTAATTGTGAATTTATAGTTTGTTTATGTTGTATCTGTATGTTTAGCAGTTCTTCAATAATTTTCTAAACTAGTAGATATTGAGGTGATGTAGTCTGTCATAGAGTACCATGATGGATTACAAATTTTTAATGTAAAATTTTTTCCTGTTCAACTGCCATTGATTGCTTTTTGATGTAAAAAATACAATTACAGCAGGGACTTTATATGGCTATACAATACACTGGTCATTTGTTTTCATCTCATCTCATTGTTCACAAACTCAACAAATGGCAATAATTGTTTTGTTCACTGATCATAAAATATTACATTAAAGTTAAGACTTATAAAGCAGCTATGTTATTACTATCTTCAATTGTTTATACCAGAGAAAAACATACCAGTTTGATTAGACAAGCAAACAAACGATATAGAAATTCTGGATATTTTAGTTGTTAACATCATGTAGAATTATTTTTTTAGGATATCATCATTATTTTGTTGTGTTCTTACTTCGAGAAAATAAAAATTTCTAATATCAACTATTTTCTATTTACTGTGGATTCATTTATTTTCGTGGGTATCAATTTTTGTGGTTTACCGTAAGAAGACATTTTGTTGAATTCTTAATTTCGTGGTGTTCATGTTGCTAATAGGAATCAATGTAAAACAAACACTTTGTTTGATTCTTATTTTGGTGGTTGACTGTTACCCACAAAAACCACGAAAATTGATACCCCACGAATAATAATGAAACCACAGTATATATTCTGTCTTATGTAGATAGAAGGTCAGGTTTGTTCATCTGTCTTTCGTAGGTTTAAAGTAATGTACTCTCTTTTACATGAGATGAATGAAGGCCGTTACGCTTCTAGGGGATCAAGATGAGTGAACCATTTCACAATTTATTGGTTTTTATAGCCCCCCTCCTCCTTCAAAAGTTGGGAGAACATAGTGAATGGGGTTTCTCTGCATCTGACTGTGTCTTGTCTGTCTGTTACACCTTGGGGTACCCATCTCTTGTCCACAACTTCCCCTAAATCCCTCTCAATGGATTTGTTTAATTTAGGTCTGCAAAAAATGTTAGAAAATTTTATAAAAAAACAACTTTTTGACAATAACTCTAAAAGATTTTCATATTAAATTCACATGTAATACTTTAACAACTTATGCTTTTATGTTTTGGTTATTAAAATGATAAACCCCTGTGCATATTGATTTTATTGATGAGGTCCTTTACAAAACTGTTTGGATTTTTATTCAACATAAAACATATCTGCCATTGCTAAACATAGCATAAGGAGGAAGTCTTGGTTTTGATTTTTGATTCAACATAGAATATGTATGCCATTGCTTAATCAAGAGCATAAGGAGAAAATCCCCTTTAAAGTCGGGTTACTCAGAAATATGATAGATAGAACACATCTTAGTCTCACCAATATATCCATTGAATTGAAGTTATCAGGTGACCCCTTTAAGTTGCAATGGACCTATTTAGGTCAAAATTCACATTTTCCCTGTATTTGGTGAATATATTGAAGATTACTCCATATAAAGAAAATCTAGCTGTTTTAGCTCACCTGGCAAAAGGCCATGTGAGCTATTGCCATCACTTGGCGTCTGTCATCGGCGTCTGTCATCGTCGTCCGTCGTAGTTTGCATCGTTGTCGTCCGTCATCGTCGTCGTTAACTTTTCTTCAAACTTCTTCTCCTCTGAAACAGCTCACAGATTCAAACCAAATTTGGTCTGGTGGTACTTTAGGATATCCCCCACAGAACTGATGTGGGGATTTTTGATTCGTTGAAAAACATGGCCGCTGTTGCTAAAAATAGACCAGGGGGGTCAGACTACTGTTTTTGGCTTGTAAATCAAAAAGTATAAGAGATAGATGAAATCTGATGCACCCTACTGCTTCAGCATTAAAAGTTCTACAAAAGTCTCCATTTGGTCCAAGTTGTCAGATGACCCCTTATAGGGGTTACAGCCCCTTAAAGGTGAAAAATAGCGTTTTTTCATGTTTTTGCCCTATAGTATGAAAACTATTTCAGATAGAGAAAAGTTGTTGCTTGCTTAAATGTTCAGCTTATTTAGCTCTACAAAAGTCTCCATAGGATTGAAGTCGTCTGATGACACAGACCCTAAAATAACATTTTTTTCACGTTTTTGGCCTATGGAATGAAAACTATTGCAGATAGAGAGAAGCTGTTGCTTGCTTAAATATTCAGCTCATTTAGCTTAACTAAAGTCGTCTGATGACCCCTTGTAGGGGTAATGGCTCCTAAAATAACGTTTTTCATGTTTGGGCCTACAAAATGAAGCTATAATAGACAGGGAAAAGCTGTTGTTTTTCTCTATCTACTATAGTTTCATTTTGTTGCTTTTCTCTATCTATTATAGTTCATTCCGTAGGCCCCAAACATGAAAAACGTTATTTCATGTTTTGGGCCTACAGAAAGAAAACTATAGTAGATAGAGAAAAGTTGTTGCTTGTCAGCTCATTTAGCTCTACAAAAGTCTTTATAGTGTTGACAGCAAGACCAGGTGAGCGATTCAGGCTCCTGGGAGCCTCTTGTTTTGTTTAGCTTGGGAAGCTCTATAAACCTGCCTTGGTTGTTGTCAGATTACCCCATGTATCAGGTTTAAAAAAATCATTTTTTTGACTGAAAGAATGAAGACCCATGACAGAAAGAGAGAAGTTTTTGATTGCCTAAATGTTGAACTTTAGAAGCTCTATTTTTAGATGGAAGTTGTCAAGATAACCCCTTTATGGGTTTGGGCCCTTTAATGTGTTTTTGACTTGTAAGGGAAAAAAAACTATTGCATATAGAAAAAAAGCAGTTTCTAGAATAAATGGTCCGCTCAAGAAGCGCTTTAAAGGGGTTATGACCCTTTATACATAAAGTATTCATTGTGTTTTTGGCATTTATCATGAAAACATGAAAACAATTGCAGATAAGGAAAAGCTTTTGCTTGATTAAATGTTCAGCTGAAATGAGTCCTTATAAGATCAAATTAAGATAATAACACCATTACCAAACTTTGAGGATCAATCTCAATGTCCAAGAGAAAAGACAAAATATGGAAGACATACTGGTAAAATTATATATCGCAATGGTCCTGACTTGGTACAGGCATTTGAAATGAAATGATGTGTCAAAGTGTGAGGGTCTATTTCAGTTCTTTGCAGAATGTTTTTTAAATGAGCCCTACCAAAGTACAATGTATTGTAAAACATCTTTACATTTAAGGATTACAAGTTTCATTAAAGATCAGGCGATTGATTTAGGCTCCTTTGGGACCTTCAGTTCTAATTAACTAAGATATAGACAACCAAAACTAGAATAGTTCATCTTTTTTAAGAAGCAATGGTGTACCAAAAGAAAAATCAAACATACATAATACCGAAAAGGCGAAGACCAAAGGAGTAGAGCCACGAAGGCCCCAAAATGGCCCAAAAATTCAACTTTGATATATCTGCTAGTAGTTGCTGCATTTTTGTTTATTAGTCTTTATATTTCATGAATTGCAATATTTTTTCCTTCAATTATTTATCAATAAGGAGAGCAGTGAGGTAAAAAATAGACTATTTTGTGAAAAATAACAATTTGTGACAGTTTTCCTTGAATTTCATGCATAAATCGATGAAAAGGGCCACACCCGTCGACCAAAATTATTTTGCGATAGAAATGTGTATTATGATATCTTGAATTTATTATCAAAAAATTATGATGGTCGAGATATGTGGCCAATACTGATTTTGACGAAATATGCAGTGAAAATGTGTGAAAAAATGAGGAATTTTCAAATTTATGGCCTGTTTAAAGTCTCAAGGCTAAACTTGTGGTGTAAATATTTTGCTAAATCTTACAGATATGAAAAGTTTGTTCATACCTTAACATATTTTAGTTATTTTTTTTACAAGTTAAAGTAGTTGAAAAAATACTGAAAATACCGGGCCGATTTAGGGCCTTCGTGGCTCTACTCCTTTGGTAGACAAAAAAATCATCACAACGAAACAAGTAGCATTACAAGTGCAGTTAGGTAATAAAAAATCAAATAAATATAAGTAAAAAGAAGACAAAAAGTCGAGCACACTGAAGAAAGAAAGTTATGATTCTGCCTTGATACATGTAGGTCAAAAGATGATGGGGTTAAATACGTTTTACTAATGTGTCCAACCTCCCTCGTCCATCGCAATCTTGGGTCAAAAAGTAATGCAGTTGTGAGATACAATTGGAGAAAGTGAGGTAATTTTTCTCGGTACAAACAGACGCCCAAAACAAATTGAATCTGACAAAATTTTGGTTTTTTTTTTATCTTTTAAGGAAAACTTGTTAAGAGACTGTTGTAGAATACACATGACGGCTTTCAGGTCAAGTTCGCTGCTCTGAAATTTACTCAATTTACACTTACACTTTAAAAGTTCATTGAAATAATAGTTTCCAAACTTTTTTCCTAAATGCTAAGAGATACTCGATTTTTATAGTGCAATATATACGATATTGAGATGTGGAATAAGTGTACGCGACACAACAAACATAAACAAACAGCAATTCAAAAAATCACAACGGAAAACAGCAAGCAGTCTTCAACATGACCATAGGTCACTGCTTACCGTCTTGCATTGGCCCAAGACTTATAATACAATACAAAAGTATCAAAACCAATCCCTAAATCATCAACGAAAGACTCAATTCTTGACATAAAACAGTTAACATAGAATGACAAGGACAAACAAAGGCTTTGGCAAAGTTTCCTGGCTTAGGACAGGCACATATAAAATGTGGCGGGGTTAAACTAGTTTTTTGGATCCAACCTTCCCCCTATTGATAAGCTTGCACAAAGCTACATATAAAAAACACACTGTAAAACTCAATCGACAAAAGTTCAATTCAACAAGAGAGAACCTAAGACAAAATACTGTACGAAAATAACAAGACAAGGAGGAACTCTCTTGAGAACACTCGAAGTTACTGACAACTAGCTAAGAAACATTTATCGATTGATGTAAAAGAATCAAATACATCAGTTCTAAATCCGACACCCCACGTCAAAACAATGAATGATTAAGAGTTGTATCAATATACAGAACCGACATACTTGATCGCTGTGGTGCTTATAAATAATACAGTGGATAAAAAGTGAAAAATTTAACGTTTTAAAGTTACTATCAAGCTATCAATATTTCTGCCAAAACATACCAAATGCAAAGATTTTACTAAAACATTGAATTCGTATCCTTTTTTCAAAAGGTTTTTAAGCCAGTTTTTTATTTCCATAAGGTTGTTTTTGAATTTTTGTGCTTTATAAACTACATTGATATAAAAGTCAGGATGAGATATTCCTTTAACAATCAGAAATCTACGTGTACAATCAAATTTTTCGATGAGATGTCCATATTTATGTGCAAATTTTGTAAAAGATTTGACTAATTTGTGGTAACGGTAACCTTGTTTTAGCAATTTTTCTGTAATAAAACGGTTTTTATTATTAAAATCACACACATCACTGCAAATGCGAGCATACCTGACTAATTGTGAAATGTATACCCCGTAAGCTGGAGCTAATGGTACGTCTCCTTCAAGAAACGGAAAATTAACTATTGGGAATGAAAAGTCATCCCGTTTATCATATACTTTAGTGTGTAATCTACCATTGATAATGCTTAAGTCCAAATCTAGAAATGGACATCTACTGTCGGTTGAGTTTGCTTTATTTAGGGTTAATTCTTTAGGATATATATCATTTATAAAATTTGAGAATGTGGGGTTGTTTAGAGCAAGCATGTCATCTAAGTACCTATATGTATTGTTAAAAGTTTCGATAAGGTGGTTTTTGTTTGGGTCTTTTTGTAGCTTGGCCATAAACTGTGATTCGTAACAATATAAAAACAGATCAGCTATGAGTGGAGCACAATTGGTTCCCATTGGAATTCCAATGACTTGGCGATATATTTGTTTACCGAACCGGATGTAAATATTATCTAAAAGAAAGTTTAATGCAGTAATAACTTCTATGTCGGTCCACAAGTCTTCCACGATGGCAATGTCAAATATGACTTGTGCAATAATAGTTTACCGCTTTTTTAGTTTAAACATATTTTATTGCCAATAAAAGCATATTGGATTGGACACAAGTAAAAATCTTACTTAGGTAGTCCTCTCCGAGATACAGTTTTACAATAGTATATATACAGTTACCGAGCATGATATGATATAAGATGATATAACAAAATGAGAAATACAAGTAATTATGTGTTTCATGTGGATAAGGTAAAAAAGAAAAAAGAAAAAGAACAAGATTTTGATGCCAGACATGTTGAACAGAGACCATCCTTTCCTACCCTAAGGTTAATCAACAACTAGAAATCGCTTAGAATTTTTAATAAATTTGCATATTTCGTTTAAAAGTTTTTGGTTATTGTTGTCAGAAAAATCTGAACAGCCATGCAGAAATAGGTAAGTATCTATTTGAATTGTGTCAGGTATCCATTCTAGATTGTTTAGTAATTCCGTCCTCTGTATTTGATACAAAGGGCATATGAGGAAAAAGTGATTTGCATCTTCTATGCCACATCCACATCTACAATAAGGGTCAGCTATTATGTTCACTTTGTGTAAATCATAATTGAGGAATGATGCAGAGCATCTAAGTTGAGTAAGAATAATGTTAATTTTTCTAGGACCTGACGTGTAGAACAATGATACTCTGTGTGCGTTGACTTTGTTTGGTTTAATACGCGTTTTGAATTTCGCCAAAGAATCGACATTACGAAGAGATACGTCTAATTTATTCCACTCCTTTATTGTGGATGGAATGAATGACTTCCTTGTGATAGACAGTCTACAGAAAGGCATAACTATGTCCTCGCCATTTCTAAGAGGATATGTGGTTAAACTTTGAATTTTATTGGGAACAAGGTCTTGTAAGTAAGTAGGGGTGTTATTATTATGAATATTATAAAACATATGCAGTTTTCTACGACGTCTTCTTTCATGCAGCGTTTCCCAACCGACTTCATCATAGATTTTTTCAGTTTTAGCAAAAATAGGCAACCCAGTCACTATTCGTGCAGCCTCTACCTGAATTTGCTCTAGTTTACCAGTATAGACTACTCCACAATTATCCCATACTTCTGATGCATATTCGAGAAGTGGCCTTATATAAACCAAGTAAAGTTGTTCTAAGTTTTTTCTGCTTAACTGGTATTTTAACTTTCGAAGGATATTTATATGGCGTCTCCCACAGGATATAATATTTTCCACGTGGACATTCCATTTTCCATCCTTACTGAAAGTAACACCTAAGTGTTTATGAGTAGTTTTTATTGGAATATCTAGCCCATTCAGGGAAAAATTCAGTAAAGGTATTTCGGTATTAGAAAATATCATCACTTCAGTTTTATCAGGATTGAAAAACATTAACCATCTTTTTGACCATTCGTCCAACTCTCTCAAGTCGTGTTCAACAACATTTTTTACGCTGTTGATGTCCTTGTTTGAGTAATTGAACGAAGTGTCATCTGCAAAAAGTCTACACAAGGAAGTCATATTCTTAGCAATATCGTTTATATATATTATAAATAGTAGAGGTCCCAAGACTGATCCCTGTGGTACACCTGCGAAAACTTCACCAACAGATGAAGATGAATTATTTAATACCACTTTCTGCTTTCTCGAAATTAAATAGCTTCGAAACCAGTCAAGTAAATTCCCTTTGATACCATATGCGCTAATTTTGTGGAGTAAACCTCTATGCCAAATTTTATCAAACGCTTTTGAAAAATCACAGAATACAAAACAGTTTATGTCTTTTTGTTCAAATGAGTTAAGAATGCAATTATACATTTCTAATAATTGATGAACAGTTGAAAATTTCGGCATAAATCCGGATTGATATTCGTAAAATAGCTTGTTTGCATGAAGATGGTTATAAACATGTTTAAAAATAACTCTCTCCATGACTTTGCCGACACAGCTTATTAAGGAGATGGGTCTATAGTTTGAAGGTATAGATGCGTCACCTTTTTTAAAAATGGGTGTGACATGGGCGAATTTCCAATTCGAGGGGAACTTACATTGCTGTAGTGACTTGTTAAAAATTATAAGAAGCGGGATGGCAATGAGATCTGGGCATACTTTTAACATTCGATGACTGATGATATCGGGGCCTGATGCTTTATTAGGCTTTAATATTTGAATCACATCGACAATCTCTTTCACTGTTATATTAATATTTGATAAGATGTTTTCAGACCTTTCCTGGAAGAATGGAATTTCAACATTTTCTTCGTCTAATGTTGATATAGAACAAAAATTTTTATTTAGGAGTGAACATTTCTCTTCTTCATTACACACAATATCATTGAAGTCCTCGTGATTGTGGTACAGAGTTTGTTGGCTTCCCAGACTTAATTAACATTTTCATAATTTTCCAGTATGTTTTTGGATTGTTTGCGTTTTCTAAAATAATGTTGTCTAAATTCTTTTCAAACTGCTCCTTAGCAGATCTTTTCATATTATTTACCTTATTTCTCTGCTTTTTGAACTTCATAATATTATTTTCAGTTTTTGATTTTAATGCTTTTTTTTAATCTATCGCGTATTCTTATTTCTCTCCGCAGATTGTTATTGAACCATGGTTTGTCATTCTTTCTTACAGTTACCAATTTAGTTGGAATACAATCTCGTGAAATTTCTAGTACTTTATTTGTAAAAATTTCACAAGCTTCGTCTATCCCAATTGTATCATCTAAAATGTTTTCCCAGTCAGCCGATTGTAACTTATCAATGAATTTATCTTTATTTAAGCGATCATAGATCCAGATTTCTCTTTTATATGTTTTCGACTCTCTTGCTGGGGTTTCGATATAACCGATAGCTGCATCATGATCACTGATAATACGGGGTATTTGAAGCACATCAGAATATGAAGAGTTTAAGTTGTCACTCAGAATTATAGGGTCTAAGAGGGTACTCGTGTGAGCAGTAACTCTTGTTGGCTTGTCGATAATGTTTTGAAGGTTGAACTATAAGTTTGTTATTATGCGGATTGTTAAGGTCGGAGTTCAGATCACCTGTTAGAATAACATTTGCGTTTCGGTTGAGTGCCATTTCAATTGAGTAGTTAAGTCTACTCCAGTATTCGACACCTGTGACCATTCTGGTCTATAGGTATTACATAATAGAAATAATTTTCCATTCGCGTTAATTTCAACCCAGATTGTTTCATCTACATCATTTTCAAGGGTTTGCAGTCTCTTAACACCGAGGTGATTTTTTGTATATATAATAATTCCTCCACCGAACCTATTTCTATCTTTTCTAAAGGTATTTGAGAAATCATTTAAAGTGATGTCATTATCGGGTATATCAGGATCTAAATGGGTTTCAGTAACACATAGAATGTCATATTCGTCACAAAATGTACTAGTTTACCGCTGCACTTTAATGTAGCGTGCTAGCTAACTCACTAAGGTTCTTTTATATTTATTGTAAATATAATGATACTTTGATATACTCGATTTTCTTGTCAAATATGGGTCTTCCTGCCTTCATTTGTTTTTGAAAATATGTGTTTAACGAAGACTCGTGTGTTGTTGCTTTGCTTATTGTTTGAGATTGTTATATCTATATTCTAATTATTCACACGATCGCTGTATTTTCCGACGTATAATGGTATCATGCAGTCGTCGTCCCATTCGCTATATAAAACGAATGGATAGGATCGAGTTTAGAGGCATCCACTTTTTATGGGCTCGTCTCGATGAAGATGGCGTATACTGTTTTCCCTTGTCTTTTTGTCCGTTCGTTCTTCCATCTGTAACATAATTTACGACAGAGTTTTCTAAGCAGAAGTCTGGTTATATATAGCTTTACTCTATGGTGCCATATGGTGTAAAGCGACTTTCTGCTCATATTTCATCAACCTACTGTTTACTGAATAGTGGCAAAATGCCGTCTCATGCGGCTTTCATATATTTCTAAGCAACTAGGTGTTGCAGATGCCTTTTATATTGCTTTATAGTACAATTGTATGCTTCTGGGTCATCTGCTTCATGAGGCTATTACGCATGGTAAAACACATGCAAAGTTTCCGCCACAGTTTTCTATGCAACTGCATCATCCATGATTCGGAGGTCTGAAATATTGCATACTTAAACGTAAAGGGCACCTGTATATAGCAAATCACTGCCTAAAATTTAAGGTACCTCAAAATATCCCTAAAATAACTATTTAACAAAGGCAGTTTATTTTTACTATTGTCTAAGGTTATAGGTTTTAAAATGCTGATTTTCATCTTGTTAAAATTTCGACACTTATTGATCAATTTAAAGATGTACAAGGGTGAATTTAATGTAAAAGTGATGGGATTTTGAAATTGATGTCTTTAATCATGAGGGGATAGTTGGAAGTTCAAAATAAGCTAAAAAATTTGATAGGTCACCGTGCTTACAGTCCGATTTCCACCGAAAGGAGAACAAAAGAATTTAACTCTTCTATCAAACGAGGTAGGAAAGTGCTATTGGGTTGTTTACGCTGTTGTCAAGACCTTTAAAGAGCTATTAAACGACACTTTTGGACAAAATTGTTCTTAAATAAGGATTAAGAATTTATTTGTTAACTTACATACGAAATATTACGACCGAAAATGGTTTACGTTTACGAATATTTTTACTTTTGTGTCAAATGGGGGGTGTTGTTATTTACTGTTACACTTTTTTGCCCGTAACAGGAAAAATCTACAAAAAATTCCAATTACACAGTAAATATTTTCTTATAAATTGATGCTACAGTCAAGGTGGCACCTCAAACATTTGAAGAGATACGTAATTCTAAAGTTGGTTCTTTTTTAGTGCCTGTGTTATAACTATTTACCCAAACGAACACACCCGTCCTTGACATTGCGATAAGTAAAAAAAAAATGCTATCTTTTCACTAAAACATTTTTCGTTAACTTTATAAAAATAGTTTCCAGTAAATTTGTATGAAAATTATAAAGATAAAACAATCAAAAGGATATTTAATTTTATTTTGAGTCACGAGGATTTGACCTACTTTTAAATGCAAATCAAAATACAAAGCCAATTCTTGTTGATCTTTGATCGCTTTATCCAAATTAATAGAGAACCGGTTTTATATAAGATTGATAAACGTACCCGTTAAGAAACCAAAAACAATGTGTATCGCTTGAGTAGCAACACAAACTGTTTTATTTATAAAATATAAATGAATTGGATAGTAATATTATAAATAAGTTTAATTTGTTTTAATGTATTGAAGATGTACAAATTTGACGGCTTTTGTATATTCCACGCCTCCCCCTTTTCAAAGTCATTTCAAAACTTCCATGTAATTAACAAGTTTTCTTTTCAAGATTAACAGTGGTCGTTTCAATTAGCCTCAACATCTTCATAATTTCAAGGAAAACCGTAGCACAAATTTAAATTTGAACAATATATTTTATCTCTTATCATGGCAATGTCGGATCCAGAGGGGGGATTATCGGGGTTTTTAATCCCCTTTCCATTGAATAAGTTTGCGAAATTGACCCTGAACCCTCCTCTTGTCCTCGGTAGACCATGAGCGGTAACCTCCTCCTCCCCCCCCGCTGTAAATCAATTCTGGATCTGTCCCTGCAACAAAAGTTTTCCTATCCAAATGTTAAAATTAAAAGAAAAACGATGCATGAATTAGAAATTAGATGGCGGTAGTAAGTCTGCATTTCAAAATTATATAAATTATATATCTGTTATTTCTTTTGCGCAATGTTACATATCTATAAAAACCTATCAAACGCACCACTTGTACTTAGTCAAATATAACATTAATTCCCCTGAAATTAGTTGACTACGGGCTGTTCAAAAGTGTTACACTTTTTTGCCCGTGTACATAGAATATTTCCAACTAGTTGATTTGGTGTCTTTTTGTATTCGCAATTAGTAAACCGAATGTGTAGGTGGCACCCATGGAAATAAATACACTGGAATTTTTTAACAAAAACAGAGTATCAGTTCCGCTTGGCCTTAACGACGTGTTTGTGTTAAAAGTATGAATCTCTATCATTAGGTATGATGATTTAGATTGTATTCATAGAGGCAAAAATATGTCTAGACCTTACCTTTTAAATTACAAGTCGCTTAATCCAACACATGATTTTTAATCGCACATTGTATAAGAGTGCATCTCACCTTAGCGTCATGTATTTTTAAGGTACTATTTTTAACCTTTTAACAGGAGAGTGAAAAAATAGGGCAGATAATTTTTTAACGGTGGAAAACGGACTGCTTATTTTTAAGATAATAAGAGTTCAAAATTTGGCGGGAAAATGTTTTCTCTGCCTTTTTCATGTTTTTCATTGCTTTAACATTAGCATTGTTTAGCTGTAAAAGCCTGTGAAAAAGTGATGAGAATTGGAAGAAAAATTGTGAAAAAGATCTTTATGAGGTAATGAAGATCTTAAACAAAAGAAAAATTGGTCTTATCAGGCAAAATTTTTTACCTTATTTTGATGGAAAAATCCAGAGGATTCCGTCAAGAATCTCAAAAGCTGACTGGCCAACATCCTTAAGAAGAATTGCATAAATTTTACATTTCACTTTGAAGTGTCCTCTTTTTCATATCCTTAAAGAAAGGTTTTATCATTTTCCATTTTTAAATCTATACATTAAGTCATTTTGAGTTACATTTGTAAAACTTTTACTACGATTTCATGTACCAACCTACTGCAATTAAGCATTAGCTTTGAACAAAGGAATTTCATTATCATTTGATAAATATTAATTGTTGTTAAATGGAAAACATGATGCGCTTAAAGACAAATATGGGATTTCGATCTCTAAGAGGTGTGCAGATGTTGGTTTGCCATAGAGTTTTGTTTTGTCTTCCTATACCAGATTTGACACAGTGAGTATACTGTTGGCAACGCGACGGGTGTGCTATACCAAGCAGGTACTGCATACGCTTCCGGATCATCTGAATTCACTCTCATTACATCTAAGTTTGCATAGTTAATTTATATTCAGTAGTTTTTGTTTTTCCGTATTTTACATGTTGTCTGTTTTTCCCCGTTCTCCTTGGTGTTTACTTTTATATTGTAAAACACTCGATTAAGTATCTGGAATATTCTATCTTCACTAGAAAGAAATAGACTTCAAAGTTTATATTTATTATCAATTTACAGCAGACACATCACAAAGACAAACTACAATAACAATATACAACACAAAAGTATAAACAACAATACGACACACATAACAATGAAACCCAATGAGGGGTTGAAGCTCTTTCCTTAACTTGGGTTTTCGCGGGCGTTTGGGTCAAGAATTTTTTTTATTATTTACTGTGTGCATATAAAAAAAAATTCTGACACTCACTTTATTACGTGGCAATAATAATTATAGCGAGGGTCTTTTCTCCTAAGACATAAACGCCAGTGGTTTCATTAAGTGTTTAGTGTGGCATTGCCAATACAATTTGTTATAATGCTTGGAACATAGTGCCTATTAAAGTAACTACAAAGATTTTATTCGAAATTATTTTTATACATTTTCAATAAAAGAAAACGAAAATGAAAAAAAACCCATCAAATAAAGAAGTAGTGTGTTGATTGGACCCAAACAGGAAGTAGAAGTCCAACAGGTCAGAAAGTTGCTAAGGACGTACAGTTTGTCACACTAAACGAATCTGCCATATTTCAAATTCATCTCGTGATCGGTTTCTGAGAAAAGCTTGACGGAAATCATAATGCATATCTCCATATCGCCCAAGTCCCCAAACATAGTAGACACGATTGAAAGTCGGTAAGGGCGTACAGTTTGTTATACAAAACCGCTCTACCAAATTTCAATTCATTCTAATGAACGGTTTCACGGAAAATCGTATGGACGGACGGGTAAATATCATTTCCCATATTAAAAGATGCCTACTTGGTGTCAAAATCATTAAATGAAGCTAAGACACAATCTTGGTATGGATCTATGGCATTTACTCTAAAACAAATTAAAGGTATTCAGGACCTAAAAAATGCGAGTCCTCACAAATTCTCAAACTCATATAAAAAACTACTGAGTCAGTTCTACGGAGAGAAATGGCTCATTCAAATGCAAAAATCTTGTGATGGAAAATTGTGCAGCTATGGCAAATTCAAATGTAATTTCGGATTTGAACCATATCTAAAACTTATTCGTTCCGAAGAGCATAGGAAAAATTTCACTAGACTAAGAATATCAGCACATAGATTAAGAATAGAACAAGGGCGTTATCAGGGTACTCCCCGACAAAGTAGGACATGCCTCAGGTGTAGCTCAGACGAGGTAGACGATGAAATGCATTTTCTATTCGATTGCAAGTTTTTAGCAAATCTAAGAACAGAAATGCTTCAGACAGTCAATCAAAACTGTCCAAATTTTCAACAGCTGCATTCGAGTGGAAAGCTAATTTGGTTACTCAACACCGAAAACGTAGATATATTACTAAAAATTTGTGAATTAATAAAGGCGTCTAATATTTAGTGGTGCAGGTGGTTTAAAATTTAAGATTTAAATGGCAAGGACAAGTGTGTGTCATAGAGCACCGTCCCTTGGTGCCGTTTGTACACGTGTAACCATTTAGCTTATATCTGCTTATGCATGTACATACGACACAAGGATGACCACCTGGTCCTGCAGCCACTCATATACAAGGGTCAAAACTGGAATGTGCCATAGAGCATTGTCCCTCGGTGCCATCTGCAGATATATTACCTCATGTGCTAATGTATCTGCTTTTGACACGAGGATGGCCACTCCGGTTTTGTAGCTAACTTGTAGAATTATATTATATATAACTTTAAATCTAACTGTGCACCATTGCTTCCATTAATAGGCCGATCTCCTCGTCTGGGTTGTACCTGAGTGCATATAATAAGAATATATAACTAGTACTTGTTATAATCTTAATGACTCCAAATATACTGAAAATAAATATACTAATATATAGGTGATAATTATATACTTCCTATGTAACTTATATTAATTGTTATTACTTTGTGTTAATTGCTCTGTATCATGCCCCTTGTGGGCCCATGCTTTTGGTTAATAAAACATTCTTCTTCTTCTTCTTCTTCTATATGATTTAAACTAGTATTAGCCTAAAGGACATATCGTCGCGGGGATGTAAAATTACCCACAAAACGTTGAGTTCAAACAATTTTTGTCTCGCTTGCGAAGCAGAGAGGGACATAGGTGTTACTTTTACCGGCAGCGGTGTTAACTCTTTGGATAAGGTTTTATGAGCACCTCCATATCTCAAGAACTATAGGTCCTAGGTTGATGAAACGTGGTATGCATATGCCCCAGTAGTAGCTAAGCAAAGCTGCATCCCCATCTATTGACCTTGACATTGATTTCCCGGTTGAGTGACTTGACAATTTAGCAATGGTAAGGTTTTGCGAACACCTCCATCTCTCAAGAACTGTAAGTCCTAGGTTGATGAAACGTGTAATGCATATGCCCCAGTAGTAGCTTAGCACAGTTGCATCCCCATCTTTTGACCTTGACCTTCATTTTCCGGTTGGGTGATTTGACAATTTTTAATAGCAGTGTTAAAGTTTTATGAGCTCCTCCATATCTCAAGTACTATTGGTCCTAAGTTGTTGAAACTTGGTGTGCATATGCCCTAGTAATACCTTAGCACAGTTGCATCCCCATCTTTTGACCGTGAACTTGATTTTCTGGTTGAGTGATTAATGTTATTGCATAATATTGGTCGTTTAAGTTCTGTAAACACCTTTTGATCTCAGACACTGAAAATCTTTATAAATTCATAATATAGTGCAAGTAAAAAAGAATTATTGTTTCTGATGGAGCCGGCAGGCGAGACATACTTAAGTGTTAACTCTTGTTAACATGAACTATTCTCTTGTTAACGCTGGAAATCTGAAGACAGTTAAAAAATACGGTGTACGATTTTCATCCAAGAGAAAAGTTTCTTGTTTTCAGATTTCCATTCATCGTTTATAATAGCAATTAAAACCCATTGAACAAAAGTTATTTTTTCAAATCATTTATCAACATAGAAAAATCAACAAGTTACAAAATAAAATCAACAATTTAACATTAACAGATACAATACAAACACATGGGAGGTGGCATCATCCATGACATGATGGTTTAAAAATATGGTACATGTCAATATTATTTGAATATTTTCTTAATATTTACAATTATTATGTATAATAAATAACATGAATACAAAGAAAATTGAATATGAATACGAAACATTGACAATGATCTATAATAATAAATCAACAATAAATCTATTAGTATATGAAAAAATATAATCTGAAAAACTATATCTAAGCTAAAAATTATCAAACCGAGCAGAATAAATATAATATAAGTATTAGTATCTTTTTTAAAATTTAAGAATTCTCTACATCATGACGAAAAGCCAAAAAGGTTAACAATTAACCACACGATGTCAATGTTTCTACTAGGTCTCGAGCCTAGATCTACACCTGATTTTTTGTAAGCAGCCATGAATATAATATATATATCCGTTTAGAAAAAAAAAGTATTCCAATCTACTTTTTGAACATATTTGGATAACTTGAAATTGGTTGTCTACAAACATCACCACTCCCTCGGTAAATAGTAAAAATATCACTGGCTTCTAATCTAGGTCTAGAAAAACGTACAGTAGGTTTAAAAGAATGTCTAAAACGTAGAGAGTCGTTTCCTTTCGAAGTAAACTTCCGATTTCTACCACCGTATGGTGATCTTGTTGGTCTGGTTTCAGAAGACTCGCTCGTTGATATCGAGGTACTATATGTACTTGAAGAGTTTTCTATATAACCAGCTCTATTTAAATATGGAGTGAACAGTTTAACAAAGGGACCTCCTCCATTATACCATGATGGCGAAAACAAAGGAAATGTAGAATGGGATTCGGCGGTTTCCCGTTTTCTTTTCGTGAAATAATATACCAGAATAACAATGGCGAAGAAGAGGATGAAAAGTACCACAGCTAATGAAATGATAAATGGTAGAAGTTTGTTGATATTGTTCTCTGATGAAGATGTCTGTAATATAGTCTGGTTGGTTGTCGGAATTGTGACGGTTACGTCAGCTGACTTCGTAATGACATCACTTTTTGGCGTCTTCGTGACATCAATAGTATTAACTTAAACGAAAAAATACAAGGCTTTGGTCTTTTAACATATCTTATTGATAGAATTTCTGTAGCATTCTTATTTGTGAAGCAAACTCATATCGGTATACATGTATTATGCAGGTAAAAATGTGTTAAACGTGAACTTTTCCTTAAAAGAACGAAGAAAAGCACCATTACAAGTAAAGAAGACAACAATACCCCCCCCCCCCGAATATCGAGACATACAAAAGACTGTGAAATTTCTTCTAAATTTAAACTTTTACAAAACATTTATTGCCAAAAAGAGATTATATCATACTTATCTGTCACAATTACCTGGAGGAGGTGAAACATTAAGTGAGGCTTTGACAGGAAACATGTGAACTGCACCAGTCTGTGGTTGGAAAGGATACTGACACCCCTTAAATAAATACAATCAGTAATGAAAAGCACAGTTGAATCTTTTGATGTTTTGGGATACTTTTGCTATCTAAAACGATTTTTTGACACCAGTTGTGTGAGCCGGAACCTTTAACTTAAAAAAAGGGATGCCAACAAACAGTGGATGCCAATGAAACAGAAATACTATAGTACTAAGAATTGACGAAATTTCAAAGGGTTTAAGATATAAAGTTTCGGGGTCATAGATTAAGGGTTTCAGACTGGGGTTCGCAAATCTATATGGTATAGGGTTATTTTGGTGCACATGTACCCACTGTACCTATTTGCATCGCTATGACCATGATTTATCATCATATTTAGAGCTGTAACGAAATGCTAACAAAACGTACTTGTGTGCAATTGATGGAACACACTGTAAGCTGGCACATTATAAAACGTTCACCATAGAAGATACTGTCCATGGGAAAGATATCCGACTCAAGTTCTGTAGGACTGGTCCCTGTAAAGCCGTCGGTGATGTTCATCAGGTAACCAGTGCCACACCTTCAATAAATCATTTACTATACTTACAGTGTACATAATTGCTAAATTGGAAATATGTATTAAGTTTGATCTATAAAGCAAACACAATTTATAAATATAGTTAGTTGTAAGATTACCAGTTTAGTTGATAAAAAGATTCTTAAATTATACCCTATCAAGTTTTCATATGTTTTAAAAACAGTATCAAGCTTAACTTGGTCTGAATGTCAAAGTTTAGGTTTAACACACAAGTAAACTTAAAAGTCTCTCTTTGATCAGATAAATTTTATTGATGTCAGATTATTATTAGGGAACCATTAGCGGACAGGCGGACAATAACCGTACACTTCGGTCGAGTGGCGGGGAATAAAAATCGATAAATGGACGGGCAAAAGGAAGACAAGTCTTCAATGGCTGTCATCCCAGGCGAAGTTTCCATGTCCTTCTGAACGGTAAATCTTACCTTTGCTTAAGAAATTGTGTATTTATTGAGGGTGGGTTGTCCAAATCATCACATATGGCACACGACCAGACATCAATTGTATCTGAAGATCGAAAAATGAAATAAAGATTAAATCTATAAAAGAAACTGATAAATGAACAATTCGTAATCTCTATTTTTAACACGCTTTTTAAACTAAGCAATACAGGCATTGAAGTTGAATCTACCCCGGTTTAAGGGGCTTATTTCGATGAAATAATTCGCTATATGCTCGCAAGCCTATTTAACGTTTAAAACTTTCTTGGAGCCAAACCAATTCTAAATTTGCCGAAACTTTGTTCATAACTTTTGGTGCACTAAAACAGTTAATTCTTGGAAAATGGTTTCCTTGTAAAGACAATTGTTGAACTTATTCCTGTATAACTTGACCATCAAAGTCATCGTTTTGTACTTTGTTTAAATGAATGCAAGAGCGGAAAACGTTGACCGCCCACACAAAAGCTGGCGTTCGTCATTACATTGTAACTGCATGAATCGTGTAATGTCTTGGCAGTCAAAATAAACAAGAAAAACCTAAACCAAACCAAACCAACAAAACCAACAAAAACAAACAAACAAAACAATACGAAAACAACAACAAACAAATTAACAAAGTGAACTATACCTGTAGTGATTCCAGTGGCATTGATGGAAAGTTTGATGTTTCCTCCATAGTCTACGTTGTTTATTATACGATCTTGTTCATCCTTAACAACCATCTGAATATTGGTGAGATTTTCATTGGATAGGAACCTATAAATTATAACATCTACAAATATTTAGCTTTATAATAAAAGGCATCTAGTATTTGCAGTTCTCTTTAGATCTTTAGTATTTAAGACAGCTCGTCTTGTTTTGTTCGTTTGGTTGTGATTTTTTTCAATTGTTCTTGTTATTGTTGTCTCCAGTGTTACTTTGTTGTTTTACTAAACTTTGCGCTTTATATTCTGTAGGTCAATAGGTGTACCAAGGAATTAGATCTAATTCCTTGGGTGTACTGATCGGTTTCTTCCCGTTGTGAGGTTAAAATGATGATTTAAAGTACAATGTATACACCAATACAGGTCTGCTGCGAAGTTCACTTCATCCGCTCCGATTTTAACACTTTTATTTAACAACCTCCAGAGAGATTATTCTTAGTTTGAAATTTGCATAATGTCTTATACTTTTTTTTATGCTAAGTACTTAATTTCTAGTTTTAGTTGTTTTGGACCTGAAACTTAATAACAAAACTTGCTACTCAAAGCATCTTCGAGTAGGCCTTTATTGATGGAATGCTTGTCACTGCAATTTTACTTTACATTTTTTTTTAGTTATGATTCATTATACTTACACTGGTTCACTAAGGAAATTCGGATCCTGAATTGTAAACTCGCTGTTTGGGCGAGCTGTTTTGCCATAAGCACACGTCACGGCAAATACTTCGTCACCCTCATTCAGGATTGCCCCTTTCTGTACGCGGATATTCATTGTATAACACTTCAGCCGGCCGTCCCACTGAAATAGGAGTAAAATTTTGAAGTCATAGCAAAAGTAAATAACTCCCTATAAACTATTCGATATCCATAATTTGATTACATTTTGTATTTAGCTTAGAGCGTAAAAGAGTAGATTGGTACCCTGAGAAAAGCAGTGTCAACTGAGGCGCAGCAATCTACTCTATCACCCTCTCAACTATAAGTTATTTAATCTATTATACTGAATGATTATTAAAGTACTTTTACGCACAAATGTAGTAGTCCAGAAAAGTGTGGAGGAAATCAACTATACAAGCCTATTGTTGTAGATCTTTTCTTATTCATTAAGCAGGAGGTAGGCAATTTGGGGCATACTGAATAGCTTTATATCACACAGTACTGTGGGATGAAGATGCAAATGTGCAAAGTATCAAGAGCCTGCAGAATGTAGTGGCCCGAACGTGTGGGATGAAACTTTTATATACATTTCAATTAAATAAAACATCTGAAGCATTCATATAAAGGAAGCAAAAACTTTTCGGGCACTTTTTCGCCTTACACCGTGTAGTTACTATGGATGATCATTTAGTTGCTCGAAAAACTGCGACGAAGATCTTTTCGGACGGCTCATGACACGTAGCACGCTGGACGCTGGACGGCGTACAGTCATGTACTTGACGATGGATAGTGCCAAAGAAATCTACTGCTACAACACGTTTTAGACGACAAATAATATATGACCTATGATTACTTACTTACACGAAGCCCGCAGTTGGTCTCATTAGCCCCTTTAAACCGTCTAACGACAGGATTATCTGGGTCTTGTGTTAAAATGCAGTCATTTTCTTTGGCAGTGGAATACACAGAAAAAGCTTCACCAAAGTAGGTCACATTGATCACATCATCTTTAGAAAGTCCACATTCGATGTGTACTAAAATGTCAACATGAACAAAATATGGCACTTGTCTGTTTGTATTTTGGTAACCTAATATTTTATTAAAAAACCGACTTCAAAATAAGTTTGTCTTACAGGATTTAATTGCAACACCACCAAAAACTCCCTTTTCACGTACATTAACATTAAAAAAAATGTTAACCCCCTTTGAAATGTGATGTGTCTAGGTAAACTTTATAAAATGAACGCAAAGGGCTTTTTAAAAATAAAATAAATATATTTAACTTGGGCACAAAAAAAATATAATGAGTATTGAAGGCTTAAAGACAAAATGTTGATACAAAAAGGCTTAAGTCGAAATACGGTGAATCTTGTTCGAATAGAACCCTAAATAAACGGAAAACCTGGCTAAATAGTTTTTAATCTCTTCTTTTAACTTCTATTACATTTTACACCAAGATTATTTGAATCAACCTAATTTCATTCTATAGCTATATTCAATAAATTCGTAAGTCCCAAGATAAAGGATAATATAGATTTCACTGTAAATCAGTCCCAAAGGTAACGGATTACACAGGTTTTAATGTGAATCTAGAGCACATACCTGGAGGTCCATGACCACATCTGCTCAAAGAAATCTGAAAAAATACCGTGAAAAATAAATCTTAGAATTCTAAAGTATACGTCAACGCATCATTGACTTGTTTAATTTTAAAAAAGAACAGATTTTTACAGATAAACGTCAATGCAAGGTCATCAATAAAGTATTGACACTTGGTCTCATAAACTTTAAGTGCATATCTATCAAAAATAACAACAAATGTATTTATCTTTAAAGTACAACAAAACATATATTCTATAACATTTCAGAGTAGACGACTTCCTGTCATATTGATAATAGAGAAAAAAGGTTTCCACTTACCCAGAAAACTAAGAGCTGAAGAATTAGATGAAGCATACCTCCGTAATCATCGCATGTTTTCAGGACCTATTAAGGTATAAAAAAAAACTCAAGTAATCTTTCAAATGTTATTTATAGACATAATTGGGTAGCTTTGCTAATGGCTATCATTTTTTTTTTATTTCGATATGCGAACATGGCGAAAGTTGCTTTTAGTTTTAAAGGCAAGCTTGCCTTGGCTTATGGTGTCGTTTAATTTTTCTATCTTGGCGGGGCAATTCAGTCTAGACGGAGTAAAACGATCTCGCTGTTTTCTAACTAAGGGACCAACCATTTAACTTGAAAGGGGGGGCTTGGTTTTTTCCTAAAAAAATATTCTGAAAATTATTTTTGATGAAAAAAAATATTTTGGCAGCTGAGGGTTAGAAAAAAAATATTCTGAAGAAGGATTTCTGCTTAAAAAAAAATGCTAATAATGAAAAAAATATTCTGTCGCGACGCCTTCAAAAAATAAATAGCGCGGGAAAAAATTTCTGATCAAAACAAAAAACCAAGGCCCCCCTTCAAGTTAAATGGTCTGTCCCTAATGGATCTCAGGTGTGTATTACAATTATTCAAATGTATTCATATTATACACATTTGCAAAACTAAAACAAAAAAATCAAAAACAAGAGTCTCCCATGAGCCTAAATCGCTAACCTGGCCTTCAATGATACTTATAAGCTGACAGGCCTCCGAAGCAACAAGTTGGAAAGATAAATGACAAAATTTGGAATTGGTCATCTTTTTTTAAAAGAGGAATTACCCAAAAATATTCATGAAATCCTACGATCACTTTTGTCCCAACTTTAATTTTGATATCTGTAACCGTTTTGGGGTTATAGTCAAACCTGCCTTAAAGGATACATGTTTATAGCAAATTACTGGCTATAAAGGGCACCTTAAATTATCCCTTTTTTGAACAATAGAACCAAAATAAGCCTTTATATAGAGGGTACCTGCTTATAAAGAGTGCCGAAAACAAAAATTTCCCCCATGTTCTATTTTTAGCCTGTGCGGCCATGTGTTTTTGTTGAATCAAAAATTGAATGACGTTTATTTAAAGAACGAACTATAGAATAACTCTCCCAAGTGTACATGTGGTTACATTAAACCATGCAGTTTCGGAGGTTTTATTACCTTTTGACCATTGTATTGTTTTTAAGCATTACAGCGACCAAATATGTCGGTTTTGTGTGATGATATAAACACTAAGTCATAAGTTGTTTGAAGTGTTGTGTCGGAAATAGAATCGATGTTTGATTGTTTTTAAATCAGTCGATAAATGCTTCTTAGCTAGCTGTCATCTCAAGAGAGTCCCTCTACATCTCATTTGTCTCGTATAGTGTTCTTGTCTCGTGTTCTATCTTAGTGAATTGAACTTATATCGATTTGAATTGTAGATTGGATTAATTTTGTGCTTTGTACAAGATTAGCAATAGGGGAAGGTTGGGCCCAAAATACTTGTTTAACCCCGCCACATTTTATATGTGCCTGTCTGTCCTAAGCCTGTCTTGTTTGTCCCTGTCATATATCTGTTGTTGTTTTTTTTGTTTTTTTTTGTTCTATGTCCAGAAATGGGTCTTTGATAATTTAGGGATTGGTTTTGAATCTCATGTATTGTCTTTGTAGTCGTTAAGACAGCGAGCAGCGTCCTCTGGTCATGTTGAAGACTGCTGGCTTTTTTTTCCATTGTGATGTTTCAAATTACCGTTTCTTTATGTTGGTTGTGTCGCGAACACTTATTCCACATTTCTTTTATATTGTCTATTTAGAAAAAAAATGACGATGGACGGACGACGGATGCCAAGAGATGTCAATAGCCCAGGCCCCTTCGGGTCAAGTGAACTAAATAGACCAAAATTAAGGTCAAATGGCACATTACCCTTTGAAGAAACCGTTAACCCTGTTTTGCTCAATATTTGAATTTTATATGCAGTGTCTGCTGTGCATATTTAATATAAATCAAAAGGAAAGGTATCGCTGAACCATAACGTACGAGGAGAGACGACACATACGATCTTGTCTGTCCGCAGGGATTGCTACGTTTTAATATCTTGCGAATTAATTTTAAGGGCGAAGGACACGAAAATAACCATGTGTGTGTGTGTGTGTGTGTGTATTTTAGAGATTATGTTGACAGCTCTATCTATAATCAAGTTTTATGCTTCTTTTCCTCTATTATGTTAGGTTTTTTATTTTATAAACTAACCATCTTACAAAAGGACATACACAAGTAATTTTTCATATAGTTTTATATCCATTAATACCATTGTTTCTAAAATAAACAATCAAAATAATAATTCTTCGCTTACCTTGATGTGTATATCAATGTTGACCTTGAACTTGAAACAAAATAATAGTAGAGCAGGCCTTCCAAGTCTGAGTCTGAAATTAAGTAGTATGTGCCCGGGACTTCCCCTTACTCGTGGATAATCTCATGGTTTCTTTATCAACATCCAAACAATGCCATGATTAATTTTTATAGCCTTCTCCCGATGGCAAAGTGGGGTTATACAGTGATGGGGCAATCTTTTTCGTCCGCATGTCCGTTCGAATTTACAATCCATGTTCATCATCTCTAACCCACAACTTTTCAAAAAAAAAAATAGCATGGAATTTCATGAAACCTTTGGACAATATGTTTGACATAAAACAGATGTGCACCCGGCCCCTATTTTAATTTTAAATCCCATTGATTTCGTTTTCTTTCCTTTTTTGGAAAGGGGGGGGTCTAGCCATTAGAAAACGAAGGGATATCCATAATCCTCAACTCTTTCTTACCTTGGAATGGATTTTTATGAAACTTTCACACATGTTTGTTCTTTGTGCTTACAATAAATGTCCATCTTTGTAAAAAATGATCTGGTTGAACGAAGCAAGCAAAAAAAAAAAACTACCAATTGAGCAATATTAAAAACGAAAGAATATGGAATGTGTGCCAGAAAGACACAATCCACATATTGAAATGATTTTGATAAATGTACAATGCAAAATTTCACTGCGTGTGAAACGCTTTTCTGGATTAACCTTCATCAGACACGCTAGGAGTAAAAAACTTGGAAAACCGGTAGAACATTAGATTTGATAAAACAAAAAGCCAAGCCAAAAATATTACAACAATGACCAAACAGATAAATTTATTATTTTTTTAAGAAATAGCCAAATGTTGTCAAATTTTGGAAATATGTAAACGTGTCTTTCCAACGAAAAATGTATAGGTGCGAACAGCCAAAGACAAAATCAGTCGATTCAAACGAAAACAACACGGAGAAACAAATACCAATTTTATTGTGACTTAAACTTTTCGGTTTTCATGAAACGCTTTGTGACATAAGGCATATGTACCAATAAGGCATTTGAAAGTCAAAAGACAGAAAGGGCAAATTCTTATACTACTATTAATACCGGTATTCGATCTGATTGATTTTAAAATCCGGGTTTCCCATAGCTTACCAAAGACATAAGGCATCAAAGGGTTACCCATATCTCCTAAAAAGGTTTTTAGATATTGTTCAACTATTTACCAGTTATTTTTTTTAATATCCACATAAGGCTTTATTTAGATCAGGTGAATTCAGTTAATCTGTGTTTTAATTTAATCAGTAACTCCTAAAGAGTACATAAAAATTTGGTATCAGATATGTACATAATGGACAAAACGGATATTTAAAATAAATTTTTATTTTGTTTTTATTTTCACTACATTTTAGCTTTATACCAAGGCCATGAGGTGTCATGATCACAAACAAACATAAGAGGAATAATCGTAGTCTGATCTTGTAGTCCGAGCAAAGAATTCTCCAAAAGACCCCACAGACCTCTCAAAGCCTCATCATAGCTTTTTCTATACATAAACGGAAGGCGATTATCTGCCAATATAGACCCTGCACAAGACTTGTATAAAGGAGGAATCGAGTTTGGAACTAGACATTTAGCTCGGCATACTCTACCGCAGGTATCGTATGCAGAAATCATTGCCTTAGATTCAGGTACTTCCATAGTGGGCTTCCTTACTCCTACATATGTAAATGATGATGACACGGCTATTGACGGGTCTATCAATGCAAAGTCCTTATATCGCCCAGAGTAACTGATACCATCTGATTCGACGAACACCCTGTCAGGCCCATTTTTTAAATGTGAACATCGACGATATACGACAGAGTTAGACATTTTTGCAAATTCAGGCAAGGATCGACTCTCACCATGATTTGATAGCTGTATCTCCTCGTCTTGTGTATAGTTAACGCCACTTGTCGCTATATTAACGATCTTTACTGGTATAAATGCCCAAAGGTTGACATCACTCTGTCCGTTAATGACGAAAGTATTCTGATACGGCACTACCTGGTCCCATGACATGTGATTTTCGTTCAAGTTTGAATTTTCGTCAGCAGCAACACTTCTCCTGCCTCTGGTTAAAGCTGGATCTGCCGGGGCAACAGGAAGTGTGCCGCCTCTCGTACGAGCATCTCTGAAAGGCGAAACAAATCTGGGACCAGTTGCAAGGGGACCTGTTTGTGCTACCGCATTTTGCGCTCTAGCTGGCGTGTCTGGTTCAACGGCGTCTGCAGCAGGTACAACCATAGCTCCACCAAAACCTGCTGCACCTCCTTGGACTCTTGCAGCTGCCGCTTGTCTAAACTGTGGTGGAGCAGCTCGGGAAATACACAAACCCCTTGCCGGATCGCATACCAGGTCTGGACTACCAGCACATGCTGGGCAGGCTGGTGCTGGCTCATACATCCGGAGCCTGGCATACCTGTTTGAATATCCATCTGCATTTCTTATACGGGGAGCAAAAGGGAAATCTCCAAAGTCCATTATCATAAAGGGTTCGTGGCCTGCAATCGCAGTAGGTGGATAGTCAGCTTCAGCGTTGGGTATCCGACTTCTAAATAATTCCCATATATAGTCTACAAAGGCATGGTGACAAAAAAATATTGGGTCATAGGCAGCCGAGTTCAATGACGCTAACGTTCCATCTACCCAAACATGTGGTCCATTGTGGTGGGCTTCGATACTAAACTGGACCGTGGCGGCATTGCTGGGCTCAACAATCTCCGCATGTGTAGTCCTACTCAGAACACTCTGAATCGCTTGTTTTGAAATCAGAGTTCCATCGCTACCAATGTTTCGGATTATCGGTACACCAGGTAAATTTGCAAAAGGTCCTGTTGTTACAAAACCGAAGCCATTTCCAAAATATCTTGGCGTGAATAAAATGGTACTTGATGGATCAGGCATTTCAAAATCTAGGGAGGAATCCCAGTAGGGGATAGTTGTCCCTAAAGCTTGTTCCATTCTGAAATAAAACATTAAAGACTATCTTTAAATTTCATGGATTCCTTTAGGTGTTTTTTGTATTAAGTGCAACTTGCCACACTCTGTAATTAAGTAAGTTTTGGCCTTTTACACGCAAAATAAAAACATTAAAAATCTGCTACTTAGCAACCAAATTTCTCCAACTCGAACGTTTTAACTCCTCAGTTAAAACCTTGTTCTTTAAAATTCGTATAAAAAAATAAATGCAAGTTTCAAGTAGAAAGTATAACCTACATGAGTAAATATATTCTGTGCCACCCTAGAAAGTTTGGTCCGTTGTGAGCAGAGTCTAACGGTCGGCCGGCATGGATACCCGCTATCACATCATAATTATTTACTCCAGGACGAACTGACTGAAAGTATAAAAAATTGAAATGTTTCTTCAATAGATAGGCAAAAGTACAACACAGGCGACAAGTTTGTATATAAAGTTCTCCGTCTGACGCATGTTCGTCTGTTAAACGAAACAACCTTGTAATATATAATATAAAATGGACACAAAACTGAATACAAAAGTAAAAATAGAAACGTATTGGAAATGTAGAAGCCCAGTGACCAAAAGTATCGAACATTGAGCCGGTGTTACTAGTTCCCCCCCCCATACTAGATTTTCCCCCGGGGAAAAACTAGTATATACTTTGTTTTCCCCCAAGGGTTAATCTGGTATGTGTAAACACATACTCAATTTTCCGCCATACTGATCTTTCCCCTCTTCAAAACTGTTGCAATATTAATGTTAGTTAGTTAGTTAGTTATTGCTTTACTACCAAGCAGCACGATTTCGGCTATATCATGAAAGTGGTGATACAATGAACATGAAATGGTGATGAAGTGGAAGAAATGGGGACACAAGGCCAATCGGGTAGGAGAGTTTTGACTGCCCCTGGAAAAATGAGTGATGTGTAGGGATGGGAAATTTAGTCTTCTGCAAGGGGATCCTACGGGTCCTACTCTTACCGAGACCTGCAGCAGGGTTACTTAACGTGCAAGTAACGTGACATTTTTCCCAACTCGGGGCACCACTATGGTTTGCGGTCAGATTTTCCGCATTATCGCCTGACGACCCCGCACCTCCCGATGTCAGGGCTGTCCCTTTCAACCACCTGGGGCACACATCCCAGTCGCTTTGTTGGCAAAGCGGCCTGACCCGATGTCAGGTTTCTGAGCGTTCTTTAGTGGACTTTTACCAACAAGCTTATCGCTCCTGCGGGCCTATTCGCCACCCGGAACCCGCACGGGTAGCAATATTAATGAATGTGTAAGTAAAATGCGAGGTTTTCAATATTTTTAAGATAATTACTAATGAATTTTAATTCATGTGTGTATTTTCTTATTATTAACATCTATAGTATATATATATGAGATGTAAATATCTGTAAAGATTTATGAAGGGAAACCCATATTGTCTGTGTGCACGCTAAGTGCAAATCGAATATTCTAGTATCTAGACCGGAGACATAGAAATGGCGTCCACCCGTCTGTGCATCTGTCACAGTTTATGTATAGCCTGTAACTGCTATTTGTAGGCTTTCGATATTTGGTGTGCAGTTTAATGTAAATGCGCTTTCAGGTCTGTTCCTTATCTATGTCCTTTTTAACGAGACGACTTAGAATTATTTGCGCTCGGGTAAGACCAAAGAATTATGTTCTTGTGTTTTTATTAATGCTTGAAAACTGCGCTTACAATTTACGATTTGAATATATTTTTAAAAATCTTAACTCTCATAAATAATTGTGCTTTTCTTACATGTTGACCTTCAAGGGATTAGTTCAATGCAACAAGACTATTTTAACGGTTTTTCATAGCAATGTAGTGCATAAAATTTTATTTGATTAAAATTAGAAGTATCTGTTGTAGCAATATTTCGAAAAGTAGGAAAGTGTATCTATATCACAAAAAAAAAAACATAAAAAACCCAAATAAACAAATGCTGCGAGTGCTCATTATATTTGCAAGTTCTGTTTATTTTCTGGAATCTAATCTATTTCAAAACCTTTACATCTAATACCTTATAACATACTAGTTGGCTGTATATCAAACGAAGAGCACACTATGAAGCAAAAAACAAATTGAGACTAGCCTTTGTCTTGGATGATTATAAAACATAATCAAGACAATTTGGACTTATTTTAATGGCAATGTTTACAAATAGATCAAGTAAAACTGTATACGCATTACATTTAACCGTTAAAAGAGCATTATTAAAAGTGTTACATTGACATAGTGATAAAACATAACATATTACAAGTTAGACTACACAGAGACCATATATGAAGGGGGAAACCTCAGTTTGGGTTTGCGAAAAGGGGAAGATCTAGTATATACTCTTTTTTCCTACCCGATTTTTAGGGGGGAAGAATCAGTATATACTCATTCTTCCGGGGGGAAAGATGAGTAGGGGGAAAAACTAGTATGTAACACCGGCATGATAAAATTTAGACTTGTTGGAGTGAAATAACTAAGGATTTTAACTTCTATTGAAAATTTGATTTAAATGTAAGAGAGATTGCATAGATATATCATGAAGTAAATTTTGGGTTATTTTGGTTGAAACATAATTTATTAATTTTAATATATAAGAAAGCTTCTTTACTAAACAAATTGTTAATTTGGTTTTTAAGTTTTGGGTTATTTTGGTTGAAACATAATTTATTAATTTTAATATATAAGAAAGCTTCTTACATATTAAAATTAATAAATTATGTTTCAACCAAAATAACCCAAAATTTACTTCTTATATATTAAAATTAATAAATTATGTTTCAACCAAAATAACCCAAAATTTACTTCTTATATATTAAAATTAATAAATTATGTTTCAACCAAAATAACCCAAAATTTACTTCATGATAGATATAGCAATTCCTACATTTGAGCTAATCGGCAGTACAAATAGGCTTAAACAGGAGCGGATCCAGAGTTCCTGGAAAGAGGGGGCGTAATTGCTAAAAATGTTAAATTTGTGAGGACATTTTGAAGTAGCTTGGAAAATACTAGTATTATACAAAATAAAATAAAATTTCTCAATTTAAAGGGTGTGTTCGCCCTTCCGCCCCTGGGCTAAAAGCATAATAGCCCGAATGTAATGCGCCTGAATTTTATCCCTTTTTAGTTACACTCATTGTGATCGTAAACGGTTGATAATGTTTTATTCACAAAAGAGCTTGGTATTCCATTACAAATTCTATTCCTAATTCTGTAATACTTTTGTTCCCAATACATTTTATTCACTTACAAATTGGGTTTTCAATCGACGAACAGCCATTGCGAAGTTCCGGAAGTTGAATTGGTACGGAGCTGCTCTGACTTCTCGTCTGACAGGGGCACCAAACGCTTGTCGTTTCTGTCGTGATCCAGTTTGAGACACTTCAGCCTCCCTTACAACACCCCTCAACAATGAGGTAATATAGTTCTTCACATTAGGATCTGTCATGTTGGGTGACCATATCGCTGTTGTTTCCACAAATTTAGAGATACAAAAACTCTGAATAAACCTTGGCGGGAAACTGGATGAATTATCGGTCTTCTGGTCCAAACAGTCGATAAGTGTTTTAGGGATAGGTATTGGCGTCACCATGCTAGATACAAACCGCCATGCACACAATACATGAACTGCTAGGACAGCATTCACGGGAATCTGGAACATATATAATAATATTTAGAGGCTTATATAGGACGCTACTTGATTATTATTAGAACTTTATACCCATCTTTGAAATTTCAATTTTGAATAAAACACGTTTCAATATTTAAGTTTGTTTTACTCGTTAATATATTTTTTGTTGCCAATCTCAAATGTTGCATTTTAGATTTAAAGTCCTCTGCCATCTAATGGTGTTTTCAATTTGGTGTTTAAAATGAATAAAATAAATAAAATTAAATAAAATAAAGTCATAGATAGTTAGATGATAATTTGTTGAACCTACCATGACGTACGGATTTCACCAGACAGAAACCCGATTTCGAACGCGTGGTTAACTTAAATATGACCCAAAATATTTTTGTACAAAAAACTGTCGTACATGACCAAGACCGCTACTAATACATAACTCTTGTTAATACAAAGGAAAAGCTTGTTTTGCACCACATTTTCAGTTTTTAGTCTCTCTCGGCTACAACCCTGATTCACGGAGAACATTGACTGATTACTTCATAAACCACGTGGAGACGATTTAGTTGAAGAAGTGAGTGATTACTGAAATTAAACTGAACGAAACAAATTATATTATTACCACATTTAAAGACAAAAAAAATAAAATCATGGATTTTATGTTCACAAATAATATGTTTTAAACGTAAGATTATTCTGAGAAATCTTTCATTTTCCTTACAGTTTACCACAGAAAAATCATGATGACTAAGATGTTTCCCACTTGTCGAAAACTGGAGCTATAAAAAATGGTAAAACCCCATTTTGAAGTGAAATGTTATGTTTAATATTGAGGCAGTTCGGGCTTTATGATCAATTCTGGTCTACATTTTTTCTGAAAGCATTTTTTTTTTATAGCTGTCAGTAATGAAGTTTGTCTTGAATGTAACCTCTGTCATAATTTGTAGGTTGGTCTTTGAATTAACCGTAACATAGTTTAAGGGTAAACTTGACTAAGATCCCCCAACTTAAATATGCAAATAGAAAATCTATAATTAAAACATTAAGTCACTCTTATTTGATTTATTTGAGTTCTAATTTTTCACCAGCAGCATTTATCATTACAAGTTATAACAACTTTCCAGGCAATATTAAATTTTCCATCACCTGACACGCGTTTCGTGTTATCAAGGTTCCTCAGAGGTGCTCTAACCAAAATGGCAAGGTTATTTTAGACTACATGTCATTTAAATGCATAAAATTGCAATCAACCAAATTTAAAGTGAAAGTTTTTCAGATTGCTTTTGTATGAAATATAAAGATGTTGCATAAAGTGCATTTTGGTTTTATTTCACAGGATCTTGGATAGCGGGTGGGCAGGGAAAATATTTTTCCTTAAAAGTTTTCTCACAAACAACTTATCACAGCATTTTTTGGTATGCAGCAACAACATGAGATCTCATAACATGGGATTTGATTTCAGGTCTATCGCTCGTCTACTTCATGTTTACCGACTTTAGTTAATTTTTAACATAAATCGTAAATGGTAGAAAATTTGGTATTGATTTTCTCAGTAACTTCTGATCACAGCCTTTTGATATTTGGCATGTAGCATCAGCATAAGGTTCCATGCTGTGGGATTCGATTGCAGGTGTCGCTTACCTACTTCATGTTAAACGAAATATGGCCATCTCTGTCCTTGACTAATATTTGACTGAAATTTTAATGGAAGCGGCCGCTGGTCACCTTCGTTTATTTTAATCCCGATGTTAAATATACAAATGATTTTAAATTTATAAGGACACGACTAATAAAGAACAAAGAAGTCAGCACTTCTTACCAAGAACTAGTTTGTCCTTGTGACACGAATCAGGACCTTTGTACACCTGTCATATTTTTCTTGTTAAACACAATCGTCTGGTCATTGCCCACTGATAAACATTTGTTTTACATGATTAGTCAAAGTGTATGTCTTCTACTAGTAGGGCGACTTTATAAATAGACGTCTAGTTAACAGACTAATGTCCCAACCTTACATACGGCTAGAGACTGTACCATTTGAAAGCAATGCGAAATGCCTGGTCTTAAATCTAGAAATGGTCACAGTTCTCAAAAACTGTTTTTCTTTAAACCTCAATGCAGGTAAAATGCCTAAAACACATGATTTTGTAAAAGCAAGAAAATTTGTTTGTTCTTTTTTTTAATGTTTTTTTCTTCAAATGACTGTCTTACTGTGTTTTTGGTTGAGTTTTTAAACAAAAATGATTTCTCTTGTAAACTTATTGAATCATGTTCCTACGTTGTGGTTTGAACGCAAGAATCCTCACGTGCTTATGACCATGCACAGACGAGAACCGATGTGAGTTGGTCGTTATTTTATAATTGCTATCTTTAAAGAAATTAATCTGATCAGTGGCAATGCGGCTAGTGCATGTGCTAAACCAGGGATTAAATAAAACTGATTTGGACATCCCTGGCTAAACAAAAGGGAACCGCTTACTCTTCCGGAGTACGTGTGGTGACGTAGGTTTGTGTTGCACGTGACTGCTTAGATGAGTCGTTGTTTCATTTTAGTGTTTTTATCTTTGAATTGTTTATATTGTCTCTGGGTTTTATATGCAAAAATGTTTTTTTTTTCAAATGTATTGCATAAAACTATGTTGTGATTTTATTTACATGTATAACAAAACGTAACACAGAATAAAGAAGCAGCGTCATCGAACGCCAAATCTTGTCTTATATGTAAGTGTTTTACCATAGAAGAAAATGAGATGTGGAATAAGTGTACGCGACACAACCTACATTATAAACGTATATTTTAAATATCCACAATGGAAAACAGCCAGCAGCCTTCAATGTGACCAGCGGTCGCTGCTCGCTGTTTTTCAATTGGCCCCTGGATTAAAAATAAAATACATATGATTCAAGCCCAATCCCAAAGTGCATTGAAAGACCCTCTTCTTGACAAAAAACAATTAACACAAATTCGACTAAATACAAACATAAGCTTTGATAAAGATTCCTGGCTTAGGACAGGCACATTAAAATGTGGCGGGGTTAAACCAGGTTTTATGGCGCCAAACCTCCCTCTTCCATTGCAATCTTCAAGTCCATAATATATATATAGTTACATAGAATAGTTTGACACTGTAAAATTTGCTTAACCCATAATATATAGTTACGTAAAATAGTGTGATACTGTAAAATTTTCTTGGATTTAAGTTTTATAAGTCGAACATGATATGAAAATTATCATAAACAAAATACAGAAGCTTTTGTCCGGAACTTTGTTATAAATTCTATTAGAGAGAAACACAAAACCAGAAGAATTAAAGATCGCAATGGTCCTGACTTGGAACAGGCACTTCAAAAGAAGTGGTGGGTTAAACTAGTTTTTTGGCGCCAACCTTCCCCCTAATGATAATCAATAACAAAGCACAAACTAACACACAGTAAAAATCAAATCGATAGAAGTTCAATTCAACAAGAGAGTATCTGAGACAAAAGGACAACAGGTAATTAACGGGACGTAAAGATACTCTCTTGAGAACACTCGAAGTTACTGACAGCTAGCTAAGAAGCATCCATCGACTGATGTAAAAAAATCAAGTATGTCGATTTTAAATCCGACACAACACGTCAAACACTTGATTTGAGGATGCATCATCACACAAAACCGACACACTTGACCGCTGTAATGCTCAAAAATGACATAAGTATAAAAAGGCAATTAACATTTTAAAGTAAGTATCAAATTATCAATATTTTTACCAAAGAAGACTAAATTCAAAGATTTTACTAAAATATCCATTTCATAACCTTTATTTAATAAAGTTTTAAGCCAATTTTGCATTCCCAAGGGATTGTTTTTGAATTTATTTGCTCTATAAACAACATTACCGTAGAAATCTGGATGGGATATTCCCTTTACAATCAAAAGTCGTCGTGTACAGTTAAATTTTCCAATAAGGTATAGATATTTATGATAAAACTTAGTAAACGACTTCACTAATTTGTGGTAACGATATCCTTGTTTTAGTATTTTTTTTTGTAATACACTGGTTTTTATCATTTAAATCAGACACACCACTGCAGATCCGAGCATATCTTACCAACTGTGAAATATATACTCCGTAAGACGGAGCAAGTGGTACATCTCCCTCTAGAAAAGGAAAATTCACAATAGGAAACGAAAAGTCATCCCGTTTATCATATATTTTAGTGTGTAATTTTCCATTGATTTAAATTCCATTAAATTTCCATGTTCATTTTGTTTTGGTTGGTTTAGGAATTTTCTTTTTCCGTTTCCAATTCACCTTAACATGAACAGGCATTTGGTTTAGGCCAAATTTGAAAAAAAAGTATCGTGTGTTTCTGATTTCATGCCTAAAATAATAGTGTCAGTAGATAGGTATTTATTTATTTTTAATGTTACCTTAAAAAAATTTAAATTTTAAAGCAATAAATTGCAATGCAAAGGCTAGGATCAGCATGAAAAACTAGGGTAGGTAGGGAAAGCAGAAACGCACATATTTTGTTAATTTGAATTATATGGGCAAAGATTTTGATATATTCATTTGGAGGGGTCAAGGGTCTGAAATCACTGAAACTGCAAATTTTGCAATAAAAATTTCGTGTCGCAATGCCAGAACAGATTTATTTCTTGCGAAAGAAAAAGGTTACAGTAAAAAAATGAAAAACGATTTGTTCCTTACAGAAAGGTGTTAGCGCCGTTAGAATGTTTTATTTTAATATTTATTATATAGATAATATGAGTTTGTGTCATGCATATACACTTCATATCTATATCGAACTGGCAAAAAAGTCACCTAGATGTCTAGACGTTGTGATAGATATTTTGTTTTCTTTTTCTATGTGGACTCTATTATACTCGTCATTTCATTCAAAGTGTAACCTAGACACGTAGAATCTATATAATACTGGCTAAAAGTCACCTATGTGTAGACGTTGTGATACATATTTTTGTTTTCTATGTGTGGACTTTATTATACTCGCCATTTCATTCAAAGTGTTACCAAGAATTCGACCTTAAGAACAGATTGTTTTATACATGGGAAGGCAGCAACTACAAACGATACAAAAAGGTTTTAGGTGTAAAAAAGAAAAGAAAAGAAAAACAAATAACATAGAAGGCTGCTGGCTGTTTTCCGTTGCGAATTTTGTAAATTGCTGTTCATATTGTAGGTTGTGTTGCGTATCTTCTACCAATAGAACAGGATTTTTTTTTTGTTGAATCGATACAATAGTTTTTATCAAGTATACCCATTTTTGAAGAGAAGTTTTAGTTTGTGTCGACTTTTGGTAAGAACATTCCTTGTGAGTCTTTTATAGGCTTAAAGCGTATTAAGCACAATAATTGTTAAACCACAGATTTTCACAAGCCGTTGCATTAGTTTTTAGTTCTGTATTATTTGACTTCAGTATTTGAAAATAAAAACATGTATTTTGAAATATATATTTATTTTACGTAATAAATTACAATGATGATAAATTAATATTTACATACAATTTACACAAGCAAGAATGTTTATATACAGTTTATGAATCTAGCAAATACTTCTACTGCTGAGACAGGTCAACTGCGGCGTCTGTTGTCTGAGGGTAGTATACTGATCCAGCGTAACACTGTGCTGCTATCTGTTGCTGGTACAGCTGGTACTGATACATCTGCTGTTGGAAAGCAAAGTCTGAGTACTGTTGATACTGGTTATACTGTTGAGCTACGAGCTGCTGGTACTGTTGTTGCTGGTTGTACTGCTGAGCCACGTACTGCTCGTGAGGTGTCGGCTGCTGGTACATGCAGGGAGAGTAGTACTGAGTATGGTGAGACTGTTGCTGCTGTGTTAGGGCGCTAGTAGTGTCCATGATCTTACAGAGAGCTTTTAGTTGGTCTATGGCAGTCTCTTCGGATACACCCCATCTGGTCGCCGAGTCTCGGACAAGCCTGTACAAAGGTGAATTCTGCTGTCGTCTGGCGGTACGAGTCTGAAGTTTAAGGGACATCTTGCTGCATGAGGGAGGCGTGTCGTCAAGCTGAAGTGGTCTGGTATCGTCGACTAGCTCTGGCGTGTGAGTAAGGATACGGTTTATACTGAAGTCTGTGTTGGAAGGTCTGGTTTGCTGGATGGAAACAGCAGGCTTGGTACACGGTAAGGTGATTTCAGGAACACCAAGGTAACCACACAAAGTCTGGGGCCAGTAGGACGACCTAGCAACTGAAGTTTCTTGTCGACGAAGGGCATTTTCTGGAACAGCTGTGAAGTTGACGGCCCACTTTCTGGAGCGACCACGTGAACTCTTGTAGAAGCAGGCACTGTATGAGAGAGTGTGACGAACAGAGTCTTTCCAACCTTTGTAGGAACCACGGAAGAATGGAAACATGTGGCTAATAGACAGGTAGATCTCTGAGAGGGTGAGAGCTTTCTCTGGTGAAATCTCGATGGCCATGATGATCATACCAAGGTAGGAGTACGGTGGTTTAGGGTACCGCTGATAGTTGGACCTGGACGAATCTGACTGGCTACTACAAAAGAACAAAAAAAATATTAAAGTATGAAAGACAAAAAATATGGCAAAAGACATGTGCAATCACAATACTACAAGATTTAATCTAGAAAACTTTCTTCGTTCTTAAAATGAAGCATGGAACAGAATTGTATGCTATAGATTCCTAACTACAGAACTGAAGACTCTACATTAACAAATAACCTTTAGTTGATTTGATTTTTACTTGATGTACAAAATGTTTTACTTATTTGTCTGTATTTTTATGTTCAATGTATTTGTTTTGCTATGTTTTTACATGATGTAAAGCGCCTTAGAGTACTTGTTTATATAAGGCGCTATACAAATGTTTCATTATTATTATTATTATTATTATTATATTATTATTATTATTATTATTATTATTATTATATTATTATTATTAGTTTCAATATTCACTATAAAGATTACCTAGTGTCACTATGCAGACTGTGTGGTGAAGCTGTTCTGTTAGTCTCTGATTGGTCGGTTACAAGGGTATCATTGGGTAATTGATCAGTTACTGGTGATGTTGTCGACTGTTCAGACGAAATCACTGCTTGGCTAAAAATATAAACAAAACTTTATAGCAAAAGATACATCAAAGCTTTTTTATGGATGTTCAATTGTGACAAATATTTTTTTCGTACACATAATTGATAAAACAAATTTGTTTTACATACATTTATTCCATATTATTAAACAATATTTTATATATAAATATTATAAAGGTATAAGAATAAATAAAAGCATCAATTAATAATTTACTACCTTTTTATAAAATTTAAGTAACTTTAAATAAATACCTGGCTTGTCTGATGGCGTCGTCCATGCTACTGTTGGATGACTCACTAAAGGGCGACACTGGCGGCAACAAGGACAAACTAAGGATGGATGGACGGCTCATTGTACTGAAAACAGAAATAAACAATGTAATTAAAACAATCCAAGCTGGAAATATCAAAATAAGTACAGTCATTTGCTTAACCCGCTTATTGAAGTATACTTGTATTTAAAAATGGACCTAAAAGATAAAACCGAATTCAGGATTCTCAATCATTTTTTTGTCAAACATATACAGTTTCATATACATTGATTTTTTTTTTATTTGTCAAAGATGTACAAACATTGTTTATTAAATCTGAATATTTAAGAAATTACATTAAATTTCGACGATTACGATGAATGACATTGAGATGCAATATAGCTGTTTTACTGTCACCATATATTAATGAACTACTTACTATGTACTTGAAGGTGAGAATGAATAAATTCCGGTCATCATCCCTTTTTATGCAATTGTTTTGAATTTTGACACCCATGTCAGAAGAAACCATACCACCGACGGACCACCGGACTGTATCGACAGAAAGTCGGGCAATCCTGTCATAAAACGCCAGGTAAATATACAGACCGCGGGTTTTTTTGTGATCGTTCATGTCACTGTGAAGCCATATATGCCCCTAATGTATTAAACAACAAATAAACATCATCATGTGAATGACAATTAGATTGAACTAAATAAATAACAACAAAAAAAACACAGATAAATAAATAAATAAATAAATAAATAAAATAAAGAAATAAATAAAAAAATAAATAAAAAAAAATAGAATAAAAATAAATAAATAAATAAATAAATAAATAAATAAATAAAAATAAATAAAAATAAATAAAAATAAATAAATAAATAAATAAATAAATAAATAAATAAATAAATAAATAAATAAATAAATAAATAAAATCGTATCTCCTCAATCCTGTATAATTACCATTTACAGTCTCTTAAAATATACGTTACCAAAGTATGTATAAAGATTTGCTTATTTTGAAATGTAAGCGTAGCCGATGATACACTTTCTCCTATCCAATTTCAACTAAGATCTGTAATATATGACGTTGTGCAAGATATTGGTAACATGTAGCGTTACATGACGTTATTCATTGATGAAACTCGATGTTTGCGTTGAACATTTACAACAAGGTTGACACTTAACATAATTCAAAACAACTTATTTTTATTTCTTGGATAAATTCCAGTGAAAAAAAACGAATAACAAAAGTTTTAACCATTTTAAAGCATGTTTAGGTATTTACTTTTTTGTATTTTGGTGTTCATTTTGTTTTAAAATTTTAGTATATCTAATATGAAGTTTTGTTGTATTTGAAACGCTTCCATTACATAGATATGAATAATAGAAAACAAATGTACGTGATAGTTAAAAAAACCAAAACTACTTTTAGTCAGATGAATTTAGTTTTTATAGTTTATAGGCTGAACCAACAGGGGGAGGGGGGTCTTGGGGTTGGACCCCCTTTCCTCATGAAATTAAATATATATTAATGCAGATTTTCTTCACTTATCTTTTTTTAATTTACGATACTATTTTTATTTCATTTTTGATGTTTGAAACGATATGGAAATACATGTAGAAATTATGGGCAATCGTTAAATAATAATATCGAACTATTTTGTAACAAGAATTTAAAATAATGCGTTTAGTTTGTAACGATTTTCTACGTTGTGACATTTTCGCTTTACCTTTTGATTTCACCGAAAAACATCGTTATTTGGGAAGAAACTGAGAAAATTATTGTTTTCTCACAACAAAAATATTTATACTTTTACGACAAGTACTAGTTTTGGGAATTTATTCTTTATTCTTTTTTTGAATAACTAAAATCGAAAATAAATGACACCATTGCCGTTTTTCGTGACAAAATCGCTTTACTTTTTAAAGTCGTTGTTATTTAAAACTGATTAATTAAGTTCTGTGGTTAGCGGAAAACATTCCATGAAAATACATTAAATGTACTTTTGTTCCTGAAAAGTTTGGTTAGTTCTGTAAGTTAAATGCGAAGATTTCGATACTTGAATTTAAGATTTATTAATCTGTCATACTAGTGGACATTTCCATTCCGTTATCAAATATTGAGTTCATTTCATTTTCTATTTTGTTGACATTTAATTTGCTTCCATTTCACAATGACCAAAAGTATTTTGAGCATTTTCTCAAAGTTTCATGACCTTGGAAGCAGAAGTTTGGTATACAGCCTTTAGATTCCAAATTTTAACGACGAAAAATGGACAGCACATGCAAGGTTTTTAAATTATAAAAAAGTATAAAACTATAAGCCGTAGAATGCATTTTTACTTGATATCAGCAATAAAAACCTAACGTATACCAATAACGTGCGCAACGTCTATATCAGTATATTACATTTAACTGCGCGAGTCTCTTATTAACTTGAATATTGTATCAAATTCACATTCATTTATGTAATGTATGTACTTATATTTGTTACTTATCTATCAATCATGATCTTGTCTTCTTATGTTATGTAACTCTGATGAATAAAAGTTTGTTTGTTTGATTATGCTAGCTTAAGTGAAATTAGGAATAAGGCTGAATTCTAGGTCATATTAAATGCCAAGTCGGTAGCCTATTGGTGCTTGGTTAAAGCGAATCCTGACATTTTTACGCCCTATCTACGAAAGTTAGGGTCTTATATTGTTCGGGTCTGTTCGTCCGTCAGGCCCAAATTTTGCGAGATGGGGCATTATGTCTTGAACATTATATTTCTTATACTTTTTATAGCCATTAATTGATGATTTACCCTAAAAAAGAATCGTATCTACAAGTGTATAAAGACAATAAGTGCTCGCTAGACAATAGCAAACCAGCAATCCCACTAAATATACATGATTTTTCAGTGGCTTGGCCATTTTTTAATTAAGGTAAACGTCTGTGCAAAGATGAATTTAGGAAATAAGATACATGTTGGATGCTATAATGTTAAACTATACATTGAAATCAATCCCTAGGTATTAAGTAATGTCTCGATGTTTGTTGTATTTGGAGTTATACTATCAAAGGCTTAATTTCAAAAACATAAATGCAAAGTGCCAAGGAAGTGGGCGAGACTGGCAATAAATGGTTGATTCATGCTGCATATAAATGCATATTTAGAGGAGCTACTCTCATCATCAGTACCATTTTAATCCAAGTAAATGGAAGTAAGCCACTAGAAGTACTAATATCGAAAGAGAGGTACCAATAATCCTAAAGGTTCGAAGGCTTTAGGGGAAGCTTAATTCAGCACAGAGGATATCAACCATGTGCATATTAAGAATTCCAAACGAGTTTAAATCAGAAAATGTCGAAACATTTTATCATTGGGCAGATTATGTTCATACAATGATTAGGCGTATGACTATAGTATAGGCATTATTTTACGGTCCAAGATTTCAGCTTTATTTCACTAGTTCTGTGATTGTCACAAAATGCGTCACTGTTGCTATTTCAATAAAGTAAACGTCACTAGGCCAGTTAGTTAATCTAATAGTATGCCTATTCTAATAACTTCCACAATTCTGCTTGAATGTTTTAATGGTTTCATCTGAAGATAAGTGCTAGCGAATCTCAAACTTGGCCTGCGAAAATGGTCGTTTACAATTAAATACAAAAGTACAGTCAGATTCATCAATTGTTACATTTAACATTTGTTTTAAAGCAATGATAAGATATATCATTCTACACCTGCTTAAAAACATTTTTTTTTTAATTGGAAAACCTTTCAAGGTCAGCCATAAACATACCAATTCATCAATCAAAGATTTGAGAAAAGGAGGTGCATATAATGATAATGCTATTGCTGTTGTTTCCCGAATGGAGACTTGTGTAAAGACAAAGAATAAAAAACCCAGATATTTCCACGTTCGAAGGGCCATAACTCCTGTATGGTTTGATCTGAAAACTTTGTTAGTAGAACTTAAAAGACCTGATATTTTATAGATAGCAAAAGCTTTTTCTTATTTGCAATAGTTTTAAATCAAAAGGCAAAAATCATAAGCTATGCAATTTTGACCAATATAGGACCAAAACCCCTATAATGGGTCACCCGACAACTATGAACACCCGGCGGCTACTTCCTATATAATAAATGGTATGGTTGTGCCGCAATATAGGGTCTGTGGTTTTTTTTTCAGGCATCCAGGTATAGCACAGGGTTATAATTCAACCCAGCTGTTACCAACAGGGTATCAAATTTGTTAAGGGAAATCAATTTCATAAGAGACAATAAGTTATAACATAAGAATGCTTAAAAAGGGGTTATTCCTGATCTTTTTTTTTTTAGCTCAAAACGTTCTTTCCTCTGTGAATTTCCTCTGAATGGCTATATATACTGTAAAGTATAAACTGCGCGAGTATCTTAACTTGAATATTGTATGATCATTCACATTCATTTGTATTTATGCATATATGTAATGTATCTATTTATATTTGTTACTTATCTATCAATCATGATCTTGTCTTCTTATGTTATGTAACTCTGATGAATAAAAGTTTGTTTGTTTGATTATGCTAGCTTAAGTGAAATTAGGCATAAGGCTGAATTCTATTCTATCCTGAAGTACCAGGGAAGTGGGCGAGACTGACAATAAATGGTTGATTCATGCTGCATATAAATGCATATTTAGAGGAGCTACTCTCATCATCAGTACCATTTTAATCCAAATAAATGGAAGTAAGCCAACTAGAAGTACTAATATCGAAAGAGAGGTACCAATAATCCTAAAGGTTCGAAGGCTTTAGGGGAAGCTAAATTCAGCACAGAGGATATCAACCATGTGCATATTAAGAATTCCAAACGAATTTAAATCAGAAAATTTCGAAAACATTTTATCATTGAGTAGATTATTTTCATACAATGATAAGGCGTATGACTATAGTATAGGCATTATTTTACGGTCTAAGATTTCAGCTTTATTTCACTATTTCTGTGATTGTCACAAAATGCGTCACTGTTGCTATTTCAATAAAGTAAACGTCACTAGGCCAGTTAGTTAATCTAATATTATGCCTATTCTAATAACTTCCACAATTCTGCTTGAATGTTTTAATGTCTTCATCTGAAGATAAGTGCTAGAGAATCTCAAACTTGGCCTGCGAAGATGGTTGTTTACAATTGAATACAAAAGTACAGTCAGATTCATCAATTGTTACATTTAACATTTATTAAAAAGCAATGATAAGATATATCATTCTACACCTGCTTAAAAACATTGTTTTTTAAATTGGAACACCTTTCAATGTCAGCCATAAACATACCAATTCATCAATCAAACATTTGAGAAAAGGAGGTGCCTATAATGATAATGCTATTGCTGTTGTTTCCTGAATGGAGACTTGTGTAAAGACAAAGAATAAAAAACTTAGATATTTTGAACTTTGAAGGACCATAACTCCTGTATGGTTTGATCTGTAAACTTTGATCAAATGGAGCCTTTAGTAGAACTTTAAAGACCTGATATTTTATAGATAGCAAAAGCTTTTTCTTATTTGCAATAGTTTTAAATCAAAATGCAAAAATCATAAGCTATACAATTTTGACCAATATAGGACCAAAACCCCTATAATGGGTCACCCGACAACTATGAACACCCGGTGGCTACTTCCTATATAAAACATGGTATGGTTGCGCCGCAATATAGGGTCTGTGGTTTTTTTTCAGGCATCGAGGTATAGAACAGGGTTATTATTCAACCCAGCTGTTACCAACATGGTATCAAATTTGTTAATGGAAATTAATTTCATAAAAGACAATAAGTTATAACATAAGAATGCTTTAAAAGAGGTTATTCCTGATCTTTTTTTTTAGCTCAAAATGTTCTTTCCTCTGTGAATTTTCTCTGAATGGCTATATATATATACTGTAAAATATAAATAGATCAAAGAATTTTTTACGTTGTCATAAAAGGCTATGATATACAATGTCCCTGGTATATACAGGGTATGTTTTTTGGCAAATTTCTTGATGCTAACAGGGTCCAGTTCAGAGCAAGCCATTGGCAGAGGTATACTCTTATTCCCCAGGCTACGAACCAATGAAGACTTTTGTAGAACTTTGGTTCTAAAGAGCCTGAGATCCACCGTATATTCTTCCTATCTGAGACACAAACGAGTTCTATTTTTAGTAACAGCAGTGTAGTGATGTTATTAGCTCACTAGATGAAATAAAAACCAAATTAAACAAACAAACTAAAAAAAGCAAAAATATTACAGAGCTATAAGATCTTTTCTCCCAAGAAGATATCAGAGAGAAATGTTATTTATTAACACATATCAGCATAGTACATGTACTTTCTTCTTCAAAGTCCAAAATGTGATTTAGAGGAGTTGTGCTTAGGACGTAAAGTCCTGTTTTGTAGATAACAAAGCCAGACCAGATCTACCTCATGCAAAGGTATTTCATTAGTGATCAATATAAAAGTGGGGTATCTTTAGTAGCACCTTGGACCATCCATCACCTGATTATAAGTTTTTATTTACTTGGCAAGAGAATTTGTTTTCAAGGGGTATAAAAAGACAAAAGATAATAGACACCACATTGCCTAACTTTATATACTTGCTTTTTAATTAACACTATATAACCTCTGCTATTGTTGGGCAGCTCATAAAATAACAAACCCAGAATATATTTATTCATTTTATACTGTAAATACAGTTTGAGTTACTTATCATACAACAAACCTACACTTGATTGTGGTTTCTTAAACCTTCACATATTCACAATCAACCATACTTTTATCACAGACTAACATGTAATTTTAAAAACATGAAAAATATTCTAAATACACATATGATTCTGAAAACATGCAAAATGGCTTTAAAATTCAATATCATATGTAATACAATAAAATAAAGACATACAAGATATATCATTAAGACTATCATTTTATCAGATTACTACTGTTTTTTTTCCATAAAAAATAATTAGTTTCTTCATAAAGCAAGATTTTTGACAAGGAGCTAATCATTTACTAATTATGTGAAACAAACCATCTATAAAAAATAAGTTAACTTATTAAAACAACCCAAAAATAAAAAAGAAAGATTATTTCAACCTTTTGAAGAAATGGGTTCCATTAACTTTTCTTTCATCATTTGCATATTGAAATTATGGCTTGATTTTTTTTGAAGTTACAACAAATTTTGAAGGAGAATAGAAAAATGTTTCTAACACCCCCATATCCTTTAGGCTTAACAAACTAAAGAACAAATATCACACATCCTCAAAACTGGCTGTACTACTTTCAAAAGACATAGTTTTAATAAACAACTCATTTCTTAAAAGAAACAACAAATTTTTAAAAAAGTGATGCCAATTCTAAACAAGAGGCTCACAGGAGCTTGTGGCTAAAGTTTCTTATCAATATTGAGAAATCTTGGGAGAAATTACCCTTAAAACAAAATTATAAAAAGTTCTTAAGTAATTTTCTCAGTGGATTTATTCATCTACCACTTGCAGTTGCTGAGATATGAACCTTACCAAAACCTTGGGATTAATAAGAAAGTTATGACTAATGCTGAATACTCCTTTTGGTCAGGTGAGCCTAAAATGAAAGAAAACATGTGAGATACATGTAACTGTGATTAAAAACTGATGTGAAAGACATTTATAACATTGTAGAACATAAACAAACCAATAATAAAAGTCTATTGCACATTTTCTTCACAAAAAGGATTAGAACATATGATAAAATGAAATCCCAGAATCAATGCCAGACAATAAACAATGGACCTTATATACAAACATAGGCCAACATAAAAGGACTTTTAACTAAAAATAGAATTTTCTAAGGTATGTAAAAGATAAAAAAAAGAATTTTTAATGCATGTGATAAGTACAAAAAATCACTAGGTCAACTCTTTCTTATAAATTCTTTTTGGCCAATACACATTTTGTTTGATTTTTTTTCATATATATATCATTTTTAGTGTTTCATGATTTATTAAATGTGTTTATTAACAATATCAAGCAAAGCAATGTCAATCAATGCTTTATACAAAGTTAGGTGCTAGCTGGTGAATTTGTTTTGGAGTAATAAAATAGTAAATTATTTCAAGAAAACTTTTTAGTCAAGTTTTGTTAATAAAAATTTATAGGTTTAAAAAAATATATATAAAACTAACATTTTCTACTGATTGCAAATGAATCAAATATTCATGACTTTATAAACAGCAAATTTGAATCAGTTTTCCATCAAAATTTGGATAAATGGGTGGCTTAAATATATGATGATCATACTTATGATTTGTGTATTATTTTAAGCTAGTTTAGCATTCTGTCAAATTTTCAAGCTAATCTGCCTTCAGCAACTTTTCATAAACACATAAGTTTATATAAAAAAAATCTACCTATTTTCAAAATAATAGCAAACATCATTAACAAAAAACCGAACATGATGTACTGTACATTTCATACGGTCAAAATACATTCATCATTTTGTAAAAAAACAAACTAACAGAATACACAAAACAAGAGGCTCCCAGGAGCCTAAATCACTCACCTGGTCTTGATGTCGACCCATTATTTTGTAGAGCTATATGAGCTATAAGGGGTCATCTGACAACTTCGACCCTATGGAGACTTTTGTAGAGCTTTATGCGCTGAACATTTAAGCAAGCAACAGCTTTTCTCTATCAGCTATAGTTTTCATTCTAAAGGCCAAAAACATGAAAAAGGTTATTTTAGGGGCCATAACCCCTATTAAGGGTCATCTGACAACTTAGATCTTATTGAGACTTTTGTAGAGCTAAATAAACTGAACATTTAAACAAGCAACAGCTTTTCTCTATCTGCTATACTTTTCATTCTAAAGGCCAAAAATATGAAAAAGGTTATTTTAGGGGCCGTAACCCCTATTAAGGGTCATCTGACAACTTTGATCCTATTGAGACTTTTGTAGAGCTAAATGAACTGAACATTTAAGTAAGCAACAGCTTTTCTTTATCTGCAATAGTTTTCTTTCCATAGGCAAAAAACATGAAAAAACATTATTTCAGGGGCCGTAACCCCTATAAGGGATCATCTGACAACTTCGACCCTATGGAGACTTTTGTAGAGCTAAATGAGCTGAACATTTAAGCAAGCAACAGCTTTTCTCTATCTGCAATAGTTTTCATACTATAGGGCAAAAACATGAAAAAACGCTATTTTTCACCTTTAAGGGGCTGTAACTCCTTTAAGGGGTCATCTGACAACTTGGACCAAATGGAGACTTTTGTAGAACTTTTGATGCTGAAGCAGTAGGGTGGCATCAGATTTCATCTATCTCTTATACTTATTTTTAGCAACGCAGCCATGTTTTTCGACGAAATCAAAAATCCCCACATCAGTTCTGTGGGGGATACCCTAAAGTACCACCAGACCAATTTTGGTTTGAATCTGTGCAGCCGTTTCAGAGGAGAAGAAGTTTGAAGAAAAGTTAATGACGAGGACGACGGACGAGGACGACGGACTCCATGTGATGGCAATAGCTCACCTGGCCTTTGGCCAGGTGAGCTAACAATGAGTCTCAGTCATTCTGGCTACATGTATTGTACCAAACATGTTATAATATACATATATTAAACAAATCGAAAGACATTATATGCATAAGCTTTTATGGATTTTAATGACGCATCATATCATGATAATCTCTAGGCACCTAATGACAATAAGTACACTCTCCACACTTTAACATGACATTCAGATCTTTTTCTTCTTATCTTTGACTCTCATCAATTTTTTTAGATCTGGAAATCTGTCTATGGTTTCTACAAATAGTACATGATATGGTCAATCTTGGTGGCATGATGCATATGTGCATCCCTTATGTTAAAATTTGACGTTACTGAGTGATATTAAGCAAAATGTTTATGTGTAATTCATGACACGTAGTCTTTTGTTTTGTTTTTGTTCAAAGATATACCACCACCTGTTATTGTCAATAACAATAGAGGTAACATTATTGGCATTTGAAAGAATTCTCCTTAAAGAGGTGATAGGTAGTCAAGTATTTATATTTTATCAGTTTCCCTTCTTTTGCAATTTTAGTCCAATTCCTGAGTTGTTTGCAATACTTAGTATTACATGGAAATACATGCACTACATGTATTTAGTTTTTAAATTACCCTTTTTGTGATAATCCATGCACTTTCTATCTTGTTATTGATATTAAGAATTTTTTTGTTTACTATGAAAATAATTTGATCTTACCAAGTTTTTCAAATGCTGACAGTTTTCTTTGTGGAAGATAGGATTCAATGGGTCTTGGCTTTGATTTTCTTCCCAGTTGATTTTTTTACCACATGAGTAACATACAGTTGATTTTCTTGTTGCTGAAATACAAATTAAGCTTAGTAGAAGGATAGATCACTTTAGAAAGATAGAGGTGCTGGTCCCAGAAAACTTGATATCTGTAGCCGTTTTTGATTTATTTGCAAAAAAACTGCAATTTACTCCTATGTTCTATTTTAAGCCATGGTGGCCATGTATGATGAGGAAACAAAAATCCCACATCAGTTCTATAAGCACCAAATGCTTAAGAACGCCAAGTTTGGTTGCAATTGGACTTCAGGTGTCAGAGGAGTTAACGTTTTAAAAAGTTTACAGAAGGATAAGGGAGGATTGACGACAGACACCAAGTGATGACAATAGCTCACCTGGGTCATATGAGCTAAAAAGCTGTGAAATGGTCAATTTTTAGGGTCTAGGGGGTATAAGTCCTAAAGGAACGGTCCTACAACTTTGACTCTGTTACAAAATTTGTAGACCTTGATGTGCTTATCCATATGCAATTTAAAATTTTTCAAAGAACTGGTATTGTTTTCAAGATATTGGTCTAAAAATGAGAAAAATAAGGAAAAGGGGCAATTACTCCTACAACAATTGTTGGATCTTTGAAATTTTAAGCAGGTAGATCTTGATGTGTCAATTTTACCCTACGCCAGATTTTTTATATCTAGCAAAAAACTGCAATTTACCTCTATGTTCTATTTTAGCCTTGGCAGCCATGTTTTTTGGCAAATCAAAATTTGGACATTTTACAGAAGAACCCTACCTAGTTTCATTCGTTTGGTCAAGCGTTTTCAGAGAACATTTTTGAAAGTTGAATGACAGACGGACAGATGTGAGACATCAAGTGATGGCAAAAGCTCACATTGCCATCAAAAGCGAAGTCGCCTTACAATCTCGCCCATTGGTGCCTCTTTTTGCATGTTTACATCATGGGGAAAAAAATTGACGGGTAATGAAACGCCTCTTTTGCTGTATTTCCGGAAATATTTCAATCACTATGATCATGCAAAATATAATCCAATGTAATCCTCCATTAATATTCACCATCTTTCAATAAAAAAGCATTCTGAGAGTATTGCAAAACAATACTTAGTCCCCTACTGGCCTCATAATTCAGTCACTGGTAACAATTTGTCAAACAAATGAATACCTAAACTTGATCAGTTGATTATCTACAAGGAACAATAAAAAAGTGTAGAAAAGAAAATTGCATAGATTTTCAAACTTCAAAGGGCCATAACTCCCATAAAAATTTGTGGATCGGCAGGAAACTCAAACTTGAGCTGGAACTCATCAAGGTAAACTCACATACAAAAAATCAGTTCATTATCTATAAGCGTTTAGAAACAAGAGGCTCCCAGGAGCCTGAATCGCTCACCTGGTCTTGATGTCAACACTATGAAGAACTTTGTAGAGCTGAATAAGCTGAACATTAATGCAAGCAACAGCTTTTCTCTTACAGCAATAGTTTTCATTCTGTAGGCCAAAAACATGCAAAATGTTATTTTAAGGGCTGTCTGTACACTTTGACTCTATAGAGACTTTTATTAAGAGCTTCTAATGAAATTAACATTAAAAGTAGCAACCACTTTTCTTTATCTGATATGATTTTCATTATATAAACCAAAAAAAATAAAAGATGTTTATTCAGGGGCTGATATCCCTATAAGGGGTCATCTGACTGCTATGACCAAATGGAGACTTTTGTAGAGCTAAATTAGCTGAACATTTAAGCAAGCAACAGCTTTTCTCTATCTGTAATAGTTTTCATTCTATAGGCCAAAAACACTATATTTCGCCTTTAAGGGGCTGTAACTCCTATAAGGGGTCATCTGACAAGTTCAACCCTATGACAACTTTGTAGAGCTAAATGAGGTGATCATTTAAGCAAGCAACAGCTTTTCTCTATCTGTAATAGTTTTCATTCTAGAGGCCAAAAAACACTATTTTTTAGCCATTAAGGGCTGTAACCCCTATAAAGGGTCATCTGACAACTTCGACCCTACGGAGAATTTTGTAGAGCTAAATGAGCTGAACATTTAAGCAAGCAACAGCTTTACTCTATCTGCAATAGTTCTCATTCTATAGGCAAAAAACACTATTTTTCGCCTTTAAGGGGCTGTAACCCCTATAAAGGGTCATCTGACAACTTCAACCCTATGACGACTTTTGTAAAACTAAATGAGCTGATCATTTAAGCAAGCAACAGCTTTTCTCTATCTGTAATAGTTTTCATTGTGTAGGCCAAAAACACTATTTTTCGCCTTTGAGGGGCTGTAACCCCTATAAGGAGTCATCTGACAACTTCGACCCTATGGAGAATTTTGTAGAGCTAAATGAGCTGAACATTTAAGCAAGCAACAGCTTTTCTCTATCTGTAATAATTTTCGTTCTATAATCCAAAAACACGAAAAAATGCTATTTTTCACCTTTAAGGGGCCATAACTCCTATAAGGGGTCATCTGACAACTTTGACTCAATGGAGACTTTTGTAGAGCTTTTGATGCTGAAACAGTAGCGTGGCATCAGATTTCATCTATCTCTTATACTTTTTGATTTACAAGCTAAAAACAGCAGTCTGACCCCCCTGGTCTATTTTTAGTAACAGCGGCCATGTTGTTTGGACAGCGGTCACCATTTGTGCAATCTTGGTAGAGGACATCCCATAGATGAAGTGTGCAAAGTTTCAAAGCAATCCCTTCAGTGGTTTAGGAGGAGAAGATTTTCAAAGAAAAGTTAACGACGACGGACGCCAAGTGATGGCAATAGCTCACATGGACCTTCGGTCCAGGCGAGCTAAAAAAGTGCGGAAGACTAAAATTTTAGTGAATTTTCAAAGTTCAAAGGGCCATAACTCCCATAAAAAATTATGGACCGGCACAAAACTCAAACTTGATCTGTAACTCATCAAGGTTAAGTCACAGACAAAAAATCAGTTCATTATCTACAAGTGTTTAGAAAAAAGTGTGGAAAACTGATATTTTAGTGAATTTTCAAAGTTCAAAGGGCCATAACTCCCATAAAAATTTGTGGATCGGCAGGAAACTCAAACTTGAGCTGTAACTCATCAAGGCAAACTCACATACCGGTATGTTCTATTTTTAGCCATGGTGGTCATGTTTTTTTGTCGAATCAAAATTTTGAAGGAAAGTTTTGTAGAAAATATACTACAGTATAACCCTACCAAGTTTCATTACATTTGGCCAAGTGGTTTCAGAGAAAAAGATTATTGAAAAGTTGTTGAAATTGGTCAATTTTTACAATCCAAGGGGTGTAACTCCTAAAAGAATGGTCCTACAACTTTGACTCTGTTACAACTTTTGTAGATCTTGATGTGCTTTACCATATGCAATTTAAATTTTTCCAATATCTTGTATAGTTTTCAAGATATTGGTCTAAAAAAGTGCAAAATTTGGAAACAAGAGGCTCCCAGGAGCCTGAATTGCTCACCTGACATATGTGCCTGAAGTAAAGGTTATTACGCAAAATCTATTTGACGTTGAAAGGGTCATAAGATTAATAAGGGGGTCATCTGACAATATGGTGGATCTTAAGGTGCTGATAACTTTTGTTCTCAATCAAAATCTAAAAATCTGTCACCCTTTTTGAGTTATTAGCAAAAAAAGCAGTTTAACTTAATGTTCTATTTTTAGCCACAGCGGCCATGTTTTACAACCAATCAAAAATCCCCACATCAGTTCTATACACCTAATGCTAATAAACAACAATACCAAGTTTGGTTCCAATTGGACTTAAAGTGTCAGAGGAGTTAACGTTTTCAATGTAATGAGGAAATCCTTTTTAAATGCTCAATTTTGACGTTCTAAGGGCAATAACTCCTCAAAGGAAAGGTCCTACAACATTGACCATTTACATATTTTGTAGATCCTGATGCGCTTAACAATATGCAATTTAAATTTCTCAAATATCTTGTATAGTTTTCAAGATATTGAGCTAAACAGGGGCAAAATTTGCAAAAAAAATCCACAAAAAGGGCAATAACTCCTACATGGGTTGTTGGATTTACTTAAAAATTTCAGGGTAAGTAGATCTTGAGGTGCTGATCACTTTTCCCCTGCCAGAATTTTGATATCTATAGCCGTTTTTGAGTTATTTGCAAAAAACTGCATTTTACCCCTATGTTCTATTTTTAGCCATGGCGGCCATGTTTTACAACGAATCAAAAATCCCCACATCAGTTCTAAGCACCGAAGGCTAATAAACAACCATACCAAGTTTAGTCGCAATTGCACTTATGGTGTTAGAGGAGTTAACGTTTTAAAAAGTTTACAGACGGACGACGAACGGACAAAGGACGCCAAGTGATGACAATAGCTCACATGACACAGGTGAGCTAAAAAGTAATCCTTGATGGTGAATGTTTTATACCAGCAATAGACAGAAACATTTATTAGCTTCGCAATAATATATAACATGTGTACCATCTTATCCGTATTTGTTCAAGCAAAAAATTCAGAAATGCAGATTTTAAGCTGAAAATGAATGTGAACGTCAAAAGGGTCATTTGAGACCTTTGACACTGAAATCATTTCTGCAGATCTCATTGAGCTTCACAATTTTCCAATGCAAACTTTTCCTCTAGCACTTACAGTTTTCAAGATATAGTCCAAAAACTGTGAAAATGGTCAAGGGGAAATAACTTCAATAAGGAGTGGTCCCACAACTTAGATTCATCGGACAGATTTGTAGAGCTTTTGATGCAAAAGATGGAAGGTTGCTTCAGTTTTCTCTATCTCTTATACTTTTTGAGTTATAAGTTAAATTCTATGGTCTGACTCCCCTGTTCTATTTTTGGCAACACAAAGGCGAATCTAGGACCGACGTACTGCTCCCCCTCCCCCATTTGACAAAAAAATTTGGTTAGGAACTGTATGAAACAAGATGTCCCAGAAGGTTTTTTTTATCATTTTACAGGTCAGGTGAGCTAAAAACATGAAAAACACTATTATTCACTTTGAAGGGGCTGTAACCCCTATAAGGGATCATCTGTCAACTTTGTAGAACTTTTAATGCTGAAGCAGTAGGGTGACATCAGATTTTATCTATCTCTTATACTTTTTGATTTACAAGCCAAAAACAGTAGTCTGACCCTCCTGGTCTATTCTTAGTAACGACAGCCATGTTTTTTTGACGGATCACAATTGAAACACAAGTTTGGTGCAGGACACCCTAAGGATCATTCATACCAAGTTACATTAAATTCTGTTCAGTTGTTTCAGAGGAGAAGATTTTTGAAAAATTGTTAACGGATGACGACAACAATGACGACACCGACAACGGACGTCAAGTGATGGTAAAAGCTCACATGGACCTTTGGTCCAGGTGAGCTAACAAGAGGCTCCCAGGAGCCTGAATCGCTCACCTGAACTACACAGACACATATATTTTTTAGATATTATTGTGCATAACCATATACGATTTAAATTTTCTGAAATATCTTGGTAAGTTTTCAAGATATTGGGCTTGATAAGTGCAAAATTTGGCAAAAATTAGGAAAAAGGGCAATAACTCCTACATCAGCAGTCAGATCTTTTCCAAAATTTCAGCACAGGTAGATCTTAATATGCTGATCTTTTTTTATTTTTGCACAATTTTGATATCTGAAACCATTTTTGAGTTATTAGCAAAGAAATGCAATTTACCCCGATGTTCCATTTTTAGCCATGGCGGCCATGTTTTTTCATGAATAAAAAATCTGAACAATAGAGTTGTAGCATATAAGCTATTAAACAAGTGTGCCAAGTTAAAATGCAGTTGGTCTTACGGTGTCAGACAAGTTAATCTTTGAAATTCAGGGAAAAAGTAATGAAAAATGGTAAATTTTGTTGTTTTAAGGACAATAACTCCTAAAAGAAATGATCCTACAGCTTTGATCTTAATACATGAAATGTAGATCTTGATGTGCTTAATCATATGCAATTCAAATTCTTGAAATATCTTGTATAGTTTTCAAGATATATGGCTAAACAAGTGAAAAATTTTGAAAAAATCAAGAAAAAGGGCAATAACTCCAACATCAGTTGTTGGATCTTCTTGAAACTTCCATAGCAGGTAGATCTTGAGATGCTGATCACTTTTGTCTCTATCAGAATTTTGATATCTGTAACCATTTTTGAGTTATTAGCAAAAAACTGCAATTTACAACTATGTTCTATTTTTAGCCATGGCGGCCATATTTTTTGACTAATCAAAAATCTGAACGATAGAATTGTAGCATATGTGCTATTAAACAACTGTGCCAAGTTTGGTTGAAGTTGGATATATGGTGTCAGACAAGTTAATCTTTGAAATTCAGGGGAAAAGTAATGAAAACCGGTAAATTTTGACACTTTAAGGGCCATAACTCCTAAACGAATGGTTCTACAGCTTTGACCTTATTACATGAAATGTAGATCTTGATGTGCTCAATCATCTGCATTTTGAATTTTTTAAATATCTTGTATAGTGCAAAATTTTGAAAAAATCCAGAAAAAGGGCAATAAAACTCCCACATCGGTTGTTGGATCTTCTTGAAAATTTCTAGGCAGGTAGATCTTGAAGTGCTGATCACTTTTACCTTGCCAGAATTTTGATATCTGTTACCGTTTTTGAGTTATTTGCAAAAAACTGTAATTTGACCCCCTGTTCTATTTTTAGCCATGGCGGCCATGTTTTTTTACGAATCAAAAATCCGAACGATAGTTTTGTAGGCCATACCCTAAAGATCAACTACACCAAGTTTGGTTTCAATTGGACTTATGGTGTCAGAGGAGTTAATGTTTGAAAAAGTTTACGGACAGACGACCGACGGACGACGGACGCCAAGTGATGCCAATAGCTCACATGACCCTTCGGGTCAGGTGAGCTAAAAAGGGAAAGACAAAATAGAAATAGAAACCTGTTAAGGAACAACTGAAATTCAGACATCATCATGTTGAGTATAACAAGAGGCTCCCAGGAGCCTGAATCGCTCACCTGACATATGTGCCTGAAGTAAAGGCCATTACGCAAAATCTATTTGACATTGAAAGGGTTATAAGTTTAATAAGGGGGTCATCTGACAATATGGTGGATCTTAAGGTGCTGATCACTTTTATTTCAATTAAAATTCAAAAATCTGTCACCCTTTTTGAGTTATTAGCAAAAAAATGCAGTTTAACACAATGTTTTATTTTTAGCCACAGCAGCCATGTTTTACAACCAATCAAAAATCCCCACATCAGTTCTATACACCTAATGCTAATAAACAACAATACCAAGTTTGGTTCCAATTTGACTTTAAGTGTCAGAGGAGTTAACATTTTCAATGTAATGAGGAAATGCTTTTTAAAAGAAAATTTTGACGTTCTAAGGGCAATAACTCCTCAAAGGAAAGGTCATACAACGTTGAGCCTAATACATATTTTGTAGATCTAGAGCTGCTTAACAATTTGCAATTTAAATTTCTCAAGTATCTTGTATAGTTTTCAAGATATTGAGCTAAACAGGTGCAAAATTTGCTAAAAATCCATAAAACGGGCAATAACTCCTACATGGGTCGTTGGATTTTCTTCAAAATTTCAGAGCTGGTAGATCTTGCCATGATGATCACTTTTGTTCCCAATCAAAATTTAAAAATCTGTCACCGTTTTTGAGTTATTTGCAAAAACTGCCATTTACCCCTATGTTCTATTTTTAGCCACAGCGGCCATGTTTTACGACCAATCAAAAATCCCCACATCAGTTCTATACACCTTATGCTAATAAAAAACTATACTAAGTTTGGTTCCAATTGGACTTGAAGTGTCAGAGGAGTTAACGTTTTCAATGTAATGAGGAAATGCTGTTAAAATGCTCAATTTTGACGTTCTAAGGGCAATAACTCCTAAAAGGAAAGGTTCTACAACGTTGACCCTATTACATATTTTGTAGATCTTGATGTGCTTAACAATATGCAATTTAAATTTCTCAAATATCTTGTATAGTTTTCAAGATATTGAGCTAAACAGGTGCAAAATTTGCAAAAAATCCACAAAAAGGGCAATAACTCCTACATGGGTTGTTGGATTTTCTTCAAAATTTCAGGGTAGGTAGATCTTGAGGTGCTGATCACTTTTACCCTATGCCAGAATCTGTAGCCGTTTTTGAGTTATTTGCAAAAAACTGCATTTTACCCCTATGTTCTATTTTTAGCCATGGCGGCCATGTTTTACGACGAATCAAAAATCCCCACATCAGTTCTGAGCACCGAATGCTAATGAACAACCATACCAAGTTTGGTTGCAATTGGACTTATGGTGTCAGAGGAGTTAACGTTTTAAAAAGTTTACGGACGACGGACGGACGACGGACGCCAAGTGACGCCAATAGCTCACATGACCCTTCGGGTCAGGTGAGCTTAAAACTGCTAGAAATGAAACTGTAGGAGGAGTTATCAGATATCAAAATCTAATAACTATGCATAATATGTGTACAGGTACATATCATTCAAAATAAAAAGACATATTAAACAACAACTTCAATAACAATCTATTCTTGAAAAAGAGTCATTTCAAATGTTGATAATAGTATATTAGCTGGATGGGATATTAAACTGACTGACATGTGCATGTTTTTCCCCAACACATTATTACAGGGGCATACAATTTATAAATGTTAACCACCTTTTTTTTTTTTACTAAAGTACACTTACATTTTGTCTACTTGATAATTTCTGAAACAAATCATGCTATTACCTAAATAAAAGAATCCAGCTTTAGCCAGTTCCTTAGGTGTTGGATGTTCAGACCATGGGTTGCTGTCATAGCTTTTCTCCCTTAAAGTTTGGTTAGAATATTCCCTACGGGTGTTGTTTCTTTGTTGACTACCACTGCTGTTCTCATTATGTTGACTACCATTATTGTTACCTTGTTGGCTATCATCTGGGAACTCATCTGGCAGAGTAAACTGGAATTTTCTTTTATCCTCTTTAATACGCTCTCCTTCAGCTATTTCATTGGCTATGGCTCTGGCCTGTTCATTATCCCGGTCAATACTGTCATTGTTGTCTGTATCATCAAATGATTTTTCATCAGTTTGTTCATCTACAGAGGTCACATGAAGATTGTTGGCTAGCCCACTAATAGCTACAGCTGAATCACTACTCATTCCACTATAGTGGCTTTCTACAAATCCTGGAAAGAGAAAAACATACTAGGTATATCATTCAAATAAAACACTTATATAGTAAAACCTGTCTACTCCGAAACTTAAATAACTAAACAAAATAGCTTTTGACAAACTGCTTTTAAGGTTCATCTTTACACTTTGGAAAAAATGACTGATATTTCACATCTTTTTTTAGTCTATGTGGAAAACCTAAGCTACACATTCAATCGCTTAATAAGGCGTAGCAGCGTCTAGATAAATAATTTTTGCATAAAGTTTTAGTATTTTGTAGGTGTAAACTTGATCCGTTTTGCTGGAGCATTTTCTTTTTGTTTTTCAGTTCACCCAAATATAGCCAAATATCAACCTTGCCCTGTCAAATGGCCTCCACGTGCAAGGTAGTTCTATTATTGGTGTTATTAAATCTACTCACAATTGGATTTATAGAAGGTTATTAAGGGGTAATTCATGCTTTATATAAAGTACAATTTGAACGGAAAGAAAATGAATGGAGAACACAACAAGATTTATATTGTGAAAAAGAAGGGAAAATGATCGGCAATTTTTATATCTAGACGCTGCTACACTTTATTTTTTATTTCTATGTGTAGTTTAAGTCGTACATAGACTAGAAAAATAGGTCAAATATCTACCATTTTATTCGAAGTGTAACCATGAACCTTAATTTCAATATTTTTTAAACCTATATGTATGTCATAGGGTAATATTTTATGCAAAGTTAAAAAATATATTTTATTGTTCAGAAATTAAATATAGCTTTATTTCCATATTTTAATTTATGAGTTTTCTGTAAATGTAAAATTAATCTGTTAATTGAAGTTTAATTCATGAGTTTTCTGTAAATGTAAAATTAATCTGTTAATTGAAAATTAATATTTTGTCATAACATTGTCACTTTATAAAGTCTGAGATATTTTAATTGTTTTACTTAAAGTTTGAATTGTTCATTGAGCTTTTGTTATTTAAGCTTTGGAAAGTCATTGGAGCATTCATCATTCCAAAGGCCAGTCAGTTAAATTCGTATACTCCACGGTGAGTTATGAATCCACTCTTATGTTTAGTTTCAGGATCCAAGGGCACTTGCCAAAATCCAGACTTTAAATCCAAAGTTGTAAATAATTGAGCACTTGATTCAGCCAATGTATCAAAAACATCTGACATTCTTGGAATAGGAAAGGACATCGGTTCAGTTATACTGTTCAGTTTTCGAAAATCCACGCAAAAACGATATTCATTATTTTTCTTCTTAACAAGGACTCGAGGCTGTTGTACGGTGTTGTTGATCGTTCTATTACTTGGTTCCTTTCTAATTCATCGAGTTGGTTATCAAGCACTTCACGGTTTTGAGGTGTCAAACGATATGGAGCACTACTAACAGGCCTCTCAGTTTTTGTGTAAATAGTATGATGGTGAAGGTTAGTTTGGCCCAGTTCACTTAGATCTTTGGCAAAGCAGTCTCTATTTTGTATCAAAAAGTTCCTAAGATGAATTTTCTGCGCTACCGTTAAGTCTGAATTGTCAATATTTATCCCTAAATCCAAAAGTTGTTGCTCACTTGTGATGACATCGGTCCTACTTGTTCCATGCAAGTTGTTCAAGTGTAAAGATGAAGGTTCATTGCAAGATGTTATGTTCTCTGGTCTTATCTCTTCGGCTCTGGCAATGTTCTTATTAGCTGGAATTACAATGTTTGAGTTTGTTGGATTCAGCACTCAATAATAAACGATCCCTCTATTTGTTTCCGAAACAGTTTTCCCTCCGGCTACTTGGTAATTCTCACTTAGGAATGAACTTGGTTCCAGAAGCAATGTTGTGGATTCATGACAGAAGGGTACTTTCAACGGAAATATGAGCTCTGAATGTGCTGGAACAACAATGTTGGAACACGTTTTTGCTGACATAGTTCTGACTCTGGTGTAATCCTCATAGGTAGGCACAGTTATGCTATAAATGTTTGATCTGGTTTTCTTCACTGGAATGGTCATTGTCATTTTACCGAAATCAGTAATAACTTCATTTTTCTTCAGAAAATCCAATCCTACAATCACTTTTGAGTGAAGAGTTTCAAATATTTTAAACTTCTGCATAATTTGATGCTGTCCGAAAGTTAATTTTAATTCCACTTCGCCTATAATGGGATGAACTTCACCACAAACTCCTATGCCTCTAGTTATCATTGAGGGAAAAATCTCAGCATCTGGCTTGATAAATCTAAGGTGATACTTGCTGATACAGCTATGTGTTGCACCACTGTCCACTAAACATTTTCCAGTATATTTTTCCATCTGTATATTTGCGTAGTTGCGTTCCAGTGATGTTGTTATGTGGTAATCTGTTGAAACTGGTTGGAGAGAAGACATTCTCGCACATCTCATTTGCTTGCAACACCATACTCCCTTGTCTGAGTGATTACGCCTTGGAGCCATAATTACCAGTAAAGTTTCTCTTGTTCCACGGGATTGCGCATATCTATATTGTTAAGTTTCCCCATTAACAGTGTGCGCAGCCCCTTGGTGACAGATTTGGTGGAGAACCCGGGCAGAGGAAACTTCAATCTAACAACTGGAAAGGAAACTGACCAGGTTGTTCACATCCGGATTGGGACTGTGTTAACAACATACCACGAAGTCAGGACTTATTTGTATCCAGTGGTGACCGATGATTCATGAACTGTTTGGAATGATCTTGCAGTTAAAGAAGCTGAGTATAGTGACAGAGTTGAACATTTTAACAAATTATAATAGATATTGAAAATTTTGTAGAAAAGGAATTTTAAGAGAAGAAGTTGATAATAAGTATATGTTTAAGAAATAATGATTATTTATGGTGATTTTGTATAATGAAGTTTAAATATGAGATGAATATGCTGTTTTAGAATGATACTGATCGATGATAAATCTTTGTTTTTGAGTAATGAATTGATAGAGTAGAATGTAATGTTGTTTAATTTTGTAGTGCCTACTTCTGTTGTAAATTTATGTTGGGGTTTTGTTTTTGATTGCGCTATGATTTTTTTTTCTTGTCATGTAATTTTTGTTTAATTATCTATTGTAAAATTTTTTTGTAACAAAAAATATTCAGCTGAACATTATAATAAGATTTTTGTAAATGCATATTGCTATGGAGATGTTTTTGAACTGGCCATTCAAGGGTAAATCTTTAGCAAATGCATCATTTTTTTTTATTTTGAATTGATTTGTTGTATATTTTTTTTTATCATTTATGCATTGTAAATGTTATAATTTTATGTTTGTGGACAAACAAATTGCAGGAAGGGGTGATATGTCATAGGGTAATATTTTATGCAAAGTTAAAAAATATATTTTATTGTTCAGAAATTAAATATAGCTTTATTTCCATATTTTAATTTATGAGTTTTCTGTAAATGTAAAATTAATCTGTTAATTGAAGTTTAATTCATGAGTTTTCTGTAAATGTAAAATTAATCTGTTAATTGAAAATTAATATTTTGTCATAACATTGTCACTTTATAAAGTCTGAGATATTTTAATTGTTTTACTTAAAGTTTGAATTGTTCATTGAGCTTTTGTTATTTACCCAAGCTGACATTGTTAGAATTACTTTATGAAAATAATTGTTGTGTCTCAGTGGCACCATGACATAATTGACTATTTGAGTGACTATACTCATAATTTTGTATATAAGGTAGAACAGAAATTTTCATATCAGTAAGAGTAGAGTTAGGGATATTTGGAAGTTACTGTAAATTTTAAATTTGGAAAATTTACATTTTTATTTTATTTTTAAGTTTAAGAGATTCTTGTTAAAATTTGAATTAGTAGATTTCAATTATTTCATTCATTCTGAGATTTTATTATTATATTTCATTATTTCATTTTACTTTTGGTTCCTCTATTTTTTATTTAAATTTAAACTTTTATTATCACACTTGTTTCATCGATTTCATTTATTTTATTTGTTAATATTGGTTTACTTTATAAAAAAAAAATAATTGTAAATTTATCAACAAAAATTTGGACTGTTATTAAATTGTTAAAAACTGTTATTGCGTATTTACTATTACCAAGCCTGCCTTAAGTCTGTGCCCCTTTGTGCATTCAGACTGACCCCTTGTTCCACGGGATTGCGCATATCTATATTGTTAAGTTTCCCCATTAACAGTGTGCGCAGCCCCTTGGTGACAGGTTCATCAAATATCTGTACTGTATAAGTGCTTTAATTTTACAGTTGTTTTTCTTTTACATGTGTGTGGTTGTTAAAAAAAATTACAAAGTCCAATCTATACAATTATAACAGAGATACATCAAAATTTTTTATTAAAAACAGTATGCTTTTTATTAGATGACAATATATTTTGTTCATAGTCTAGAGAAAAGATGCAAAAATCATCAACTAACTTGAGCATTAATCCAAACCTAAACTGCAATATAATTTGGTTGTTATGAAAATTGAGATGACAAAGAAATGATGTTTAGGTGGGACGATACCAAATGGCATATATCCAGATTTTAATGAAAATTGGTAGACACATAGTTCTAAGTGATAAACATCCATATATGAAATAAAATATGGGGGTCACTGACCTCGTTTTTCAAATAAATACCTTTGAAAACTGTATTTATGGCGGGAAATTAACAGACATATAGTAAAAAAGAGATTCAACACCATTAATATTTACTTTTTATACACAAAAATAGACAAACGATATCCAGATTTTGACCAAAAACTAATATAACATTCCTTGGAAAATTTGCAATGCATTGATGTAAAATAAAGGATAGAATAAGAATAGAATAAGAATGGCTTTATTTCCAATCAAGGGCCCTCAAGGGGCAAAAAATCAGATACAATGATTATGATAATTATACAGTATATATATATAATAATTGAACACAGGACAGGTCAGAGCACCTTAAAATATATGTTGTTACAAATATATCATGTTAACACTAATAATAATAATAGTTTGTAATATCTAATATTAACCTCTATATTGTAGGCACACTTTTATAAAAAGACCCAGTTCTTTTAAAATTCTTTCATCCTCATTAGTAAGGAGCCATATGAATTTACCTTCATTACTCATATTTTTAAAATTCTGGTTATAATGAGATATGCTTTCAAAAAAAGGTTTTCTAAAATTTTCATAAAAATTACAATCTATCATAAAATGTTTTTCATCTTCAATATCTTCATTACTACATTTAGTGCATTTTCTGTCTGATCTTGCTAAATTCTGTCACGGACTTCGTTTTCAAGGTACGGACTCGTGAATATTGCCTATATATGAAAAACACTTGAGAATCTAAATAAAATTGATGTTGCTTTTCACGACGTTCAGACTGATTTTTCAGTGTACAGGTAAATTTTATCAGTAATGTTGTTTTTAACGTAATGCCCCACCTTAAGCTATAATAAAATAATTCCTAGATTCTCATCCAAATTACTTGAAATCATGGGGTGGGCAGGCAAATTAATTTTTTTTTTTTATCCGTTTTGATAAAATATTTTGCCATTTTAAGGAAATTAACCAAAAATAAACATAATTTGCAAAAAATTTAACTATTTTCAGTGTTTGGTGAAGTGCAGAAAATAGTGTAAATATAATATTGCCGATTAACCTATAACCCTTTTAAACTGTAAAAAGAGTCGCATTCTTACAGTTCTTTGAAAGATATATTTCAGTCTTAACGAAATAGTTTCAGAGAATGACGGACATTCAGTCTGCTAAATATCCAAGATTTACTGGATCAAAGCTTTTTTTCCTGGATAGAAGCATTTTTTAGTACCAAAATGGCCCCGTTCAATCACAAGTTACAGTAACTGTCCTTGTATAAACTAAGGTTCAAAACTATGTTGGACCTTGGGACAGGTGTTAATGGAATTTGTTCTGGTCAAGACCCAAAACTATCGGTTTTGTCTGTTGGACCAGCATATTTGATCAAGACTGATATTTATTTTTCAGTTTGTACTTCCCATACTTGGGTTACTAGGTTCTGGTAAATCTTGTATCAATTGAAATGGTGTGCACAAAAATATGTTTTATCATGGTGACGATGTGGACAAAGAGACGAAATATGATGAGTTTGGACCATGCACATTTTTCTCAATGGACTACTAATAACTAACCAACCTTTATATGATGAGTCAAGATCCTGTGACTGTTGAATTGATGCATTGAAACTATCACTTGTATCACTAGGTCCTGGCAATGGCTCATCCTCATCCCTATAACTATCACTATGTACTGTTGTGGGTTCACTATCTGTGTTTGAGTCTCTTAGGTTGGGAGCAGATCTCCTATCAGAAGAATTATTAGAATCTATATATTGTACTGGGACAACTCCATTGTGAACAATTGGACCCCGAAGGACATTTGGAGATACATGCATTCCATTTCTTTCTTCTGTATGGTTTAAGTCACCTGTAATATACAATATCAAACACAACCTTATTTATTCTGTTAAAATATATGACAAACATTGGAATGTGAAACAAATGTTGCTGATTGCGTTCCTTGTTTTCAGTGTTTGTAACATTGCCTCTATGTGATGTTTTTCTTTTGTCTCTTTCTTCAGACATTCACATGCCCTATTGGCACTTCTTTCATTGCTTTATACATGACATCTATTTGTTCTGAAAAGGAGATTTTCTGTGAAAACATTCAAAAGGACAATAAATAATGTTTAGACAGACCTTTAATTTGAAATAGATCATTGATTTTTTTTTACCCCTGCCACAACATGTGGGGTGCATTAAGATCCAAATTTCTATCAAGCTTTTCTAAAAACAGTATATGAAAATGATTTGAAATTTGGCAGGATGGTTCTGTATGACAAACTGTACATCCTAAGGAACTTTAAGATCTGCAGGATGGGTTAAGTTAAGTTAAGAACATTCTAGTAAACTTTCTAAACTGTAGTACTTCTACTTCCTGTTAAGGTCTGGGCTGATATAAAAATTGGTGTGAAAATTTCTTTCAAGCTTTTCTCAGAAACTGTATGTTTTGGTAGGGTGGATTAAGTAAGACAAATTGTAAGCTCTAATCTAGACTTCTATATCTTCTTAAGGTCTGGGCTGTTATGAAAATTGATGTGAAAATTTTCTCAGAAACTGTAGATGTTTATGGTATGTTGGGTTAAGTCAAACTGTGTGTCCTTATCAACTTTCTGACCTGTTGGACTTCTACTTCCTGTTTTGGACTGGGCCAATATAAAATTTAGGTGATGATATCGACTCAATATTTCTGCCTATCTTTCTCTGAAATGGTACATAAGGATGATTTGAAATTTGGTAGTTTGGTTAAAAATGACAAACTGCATGTCCAAAATTGTTATGTTTTTGCTTTTTGTTTTGTTTTCTTCGTAAACATTTGTATAAATCTGAAAATTAATTTTATCCTAGCACATGTTTCCTACCATTGTGTAAAATTCCATTCTGGCGTTCATTTATAAGCAAAAGTTCTGTTTCTTCATGTTCACCAGGATTATCTAGAAAGGAAGGAAAAAAGTTATATGCCTTGTAGTCCAATTCATATTCAATGTCAAAAGACATGATTTAAGAGCCTGTCTCAGTAAAAATCATGCAAAAGGTGATTTACTTATTATCTTAGGTTTTAACAATTTTTTGGCTAGTTATTCATCTTGGACCACTTTAGCGAAAAATATCAACTTAAGTGAAATTGGTCCATTAGACTATCTGCAAATTGACATTAAAAATTTTGGCGGGAAAATTTCCCGAACTTTTTTCATACACAACCCAACCAATTTTCTTGGCCTCTTTACTCAAAAGTTCGGAAGGGTCTGTAAAAATTGTTGATATTTTCTGAAAAAGTAGGCCATTCTAGTTGTATTTCAACAAAAATATCAGTTGGATACTTAAAGTGATATTTTTGGTTGGTTTGTTAAGAAAAAAAAATTGGCGGGACTTTTTCCCTTATTTGCATACACAATGTAACCAAATTTGTATTGTGTATTAAACGAGAACTAATGAACCGATTGGGCTAAAATTTAAAATACATTCATTTCTCATCATAAAGATCAAATTCCGATAAAAAGAACCAGTTTTCAAAAATATGCATATGCCACTATTTTTGCGTTTTGCATGATTCTTACAGAGACGGCTACTTAATAATAAACTCAAGTTGACCTCCTCATCTTTGCATATTTTTTTAAAATTAGGAGTATAACATAGTGACTGTTGGCTTATGCAGTTGAGAAGTCATAATTTATGAAAGATGCATTGGTTTTGGTAAAAATTAAGGACTCAATTGTTTGAACAGGAATTAGCCAAAAAAGTAACGCAAAATGGGGTAAAAATTACTAATTATTGTAATGTTGAATGAAAAATAAATATGAGCAAACTTGTGACCCACAGAGATATTTCCAGAAAACATTAGTATAGTGATGCCTAACTTGCAGTTAAAATATTTTTGTGACTCAGAAATTCGCTATTTTGATAAAAAAACTACAAATAATTATCATATTTTGGTTGAAATAAAGTAGATGTCATTTTTATAACACCTGTGGCTCAACACAAAGATGAAAACTGAAAAATCACATGTTATAAATATGTAAACTTCCATCACTATACTGTAAACTAGACATATCTGTGTAGACTAAATACCAAAGTTTTTGGGAATACATAATAAAACTACAGTATAAGGATCAGGTTAAAAGGAAAGTTGTTTAACCACATTGCAAATCTACATGTGTAGTATGAATAACAATCAGACAGACACACGCCGGGTATTTGGACACAAAGAACCGGGTGGAACACAGTAGACCGGGTGAGCCGAAAAAAACATCGTGTTCATGTAGGTGTGGTATTTTCTTTATGAACGTGTTGAATAGAGATAAGGGACAAAAATAAGTTTATACAGTATTTTATTAGTCCCTTTACTACTAGTACACCAAGTTTTGTCTGTTTTTACTGGAAATTAAATACACAGGAACGTCTTTAACAACGAAATTTCTTTCCAAAATGTAAAGTCCCAACTTTCATTGATTGTAACTAATCGCTAAATGCAAGTGGAAAACTTTTTTTGGTCAATATAGATACCTCAATGTATACTTGTTTGACTAGTAGAAGTTGAACTTCTAATTTGACGTATTAAGCACAGTATTATTGATTAACCCAACCAAGGTGGCGAATTTTGGACACAAGGGACAGCGGGTGATTTGAGATGAGGAACACTAAGAACGCGGGTGTTGGACACACTAAACTGGGTGCTAGCTAGCAATAACTTGGATAGACTAAGTGTCTTAAATGCGATTAAATTTGGTTTTCTGTGTTCAAAAGTTCTATAACGCCATGCAATATGAGTCACATTACTCCAATATCTTTCGATATCAGCCAATGTTCAAATGGTCTATTATATTGTTTCAATTATTTTTTACAGTTTGTTGTACTAGTACTATGATAATCATCTCTTCATCCCTATTATGTCTTACAACCATGTTGTGTTTTGTGTTACCGGGCACTAAGATCGCAATGGAAAAGGAAGGTTCTGCGCCATAAAACCATGTTCAACCCTCCATTTCTTTTCAAATGTCTGTACCAAGTCAGGACTATTGCGATCTTCAATTTCTATGGTGTTTCTTTGCCTTGTTTTGACTTTCCTTCTTGGATATATGAGATTGATCATCTCAGTTTGGTAGTTTTGTTGTTGACTTTGTTGGGGATCTAGGGGGAAGCAAAGCCCCCCACCCCACCCCAGAAGATGGCGAGATTAAAGCGATTGGGAAGGTATTGGGGACGATAAATTTTAACTTTATTGGGATGTTCTAGGGAATGTTATACAAACCAAAAACTTAGATATTTACAAATTCTTTATCATTTTAAGAGCTGACAAGGAACAAATTGGTATATAGAAATGGTGTGTTGTAAAACATGCAATATGTTCTCAAATGCAGATCGACTTACAAATTATAGAAAAAAGTACATGTATATTGTTTGTTTTACTATAGTATTAATAAATGGGTGTTTTTATAATGGCCCTGTTATTTGTTCAAGGTCTGCAATAATGGCCCCGAGGTGTTTGTAATGGCCCGAGGCAACGCCGAGGGCATTACAGATTCCGAGGGCCATTATTGCAGACCGAGAACATATAACAGGGCCATTCTCAAATCACCCATTTCTTAATACTTTTATTAACCAACTATGAAAAAAGGAGGCTCGCCTCGCCGTTAGGGTGGAGAAGTGAAGTGGAACTCATAATTTCTGCCTTAACTCAGTTACTTTGTCTCTGATTCGTCAGAGAAAATTTTAAGATTTAAAATTCCTGCTCTTTCCAATTTTTTATTGTTCTTACCATTAAAACCTGTTTGCAAAATATCTAATTATTATGCAAAGTATAAAATGTTTACTGAATGATCTAAATTAACTTATAAATTTGCAGTTCAAAAACACATTTTTATCAGTTCAATTAACATTTTTACGGATAACTTTTTTTAAGTGGACAAGATGCTGTAGACAATGGAATTTGATTTGATTTGTTGATTGATTATAATTAGTTATCAAATTACAACCCACTTAGTAGTTCAATATATTAGGGACGAGTTGCTGTGGACAATAGAATTTGATTTGATTTGTTGAATATAGTTACCAAATTACAACCCATTTCTTTCCCCAAACTAAAGTTTCCCCCTTCAGCAGACAGCAAACTGACATGTAAACATTTTTAAAATTTGTCAGGGTTTGGATCATTTTCTGCATATCAATATTTTATTCAAACTATTGACATTCAGAAGGTTTTTTGAAACCTGACAGAAACAGACAGGATCTAAGTACATTGTATCTAGGTTTATCTTTAGGTAGGAAACCATTTTATACTTTGTGTTATTTGTAAAGGGATTTTTTTTAATATCTTATGTAGAAAATAAATCTATTAGCTTGTATGATTAGCGTAAAAAGACGTTTAAGGAAATATAAGGGTAAAAAAAAAACTGACCAAATTATGAAATATGAACTGACCAATTTAAGACTTGCAGTCCATGTACATGTATAAGCCATAATCAATAGATTAATTCTCAGAAATTGAAGTGAAACACAATTTGTAATATTGATTTGATACTTTTCCATTCAATTTGTAATATTGTTTTAATTAATTAATGCTGAAATAAATAATGTCGACCATTTTGTTTCCATCCATAATGGCCCTGTTTTCTGTCATAATGGCCCTGTCATAATGCCCTGTTTTCTCATAATGGCCCTGTTCTGCATTTCATAAAGTAAGGGCAGATAGACTTATAATATACTTAGTTGGTTAATAAAATGTTTTAAGTCTCAGAGAAATAATGTCTGAATTATGTGCCAATCAGCACAAAAGAAAAGCCGACAGGACATGTGGACGGACGAACGAACACAACCAAAAATGTTGTTAAATAGCATTTAAGTATCAATCGACGTATGAATCAGGCAAAATGCATAGATGTGATGGCACATAAAGAAAAAAAATACAGACCTTTTATCATGGAATTTGATAAAAATATCCAATATAACAACATTTTAATTGATTAAAGTTCTGAATTATGTTGCCTTTTTAAGATACATAATCATTTGAAATTTAGTTGAATTGTACAGTGAAAAATTTCGGAATTTTTCCACCATTTTTTTTTCTATATAACCAGTCAAAAAATTATTAAGGCAATTGGCACTTTTTCATATTGGACCCTGCACTGCCAAAAAACCTCAAGTCCAATTATCTTCCTTTAATGATTTCCGACAGCAATGAAAACTTTTCATGCACATCTACATATAATGTGCATCCTTTATCTTAAGTTTCATTAAAATCCTTCTATTGGTTTAGGAGGAGTTGCGCTTACGGGTCTGTACGTATACATAATATGCATAGGAAAAAAAACCCATATTTTCTCCCCTTAATCATAACTGAGGGTCATCAAATTCCTTCCTGCTCATCTACATACCGGTATAATCATTATGCAAAGTTTCATCAAATTTCGTCAAGCGGTTTAAAAAGAGTTGCGCTTACAAGGGATGTGGACAGACAATGGGACATATGGACGGAAGGACTTACAGACAGATTCCTATATACCCCAACAATTTTGTGGGGGTATAATTAACATTCTAAGCAAACTAGTAACGAAGCCACATATATATTAGTACTGTAACAACTGAAAGTTAAGTTCAGTCTTCTTAACACATATTACAATAACAGTACGTTCGATCAATCTGTCTTCATTCATTGTGCTTTGCATTAGGTTCTTACCAAATTTAAGAGAACAATTAGCCCTTATATGCTGCCAGACATAACAGATGGTAAAAAAAAATATTTTTGTTATATTTGGAAACAGCAGAGAACAGCATCTCGAGTCCGATAATGTCGATGACATATTATCATGTTTTTCTGTTTGATGTTGCCATAATGCCTTCCACATTTGAAAGTTTATTTGAATGTTGCTGAAGATTAAAGATCTTCCTTAAAGTATTAACAAGATCTAACACCATATCAATTTCAAGAATTTTCAATGCAACTAGGTTATAATCTGAGAGCTTTGGTAACACGACCAACCAAACTACGGAATCCCAGGTATTTTTTTTTGATCGTCATGTCAAGAAATGACAAGTATATTGCACATCTAAAATAGTCCGTTGGATTGTCTCTAGAAACATTGTTACTTTGTGTTTGTCTACCACAATGCCTTGGAATCGAGATACTATCTTTAATCTAAATTGTGTTCCTAAAATAAACATAGAATAAACCTTTTAAGATAAAAAAACATAAGCATTTTCACCCAGTTCATTGTGTTCTTCAAGCAGCACACACCCGCGATCCATTGTGTCATCACCCGCTGTCCCTTGTGTCCAAAATTCGCCACCTTGGTTGGGTTAATCAATAATACTGTGCTTAATACGTCAAATTAGAAGTTCAACTTCTACTAGTCAAACAAGTATACATTGGGGTATCTATATTGACCAAAAAAAGTTTTCCACTTGCATTTAGCGATAAGTTACAATCAATGAAAGTTGGGACTCTACATTTTGGAAAGAAATTTCGTTGTTAAAGACGTTCCTGTGTATTTAATTTCCAGTAAAAACAGACAAAACTTGGTGTACTAGTAGTTAAGAGACTAATTAAATAATGTATAAACTTATTTTTGTCCATTATCTCTTTTCAACATGTCCATAAAGAAAATACCACACCTACATGAACACGATGTTTTTTTCGGCTCACCCGGTCTACTGTGTTCCATCTGGTTCTTTATTTCCGAATACCCGGCGTGAGACAATGAGGGTAAATACTTAACCTATCCTCCCAATCTCCAATGGTTGATTGTCATGTTCTATTGTTTCCTTAACCTATATAAAGATTGGAGCATGGCCGGGGGTGGATCCAGGATTTAAGTCTTAGGGGGGCTTTGAACTTATTTTTGTTGTTTTTCGTTGAGTGAAGCAAGGCGCAAATTTTTGTGTGTGTTTTTTACATGGATTTTGTGCAGAAAATATAATTCTGTCGGTTTAAGAGGGGGGTTATGCCCCTTTTGCCTTTCCTTGGATCTGCCCCTGATGGCTTCAGAGAAAAGTAGCTCTAAGAAAGGTCAACTGTGATGTTAAAATAGACTAAAGCACAGAAAAAAAGTCTTAAGTTAATATTATTAATTTTCATCTCTTAACTTCAAATAAACTGGTAATTTTACTCTTCTTTCAGAGTAAATTAAATTCAGCCAGTGTGAGTTTAAATAACCATGAATATACCTCCTCCATTGGGTATAGTTCCATTGGGATGTCCATTTTCAAGCAAAGGTAATACTGTTAATTCCATTTCAACATTAGCTATGATAATAAAAGTTAAAAGATTGCATAAGAACTTAAGAAGAAACAAGAAATCTGTGAGCCAATGCTCACTAGTAATACCCCCACTTTTGCAACTATGCCTTGTGTTACATATAAAGTTTTCAGCAAGAAGAAAGTAGTTTGAAGTTAAAAATCTTTTAAGACAATACATTACGATTCATTTCGATGTAAAGCTTTATTTAAAATATCAGCAATCTAATAGTAAAAGTTGCACAGTTATATGTGAATTAAATGTGTAATTGAATTAAAGTGTGACAGAAAATTTAAAGTTTTAGGTAAACAGGGAAGTAGATGTCAAATGAATATAAAAATATATCCCACAATACAACATGTCTGTAAACTATAAAGCATGTTATCAAATATCAGGAACCTGGAAGGAATAGTGGCTTAGTTATGAGCAAATATAAAAAAGTGTGACAGAACTACAGAACTTAGGCCTAAATTAAAATATTGTATGTTTGCCCTCAGCCGACCGACCCCCGAAATTCGTTGCGACTGAAAATATTTTATTTACATTTATCGGCAAAATTTTATTTTATTCCGTTTCGCTTCCGACTGAAAATCTTTTATTTATATTTACCGGCTGCTGCTGCATTTTTTTCTCGGAATTTTCGGATTTTATCGTACACGTTGATAGTAAAGTAAATAGTTATCCGAAAACGGGTCTTTCATGCGTTTGCATAGAATATTTTTTTGTTCCGATTCGAAACTGCTGAATGACATTGATCAAGCATGGCCGCACTCTGTGTGACCATAAATGAAATTAAAAACGATTTTAAGAAAACGTTGGTCAAAAATAAGATCGTAAAAGTGTTTACAAAAGAAATATGGAACGATGTTGCCGGGGCGGCATTTGGAGATACGGATCAAGAGACAGAAGTAGACGAAGCTTTTGAGAAAGGAAACTGTTATTTATATTTTCACAAATTTTATGAAACATGGCAGTAAAATCGCCTCTGTGAGATAAAATGGCAGTAAAGTCGCCAATTCAGAATACAACAAGCTCAATATACATGTTAACATTTAGGAATAGAAAAACCGAGGCCCAACCTGGCATTCTAAAATCACAATTTAAGGGATATAGTTAACAAATCTGAACAACAATCACAAAAACATAAGGACGCAAGACATGAAATAGTACACACAACAGAAACATGAAGAACATGGACATGCCAGGAAAGCACCGACTCCATACACATTTCAAGTTGTCTCAGCCATACTATCCTATCAGCCACAGTATTATTAAACATTGGCTATTTATTAGGGCCCCGCATTGAAAATGCGTCACCCTATAGTTTTTACGTTGTCCGTCCGTCTGTCTGTCAGTTTTAGTCGGGATAATCTAGGTTACAGTAGAAACCTTAGTCAATTTTTTGAGTTGAATTACTTTATGAGAATAGACAAGTGTCAATTTTGTTTCTAGTCATGACCGTGTTGTGTTGTATCATGAGGTTTATTTCATTTTGTTAGACATTTCAAGTCTTACTTTAACAATTAAAATTTGAATAAAAATGTTGAAATGTTTAGGAGAGTACAAATTTTGTTCAATAAATAAATATGTTCGTTCAAACCAATTGATTCAATGCATTATATCAGGAGAATTGTGCATTCAATGTCAAAAGGTTTCTAGAAATTTTAATGTCAGAAATTTCCTGAAATGTTCTAGGAATAAGAGCCTTTACTGCAATTGTATGCAACACTAGTTAGAACCCCCAGTTTCCATGTTGTTTGATTGACTGGAATGTTCAATATGCCAATTTGCACAGTGACGCATAACGTGGAAAATATTTTATCAACTAACAGCATTCAATAGTGGTTACTTAAGGCACAAAAGTTACATTCACTACATATTAAGCCATGCAAGGATAGTAGTTGCATTTTTGATGTTTCTAAGTGTCAGATATTAGAAAAGTATCCTGTAAAAGTGATTAAAGTACAATTGAAAGCAAAACATACATACTAATAACAGTTTATTCCAAAAGCAAATACAGCTAATATGATACAAATACATACAAACATACAAACAACACATAAAGACGTGCAATCATACATCTTCACATGCATAAAAAAAAACTTCTTTCGCTTTTATACCTTAAAGTTAAAATAAAATAATTTACCTACCTACCTACCCATAGGAAAAAAATTACCTACTCTAATTATTTTTTGATAAAAAAAAATAAAATATTTTGCCTACCTACCTACCCTGCTTCAAAATTCAGGGTCGGGAGAAGGGCAAACATACAATATTTTAATTTAGGCCTTATGGAACCATGTTACTTTGGACAGACACAGGTAAAACAGTATACACCCTCGATACAATACCTTATGCTCTCAAAAAATATGCACATTTAACATAATCTTAATTTGTAACATTTATTGATAATCTTGACTTGGTACTTTTTACTTGAAGTGAAATACAGTGATGGACCTGTATTTTTCTTACGAAACGTCATTATAAACCATGAATGTTAAATATGATGCAGATTCAACCTGCTATTTAGCTCCAGCAGATAAAGTTATACTGTCTTATATAATGTTTATGACAATGGTAAGTTTTTGCATGATTTTAAATTAAGGAATGTACAGGTCTGCAAAACAATGTTTTTCTGAAACCATATTCAATATTCAGATTAATATATAATGGTTTAATGTATATGAAGTTTAGCTTGAAAGATATACATTGTACATGTATATATAATATGACATTTTAGCCAACTATTTTTTCACAACAACCTTACATTCATGTTGTTCTTATTCTAATGACTAACCTACCTCTTGAGCTAGAGCTTCTTTGAGAGGGTGGTTGTGGACAAGTTCTATAGCTCCCAGAAGAACTTGTAATAGTACTTGTACCAAGCCCTAACAAAGACAATAATTATATATATTTAAGTGTAAAAACTTACAAACTGCTAGCTGGAGACAGATTCACATAAGCATTAAACTTGTTTCCCAATCCAGGATAAAACAAGTAATACTGTGAGCTAGCTCACAAAAGGATAACCCACTACATAAATGGACTCTGTACTGCCAAAAATACCTGAAGTCCAATTATCTCCTCTGAATGATATCAAAGAGCAATGAAAACTCTTCATGCACATCTACATATGTTGTATTTTCTTCATGTAAAGTTTCATCAAAATCTGTCAAGCAGTTTTGGAGGAGTTGCACTTAGGAGGTCTCCCATAGAATACTATATTTATAAAGTCAAAGTCCAATTATCTCCCCTGAATGATATCCGAGAGCAATGAAAATTCTTCATGCACATCTTCATTTGATGCACTTCCTACATGTAAAGTTTCATCAAAATCCGTTGAGTGGTTTAGGAGGAGTTGTGCTTACGAGGTATGTGGACAGATAGACAGACAGACAGACAGATGGACGGACAGACAGACAAACAGACAGACAGACAGATAGACAGACAGGCGGACAGACAGGGTGATTCCTATATACCCCCCAAACTTTGTTTGCGGGGGGCATAATGGACGGACGGACAGACAGGGTGATTCTTATATACCCCCCAAACTTTGTTCGCGGGGGATATAATAATATGTTTAAACTAAGCATTTTCATAAATATCATTCATTTTGTCATGTCTGTAAACTGTTAATGAATAATGACATTTTCTATTTACCTAAAGGGGCTTACTCTGTCTGCAATAGTTTTGCTTCTTTTGGACATAACATGAAAAATCTCTGTTTAATCTTTAAATGATGTTTACCTCTTTTAAGAAATCATATAACATTTGTAGATCTCAATGTGATGAAGGTTTCAGCTATCAACAGCTCTGGCCCCCATATAATTGTTATATGCTGAACATTATAGGATGAATAAAAACAATATAAGGTTGGTTGCTTTTAATTTGTTATAATGTCATTGACCCTTCATGGGCTTTAAGTCAAGTGAGCTATCCAATAGTTTATTTTAATTGTTCAATAAATGACATTAAATTATCCATAAAGAGAAAAAGTACTAATGTATTTGAATGCCAAAAGTCTGAAAGGGCAAAGATGAATTCAATTGACACAAACTAAGCACATAGAAACAGGTACTGTGAACATTATCAAAATACTGTTGGTATTGAGTACTTGGAAGTTACATAATAACTCAACAATGCATTAAGAAAAAGAGTTTTCAAATGATTTTATGTGAATTAATGGTACAATCGGATATATGTATGTCCTAGGATGAGACTGCATGGTTTTCAAATTCATTATTATATGTAGTAAAATTAGCACACAAACAACAAATGAACTGCAAATAGCAATTTGACATCAAGTCAAGTCAAGATTTCATGTTCAACCTCAGATACTCTCTTGTTGAATTGAACTTCTATCGATTTGATTTTTACTGTGTGTTAGTTTGTGCTTTGTTATTGATTATCAATAGGGGGAAGGTTGGCGCCAAAAAACTAGTTTAACCCCACCACATTTCTAATGTACCTGTCCTAAGCCAGGAATCTAAAAAGTTATCAAAGCTTTTGTTTGTATTTAGTCGAATTTATGTTAATTGATTTTTGTCAAGAAGAGGGTCTTTCATTGCACTTTAGGATTGGGCTTGAATCATATGTAATTTATTTTCAATCCAGGGGCCAATTGAAAAACAGCGAGCAGCGACCACTGGTCACATTGAAGGCTGCTGGCTGTTTTCCATTGTGGATGTTTTAAATTTACATTTATATTGTAGGTTGTGTCGCGTACACTCATTCCACATCTCATTTTCTTCTATAGAAAATAAATGCAATTTACCAGATCTTAGATTTCCCTGCTGTTGTTGTCTTTGCCTACATTGTGTTTTTCTCAAAACTATAACTGCTACTAGAAGTACACAAACCGCTACAACAATGGATGAAAATACTGATCTGAAAGATAAATCAATTTACAAGATTGAAGGGGAAATATACACTGGTATCTTATTCAAAAAAAAAAATTTGATTAAATTTTTTTTCCCCAAATATAGAGTCAATTTAATGGGCTAGGATACTCAGTGAATTATTCACAATACTAATTTCCTCACTTCAATACAAAGTCTTTTTGAAAAACATTAAATTGCATCAGGAAAAAATGTTAGAATTATTTTAGAGAACACATCAAAGCTAAATTATCCATTTATAAATTTCACAATTGTCTTAAGTCTTAAAAAAACGAAACGCATGTCAGGCTTAGCAAAATTTATTGTCTGGAACTGTCATTTTAATTTCTAAGCACTGCTGGTTGAGTTTTAATTCCACGATGTTAGCCAGCTCCGGCACCAACACTTTTGCTTACATTACATTTGCTTAACAATCACAAATCTCTTTAAAAAAGAAATATATGTATAATCATTCCTGCACTTAACTCGTTGATCCTAACAATAATGGAATTCCTGGGTCCCCCGCCAAACGGCAAGTATTCTTAACAGGAAGTAGATAATTCAGTGACAGACCTGAAAATGCTTCTTACCATATGAGACCATTAACTGAAGCTGCTTACCAAATTTCGTAGGTCTATAAATAGTAGTAGGCGAGAAATCTATTACAATTTTTTTTCCATTTTTGACCATTTGAAAATTGGAAATCAGCTTGTTTATCAGGAAGTAGCTAAGCGGCAGACCTGGAAACACATCTCACTATATGAGACCCTTCCTTAACCTGCATACCAAAAATTGGAAGCCTAGAATTAGTGATTGCTTAGAAATTTATTACATTTTTGACCATTACACAAGAGGCTCCCAGGAGCCTGAATCGCTCACCTGGTCTTGATGTCAACCCTATGAAGACTTTTGTATAGCTAAATGAGCTGAATGTTTATAGGCATGAAAAATCTTTTCTCTATTTGCAATTGCTTTCATTCTAAATAATCAAAAAACACTAAGGGGCTGTAACCCCTATAAAGGGTTATCAGACAACTTCAACCCTATGGAGACTTTTGTAGAGCTAAATGAGCTGAACATTTAAGCAAGCAACAAATTTTCTCTATCTGCAATAGTTTTCATTCTTTAAGCCAAAAACACTATTTTTGCCTTTAAGGGGCTGTAACCCCTATACGGGGTCATCCCTATGAAGACTTTTGAAGAGCTTAATGAGCTGAACATTTTAGCAAGCAACAGCTTTTCTCTATCTGCAATAATTTCATTCTATAGGCCAAAAACACTATTTTTCGCCTTTAAGGGGCTGTATCCCCTACAAGGGGTCATCTGACAACTTTGACTTAATGGAGACTTTTGTAGAGCTAAATGAGCTGAACATTTAAGCAAGCAACAGCTTTTCTCTATCTACAATAGTTTTCATTCTATAGGCCAAAACCATGCAAAAGCGCTATTTTTCACCTTTAAGGGGCTGTAACCCCTACTAGGGATCATCTGACAACTTTGACCTTATGGAGACTTTTGAAGAGCTAAATGAGCTGAACATTTAAGCAAGCAACAGCTTTTCTCTATTTGCAATAGTTTTCATTCTATAGGCCAAAACACTATTTTTTGCCTTTAAGGGGCTGTAACCCCTATAAGGGGTCATCTGACAACTTCGACCCTATGGAGACTTTTGTTGAGCTAAATGAGCTGAACATTTAAGCAAGCAACAGCTTTTCTCTATTTTCAATAGTTTTCATTCTATAGGCCAAAAACATGCAAAAACTCTATTTTTCACCTTTAAGGGGCTGTAACTCCTATAAGGGATCATCTGACAACTTCGACCAAATGGAGACTTTTGTAGAACTTTTGATGCTGAAGCAGCAGCGTTGCATCAGATTTCATCTATCTCTTATACTTTTTGATTTACAAGCCAAAAACAGTAGTCTGTCCCCCCTGGTCTATTTTTAGTAACGGTGGCCATGTTTTTTGATGGATCAAAAATTGAAACACAAGTTTGGTGCAGGACACCCTAAGGATCATTCATACCAAGTTTCATTAAATTCTGTTCAAAAGTTTCAGAGGAGAAGATTTTAGAAAAATTGTTAACAGACGACGACAGACGACGACGACGGACGCCAAGTGATGGTAATAGCTCACATGGACCTTCGGTCCAGGTGAGCTAAAAATGTAGGTTAGCTTGTTAAACAGGAAGTAGGAAAGCAAAAGACATGGAAATGCATCTCACCATATAAGATGCTACCTGAAGCTGCCTACCAAATTTAGAAAGCCTAGGATTATTGGTTGCTGAGAAATTTGTTACAATTTTTTTTGCAGGGCAGGACAATAAAGCATCTATTTGCAACAATTAAAATTGGGTTCAAATCTCCATAGCCTTATGAATATAACTTACAATGTGTTTTTCAATAAAGTTTTCTGCAGAAGACTTACCCCATAATCAAAGGTAATTTATTCTCTTCCTGTTGACTCCTTTCATCTGATAAGACAGCTCCTAAAGAAAAATGCCATTTTGTGTTTATTTCATTTATCATGACTTTCATTCTTGTTGAAATTTTCAATAAAGCCCAGGTTGACATCATAACTACTTAAATGCTAAAAGTGTAATGTCATATGTTTTGTGCATAGAAAATATAAGAATGGCAGCCATTTTGCCTTTTACTCTAGGTCTGTGAACAATGGCAAGCCGTGTTAAAATCTCTAACAAACCATTAATTCTTCAAATTACACTGTAATATCATCATGATCACAATATTAAAATCAAGCTTTGTATTGTTATATGAGATTGGACTCAATAATCGCAACCAAATATTGTTACCCAGAAGTTTATTGATACAAAGTGAAAAGACACTTTTTGCAAGAATTTGAGAATGTCACTCCATGTAAACTTGTCAAAGATCTTAACTATACCTGAAATCAAACTAAGCCTGTATTTTAAGCCAGAAATCATTTTTATAGTGTCAAGGCCATTCTATTGACCACTCTGGATTTTAGGAAAAATGTAATGTAACATTATCAACTGAACGAAATAAACTTTTTTGCTTTATTTACAATCTTTCAACAAATAAACATAGAGTGACATTCTTAGATTTCTCAAATTTATCACTCAATTAAATGTAAATCACAAAATTCTGGACCCCGGAGTTTTGGTTGCGATAATGAAGTTTCCCAGCCTTGTTGGTTCAAATATTACAGAATGAATATATGAATAAGGTTTGGATCTTAGAACCCATGCTGAATCCATTGCAAAGTAGCTAGAACCTAAATGCCATCCCCATCCTACAAAATGACACAAACCATTGTTTAAAACATCTTCCTCTGACAGCAGTCTTTTCTGTGAATGGTAAAAACTAAAGCTGCAGTAATAGGTTATGTTGACATCACTCTTTTCCAGGTTTCTAATGGTCAGCCACACTCTGTCATCTCCTACTTTTGCTCTATATTTTGTTGCATTATTTGGAGAACCATTAAAGGAAATAAGATCATTCTCATTTTTATACCATCTCATGGTTTTTTGGTTTTCAATCTTATGGCCATCTGACAAGCATACTAAAACCAGATCGTCACCATACTTGTTGACCTTTTTCCCCACAATCCAGGTCACTGTTAATACAAAATTTAAATGTAAAGAGATTTGTTGATAATATTTTTGTCTTAATTGGTCTTTACACCAATTTTCAGGTTTTGTGGCTCTAAGGCGTGTTTGCAGTAAAATTGCCAAGAAACATTGTTGATTTTATAGATCTACCTTAGTATCCCTCAGATGAGTACAGATTAAGATGTTGGTCTATTTATCCATTGAATGCAATATTTTGTAGTTGTATTTGTGTGTAAAAGCATGGACCAAATGTGCTTGGATCCATGCTTTTACACACCAATAAAACAGTACATACATGTATTGCATTCAATGTATATAATTACATTACGTTAAAAATATCTAAATATTTGCACAGGTTAATCAATAAGAATGTACAAAATGAATTGCTTATTAGTTTAAAAATTACTCAGCGTTAGTTGTTATCAAGGTCCAAAGTGCTGGTGAAACTCCATCACTGAAGTACTATTAACCAATCGAAATCTTTGTTTTAAATATAAAAGCAAAAGGAATGTATTATTTTTGTAATTATTTTGTCATCTTTTGATGTGTTGCAACTAGCAGGAACTGCTTACACTAAATAAGAAGCCCTGAGCTCACTCTTTCTGGCCTGAATTTGTGTTGCTGATCATGATCATTCTTGTTTTCTTTTTTGTCATCTGATTTTTTCTTTGTCTTTTTAACCAATCCCATTGGTTGATGGTTCTCCTATGCTTCTCTTATTGTTACATTTGTAATTATTTTCCAACAAACTTATCACAGATAAATTTAAGTAGAGTTAATAGAACAATTCCCTGTGTTTAAGATGTATGCTCTTTATTTTTAAGATAAGGTGCACTTGTACATGAGATTAAGTCTCATGTGCACACTTTGCTTTTAACCACTATCTATCATTGTCTATGGGAACAATTTGCCCCTATAAATTTATGAATGTTTCATTGTAATTGCAGGATTTTGTAGTTAAAAGGCTATAATTGATTGAAAAGGCATTGATTTCAAGAAATTGAAATAAATTGCTAAAGTATGCATGCGTGTTGAAAATCGTAAAACCAGCAAAATTGACAAAACATGCCAAAATTGCAAAAATTTATGCAGTTTTTGTGAAAATAAATTATGAGCCAACCTGTGACCCACAAAGATATTTTCAGCAAACATTGGTATAGTCAATATAGTGATGTTACACCCACAGTTTAAATGTTTTTGTGGGTCACAGGTTTGCTCATACTTTAAAAATAATCAAAAACATGCCATAATTTGCCATATTTTGAGCTTTTTGAAGAAAAAGTCATTTTTCACATATATTTAGCTCATAACTGAGAAGAAATCTGACAAAGCTTAGCTTTAAAACATTCAAATTTTTAAACATTCACCACCTTAAAGTAGATAAATGAAAATTTCAAAGAAATTTGTCAGTTTTGAAAATGGGGTCGAAAACAGCCCTTATCATACCTTGTCCTTTACATAAATTCTAAAGCCTAAGGTTTAACTCACTCCATTTTGTTTTGCCCTTAGCTAGCATATATATATTTGGATTTTGTTTGGTTTTATGCATTTTGAACATCTTTTGAATTGTGGATTTCCTTCATTTGGGTTATCAGTGCTGCTGATGAGGAATAATTTTCTGAAATGGCCATACAGCTCATAAAAATTAATAACATATGTGTTGTGGTCTCATTTTCATTTACTCCATGTCCTTTCATGAATTTTGTCTAACTTTTGGGCAAATTATCACCACTAATGTCCCTAGCCCTTTATACATGTTATAAAACTATTCAACATGTTTAATTGATACATGAAATACAAACCATTTACTTTAACTGCATTAGCACCATTCAAATGACCATAAATGGCTATTATAAAGCCAATGAAAATAAAGCCCAGTTTTGTCATCCTCAGCTTTCATCAGGTAGACAATAAAACTTTAAGCCTATAAAAAAGAGAAATGAAGTTCAACATCATACATGCCACCAAAATTCTATCTTAGGTTAATTTTGAGCTTCAATTTACAAGATTCAAGTCTCCCAAATTGTGTAAGGAACTGACATTTGGGTAAATAGACAAGACTCCGAAACTTTTATCTTCTTTTGAAGACTCGGGTATTTTAAAGTGGTTCGGGAGTATAAAACTTAGCATCTTTTATGGGCATCTTGCAAATGCTTAGTCTGGATTTCAATTAAAATGACTTATTATTTTTTTATTTAATTTAATAATAAAATAAATATAACAAAAATATTTAAAAAGATATTAAACTTTTTCTGAAAAGTAACAGTTCTATTTTCAGGGGAGATAATTGGCAGGAAATTGTACTGTGACAAATTTTTGTATAGAAATGTGTAGGAAAAAAGGAGTATAATTTTATGATGATATTTGTATGTTCATACCTTGATGTATATGTGTGTAAACAGTTTCATGATGATATCATACTTCTTTAATACGAAAGTAACTTAAACCTGTAGGTGAGTTAATACCTCTAAGTACTGTAGCAACCACATTTTCTGCAACTAATCAACCAATTGATCAATTATTATAGTAATTTTTGTTTTTTTCAAATCTTGATGCATATGTGTAAAAAGTTTCATGATGATACCATACTACCTTCATTGCAAAAGTAACTTAAATCTATAGGTAAACTTGATTTGGGACAAACAAACAGCTAGACCAGAACACTATAGATAAAGGATAAAAAAAGAACGGTTGTTTCTTCACAATCTGGAAAAATAACAGTTTAAAATATTATATCACAATAAGAAAGCTGTTACAGTAATTTGGCTCTGCCCACTTAAACATTTGTTAAGAAAGCTGTAATTTGACTCTGCCAACTTGAATATTTGTTGAGAAAAGTGTTTCATGTGTATTCAATTGTCTAGATCAGAGACCCTACATGTATATGCTAGATAAAAGGTAAAAGGTCTAGAATGCTTAATTATACATCAACTGGTATATTGATATATGGAATATAGTGCTCATCTATATCCCATTTATATAGGGGTATAAACATGTACATGTACAAATAAGACCATGGCATGTTATACATGTACCAAGTAGTGTAGACAATCTCAACAAGTTAACATTATGGTCATTGCAATAATACCTTCCCAAAGTATTTTTGTGAAAGTCAAAAGTCTGACAATAACAAACTTTTAAATATATAAGCACATGAGAAATTTTACTACGACTTTTATTCTATGTCAGGTCATAACACACACCTGAGATAATTAAACTAAAGAGATAAGTCTTTCCCGATAAGTGAAAAATAACAAGGTCTACGCATGATTTTGTATACTGGCAATATTGTCCTCAGATTCTCTGTTGAAACATGGTATAATGGTTCGAGAGTAAACACTTTTATTATAAATCGGACATGTAAAATATTCATATCATTGGAAAGAGGAAATCCTGCTGCATGGGATAAGCTTATTTTCTTTTAATTTTGATGAGTAATTTTCTGAAAAATACTGTTTAAAGTCGTCAGTTTTAAATAAATGAATTATTTATAAATTCGTTCTTTAAAAAGTGCCCTTGGAAAATCTGTAAAATCTTATCCTAATTTAAATTAATTACTTTATTATTTAGTATTGTTAAATAGCAGAGAAATAGCAGAATAAACAAGCGATTTCTTACGATAATTAGGTGAATTTGAGAGGAATAATTACCTGTTAAAGGTTACACAATTTCCTGTTAAAATTTGACACCCGCTGTCGATAATTGCTGATAAGAAAATTTGTTTATTGTGACAAATTTTAATCAGATTGCGAGAATTTGCATTTTTTGTCCTTCATCACTGTTTAGCTTTTGTTTAATTAAAATAAAAATAAAAAGTTAAACTGTTTAAAAATTATACTATCCCATGCCCAAAAGACTCAGCTATTCAGACATATAAGTTTAATTACATTTACTGTTTACACGCCCGAGTTTACTCGCATCTTTTAGAGCGAAGACTCTGTTATTTTGGCCAATTTGTGATGTATAACAGGTTGATTCATATCTCTTTAGTTTTAATTTTCTCAGCACACACCTTGCTTGTTACGATCTAAAATGGTCAGAAAGTCACTACTATTGTATCTTAATTCAAATAATTGTCCAATCAATCTAAAGTATCCCATCCCTTGGAATTTATATTTTTTGGGGAACAGCTGTTGAGGAAGCTACAAATCCACACCAGCCTTTTTCATGTTATACATTTAATCTAAACAAAGTGACAAAACATTTACAAAATATAAACCGGCACTCCTTTTTTATACTGTGTGCATGCAAAATTATATTTCGTCCAGGGGTAAATATATTTCTGACTTGGAAGCAGGAGCTTAATTTCTTGAGATTCAGAAAGAGTCTGATCAATATGACTGACATGTAAGATAAAGAGTTTGCATCATTAAAAAAATTACCTTCATTATTCATGCCATTTTTTGGAAATTCAGTTTCCAAAAATAGATAATCGGAATAATTATTACCAATTTTAGAAACCGGAAATCAAAATAGTAAAAGTTTATTCAACAACGGTTTATTCAAGTATTTTTTCCGTGATTGAAAAATGGTAAATTTCCGTAAATGAAAAAATCGTGCACCGTGTTCGACATTTTTTATTTTCCGTTCATCGATTACTGAATTTTTTATTTCTCGTTCAGCCGTGCATAAGGGGCTCATCGTTCATCGTGTTCACCTTAATTTATTTTTCGTGTTTCGTGATTTGCATGGATTATTTTTCGTTCATGGTATTTTAGACAAAAAATGCTATACAATATATTGTTCACAAAGAAATCATAAAATTCGAGGACTTTTCAGTTTTCGCCTACTCCTTGCAGTGTTGTACTGTTTCAAGAATACACAACTGTCAAAACTGTCAAAAACTGAGCGAAATTTAGGGATTATCCCTCATTAACGAATAATATTTTGTTTCTTTATCTATCGTGCATCGAGATCAGAAAGAATTATTTTCCGTTCATCGTGAAAGCCACTTTTTATTTGCCGTTCAGCCGTGCACAGTACCCCCCTTTACCACCCCATTTAAGATATTTTATATTTTATATATCATATATCATTACAAGCATGTAATCACATACAGTAAAAATAAATTAAGCCTTTCTCTCCCACTCGCACACACTCACACATACCACTATCGTAATGAAAGTCACGATAATCTTTTATTGCCAAATGTCCCCAAATATCACAGGAACTTTTAACAAGATAATAAACAAAGCAGTTCTTATAATAAAACCCTCTGGCGCTCAGCCATAGTTCTGTTCTGTTCTGTAAGGAATTCCCTCCTTAATAGGAGCACATCCGTATAGTTCAGATTAATTAAAAGTCAATGTAGTTTATGGATTAAAAACTAAAAAATATAATGACTAGGTGCGACCTGCGGGATGAGTTCGTAGTTTGAATGTTATTGACCCTCACGTTTATTTGATGGTAAAATGTTAATCAGGGATTCTCTATGTTTGTATAGAGCAAAGCAAAGCTTGTGACTTAATTATAAACGGTCCGCCAAAAGTTAAGCACCACCCATTTTAAAATGGCACCCTCTTTTTATATTTTATTGAAATATTCTGATCGTTTGCACACAAGAACGTTTGGGTATTAGAGCAATTTGCATCCTACAAAACTTGAAAATAAAGAAAGATTTTCAGAATATTGGTACATAGTATTGTTTGAATTTACCCTATCCTGAATTCAAGTTTCGGAGATCAATAGTTCCTAAGAAACAGAGAATGAAGGCAAAACTGTTTTTCAAAGAACCTTTCACATGACACTTCCTTAATTTGTCGCGTTGTCAATCACATCAAACGACAAATATGAGTTTTTAATGGGTTTTGCAGGTTTTTGGGACCTGCTTAAAAATGTCTGCCTTTTCCCGACTTTCTGACCATGTTTATTCCCAAATGCTAATTTTTCTTTTCAAACCACATGGAAATAAACTTTTTTCTTTTCGATGATGATTAAACAAGGTTGTTTAAAAAGGTTTATCAAAGATTTAAGGCAAAAAATCTTTTTTTCGTGGTTTTTCAGAAAATGTCTTTTTTTTTGTAAAACTAAAAAAATGAGCTTAAACTATTTCAAGAAAGACATTTCTGTCATAAAAATTGTGTGATCATAACACTTATTAAGTAACAGTTTTGTGTGGAGAAGAATAAACATGTCGTTGAACTTTTATAGTGATGAAAAGACATTTTCTTTCAAAAATGGATTTTACAAAAAATGACATTCTAGAAAAGTGATGTTTTGGACAGAAAACAAACACCATTGCTCGCACAAATTAATACGACATTAAATTTAGTCTCGATCGCCCAGACGCTTATCAATAGATGATAAGAGTCTGGAACAGTCCCATTACCTATTTTGTTATGTGTACGTTCGGAGTACTTTCAGGCTTTATCATAGTGTTTGACGAAAATCACTCAACCGTATGTTCAGAATTCCGTGCCTATGGTTCAGTGAATTTATGCAAATACAATTGCGAGATAACTTCTCGAATTGATGTGAGTTGTTCTCTTATAACATATCATTTCTTATTTTATAATAAGACATCATATTTTACATTTTTGAACACAAGTTGGTTTTGTTAACAATAAAAAAAAATCGTTTTATCGTTAAATTGTACTCACGGGCGTCTACCTGGTTTTGGAAATTGTTTATGTTTATTGGAGTTGAAAATTGGGACATTCTTGATTACAGAACCATACACGTTTGACCAATTCGATTCTCGATTTTGCAGAACCAGTTGTCAAAAACCACGGAAGACCAATGAAACGTTGAGTTTTTAAAGTTGGTTCATTTCAGATTGAAATGAATCTTGTATGCTAAACACGTCATATACACACGTGGTAAAGGTTGAAAGGTATAACGATCGCCACCTAGTGGTAACGAGAAATCAATAGGTGTTTTCCCAGACTCACTACCTTGGTAGTATGAGTTTGGGTTCGAGACTACATTAAATTTTGAAGTTTCTGACGCAAAAAGTGCCCATCACAATTCCATTTTCTAAGGGCATCATCCTTTTTTTCAGTTTGTGGCCTAAAATTTGATCAGAAAAGATTTACCCCCCTTTTCAACAATTTGTGCTGAATATTGCTTTATCATTTTAATGGATATGTTTTAACAATATGTTTTACTGTAAGATATCAAGCCAACTTAAAGAACACAAAACTTAAACTGGACAAAATTTGAATTTTTCGTCAAAGCTTTTCTAAGAAACATTTAAGACGTTAAATCATGTTCTGTTTGAAGTGTCTTCTCACTTAAGATTTCTATCACTGGCGAATACCCTTTGGTGTAACACAACTTCGAAATGTGTGTTTTAGGAATACACAGTCATTTAAAATTTATCATATCATTAAATGGCGTTTGCATTTTAACTCTGAACTTGTACTTATAAAAATATATAGGGTGGTGCTTAACTTATGGCGGAGTGTATATATTCAGCTCTATAGCAAATGTCAGTACATACGTGCACGCATCCACATGCACACAGCCTGCTACTAGCATCTAAGATAAATAATGTATCTATAGAGGTGTTAAAGTTAGTACTACATCTAGGACAATCTATAGGTTCATCTAAAAGAAGTTGAAGCTCAAGTAGATAAGGATAGCGTGTAGTTTGAAGAGCACTACATTCCATAATATGAAATGTTCTGTAGTTTCAGGTGCACATTTACAGAGAAGACATGTTGGATCTACTGCATTCTTGTTGAATGATGCTCTGTTGCTTTGTAAATAGAATGTACCTGTTGGTAGCTTGAGTTTAACCGGTAGGCGATAGATGTCGAATTGTGATGTTCCTACACTTGATAGAACAGGGCGCATTCTGTTTGGATGTAGACTGTCTGGGGTTATGAACTTGAGTGATTTGTATGTGGCTAATGCACTTTGGTGTTGAGTAAACCACTTTTTTTTCCACAGACTTCCGGACAAGGTTCTTCCATCTTGATTTCAATATTGGGTTGTCCAGGATATCATGTGCTGAGGGAAGGTCATAGATAGCCAATATCCGTCTGATTTTACTGAACCAACTGGAGTCGGCGAATCCACACATTGCCAGTTGTCTTGTGGCTAAGTCTTTTTCTATTGAGTTGTCACTACTACATATTTTATGAAAAGTGGTGAGAGCTGCTGTATGATTTTTTTCCTTTCATTGGGATAACACCTGCTAATATGTATATGGCAATGTCTGCTGTATTATTTGGTAAAGACAATATTTGCTTTATGGATTATCTGTAAAAGCGCTCTATGGGCATATTGAAGTTGTCAAATAATGGACTACATGATATACATGTTACAAGAATAGAATAAGAATAAGAATAAGTTTATTAACCAAAATCAAGGGCCCCGTAAGAGGCATACAAAACATAAAGTACAAATAAAGATGATTGTATAAAATATCGTTAAAATAAGTTTTTTTTATACATAAATATTTCAAATATGATATATATAATATGTGATTGATTGTTACAAGTGTGTGTTTCAAAGTTACATGTCTAAGTTAGATATGCAAGCAACAAAACTGCCGCTGTGTACGTGAGAAGGATTCGACCGGTCATTTTAAGATGGCAGACACTTCGTTGGGTCAAATCAGGGGTTTTTCTATTCAATGGCATTATTCATATATAAGACTGTTAGAAAAAGTATGGGTGAGTAAACACTCTGAAATGAAAATAGACGTGGGCATTTTTCCCGAAATTTACACAAAACTAATAGCTTTAACCTACCAAAACGCAACTCTGGAAGTATTCCTAGATGAGAAGCCACCAATTGTCATTCATGTTGCACGAATTATTGTTGAAAGATCGTTCTTAATTTAGATCAGTATAAAGTTTTGTTTATGTCATGGGCCAGTCAAGCTGTAATTTGCACATTGAGAAAATGTGTTCAGGATCGGTCTTCAAAATGCACACAGACAGAAGCACTTTCATAATTTAAGACGAGATATGTACAAATAGAAGGTGTCTGGTTTTAATTCATTGGCTAATTTGAAAAGCAATCGTTAACCTGGAGCGGATTCAAAAATGTTTAAAAAGGGAGGTCTGCCTATAGTGTACTAAGGTAGAAAGGGGGAGGTGCCGAATATCTGTACTAGCATTTCAAGTTTTCGCGGAAAGGATCTTCATCCCTGGAACCCTCCACTAAAACCAGAATAAAACACACTGACGAAGGGAGAACAATAACTAGACGGACTTGCAATCCAACAAAAACTACTGGTTTTAACGAATTATTCTCTAAAAAAAAATCCAGTTAAGGATGGTCACTCCTGAACTTTTTTATATCAAAGTTTTTACTATATGTGGTGGAAATGATAGATAATTGTTTACTTAATCAAATAGCAAAAAGAAAATGATAGGTCCGTGCAGTGTGCTCGTTTTCGAGATAAATGACGTCACAAATTTGGCGGGAAATCAGACTCCTCTAGATTTTACATAACTTTAACATTGTGAAGTTTTTGCCCTAAAAACCATGAAGATGTATCAAGAATTTCAAGAAATTTTATACAGTTGGTTTTTATGGTCTATATAATCAGAAAATATCAAAAAAGTAGGGGTCAGTGTGCAAAAAATTTCTTCAATATTTAAAGGCAAAGTCTAGAGGAATTCCGAAATCAGACTGAAATCCTGAAACATGAACAGTGACCATCCTTAAGCCCAGGCATACAAGACCATACCAATTAGCCAAATATCTTACCTTATGGTATAAGTTTGTTAAAAATGTTTTTTTTTAAAGAATCTTTTCTTTACATTCTTGTGCCAAGTGCTGACTTCTGATGAGGAGATCGATCTAGAGGAAACCCATGAAACAACCAGTTATGTCAATACTATGTTATTGTATCTAGACCAAAATAATGTATTTTCAGTAATAGGTAATAATTTTGTAACAGTTAAGATTACCGCGTTATCTAGCATTGCTATAATAGAAAATAATGAGATGTGGAATAAGTGTACGCGACACAGCCCACAATTAAGCGGCAATTCAGAAAAAACCACTGGATAACGGCCAGCAGCCTTTAAGCAGGAATTGACTTTAACCATTTTTCTGTGGTCATCCATGCCGAAATTATTGGCCATAGCCAGCATCCGGAGTATGCATTGTGATTAGCAACACTTTGTGCACTTACCATACCAATATAATTGACATGGCACTTGTCTGTAAGCGGTAATGAACTGTAACCATTCTTCTGTAAGTGTCATTCATTTGAAAAAAGATAGTTCACAGCCACCATCCGAAGCATGGTTTGTGCTTAAGCATCAGTGGGTGTACCTACCATACCAATATGCTTGACGTGGTACTTGTCTCTAAGCAAAATGGACCTTGACCACCTGTTGTAAGTGGTATCAAATAACCCCTCTCGCTTTTTGTTCGTGTGCTAAAAATCTAAACAATATTTGGAATCAATGAATTATGAATACATGACTTTTTGGAAGAAAAAAAATTTCAATGTTTTTCAAGAGATCGAGTCAAATAAATTCAGTCTGAAAAGTAAATTTACACTGTTAATTTTCTCGCTCATTTCTATTTTTAAAATGCAAAAGTAAGTATTCTTTTAAAATTCATTCTAATCGGTTTTAATTAATAACTCTGGCCTCGTATACTGCCAAACTTTGTAGATGGATTCCTGATGGGGAAGGTGTGTGTGGGGGGGGGGGGGGGGTGGTCACAGGGATTTTCATCACTTTTGGAAATGTTATATGGAAATCAACCCCCTGATTTGGCCCAACACACTGATTGCTTCTTGAAATGACCGATCCTTCTCACGTAAACGACAGTGAAAACGTGTGAAGAAAGTTTACGGACCTTGGCAAAGATTTGGGCAATGAAAGTGTTGAAATTTGAATTACAATCATGTTCAACTTCATCTTTGGCATGTATGCAACTATTTGTCATCCATATTCAAAATTCTCAAACCTAAAAATGCACAGCTGAATGGCATCTCTGAACTTATTTAGTCTACTGAAATCATGGGAGCTATCAGACTAAAACTCGCTTCTAGATGCTTAACATGCCACCTTTTTATATGTGTGCTTTTTTATTCTACATGTACTTCGGATAGCTGATTATTTTTTTCAGAATCTGTTCTTGCCACCTGCGTTGAATTTCTGAATATAATAATGCCGTTATTTTATATATAGGTTATTCTAATGGTTTTTGGACAAAAACTAATACATGTATAGCGTATGTTCAGAAGTCATATTGCTTCTAATTATTAAAGTATCATTCATAGATGTATGCATATGTGTTGCAACGAAAAATATTTGAATCTTTTGAAATTTTTCTTCACTGCTCCAGCTGTATTCAAATATAAAACTTAATGATTATTACACTCCGTGTGGGTATTTTTTGCCTCCGACCTGCGTGCATTATAATAGATATTAAAATTAACAAAATAAAGACCTTCCCTACTTTTCCGCTGTTCGTTCCGGTTTCAAAATCGTTTCGCAAACTCCGCGCAGTGATCGGCTCCATCCAGAACTACTTTTTGTCTTACACCAGTGGACGGAACGGGAACGGGCACTGCGCGGAGTTTGGCCACAGGCGTTTGGGTCCAGAATTTTATTGTATTATAAATAACGTTATCTAGGCGTTCATGTTAAATCAGAGACAACACCTTGTTTATCGTTTCATAGCTTTACTAAAATCTAACTTCCGCCCAAGCCGACGTCACGGACGTTAACGACGTCGACAATGGAGTTTACAATAAGTAGTATTTCTATTTCCCGCGGTATTCACAACATACTCCGGTCGCGAAAAGTTAAACATGAAAATAAAAAAATGATCTCTCAAATAATTAAAGTCTCTATATGAAAAAAATGAAAAATTGAGCACTTGAACGAAAGAAAAGTGTTAGTGAGTCCAGGAATGTATCTTTTCTCTGGCTTGTAGTGCTGCTCGTCTCTTCGGTAGAATTGTCGTCATCGTCTTCTGTGAGTCATCAGGGTTGGTCCTCACTTCTAAGGGATACAATTTCACTACGGGTCGTGATGTTTCTCCTCTGTTAGTCCTTACTACGGCTGATCGTACGTTTCCATCTCTGCCGAAGTGCAGCTCTTTCACGATAGCTGTTTTCCACTCGATTCTCGGTTTTTCGTCGTATATTTGCACAACATCGCCGATACGAATGTCATTTGCTTTTCCGGTGGCTTTATGGAATTCTCTAAGTCCGGTCAAATATTCGAGTCTCCAACGGGTCCAAAACTTCTGAATAAGTGATTTCTGTCTCTCTGCACGTTTCGTAATGTTATCGAATGTAAGGTTGGCATGATCGAAGTTGATAGATACGGCAGAACATTAATCCTTCGTCCATATAATAAATGTGCAGGCGTCAACACTTCCTCGTCGGTAATATCAGATGATGCATATGTTAACGGACGATCGTTAAGAATGGATTCTATCTCCGTAACAACTGTGTGTAGAATCTCAAAATCAATTAGTGATCTTCCAAGAGTCTTTTTCAAACACGTTTTAGTCATGCCGATTAGTCTCTCCCACCATCCACCGTACCACGGTGCACGTTTGGGTATGAATAGCCACTTGATTCCTTGTGAAGAAAGCGATTCTTGTATTTTGTCCGAGTTGCAGAGAATTTTCACTTCTTCCGCGGCAGAAACGAATGTTTTCGCATCATCAGTGTATACGATTCTCGGTAGTGATTTTCTGCTTACAAAACGTCTAAAAGCTTGCAAGAATGAGTCTTCCGTTAAATTCGGCACAACTTCTAAATGGATTGCTCGTGTGATTGCACACGTGAATAGGCAGATATACGCTTTGGATAAAGTTCTATCCTTGTTCTTGACTTGTAGAGCTTGGTGAGAACGGCGGCGCTTCTTGAATCCGAGATTTTGGTAGTGGAGGTGGATCCGGTGCGTTATACGGTTTCCCGATAACTTTCCTGCACGTTACGCACTGTCGAATTACTTTGCGTGCTATCTCTCTAGCGGCGGGAATCCAAAATGTTTGTCGTAAATGTGAAATTGTCATATTAATTCCTCCGTTTAAAGTCCTTTCGTGCGCATCTTGAACGATTAAATTCGATATCCGGTGGTCTCTTGGTAGCAAATACGGATATTTGGCGGTCTCTAAAATTTGCGCATTTTCTATACGTCCTGGGGATCTTATGATGAAATCGTGGTCTAGAAATAATCCTAGTTGTCGAATTCGTGTTACGCTTCGGCTCACTTTTCCATTTGTGCGCAAAACTGTATACTCGGTTGAGAAGTTTGTCTGTTGACATGTGCGAATCCATAACTTTGTTGAATTTTGAATTTCGTCGGAATTTAATAGTCCTTTGTTTCTCGATTCCTTTTGTTTCCTACAATTGCTGACAAATCGAAGTATGTACGCAGTAATGCGTATGAGTTTCCTGAACGATCCATATCGATGAACATCCATACATTTATGAATTCCTTCTCCGTTGTCATGCATCGAGTCATCATTACTTTCTGATCGTGGGTTGTCTTCAGTGTCGTTTATAAGTAATGTCGATGTTGTTGGGTTTATCGGGTACTTTTCAGGGCTAACTAACCACGCTGGTCCTTTCCTCCATAGGTCACTGTTCTTGTACTGATCAATAGATATTCCCCTTGTGAGTAGATCAGCTGGATTATAGTTCGTGGGACAGTATTTCCATTCATAATCCTTCGTGTGCGTATTAATCTCTTTAATGTGGTTTGTAATGAATCTCTTAAGTTGTTTATTCGAATCTAACCAATGAAGAACGATTTGACTGTCCGACCAAAGTACGACTTTGGTGCATCCTAAAGCTGATTGTATATGACGGGCTAAACGCGATCCAATGACAGCTCCCATCAACTCCAGTTGCGGTAGGGTTAGTTCTTTAAGAGGGGCTACTCTAGCCTTAGCCATAACAAATGTCGATTCATTTTCGCAACGTATGTAAGCTGACACACCATAGGCCTTAGTACTAGCATCTACGTGGATCGTATATCTTTGACGAATTCCTCAGTATTACTCGTTTTGTAACTAACTGAGTCTGCTCTGGTGTAATCTCGCGTTTCGGAAAAATGAGTACATCTTTTTCGCTATTCCATCTCAAACCTAGTACCTTTGTTTGTTCATCCGAGTCCAATACTCTCTGAGAAGCTGCTTCTGTTCTCACTTTCTCGCTGTTTGAAGTCCACGACCGTAAATTGAATCCGGCGTTCATCATGAGTTTTCTCGCTTCCTGAAAGTATTCTAGTGCATCGGCTTCCTCCCTGACGCTAGTTAGGACGTTATCTACATATAAATCTCGCTCTAGTTGTTTTGCAACCTTGTTGTCACTATTCTGTAAATGTTTCAAGATCGTGGCGTTTAAAATGAATGGCGAACAAGTTGCTCCAAATAGTAATGCCTTGAATCTGTACGTAATCATCTTAATCTCTGGGTTATTTGGTTCGCTTAACCATAGAAACCGGGTTGCATCTCGATCTTGTTCCTGTAAGCCAACGTGTAGAAACGCTTTCTTTATGTCTGTAGTAACTGCGAATGGGTTGAGTCTAAAACGTATTAATATTTTCGTTAAATCATTTAACGCTGGTGGTGTGTTCATGAGACAATCATTTAAGCTAGGATGATTTGCCGACATCTTACAACTACAGTCGTAAACTATTCGGATTGGTGTCGTACTGGAGTCTTTCTTGACCGGGTGATGAGGAATGTAGTGCACTTTTGAGTTTGATGGTTCACATTCGTTAACTTTTTCGATGAAGTCCCGTTTTTCTTGATCTTCGATGATTTCTCCGTACTTCTTTAGTAGTTCTGGGGTTTGACTTAATCGTTTAACTACGTTCTCAGTTCTGCGTTTTGTCACATTATAATTGGTTGGCAACTCGTCGTGGTCTTCTTTCCAAGGTAACTTTGCGAAATATTTCTTATTCCGTAACTCGATTGATGTCCGTTGATAGTTGTCCACTAAGTCTGCTTCCTTGTCGTACACCTCGGGTGGTTCGATTCCGATTGATTCTAGTTTCCAAAACTTTTCTATGTCACGTTCTTCGAATTTGTGTGAAACTAGTACGTTGAATACGCTAGATGACGTGGAAGGCTTTCCTTTAGTTAGTGGGCCAGATAAAAGGTATCCAAATTTAGATCGTACGGCTGTTGGGCCTTGTCCGCGAATAATTTCATCTTCGACGATTTCCCAGAAAAAATCTGCACCTATCAGTAACGATATATCGAATGTGTCTTCTTTGGTAACTGGTTGGGCTAATCTTAATCCTTTAAGATAACTACTGTTTCTGTCAACATATCTTATGTTGTTATGTAACGGTATAGCAATCGTCGGGACAATACAAACATCTATCGGAATTTTGTTTCCGGATAAGGTTTCAACATGTATCGTTGCTTTGCCTAGTTGTCTTGATTTGGAATGGTCTCCTCCGAATGCCGAAAGATTTAATAGTTCCGTTCCTGTTTTACGTAATTGTAATGCACTTGCTAAATCTTCATTAATGAACGATCGTTGCGCTCCCTCGTCAAGTAAAATATTAGCGTTAGTACATTGTTTATATGACCATACTGGGGCTACTGCGGTTTTCAGTAATACGATCGTTCTGTTTTCTGCTGATGAGTGCAGTATTGTCTTTTCGTCGTTAATTTCATCTAGATTACTGACTAAAGTTACAACTGCAGACGCGGTCTCTTTGTTTGAGTGATTAGTTGGTTTCGGTTCCGACTTCGATCTCTGGGTTGTATTTTCCTTCGAAAATGACGCATTACAAAGGCAAGTATGATGTCTCTTACTGCAGTTTCGGCACGAATTCTTCGATTTACATTCTCTGATATGGTGTGTACCTAAACAATTAAAGCATAGATCGTTGCGCTTTACGATCGAAATACGAGCCTCTGGGTCTGTTACCTTTGTGCAGTTCGTCGGGGAATGTATTTCTTTACAAAATGTGCACGCCTTTGTTGTTAAGTTTCTCCCTCCTTGAGATCTAACATTTTTGTTCTGTTGCTTTGACGACGATTTAGCTCCTGCGTAAAATGTCGAAACAGTGTAGTCCGATGACTCCTCCACGTTTGGTCCTGCTTCTATAATTTGAATTTCATTCAAAATTCCTTTCCGAAGTTCTGCTAGTTTCCAACTAGAATTTCCGTGTACTCGGGCAAGATTTCTTCTTATTTCTCCTGGTAGTTTGTTAATGATAATCGGTACTAGTAAGTTTCCGAATGATTCCTGTGTCTGTCCTTGCGATTCAAGACCTCTAATAAGCGCTTCCATCTGATCGTAGAATGACCTAAGACTTCTCCAATTATTTTTCGGCGGTGCTAACTCTACTAAGGTTTGCATTTGAACTTCTGTTATCTTGTGGGCTTGTCCGAATCTCTCGTGTAGAACGTTTACGGCTTCGGCGTAATTTGCGTTTGTTACGGCAAATCCCGCTATCGTAGCGGACGCATCACCGTCTAACTGGGCAATCAAATAATTAAATTTCTGTACATCTGTCAACGTCGAGTTGCTATGTACGGCGGATTCGAACGCATCCCAGAAACTTTGCCACTCTAAAATTTTACCATTGAACGTAGGCAATGTGAGCTTTGGTAAACGATGATTACTATTGGATCCCGATGGACCAGTGCTGTGTGACACGGAATAGTTAACTGGACAACTATTTGCGGTGAAACCCGGTTGTTGTGTAGAATGCGATGTGACAGCGTGTGAAGCATGGGCGTTAGCGGGAATGTGGACGCTTTGCGTTGTGTTGTTTGTGGACGATATATTGTCTGTGGGACAGCTAGGTGCGGCGTGTGATGTCTCATATACTGACGGGGCAAGTTGTGTTGGACCGGCTTGTGTACTTTGAATTGGCGTATGATCGAAAAGTGACTGAACAGGCGCGGGCGTGAAAGCAGGGCTCTCGGCATTTAGAGTTGGACGTGAAGGGAAGATTTGTGTTTGGTTTTGTTTTTCTAGGAAAATGTGAAAATGTCTGAGTTTTGTGTTTAAATTTGTAGTATACTCATTCTCAGCTATGATTTCTTCTTCCATATCTTCAATATCCATAGAATTCACAATTCCATTGTTCAGTTCAGGTAAAAGTTTCTTCTTTTCCAACAAACTATCGTAGGTTGACAACAAGTCCTGTCTGTCGAATTCTGTATTTTCTTTCGCCTCTTCATATTTCCGTAAAAGTCTTGTGACCGCACCTCGATTTCCGCTTCTCTTCGTCTTTAATTTCTGTAAATCCATGATGTTTTGCGTCACGGCACCAATATCTAGGCGTTCATGTTAAATCAGAGACAACACCTTGTTTATCGTTTCATAGCTTTACTAAAATCTAACTTCCGCCCAAGCCGACGTCACGGACGTTAACGACGTCGACAATGGAGTTTACAATAAGTAGTATTTCTATTTCCCGCGGTATTCACAACAAACGTGTATATAAAATTTTCATCTCGTCTATATACTACATGTATTTACAAGATGAAAATTTTTATATACACGTTATCTAATAAATTATAATACAATAAAATCCTGGACCCAAACGCCTGTGAGTTTGGCGTGTTTCTTGTGTTGAAACAAGGATTCACATGACATTTAGATAGGCGAGCTTGTCTTAAGAAAAAAATCAATATGAGAAACGGAGTTAATTGGCTTTGTGTACATAAATTTACGTGCATTAGACTTGTTTATATGTCCTCCAAGTACAAAGAAGCACGCGAGTGACAGATTGAACACTAAAAAGAGAGGATAAGAAAAAAAAATAGAAAAGGTTCACGGGCAGACAGACCTTATTGGTAAATGTTGTACATTGATGCTCCATTGCAAATTCTACTGATCAAAGCATAGATTAGGAATACACAGATGGAAATACCCGGGAAGAAATATTTTCCACATCAGTCCTACCTTCTCAAAGAACATCAATCACATCTCTAAATATTTCCTGGTAAAGTCACCATTTTGTTCATACTACAAAACTACACGTACATGTTGAATATACAGTTTCCGGAATTCTGTTACAAATTTCCTTGACAAACGGAATTTTTTTTTGAGTGGGTATGTTATTTGAATAGCGACGATGGTAGACTTTGGATGATGAACAATGGTACACGTCAAATATAACAAACTGAGGTTAGTTCTAACTTTATATGTATTGAGTATTCCGTTAGCTATTAAAATATATATGCAATATGCAATAGTTATCAAAATACATGACCACCGAGGCCACAAATGTTTGCAAAATTGTATGAAAAAAGATACCTTTACTGAACGTGAATCTATAAATACACTCTAAAGTGATGCTCATGGGAAATAAAACCCAATTTAGAGGTTTTGTTGCACCGAACCATCTTGTTATTAAAGATTCATTACTGGTAAGTTTGTTCCTTTTCTTTTTTTTACCCACACTTTATAAGCTGTGGGTATATAGTGAAGGTTGGTTTCACCCGTTTATCCGTTTCTCCTCCTAACAGCATTGACGGATTTTTCTTTTCAGGAATCTATTTTTTTTTCATTTTTACAATTTTTGGTGTGCTCAATACACATCCAGAGACTTTGGTCCTTTAACTGATGTGAGTTTAGACATGGTGTGTCTGCTTGATTCTTCTTAGACGCCTTATAGATTTCTTCATATTTTCAGGGAATCTTTCAAGTAATAAGTATTGGATATATTTATTCTATTTTTTTTTATTTGTGAAAATACACTTAATGGTCTTTTATAGTCTCCATTGTGTGGATATTAGCTTATTTTTCTTTCAGAGCATCACCATGATCACCCTAACTTCAAGAAAGGAATAACTATGAGACCAAAACTAAACCTTTTCATTTTATGTTGCACTTGTAAGTAAACCATTCTGTTGTTAACGGAAATGATCCAAAACTTCTTGCTGCTGCAATTAGAAATTAGATATCGAAAATTACAACCCGGTGGGAATGTACACATTTTTAACCGAAATGTTCAATACGTCCATTTAGCATTTTTTGTTCAAATAGACAGTTTTATACTTCTTCCCTTACAAAACACTTGAAATGATCGATTTTTTAATTCTTGTTTATTTACTTCTTTTTATTTAATTTTATCATCTTGCTATATAAAAGAGATAGTTCGTCACACGTTATCAAAATGATATTACGCATGTTATGGTAACGTTGATTTTAGGATATGAGGGATGCGTACACTTTCTCCTTTTAGTATTTCCACAACTAAACTCAAGCTAGCGAACAATAAGCCAGCGAACAATAACAAAAATCAAGCTAGCGAACAATAAGCTAGCGAACAATAAGAAAACGCGCGAAAATGGTAATATCTAAAAACCAAAAAATCGCAATATCGTACAATTTTCCTATACACATTTTTGCTCACCTGAACAGAAGGGTCATGCGAGCATTAATCTTTGTCGTCCGTTCGTCTGTTAACTTTTTCAAACTTTAACTGCTCTGACACTAAAAGTCCAGCATGGCGTGGTTTTTTTAGTGTATGATGCGGAATTTTGACTTTTTAAGGAAAAATATAATCGTCGTGGCTAAAAATAGACCTTAGAGGTAGGTTTTGACCATTTTGACATATTATATTTGTTTTTTGATCAAGGATTTTTAGACATTGACTCGGAAAAAGGAGGGGGGGGGGGACTTTCTATATACTAGTACGTGTGGAAGGCGATGATACATGCCGCTGGAATAGCCGGCATTTTCAGGTTGATGTGATTAGTTGGGGAAAAAACTAATGATATAATAAGGTTAAGAATATTTACTTCCTAATTGTATGACAAGACCAACCATTTTATCGCAGTTTAAAAAAGAATAAAGAAACATAATTATATATTGATTTATTTTTTAAACTTTTCTTATATACTGTACATACATCTTTAAAAATTTTTGTTGATTGAATAACCATTTTTGAGTATTTTGTAAATGAATACACGATACCAATCTTTATCATCAGTTTTCAGCGTCAATTATGGGATAAGGTTTTTTTTGGGGGGGATATTAAAAGGTATTTAATTTTCGAATTCAAATATACGAAAAGTAACCCTCTCCCTTCCCCGAGGATAGTAATTTTTACTAATTTTTTATCGAATACATGTTCGGACGGGGGTTTGCATGTAATTACCTATGTCAGTCCGTACTACTTTTTGAGGTGTTTTTTTTTAAGAAACAATTTATTACCATATGAAAAATAAAGGTAATAACAAGATAACTAACTTGGAGATCCAATCTCAAATGTCCAAGAATTTAAAAGACAAAAAAAAAGAAAGATATACCAGAGAAATTGAAGATCAAAATGGTCCTGACTTAGTACAGGATTTAAAAAAAATGGTAAATTATGGTATATAAACATAAATGATCGTCCCTTTTTTACCGTTTAAATGCATCGGAAATATATAGCAAATAAAAAGTTAGAAAACTTGCATAGAAAATGATTGAAACAAATATCTATGTCATACACAAGGGTCAACATGTTTAACTTCCGGGTCGGCATCCTCAAAAAAAGTTCTAAAAAAGTAAAACAGTAAATCAAGATATCCAACGTATCCCTTGAAATTGAATAAATGAAAAAGTGCAAATGCAAAATAAACATATTTATTTTAGACTTATAAATATTTTTTCTTCAAAACTATCAACATCTTAAGGGGACTTTTTTCAATGCGTGAAAAGTCAAATATAAAAGAAAATCTCAAAAGCTCGGTCCAAACTTTGCCGTAGGGGCTAAGCATAGGCAGTACCAAGACGAAGGGTTATATGGCCAGGGGGACCCTACTTTGACCATGGATTGTGGAACAATGAAAAATTTACCCAGCTGGGGATTTTGGGAATGGATTATGCTAGCATAGAGCTAGCAAATCCCAAAAGCTCGGTCCAAACTTTGCCGTAGGGGCTAAGCATAGGCAGTACCAAGACGAAGGGTTATATGGCCAGGGGGACCCTACTTTGACCATGGATTGTGGAACAATGAAAAATTTACCCAGCTGGGGATTTTGGGAATGGATTATGCTAGCATAGAGCTAGCAAATCCCAAAAGCTCGGTCCAAACTTTGCCGTAGGGGCTAAGCATAGGCAGTACCAAGACGAAGGGTTATATGGCCAGGGGGACCCTACTTTGACCATGGATTGTGGAACAATGAAAAATTTACCCAGCTGGGGATTTTGGGAATGGATTATGCTAGCATAGAGCTAGCAAATCCCAAAAGCTCGGTCCAAACTTTGCCGTAGGGGCTAAGCATAGGCAGTACCAAGACGAAGGGTTATATGGCCAGGGGGACCCTACTTTGACCATGGATTGTGGAACAATGAAAAATTTACCCAGCTGGGGATTTTGGGAATGGATTATGCTAGCATAGAGCTAGCAAATCCCAAAAGCTCGGTCCAAACTTTGCCGTAGGGGCTAAGCATAGGCAGTACCAAGACGAAGGGTTATATGGCAAGGGGGACCCTACTTTGACCATGGATTGTGGAACAATGAAAAATTTACCCAGCTGGGGATTTTGGGAATGGATTATGCTAGCATAGAGCTAGCAAATCCCAAAAGCTCGGTCCAAACTTTGCCGTAGGGGCTAAGCATAGGCAGTACCAAGACGAAGGGTTATATGGCCAGGGGGACCCTACTTTGACCATGGATTGTGGAACAATTTTTACTTTTTTCTTGATTATCGGTCAAAGCTGGGTACCCTCGTCCGTCAGCCCCTACATCTTGGTACCCATATGGAATAAGCCCTACGGCAAAGTTTTGACCGAGCTTTTAGGATATGCTAGTACTATCCTAGCACTATCTAGCCCTTTAATCCCTTGCTGGATAAATTTTTACTTTTTTCTTGACAGTTGGTCAAACTCGGGTACCCTCGTCCATCTGCCCCTACATTTTGGTACCACTATGGAATGAGCCCTACGGCAAAGTTTGGACCGAGCTTTTGGGATATGCTTGTACTATCCTAACACTATCTAGCCCTTTAATCCCATGCTGGGTAAATTTTTACTTTTTTCTTGATAGCTGGTCAAACTTGGGTACCCTCGTCCGTCTGCCCCTAGATTTTGGTACCAATATGGAATGTTCTCTACGGCAAAGTTCGGACCAAGCTTTTGGGATATGCTTGTACTATCCCAACACTATCTAGCCCTTTAATCCCATGCTGGGTAAATTTTTACTTTTTTCTTGATAGCTGGTCAAACTTGGGTACCCTCGTCCGTCTGCCCCTACATTTTGGTACCCCTATGGAATGAGCCCTGCGGCAAAGTTTGGGGAGAGCTTTAAGGATATGCTAGTACTATCATAGCACTATTCAGTCCTTTAATCCCTATCTGGGTAAATTTTTACTTTTTTCATGATTGTTGGTCAAAGTTGGGAACCCTCGACCGTCTGTCCCTACATCTTGGTACCCATATGGAATGAGCCCTACGGCAAAGTTTGGACCGAGCTTTTGGGATATGCTAGTACTATCCTAGCACTATCCAGCCGTTTAATCCCCTGCTGGGTAAATTTTTACTTTTTTCTTGATTGTTGGTCAAAGATGGGAACCCTCGACCGTCTGCCCCTACATCTTGGTACCCATATGGAATGAGCCCTATGGCAAAGTTTGGACCGAGCTTTAAGGGTATGCTAGTACTATCCAAGCACTATTTAGTCCTTTAATCCCTATCTGGGTAAATTTTTACTTTTTTCTTGATTATCGGTCAAAGTTGGGTACCCTCGTCCGTCAGCCCCTACATCTTAGTACCCCTATGGAATGAGCCCTACGGCAAAGTTTTGACCGAGCTTTTAAGATATGCTAGTATTATCCTAGCACTATCCAATCCTTTAATCCCTAGCTGGGTAAATTTTTACTTTTTTCTTGATTGTTGGTCAAAGTTGGGAACCTCGTCCTTCTGCCGCTTCATCTTGGTACCCCTATGGAATGTTCCCTACGGCAAAGTTTGGACCGAGCTTTTGGGGTTTGCTAGTATTATCCTAGCACTATCCAGTCATTTAATCCCTAGCTGGGTAAATTTTTACTTTTTTCTTGATTGTTGGTCAAAGTTGGGTACCCTCGACCGTCTGCCCCTACATCTTGGTACCCATATGGAATGAGCCCTACGGCAAAGTTTTGAGAGAGCTTTTGGGATATGCTAGTACTATCCTAGCACAATCTAGCCCTTAAATCCCCTGCTGGGTAAATTTTTACTTTTTTCTTGATTGTTGGTCAAAGCTGGGTAACCTCGACCGTCTGCCCCTACATCTTGGTACCCATATGGAATGAGCACTATCCAGTTCTTTAATCACTAGCTGGGTAAATTTTAATTTTTTCTTCATTGTTGGTAAAAGTTCGGTACCCTCGTCCTTCTGACCCTACATTTTGGTACTTCCTGTTATTTATCATTTGGTTAGCTACTACTGGTTATTTTTCTGCATTGTTTCAATGTGTGTTAACTACAGTAGTAAAACACACCCAGCAAAACAATCACTTTTACCTTCAAAGAGAAATAATTCTATAATAAATTGACCCAATTACATTTTTAACAATAATTAATAAAGTTGAAAATTAAGAAAAAAATCCAAAAAGCACAGTTCTTAATTCCTACGTGGCTTTTTGGGTCTTCTTCAAACATTTCAGGGTAGATAGATCTTGGCATGCTGACCACTTTTATCTGTTTGCGGGAATTTCGATATGTGAGGCCGTTTTTGTGTTATTTGCAAAAAATGCAATTTACCTACCCCTATGGTCTATTTTTAGCCACGACAATTATATTTTTCCTTAAAAAAGTCAATATTTCGCATCATACACTAAAAAAAACCCACGCCATGCTGGACTTTTAGTGTCAGAACAGTTAAAGTTTGAAAAAGTTAACAGACGGACGGACGACAAAGATTAATGCTCGCATGACCCTTCAGTTCAGGTGAGCAAAAATGTGTATAGGAAAATTGTACGATATTGCGATTTTTTGGTTTTTAGATATTACCATTTTCGCGCGTTTTCTTATTGTTCGCTAGCTTATTGTTCGCTAGCTTGATTTTTGTTATTGTTCGCTGGCTTATTGTTCGCTAGCTTGAGTTTAGTATTTCCACAAGATAGCAAAGGTCAATTAGAATCTTTACTTAAGCTTATGTTTGAACTCGTTGTCTTTATCATAACTTTCATGTCAACATGGAGTTTTTTTCTATAGTATTTTACTCTGCTTGGTTCAACTCCATGGTACATTTGTATTGCTCAATAGATTTAATTCAATTGCTAATCCAGTGTGTCTCCCTGTCCATTTAATTCCTTTGTTTGCTAGCGTTGAACTATTGACCGGTGAATAGTTTCCAACTATTACCCCTTGACACAACGTTTTGCCTTTTGAAAGCCTGCATCCCATTATTTTTTACTATGGGAAAAAGCAATCGATGATGTACATAGAGAATCATGCGTTTTTACCGACTTAACGATACTCCATTGTTCTTGTAAATTTTCAGTTATTTCACAAACCACATGCCAGAACTTGAGAATCATAACTGTTTCACTGGGAGAAACCGTAAGCCTTCCGTGCAAGAACTCATCCGGAACCTCTTCAATTTGGAAACGAGAAAATGAAGTTCTGAGTGAGGGTTTTGACGTCAATCCGTCCATTCATAGCTCGGATAGATACAAAATCATAGGAGATTTCAGCTATGGAGAATACCATCTACAAATTACCAATGTTTCGAAGTTCGACTTGGTTGAGTATATGTGTGAGGTACAAATAAACAACAAGGCTGTTCAGAAGAGAATTATACTAAAATTAAAAGGTAAGGATAGAAAAAACTAACAAATATCCATTTAGACATCAAGAAACATCCCTGTATGCCATGTTTTGTAAATTTGTAAAAAAAGTTTAGAAAAAATGAGCTATTGCACTGAACAAACTATAAAGATATTAATTGATGTTTTTGCTGTTCGGGATTGTTTTTTATTTTATTTTAAAGCTTAATATTAAAGTCTCATATATATGGCAATCAGTTGTTAGGTAATAAAGTTAAACCATGATAAACCTATTCTGCAACAACTCTAGTGGCATCAGTGAGTGTTGATACTACACAAAACATGTTTCTAATTATTATTCATTTTAAATAAAAGATTTCCACATTGATCAGAGTTGCTCACCTACTCAAGTTTTTGTTTCAGCAACCTCGACCGCGGTCATGACAAGTTCAGCAGAGACTACACCTAGGGACAAGAAATGTATGTACAACATTGTAGATTGTCATGTTATCACACATATTCCAATCGAAACAACATGCATGTACAATTTCTAATTGGAATCTTTTTCGATCTCAAGACAACATTTGGATTTGCTGCATCTAGATAATAGGGTCAAATTATTTGAACTTGTTTCTAGAAAATTTCAAAATTTATGCAATCTTGATAATGACAACCAATTAATTTTTCTTTTAAGTAATGAATACCCCCAGAACCTGTCAGCCAATGCTAAATTCATTATAGACTGTTCAAATTAACAAGCATATGGTACATTTTATTATTCATATTTTTATATCTATATTGTCATGTTGAATGTGAATTCAATTACTACAATTGTTAATAATCTTTAATTGGTGTCTGTAAATCACGTTCTTTCCTCTGATATTTGTAAATCTCCCTTTGCTCCACGTGAGCTCCTGGTTTAGAAAATAAAATATGTTATGTTATGTTATGTAGTTCTAAGCTCCGTAGACTCATTTTTGCCAAGTACATATATGGTCTATTACAGTCGGAAGACCAGATGCGTAAACCAATGCTATTACAAACTGTTCATCAAAATAAAAAGCGATAAGTTAATTATTGCTTTACTTCAAAGCTGTACGATTTCCGCTAAATCCGGGAGATGAACATGAAAGGGGTCATACAATGAACATGAAATGATGATGAAGTGGTAGAAATGGGGATACAAGGCAAATCCGGTATGGTTCGACAGGGACCACAATTTAGCCTCCTGCAAGGAGATCCTACGGGTCCTACTCTTATCGAGCCCTGCAGCAGGGTTCTTTAACGTGCGCGGAACACGACATTTTCCCCACCACGGTGCACCACCATGGTTTGCAATCAGTTTTTCCGCATGATAGCATGCCGACCTGGCATTCATTATGACAGTGCTGCCCTATTCAGCCACCTTGGCACACATCCAGTCGCTTTGTGATGTCAGGTTTCTGAGCGCTCTAAGTGGACTTCTACCGACACTCTTAGACGCTGCTGCGGGCCTATCCGCCATCCGAGTCCAAAGGCAATTGAAATCAAGCACCTACACACGTACATTGTAACTAATTTGAAAATAGACGATAATGAGAATATTAGAAAGGTTTTTCAATCATTATACATAAAAAAAACACCATGACCGACTTATATGGAATATTTATTGAGCAAGTCTCTGAAGTTAGACAAAATAAAACAGAACATACATGTAGTATAAATGTTAAGTCTATGTTATCTTTTTTTTAAGCAATATCTACAACTGAAAATGACATAGGACCTGTCGTCTCCTCTTCCAGGGGCCATGGTAATTTTTTTTTTTAATTTAAAGTGTGTTACAACGCTCTATTTCCATTTGTAGCAAATAAACCATGCCATATAGACAATTTTCAGTCACATATTAAACAATCTTTGCAACCAAAAGTGTGAATAACAGCATGATCAGTTCTAGTAATGTGAGTTTATATCTCTATAAAATTGTTTTGGTATTTTTTTCCATATATAATATATGTGTCATCGTACCCATCAGGTTCAATTTGAGTGACTTTAGTTACCATAACCAACTTTGTGTGTACTTAACGGGGTACAAACTTTGCTCCTCTGTCTTACAGTAAATACAAATGGGTGATGTTTCATCCGTTTTAAGACTATGAACAAATGATCAAAATAAGCAAGACAGAAATGTAGGTCCATGTGCTCATTTTTTCTGCTATAAGCATTTTATAATTTTGGCGGGAAAAAGTTTTCCTAAATACAATTTCATAAAAAAGTGTGAAATGCATATCCAATGAACATGAAAAAGAGAATAGGGGTTTCATGGGCATAACAATTGCAAGCATAATAATTTGGCAAAATCTCAAAATATGAGGAAAAAACCTCCTGAAGTTAAATTTTGTTTTAATTTCTCATGAACTCGTCAAGGCTAAATGGGTGAACATAAGCTTTTTCAATCTTGAATGGCAAATTTGCATTTAAGTTTTAATGGTGACTCCTGTGACATAGAAAAAAAACATTTGAAAAAAAAAATAATCAAGACTGGTCGTTGTTTACTTACCATGACTGTATCAATCTAACAGGCGATTACTAGCCACTTCATTTGTATGTTTGTCTGGATATTTTAAAGTTGATCATCTCTGTTCTGTTATTTTGTTTTAACCTTCAATAAGCTACTATTCCATGCTGACATACACTCTTTTCAGACATTAGAACCAACACTTCTAAAACAGAAACACAGGAGGTCACAACTGAAGAAAGCATTTCAGGTAAGTCGGAACAATACTACTGCTTATTTAAAGGGTACAATAAAACCAAACCAAACCTGGAGCCTCGTATGTTCATTCATTTAAATAACAACAAAAATGAGAAAAAAAGCACACAAAAAATGCGACAAGATGCACAATCACCTAGCATGTAAGGTTATTGCTGCTTTCGTCATATAGATTACCCACCGAGTTACTCATGTTAGGTCAGGTGCGAAGTAAATAATACGCAAGTAAATAAAGAATGGAAGTTTAAGAGTACAAATTGGGTTTCCTGAAAAAAATTGTCTTTTACATTTAACGTTTTATATTAAGTAATCTGTATAAGTTGGAAGTTATAGTAAAATCTTTAAATTTGGTGTTTTTTGGTAGAAATATTGATAATTTGATAGTAACTCTAAACGTTAATATTTTACATTTTGACTTTTGTATTGTTTTTAAGCATTACAGCGATCAAATATGTCGGTTTTGTGTGATGATGTAATACTAAATCAATAGTTGTTTGAAGTGTTATGTTGGATTAAGAATCGATATGTTTGATTTTTTTACATCAGTCGATAAATGCTTCTTAGCTAGCTGTCAGTAACTGCGAGTGTTCTCAAGAGAGTTCCTTTACGTTTCGTTGTTCTCGTGTAGTTCTCTTGTCTTCGGTTCTCTCTTGGTGAATTGAGATTATATCGATTTGATTTTTCAAGTGTGTTATTTTTGTGCTTTGTACAAGATTAACAATAGGGGGAAGGTTGGGCCCAAAAAACCAGTTTAACCCCGCCACATTTTATAGGTGCCTGTCCTAAGCCAGGAATCCTTGTCAAAGCTTTTGTTTGTCCCTGTCAACTATCTGTTTTTTTTTTGGTTTTATGTCCAGAAATGGGTCTTTTGTTGATAATCTAGGGATTTGTTTGAATCTTATGTACTGTATTTTTAGTCTTGGGCCAATACAAGAAGAGCAGTGACCTTAGGTCATGTTGAAGACGGCTGGCTGTTTTCCATTGTGATTTTTTAAATTGCCGTTTCTTTAATGTTGGTTGTGTCGCGTACACTTATTCCACATCTCTTTATCGTCTATTGTTAGTAAATGGACAACGAATATAGTTTAATTTTAAAAAACATTGAATCTTTTTATAGATTTATTTTGTATTTAATTTTCATTTGTACATAGTCATGGTCCGGTTTTGTTAAAAATGTTTGTTTATTGTGTGTGTACTTAATAAAAGAAGTATGAGTGAATCTTTTCATTATTTTGTATAGACCTATCTTATATTAAAAAGCAAAATTATAAAACATAGAAAACTATTTAGATTGTACAATTCCTATATAGTGACAACACAAGAATTCGTGGTTACCAGCGAAGAAACGACCGAAGTCACAGAAAATGAAAGTTTTTTATCTGGTAAATATATTTTGATAATGAAATCGAAAGTTGAAATGAAAAACCTATCACCAACTTACGACTTGTGTTCGCGTTGTTGATTTCCGTTCGGTTGATTTTGTGTTTTGTGTTTTTTTCGTGCTGTTCTTGTTCGTGTTGACCGGTTTTGTCGTTGCCCTTTCAGACGTTTGACACTCGAATGCCCCATAGGTGCCCCTTTGCTTCTATCAATTCTATATACAGTTTAGTTATACATATACAACTCAAAAAGTTGCCAATGCATATTCGCACAATACAAACTCTTAGGCACACTACTTCTTACTGATCATTAAAAACTCCTCAACTTTACTGTATTCATATTTAAACCATTTATATTATACCATAAGAATACATGTTAAATCATATTATATTGCAAATGTTGCAATGAGTGTCCACTCACAATACCACTCTAAATAAAGTCCGAATACAACAAAATTTTTAGTAGTTGAATTCGCCTTTATAGAAACCAAAATTACATTAAAAATATAACCGAGTAAGGCTATATTTGCAGATTTATTTGTCTATTTTTTGTTTTGTTTTTCAGAATTATTTAGAAACGATAAGTTCATCTTTGGTTCGATCATTGGAGGATTTTTCACTCTGTTTTTGATTCTGTCAATATCGTGCAACATTTACATCAACCGGAAATGCAAGTCAGAAAACATGGAACTGACGATTAAACCGCCGAACGACGGGTTGCATAAAGCAGACGACTCCTCAACGTACGAATCCATACGTGACAGTGATTTATCGGCACAAAATACCACAAATGAAAAACCCCACAAAAGTTCAATTTCTTCTGACGAAAAATCGGACAACGTATCAGCGACAGAAAAACCATATTTGGAAATTATAGATGAACGCATATTGTCATATACCAACCCATACCAAGCAATATCTGAAGGTAGACAGGATTCAAACTATCACAAATATTTGAGTGTAGGTAATGTGCCGCGATTACAGGCCATTGCTTCTGCTGAGTACGAAGAGAACACGAGTGAAGCTCCTCCCGACTATTTGGACGTGATCCCAGGCTTGGCAGAAAGTGCGGAAATATCTACACCTCCAAATAGCAGGCGATCATCTGCTGATGAAAGCGATCAACTATCTACGAAAAGTAGTGAAAAAGAGAATTCTCACAGGCCCGATGGTCAAACTGGCGAAGACATTCCGACTTACAGTAAGGTAAATAAAGACCAAAAGATCTTGAATATCAATATAACATCTAGGGAACCAATAGAACATGAACACCCTATCTCTTTTGAGGAGTTGAACTTCTCGCCAAATTCTGCGGATGGTCAGAAGGAAAACCAAAGCAAAACCAAGAAAATGAAAGAAAAAAGCCCAACAAGTTTTGATTTAAAAGAAACTATTCATTCGGAAACCGAGAGCGATGCTGAATTCAATAAAGCCCAAAATGATGAAGATTGTTTTGAACATGGCGCCAAAGAAGAGGTCAGGTTGAGTTTGAGTTCAATAAACAACAAAGAGTTTGACAGTTCATCAGACGATAACAATGATATTATGTCAAAGCATGAAAGTTTTAAAGATGATGATGACCACTACCAAGATCTGCACAAAAACAATTTTGATGATGCTCACCAATATGAACCTTGCAGCAACCCATTAAGTTGGAATATTTTGTAATAGTCAACTTTCGCCTTCATCAACCATAATGTTTGTAAATTTATATGATTTTTCATTATCAATATGTACTTAAATTGATTTCTGTTCATAATGTTAATAACCTCACGATATATATATATTCGGCTTTAACATTTCATATAATGATAAAATGATACATTTAAATAACATTTATATAAATACAGCTATTTCAACCAGTTTGTATGTATTCAGAATTTATATCATAAAATCTGGGAAGTACAGCAAATGATGTATTTTTCCCATTCTATTAACATAAAAAATATAATTACTCATTCATCTATTGAGGAAACAAAGTACACATCTCAATTGTTTTTAGTTTTGTTTTATCAATAATAAACTGTTAAATTAAAACAATGATTATTTCCTTGTGACCCCAAATTTTACTTGTTGTAGTGCAAAAGGCACTCTGAATTCAATTTTCTAAAGTTTTTAGTTTATTATCATTGTTTTTTTTTGTATAATGCTTCATGCTTACGTCGGAAATTGCACTTTTGTTCTTATTTAATTAAAATTGATAGACGTCTTCTGAACATATATATTTAATACTTCATGATTTTGGGTAAATATTGTTTTAAGCGAGTAACTCGGTGGGTATTACGTGTACTTTTATTTCTACAGAAACGAAATGAAAATCGATTATAACGCATTTCAAGTAATCGCACGGACAAAAAAGGAAAGAGGCTTATGAAATGTTTATATTATTGTTTATGACAACGTTTAAGAGAGAAAACCAGAAAAGGCATACAGAACAAATTGTACTGATATTTCACTAATGACAAAATATATGCAGCTATGGGGAATGGCTATGAATATAAAAGTTGAGGTCTAATGAGGAATCATATGTATCCTCTAAGCACAAAGTACAAATTGAGTTTCTTAAACTGGTGTGATAACGATCAACCCATATTGTAGCAATCAAAGTGAACAACTTCCACATTGTAATGAAATCAAGCACCAATTGATGTAAAATGATACTTCTATATAAATACCATTATTTTCTTATATTTTACAGAATTGGAAGGTTTGAAGCCTATTACGATTTATATTATAGTGTGTTTGATTTTTACATTCCTAACATTTATTGGAACTTGTATTGTATCTTTGGTTATAAAATATCGAACATGAAACCATACTTTAAATAAATGAAAAATATCATTTGTGTTCAAATAGTACTTTACCTGTGCATTGATGCTCTCAACTAAAATATGTAGACATAAATTATTTTTTCTATTTATGAAAATGAATTCAAAAAAGACCAAAACACAAGTTTGAAAGTGCCGGATCAACTACATTTGTTTTCAAATCTAGATTAAGTTATTCGTTGCATATCTTATGCTAATTGTATATATGTAATTTTATTTCTTTGTAAAACACAAGTTTGTGCTTTTGCTGTTTTTATGGAATGTCATTACTGTCAGTTTTGTCTTCATAGTAGAATTTAATTTTGAAAATCGTCTATTATTTTCTATAATGATAATTGAAGGTGTTGGATCGTTATTATGTATAACCTGTGTTTGAAATCATAATTGTCATTGCATCCAAGGATCTTGTATTACTTTAAATAAAAAAAAGTATAATGTCAAATGTCTTTATGCAATATGAGTGATAGTATATATATTCATAGTATAATAATTACATTTACTGTGCATATAATTGAAATACAGTATTATTCTATTGTTTATTGACACCTTGAATCGTCTTTCATACCTCGATGAAATGTCACTTGAATCACGTGGTCGTAGCCGGGTCATGACCTTACTGTACGCACAACTAAAATTTGTTCTTATCCAGGTAAATTCTCACAACTTGAATTTGCATTTGGATATTGCGCAAATATAAAATACACGAACGTGCAGCACAAAACAAAACGAATAATCAGAAACAAATTAAAAACATAAAAATGTAATTATAAGAATTGAATGTTTGTATTTTGATGTTTCATAGGGTTGTAAAACCGTCGACCGGTCGCACATTTAGCGCGCTTCATTCAAAATGTGCTACGGTCAACGGTTTTACACGCCAATGAAACATCGCAATACAAACATTCAATTCTTAAATGAAGTATTAAAGTCATAATAGTTGATACACAGGGATATCAATATTTTGTTAGAGTCAATATGCGGTACCAGTACTATTTTTTTTTCGGTACCGCACATTGACTCTTTTAACAAAATATTTGATAAGGGAGCTAGTCTCTGTGGTTGATATATATTTAAATCCAAATACTGATCACATTTACCTATGTATAGCATTGAACATTATTAAAGCGTTCAATTTTATAAATGTTATCTCTTGTTTTAAAGAGAAATTTTACACCTAAAAGATATTCCTTAATAGGTCTTTTAAAGTTTTAGAAGTAACCTTATCCATTTAAGCTTGCATTTAATCAAAAGTCTTTTCACAAAATATTTTACGGTTTATAAATGCCGGTTCATATTTCTTTAACCATTATAGATTACACTCTACCGATTTGTTTTCTGTCTAAAACCATTCAACGTTTAACAAATAAAAATTCAAAATGGAAAACGAGGACAGACAGAAAAACATCCACGGGATGACGTTTAACGGTCTTGGCCCAGGATCAAAGCTTAGACGACGGGATATTGCCAAATTAGTTATATGTAAGATATGTGAGCAATCAATGACTAAACCAAAGTGTTTAAGTTGTATGCATTCATTCTGTGCGAAATGTTTGTCGGGCTATCTTATCAAATTGGCAGAAGGAGCCAAAAATACGCCACACAATTTTAAATGTCCGTCATGTCAAGCTGATAATCGTATCCCGGAGACTTCTGAACCGGTCCAAGACTGGGTTCGTTTTATTTCCTCTAGTGCTTTGATTACATTTCTTTTAGAGAAGATGGCATTGGAGAACACAAAGAGATGTGATCCGTGTGGCAGAGGTGACAAGGAAACCGAAGGCAGACATTGGTGTAAGGACTGTGGCGAAACCTTATGCGATTCGTGTGCAAATTATCACACCAAGGTAAAAGCATTGATGGATCATAAAATAGTTACTTTGGAAGAAATGCGAAAACAACCGGCCAGTACACCAGATACGGAAGAATTATGTTCCAAGCATAGCGGGAAGTATATCGAAGCGTTCTGTGAGGATCATGACGTCATATGCTGCGTTCAATGTATCACAGAAGATCATAGACAGTGTAACACGATTAAAACGATTGACAATATGGCACAAGGAATAAAAACTAAACTGGAACCTTTATTGTTTAGACTTGAAGAAATAGAAAAGCAAGCAGTTTCTGTAGTGGAAAATAGGAAAACAAACATGGATGATCTGGAAAAACAAAAAGAGGACATTTTGACAGAGGTGAACAAAGCTAGAGAAGACATTCAAAGGCACTTCGAAGCCATCGAAAGCAAACTTAAGAAGGAAGTTTATCAAACCCACGAAACATTAAGCGAGGAACTGCAATTACAAGCAAGAAACTTCGATTATATTTACCACAACTGTAACAATGGAAAAAAGATACTTTCTGCTTCACTATCGTATGGTTCAGATAGGGATACATTTCTAGCTGCTTATAAGCTTCGCAAGCAGTGCGAGAACCACGAAACGTACATAAGGACACAAAGTGAAAATATTCTGCATCACGATTACAGCTTGCACATGAACGAAATCATCAAAGAATTTACCGACAAAGTCCGTGAAATGGGAACGGTATCGACAGAGGAAAAGCCGACCAACATTCTTCCGTCTTTCTTTAGAGACATGTGGGCTAGCAAATTAGTAGACATGTCCGGGAAATCATTTTCTGACACGTCACGTTCATGGTTTACTGGTGGCATATTTATAGACAATGGTCTGCTCGTTTTGTCAGATTACAGAAACAGGAAGCTGAAATGTTTCAAGGCTGACTTGATGACCAATGAGTTGGTTCTAGATGATAACCCGTGGGACATATGTTTCCTGGAGCATGGTTTGGATGGGGATTTGATTCTCGTTACCTTCCCCAATGACACAGTTATCAAGACTGTTAAAATTGATTCAGGAGGTAAAATGGTTCTGGTTGATAAAGAGTATGAAATAGGACCAGGGGGACATGGTTTACACATACATGACTCAAACGTCTACATTGCATGCTCTAATGAAATTCGCATGCTTAGCATGAAAACAGGCGAGGTCTCTACGATGGATATCGGCAATCGTGGAGCCAGGTATGTCATCCTCACAAGGAAATTTGGAATTAGTTATACCACAAAGGCATCCGTGACGTCACACGATCGGAAGGGAAGAGAAACTTTTCGATACAAATCCGAGGATCTCCGATCTCCCCGAGGTATTTCAGAAGATAGCGAGGGAAATATTTACGTATGTGCTATTGACTCAAACAATATACACCAACTATCCTCAAACGGTGAATTAGTTAAAATACTTCTTTCTAGCAAAGATGGAATCAACAACCCTTACCATTTACGGTTCGAGAAAACCACTACTCGTTTCTTCGTGACTGAAATGGATTCAGACGTTGTGAAAATATATGAACTAGTTACAAACTGGCAGTAGAGAGACACTATGGATTAAATATCGAAAAAAAACGGTTAATATATATGAAACAAGTTATAAATGTTCATTGACTACAAGTACTTTGCTCAAGCTTTCCTTAGTAAATAAAGGCAAACTGCCACCGTGTTCTTAGAGTTTAATAAAAGTAAACACCAATCATCGTCATGCATGAGAAAAAATGGGATGATTATCTTAGTACAACGTACAGACAATGTTGTTATATCTTATGCTAAAATTAATAGGGACTAGAAGGCACACGCGAATTCGCGGGGAAAGTTGCCTCAACATTTCCATCGATATAGACCTGGGAAATCAAGTCAATAATTGATATTAAAAACCTGAATACTGACAAAAATGGGTTAACATGTATACAGATGCACATAGAATTTTCTTTTTGTTGGTCACCAAGTAGTGTTTCCGTCCATTTCAATATTTCAAGTAGTCTTCAGCATTCAATGTTCCCTTTTTTTACCACAACACCTCCCGATATATTTCTCATCATATTATGTTCTTTTATTATCTCCTTAATGTCTATCGCCCATATATAACCCATATTGTGCATCTAACAGACTCACTAAAACATCGTAATGTACCACTGGTTGCTCATTTACCCGTACCCGTACTGTTTTTTATTTTGCCTAACAAAAATTAAAGGGTGGTTAATTTATGTGCAACGTTTTCGACGGTTTATTTTTGGATGTTTTTGTGATTTTTTTTCACATTTTCTTGTATAGACCTGGATGTACGTGCTCTGTTTTTGTCTGTACATATCTCTAGTGCCTCCTTTGCCACTCTTATTAAGGTTCATGGTTACACTTCGAATAAAATGGTAGATATTTTACCTATTTTTCTAGTCTATGTACGGCTTAAACGACACATAGATACACGAAATAAAGCGTAGCAGCGTCTAGATATAAAAATCGCCGATCATTTTCCCTTCCAGTTTACTAGATTACTTTTGTTGTTTTCTCTATTCATTTTCTTTCCGTTCATATTATACCATAAATAAACCATGAATTACCCCTAAATAACCTCCCACAAAACCGATTGTGAGTAGATTTAATAGCACCAATAATGAAATTTCCTAGCACGTGGAGGCCAAATGACAGGGCATTGTTGATATTTGGCTAAATTAGGATGAAATGAAAAACGCAAAGAAAATGCCCCGGTAAAACGAACCAAGTGTGCACGTACAAAATAGTAAAAGTTTGTGCAAAAATTATTTATCTAGACGCTGCTACGCCTTATTAAGCAATAGAATGTGTAGTTTAGGCCCCACATAGACTGAAAAAAGACGTTAAATATCAGTCATTTTTTCCTAAGTGTAAAGATGAACCTTAAACATATAAAATAGAGGATGAGGTAAACACCAACTAACTCAGTCACTCATTAAAACATTATTGAAGCCCTGTTTTGCTCATTTACCCGTACCGGTACAGTTTTTTTTTTTCATTTTGCCTAACATTAAAAATGAACCATAAAATTCTCATTATCATTTCAATTCAAGTCATGTTCTTTTTATCATTTCCTTAATGTTCATGGATATTATGTAACCCCTTCAATTTTGCCTAACATTAAAATGAAACATATAATATTAATGATATAAACAAAATAAGAATGAAATAAGATAAATTAATTAATCATGTTTATTTGGCTGTACAATGTTTACAATGTTTAAATCTCTGCATCATGTATTGAGCATGCGTGACAGCTTATTATACCCCCGTCACACTGGGACGAAGACCACCAAGTTCTTAGTACGTTCTTAGAACGCAATGCAAGCGGGATAGAAATATTGCTCCTAGGTTTTCAATACGACTTTTCTACGTCCTTCAAGTTTACAACCAAGTTCATCTTGGACTATCAAGTTTTTACTACGTGTCTTCTATGTTCAGCACGTTTTCACTACGTGTCTTCTACGTTCATCACGTCTTCATTACGTTCCAACTACGTTTTTGCTGCGACTGTACTGCGACTAGCTCGTTTGCAATACGTCTGTAGAAAGTTTGCGACAGTGTTAAAACAAAGACAGCAATATCACCTCCGCGCATACGTTCGATGTATGATTTTTATCATGGTCAGCTCTACAAACCTCTCAAAAAACTGCAAAACGCATCATTTACCCACCCTTAGCCACCTATATTTGACAAACTAATTTAATGTATAAATTGCATAAGTTGTGTTTCACAATCGTGGTTCAATATTGTGTTTATGTTGCACACGGATTCTAAAATCGCAATGAAAAGGGAAAGTTTAGTGCCAAAAAACCTGGTTATCTCGGGTTATTATTCAGCCTGTACTATCATAAGGCATGAACTAGTCTTTTATATAGTAAAACTTACGGTGACAAATATCAAAGTCTTTTGTGGTTTAAAAAACTTTCTTAATTGTCCATGCACTTGAAGTCGACACGAGGCGATGCTTCATTTGTGTTATTTAAACCAGAAGATTTTAGTTATTTTGTTTATTTTGTTTTTGTTTTTTGGTATTGTTGCCGTACAACTTTTTTCTTAAGCGTCTCTTATTGCCCTTTTTTATTTTTTCCAAATTTTGCACTTTTTCAACCAATATCTTGAAAACTATACAAAAATTTAAATTGTATATGGTTAAGCACATCAAGATCTACAAAAGATGTAACAGAGACGGTTCCTTTGGTATTTTCCCAGCTTTTTGTTCAACTTTTCAAAAATCTTCTTCTCTGAAACCGCTTGGTCAAATGAAATAAAACTTGGTAGGGTTGTTCTGTTGTATGTCCTCTACATAATTATTTCGTTCGAAATTTTGATTCGACAAAAGACATGGCCGCCATTGCTAAAAATAGAACATAAGGGTAAATTGCAGTTTTTTGCTAATTGCTCAAAATTGGTTACAAATATTCAAATTCTGTCTTGGGTATTAGTGATCAGCACATCAAGATTTACCTGCCCTGAACTTTTTAAGAAAATTTGACAATGATTGTAGGAGTTATTGCCCTTTTTCTTGTTTTTTTTCTTCTTCAAATTTTGCTGTTTTTAGAACAATGTCTTGAAACTGTGAAAAGTATACAAGATATTTGAAAATTGCATATGGTTAAGCACATAAAGATTTAAAAAATATGTAATGGGGTCAAAGTTGTAAGACCTTTCTTGATAGGAGTTGTTTCCCTTTTAGAACGTTAAAATTTATCAGTTCCTTTGTAAAAAAATATCCAGCTTATAAGTATCATCCAATACAAGGTGAGCGATTCAGGCTCCTGGGAGCCTCTAGTTAATCAATACATCATTTTCTTTCAATGTGCCGATGCCAAAGATGAATGCACGCGTACGTCGACGCACGTAAACTTTGACTCAATTTTCAAATTTCAATTTTTGTGTTTGCTCTCCCTTTGCAAGAGTTTAACCAATATGAGATGAAGAGAAGAAAAAATCACAGGAAGTGAAAATTTTCAGTTTTGTAACAATTTATTTTCCTCATAATTTTAAACTTTTTGAAATAAAAAAAATATGCTTTCTTCTTTCTGATGCAGTTACTTATCGTTTCAGTTGCTTTGATTAATGAATGTGAAATTAGAATTTAGGTGAAGTACCCGCTGACTAGGCTGGTGATTTCCTCAAGAACAACAGCAGTTATCGACTCATTCATTAAAAAATACAAAATATTCACTCAAAAATACAAAATCCTTAAAGTGTGAAATAAAACAAAATATTAAACAATAACAACACAACGTTGTAGGGAGACATAGCTGCTGCGTGAACTGCTTTATTGCAAACATGAATGAAATGGTTTAAGATTAGAATCGATCATTTTTGAAGCCTCTATTTGTTCATATGTTCTTTATTCTGTATACATTTTTGAAATGTTATGTATTTTCTATGGTTTCATTTCCTTTTGTAAATGCTGTAATGGAAGTCCACATCTTTTCAAATATTCCACCCTTCCTCGGATTCGGCATTCCAACAATAAGTGAACAATTTAACCCGTATTTTATAAAACACTCCTCGGCAGCATTGAAGTTAAACGAGACATTCGCTCTTATATCAAAATGTATCACGCCAGGGATTTTAGAAGCCACCATTCCAAATAGATAAACATCGTCCACCCAAAAGAACGGTGACATATATGTAGCCGTGTATAATAGAGGAACTAAGTTAATAGACATAAAAACAGACGGTCCTAAACAGGAAGTGTATGGATAATGTGACATGCGCTTTAATTGGTCCTTGTGGATGTACCATTTGTCTGTATCCAGTCGCTGAATTGGATAAATACCGGGCTCTACCCGATCACAGACTAAATTTCTTTGAGTTCTATCTCTCAGAAAAGACAGACGTTGGAACACACGAAAAAAATTAACAAAAACATCATCGTCCATTTTTAATGCAAATTCAGCATTTAAACAGAACTCTGAAATCCATTTTAAACCCATCACTCCTTTGTTGGTTAAATTCTTATATGAATCTAGAAATGAACCTTGAACAATATCCCGGTATATGAGATTTTCTTGCTCAATCTGATCTTGTAACGATGAGTTTTGTACACGTCCTAAAAGGTAGACAACTCTTACAACTTCCGGTGTATACGCAGACACATTTAGGAATGTCTGTCTTAGATTATTCCGCCGGACATAGTTGTCTGGTGAGGAGTAGACAATTACGATACATGTTATTTTTTCAACCTCTCGGCACAAGTGTTGGTTGTTAATTTGATACGGTTGTTTCAATGCTACAGGGTAGCTGGTTTCAATTCGAATTGTTCTCGTGGTTGCAATGAACGTTGCATTTGACGGTAATTCTGGCTCAACTCTGCTAATGACATAAAATCCTCCACTCGCAAATATGACATAAAGAATGCACAATATTAAAACAAGTAAAAGATACTGAAGACAATATTGGTTGATAGCCATAGCCCACAAAACAATTCTGTTCATAGGTGTTACTTCATTACAAAGTCTAAAAAATAATAATGGAAGGTAAAGTTACAATCAACCAGTGTCAGGATATTTTGAAATCGACATAACAACAAAGAAACGATTTAAATAATGACAAAATACTCACAAAAAAACTGAGAAAATGTAACCGTTTTCAAATGCTAAACAAGTTTCAATCTGGGGGGAAACTATAAAAAGTGATTTGATTTCGGAGATGTAAAAAAATCGGTTTTTTTAGTTCCGTTTAAATGGAAAACAAAAAGTTACATGAACATATTATAAAATAGGAAAGTGATATTACATATCTTTAATATGGTTATATGCTGTATATGCATTTTTCAAGGAGTAACCTCTCATCAGCAGCATTTGAATTTTTATTGAAGGAAAAGTACAAACAGACAGTCAGCCTACCAGTATATAATAAGTGAGTACTTACTCAGTATATATGTTGCACAACTTAAGTCAATGAACTTCTAAGCTTCATTCCAAAATTGAAGGTAAAACTTTGGTTTAAGATGTATAAATCATGAATTAGAACTTAATTCCGTTCTATTATTTGTTATGAAAAGACGCACCTATTATAGAATCAGGAGTCGATAAGTTCTGATAAGGGTTCAATAGTATCTCAGTGATTCAACAAAATGTTTTGTATCTGTATCTTTAGTTTGATGAAATCTGTTGACAGCAATAAATAAATGCTTTAAATTTATTTGTATTTATGTGTTGATGGCCCGGTATGACTTCATTTTGAAGAATAAGTTGGTTTAAAAAAAGATGAACTCGACCCCATTAACTTAAATACCTGTAATATATTTGTGAACAAATTTCCCTATTCTTTCTAGAGATCATTAGTGCAAATGGTTGCAAAAAATGAGGCGGTCCTTTGAAGTGAACAACTCATTTTAACAGTAATTCTGGTGCACAATACCCGTGCACTAGTACAGTTAGATAAGAGTACAGTGTGCCCGACAGGGGCCGTTTCACCAACCCTGTTTTAGTAAATTACATAAAAATGCAGAAAACAAGTGATAACGGAGAGTCAACATCTTTTTGTTTCAAAATAGATTAGCACTTCTATCTATATTTCATTTTACATTGCAGACCCATCAAATTTATTATAAACTGATTGAAAAATGATTTTACTTTTTCTGTGACCTGAATGTTTGAAAATGCGATGCTCTTTATGTAAAGGATATATTCAATACTTAACAGCTGAAAACGACTGTAAATTCTTATCTCAATCTTGGACAGTGTATTGTATGCGTATACATGTCTTTGCAAACACAGTCCATTCACATAACAATCCTCGATAATGTGACTATCTGCAGCTCATATATCCCAAAGTTTCTCAATGTAAATAGACAATTTTGTTTGCTGTTGTAAAATTACAAATACCAAAACGCGGGTATAAACGGTTAATTTGGATATGCTATATATCGATATTTCAAGCAGTAACCTTTCATCAGTAGCACTTAAATCAAAACATTGGAGGTCAAATTCAAAAACTGTTGAAAACGAAAAGTACTCAAAACCAAAACGTTCGAACAAGGACGCCAAATCCAGCACCGAGGGTATCTACCATGTGCATTACAAGGAAGGAAACCTGGTGTTTTAAACAATTTTGAATTAAAACAAGAGGCTCCCAGGAGCCTGAATCGCTCACCTGAACTACACAGATACATATATTTTGTAGATATTATTGTGCTTTATATGCGATTTAAATTTCTGAAATAACTTGGTTAGTTTTCAAGTTATTGGGCTTAATAAGTGCAAAATTTAGAAAAAAATTGAAAAAAGGGCAATAACTCCCACATCAGCAGTCAGTTCTTTTCCTAAATTTCAGGATAGGTACTTAATATGCTGATCACTTTCGATTTTTGCACTATTTTGATATCTGAAACCATTTTTGAGTTATTAGCAAAAAAATGAAATTTACGCCCTATGTTCTATTTTTAGCCATGGCAGCCATGTTATACCCCCACTCGTAAGAGAGGGGGCTATATTGCAATCACCTTGTCCGTCCGTCCGTCTGTCCGTCTGTCTGTCCGTCCGGTTATATTTCTCTGCTTCTACTGGATGGATTGGTTTCAAATTTGGTACACAGCTTCAGCACGATGAGTTATACCGTGCCTCCCCTTTCCAGGTCTGTCCATCATCTACTTCCTGTTTTCCGAGCCGACTTAGACTTTTTTAGGGTTAAAAATTTGAAAGGTGAAATTTTTCGTTACAGAATTCTCGGCTTCTACTGGATGGATTGGTTTCAAATTTGGTACACAGCTTCAGCATGATAAGTTATACCGTGCCTCCCCTTTCCAGGTCGGTCCATAATCTACTTCCTGTTTTCCGAGCCGACTTAGATTTTTTAGGGTAAACAATTTGAAAAATGTGAAATTTTTCGTAACAGAATTCTCGGCTTCTACTGGATGGATTGGTTTCAAATTTGGTACACAGCTTCAGCATGATAAGTTATACCGTGCCTCCCCTTTCCAGGTCAGTCCATAATCTACTTCCTGTTTTCCGAGCCGACTTAGATTTTTTAGGGTAAACAATTTGAAATGTGAAATTTTTCGTAACAGATTTCTCGGCTTCTACTGGATGGATTGGTTTCAAATTCGGTACACAGCTTCAGCATGATAAGTTATACCGTGCCTCCCCTTTCCAGGTCAGTCCATCATCTACTTCCTGTTTTCAGAGCCTACTTAGACTTTTTATGGGTCAAAAGTAGACAATTTTTCGTAACAGATTTCTTAGCTTCTACAGAAGGGACTGATTTCAAATTAGGTATACAGCTTTAGCATGATGAGTTGTACCGTGTCTTCCCTTTCCAGGTCAGTCTGTCATCTACTTCCTGTTTTCTGAATGGTCGAGTGGGGGTATGCTTAGCACGACTTAGTGCAACCCCTTGTTTTTTTACGAATCAAACATATGAACGATAGAGTTGTAGCATATAAGCTATTAAACAAGTGTGCCAAGTTAAGATGCAGTTGGTCTTACGGTGTAGGACAAGTTAATCTTTAAAATTCAGGGGAAAAATAATGAAAAATGGTAAATTTTGTTGTTTTAAGGACAATAACTCCTAATAGAAATGGTCCTACAGCTTTGACCTAAATAAATGAAATGTAGATCTTGATGTGCTTGATTATATGCAATTTAAAATTTTGAAATATCTTGTATAGTTGTCAAGATATATAGCTAAATAAGTGAAAAATTTTTAAAAAATCCAGAAAAAGGGCAATAACTCCTACATCAATTGTTGGATCTTCTTGAAACTTTCAGAGCAGGTAGATCTTGAGATGCTGATCACTTTTGTCTCCCATCAGAATTTTGATATCTGTAATCATTTTTGAGTTATTAGCAAAAAACTGCAATTTACCCCTATGTTCTATTTTTAGCCATGGCGGCCATATTTTTTGACGAATCAAAAATCTGAACGATAAGCTTGTAGCATTTATGCTATTTAACAACTGTGCCAAGTTTGGTTGAAGTTGGATGTATGGTGTCAGACAAGTTAATCTTTGAAATTCAGGGAAAAAGTAATGAAAAATGGTAAATTTTGACGCTTTAAGGGCCATAATTCCCAAAAGGAATGGTTCCACAGCTTTGACCTAATTACATGAAATGTAGATCTTAATGTGCTTCATCAGATGCAATTTGAATTTTTAAAATATCTCGTATAGTTTTTAAGATATAGGGCTAAATAAGTCCAAAATTTTGAAAAAAATCCAGAAAAAGGGCAATAACTCCTACATCGGTTGTTGGATCTTCTTGAAAATTTCGGGGCAGGTAGATCTTGAGGTGCTGATCACCTTTACCCATGCCAGAATTTTGATATCTGTCACCGTTTTTAAGTTATTTGCAAAAAAATGTATTTGACCCCCCTGTTCTATTTTTAGTAACAACAGCCATGTTTTTTGACGTATCAAAAATCCCAACGCAAACTTTTTGCACAATACCCTAAGGAACAACCATATCAAGTTTGACTGAATTTGGCCAAGCAGTTTCAGAGAAGAAGATGTTTGAAAAAAGCTAACGGACGACGGACGACGGACGCAAAGTGATGGCAATAGCTCACATGACCCTTGGGGTCAGGTGAGCTAAAAAAACGGATATTTCAGCGACAGAAATACTAGAAATTTAATGGTTAATCGTGTCAGACAAGTCTGACGACCAGACTTGTGATTACCTTTGGGGACCTCTGGTCCACCAGCAGCAGTTATCCCCCAGTGGTTTCAAAATTACAAATACCAAAACGCGGGTATAAACGGTTCATTTGGATATGCTATATACCGATATTTCAAAGAGTAACCTCTCATCATTTGCATTTACTTAGTAAATCAAAACATTGGAAGGTCAAAGTCAGTGTTAGAGGTGCTGTTGAACAAATGAAAACCAAACTGACGGCAATATAAATCAACCAGACATTAAAACAATGGTTTGAAAAGGCTTCCATTGTGGACATTTTTAAATGTCTGGTTTATTCCACATCTCATTGTCGTCTTTTCTAAAGACCATCGCGACAGTCATATAAGATACTCAAGACAAGAAAATAAACAACGATCCCACTTTAATTGATCAATCACATTCTAATGCGATAAATAATCTATTGAGTAGCAAAAAAGGTTGAACTACTACATGTACTGTTGTGTACTGTTGCTACATTTATTTTAAAATATACTTTCAAACAGTTTTTATACCATAACAATTCCAATATGTGTTGTCATTTTGTATTGTACAATTCTAAATCGAAATAAGACATAAACAATAATAGTAATAAAAACAATTACATATTTTGTAGATCTTGGTGTGTTTAACAATATGCAATTTAAAATTCTCATATATCTTGTATAGTTTTTAGTATATTGAGGTCAATAAGTGCAAATTTTGAAAAGTAAAAAAAAAGCTATATCTTCTACATGAATGGTTAGATCTTCTTCTAATTTTCATAGCAGGTACATTGTAGAATGTGAGGTGCTGAAAACTTAAATCCCATAAGATTTGTTTTATATCTGTCACCGTTTTTGCGTTATTACATGATTAGGAAAAAAATACAAGTTACCCTAAGTTCTATTTTAGTAACAGAAGCCATGTTAATGAACATATCTAAATTCCAAAGGATAGTTTTTTTTATTTCAATTAAACCTTTATTATCAGATGCGTTAACGATTTTAGAAGCTGTAAAAAATTGTCAATTTAGACGTTCTAAGGTGAATAACTCCTTAAAGGAATAGTTCTACAACTTTGACCCTGCTACAATAGTGGATCTTTACGTACTTTATAATATGCAATTAAAAATTTCTGAAATATCTTCTATTGTTTTCAAGATATTGAGCTTAGTAAGTGCAAAATATTTTGGGAAAAAATCAAGAACAAGAGGCTCTCAGGAGCCTGAATCGCTCATCTGACATATGTGCCTGAAGTATAGGTTATTAGGCAAAATCTATCTGACATTGAAAGGGTCATAAGTATAATAAGGGGTTCATCTGACAATATGGTTTAACTGAATGTAGTAATGATTGTACAGAGTAATATTTTAGCAATTGAAACCTTCTAATAATTTTTTTCCCTTCAACATTCTAAGAGGAATAACCTTTAAAATGAACAGTATTACAATATTGACCTTCTTTAATGCATATTTTAAATCCGGCCTGAAATATTACGATTGTTGTTATTCTAGAAATGGTGTCAATCAAATGTGGATCCTGAAGAATTCGAAAGAACTAATTAAGATTCTTAACTCTAAATCAGTTTCATCTTGTAACAGCATCAAAACATTCGATTTCTCCACACTTTACACTTCTATTCCACATGAACAACTGAAATCGCGATTGGCACAGCTGATTTAACGCAGCTTTTTCAAATAGAATGGAAAACGCAGGTACAAATTTCTTGTAGTCGATTATACCAAGACTTACTTTGTCATCAATGAGTCTAAGAAAAAGAACAAATTTACAGAAGACTAAATAATCGACATGCTCAACTTTCTTATTGACAACATATTTGTTCAGTTTGGTGGACGTGTTTTTCAGCAAACAATAGGGATTCCAATGGGCACTAATTGTGCATCTTTGCTTGCTGATTTGTTTCTTCATTCATATGAAGCAGACTTCTTACAATCTCTTCTAGACAAAAAAGACCGTAGACTAGTTCTCTCTTTCAACCTCACGTTCCGTTATATTGATGATGTCCTTTCACTAAACAATTCTCGATTTGGTGACTTTCTCCATCTCATATATCCCAAGGAGCTTGAGATAAAGGACACAACGGATTCTAGGAAGTCTGCTTCATATTTAGATCTACATATAGAATTTGACTCACAAGGAAGACTTTCAACAAGGCTCTATTACAAACGGGATGACTTCAACTTTCCAATCGTCAACTTTCCCTTCTTGTGTAGCAACATTCCGTCCACTCCAGCTTATGGAGTTTACGTATCTCAATTGATTCGTTACTCCAGAGCGTGCGGGACTTACATCGATTTCCTTAGCAGAGCGACACGTCTGACGCAAAAATTGCTCACACAGGGTTATGTTGCTCCTCGGTTGCTGTCTTCACTCAAGAAATTTTACGGAAGACATCATGCACTTATAGACAAATATGGGATTTCGATCTCTCAGATGAGTGCAGATGTTGGTTTGTCATAGGGTGTTGTTTTGTCTTCCTTTACCGGATTTGACACGCTGAATGGACTATTGGCAACGCGACGGGTGTGCTATAGCAAGCAGGAACTGCTTACTCTTCCGGAGCACCTGAGTTCACTCTTGTTTCGACTGGAGTTCGCGTTGTTAATTGATATTCAGTTATTTTGTGTTTCCATGTTTTACATGTCTGTTTTTGTTCCGTTCTTGTTGGTGTTTACTGGTTTTGTTCTGCCCTTTCGGACTTTTGATATTCGGATACCCCATTGGTACCTCTGCTTCTTATAGATCATGATGTGCTTAAAAAATTGCAATTTACATTTCTTAAATATCCCATATCTATTTAAAGATATTGAGCTTAAAACATTTTGTAAGTGCAAAATTGATAACAAATTAAGATAAGAGGGCATTAACTCTTTAATGGGTTGTTGGATCTTTTTCATATTTCAGGGCTGGTTGATCATGACGTGTTGATCACTTTTGTTCTCCATCAGAATTGAAAAGAAAGAAGAAAAGAGGCACCAATGGGGCATTTGAGTGTTTCACTTATTAGCAAAAACTTCAGTTTACCCCAATGTTCTATTTTTGGCCACAGCGGCCATGTTTTACAACCAATCAAAAATCCCCACATCAGTTCTATACTCATAATGCTTATAAATAACCATAATAAGTTTGGTTTCAATTGAACTCGTTGTGTCAGATGAGTAATGTTATCAGGAAATGCTGTGAAAATGCTAAATTTTGACGTTCTTACGACAATAATTCCTAAAAGGAAAGTTCCTACAACGTTGACCTTATTGCATATTTTGTATATCCTGATATGCTTATCAATATGCAATTTAAATTTCTCAAATATCTTATACAGTTTTTGTCTCGCCTGCGACGAATTGTCGCGGAAGCGAGACATAGGTATTACTTTCCGGCGGCGGCTGCGTCGTTAACTTTTTTAAAGAACTTTGTGAAAAATGAATTATTTGAAAAGTATAATAGATAGGCATCTGATATTTAGTATACAGACAGTTCAGGTTATGGTCTACGCATCTGTTACAATGTCGTGTGATCCTGACCCCATTTTTACGCTCAAGTGACTCTGTGATCTATTTTCAGGCCTAAAACTTAATTGTAAGACTTTTGTGGAAAATTAATTATTTAAAAAGTATAATAGCTAGGCATCTGATATTCGGTATAGAGACATTTGAGGTAATGGTCTACGCAATCGTCACCATGCCGTGTGACCCTGACCCCATTTTCATGCTCGAGTGACTCTGTGAACTTAGATCTATTTTCAGGCCTAAAACTTCATTGTAGGCCTTTTGTGGGAAATGAATTACTTGAAAAGTATAATAACCAGGCATCTGATATTTGGTATACAGACGGTTTAGGTTATGGTCTACGCAATTGTCACCATGCCGTGTGACCTTGACGCCATTTTCACGCTTTAGTGACTCTGTGAACTTAGATCTCTTTTCAGGTTGAAAACTTCTTTGTAAGACTTTTGTGGAAGATGAATAACGTGAAATGTATAATAGCTAAACATCTGATATTTAGTATACAGACAGTTCAGGTTATGGTCTATAAAACTGTGACCATGCCATGTGACACCGACCCCACTTTTATGCTCCAGTGACTCTGTGAACTTAAATTTTTTTCAGGCTGAAAAATTTTTTGTTAGTCTTTTGTGGAAAATGAATTTCTTGGTAAGTATAATAGCTAGGCATTTGATATTCGGTATACAGACAGTTGAGGTTATGGTCTATGCAACTGCTACCCTGCCCTGTGACCTTGACCATTTTTTAATGGTCCATTGACTCTTTGAACTTAGATCTTTTTCAGGCTGAAAACTTCTTTGTAAGACTTTTTTGGAAATGAATTTCTTGAAAAGTATAATAGCTTGGCATCTGATATTTGGTATACAGACAGTTGAGGTTATGGTCTACGCAACTGTCACCTTGCCATGTGACCTTGACCCCATTTTCACGCTTCAGTGACTGTGAACTTTGGTCTTGTTCGAGCTCTACACTTTTTTGTTAGACTTTAATTTGTGGAAAGTGAATTTTTGAAAAATAGCTAGACATCTGATATTTAGAATATTGATGAATTCAATTAGGGTTTTTGTGTCTATCACAATGTCATCTGTTTCTCATTGACTATGATATCAAGAATCATTTTAGTTGGTCCACAGGAAAATGTCAAGAATAAATGAATGTATAGTTGGATAACTAGGTATTCCGATAGTGCCAGCAGGCGAGACATACTTTAGTGTTAACTCTTGTAAGGATATTGAGCTTAATAAGTGCAAAATAAGCAAAAAATTCACAAAAAGGGGAATAACTTCTAAAGGGATTGTTGGATCTTCTTCAAAATTTCAGAGCTGGTTTAGGTGCTTATTATTTTTCTTTCAATCAAAGTTAAAAAATGATCTGTCACCGTTTTAGAGTTATTTGCAAAAAAATATGCAACTTTCCCCTATGTTCCATTTTTAGCCACAGCGGCCATATTTTACGACCAATCAAAATTCCTCACATCAGTTCTATACACCTAATGCTAATAAACATCTATACCAAGTTTGGTTCCAATTGAACAAAAAGTGTCAGAGGAGTTAACGTTTTCAATGTAATGAGGAAATGCTGAGAAAATACTCGATTTTGACGAAAGGTCCTACAACGTTGACCCTATTTATATATTTTGTAGATCTTGGTGTTCTTAACAATATGCAATTTAAATTTCTCAAATATCTTGTATAGTCTTCAAGATATTGAGCTAAACAGGTGCAAAATTTGCAAAAGAAAAATCTACAACAAGAGGCTCCCAAGAGCCCGAATCGCTCACCTGAACTACACAGATACATATATTTGTAGAAATTATTGTGTATAACCATATGCGATTTAAATTTATGAAATATCTTGGTTAGTTTTCAAAATATTGGGCTTAATAAGTGCAAATTTGGCAAAAATTAGGAAAAAGAACAATAACTCCCACATCAGCAGTCAGATCTTTTCCGAAATTTCAGGACAGGTAGATCTTAATATGCTGATCACTTTTGATTCTTGCACAATTTTGATATCTGAAACCAGTTTTGAGTTATTAGCAAAAAAATGAAATTTGTCCCTATGTTCTATTCTTAGCCATGGTGGCCATGTTTTTTTATGAATCAAAAATATGAACGTTAGAGTTGTAGCATATAAGCTATCAAACAGTGTGCCATGTTAAGATGCAGTTGGTCTTACCGTTTCAGACAAGTCATGACTTGGGGAAAAGTAATGAACAATGGTGAATATTGACGCTTTAAGGGCCATAACTCCTAAAAGAAATGGTTCTACAGCTTTGACCTAATTACATGAATTGTAGATCTTGATGTGATCAATCATATGCAATTTGCATTTTTGAAATATCTTGTATAGTTTTCAAGATATAGGGCTAAATAGGTGAAATTTTGAAAAAAATCCAGAAAAAAGGGCAATAACTCCTATGTCGTTTGTTGGATCTTCTTGAAAATTTCAGAGCATGTTAATCACTTTTGTCTCCCATCAGAATTTTGATATCTGTTACCATTTTTGAGTTATTTGCAAAAAACTGTAATTTGACCCCTATGTTCTATTTTAAGCCATGGAGGCCATATTTTTTGACGAATCAAAAATCCGAACGATAGAATTGTAGCATTAATGCTATTAAACAACTGTGCCAAGTTTGGTTGAAGTTGGATGTATGGTGTCAGACGAGTTAATCTTTGAAATTTAGGGTAAAGTAATGAAAAATGGTAAATTTTGACGTTTTAAGGGCCATAACTCATAAAAGGAATGGTTCTACAGCTTTGACCTAATTACACGAAATGTAGATTTTGATGTGCTTAATCATATGCAATTAGAATTTTTAAAATATCTTGTATAGTTTTCAAGATATAGGGCTAAATAAGTGCACAATTTTGAAAAAATCCAGAAAAAGGGCAATAACTCCTACATTGGTTGTTGGAAAATATCTAAGCAGGTAGATCTTGAGATGCTGATCACTTTTACCCTATGCCAGAATTTTGATATCTGTGACCGTTTTTGAGTTATTTGCAAAAAACTGTATTTGACACCCCCCTGTTCTATTTTTAGCCATGGCGGCCATGTTTTTTTACGAATCAAAAATCCGAACGATAGTTTTGTACACATAATGCCACTAAACAACTATACCAAGTTTGGTTGCAATTGAACTTATGGTGTCGGGCAGGTTAACGTTTGAAAAACTGTTTACAGACGACGACAGACGACGACGACGACGGACGCCAAGTGATGGTAAAAGCTCACATGGACTCCTACATGAATTGTTGGATTCTCTTCAAAACATCAGGGTAGGTTGATCTTGAGGTGCTGATCACTTCAGGGGAGTTAACGTTTTAAAAAGTTTACGGACGACGGACGACGGACGGACGCCAAGTGATGACAATAGCTGACATGACCCTTCGGGTTAGATGAGCTAAAAGGACAAAAACTGCTACATGAGTTATTGGATATTCTTCAAAATTTAAGGGGAGGTTGATCTTTTGGTGCTGATAACTTTTATACCTTTTGCCAGAGTTTTGATATCTGTGACCGTTTTTGGGTTACTTGCAAACAACTGTGTTTTACCCATATGTTCTATATTTAGCCATGGCGACATGTGTTTTCATGAATCAAAAAATCCAAACGATAATTTTGAAGCACCCATTGAAGAAAATGAGATGTGGAATAAATGGACACGACACAACCTACAATATAAACGTAAATTTAAAACATCCACAATGGAAAACAGCCAGCAGCCTTCAATGTGACCAGTGGTCGCTGCTCGCTGTTTTTCAAATGGCCCCTGGATTGAAAATAAACTACATATGATTCAAGCCCAATCCTAAAGTGCAATGAAAGACCAACTTCTTGACAAAAAACAATTAACATAAATTAGACTAACCACAAACATATCTACAATAAACAACTGTACCAAGCTTGGTTGCAATTAGACTTATGTCGTCAGAGGAGTTAACCTTTGAAAAAGTTAACAGAATGACGGACGCCGAGTGATGGCAATAGCTCTGGTCAAGTGAACTAATATAAAAACCAACTAATGCAATATATATATTGGATGAGAAAATATTAATATGAAACATTAATAACATTGATATATATATATTATATCAAAAAGTATAGAGCGATTTTCTCACAGACGATGTTCAAGTACTACTGAAAAAGTATGTTTATTTCCAATTCACTTTCGATCAATTATTAGTATATACGAATAAAACCGAAGAAAATAACAAATTGTAACACCTGTTATAACCAAGATCACTTGACTGCAGCTTTCCTTAAAATGAAGGGCATGGCAATAAGTATGATGCACCAAAATCCACACACCGGTAATATCGTCTTATTGATTAAATCATCGTATTGTCCAGGATCTTTTTCGTCGTCACCGCTTCTTTTATGAAAAATCTAAAAGGTCAAAACAAAACTTGAAAAGGTTTATAATTTAAGTAAATAACAATACATGACAAGAGGAACGAATATACAAAAAAAAAACAACGAACCCAACAAACCATAATAATAATTTAATATTTAAGTCCTCACTTCATCAACACAGCAACATCTAAAATTCAAAATGCAAACAAGAGGCTCCCAGGAGCCTGAATCGCTCACCTGACATATGTGCCTGAAGTAAAGGTTATAAGGCAAAATCTATTTAACGTTGAAAGGGTCATATGATTAATAAGGGGGTCATCTGACAATATGGTGGATCTAAAGGTGCTGATCACTTTTGTTCTCAATCAAAATAAAAAAATCTGTCACCCTTTTTGAGTTATTTGCAAAAAAATGCAGTTTAACCTAATGTTCTATTTTTAGCCACAGCGGCCATGTTTTACAACCAATCAAAAATCCCCACAACAGTTCTATACACCTTATAATAATAAACAATAATACCAAGTTTGGTTCCATTTAGACTTAAAGTGTCAGAGGAGTTAACATTTTCAATATAAGGAAATGCAGTTAAAATGCTCAATTTTGACGTTCCAAGGGCAATAACTCCTCAAAGGAAAGGTCCTACAAGGTTGACCCAGCTACAAATTTTGTAGATCTTGATGCGCTTAACAATATGCAATTTAAATTTCTCAAATATCTAGTATAGTTTTCAAGATATTGAGCTAAACAGGTGCAAAATTTGCAAAAAATCCACAAAAAGGGCAATAACTCCCACATGGGTTGTTGGATTATCTTCAAAATATCAGAGCTGGTAGATCTTGAGGTGCTGATTACTTTTGTTCCCAATCAAAATTTTGAAATCTGTCACCGTTTTAGAGTTATTCGCAAAAAACTGCCATTTACCCCTATGTTCTATTTTTAGCCACAGCGGCCATGTTTTACGACCAATCAAAAATCCCCACATCAGTTCTATACACCAAATGCTAATAAACAACTATACCAAGTTTGGTTCCATTTGGACTTAAAGTGTCAGAGGAGTTAATGTTTTCAATGTAATGAGGAAATGCTGTTAAAATGCTTAATTTTGACGTTCTAAGGGCAATAACTCCTAAAAGGAAAGGTCCTACAACGTTGACCCTGTTACATATTTTGTAGATCTTGATGTGCTTAACAATATGCAATTTAAAATTCTCAAATATCTTGTATAGTTTTCAAGATATTGAGCTAAACAGGTGCAAAATTTGCAAAAAATCCACAAAAAGGGCAATAACTCCTACATGGGTCGTTGGATTTTCTTCAAAATTTCAGGGTAGGTAGATCTTGAGGTGCTGATCACTTTTACCCGGACAGAATTTTGATATCTGTAGCCCTTTTTGAGTTATTTGCAAAAAACTGCATTTTACCCCTATGTTCTATTTTTAGCCATGGCGGCCATGTTTTACGACGAATCAAAAATCCCCACATCAGTTCTAAGCACCGAATGCTAATGAACAACCATACCAAGTTTGGTTGAAATTGGACTTATGGTGTCAGAGGAGTTAACGTTTTAAAAAGTTTACGGACGACGGACGACGGACGACAGACAACGGATGACGGACGACGGACGGACGACGGACGCCAAGTGATGACAATAGCTCACATGACCCTTCGGGTCAGGTGAGCTAAAAAGGGTGTAAATGATACACTGGATACGGATATGTCGAGGAGTAACCTCTAGTCAACAGCATTTTATTTCAAACAAGAATATGTCCAAAATACATAATGACACATCTTGCAATAATGGGACGGATGGACGGACGGACTGACTCGAACACTATATGCCGTCTACTTACGTAGATGGGGCATTAAAATTGGAAGAGCAAATAAGAACCTATGTGACATTCGAATGTCCGAAAAGACAAAGACAAAATAAGTCAATACAAATGAAAACAACACGAAGAAATACAAACATACCCCCTCCACCCCACATATCAGCAATTCAACCTCAAAAAATATTTTGAGTGAATTTTAGGGCTCAGGAAGGATAAGCCGTTCCTGTTTTTTGCAGCACATCATCCGTTTCAAAATTCGGTAAAGGAGGACAAAACAAAAGTTCTATGACCCACCCAAATATTTATATGTTAAACCAAAATCCCGTATTTTACTACGAACACATGATGTTTTCCTTTTAATTTCACGAGTAAAGACAACCATCAAGGAGCACCATAGGAATTGTGTCAGACGGAAGTTATGAAATGTCTACACAAGCTCTAGAACAACGAATTATCTATGATTCGTTAATTCATAACCTGAGCCAACGAAATGTTGCTATACAATAAGGGGAAGGCACATTGAGACCAAGTGAATGCAAAGTCAATCATACTCATACTTTGGAGGTCAAATTGAAATGAATCCAAGCCCGAAAGCTAAGTACCCCTATCAAATATGCAGCAAAGCTATCAAACGGGACCAACAGCATGTAACAAATGTAACCTATGGTACCACTAGGCTTGCATGTTGCTGAACTCAGATTCTTTTTTCGACTTGCCAACTCTTCATTTGCTTGGCTCTGCAAATTGTGCAACACCCCTAACCACGGTTCAGTACTATTTCAGTTCATACTATCGGAAAACTACCAATTTAGTTCTTCGGCGAATTAGACAACGAATGCAATATAACATACAATTTAAGTACAAATTTATCCATTAACAGTCCACTAGCATCATCATGCATCATCAATGCAGCAACAAAAGCAGACAGCAACATTCGTTAAAAACAGCGTTAACTCCATCAGAATGTTAACTATAAACATTTAGAGTATTCGCAATAAAAAGATTGAACTTTATTGAACTTGCAGACACATCAAAAGTGGATGTGATAGTTAGAACAGAGAGATGTTAACAGAAAGGACAGAAAAGAGTCAAGAGGAGGATATGCACTCATAGCTGTTCGTAAAACACTTGTTAGATATGAGATCTACAAAAGTAAATAAAATTAAGTTCTAGCTATTAATATCAACTACCCATATAAACCAGCTATTTTTTTCCGCCTACTACTGATCCCAATGTACCAAGAAAATTATTTAGACAATGTTAGGAAGGAAATTGTAGCCATTCATCAATTAGCGCTTGGACTTCCGGACATTGATTGGACCAATATGACAAACATCCACCCAATTCGACAACACTCATTTTTAGCTCACTTCGGGTCAGGTGAGCTATTGTCATCACTTGGCGTCCGTCGTCCGTCCGTCGTCCGTAAACTTTTTAAAACGTTAACTCCTCTGACACCCTAAGTCCAATTGCAACCAAACTTGGTATGGTTGTTCATTAACATTCGGTGCTTAGAACTGATGTGGGGATTTTTGATTTGTCGTAAAACATGGCCGCCATGGCTAAAATAGAACATAGGGGTAAAATGCAGTTTTTTGCAAATAACTCAAAAACGGCTACAGTTATCAAAATTCTGGCATAAAATAAAAGTGATCAGCACCTCAAGATCTACCTATCCTGAAATTTTGAAGAAAATCCAACAATCCATGTAGGAGTTATTGCCCTTTTTGTGGATTTTTTGCAAATTTTGCACCTGTTTAGCTCAATATCTTGAAAACTATACTAGATATTTGAGAAATGTAAATTGCATGTTGTTAAGCACATCAAGATCTACAAAATATGTAACAGGGTCAACGTTGTAGGACCTTTCCTTTTAGGAGTTATTGCCCTTAGAACGTCAAAATTGAGCATTTTAACAGCATTTCCTCATTACATTGAAAACGTTAACTCCTCTGACACTTTCAGTCCAATTAGAACCAAACTTAATATAATTGTTTATTAGCATTTGGTGTATAGAATTGATGTGGGGATTTTTGATTGGTCATAAAACATGGCCGCTGTGGCTAAAAATATAACATAGGGGTAAATGGCAGTTTTTTGCAAATAACTCTAAAACGGTGACAGATTTTAAAATTTTGATAGGAAACAAAAGTGATCAGCACCACAAGATCTACCTACTCTGAAATTTTGAAGAAAACTTAACAACTCATGTAGGAGTTATTGCCCTTTTTGTGGATTTTTTACAAATTTTGCACCTGTTTCGCTCAATATCTTGAAAACTATTCAAGATATTTGAGAAATTTAAATTGCATATTGTTAAGCTCATCAAGATCTACAAAATATGTATAGGGTCAACGTTGTAGGACCTTTCCTTTGAGGAGTTATTGCCCTTAGAACGTCCAAATTGAGCATTTAAAAAGCATTTCCTCATTACATTGAAAACGTTAACTCCTCTGACACTTTAAGTCCAATTGGAACCAAACTTGGAATTGTTGTTTATTAGCATTAGGTGTACAGAGCTGATGTGGGGATTTTTGATTGGTTGTAAAACATGGCCACTGTGGCTAAAAATAGAACATTAGGTTAAACTGCATTTTGTTTTGCTAATAACTCAAAAAGGGTCACAGATTTGTAGATTTTGATTGAGAACAAAAGTGATCAGCACCTTAAGATCCACCAAATTGTCAGATGACCTGCTTATTAATCTTATGACCCTTTCAACGTCAAATAGATTTTGCCTAATAACCTTTACTTCAGGCACATATGTCAGGTGAGCGATTCAGGCTCCTTGGAGCCTCTTGTTTATAGATATGATCAATGACATGGCTTTAGAGCAAATTGTCAACTTCCCTACTAGACAGGAGATCATCTTAAACCTAGTTTTAACATTTCATCCTAGCCTGGTTGCCAAATATAAGCCGAAATTCCAGAACGATCGTTAGTGTACGCTACACCACATACATATTTCAGCATGCGACATTCGAAATTTAAGGAGTGTTACATTAATCAAAAGGATTACACCATATTTTAATCCCCTGGTACTTTTTCCCATAATTAAAAAATTCACAAATACAAGCATAGAAACAAGTGTAACTCATTTTCACCTTGAAAAAGTACCAACAACAATCCTTTTAAAAGTATTATATTTAAAAAAATAATAATAAAATAATAACAAATTGTCAATTAACAGTTGTATACAACTTGTAGTGTATATGTACCAGACCGTATGCGTATTCAGACCGTACGCGAACGGTCTGACTTGCCTTTTCTAGATCAATATTCAATAACATATAGAGAGCCGGTGGTGTAGTGGTTAACGCGTCGGGCTACTAACACCGTGGTTCGTGGTTCGATCCTCGTCAGGGGTGAAAATTTCATGAACCAATTTTCCGACTCTCTCTTGACACCATTTGCGAGGATGGTCTCAAGGAACGATGCTAGTCCTTCGGAAGGGACGACAAAAGGTTGTCCCGTGTATGTGGAGAGCAATACCCCATGCACGTTAAAGACCCCTTTGTAGATTTCGATAAGAGTAGGCTCAATGGGGGCCGCTACAAAGGCCACACTCGCAAACTGCTAGCTGGAGAGGGATTTATATAAGCATCAAGCTTGTTTCCCAATCCAGGATAAATAAATATGTTTAAACTAAACTAACATATATTGATCCTGTAAAAATGCATTAATTTTATCATTTATGTTTCAGCAATTCGTCCGTCAGTTTCCCCACATCTTTACCTACCTTTTAGCAAAAAAAGTTCCATAGAGCTCTTGTTTTGTTATATTATGTGCAGCCGAGTTTACTTTCTACAGATATAAGTTATATGTATTGTCGTCATCCTCAAACTTTTCTTTACTGAATATAATTTTAGAATGATTTTTAAATCATCATCACGAAGTCTGACATTTTTGTGGACCCTATATACAGGTGAAATCCAACAACAAAGCAGAGAATAAAACCTAACAAATTCTACCAAATGAATATTAAACACCATATTGTACCCAATTCCCTCACCTACCGCCTGTCTATATTTTAGCTATTCACAAATTCTGACTTTTGTTTAATTTTGTTTGTCTAATTATTTTAAGTTTGCTTTCCTCTTTTCGTTTTTTTATTTTTTTGAGTTTCCCTATTTTTTTTTCGTAACAATCTGGGAGTTGGTAATAACACTTTTTAGGTTGAAAATAAAATATTATTTCCTAATACTATATGAATAAATGCAAATTTAGAGAATAACTATATGGTCTGAATACTTGTATGGTCCAGCTCGTTTTAGACCTTACGGGTATACTTGCACGGTCGGACCGTACGCGTACGGTTGACCGTATAGGTATACTCGTACGGTCCGTACCGTACGCGTACGGTCTGAATACATGTACGGTCTGGAATAAATATATACAATCTATAATACCTGATTCATGAGTTCTAGTACAGGGACATCTAGCGATGGTATGACAGTCTCTTGGAATAAACCAGAGGGATCAACCTCGCCACAGTAGTTCGCTATCCTCTTAAAACGGTGTCTAGGTGCCCCTATAAGTCCTCTAAATCTCCTTTCTGTGTCTTGTGGTGTGTCACCATGGGTCAAAACTCCATATAATGGTATATCTAAGAGATGCACGAAAAATGTATAAGTTATTTGAAAATTTCGTTTTTAATAATGCATACAAAATTACAACTATTAACTTAATTTTACTCTAATGGAATATTATTACCCTTCTGTATTCACAAAGGTGGGTGGGTCTTAATTTTTTCTGTCTTGTAACATGTACCCACAAAGAGTTGAAGACTTATGTACATGTACCCACAAGGAGTTGAAGACTTATGTACATGTACCCACAAACAGTTGATGACTTATGTACATGTACCCAAAAAGAGTTGAAGACTTATGTACATGTACCCACAAACAGTTGATGACTTATGTACATGTACTCAAAAAGAGTTGAAGACTTATGAACATGTACCCACAAAGAGTTGAAGTCTTATGTACATGTACCCACAAAGAGTTGAAGACGCATGTACTTGTGCCCACAAGGAGTTGAAGACTTATGTACATGTACCCAAAAAGAGTTGAAGACTTATGAACATGTACCCACAAAGAGTTGAAGTCTTATGTACATGTACCCACAAAGAATTGAAGTCTTATAAACATGTACCCACAAAGAGTTGAAGTCTTATGTACATGTACCCACAAAGAATTGAAGTCTTATGTACATGTACCCACAAAGAATTGAAGTCTTATGTACATGTACCCACAAAGAATTGAAGTCTTATGTACATGTACCAACAAAGAATTGAAGTCTTATGTACATGTACCCACAAAGAATTGAAGTCTTATAAACATGTACCCACAAAGAGTTTATGACTTATGTACATGTCCCCAAAAAGAGTTGAAGACTTATGAACATGTACCCACAAAGAGTTGAAGTCTTATGTACATGTACCCACAAAGAGTTGAAGTCTTATGTACATGTACCCACAAAGAGTTGAAGACTTATGTATATGTACCCACAAAGAATTGAAGTCTTATGTACATGTACCCACAAAGAATTGAAGTCTTATAAACATGTACCCACAAAGAGTTTATGACTAATGTACATGTCCCCAAAAAGAGTTGAAGACTTATGAACATGTACCCACAAAGAGTTGAAGTCTTATGTACATGTACCCACAAAGAGTTGAAGTCTTATAAACATGTACCCACAAAGAGTTGAAGTCTTATGTACATGTACCCACAAAGAATTGAAGTCTTATGTACATGTACCCACAAAGAATTGAAGTCTTATGTACATGTACCCACAAAGAATTGAAGTCTTATGTACATGTACCAACAAAGAATTGAAGTCTTATGTACATGTACCCACAAAGAATTGAAGTCTTATAAACATGTACCCACAAAGAGTTTATGACTTATGTACATGTCCCCAAAAAGAGTTGAAGACTTATGAACATGTACCCACAAAGAGTTGAAGTCTTATGTACATGTACCCACAAAGAGTTGAAGTCTTATGTACATGTACCCACAAAGTGTTGAAGTCTTATGTACATGTACCCACAAAGAGTTGAAGACTTATGTATATGTACCCATAAAGTGTCGAAGACTTATGTACATGCACCTAAGAAGAGTTGACTCATGAAAATGTACCCACAAATAGTTGAAGACTTTATAGTTTCCTGCTGCAACCGACAGTGAACGTACATACCTAATTCATTAGCTACATCGACCACTGCTTTAATCAGCTCCTCGGGCAAAGTTAAAGTTCTTCCAGAACAGACCACAATAATCCGGTCTACCCGTTTCCAGGCAGGCCGACAGTCATATTTGAAATACGACAGTATCCTAGGATGGCTTTTGAGGTATTTTACAACATCCAGCAACTGTTCGTTCTCTTTGACTTTTCCTGTTAGGATTATCTTTAAAAGTTTCTATTTAGATAGTTGTCTTCGTTTTCGAAACCGCTCATATCAATAAAAGTCGGCATCAAAACTTTATCGTTCGATCTGTAGTACTCTGCCATTGAAAAGCTTTAAAAAATATGTAAAAAAAGATATTACAAATACGAATTAAAATGAAGTAAAATGTATATAAGATTGTTCTTTTTTTGGTTATACAAGAAATTGAGTTTTCACGTTGACCCACTTCAATCGCTGTATATACATGCATAGTATCGTAAAATGAGTCAAATAACTTTGTAGACATGTCTAAAGAAAATGTACAAGTTCCGTTAAAGAAATTTTATAGAAAACATAATGTAATCAAGGACAAATATTAGATCTCTATCACTCAGATGAGTGTTGTTGTTAGTATGTCATCAATTTTTGGTCCATTTTACTAGATTTGACACACTGACTTGGCCATTAGCAGCGTAACGGACGTGTTGCAACAAGCAGGAACTGCTTACCCTTTTGAAGCACATGGGTTAACTCTCGTTACGACTTGAGTTGGCGTTGTTGATCGCTATTCAGTTTCTGTCATGTGTTTTTATGTTGTTATTTTTTCGTACTAATCTCGTTCGCGTTTACTGGTTTTGCCTTTGCTTTTCCGGGCTGTTGGCATTCGATTTTCCCATTGGTACCTCTCTGCTTCTCAAAGAACGACGTAATATTCTTTTTTCTTAATTTTCCGTGTGTGAGAAGAATATATCAATGTGGTTGTCGCCCTAAAATCTAAATAAAATAATTGTTTTAAAGGTATAAAAGGGTAAAAACAAATAAACTAACGTAATAAAATGTATGAAATTGATAAATAAATAAAAATAAAATGAAAGATAAATCAAAATACTTTGTTTTACCTTTTAAAGCGTTTTGTTGTTCGCTGGCCAGCCCCACCAAAGTTTCCAGATATAGCATATTCATGCCATTTGTCATTGTTTAAACTTGCAAAAACAGTATTAAGAAAGGCTGATTTGCCATGCCCGGGTGGTCCTATAACAGCAATATTTAATGCTCGCCTTGAGAACGATAGTCGTCCCAGGGTTTGCTTGCAGTCAAACAGGAGTTTCTGTTTCCTCTCGTACATTGGGTCATCTTCAGGGTCCTGTGATACAAGCACATGGCCGACTGCTTCTTGACAATCCGTGTATTCTTTCTGAAAAAAAATCTAACATCAGTTGCATTGCAAGCGGGCATATGATACCCCAATTTAATTCAGACTTTATTGAAATAGAGGTATGAGAAAAGATGGACTGGCGAAGTAAAAAAAATATGTGCATCTCATCTTAGATATAATTTGGTTTTATTTTTCTATGCTCTTCAAAGTCATTTAGTGTTTGGCATTTTCAATATTTTTGGTAGAGCGCCTCTGATGAGTCTTGAATGGACAAAACGCGCATCAGGCGTAGCAAAATTTATTGTCTGGAACTTTGAAGTCATTTTAATTGCTATAAATATCAAATTGATCCCATATGCCTTTCTGTATTACAATTGCAAGAATTGCAACAATACTAATTGTAAAAAGATCTGCTAGGGGTCGTTCTTAACTTGCGGTGACTTGCGAGTGTTCGCTCTACATCTCTGTGACTTAAGGATGTGGAACACCAATGAAAGCTATTTCACTTCAATATTTATAATGTGATTTGAAGTCATGCATATGTTCTTTTATTTTCAGATTAACTGTGTGTTATTTTAAATACTTTCATGATACAAATAGAACATTGGTACGATTATTATGAATGGTTGTATGTTTTTTGTCGACTTATATAAGAATGATGTAGGTTAATTTAATGTGCCGCAGATTCGTACCCAGGCCTAATTTTGGGCTAGTGGTTTAATTAGTTTTACCCAAAGTACAGTAATATTTTTTGTCATATCTGTACTGCACAACTAGGGAATTCCTTGGTCCTGTAAGTCTAACTCTTTACACGGAGGATAATGTACATGTACATTACATTTACAATCCACTTCACTGAACAAAAAAAAAGTTTTATAATTAGTTCTTGAACTTTAACCCTGCAAGTGGTATGGAAGTGTGTAAAATTGTAGTATAAAATGTATTGTGACTTGCATGTTAATGTAATGTGTTATGGTTATAAAAAAAAATGTTCTTCTTCACCAAATTTGACACACTGAATCGACCGTTAGCAACGCAAGCCGATGGGCATGTTACAACAAGCAGGAACTGCTTAAACCCTTCCGGAGCATCTGAGTTCACTTTCGTTACGACTTGAATGTCGTTATTGATTGCTTTTCAGTTGTTTGTATGTGTTTTTGTGTTGTTTGTTTCTTCCTGCTGTTCTCGTTTGTGTTTACTGGTTTTGTCTTTGCTCTGTCGGACTTTTGACATTCTGGTTTTTTAAAATACATGTACATATTTATCATATTCCCAAGTGGTGAATACAAAACCCAAACTCAGTTTATCATGACCGGCCATTTGCCATTTGGGTAGTTGGGGCCTCGGTTATAATATACCCGACTTGTCAGTTTACCGCGAATTCTGCATTCAACACCTCTTAATTATCAAACGCACTGTCTCTTTATCAACTATTACCTACTGTCTTTTCATTTAAAGTAAATATCTATACAAGTATAAGCTTTCCAAAAAGCTTGCTCGGGCCCGGCATTTATTTTTTTTTACAGATGTTTTTACTATTAACGAAAACACATATAAGTCGCAATAAAAAATCCGCAACAACCAGAAGACTTGAATATCTTAATCAGAAATCTATGAGCCGTTTTTAATAGAGGAAGAGGTAAAATGGGGCATCCGAATGTTAAAATTCCTAAAAGGCAAAGACAAAACAAATGATAGCACGAAGAAACGGAATGGACAGGATAAAACACAAAAATTACAAAAATCAAATGGCAATCATAAACGCAATGTCAAGTCGTGATGAGAGTGAACTCTTGTGCTCCGGGAGATTAAGCAGTTTCTGTTTGCAATAGCACAACCGCCACACTGTCATTTGTCAGTTCAATGTGTCAACTATGGTTATTATAAACACGAACAAGAACAGCACGAAGAAACTCAAAATCAACTAAACAGAAATCAACAACGCGAACTCAAGTCGTAACAAGAGTGAACTCTGGTGCTCCAGAATAGTAAACAGTTCCTGTCTGCTATAGAACGCACGTCGCGCTACCGATTTCTGACTCAGTGTGTCAAATCCGGTAAAGGAAGACAAAACAAAATTCTATGACAAAGCAACATCTGAGATAGAAATTTCCATACTTATTAATTAACGAGTGTATAGTGTCTACCATAAAATTTCTTGAGTGAAGACAGCAACCTAGGCGCAACATAACCCTCTGGAGGAAGGAATCAATTGTGATACGAAAACTCGATAAGCTGGAGCAGATGAAATGTTGTCACAGAGCTTTTTTTGATAGTTTCAATTTCGAGATGTATATCTAGCTTGTTGAAATTACATCGATTTCCTTGGTAGAGCGTCACGTTGGACACAAAAATGCTAACACGGAAATATGAAGCAGACTTCCTAGAATCCGTTGTATCTTTAAGTGTTCCTAAGGGTATAACAGAGTGAAAATGTCACCACAACGTGAAGATTTTAATAAACTACACAATAGTGCTCCGAACAAATTAACATACTCATAAGCTTTTTTTTTTTAACATTTTTTCAACTTTTATTGCAAATAACTGAAACGTACACTACAATTCTATACTATGTAACCCTCTTCACTTTTACTTAAACAACTTAAATGGTAAAAAAAGAGAATGGAGAAAACAATAGAATCCGCACAAATTGCTAGATGCATTGACTAGTTGTATAAAAAACGTAGTCATATATTTTTTTTTACTTCCAATTTTTAGATATTATAAATCGGATTGTACAATTAAACTATACTTATTTCATAACAATTCGAACCCGTTAAATATATCGTCTGTAAAAGTTATATAATTATCTACTCCTTTGAGAATAAAGTTGGTAACCATGACAAAACACAGATTCTATTTATAGTTGAGTGGAGCACACTTATCAAAATTTATTGATCGAAAAAGAATGCCGGCCCCCGATTATGCCCAATAATGGACTGAACCAGTTAAATATAGCTACAGAGGATAAGTGTATATTTATTAAATGCTTGTTTGGATCCCTATGATTAGGAAATAAAATATCTTTATCTTTATCTTTATATCTGAGCTTTATATGAACTGAAAAAATGTTTTGCGTTAATAAATTAATCAACTAAGCAATAAAATGAAGATCTAAGTCGACTCATGTGTTCGTGTACTGTACATAAGTTCATAAAGAATGTATCCAAACACGGTAATTAAGACCCACACTTAATAGTCGTGAAATTTGAAGACGAATACGGGTTCAAACAAAATCATACTAGGAAGATTCCGATAAGTAATCGGAATCATTCGGCCATTTCCGCTGCCCGGAAGCGTCTTCAATTCTGATGCATTGATCATTTAAATGTTTTGAAATGGGCGGAATCCAATGACTGAATTTACAAGCGCTGTTTGTACAGAGATCTTCATACAATTGCTATGACCCTAGAACACGCTCGGGCCCTTGAGCCCGAGCAATGATGACGCCCATATCGGTGTAGCTCTTTTACGAAATAAAGAATACTTCATAAAAGAGGTTTATTTTTCCTTCTGTATACTTGTACCTAGAGATGTTGTTTAGAAATTATAATATCGTGCCTCTTATCAACCATTGTTGCAATCTCGACATATGTAACACGCCTTAGATAACAAAACTCGGCCAGGAGTGACCAGATTCAGTTTAAAAAAATATCTAATTCGATCTAACCAATTATTAATTTGATATAACCTATTACTAATTTGATATAACCTATTACCAATTTGATATAACTATTACTAATTTGATATAACCAATTATCAAATCAATTACTAATTTGATATAACCAATTACTAATTTGATATAACCGATTAATTTACAATCCACTTCACTGAACAAAAAAAAATCTGTTTTATAACTAGTTCTTGAACTTTAACCCAGCAAGTGGTATTGAAGTGTGTAAAATTGTAGTATAAAATGCATTGTGACTTGCATGTTTTTAATAGTATAGTGTTTAATGTAATGTGTTATGGTTATAAAAAGAATTGTTCTTCTTCACCAGATTTGACACACTGAATCGATCGTTATATAGCAACGCGAGCCGACGGGCGTGTTACAACAAGCAGAAACTGCTTACCCTTCCGGAGCACCTGAGTTCACTATCGTTACGACTTAAATGTCGCTGTAGATTGCTTTTCAGTTGTTTGTATGTGTTTTTGTGTTGTTTGTTTCTTCCTTCTGTTCTCGTTTGTTCTTCCTTCTGTTCTCGTTTGTGTTTACTGGTTTTGTCTTTGCTCTGTCGGACTTTTGACATTCTTCTTCTTTATAATACATGCATGTACATATACATCATACTACCAAGCTGTGAATACGAAACCCAAACTCAGTTTATCATGACCGGCCATTTGCCATTTGGGTAGTTGGGGCCTCGGTTATAATATACCCGACTTTTCAGTTTACCGCGAATTCGGCATTCAACACCTCTTAATTATCAAACGCACTGTCTCTTTATCAACTATTACCTACTGTCTTTTCATTTAAAGTAAATATCTATATGATGACGCCCATATCAATGTAGCTCTTTTACGTAATAAAGAATACTTCATAAAAGAGGTTTATTTTTCCTTCTGTATACATGTACCTAGAGATGTTGTTTAGAAATTATAATATCGTGCCTCTTATCAAGCATTGTTGCAATCTCGACATATGTAACACGCCTTAGATAACAAAACTCGGCCAGGAGTGACCAGATTCAGTTTAAAAAATTACTAATTTGATATAACCAATTATTATTATTTTGATATAACCTATTACTAAGTAATTTGATATAAACCAATTACTAATTTGATATAACCAATTACTAATTTGATATAACCAATTACTAATTTGATATAACCAATTACTAATTTGATATAACCTATTACTAATTTGATATAACCAATTAATGATTTGATATTAATAAATTTATAATTTGATATAACCAATTGATAAAGTAAAAGACCATGTCCCTAATACGCTACCATAAACAGGCTATCTGTTGTTATATAATTTTTGTCCTTTAGACTATGAATATGCACATATAAATTGTCAGGTCAATTATGTATTAATTTTGTCACTAAATTTATACATTTTCAAAATAGTATCAACCTAGTTGAGTTTCACTTTGAGCTAATAGAATTATTTGTGTTTGTATTTGTATAATGATCTATAATCATAACAATGCAAATAGACGATTATAAAAATCATAAATAAAGATACCGTGGCAGCCGCATATAAAATTGGAATATAGTACTTATATTATAGATTTGAGTGTAATAACATAAAGATAAAATCTCAGCCTTTTGTTAGTTAGACGTACATTTCAGAAATAATTCAATACATAACCATACCTTCTTTCTCTTCAGATCCTCCATAGTTTATCTAAATGTATCGCGGTACAAATAAATCTATTTACCCTACGGATGCGCGTTGCTGCCACATGCACATACGTTTTAGATCAAAATAATATTCTAATCTATTCTTAAAGTATGTGTTTATTGAAATTGTAATATAACCAGAATTTCACAATTTAAAACAACTAGAAAAATCTTGTGCTGACCCCATTCTATCGATTACGAAGCTCACCTTGTTGCGAATTGTTGTCACTAAGTGGAAATTGACTTTAACGTTTCAAAATTCTAAGTGCTCAATCCATGCAAAAAGAAGACACATATACGATATTGAGATGTGGAATAAGTGTACGCGACACAACAAACATAAACAAACAGCAATTAAAAAAATCACAACGGAAAACAGCAAGCAGTCTTCAACATGACCATAGGTCACTGCTTACCGTCTTGCATTGGCCAAAGACTTATAATACAATACAAAAGTATCAAAACCAATCCCTAAATCATCAACGAAAGACTCAATTCTTGACATAAAACAGTAAACATAGAATGACAAGGACAAACAAAGGCTTTGGCAAAGTTTCCTGGCTTAGGACAGGCACATATAAAATGTGGCGGGGTTAAACTAGTTTTTTGGATCCAACCTTCCCCCTATTGATAAGGTTGCACAAAGCTACATATAAAACACACTGTAAAACTCAATCGACAAAAGTTCAATTCAACAAGAGAGAACCTAAGACAAAATACTGTACGAAAACAACAAGACAAGGAGGAACTCTCTTGAGAACACTCGAAGTTACTGACAACTAGCTAAGAAACATTTATCGATTGATGTAAAAGAATCAAATACATCAGTTCTAAATCCGACACCCCACGTCAAAACAATGAATGATTAAGAGTTGTATCACCATACAGAACCGACATACTTGATCGCTGTGGTGCTTATAAATAATACAGTGGATACAAAGTGAAAATTTAACGTTTTTAAGTTACTATCAAGCTATCAATATTTCTGCCAAAACATACCAAATGCAAAGATTTTACTAAAACATTGAATTCATATCCTTTTTTCAAAAGGTTTTTAAGCCAGTTTTTAATTTCCATAAGGTTGTTTTTGAATTTTTGTGCTTTATAAACTACATTGCTATAAAAGTCAGGATGAGATATTCCTTTAACAATCAGAAATCTACGTGTACAATCAAATTTTTCGATGAGATGTCCATATTTATGTGCAAATTTTGTAAAAGATTTGACTAATTTGTGGTAACGGTAACCTTGTTTTAGCAATTTTTCTGTAATAAAACGGTTTTTATCATTAAAATCAGACACATCACTGCAAATGCGAGCATACCTGACTAATTGTGAAATGTATACCCCGTAAGCTGGAGCTAATGGTACGTCTCCTTCAAGAAACGGAAAATTAACTATTGGGAATGAAAAGTCATCCCGTTTATCATATACTTTAGTGTGTAATCTACCATTGATAATGCTTAAGTCCAAATCTAGAAATGGACATCTACTGTCGGTTGAGTTTGCTTTATTTAGGGTTAATTCTTTAGGATATGTATCATTTATAAAATTTGAGAATGTGGGGTTGTTTAGAGCAAGTATGTCATCTAAGTACCTATATGTATTGTTAAAAGTTTCGATAAGGTGGTTTTTGTTTGGGTCTTTTTGTAGCAGTCTGCATCTGAAGCATGCATCTTTTTAACCATCTAGATGCACCTTACCATACCACTTTAGATGATGTGGTATTTGTCAGTAAGCGGGCATAGACTTTGACCATTCTTCTGTAAGTGGTCATCCATGCGGAAAATATAGGTCACAGCCAGCATCCGAAGCATGTATTGTGCTAAGCACCACTTAGTGCACCTACCATACGAACATCATTAATGTGGCACTTGTCAGTAAGCTGGAATGGACTTTAACCATTCTCCAGTAAGTGGTGATCCATGCGGAAAATATAGGTCACAGTTAGCATCCGAAACATACATTGCGTTAAGCACTACTAGATGCACCTACCTTGGCAATATCATTGATGTGGCACTTGTCAGTAAGCGGAAATGGACTTTAACCATTCTTCTGTAAGTGGTCATCCATGCGGAAAATATTGGTCACAGTCAGCATCCGAAGCATGCATTATGCCAAGCATCACTAGGTGCACCTACTATACCAATATTATTGATGTTACACTTGTCAGTAAATGTGTATGGATCTTAGCTATTCTTCTGCAAGTGGTCAACCATGCTGAAAATATAGGTCACAGCCAGCATTGTGTTAAGCATCACTATGTGCACCTGCTAAAGCAATATCGTTGAAGTGGCACTTGTCAGTAAATGTGTATGGATCTTACTTTTCTTCTGTAAGTGGTCACCCATGCGGAAATTATAGGTGACAGCCAGCATCCGAAGTATGCATTGTGCTTAGCATTACTAGGTGCACCTACCATACCAATATCATTGATGTTGCACTTGTTACACTTGTTAGAAAGCGTGTATGAATCTTATAATAACCATTCTTCTGTAAGTGGGTGAGGACGCCGACGCCGGGGGTATCACATAAGCCCCCTAACTATCGTGAGGTGAGCTAATAAAAATCAAATTCACATAAACATGGAAAATAAAAAGTCAAAAACGTTGCACGAATATAATCCTTTACCACACCTTATAATGTGCCGGTCATATAAAATTCATATAAAAATGGAGATATATAAATGTTTGTTTCGTGTTAACATATATCAACTGATATTAACAATACATATACAACCTAAAAATTGACATGCATAAATAGTTCAGATCATTTTATCATGATTATAGATATCTTTTGTGTAGAATCATGTTCATATCTTTTCGACACTTTGCTTACTTTTTGTCAGTTATTCGAATGAAACCACCGAAAATAACAGGCAGGAATAGCTATAATAACAACCATAACTAAAAATGCAATAATTCCTATAGTATGGACAATCGTAAAACTCAAGGCCAAAAATATAATGCCAAAAAATCCAAACACTGGCAACCGCATCTTATTCAACAAATCATCATATGATCCAGGATCTTCTTCGTCGTCACCTTTTCGTTTAGTAAAGATCTGAAAAAAATATATCAAGGTAAAACGGAATAAAAAGAAAAGAAAAAAAGATGTTTAAAAATGTAAAAGAACATTACAAACAAAACATGAAGGTAGTAAAAATTGAAGTGCTCACTGAAAGTCTTCATCGTGATGCTACAAAATGTCGAATTATCGTGGTTCAAGGGCACCCACAAAAGCCACGAAAATTAATGAAACCATGCATTTAGTTAATCATATCGCGACTTCAAAAGAAGCAGCAAAGGTGTACCAATATACCAGTCAAACGTGATGCTTTATAAAGGAAATCACAATATCACAAAAAAAACTGAGGAATAACGAATCCATTAGTTGGAGCAGACATAAAAAGGAAAAGTTGACGATTGGAAAGTTGAAGAGCTTTGTACAATGCCTTCCTTGTTTATCGATTTCGAGATAAAAATCCAGATATGAAGCGGACGTCCTAGTTTATGGAGTGTCCTTTATCTCAAGTTCCTGGGAAAGTATGAGACGTATAATCAAATCGAGGAAATTGTTTTGACCAATGCCACAAAATATGAGATTAAAACATAACGCACGTCTATGATCCTTTTTGTCTATAAGTGACACATGAATGGACTTCAATTAGAGGACGCAGACACAATGGGTATCAAATAAGCCCCCTCAAGTTCGTATGATGAGCTTAAAAACCTAACATCTTGAATAAAGCGTTTAGGGGTTGCAAATTTATTACCTAGAACTTTGTTGTAATTTTGATCTAGATAATACCTGATTCATGAGTTCTAGTACAGGGACATCTAACGATGGTATGACAGTCTCTTGGAACAAACCAGAGGGATCAACCTCGTCACAGTAGTTCGCTATTCTCTTAAAACGGTGTCTAGGTGCCCCTATCAGCTCCTTGAACTTCTTTTCTTTGTCTTGTTGTGTATATGCCATGAAGTTTGTGGTTGTAGTTTGTTTGTCAGGTGTGTCGGCATGGGTTAAAACGCCATACAATGGTATGCCTAAGAGTTATAAAAGGCAGAAGCTTTATTTAAAATCATATGTTTACGTTTAATAGATTCATAGACTTTCTTGTGGACTTGTATCAATATTGCTGTTTGTGTGTGTTTTTCTAATGTAGTTGTCTTTCGTGTCTCCATAACTTTTGTTAAGGTTTGAATCAACTTCCTAATCAATGCTGGCGATACCAATTGAGAGCCCACAAAAGAATGCTTCACACCCGAACTTATAAAACATTGAACATTAAATTTAAAAAAAAAACAAAGTTCAATAATCTCCTATGAATAATATAAATGGAATTTATTCATGCATATCTTCATATTATCGTGTACAGTTTTATCATAATTCTATAAGAGCGATTTAGGAATTAGGCTTAAAGAATGTGAAGAGACCAACTGATTCCTATACACCCGGGAAATTTATCATGGCTTGATATTGTATGAATATCATACCCAATTCACTAGCTACACCGACCACTGCTTTAATCAGCTCCTCGGGCAGAGTAAATGTTCTTCCGGAACAGACCACAATAATCCGGTCTACCCGTTTCCAGACAGGCCGACAGTCATATTTGAAATACGACAGTAACCTAGGCTGTCTTTTGATGTATTTCACAACATCAAGCAACTGTTCGTTGTCTTTAACTTTTCCTAATAAGATTATCTTTAAAAGTTTCCTATTAAGGTAGTTGTCTTCGTTTTCAAAGCCCATCATTTGGGCATTCGAGTGTCAAAAGTTCGAAAGGACATCGACAAACCGATAAACACGAACAAGAACAGCACGAAGAAGCAAAAAAAAACACAAAATCAACCGAACGGAAATCAACAACGCGAACTCAGGTCGTAATCAGATTGAACTCAAGTGATCCGTAAGTGTGAGCGGTTTCTCCTGCTATAGCACACCTGTCGTGTTGCTAATTTCCAATTCAGTATGCCAAATCCGGTAAAGGAAGCCAATTTCGTGATGTAGATCTAAATATGAAGCAGACCTCCTAGAATCCGTTTGTCCTTTATCTCAAGTTCCTGAGGATATATGAGATGGAGAAAGTTACCAAATCGAGAATTGTTTAGTGAAGGACATCGTCAATCTAACGGAAAAAAAGAGAGAGCTAGTCTACGATCTTTTTTGTCTAGAAGAGATTGTAATAAGTCTGCTTCAAATGAAAGAAAAAAACAAATCAGCAAGCAAAGGTGCTCAATTAGTGCCCATTGGAATCACTATTGTTTGCTGAAAAACTCGTCCAACAAACTGAACAAATATGTTGTCGATAAGAAAATTGAGCATCGACTATTTTGTCTTCTGTATATTTGTTCTTCTTCTTAGACTCGCAAGTCTTACTGTAAACGACTATCTGATATTTGTACCTGCGTTTTCCATTCCTTTTGAAAGAGCTGCGTTTAATCAGCTGTGCCAATCGTGATTTGCTCATTCGGAATAGAAGTGTAAAGAGTGGAGAAATCGAAAGAAGATTTGATTGTTGCAATATGAAACTGATTTTGAGCTAAGAATCTCCAATAGTTCTTTCGAATTCTTCAGTATCCACATTCAATCGACACCATTTCTAGGATAACAACAATCGTAATATTCCTGGAGGCCGGATTATATTGCCGTTAGTATTGAAGTCAACAGAACTTAAAGAGGTTTAGTGGTACATTTTGATGACCCTGCAATGAAGCGCTGTTTGTATAGATTTTTATGTAATTTAGGAATCCAATACAGGGATGGAATGTCATCATTGTCAGCACCAACAGAGAGCCCGAAAAAGGAAATGACAGATTTGTGATTGTCAATAATTTCCTCCTTAAACAGTGTTGTAGCTGTGTATGTGGTGCTATTGTTGGTACAACCAACCCCTAATTCAGCTGTCAAGCAGTCAATATAGTTTCTTGCACTCAAAAATGTTTTTGGAGCTTTGTCTGCAAGTACAACAGCATATTTGTCATGTAAAGTGGACAGTGTTTCTGCAACATCACCGTTGTTAAACATGGATGTTGTTTTAGTGCTCATTGGGCCCTTCAAAGAATTGCTTCTTTTCAAAATCAATGACCTCACAGCTTTGGCCCACTCCACCAAAACGTCATTTTCTTTCTCCTGTTCTTTCTTAACCCATTTTCTGGCATAGTCTTCATCTGAATCCATAACTGTTTAAAATTGTGATGGCAGTTGATACGTCTAGGCTCACGATATTTTGGTCCTTTAGCCAAACATCGCGAAGTAAGTCATTTTTCACGATGTTCAGGTCACCAGTGATAACGTGGCCAGTGATAACGAAGAAGATATAGTAAAATCAATTTGGTGTTTTGGTAGAAATATTGATAATTTGTTAGTAACTCTAAAACGTTAATATACTACCTTTTAACTATTGTATTGTTTTAAAGCATCAGGGGACGACCATTTGATTTTGTGGCGTGTCCACTTACCCGGTATTCCGCATTTCTTCATCGTCTACATGTATGCTTTTGCCTGAAAAGATATTCCTTCTTCTATCTTGCAAATATGTTTGTAAATTATTCTTTTTTCTTCTGTGCCTTGCATCTAAAATGAACTGTTCTATGTGTGGAGAATATAATAGCTAAAAAGGCAGAGTTACTAAAAAAAAATAAAAAGTTTCGCCGAGCGCATGATACGACCGCAATATGTCGAACCCTGTACATTTTAGGCCCAATAGATAGTCAATTGCTCTGGACACATGCAGCCTATGGTGAACTGAAAAAAGTTTTTGACACATGCGGCCTTTGGTGGTCTTTCCACCCACATTTTTGTAAATTCACTATTTAGCAACAACAGAATTTGATATCGGACATTAAATAAAAAAGTTTCAATTTTTTGCCCCTTTTGACCACTAATTATATAATGGAGGAGGGGGGTGCAAAAATTATCCCCCATTTTGTATCAATTACTTAACATCATTTGGTAAACCAGAACAAAAGTTATTGTGGGAAAAACAAAAAGTAGCTTTTTTGGCCACTTTCAACGCGAAAAAAGGGGACTCTGAAATCAATCCCATCCATCCTTCTATGGTAAGGAACATCATTGTCAAATTTCAGAGCAATCGGGTATCAAGAACTAAAGTTATTATGGGAACACTAAAGTTAACAGATAACACAAACGACGATGCAGACGCAGACGACAACATCTACCATCTTGAGCATACCATTATACGTCCGCAATTTTTTTGCGGTCGTATATTAAAAAGTCAGGACGGAAACAACATAGAAAAAAGGCTGGACGAAAAACATATCCAAAGTCCTTCCCAATCAAAAACCAAAGGGTTGCTCCCTTATGTGGAGAATATATATAACAGCCGAAAACGATTCCACTTGTACCGACACAAAAGATTATTACTTGAGAAATAACAAAAATATTAACAGCTACATGTAATGTTGCAAAATATTTTTTATAAATTCTAATAAAACTAGAATATTGAAAATGTCGAAAGGGCCGTCTGCAGGAATCTATATTAAAATATTTAATGAATATTCACATTTGTTATATGCAAATTCGGAAAAAGTACTAAATCAGATATGCATCTCCTGTAGTATTCTAGTTTTAACATTCACAAAATATCAATTCTCAATACCTTTGCCTTCTGTATAAAATCTAAGCATACCCTAAATATTTCACCGATTTCTATGAAATTGTAATATGCACATATATATATGATACATTAACAGGCCTCTTCTAAAAATAGTTTGAGAAAAATTTGTTGCCTAACACACAGATAGACGGGCAGAGTGAATCGATGCGGAGTCATTATAAATACTGTTTTTATTACAATATCAATTGAAATACATTGTAACATAAATATTCTTAAAAAAAACAAATGATGCAATACAACATATAGTTTAATATCTTTAAAGGGTCTAAGGAAAACAAGAAACATCTTACTAAACTTACTAAAAGGAAGCAGACTCATCGGATTTATTAATAATTCATATAAAAATCTGAAAAAAAGATCTAACAGTCGGGCTATTGGGTGTAATCCACACTGGGAGAATCTTTCTACATAGTTAAAATTAAAAACGAAAGAATATGGAATATGTGCCAGAAAGTCACAATGATTTTGATAAATGTACAAAAGCTAAATTTCACTGCATGTGAAGTGCTTTTCTGGATTAGATTCTGGATTAAAGTCATTAGATAGAATGATTTTCTGGGAGTCGATGTTTAGGTATTAAACTTAATGGATTCATGTAATGATTACACTCTTTGCTTTATTTCACACCATTTAATTTTCGTCATTTATAGGAATGACACCATTGAAAATAACAACCAAGAACAGCTAATATAACAAGAAGAACTATAAATGCTGTAATCCCTATAGTGGTAACAATTGTATAAATAAAGACAAAAAATATTATGCCTAAAAATCCAAACATTGGCAACCGCATCTTATCTAACAAATCATCATATGGTCCTGAATCTTTTTCGTTGTCACCTTTCCTTTTAGTAAAGATCTGAAAAAAATATCAAGGTAAAACGTTATAAAAAGAAAATAAAATTTTCAAAAAATATATTTATATAAAAAAAACATTGTAAACAAAACATAAAAGAAAGTCTTCATCATGGTGTTACATATACATGTATGCAAGGGTAGAAGATTATGTTTGCAAACATCCATTTAGTTTAAAATAAATGTATCATTTAAACGCCCATAATTTGTTTAAAATGTTGCATTATCAAGTTATCCAGAAATGTGTATCATGTAAAAAACACTTTGTCGTGTGGTTACACTGACCGCCTGTTTGCAGTTTCCAATTTGGGGATTTAAATTACTGCTGATTTATTACACATGTAATGATATTGTAATGAAAAAAAAGTTATTTTACTATATTACTCCTGGACCAAGTTGCACAAAGATAAGTTATTTTACTGGAATCAACATGCCTGTTTTCTGTCCGTATGTCCGTCTGTTTGTTTGTCACTCTATACACATGCATTTATCTAATCATAACGCGACTTAAACAGAGGGAGCAAAGGTGTACCAATATACCAGTCAGACATGATGGTTTATAAAGAAAATAATAATTTTCCCTACAAACTGTGGAATAACGAATCAGTCGTGATACACAAACTCCATAAGCTAGAGTGGACACAGAAAGGGAAAGTTAACAATTGGAAAGTTGAAGTCATCACGCCTGTCATAGCCTTCAATGTATATAGATTTCGAGATAAAAATACAGATATATAGCGGACCTCTTACAAAAATATAATGTCCTTTATCAAACAGTTCCTGGTAAGATATGAGACGTATAATCGAATCGAGGAAATTAGTAAGTGAAAGGACATCATCAATGTCACAAAATTTGAGATTAAAGGATATCGTACGTCTATGATCATGTTTATCTATCAGTGACACATGAATGGACTTCAAATAGAGGACGCCGACGCAATGGGTATCAAATAAGTTCGTGTGTATAACGTAGAAACCTCACATCTTGAATAGATGAAAGCGTTTATGGGTTGCAAATGTATTACCTAGAACTTTGTTGTAATTACCTGATTCATGAGTTCTAGTACAGGGACATCTAGCGATGGTATGGCAGTCTCTTGAAATAAACCAGAGGGATCGACCTCTTCACAGTAGTTCGCTATCCTCTTAAAACGGTGTCTAGGTGCCCCTATAAGCTCCTTGAACTTCTTTTCTTTGTCTTGTTGTGTATATGCCATGAAACTTTTAGTCGTGGCTTGTTTTTCGGGAGTGTCGGCATGGGTTAAAACTCCGTACAATGATATATCTAAGAGTTATAAAATGTCTTAAGCTTTATTTAAAATCATATGTTAATATGATAGGTTCATAGACTTTCTTGTGATCTTGTAACATTAATGTAAGAAAAAATGTTTTGTGTGTGTTTTTTTTGTAAATCTTGTAACGTATTTATTTGTCTTCAGCGTCTCCATAACTTTTGGTAACCTTTGAATACAAAATCTAAAGTCCAATCATCTTCCTGAATAATGTAAAACAGCAATAGAATTTATCATATGATGCTCCTTCTTCGTGTAAAGTTTCATTACAATCCATCCAGCGGTTTAGTAATTAGGCTTAGGAAATATGTGAAGAGACAGACTGATTCCTAGACACCCGACAAACTTATCATGGGTTAATATCATAAGAATGTCATACCCAATTCATTAGCTACATCGACCACTGCTTTAATCAGCTCCTCGGGCAGAGTAAATGTACTGCCGGAACAGACCACAATAATCCGGTCTACCCGTTTCCAGGTTGGACGACAGTCATATTTGAAATACGACAGTAACCTAGGTTGGCTTTTGAGGTATTTTACAACATCAAGCAACTGTTCGTTCTCTTTGACTTTTCCCGATAGGATTATCTTTAGAAGTTTTCTATTCAGATAATTGTCTTCGTTTTCAAAGCCCATCATATCAATAAAAGTCGGCATCAAAATGTTGTCGTTCGATCTGTAGTAATCCGCCATTGAAAAGCTTTAAAAATGATTAAAACAGCGTAAATATGAAACCCCAAAAAGGAAATAAAATGAATTGTTAAATTAGGCAAGAACAAACACACAGCTTAAGTCAAGCAAAAATGTTTTATTTAAGAAAAAACCTGTACATTTTTGCAGGTCTCCTTTCTTCCTTTTTGATAGTTAACACAACCTTGATTAGGTTTTGTGATTTCAACCTTCGTTTCCCTGTTGGCCTTCTAGACATGTTAGAGATATCGTTTCAAACCCAGATTTGTAGGCATGTCTGAGGAAAAGAATGTAAAAATGAAAAGGAAATATGTGTAAAAAAGATAAAAGCATATTATCTACTCAAATAGCGTAAAAACGATGACTGTATATTATCTACTCAAAATTCCATATACCGATACCTTTTCAATCGTTTTGTTGTTTGTTTTCCATTTCCACCAAAGTTTCCAGATATAGCATATTCACGCCACATGTCATTGTTCAGACTTGCAAAAACAGTATTAAGAAAGGCTGATTTGCCATGCCCGGGTGGTCCTATAACAGCAATATTTAATGCTCGCCTTGAGGACGATGGTCTTCCCAGGGTTTGCTTACAGTCAAACAGGAGTTTCTGTTTCCTCTCGTACATTGGGTCATCTTCAGGGTCCTGTGATACCAACACATGGCCGACTGCTTCTTGACAATCCGTGTATTCTTTCTGAAAAAATAATTGGAAGGTGACACTTCATGGTACCCATCTTTTATACGCAGTTCATCCCAAGTCCCTAAATGGATTTTAATGAAACTTTAACGCAATTTTTATGACATAATGTAGTTGTGCATCTTTTTTTTTTAATTTGATCTGATATTATGGATTTGGGAATTAGACGAAAAAGGGGGGGGGGGGGTATTTTTAACACCTAAATAGATATTTGTTTCTGTTATTTTTCAGATCTTTTTGCATGAATTTAGGAAAAAATGTTTTTAAGTCCAGTCTGCTTTTCAACAATTAAGTTATAAATACAAGTATTTAGTAAATAAATAGCTTTGTTGTTTTGGAATTTAAATTGTAATAAAAAATGGTTTTAAAAATGTGTTTAGTAAATGGTATTAACATTATACATATAAAAAAGGAACACAAAGAATGTGCAAAAATGAAGAAGATCAGTAAATACATTCCTTATCCAACATACACATGATACACATCTGGTGAAATTTCGTCAAATAACAAGAGGCTCCCAGGAGCCTAAATCGCTCACCTGGTCTTGATGTCAACCCTATGAAAAACTTTGTAGAGCTAAATAAGCTGAACATTTAAGCAAGCAAAAGCTTTTCTCTATCTGCAATAGTTTTCATTCTATAGACCAAAAACACTATTTTTCGTCTTTAAGGGGCTGTAACCCCTATAAGGGGTCATCTGACAACTTCAACCCTATGGAGATTTTTGTAGAGTTAAATGAGCTGAACAATTTAGCAAGCAACAACTTTTCTCTATCTGCTATAGTTTTCATTATATAGGCTAAAAACACATTTTTTCGCCTTTAAGGGTCTGTAACCCCTATAAGGGGTTATCTGACAACTTCGACCCTATGAAGACTTTAGTAGAGCTGAATGAGCTGAACATTTTAGCAACAAACAGCTTTTCTCTATCTGCAATAGTTTTCATTCTGTAGGCAAAAAACACCATTTTTCGCCTTTTAAGGGCTGTAACCCCTATTAGGGGTCATCTGACAACTTCGACCCTAATGAGACTCATGTAGAGCTAAATGAGCTGAACATTTAAACAAGCAACAGCTTTTCTCTATCTGCAATAGTTTTCATTCCATAGACCAAAAACACTATTTTTTGCCTGTAAGGGGCTGTAACCCCTATAAGGGGTCATCTGACAACTTCGACCCTATGAAGACTTTTGTAGAGCTGAATGAGCTGAACATTTAAGCAAGCAACAGCTTTTCCCTATCTGCAATAGTTTTCATACTATAGGCAAAACACTATTTTTCGCCTTTTAGGGGCTGTAACCCCTATAAGGGGTCATCTGACAACTTCGACCCTATGAAGACTTTTGTAGAGCTAAATGAGCTGAACATTTAGGCAAGCAAAAGCTTTTCTCTATCTGCAATAGTTTTCATTCTGTAGGCAAAAAACACCATTTTTCGCCTTTTAAGGGCTGTAACCCCTATTAGGGGTCATCTGACAACTTCGACCCTAATGAGACTCATGTAGAGCTAAATGAGCTGAACATTTAAACAAGCAACAGCTTTTCTCTATCTGCAATAGTTTTCATTCCATAGACCAAAAACACTATTTTTTGCCTGTAAGGGGCTGTAACCCCTATAAGGGGTCATCTGACAACTTCGACCCTATGAAGACTTTTGTAGAGCTGAATGAGCTGAACATTTAAGCAAGCAACAGCTTTTCCCTATCTGCAATAGTTTTCATACTATAGGCAAAACACTATTTTTCGCCTTTTAGGGGCTGTAACCCCTATAAGGGGTCATCTGACAACTTCGACCCTATGAAGACTTTTGTAGAGCTAAATGAGCTGAACATTTAGGCAAGCAAAAGCTTTTCTCTATCTTCAATATAAGCCAAAAACATGAAAAAATGCTATTTTTCACCTTTCAGGGGCCGTAACCCCTATAAGGGATCATCTGACAACTTCGACCAAATGGAGACTTTTGGAGAACTTTTGATGCTGAAGCAGTAGCTTGCATCAGATTTCATCTATCTCCTATACTTTTTGATTTACAAGCCAAAAACAGTAGTTTGACCACCCTGGTCTATTTTTAGTAACGGTGGCCATGTTTTTTGACGGATCAAAAATCGAACCACAAGTTTGAGGCAGGACACCCTAAGGATCATTCATACCAAGTGTCATTAAATTCTGTTCAGTAGTTTCAGAGGAGAAGATTTTTGAAAAATTGTTAACAGACGACAGACGACGACAGACGACGACGACGGACGCCAAGTGATGGCAATAGCTCACATGGACCGAAGCACATGGACCTTCGGTCCAGGTGAGCTAAAAAGGGAAAGAAAATAAATACATAGATCTGTTTTGTCATGGACAAAATATTCTTGGAGAATAGAACATTCAATAAATCAGGGGCGGATCCAGACCGACGGGAAGGGTATTAGGGGGCTACTAGGGGGCCCACCACCATCATCTTTGCGGAAATTTTGGTTAGATATATAGAAAATCATTGAAGCATGGCCATAGTGCCCCCCCCCCCTTTAGGTAGTCAGTGCTCCCCGTCTTTTCGACATTTCTTGATCCGCCATTAAGTAAGTAAGTAAGTAAGTAATTTTATTGATATAAAGACCAAAAATTGATCTATCATCAAAATACAAATACATAATAACAAAACAAGTGTTCATATGAACATAAAATACAGGCATATTTAATATAAACATATTATATATAAGCGAGCAATTTTTGATTATAATAAGACACCCATTTTAGTAGTTATGCTTTATTCCAGCTGAGGACTAGAACCTGAATAGAGTTATCTATCTTTGACCCAACTTATTGATATTCTTAAAAGGACACAAATAGTTATTAATCAATATTTTTCTTTTAACTTTAGATTGCAATTATACATATTGTTTACTCCAGTAATAATAACTTTACATATATCTAAATCGTTGCTTGTAAGAAGAAATAAAAACTGTTTCTCCGTAGATAACTTTGAAAAAGAAGGTAATATTTCAGAAATACTACAAAAAAGGTCTTTACGTTGACTTTGTAATCTTGAACAATACATTAAAAAGTGAAACTCATCCTCAATACCATCATGACATAACTCACATACCCTTTCTTCTACTGCTAAATTTTTATGTCTTCCTTTTTCAATATTCAAATTACTATTACTAATACGAATTCTAATATAATTTGAAAGTACACGCTTATCAACATCAGTATATAAATATTTTTCCCTTTCGAAATCCTTTTTGAACTTTCGATATGTTCTTAACTTATTGCCACCAACTGATCTTCTATCATCAAACATCATTTTAAGCCAATGACTCTGAAACCTGTTCTTTAACTTGTCAAATATGGCATTCAGGGTTTTCTTAATAGAGAAAGTTCCCTGGTTTTCCCAAACATGGTTAAAACCAATAAAACTCAAGAATAATTTAAATTTATCAAATAAACTGTTCCCAACTGATATATTATCTTCATAAGCTTTAGAAATTATGTCAGTATTTTTTGCCTTTAAAATGTGAAACCAATATTCAACACTAGATTTCAGTGCATTTATAGCCAATGGGTACAGTCCCAACTCACCAAAAACTGCTAAATTAGAAGCTGACTTATGAATTCCCAGTATGTATTTTGAAAATTGAAGTTGTATTTTGGTTGGGATGAATTGATCATAGTTATGTTCAAAATCCATAAAATGTTTACCTTTTAATATCTGAGGTATAGTCCATATTTCACTACAGTACAATAAAATAGGTTTCACACATGTATCAAATAGTTTCATGTGTAGTGGAATATTACTTTTTTCTGAAAAAATAGCTTTGCTAATACAAAACATGGCCTTCTTGGCTTTCTTAGATAAATAACAAATGGCATCAACAAAAGAACCAGATGGCTTTAAAATAATACCAAGATATTTATACTGCTTTACTAGATCTAAAAGTTGGTTATTGTAATAAAATGAATATCCTTTAAGCATTTTACCAGATTTGTTAAAAATAATAACTTTTGTTTTGTTTATATTCACTTCAAGATTCCATTTATTACAAAAAGATTTCAATTTATCTAAAGAGTTTTGTAAACCATTAGATGACTCAGACAATAACACAATATCATCTGCATACAATAAACATGGTATAGATTTTCCATTCAACAATACAGGTTCACAGTCAATTCCAAATTCACAAATTAAATCATTAATGTAAAGGGAAAATAATGTAGGACTTAGAATACAACCTTGTTTAACACCAATATTGGTTCCAAAATTATCAGTTAACCCATCATTAAGTGATACACAAAATGTTACATTTTTGTACATATTTACTAGAACATTAAAAAAGTTACCACGAATGTTCAACTGAGATAATTTAAAAAGTAAAGCACTGCGATTGACCGTGTCAAAGGCTTTCTTCAAGTCAATGAAAGAAGCAAAGATGCATTTCTTTCTCTTGAAATATTTATCTATTAATGTTTTTAGAGTAAAAATATGATCACTAGTTCTCATTTCCTTTCTGAAACCTTTTTGTTCACTACAAATTATATCATTCTTTTCCAGAAAAACTTCTAACCTATTAAATAAAATTTTAGTAAATAGTTTACTGAGACAGCTGGATAAAGCAATTCCTCTGTAACAAGAAGGGTCATTCATGTCACCTCCTTTAAATAATGGTTTAATAATATTTTCTCTCCATATTGAAGGATAAGTACCTGTTTTCAATATAATATTGAAAATTTCTACATACATTTTTGAAAAAATACCTGATGATGCCTTGATCATCTCATTACTTATACCATCTAAACCTGTCGACTTATTATTTTTAAGCGATTTCACCGCTTTTACTAGTTCCTCAGCTGAAATATCCCCATTCAACACTTCATTGTTATTACTCAAACACTCTTTTACATCACTGGCAGAGTAGCAAGTTGTGTAATTTTTATGATTCATTATGATTCAACTGTATTAACCTGCGGGGGGGGGGGGGGGGGGACTTGGAAAGGTACTAGGACGTGCCGCTGGAATGGGTCGGGAAAACAAACATAAATATATGATACGGTCAATAATATTTATTATATGATAAGCCCGACCAGGTAATTCTTACTTCTTTTCCAATACAAATATAATCGTTCATGTGTAAAAGTGTATGTTTATTGACTAGCGATCTTTGAATAAATGGAACCAATCTTTATAATTTTTCAGTAATGGGATAAGGGTGCTTTTTTTCAGTAAAAATATATTATAATGTTTCAAAATCACAGCGGCATCTCCCTATTAACCATGATCGAAGTATAGGAGGGCCCCTCCAGGTATTCACACACTCTTTGAAATTGTGTTACGTATTAGTTTGAAATCTGTCCATCAAAATAGACAAATATATTAAATAGCATGTATAGGATATAAAATATTTTATTTACCAAGTATGACAGGTTGCTATTACAAATATAAACAATCATGATAATGATGATTTTAAACATACATAGACATAAGAAGAGCTGTAATGAGACAAATAGACAAAATTAAGTATAAGTACTTCACTTAACATATTTTAGTTGGATTTATACATAAGTAAAAACGTATATTAGATAACCATACCGTTACCTTATTTCTCTTTAGATCCTCCATTGTTTATCTAAAGCACTCAGTGCACATGTGTTGTTGTGTTGCCAATTTCAAAATGAAAGTGAAAGTAAAATTATACGGAAGTGCATTGCAAAAATATTTTTGGCTTTTCTGTATATTTTCTGAATAGATTTAACTTCACCGCTCAAATCACAGAGGCTTGAATTCTGGTCATTAGAGAGTATTATTTTTTGAAGTCGATATAAATGAATATATTGAAGCCCCTGTGGGCAGTTTAGATCGAGTCAGATTTTTTTTTTTTCAAAATTTTTTGGGTCAGAATTTTTATTTTTCGCTGCTATGCGGCGATATAACTGCAGCTGCACTAATTATAGAATCTGTTGGACAAAAATTTTTTTTTAGGGAGGTGAGGCTTCGGGGGCGTTTCTTCCTTTATATTGGTATAAAGCGGCCCGGGGGGACTGATTTCAAATTTTCATGACCCATATTTATATAAAATCGACAATTTTCATGACCAATATAAATACAAAATAAACATGTTTATGACCCATATTTATATTCAGTAAATTGTAATACAGTTTATTAATGTTTTTAATTTAGTTTAAACATAATTATTTTATTTGTAAAAATACACAAATTGGATTGGACACAAGTAAAACATACTTATGAAGTCCTCTCCATAACATAGTTAAACAATACAATGAATATACAAGTTGAGCATGCATGCAAGTTACATTTGTAAATAACAAAACAAACAATAAAAAGTATAATTGCTGAATAAGAATAAGAAAGAAAAACTTTTTAGGAGTAATAGAAGTAAGAGAAGGGATTGCTTGGTGTCTGTGTTGGAAGAAATGATGAGTGGGCCCTACACTATTAAAAATCTCTTAGTCCGTTTGATATAATTAAATGAATGTTTGAAAATAGTCTCGTTTTGCTCTTGACTTAATGCGGTACTACCACATGTAAGAAGAGTCGCATTTAAAATGGTGTTATTTGGGAGCCAGCTGAGATCATTGACAAGTATAGCTCTATGTTCGTTATATAAGGGACATTCAAAGAAGTAATGGTTTATGTTTTCAATGGCAAAGCCACATCGACAAGAAGAGTCTATTATTATATTGGCTTTGAATAGGTCACCATTTAGGAATGAAGCGGAACATCTCAATTGGGTCAATATCATGTTGAGTTTTCGTGGGCCATAGGAAAAGTATTTGGGAACTTTCACAGTAGAGTTACTGTTTTTCTTAAGTTCGTATTTGAATTTTTTAGCTGATTGCATGTGTCGAATGTTTATATCTAAGTCATTCCATAGTCTAATGGTAGCAGGGATAAAAGAATCTCTAGTTAAGGATAATCTGCAATAAGGAAGGATAATGTCTTCACCATTTCTAAGGGGATACGTAGAAATAGTTTGAACTTGCGGCGGGATAAGGTTTGTAAGATACGACGGGGCATTATGGTCAAGCTGCAGCTGTTCAAGTTTATTTGAGTTAATAGTTCCACAATTGTCCCACACCTCGGACGCATATTCGAAAAATGGGTCTTATGAATACAAGATAAAGATTTTCTAAGGTATTTCTACATAATTGGTATTTTAGTTTCCTTAGGATGTTTAGATGTCGCTTAGCACTATTTATAATGTTTTCTATATGAAGATTCCATTTAGCATCATTGCTAAATGTAACACCTATGTGTTTATGTGAGTCTTGAATAGGAATAGTTTTGTCGTTTAGCTCAAAACTTAGATTCGGTATAGCAGAATTAGAAAATACTATTATTTCGGTTTTGTCTGGGTTGAAAGACATAAGCCATTTCTTCGACCAGTCGTCAAGCTCTTTAAGATCATGATCAATGGCTAATTTTACCCGATTTTGATCACTATCGGAATAATTAAAAGATGTATCATCGGCGAATAATCTACATAATGATGTTAATTCCTCTGCTATATCATTAATATAAATAACAAACAACAAGGGACCAAGTACAGAACCCTGTGGAACACCAGCTTGAACACTACAACTAGAGGATGAAGATTGATTTATCATAACTCTCTGTGATCTCTCGAAAAGGTAGTTAGCAAACCAGCTGTGTAAACTACCACTTATACCATAAGCTTTCATTTTGTGGAGTAGACCATTGTGCCAAACTTTGTCAAAAGCTTTAGCAAAATCGCAAAACACGAAACAGTTAATCTCTTTCTTTTCGTACGAATTAACAATACAGTTGTGCATTTCGAGTAACTGATGTACAGTTGAGAATTTCGGAAGAAAGCCCGATTGATATTGGTATATAAGTCGGTTATCATTGAGATGATTGTACACATGCTTGAAGATAATTCGCTCCATTACCTTCCCGACACAGCTAATGAGAGATATAGGTCTGTAGTTAGAGGGGAGAGATGGGTCACCTTTTTTAAAAATGGTTGTTATGTGACCAATTTTCCATTTGGAAGGAAAGCTACTTTGGCGTAGTGATTTATTAAAATGAGTTTTAAAGGTATTGCTATTTTTTCTGGAAATAGTTTATTATTCTTCCTTAATTATTCTTAATTATTCCTTATTAGGGCTTAGAGTCTGTATTATGTCAACGATCTCATTTGCCTCAATTTCAATATCGTAAAGTTGAGTATCACATCTATTTGGAAAATTTGGGAGAGGGATATTTTCATCGTTAACTTTTGAAATTAAAGAAAAGTATTGATTCATTATGTTACATTTGTCTTGATCATCATAAACGAAGTCGCTATAGTTGAGATTGTTGGCAATATTTTTTAAAGGCGGGATACTGCTAGAGCCTTTGGTTGATTTTATTAACATTTTCATTAGTTTCCAATACGTTTTAGAATTTCCAGCATTTTCCAATATAATATTATCTAAATTTTGTTCAAACTTCTCTCTTGCAATCTTTTTTAAATTTTTGACCTTATTTCGCTGTTGTTTATATCGTAAGGTAGCAATTTCAGAATTAGATTTTATAGCCTTTTTTCTTAATCTGTCTCTTATTCTCATTTCACGACGCAGTTCGTTGTTGAACCATGGTTTGTCTTTGGTTCTAACAGTAACATTCTTTGTTGGAATACATTCTTTAGCTATATCTAAAAAAGTATCTGTAAATGCATCGCACATATCATCAACACTACTGTCGTTCGGAAGGATAGTGTCCCAATCTACATCGTTAAGTTTTTGACCGAACTTAACTTTATCAATGTTTTTATATAGCCAAATTTCTCTTTGGAAGGACGGGGATGTTTTAAGGGGACAATCAAGGAATGCAATAGATGCATCGTGGTCACTTATCGATCTCGGAACAGTTAAAACATCAGAGGCTTTGCAGTTTAGTGAATCACTTATAATAATTGGATCTAAAAGAGTTTGACTGTTTACTGTTACACGAGTGGGTTTAGTAATATACAGAATATTTTATTTAGAAAATCGCTCAGTCGCAGAAACTGCGTAACAGGAGCACAATTAAACAAACTACAATACAATACAAATATAACTGCAATACAGACAATTAATTACATACCTACATGTACATACAAATAATTTTTTTTTATCACAACTGATATATGAAAGAAAAAGACAGTACAACACAAATATGATAGCTACTCTAATAGTCTACAAACTTTTTGAATAAAAATAGACACATTTTTTAATAGACTAACATTACAAAACTTGTTAATCCCAAAAAACTTTTCTTTGTTTGGATATTCAACATAATACTTAGGTATGTACTTTCGCCTTAGCTCAAGTACATTGATATTAGTGCATACACAAACAAAGTGGTATTCATCTCCAAGACCGTTCATACACAGATTACAAATTCTATCCTCCCTAGGAATGTTTCTCCATCTACCCACTTCTATGGGAAATTTAATGTTACATGTTCGAAATCTACTTATGTGTATACGACGAACTCGGCTTAGTCGTAACAAATATGGCTCTATTGAAAATAACGACTTAAAGGATAAATAATACTCCCCCCTTGACGAATTATACATATCTGCGAACCATTTTTGTATGAACTGATCCTGGAGACGTCGTTTAACTTCTACTTCGTAATAACATTGTTCAGATTAAATATGCTCATTGTATCAATAAGTTTATTATTGTTTACTTTAAAAAGGTCGGAGTTCAAATCGCCCGTCAAAACAACGTTGTCTGAAAATTGATTGGCAATACCCAAAGCATGATTTAATCGTGTCCAATATCTATCGTCCGTCCACTCAGGTCTATAGGTGTTACATAGGAGAAATCTTTGACCTTTAGTTCGAATTTCTACCCAGATAGTTTCATCTATTTGATTCTCAAGTTCAGTGATTTGTTTTATATAGACATGTTCATTCGCATAAATTGCTATTCCACCTCCGGAGTTATTTCGATCACGTCTAATAGGATTATGTGAAAAGCAGTCCAGCAATAATGATTCAGTTTTTACTGTGGGATCTAAGTGTGTTTCGGTTACAGCTAAGATATCAAATTCGTCGGCAAAATCATTGAGAAAATCGAGTTTATTTCTTATACTTCGTATATTAATAGTGCATATAGATATAAAATCATGTTCTCGAATACCTTCATCGGTATGAGGATTTTGTTCAATGTTTCCGATAATAAGGATATAATGAATGACAAATAACAGGAAAACAATGTCAACTTTCGGTAAAGTTGACTGCAAGATGAAGAGAGAGAGAACCAGGAATGGACACAGTAAGTTTACATGAAATATTTCAGTATATCTGCATAGTTTAGGTAAACCACGGACTTTTCTTCGGAGACAGTTAAATAAACCAATGGCCATCCTGTATGCTACTAGATCACTATCCATCACCCTTCGGGTAAAGAGTAGTAATCCAGCAACAGCAGGATGACCGGTAGCTTAATAACGGAAAAATGACCGGTACACTCATCAGAACACAGACACCAAGTAAGATAATAAACAAAGTATACAAAGAAATGAACAAAACATATGTACATGTCGACAAGGATAAAGCGATCATTGCTGAATGAAAACTTATTTAAGTCAATTATTGGATAGACTTCGGCTTTATCAATTTAAATAAAAGATTTCAATTTCAAATCCACATGAAATCGGTTAAAAACTTTGTTTATTTAAATACATTATTTTCCATTTAATTTAGCTTATGAATAATGATCGCTTTATTATAATAAGATGTAATATATGAATACATATTGAATCATTCTCAAAACATATTTATCCGTTTTCACCAACTAACCAGTTGAAAGGGGAGAAGGCATGGTAAATTAACAAAAAAGTATTGAATTCAACCATTTTTAAAATTCTAGTCACTGAATTTTACGTGATGCATATTCAAATTCATAAATTATAAACTTTTCATTAAAACAATTTCTACAAAAGAAAAAAAAATCATTCAAGTCATTGGCGAATCATACTGTTACGGCCAATAATTACCTGGGAAAAATTTAAATTTTCTAATTATCGATCAGATTCCTGATTGGACAAAAACTTCTAATTAAGGCGTGTACTTTGAATGAAAATAGTAGTAATAGTACTAAAACATGTTTAACCTGTTTTAAAGTAAACATAATAGTCAGGACAAAAATATGCAGATAAATAAATGTGAACGACTTCATATATGTGGTATCATAATAAGTTTGTACACAAGATATCTTTAATAGAAATTCATTGTTTTTACGAACTTGCATCACCTGGTCGTTCGGGTGAAGATGGGTACCCTAACTGTGCCCTTGCATCTTGTTGTAGGTTTGTAATGTCACCATGGGTGTTGATAATCGTCGTGCGACCCTCCTCGGTACACTTAACAAATATGCGACCATCTGAAGTCCAGTAGGCACTAATAAGTTTGTCTTTCTTAAGTTTTGATAAGCGTGTCATGAGTCCATGTCGGAACTGAGTCAGGTTTTCAGTAATGAATATTCCATGCTCATCACCTTTAAGAGCTTTTTTGTTTGTATATACCAAGTTTCTTTTCCTGTATGAAATGAATCGGACAATAACTTGGCACTTGCCATTACTGGTTGCCTTGCCTATAACATGTGACCTGCTAATATCATCTTGAGTAAGTGTGACTTTAAGCTTCTCTTTACAGATATCAATAATTAAGTTGTCTGTATCAACAGGATGCTGGATTTGACCGAAATCATTTACGGGCACCGGCACATTATGGAAGCGCAGGCTCGTTCTCCTCGAGTACTGCTGTTGGAGCTCTAATTGATTTTCTAATTCACCAACTCTCTGATAGAGGAAGTCTATGTCTTTCTCTCTTTCTTTATTAGATAATATCTGATCAGACATAGCTTTTTCAATTGTTGCCAGTTTAATAAATTGGTGGCATATCTTGGTTCTCTGATCTTCTATTGTTTTCTCATGTTGGTTTATTGTTTCAAGTAATGGCTTTGTGTAATTTTTTAATGTTTTTAATTATTGATATATTATACACTGAGGGACCATGATTGGAAATAAAATATGTCTTATGTCTTATACCTTTTAATTGTTGCCAAATATAACTAGGGATGAAGATTTTTTCCCACAGCTTATTGCTGATGCAGAATTTTATGGGGCATATTTATATAACAATTAAGTGTGGCCACTAAAAGTATGTCTCGCCTGCCGGCACTATCACTAAACTCAACTACCTAAGCTTTCAGTTCTTGATATAAACACAAAAAGTGTCTGTATACCCAATATCAGATGCCTAGCTATTATACTTTTCAAGCAATTGATTGTCCACACAAGTATTACAAAAAAATGTTCTGCCTGAAAAAAAACCCCTAAGTTCAAAGAGTCATTGGAGCGTGAAAATGGGGTCAGGATCACATGGCATGGTACCAGTTGCATTTACCATAACCTGAACTGTCTGTATACCAAATATCAGATGCTAAGTTATTATACTTTTTTAGCAATTCTTCATCCACAAAAGTCTTACAAAAAAGTTTTTGGCCTGAAAAAGATCTAAGTTCACAGAGTCACTAGATCGTGAAAATGGGGTCAGGGTCACACGGCATGGTGACAGTTGCATAGACCATAACCTGTACTGTCTGTATACCAAATATCAGATGCCTGGCTATCATACTTTTCCAGCAAATCATCGTCCACAAAATTCTTACAAAAAAGTTTACGGTCTGAAAATAGATCTAAGTTCACAGAGTCACTGGACCGTAAAAACCGGGTCAGGGTCACACGGCATGGTGACAGTTGCATAGACCATAACCTGTACTGTCTGTATACAAAATATCAGATGCCTAACTATTATACTTTTCAAGCAATTTATTGTCCACAAAAGTCTCACAAAAAAGTTTACGACGACGCCGCCGCCGTCGCCGCCGGAAAGTAATACCTATGTCTTGCCTTTCGCAACTATTCGTCACAGGCGAGACAAAAATGGACAAAACATGACCAATTTTTATATAAGACTATATTTTTTTCAATGAAAACTGAAAAGTAAACCCATTTTTATATAAAATTGTCTTAAAACTATACCCAATTTCATATAAATTTCCCCCAAAAAATCCACCCATATTTTTGGCACATCCACGTACACCTTTGTAGGAAGTCCCCCCCCCCCCCGGGATAGAGCGACGTGCTGCAAATTCGGGTAGAAGTTTTGAAATTGGTTTGCCATTTTTATCTTCTTGTATTAATTTGGGTTTGAAATATTAATTCTGGGTATTAGTAATAGATTAGGACCAATTCTGGTAAATTATAATTCCTGAAAAAAAAAGACTATGTAAATATGAGGACATAATCGGATACAAAAAGGTTTATTTTGCCAGACTTGTTCTAATACCAGAAAAAATGTACTTTTTACAAAGAAATTAATTACAGCATTTGAATATTAACATGCGTTTTATCTCCTATATTTTTGTGGACAGTATTATCCATACTATTTATTTTGGTATCAAAATCCAGAATTTCTTAGTATTTATTGGGGTACCATTTTAGACCTGCTGCTGTACGTCCCCGTACTAAATATAAGAAAGTGGCCGCTTCGGAGATGAGGCCAGATTATTTATTTGCAACAACTGCCAGCCCCCCCCTTAGAATCAAATGGTCGTCTCCTAAGCCTGAAAAGCTCACCCGTGGGGCTTCAATGCTGAGGTGAAAACCTCGGATGAAAACACAAATGGGCGAAAAACAAAGCTATCCTAGGCATGTCTTTTGGTAGCAGATATCACAGTCTTGCCGTTTTTAAAAGTACGATTAACCAATAGTCCATTATTGGAAATGACTGTATGATGGAGTTAGAACATGTCTATTTAAGTCATTAATTGATTTAGCGATAACAGATAAAAAAGAATAAAACATTAGAAGAAAAAAGTAAATGATCCTTTAATCAGTCAACACACTGTGTTTGTTTGAAGTCTCGGTTAATGCCAAAGGACCAAAGACCATATTAGACTTTGATTTCCTATTCTCTTTGTGGTCACGCTTTAAAACCAATCTATGGTAGAAAATATAAACGGTAAAAAAAAACTTTAAAGGAATCCTGAAAGGAACCGATGTCTTTGACAAGTTCTTTGTAGATTAGTGGCTAGTTAGTTATTCCTTATCAAAAGTCGTTAGAGATTATCAAGTAAAAATCCGGTTTGATAAAAATGATGGACATTTCTCATGTGATGTTGCAGTAACGATGATCAACAGAACTCATCATTTGTTTTACATCTTTCTACGAAAAAGAATTGTCAATTTACAGTAATTTAACTTCAATTGAATGCAAGTACTGTACATAAAAGATGTCATAAGCCAAACAGTCATGACCCTGCCATTCTTGTACACTTAAAACTCGTTTGTTCATTGTGTTGCATATATATAGCGTGTGCAAATGGACTTTAAACGGGAAATACATATGAGCTATGGGATAGTCTTGACTCCAGAGAGTGCAAAGTGGGTGATTCCTCTCTTTGCTTAGTGGAACACCATTAGGGACCCATTTATATTTATTTAGAGGCTGCTTATTTAAAAAAATAGTTTAGATTAAGGTCATCATGTTCTTTTTACTTGAAAAAATTCTCTTTGATCAATCTCCGCCATAAGCATGATCAGAGTGTTAGTGATGGGTTAACCTCGGTTCCACCAGTGAAAAAGCCGTACATGTGATCTCGAAACGTTCCAGACCATTATTTTTTAACTATATCTGCCGCACTAATTTCTACTATAACATACTCGTCAGAGACATCAAACCCTATAGCTATCAGTCCCAAATAAGCTATAGAGAGTACAATAATCAAAATAGTATTGAGCACAGTGTCCAGTTCGAAACAAAGACTGCCATATTCCCAAACCATCAAAAGACGCATAGCAGTCTCAACAATATAGATAAAATCGGTTTACGTTTTAATTTATATATACATGTTTATATATTTGCCTCGTCTCTGCAGGCCAAAAACGTACGTACAAGAAAAGAACTGGCTATTCAAATGGAATTTGGAATTAGAAGTTTACAATTATAATTTCCAATATTCTTACTTCCCGGTAACAATAATTATGCATGAAGATAAACAAATAATACTGATGCTCATCCGACCATTATGACATCAATTGTTAATAATGGAATCAAAGAATAACTGTAAAGAAGAGTCAAAGGCTGCGGAGACCACAGAGTATTAACGTAGTGATTCCTGATCGCCTAATCACTGCACGCAAAATGAACATCACTGATTTAGACTTTTTCATGTTGGCTCTTTGAAGAGCACTTGTTAACGAATCCAGAACATTTCCAAGGAAAAAGTCCTTTTTGACCAACGAGGGAAATATAATTTCAAAAGAAGGAATTAGCAGAAATACAAGTAAAGGTTGTTTGATGATGTTGTTTAATCTTTCTATGACAAGCTTGTCTCTTTGATTCGTTCGCCTTTGAAAACGATTATGAAACGAAAAAGGAAGAAGTTCAAAAAACAATACGCGTTTAATCATCGAATTATAATTATAAAAAAATCTATTTATGGTTAAGCAGGCCCATTAGCGGTATTATCTTTTCTAAGATTTCGTGTTTTTTCTTCAAAAAATCTTTAACGAAATCTCTGCCTTTAACTGAAGTAGTCCTGTTTGATCTCTGCTAATGGAAACGTATCTCAAACATCACGTTTTACTGAAACCGTTAGCCCTCTGATCTTATAGAGCAAAAATGATAAAATGTCATTTGAAAACAGAAGCTGGCGTCAGAAAGATTAAAGGACATGTCTATTAGTAACTCGAGCTGTCTTTTGAAGATAAAATGAGCTAGTGCATGTAGAATACCAATTTGTGACTGACACGTATTAATCTATTGGGTAGAAAGTTAAGTTATTATTGTGTTTCTTGGCAAAATATATTAATCACACCTACTCTTCCGGGGCACCCAAGTTCAAAAGTTTGTTTTCGAGTGTTTTTATCGCGGGTTATAGGTTCTTTTATTAAACAAAAGATTCGCTTGTTTTGTAATCGCCTGGAATTAGTGCTCAAATCAACAAAAACATGGAATCATCTGATAACAAAACTAATACAATGGACACAAATAACGTATACTAGCTAAAATTTAATGGTGGACTACTTAAACAAGAGGTTCTTTCGCTCACCTTGTCCTTAAGCCATGATAATGACTATCGATCAACACGTAAAAACACCCAATAACCTCAATTCAACCCAGTGGTTGTGCTAGCAAAAGCCTTTTTTATATCTTCGAGTCTTCTTTATATTGGGTAAAACATTGAAAAGGCTAGATTTGATCTTTTCATGTCTTAACTTCTATAGAGGGTCATTTGACAACTTTGGCTTTATGGAGGCTTGCACCGGGGTGTATCTGGTTTATATTTAGGATTGGGGATGCATGTGCCGTTTTCGATTTGAATTCAATAACCTTCCAACTTTCATGACCAATATTTTCATAACCCATGATTATATTCAATTAACTTAAAAGACGGCAATATACACGAAAATGATTACATATGAAGCAATGGCAATGTAAAGAGAAATAAGAATATCTGCGAACCAAATACAAACCTGGAATGAAGTTGTAAACTTTAGTTAAAATTAGATCCAAAGGTCTTACGACGGTGTTACGATGGATGTACGATTTCGTGTTCAGCATACGATGGATATAAGATGCATTTTGAAAACAGGTTGACGAAGGCTCCATGTGGCATGTAAAAATTCTAAACAGTTCCAAGCAATTGGCCTATAAATCTTTCTCCTACAATGACAGATTTTTAGAAAAGTGACTAAAATGAATCAAAGTTCCAAACGAATACTAGTAGTTACGAAACCCACATATTTGCTAAATCTTTCAACCTAACATTTTGTGTGTTTCGATTTAGGGACTTTACTTCAGGAATTTAAATTAAGACAAAACAGATTCTACGAAGTATGCTTCAAATATAAATCTAGACCTCTAAACCAATGCTAAGGAGGAATTCTTATTAGGCTTTGTGACAAAGTGTTACCTTTATTTCCCGTGTGCTAATATACTACTCCAGCGTGGTGATTCCAAAGTTCCTACATTTTTATCAAAGATGTATAAACTGACAAGAGCCCTTTGAAAAAAAATGTAACAGTTATTTAGTTGTTTATAGTTTGGTCTTGTTTTGGAGGTGTGTGCTCTTGTGTCTGCTTCACGTTTACAGGGAACATGAACTCTATTTTTCTCTTGTCTTCTTTGCATCAACAGAATGATTTCACCTTTACGAAGCATTAAGGTTTATCTTAGGGACGGACCATTTAACTTGAAGGGAGGGGGGGGGCTTGTTTTTTTTTTTTTTTTTTTGATCAGAAATTTTTTTTCCGCTCAGAGTGCGGTTTCGAAAGCGTCGCGACAGAATATTTTTTTCATTATCAGCATTATTTTTTATAGCAGAAATCCTCTTTCAGAATATTTTTTTTATTACCCTCAGCTGCAAAAATATTTTTTTTCCTCAAAAATAATTTTCAGAATATTTTTTTTTTAGGAAAAAACCAAGCCCCCCTTCAAGTTAAATGGTCGGTCTCTTAACACTTCCGAAAAGGGACTGATATTTTAGGTCTTTTTTTAGTCTATGTGGAGCCTAAACTAGACATTAAATTGCTTAATAAGGCATAGCAGTGCCTAGATAAATAATTATCTTTTTGCGTAAACTTTTAGTATTTTGTACGTGTACACTTGATCCATTTTCCGGGGCATTTTCTTTGCATTTTTCAGTTAACCCAAATCACCACCTCCACTCGGCTAATTGAGAACTCAGTCAGTTGGTTTTATTTAACATGGAGGCTATATGGGAAATGGGTCTGTTGGAGAGTCGGCTAAAGTCTGTTGGTTAAGTACTATCGAGAAAAACGTAGCAAGGTCAGTATATTTTACTAAATATTTCTATTTTACTTTCTTTGATAAAAAAATAATTTATGTTGAGCAAAACAATATTGAATACTTATTACTAAAGATATTCAATTTTTTTTTTACTATAGCTTACATTGGTAAGCTACAAAGTGGAAAGGTGTGTTACTCATCGAGATATTTCTACCAATTTTGTCATTCAAAAATGTAAACATTACAGTGTTTTGCTAAAATAGCATTACGAAAAACGCAACATAAATTGTACATCATGTATGTTTGACATATAACTGTAAGTATAAGAAAGAAAAACCGACAGGCATACGTTTTTGTGGCATTTATTATGTGTTTGCCTTAAATTGGGTCTGTTGGCGAGTCGGCTATAATGAACTCGGTCTGTTGGTCAGTCTGTTGAGAGAAAATTAATCAACTGATAACATACTATATTTGTGTCATAACACACATTTTTACAAATAGAAATAATCTTCCACAGTGACATAAAGCGTATATATTCGTAGTGATGATTGTTTAGTCAAAGAAAAGACGTAAAATTAATATAAATCGCGTTATAACAAGCACATCAGTTTGTTTGATCAAGCTTACCATAAGTTTTTCAGTATGAAAAGAAAAAGAATGATATTTTCAAACAGAAAGCATGTAAGGAAAAAAAAAAAGAAAAAAATCAAAGATGAAGACGTTAAACAAGAGACGCTTATCCCTAAAATACTGAAAAAATCTAAAAACTAGTCTTAGAAGGAGAGTTAAGAACATAACAACTAATTATAAACTATGCTAACTGACTTTGTATTGCAAACATGGTCAATAACCATTATAACCTCCAAAGTATAATGTATTATATGGCAATCGTTTAAAAGCATACATGATACGTGCATAAAAAATCGAGAATTTTAACAGTCTGTTACTACCCGGGGGGGGGGGGGGGGGTTGTTCGGTCTGTTTATTCCAATATGATAGTCTATGATTGAACCCATAAATCAGATCTGTTCTAATATAGGCATTTGAAGCTCTTATAATACTGTTTAAATATGTACAAGTAAAAAGTAGTGTTCTAAAATCAACAATTTTTAAGTCATGTTATTTAATACTTATAATTATATCCTCGCTTTAAAGAAGAGGGGTATACTGTTTAACCTTTATCCATTTGTCTGTCCGTTCGTTCGTACGTAACATAATTTCCGTCGCAGTTATTCAAGCAACTACATAAGGTAAAGGTCTGATATTTTGTATACTGCTTTGTCTTAAAGTGCCATATGGTGTATTTCGATTTTACGCCCCTATGTCATCTACCTCTTGTTAACCGAAAACTTCGGTTTTTACACGTATTGTAAATACATGCAAAATTTTCCTCACAGTTTTCTCAGCACTTCATGACATTGAGGTTAGGGTATTATACCTTGTATACAGCTTTATCCTAAAATACCATATGGTGTATACCGATTTCGTGCTTCTGCATGGGTTTCTTTTTCCTGTTTACCGAATACTTAGGTTTTAAAACATAACCGATATACACGTATAAATTTCGGTCACTGTTTTCTCATCAACAACATGACATAGAGTTCTGATATTTTGTATACAGTCTCATCCTATAGCACTATAAGGTGTATACCGACTTTATCCTCCTAGATCATCTACTTCCTTTCTTAATAAAACTCCGGTTTTAACGCAAAGCATAATTTTGGAAGCTCTGAAATCAGCATATGCTCACAGATAGATATGAAAAAATGTAGATTTTACATCTCTAAAATACATTCTTATCAAGATGTATGTAAACATGTTTCAATGGTATTCTACTGACCAACAAAAATAAATTATTTTTTTTATATTTTTTATCAGTTGTGCAAACAAATTCCTAACAAAATATAAATCTTTTTTTTGGATTCCCTTAATAGCCGGACAAATGGCATTTTAATTATTTTTCTGGCCAAAGCAAATGGCAACTGCCAAAAATAAAACAAAGACAACTTGAAATTCTTTTAAAAAGGGCGTTAAACTTAAATACATATATACATAGTACATAATTGCAAAATATCAAACCCCGAAATTAGAGATAATTTCACTCTTGAATTAATACAATATTTATAGTATAACTAACGAATGATTCCGAATATGAGGAAATATTCAACGAGTGACCGAACAACCAAATAATTCACGAGTGCGCCAGGCGCACGAGTGTATTTTTAAGGTTGTTCGGTCACAAGTTGAATATTTCCCATATTCGGAATCTTGAGTTAGTTATCCTATTTATTACATAGAAAAAACTACAATTATGGCTTCATTTTTGGCTGAATTACGAAAATGTAAGGTTGGACTATTTTCATGCAGGCGCAATGGTTTTCGACGTCATAAACGACGTTATAGGTAACGCCGAACAACAGTTAATTAAATTTTCCCGCGTTTTTAGTTATTTCACTGAGTAAGATAAAGGATTTCTGTTCACTCGGAAATCTCGATATTTCACTGCTATCTATGTAATAAAAATTTTTAATCCTAAAAGTTTTTAAAAATTCAAAATATACCTTGCTTGTAGACAGACAGACAGACAGACAGACAGACAGACAGACAGACAGACAGACATATCTTTATTATGTAATAATTCTGTCTCGGCTAATTAACTCTCAACTAACTTCAATTTAATTGGCCGACTCACCAACAGACTTTAGCCGGCACTTTTTTAAAGAAAAACTATTTTTTATAACATTTTAACATCAAATCACTTTTTGTTGTTTGAATAGTTTATTTTAAACTGAAGAAATCCGTTCGAATCGCTATTTATATCTAAAAAGTGTAAAAGTTTTGTTTATTTGTAAAAAAAACATTCATAGTTGATAAATTTTGATTTTACCGCCGTCTCGCCTTTTCGTTTTATCGAACACTGGTATAACAAATTGACTCTGTTGCAAGTTGAAAATGTGCTTAAATGAATATCATTTCGGTTGAAAAGATATTTTTTTTTGACAATTAATTGAAATTTTGCCAAAAAAATATCTTTTTCACAAAATTTCATTTTCATCCATTGGATTTTACTCTCAACAGACCTATAGCCGACTCCCCAACAGACCCATTTCCCATATAGCCTCCATGTAAAATAAAACCAACAGACCGAGTTCTCAGTTAGCCGAGTGAAGGAGGTGCAAATATATCCAAATATTAACAATGCCCTGTGATTTGGCCTCCACGTGCTTTAGGGGTTATTCATGCTTTATTTATGTTTTTTCTTACAATTTGAACGGAAAGAAAATGAATAGAAAAAACAACAAAAGTAATCGTGTAAACTCATGAAAATGGAAGGGAAAAGGATCGGCGATTTTTATATCTAGACGCTGCTACACTTTATTTTGTGTTAAAATGTGTCGTTTAAGTCGTACATAGACTATAAAAATAGGTCAAATATCTACCATTTTATTCGAAGTGTAACCATGAACCTTAATGTTGCAACAAGAAAAAATTCCTTGGGAGTAGTTGAGTTCACATATACCATTATACTTAATTTTTAGTTCGTGGTTGACACCTAACTGTGATTTTGTGTTATTGTTGTGTCTTTACTGTATCCTGTTTATTATCTTGAACGGGAGACTTGATTGTGGTCAAATTTTATTCTTCACACAGAGCGTAAAATAATTTGCACAAAACGTGCAAAAAAAATCATTCTATTAATAATTTAACGCGTCATGGCAAAGTGTTTTAATTCAGTATTTACTATTTTCCGAATAAAGCAAAAATCCATTTGTTGTCCATATAAATTTTCATTATATATCTAATTCAAAATACTTTTTTAGAAAACAAATACCAATCCTTACAAGTCAAATAGTCGGCCCTTGATTGGCATATTATCTAGGTTCTCGCGAGATGAGACTTTTTTGCGTATCACACTCCGCACGATATGATATTTGATTTCAAGAAATTTGATTGACTGTCCGCGCGAGAGACCACTATACAATTATCACCCTAGTTGGTGTGTGACCCGGTGGTTTCTTTCCCCGAGAAAGTAAGGTCACCCGAAACAACTGAATTTTAAATTCCAAACATATTTCGGGCATTTTAACCTTTTTCCATTGGAACAATACAGCCCATACACTATTGAAGAAAAATCGTGGGGCCACGTGCAAATTAGCACGAGAGGGTAACCTTACCATGCGACCCAACGATTACCGGTTGACCCAGCGAAATATCACACGTCACGTGAAAACCTCTTAGCGAATCAGAATAAAGATTTTTATATGAGTATATGATATAGTTAGATACGCATCTCGTGGAAAGCGTGCTTACCTGTTGATCTCGCTTGAATAAAAAGACAAACAAAATATATCCAAAAATGCACAAAAACATTGTTTATGTTATAAAGTCTACATTTAATTAATACTCGTTTCCTAATATGACAAATATCTTACTCGATGTGATAAAAATCCGTATCTCATCACTTATAGTTGTGAAACCTGTCATCCTGAATAGCTAAAACATCTCAGATATAAAAATGACGATCACAATAAACAAAAAATAAAGTTAATGCGTCTACTTGTAATTCAAAGAAAAAAAACCAAAAAAAAAAACCAGTAAATAAATAAATACACATTTTTAACACTCATTGCTTGCTATGATTTAGCTAAAGGATTGAAGAGCATGTTGACAAGCTGGTATTGGTGGTATTCGTGGTTGTGCATAAATACACAATAAACAGTTTAAATGAAAATAACAAAGTTAAATGAAACAATACACACAAAAAAAGAAAGGAAAACAACTAACAAATACTAGCAATATTAATGAAGGAAACAAACAATCAGTTCAGTATTTACTTGGTATGCTAATTTTTGTGCATTGGAAAAGCCGGATAGCAATAAATTCATCAGGCAAGCAAAGGTCGCAAAAAAAAAGTATTTATCATAAAAGAACCGTAAAAACATAAATAAAAGAAAATACAATTAAAAAATAAACAAAAAGGGCGGTCATTTGAGGCAGTCATCACGATGTGCATTCAAAAACATGCGAAAAAAAACAAAACAAAAAACAACAACAACTATAAGACTGTATATATTCTGACTGCAAGCTGTTAGTTTTTTTGTTTTTTTTTTAAGTTCACTTTGCCTCTCATCTGCCGTTTTTACGGTGGTTGTTCTCTCCATATCTTACATATGAGAGGTATCGGGGTGAACTTGTAATATACTACTATTAAATGCCAGTCCCTAAATCTTACAACACGAAAATTTGACCTTCACACGAACCTTCGGTAATTTTTTAACATGTTAAAAAATCTAAGGAAGGCTGTCGAAGTTTGATTGTTTCCGCCGATGGTGCTACGATGGTATTTAAAGAGGGCAACACGAATAGCGCGATTTGGATACGATCACTCCCGATTTAGAAAATATCAATATTGGTGTATCCATCGAGGACAAAATCGGGATAGTGTGACGCCAGCATAATAGGAAACAAAATGTTATAATAAAAAAATGATACCCATTTTTATATAAAATTGTCTTAAAATTATACCAATTTCAACACAGGGACTTGCTCCCCTCTATCAATATTTTGTTAGAGTCAATGTGGGTTGGAAAACCGTTTTTTTCCTACCGCACATTGACTCTAACAAAATATTGATAGAGGGGAGCAAGTCCCTGTGATTTCAATATAAATTTTCAAAAAAAAAAATCCGATATTTCTGGCACATCAACTTACCTTTACATTGGTGTTCACCCTCGGGAGGCTTGTAAAAGGTGTAGACAAGAAATAGCTTTTCTCTGTCTTCAATAGTTTTCATGAAGGACAAAATACGGAAAGCACCATTTTTTTTTACCTTTGAAGGGCCATTACCACTATATATATAAGGGGTCATCTGACAATTTGGCCTCCTCCCTCTAAAAAAAAAAAACAAACTTAAAATTGTAGTTTCATGAGCTGGGGATATAAGCAAGCAACAGCTTTTCTTTTTGTAATAGATTCAATTTAATAGGACAAAAACTTGAAAGATGCAAATAGTCACCAATGAGACATTCGAGTGTCTTAAGTCCGAAAGGGCAACGACAAAACCGGTAAACAAGAACAAGATCACCATGAGGAAACCGTGACAAAAAACACAAAAACAACCAAACAGAAATCAACAACGCAAACTTAAGTCGTAACGAGAGTGAACTCCGGAAGAATAAGCGGTTCCTGCCGGCCACAGCACACCTGGCGCGCTGCCGATCTCCAATTCAGTGTGTCAAATCCGGTAAATAAGACAAAACAAAACCCTATGACAAACCAGCATCTGCACTCATCTGAGCGATAAAAATCCCTATAATGGGTCATTGAGTGCATGATGTCTACCGTAACACTTCTTGAGTAAAGACAGAAACCTAGGAGCAACATAACCTTGTGTTAGCAGTTGTCAAACGTGGCGCACTGCCAAGGAAATCGTCACGTCAGGACACATAAAATGCTTGCACTGTGTTATCTTGCACCTCAGTTGCTGTCTTCACGCAAGAAATTTTACGGAAGACATCATGCGCCTATAGACAAATATGGGATTTCAATTTCTCAGATGAGTGCAGATGTTGGTTTGTCAAAATGGTTTTTTTTAATCTTACCGGATTTGACAAACTTAACTGACGCTTGGCAGCGCGACGGGTGTGCTTTAGCAAAACAGGATCTGCTTATTGTTCCAGAGCACCTGATTTCACTTTTGTTAGGACTTGAGTTCGTGTATTTTATGTTTTATGTTGTCTGTTTTTCGTCCTGTGTTTACTGGTTTTGTTTGTTTCTGCCTTTTCGTACTTTTGACCTTCGGATGACCCATTGGTACCTCTGCTTATTCCAACTTTGTTGTTTTGCATTTTTTTTCTAAAACATCTTATGATATCGAGTTTGCAGTAGGCTTGATTTTCTTTATTACAATTATTACTTGTTGTCAACATATTTGTCACAATGTAAAGATTTTCAGCAACAAATTGACAAAATTTCTTAGATAAGGTGTACTTGTACATGAGATTATATTGTTTAACTACCCCCCCCCCCCCATCGTAGACTGTCCTTAGATATATTTGATATTACTGATTATTCGGATTTCATTTGGGTTTTGCATTTTCAACACCCTTTTTTAATTGTGAAATTTCCTATGTTTGGGTTCTAGTGCCGTTGATGAAGAATAACTCCGAAATGGCCACAAAGCTCATTAAAATTAATTGCAGTTGGAGTATACATAAGTGTTAGGGTCTCATGTTCATTTACTCCATATCATTTCATAAAATATCCATATTGGCACAAACTGTGCCTCTCTTTTCTTCTTATTATTAATTTTTGACTGGTGTTTTGTCATTCGATCTCACATTTAGATATATTGATGATATCATATCTGTCAAAAATGTTCCTTTTCCTTAACTGATTCTTTTTATTTATCCTTCAGCATTTGAGTTAGAAGAAACCACTGATTTGGCTCCATAAACATCATTTCAGGTGGCAAATCCCAGTAAAAAAACATGGCAAGAAAACTATATTTTCTTTATGTTTCAAAATCAGCCATTTCTAGAATGTCTTTAGATTCTATTCGAGGATAAAGTTCATGGCTATCCTTTTATTATTGTTTATGTCTGCCTTCTGCACTGACTTTCCAACCGCAATTGTGTTTTGAGTTACATGCAGAATTTATAGATATTCAAAGAAAAGTAATCCTCCACAGTCTTGCTATATATACACCTGTCATCGGCATCAAGGAATAACGAGAAACTTTTGAAAGTTTAAGGAATCTCATAAGATGTTGGAAAATGGAACATCACACAAAAACACCAAGAAGCAACTAACTACACGCCCTAAAATGCAACCACATGAAACAGATGAGGTCGGTCAAGCAACACACGTAGACCGAATTTCCAGAGGTCCATCCAGCAACGTTCGGAATTTACATGGGTCCGCAGCAACACATATGGAAAAATTTCCAGATGTTGACACAGCAACACAAGTAGATATATTTTCCTGAAGCCTGCCCAGTAACACACGTAGACGGTGGAATCTACATGGGTCGGCCCAGCAACACACGGAGAAAGAATTTCTAGAGATCGACACAGCAACACACGGAGAAACAAAATACAGAGGTCGGCCCATCAAGACATGTAAGCGGAATCCAAAGCGGTCTGCCTAGCAGCAAACGTAGTCGAAATGTCCAGAGGTCGGTCCGGCAAAACACTAAGAATGAATTTCCAGAGGTCAGCCAAGCAACACACGGAGAAAGAATTTCCAGAGGTCGGCCCAGCAACACACGTCGACGGAATTTCCAGAGGTCGGCCCAGCAACACACGTAGACGGAATTTCCAGAGGTCGGCCCAACAACACACATCGACAAAATTTCTAGAAGTCCATCCAGCAACGTTATATAGGATAGCATGTAGATTGAATTTATATGGATCGGTCAAGCAACACATGGAAAAAGAATTTCCAGAGATTTCAAGAAGTCGACACAGCAACACACGTAAACCGAATTTCCCGAGTTTGGCCCAGCAACACACTAGAAATAAGCTTCACATGGCATATGTTGCATGGACGCCTTTTGTTGGTGGAGGTATAAAGTGGCAGGACAAAGCACATGGAGATAATTATCTGATGTATGGTTTAATTTTACAATCATTTAACATAAGTAAAAAATATTAAATCAACATTTCAAAAAACTTCAAATCACTGAATTTGTATTTAAAAGTGTGCGGGTTGTGAATCGTATTTCTTATATTAATATACATATTGAAAAAAGTTCTCGAGAATGGGTTTTGAATCGTTGGTTTTGGTGTTATACATTTACTTATTATGTTGCTTACCTTTTCAACTTCAGTACCATGAAAGTTGACAAAACAAAGTAACCATTCAGTGTTGTTGGTGTCTTTACACCATTTGTTACGTTTTGGTTAATGTTTCTTGTTTCATGTGGTATTCGACCTTGTTACGTTACTCCTTAATTCATTGAAATATGCATACACAGCAGAACCAAATTAACCGTGTTTATAGCGAGCACAGCTCGCAAGCGGAGAGCTCTACGGTATTTGTTCCCGCGAAAAATTTGCCTAATGCTGATATTGATTTTTCATGGTCCGGAAAGGCTTTCCAATTTTTACAGGAACGGAGTGAATTTGAAAATAATTACCCATTTTGCTAGTCGCATTCCAAAAATTATCTATTTAATAATGTAAAAAGAGAAAAATATTCTGATGACGACAAGTTGCTACATTTTTTGTAGTAACCAAATTTTAATCGATTTTTTCTTACTTTTCTTTTTAACGTTCAATCGCCCCTAGGATCTCGTCCCAAATTGAACGTTCTAAAAAATTAACCAAAACAAACATAACTACGATGGTTTCAGATCTTATTTGACTGCATCGATTCGAAATCATTTTTTTTTATTGAACAGAATTATGCTGTGCTCGCATTTAGGCACTGCCTATTTCATATTACTCGCTAGGGTATTTTGTATTAAAAAATAAACTGTGCTTTTAATGATGTATTCATACTACATACTTTTCTTGGTGGTCAACCAGAGCCGCATTTCTTTCATTAACATGTACATGCACTCTCATTTGACTTAAAGACCGCTGCGCAATACTCATTTCTAGTCTTTTAATTGTTTTAAATTGTTGAAAGCATTCACTTGTTACCATTATACCCACGTTTTGGAAGTTAATTTTGAAACCAATGGGCGATAACCGCTGCTGGTGGACCAAAGGTCCCAGAGGGTAATCACAAGCCTGGTCGTCAGACTTGTCTGACACGATTAACCATAAAATTTCTAATGTATTTGTCGCTGAAATTTCCGATTTTTAAAGCCAAAATTGTTTAAAACACCAGGTTTCTTTCCTTGTAATGCACATGGTCGATATCCTAGGTGCTGGATTTGGCTTCCTTGTTCGTACGTTTTGGTTTTGAGTACTTTGTTTTCAACAGTTTTGGAATTTGACCTTCAAATGTTTTGATTCAAAGGTTACTCCTTGAAATATCCATATATAGCATATCCAAATTAACCGTTTATACCAACGGTAGTTGTAATTTAGCATTTGTTCAGACTTAAAGACAATACTTTTACAAAGCGGGGGATTATGATGGTTCATGTTCTTTTGCATTGATGATAAAATTGTCTTGTCCAAAGTAAACAAAAAAAAAGGTTTAAAAATTGCTTTTTTGTTTATTTAAGTTTTCTAATTAATGGAGACAAATGTTAAAAGTTTTTTTTTATAAAACAAAAAAATCTTTATTTGAGACCTTATTAATTTTTTCTTGTTTGAAACATTAAGAAGTAGTTAATAAAAGGTTTTATTACATAGAGTCTAATGAAAAAAAACTTGGTCGATTCTTTAATGCTATCGGAGGACGAAAAAACTACATCAAAGACTTAGAAGTAATCTGGTCTGTAGGATTCCGCTACATCAAACAAAACCAGAATCATCTTAATTAAAACTTAATGTTAAGCATTCTTTGTTTCTGTCTATTATTCTCTTTTTTAATGCTCATAATTATTTTTCAAAATGCCATCATGTCTGGATCTGGTTCAGACAAGTAACTTATATTTGTTTTATATATACAAATTAGGGGACCCATTATTTATTCATATGTTCGTTGTCTTGGTCGTATATCCATAATGTCGTAAAATTCTATATGCTTCTTTTTTCAGCAGTAGATAAGTATAGTTAACAAGCAATACACAATGCCAATTCTTCTTTATTTAGATGTTCACCCAGACAGCAAATTAGTTTTTTTCCTCATTAATAAAGTGAAGACTCGACTGTCAGTTGTCTTTAGAACCTGATGAAAATCATAAAAACTCGGAATCATTAAATGACATTTGTGCAGCTTTTTATGTCTCATTTCCGTAAAATTGGTAGGAGTAAAAAATCTTTCACGACATTGGATTCTCTAATGGCAGGATTTGGGAGACAATAATTGGTCTAAGACGGAAAAAGACAATTTGTCAACCGAACACAACTGTTCATCTCAAGAAAAAAAAATGAAAAAAGGTTTCTTATTAAAGAAAACGGAGACCAGAAAAACAAAGAGAAAAAAATCACTTGGCACCTGCGAACGCAATTAATGAACATATAGAATTACATAAAATAAAAACAAGGTTTTCGTTCTTTGTACCTTTAGTCATTGTAAGTGTGTGGAAGTATCACACACAAAAAATGAATAATATCCATATGGTCATTTTGAATATTTATTTCTTTTTCAGTGAAGCTAAAGTCAAAAATGCATGCAACAAAGTCAAACAGGAAGCAGAAAATGGTCTTTGATGATATATTCACTTGCATTGGACATGTTTGTGTTACGGATCGCTATTTTTTTCGAATTTAATTACCACAGTCTAGTTTAGTTTATATTCTTGTAGAATATAAATAAAAACCTTCAGTTTCAAATTGAAAAACTGTTTTTTCTTTCTCTTATGCTTAAACATTTTAGCATTTTTGTCTAGATGTAGATATAATTGGCAACTTTTTTAATGCTTACGATTTGACAAATAAGGAAAAAAACAGAAAAGGTTAGCAGTTCATGATGTGAGTAACACTCAATGCATATATAAAACGACTCAAGTTTTCAGAATTATCATTTTATACAATTAAAATTTTAATTTTCATTTTGTACTTATTACCTGAAGGGTCGTGTGGCCATCAATTGGCGTCCGTCCATTATCTTTTTCAATTATTTACTCCTCTGTTACCATAGTTCCAATTGCAAACCAAACAGTTATTTATTGGCATGGGTGCTTCATTCAAAACTACCGCTTGGTTTTTATTCGTACTTCAAGATCCTGACCTGACAATTTGAAGATCTAACCACTTATGTAGGAGTTGTTGCCGTTATTCTCTTTTCCCGATTTTAGCACTTATTAAGCATCCATCTGGAATCCCTATACAGAAACTGGAAATGGTACAACGATGAGCTGCCAGATAATATATGCCAAAAGCAGATACAGGAACAAACAAGCAGCGTAACTAACATGATAGAGACCTTAGAGTGGGAGACCGTAGGATCACGGAGAACAAAGATTCAACTAACCATGTTTTTAAAGACAGTACATAATCTTGTTGATATTCCATCTTCAGACTACCTCATATACCATCATACAGTAGGACAAGATCTAACCACTCCAAGAATACCAACATTACCGCACCAAGTCAAACGCTTTCGTACATGCAGCTCGAATGATCCGCACCTGGATCCAACTGCCAGCTTCTATTGCTGAGACTTGGTATCTTTCATCTTTCATCTGTTACTTTCTAGTCTGCTTTGGAACATATTGTAAGTAAATCATAATGAAGATTACAGTTATGCCGGTTGGGTGTATGCCCAGGGGCCGCTACGGTAGCTGGATTGGTCTAATTAGAAGGACCGAAAATGCAATATGGAATTTGTTTCTGTCTTTTGCTCTACAGTTACAGTTAGATACATTCCTGTGTTGTAACCGAAATTCTCTTTAATATTAAAAAACTTGGGACTAAAAAGATCAAACCTCCAACCATAGAACATGGATTCTAACATCTGTACATATCTGCATGTAAAATGAATGGGTTTCGGTTTAGGTAGAAAAATCTACAACTTTTGACAACTTTGTTAGTTACTAAACTCAAGCTAGCGAACAATAAGCCAGCGAACAATAACAAAAATCAAGCTAGCGAACAATAAGCTAGCGAACAATAAGAAAACGCGCGAAAATGGTAATATCTAAAAACCGAAAAATCGCAATATTGTACAATTTTCCTATACACATTTTTGCTCACCTGAACCGAAGGGTCATGCGAGCATTAATCTTTGTCGTCCGTCCGTCTGTTAACTTTTTCAAACTTTAACTGCTCTGACACTAAAAGTCCAGCATGGCGTGTTTTTTTTTTAGTGTATGATGCGGAATTTTGACTTTTTTAAGGAAAAATATAATTGTCGTGGCTAAAAATAGACCATAGAGGTAGGTTTTGACCATTTTGACATATTATATTTGTTTTTTGATCAAGGATGTTTAGACATTGACTCGGAAAAAGGGGGGGGGGTGACTTTCTATATACTAGTACGCGTGGAAGGCGATGATACATGTCGCTGGAATAGCCGGCATTTTCAGGTTGATTTATGTGATTAGTTGGGGAAAAAACTAATGATGTAATAAGGTTGAGAATATGTACTTCCTAATTGTATGACAAGACCAACCATTTTATCGCAGTTTAAAAAAGAATAAAGAAACATAATTATATATTGATTTATCTTTTAAACTTTTCTTATATACTGTACACACATCTTTAAAATTTTTGTTGATTGAATAACCATTTTTGAGTATTAGTAAATGAATACACGATACCAATCTTTATCTTCAGTTTTCAGCGTCAATTATGGGATAAGGTTTTTTTTTTGGGGGGGGGATATTAAAAGGTATTTAATTTTCGAATTCAAATATACGAAAAGTAACCCTATCCCTTCCCCGAGGATAGTAATTTTTACTAATTTTTTATCGAATACATGTTCGGACGGGGGTTTGCATGTAATTACCTATGTCAGTCCGTACTACTTTTTGAGGTGGTTTTTTTAAGAAACAATTTATTACCATATGAAAAATAAAGGTAATAACAAGATAACTAACTTGGAGATCCAACCTCCAATGTCCAAGAATTGAAAAGACAAAAAAAGAAAGATATACCAGAGAAATTGAAGATCAAAATGGTCCTGACTTAGTACAGGATTTCAAAAGAAATGGTAAATTATGGTATATAAACATAAATACTAATACTAATACTAATATTTATTTGTTTAACACATTTACAATAAATGGTTATAACACATACATAATGACATAAGATTGATCGTCCCTTTTTTACCATTTAAATGCATCGGAAATATATAGCAAATTAAAAGTTAGAAAACTTGCATACAAAATGATTACAACAAATATCTATGTCATACACAAGGGTCAACATGTTTAACTTCCGGGTCGGCATCCTCTAAAAAAGTTCTAAAAAAGTAAAACATTAAATCAAGATATCCAACGCATCCCTTGAAATTGAATAAATGAAAAAGTGCAAATGCAAAATAAACATATTTATTTTAGACTTATAAATACCTTTTCTTCAAAACTATCAATATCTTAAGGGTTTTTTTTTTCAATGCGTGAAAAGTCAAATATAAAAGAAACATCCCAAAAGCTCGGTCCAAACTTTGCCGTAGGGGCTAAGCATAGGCAGTACCAAGACGAAGGGTTATATGGCCAGGGGGACCCTACTTTGACCATGGATTGTGGAACAATGAAAAATTTACCCAGCTGGGGATTTTGGGAATGGATTATGCTAGCATAGAGCTAGCAAATCCCAAAAGCTCGGTCCAAACTTTGCCGTAGGGGCTAAGCATAGGCAGTACCAAGACGAAGGGTTATATGGCCAGGGGGACCCTACTTTGACCATGGATTGTGGAACAATGAAAAATTTACCCAGCTGGGGATTTTGGGAATGGATTATGCTAGCATAGAGCTAGCAAATCCCAAAAGCTCGGTCCAAACTTTGCCGTAGGGGCTAAGCATAGGCAGTACCAAGACGAAGGGTTATATGGCCAGGGGGACCCTACTTTGACCATGGATTGTGGAACAATGAAAAATTTACCCAGCTGGGGATTTTGGGAATGGATTATGCTAGCATAGAGCTAGCAAATCCCAAAAGCTCGGTCCAAACTTTGCCGTAGGGGCTAAGCATAGGCAGTACCAAGACGAAGGGTTATATGGCCAGGGGGACCCTACTTTGACCATGGATTGTGGAACAATGAAAAATTTACCCAGCTGGGGATTTTGGGAATGGATTATGCTAGCATAGAGCTAGCAAATCCCAAAAGCTCGGTCCAAACTTTGCCGTAGGGGCTAAGCATAGGCAGTACCAAGACGAAGGGTTATATGGCCAGGGGGACCCTACTTTGACCATGGATTGTGGAACAATGAAAAATTTACCCAGCTGGGGATTTTGGGAATGGATTATGCTAGCATAGAGCTAGCAAATCCCAAAAGCTCGGTCCAAACTTTGCCGTAGGGGCTAAGCATAGGCAGTACCAAGACGAAGGGTTATATGGCCAGGGGGACCCTACTTTGACCATGGATTGTGGAACAATGAAAAATTTACCCAGCTGGGGATTTTGGGAATGGATTATGCTAGCATAGAGCTAGCAAATCCCAAAAGCTCGGTCCAAACTTTGCCGTAGGGGCTAAGCATAGGCAGTACCAAGACGAAGGGTTATATGGCCAGGGGGACCCTACTTTGACCATGGATTGTGGAACAATGAAAAATTTACCCAGCTGGGGATTTTGGGAATGGATTATGCTAGCATAGAGCTAGCAAATCCCAAAAGCTCGGTCCAAACTTTGCCGTAGGGGCTAAGCATAGGCAGTACCAAGACGAAGGGTTATATGGCCAGGGGGACCCTACTTTGACCATGGATTGTGGAACAATGAAAAATTTACCCAGCTGGGGATTTTGGGAATGGATTATGCTAGCATAGAGCTAGCAAATCCCAAAAGCTCGGTCCAAACTTTGCCGTAGGGGCTAAGCATAGGCAGTACCAAGACGAAGGGTTATATGGCCAGGGGGACCCTACTTTGACCATGGATTGTGGAACAATGAAAAATTTACCCAGCTGGGGATTTTGGGAATGGATTATGCTAGCATAGAGCTAGCAAATCCCAAAAGCTCGGTCCAAACTTTGCCGTAGGGGCTAAGCATAGGCAGTACCAAGACGAAGGGTTATATGGCCAGGGGGACCCTACTTTGACCATGGATTTTGGAACAATGAAAAATTTACCCAGCTGGGGATTTTGGGAATGGATTATGCTAGCATAGAGCTAGCAAATCCCAAAAGCTCGGTCCAAACTTTGCCGTAGGGGCTAAGCATAGGCAGTACCAAGACGAAGGGTTATATGGCCAGGGGGACCCTACTTTGACCATGGATTGTGGAACAATGAAAAATTTACCCAGCTGGGGATTTTGGGAATGGATTATGCTAGCATAGAGCTAGCAAATCCCAAAAGCTCGGTCCAAACTTTGCCGTAGGGGCTAAGCATAGGCAGTACCAAGACGAAGGGTTATATGGCCAGGGGGACCCTACTTTGACCATGGATTGTGGAACAATGAAAAATTTACCCAGCTGGGGATTTTGGGAATGGATTATGCTAGCATAGAGCTAGCAAATCCCAAAAGCTCGGTCCAAACTTTGCCGTAGGGGCTAAGCATAGGCAGTACCAAGACGAAGGGTTATATGGCCAGGGGGACCCTACTTTGACCATGGATTGTGGAACAATGAAAAATTTACCCAGCTGGGGATTTTGGGAATGGATTATGCTAGCATAGAGCTAGCAAATCCCAAAAGCTCGGTCCAAACTTTGCCGTAGGGGCTAAGCATAGGCAGTACCAAGACGAAGGGTTATATGGCCAGGGGGACCCTACTTTGACCATGGATTGTGGAACAATGAAAAATTTACCCAGCTGGGGATTTTGGGAATGGATTATGCTAGCATAGAGCTGGCAAATCCTAAATGCTCGGTCCAAACTTTGCCGTAGGGGCTAAGCATAGGCAGTACCAAGACGAAGGGTTATATGGCCAGGGGGACCCTACTTTGACCATGGATTGTGGAACAATGAAAAATTTACCCAGCTGGGGATTTTGGGAATGGATTATGCTAGCATAGAGCTAGCAAATCCCAAAAGCTCGGTCCAAACTTTGCCGTAGGGGCTAAGCATAGGCAGTACCAAGACGAAGGGTTATATGGCCAGGGGGACCCTACTTTGACCATGGATTGTGGAACAATGAAAAATTTACCCAGCTGGGGATTTTGGGAATGGATTATGCTAGCATAGAGCTAGCAAATCCCAAAAGCTCGGTCCAAACTTTGCCGTAGGGGCTAAGCATAGGCAGTACCAAGACGAAGGGTTATATGGCCAGGGGGACCCTACTTTGACCATGGATTGTGGAACAATGAAAAATTTACCCAGCTGGGGATTTTGGGAATGGATTATGCTAGCATAGAGCTAGCAAATCCCAAAAGCTCGGTCCAAACTTTGCCGTAGGGGCTAAGCATAGGCAGTACCAAGACGAAGGGTTATATGGCCAGGGGGACCCTACTTTGACCATGGATTGTGGAACAATGAAAAATTTACCCAGCTGGGGATTTTGGGAATGGATTATGCTAGCATAGAGCTAGCAAATCCCAAAAGCTCGGTCCAAACTTTGCCGTAGGGGCTAAGCATAGGCAGTACCAAGACGAAGGGTTATATGGCCAGGGGGACCCTACTTTGACCATGGATTGTGGAACAATGAAAAATTTACCCAGCTGGGGATTTTGGGAATGGATTATGCTAGCATAGAGCTAGCAAATCCCAAAAGCTCGGTCCAAACTTTGCCGTAGGGGCTAAGCATAGGCAGTACCAAGACGAAGGGTTATATGGCCAGGGGGACCCTACTTTGACCATGGATTGTGGAACAATGAAAAATTTACCCAGCTGGGGATTTTGGGAATGGATTATGCTAGCATAGAGCTAGCAAATCCCAAAAGCTCGGTCCAAACTTTGCCGTAGGGGCTAAGCATAGGCAGTACCAAGACGAAGGGTTATATGGCCAGGGGGACCCTACTTTGACCATGGATTGTGGAACAATGAAAAATTTACCCAGCTGGGGATTTTGGGAATGGATTATGCTAGCATAGAGCTAGCAAATCCCAAAAGCTCGGTCCAAACTTTGCCGTAGGGGCTAAGCATAGGCAGTACCAAGACGAAGGGTTATATGGCCAGGGGGACCCTACTTTGACCATGGATTGTGGAACAATGAAAAATTTACCCAGCTGGGGATTTTGGGAATGGATTATGCTAGCATAGAGCTAGCAAATCCCAAAAGCTCGGTCCAAACTTTGCCGTAGGGGCTAAGCATAGGCAGTACCAAGACGAAGGGTTATATGGCCAGGGGGACCCTACTTTGACCATGGATTGTGGAACAATGAAAAATTTACCCAGCTGGGGATTTTGGGAATGGATTATGCTAGCATAGAGCTAGCAAATCCCAAAAGCTCGGTCCAAACTTTGCCGTAGGGGCTAAGCATAGGCAGTACCAAGACGAAGGGTTATATGGCCAGGGGGACCCTACTTTGACCATGGATTGTGGAACAATGAAAAATTTACCCAGCTGGGGATTTTGGGAATGGATTATGCTAGCATAGAGCTAGCAAATCCCAAAAGCTCGGTCCAAACTTTGCCGTAGGGGCTAAGCATAGGCAGTACCAAGACGAAGGGTTATATGGCCAGGGGGACCCTACTTTGACCATGGATTTTGGAACAATGAAAAATTTACCCAGCTGGGGATTTTGGGAATGGATTATGCTAGCATAGAGCTAGCAAATCCCAAAAGCTCGGTCCAAACTTTGCCGTAGGGGCTAAGCATAGGCAGTACCAAGACGAAGGGTTATATGGCCAGGGGGACCCTACTTTGACCATGGATTGTGGAACAATGAAAAATTTACCCAGCTGGGGATTTTGGGAATGGATTATGCTAGCATAGAGCTAGCAAATCCCAAAAGCTCGGTCCAAACTTTGCCGTAGGGGCTAAGCATAGGCAGTACCAAGACGAAGGGTTATATGGCCAGGGGGACCCTACTTTGACCATGGATTGTGGAACAATGAAAAATTTACCCAGCTGGGGATTTTGGGAATGGATTATGCTAGCATAGAGCTAGCAAATCCCAAAAGCTCGGTCCAAACTTTGCCGTAGGGGCTAAGCATAGGCAGTACCAAGACGAAGGGTTATATGGCCAGGGGGACCCTACTTTGACCATGGATTGTGGAACAATGAAAAATTTACCCAGCTGGGGATTTTGGGAATGGATTATGCTAGCATAGAGCTAGCAAATCCCAAAAGCTCGGTCCAAACTTTGCCGTAGGGGCTAAGCATAGGCAGTACCAAGACGAAGGGTTATATGGCCAGGGGGACCCTACTTTGACCATGGATTGTGGAACAATGAAAAATTTACCCAGCTGGGGATTTTGGGAATGGATTATGCTAGCATAGAGCTGGCAAATCCTAAATGCTCGGTCCAAACTTTGCCGTAGGGGCTAAGCATAGGCAGTACCAAGACGAAGGGTTATATGGCCAGGGGGACCCTACTTTGACCATGGATTGTGGAACAATGAAAAATTTACCCAGCTGGGGATTTTGGGAATGGATTATGCTAGCATAGAGCTAGCAAATCCCAAAAGCTCGGTCCAAACTTTGCCGTAGGGGCTAAGCATAGGCAGTACCAAGACGAAGGGTTATATGGCCAGGGGGACCCTACTTTGACCATGGATTGTGGAACAATGAAAAATTTACCCAGCTGGGGATTTTGGGAATGGATTATGCTAGCATAGAGCTAGCAAATCCCAAAAGCTCGGTCCAAACTTTGCCGTAGGGGCTAAGCATAGGCAGTACCAAGACGAAGGGTTATATGGCCAGGGGGACCCTACTTTGACCATGGATTGTGGAACAATGAAAAATTTACCCAGCTGGGGATTTTGGGAATGGATTATGCTAGCATAGAGCTAGCAAATCCCAAAAGCTCGGTCCAAACTTTGCCGTAGGGGCTAAGCATAGGCAGTACCAAGACGAAGGGTTATATGGCCAGGGGGACCCTACTTTGACCATGGATTGTGGAACAATGAAAAATTTACCCAGCTGGGGATTTTGGGAATGGATTATGCTAGCATAGAGCTAGCAAATCCCAAAAGCTCGGTCCAAACTTTGCCGTAGGGGCTAAGCATAGGCAGTACCAAGACGAAGGGTTATATGGCCAGGGGGACCCTACTTTGACCATGGATTGTGGAACAATGAAAAATTTACCCAGCTGGGGATTTTGGGAATGGATTATGCTAGCATAGAGCTAGCAAATCCCAAAAGCTCGGTCCAAACTTTGCCGTAGGGGCTAAGCATAGGCAGTACCAAGACGAAGGGTTATATGGCCAGGGGGACCCTACTTTGACCATGGATTGTGGAACAATGAAAAATTTACCCAGCTGGGGATTTTGGGAATGGATTATGCTAGCATAGAGCTAGCAAATCCCAAAAGCTCGGTCCAAACTTTGCCGTAGGGGCTAAGCATAGGCAGTACCAAGACGAAGGGTTATATGGCCAGGGGGACCCTACTTTGACCATGGATTGTGGAACAATGAAAAATTTACCCAGCTGGGGATTTTGGGAATGGATTATGCTAGCATAGAGCTAGCAAATCCCAAAAGCTCGGTCCAAACTTTGCCGTAGGGGCTAAGCATAGGCAGTACCAAGACGAAGGGTTATATGGCCAGGGGGACCCTACTTTGACCATGGATTGTGGAACAATGAAAAATTTACCCAGCTGGGGATTTTGGGAATGGATTATGCTAGCATAGAGCTAGCAAATCCCAAAAGCTCGGTCCAAACTTTGCCGTAGGGGCTAAGCATAGGCAGTACCAAGACGAAGGGTTATATGGCCAGGGGGACCCTACTTTGACCATGGATTGTGGAACAATGAAAAATTTACCCAGCTGGGGATTTTGGGAATGGATTATGCTAGCATAGAGCTAGCAAATCCCAAAAGCTCGGTCCAAACTTTGCCGTAGGGGCTAAGCATAGGCAGTACCAAGACGAAGGGTTATATGGCCAGGGGGACCCTACTTTGACCATGGATTGTGGAACAATGAAAAATTTACCCAGCTGGGGATTTTGGGAATGGATTATGCTAGCATAGAGCTAGCAAATCCCAAAAGCTCGGTCCAAACTTTGCCGTAGGGGCTAAGCATAGGCAGTACCAAGACGAAGGGTTATATGGCCAGGGGGACCCTACTTTGACCATGGATTGTGGAACAATGAAAAATTTACCCAGCTGGGGATTTTGGGAATGGATTATGCTAGCATAGAGCTAGCAAATCCCAAAAGCTCGGTCCAAACTTTGCCGTAGGGGCTAAGCATAGGCAGTACCAAGACGAAGGGTTATATGGCCAGGGGGACCCTACTTTGACCATGGATTGTGGAACAATGAAAAATTTACCCAGCTGGGGATTTTGGGAATGGATTATGCTAGCATAGAGCTGGCAAATCCCAAAAGCTCGGTCCAAACTTTGCCGTAGGGGCTAAGCATAGGCAGTACCAAGACGAAGGGTTATATGGCCAGGGGGACCCTACTTTGACCATGGATTGTGGAACAATGAAAAATTTACCCAGCTGGGGATTTTGGGAATGGATTATGCTAGCATAGAGCTGGCAAATCCTAAATGCTCGGTCCAAACTTTGCCGTAGGGGCTAAGCATAGGCAGTACCAAGACGAAGGGTTATATGGCCAGGGGGACCCTACTTTGACCATGGATTGTGGAACAATGAAAAATTTACCCAGCTGGGGATTTTGGGAATGGATTATGCTAGCATAGAGCTGGCAAATCCCAAAAGCTCGGTCCAAACTTTGCCGTAGGGGCTAAGCATAGGCAGTACCAAGACGAAGGGTTATATGGCCAGGGGGACCCTACTTTGACCATGGATTGTGGAACAATGAAAAATTTACCCAGCTGGGGATTTTGGGAATGGATTATGCTAGCATAGAGCTGGCAAATCCTAAATGCTCGGTCCAAACTTTGCCGTAGGGGCTAAGCATAGGCAGTACCAAGACGAAGGGTTATATGGCCAGGGGGACCCTACTTTGACCATGGATTGTGGAACAATGAAAAATTTACCCAGCTGGGGATTTTGGGAATGGATTATGCTAGCATAGAGCTAGCAAATCCCAAAAGCTCGGTCCAAACTTTGCCGTAGGGGCTAAGCATAGGCAGTACCAAGACGAAGGGTTATATGGCCAGGGGGACCCTACTTTGACCATGGATTGTGGAACAATGAAAAATTTACCCAGCTGGGGATTTTGGGAATGGATTATGCTAGCATAGAGCTGGCAAATCCTAAATGCTCGGTCCAAACTTTGCCGTAGGGGCTAAGCATAGGCAGTACCAAGACGAAGGGTTATATGGCCAGGGGGACCCTACTTTGACCATGGATTGTGGAACAATGAAAAATTTACCCAGCTGGGGATTTTGGGAATGGATTATGCTAGCATAGAGCTAGCAAATCCCAAAAGCTCGGTCCAAACTTTGCCGTAGGGGCTAAGCATAGGCAGTACCAAGACGAAGGGTTATATGGCCAGGGGGACCCTACTTTGACCATGGATTGTGGAACAATGAAAAATTTACCCAGCTGGGTAAATTTTTACTTTTTTCTTGATAGTTGGTCAAACTTGGGTACCCTCGTCCGTCTGCCCCTACATTTTGGTACTCCTATGGAATGAACCCTACGGCAAAGTTTGGACCGAGCTTTTGGGATATGCTAGTATTATCCTAGCACTATCCAGTCCTTTAATCCCTAGCTGGGTAAATTTTTACTTTTTTCTTGATTGTTGATCAAAGTTGGGTACCCTTGACCGTCTGACCCAACATCTTTGTACCCCTATGGAATGAGCCCTACGGCAAAGTTTGGACCGAGCTTTTGGGATATGCTAGTATTATCCTAGCACTATCCAGTCCTTTAATCCCTAGCTGGGTAAATTTTTACTTTTTTCTTGATTGTTTGGTCAAAGTTGGGAACCTCGTCCTTCTGCCCCTACATCTTGGTACCCCTATGGAATGAGCCCTACGGCAAAGTTTGGACCGAGCTTTAAGGAAATGCTAGCACTATCCAAGCACTATTCAGTCCTTTAATCCCTATCTGGGTATATTTTTACTTTTTTCTTGATTATCGGTCAAATTTGGGTACCCTCGTCCGTCAGCCCTTACATCTTAGTACCCCTATGGAATGAACCCTACGGCAAAGTTTGGACCGAGCTTTTGGGATATGCTAGTACTATCCTAGGACTATCTAGCCCTTTAATCCCCTGCTGGGTAAATTTTTACTTTTTTCTTGATAGTTGGTCAAACTTGGGTACCCTCGTCCGTCTGCCCCTACATTTTGGTACCCCTATGGAATGTTCCCTACGGCAAAGTTTGGACCGAGGTTTTGGGATATGCTAGTATTATCCTAGCATTATCCAGTCCTTTAATCCCTAGTTGGGTAAATTTTTACTTTTTTCTTGATTGTTGGTCAAATTTGGGTACCCTCGACCGTCTGCCCCTACATCTTGGTACCCATATGGAATGAGCCCTACGGCAAAGTTTGGACCGAACTTTTGGGATATGCTAGTACTATCCTAGCACTATCCAGCCGTTTAATCCCCTGCTGGGTAATTTTTTACTTTTTTCTTGATAGTTGGTCAAACTTGGGTACCCTCGTCCGTCTGCCCGTACATTTTGGTACCCCTATGTAATGAGCCCTACGGCAAAGTTTGGACCGAGCTTTTGGGATATGCTAGTATTATCCTAGCACTATCCAGTCCTTTAATCCCTAGCTTGTTAAATTTTTACTTTTTTCTTGATTGTTGGTCAAAGTTGGGTACCCTTGACCGTCTGACCCAACATCTGAGTACCCCTATGGAATGAGCCCTACGGCAAAGTTTGGACCGAGCTTTTAGGATATGCTAGTATTGTCCTAGCACTATCCAGTCCTTTAATCCCTAGCTGGGTAAATTTTTACTTTTTTCTTGATTGTTTGGTCAAAGTTGGGAACCTCGTCCTTCTGCCCCTACATCTTGGTACCCCTATGGAATGAGCCCTACGGCAAAGTTTGGACCGAGCTTTAAGGAAATGCTAGCACTATCCAAGCACTATTCAGTCCTTTAATCCCTATCTGGGTAAATTTTTACTTTTTTCTTGATTATCGGTCAAATTTGGGTACCCTCGTCCGTCAGCTCCTACATCTTAGTACCCCTATGGAATGAGCCCTACGGCAAAGTTTGGACCGAGCTTTTGGGATATGGTAGTACTATCCTAGGACTATCTAGCCCTTTAATCCCCTGCTGGGTAAATTTTTACTTTTTTCTTGATAGTTGGTCAAACTTGGGTACCCTCGTCCGTCTGCCCCTACATTTTGGAACTACTATGGAATGAGCCCTACGGCAAAGTTTGGATCGAGCTTTTTGGATATGCTAGTATTATCCTAGCACTATCCAGTCCTTTAATCCCTAGTTGGGTAAATTTTTACTTTTTTCTTGATTGTTGGTCAAATTTGGGTACCCTCGACCGTCTGCCCTACATCTTGGTACCCATATGGAATGGGCCCTACGGCAAAGTTTGGACCGAGCTTTTGGGATATGCTAGTACTATCCTAGCACTATCCAGCCGTTTAATCCCCTCCTGGGTAAATTTTTACTTTTTTCTTGATAGTTGGTCAAACTTGGGTACCCTCGTCCGTCTGCCCCTACATTTTGGTACCCCTATGGAATGAGCCCTACAGCAAAATTTGGACCGAGCTTTTGGGATATGCTAGTATTATCCTAGCACTATCCAGTCCTTTAATCCCTAGCTGGGTAAATTTTTACTTTTTTCTTGATTGTTGGTCAAAGTTGGGTACCCTTGACCGTCTGACCCAACATCTTAGTACCCCTATGGAATGAGCCCTACGGCAAAGTTTGGACCGAGCTTTTAGGATATGCTAGTATTGTCCTAGCACTATCCAGTCCTTTAATCCCTAGCTGGGTAAATTTTTACTTTTTTTGATTGTTTGATCAAAGTTGGGAACCTCGTCCTTCTGCCCCTACATCTTGGTACCCCTATGGAATGAGCCCTGCGGCAAAGTTTGGACCGAGCTTTAAGGAAATGCTAGCACTATCCAAGCACTATTCAGTCATTTAATCCCTATCTTGGTAAATTTTTACTTTTTTCTTGATTATCGGTCAAATTTGGGTACCCTCGACCGTCTGCCCCTACATCTTGGTACCCATATGGAATGAGCCCTACGGCAAAGTTTGGACCGAACTTTTGGGATATGCTAGTACTATCCTAGCACTATCCAGCCGTTTAATCCCCTGCTGGGTAATTTTTTACTTTTTTCTTGATAGTTGGTCAAACTTGGGTACCCTCGTCCGTCTGCCCCTACATTTTGTTACCACTATGGAATGAGCCCTACGGCAAAGTTTGGACCGAGCTTTTGGGATATGCTAGTATTATCCTAGCACTATCCAGTCCTTTAATCCGTAGTTGGGTAAATTTTTACTTTTTTCTTGATTGTTGGTCAAATTTGGGTACCCTCGACCGTCTGCCCTACATCTTGGTACCCATATGGAATGGGCCCTACGGCAAAGTTTGGACCGAGCTTTTGGGATATGCTAGTACTATCCTAGCACTATGCAGTCCTTTAATCCCCTGCTGGGTAGATTTTTACTTTTTTCTTGATAGTTGGTCAAACTTGGGTACCCTCGTTCGTCTGCCCCTATATTTTGGTACCCCTATGGAATGTTCCCTACGTCAAAGTTTGGACCGAGCTTTAAGGAAATGCTAGTACTATCCTAGCACTATCTAGCTGTTTAATCCCCTGCTGGGTAAATTTTTTCATTTTTCCTGATAGTTGGTCAAACTTGGGAACCCTCGTGCGTCTGCCCCTACATTTTAGTACCACTATGGAATGAGCCCTACGGCAAAGTTTGGACCGAGCTTTAAGGAAATGCTAGTACTATCCTAGCACTATCTAGTCCTTTAATCCCTAGCTGGGTAAATTTTTACTTTTTTCTTGATTGTTGGTCAAAGTTGGATACCCTCGTCCGTCTGCCCCTACATCTTAGTACCCCTATGGAATGAGCCCTACGGCAAAGTTTGAAGAGAGCTTTTGGGATATTCTAGTCCTATCCTAGCACTTTCCAGTCCTTTAATCCCTAGCTACCCTCGTCCTTCTGACCCTACATTTTGGTACTTCCTGTGGAATGAGCCCTAAGGCAAAGTTTGGACCGAGCTTTGGGGATTTTTTTCTACTTTACAGGATGCCGAACAAGTATTTGACCTTTAAGAAAAAGTGGCTATTGGTTTCTATTATTTAACATTTGGTTAGCTACTACTGGTTATTTTTGTGCATTGTTTCAATATGTGTTATCTAGTCTTTATCTAATTGATACGAAAACCCTAATATTTATTTGTTCAAACACATTTGCAATAAATGGTTAGGACACATATATTCAAATCAAACATTCAACAAACTTGTACCACAATAAAATGAATTAAACGTAACTAAAACGTTTTAAATACATGTACGTTGATACGTTTTTCCTTAAGTATAGGTGGTCTAGTGGTCTAGGGCGCTGGACACCGTGCAGGTTCGAATCCAGCTATAGACCATGTTGGATTTTCTGATGTCAACAGCTTCAAAAATATGATTTTTATCACTGTTGGCATATGGATATACTTTCTACCTTTGCAACTAACCTACAATATCTATATATTTACTATACCAACATTCAATGGTCATGCACAGTGTTTACATTTAATTGAAAAGTTTTTTTTAACTACAGTAGTAAACCACACCCAGCAAAACAATCACTTTAACCTTCAAAGAGAAATAATTCTTTAATAAATTGACCCAATTACATTTTTAACAATAATTAATAAAGTTGAAAATTAAGAAAAAAATCCAAAAAGCACAGTTCTTAATTCCTACGTGGCTTTTTGGGTCTTCTTCAAACATTTCAGGGTAGATAGATCTTGGCATGCTGACCACTTTTACCTGTTCGCGGGAATTTCGATATGTGAGGCCGTTTTTGTGTTATTTGCAAAAAATGCAATTTACCTACCCCTATGGTCTATTTTTAGCCACGACGATTATATTTTTCCTTAAAAAAGTTAAAATTCCACATCATACACTAAAAAAAACCACGCCATGCTGGACTTTTAGTGTCAGAGCAGTTAAAGTTTGAAAAAGTTAACAGACGGACGGACGACAAAGATAAATGCTCGCATGACCCTTCGGTTCAGGTGAGCAAAAATGTGTATAGGAAAATTGTACGATATTGCGATTTTTTGGTTTTTAGATATTACCATTTTCGCGCGTTTTCTTATTGTTCGCTAGCTTATTGTTCGCTAGCTTGATTTTTGTTATTGTTCGCTGGCTTATTGTTCGCTAGCTTGAGTTTAGTTTGTTAGTTTTATCTTTTAACAAATAAATGCACTTAACGTTGGCAATTGCAAAAAATGGTCAAATTAGTAGAACTCAAAATGTTTTATGGAAAAGTGAAGATTTGGGTAATTTTAGATGATCAAAGCAGATTTATTACTTTATTATTATAAATGCCAGATGAATTGTTTGGGTCGTTTTTTTTTTGCCGTTTTCGTTTAGTGCCGAAAATGAGCTACGGGGCCATTTTAGTTAGAAAAAGGATGTATAAGGATTAAATGAGCTTAAGGGAAGCAACTGCAATTCTTATCATGGACCCCCCCCCCAAAAAAAAAGAAAAAAAAAAACAAAAAAAAAACAACAAAAAAAAAACAAACCAAAAAACAAAAAACAAACAAAAAAAAAAAAAAAAAAAAACACAAAAAAAAACAAAAACAAAAACAAAAAACAAAACAAAAATAACAAAAAACAAAAACCAACCAAACGCTATCTTTATCTTCAAAGAGTCATAACCCTTATGTAAGGGTTCTTTTAATTACTTTATGAAACTGATGAGCCATTGGAAGACCCTTAATCTATACAGTAAAAACGGTTTAACCATGTTACAGCGCCCGTGCATTCTATTTTACAAACATGCCATATATCATTCCTACAAAGTTTCTTTAATATTCTTTATTTTTGTAACCTTGTGTTCATGTGGTGCTTTTCTTTAAACTTTTTTGACACTTTTCTGTGTTCATGTGGTGCTGTTCTTTAAACTTTATGTCCCTTTTTCTGTGTTCATGTGGTGCTGTTCTTTAAACTTTTTGTCCCCTTTTCTGTGTTCATGTGGTGCTGTTCTTTAAACTTTTTGTCCCGTTTTCTGTGGTGCTGTTCTTTAAACTTTTTGTCCCTTTTTCTGTGTTCATGTGGTGCTATTCTTTAACTTTGTCCCTTTTTCTGTGTTCATGTGGTGCTGTTCTTTAACTTTGTCTCTTTTTCTGTGTTCATGTGGTGCTGTTCTTTAAACTTTTTGTCCCTTTTTCTGTGTTCATGTGGTGCTGTTCTTTAAACTTTTGGTCCCTTTTTCTGTGTCCATGTGCTGTTCTTTAAACTTTTTGTCCCTTTTTCTGTGTTCATGTGGTGCTGTTCTTTAAACTTTTTGTCTCCTTTGCTGTGTTCATGTGTTGCTGTTCTTTAAACTTTTTGTCCCTTTTTCTGTGTTCATGTGGTGCTGTTCTTAAAACTTTTTGTCCCTTTTTCTGTGTTCATGTGGTGCTGTTCTTTAAACTTTTTGTCCCGTTTTCTATGATCATGTGGTGCTGTTCTTTAAACTTTTTGTCCCTTTTTCTGTGTTCATGTGGTGGTGTTCTTTAACTTTGTCCCTTTTTCTGTGTTCATGTGGTGCTGTTCTTTAAACTTTTTGTCCCTTTTTCTGTGTTCATGTGGTGCTGTTCTTTAAACTTTTGGTCCCTTTTTCTGTGTCCATGTGCTGTTCTTTAAACTTTTTGTCCCTTTTTCTGTGTTCATGTGGTGCTGTTCTTAAAACTTTTTGTCCCTTTTTCTGTGTTCATGTGGTGCTGTTCTTTAAACTTTTTGTCCCTTTTTCTATGATCATGTGGTGCTGTTCTTTAAACTTTTTGTCCCTTTTTCTGTGTTCATGTGGTGCTGTTCTTTAAACTTTGTGTCCTTTTTTCTGTGACCATGTGCTGTTCTTTAAACTTTTTGTTCCTTTTTCTGTGTTCATGTGGTGCTGTAGTTTAAGATATTTGGACACTTTTCTCATTCTTCATTATTACTGTAACTATTAGTTAGTTTTTCTTTACCTGTTTTTTTTTCAGTTTGCCATTACACCCTCTTTTTCAATTGTTTTCAGACGACGGGCGAAGACGACGACCGGACATTTATAAGCGTAAGGTCACACATGTATAGCCCATAAGCCTTCCGACAAATCGACAAAGACTGTTCAATGGCCCATTTCTGTTTATTTACCATGTGTTACGTTAAAAATGTTTTGTTTTGTATTTCTTTAAATATCTTTTAACCTGTCAATCAAATACACAAAAATTTGTTAGCTCCGCCTATCTAGTACAGTTCGGGATCGATTGGAGAAGCACACAGTAGGATAATAGTTATTCCACAGGATTTTTTTGTGTAAAAAGTATCCAATTTATATTATATTGGAGTGAATGAATTTAATGCAATAAGATTTTATATCGTTAACTTTTTGATGGAATTTTTGATAGGCCATGGGAAAACAGGCCAGTAAACATGGTAAGTTGTGTATTGTCAGTAATTTCGGCCATGTCAAACGTTCTTTGTGTATTCATAGACATAGTGGCTAACATTCACATTGAAGTTTTGAATAAAAATAAAGAACTTGCGTTCAAACTAACAGTTGCAAAAGTTCATGTAAAGAATCATAAATTAAAGTTTGGAAGCTTTTGCTCACTAGTATTTGATCAAGTGTTTTTTTTATACTGATGCAAATTAGGTGATCACCTGAAAATGTTTCCCTCCACATTAAAAATAAACAGGTGCGTGAACTGACATTCACACCATAGTCTTAGACCTAAATAATACAGTTACACGGGTCCATGTACCCCATATTATGGCATATAGATTAAAAGAGAACCACTGTCCAGTCTAAAAAAAAAATGATTGTTGTATGAATTTTTGAATGCAATTGTGTGTCATGTTTTAATTATGCTGTTTTCATAGCCTTTTTGAAAAAGTTCAAATAGATAGAATGTCAGACATCATGTCTATTTTCTGTATGTGGCACCACATGCACCCACCACCCCCTAGCTGAAAAAATGGGAAAAAATACAAACCATGTAGTGCCTCCTGTACATGTACAATCAATGTAATAAATGTTAATTATTCTGCCTTAACGGGGGTCTTTGATAAATAAAATATTTTGTTTGTTTGTTTGTTTTGTACATTGCATGCAACATATCACTAAATAATGGCTTTCTTCTAAAAAATATATTAATTTTATAAAATATATTTTTTTAAAAATATTTTTCATGTCTTTTTACAACAAAGAGCACAATTATAGCTTGATTGTTCTTTGGTTTTCATTTGTGAAATGTAGGAAATAATAAACAGGTCTGTGTGCAGTTGTAATAAAAGGTTAATTAAAAAGCCCATAAATTACAGAACATTTGTCACAAAAGGAGTAATTAGCCAGGTTTCTTTGATCATTAGAGAGGAACTGTTCATTTGATGAAACATGCATAAAAAGTAAACAAGATAATTAGTTCTAATGGTCGTAAACAAATTGCACTTTTCACTTTTTGTATGCATTTCATGACTACATGTACTATATATGCAGTCTATGATGACAAGATCAAACAAACAATTTAACACTGTAAAAAAAAAACTAAAATCTTTTGCATATGATCTTATAATGTTTATTGCAGATTTTTAAGAAACTGTATGTTATGGTTTTATTGTTCAAAGGGGGCTTTTGCCATGGTAATTTAAAACCCCTTTCATTGGGAAAGTTTTGCTATTTTTATGCAGATTTTTGGCAAAAATTCCTGGAAAGCCCTTTCATTCTTTAGTATTAATAACAGAGCTAGAGAATCAAATAAGAAAACATGGCATAAGTTCTACCTTTTAAAGGGTCAAATTTAATGCTTATATAGAAAATTTATTGAAAAATCTGTGGATCAAAGAGATATTTTGAGGGTAATATACACCATTTCTGCTTTAATGGAAACACTGATTAAAACTATAAACTGCAAAACCCCTGTAAAAAACTTCTGGATGACCACCCCTGTGTTTTCTCCCTGCAATCCTCCTGGATCCATGATACAAACATTACAAACATGATCATTCTGATTTTCATGATTTTATTTACATATCGTTTTAAGTAAAAAGTGCTTTTGATTTTAAAATTGCAATCTGCTGTACTTACTTTTACATATATATAGATTTATGCATGTTACATATATTACATGTACGAAAAGTATATATGAAGGTTGGGGGGAAATAATTTTGTCACCACATTGACATTTCGACACTTTCACTTTACATTCATGACATTGATGATATATATAGGAATTGTCTTCTACTTAAAACCTGCCATGTCAGAAGCTATTTCTAAGGCATAATTGAAGAGAGTAATTGAATAAAATTGCACAAAGATTATATACTGCTTCAGAAATCAAAGGCTTCAATAACACATCAACGGAGAAAGCTTAAAAATTTCAATCATTTCGGTCATGATTTCACAAATGGTTGCGTTTCAACTTCAAATTTGAGAGAAAATTGTCCTCTTTCTCATATTAACATCAAAGCAAACTGTGCAATATAAAAGTTTAAATACAACATAAATAGCTTATGTCAAATTTCATTCATGAATTTTAAACCATTAAACCAAATGTAAAATTGAACATACAAGGTAATTAAAAAGCTGTAGGAAAGAATATTTTGAAAGTAACATGTTAAAAAGATCTTTTAACTTTCTCTGTCACTATACATAGCTGATACATGTTTTTTTAAGGTACATGTATGATTTTATTAGCTCAATTTAAATTGGATGTCCATCTGTATGATACACCAGAGTAAGAGCTACTAGATGATTATGTCAAATGAAATTTTGTTTAAAACAATTGTTTGCTGCAGTTTTTTTTTAAAAACTGATTTGTGGAGTTTGACTCATAAACCTGTACATACATTTTTAGTTGACATCTAGATGTCAGAAATAAAAAAAAAATATTTGATTTGATTATCCCATTTTGTACAAATTCTATTAATTCTCTTAATTACTGATGAGATCCAAAGGACAGGTACATGTATAGCGGAAGAATTGTTATATATTGTCAGATATCTTTAAAAAGATGTACAATGTAGGTTACCAGTGTTACACCATTTATATTTTAACAAATTCAAAAAATAAAATTTTAACCATTGTGCTTTATTTCTTCAACTAGTTGCCTTTTATCATAATAACTTAATGTTTTTTAAGATAAAAATAAGTTAAGATTGAACAGATCTTTATAATTTATTGGCATGTTTTGCAAATTGATCAAAAGTTACTTGTTCCTGGTCGATAAAGCAATTTTAAGTGGAAAAGTAGAGAAATTGTATCACTTTGACTATAAAGTTAGAAAAAACATCAAACACTAAATCTAAGGTATAAGCAATTTGATAGGATATTAACAAGGCTGTAAAAGCAACATATTGCCTTTTGATGTTCTTTCATTGTCATAACTCGTGGTTCAAAGAAAACATTGGTGACACCATCTATGATAAATAGATCTAATTTTTATTGTAATTATATATATAGGAATCAAGTCATTTTACAATAGGCTTGTGAAGCAATTGTAGAGAGGTATGGAGTAGAAATAAAAACATTAGAATGAAATCTTTAACAGCCAGCTTACCATTTATTTATTTGTATTTTCATGTTTTCAATAATTTGTTACTGTAATATATGCAACCTTAAGGAAAGTCATTCAACATCAGAGTATTTCATTGTAGTTAAGAGTACATGTAGCTTTTTAATCAGCTGAACTACTGTACATGTATCTTCAATGTATGTACATGAATGGCATAATTTAGACAGTTCAATTGTTCACACAAATAATGAAGGAGAAAAATACTAATAAACGATGAGACTTAGTATAGCACATGTAGCAAGCATAAAAATTATGAAGTTTAAAAAATTATTTAAGATCTGTTCATAAAAGTCTACATTTATTATTTTTTTTGTTCATTTCAGCGGAATGTTTTCTCGTGAATGGACAGTTTAGCAAGGCTTTGATGGAGGAACAGATTCTAAAACAAACCAAAACTGGATTTAATCTTGCCAATTACAACCTCAACAATTCCTTCACTGTAAGTTCATGTACATGTACACTGAAATAAGTGAAAAACAAATGTTATCTAATCACATTTATTTATTGTCTTCAATCATTGTGTCCAATGTAAATAAGAAATGCTGCTATTATGTACATTATATATATAACAAATCTGTTATCAATTTGAAAAATTTACTCAGCAATTACAAAAACTGCTCGATCAGATAATATTTTTAGAAAAAAAAACAACAAAAGAAAAAATATACCAAAGGCCCAGAGCATGACACACCTTTCAAAAAGTCAAAGCATTATTACATGTGTACAAGCTTTTTATAATTATAATAATGCAGGAGACTGATGTTATGCATGTATGTTTTGAATGTTTTGAAATGCTGCTTTTGAAATGTGCTTCATCTTAAGAACAGTAAGCATCATTTGTGACTGAGAACAGGTAGGTCAATCAGGAGGGAGAAACAGATATACACAGAAACCAGAGAGGCACAGAGAACCTAAGGTAGGTCAGCATTGAAAATACACCAAGTCATGGATAATGATGAAAAAAAGTTTTACAAATTCTTGGTACAATAAGGTCGGTGTACAACAAAAGAGACAATAGTGTCAAATAACACTATGAACTAGTCTGTCAGGTCTTTAGCTATGCATCTTCATGCTATGCTGTTTTATGCATCTACTTCTAGAATAGATTGGTGGTCTTTGTCTACAGCATGTTGTATTCAAAGCATTCTGCAACCTATCTGTATGTGTTCTTGATCTGCCTTTGCTTCCTGTTTAGTAATTCTAAAAATTATGGGTCTTCCCAGATTAGAATCCAGCTCATCAAAGGATACACTAGCCAGAACATGTGTTTTTGTAAGCCATGATAGATATTATGGGGATTTTCTCTGATTTATGATCTAAAGCCAGGTTTTTGTCTGATCTAGTATTCAGTAGTAATGGGTTCCACATGGAAGTGATAAAGATACTGACTATCACAGAGAAGAATGCTATTTTTTACCAGACTTAGATTATTTGATACAGGGGTTTAAAAGTAAATGGATTCCTTTGTAGAGTTCACCTGTCTTTGAGGTAGGAATTTGCCTTTGGTGTTAGGAAATGTAAACAAACATGACAGACATTCCAAAAATGGGCTCCTGCAACAATATACATGTACTATAATGATTGGACTCATACCTGAAACTTGTACTTGGAAAAGTGACTTTTGAACATCTCATTTCTAGGATAATTCCCAAATATCATTGTCAGTGGCACCAAGCCAGTGTCACATTGATAGTGAAACTCCTTTGATTATATAAATGGGTAGGAGTACACTAATATGTTTCTCTGTGATTATTTTCATTATTTGCATTAGCTGTAATTGTTTGTCTAAGCTAGATGTAACAGTAATGACTGTATACTACTCTCAGTCAATTTGTCAAGAATGAAAGAGATAATGCTTTCGCAAAGAGTTTTCTCATAAAACAAAGACAGACTGTTTGACAATGTTTGAGTTTTTTGAGCTAGAAAAATTGTTCATTCATACAAATTTTAAGATTTTAAAAGATATGACCCCTACATCATGTACATATATAAATCTCCATTCATAAAATTTAAAGCTCTGCATGACAATTGTTCCTAAATTTTTATCCATGTATTTGTGGAACAGAACAATAGAATTCTTCCTTCACACAAAAGAGCTTCGTTTTGGGCGATACGAACCAAAGATAAACCAAGTATCGCAACAAGGATCACAGGACTTTTAGTTTAACGACTAAACAGATATACTGACTTGATATAGATGTTATTAGAAAAAAAAATATCGTAGGAAGAAAAGATCAAACAGTCTAAAGGCATTGATATGAAGGCTTAAAGGGAGTAGACAAAATAAACAAAATAGGTGAAAGATATACTGTTTTAGTCTTTGTTTATAGAAGCCAATTAACATGCCAGATAATTAAAGCAGAAAATTGAGCAACGGTATTGGCTTTGTTTGTAAAATCTGATCAGCGTTGTGGCAGACAGAAGTTTGGAGATCAGTCTTTAGAGATTTGGTGGAGAGGTTACATAACTTGAAACCCTGCTGATGTAAGCAAGGTCCTGAATGTTTGATGTTGCTCTTATAAATGTTTCATGGTTATGTTGTAAAGTTACATATATAGTTTGGTTACCATTTGCTTTACTAAATCAGACATGCAAGATAATGTGCATTATTGCAAAAGATGAATAAGAAGTTTTGTTACAGAAGGAAATGAAGTGGGCCATGTTAACATAATCCCTTCAAGTAGTGTATCATTATATTACTGTCTTTACGTTCATGTTTTCCTTAAATTGTGCCTTCCTTGCGTAGAATATTGTGGCCAATGATGGAAGGGGGTCATCAACTTCCCTCCAACTTATCTTCTCTCTCTGCTCCAATTTGACCCCAATCTTGGGTATTATTTTTCCTCTGCTTTAGTTAAATTCAATGCTGTTTCCTGTCCCTTTTGTTTTCTTCTACCCATCTCCACAGTTTTTTTACCTTTGCTTCCTTTTGTCTTAGTGACTTTGCTTCAATTTCTTGCAACCCCTTCTTCCTGTATCCCCACCCCTGTATCTCTATAACCCCTCCCCAGCTTCCTGTCCCTGACCCCTGTATCTCTATACCCCCTCCCCAGCTTCTTGTCCCTGACCCCTGTATCTCTTTACCCCCTCCCCAGCTTTCTGTCCTCCAACCCCTGTATCTCTATAACCCCTCCCAAGCTTCCTGTCCCTGACCCCTGTATCTCTATACCCCCTCCCAAGCTTCCTGTCCCTGACCCCTGTATCTCTATAACCCCTCCCAAGCTTCCTGTCCCTGACCCCTGTATCTCTATACCCCCTCTCCAGCTTCCTGTCCCCCGACCCCTGTATCTCTATACCTCCTCCCCAGCTTCCTGTCCTCTGACCCCTGTATCTCAATACCCTTCCCTAGCTTCCTGTCCCTGACCCCTGTATCTCTATACCTCCTTCCCAGCTTCCTGTCCCCCATATCCTGTATCTCTTAACCCCTCCCCAGCTTCCTGTCTCCTGACCCCTATATCTTTACCTTCTCCCCAGCTTCCTGTCCCTGACCCATGTATCTCTTTACCCCCTCCCAAGCTTCCTGTCTTTGGCCCCCTGTATGTCTACCCCCCAGCTTCCTGTCCCCCTACCCATTTATCTCTATACCCCCCTCCCAAGCTTCCTGTCCCCCTACCCCTGTATCTCTATACCCAGTAAGCTTCCTGTCCCCCTACCCCTGTATCTCTATACCCCTCCCAAGTTTCCTGTCCCCCTACCCCTGTATCTCTATACCCAGTCCCCAGCTTCCTGTCCCCTTACCCCTGTATCTCTATACCCCCTCCCAAGCTTCCTGTCCCCTTACCCCTGTATCTCTATACCCAGTCCCCAGCTTCCTGTCCCTCAACCCCTGTATCTTTATACCCCCTCCCCACCTTCCTGTCCCCCAACTCCTGTATCTTTATACCCCCTCCCCACCTTCTCATATGTATGTTGAAATATGAGAATATATCTACAAAACTACCTAAATTATTTTGGCGTAGCATCACAAAATGTAAATGATACAAATTTGACACGTTATGTAAATGCATTAAAATTTCAGTTTAATGAAATTGCAGCTCACACCAAGTTTGGATTAACTATAAAGCAGTTTTGTAACTCTATGAACTAGAAACTAATCCATTCAGTAGTTTTTTGGGTACTTATTTTAGATAACAGTTTTACCATGTTTAAGGCTCCAGAAGAGGTGTCTATAAGGCAGATAAACCTTTACAAATTGGTAGTTGAAAGAGAAATTCTTAGCAGGGTACATGTTTGATGGAGAATATTAAATCATTTATTCCTTGTATGATTTGCATGAAATTGTTAGATCTAATCAAGTCATGTGGAGCTTTTCAATCAACTCATTACAAGTAACTGAAGGATGACTGTCAAATATATTTTCCATGTATGAATTATTTTGAATGTATTAGAGACTCTGTTTAGATGTTTATATGTATCTTCCACTTCAACCTTTAATTTTAGTTCTATTATTGCAAAGCTCGACGAGCTGAAATATTTATTTGCACCTGAGTAAAGTGGACTGCTCTTTTTGGTATTATATTTTAATGAGATTCAGGTCTTATTAGAATGATTGTGTCTCATTTTGTCTTATGATATCTGGTTTAGATTATTAGCCATTGCAAAAGTAGTGTTAATTAACATACTAATTTTCGCAGATACATATTTCAAGAATTAACAATTTCTTCCACTTTATACATGGGTACTTTTAAATTTTGTGCATTCTGCTTCTTATACTAATTTCATTTCATATCTATGATTTCATTTTGCAAATAATGCCTGACCACGAAATCCATGAAATAAATCTTTGTGAAAATAAGTGCGTGTACAGTATATAAAACAAAAGTTAGTGTCTTGGACTGAGTCATTGTGACCCGACTTTAATTGCCTGGCTCAGGGACTAGACAGTTTTTAACTTGATAAAGGGTTTAAACATGTGAAAATATTTTCCAAGGCTTTGATCAAACCCCCACCAGACTTTAAAGAACTAAATAAAGCCTTGCAAACCTTAGTAAGTTCAGATTCCCACACTTCACAAAGTGTGACCTTTTAAATTACTACATAAACACACTTGAGAGTGTCCTTTAAACTGTAAATTGGATCCTACTTAAAACATATTTTGTTAGATCATTTGATTGAATAGTCCTCTTAACAAGGATCTATATCAATAGAATTAACCAGGAAAAGGCCTTTAAACATGTAACTACAATGGCCTTTGATTCTGGCCGAGATATGTACATGTATGTTGTCAAGTTATTCACATGGTGTATTAAAAGATGTTATAAAACGGTTTCGGATGAAAAATGAATAGAAATACATTGTAGTAAAATTTCATTTATTTGAATTTTTTTTCTTCTGTTTAATTCAAGGTTCACTTATAGTTTTTGTGACTTTGGTTTTTTACATTCCACTGTATTATGTACCACTAGAATTGACATAAAAGTGTCTTATTTTATGTTCAAATTATAAGAGTTATCTCCCTTGATAATATTTAATTCAATTATCATAAACAGGAATGTTGACTTTAAAGAAAATAAACAATTCACTCAGTACTATGTCTTCATGCAAAATAGTTTTGCGACATATTTTTTTTTGCATTAGATTATCCCTCTCCTTCTAACAACTTTTGAAATGAGGCTACAATTCTCTGCAGTTCTTGAGTTCTTCACCATTCCTGATTGTTCTGCTCATTATCATGCCTCATTCTGTAGCATTTATTTCCAATGCCTATTCCAAAGTGGATTGCACTGACTTTCAACATTACTCAAGTTGCTCATATACAGATAATTGAACTACATTTTGTCAACACACTGCTAGTTAACTTTGATGTGGATTTCCCTTACAGATTTGGTATGTACTATTGAACTCTTTCCTTTATGCCAATGTTTATTTGTTCCTTTATTCTCTTATTTACTCAGTAAGATGAATAGACTGAAATGTTTTATTGATCTCAAGCGATATTTTATCAGTTGGTAAAAGGGTAGAGCCTTGATTTTTTTCTTTTAAATTCTTGTGGTTTCGATTTAATTTCGGCATTGACCTTTCATGTTAGATTTGAGTAGAGATGTTTGATGGTATGACATAATTGATTGGATAACAATATTCAGATGTATACAGACCCTTATCTTTCGTCCCATCAAATGTGTAAACATATTTTTGTTACAGTATTGTTAAATAATTCTCCACAGTAATGTCTTTTACATGTATTCTAAAAATGATATTGCTTTATGATTTTATAGAAGTTGAAAATGTTTTCATTTTTGAAACACTGCAAGAAAAGTCCAAAACTTTAGCAATTTAAGATTTGAAACTTTTTGAAATAGTGTTTTTGAGACTTTTCATTTAAATTATGTCATATGATGATTAGAAATGAATGATGCCTTTTATTTGAAGCAACCACAATAGAAAAATAATGAGATGTTACATAAGTGTACAGTGATACTACATGTACAAAAGCGTAATTATAAAAGCAATTGCAAGTCGAAAACATTCATCAGCGTTATTTGAATGTACTGCCCACTGTTTTGCAGGTGAACCTCACATAACTATGCGATTTTGTTTCCTCCAGCATACATGTATTGTGATTTGGGTCACTTTCAGTAAAACATATTAACAGCACAGGTGAAAAATAAACAAGTTTCTTCAGATTAATTTCTAGTTATCCTTATACCTCACAGAGTGTTTAAATTGATTGTTGTTTTTATCCCTGGTGTAATCCTACAGCTATAGACACCTTTTGATGTCAGTGTGTGGTGTTATAATACCCTGAAATATATCTGATCTACCCATTATTAATGACAATATTGTATTTCAACACCCATTGTCATTATTAATAATTTAATGCAGGGTTTCAAATTTTCAAAGTAAAATTTCAAGTCCCTCATTAGACTCACATGACAGAAATATGTTTCAGTGAACTTTTAAAGTTATACCGCAATATTAATGTCTTCAATTTTGTCTTCCAGAGACACTATAGGTTTTCATGTTTTCCAAAATTTCTAAAACCTTGAGAAATATATCTGAAACAATGTTGATTTTTTGTAGAGACATTTTCAGTATTTATAATTTTTTCCATCTTGGACCTACAAAGTTAAGCTAAGAAGAGACCAGCCCCTAAAGATCCCTTGCCAGTTGAAGAGATACCTACTCCTTCTTTTTCAGTCTGAAAGAAACTAAAGACCCTCCCTATTGAGTCAAAGAGAAATGAGGAGTGTATACTGACCAATAAAAATTCCTCATCCCCCTGCGAAGCGTGACCATGGTTGACCATGGATGACCATGGTTAACCATGGTCAGTTAAGGAATGACCATGGTTTCCCTTTACCAATCATGGTTGACCATGGTCAAGGCTAAAATTGACCATGGTTGACCAATTGGTTAATATAATGACCATGGTCAAAAATGGGGTATTTATAACGGGGTAAACCATGGTTGACCATTCTAATGAACCATGGTCAACCATTGTTGACCCTGCTTTGACCATGGTTGACCATGGTTAACCATGGTCAACCATGGTGATGTTTGGCAGGGTCTGGCTTAAGATTTTCAAATTTGCGAGGATGATCTTACTGAAGTAATTCTTGTGGCCATCACAGTTTATTTCACTCTATAGTCTCTAAGAGCTTACAGAATTATATGTCAGCAAGTGCTGATCAATAGAAGAAATTAAACCCCTAAAGAATTTCTTAAAATCCTATAAAAATTGTCCAGATTTATTGTCGAAGCATTACTCAAGTTTCAGATTTAGTAACTTAAGGTATTATAATGTATATCCTAAGAGAATCATTGTTTCCTGCATCCATTTAGTTAATGAAAATTGTTTACCATATGAATTAGAAATATGAAGACAATTTGTAGGATTAGGTGAATAGATTTAATTTTTATAATGGAGATTCATCCCCAGATTATTAACTAAGCGCTACAAACAAATTCTGTATAGAAACAGTTTCAATTAGTAGGAAAACCTAAGTTCAATTTCTTTCCTTCTTTTTATTCAATTTTAAACCTCATTGTCTTTTACCAATCCTTATAATGAAAGTTTTTTTTTTAATAAATATTGAGTTTGCAAGTACTTTTTGAACCAGAAGCATTGAAAGATTACTTTAAAAACATTGTCAGAATTATGTTTTAGAAATTCTCAGTTTATGATTGAGTTTGAATATTTATTTTTGTCAGGGGCATTAAATTTTACTTATTTTGGCCAGTTCATCCATTAACCATACAAATTTCCCTCCTGAGAGTAAGCTTGTTTGAAAATGAAGTTACATGATTTGAAATTTTGGAGTGGTGGTTCAGTATCTGACAAATTGTACATTTTTAGATATTATCAGTCCTGTTGGACCATTGGGCTGTCAGTTTAGTTTGTGGGGGGATTTATATTGCTAGATTTATGTTCTAGACTCGGGTGGAACTAAACATGTAAATGCAGGACCCCTTAACTTATTGATATTAACTTAAATTCCTAAACAGTTAGTGAGTTTCACCTGATAACCTTGAAAAGGAATGAACCAATCTTTCAAATTCTGCAGTGTCTAATTTGAGAAGGAAAATGAGTCCTATATCAGTTGTTATTACACCTGGTATCAGCCCGTGCAGGTATGACAAGTTACAGGAGTAGGGAAATAATAGACTAATGAATTTCAAATGTGAACTTGATAGTGCTTATTAAGTGGAGTTAGATGGAGCATTGTGAAACTTCACAGGGATGCTGAGTTCAATATCATTTGTCTCAGTCATTGTATGAAGTCTGTACTTGGTAATCACGTTATGCAACAGATAATTCTGTAATTAACCATAAATATCCAAGGTAAGGACATTTGAGCACATGCAGCCTTGGAATTTATGATAAAATTAGTTAAAAGGAGAAACCGTGACTTTAAAAGTAAATTTGAAGGCTTTTGTTGCTAAGGTTAATTCATTGTTATGTAATAAGAAGCAAGAAATGCAGCTTGGAATTTTAACTAAAGCATGTGACAACCTCTAATTAACAGCCATAAAAGTAAAGGTGAAGTTGTTCTACCTGTAATTAAGGACATCAAAGGACGAGATCAAAGTCAGGTGTTTAGATCACTTGACATGTTATTAATGGCTCAGAGATGTTTAGAAAAAAGTCACATACTTTTTACTTAGATATGACATTGTATATAAGTCTTGTGTCAAAAAGGAAAGGGTCCTTCAGACATTATTAGGTTAAAGTATTTGACAGGTCATGATGATAATTAAGTAATATAGAGTTGAAGTCTTGAAGGTCAATCAGGGTAGGAAATTTTTTTAAAAAGATTTGTATCTTTTATTATTCAACCACACCTGCTTAAATGCTTATCCAGTGAAATTTTGAAGAAACGAATGTCCCACATATTTTTGTAGCTTTAGTTCCAACTTTGTATGACAATTATAAGCTAGTTTGTTAGTTTTTATGCCCTTACCTACAAAAGTAGAGAAGTACATGTATATAGCGTTGGTCAGTTTGTTTAAGTTGGTCCATCTACAATCAGATTCACTTCCAGGTTGGCATTACTTGACCCCCCCACACCACCGCTGTGGTGAAGTGAGACATCCTATCATTTGGACATATTTTTGTTTTCATTTTTGACTCATCACTGTTTCTGTACAAACAGAATGGCTCCATGAACTCCATTTGACCACACTATGAACCTGTTAAAATGAGGATAAATATCCATAAAATTTTACTGTAGAGATAGGATTTCTATAATGTTATATCAAGTTAATCAGTGTACAAACTTGGAAAGGTTTCTATGTAATTTTGCACACCTGTGGAGGTATTTTACCTATTTCTTAAAACATCAAAGGGTTTCCTTACAGGTAATTTGGTTTGTTCCTTATCTAAAATCTAGTCACACTTTGTAGTGGAAGTGTAAAATGGGAGATTAATAGGAAAGAGAAATACTTTTACATTTACCACCCAAAGTCAGCATTCTAACATTGTTTTCAAATTTCTTGAATGTCAAATTTTAAAACCATCTTGCTTATCTTTACTGATACTAATGCTGGATGATTTTATAATGGGACAACATGAAAATATATCCTTAATGCTGACACTTCTGATGATATTGAATAAAATCAAATCAGTTTCAATGAGAATTGTCATCAAACTACCTAGTTAAGAAAACATGCATTTGAAATGAAATGCTTTAGCTACAATAAAAAGGAAAAAAAGCAAATTAAGTTACAAAATGTCTTCTGTCAGTGGAGAAAATACATTAATTTTGCAGAATGACTCATGGTCTCATCAAAACAAGAAGGGGTGAATAGATTACCATCAATACCATATCTATAGCACACCAAATTAGGACCAAGAACATTCAATTATTTATGGTTTACCAGTAACAATCCAAAAGATTGGCAACATGGCTGAGATTTTTGACATATATGACTAATAATTTGAAATATTACTTCATGAATTGCCAGCTGTAGGAAAAACTGTTGCATTCATTAATTTGACACAATAGAAAATCCCTTAATGTGCCTCTGTGGTATTGAATAGTTTGGTGGTTCTATAAAGCTTGTCCCTCAATGTGCCTCTATGATATTGAATAGTTTGGTGATTTCTATAGAGAATGCCCAGTGATTAATAACTATATGGTCAGCCAGATGGCTCAATAGATATATATAGGGACATTTACTACCATTCTCCATGGAAAACTCAGTGCTGCTGGTCAGAGAGCAATGAATTATTTATTCAGATCAGGAGAAAAATATAATTGGGGGGAGGTTACATACAATGTATAAAGCAAAGAATTCACAATAAAGAAAATACTGACTGTCCGGTATCCTAATATTATGCTGCAATGTTAACAGTGTACAATGTAGTCCCTATGACATACCACAGGGTGAAAGCTAGACTATTAAAGTTTGGCAAGCCAGTTCAGAATTTTGTAATAACAGCCTGTGTTTGAAATAACAATTTTTATGCCCCATTTACGAAATTAGAGGGGCATATAGTGTTCAGGTCTGTTTGTTCGTCTATCTGTCCGTTCGTCGGTCCATCTGTTTGTCCGTCCCAAATCCCCATATTTCCAAATTCCCACTGACAAATGCCACACAATTATATAGGTATGGTAGGTGCACCTTTTGATGCTAAGCACAATGCATGCTTTGGATGCTGCATGTGACCTATATTTTCCGCATGAATGACCACTTACAGAAGAATGGTTAAAGTCTATTCCCACTTACTGACAAGTGCCACATGGTGCACCTAGTGATGCTTAGCACAATGCATGCTTCGGATGCTGGCTGTGACTTATATTTATCGCATGAATGACCACTTATAGAAGTCCATTCCTTCTTACTGACAAGTGCCATTATAAGCAACTATATTGGTATGGTAGGTGCACCTAGTGATGCTAAGCATAATGCATACTTCAGATGCTGAAACGTGACCTACATTTTCTGCATGGATGAACTCTTACAGAATAATGGATAAAGTCCATTCCCACTTACTGACATGTGCCACATCAACTATATTGGTATGGTAGGTGCACCTAGTGATGCTAAGCACAATGCATACTTCGGATGCTGATTGTGACCTATATTTTCTGCATGAATGACAACTTATAGAAGAATGGTTAAGTCCATTCTTTCTTGCTGACAAGTGACCACAAGTGCCATAGCAAACATATTGGTAAGGCAGTGATGCTTTAGTGATTGCAGAAAAAATAAATGTTGCGAGATGGGACACTATGTCTTTTGGACATATCCTTGTTTTTTCTCACTATAAAAATTCTAAAGTTTATTATGGTTTTTAAGTTAAAATTTTGCAGAATATAAGAGAATTCCTTGAAAATTTGAACACCTATAAACTACAGGGCAATGTGGTAAACTACAGTAGCAGATGTTTAAGACAGGTGAAAGTCTAGGGCCATTCAAAATCATTATTAAATTTACAATCTCATATCAAATCCAAAATATATATGGGAAGTTAAAAAAAACAGTGAATGTGACAAAGATCTACAAGTGATACAATGTAGAGATATGATAATGAAATTCAGGTAACAGTAAACAGTTGACATCAAAGAGATGTCAGGTAAGATCTACCTGTCCTTCAGGTGAGAACAGAATCATGGGAAAATATACTTAATGCATAAATGCAAATTGTAGTTTAATTGTGGAAATTATATACCAGAGGCAGTGTTGTGAAAGGTTTGCATCCAATATTTGGAGGTAACATTCAGAGAAATGTTAAATGCATACAAGTAAGTGTTTTTGCGTCCATGGGGAAATGAAGCACCAGTAGTTTAAATGAACCCAGAAAAGATACATCTATAAGGATGATATTCCTTCTCAGGTATTAAAAGAAAAGACTTCATTTGGTCTTTGTCATAATCAAATAAACAATCCCAGTTTATGAATGAATAATCAGAGATTTATGGACCACTAAACATTGAAATAGAATGGGCAGTATGTATGAATGAATCTAGATGAATGGTATCTAAAGCTGACCTAAATATTTAAGATGACTGTACCTTTTGTAAACAGTAGGATTTGTTTACTTACCTTTAGTGTAACTCAGGGGCCAAATGTTTAAATTGGTAAATATAGTGTTGTGAAGTTTGTAACTGTTGATTATAATGAATATTGAAACATAAAGCTGCCAATATAAATAAAAGTAACATATTTGGATCATAGCTCCCCCCACCACACACACAAAAGAGCAAGCAGACAGAGTCAGATGAATAAGTTTTTATTCAGAGTAATGTATCTTCAGACCTAAATATAACAAGTTCATACAGTATCTAAAAATTCTACCAAGAATTTATTCTTTTATATTATTTGACATTGCATGCTGTAGTACACTCTGTTGTCGTTTATTACTTGGCAGCTTCAGACCTGTACATGTTATGTTGGAGCCTGAGTTCTAAGGGTACTGCTCTATAAATTGTCTTGTTATCTATGTTATGACAATATTCTCTATGTAATCATATCTTGGCTAATGGTTGTTTTGAGAGCTCTGCAGAGAGGTTAAGATTAGGGTGTAACACCATTAATGATAAATCAGTTCAGTCTGCATCAGAAGCTCAATTATTTAAAAAAAAAGATATTCCTGGTATCTCATGATTTTGAGTAAACAGCCAGGATATTGGACTAAGGGTTCTATAATAATGTTAGGTATTCTAATTGATCTTTTTATAGAACCCTCATGTTTACAATCTTATCCTTGCCAGAAAGCTTTGTAAACAAACTCAGCCATGTATGATATTAAAAACATGTGTCAAAATAAGACCTTCTTTACCTTCACCACAGGACAAGGAAGATTATATACCTGTAAAACACAAGTCATTATACACTGATTTTGTTGAATAACATTGGATAACTACATAAAGACCTGGGAAATAATCTAAGTACAAACTTATAGAGGAAGTTTGGAGTTTAATTACATTTCTTCATAAAGTAGGATATACATGTGAATTTTCCTTTGATTGAAGGTATGCAAGATCTTTTATTGATAGAATTGAAATGGCTCTTACAGCATTCACTGATATAATTAGCATCATATAATTAACATAACGAAATGTATGAAAATTTATTACCGATCCCCTTCTGTTGCTAAAGATTGAGCCTTCTTCTTAGTCTTGGCATGAATATGAACTCAGAAATTAGTACAATGGTAATTTACAATTTTTTAAATAAAATGTATTTCAATGGTTTAACATGTTAATTTAAATGTCATAATTTCTGCTCTTTGAATTCTTGAACATTGCCAGACACAGACACCTATACTTAGTTGAAGCATGTTCTAAGGTTACTGAGTTTACTTTTGATCATGTAACTTCCCAACTTATCAGACACTATATCTATATCATTCCTATAACATACCCATCTGGTATATTACAGAATTTCAGCTTAAAGTGCAATATCTAGTATAATTATCCCATTACATAGAAAATACCATATTAATTCACAGTAAATGGGACTGTTAAGGGCAATTATCATTAGACTATAGTGGTTGTTCACTTGTTGTGTCATAGCTTTTATACCATTGCCATTTAGAGATGGAAAATGTCATTAATGTTCTGATTAGAAAAAAATCCCAAGTGACTTGGTCATTTATCTAAAGTACATGAAATAAATATACTGGAAGGGAAGATAACTCTTTCAAAATCAAACTGATCAGATTTCATATTATGAAATTAATTATTCATGACAAATTTGCCATTATCCAAATTTTTCATAGATGTCTTAAATTATCTCAGATTTCTAGTGTCAGTTTTGACAAATGCCAAAGCATGATTCAGATTCTGATGGAAACTCTTTTCCTGGAGAATTATCTGAATACAAAACAAGATAAGGTTTGACAAGGAGTGATAGATTCATGTAAAATCAATGAGGAAAAAAGGGGGGATGCTTAATTTGTTTTTCTGGAAAATCAAACAGAAATGAACAGAGATGAATTAAATTGTGATGAATTGAAAACATGTAAAAATATGCAGATTAAATTGAACAACTATCATTTTGAATAAGATTTGGAAGTTTTAAACTGACACATGAACAACACAGGTTTATATTAGCATGACCAGAACTGACAGGAGAGTCAAAATTATAAGCATGATCAAAACTTTAATAAGTAAATGACTCAGCCCATTAAACAATACACAATTCTCCTTTGATGTTACCATTCCCTAAACTCCTGTTATTAAGTCATACAATAGAAGATAAGTTTATTTTGTCTGTGTAATTTCTGTTTAGATCTGTCTAAAATCTGATGTTTATTGAATGGTTAATTCCGTCTAGGTTGGATTCTGTATTTGCCAGAAATTCTTTGTTTACTTTAAGAAATTCTTTGACTTTGTCTTTTGATGTTTCTTGTGATCTTTGGTTTGTTACTTATCTGGGAAATGTGATAGATGTTTAGTAAAGTAAATATTGGGCAGACTGTGATCCATGGACAGGACTGACTGACACACTGTGACAAATGGACTGCATACTTTGTTTTTTTCTGTTTCAAGAATGGCTTATAATTGCAATTCACTCATTTCTGGTGGTTAGAGATGTCCAGTCCACAAGGTTTTACCATGATCTTGGCCTATCTGTTAGTTGTTATAGCTTAAATCAGCATTTCAAATATAGTCCCCACAGCTTGAAACAATGCTCAACCGCCATGTAACCATGGTTGACTAAAATTTATCATGGTCAACCATCACTAACATCAACCAACTAAACCATGATTGATTCAACTTACCATGTTCAACTGTAACAAACCATGGTCAACAGTATCTAGCCACAGTCAGCCACAACTTACCAGTTACCAAGGTGGTTACCTTAACTAACCATTGTCAACTTTGACTATCATTGTCAACTGTAACTTTCCATGGTCAACCATAAATAACCATGGTAAATCACAACTAACCACGGTCAACTACAACTAACATTGTCAACTATAAATTACCAGGGTCAATTGTAACTTACCATGGTCAACCATAACGAATCATGGTCAACCATAACTAGCCATTGTCAGCCACAACTAACCAGTTACCATGATCAACCATAACTAACCATGGTCAACCACAACTTAACATGGTCAACCACAACAAACCATGGTCAACCATAACTGGCCATGGTTAACCAAAACTAACCAGCTACCATGGTCAACCATGACTAACCATAAATGTCAGCTTTAACTAATATTGTCAATTATAACTTACCAGAATCAACTGAAACTTACCAATAGGTCAACCACAACTTAATTAACATGGTCAACCATAACTAACCGTGGTCTACATAATAAACCATGGTCTGAACCATCAGATAAATTATCATGATCAACCATTATTTATCATGGTCAATTGCAACCATAACTAACCATGGCCAACCACCAATTTTCCCTCATTTCGGAGTAAGGAGACACCTTATTTTAACATTTGCCCTTGTTAATCACCAATTAGCTTTCTTAGTGAAGTGAAATATGTACCTAGCATAGATCAGAGGAAGGTCACTTGTGATCAATTAACACATATATACTGCCAGCAAATATGTGTGGTTGTCTTAGTACTTACTGCCAGAATGCTGGGTTAATAAGAGGATAAAGTTGTTATATATTGTTACTATGTCTTAGCATTGGATTATATCGGGGAGGCCAGGGAGTATTATAATTTAAAACTTTTGAAACATAAAGTTGGAAGATCCAAAAGGAAGAGTTATTGTGACACCCCAACAATGGAGAGCTCTCTGTCCATCATATTTTGTCTGAACACCAAAAGGACTTTTTGATATGATGGAGACTTAAAAGTGACACCAGACTTTTAAGGCTTGAGGGTAAATATAACAGTTTGCATTAGTGGTACCAGTCTCTGAGATTTTGGTTTTCTGCATGTAACATAAAACTCTCTTGAACCTTTATATATTTATATTCATAAATAATTAAGAATGAGTAGGAATATTGCATTAACACTAAGTTTTATGGCTTTCTTTTGATCAGGTTGATGGTAAGCCCCATTGTGTGTTGTAATTGGTAAATAGAATGTTGGGAAGATGTTACTTATGGATTTCTCTTTTCCCAAGACAATGTAGAAGTTGTTGGCATCCCTTAAGAATAAAGAAGTTGTCGGCACAATGTTTCTGATATATAATCTTTGTTTGGTACTGTTCAAATTATCTTTCTGTATTTAAAACATTATGTAAAGTATTGATTTCATAAATGTATGAAAATTTGTGGAGACCATGTAACTTATTTTCGGTATATTTTTTACTTTAAATTTATACAGACAAAAAAGCAAGGTTTTAAAGCCAAAATGTCAGGACCCCAACTCTTTCAGAACTAAATGAATTCTTTACTGAAAACCTTCAACACTACTGTAAAAATGAAAGTTTTAGTTGGTACTTGACAAACATAATAAAATTATGCTAAAACAATATGAACCATATCAAATTAAATTAAGATATGGAATTATGATGTTGTAATATTTGTTTTAACATGTGATGATTTAGATCATAGAAATATTGTATTCCAAATACAGAGCTATCCCAGCTTTGAAATATGAGATGAAGATTTTATTGGATGTGGTGTGTCATTGATTATAATCCTGGCCTGGACCAATTTGATGTTTTTTATCAAATTACATTGCTTTAATTTGTAGAAATCAAATGGAATTAAATATGCAATAATGTATTCAGTCTCAATGGGGTGTAAGGTTTCAAAGTGAATGTGGAGAATTGTTTTAATGGACACAGACCTGTTAGTTTTCACATGTTAGTTCTATAGCTGATGTCACAAAGGAAATACAAATGGAGAATTAATGAAAGTTATGAATTTTAATTGAAATAAATGAGAGTGAATTATGAAGCCTTGACAGACAATGATAATAGTACAACAGGATTGGAGTTTTAGATACCAGTATATCTCTTTTCAATGTTCAGACTATCATAGAATGTTGATTTAGTACTAATAAGATGGTTAGATCATGATAAGTTGTGTATTGCAATACAAATTTCTTTTGAAACATTGGTTTTTGGACTTCTGCTGTTACAGTTGATGGGCGCTTGGTTACTCTGAAACATGCATGGTGACCTTCATAAATGGAACTTTGTATTTTGTTAATGTAGTAAGGACACCATGAAAACTTTAACACAGTATACAAACTTAGTGACAGCTTCCTCCTCTATCTTAATTAGCTCAGAATCATTTGAAAACTTTAGGTTCTTTATTGCAAGCTGTGTAAAAAATGGAGAAAAGTATGAAACTTTAACTTTAAAACTTTTTGGATCATTGAATTCCCCAGATGTCAATGAGAGCCCACCTGATAGTTTCTTTTACATCATACCTGATAACTACGAAAAATTGTCCCATATTAATATAATATTGATGACATTATAGTCTCATTAAGTAAATGTCGACCATATTTGTACTTAAGCAGTTGACAAATGATGCATATATAAGCTCAGTTTGAACACTGTTAGATGATAGAGAATTATTCTCTTTGAACTGATCACCTGGGACAATCACTCATCTTTGTGGTACCAGTCCATAGTGTGTACTATTACTGTTCCTTAGTTAGAAGTTTCAACTTGAAATGTTTTTGATCTAAAATTCTCTTTTATCTGGGTAAATCCTTAAACTTCAAACAATTTGAGCTATATATCAGAAGACCTAAGTGTTTGTTGGCTAATTACCTTACTTAGTGTTTGATTGCACAAAGTCATGCATCTTACTTGAAAATTAAAATCATATAGATACTGTACCCAGGGGAAATCTTTTTGCAATTAGAGGCTTGGCATTTATTAAGAAATATTTTTCATGATGTTATTGAAACAAATACTCCAATATATTATTTTCTGTTTGTAAAGAAATAAATTATTCACTTTAATTAAAACTTTACAATGATACAATTACTCTCCTTATGGAAATCATCAGCTTTAAATAAAATATTCAGATGTACTTTAGTCAAAATAAAAATTGTTTGGATTGTAGAATAATTCAGGAAGAAAATTGAAACTGTCTGTTATTGTTTTGCACATAAATCATCCATTCCAGCACTATAATTCTATGCATTTTAATGAAGTTATATAGAAAAAATATCTCCTATTCAATTTAACAATCTTTTTAGTGAAATATTTTAGTTTAATTGATTTTGAGACAACTTTTCTAAATGAGCAAGTTGACTGTGATTAATGTCAATAATGATAATATCCCTATTTCCCATGTAATGTTTGGAACTGTACATGTATCTACCCCATGTAAAACATCCCAGGACCATATTTTATACACCCTGACACTTATATGACTACTCATTAACAAGTCAATAGTCATTCATTTCCACACTTCACTGTTTAGTTTTATGTATCCCTACATGACATAAGTGTCTTGTTTTATGTTCAAATTATAAGAGTTATCTCCCTTGAGGCTATTTTAGTCACCTGTCATAAACTGGAATGTTGACTTTATAAAAATAAACAATACTCTTAGTACTAGGAAGAAAAAACAAGACTTTCTATTGTTGTTGTATTGTATAATTGTTTTATTTAATCAGTCTTGTATTCTAACATGCATTTCCACTAAGTTAATTTCTTTTGATGTCAATATTTGTTATTGAAAACTGACTTTGATCTTGTAATACTATTGAACTTTATTATGAAGGTTCAATGCTTTTGTAAAATGCAGAAAATAACTGTATGAACTGCTAACATTGTAAATAAAAAATCATTTTTTCTGTGAAAAGAATTTTCTGATTTATTGACATTACCACTTAGTGATATTTTTCTGTAAATAATATAAAAATGTATGTCAAGGCATTTGGTTAATTTGAAGGACTTCTTGTAAAAGCATAAAAATTGATCACAATAGTTCTTGTTGTATAAGAGTGCATTTATCATGCAACTATTCACAATAAATTAACCACTGTAATAAATCGATATCAATCTACAAAAGACATGAATCTTGAGTGTTGATTTGAATCGGGTGTAAATAAGGTGATTAAAAACCCCATCACAAACCACTTCTAGTGGTAATTTGTTTAGCACAACAATCTTTGATGTTTGTAAATAATTTTTATTGAAGAATGAAGAGTGCATCTTAAAAATCATTGATGACTTGTTCATTTATTTGATAAGATATTAGTAGGAAATAAGAAACAAAATTAAAGGGGGGAGGGTCAATTAGTTGACTTTTTCTATACATTACATTTTTATCCAATGGTCTGTTACCAGCTGCAAGTCAGCAAGCAGTGACCACCCTAAGACTATTCATTTGATGTTGAGAGTCTCTTGCTCAATTTGACTTATAAAACATTGTACGTTTTCCCTTTTTGTCTGTATATGGTATACGTGAATGGTTCAGAGGACTTCTATCAAAGTATTCCAGCTTACTTTTATCCTTTAATAGACCTTAACACATTGGAATGATCCCAGCCTTGTTTTGTCTTTGATCAATGAAGAAGACACAGTTAGAAAGTGTAGAGTGTTGTGACAAATTTATTGATCAGCTATCCCCAGGGCATTTGTCAGAATGTACTCCAATAATCAAATCATTGAGACTAGAAACTCTCTCATAGCAGGATCTAGTGGGATATGTTAGACATTTCTTTAAAGGTAGAACTAAATTTATTTACGTTATTTTTATTACAATACTTTTAAAATGTTGAAAATGATCTTAATCTGTGTGTCTGTTGTGCAAATGTAGCTTAATTTTAAAGAGAATGATGCAAATTTTATCTGGTGCATTAAAATGCTCATAAAAATTGCATTATTTATGATGCTGTAGTCTTCTGTAATTTAAAATGTGGCGTTAATTGAACTTAATTCTGCAATTTAATTGCATAGATTTAAATAATCTCTTGTAGATCTGCACATGCAAACATATTATATGCAAATTAGGACCAAGGTGCCTGTACTTATCTTGATTCTAATGAATATTTATGCTTATTTAGATAGCTATCAAGGTAAAAGTGTAAACTTAATGCATTTTAATTAAGACAGTAATAAACAATAGTAATTTATGGAAAGATATGATGGGAACTGACAAGATAGTGTGCATTTTATTTAAATTTTATTTCCTTGACAAATCAGTCATTCAAGTCAACTGAAGTTTACAGGAGAGTTAAGGTTCCATTGGCATGATTGGAGAAAATAAAAAAAACAACATAAAACCTGTATGCAAGTTCAACTTAGGGGAAAAATGTTTTATTAAGCTCACATATTAACAAAATGTTGTCTTCTGATTATCAAAAAATTGCAATTATATTTTTGGGGTCTTTTAAAAGATTGTTGCGAGGATCCTATCCTGTAAAATTCTGATTACATGAAATATATTTGACTATGCTTTTTGTGGGTGTAGTCATTGACATCTGGCAATCTTTGAGCATGGATGAGATTTTCTTGGAGAAATGATTGTTTTCTTATTGAAATTGATATTTCAAAAGTAAAGATTTTATTTGCATTATAAGATTAAGTTTACAGACAGTTGTTCTTACGTGTTAAGTTGCTTGCTTTGATTTATCAGACCACCTTACTAATGCTCATTATTCTGGGTAATTACCAAAAAAATACTGAGAAATTTACAGCTAATTAGACAGTAGTCTTTAGAAGATACACCCTTAAAATGAAAACTATTTTGGCTAAGAGGTGATTTTTAAATTCTGAATTCTCAAATTTTTCACTTTGTTTCAACACTATGAGATAATGCATTTAACATATTTTTTTGTTAATGAGGTAAAAAATATCTAAGTTATTAATTTTGTTGATTCAAAAATGTGTATGATTCATTTGAAACTTAATGAATATTTTGCATATGACAAATTCAAGTACATATTTACCATTCATAACAACACCTTGAAACATCATGTTTTTATTAGAACCACTTGATGTGTTACAAGACCCATCTGTTACAACTGACCAAATCAATTTAATCCTTTTATGTTAATTGGGCTAGTAATTACCATAGTCTGGCTAATTAACATGTAACATCAATATAAAGTGTAATAGGCTATTCTGTGGACTTCAATATGTCACTGGACTTCACTTTTATATTTTTTTCTGGACACAGTGGAGAGTTTATCTTGAATATTACTTATTAATATACTGTATTACAAATAATTAATGCAAATATATACAGGTTCTTTGGATTTTGATATTAAAGTATCTGGACCTTTCTTGTGAGTAATTCACCAGGCACAGTTCGGACTGGAGAGTGACTTGAGTATTACTTAAGCTTATGTCAGGTATGTCTGAGTTACTCATTGATCAGTAGTGAATCAGGTAGATGATACATGGGGATGGACGACTAATTGATATTTTTAACCTATCGATGACTGATTGAGGCAGCTTCCTGGAATCACTTGTAAAAAGGTATTTGAGGGAAGATTAAACAAGAAAATTACAGAAAGTAGCAAACAGCTTTAAGGTAAATAGAGATAATGTTGGAGCTGCGTTATTGTATGAGTCTGAGTCTTAAGAGGAATTATTTTTTGTATATTTACAGGAATGATTTAGTCTTAGAATGGTATTTATTTGTATTTGCAGGAATTATCAGTCAGCCTGGAAGACAAGGGGAATGAATCGGGTCCACTGAGGGGTAAGACAAACAAATATTTTATGCATATTTCTGATAGTGTTTTACTATACTTTCAATATAACTTTAAGATAAAAAATTATTGTAACTTCAGGCTGAAAGTCAGTGTCAAGCACATTGAAATGCAACAAAAGAACTTTTTTGTTGTTATGCCCATGTACAAAAGTAGGGGTGCATGATCCTCTTCAGGTCTGTCTGTATGTTTGTCCCAAATCAGGTTTGCCTGAAGGTTGAAGTTGATTTTCCAAGGTGGGGGCATTAACTTGAGACAGATGATGGAGTTTTCAGAAATATTACTTAAAAGACATTATACTGAATATCAATGATAAGTTAATCAAAGCAATTGATGCCATTAATAAAGTTTCAAGTCAAGTAAGCTCTAGATTTTATATAATTCAAAACAATTTCATATTCTCTTAAAGGAAGGGCAAGATGTCAGTGAGGGATAAGATTTCGATGTGTATGTGTGAATAGCACATGCTTTGTCAGTATATCTTATATATATATTCAAACTAATGGGAAGCTTGTTTTTTTCAGTGGAACTCCCCCCTCCTAAGATGGAATCTGGGCATAACAATAAGTTACTGACGCTGGATAACAACCTAGAAAAACCTGACAATCCGGATAAAAAGATAGAGACAGAGAGTGGTGACACTCGGCTCAGCATAGAGGTAACTTTCTATAATCTTAGTAGTACAGGGAAACAAAATAAATGAAATGGCATTCAATTAGTTTTAGTATTAAAAAAAAGTTGAGATATAATAAATCCATTCAAAAGCAACTGCTACCATATGAAACTTTGGGGTTAAATCTAAAGGTTTCACAGGTTTAAATCAGGTTGTATATGATAGAAAATAGAACTATTCTGCACATAATGTTTAATTAATATTGCAATGAAAAGGCGGTGTTAGGACTCACTGAGAGAACAAATGAAAAAAATGATTTAACAAAATAAAGTCAGAACATATTAAAATTAACTAAGGATTATTTTAAAGTATTAAAGATGAATCTAAATCTAGATTTAATAAAAGTGCTCAAATTAAAAAGTTTTTGTACATATTCATAGATTTGTCTGATAAAGGAAATATTTACTGGATACATATCAATAAAATTATTTTCTTTGATCTTTAGCATTCATTTGATTTTAAATATCAATTTATTGTATTTTGATTAAAAGGTTGATAAAATACTACAAAATGTTAAAGCAAGCCATAGATTTCATTATGAAGAAAGACAAATCTGTGTCTTTACAACAAACAGTAGGGCAGGTGTCACTTAAAATTAACTTTTGATGACAAAAAATGTATCAGAATTTCTAATTACTTAGCACCAACTGTTCTTTTGTGTCTGTACATCTGTTCACACATTCCATCAGAGCATGTAATCTGCTTGTTTGAAGTGGGGAAGTACAAAAGAGCATATCAATATTAATTTTCTAAGTTTATAAAGGTTAATAATACAAATTACAACAAAGTTCCAGACAATAAATTTTGCTACGCCTGACGCGCGTTTCGTCTATTTAAGACTCATCAGAGGTGCTCTACCAAAAATATTGAAAATGCCAAACACTATATGAATATGAAGAGCATAGAACAGTAAAACAAAAAATACCAAACTGGGGAACCAGATTATTACTAAGATAATCAACCTATGTCTGGGGTAGGAAGAACCTTAAGGTTTAGACAATTTTGAAATTTAGACAGACAATTTAAAGCTTTGATGTTTTCTCCAACTCAAAAGTGTTGGTGCCGGAGCGGGCTAACCTCGGGGAATTAAAACTCCACCAGCAGTGCTAACCTTCACGTGTGTTTGAAATACAAATTACAACAAAGTTCCAGACAATAAATTTTGCTTCGCCTGACGCACGTTTCGTCTATTTAAGACTCATCAGAGGTGCTCTACCAAAAATATTGAAAATGCCAAACACTATATGAATATGAAGAGCATAGAACAGTAAAACAAAAAATACCAAACTGGGGAACCAGATTATTACTAAGATAATCAACCTATGTCTGGGGTAGGAAGAACCTTAAGGTTTAGACAATTTTGAAACTTAGACAGATAATTTAAAGCTTTGATGTTTTCTCCAACATATTGTACTATGAGAGTACAGGAATAATATGCAGATTGCTGATGACAAAGAACTGACACCCCTTTCCCCTTAAAAACCCTAAAACTTTAAAACTTTGTGAAACTACCTTGAACTTTATGTACTGTAAAGGAAAACATTTTTTCCCACAATTTCATAAAATGTATAACAACGGACTAAAGTTTAATACTCTGTGTGTACAGGAAATCTTCAGTCTAATTCTCTGTTACAGCCGAACACCCTTTAGACATCAGGTAGAAAGGTATAAATGATAAACCCCAGTTTTATGATCTATGTTTATATTTGTAAACAGTAAAGTAAACATAAACTGTCCATCAAAGCTGAGTTTACACTGAGTGCCCTCTGTACTGTACAGTCATTAGGTCTGTTGACCCCTGACCTTTCATGACCAGTGTTGTAGTGTCTCTATGTGGTCTGTATTGGTCACAGGGACCATTTTGTACAGACTGGTGTTAACTTTATGGGGTTTTGGAAATGGCTGTCTGAAGATGAATTATTACACTTGGTGGAAATAAAATGCAAATTCATTAACATCACCACTATACCGTGTACCCCTTCAAAAAAAGTTTTAACAAAAATAAAATTGAAAGGTAGTATTGGCATGGTAATTGTTTTTGCATTTGAATGATTTTCCTTTTCTCATATTGTTTGTAGTCAAACTGTAGTATAGTTCGTTTGTTGGGAAACACTTGACATTTTTTCATAACTCATCAAGAGAGATCTCCTCTTGACCTCAGGTCTAAAACAATTGACCTGGACTGTCCAGGTATTTACCTGTATATGGTCGTAATGACACTTTGATGGCCCCTGTATTTGTGGTCAACCCTTTGATGGCTTACTATACTTGTTTGATCATCTAAACATCAGGCACAATAACACAGCCATAATATTAGTTTTATATAGAGTGATATTCATCAATAATATAGTCTATTGTTTTATCCTGTCCGCGATCAAAGGGAACGGAAAACCTTCAAACGAATACCAGCCTGGGTTTAGCCTTAACAGGAACGCTAGTTAAATTGTCATATATTCTTTTATGTTAAGAACAAAAGAAATAATATTGCTTGGAACTTTTATGAAGGCTATAAAATAAGTATTCTGCACTAAGCTAATGTTGGCTTGATTTTAATTGGAAAATTTAAAACAGAATAATTTGCTTAGCATGAGAAAAAGTTATTAAGCATGAATAAAAAAATGTTGTTGTGTTAAAAATGGTGTCTTAAAATATAATACATTTTACTTTCTATATTACATGTCTAAGTTTCTAACAAAGAAGCATTGGAGTTCTGATTGGACATAAAATTTCAAAAGTCAAAAAACAAGACAAAAACACTAAACGAACACATGAGCACAAAATACCTAAAACACATATAACAACTAAACTGTAATCATAACTCAAGTCCATAGGAGACTGAACTCATTATCTAAGTCCTTGATTTGCAATGGCTTCAACTCTACTTTCTACCATTACTTTTTGCCAGGGAAAAACTTGTATGCTGAAATTTCCTTTCCTTTTCGCACTGGCAGCATGAGTAAGGGTTTCTTTCATTTTCCACCATTTTTCATCTTTTATCCTAGCAGCTCTATCTGCATTTGTCCCTTCCTGTTTTCATGTGATTATGGTTGTTTTTATCCTTAATGAAACAGGCATTCACACCTTATGGGCAAATTTTACACTGATTGGAGGTTTCACAACTACAAAGGCAATATTTAGATTGTCAGATCGTTAATGACAGGTTCCCTCCTTTGATCAGTGTCACCTGAGTGATTGATCTCTGTCACATGATACTTTGAAATCTTCAGAAGTGAGGTAATTTTGGTGGAGAGTTATTAGTTGAACCTGAGGCATATCTCTTGATCTTCATCTCTGTAATGGAGGTGTGAAATTGAATGTTATTTACCAATAACACATGAAACTCAATAATAAGCTGGGGCTGTGAAACACAGCTATTCTCACAGGAATTAGATCAAAGACAATACATTTATGAAGCCTTTTGATCCTTCCTGCCATTACCTACATTAAATATTGATGTCAAACAATTTCCCTTGTTGTTATTTTATTTATTGTAAAATATACCAGTTTGGGTGATGAAGGGAAAATGTACTTTAAAGTTTCTTTTATCATTGCAATTCAAACTTTTAATAAAAAAAATGTTTCTGGTTTTCACATGGGACTTATTTGATGAATATCTGATAACTGTTGAAAGCCACACAGGCAATTAATATCCCATAATGTTCCTTAATCTGCCCAAATGTAAGGTAAGATCAAGGAGCCATCAGTCCATTGATGTGGTGGGATAGATGTCCTTTGAATCATCTTGCAGTTTCCTTATTTCAGGAATTTGAATTATTGAGAATTCTGAATTCCTATTGCTTAATCTATAATTCTTTTCCAGGTGAATTATTGAGAATTCTGAATTCCTATTGCTTAATCGATAATTCTTTTCCAGGAATGTGAATTATTGAGAATTCTGAATTCCTATTGCTTAATCTATAATTCTTTTCCAGGAATTTGAATTATTGAGAATTCTGAATTCCTATTGCTTAATCTATAATTCTTTTCCAGGAATTTGAATTATTGAGAATTCTGAATTCCTATTGCTTAATCTATGACCCCGTTTACACTAGACGGAAAGATCGATCTTTTTTTAATCGATGCAAAAAAGATCGATCTTTTTGTCAGTGTAAACGACTTAGATCGATCTTCAATCGAACTAAAAAAGACTACCTCAAGAGGTAGTCTTAAAAGGATCGATCTTCTTTGAATCGATTCAATTATAGATCGATCTTTATTTTCACAAGTGTAAACGGGGTCTTTAATTCTTTTCCAGGAATTTGAATAACTGAGAATACTGAATTCCTATTGCTTAATCTATAATTCTTTTCCAGGAATTTGAATTATTGAGAATTCTGAATTCCTATTCGTTGCTTAATCTATAATTCTTTTCCAGGAATTTGAATGTGGGGTACAATTTGAAAGCACAGAAAAGAACAAGCAGGAGTGGTCCTTCACTTTGTATGATTTCGACGGGCATGGAAAAATAACCAAAGAGGTACAGCTTTTTTAAATGGTAGAACTCGTGATATTTAATGTGTACATGTACAAAATAAGTGTTTAAGTCAGTAATAAAGTAATCTAAGTTTTTGAATAAGTCATTGAAGTTTCAAAAATGATCTAAAACATCTTACTGTAAGAATTTTTTTTTTGTTGGCACAAAAATTCAGACATTTTTTTTTATTAAACTGATAACAAAAAGCCAATTTTCATTCCATGAAATTCAGTAATGTTGAATGTGAATTCCTCTTGAGTGTAGGAAGATTTATTTTGGCAAGATCAGAATATTAATCAGTGATTTGATCTAACAAGAAATAAAGAACTCTCTTTCTGACACTTTGGAACTTCTTTTTGATGGTTGTTCAAAGAGATTGTTAAGATAGAAAAAATCTCTCCTAATCTCCCAAGTTGTTTTTGATGTCTATATTATTCCCCAACTTGATGACAGTTTATAGGAATACGATGTTACCTTGTGATACTGTTGTAAGTCTGATATCAGGGGAGAGGGTATTAGTTATTATGTGATTTTGAAAGTTTAGTTTTGTGAGGTAAGTTACATCTTGTTAAGGATAGAATTTGTGCCTCATCTATGAAAAGTTTGTTTGTCTTATTGTCTGTTCGTCCCAAATGTTGCAAGATGGGCCATTATGTTTTATGGACATATTCTTGTTGTTTTTAATTTTGAAAATATTTATTTATATATGATTTAAAAAAAGCAGTACCCCTGGCAGTTAACCATAAAACCCATCTTTGAAAGCTACATTGTGTAAACAATTGCATCAGTTATGAGTCTTACCAAAATTATTTTCTTTCCATTAAATGTATTTTGCATCTTTTTATTATCTACAGTTTGGTAGGAGCAGACTTGAGCTATTAAAAAATTTCTTAAAAACAAACCTTTTAATAGAAATAGCTTTTTTGTATTATTATCAAGTCTACATTTAAGTTGGAATTAAGAAAAAAAATGGTTACATATTTTTTTTAACCACTGAAAGATTTTAAAAAAGTCACTAAGTACATTTAAAAAATCTTTAAAATCTCAATAAAAACAAAGAATGAGTGTATAAAAGTCTGAACAAATGAGTCATTGTATAATGCAGCATCCTGTTTATTTCAGAAGATAAACAAGAGGAAACTTTTGTTGCCAACAAATGTAATATATCATTACCTATCACATTAACAACTTCTTTTTACTGTTTCCAAATTTTGAAGACCAAAGGGAACTTCAGTCTTAGATAAAAATCACGTTTGGCTTTTTGCCCTTTGATGCCTCTCTTGTTAAAAGTTTTTTTTCCATTTTATTGATGAGGCATAGAAAATGATACAAGTGATGAAGAAATATTCTAGGAATGAGAGGATTTTTGTCTCTGGAATGATTTTTGCTTAGGCTTAAAATAATGACAATAATTACACTTTGATTTTAATCCGTAATTAATCTTTGAATAAAAAAATCTCCAAAAGATTGGCTTTTAGTCAAGCTTGGTGGATCCTGTGGCTCCAAGCAGTAGATTAGTTCTGTGTTTTAAGTAATTATCTTTGATTTTTGTTCTTTGATTTCTAAGAGAAGGATGGTATTAAAGATAAGTAGTACATTTTTTGTTGTTGATTTGACCGTTTGATCTTTTGCACTGTTTTATGGCAATAAAGACTTGCTAAAGGGGTTATTTTGTAAAGTAATTGATCTTAATTGATATGTGACTGTTCAAATCTTTATACCAAGGGCTCTGAGAGATGTTTGATATATGATTTCTGTAGAAATATAAGTACATTAGAATAAGAGAACATTGTGTAAGCCTTTAGAGTTTGATGTTTTATTAAATATCAAAAGCCAAGCAAAGAGTTTTGATGTAATAATGTCTTTTTTACAGGATCTGTCTAGTTTACTGAAAGCCCTCTATGATGCTGTTGGTTCCTCCATCAAGATTCCTTCCAATGGTACAAAGACATTAAAACTTCGGCTTACAGTGGGCCCTGATGGGTCACTGACGCCTTGCAACAAAGGGTCACCAAAATCAAAAGAAAACAAGGACAAGTGCAAGGACACTTCAAAGGTCAAGGACATTACAAAATTACAGAAAGTGAATAATCTGACGCAGGCAAATTTACAGAAACAGTGCAATAGTCAAATTCAAGGTCATTACTATGGCAACAACTTGAGTCAAGGTCAGAGTCCAAAGAGAGTTCCATTTACCTCTAAAGAACATCAGCAGTTAGCAGAATTAGTTCAGGAAAATATGGAACGAAATCATATTAAACAATTGAGGTGAGAATACTGAAAATATTGACAAGAAGCTGTTTAAAATAAGTATCAAAGTGCATTTATCAAGTTAGTATTGTCCACTTTAAAGGACGGCTGGTGGCATGCAAGTTGAATTAAATCACGATGAAAAATTCTTGTGTCCTTGTGTCTGAGAATTCAATCATATTGATACGAGTAGTAAAGAATATTCGACTTCCCTGTTTTCTGAGAAACAACTTGTATTAACATGATAGCTAAATCAATTAGATGAATATTAAAGGACTTCACAAGTTAATTGATACCATCAGCAAATTAACAATTAAAATAATTAAAACATCAAACATTTAAGGCACATAAACCATACTTTAATCTCAGTAATGAAAATGATAAAAAATTCAAATAAGTATGATTTGGTTGTAAAATGAAAGAAAAAACAGACCATTAAAATCATTTAGGTTTTTCATTATAGGTGTAAAACTTTGTGATCAGACTGCTGTATTTCTTTGAACACGTCTGTACAAGGCTTTTATATTATCCGACGTAAATAGTTACAAAAACTTGTAAAATAGGAGCAATCTTTGATCAACACAGAATGTGAAAAGCCTTTTGATGACTGTATTTTACATGTTAAAAATTCATTATGGCAATAGATACAAGGATACAAATTGATTTAAAAGACCAAATCAATTTTATTTTAAAGTGTTTTGTGACAGCTATTTCAATCAAAGGTGTTCTCACATTTTGCCTGAGGAGGAGCTTTAAAGTATTCGCTTTGCTAAACCTGCGGAAACATTCTATCATTAGGATAAAAGTACTAAAAGTGATTTTAGATGGTCTATTGAAGAATTTATCACTCTTACACACCTTTTGATGGAATGTGATCAAAAAGGATACTCTAGACATGTTACGGGAACTTTGGTTATAAGGGCATACAAACAGTTTTCTTTTTGGCCTCAGACTTGAGAATGACATCCAATATGAGTTAAGGTTGTCTCTTTCTCTTTGGTCCAAATTTTGATTGTACTTATATTTATACAATAGGTTTGTCATTGTAGTCAGCAAGTGAATTCTTTGATAATGGGTCAAGTATAAAAAGTGGGGCACTCAATCAGGATTGGTCAAAAACTTAAAACTTATAATATTAAGCCTTAACAAATTATGAGTATGAAAGTGAAACGACGAACTTTTGTCGATTGAGTTTTACAGTGTGTTTTATATGAAGCTTTGTGCAAGCTTATCAATAGGGGGAAGGTTGGCGACATTTTATATGTGCCTGTCCTAAGCCAGAAAACTTTGCCAAAGCCTTTGTTTGTCCTTGTCATTCTATGTTAACTGTTTTATGTCAAGAATTGAGTCTTTCGTTGATGATTTAGGGATTGGTTTTGATACTTTTGTATTGTATTATTAGTCTTGGGCCAATGCAAGAGGGTAAGCAGTGACCTATGGTCATGTTGACGACTGCTTGCTGTTTTCCGTTGTGATTTTTTGAATTGCTGTTTGTTTATGTTTGTTGTGTCGCGTACACTTATTCCACATCTCAATATCGTATATTAAAAGCATTTACTATTCTATACTTTAACACAATAACTTGACAAATCTTACCACTTTAAGGTTAGTGAGGACACCTGACCCCAAAAATAATTCCGAATTTAAAATGCCCTATTTTTTGATATATTAGTATTAGGTGTATACTTTATCTTGTGTAAAAATATTGGACCCCCTTTCCAGGCTTGTTTTTCCAATATTTAGGCTCAAAGTTGTCCCAAATTACTATAGATTATATAGGAAAGGCCAAATAATTAGCATAAAATCTTGTCGTAGAAAAAATCCACGAATTTAAATTTTATTTTTATTTGATAAAAATCAATGATATACAATATATTTTGAAATAAAACAATAAAAACTGGGGGTCACCAGCTTACTTTTCTCTCTACTACACAAATCTTTGTATTTTTTTGGTCATTTTTCAAGTGGATTATCTCCCTTGTTTTATTTGAAAAAAATATTTATGAAGGAATGGTTGTTTTATTTGTATCAAAATTAATTTATTTTAATTAAGTTTTATTAAATTAAACTATTTAACACAAGTTTCAAGGTATTTGTGACGTCTGCACTTGTTTTTTGCATTTCTAGCTGTTTTTGGTCACATGACAGGTGTCCTCACTAACCTTAAAAGAAATACTTATAATCAATGATCTATGGGTAACCCCTTGTGGGACCCCTTTGATTGGTTGATAGATATCTACCTACAACCACTATTAAAGATATCTGTAGTGACAAAATTCTTAACATCAAAGGGGTGATGTGTATCAGAATTCCTTTGATCTTTACCTGCCTTTTATCTAATCAGGCGTAACATCGATTGACAGGTCAACCAGAACCATTGTCAGACCATCTAATTAATGAATAAAAGTGCTATAAAACTCTCAAACAATTACCAGTTTTTTTTTATTGTAAGTGGTAAGATGTTAAGATAAAAGACCACAGCTTTATATGGGTTTTAGATTTGTTTAGTGCTGCATATGATATGCAACTTAAAGATACATATAATCAAAATTGCATGTTCTTTTCCTCTACATGTACAACTCTCCTTGCTACCAGTGGGCTCCTGTTTGGAAATAAAAGAATCGTTATAATCAAAACTAGCCAAAATCATTTTTTTCCAACAAGACTTAGATGTTACTTGGCTACACACTGTAAGCTGCTGCTAAGGACATACATTAAAAACACAAGAGACCCAGCTATATCCAGTAATGATGGATAGATTATGTGAACAAATTTGTTACTTTGATGTCCTATTTTTTTTCTCTTGACTTTTATGTTTTAAACCATTAAAACCGCTGCAGATGACTTCAATTGAGGAAAGGGACATAAAAACTCGCTTTGATAATTAAAGCCGACTTGAAAAGAATTGTTTGATTAATATCAATAAGACACAAATTATTCTCTGAATAAAGGTTGCATAACATATTTAAAGAGCCGATAGAACGTTAGAAGATTAAAGGGGCTGTTATTGGATACCTGTAGAAAGATAATATTATTACTAATAATTATCGACTCTCAATATCGTGTTACATATTTGTATAGGGACGTAAGCTTTGATCATCGAAATGAAACGAACTGTTATTAATTATATCTTAGTTTGATTTCATAAATTAGATGCTTTATATTTTTTACTACAATTTTATGGAAAATATTAAATGACAAAAAGAATAGATGAGAACATCTGAAATTAAGCTATAGTAATGATTTTAGTGGAATTTTTCTTTTTTTTTTTGCTTAATCATCTTATGAAAATGAAGTTTGTATGTAAATACACAGAATGAAGTGATGTTGCAAGAAAAATTTACACACAATGTATATCAAGTTAAGATTGATAACCATTGACCACTCAGTGCCAGTAGAGCAAATGAATGATCCCATTTTTGTCTTCCATACCTAGAAAACCTTCTTCACCTCAACATAATAACAATATTCTCTTTCCAAGGAGCATGAAAGTCCACCTTGACGGTCTTACTCTCTAATCCATCAGAACCTTATCAAAATAATATTACAGGGAAAACATTATTTTGATTTTTTCCGAGATGACAGTCATGTTCGGAATGAAAAAGATTTGTTTATACATTTTTTCCATACAATTTTAATCCCTACTTAAAAAAAGTTTTATTTTAAATTGCTTGAAATATTCATGTATACAAAAAATATATACTTCTTAAAAGGTTAACTTCATGTGGATACTTAAATTATGAGATTTATGGTTACAACTGTAATGCTTTTATAATCATATATCTTATGATATTTTTGTTTATATTTCAGGAGACATCACTCTGACTGTCGAGGCAATACACATGAACATTCACATCACAAACGTCGACACCGAGGTCACTCAAGTAAGAATAATGGTGCTAGTAACAACAATCCAGAAAGGGCAAAGGAGAGCCAGGATCGTAGGAATTATTACTTAGACTTGGCAGGAATCGAACATACAGCCATTAAAGGTCAAAACAATAATGATGACCCCACTCATCAGAGGTCAAGGTCAAATGATCTTCCTCACAAATGTGACAATAATAAAAAAGAAATGGAATTTCTGCAAAAACACTCAGAAAATACAAAATTTGAGCATCTTCGATCTAAGTCTTTCGATCCTCAAGATATTACAACAAGGTCACCAAAAGGTCATAACAGAACATTGTCATCATCAATGTCACCTTCAAAACCTCACAAGTTTCGGCCTGTTAGTCTACCAATGAACATTGAGCCTGTGACATCCTCTCACTATCACAGACGTCACCGTCAGAGAGAAAAAGACCATGACCTTGCCATGCAACAGGTTGCAGAGTGGATAGAAAAAGAACACACGTTTGACAATGATGGAGAAAAGGTCATAGTTCAGAGACATGAACATCATCATATTCACGAACACCATCATCACCACCATTACCATCATTATCATGAGGCATGATGGGTAAAAAGGGATTATGGGTAAAATACCTTGCTCAAACCAAATACACAGTTGAGGGAAAAATATATTTTACATGTAATAATTTTCAAGTAAATAGACTTTTTATCTACAATTTTGCTCTATAAAATTGAATTTTTGTGCTCATTGGGATTCAATAATTAGGCTCATCACTATATTTAAGCAAAATCTTTTTTTTAATTGCATGCTCAATGAAGGCTCATACATTATTATAAAAATATATGGAGAAACTTTATCAGAATTACAAAACCTAAGGGTAGACTATGTTGTATTGTGTAATGGCTATGCTGAATAGGGCATCTAGAAATCCATTGTAAATTCATTGTACCATTGTGAATCTCATTGTGACATTTAATCATGTGATATTTTTTATTCCCTGATTTGCATATGTAATTAGCAAGTTTTTTGTACTTGTAATTTTGTAAATTGTGACTTAATTGCTGCAATGTGGCATTATTTATATACTTTTTAACTAGCTGGAATAGTTAAAACACCTTCCTTTTTGGTTTTCTTATTTTCATTAAGAGTTGTGGCTCTTTGAACTTTATGATGTATAAAGAAATAAAATCTTTGGGTAAACTCACATAGACATTAACAAAATGCATGAATAAGTTATATGTACCATTTTTTAAAATCATTTGGTTTGACATTTTTTTTTAACATTTAGCTTGATGCATGGATCAAAAACTGTTTTTTTGCTTAAAAAATCGCAATTTGTTACCGTAATATATTTTTTGTATTTTGTTTAAAAAGTTAATTTTAGCTAAAGCTATAGTAAAAGTAGAATCATTCTGTTAGTATAATGATGGACTCTACAATTTTTGCTTTAATTGCCTATCCATCTCAGGGGATTGTGATATAGTCTGTTATTTATTTCTCTAGTGACTTATTTGAATTGCTATGTTTTTGTTTTTTGCTGAGGGAAGGTGAAGTGTTAAATGTATGAGTGGAATTGTATTGTTGACTTTTGTTTTTATGCATGTTTGTAACATAAGAATGCTTGTTACGTGTATTTGTTAAAAAGAAAGATTTATTTGCTAACACTTAAAAGGGAGAGTTTATAGAAAACAAAAGGAGACATGTTTACTTTACTGTTCAAAAGCAGATCTTTATTTGCTTATTGTCTGCTTGCAATTTAGAAATTTTACTCTCCTATATTGTTAACTGACCTTATTGATGAAAATGAAGTTAAAACAAAACCTGAAGATCTTTTCGTTGAAAATTCTGTAAAAGTTCATTTTTTCAATTTGTGTTAAGGTTGTATGTGTAGTGAATGATGTTGTTGACTCTATGAACCTGTATGTCTGGAAATATTTGTGATTACTACCCTGAAGAGATTTTAAGTTAAATATAACTGTTACATACCCATGTACATGTAAGGGGAGACCTTATTAACATGCTAACTTTCATTTCTGATTACCATTTGTCATGCTCAAATAAACTACCTCAGTTAAGCTATAACCACCTTCATGCCATTCATGTAGCTTTTAAGATGTTCCATTTTCTGTCAGTTCATCTGTTGTATACAATTCTTGTGTCAAAAGCTTGGACCCTATAATTAAAACTTTGATCTACACCTAGAATCTTAACCTTTATCTTTTCAGATCTTCCAAACAATGTCTAAACTGAAATAAATGCATTTGCTTGTTCTTGCATTTGACTTAGTTCAAAGGATATTTGGAAATCATTACACAAATATTAGAATGCTTCATCAACAAGGCACCGTATCAAAAAATTATAATATTCAATGGGCAGAAATAGAAATATAAAATTGTAAGAAGATTATTAAATGTCCAGCCTCATTGGTGATTTTGGTATTTTAAAACATTGTTAAAGTTTTAGTGAGATATTACGCCTGTGTTTCATTAAATTAAGCCACTATTGACAATATTTCATACATGGAATAAGATACACATGTATATGTTTTAGTTATCTACAATTTTAAATGATAAGTTTAGAATATATCTTAGTTATTCTACTTTCATCCTGAATCACCCTTCCTCAAATATTTCTGTTGATAACTGAACCTTTATTCTATGTAATCCTCTTCCTATTGTCATTTTCATGTATTGTTAATGTTTTATTATTTTTGTTGCAATCATTATGACAATTAAGATGACTATCTGTTCTTTGCATATTGGTGACCATTTATTTCAATTAAAGAAATAGAAAGAATGTATTATTGTGTCATGAGGTCATCAAATCAATAGGTGTACCAAAAAGACAATGACAAAATCATTGGACAAAAAATACATCACAACAAAACAAACCACACAACAACAACAAAAAAACCAAACTACACACAAAACAACAAAAACGCATTCAGGAACTTGAACTCTAAGTCCAAACCAGAGTGAATTCAGGTGCTCAGGAAAAGTAAGCAGTTCCTATTGATATAGCACACCGGTCATGTTGCCAAAGATTGATTTAGTGTTGGTCAAATTCGTAAAGGATGACATTACAATCAACATCTGTGCTTATGTGACAGATAGAAATCCTGTATTTGTCTACCAATCTGGAAATAATGACCCTTTCGCCATTGCTTAAAGGATGATGGACAGTAGTTCCATGATATATTTGCTACAAAAAGATTTTAAAAAGTTACTGAAAGACATCAAAGGTCATTTCATGGTTTAAAGAACACTGCATGATACATGTATAAACATTTAAAATCATCTTAAAATGAGCCAAATTTCTGCTCATTGACAACTGTGTGTTCATCCAAAAACAAAGAAAAATCATATGAGCTTCAGTATTGCACCTGACAATTCAAATGACTCACCTTACAAACATTTTTTCAGATAAGATCAATTTCAACAAATGTTTTTTAGCCTTATACACATCTAGACTCCTCAGTGATGTTTTTATACGACTGCAAAAAATTTGCGGACGTATTATGGTATGATGCTGTCGTCGTTGTCGTCGTCGTCGTCGTCGTCGTTGTCGGTGTCTGTTAACTTTTTAGTGTTTCCACAATAACTTTAGTTCCAGTTATCCGATTGCTATGAAACTTTACAATGATGTTCCTTACCATAAAAGGATGAATGGGATTGATTTTGGGGGTCCCCCCATTTTTCGTTTAGAAATTAGGGGCCAAAAAAGGGCCAAAATAACAACTTTTTTGTTTGTTTCCACAATAACTTTAGTTCTAGTTATCCAATTGCTATGAAATTTGACAGTGATGTTCCTTACCATACAAGGATGAATGGGATTGATTTTGGCGGTCCCCCCTTTTTTTGTTTCAAAATTAGGGGCCCAAAAGGGGCAAAAAATTCAAATATTTTACTTGTTTCCACCATAACTTTGGTCCTAGTTGGCCTATTGCTGTGAAATTTGTCAAGAATGTTTCTTACAATAAAAGAATGAACCTGATGAATTTTTGCGCCCCCTTTTTCTCCGTTGTGTAATTAGGGGCCAAAAGGGGCCAAACAAAAAATTTTTTATTTGTGGTCCGATTTTGAAAATTTTTTTTGCATGTTTGTTCTTGTCAAATAGCGGATACAAAATTAAGAATTAATTTTTGCGACCCCCCCTTTTTCCCCCTATTACGTAATTAGGGACCAAATGGGGCCAAAATCGAAACTTTTTTATTTGTGGTCCGATTTAAAAAATTTTTTGCAAGTTTATTTTTGTCAAGTAGCGAATCCAAATTTGAGAATTTATTTTTGCTCCCCTCACCCCTTTTTCACCTGTTACGTAATAAGGGGCCAAAAGGGGCCAAAATCGAAACTTTTTTTAATTCTCGTCCGATTTTGATAATTTTTTTTGTATGTTTGCATGTTCTAGTCAAATAGCGAATACAAAATTAAGAATTAATTTTTGCAACCCCCCCCTTTTTCCCCTATTACATAATTAGGGGCCAAATGGGGCTTTTTTATTTGTGGTCCGATTTTGAAAATTTTTTTTGCAAATTTATTCTTGTCAGGTAGCGATTCTAAATTTAAGAATAAATTTTTGGGGCTGTAATAATAATTTTGAAAAAATTGTGGTTCGATTTTTAATTTTTTCCCCACACATAATTCTGTTAAAGAGTAGAATACAACATTCAAAATTTATATTTTTACCCCCTGGGTCGAAAGTCAATCAGAGAAGCATGTGTCAAAAACCTTTGTCAGTCCACCATGGGCTGCATGTGTCCAGAACAATCGACTATCCATATTAGGCCTAAAACGTACAGGGTTCAACATGTTGCGGTCGTATCATGCTGCGCTCGGCGAAGCTTTTTATTATCAAAAGCTTGAAAAGTTTGATAAGCAAAATTTACATTATTTTTATACGACCGCAAAAAATTTGTGGTCGTATAATGTTATGGCGATGTCGTCGTCTGCGTCTGCGTCGTCTGGGGACATTTGGTTTCCGTGCAATAACTTGAGTAGATATTGACCGATTGTTATGAAATTTTGATATGATGTTTCTATTCACTTAAGGAAGGTTGGTATTGCTTTTGGGGTTTCTGGCCTCTATGGTTTTAGAAAAAAGGGCCAAAAGGGGCTAAAATGGTTGTTGCGACAAAACTTCTGTAGAATGTTTATTTTTTATCTGATTTTGATCATTCTTTTTTCATTTAACTCCTCATTAAAATCTGTCAACTAAATGTGACATTGGTTTTGATATATATTCCACCGTTACATTGCTACAGGGGGTCAAAAAGGGGCCACACCCAAAAATTCAACTTTTTTATTTGTGGTCCGATTTTGAAAATCTTTTTTTCATTGGAATCCTTGTGAAAATCCCTGCCTGCATTTTTCAATCAGATTTGCAATATCTCAAACCATTTTTGAGAAATTAGGGGTCAAAGGGGCAGAAATTGCCATTTTTATATTAAGTTTGTCCATGTAAATGAATTAAGCTGTAGTGGACCAGACAATTGTTGTGAAGTTTTATTATGAAGGTTTTATCCACTGTAGGAAGGTTGTTACTGTATTTGGGGTTTGTGGCCCCTACCGTTTTAGAAAAAAAGGACCAAAAGGGGCTAAAATGGGTGCATTGACAAAACTTGTAAAAATGTTATTATTCATTCAATTTTGAAAATTCTTTTTTTTGTTGAATTGCTCATTGAATTCTGTCAACTTAATGTGTCAATGGTTTTAAAATATAATGCAGCTTTTCATTGCTACAGGGGGGCGTAGACATGCCATGCCCATAAAATCAACTTTTTATTTTTGGTCTGTGATTTTCAATTTTTTTTTTTCATTTGAATCCTTGTGAAAATCACTGTCCATATTTTTCAATCAGATTTGCAATAATTCTTACTGTTTAAAAAAAAGAAAATAGGGGTCCAAATGGACCAAATATGTCAATTAATATAAGACCTTTTCTATCAGATGTTGATGTGAATATACATGTATATGTGTCAAATATGCATTTTAAAGTCAACCACAGGGTGCATGTGTCAAAAATCTTTATAAGTCCACCATGGGCTGCATGTGACGAAGGCAATAGACTATCCATATTGGGCCTCCAACGTACAGGGCTCAACATGTTGCGGTCGTATCATGCTGCGCTCGGCGTAGCTTTTTATTTATTTTTATTCTAAAGATGAATAAAACCTTAAAGAGCACAACCAAGTTAAAGAAATATTTCAACACCAATATAGGATGCCAAAATCAAACCAGGACCAAATTATAGAGAAATAAAGGCAGATAACAATTATTGACCTTTTTAGGCATAATCTGACAAAGGTCAAATATAGATATAAGAAAGCAACAGCTTTTTATCTCACCATGCCATCACTTGTCGTCTGTAATTTTTTTAAACATTAACTCCTCTGACACCATTAGTCCAATTGCAACCACACTTGGTACAGTTGTCTATTGGTATATGTGCTACAATACTGTCGTTTGGATTTTTGATTCCTAACAAAAACATTGCCGCCATGGCTAAAATTAGAACATAGGGGGTAAATTGCAGTTTTTTTGCAAAACACTCAAAAACCGTGACAGATATAAAATTTCTGGTATGTAAATGTTAAAGTTTTCAGCACCTCAGGATCTACCTGTCCTGAAAGTTTGAAGAAGATCCAAAGACCCCTGTAGGAAATATTCTCCATATTCTGCATTTTGTTTCCAAATTTTGCACTTATCAAGCTCAATATATTGGAAACTATAAAGGATATTTGAAAAATTGAACTTGCATATTGTTAGGCACACAATAATCTGTGTAATATTTAAGTCTTTTACAGTAAGTCATTACAATCATCACCATAAGTCCATTTACAATCAAACGTAATTTACCCCCTATGTTCTTTTTTATACGACCGCAAAAAATTTGCGGACGTAATATAATGATATAATGGTATGATGCTGTCGTCGTCGTCCGCGTCTGCGTCGTCTGTTAACATTAGTGTAACCACGATAACTTTAGTTCTAACTATCCGATTGCTATGAAATTTAATAGTGATGTTCCTTACCTTGAAAGGATAGATGGGATTGATTTTGGGGGTTCTCACTTTTTTCGTTAACAAATTAGGGTCCAAAAAGGGGTTAAAAAATACTTTTTTTGTTTGTTTCCACAATAACTTTAGTTCTAGTTATCTGATTGCTATGAAATTTGACAGTGATGTTCTTTACCATAAAAGGATGAATCGGATTGATTTTGAGGGTCCCCTTTTTTCATTTCGAAATTAGGGGCCCAAAAGGGGCAAAAATTTCATATATTTTATTTGTTTCCACCATAACTTTGGTCCTAGTTGGCCTATTGCTGTGAAATTTGTCAAGAATGTTTCTTACAATAAAAGAATGAACCTGATGAATTTTCGTGCCCCCTTTTTTCCCTGTTATGTAGTTAGGGGCCAAAATTGAAACTTTTTTATTTGTGGTCCGATTTTGAATTTTTTTTTTGCATGTTTGTTCTCATCAAATAGGGTATACAAAATTAAGAATGAAATTTTGGGACCCCCCCTTTTCCCCCTATTACGTAATTAGGAACCATAAGGGGCCAAAATCAAACTTTTTATTTGTGGTACAATTTTGATTTTTTTTTAATGTAATGAGGGGCCAAAGGAGACCAAAATCGAAACTTTTTTACTTGTGATCCGATTTTGAAAATTTTTATTGCATGTTTGTTCTTGTTGAATAGCGGATACAAAATTGAGAATTAATTTTTGCGACCCCCCTTTTCCCCCTATTACGTAATTAGGGCCAATAGGGGCCAAAATCGAAACTTTTTTATTGCCTAAAAAACATCAATGATAATAGATTAACCAAGAATAGGGTTTATTTCTTAATATAAAATTGAGCGGGGATATTTAAATGTTATAAACATGATATTGCAAGTATAATTTTTTCCCATTTGCTTTTAAAATAGTTAAAATCTAATGAATTCCTTGTAAAATTTGGGTGGAAAGTCCACCAAAGAAGGCATGTGTCAAAAACCTTTGTCAGTCCACCATGGGCTGCATGTGTCCAGAGCAATTGACTATCCATATTGGGCCTAAAAGGTACAGGGTTCAACGTGTTGCGGTCGTATCATGCTGCGCTTGGCGAAGCTTTTTATTTAGCCATGGCGGCCACACAAATAAAAAAAAATCAAAGCCCATATATCATTAACTGACAAACTTGTTACTTCCCATGTAGGAATTATTGCCCTTTTTCTTGATTTTTGAAAATATTTGTACTTATTGGGCTCAATATTTCGGACACTATTAATGCTATTTGAGAAATTTAAATTGCATGTTGTTAAGCACATAAAGATCGACAAAATCTGTCATCAAGTCAAAGTTGTAAGACCCTTACTTATAGGAGTTATTCCACTTAGAACGTCCAAATTGTTTATTTTCACAACCTAAAGCTAAAAAAAACCCCTTAAGTTACAATCCTGTTTAGTTAGGTTATCCCTACAAAAATTCAACATGATGGGAGTTTTTTATTGACCCTTTATAGAAGTTATGGTCCCTTAAATGTCTAAATAACCTTTTTATGCCTTACATCTTGCAAACTATTGCAAAATAAAAGATGCTTTTGATTGCTAAAATGTTACTGTTCACTTTAATGCATGAAGTTAATCGATGTTGACAGATGACCCCTTATAAAACTTATAGCACTTTCAATGTAAAAAAATATTGAAGTCAGGTGAGCGATTCAGGCTCCTGGGAGCCTCTTGTCTTGTTTAAACCAATATACTTATTAAGCTCAATATCTCGAAAACTATCAAAAATATTTGAGAAATTTAAATTGCATATTGTTAAGCACATAAAGATCAACAGAATCTTATAATTAAATAGGGCCAAAGTTGTAGGACCTTTATTTTAAGGAGTTATTTCCCTTAGAGTGTCAAAATTGTCCATTTTCACAACCTTTCCGTAGAGAAAAACTTAACTGATTACTACTAGTAGTTAGTTAAGCCATACGAAAATCAATATGATAGGAGATTTTCATTGACCCTTTATAGAAGTTATGGTCCCTTAAATGTGTAAATAACCCTTTTATGCCTTATAGCTGGCAAACTATTGAAAACCTAAAAAGCTTTTGATTGCTAAAGTGTTAAACTAATTGAACTCTACACTTTAATGCAATAAACTAACCGATGTTATCAGGTGACACCTTATTAAACCTAAAGCACTTTCAATGTAAAAAAAACCATTGAAGTCAGGTGAGCGATTCAGTCCCCTGGGAGCTGATTGGTGTTTTCAGCCATGCAAAATGAAAGAAAATAGATAATTGAATGAAGGGGTTATAAATGACATTTTCGTATGACGTATACAGATCTAAAGTTAGATTAAGGACAATTAAAATGACCAAAAGGGATCGCCCTGGCCCCCGATTCCACGAATCAAACATGAAGGCACTAAAGTACACGACTAGCACAAGATCCTCAGAGATTTGTGTGAAGCGAAATGGACATATTGATATAGAAAGAGGGATAACTCTATTTTGAAATTTCAAATATTTATCAGTCAAGACAAACTCCTTTCAAATTATCTCCGGCCATAGTTCATATTCTTGTTTAATTTTGATACTACGCCTTCAACGTTGATAAAAGTATCATGTTAAAACAACATTCGCAGTCCATGCAATTAATCTGTGAAATTCGAATAAACTGAAATTACTCAATTCGAAAAATATGAAAGAGTAACTACCTTATGAAAGATAGTTGAGCTTTTATTTGAAGATCATTGACTGAACATGCGTGGATTTACTTTGTTACTGACCATTGTCGTTGCCCTGTTGGGCTATAGGATATATGTTGTTATGGATAGACCAATACCTGAGGGCATCAGTCAACCCAATGCCGCAAGGTTTCTAGACGAACTTGGGCGGATATGTAAATTTCTGGTAAGTTTTGTCAAGTTTTGTTTATGACTTTCATTTCATTTGAAAAGTATGAGTTTATGGGACAATAAACCCAGTTCGAAATGAAACAATGTAATTTTTACCCATTGAGCCTAATATTGGCTTAAAGCAAAAGCTTTATCAATTTAATGGCATTCTAAATTAGCCTCACAAAGAAATGACTGAATACAATGATTTTATTTTCAAAGCACTTAGGGTTTTGTTTTATAACTGTCATGCTCCGCTATTCAATATTGTATTTATAAATTATTGTGTATATATATGCCTATAAGATGTATTGCTTTTGGTAATAAAGTATTATTATTGTCAATATTGTGCCTTTAACAAACAATTGACTTGCTCTTATTGCTCTATCTTGCTTTTTGGCAACCACAAAGCCAAAACACATTTAATCTATATATATACAGTTTATTAATGTATTTAAGATGGATGCCTGTGTCACGTTGGATATCAACCCTGCTTCACCCCCAATAAAGTACATCGTAAACAAAGGGTTCGGGATCCTGATGAATGGTATATACAGACAGAATACGGATGTCAGGGTAAGACTAGCAAAGTCACTGTAATTTGTCACGAAATAAAACAAATGATGAGGGAATGACATGTGTTAGTTAACTATTAAGGAGTCTACATGTACATTATCCGTTATTCCCCTCTTTTAATGTCACATGGTTCTTGTTTATAAAGGGGTAATAACCTAATATAAAGTAACATGGTAATTTGTAGCATGTATGTCACTGCTATAGAAAGAAAGTACTTAGATATTTAATTAGTCTTGCTGGCTTGTTTTTAGTATGCATTTAACACATTTATGAAACTTTTTTTCCAGGCCAAAATCTGGGTTTTTCGTTTGCTTAAATTACGTGTCCCTCTCAACCTATTCTTAACCATAAGAATATAATCAATAGAAGCCTAACCATAAGAATATAATCAATAGAAGCCTAACCATAAGAATATAATCAATAGAAGCCTAACCATAAGAATATATGATCAATAGAAGCCTAACCATAAGAATATAATCAATAGAAGCCTAACCATAAGAATATGATCAATAGAAGCCTAACCATAGGAATATAATCAATAGAAGCCTAACCATAAGAATATAATCAATAGAAGCCTAACCATAAGAATATAATCAATAGAAGCCTAACCATCAGAATATAATCAATAGAAGCCTAACCATAAGAATATAATCAATAGAAGCCTAACCATAGGAATATAATCAATAGAAGCCTAACCATAAGAATATAATCAATAGAAGCCTAACCATAAGAATATAATCAATAGAAGCCTAACCATCAGAATATAATCAATAGAAGCCTAACCATAAGAATATAATCAATAGAAGCCTAACCATAAGAATATAATCAATAGAAGCCTAACCATAAGAATATGATCAATAGAAGCCTAACCATAAGAATATGATCAATAGAAGCCTAACCATAAGAATATAATCAATAGAAGCCTAACCATAAGAATATAATCAATAGAAGCCTAACCATAAGAATATGATCAATAGAAGCCTAACCATCAGAATATAATCAATAGAAGCAAAAGCCGAGCAAAAATGAAGCAAATGTAACAATGATGGTAACCAATCACTAATTGTTGTTTACAAGTGCAAAGTTTTCCATTATTCTAATTTTTGACTCCCGATCACATATTCAACATCTGTATTGTCTGAACCAACTGAAGTTACAATGTTCATCATATACATGTATTAGGAAGTTCCTATAATAACTATAAAAAAGTTACCCTTTTCAGCTTGTGGCGTTCTCTAATACTTATTGTATAAAGTATATGAACTCAAATCTTGACAAATTGTAAGTCTCACAGATTTACCGCCATTCATGCAGAAATCTTGTTATTTTCTTATCAAAAATGGATGCGATTTCATTGAAATGGTTCTTATTATGTCGAAGATAGTGTGCTGATATAAAAATGCCAAGCATCTGTCCGTTCTTGAACACGTTCGCCAATAATATTCTTGAAAGACCCTCGCACGCCTACATTCTCAAAGGATTTTCTTGAATTTGCATTTCCAGGTTAGTAACAGCATGTTAGACAATGTACCTGCTACAGTTATACAGCCCATTAGGCCGACAAAGACTCTGCCAGCCATCATATACATCCATGGCGGTGGGTGGACGTGGTTCTCTACAGGTATGTATTGCAATTATGGTTAAACTAGGGAATCATTTGAAACTTTGCGCACATCGTTATTAGCAAGTAGCAAGAGAAAATATGCAACCTTTCACAATCGGCATCACAAACAACATTGCAATACTGATTATATTAATGTTAAAGGGTGATTGGGGGGTCATGATTCACTTTTACGGCTGGGAAACTCGAATTGTTACCCGGAAGTCTATTGATACGAAGTGAAAAGAATCGGAGAATGTCACTCCATGTGAAACATGTCACAGATCTTAGATATACATGAAATCATATCTAAGCCTGTATTTAAAGCAAGAAATCGTTTTTACAGTGTCAAGGCGATTTTATTAACCAGGACAAATCCGGATTTGAGGAAAAAGGTAAAATAGCATTATTAGTTAAACAAAATAAACTGTTTTTGCTTTATTTACAATCATTTAACAAATATACATTGATCGAGTGACATTCTTAGATTTCTCGAATTTATCACGTAAAAAGTATTAAATCACAAAATGTCGGATCCCGGAGTTATGGTTGCGATAATCGAGTATGCCAGCCGTGTGACTTAAGGTGTAATTAGTACCTTGATTGTGAAAGTCGACAAGTTTCATTTCAAGGTCAATTTGTGTGATCATCAAATGGTTATGGCCCATTTTGCTTTAACAGTTTTTATGTTAATTTTAACCATTTTAACGATTCTTCCCTGAAAACCCTGCATGTCTTTGAAATGTGTTGCCTTAAAAAAACGAGTCCCAAATTGCAGTATTGCTATATGCCAGAGCAAAAAAAAAAAAAAAATAAAATAAAATAAACAACAACCAAACTTCGAAGCCTTGAGCAGTAAAATCTTGTATTGTTTTCAATTCCCAATTTGCGACTTCTTATAGGAATTGTTTCCTTATTTGAGTGATTTTTGCTTTTTTTTTGCTTTTATTCCGAGAATCGTCAGTGATTATGAGAATTATAGGCGGGGATTGGATACAAAGGAGAGATTTTTAAACAACAAATTGGCATTCCCGTGCTCACAAATTGTGCTCCTCTCCTGTCCGACATGTTTTTATACCTTTACGAAACTGACGGCAGGACCATTGCGATCTTCAATTTGTCCAGTATTTCTTTCCTGTATGTCTTTTCTCATTGAAATTGAGATTGATCCTCCAAGTTTGGTAATTTTGTAATTTCTTTATTCCCGTTATATTTTATTTGTAGATTCCTACCTGTCATATTTGGAAAACTTGGCAAACAGAACCCAGATGGTCATTTTTGCAATAGAGTAAGTATTAAGGTTTGATCTTGTACATGCGAAAAGGTAAATATATATATATAGTTTTCTATATACTATTTTTTGCTGCCAGCTAAAAGTTGAAGATTAGTACTGTAGTCATGCGAACAATAACATAGTGAAATGTGTAGCAATGGGACAATACATTGTTGTAAATCCGAAAGAGCAAAGACAAAATCTGTATACGTTACCCTGTGCTGACAATAAGCCTGCCAGACGTGATGCTCTATCATGTAAATCACAATATTGCCCCAAAGCTCTGAAATGGCGAATCAGATGTGATACACAAACCCCATAAGATCGTGATACACAAACCCCATATAAAACTCATGTGTAAATGTAAACCTTTGTCAATGTAAATACTATATATTTTAGAATGATAATGCATACCCTTTTGTGGAATATCTGCTGTATGAACGTAAAAAATATCAAATAAAATATCAAATATTACTAAGATCATTTTGATTTTCTTTAAAAGATACCGTAAAGCTCCAGAATATCCGTTCCCTAGTGGTTATGTAGACTGTATTGCTGCCACAAGACAAATACTGACGGGGAAAAGTGGGGTCAACATCGATGTAAACAAGGTACTAGTGGCAGGCGACGGGTCTGGTGGAAACATAGCCGCTGCTGTGGCCAGATTCTTTCCCACCAAAATCATGATCCAGATTCTCATAAATCCTTCTCTTCAACTTCTTGACTTCCGAACTCCTTCCCACTTGGACAATTCCGATATTCTTCCTGGAATTACGTCACCGGAAATGGAAGCCTATCATTGGCTACTATATTTATCTCAGCCATTAAAATTTGCAGCAAAGATGGTTGAAGATGAACATGTTTATTCCTCAACCGTGCAAACTCACTGGAAACTTATTGATAGTGAGAAACATCTGCCTAAATATTTGAATCTTACAAGACGAAAAACAAGCGTTCCCAGGAAGACAGAAAAGCTGGTTGCATATGGACTCGAGAATTATGTCACAAACGAAACTTTGTCACCCATGATGCATCGAAGTTTGAACGCTTTTCCCAACGCGTATGTTATTACGTCACATTATGACGTATTACGAGATGAGGCAGTGATGTTTACAGTTCGAATGCATGAAGATGGGACAAGAATAAAGCTTAAACATTACAGGGATTCTTATCATGGATTCTTCTTATTCTCACATGACAATGGGTTTATATGTTTAGAAGACGCCAAATCTGCTCTTCAAGAATTGGTAGAATTTCTGAATGCTAAAGTTCATGGAAGATCTATTGAATTGAGGGAAGAATTCCAAGGTTAATTGTCAATGAAGATATGCCACCAAAAGAATTATTCATCTTCCTTAAGTGGCACATCACTGTGTTTGGAAAGAAATCAATCGTCAATCAAGTAAGCGTAACCATATGTACAACAAGTACAAAATAGGAAATAAAAAGTGACGATCCAAGAAACATAAATGTGTGGCCAATCAGAAAATAACTTCAAGTATAGAACTGAATTTAGAATTGTAATCTAGGTAAAGTATTTAGGATGGAAACAACAAATGTTGCGCATTAGTATTTTGAGAAAAAATGAATAAAAATATAATTTGGTAGTAGCCCTTTTTGCTGGTTAATATTAACATTACAGCCAAGAACCTGTAACATTACCCGAAAGTGGGACGCAAAATTGTCAGGTCAGTACCAAAGTATCAATTTTAACTATTTTTTTCTTGACGACTAAGCAGGTCCTTGATATAGCACACCCACTGATCGGTCACGATGAAACCGATCAATTAAGTGTAGATTATATTCTCTAAAGGAGGACAGTACAAAATGTCTACATGACAAACTCACATATGTTCTCAAATGATGAATAAACATCCCGTTTTTGTCTTTGCACACGTGTTTTTCTGTACAATTTCTTGAGTGAAAGAAGCAAAAACTACGGCAACGACAAAACCGACAAACACGAAAAAGAACAGCACGAGGAAACACAAAACACACAAAACTTTAACCCCCACAAAATCAACCGAACAGAAATCAACAACGCGAACTCAAGCCGTTACGAGAGTGAACTCGGGTTCTCTGGAAGAGTAAACGATTCCTGCCTGCCATAATACACCCGTCTCGCTGCCAATTTCCAATTCAGTGTGTCAAACCCGATAATGGAAGACAAAACAAAACCCTATGACTAACAAAATTCTGCACTCATATGAGAGATAGAAATCCCATATTTTTCTATGAGTGCATGTTGTCTACCGTAAAATTTCATGAATGAAGACAGCAACCGTGGAAAAACATAACCTTATGGTAGCAATTTTTGTGTCAAACGTGACGCTTTGCCAAGGAAAACCATGTAATTCTCGCAAGCTCTAGGGTAACGAATCAGTTGTGATACGGAAACTCCATAAGCTGGAGCAGACCAAAGGCGGATTGATGAGGATGTGACGGGCGCACGCCCTCCCGTTTGACAGGAAAATTTTGTTAGGAACTGTATGAAGCAAGAGGCCCAGAAGATGTTTTTAATTGCGCGCCCTCCCGTTTGAAAATTTCTGGATCCGCTACAGCAGACGGAATGTTGCTACACAAGAAGGGAAAGTTAATAAAGACAATACTGATAGAACACGAAGGATGTAAAATAAATATAAAACAAGGAAACTGCAATCAGTAACTCGAACTCATATCAAAATAAGACTGAGCCCAGTTGTTCCGAAATGGTATAAGCAGTTCTTGTTTTTGCATCGCTTGCGTCTTGCATGCGGTAATCGATCAATAAGTAGAGATAAAATCCGGTAAACATTTATGTAGAACAATGTTGGTTTTTTAAACAATTCCTTTCAACGAGTGGCAAAAAGAATCCTTTCAAAGGATATTTTTCACGATTGTTTTAATCAGTTTTATTTGCTGTACTAAGATAGAATTCCGACTTTCCCATGTAAATCGTGTCCACAATGGCAATGTACGGTTTGTTACATAAAGGTCCCTACGGTGGCAAAGGAAGATAGATTTATTACAAATAGTCATTCATTTTTAACCAACTATTGCTTTTGTTTGAATTCCTCCAGGTTAGCCCGCTTCGGCATCAACACTTTTGTGTTGAGGAACACATCAAATCTTTAAATTATCCGTTTAACAAAATTGTCTATTAAGATTTTAAGGTTCTGCCTAGCCCAGACAGGTTGATCTTAGTCATTATTTGCTGTTCTTGTTCGGTAATTTTGGTTTGATTGCTCAATTCTCTTCATATTCTGGATATATTGTTGGCTTTTTCAATAGTTTAGGTAGAGTGCCTCTGATGAATCTTAAATAGACGAAACGCACGTCAGTCGTAGCAAAATTTATTGTCTGGAACTTTTTTGTAATTTTTATTTTGAAATGCCTTTAACCATTGCGATCTTGAATTTCTACGGTTTGTTATTGCCTTATTGTGTCTACTTCCATTGGAAATTTGAAATAAATAGTTATATTTTGTTACCCTTACTGAACAATCTTTCTTATCGAACTGCTTGGTTATGGATGTCTTATACCGACTTGAACCTCCACGTTCTGTTTCGGTTCAACTGTAACTAACGGCCTACTCTGGCGGTGGTGTGTCATGAGCTGGGCGACTCATGGCACAACAGCAAGTCAAGTTAACAGTCGCTGCAGAGCTTTTACGCTTATGGTAGAAATTTCAATATTTTAGTTGCACTATGAGCTGAATTTTCCTTCAACGTCCGGTGTAGCACGATTGTTTTTCCCGAACTTTCAGCGTCTTTTTAACGCCTTGTACAAATTTCGATCTATAATCATGCAACATTTAAAATACCTGGATAAATAAGAAAAAAATCAGTAAGCAAAATGCTGATTCTATATTTAAGCATTAGAAAAATATTGAGAGCCGGTGGTGTAGTGGTTAACGCGTCGGGCTACTAACACCAAGGTTCGTGGTTCGATCCTCGTCCGGGGTGAAAATTTCATGAACCAATTTTCCGACTCTCTCTTGACACCATTTGCGAGGATGGTCTCAAGGAACGATGCTAGTCCTTCGGAAGGGACGAAAAAAGGTTGTCCCGTGTATGTGGAGAGCAATACCCCATGCACGTTAAAGACCCCTTTGTAGAGTTCGATAAGAGTAGGCTCAATGGGGGCCGCTGCAAAGGCCACACTCGCAAACTGCTAGCTGGAGAGGGATTTACATAAGCATTAAGCTTGTTTCCCAATCCAGGATAAATAAATATGTTTAAACTAAATTAAACTAGAAAAATATTAAAAGTACAAAACATACATGTATAATGTTAAATAACTAGTTTACTTTCTCAGCACACAATATATATATATGAACAAAATAATTTCTGTATATTCAAATTTCCCGTCTGACCTTTACGGTACATTGGTTCACTGTTCACTGTTTACTTGAGTTTTAATGTCTGCTCTGCTTATTGTTACATGAATTATCTTCATAATCACTGAGAGGAATTGCTTGGTTTTTGGTCTTTGAGAAGCACGAAGTTAATTTTAAGTGCTCGTACTGTTTAAATCGTTCTGTGATTTTCAAAACGTAGTTTTTATAAAGCAAAACGTTGCAGTTACAAGTTAAATTGTTCCCTGCTAGATTAATAACTAGTGGCGGGCTGTAGGAAAGATACAGGTCGATATCTTCTGGAACATGAGATATCGAATTGTCAGAGAGATTTACCTCTAACGGCGTTGTTCTACCTGTTTTATGATTATCCAGAAAATGAAAATCTGTAAGGCCATTTTTGGACAAATCTAAGTACTCCAACTTTGGGAAATGTAATGCCCAGCTTGCTAACTCTTCTGGAACCGTATTATACCCGTTGTCAGCAAGGAGAAAAGTCCTTAAATTTGGATAATCAGAATACGCAGTCATCAAATACAAATGAAGTCTACCTCTCGACCTGCTGATGCTTTTATCCATGTACACTAAGTTAGAAAAGTGACATTTGTAACGCGTTTGTTTTGCAATCTTGACAAAGCGGTTATCAGAACCCATTAGCAATTGTGCTAGTTTACTAATAAACTTATCGTTTGGCGGGAAACTGTACGTGATATTACGTCGGATAACAGTTCTGACCGTTTGTTGTCCACAATCATAACCCTGATTCAGATCCTTGTAAATAACATCATACATAGTATTAGTGTCAGACACGATAACACAACTGTCTAGAACTAACTTCTCCAGTTGATCAGGGAGATTCGGTTTGACATCATATTCAGAGAGATATCCCTCAATGCTACATCCAGATACTTCCAAAGATACGAGTCCTTTTGCTCTCGCTGGGCTCGGTAGGATTATTCGACCAGTTGGACTGCAAGTTACATTTAGAGATATCTTAGTCCCAGAAGGTTGTTCAGCTGCCCATGTTCTAAACCTATGGAAGTTAAGTCGACCGTCTGTAAACAGATTACATGTAAGTTCACTATTTTGTCCATCGAAATTGCAGTTTTGATCGAAGTATGATAATGGCTGTGCATATACGAGAGGCAATAGTAAAATTCCTAGTATACAAAAAGTCAAGTTGATATTCATGTAATACATGGTAATGCTATGAAGAAGTACAGGATTTTACCTTGTATTTGTAGTCAAAGGAGGCATTACGTCATACATTGTATCACAGGACATGTTCTAAAACTTAAACTGGTGTTTTTGTCATTCTAATTTATATTTTTTAGACAAACTTTGTGGCCAGATTTGCACATGTGACATATCTACAGTATATTGTCACCCTGAAAAAAAAAAGAAAAATCCCCAAGATTTTCTTTCCGAAAAATGAGTCGGGTTCATGCGACACTTACTATGACCTTCGTCACACACTTAAAAAGCTAAATGCATACAATTTTTCATCTGAAATGCCAGTACCAATGTGGTATTCAATTTTGTCCGCATGCTATACCTGATTTTATCAACTCTTATGGTCATTGGAAATTTCTTACCCTTCAATGTTTCGGTTGTACGTATTTTTATTACCCGAAGTCAGGAGTTAACTGCTAAAACGGAATGCTGTCTGATTTATCAACAACAATGTATAAACAGAGCTTACAGAAAGAAAATAGTAAACACCCTTTATTGTTAAGGAAACATTTTTGATCATTACAGCGATCAGGTGTGTCGTTTTTCTGTGAAGATACACCACCAAATCATTAATTGTTTGACGTGTTGTGTTGGATTTAAAATCGACATACTTGATTTTTTATATCAGTCGATAGATGCTTCTTAGCTAGCTGTCAGTAACTTTGAGTGTGCTCAAGAGAGTATCTCTACGTCCGTTATTTTATTGTTGTTCTTTTGTCACAGGTTCTCTCTTGTTGAATTGAACTTCTATCGAATATCGACGATGTCCTCTCTGTAAACAACGCTTCGTTTGGTAGATGGATTCCTTTGATATATCCTCCAGAGTTAGTGATTAAGGAAACCACCGAATCCAATTGCTTCACATCGTTCTTGGATTTGCATCTCGAATATGACAAGGATGGTCATCTCAGTACAAAAATTTACGATAAAAGAGACGACTTACAAATTTTTCTGATTTTTTTTATACTAAACCGCTGTCTCCGTGACCGACTCATAGACCAAGGTTACAAGAAAATGCGTCTCATACGATCCCTTAAAAATATCTTCCTTCGTTATCAGCCACCGGTTGGAAAAAAATTCAAAATTCAGTTGAACGTTTTGGTTAGTGATTGTTTTGATTAGTGTTTTGCTGATTGTTGTACTGAGATGATCATCTTATTATCCCTATTAGGTCTTCACAACCGTGTTGCGGTGTGTGTTACTACCGGTCCAGAAGATAGCAATGGAAGAGGGAGGTTTGGGGCGCCATTAAAGCTGGTTTAACCCACCATTTCATTTGAAATGCCTGTTCCAAGTCAGGACCATTGCGATCTATAACTATTCCGGTGTGTCTTCCATGTTTTGTCTTTTCTCTTGGACACTGAGATTGATCCTCCCAATTCGGTAATTTTGTTATTACCTTTATTTAGAATTTTACTGTGTGTTAGTTTGTGTTTTTTTATTGATTATCAATAGGGGAAGATGGGGCCAAACAAAACTAGTTTAACCCCGAAACATTTTAAATGTGTCTGTGCTAAGCCAGGAATCTTGATCAAAGTTAATGTTTGTATTCGTCGAATTTATGTTATTTGTTTTTTTGTAGGTCTTTGATTGACATTTTAGGATTGGGCTTGAATCATATGTAGTTTATTTTCTATCCAAGGTCAATTGCAAAACAACGAGTTACAAACGGTGGTGACGTAAAAGGCTGCTTGCTGTTTTCCGTTTTTTCTTAAATTATCGTTAATAATATAGGTTATGTCGTGTAAACTTATTCCTCATCTCTTTATCTTCTATTGACATGGACTCATCTACGAAGAATAAACTCTTACAAATAGAGCTAGAAACCCTTGTTTTTAGGAATGTTAAGAGTGGTATAGTCAAATAATGGAATAGGCGTCTCCCTTCAAGGCTTGGTAGTATAAAAGCAGCCGTTTTCAGTAAGTAAGTGTGATCATTCCAGTATTGTGACCAGTGCCTGTTAGTAGTTGAGTAAGCACTCATATCGATTTTGAGTGAATGAAATGAATGAAATCAAAATCTTTTGGTTCTGGTGCTAAAGAAACAATTCACAATGAACTACACGTTGAAACTAAAGCGTAAAGAGCAATTAGAACTAATACTGACGAGGAATTGAAAGTGAAAGAACTCTTAACTCAATCATATACGATACCAGATTTTAAAATTAGCCTTGGATCCCGAGGACCTTAATCATGTTACTCACTAGTGGTTTAGAATCCGTTTCAGAAATTGACTTCACTGTGAAAGACTTAAACGTTAATTGCTTCAATGTGAAAGACTAAAACTTTTATTTTATTTTGAAACACTAAGTCAACCTTGTATGTACAGTATATGTTAAAACAATAACTTTTTAACCAAATGTATGCATCGGTTGGTCGGACATGTCGCCCAAAATTGTATTAATTCAACCATAAAGCAAACGGTTACTTTTTTCTTCTTTTTGTTTTTAGCGTTCCTTCACATTGAAGATCATACGTCGGGCGTCTAACAATTCAGAATTTTGAGTATATACATGATGGCTGCCAAACTTTGTGCAATAAATCAAAGTGATAATACACAGAAACAAGTTTAAGTGATTAAAACTATAAACATTTGATTGCTATGGGTAAAAAATTGGATGAAGAGCAGGTTCAGTAACCAGGCCCTTAAATCCATCAACTATGGTGGCTGAGGTAAAGTTGTTTGGCAGTTTGTTCCATTGTGTAATTGTATATGGGAAAATGAATATTTATAGCAATCTTTTGAGGTCTGTATATGTTTGAAAGAGTCGGGGTTGCTATGTCGTGTTCTACTGTCTGATGGATTAAGTATGTTTGATGCTGGTACTATAGGTGATGTACAATTTTATAAAAGAAAACTAATTTGTACCTAAGACGTCAGACTTAAAAGGGATGTCAATTGAGATCTGTGTACATATTATTTAATGAAAGCGATTTTATGTGAAGCGGGCTGCTCTGCGCTGGACTTTTTCGATCTGGTTGATTTGTTGTTTTTGATGTGGATCCCAAATGGTTGATTTGGCCGGACAAGAGCTTTGTATGCATGAGATTTTACTATTCGGATAAAAAAGCCTAAAAATGGGTTTGTTTTTGCTGTTATTTTATCAATTTGTTTGTCTCATTTTAGATTTGACTGAAGTGTAACGCCTAAATATTTCGTGGATTCAACTTTTGAAATGAATGTCCTTAATTGGAGTTTGTAAGTAAAAGTGTGTGGATTTCGTTTTTGTGTGATGCTAAGCATGTTATATTTTTCAGGATGAAAGTGTATCAATCAGTGTTTTTCCCACTTGCCCATGTTGCCAGTCGCTTCGGGATTTTCTTGGAGTTTTTGACAGTCATCAGGTGTTTAATATCCTTATAAATTATGCTGTCATCAGCGAATAATCTTAATTTACTGTGTGTCTTAATTGTATTCTGCATGATCGTTGATATAGATTAAAAATAATCTTTGAATATATTTTTGCTCAACATGCGTTTCTTATTGCTGCATGCATATGATACCTTATTAACTGTTGTATTTAAAGGTTAAGAGTATCTTTATTTTTACTCAAAGATATACATGTATACGTAACAATCAAAACACAAATTTTTTGGGGTCCATTTTCGAGAGATAGAAGTCTTTACCAAATTTTGACGAATGCCACATAAACATAAACAAAGCAAAGCGTGTGATTTGTAATTAATTGAGTTAAGAAATGTTAAACCGTCACCACCTGACTTGTTACGGGAATTTTTTTAACCAAGGAAACATTTAATTTAGTAAACTTTTGACTTATATGCCACAAAATTACCCCAAACAATTTATTTTGACAGCGTGGGTATTAACCACAATTAAGGTCACGTTGGTTTAATTGGAAAAAAATGAAAGCAAAATAAAAGGGAAATACCTCAGAGTCTCAATAGAAATCCAGGACACTCGGATGCCGAAGGTATATATTGTTTCTGTTCATTGACATGTTTTTATAAGAATTTATAGGGCATTCAACTTTCAGTTAAAGACATTAAGGATTGGAAATTAATGTCTTTTCCCGTATTTACATGTAAATACTTACGTGATGATATACATTTTTGATTGCGAGAAACTCTTCAGATATAAACACTTGTCACTGTGTTATTTTACCTTAAATCTTTTACTCCTGTATGATAGTTGGTCTCTGGATGGAATATTACTTAAAAAATAACGTAATTTCAAACAACATTGAATGCCAAAAATTTAGTTAACGTTAAACAACAATTTTAAAGCTTTTATTTGCCATACAAGGCCCCCCCCCCAAAAAAAAAAAGTCGTGCGTTTAGGGTAACCCGTCCGTACCTTTTAGTTTGTGCCTACCCTAAAGTTTCATTTTTGCCTATTTTACAACTAGGACCGTTCAAGTCCGAGGTATCCCCCATTACTGCGATGTAAAAAAAATCCTACCAACTCTACCTGGCTTTTTCAAACATATTACCCCAAACAAACAATTTTTTTTCGCGTATAGAAAATTTTTCGTTTTTCATGAAAAAAAGTGTGAGTTTATTTTAATGTAATGTAATATTCGCGGTGTATTAGATTTTATAACACTCTTTCTTATTTGTATTTCGCGTGTTTTAATTTTTGCAACCCGGTGTTGGTTGGGAACATAGTGAAAATTAAATCAACGCGAAAAACCCACTCTTGTAAGGTAGTAAATAACAAACTACAATAAAAAAAAAGGATGAAAATAAACAAAATAAAAACAATTGAAAAAATAAAACAAACAAACAAATAATGAGCAACGAACCTATTGGTTTTCTGTTAAAAAAAGATTCATCTGAAAAATTTAGAAATTTGAACTAAAACATTTGACATTAATGCATTCACACAAGAGCGAGTCAATGATCAATGTGGAGGTATGGGGAGGCAAATATTTTGCAATGTTTTAGATCATGCTAGTTTTGTATATTTGTGATTTTTTTGTGGTTTTGTTTTGAATTATCAAACTTTTTTCGTGTATTTTTTTAGGCAAATAAGTTGAATACACCATACATGTAAATTCAATTTATAGCACTCTATTGATTTCAACCCTGTCAACCTCCTGGTCGAATAGGCCCATAGTAGACCCTAGTCTACTGTAGCTTGTTGTAAGAGGTGACTATGGACTTAAGATTCTATTGAAGAGTCAGTTATCAGCCCACAGAGCGATCAATGTTTGTACCCGAAGTGGCTAAATAGGGTGAACCTCGTCTGTTGGGGATGTCATGTCGTAATCAGGAGAGCCTCACCACTGACTACAAAGGGCAAATGTGGAGGAGGTTCACGTCTCATGGACGTAAAAGACTCGTTCATGGACTTCCATATATGGCACCACATAAGGTAAATTTTTCGCCCCTACCCACCACATTTTTTAGTGGTCTTAAAATCTACTGTTCCTTTACTTCCCACCCTATCCTCATATTTTATATTCTTTTCAGATTACATAGTGTCGCTAGAGTGTAAAATACCGGCTCACTCACTCCTGGGGATTATAACCAAAGATAGTATTACCTATTGAAAGAAAAGTTTGGGTACTTGTTCAGAATAATTGTTTCATTAGCACATCAAATTCATCAATAGGTTAGTTCACAATAAGTTAGTACGATAGTTTGTTATTGCTTTATTCCCAAGAAGAATAGTTTTGGCTATATCCGGGGAATGAATATGAAAGGCTTGATAAAATGAACATGAAATGATGATGAAGTGAAGTATATGGGTACACAAGGCCCATCGGGGAGGAGAATTTTAACTGACGCTGGAATAAAAAGTGATGGGTAGGGACGGGCAATTAAGCCCCCTGCATAAGCTTCTATTACCCAGACCTGCAGGAGGGCTCTTTAAAGTGCGAGGAACATGACATTGTTTTTCCAACACGGTGCACCACTTTTGGTTTGCTGTCAGATTTTTAGCGTTATAGCCTGACGACCCCGGCATTCATTGTTACAGGGCTGCCCCGTTAAACTACATGGGACCCACAATCCAGTCGCTATGTGGGAAAAGCGGCCTGACCCAATGCGCTCAAATGATTGAGATCGAATGTCATCTTAACTTTATCAAATTCCATGGCCAAAATATTTATTGCAGCTAAGCGAGCTTCAAACTTATCATAATCTAATTTAGTTTACCCTCCCCCCTTTTAACATGGACATATTTTTTCATTTATATGTGTTTTTTCTGACACAGATATATTTTTTTATTTATATGTTACAGCGATGACAAGTTGTACATTTTGTTTCCAGGAAATTGATGTTAGATATATATATGTGAAACAAATTATATACGAGTTGTTAATTTTGTTCTAATTTATGGAGGAATATTGTGTACGTGACACAACTAACATATATCAGCAACATCAGCCTTCAGTGTAACCAGTAATTGCTGTTCTCTGCTTAGCAATTAAAAATCTATTGTTTACGAATAAATACCAATCGTAAAATTACAAATAGACGATAATGAGATGTGGAATAAGTGTACAATGTACGCGACACAACCAACATTAAAAAAAAAAGAAAGTTTATCATGTTTATCTTCTACAAATTGAACAATTTGGCACACGAATATATATATATATAACAAAGTCACTAAAAGTGACAGGTTACAGAATCTACAAACAGTATTGAGTTTCCGAAGATTATTTGACAATTTTGAACCTAAAGATGCATTACTTATGTGCAGATTTAGAACAACAAATACTTTTTTCCTTTAATTTTGAAACGGGATGATGGGGAAATACAAATCAGATACTGTAACATATGTAATAATCATGGTAACTAAGGGGACTAAATAAATTATATGCTTGAATATCCAGCTATAACGAAAAATTGCAAGAACCTGCTTCCAAAATATTACTCTATTTTATTGACCGGCTTGGTCACGGGTCAATTATTTCGGACTTCTTCACTTAAATCCTACCTAAAAGACCGAGAAAATTAAGCTCCGCCCAACCTTGTGAATAAAATAGAGTAATACGACACAAGAAATAAAAAATAATATAATGAAATATCATGAATTTATACATGTCAGGTTAATACATGTCACTGCTGCAAAATAAATCTCAACTTAAATAACTAACAAGTTAAGTTTTTTTTAATTAACTAGCCGTCTCATAGCTGTTTTTCCATTTTCCTAGTTCAAAATGCGGGTTCAGAGAAATTAAAATAGTTCCACAACTCGTTGCTTCATCGTAAGGTCTTCGGGTGGTCATCCAAGTAAAAAATATAGTTTACAGCCAGCATCCAAAACATGCGTTGTGCTAAGAATTTGAGAATGCAATTACAATAGCAATATGGTTCATGTAGCACTTGTCATTAAAATAAACTGGTTTCTGTAAACTGTCATTCATACAAAAAATGTTGGTCACAGCCTAAACTGGTCAAACCTGTTCCACGTACGTCTCCGTACAGAACATCAGGTATGACTACTTTATTCACATCCAAGGCATGTATATATAGTGCTAATCATCCCTTGATTCGTGTTTTCCGTTAATTCTTCATGCAATCTCGATTTAATCAAAGACTTTATCGAAAAAAGCAGCACACATTGAAGTGCGATTCTGATTTAATGCGAAACCGTCCAATCTAGTTGCAGATGTCGTCTACCATGGGTTACGGCAATACATAACAAACTGTGACCGCCCGGCTTTTTTCTCCACTTGTGTGTGTCTTTGACTGCATTTGTATATAGTGAACATATTTGTTATTGTTGAATTTTGTTAATCTTATTGTGTTAAATTGTTCTCTTAAGCTTTGATAAAGAACTTAAATGTTTTAGCGGCTTAAATGTGAATCTGAGCATATAAAGAAAAAGCCTAAAACAAAATGAGTTGATTATATCAAATAAACTATTTTTTAGAAATCAAAATTCAACAAATAAATAATAAAACAAGACGATGGAGTGACACACTCCTTTATAATGCTTTTACAACAATATTGAGGTATATCATAATAGATCACAGTATAAAATAGGTCTAAGACAAAATATTACATATGATTCCGTTAAACAGAAAGTAGAAAGATGACACTCCTAAAATTAAATTCCACAATATCAGATCTTAGCTGACGCTACATACAATATCGAGAGGCTGTGATATGTAATTGCAATGATCAATGACGTATTTTCAAGATTTTTCACACCATCCACTCGCACTGCTCCCCATACTATAGCCCGGCCGGAATCAATATTACTTCGTTAAATACGACAAAAAAATGTATGATAAACAGTCCGCCAAAAGTTAAGCAGCAGCACAAATTTTAAAATGTCAGCCTCTTTTTATATTTTATTGAAATATTCTAAACTTTTGCACACAAGAACCTTTGGGTATCAGAGCAATTTGCATCCTACAAAAGTTGATAATAAAGAAAGAATTTCAAAACATGGGTACATAGTATTGTTTTAATTTACCCGATCCTGAATTCAAGTTTCGGGGATCGATAGAAGAAGCAGAAAATTAAAGCAAAACTTTTTTTTCAAAGAACCTTACACATGACACTTCCTTAAATTATCGCGTTGTCAATCTTATATATGAGTTTTAATAGGTTTTGCAGGTTTTTGGGGCCTGCTTGAAAATGTCTGCTTTTTCCAGATTCCTGACCATGTTTACGTTTAAATGTTTTTTTTTTTAAAACCGCATGGAGATAAAACTTTTACTTTTCGATGATGAAAAAATTAGGTTATTTAAAAAGGTTTAATAAAGATTTAAGGCAAAAAAGAATTTTTATGGTTTTTCAGATATTTTTTTTTGTAAAACTCCAAAAAATGAGCTAAAAGTGTTTCCAGAAAGATATTTCTGTCATTAAAATTGTATGATCATAACATTTATTAACTAACAGTCTTGTGTGGAGAAGGAAAAACATGTCCGTGAACTTTTATAGTGATGAAAGAACATTTTCTTTCATAAGTGGATTTTTCAGAAAATGAGATGTTTTGGACAGAGAACAAACACCATTGCTCACACAAGCTAATACGATGAAGTTTCTAACGCAAAAAGTGTCCATATCAATTCCATTTTCTTAGGGCAGCATCCTTTTTGTCAGTTTGTGGTCTAAAATTTGACCAGAAAAAAAAATTATCCCCCTTTTTAACAATTTGTGCTGAGTTTTGTTTGGTCATTTTAATGAATATGTTTAACAATATGTTTTACTGTAAGACATCAAGCCAACTTAAAGAACACACAACTTAAACTGAACAAAATTTGAATTTTTCGTCATTTTTTTTCTAAGAAACATTTAAGACGTTAAATCATGTTCTGTTTGAAGTGATTTTCACTTTAGATTTATATCACTGGCGAATACCCTTTTGTGTAACATTACTTCGAAATGTGTTTTTTAGGAATACACATTTAAAAATTATCATAAAGTTAACTGTCGTTTGCATTTTAACTTTGAAATTGTACTTATAAAAATTATTGTGTGGTGCTTAACTTATGGCAGAGTGTATACATGTATATTGAAATAATGACAACCAGAGGTTAAGTTTCTTCAGTATAACGACTTTGACTGTATGTTTTCTTTTTCCGAGCTATAAGTATGCAAAATGAAGAATACAAACATAATTCAGTATTGTAGCCTAATCCCTTCTTCTCTCTCTACATGAGTTATTGTAATACTTAGAAATAGAAACTCTCAGTTTGTTGTTCCCATATATACACGTAATCTTTGACAAATGAGAGTACTGTGGATATCTCCGAATAACTCTAGAAATGTACCTTTTATAGAGTAAGAAGTTACAGTTACACTTTAGTGGATTGTTCGTCAGATCTATGACTATAGGTGGTTTTGCCGACAGATACCTGGTAATGGTAGCAGGAACATACGACACTTTGTTATTTGAAAGGTTTACCAATAACGGTGAGGATCTCGATGAAGTTTTAGGGCTACTAAGAAGTACAAACTCTTTGATTAAATTTCGTGACAAGTCTAAGTACTCCAGACGAGGAAAATAGGAGCCCCAGTTCCGAAAAGTTTCTGGAATTTCTTGAAATCCGTTATTAGCCATAAGGAAAGTCTTTAGCATGGGATAATCCGAATATGCAGTCATCATGTATAAGTGGAGCTTGCCTCTCGTTTTACTGTTGCTTTTATCCATATACTCTAAATTTGAATAACGACAACGATATCGTGATGTTTTAGCGTGTCTTGTAATCTGATCTCCAGCGCCAAATAATAAGGTTTCCTGCCGACCAGACAAAATATCATCTTGATAACGCGGGAAACTGTACGTGATGTTACGTTTGATAACAGTTCTGACCGTCTGCTGTCCGCAGTCATAGTCCTTACTTAGATTTTTGTAAATAACATCAAACAATGAGTTAGTGTTAGAGATGATAACACAACTGTCCAATACTAATCTCTGTAATGTATCCGGAAGATTTGATCGGACATCATATTCGGAAAAAAATCCTTCAATGTCACATCCCGAAACTTCCAAATACACAAGTCCCTTTGCTTTCATTGGATAAGGCATAAATACCTTGCCACTTGCACTACAAGAAATGTTGACCGATACTTGAGTTCCACGAGGAAGTTTTGCTGTCCAAGCTTTAAAATCATTAAAGTTTAGTCTGTCATTGACGACTATATTACAACTGATTGCCCTTCCCTGGCTTTGTGAATTGCAGATCTGATCAAAGTATGACCTCGATTGTCCTTCAACAAAACGGAATGCTAATATTCCTAACAACAACTCCACAATCATCTGCATGCTGGACATCTTCAAGTTTTTAAAACAACCGTAACTCTTCTTCCGTATATGAAGGAAAATGAGCCCTGACGTCAACAGTTGTAACAAAGGGTATATTGTAAAATTCAGACCGGACCAATACAGGCTTCGGTTTGTAACTCAGTACTATTTTAAAAATATAAAATTTAAGCTTTAAATTATTTAATAAATATACTTTAAGTATTTAAGAAATATGGAAAAAGCGTTTGTAAGTATAATTATGTAAATTAATCATTTTTGTCATACTGCCTATATATATTATCAAATAAATGAAAAAGTTCTTTTATTCTAAAAAATTTACACAGGATGCGAAAACCCGATGAATTTTATATTGCCCTGCTTTAATATCTAAAATTTTTTGTATGATATTGACAATTTAAAAAATTTTTCTTTTTATTTTAAACAATAAAAGAAAAGCAATCCAGCTTGGCCGCATTTCTATATTTGCCATTTGGTGAATGATAAATAAAATAGTGACAAACATGTTAAAAGTATCACCCGAATTTTCCCGGAATATTTTATCGACCGAGAAAACCTAATTAGTTATGAACTAATAGCCTCAATTTTACCTCTGACAACTTAATTTGACATTCTAGGTGCAAATGACACGGGAGATCAACATTTGGGCTAATTGGCAATACGATTGGGCTAATACAGTCGACGTTTGTTGGGCAATATACAGGTTAATGCAGATAAAATAAAGGCAAATATTTAAATTCTCTCTATTTACAAAAAAATATTTTACAGGCATAAAAACTGCCCTGAATGTGGGTCAAGTTTGATTTTAAAAACCTCTGCATATCTCAGGAACTATTGGTTTTAGGTTGATGAAACTTTGTATGCATATGGCCTAGAAGTACCTTAGCACAATTGCATCCCCATCTTTTGAACTTGACCTTGATTTTCTGGTTGAGTGACTTTGATTATTTTTTGCATATATTAGCAATGTTTAAGTACTATAAACACCTTTTAATCTCAGACACTCTTTATAAATTCAAAATCTAGTGTAAGTAAAAAAGAATTATTGTTTCTGATGTGCCGACAGGCGAGACATACTTTAGTGTTAAATCTTGTTATACCTGCATTTGTTATTTGAATTTATGGTGCACCTTCGTTGTTGTCTTGACTTGAGACATTTTATGGAAGATATTATAAGCTAAACAGCCAAATACAGGACATGTAGAACTATCTCTCAGGTGAGTGCAAATGTTGATGTGTGAGTGTCATAGGTCTTGGTTTTTTGCTCTTTTACCGGATTTGACACGCTAAGTTGACGAGGCCAAACTGTGTACTCTTTCGGTGCAACTGAGGTCACTCTCATTACGACTTGAGTTCGACAATTATCTATACATATAAAAGCAATGATTAAGGAAAAACACACTCCAATTCTATTCCTATTTTGTCGGACATTTTTGGTTAAAAAAAAAAAACAGCTTGGCGCAAAAATGTTTTATTGTTAGATTTACATACAATAATCTTTAGTTTTAGTTTAAATAGAGTTGTTCGCAGGTATAAGAAAAATACTACGCGTATTAGTAAAAATTAAATTCTTATTCGCATCAGTTAACTAGAAATCCGTCGCTGACGGTTTTACCTTTTTTGTTTTAAATACGGTTTAAAGGCTTTTTGGGGGGTTCAAAATAATAATTTGTATATAAACCAACGATTTACATTTAACATTGTACATAAATGTTTACTGTTTTTTTTTTCTTTCGCCATTTTTAATGTTGTTATGATGTTGCATATTTGCTTCAGTACAAGAGTGATTATATGGACTTTATAGATAAAATTGATACAGGACGATACAATTATCAAGGTTAATCAACCAGTTATAAAAGCTAGTAATATACATTATATGATTTTGTACGAAATTTGTATGAAATCGCATTTTCGTGTGCAAAATTCAGAAAAAAATATAAGAGAAATATTTAGCGAGGTTAGTAGAAATTACCTAGGCTGATTCGCATGTTCCTAGGAGTGACATTTATTCGAACAGAAAAGCTATCTAGAGCTAACCAATTTTTTTTATTCGTGCCAATAACCGCTTTTAACTTTTTAAATATCCATCGCAAAAAGAAACAAGAACAAATTATATTATATTTCCACTTTTTGTTGTATTAAAAGTATTTTTGGTCGAAATTGGAAAAGTTTTATCAGATATATGTACAGATATAATCTATATAAAATTTGCAAGAAATCTACCTTTATTTACATGTTCAGGTAAAAATCCAATTAGCTCAAACGTCAAAGTACGAAATAAGAATGATCCCAAAGTTGATTCCTTGCAATGTCCAGTGTTTATAATTATGTATATATTCTTTGAACTTGAACTTACTTGTCATAGTTCTGTGTCAAGTCTTAGTTGCTTTTTCTTTGTGTGCATTAAGTAATCATGTACTATTATAAAACCACTGCAATTGAAAAGGAGAGAAAATCAAAGCGCTAAAGCGTTAAATAGCAGATAATGAACACTCTAATGCCCCTTTTGGCACAGAAGATTATTCAATCTATAAACAATCATATTTTAGATTAAAATTATATAAATTTTCGGGTGCAAATGCATTGTATTGTACACAAATGGTATCGATTCAGAACCCCTTCGTCCAGCATAATACTAGTGTATAATATTGTGTATGGAATTTTAATATGATACAGGTTAAACCTGATAAGCTCCCGCAGATAAAGTAACTTTCTTATTCCAATAATTTTGAAAAAAGAACGAACTTGCAAAACAGAACAAGGAAGGGAATTGCTTCGAACGTGGACCTCGCAGAACGCACCCTTTTTCGAGAATATTTCTACTTTCATTTTCGAATGCAGAAAATAACAAAATCAAATTTGTTTACTGAGGACAAAGTAAATATAATGGCTTCTGGGAATGAAATTTGTCCGCTGAAGTATTCAAGTTATTTGTTTGGTTGACAATGCACCGCTTTTATTGGGGGGTCTTGTTTCGCGAAAATTAGAATGACAGGTTCCAGCTTCTGTCATTTTGTTTTGATGGACGCGACCTCTAGTGATAGAATAGACGCCAATAATTAAAATATGCCTGAAGTCCTGATTTTTTTATTCAAATTCTGTATATTTAATAAAGCATTTCATAGCTGGAAATGCTTGAAATAATTTATATTAATACAATAACTATGTTTATTATTTTTTAAATTGAAAATTCCAAAAAAGGAATTTAATTTTGCATTCCGTGTTATTGGATGCGGATTTCTGACTAGCTTATACGTCTTCCGGTTTAATGCATCATACTCAGTCAATTAATTTAGGTAACATAACAGGAATTAAGTATTGCGCAACCGGAAGTCAGACTGTGACAGAGCTTGAAGCTAGATATTAAAACTTTGCTGGACTGTGATTGGATTATAATATCAAGACTGGATTATCATTGTATGTTTTCAAGTTTTTAAATGGATGTAGTTTAATAAAATAAGAATAAAATTTTCCACATGATGGATAATTTTTTGGGGTGATTTTTCAAACAAGGATGATATTTTCATTAACACCGGAGAAAATTGTATGTAAACATCCGCCAGCTGAACTCGGCATTCAACAGCTCTCTCAAAAGGCGGTCAACATATGATTTGACACCACGCATTCAATGGGAAAAAGGTTACACCATATAGATTTAATTTTATTTACATCAAACACTCTTCAGGGAAAGGTTGAAAGACTGGAAATAGTTGTTTGATTATAAAGGGGAAGCAATTACCATCATGTGCCCTTTAGCTTCCGCTGTGCGGGAGTTCAGAAATTAACCTACACCAAACTAATGAAATAACAACACTATTTAAAGGTAGAGAGCACGACCAATCAAGTAATAGATGTATTCATGTACGTTCTGGAGCCGATCAGTATATAGTTCGTTTTGTAAATTGCAAAGGAATTAATAAAAAATTGTTGTGTGTCGTTTAAAAATGGGGATATCTAAAAATGCATTAAATTCTAACATATTTAATCATATTTTAAAAAGAAATATAGAAGATAAAGAATTACAGTAGGCAGATTACTCCGTCTAGACAAAATAAATGCAAAAGCCAGCAGTAACCTTATGAATTCATAAGGCAGCTTACGCTTGCCTAAAAAGCAATGGATAAAACCTAGCATGACTTTTTCTGCCTTTGAGATTTTTACACCTATTGACTTACTTGCTCCTGTTGTTTTTCGCCATTAATGTTGTCGATGAATCAGCCACGATATTTTCAATGTTATTATACTGCACCCTGATAAAAATATAAATTCGTGACAAGTTGTTATCGCTCATCGAGGTAGCGCTTTTAAGAGGTAGACTCAAATTCAGTAAGTTTTTTTGTGAATTAAAAAGATACGACCCAATCCCCCAAAATGCAAATAAAGCAAAGCATACCATTTTATATCAATACATATAAGAAGTTACCATCACGTATAAAGTTTACAATAATTAAATCCCAAATTATAAAAAAAAACCAACCAAATGGTTTTCTTAGAACTGACCAAAATAATAAATTGAGTTTTGCCTTGATTCCACACCTTACGACTTAGTCAACAATTATACACATTTATAACTATATACTGTACATCGGTGTTGTTTGATGGACATCAACATAGACAATGTTTAAGGTCATATAATCATAGCTGTTTATGTTTATGGATTTCAATGAAACTACACCAGTTACCATTGGCCTCTAAAAATGAAATATTAGTCATTGAAAGTAAAAATTCGAACATGTTGAAAACTGATTCTAGAATGTAATAATTACTTTTTGGCTGTCCGTTTTGAGAAGCTTTACAAATATTATATATTGGTCCCAACTATATTTTTGTTTTTCATATGTTTAAGAATAGACAACGCAAATACTGTGGATTCATTTTTTGTGAGTACCAACTTTTGTACTTTGATGAAAAAGGTTCAATTTGTGGATTCTCTAATTCGTGGTTCTTAAGTGTGCAGCATACAGACCAATGTTCAATTTCCTTGTCACCCACGAAAACCACAAAAATTGATACGAAAAATAATGCAACCAAAGTAGTTTGTTGACTTTGTTTGTTTGCAAAAAAAAAATTATGTTTTTCGAAGACAATATGCCTTTAAAGCTCAACAAGGTACTGACTTCCAATAGAGATCATTTGTTCTCATGTTTTTCAGGCAAGCGTCAGCCTTATGCACTGTTTAGAGTTTTACTGTCTGAGCGGTTTCTAGGCGGAGTAATATGCCTGATATATTTTCATTATTTATACCACTTTTCAAGATATGGTCAAATATGTTAAAATTAATCATAATATATATATATCTCCATTTTTTTACGATCAACAACAGACTTAATTCATTCCTTTGCTATTTAAAATGATTGGAGACAGACTATACATGATTATATATCTATTAACTGATTGGTATGTACACTTAAACTTTAGATATATTATTTATTGGTTAATGCAAGTTTTTTTTCTGATTCATTTATAAAATTCAGTGCGCATCATTTATGCATTATACTGGACTATTATAAAACCTGAAATGGTGTGCATCCCAAAGTTCATAGCTTCCGAGTGTTGTCGGTGAAGGCGGGAATAGGACAATCAGTTGTAATGGTGGAGGAAAACGAAGTACCTGGAGGAAACCACCGACCTTGGGCAGGTAACCCCGGGGTGAGTGAGACAATAATATTTATTAAATTTGAAAACATCTGCATAACCCTCCTTTATTCGCCCACAAATATTTCCGTGTATTTCGTGATAATTTTAATTAATTTATCAAAAGAGAGTCAATTTATTGTAGTACTAGTACTTTTATATTTCGCACTCGTCGCAACTTCGGTTGAGTTTGTAACTCTCCCAACAAGGGAAAGAAACGTACTCGGCCAAGGAATGCCGATTTATACGCTTGCCTTTTTAGCATTGATTTTAGTTAAGGTTGGCCATGCAAAACCCATTTTTGTAAAACTGTCAACAGAGAGTAAAAGAAGACAAAACGCGGATCAAAAGATAAATGTTTAAAAGGAACAACTAAAAGACATTAATCATAACTCATGACTATAGCCCTTTTCAAAAACCGATCCGGAATTCCGATTTCGATTGTTTTATTTTTATTTTTGCAAGAGTATTTTCCCATTTTGGGTCGGCACATGATGTTAAGGAAAACATTAATGTATCCCTATTCGTGTTTGTCATAAATTCCCCTCCCCGATTTATATAAACTGGTTTGGAGTGAAGATTAAGATGTTGACGTGTGATTGAGTAGTTTAAAATTTAAATTTCTTAAAAAATGACGATTTTTAGTTAATTGTTCAATGGCGAGGCCCACCCGGAAGTCGTAAACCTGCAGTGCATCGGTTAACGATTTCTGAGTCTCGGTTTCGCACGTCCAGAAAATAGTTTCTAAAAAGGACTATAAAAAGAAACCTTAAGTTTATGAACTATCTTTTAACGCCATAAACCGTTTTGTATCAGTTTGAAAAATAAAACAGTTCGTTTACCAATTCTTAAATTTACAGTTTTCAAGGGCTAAATGAAGTTCATATATAAACCCACAATTAAATAAAAATGGATATAATCATATACTCATGTAGTTGATAGCTTTATGAATTCATGAAAACATTAAACCACTGAGCTCATTTATGTATGTTCAGGCATAAAAATAAATATTTCAGCACTTACATGTTATAATATTGAAACACTTAAAAAAAGTACCAACGTCATGTAATAAAATTCAACATTCAAGATTTTATTTTTTTGTATTAAAGTTCAATATCGAATCAGATTTTTGTTCAACGTTCAACATTCGAAATTATTTTAGTTAAATAAAAGAATGTTGAATGTTTAGCGTTGAATATTGGTCCAACTTAACGTTGGTACAAAGAATGGAACGAATAAACAATATTAATTACAGGCATGACGGCATGATTCAATATGGTTTCGATTGTTGGTATTTTGACATAAACGTGTTGGACTATTTGCAATCTGATACCGTGATCAGACAGTTTTCATTTTCAAAATGTTAGAACAACAGATTGTTTGGCATGCACAGTATTATCATTTAAATTAATGTAGTTTGTGTCAGAGACTTATCATACTGTGGATGTCTTCTACTCGTGCAAGGTTTACAAAAAGCTAAAGCAAAACTTGTCAATAAAATTCATATCTATCTTCTTGAGCATCCAGTTGCGTCGAATTTAGTAAGCCTTACGGTGTTATTGTCTGCGGCTATGCATGTTGTTTCATTCAGATCTACAATGTTTTCATAACGAGACATCATTTTTGACACGTAATACTTGTAAATCAAAACATCACATGTACACTTTAGTGGATTCCCTCGGAGGTCAAGAATCACAGGGATATTTCGGTTAAGAAAACTTGCAATGTTATATGGCACAGATGTGAAAGTGTTATTCCGTAAGTTTATGTATAGTGGTATTTCTCGGGCCTTTGCATTAGCACTAGTTCTCAAATCTATACTGTTTATTTCATTTGATGAAAGATCGACAATTTCAAGATTTGGAAATACTATCTCCCATTCGTTTAACTGTTCTGGAAAAGTCAATAGTCCGCTATTAGACAGGTTGAATGTCAAAATCTTCGGAAATATTGAGTTTTCAAACGGAAGAACGAAGTAAGTCATCCCATCAGGACTTCCGCTGATATCCACTACCTCAAGGCCAAGATATTGACATTGTTTTGATGAACTAGATTGATCTTTTAGAGTGAAATCCCCTGAATCTACCATCAATACTTCCGGGTTTAGATTTTTTATGTCTTTTGGCTCCAGCACAAGGTCGTAACTTATATTTCTCATCATCAGTGACGTCAGTGATTGTTGTCCACATTTTGAAGCCTGGTTAGAAAACACGTTAATAGCATCAAATACACTACTCTCAATAACACAATTATCCATCAGTAGCTTCGACATACGATCAGGCAGTTGTTCAGAACGTTTATCTCTGCCAAAAAATCCATGAATATAACAACCTTTTACGGAAAGTTCCAAGATATTTTTAGACTTCATCGGCCATGGTAAATAAACCTCGCCGTCTTCAGAGCACGTTATATTTAAAATAATGCGTACATCCTCCGGAAGGATGGACAACAACTTGCGTACGTCTTTATAATCCAAAAAGTTTACAACGTTTATATCACATTGAATATCCTCAGATACGACTTTACAAAACCTATCCAAACCCGGTAAGTTAGAAAATATAGAAAAAGATGCATATTTTAAAAGTAAAACAGAAGTAAGAAAAGTCAAACTCCACATCTTGTCTCACATTCCCTGTGGATATATTATCCTGTCTATCGTTTTTCGTGTTTTCAACGTCCTCTATTTTAGTACATTGTCAGACTATTTTTACCTACTTTGTACACAAACAGAACATAAAGAATGTCTAGTTATGCTCATAAATGTCCCTGATAAATTAATTAGACAAGCTTGTGATGAACTACCTGAGGTATTTGCTTGACAGTCACCACTTACTATTTGCACGTCTTCATTTTTTAAATCGTATTAATGTTGTTGTTTCTCTATTTAGAGATAGGACTGCAGGATTTATACCTTGTTAAGAAGGGAAGTGTATGACATTGACTGGTTTGTAAACAGATTAACGTTAACACAAATAGGTCACAATAATCGCATTGAGCTGCTAGAAGAAAATTGGCCTTTGTGGGAATAGATCAGAAATTAAGATCTTCAGTAACACTTCAATAATATCAAAATACCAATAGAAGCAAAGGTTTGAAAAAGGGGCAATCAAATATCGTAAATACGAAAAGACAAAGAAATAGTTGGTAGACATACAATCATCACAACAAATCAAACAAAAAACACACATCCCAACTAAACGTCAGTCAGCAACGTGAACTCAAGTTTAAACGAGATTGAATTCAGGTGCTCTGGAAGAGTAAGCAGTTTCTTCTTGCTTATCACGCCCGTTGCCATCGATCAATTTATAGTGGGTCAAATCCGTTAAGGTTGAAAATACTAAATCTCTATGTCAAAGCAACGTCTGTGCTCATCTGACAGATGAAAAGAACCAAAAAGGCACCAATGGGCATTCGAGTGTCAAAAGTCCAAAGGGGCAACGCCAAAATCGGAAAACACAAACAAGAACAGCACAAAAAAACACAAACACAAAATCAACCGATCGTAATAAGGGTGAACTCAGGTGCTCCAGAAGAGTAAGCGGTTGCTGCACACCCGTCATGCTGCTAATTTACAATTCAGTGTGTCAAATACGGTATAGGAAGACAATACAGAACTCTACGACAAACCAACAGCTGCATTCATTTGAGAGATAGAAATCCCATATTTGCCTACCGTAAAATTTCTTGAGTGAAAACAGCAACCATGGAGTAACAAAACCGTCTTAGCAATTTCTGTGTCAAACGTGACGCTCTGCCAAGGAAATCGATGTAATTCCCGCAAGCTCTTGAGTATCGAATCAACTGTGATACGAAAACTCCATAAGTTGGAGCGGACGTACGGAATGTCGCTACACAGGAAAGAAAAGTTGGCGATTGGAAAGATTGAAGGCTTCACGTTTGTCATAGAGCTTTGTTGAAAGTTTCTTCAGAGTTAATTTCGAGATGTAGATCTAGATATGAAATAGACATAGAATCCATTGTATCCTTTTTCTCAAGTTCCTGAGGATATATGAGAAGTAGAAAGTCACCAGACTGAGAATTGTTCAGTGAAAGGACATCATCAATATTTCAGATGTTAAAAGAGAGAGCTAGTCTACGATCTCTTTTGTCTAGAAGACATTGTAAGAAGTATGCTTCATATGAATGGAGAAACGAATCAGCGAGCAAAGGTGCACAGTTAGTTCCCATTGAAATACAAAGTGAATACCTATAGTAATCCTGTATTTGTCTACAAACACATGATATCTACCATGAAATTTCTTGAGTGACGACAACAACCGTGGAACAACATAATCATGTGTTAATAATTTGCTTGCCACTTTTGACGCTTTATCAAGGGAGTCAAAATATTCTCAACAAGCTCTTGAATAACGGATTAGTTATGATACGTAAACTCCATAACCGTCAATATCTATGATATAGAGATAATTGAGGATTGTTGAGGAGGCGAAATGATAGAGCGACGACTGCATGTAGTATGCTTTCGCTTATGTCTTTAAACAATTGAAAGAAGTCTGCTTTTTATGAAAGAGAAGAAAACTTTTCGTGTATTTATCACAAAACAAGAATCATCATCATAAATTAGCGCTTCATAACAACCCTTTCTTTTCTATCTTATAAAGAACTTACATCATAATAACCCTTTCATTTAAAGCGACTGACATGTGTGCCCCAGGTGTTTGAATGGGGCACACCTTTCATAATGAATGCCAGGGTCGTCAGGCTATAATGCTGAAAATCTGACCGGAAACCATAGTGATCAAATGTGTGTGAAGAGGGCCACGCTTCATGTACGTAAAAGATCCCTTTGTAGACCGCCATGTTGTGCACCACATAGGTTAAATTTTCCGCCCATACCCACCTCTCCCCTTTTCCTTTGGTCTTCAAAATTAACTGCTCCTTTGTTTCCCACCCCTCCAATATTTCATTATCATCATCATTTCATGGTCATTGTATCATCCTTTTTATGTTCATCGCCTTAAAATACTCTTTATAGTGTTGCAATGGCGTTAAACACCAACTCACTCACTTTATCCTTTCTATCTTTTTATGCCCCGCCAACAAAGTTGGGGCATATAGTTTTTCGGTCTGTTCGTCCTTCCGTCCGTCACACTTTAGTTTGCCGTACTTTTTTCGACATCCTTGCACATATTCAAAAGACTTTTTAGTATGTGAGTCTACCATGATGAATTACAGGTCAAGTTTGAGTTTCGTTCCGGTCCACTAATTTTGACCTAAATTATGGCCCTTGGACTTAGCAAATTTTGTAAAAATAACAGTTTTCCGCACTTTTTTTCGACATCCTTACATATATTCAAAAGATTTTTGGTATGTGAGTCTACCATGATAATTTACAGGTCAAGTTTGAGTTTCGTTTCGGTCCACTGATTTTGACCTAAATTACAGCCATTGGACATAGCAAATTTGGTAAAAATAACAGTTTTCCGCACTTTTTTCGACATCCTTGCATATATTCAAAAGATTTTTGGTATGTGAGTCTACCATGATGAGTTACAACTCAAGTTTGAGTTTCGTTCCGGTCCACTGATTTGACTTAAATTACGACCCTTGGACTTTGCAAATTTTGTAAAAATAAAAGTTTTCCGCATTTTTTTTCAACATCCTTGCATATATTCAAAAGATTTTTGGCATGTGAGTCTATCATGAAGAGTTACAGGTCAAGTTTGAGTTTCGTTTCGGTCCACTGATTTTGATCTAAATTACAGCCCTTGGACTTAGCAAATTTTCTAAAAATAACAGTTTTATTTTATTTGCCAGCAGGGCATCAGTGTCATCTTGACACATTTTCTTTTTAGACCAACTCTTTCGTTTCTATCCTTTTGAGGCCTTACATCATAATAACTCTTTCGTTTCTATCTTATTTAGACCTTACATCATAATAACTCTTTCATTTCTATAATTTTGAGACCTTTCATCATAATAACTCTTTCATTTCTATCTTATTTAGACCTTACATCATAATAACTTTTTCGTTTGTATCTTTTTGAGACCTTACATCATAATAACTCTTTCATTTCTATCTTTTTGAGACCTTACTTCATATATGTGATAACTCTTTCGTTTCTATCTTTTTCAGAACTCGAATTACGGCGATTATATAGTAACAACGACCTCAAGTTGTCGTCAAACTATAACGGTCACTATCTGCTCTAAATTTGGAACAAGGTGTCAAGTCATTAATATTAAAATCGCATATAACAAGTGTGTAGGAGAAGTGATTACTAAATACGATTGTCATTTTAATTGATAAATACCATGGAGGTCTGTCTGGTGTTCTGTATGCAAAATGTTTCATTTTTTAGTCTTGTCTTTCAACCTTATTGTGTTACAACCTCCAAGCTCACCCTTATATCTATAATCATCATCATATGGAAGCTAACACATTGAATATTTGGAATTCATTTTTTTTTTCAAAAACATATGTTGGTCATAGCAAAACATAAAAATATGTTAAGCCTATGGTCTTAAACTTATATGTTTTTCATACATGACATACATGCACCAAACGTATGATGAACTTTATATTTATCATAATGATAACATTTTTTTTAGTCTCCCTGTGTATGGAATTAAATACCAACTCACTCATGCTTTTCGTAGTCTAAGACACAACAAAATGATATAACTGTGAGACAGAAAACCAAATCAGAGATTTACAAGATAACCTGTTTAATCATGTGGTCGACCTTTACAATGTCGCTGCCTACGATGAATTATTAGTTATTTTAAACTGCATATTATACAGTTTCTGAAAGACAAAAACATTGCAATAAACAATTCAGAATCCAGACATGTTTATTATATGTATGTTAATATAATATGTAAGGTGACAATAAACATGCCACTACCACTTAGCATAAAGACAAATGTATATGATTATTAGATTTAATATGAAAATATATTCTAATATATGCATTAAGCCTGAAAATTATTTTTGATTAGAATGTTAAAATACAAATATAGATAGCCTTTTGAACCCTGATAACTTTAGAACAGTTTTACTCTACTTTCTAATTTATATTGGGACTAAAAAGGGAGACTATTGATAAAAATTACAACATAGTTCCAAATACTAAATTTTGCTAGTCCTCACGTTTCTTCTAATAAAGGCGCTCTACCTAATATAATAACAAGTTGCTTTCTTTAAAAAAAGAAAGCAAACGCGAGCTTTATGTTTTTGCTTTCTAATTGGCAAGATTTTATTGATGAAAATATATCTTTAAGGTTGAGAAATGTATTGATGAATATTTGTTGTACATGCAGCAAAAATATATCAAGTTTCATGGACATTGGCTCAGCAGAGTCAGAAATTGGTTGAGCATATATATTTAGAGTTGATTGAGAAGTAAGCTGCCTTTTTTAAGTTCAAATGCTAAATGTAAAATTACTTTTAAGCACTTCAAACATTTTGAGTATTCAAATGTACTGGGGAAAATGTGGTGATAAATCACTACAAAATACATTTTACGTTTCATCAAATTCTTTTTAGGAAACAAATCAGTTGGATTGTAATAAAATATTGAAAAAGTAATACCATTTACAAACAAAAATGATGTGCTTGTAAAATTCTTAGTTATTTCACAGGAGTTGTACGAAAAGTGATTGTAAGATGGACACGTGATTGAAAGAATTAAAACATGATATAGTGTTCTTTAAACTACTGCAGGTTTACCATTAAAGGTGGTGTCAAGTACTTGCTCTATATCAAAATATTTAATGTTCAACTTCATGATTTTTCGCTTGGGATGCTTTTTTTAGTTCAGTTTCGATTGTACAGATTTTATTACTTATTTATACAAAAAATACCCAAAATCCTATCTTGGACCGTTCGGTCGAAGAGTAGTATATAAGCTTCTATTTTTATCATTTTAAATTCCATTTAAAAAGTGTGTGACCATAGAACACAAATGCCTCCGTATCGACTCACAAACAGGAAGTCAAAATCCAACAGAATTCCTGTTTTAGTGTATTAAACCATCCTAACAAATTTCAAATTATTTTCATGTACGACTTCTAAGAAGAACTTGACGGAAATTTTTAAGTAAATTTTCGTTTGGATGAAACAGGAAGAAGAATTCCGACAAGTTTGAAAGTTGCTAAGAAGTCAAAGAACATACAGTGTATCATTCTATATCACCCTGCCAAAGTGCAAACCATTGCTGAGAAAAGTTTGACGAACATATTTGGTACAAACGTACACTGTCGTTTACGCAGTGGTCGGAGTCCAACTTATATTACTCTCAATTTAACGTGGACATTTGTAAGGAAGGAAAGACACCAGTATAACTGTATATCCCCGAGAAGTTGTGGCGGGCATAAAATACAATAGGCACATTAAAGTTAAATAAAATACTAATAAGGTTTCGTAAAGTATATATTAGTAACTATATTTCAATATTACTGATGTTATTTCTTCTTCCTTCAAATCTATTGATTGAAAAATTATTTATTTATGAATGAGCTTGAATGGTTACCTGAATTCTAAGTATTTTTTATGGTATTTTAAACCATACTGTATTTAATATCTATTTACAGTTTTGTACACTGATTTAAGAAAAATTCGGTTCTCGTCAGTTGTAAAAAAAAATCTTCTACGTTTTAATACAGCTAGGCAATTGTGATATTGCCGCTTACTTGAATTAAGTATATATTTTTATAGGCTAGAAAAAGGATGAGGCACACAATTTAGTTGACCTTTCATCAGTTCTGCTCGAATTCATCTCGTACCTTGATTTTTGAATTCCTATTTAATGTGTATCGCCCGACTGGAAGAAAACTACTAAATCCTATACTCGGATATCAAATGATAATTTCCAAGTTAATTATTCATTATATTCGTGCCATTTGACTGGTCATTTTTACAAAATTCCAACCACGCACCCCGTTAGGAAGTGTTTTGCAATTTTGGTTCCATCACAATATTTATTTTATTTGCTTTGTGACATCATCTTTTTTTTACAATAGTACTCCATTCTGCTAAAATTCACCTCAATAGGTAAAATTTACCCAGGTTTTTATACTTGCACATTAAACTCCAATAACATAGGAGGCTTGTCGGCAGGCCCCTTACTATTTAAATTTTATTTTTATCTTAAATGTTTTATTTAATTTCAAACTTTTAATTATGATTTATTTATTTAGAGTTTCCTTTTAAATGTGGTTTACTTTCTAAACAATTCTTTGCTTTTTATTTGAGCAGTTAATATCGTCAAATTCCACCCCCTTTTGCTTTTAAAGATAATATATTATGCAAAGATAGCTAATTCTAGCAGACGACATAATCATTAGATATCTAAAGGACCTCCGAATACTTAATAATAAACTTCCGAAAGACTATAGCAGTTCTTATCTTTAATATCTTGCAAGCGTTTGATTTAAAGGAAATATTGACGCTTATCAGTTAAAGCGTCTTCACTTGCAAGACTACAAAACTCAGTAATACTTAACTGCGCGAGCCTAAGCGCAAAAAGGAAAACACAAGTTCCCGGTTATGAAGAGCAATGAACAATAAAACCTAAAAAAACGAACAAGAAAACCAAATCATGACTAAGATCTAACAACGTCTGGGGTAGACAGAGCCTTAGGGTTTGGGCAATTTTGAAATTCAAACGGATAATTTAAAGCTTTGATGTTTTCTTCAACACAAAAGTGTTGATGCCAAAACGGCTAACCTCGGGAAATAAAAATTCCACAAGCAGCATGCACTAGCATTTTCGGATGTTAGGAATAAGACGCACAAATAAATCTGATAAAAGCAAGACAAACAAAACTCTATGACACACCAACATATGCGTTTATCTGAGAGATAGAAATACCATATTTGTATTCGAGCGCATGATGTCGTCCGTAAAATATCTTGAGTGAAGATAGCAAACGAAGAGCAACATAACCATGTGCTAGCAATTTTTGTGTCAAACGTGACGACCAGGCTCTGGAGTAACAAATCAATTGTGATATGTAAACTCCATAAGCTGAAGCGGACGGAATGTTGCTACACAAGAAGGAAAAGTTGACTATTTGAAAGTTGAATTTATCACGTTTTTCATAGAGCTTTGTTTAAAAGTTTCCTTGAGAGTCTATTTTAAGATGTAAATATAAATATGAACCAGACTTCATAGAATCCATTGTGTCCTTTATTTCAAGTTTCTGATGATATACGAGATGGAGAAAGTCACCAAATCAAGAATTGTTCAGTGAAAGGACATCATCAATATAACAGAAAGTGAGCTTAAAAGAGAGAGGAAGTCTAAGAATTTTTTGTCTATAATAGACTGTAATAAAGCTGCTTCATATGAATGAAGAAACAGATTAAAAAATGGCGAACTGTGTTCATTTCCTGATCATTCAAAAAGTTAATACTTTGCATAACTCCGTCTTTATTATTGCAACGCATTAGGTTAGGGTATAAACATTTCAGATAACATTTTTTGTGGATATTTTATTAGGAAAATTTTATGTTGAAACCTTTCACAAAAAGAAAGATTTTCACAACGGTTTACTGAAATGTTAACTACGAGTACGGCGATTATTGTAGATAACAGTTAGACAATACTAGTGATCGTAATCATGGGTAACAAGGGTAACTTCTAGAGATCGAAGTGTTCATGGTCTCTTTAAAGACATTTACAGATCTGGCATATCGAACTACTAGCATTAAACGACCAGATCAGGCTTATGTCAGCGTGACAGAAAAAAATAAACAAACCTTTTGCAGTCTACCGATGTAACACAAACAAGATCGACTCGATGAAGTTTAATGGAAGTCTTCACCAGATTATCCCAGAAAAATAATCTGGTGTCGGGGGAATGATAATGCAAATTAAAAATCTTGTCATAGACATGATCCAGCGTGTGGCTAAATATTTACAAAAACAATAAGGGATCCGAAAACTTAACTTAAAAAAGGGACAAGGTTATTTATGAAAACAAATTGCAGCAATGTAGAACTGATGACAACGCTGGCTTCCGCGGAAATACAAGAAGGAAAGAAATCTTGTTACAAAATACTGTTACTAATATGTCTTGTGAGCTAATCAGTGGGGCGGTAATCTAGTATAATTAGAGAAGAGGGGCGCATGTAACTTTTTCTATATCTTTGTAAAGAAAGAAAAGAAGAGCATGATGAGAGAAGAGAAATGCCTTAAGCCTTTGAGTCTGACTTTCAGATATAATGCTGTCCTTTTTGTCAAGTATGCTTCGTTTGCTAGATTACTTCATTTTATCAAACAAATTCAAAGATTAAAGGAACCACCGAACCTACTTGCCCCACATCATTCTTAGATTGGCGTCTAAAAAATTAAGACATAAGTATAAAAACGTATGCTGACATGAAACGTGCTTATTGTCAATTAAAGAAGAGTCCCCTCCCAAAGGACACTCGTTGCGTTATCAAGTTATAAAAGGAAAGCATAACACCGCAAGCGCAAAAAATAACAGAACCTCGAATGTTAGGATGTCATGCTGTATGCTTCAGACAATAGAAAGACAGTAATAGGAAAACCGGACAGATGCCTTGCGGTATTTTTAAAATTTGCATTTAAATGTTTTTACAATGGACAAAATAAACACAAGATTCAGATCAACTCTGGATATTGTTCTGAACGTCTGAGGTCCATACATTAAGTCGTTAAAATTATGACACGTTCAAATTTCGGTATTTAAAAGATATGATAGTTAATTGTTTTAATTAGTGTTTGACTGGTCTGCTGTACTGAGATGATCACCTCAATATCCCTATTGTGTCTCACAACTATGTTGTGTTCTATGGTCATTACCGGATCCTAAGATCGCAATGGAAGAGGGAGGTTTGGCGCCATAAAACCTGGTTTAACCCACCATTTCGTTTGAAATGCCTGTACCAAGTCAGGACCATTGCGATCCACCAGTTCTCCGGTATGACTGATTCGTTTTTGTCATTTTCTCTGGACTATGAGATTGATCATTCAAGTTCGGTAGTTTTGTTATTACCTTTATATAGTAACAACAAACGTTCAACAATGAGCACGGGACAGTTCTATACTTACTATCTATATTTGCAACATTAAATAAACAGAATTGTAACATTTCTTGTATTTTCTGCTACTAACAAAATAGTTCAGTACTTTAAACACTAAATTAGACAGTTTTCTTTTAATTTTAATGCAGTCTTCTACCTGAATAAAGTCACCGGAGCTCAAAAGGTCATAGAACTAGGTAAATGACGTAGAAATAATTAGTAATGGACATGGTCTGAATCTTCTCTATTACCCATCATGTATTGAATGACCTCAAATAAATAAAGCGTATCTTTTCGTAGTTTATTAACAAATGTACTTTGCCAATTGGAGAACCGCGAGCAGCGCCTACTTGCCTCGTTGAAGGCTGCTGGCGGTTGTCCATTTTTTGCCGCTTGATTGTGGGCTGTGTCGCGTACACTTATTCCACATCTCATTATTTTCTATTAAACAATTATATTTTATCTAAATGTACATTCTGAACCAAAACATAAGGACTGACATCACCTACATTTACTTTTATAGAAATTGAATCAGGTCAAAACGACGAAATATTTATGTAGAAATTCGTATTGAACATGAAATATTATGTTGAATTTAAAAGAATAATACAAGGTGCCATGTGATCATGTAAATATTACAAATATGTGATTAACAATGGTATAATTAATTGTAGTTTATTGTCAGATTTATAATAAAAGCAACACATTTCTTCAAAATCTTTTGTAAAGCAGTGGTGGGCCATCTATATATCTGTGGCTCGCAGAAGGTAACCCTCCCAAAATTTGTGGGTTGAGAAGTTTAAGTTACATTACAGAATTGCTATGGTTGATTTTAGTTATGAAAACAGGCTATTCTTTATCTTTTCTTTGTACCATGGCAACAGGCTGTCCTTGTGATGTATGAGTTACCATAACAACTGGCTGTTCTTGCGTGGCTTGATTTTCTCTTATCTGTGTTTGAGGCTGTAATGACATCATGTTTGGTTGGGTTTCTCCCAAATAAAAACACATTATCATGACATCAACATTATAAATGCAGTGTCTATTATCATTAAGAATTGTTTAAAATCTGAATCACAAGATTCATTTTCCATTTTTTTTAGTTTGTTTTTCAGTTTTTGTTTATGGATTTTCACACCATTTTATTCTTGAGGACAAATGTTTAATACTACACAATAATCTACCCAAGAGCTAGAACATTGGCAGCGCATCACTAATTTTGTCGTACATGTATAAATTTATTTTGTCATCTTTTACCGGATTTGACACGCTGAATTGGAAATTAGCAACACGACGGATGTGCTATAGCAGACAGGAAATGCTTACTCTTCTAGAGCATCTGAATTCGCGTTGTTGATTTCCGTTCGGTTGATTTTGTGTTTTGTGTTTCTTCGTGCTTTTCTTGTTCGTGTTTACCGGTTTTCTCGTTGCCCTTTCGGACATTTGACACTCGAATGACCCTTTGGTGCCTCTTTGCTTCTCCTAGCATAAATTGTAAACAAGTAGATGACGAACGATAGAGGAAAATCTTTGAATAATATCTATCTTTATCTGGTTTATTTATAGCTATCTCTAACGTTTTTACGTTTATGCTCCATCGGATTCCACAGAAACTGCAGAATGCAAGATGAGGAGCCGAGGATGGTGTAGTGGTTACAACTTCTATTCTGTTAGCTAGACGCTTACTCCGTAGATGTCCCAAATGATGTGAGTTCGATCCTCACCGAGGGCACTAAAAATATCAAAATCTTTTTGTCAGATGATTAACAGTGTTTAAATTACAGTAACATTGTTAGATTATATATAAGACATTCATATCTATTGTATATCAATATATTGATTTATATTTTAGTTTTTTTGGACCAACCTGTTGCTCATTCGAATCCCATGTAGTACAACAGCAAAAGAAGGCAGCAATTATTGCAGTAATCATGGAAAAAAAAACGATGATGCGGTAACGGTGAGTGCCACAGCTATAATACCGGTATAGTGTTCGTATAATCGATCTTCGGAAAACTGAAAATTAAAGCATTATTGGTAAACTGCAATTGCTTTTGATAATATTTCTCTATAAACTCGGCATCTGCATTCAAACATTGTGAACTCGTTTGAAGTTCAGAAGAGATGAACAAAGGATGGGTTGCGATAAGGCCCTAATTTGGAATATATTATCATGAAAAATGCTGTGTTGTTTGACATAGTGATGATGCCGTACAGGGATTAAAGATAGTTTTTTGATAAGATTTATTAGGCCATCAATAAAATCGCCTCATACGATTTAATTTAAAAGCTTTGAAAACGTTGGGTATAACTACAATTATCGCTAGGTACGACATCCAAAAGCCGGAAATAATTATCCCAGAAGCAGTGATAGTAGCTTCAATAATGCTGCACACCTTAAAGGCTATTTTCTGAAAAGAAATAGGAAAAAGAAAGCTTAAATATGTATTTATTCAAAAGAGATTTAAATAGATCTGTGGTTATTTAAAAGGAGAAGCTACATTACTTGTGTCAGACGTAACATGAAAATGAGACCATTAAAAACCTACATATAAAAGTAATAATAAAGCAGTTTTGGGAAAAAAATTTCAATGTAAAAATTATCACTTAACTGTTGCATATTCATAAAATTAAAGCTTTCGCGCTTTTATAAAGACGAAAATTTTAATAATGTGCGTGTACCAGCTAGAAATTTAGCTGATTTTTGAAGAAGTTTGATACCAATGGCCACTTATTAACTTTCGTGAACAACATTCCGATTTTTACCGAACATTTCAAAACAAACAAAAATTTATTTTGAAGTAAGGGCATGTAAAGCTCTGGGTTTAATGTAATTTCATATTTCTTCTTTATTTGACAAGTAAAACCTTTCCGCTATTAAGAAATACTGATAAAAAGTGTTAAACGTGTAAATAATAACAACACACACGCACCTGTTTTACATTCATCGTGCTATATATTAATCGGGCCCATTTAACTGAAAACTCGATTAATTCAATGACACGTCAAGATTCTCATTGGGGGGATTTCTAAACCACTTTCTCTTGTTATTGATATCTTTTTAAAGGGGAACAGAGTAAGGAAAAATTAAAACAGTTACAAAAACCAGAACATACCTTTTCAGACCACGTTTGTTTACATCAATTTCCTAAAGTATTTTTAGATGCCATCATGGGCTTGCGCGGGCACTTCCGAGTGAGTTCAAACTTGGGTCGTATGCATCTAGTTTGCATAATACAACTCGGGAAGCAAATGATTGTTAAAGACAATATTTTGTTAAATTCTGCAAAACTACACTACTTAATGGACTTTTTGTAGCTTTAATAAGAGTTTATATTAACAATTTATATTTTTAAAGCTTAAAAAGACTGTTAAAAATTTTATGATTTTTTGATTTATTATTACTTTAAGGTTTGAGTCACATCCAAAAACCATAAAATTAGTTTTATGAGAGTCCGTTTCATCCCGAATCTGACGAATTTCAATATATATTTGTTAAGGCAAAAGCATTGTGATTTTCTGCAATCATGAAACACGCCAAATTTGTAAGAAAGTAGCATTCATGACGTAACGTTATAACGCCGATTAATGTGGTATCAAAAGCTATCAATTTTTAGTTAAATATCAAAAACGCCATCTTGCTTTACATATCAATTCGTTGCAACAATAAAATGAAGTCAATACATACAAATGGTCGAAAATACACGTGGGTTTTGTTGCGTACACTTATTTACATCTTCTGTATTATAAAAACAAAAACCCAATCCTGTTTTTTAAATTTGAGGTTGATCACTCCGTTGCATGGTCATACAGTGTTTACATTCTAGAACCAGTTGTTTGATACTCGTTTGCCTTTTTTACCTATATGGTTTCAAATCTACAGCTGTCATTCTCATGATTCTGTCCATCAGTCAATCAGGATTTAACATTTTTAATCTGTTATATATTTTTGTGGCCCGATAAAAAAGGAAAAGAAATGAAAGTGCATGATTTGAAATACAAATGACAACAAAGTTCCAGACAATAAATTTTGCTACGCCTGACGCGCGTTTCGTCTATTCAAGACTCATCAGAGGCGCTCTACCAAAAATATTGAAAATGCCAAACACTGTATGAATATGAAGAGCATAGAACAGTAAAAACCAAAAATACCAAACTGGGGAACCAAATTATTACTTAGATAATAATACTTAAATGCTGAGCAAATCAGCACTTATTTGAATAATTTTTGTGAGGAAACCCTGAGTTGGTTTCGTGTACCAGTGTTCAAAAATGAATGTTTCAAAGAACACAACAAAAGAAAATTAAACGTACGAAACTGCGCCAATTTTTATTTAGATCCAAACAGCACCAAAATGGTAAAGATCCGGTTACAATAGCCTAAAACATAAAAAAATAGTCTTTTGGTCAACGTTGTATTGAACTACTTATAAAAAAATCTAATATTGTTCTGTATTATTCTAGTGATTTCTATGCGAAGCTATATACAATTTATGAAAATGTGTCAAAAGTCTCAAAAGCTGACACTCTAACATCCTTCATTGAAGATTTCATGTTTATATGTATATAGAATGTAATTTTATTTGCTGTACTCCGAAAAATTACGCGGAAAATAGTAAAAAAAAACACCCGACTTTTTGGTGCACTTTTAAATTAAAAAAATCATATTTAAATTCAAATCGAGATTTACTTTTATTTTGTCTTATGAAAAAAAAAAATTATTCTAATAGGCTGTTTAAAGACTTAACAAATATTTAAGCATGTTGAAATTTGTAGAAACGACAGTGTTATATAGTCGAAACAAAGATGAATAACTCTCAAAGAGAAAAGGCTTTTTCATATTTTATCATTAAATACTTTTAACGCACGACACGACGGACGACAGACGGATTGACGACGGACGCCAAGTGATGCCCATAGCTCACATGACCCTTCATGTTTCGCATGCCGGGACCATCAGAAACAATAGTTTTTTCTTACTTTATTTTCAAAAGGTGGTTATAGAACTTAAACATTGCAAATATGTGCAATAAAAATAATCAAAGTAACTCAACCGGAAAATCAAGGTAAAGGTCAAAAGATGGGGATGCAATTGTGCTAGGCTACTACTGGGGCATATGAATACCAAGTTTCAAAAACCAAGGACTTAAAGTTCTTTAGATATGAAAGTGCTCGCAAAACCTTACTATTGCTAGTAAATGTATTGAAAATTGTCAAAATCACTCAACCAGAAATCAAGGTAAAAAAATCAAAAGATGGGAATGCATTTGTGCTAAGCTACTACTAGGGCATATGGATGCCAATTTTTATCAACCTAGGACTTATAGTTCTTGAGATATGGAGGTGCTCGCAAAACCTTACCATTGCCACTATATATATTGAAAATTGTTAAACTCACTAATCCGGAAAATCAAGATCAAGGTCAAAAGATGGGGATGCAACTGTGCTAAACCCTATTGGGGCATGTGCATACCAATTTTCATCAACCTAGGAACTTTAGTTCTTGGAATATGGAGGTGCTCGCAAAATCTTACCATTGCTAGTATCTGTATTGAAAATTGCCAGAGTCACTCCACTGGAAAATCAAGGTCAAGGTCAAAGGATTGAGTGCAACTGTGCTAAGCTACTACTGGGGCATATGCATACAAAGTATCATTAACCTAGGACATATAGTTCTTGAGATATGGAGGTGCTCATAATACCTTACCCCCAAAATTAACGCCACCGCCGCCGCCGCCGCCGCTGCCGGTAAAGAAACACACATGTCCCACTCTGCTTCGCAGGCGAGACAAAAAACACAAAATCAACCGAACGATATCCGGAAAGTGTTCCGAAAGAGTAAGCAGATACAGCTTGGTAGAGCATACCCGTCAAACTGACAATCGTCATTTCAGTGTGTTAAATCATGTAAATGATAATAAAACAAAAACCTAATACAAACCAACATCTGCACTCATTTGACAAATAAAAAGTCCATATCGAAGCATCGTTTAATTTCCACCCACAAGACGTCTTTCAATTTCGAATTCGCTGATAGACTTTGTCTCTGGTTAATCTTTATATACAAAATGTTATTCGACCACATTGTGCACTTGTCATTTATCTTCATAGCAATTATATAAATCGATATTACTGTAAACCAGGACATTTTCGCGCCAATTTTATTTTTGCAATTTTCCCATTAACCTTTCTAGCTCAAAGATTAAACCGGGTGTATCTGTAGATTTGTCTTTTAATGCAATGAATGGGCAATACCATTTCAGCTCGAATTTAGAAAATCGCGAACAAAAATTCAATCATCTAATCGCCTAACAGGACGCCACGAAAATTTCCCGGGTTACAGTATATTATTTTTTTTAACTGAAAGCAAATGATAAAAAAAAACTTTTAAAATATAAAATCCTATCTTTTGGGCCTGCTCAAATTAACTTAAAGTGACTGATTTAATTAATGTAAGTAGTAAATTAAATTTATGCTGACGTCACACTGTCCCGATTTTGACATACGATGGACACAAGAATGTAAAAATTTCAACTTTGCGCGTAGATAATCCCGAACTTGCTAAAAATCTTAATCAAAACCAAAGGGTGTACGATTAGAACCGATGGTTAAGCTTGACATATTTTGGTTATATTATTCGAGGGGTTTATTTTTATATGCTAAGTAAAGCATTTTCATTATTTTTGGTAGAGCGCCACCGAACAGTATTTGTTCGACGATACGTGCATCAGGCGTCACAAACTTTGTTGCATATATTTTGTTTTTAATTTAGATTTTTAACCGTTATGGTTAGCGCTGCTGATTTACTTAAACTATGTTTGACAGAAAAGTATATCTTACCATCACAGAAAGACACAGGCTTACGCCATGAAAGATATAGGCAAAATCATCCATTGTCTCAGCACCAACCACCATTCCAGCTATACACATTATAGCAGTTAACATGGCTAAAACACCGAGTGAGACTTGTATTCCGCCTATTACTACAAACTTTCTCACAGGAAGTACTTTTCTATTGAGATTCAGGGTTTGGAGTGGTAAATGTTGTTGTACGTTAGAGACAGGTTCATTTTGCGTAGCTGCTGTGGGATTAGACGGCATCATTTACCTGAAATAAATAAAAGGAAACATGTATTGCTTCTTAAAGCGAAAGGTTACTCTTCATAGTATGCAAAAAACATTGCTTAAACTTATTCGATATGCCAAGGCTCGTACAAATTTTTAATTTTATTTGATACGACACCGCTGTTTCTGTGACCGACAATTAGACCAGGGATACAAGAAAAAATCAGTCTTATACAATCTCTGAACAGCTCTTCTTCCGTAATCAACCACTTACTGTAAAATTCAACATTTTGTTTAAAGATATAGTTAGTGGTTGTTTTAATTAATGATTGGCTGATTGTTGGAAGATTCCTTCATTATATACATAGTCAGTAATTTAAGAAACCACCCTATCTCTTGCCTCAGGCCATTCTATGGTTTTAATCTCGTGTTAGACCCGGCTGTCACATTATTACAAAAAAAAAACGATAAAAAGACGGCTTTAAGTTTTAATAAATAGTTTTCTTAACGTTGAAAGTAACATACCTATTTCAGCTGCATGCGGTATTATAACTTATTCGATATTTTAGGGCCTGTACAATATTTCAGATTAATTGATACGACACCATTGTCTCCTTGGCAAAGGATATAAGAGAGTATGTCGCATACAATCCCTATGAAAAGTATCAGTCATTCGACGTAAAACTTCAAAATCATAAAGAGGTGATTGTTTTGATAAGTGTTTGGCAAGTTGTTCCGAGATGACCATCTCATTATACATTTACCTATTATGTCTTCACAACCGTGTTGTGTTTTGGGTTACAACCGGACCTGAATAAAGCAGTGAAAGAGGGAGGTTTCGTACACCTTATATAGTGGTTTAAAACACTGTTGCATTTGAAATAAGTCAGGATCATATCATTGTTATCTTTGATAATTATGGCATGTGTTTCATGTTTTGTTCTTTCTCTTGGACCTTTAGATTAATCTTTTAAGTTCTGTAATTGCTTAACTTTATTCACAACTTATTCGATTTGGCAGACCTTGCACGTATTTTCAGAACTTACACAACTGTCTTCATGACCGACTTTCAAACCACAGTTATGGGAAATTACGTCTTGAGTGAACTCAAAATAAATTCCTCCTACGCTATCAGCCACTAGTGGAAAACTGCAAAATTATATTAGACGAAATGGTTAGTGATTCTTATTATAAGTGTTTGGTTGTTTTTTGTGTGTACTTAGATGACCACTTCAATTCTATTTTGTCTCACAATCGTGTTTTGTTTAAGGATACTACCGGACATAAAATCGCAATTGAATAGGTAGATTAAGTGTCATCATCTTGGTTTATACCATAACTTTTCAAACGCCTGTACCAAATCAGGACCATTGCGATCTTTAATTTCTCCGGAACGCCTTCCTTGTTTTTACTTCTCTCTTAGATTTTTGAGATTGATCTTTTTGTTCTGAATTTTGCAATTACCTTTATTTTTAATGACTAAATTAGTTTTTGTTTCAATTTTTTATTACAATTAGAACAAAAATACTTTCGTTTCCTTTTTATGGAAATAAAATAAAAAAAAAAAATCGGTTTTATTTTGAAGTTTTGATAAATTCTTCTTTTGAATATTCATCTTTATTATGCGATACCACATGCTCCTCTTTGTACATTGGCTTATTCGTGGAGCTGAAGGGTCAAGTATTCCTGAATGTATCGTCCTTCTGGTACATTGGCTTTTTCATGGAGATAAATGACAAAGTATTAATGAATTATCGTCTTTCATTGAGTGTGGTTATCAATCCTTGCTTTAGCGGTAACAATTGCCCTTGTGCAGCACAATTCGTCCTGGTTATGATTTTCGATGATACTTCTCTTGCCTTTAAGGACTCTGTTAAAATTTACACAGTTAATCTTTGCAGAAACAGATACATGAAAGGATAACTCGAGCTAAGCTTCCATCCAGGACAAACTCTTCGTTGGATTGTAAAACACTCTCTACTCCCTTTAATACTTGTCCCGTAGTTAGGTCTTTGAGTTGTAGTATAGGAAGACAATCGGGAAGTCAAGGGAGTTGGTTTAAATTGACAGTTAAACGACGGCCTGTGCTTTAATTTTCGCTAAGAACGAAGGAAAGAAACAGATCGTTACCTACAGAGATGATAGCCACCACGAAAGAACTGAATAAACATTTTCGGCTGTTACTGGCACGGTTGTTCCGGATTTTACTCAAGAGCTGCCACCAATGCCGTCAATAACATGACAAATGTACGATCTACATCAACAGACCTTAGGGAAGAGGAAATACCTGCAGCAAGAGGGATATGCCTACTAGTATAGATAAAAATGGAAATGCTACTTTGTGAAAGAACTGGAAAATAATACGACAATTTACGACTGTCACATCCTTGCCTTAAAACCAAGTGATGCCTTTTACGGTGGACGAATACCTTATACATGTAAATAGAGTCAGGAGATATCAACTACTATGACGTCACATAACTGTACCCGTTTGTCAACAAGACCGGAAAAGTACCCAAAGGATGTCTCGTCATCATCACAGAAAACTTTAAGGACATCCACGAGTACCAAAGTTTGGTGAAATACTTCATCTCGAAATCAATCTCAAGGAAGACTTTTAACAAACCTATATGACGAACGTGATGACGTTTACTTTCCAATCGTCAAGTTTCCTTCTTTCCAATGTAGCACGTTCCGTCTGCTCCAGCTTATGGAGTTTTCGTATCAACTTGATTCGTTACTCCAGAGTGTGCGGTAATTACATCGATTTCCTCGACACAAAAATTTATATGACAAGGTTATGTTGCTCCTCGGTTGCTGTCTTCAATCATGAAATTTTACGGTAGACATCATGCTTTTATAGACAAATGTGGGATTTCCATCTCTAAAATGAATGCAGACGTTGTTTTGTGTTCCTTTATCCGATAAACACACTGAAATGGAAAATGAGCAGAGCGACGGGTGTGCTATAGTGGGAAGGAACTGCTTACTCTTCCGGAACGCATGAGTTCACGCTTGTTACGAGTTGAGTTCGGATTGTTGATTTCCGTTCGGTAGATTTTGTGTTTTTTGTTTCTTTGTGCTGTCCTTGTTCCTGTTAACGATTTTGTCGTTACCGTTTCGGACATTTGACACTCGAATGCCCCATTGGTGCCTCTTTGCCTCTTTAAAGACGTGAAAGCTAATTGGCATCTGATTTTATTCAACAGTTGACCTTTTCATATAATCCATCCAAATTTGTATCTTTATCACAAATTTTTATCCCTATTTCAACCCTTTTCATATATTACAAAGCAAGAAAAATGTACCTATTCCAGCAGGTCATCCATATAATCATTAATTGGAAATCCCCCCCCCTTACAACCGGGATTTTATTTACAAATGCTTTTAAAATTCTATTTTATTGATATGTACATTCTGGACAAAATGAGGACTGAAATTACCTACTACAGTGGTTTCATTATTATTCGTGAGGTATCAATTTGTTTTTTTCGTAAGTGGCTTTTACCCATGAAAATTGATGCTCCACGAAAAGGAAATTTAACATTGATCTGTATGCTGGAGTCTTCAAAACGAAGTTTCTAAGAATTCACGAACTGACCATTTTTCAACAAACCACAAAAATTGGTACCCACGAAAATAAATGAATCCATAGTATTCATTTTATAGAAATTGAATCCGGTCAAAAAGACGAAATACTTATATAGAAATTCATATTAAACATAAAATATTCTATTGAATTCAAGAAAACAATATAAAAAAAAATACAAGGGGACATGTGATCATGTAAAAACGCATAACATACTATGAAAATGTTCTCAACATAGTATACTAGTAAATCAATTATGTTTATTGTAATATTTATGATAAAAGTTACACATTTATTCAAAATTTTGTGTAAGGCGGTGGCGGATCATCTATATATCTCTGGTTCGGGTAAGACAAAGGTCTCGAGTTCGTGGGTTGCGAAGTTGAAGATACAATACCAAACTGCTGCGGTTGATTATTAGTTCTTTTAGTTATCAAAACAGACTGTTTGATATCTTTTCTTTTAATTGGGACAACAGACTGTCCTTGTGATGCAAGAGTTGATAATGCAACGGGCTGTTCTTGTGTGGCTTGATTTTCTCTTATCTGTGTTTGTGGCTGTAATGACATTATGTTTGGATGTGTTTCTCCCATATAAACAAAAACCTAGAAAAGACACAATAATATATATAAGCAGCGTCTTTTATCATAAAACATTGTCTGAAGTCTGATCACGAGATTCATTTTTTAGATTATTTTCAGTTTTTGTAATTGATTTTCACACCGTACTATTCTTGAGGACAAAAGATCAATACTGATCAATAATTTCTCTAACTGTTGTTCAATATTATTTAGTTCTCGCGAGATGAGACTATTTTGCATATCACACTCCGCACGATGTGATATTCAATTTCGAAAAAATTGATTGGCTGTCCGCGCAAGACACCACAGTTAGATACGCATCTCGTGGAAAGCGTTCTTACTGTTGTTTGAACACCTGTTGATCTCGCTTACACAAAAAGACGAACAAAATATATTAAAAAATGCTCAAAAACGTTTGTTTTTGTTGTATTGTTATAAAGTCTATTTTAAAGTAAAATTTATAACAAAAAGGTAGTTCTTTTTTATTTGACTATTTTTCACATGTTTGCTAAACAATATACATAGAGGATTATTTTCCTTTGAGTTATAATGCAAGAAGTAGTTTTTGGCCTATATTTTCACGTTAGACAGTTTAAGAAAAAGGTTTCACAACTACAAGTGATGAGATACGGATTTTTATCACACTCGTTAGATATTTGTCAAAGGAAACTCGCAAATGCTCGTTTCCTTATTTGACAAATATCTAGCTCGATGTGATCCCATCACTTGTACATGTGAAACCTGTATTTACCCCCTTTCATTTCCTTTCTTGGCAACGCATCACTAATATTAACATGAAAATCTATAGATAATAACAAAACTACGAAAGACCAGAAGTGCCATTAGTTCTTTCACATTTCTCGACTGGAACTACATCATACTATATCATAGTTCCAAGTAGACATTTCTCACTTCCAAGTTGACATTTCTCACTTCCAAGTTGGCATTTCTTACTTTCAAGTTGACATTTCTCACTTCCAAGTTTGCATTTCTTACATCCAAGTTGACATTTCTAACTTCCAAGTTGACATTTCTCACTTCCAAGTTGGCATTTCTTACTTCCAAGTTATAATTTCTCACTTCCAACTTGACATTTCTCACTTCCAAGTTGGTACTGAGAAATGCCAACTTTGAACTGAGAAATGTCAAGTTGGAACTGAGAAATGTCAACTTGGAACTTTGAAATGTCAACTTTGTACCAAATGTATGTTAAAGGCATATTGTCTACGAAAAATTATTTTTTTGTAAACCAAAAAATTGTCGTCAGACTATTCGTTTTGGTTATTTAGAAAGATACAAACGTTCAAAATACCACTAGGGTACCTTATTACTTCAAAAATTGAAAAATATATAATATTTGTAAAGCTTTACAAAAATTCATATTCATGAGATGTAGATGAGCTGTAAGCATGCGCACTATACATTCTTTGATTGAAAACTTCCATAGTTCTTGCTCGTGGTGCATAATCTGTTTCTCGAAATTTTAGCTCGGAAGAAAATTAAACAGGTTGGGATTAAACCCCCTGTAGAGCAATAATTACTGTGTAGATGGGATAAACCGTCTATACGGGTATAAATTTATCCACGTATACGAGGATATTTTTTTTATGTGAGGATTTTCGGGAATGGAACAAAAAGCGCATCTTGCACGCAAGTCAGGTAAGAACTTTTAAACTTTACCTTTCGTAATTTATTTATAAATTTATTTCAAACCATCAAATTATTTGCGCATTTAAGATTTAAAATGAGTGTGTCTTACCGGAAGTTAAATTGTCGATCTTATTATTAGTGTTTATTGTGATTCTGTGAAATAAAAGACAAAAGTGAAGCGACAGTTCGTTTTGTTTATTCTTTTCTCATCCATTGTTATTAATCCGGGTCATTAAATCAGATTGGCCAATGATCTTTTTTGTTTTAAAAATATCAGTGCATGAAAAAATGATGTATGGAGCACCACAGCGGACTATGACATCAAGGCAGGGGTTCCTCAGGTACAAACAGTTTGTACGATTAGCAGTGTGGCTAAACATTCGCACTATTCTTTTTTATTCAATTATATACTTTAACAATTATTTTCTAAAGGTGTATTTTAAATAAAAGATAATATGTATAAATGTTACTTTTTTTTACTGATCCAATTCCTCGACTATTTGACTGTACATGTACTTATTTTAAAAAAATCATAATAAATGTCCTGTCATTTCTTGCAATTTGAATAACATTTACTTTTTTTATTCAGACATGTTAACTTTCCCGTTTTCACTAGGAGACTCCGGGTTTATATATAACTTTATTCTCATAACCATACGTATAGAGACAAAATATTTACAATATATACAACAAACACAATCACACACAAATAATCTGGCATACATTCTACTAAACAGTAATAAAAATAACTACTAGTAATTGGGAGGACTTGCTTTTTTCTTTTTAACTAGCAGCAGTTTGATTAACTTTGATAGTCCTATCTCCCGCCTCCCGATTTATTCCTAAAATCTCCCGGTTACCGATTTTCCATAAAAAAATAAAACTGTCAAAAGAAAAATCACGAAAATCGTCATTTTGGTCTTCTTTGAGCAGTGTTACAATGAACAAATGCAATTAATTACTTGTTTATTAGGTAATTCCAGCTGTCACCCAAGCTAATTAACGAAGCCATATCAAGCTGCCAGTGTTAATTGTCAAATTTCTTTTGAAATGTTTGTACCAAGTCAGGACCATTGCGATCTTAAATTTCTCTGGTATGTCTTTGCCTTGTTTTGCTTTTGTTCTTGGATATATGAGATTGATCATCCCAGTTCGGTTACCTTTATTTGACATGGTATAATCCTTACTGGACAACTCATAGCGAGTTGTTTGACTCATGCCATTAGATAATGAAATAGAGTTTTCCTTTTAAAGAAACTTAAATTCTTTGAAATCAGCAATTTTTTAAAACATTTTAGTTTTTTTGCCATAAATTATTCAAAGAAATATATGACATTTGGATTAAAGGAATAATTTTGAAACCAAATACACCAATTATTGACTATTTCCGTTGACTTTGGTGCATTGATGTCATAGTCCGCTGTGGTGCTCCATACATCAATTTTTCATGCACTGATATTTTTAAAACAAAAAAGATCATTGGTCAATCTGATTTAATGACCCGGATTAATAACAATGGATGAGAAAAGAATAAACAAAACGAACTGTCGCTTCACTTTTGTCTTTTATTTCACAGAATCGCAATAAACATTAATAATAAGATCGACAATTTAACTTCCGGTAAGACACACTCATTTTAAATCTTAAATGCGCAAATAATTTGATGGTTTAAAATAAATTTATAAATAAATTACGAAAGGTAAAGTTTAAAAGTTCTTACCTGACTTGCGTGGAAGATGCGCTTTTTGTTCCATTCCCGAAAATCCTCACATAAAAAAAATATCCTCGTATACGTGGATAAATTTATACCCGTATAGACGGTTTATCCCATCTACACAGTAATTATTGCTCTACAGGGGGTTTAATCCCAACCTGTTAAAGCGGCATCCGAATATTAGAGCTACTTAATGAATAAAACTGACAATTATTGCCTGTATTAGGTTTTGAATGTGATTTGAAAGGTAAACACGAAAAATATTGGTATTTTTTCAACATATTAATGTATTCGGGGGACAAAACCCGAGATTCCGATTAGGGTCCGCGTTACAACTACTCAGTCTAAATCTGTGTCAATGTGACGTGATGCATGTAAATAAAATATCAATCAATATTGTCGAGATATTTTGATCAAAATAAACTACTTTTGAGGCAAAATTTGTAGCAAATTTGTTTTTCAATATTCATTTTATTGCATTTCGGTCTAATTGACACCTAAAAATTGGGGGGTAAAAAAAATAGTTTGCCGTAGACAATATGCCTTTAAATTGGAACTAAGAAAGTCAACTTGGAATATAGAAATATCAACTTGGAAGTGAGAAATGTTATCTTGAAACTGAGAAATGATAACCTGGAAGTGAGAAATGTCAACTTGGAACTATGGTATTTGTAGTTTCAATCGCAAAATGTGAAAGAAATTATGACACTATCGGTCTTTCGTTCTAAACACACATCTAAACAGGGATGACCAATCTATTATTTCCATGAATAAAAGACAAAAGATAACATAGACATTCCATAGACATTGAAGGTCGCAATAGGCCTGACTTTGTACAAGCATTTGAAAAAAAATGATGGATTTTATAGCAACGAACTTCTGTTTTCATTGCAATATGGGACCCAGGTGATACAAACACAGTTGTGAGACATCTTAGTGAGAGATGGTCACCTCCATTCAACAAAGATCCAAAAACGAAATAAACCACCATGAATCATATCGTTTGACATAATTTTGAATTTTTGATATCGAAAAAAAATCACGCATAAAAATTTTACCACATTTAGCAACGTGGACTTAAGTCGAAACGAGATTAAACTGAGGTGCTTCGGAAGAGCACGCAGTTTTATATTTGTCAATCGTATATCAATCGTAAAAAACAAACATATTTCAGTATTTGTACCTACCTGTTGCTCATTAGAACTCCAAGTCGTACAGCAACAAAAGCAGGCAGAAATAATTGCAGTGATCATGGAAAAGAACGATAATGCGGTAATGGTAATTGACACAGCTATGATATCAGTATAATCTTCGTAGAATATGTCTTCGGCGTACTGAAAAGAAATAAAAAACATTATTGGTTAAACTACAATTGCTTAAGAATGTATTCATCTATATCGCCGCAGCTGATTAAACGCTGCTTAAAGAAAAGAATGAAAAACGCAGGTATTTTTACAAATTCTTATAGCTGGTAGTCGATTTTACTAAGACTTACTTTGTCATCTAAGAAAAAGAAAACAAATTACAGAAGATCAAATAATCGACACGCTAAACTATCTTATATACAACATATTCGTTCCGTTTGGCTTAAGAGTTTTTTTTTAGCAAACAAAAGGAATTCCAATGGGCACTTTTAGTGCACATTAGCTTGTTTCTTCCTTCATATGAAGCATACTGCTCACATTCTCTCCTAGACAAAGACACATCGTAGTCTAGCTCTCTCTTTTAATCTAAATAACCTATATAGCGTTGCACGGGCGTAAAACACCAACTCAGTCACTAATCTCAACCTCTATTATATTGATGATGTCCTTTTACTGAACTATTCTTGATTTGGTGACTTTTTCAATCTCATATATCCTCAGGAACTTGAGATAAAAGACACAACGGATTCTAGAAAGTTTGTTTCATGCATGTATTAAGATCTACAACTCGAAATTGACTCTCAAGGGAAACTTTCAACAAACCTCTATAACAAACGTAATGACTTAAATGTCCCTTCTTGTGTTAAATCATTCCGTACGCTCCATCTTATTGAGTTTCCATATTGTTAATCCAGAGCTTACGGGCGGGAATAACAACGATTTCCTTGCCAGAGCCTCACGTTTAATACAGAAGTTGCTAACACATGGTGCTGTTGCTCCACGGTTGTTATTTTCACTATTTTACAGTAGACACCGTGCACTCGTAGACAATTATAGAAATTCTATCTCTCTACTTAGGGACCGACCATTTAACTTGAAAAGGGGGGGGTGGCTTGGTTTTTCCTAAAAAATATTCTGAATATTATTTTATAATGAAAAAAAAAAAATTTTGGCAGTAGTGGGTAAGAAAAAAAATATTCTGAAGAAGGATTCCTGCTATATAAAATAATTCTGTCGCGACGCCTTCGAAAACTAAATATTTTGTCCGTGCTCTGCGCGGAAAAAAATTTCTGATCAAAACAAAAAAAAAACCAAGCCCCCCCTTCAAGTTAAATGGTCCGTCCCTTACTATCGCGTAGAAGATTTCTGTTTACTTGTTTTTGTGTTGTTCTCTTTTGTGTTTACGTCTATTGTGTTTTTAGTGTGTGCTGTTTTTGTTTGTGTTAACAGGTTTTGTCGTTGGTAAAAATAAAAAAAAAAAAAAAAAAAAAAAAAAATAAAAAACAAGCAAACAAACACACACAAAAACACATTATGGAAAATTAAAAAAATATTTATTTAAAGGACAGATATGTGGAGTTTCGTTTAAATATCTTATTCAAACGATTTCAAATTTTGTTTTGTTGCCAAGTTTGTACTTTGTAAGGTATGGTACAGTTTGAGATGAAACTTATAAGGGTAAGTTACCTGTTAGTGCTATCATTATTTATTGTCTTCCCTTCAAAATGTACCACAATATATATGGGCAACTATTTGAACCACAAACATTTTTCTACACAATGTGTTCACAAGTAAGGATATATAGCCCCTATCGTTCATATTAAGTTATTGTTAATAATATGATATTTTGAAATCATTCACACCGGGTGGGAAACTCGCCTGAAAGAGTTAACAAATTTAAGCAAGACTTTACGGCAAGAAAAATGGAAAAGGGAAGAAAAGGGAAAACAAGCTTTGATTTTACATGTATTTTATATCAATTTTATATTCTAGATTAAAATTTTCGTATCGAATAAAGGTAATAACAAAACTACCGAACTTGAATGATCAATCTCATAGTCCAGAGAAAATGACAAAAACGAATCAGTCATACCGGAGAACTGGTGGATCGCAATGGTCCTGACTTGGTACAGGCATTTCAAACGAAATGGTGGGTTAAACCAGGTTTTATGGCGCCAAACCTCCCTCTTCCATTGCGACCTTAGGATCCGGTAATGACCATATAACACAACTTAGTTGTGAGACACAAAACCCTTCTTATATTAAGTTTACGCTAACTCCACTATCTAGGGATGATTTGTCTGCTACACTTGTTATTTCAGGGTAACTTATGTTTTACGTTTTGGTGAGTTTTTGTCACTTTACTTATAACATTTTATAAAACAAAACATGTTCGTTATTGCGTGTCAGTCTATTAACCCGAACTAATCATAATATCAAAGCTATAAGAAAGTTCAAGGCGATAAATTTTGATCGCCTGGCGCGAAAATTGTGTTGTGCACTCTACCTAATTAATTGAAATAGCCAAACACAAAATGAATATAAGATTATAAGACAATAAAACCAAAATATGCCAAACTGAACCCAAATATGAGTGTGATCAATTGAAAAAATTGAAATTTACACGGACTATTTCATAGCTTTGATATACCGTATTGTTCGACATAGTGATGATGTCGTCATGGGGTAACAAGGGGATTGAAATGTGAGCCGCCTTAATTTATGTAGGTCAATAAAGAAATCGCCCCACATTTTTTACGTTTAAAACTTTGAAAACGTGGAGTATAATTACAATTATTCCTATGTACAACATCCAACAGGCGGAAATGATTCTCCCAGGAGCGGTGATAGTAGCTTCAATAATGCTGCACACCAGAAAAGCTATTTTCTGAAAAGAAATGATAAACAGAAATTTATTTAGAAAATAGAAAACAGTCGAAAAAAGATATATGGTTATTAAATAAAGGTAATAACAAAAAAAAACAAAAAAAAAACTAGGAGATCAATCCCATACATCCAAGAACAAAAGACAGACAAGGCTAGTACATACCATATAATTTGAGGATAATAATGATTCTGACTTAACTCCATATCTTTTTTTGTAAATAATTTGGTCAGGTATTTCAAAAGTGTTAGAGTGTGTGAATAGATGCCTTATATAATAAATAAAATGAGCAGTTGGCAACACTCGAAACGTATTTAAAAACAGTAATATAGGCTAAGACAGTGCATTATACATTATTAAAGACAACTGACATTAGTTTTTTGCACTCCTGAGGTTTAAAGTTGAAAAAAAACTTGCATATAAAATTAGAATTGTTCACACACACAAAATGTGTCGCCATTTTTTTTATTAAGATGCCAGGATCTATTTAACCCGTCGGACGTCCCAGAGCCACTTCCTACAGTAAAATAAAGCTGAAGCAGACGAAAAAGACATATGGACTTGTGTATCATGTAAGAAACAATTCAGTGGTGAATCAGACAAGCTACTACAATGTTAATACTGTGATGACTGCTACTGCATTGTCTGCCTCAACCTTCTCATGAGGAATATGCAGTATTGGTTAAAATGTGCGAAAAAAAAGTCATTGAAATCATCCTAACTGATCGGGAAATTGAGGCCAGGTGTACCGAATTTACGAAAGTTATGGAAAATCGTGTTAAAGCACTGGAGACAACGTGGCTTTCAAGATAACAGCGGAACAAGACAAAGGTATTATTAAAAAGACACTCAAAGAATCCAAACCCAAAGAAAGCGAAAACCTTAATAAGTTTAGGGAAACCATGTCTAAACAAGTGAGTGACTTTCGTCGCTTTATACAAGAAACTTGCTCACTTCCCGTTGCATATTTAATAAATCAATGTAAAGTCGGTGTTATTTAATTTCGTTTAACATATCTTATATCATATTTTTTTTAAAAAGTGACTTAAATATACTGTTTAATGCCCCTACTTACTATTTAACATCCCGAATCAAATTTTATTTTACTTGACTGAAGAGCGTTTTTCAATTGTCTCGTTCTGACTGTACTAAGTAATCATTGCCAAAAGCTTTAGAATTGAATTTGACGAGTCTAAGTACACTTCTAGTCTTCTAGTCCGTTTCGTGACGAATCCAAACAAGTTCTATATTTTGTTACGGTCAATGTATTGTGTTTTTTTGCAACGATGAAACACCTTTTCAAATGAACTGGCCTAATTGAAAAGTCAATAACCAAAGTAAGGCAAACGCTGCCTGCTGCTTGCCATTGCAGATTATTTAATTGTCGCTTATATATGTAGGTTTATTCAAAATCTCACTATTTTCTACATGAATTCTACGTACATGTAAAATGAAGTAAAAAGACCTTTAATCGCAGCTAGCGAATGGGTTTTAAGAACTTTTATCAGGAAAAGTTGTCATTTAAAGTCTTTATCTAAGGCCGTTTTCATTTGACCTACTCGGGTGAACCCTAGTAGAGTATTTTTTCTACTAATAGCTAGGTATAGTCATGCGCACTACATTTGTCAACTGAACAAGTCATTATAACAGTGTACTCTAGTATGGAGTTAACTATTACTTCAATGCTATAACAATAAAACTTCAATACTTTTAATACTTCAAAGCTATAAATTATCTGTTTAAATTTCTAGAGTGTCAAATCCTAATGGTTCTTCCTACCCCAGACATAGGTTGGTCTTAGTCATAATTTGGTTTCTCGTTCGACATTTTTGGGTTTTATTCTTTGCTCTTCATATTCATATAGTATTTGGTATTTTTAACCTTTGGTATAGTGCCTCTGATGAGTCTTGAATAGACGAAACGCGCGTCAGGCGTTGCAAAATTTATTGTCTGAAACTTTGTTGTAATTTATATTTTTGAATAATAAAATACAAAATATTATTTGCTAAATTAATCTTATGTCAGCTAAACATAAAAAAATGTTTTATTAAAAATTCAGTCACATTTTCACAGGTAAACACTACTCTTGACGCCATGAACTCTTACAATCATGCTTTGATCAGTGTTAAACTCGAGTAGGTGTTTAAGGTCATTGAAGATTTATAGGTTCTTACAAAAGTTCTTTGAAAAGACCGGCTGATCTTTCACGAGTGGTAGAATTTTTCAGTCTTTTTGCGAGTGGAGCGCAGCGGAACGAGCCAAAAGACCCCAAAAATCCTATCACGAGTGAAAGATTATTGCCAGTTTTTCAAGAACTCGTCTAAGTAACTATTTCTTCCTTAAAAATTAAATTTTATATTCTGAAACCTCATGTGGCTTCTAAAAACCGAAGGTTTAAAAGACATTGCATTTCATTGGTCGACATCATCGATCAATATCAGTACCGGCGATAATTATTGGTTAATTGACCAGCGTGAGATCGCTGCACGTGCTCGCATCTCAACCTGGTCATTTCACGCTGAAAAGAGTCATTTACGGAAGAATACCCGAGTTCGAACTCTAGTCGTTAATTTATAACATTCGTTAATTCTTGTTAACTAGAGTAGGTCAACTGAAAACAACTTACGTATTCGTTTCAATAAAAAAAGGAAAAAATACAAGAAGAAAAAACCTACGAAACTGTGCCATTTTTTATTCAGATCCATACAGCAACACAATGGTAAAGAACCAGTTACAATAGCCTAAAATATAAAAAAAATAACGTTTTATTGTGCTAGTAATTAAGAATTAATATATATTATTCTGTATTATTGTATTGAATTTTATGTGATAAATGGTAATATCTTTTTTGTTTTAAAACTTATCTTACGTCAGGGCATCCCTGGTTTATCTTTAATAGACGAAATATGATTCAAACAGAGCAAAAACTGATTTTCCTTCAAGGAAACACATGGCAAGATGAAATATTTCTATTTTTCTATTTTCTTAAAGTGGAAGATAAGAAGATAAGAACACTTTTAAACGAGTAAGAAAATTCATTTCAAATCAGTCTTTATGTTCGCGTCGTGATCTCATAGATTAATTTAAGTCGTAAATTGAATCTAAATTTGGCATATTATGATTGTATTATTCTATCGTCTTTTTATTCATATAGTATGAGGCATATTAGATCGTTTTGATAGAGTGCTACCGATAAGTTTTTTTGAAAGACAAAATGAAAGCTATCCCTCTCTGGTATCATTCGAGCTAATTCTTTTACAGGTAAATAACAGGTAAATTTCGATTTCACAGGTAATTATGGCAAACATTTTGAATAGTATTATTTGGTACATAAAGTTAAGCACCCCTTAACTGAGAGTTTTGGTTTTCAATGATTTAAAATAAAGATTTTTAATTTTCATGGTTTTGGTCAGTTGAAATTCTTCAATATTTAATTGAAAGGGTGTGCGTTATCGCAAAAGAACCCATGTTCGCCTTGAATAGCGACAAATATTATTTTCAATAAACTAGACGCTAAACTGACAGTATGAAACCAAGGGTTAACGCAGTCATTCGCGCAAAAGTTGGATATACTCGAAATTGATTCCTTGTCGATACGGAATATTTTATTTGATAATTATACATTTTCAAGTGAGAGTTGACAATTAAATAACAGCTTGGGGTATCAGGTGACAATACTTTTTGAAAACCATGTTTTACAATAGCTATCTTGTTAGCCATGTCAAGTTATGTAAATAAAATGTCTATGTTTGTTACAAGCATGTAAAGTTGTGCTCAACAATGCATATTTTAGTTTGCAATACAAGTTTACAAAGACTTACAGTTTAACTGTTTTTGTAAGAGGTTTAAAAATGTATGTCTTTAAAAAAACATGGGAATGCTTAACTTTTTTTCCCATGGTGTTAGTAGTAAAGAATGAAAGAAATCAAGGTATTGACACAGCTAATCGAATGTTTTGGCTGTGTTTTCCGCAAGCACTACAAATGATTAAATTTATATTTTTATTTATTATATTTTTGTTTTTTTTTTAAGAATTCATTTGTACGTTCTGTAAAAATCGAGCTGCTGCAAAATAGAAGTACAAGTCCTCTTCTCACTTATTTCTGTATACATTTCCACCTTTATTAACCTGTTTTTTGCACGGAAAAATGATTCGCTCAATTGAAATACAATGATTCACTCAAATGGAAACATGATTCATTTTCAAATTCTCTCAAAATTCGCTCAATTAAATGCGCCATTGTGTTCTTTCTAAAATCGAGGTTAAGCATTCGTATTGAAAGTAATTTTGATAACAAACAAACGACGAAAGCTATATATCTCACCATCACAGAGAGGCATACGCTTACACCGTTACAGACATCAGCAACAAAACCAAATGACATTCCGCCAACCACAATGCCAGCCAAAGACATAATAGCAGTTAAAATACCGAGTACAACTTGAATTCCGCCTATTATTACGAACTTTCTGACAGGAAGCACTTTTCTATTGGGATTCAGTATTTGGAGTGGTAAATTTTGTCGTGCGTTAGCGGACAGTTCATTTTGCGTGGCTGATGTCGGATTAGACTGCATGATTTACCTGAAAGACAAAGGGAAAATGTGATACATCTTAATATCAAAGGTGTGTATGAAAGACCAGAAATCCCACAAAAAAAACGTCAACAAATATATTTAACTGCTCTTAGATGGTTCCTATACTTCCCCTCTGTAATTTAGTTTTTTTTAATTTTCCTTTTCTGTTGCTGATGAGAGGTTACTCTTCAAAGAATGCAAAATGTATAACGAAATCATTATATTCGTACAAAACTATATTACGGAGTCGTTGTATAAAAATTAACTATGGACTACACATTGCCAATCATAATTATTTCATGTCACTACAAACTACCAAAAGTCTGAATGGTATAGTATTTGTACTTAACCGTACTTAAATGTACTCGACAATTCCGAAAAAGTCTGAAATGTGCTAAACTGTACTCGACCAAAGTCTGATTTTTTGTAAAAAGTCTGAACATGTACTTAATAATTTGAATTAGTCTGAAAAGAACTTAATTATACTCAAACTCAATTAAATTTAATTATCAGATAGATATGGAAGAAAATGTAAATTCTTAAATGTACTCGACTAAGTCTGAATTGTACTTAACCTTACTAAAACATTCTCGACCCAATTAAATCTTTAATTAACACATTCCTGTAAAATTAGATAAAATCTGTAATATTTGATAGACTTAATTGAGTTTTAATTAGTTAAGTACGTTTTAGAAAAGGTCAAGTACATTTCAGACTTATTCTTTCGTTTTTAATATTAGTCAAGTACAATTTAGACTAGGTCAAGAACACTTTAGACTGACAATAATAAATTTGAAATCAACAAGTACAATTTAGTCTTTTTAAGACTTTTCAGACTTTGGTCGAGTACAGTTAAGCACATATCAGACTTTTTCAGAATGGTCGAGTACATTTCAGTATGATTTAGTACAAAAACTATACCATTCAGACTTTTGGTAGTTTGTAGTACGTCCTCTGTAAATATTTAATTAAAGAAGTAACGTGCAAAGTTACAATTTTTTTACCTAAACTTCACTAAAATCCATACAAAAAAAGCATATAGCTGAATCTTTATCATGTTCAGCTTCGGAGCTGTCCATTCAATTCACTATGATCTTGTCTGTAGCTAATGAATGTCAACAAGCATACTGTGACACTAGTGGAATCAATAATATGTGGATTTGAAAGAACTCAAAATGTTTGTTGGATAATTTTGATTCCCAGTCATTTTCTTGGGTTCATTATTTGAAACTTTTCGACAACTCGTCGTTTGGCAGATGGATTCCTTCAATATATCCTCCAGAGCTAGAGATTAAAAAAACCACTGAATCCACTTGCTTTACATCATTTTTGGATCTACATCTAGAATTTGACCCGGGTGGTCATCTCAGTACAAATATTTACGATAAAAGAGACGATTTTAATTTTAAAATTATTCATTATTTAGCCGATCGTTAATAAATATAAAATTATTCATTTTCCTAACCTGAAAAGTAACATACCAACGTCACCTGCATACGGTGTCTATATTTCAAAACTCATTCGATATGCCAGGGCTTGTAAACATTTTTCAGATTTTTTTATATGACACCACCTTCTCCGTAACCGACTATCAGACAAAGGTTATAAGACAATACTTCTCATACAATCTCTAAAATACTCTTTCTTCGTTATCAGTCACTGGTAGAAAAATTCCATATCATGTTAGACGAAATGATTTTGTCTTGCTTTTATTAGTGTTTGGCTGGTTGATGTACTGAAATGATCACCTTAGCATCCCTAATATGTCATCAAAAACCTGCTGTGTTTTGTGTAACTACCGGACCAATAGATCACAATGAAAGAGGGAGGTTTGGCACGCCTTAAAACCTGGTTTAATCCACCATTTCTTTGAAATGCCTGTACCAAATTTTCAATTTTTTTCGGTTTTGTCTCGTCTTATGGACATTTCAGATTGATTCTCCAAGTTCGGTAATTTTGTTTTTACCTTTATTTTAACTTTGTACACGACCTTGCCAAAGACCTTGCCTCACGAATTTCTTCCAGAGCTTGTTAAATCTCACGTTCACATATATTAATATATATATTAATATGTCTTCTCGCTGTCAACAGCACTTTGTGAAGTAAATGGATTCCTTCAATATACTCTGCAGAGTTAGAGATTTAAGAAACTCCTAAAATACCTTGCTCCACGTCATTGTTGGATTTGCATCTCGAAATGACCTGGGCGGTCACATCAGTACAAAGAAATAAGATAAAAGAGACGACATTAATTTTCAAATTGATAATTTTCCTAACGATGAAAGTTACATGCCTACTTCGCCTGCAAACGGTATCTATATTTATCAAATTCTATATGACAGACTATTCACGCATTTCAGATCCAACACCACTGTCTCTATGATCGACCTTTAGACCAAGGTTATCAGATCATACCTCTCATACTATAGCTACATTAATTCTTTCTTCGGTATCAGCCACTGGTGGAAAATTTAATAATTGTAAGACGAAATGGTAAGCGATTCTTTTGATTAGTGTTTGGCTGGTGGTACTGAAATGATCATCTTATTATCCCAATTATATATCTAACAATCATGTTGTGTTTTGTGCTAATACCAGACTCTAAGATCACCGAAGACCACCGAATCAAATTGCTTCACGTCTTTCTTGGATTTGCACCTCGAATTTGACCCAGGTGGTCATCTCAGTACAAAAATTTACGATAAACGAGACGATTTTAATTTTCAAATTATTAATTTTCCTAATCTACAGAGCAATATACCTACTTCCCCTGCATACGGTGTTTATATTTCACAACTTATTCGATATGCCAGAGCTTGCACACATTTCACAGATTTTTTGATCAGACACCGATTTCTTCGTGACCGACTTTTGGAGCAGGGCTATAAGAATATACGTCTCATACGATCACTATAATAATTCTTTCTTCGTTATCAGCCACTAGTAGAAGTTCAAAATTGAGCTAAAAGATATGATAGTTAATTGTTTTAATTAGTGTTTGACTGGTCTTTTGTACTGAGATAATCACCTCAATATCCCTATTGTGTCTCACAACTATGTTGTGTTCTATGGTCATTACCGGATCCTAAGATCGCAATAGAAGAGGGAGGTTTGGCGCCATAAAACCTGGTTTAACCCACCATTTCGTTTGAAATGCCTGTGCCAAGTCAGGACCATTGCGATCCACCAATTCTCCGGTATGACTGATTCGTTTTTGTCATTTTCTCTGGACTATGAGATTGATCATTCAAGTTCGGTAGTTTTGTTATTACCTTTATCACAATGGCCGTTTGGTGCCATCAAAACATTAACTCACCTTTTTTTTAAATGCTTATTAGTCAGGACATTGCAACCTTAAATTTATCCAGTATGTCTTTTTGGTAGTTTTGTGTCACATAATTAATTTTTATATACAAATTATACTTGAAGTATTGTAATATGCTAATAAATTATCTCATGATTTGTGAGATTACTTCTCCCTATTAAAGGTAAACGTGAATCGGGAAAACTTTCGCTTAATTTGCGATAACAAAATATGTGCAAAAAAATCCCTCACGCGAATACATTATTCTTCAAGTTAAGAATACAAATAAAATCAGTTAGTTAGTTGGTTATTTATTGCTTTTCTATAAAGCAGCGCACATGAAATGATGATGAAAAGACTAATTGGGGAAGAAAGGTTGACTGCCACTAAGAAGTTAGGACTGTTAGATCCCTCGAGTTCTTAACTAGACCTGTAACAAAGTTCTGAAACGTTCGAGAAACGAAACATTTTCACAACACGGTGCACCGCTATGGTCTGCGCTAAGGTTTTCCGTATAAAAGCCTGACGACACCGGCATTTATTATGACAGGGCTGCTCAATTCAGCTGGGGAAACCAGAATTACCCAATATCAGGTTTCTGTTAGCTCCTTATACAAACTAAAAGCTAGATATTTTTACGCTCACGATATGTAGCTGCAGATATAACAGATCAAAATGGCCTTAACAAAAAGCATTCAGAAACTACGTCAAGGCAATAGTACGGCAATTAAACCATAAATGGAAGGAAACATTCTTTGCACGTAATCTACAAAATACTGCTGAACTTAAATTACCCATCACTGCCTTTTCCAGTGGCATTTATCTCGTATTTTGTTGGTGTACTTCTCATCATTCCGTGTTTATGCTGTCACCATGCTCACCCCGTCATAAATTCGAATTCAGGCTGTTTGGGAGTAAAGCAATAACGAGCATGCTCATCGCCATGATATAACTGAATTCGAGATGCTACGTAGTAAACATGCCGCTGATACAACCGAATTTAGGCTGCTTGGTAGTAGAGCAATTATGTTGTTGTTCGTGTCGCTGATACAATCGAATTCAGACTGTTTGGGAGTAAAGCAATAATGACCCAACGCACAAAAATGTTGATCTGATTTTCTTTAAACTAACAATATAAGTTTGTCTTTTGTTGTATTTCATTATAACAAGATGTATATATTTAGCTCGACGGCGATATACTGAAGGTATTTAAATTGGATCTTTTGAGCAGCACGTTTTTCTAAACGATCTTGCTATATTTTACTAAACTTCTGAAAAAAATATCGGTATAATAAATTAATTTACTTACATGTATTTAAGTGTCTGTCACTTGTGAGGTTTATGTAAAAGTATAAATGCAATCTCATCCAATCAATAAGAAATCACACACTTTTACCTGGGTTGCAGTAGCAATTCAGTGTTCCCAAACCGTGACGGGGAATACATGGAATATAGATTGCAATGCTCTGTTAATCAGGACAAAAAACAACTTAGACAGCCATAAGACTTCTGATTAAATACGCCACTTGAACATACTATATGGAAGTTTCCAGACCATTTATTCAATAAATCTTAATGAAGGTAGGTAATAATAGATTAAATTCGCCTTAAGCTGTAATACTGTTAGTACTTAGACATGTTCGAACAGTGATAGAAATGTATAGTATAGACAGTAAAATAAATAAAAATTACAACAAAGTTTCTACACAATAATTTTTGCTACGCCTGACGCGTGTTTCTGGTATTCAAGACTCATCAGAGACGCACTACCAGGGGTTGAAAATATTATACATTATATGAATATGAAGAGCATAGAACAATAATGCTAAAATAAAGAGCCTAACTAGAAACTTTATTATAATTATAAAGGTAATAGACCGGTTAAATCAGGCAAATACGTTTTTATTCTTCAAAAATGTTTACTGGTGTCTTACTGGGTCAATACTGTCCCACCTTATTAACTCAGTTTTTATATTGAATATGTATTTTAAGAAAAGTTTTTTTAACAATACAATTCTATATTTGTTATTGAGTTCACCTTAAAAAAATATGTTATAATATCAACCGATATTCTCCGATAGATAAAGATCTAATTTTTTTTTGACCTTGCATTGGTGGGTGTAATAATATGGGTAGTAAAAAATTCTTTGGCACAAAAATCGTAAAGTTGGCATAGATTTTTTGTTGGTGGGTTTTAAAGTTCTAAAATGCTTTACGCTAAACTTCGGTGAGTGATGCATTTATATTTGTTTTAAGTTCATCTTTGGAAGAAATCAAGATGATAAATGTATATGAACAAACGTTAATTATCAAATTTCACTTATTAAATATTGTCAAAATAATGATGAGAGTAATAGAAATACAATCAAGAGCGGAAGGAAACAGTTGATGGTAACTTTATTTTATCATAGTGCTGAAAAGTAATCCACGAAAGATTGTTTATGTTCAGTAGAAAAGGAGAGTAGTAATTCAATATCTGAACAGGACCTATATTGTGAGTGTGTATATTGATATGTAAATTGGCACTTAGACCATTTGCTAGGGTTTGATTGGTGAGTTGCTGAAAATCTATCGTATCTATAGCCGAGGCTCCCGGCAAAAAAAAACGTTTAAAATTTAAAGCATCGACTCATCGATATTGAAGAGGCTAGTTTGTGACGGCATAAACCGGTGAGGTAGTTATGCTCGTTTCAAAGTTAAAGTAAGATCGAATTAATCAAAGAAAAGGATCAAACTCGTCTTCTTTGTCATATATTCCTGGCTAAGGATAGGTACATATATAACGTGTAGCAGAGTTTTACCAGTTTTTGTACCCATCCTTCCCCTAAACAAAACCCCATAAAGAGTACACAAATAACACAAAAATCAAAACGCGCGTCAGGCGTGGCAAACAATATCGTCCGGAACTTTGTTTTTTTGAATGTATTTTTAACACCCTTGAAGGTAAGCGATGTTACTGGAGTTTTAATTCCCCGAGGTTAGCCTCCGTCATCAACACTTTTGTGTCGAGGAATTCATCAATGCAAAAACATTTCCTTTTAAATTTTGTCTAAACACTACGGTTCTGCCTACCCAAGACATAAGCTGATCAAAGCCATTTGGTCTTTCCTGTTCGTTATAGTTTTGGTTTAATTATTCAATGCTTTCACAAACTGGATATAATGTTAGGCTTTTTTAATAATTGGGAAGAGTGCCTCTGATGAGTCTTGAATATAGACGGAACACGTGTTTGGCGTAGCAAAATTTCTTGTCTGGAACTTAACTTTTAAACAGTATTTGATGTCACAAGGAAGTAATGTCACTTTCTTAGTTAAAAAAATAATAAATGGAAGATAAAACCGTTTTTTGGTGTTGTATATTTTTTGTATTCATGTTATGTCCTTGTCTAATTCGAGATGTAGATTAAAATGATGTGAAGTACGGGTGATCTTAAGATAATTGAAAATGATTTATTACGTAATGTGGTTACCCATGGACCTAAATTCAAGGAACCGCAACGTATAAATTGGAATCACAACTTTAAGATCATCATGGACGCTGTGGAGGACTATGCTAGAGCCTGGATAAAGAGGGAAAAGGACCAAGAACCAGAGCTTGAATCACTGTCGGACTGGGTAAGGACTATCCGATCTCTTGTACGAAGCCGAATAGACAAACTTCGCAAATGTGTGAACCCCCGGCCTTCTTCTGTATTTAGAGATCGTTAAGCTCTCAATTGTCTCTCTTCCTTACATGACAGGTATGTTGTCACGCCAGCCGACAAGGCTTCCAATAATATAGTTTTTGTATGTAAAGCACACTATTACAATTGTCTAATAAAAGAAATAGGCATTGATGGTAACACTTCCGCTAGTGCTACATACACACGGACTACATTTAACAAAGATGAAATCATAGCCAACCATAGCTCTTTTATGTCCTCTTTCAATATTCCAATGAAAGAGGAACATAAAGAGTTACCATATTTGTACTGGATACCTAAACTTCACAAAAATCCGTACAAAGAAAGGTATATAGCTGGATCTTCATCATGTTCATTTACAGAGCTGTCCGTTCATTTAACTCAAATCTTGTCTGCTGTCAAAGAAGGTCAACAAGCATACTGCGACACTATTTATAATCGTAGTGGAATTAACCATATGTGGATTTTGAAGAACTCAAAAGATTTGTTAGATCATTTTAAATCTAGATCATTTTCTGAGGTTCACTCTTTGAAAACGTTCGATTTTTCAACTTTATACACTACCTTGCCACACGAAAAACTAAAATGTCGCCTGAAAAAACTTCTCGAAAAAGCCTTTTCAAACTCTAGGAATTTTGTTGTTTTGTGTTATAATTCTACCTACTTTTCCAAAACATCTTTCAAAGATAAAATTTGTTACACACTTGAACAAGTTTGCAGTATGCTTGATTTCCTCATTGACAATATATTTGTCACCTTCGGAGGAGAGATTTTTCAACAACAAATCGGCATTCCAATGGGCACAAACTGTGCTCCTCTCCTCGCCGATTTGTTTTTATACTCTAACGAGACTGAATTTCTTCAGGGACTCGTAAAGAACAAGAAGATGAAAGAGGCAAGGTCATTTAATCTTACATTCAGATATATTGATGATGTCCTTTCTGTCAATAACACTTCATTTGGTATATCATCCGGAGTTGGAGATTAAAGAGACCACCGAATCAAATAGCTTCACGTCTTTCTTGGATTTGCACCTCGAATTTGACCCAGGTGGTCATCTCAGTACAAAAAATTTACGATAAACGAGACGATTTTAATTTTCAAATTATTAATTTTCCTTATCTACAGAGCAATATACCTACTTCTCCTGCATACGGTGTTTATATTTCACAACTTATTCGATATGCCAGAGCTTGCACACATTTCACAGATTTTTTGATCAGACACCGATTTCTTCGTGACCGACTTTTGGAGCAGGGCTATAAGAAAATACGTCTCATACGATCACTAAAAAAATTCTTTCTTCGTTATCAGCTACTAGTAGAAAAGTTCAAAATTGAGCTAAAAGATATGATAGTTAATTGTTTTAATTAGTGTTTGACTGGTCTGCTGTACTGAGATGATCACCTCAATATCCCTATTGTGTCTCACAACTATGTTGTGTTCTATGGTCATTACCGGATCCTTAGATCGCAATGGAAGAGGGAGGTTTGGCGCCATAAAACCTGGTTTAACCCACCATTTCGTTTGAAATGCCTGTACCAAGTCAGGACCATTGCGATCCACCAATTCTCCGGTATGACTGATTCGTTTTTGTCATTTTCTCTGGACTATGAGATTGATCATTCAAGTTCGGTAGTTTTGTTATTACCTTTATCACAATGGCAGTTTGGTGCCATCAAAACATTAACTCACCTTTTTTTTAAATGCTTATTAGTCAGGACATTGCAACCTTCAATTTATCCAGTATGTCTTTTTGGTAGTTTTGTGTCACATAATTAATTTTTATATACAAATTATACTTGAAGTATTGTAATATGCTAATAAATTATCTCATGATTTGTGAGATTACTTCTCCCTATTAAAGGTAAACGTGAATCGGGAAAACTTTCGCTTAATTTGCGATAACAAAATATGTGCAAAAAAATCCCTCACGCGAATAAATTATTCTTCAAGTTAAGAATACAAATAAAATCAGTTAGTTATTACCGGATCCTTAGATCGCAATGGAAGAGGGAGGTTTGGTGCCATAAAACCTGGTTAAACCCACCATTTCGTTTGAAATGCCTGTACCAAGTCAGGACCATTGCGATCCACCAACTCTCCGGTGTGACTGATTCGTTTTTGTCGTTTTATCTGGACTGTGAGATTCATCATTCAAGTTCGGTAGTTTTGTTATTACCTTTATTTAATCTATGGATTTGGTGATCTCTAACTTTGAAAGATAAATTGAAGGGGTCTATTTAACAAACGGAGCATTTTTAACACAGACGACACCAAATATTTCTATGAAATTGAGACTAAAAGACTTTGAATACTTATATTCTTGATCTTCGCGAGTCTCTAGAGAAATCTAATCTTGCAGGAGTAAAAGTACTACAGCGAGGAGAAAAAGATTTAAAACATTTTTTTAAACAATCAACAAACTCACCCAAACCTGGAATAATTAAGCAATTATTTTTATGCCATTTTGAATACTTAAGGTTGACCACAACGTTAAGCAATAAATGTTTCAAATAATGAAATAATTCCATTTATCAATTTATTGCTTGTTGTAGAGGCTCTACACAAACCTTAAATTTATATTCTAATAGGTAAACAATGTAACCTCGCAACCCGGAACACAACAAGATACGTTTGAAGACAAGCCAATACAAGCCTTTTCCGGTCAAGACATTAAAACTGTTCAGCGGAGTACAAATCGCACTTAGAGTTCTGATTATCATAGTTTGTCTAGTAAACATTGCAATTGTGTCCGCCAGGAGCAAATATAGTAACGATGAGCCTTGGATGATTTATATATGTCATGCATCATCCATATTAGTTTCAGTATTGGTAAGTTTCTTTTATTAATTAATACTGCAATTAGATTGACACAGAAATAATCATGATTTTTAAAATATATTAGATAAACCATCCCTGACCTACGACTTAACTCTCCAAGGTCTAAAAAACCAAGGAAAAATTCATATCGTGCAGAAAAAATAAAATATAATCAACAAGCATGTCAACAATGCAAACTGTTTGGACAGATATGCTCCCATCTGCATTGGTGTCATACTCTGTAATGAACCAACATATTCAAACACCGGAGTTTTTGGTGAAGTGTTTTATCTGAGCAAAGGATTAATTTTATCTTGTCACAACTATATCAAGAAATTGATGCTTGTGACAACTATACCAAGAAAATAATGATAAACATAATCTCAGCATTGCATCTGGAACACAAACAAGATCAGTACCTCGACAACATATTTGTCACATTTGGAGGAGAAATTTTTCAACAACAACAATTTGGCATTCCAATGAGCACAAACTGTGCTCCTCTCCTCGCCAACCTGTTTTTATACTCTTACGAGACTGAATTTCTTCAGAAACTCGTAAATAACAAGAAGATGAAAGAGGCAAGGTCATTTAAACTCACTTTCAGATATATTGTAGACGTTATCTCGGTCAACAACTCGTCGTTTTGCAGATGGATTCCTTCAATATATCCTCCAGAGCTAGAGATTAAAGAAACCACCGAATCAACTTGCTTTACATTGTTCTTGGATCTACATCTCGAATTAGACCCGGATGGTCATCTCAGTACAAAAATTTACGATAAAAGAGACGAATTTAATTTTAAAATTATTAATTTTCCTAACCTGAAAAGTAACATACCAACGTCACCTGCATACGGTGTCTTTGTTGTGTACAAGTAGCTACTTTGTACATGTTGCAACATGTATGGTGCATTCGTACAAGTTGCAACATATACACCTATTGCTGTACATGTTGCAACATGTGCAAACTTTTGAATGTTTGTTCTAACTTGTACAAATGGCATATAAGGATAGATTGATAGCTATGATTAACTGATGTAATTTTCTTGAAATTCTGCTTAATTTTCAAATACAAATGTTATCTAGCAAACTCATTTTAGAAATATGCTTAGGACAATTTTTAGCAATATTGACCAGTCTCCTTTTTATTGCAAAATGTAAATGGTAAAGGTAATAACAAAATTGCCGAGCTTTGGGGTCAATCTCAATGTCCAAGAGAAAAGACAAAAGATGGAAGACACAACGTAAATAAATTAAAGTCCTCTCTTTTGTGGTACTGTTTTCTACTAAGATGACCACCCTGGTCATATCGAGATGCTGATCAAAGAATGATGAGCAAGAGTGGAGCAATCGGATTCGTTGGCTTCCTTAATCTCTAACTCTGGGGGATATATCATAGGAATACATCTACCAAACGAATCGTTGTTTTCAGAGATGACATTGTCGATATATCTGAAAGTGAGATTAAAGGACCTTTCCTCTTTCATCTTTTGTTCTTTACGAGTTCTTGAAGGAATTCAGTCTCGTAAGAGTATAAAAACAAATCGGTGAGGAGCGGAGCAAAATTTGTGCCTATTGAAATACCTATTTGTTGTTGAAAAATTTCTCCTCCAAATGATGAATGACACTTCAAGTTACATTGCAATTTGCTTTTGGGACCCTTACATCTTTTCATACAATTTTTCCTTTTACAATTACAAAAGAAATACCATTGCCTTCTACTCACTGACATTTTGCATAGTCTAAAACTCCTCTTAACATCAGGTACATCAGCGTAACACTCACAAATGAGAAGGACAGATTGAGTTTACAGAAGGTGTGATTGACAATCACGTATCCTGTAAACTTAATCTGTCCTTCTCATGTAACCTTTTTGTTATGATGCCCTACTCTCGTTCATACTTGATACCTCCCATGGGCACTTATCAAAATTTATAGTAAATTTACCCTTCAAAACATTTTTGCTTAAATGAAAAAAAACTAGCTCAGATAAAAGATTGATTCAACTTTAATTGGGTTGTATAACTTTAGAACTCACTTATCTATGGAAAAGTTGAAAGCTGCTGCACAGGGACTTGTGCCCCTCTATCAATATTTTTTTAGTCATCGTTCAATGATTTTTTTGCATGACACATTGACTCTTAACAAAATGTTGAAAGAGAGGAGCAAGTCCCCGTGGCTGCTGTTTGCTTGGGCCTTTTTAAATTCTTGTACGAGAGGTTGTGTATCTCCTTCAGTGAAGAAATTGTTTGCTAAAGAAGTGTTCTTTGCAAGCCGCACAATCTTTATAAAACTTTTACTGTGTTTCACTCAGTTTTGCAACAACCTTGTTGTGTTTTTATTAGTTTAAGGTGAGGTGTCATTGCAATATCTTTTAAATTTATATCATGTCTATTATGATTTTATCCAAGGGCCTTACACAAAGATCTGGGTAAATTTTACAATTAAAAAACAAGTCATCACAATTCGGTTGTGTTTAGTGTAACTACCAGAACCAAAGATTGCAATGGAAGAGGGATATTTGGCGCGCCTTAAAACCTGGTTTAAACCACAATTTGTTTGAAATGCTTGTACTAAGTCAGGACCATTGCGAATTTTTCCGGTATGTTTTCATTGTTTGTCTCGTGTTATGGACATTTGAGATTGATTCTCCAAGTTCGTTAATTTTGTTATTACCTTTATTTACTTCCGATATTGTCGATACAACCACACAATAATGTGGTTTTCCTAATTGTTCAATTAAGATTTGCTTGTGACACTTATCTTAACATGAACATAGTGTGTGAATGTTGGCAGTAGAGTAATTCTTAAAAAATGTTGACTTCCATGGATTGAACAGGATGGGATTGTCTGGTTGACTAAATGTCGATAGATGAAAAGAGTGTTGTAAGTGTTAATTCCTGATCTTTGCTACACACACCGACATTCAATCTTACCTTGATAAATAAGGTTAGAACGTGTACAATTTAAATTATCCAACTGCTTTTTATATGTCAGATTATGATTTGAATATCAATATAACAAATTGCTCAATATTACGACCTGTTTTTTTTTGTTACATTTACTTAAAGTATTTTCCGTTTTCAGGCTATTGTATTTGGATTGTGTTCCTTTGGTTGTTCGGAAGTATACAAGACCAGAATAAACATGTTGAAGATCTCAGTAGGATAAGTTACAAGTTAAAATTGTTATAGATTAATCATGTTTTGTTTATGAAAATAAACACATAAATATCTTATTATAATGTATGTGTATGAAAAAAAATGAAAAATGCCATAGGATGCTATTAGGACATGTCTTAGTCCTAAGTTTTGTAGTGTAGGTGTAAGGCCATTGTAACTGTCTCGAATTCAGTTGCAAAAAGAGCATTGTTGGTATAGAACACTCTTTATATTTTTAAATAAAATTTTGTAAGAAAGTTATAGCTCAACCGACCAAAGCTGTTGATTGCTTAAATATTCAACTCTCTAGGGTCTTCGAAAGTTTTCATTTGGTAGAAGATGTCAGATGACCCACTGTAGGTGTTATTTTTATTTAAAGGTCAATGCTAGCATTTGTCTTAATTTTATCTATAGAATGATAACTAGTGAAGATAGAGAAAAGCTGATGCTTTCTAAAATTTCAACCACAAAGCTCAACAAAAAATTCCATTTGGTGTAAGTTTTCAGATAGCCCTTGTTCACAGGGAAGAATCGTTTTATTGAAGTAATGATCGTAAACAACTTCTGTATGGTGGTCAAGCATTGGTCATGATCGTGAACAAATTAATGTGGGTTCGTGAACTAATGTTTTAGTGACCAGCAAAGGGGTACCGAAGGGTAAATTTAATGTCATCAATTTGAAAAGACTAAGACAAAATTAGTAGAGTCTCCTTTAGCCATTTAAGCCGGGTTTACCGACCGTCTTCTTTTCAGGGCTGACCACCTTCCCTTAGGGTTAGGTGGTCGGTAATTTTCTGATAAAACCCTGTTTATTTAGTCAACTGTTATTAATTAAATAAAACCATTGACACATTTACATCTCCAAGATGTCATTAAATTAAAGCTCATTTGTCATTTAATTAGGAGACATCACGATCTGAAGTAATTAGTTTATTTACATGTGATTTGCCGACATTTGACATCTGGACGAGTGAGATTTATTTTTATCATATATCGTACGTTGAAGGGTATGAAGTGATGGGAAACTTGTATAGTTTCAACGTGTGAGTTAATGTTCACCTTAATGCTCGAAATAATTTCTGTCTCATAAAAATTGGGAAAATGTTCGGCTTAAACCAAATAACTTTCATATTCGTTATCTTTATAGTCAACGAATTGGACAGACTCAAATATTTAATAAAAATGTATATATATGAAACGTGAAATTTAATAAAAAGCACACAATTTAAAACGATTATAAATAAACAAACATCACTGTCATAGAAAAGTTGTTCACGATTATTTCCTCAATATACCGAATTTCTTCTTTGCTATAAGGGTTATACCATAAAATGTCAAAAGCATCATTTGTGTCTTGTTTTTGTCCTATAAGTAACACTATTCGATGTAGTTGCTTAAATCTTCAGAAAATTTAGTTCTATAAAACATGTGTAAAAGTCTCTACTCTAATATAAAAAATGAGATGTTGAATAAGTGGCAATTAAAAAAAAAACCAACGAACAACCGCCAGCAGCCTTAAACGATGCCAGTAGGCGCTGCTCGCGGTTATGCAATTAACCAATAGTCTAAATAAAATCCATAGATTCAAATCCAGTCTTGAAATAGTTATAGATAGACCCCCTCCTGAAATAGTTATAGATAGACCCCCTCCTTAGACAATGAACAGAAAACATCAAAAAGACAAGTACAAACGAAAGCTTTGTCAAGAATTCCTGGCTTAGGACAGGCACATATAATATGCGGCTGGGTTAAACCATTTGCCAATTAATATTCCCAGACAAAGCACAAAAACTAAACACACAATAAAAATCAAATCAATCAAAGTTCAATTCCACTAGAGAGAGCCTTAGTCAAAAGACAACAAGAACAAACGAAAGGACGGTAAAGGAACTCTCTATAGAACACTCGCTGTTACTGACAGCTAGCTAAGAATCATCAATCGACTGATGTTGAAAAATCAAACATATCGATTTTAAATCCGACACAACACTTCAAACAATACTGATTTGGTGAAGTGTCATCACACAAACCGACATGCTTGATCGCTATAATGCTTAAAAATGACAATAGTAAAAATGCTTACGGAAGTTTTAAAGTTAGTATCAAGTTATCAATATTTCTGACAAAAACACTAAATTAAGAGATTTAACCAAAAATTCATATCCTTTCCGTAATAAATTTTGAAGCCAATTTTCAATTCCAATGGATTGTTTTTAAACTTGTGCGCTTTATAAAAAAACATTACCATAAATTCAGAAGTGGTATTCCTTTCACTATCAGAAAACGACGTGTACAACTATTTTTTCTTAATAAGAGATCGATACTTGTGGAAGAATTAAGAAAATTATTTAACTAATTTGAGATATCGATAACCGTGTTTTAATAATTTTTCAGTAATAAAACGGTTTTTATTACGAAAATTAGAAACACTACTGCAGATCCGAACATATCTTACTAACTGAGAAATGCAAACCCCGTATGATGGCGCTAGTAGAACAACTCCTTCAAGAATAGGAAACATATGTCTCACCCCACTTTTGTGGGGAGACATATTGTTTTTGTCGTGTCCGTCCGTCCGTCCGTCCATCTGTCTGTCCATCCGTCTGAACGTCAATAAGTTTGTCAGCGCAACTCCTCTGAAACTACTGAACTGAATTCACCGCAATTGGAAATACACCATATGTAGTTGTGCATTTACCAGGAAATTTTGATCCTCAAATTTTTGTGGGAATTATGGCCCTTTGAACTAAGGAATTTGCTTAGAATTCTCATTTATCATCTCGTCAGAGCAACTCCTCTGAAACTACTGATCCGAATTCAATGAAACTTGTTTCATAGGAAGGACACCATATGTAGTTGTGTAAATGATCAGGAAGTTTTGATCCTCAAATTTTTGTGGGATAAATGGCCTTTTGAACGTAGAATTCTTTGGGGAAACGGGGGGCGACATCGTTTTTGTAGGCAAAAAACAAACTTTGATTTATAATAGGGAAGGCAAAGTCGTCACGTTTGTCATAAACTTTGGTTTATAATTTCCGTCACTAATACTTAAATCTAAATCTAACAAGAGGCTCCCAGGAGCCTGAATCGCTCACCTGGTCTTGATGTTGACCCTATACTTTTGTAGAGCTAAATGCGCTGAACATTTAAGCAAGCAACAGCTTTTCTCTACCTGCAATAGTTTTCATTCTATAGGCCAAAAACACCATTTTTCACCTATAAGGGGCCATAACCCCTATAAGGAGTCATCTGACAACTTCGACCCTATGGAGACTTTTGTAGGGCTAAATGAGCTGAACATTTAAGCAAGCAACAGCTAATCTCTATCTGCAATAGTTTTCATTCTGTAGGCCAAAAACATGAAAAATCGTTTTTTTCAGGGGCCGTAACCCCTATAAGGGGTCATCTGACAACTTTGACCCTATGGAGAATTTTGTAGAGCTAAATGAGCTGAACATTTAAGCAAGCAACAGCTAATCTCTATCTGCAATAGTTTTCATTCTGTAGGCCAAAAACATGAAAAATCGCTATTTTTCAGGGGCCGTAACCCCTATAAGGGGTCATCTGACAACTTCGACCCTATGGAGAATTTTGTAGAGCTAAATGAGCTGAACATTTAAACAAGCAACAGCTAATCTCTATCTGCAATAGTTTTCATTCTGTAGGCCAAAAACATGAAAAATCGCTATTTTTCAGGGGCCGTAACCCCTATAAGGGGTCATCTGACAACTTCGACCCTATGGAGACTTTCGTAGAGCTAAATGAGCTTAACATTTAAGCAAGCAACAGCTAATCTCTATCTGCAATAGTTTTCATTCTGTAGGCCAAAAACATGAAAAAATGCTATTTTTCACCTTTAAGGGGCCGTAACCCCTATAAGGGGTCATCTGACAACTTTGACCAAATGGAGACTTTTGTAGAGCTTTTGATGCTGAATCAGTAGCTTGGCCTCAGATTTCCTCTATCTCTTATACTTTTTGATTTACGAGCCAAAAACAGTAGTCTGACCCCCCTGGTCTATTTTTAGTAACGGTGGCCATGTTTTTTGACGGATCAAAAATCGAAACACAAGTTTGGTGCAGGACACCCTAAGGATCATTCATACCAAGTTTCATTAAATTCTGTTCAGTAGTTTCAGAGGAGAAGATTTTTGAAAAATTGTTAACAGACGACGACGACGACAGACGACGACGACGGACGCCAAGTGATGGCAATAGCTCACATGGACCTTCGGTCCAGGTGAGCTAAAAAAGGACATCTATCACAAGTGACGTTATATTTGTTCAAGGTTAATTCAGAAGTTGCCAGATGACCTCTTGTTGAGATTATGGCCCTTCAAAGGTAAAAAGGTTAAAAGGGCATTTTTGGGTTTTTTCCCTATAGTATAAAACTATTGCAGATGGAGAAAAAACTGTTGAGTGTTATTACCTGAGCTTTTTGAAATAGAAATTAATAAAAGTCTCTATTGGTCAAAGTTGTCAAATTATCTCTCATAGAAGAGATATTTATTCTCTAAGGACTCTTAGTCTCCTTGGATCCTTTTTCTTACTTTTTGTATTTTGTTAAGTTTTACATGAAATAGATCAGGACACTCTTAATGACAATTCAAAGAAAATGAAGATCCCGATGATACAAATTATTTGCAAAAAACCCAATTGTTTTAAGGATACTTTCAAATATTGTAATTCCTAAATTTCTTCCTAGTAATGTAAAACGAAAAAACACAATATAACAAAAAGCAAATATTGAAAACAATCATATTTCGATGTGCTACGCATACTCAAATTAAATGAAGGTGAAATAAGGTACCCCCGGAATTGTAAGCAGCTTCTGATTATTAAATCACACTAAATCTTGTTGCGTTGCAAATGGAAATTTCTATCTTTCTTTCATATCATTAGTGTCGGTTTTGTAATGGAAACAAAACAAATAATTTTTATTTTAAAGGGATATTGTCTACGAAAAAAAAATTACCAACAAAAAAAGGCCAACAGGCAACTTGTTTTGTCCAATTTTAAACATTTGAACAACAAAAGTACGGCTATTGTACCAAATTATTTTCAAAATTGATATACAATAATCACCAAATAATATTTGAAAAGCTTTACAATAATTCATATTCATGAGCTTAATCCCGCCTTTAGCATGCGCACTGTTTTTCATTTTGTTTATAAACTTTGCTTGTTCAAAATTGCGGCTAGTACACTGTATTTCGAAGTTTAAGTCCATAGAAAAAAAAACCCGCCAAGTTCGCCAAACAATGAAAATGACATTTATAGTTCGAATATGATAAGTGAAGATGATTAAGATAGTTTAAATTCAATTTGTATAATTTGTCACGAAATTAAAGTCTTCAGGAACAAAACATTGGAGACCCCGATCGATGGCCGCATTAAATACACTAAAAAATAGATCTGTCGAAAGGTTGATATTTAAGCTTTTCTTTATTACATGTTGGTCTAAATGACATTAAAAAATTGGGTACGAAAAAATGATTTTGGTAAACAATATGCCTTTAATTTCATTGCAGAGACGTGGTATTTTGTGCAGCAGTGCTTGTGAAGTTATTGTGCTTGGTCCAACTATCATAGGACTGAGCGTATTTTTATTTACTTGGGTAATATGTCTTAAATATTTTTCTATTTAAAAACTTAGACGGTAACCAACTACTCACTTGAAAGGAGGACCTTAGTTAAAAAAGTAAATATAATTTTTCATGAAAAACTATGTTTGCATTAGCTTTAAGGAAGGATTTCAGCTATATGAAATAACGCTATAAATAAAATAAAATATGTCTTTATGTCTGAAAATATGACCTAAAATTCTGTAGTAAAATATTTTGTACAGAACATACAACCAAGCTGATCGCCTTATAAGTGAAATGGTCGGTTCCTTCAGACAACAGAAAAAACTACAAATACGAATAAGTGCGTTTGCATTTTTATAAATATGAACAAGCGTCCAAAGAAACAAAGCGTTCTAAAGAATAAAAGTGTGTGTCTCTCTCTAAAGTGCTATTTACATGACTTTGATCCATAAACGGCTTAGTTTGGTCACGAAAAGGATACGCTCAAATAAATATAAATGCCGTGATACAAAACTTCAAAATATACTACATGAGCCTCTTGTGGGAATGGAATGATACATCTAACTATAATACATAATCTGTTGTGTGTCCTTAATCTCAATTTCCTGGGGTGTTAATAGTCATCAATACAAGGATTATTCAGTGAAAGAAATTTATCAAAATATAGAAATATCAGATTAATGGATGAAGAAAGTCTACGATCATAATTCTAGAAGGGATTTTAAGAAGACCGCTTCATATAAATGAACAAAAACAACCTGGAAAGCAGTGGTGCCAATGCGGTGCCATTTAAATGAAGGTTGTTTGCTGATAAATGCACCAAACAATTTTTATGACTATGTTTTCGAGGAGAAAGTTGATAATTCCTTTTATTTATTCTGCTGTAAATTTTTTACTGTTGTCTAGACTGAAAGATGTTACAATCGACGTCTAGATTTTTGTATCTGCGCCTTATTTCCTTTTGAAAAAATAAAATAAAAACAAATAGATTGGTTACAAATCTGATGTATTACACTTTTAGTCTTGTGCCTAAAGAACACGGTGAGAAGCATACATAGGAAAGTTGAAGAGGCCTGGCTGTTTTCAATTGTGATGTTTTAAATTGACCGTTTATTTATGTTGGTTGCGTCGCGTACACTACTTTCCATATTTCTTGATCATAAAATTAAATTGTGAAATTTGATTAAAGTGAATAATGTGGAGAACTTTCAAGTTTTGATGCTTTAACAAGATGAAAATAACTAAGAGTGGTGAATATCCGCTGTTCTTTTTTAAATGTTCACTGTATTCAGTTTAAAATCATATCCGCCCCCTCCTATTCGTTTATTAAATATTTTCCGTCACAGTTTTCTGAGCAAGTACATTACTCAGAGGTCTGGCCTGGGCGCCACAAAACATTAAAAAAAACTTAAGTCTGAAAATATTCTCAACTCATTATGACGTCATCAAATTAGAAAGTTTTGATTGGAGTCGCCATGGAAAGAAGAATATTCTTGGACTTTAATATTTTAAAGTTTTGTGCTTACCGTATACTTCGGTTTTAACACGCAGAAACTTTCCGTAACAGTTTTTTAAGCAACTTAATTACTCGAAGGTCTGATATTTTGTATATAGCGATGCAACGCTAATTTATGGTTCTAGGCTATCTATGTTTTAGTATACTGATTTCTTATGTTTTAACCAATGTATAACTAGGGGGCAGGGTAATAGTAAGCAAAAATTTACAAATTTAATTGATAAAAATCAACATTAAATTGACACCATTTCTGAAGAAACTACAATCAAAATATTTTTAAAATACCAGATTTTATTGTAGTCATTTTGATGTTATCAAAACATAAAGAGAAATTACTAAAAAGGACATAAATGTAATTGTACATAGAATAGAAATATTATTCATTTAAAATTATTTATATTTATTTGTCGAAAATCTAAATATAATTGACATCGTTTCAAGAGAAACAACAATCAAGATATTTTCCATGTTAAAGTTAAAATACTTAAGAAGGTTTGGTGGTCTAAAAATTTGACAAAGGATCCTTTTCAAACTTTTATAGTAAATTGACATTAGTATGAGCTTTGAAAATAAACAATTAAAACAATAGGTCTTGGTGGTTATTTTTGAAATAATTGGGTTTAAATCTGAAAGAAATTTGTATAGATTGCATAGGAAAATTCTCAAAATGCATATATAAAAAAGCTGACATAGAAATTTTTTACAAATTTGTGTTAAAAAACAAAAATGGGATATTCTATTGATTTCTATAATAAAAACATGGGGTCAGGGTACTCCTTTTCAAAATATTTAAGGAAAACTCAATTTTCTTAAAAATAAGTCACACATTTCCACGCCAATTATCTCCCCTGAAATAAGATTTTTTTAAAGAAAAAGCTTAATATCTTTTGAAGTGTTTATCTTGTATTTTATATTGATAAAATATAATAAATAATCATTTATGCTGTAACAATTCTTTAAAACTGAAATATAGGCAAAAAATTTGCAAGATGACTGAGAAGATGGCCCGTTTTAGAACCCCAGTCTCCTTAAGAAGACATTACTATTAAGGACATAATTGTAAATATGTTTTTATCTACTGTAATTTATGTTTAAACAGCTGTTCTGTTCTTGTAGGGTCATATTGAAGATGAACTTCTGGTGTTTTCTTTATAGACTTCATTATATCAATAGGCTTAGTTTTGTATTGTACCTGCACTAAATGGCACATCAACGATAAAAAAATGAACGACCAGATGGTTAGTTTACATTAATTTTCTAATTAAAATTAGATTTAGCCGGATACAACCAAGAAACAAAAAGTCGATTCAACAATTGGTACAAGTAATTTGGTGAGATATTCTAAACAATAATTTTCCTGAAATGTTAAAATGTTAAAAACTAATAAACTATTCCATGTCTATCTTTGTTCATCAATGTTAAACCATTGTCTACAGGTGTTTATGAATACATTGAATACATTAAGTGTAAAGTAGAGTACCTAGATAAAGGTCAGGCAGCGGGCAACACAATATCTTTTTGATATTTTTTAAAGCTTTTTAGCTCAGATGCATTCATTTTCATACAAAAACAGGTTCGAACAAGATTTTACTTTTAATTATACCTTAATTTCCTTGTTAACATTTGACTGGTTTAATAGAGTAAACAAAATGGAGGAACCTTTTTTTGAATGGTTATATCTAAAGAATGCAAGATAAATATAACTTTTATATCATTTAGAAAATTTTGTCAATTTCCTGATCAAAGGTATGCTTTTTTCATCATGTGCCACAACACAACATCTATGCAATCTTCCTGATTCTTATGTAGACTGACACTTATTTGTCTTAGATTAGTAAAAACGCATAGAAATTAATCATTAGAGAAGGGAAGCTGGATGAAATCAGATCAGGTAGAAACGTCTTTAGAGGATTAATTTCAGTATATTTTATATTTAAAGTCCTGAAGTTTTCATATTTCATTTGCAGTTTTCGAAACACAAATAAAAATATTACCTTAGCATGTCTACATTTTAATTGTCTAGGATACAAGGAGGGATAATATTGCAAATTTCAGCAATGATTGCAAGGCGTTAAGAGAACAGGAACATGTCTTCACTTCAAATGTTCAGTATAATACGAGAAATGATGAACAGGTTTTTATGAATGCCCTGAGACATGAAGAAACAGACGACGGACAATGTTCCAATTGCAGGAACAAGGGGAACAAATGTGAGAGACCCTGCAGTACATTTAGTGTCGAATGATCCAAGAAATGTCCTTCCGTTTGACGAAACATTAGCAGTGCCACCTTATACTTCATTTGTGACGACCAAAGGTATGAATTACAGACACCCTACAGTATATTCTGTCCAAAGTAAAGGATTTACACAATATGAAGGACAGCGTGTGTTTGTTGCTAAAGGATCAACTCAGAATCCACAGCTTGTTTTGATAGCCAAAGGAAGACACACTTATCAAGAACAATTAATGATTGTTCCGGCGACTTGGAAAAATGCATACTCACAATATTGTTCTCCTCAAAGCCATAAAAACGTTGTCATAAGAAAACCCCAACAATGACAAGGGCACTACGACATGATACGGACACAGGACACAAATGCAACCAAACTACATCTACAACAAGAACCGGCACTCCTTTATTAATCATATGAAATCTATGGACTTTGCAAATTTTGTTTGTTGTAAAACTAATGTATTATTTATAAACATGATAGGTCAATTTCAATAAAAATAAAACTGCATGTTTACCTTAGATATCAACGTCTCGTATCCATCTACGAGAAAACAAATATTTAAAGGTACACTTTATAAAGTATGGAAAAGCAAAGACAAAATTAGTTGACACAAGAAAACAAATCATGCCATTATAGAACTAAACTGCACTAACTCCTTCCTCTCCATCCAACAACTAATAATAATTACACAAACCTTACTTCAGAATCAAGTAAATTCAGGTGCTTCGGAATAAGAGTTTATGTTTGTTGCAAAACAATTTTATGGAAATTCATTTTTGTTGCTTTTTGTATTACCTTCCTATTTGCAGACTGAACTGTTTTGTACAATCTTGTAATACAACTACAAATTCATCGTACAAAATATTACATTGATTAGTTTTTCTCTATCTACAAACTATTGAATCTTGTACCTTCCTGACTACCTTGCAGACTGAACTGTTTTGTACAATCTTGTAATACAGCTACAAATACATCGTACAAAATATTACATTGATTAGTTTTTTGTTTTGTTTTTCTCTATCTATTGAAGCTGGTGGATAGGCAAACAAAATAGTATTTCTTAATCTCTTTAGATGAATAAGAATATGGATCTTCTTGTTACTGTTTTTCAATATCCCTTTTGTGTCTCACAACTATGTTGTGTTCTATGGTCATTACCGGATCCTAAGATCGCAATGGAAGAGGGAGGTTTGGCGCCATAAAACCTGGTTAAACCCACCATTTCGTTTGAAATGCCTGTACCAAGTCAGGACCATTGCGATCCACCAATTCTCCGGTATGACGGATTCGTTTTTGTCATTTTCTCTGGACTATAAGATTGATCATTAAATTTCGATAGTTTTTTTATAACCTTTATTTATACATGGAAAGAATGGAGTTTTCAAATCTCACAAACTGAAATAAAAATACGATTTGGCTTTCTTGTGAAAACTTTTTGGTCTTGAGAACTTTCCGTTTAATACTTTCGGTTTTTGACTTCCATTGCTTCTGATGAGAGGTTATTCATTGAAATATGTACATATACAGCATAGTAAAAAACCTGTTCTATATATCCGTTTGGGTATTTGCATTATGAAAACATCTTTGATTATTGCAAAAAAGTTTCGTAAATTTTTTAAGTAAAAAGAGGAATTGTGCAACAATTTAACGAAGATAAATATTCAAAAAGGAAAAGTACATATTTAAAAAAATCATACGAGTATAGTTTTCTTTTATAAAAACACGAAGTCCAATAACAGTCGAAATCAGGAATCTCTCAAGAAAAACATTTTAACACTAAAATACTATACAACGTTTACAAAACAACAGAAATAGCTTTAAAACGAATCACTTCTGTCATTGACCAATCACATTCTAGAGAGAGGAAATCAGTTACATTGGACGAAAATTAGAGAAAAGTAATTCTATAACTGTCAATAGAAGTGAGATTGGTTCAGGGCCGACACAGAGAAAGGTTTTTAACTGTCTGAGGTTAAACTAGTCATACAATGAACTGTTGAGGGTTATAACTTCTCTGAAATTATTTGGGATTAAACTAAATTTAGAAATGTCAGGGGTTATGCAGTTAGTAACATCACTCTCTTGTACTTTTAATAGTTATATAAATGTCATAGAAAATAATGAAATATGGAATAAGTATACGCGACACAGCCCGCATTCAAGCGGCCATTCAGAAAAACCACAATGGACAACCACCAGCAGCCTTTAACGTGACCAGTAGGTGATGCTCGCGCCTCTGCAATTGACCCAGTGTCTAGTTCAAATTCAGACTTGAAATAGTCACAGATAGATCTCATTCTTAAATAAGGAACAGAAAACATCAAAAAGAAAAGCACAAACAAAAGCTTTGTCAAAGATTCCTAGCTTATTAAAGGCACATATAACATGTGGCGGAGTTAAACTATTTTTGGGCCTAACCTCCCCCTATCAATATTCCTAGACAAAGCAAAAAACTAGACACATATTAAAAATCAAATCGATCAAAGTTCAATTCTACTTGAGAGAACCTTAGAAAAAGGACAACAAGAAAAAAACGAAAGGACGGTAAAGGAACTCTATAGAACACTCGCTGTTACTGACAACTAGCTGATAATCATCAATCGACTGATGTAAAAAAATTAAACATATCGATTTGAAATTTTACACAACCCTTCAAAGTATAATGATTTGTGGAGTGTCATCACATAAAACGGACATGCTTGATTACTATAATGCTTAAAATATCAATTTAGTAAAAAGGATTATGCAATTTTTAAAGAAGGTAATCAGTTATCAATAATTCTGCCAAAAATCACTAAATTCAAGATTTAACCAAAAATATTCAATTTATAACCTTTGCGTAATAAATTTTGAAGCCATTTTTTTTAATTTTCAATGGATCATTTTTAAACCCGTGAGCTTTATAAAAACCATTACCATAAAATTCAGGATGTGATATTCCTGTCACTATCAGAAATCGACGTGTACAATTGAATTTTTCAATTAAAGATCGATACTTGTGGAAGAATTTAGAAAAAAAAGATTTTTCTTACATGTACTCGTGGTATCGATAACAATGTTTTAATATTTGTTCAGTAATAAAACGGTTTTATCATTAAAATCAGAAATACCACTACAGATCCTAGCATATCCTAGCACTTCGATTTTGACCTAGGTGGTCATCTCAGTACAAAAAATTTCGATAAAAGAAACCATTTTAATTTTCAAATTATTAATTTTCCTAATCTAAAGGGCAATATACCATCTTCCCCTGCATACGGTGTTTATATTTCACAACTTATTCGATATGCCAGAGCTTGCACACATTTCACAGATTTTTTTATCAGACAACGATTTCTTCGTGACCGACTTTTGGAGCAGGGCTATAAGAAAATACGTCTCATACGATCCCTAAAAAATTCTTTCTTCGTTATCAGCCACTAGTAGAAAAGTTCAAAATTGGGTTAAAAGATATGGTGTTTGATTGTTTTAATTAGAGTTTGACTGGTCTGCTGTACTGAGATGATCACCTCAATATCCCTATTGTGTCTCACAACTATGTTGTGTTCTATGGTCATTGCCGTATCCTAAGATCGCAGTGGAAGAGGGAGGTTTGGCGCCATAAAACCTGGTTTAACCCACAATTTTGTTTGAAATGCCTGTTCCAAGTCAGGGCCATTGCGATCCACCAATTCTCCAGAATGACTGATTCGTTTATTGTCATTTTCTCTGGACTATGAGATTGATCATTCATTGAAGTTCAGTAGTTTTGTTATTACCTTTATTTACTAACTGTGAATTGTAAACCCCATATGACGACGCTAGTGGAAAACTCTTTCAAGAAATGTGAAATATAAAAAAAAAGGGAAGGTAAAGTCGTCACGTTTATCATATACTTTGATTTGTAATTTTCCATCAATAATACATGAGTCTAAATCCAAAATTGGATATCTATCCCCTGTGACATTAGATTTGTTCAAGATTAATTCTGAAGGATGGATATCTGTAATAAAATTAGAAAATGAAGGATTTTTGAGTGCTAGAACGTCATCTACAGATAGGTGCACACATAACCTGTACGGAAGTTAACACAAAGTTAACTTTGTGACTGCTTTCCGCGTCTGCTCGGGTCTGCTATAGCAGACATTCAAGTTAACTTGCGTTAACTCATGACTGGTCAAAGCAGACTTGTGACAGCTTTTTTATGACTGGTCATAACCAGTCACAAACACATGACTGGTTTTACCAGACCAGTCATTGCAAAAAGTCTGCTCTTACCAGACATGTTTAATTATTTAAGGGTTTGATTAAATATAAAAACAAACGGTCTAAAAAATGAGTTTCAAATACAGTTTAGGCAAAAGAACATAAAAATTTTCCTTTTACATTCAGTTTTTAAAGAAGACATTTCACAAAGTTAACTTGACCAGACCTGTCACAATTATGGGACTGCTTTTAAAAGCAGACGTGGAATTATGGCTGCTTTTCAAGTTAACTTGGAACCAGTCGTGCGTCTGCTCAAAGCAGTCGTATGACCAGTCGCAAGTGAACTTGAAGTTAACTTGATGTCTGCTTCTCAAGTTAACTTACCGTACAGGTTATGTGTGCACCCATCTGTAAATATCTTAAAGTATTATTGAGAGTTTCGATCAGGTTCTTGTTCCTAGGGTCTTTTTGTAATTTCACCATGGATTGTGATTCATAACAGTATAGGAACAGGTCAGCTATAGGTGACAATAAGAACCCATAGGAATACCAGTGATTTGATGATTAATTTGTTTACCTAAATGTATGTAAATATTATCTACCGGTATGACTGATTATTATTCTCCGGTATGACTGATTCGTTTTTGTCATTTTCTCTGGACTATGAGATTGATCATTCAAGTTCGATAGTTTTGTTATTACCTTTATTTATCTACCAAATAATTTAGAGCAGTGATAGTTTCTGCATAAATCCAGTTAATGTAACCCTTTTTGAGTCTCGTTACTAAAAAATAATTAACTAAATGAGTTTGAAACTCTAGAACAAAAAAATAATAACTCTTAGATTTATCAAAAGACCATTTAACAAAATATTCAAATTTCTTTTTAATAAGATTATGCGGTAGGTTAGTATATTTAGCAGAAAAATCGTAACTATCAACGGCATGGAAAGTATTTTCAAACGCACGAAGCTTGTCCAAAACATCAAGGGAATATTTAATGCTCCCAAAATCATTAATTCCACTGTTTTCGAAAACCCTTTCACAGAGTGAATGATACATTTCTTCATAGTAGTTAAAGAAAGGGATATAACTTTGGACATGTGGGTTAAAGAACACCTACTTGAAGTAGAGACAAAACGAGAGTTATATGAATTTTTGGGAAATTTAGGTATCCAGTATAGTAGTTATCTACTAATATTCAGGGTATCTCGAAGTGTTGTGGTTGCTATGATATGAACGTCAATAATACCTGATTCCGTCGATTGCTTGATAATGAAAGTGTTCGAATTTTTCATTTCGTACATTAAAACCTCAAGGTACTACATTCGTCATATCATAACGACATTGTTAGCCGCTTTATCTGCGGGAACAAACATGTATCCCAAACCAAGTAAACGGATTTTTGATTTTATTCGATTAAGATAAGTATTAGGTCTAAAATATACAAATGAATTTTGAAATTGGCTAGATCTGATTTGAACAATTGTCATAAATTTATTGATAAAATGGTATAGAGATTTTTAATCGCCCCCTCTCTCCTAATCCAAGATTGCAATATGAGAGAAGGGAAGTTTTGATACAGTTTGGGCAGGAAATCCAATTAATTTTTGTGGGTGGTCGAAATTTTTGTCCCTTTTTCAAGAAATTCATAATCTCTGGGTCATGGACGATCGAAAGGTGCCTGGTAACAAAACGATCACAAGAAGCATATATGAAATAAGATTTATCACAGTCGCATAACAAAGAATATCCGTGTCTAGTTTTTCATCACTTGTAGTGTTTGTATAGTTAAGAATAATGTTGCGAGTAGGTTTCGTATATTTATAAGATACAATAGAGGGTTCATTAGTAAAAATATAAGTTGGGAAGAGATCTTGAACATTAGGGTCCATAAATATACTCGATATATTTATGAAGTCAAATTCTCTTTTAGGTTAATTCTATTAAATACCGAAGGTGGTCTTCTGGGCTGTCAATTTGGGGAAACAGTTAACAGTAACAAAAAGAAGAGATGACGAGTGCACCTTCATATAATCGACTTGCTTGAGATATAGTATTTCATTCCAAACGGATACTATTTAATTAAGAAATGTGCAATGAACAAAACAAATGATGACGTCCATTATTTTCAAAAATTCTAATAAGAAAGGCAGAGGTACCAGTGGGGTATCATTAATCATAATAAGATCGGTAATACTTAAACCAAGGCTATGTTGTTTTTTGACAATACGCTATATTTGTTAACCGTTTGTTCCGTTTACAAGGAATCACTAAATTCATGACATTTATATTCGATGATCTAGAAATGCTACCCTGTCTCATGATGTTATCGTTAAGACCCAGAGGGTATGCCGTCTGTAGTCTTTTTTATTCAATCAAGTTCAGCAAGTCGTCTTTCTCTACGAAACTGTCTTTAACTTTAATTTGAATCTCTATTGATAATTTCAAGAAGCTGAATTTTAATATATTTAATGTTGTGGTTATGTTAATTTAAGTGTTAATTATACCTGACGAAAGCGATACAGATGTTTAGATGTTCTTTCCCGTCTCCCTGACGTACTCACTTTTACGATAAGGTTCGTATCAAGTCAATAAAAACATTTTTGTTGTGTGTCTGTTAACAACTTGTGTGTCAATTTTGTAGAAAAAAAAATCGTTCATTTATACTAGATGTTACAGTGGTGTTTCTGATTAACCTGGTGCACGTTTGTCATTTTGAAGCATTACAGGGCATGACTTTAGGATATCCACGAAATGAGCTATGAAAGGTATTGCTTTGTTATGTAGATTGTTTTGTTTTTTTGGCTTTTGATGATCGAACTGATGGTTTAGAAGAATTTATGGTATTGTATAAAGTTTAGTTTGTTGACTAGTTAGTACTGTTTCGCAGCTCTCGACCTGTCAGTACCTAACACACCCTTTGCAGCTTCCTGGCGGCGAATAGCTTGTCAGTAAACGTCCACTAAAGAGCTCATCAAAACCTGACGTCGGGTCAGGCCGCTTTTGATACAGTGCGACTGGGATAAATGCTGCAGGGGGGTTAAATGAGATAATCCTGTCGTATAGCGTGCCGGGGTTGTCAGGAGGCTTGAATATGGAAAACATTAAACAACCCATATTGGTTTACTGTATGGGGAAACATGTCACGTACCACTCACGTTAAAGAACAGTTCATGTCTTTGTAAGAGGAGGACCCCAGCAGAAGGCCGGATATTTTAATTTTAACCATCCTTCAATAATCCGTCGATAAATCATTATAATTTGTCTTCGTGTCTTAATTTTCTTCATGTCATTTTTATTTAAATTCATTTTGCTACCCCATTTATGTCAATCTTCCTAATATAGCAGAATTCACGCTATTTTGTAAGATAAGTAACACATTTATAAAAATTGTAAGTTCTTAGAACAGTGATAGAATGTATAAATTTTATTATTAAGAAACATTTCTACTAATTTTGCTACGTACAATAGGTTGAAAACGCCAAACACTATATCAATATGAAGATAAAAATGCCAAACTAGAAACGAAATTATAATTTCAGAGGTTATAGAGCAGTTAAACCAGGCAAATACGTTTTTGTCCTTCAATGTTGTTTACTTGTATCGTAATGGGTCAATATTGTTCACCTAAGATATCAGCACAGTTTTTCTATTCAGTAAAGTTCTTTTTTTGAAATATTTTATATGTAATTTAAGAAAGTTTTTACACAATACACTTAGGCACGAACCTTCATACGGTGGGGGGGGGGGGGGCTGAGATTTTATAACCCGATATTATATTTTTTTCTGTCCAAATCAAAATTACAATTTTTTTTCTGCCCAAAGCAAACTCATAATTTTTTTTTCAGACAAGTTCAGATTTTTTTTACATTTGATTTTCTATTCGTAAATTGGTTTTTTATCAATTGTGTGAATTAGGCCAGTTCTTGGACTAATTCATTCTCATGGTGGATACATTCATATTCAAAACATTCATATATTTCTTTAAGAAAAATGTGGAATTTGTCAAACAAACTCTCATTAGGAGATGAAATGTACATTGGACTATTGTATTTTGATTTTGAATCATGCATATTCAAAAAATACATATATTTATAGAAAAAATGGGATATGGGGAGATATGGCAAATACATGTATGTCAGCCAACCTCTTTTGAAAGCACAAAGTAAAAAAAATGAAAATTATTTAAAACCAGAATCCCCCAAAATTAACATTCAGCAATATTCATTTAAATGGACAAAGTCAAATAGCTGGATATCCAAAATCCCAAATTTGTTTCTTTAACAATTTTCTTTTTTCAAAAATGTGAAATCTTATTCTTATTCCAAAACTTATCAAGACTAGAAATGGAATCAATATTTCATTTGTAATTGCCCTGGTAACCTTGTCACGTTGGGGACTTGTCATACGGTTACCTTTTTAGGTTCACCTTTTGGCTTAAAAGTTTTCAAAAGTTAATCTCCCTGAACAGCAAGTCAGGGGTTGAAATGTGACAAAGAAAAGCACAAGATGAAGCCACTAAGAGATCATAGAAAAACTAGCTTTTTGACTTGGTTAGGGATTATGTGAATTAACTAGCATACTTAAAACAGACATGGGGATCACTGAAGGCCTCGAAAGCTCTTGGGTAAATGATGCAAAATCATCCATTCTTGTGATTTCCTGAAAGCTTATCATGATTTCATGATACATTTTAAAAGAATCATCATATGAACTACAGAACATGGAAATATAAGATATCTGTGAAGAATTACCAATGCCATCTTATAGACATCTCTGGATCTACCAGTGGGATGGAAAGGTTTTGAAAAAAAAATATATATATAACTTTATTTGCCAAGCGGGACATCAGTGTCTAAGATGTACACACTTCAAATGTATGCTGTCCGAGGGCGGCTGAAGGTCATGGAAACTGAAAGACATCACAAAATGATAGAGGCTATATTCTGAAAGCAATGGGGGAAAAGCGTAGACCTGTTGACAATATATAGATCAGAAAACATACATATCTAACCATACGATAAATTCCAAATATTGAAAGCCTAAGGTCAATAGTTTCGGAATAATCAGTTATGGAAATATTGATCCCTTGGGTAAACAAAACGACCGACCAGTCTAAAACATTGCACCCTTCTCAACTTCATGTATGGGTATAATGTATGTATAATAGGTTATGATAATTACATTGCAAGGTCTAAGGAATGCAATGTTACTTTTAATTATCCTGATTCGGAGAAATACAGCAGAGGTTCATATCATAACAGATCAAAACTATCTATGTATGCATGTACTAAACATATCAAAAGTGATACTAAATCGTAGCACATTATAATTTCAAAATTTTAAACTTCTACTAAAGGTAATGATAAATAGGTTGATGTATGCCGAGCGAAGCGATGCAGAAAAAAATCAGGCTTTTATCATTTGAGTTCAACATGTTCAAAGGATATATATATACTTTTTGAAATTTATGAATATTTAGTTTTTTTTAGCTCCATTAGGAGCATTTTTATTTTTTGTCTGTAAAAATTCAAATTAATATTTAAAAAAAAAATCCCAGTCCCCCCACCAAAAGAAAATGATTCGTGCCTTATGTAAATTCACCTTAAAATATGTGAGAATATTAAACCTTTCCGTAAGAAAATATTAAATTTCTTTTGACCTTGCATTGATGGGTTGTAAATATTTATTTCTCGTCATGGTTAGTAAACAACGGTTCAGTACAAAGAAACTTAGACTGTGAAGTTAGCATAAACTGTTTCAGGCTTTGTTTGTGTTTTTTACGGTAAGTAGATGCATTTATTATTGTTAAACGTTGATTTGTGTGCAAAATCAAGGTGACATATGCCAACTTGTTTATTATCATATTTCAATTATGTAACTATTGTCAAAATAATGCCGAGAGTCCGATAAGAAGATATCCTTAATAAAAAAAAGAAGTACACAGTTAATGTTAACGTTATCTAAAAATATTCTAAGTATTGATTAAAAGCCTTGACTCAAATAATGCAATGATACAGATATGTTTGTGATGCCATAATCAGGTGAGGCAGATATGCCACTTTCCAAAAATTAATAATGAGAATATAAACTAATTTTTGTCATGTATTCTTTGCTAAAGAAAAGACACATATATAAAATGTGGCGGGTTTTTAACCTTCCCCTGTACATATATTAATCCATAACAAAAGACACCACACCATAAAATCTGCTTACACGGGTTTAAATGCTCCCCGTTTGTGTCATGTTTTTTTTATATAAAAATCATCGTTTTTATAAGAAATTTAAATGATCAATTTCTAACGACCAACTGTACAGATGCTGGCATTCAGCGAGTAATGACCTGTGGTCATGTTGAAGACTGTATAGGCTGTTTTCCATTGTGATTTTTTAATTGCCGTTTCTTTAATGTTGGTTGTGTCGCCTACACTTATTTCACATCTCTTTATCGGTCATGTTATAGTGTTGTTGTCAAAGGTTACCGAAACGGAACTGCTTTTCCTTCAAGAAAACCTGATTTCAACGTCATTTTGACTCAAATTACCAAACTTCCCACCCAAATGGGCTTGCATCCCTATTTCCTCAACTTCATAATCATACCATGTTCATTTTTATCATCGTTTTCATGGTCATCTGCCCTCACATAGCCGAATTCGTGCTTAATGAAAGTAAAGTAATAATGAGCTTACTTATCGTGGGAAAACACCACTGTCCACCTACCCTACTTGGTTATAAATATTTGCAAAATTAAAACAGTGACAAATGCATGATTATGTTACATCCATGTCTACTATTTTGCAAAGCAAAATAAACGTTGCTTTCATATTGTGGGACGAAGTTATTCTGCAAACAAAATAAAAGTTGCTTTCATATTGTAAGACGAACTATCCAAAATAACAGTTAACAATGATTTATTTATTTAGTGCTTGTTGGACAATCTCTACAAGAACGTTTAATTAAAATTGTAATAGGTAAACCATGCAACCTTGCCAACCGGAAGTCTCCAAGATACAGTTGCAGACAAGCAAACGCCAGCCTTTACCGGTCAAGACATTAAGAAAGTTAATCGGAGTACAAGTAACACTTCGAGTTCTGAATATCATAGTTTGTATAGTAACCCTTGCACTTGTGTCCGACAGGAGCAAATATAGCTACGATGAGCGCATAGCAATTCAACTTTGTCATATAGCAACCTTAATTGCTTCAATAATTGTAAGTTTATTTTATTATATCAATGTGCGTTATTGATTTACAAAGAAAAATAATCAAGAAATGTGTAATCCTTTAGATAACCATTCTTGTTGTCGGTGATAGATTATTTGTATGTCACATTCGATACAATAAAAGAAATACTCTTTTATAAACCTAAACTGAACTCCTGTTGCATTGTATGTAGCACTGACAGGAGTACAGTGTATTATAAAACCAAAATATGTACGCACCAAAGAGATTGTTCAAAATGAAATTCCCTGCTTGTCTACAGGCACATGATTTTTGGTAAAATTTTTGAACTAACCAAACGTTTAAAATGATTTCTTGACCGCAACTATAAAAAGACATAATGGTATACTTTTTCACATTATCATTATTATCGAATCTGGAACTAGATTAATAGGCATACCTTGAATATTGTCAATGCAACCACAAAGTTATGCAATTCCTGGTAGAGAATTCCCGATAACTGACGAACGAACGTAACTCGACCTTACCCAACGAAAGGGTGATTTTAAAGGCAAGGAATTTGTCAGGGTAAATTTGTTGTTCACAATGTTTAATTCTTGTCTGTCTAAAACATTTAAATTCTCATTCCCTTTCTCTGTAAATTTATCTAATTTAACTTTCTAAATTAGAAATAAAGATAAATGTTTTGACGAACACATCACGTTGCTGATTGTGTAAGGTTGTCTTTCGTCTTTCGAAATCGTTACAGTCGCTTCACCTTTGCAACATTCACAGTATTTTTTTAATGACAAAAATCTTCAACCTGAAAATATTGTTTTTAAAATGATTACAGCTAGTGAAATGTTCATCGTTCCCTCTCGCAGGAACCAGACATGCCTGGAGTGTGCAAAAAATGCAATAGACGAACGGAATGAACGATACACGGAACGAACGATACACGCACACCGAATGAATGGAACACGGAATTAACACGGAAAAAAAGGGAACGTTGAGCATTTCACTAGCTGTATAAGATTGTAAATATTCGGTGAAATTTTATGACATCATTTCACTTCATCTTATCTTTAACAGTTTAAGAAAAAAAAACCAAAAACCCGAAATAGTAAAATGTTTCAATGCCGTTGAAGTAATTTGATAATGCAACACATTGATATTTAGAGGAGTAAAGGTATGAGACCAAAGTTCTGGGTTCATACTCAACCAACATATATAAACACCAAAGAGATTGAAATAAAATTCCCTGCTTGTTTACAGGTACATGATTTTTGTTAAAAAAAAGAAATGATGATATACTTTTTTCAAATTATCGGGATTATGAAAAAAATAAAATCTATCATGCTTGATTTATTGTTATTTTGTAATTGATATGCTCGACATTTCATTGTCACAAGCACGCCATTTAAGGTTTAATAGATGTTAAGTTTTCCAAAGTAGCAATAAAAATCCAAAAGCGCATTCTTATCTCGAAATTTAAAAAAAATCATAAGACTTAAACGACAACGACAATTGCAAGAAATTAGGAACAGATTCTTTATAGTTCACATGCTTTTGTATTTATTTTGCACCTGTAATCAAATGTATACAGGTTTTATATGTACATGAATAACAATATATAAAGAAAACAGATAGAATTCATGAATTGAAATTCAATTAATTGTGTCATTGAAAGAAAAATCACTTAGTATTAATAATTCAACTATACATGCATATTATGTAATACATTTAAGTTAAGATGTATCTAGTTCTTTATATGTAAAACAATATTTAAATTTCGTAAATCTTCTGGTGTGAAATGTTCTCCGAGTGGTTACGTTTAAGGTTCCACTGTACCAAATAAGTTATCGCCTGTGAAGGAAAGATGCAATAGAGAAGATAAAACAGCACTTTTTACTTGTAAATAAAATAAAATCATTTTTGGTTGGCTGCAAAATCAAAAACGTTTTTCTGCTTACTCTTCCGGAGCACCTGAGTTCACTCTTGTTTCGACTGGACTTCGCGTTATTGATTGATATTCAGTAATTTTGTGTTTCCATGTTTTTCATGTTGTCTGTTTTTGTCCCGTTTTTGTTGGTGTTTACTGGTTTTGTCTCTGCCATTTCGGACTTTTGACATTCGGATACCCTATTGGTACCTCTGCTTCTTTTATTTCAGATAGGAAACACAGGCGTATTGGGCTAGGATTTTATTTTTATTCACTGTGTTTAAGATAAAAAATCTGACCCACGCTATAATACTATTTCCACGTGCAATGTGATTTGACTTGTATAAAAATCGTTTGTAACTAGATGAGTACTGCAATAAGCAGAAACTCTTTGACCCTCTGGAGCATTTAAGTTCACTTTTGTTCCAAATAGTATAGAGACGAAATGAAAATTATTATATACACGTTATTTATAAAAAAATAAAATCCTGGACCCAAACGCCTGTGATAAGAAACGTAAAAAAATCTTATTTATATCATTGTTAAAATGCTTTTGATTTTGTTGAAATCAGAAAAAAAGAGAATTTTCAACCTTCTAAAACCTTAAAAGCCATGAGACCATATGTATCGTTTTTGGCCTGAAAAAAAAATCCATATACATTATAGTTTCTTATGCTTAGATTTATAAGTTTTAGGCATAGACAAAAATATGAGTTTTAATAAAAAAGCAATGTTTTCAATGGTACAGATTTTTGGTACAGTGCACTTTTTATTTTACTCTTTGATTTAAATATATGTAATAAAGGATTCTTTTGTCTCTTACGTATATATAGGTAAAGTTTCGTTCGTAAGTGATGACAAATTCTCTATTCAATTGATAAGTTTTTGTGATATTTACCAAAAGGTGTTCATAACGTGTGATTGTTGGTAGGACGATAATTCTTAAAACAATTTTGACTTCCTTGGAGAATATAGGATTGTCTGGTTGATTGAATGTTGGTAAATGAAAATGAAATTTGTCAGTGTTGATTCCTGATCTTCGCTACACCCACAGGTTTTTAATCTCACTTATGATAAGAAGTAAAGGTAACAACAAAACTACCGAACTTGAATGATCAATCTCATAGTCCAGAGAAAATGACAAAAACGAATCAGTCACACCGGAGAACTGGTGGATAGGTTAGAACGTATACAATTCAAACGATCCAACTATCTATTCTATATCGTACGATTTGTTAGAACATATCTCTTGATTTGTGTATTAGTTATTGAAATCGCACAAGATAGTTTCCTGAGTTTTGCGTACTTTTACTAAAAGTATTTTCTATGTTTAGGCTCTTATACTTGGACCGTGCATCTTCGGTAGCAGTTTAAAGAATTTGGTAGGTTAAGTTACATGTATAAGCTATCAAAGTAGAAAAATACAAATACCAAAACAGGTTATTTGGTTATACTGTGTTTACATATTATCTCTCATCAGCAGCATTTGAATCAAAACATTGGAAGGTCAAAACCAAAAATATTGAACGAAAAGTTCTCAAAACCTAAAAAGATTGAACACGAAAACCTAAATCAGCACCTTAAATATTGACCATGTGAATTACAAGGAAATAAACCTGGCGTTTTAATCAATTTCGAATTTTACAAATTTAACAAAATAAAACATATAATTCCAAGAAATTGAACACATAAATATCTTATAAAGATGTCTGTTTATAACCTTTTTTTTGTATATGCCATTTGATGATTTAAGGACATGCCATGGAATGCTGTCAGAACATGTTCTAGTACTAAGTCTTGTAAATGTAGGACATGTTCTAGTACTAAGTCTTGTAAATGTAGGACATGTTCTAGTACTAAGTCTTGTAAATGTAGGACATGTTCTAGTACTAAGTCTTGTAAATGTAGGACATGTTCTAGTACTAAGTCTTGTAAATGAAGGACATGTTCTAGTACTAAGTCTTGTAAATGTAGGACATGTTCTAGTACTAAGTCTTGTAAATGTAGGACATGTTCTAGTACTAAGTCTTGTAAATGTAGGACATGTTCTAGTACTAAGTCTTGTAAATGAAGGACATGTTCTTGTACTAAGTCTTGTAAATGTAGGACATGTTCTAGTACTAAGTCTTGTAAATGTTGGACATGTTCTAGTAATAAGTCTTGTAAATGTAGAACATGTTCTAGTACTAAGTCTTGTAAATGTATGACATGTTCTAGTACTAAGTCTTGTAAATGTAGGACATGTTCTAGTACTAAGTCTTGTAAATGTAGGACATGTTCTCACAGGATGGGAACGGAAATTGTACAGTTTCCGGAAGCGCCGTTCGCGAAGCGAGGATATTTTCTGATACAGGTAGCGCCAGATTCAAAAATATTAAAACAAAGGAATTAGAAGTCATTTGCAAGCACAATATGAAGAAACAAAACAATAAAATTGTAACAAAAATAATTAAAGGTACATTACTTAAGCAGCAATGGTTATAATACTACAAACGGCCACGTTTAATTCACCTCGAACACCGAGAAGTAGACGGAAAATGTGATATGGCTTGTTTTTTTCGGGGTTTGATGTGAAATCGGTTTCAATCTAGACCTTGTTGAATGCGCCAATCCACAGATCAAACTATCAAGATTCGAAACATTATAAAAATGTTGTGATTTTTTTTCGTTTAAATCATATTATTGCATTTCTAACATCCCCTCTAAATTTCAACACATGAACGGGTAGCGTCCGCTGTCTTGAACAGTTAGCTCCAAAATTCACATTTGTAGTGAACGGTTAGCTCACAATTAAAAAAAATATATATTTCATTTGTATAGCGCAATAAAACATAAAACGGTGAAGTAATGAATAAATGAAAAATAAAAATGAACTCACTACACTAAATCGATCTTGAATTGGAATGCTCTTTTTTATTCATTGCTACGTTGAAAATGCTTTAAAAAAACTTTAAAAAAAACCCGAATCAGCCAACCTTTATGAATCGCTGAACATACTTTACCTTATGAACATCATATAGTTTATAAGAAACATATGCTTTGATATCTATACAAAACAATACAGATCTCTATTATTTATACTTAATCATTACTAAAATTGTCTTTTGATCGCGTTTCAATGTAAAAATTGAATTTTTGGAGCACCTTAAAACTTCAGCAATTTAATAAGAACGTAATGAGCACTGAACAGGTTTCCGGATAATCCGGTATCCTCCGAAATCAAAACTGATCGCCTTGTGTGAATTTACTAACTTTGTGTTTAGTGCGTCTCTCATGAGTCTTTAATGTACGAAACGCACTCTAGTTATAAAACCAAGTGCCTAGAACTATGTTTTGTTTTCCGATAATCCGCAACAGTAAGTTCTGCTGACAGAGTTCTACTAACTCCCGAATTAAGGTCACTGAGGTACCTACTCATTTTAGTAAGAGATGCATCTACTCCACCGAGCGAAAGGAAAAAACAAGGAAGACATACCACAGAAATTTATGACTGCAATTGTACTGACTTTTTTTCATGCACTTCAAAATAAATGGTAAGTTAAACCAGGTTAACGGCACCATCCCTCCCTCTTTTGTATCTTTTTGTGGACATTTTGATAACAACATTATCTTCAATCTTTCGATATTTTGCTTCCAATTCAATGCTGATTTATTTGACTGCATTTTAGTGAAGTTAGTACAAAACACGATTTTGCGGTAAGTCTTGCTTAGGATATACCGCCACTCAATCATTAAGAAAACAAATGGTAGATGCTCGACTGGCCTGAAAAGAGGGAGGGCGTTATAACTTATCGTTACAAGGCTTTGTGTTAAATTGTGAATCAAACCATTTATTAGAAGTGGAGGAATCTGTTACGAAGCATTTTCTATTTTTTTACCTTAAAAAGTCAAAGTTGGCTCAGAAAAGAGGAAGTAGATGTACAACTGACCTGAAAGGGGGAGGCACATACAAATCTGAAGCTCCTTACCAAATTTGAAACCAAACCCTTCAGTGGAAGTCGAGAACTCTGTTACAAAAGTTCGGACGACAAGGTAATTGCAATATAGCCTCAACTCTTGCGAGAGGGGATATAAAAAGTATTACTCAAAGAAAGCAGATTTGTACGTCTACATAATATAGAAAAATTAAACATAATCAGGATAATATATCTGCAAGAACTTTTATTGTATTGCCCTCTTATTATCAAACATTTACGTTACACAGCATTAAAGAAAACAACAAATTCTAATCAGGGGCAGATCCATAAAAAGAACGGAAGGTTTTCATCTATTACCTAAGCTTAGTAGTAAAAAACCATGACGAAAGTAGCTAGATTGCCGAAAATCATGACGAAAGTAAGAAAATTTTAATTGATTTGGGGTTCGAACAGACGACCCAGTCCTTTAGAATCGCCACTGAATATTCAACAAAAACCAGCAAGCATAAAACAAACAGAAAAGCCAAAGTAAACATTATTTGCGCTTCTTTTGATGAAAAAAAAAAACAACCAAACAAGAGACTATCAGGAACCTGAGTCTTTTACCTGGTACCAAGGACCACGAGCATGTCATCTGACAATTGTTATCCAATAGAGACTTTTTATAGCCTTAAATAGGCTGAAGATTTGAGGAAAAAATAGCTCTTCTCTATCTGCTTTAGTTTTCGTTCTTTAGAACAAAACATGAAAAAGAGGCCCACAGGAGCCCGAATCGATCACCTGGACATAAGGGCCCTATATTGGGTCATCCATCCTCGGAAACCCAGGAGTTCATCACTCCCTTACTCATTCATCATCCCTGGGACATTAGACATGAAATACCTCGTTTTTGATATTTTTATATCGAGCCTTGTGATTGTTCGCATAACACTTGTCTAATGCAATTTAAACATGTTTCTATATGAATAATTTATGGAGTTCAAGATTAAATACTGAACGTGAAACGAGCAAAATCAAATCAAATGTCTTAGGGGTGAAGAATGAATAATTTCATCTTTATATAGATTTTAAGGTAAAGTTAAGATAGCCACAGCTTTTCTTCATAAGCAATAGTTTACATTCTACGGGACAAAAAAAAAACAAAAAACAAAAAACAAAAAAAACAAACGCAATTGTTTACCTTTATAGGCCCATAACTCCTATAAGGGTCCATCTGACAATATCGACCCAATGGAGACTTTCGTAGAGCTTATGATTTTTAAGGAGCCTTAGACTCTTCTTTTTTCCATCTGTTGTAGTTGCTTAGTTAAAGTCATCTATAGTGATTTTATCTTAAGTTCTATTCTTGGTTACAGCGGCCACGTGCACGTTTGTATTGAGTCATATCACAATGAGGATCGTGTGTGTTGCCAACATGTCAAGTATCATTTCTGCAGTTAAGTTCGGTCTGTAGTTTCAGAGGAGAAGATTTTTAAACGGACGACTGATGACGACAGACGACGACAGACGACGGACGCATAGTGATGGTAGTTATAAATTTGCATGGCTTTTAGCCAGGTTAGCTTTTAAGTACCACTACAAGTACTTCACTCTTTGCTTGAAAAAATATCGTTTAATGTATAAACATTCATCAATCAGTTTAAGACGTGCTGTGCGAGCTAAAGGGTTTATTTGTATTTCGAATGTAAACACACCAAGGACAACTGAAAAAAAACAAACTTAAATCGAAGACACAATATCAATTAGAACAAGGGTACAAAATGATTAGACAGGGGAAAATTATGGACGAGGACTTAAATACTCGAATATTAGTTGTACAACTTCATGCCGGAGAGTCATGAAGAGAGAACTTGCCAAACGCTTGAAGTTACATCAGAGGATTTTTGATATATTCCTAGAGCGACTTGTATAAGAAATTAGAGTGGTTTTATGTATTTTTTACCCCGAAAAGAAAACTATTATTTTCGGCGCTACCTGTTCATACATTTTTTCTTGCCTTGACGCTACCCGTTCACTTTTGATTCCAAAATTTTGAGAGAAAATCGGAGATTATCACTCAATAATTGATTTCTAATGTTTAATATCAAGAGGCTACAAAAAATACATTCAATCATACTTTCAATGTGTGATTACTTTAAAAAAGACCGATAAAAGAAGATGGTCTTGTCTTTTTGAGATGTTCGAGCTACCTTTTTTTATTAAAAATTCCATGCTTAACGTGAACATACGAATAAAACGCATTAAATGCAGATACTCGTCACTACATTAAGCTTATTATTACACGTTATTAATGGCAATGTTGGAACGTGATTGTGTACTTAACTTCATACGAAGTGTTTTTTTATTAACGAATCCTTGGGATTTGAACATGGCGCTACCTTTTGCTTGTCATAAGAACGAAGCTTCCGGAAACTGTACAATTACCGTTCCCACCCTGTGGTTCTAGTACTAAGTCTTGTAAATGTAGGACATGTTCTAGTATCTGTCTTAAGTTTTATTGCGAAAATTGTTGTTAAAGGCCGCTCTTATATCTTAGAAAAGGAATCTAAATTTCTCAAGATATCTTTAACTCATCCGGCCAATGGCAGATAGAGAAAATCTGTTTGCTAGTATGCATTATGTCGAAGTTGTCAGCTGATCCGGCCATATTAGAACAAATTAGCATTTGTTCGTGTTTTTGGCTGCGGAATGATAATTTTTGTAAATGGAAAAAAGCTGTAATTTGCTTAATAGACGATAAAGAAATGTGGAATAAGTGTACGCTATACAACATACATTTCAGAAACCGAAATTAAACCTTCAGCTTAGTTGTTTAACTCAACAAAATAGACGATATTGAGATGTGGAATAAGTGTACGCGACACAACAAACATAAACAAACAGCAATTCAAAAAATCTTCATTTGGTGAAAGATTTCAAATACCCCTTGTTCACAGGGGAAATCGGTTTTTTGAGTTTATGATTGTGAACAATATTTGTATGGTGGTGAAACATTAACACACCCGTCGCGCTACCAATTGTAAATTAAGCCTATCAAATCCCATACCCCCGAATCAATGGTGATACGTGAACTACAAAACACGAAATTTGAGAACCCAAAATAATAACGAAACCACAGTATTGTATATATCTATAGTTTCCGTTGGTGACTTAAGCCCATGAAATTCAAATTTGATACTCTACGAAAAGGAAATTTTACACTGATTTGTATGCTGCAGATTTCAGACACATGATTCAAAGAATCCACGAATTGATCTTTTTTTTCAAACCATGACAATTGGTATCCAGGCAAACAAATGATAAATGAAAAGATACAAAGTTTTTTAAACCTGTGTTAAACTTTTTGTCTCGATATAACATTTGCCTTTTCAAACATAGTGAAAGCTATTTGGTCTTGATCAAAATTCTTTTCATATGCTTTATCCTAATGGTGAACTATTTTGGTACACAATTATTTAATTCAAATTGGACATCTCATGCATATTAGACGTGCAATTCAAGAACAAAAAATCATGAAATCGTACAAAAACAATTGTTCACGAAGCCGTTACGAATTGTTCACGATCATTTCGTTAGTAAATTGATTCTACCTTCTACCTCTTTAAAGCTAGAAAACATTGTTTACATGTTTTTGTCCTATAGACTGAAACTATTGCAGACGGAAAAAGCTGTTGGTTGATTAATCCTTCTATAAAAGTCTCCATTTGGTGAAAGTTTTCACATGACTCCTCATAGGGGTTAAGGTCCTTTAAGGTAAAAAATAGCATTTGTCTATGCTTTTGCAATATTATTTAAAAATATTGCATATGGAAAAAAGTCTCTGCTTATTCTAACCTTCAGCAAAATAATGCACAGTAAAAGTAAAACAAAACATCAGAAAACAATTTGCAACTTTGACGTAATTTCAGTAATATTGCATACTTGAATTAACTTCTACAATTGACAAAATACAAACGCATGTAAATTAATGTAATAACAAAAATTACTGAAATAGGATTCTAAGGATAATCAATCGTTAATGTCATATCAGAAAATACAAAACAAGTAAACACACGTAGAATATGAAAATCTCAGTTGTAAAGTAATTTAAAAAAAAATAGAAAATATTATATGTTCGCGAAAAACTTGCAAAAAAGAACAAGAACGGGGATCCTTTCTAATTTCGAAATCTCCAAATTTTGTTATACAAATACTCTCCTAGGAACAAGCAAATTGAGCCAACGCCGCTAAATATTTTTCATAAAACATTTTCAATCGTCTCTTTCCCAATTAGACCCGAATCAAATGAAATAATTTCATAACCCATAGGGCTAAAGCCCGATAGAAAAATTGAATCTGAAAATTCCTACTGGTTAGAAAAAAAATGACTAAATTCGCCTATAAAGAGTGTTAGTCAAAATTACCTGGCTCGATTTGCGTATGCCTAGGAGTGGAATATAATTCAGACCACACAACATAACAAAAAGCAAACCTAAAAAACAATCCACTCTAATGTGCAACGGGTACACTGAAATTTTAGCAGTTTCTGCTTGTTAAATCATGCATGGTACATTACCATCGGACAATTTATATGCTTCTTTTATTTTCCTTTTAATAATCAAAAGTCACAATTGAGTTTTAAATATTGATGATGAAATAAATTGTTATGGAAATAGAACACATATTTAATGTAATGTATTTCATTGCAGAGACATGGTATTTTATGCAACAGTGCTTGTGAGGTTATTTTGATTGGTCCGACAATCGTAGGTCTCAACATACTTTTCAGTATTACGGTAATATGACTTTATTATTCTTTTATTAAAAACTCACACAATTATTAACCAACTATTCACTTGAAAGAGGGACCTAAGTTTTTGCATGAAAAAATATGTTTGCATTAGCTTATCAAATGATTTCAACTATATGAAATTGCACTATTAATGCAACAAAATGTGTTATTTTGCCTGAAAAAAAGGTTACTTCAAATACTATATCAAAATATTTTGTCCAGGACATAGAATAAAGCCGCTCGCCTTATGAGTGAAATAGTCGGTTCCTACTCACATCAGAAAAACGACAAATACGAATAATTCATTTATGATAAAGAGGCTTGTCTCCTTTTAGTAAATTTGTTTTTGATCGACAGAAACAGAGCTTCCTAGGCAATTGAAATGTGTGCCTCTAAATTGATATGAAACTTTGATTCACGAACAACTTAGTATGGTCATACAACGCAAATAACTGCAAATACTGTGAAAATACAACTTTAAACATACCACATGATTCTGCATTTGCATTGTTGCAACTTATGTATTTTACAAACTTTAAGTAGTAGTCTCGTTGAAGACGCCTGGCTGTTATCCATTGTGATGTTTTAAATTGACCGTTTATTTATGTTGGTTCGGTCGCGTACACTACTTTTCATATTTCTTTATACTAAATTAAGTTGTGAAATTTGATTGAAGTAAATAATGTGGAGAACTTTCAAGTTTTGATGCTTTAACAAGATGAAAATAACTAAAAGTGGTGAATATCCACGGTTCTTTTATAAATGTTCACTGTATTCAGTTCCGTCCCCCTCCCATCCGTTTATTAAATATTTTCCGTCACAGTTTTCTGAGCAAGTACAGTACTCCGAGGTCTGGCCTGGGCGCCACAAAACATAAAAAAAAACTTAAGTCTGAAAATATTCTCAACTCATTATGACGTCATCAAATTAGAAAGTTTTGATTGGAGTCGCCATGGAAAGAAGAACATTCTTGGACTTAAATATTTTAAAAGTTTTGTACTTATCGTAACTTCGGTTTTAACACATACTGGTTCACGCAAAAACTTTCCGTAACAGTTTTTTAAGCAACTTTATTACTCGAAGGTCTGATATTTTGTATATAGCTTAATCCTTTAGAACCATATGATGCAACGCTAATTTATGGTTCTAGGCTATCTATGTTTGAGTATACTGATTTCTTATATTTCAACCAATGTATAATTTTGGGGCAGGGTAATTGTAAGCAAAAATTTACAAATTTACTTGTTAAAAATTTACATTAAATTGACACCATTTCTGAAGAAACTACAATCAAACTATTTTTTAAAATACCAGATTTTGTTGTAGTCATCATTTTGATGTTATCAAAACACAAAGAGAAATTAATCGAAAGGACATAAATGTAATTGTACATAGAATAGAAATAATAGAAATATTAATTTAAAATGATTTATATTTATTTGTCGACAATCTAAATATAATTGACATCGTTTCTAGGGAAACAACAATCAAGATATTTTCCATGTTGAATTTAGAATACTTAAGGAGGTTTGGTGGTCTAAAAAATTGACATAGGATCCTTTTCATAGTAAATTGACATTTGTATGAGCTTTGAAAATAAACAATTAAAACAAAAGGTCTCGGTGGCTATTTTTGAAATAATTGGGTTTAAATCTTTGTATAGAGTGCATAGGAAAAATTGTCAAAATGCATATATAAAAAAGCTGACATAGAAATGTTTTACAAATTTGTGTTAAAAAACAAAAATGGGATATTTTATTGATTTCTATAATAAAAACATGGGGTCACAGTACTCCTTTTCGAAATAATTAAGGCAAACTCAATTTTCTTATACATTTCTTTGTAAAAATTAGTCACACATTTCCACGCCAATTATCTCCCCCCTGAAATTACATTTTTGTAAGAAAAAGCTTAATATCTTTTGAAATGTTTATCTTGTATTTTATATTGATAAAATATCATAAATAATCATTTATGCTGTAACAATTCTTTAAAACTGAAATATAGGCAAAAAATTTCCAAGATGACTGAGAAGATGGCCCGTTTAAGAACCCCAACCTCCTTAAGAAGACATTACTATTAAGGACATAATTGTCAATATGTTATTATCTACTGTAATTTATGTTTAAACAACTGTTCTGTTCTTGTAGGGTCAAATTGAAGATGAACTTCTGGTGTTTTCTATCATCATAGCAGCGCTCGCCTTTATAGACTTCATTATTTCAATAGGCTTAGTTTTGTATTGTATCTGCACTAAATGGCACATCAACGATAAAAAAATTAACGACCAAATGGTTAGTTTGCATTAATTTTCTAATTAAAATTAGATTTAGCCGGATACAGCCAAGAAACAAAAAGTCGATTCAACAATTGGTACAAGTAATTTGACAAAATGTTTGATGAGATATTCTAAACAATAATTTTCCTGAAATGTTAAAATGTTAAAAACTAATAAGCTTTTTCATGTCTATCTTTGTTCATCAATGTTAAACCATTGTCTACAGGTGTTTATGAATACATTGAATACATTAAGTGTAAAGTAGAGTACCTAGATAAAGGTCAGGCAGCGGGCAACACAATATCTTTTTGATATTTTTTAAAGCTTTTTAGCTCAGATGCATTCATTTTCATACAAAAACAGGTTCGAACAAGATTTTACTTTTAATTATGCCTTAAGGTTCATCTGTACCTTTCTTTAAAACATGGCGTTATTTCTAATCTATTTTTAATATATGCACAGCCAAAACTGCACATAAAATTGAAATAAAAAGTGTAGCTGGATCTAGATATTAAAAAATCTTACCTTTTCTCTATACATTCTTCCCGAAAAAATCTTTCATTTTAGAGATCTCTTTTTTCTCCGCTTTTAAAAACACCCAATTTAAGGCTAATATCACTTTCATCCTTTCTTGTGGCCTCAAATTTAATGCAAATTTCAATAAGGGATTTAACTAAAAGTGTTCACCTCGTTTCATGTAAGAGGCGCAATAGGGATAATTTGTCCTTTTTCAATTTAAAATCTGAACAGGAAAAAAAGAGATCTTTATTTTTAAGAAACTTTAAATGAATAATTGATGGAAATTGAATCAGAAATTACCATATCTAGGTCCAGCTATGCTTTATTTTATTATTTTATTTGTAGTTTTTGTTCTGCATATACTACAAAATAGGTAGAAAATTTCGCTATTTGTAACGAAAGGTACAGATGAACCTTAATTTCCTTGTTAACATTTGACTGGATTAATAGAGTAAACAAAATGGAGTAACCTTTTTTTGAATGGTTATATCTAAAGAATGCAAGATAAATATAACTTTTATATCATTTAGAAAATTTTGTCAATTTCCTGATCAAAGGTATGCTTTTTTCATCATGTGCCACAACACAACATTCTATGCAATCTGCCTGATTCTTATGTAGACTGACACTTACTTGTCTTAGATTAGTAAAAACACATAGAAAAAAATTAATCATAAGAGAAGGGAAGCTGGATGAAATCAGATCAGGTAGAAACGTCTTTAGAGGATTAATTTCAGTATATTATATACTTAAAATCCTGAAGTTTTCATATTTCATTTGCAGTTTTCGAAACACAAATAAAAATATTACCTTAGCATGTCTACATTTTAATTGTCTAGGATACAAGGAGGGAAAATGTCGAAAATTTCAACAATGATTGCAAGGCGTTAAGAGAACAGGAACATGTCTTCACTTCAAATGTTCAGTATAATACGAGAAATGATGAACAGGTTTTTATGAATGCCCTGAGACATGAAGAAACAGACGACGGACAATCTTATTTTCCGGTTGCAGGAACAAGGGGAACAAATGTGAAAGACCCTGCAGTGCATTTAGTGTCGAATGATCCAAGAAATGTCCTTCCGTTTGACGAAACATTAGCAGTGCCACCTTCTACTTCATTTGTGACGACCAAAGGTATGGATTACAGACACCCTACAGTATCTTCTGTCCAAAGTAAAGGATTTACACAATATGAAGGACAGCGTGTGTTTGTTGCTAAAAGATCAACTCAGAATCCACAGCTTGTTTTGATAACCAAAGGAAGAGACACTTATCAAGAACAATTAATGATTGTGCCGGCGACTTGGAAAAATGCATACTCACAATATTGTTCTCCTCAAAGCCAAAAAAACGTTGTCATAGGAAAACCCCAACAATGACAAGGGCACTTCGACATGATACAGGCACAAGACACAAATGCAACCAAACTACATTTACAACAAGAACCGGCACTCCTTTATTAATCATATGAAATCCATGGACTTTGCAAATTTTGTTTGTTGTAAAACTAATGTATTATTTATAATCATGATAGGTCAATTTCAATAAAAATAATACTGCATGTTTACCTTAGATATCAACGTCTCGTATCCATCTACGAGAAAACAAATATTTAAAGGTACACTTTATAAAGTATGGGAAAGCAAAGACAAAATTAGTTGACACAAGAAAACAAACCATGTCATTATAGAACTAAACTGAACTTATTCCTTACTCTCCATCCAACTAATAATAATAATTACACAAACCTTACACCAGAATCAAGTAAATTCAGGTGCTTCGGAATAAGAGTTTATGTTTGTTGAAAAAACAATTTAAGGAAATTCATTTTTGTTGCTTTTTATACTACCTTCCTATTTGCAGACTGAACTGTTTTGTACAATCTTGTAATACAACTACAAATACATCGTACAAAATATCACATTGATTAGTTTTTCTCTATCTACAAACTGTTGAAGCTTGTTCCTTCCTGGCTACCTTGCAGACTGAACTGTTTTGTACAATCTTGTAATACAACTACAAATACATCGTACAAAATATTACATTGATTAGTTTTTGGTTTTGTTTTCTCTAACTACAAACTATTGAAGCTGGTGGATAGGCAAACAAAATAGTATTTCTTAATCTCTTTAGATGAATAAGAATATGGATCTTCTTGTTACTGTTTTTCAATATCTCTATTGTGTCTCACAACTATGTTGTGTTCTATGGTCATTACCGGTTCCTAAGATCGCAATGGAAGAATGATGTTTGGCGCCATAATACCTGGTTTAACCCACCATTTCGTTTGAAATACCTGAACCAAGTCAGGACCATTGCGATCCACCAATTCTCCGGTAATATGATTTAGACCCTGCCTTTTTAGCGAGCATCGTAAATCTATATACCTTTTAAAAATAAATCCATGTGCTTGACCGGCTAAGTGTAACGTAAATAGGGAACTTAAAAAAAAGGAATTAGGATGTAGCAAAGTCTGACCCCACCCAACTTACATCATATGCATTCACTTGGGAAAGTTGTTGTTAAAATATCTGGGATCAATAACTTCAATTTAATATTTGTGCAAATAATAAATCCTGTAACATTCTGGGACGATATTTTATTTGTGCAAATAATACTTCCTGTAAAATTCTGGGACGACATTTAGCGGGGACGAAATTATCCCTTTATGGATAACGTGACGTCATTTCCTTGTCAGAGTATTTCGCGCTTCTTCAGCAGACCAAAACAACATTCAGATTCTGTCAGGTTTTGTGATATATTCTGAATACAAATGACAACAAAGTTGAGAGTATCAGTGTTTTATTTGAAGCATTGGTAACAAAAGGCACATTAAGACCCCTGGCGGAAAAAATGGCGAAGTAAAAATATCATGCATGATTGAGGGGAGTGAGTCAAACCCCACAGGATGGGACTCTATTTTTTTTCATTTTCAGGTGAGAACCTTTTATTTGTTATTATGAGTAGGTTTTATTCAGTAAATTTATGTACTTCTTTATCTTACTTAGAATTTGACAAAGCTTGGTCAGTAAACATGCATTTAGTATGACTAGTCAATGGGACGATGTCATCATGTTGCCAAAAGCTAGCTCGGTAATTTCCGGAAAAATCGTTTTTCAGCGGAAAAGACCGAATGGTGTTTGAATAAAAAATCTGTGTGTAAAAATTAACGAGTGGATGAATAATGGTTTAAGCACTGTTTTTGAATTTTTATTTTATTTTTTTAATTTTTGCATAACAGATTATGTTGTATTTTTTATGAGCCCAGAGGGTTGATTGTTTTACTTGCTCCGTGCCTATTAATTTTTTTCACTCCGTAAAAGTAAACCTGTTCCAGTTTTATCGTCAGTATATTTCTGGCACATCTCAAAACATGCACAATGCCATAGGGCTCGCATCTGCGATGCTCGCTATAACTGATTCGTTTTTGTCATTTTCTCTGGACTATGAGATTGATCATTTAAGTTCGGTAGCTTTGTTATTACCTTTATTTATACATGGAAAGAATGGAGTTTTCAAATCTCACAAACTGAAATAAAAATACGATTTGGCTTTCTTGTGAAAACTTTTTGGTCTTGAGAACTCTCCGTTTAATACTTTCGGTTTTTGACTTCCCATGCTTCTGATGAGAGGTTATTCATTGAAATATGTATATATACAGCATAGTAAAAAACCTGTTCTATATATCCGTTTGGGTATTTGCATTATGAAAACATCTTAGATTATTACAAAAAAGATTCGTAAATTTTTTAAGTAAAAAGAGGAATTGTGCAACAATTTAACGATGAAAAACATTTAAAAAGGAAAAGTACATACATGTATTTAAAAAAAAACATACGAGTATAGTTTTCTTTTATAAAAACACGAAGTCCAATAACAGTCGAAATCAGGAATCTCTCAAGAAAAACATTTTAACACTATAATACTATACAACGTATACAAAACAACAGAAATAGCTTTAAAACGAACCACTTCTGTCATTGACCAATCACATTCTAGAGAGAGGAAATCACAGATGGGTCCAAACCTAACCTGTACAAAAGTGAACCGGGAGCAAACATCTAGTTTACTTTTCTGGTTTGGTTTGGTTTGCTCGACCAAACAAAATAGCAAACCACAGTTTACTCAAAACAAAACGTGGTTTGCTTTTTCTAGTTTGGTTTGGTTTGAAAAGCAAACCAAACCAAACTAGGCGGTTGGTTTGGTTTGCTCTGACCAAACCAAACTTTGACGCTGGTTTGGTTTGCTCTGGCTTTGTTCATGACGACGTGAATTTTCATTGTTGTGTTTGCACACTACCCTTTACGCTACAATCGAAAGTCCATAGTTAAATCGGATGGGTTGTAGAAAATAATGAGATATGGAATAAGTATACGCGACACAGCCCGCAATCAAGCGGCAATTCAGAAAAACCACAATGGAAAACCACCAGCAGCCTTTAACGTGACCAGTAGGTGATGCTCGCGCCTCTGCAATTGACCCAGTGTCTAGTACAAATCCAGACTTGAAATAGTCACAGTTAGATTCCATTCTTAAATAAGGAACAGAAAACATCAAAAAGAAAAGCACAAACAAAAGCTTTGTCAAAGATTCCTACCTTATTAAAGGCACATATAACATGTGCCGGAGCTAAACTATTTTGGGCCCAACCTCCCCTTATCAATATTCCTAGACAAAGCAAAAAACTAGACGCACATTAAAAATCAAATCGATCAAAGTTCAATTCTACTTGAGAGAACCTAAGAAAAAGGACAACAAGAAAAAACGAAAGGACGGTAAAGGAACTCTATAGTACACTCGCTGTTACTGACAACTAGCTGATAATCATCAATTGACTGATGTAAAATAATTAAACATATCGATATGAAATCCGACACAACCCTTTAAAGTATAATGATTTGTGGAGTGTCATCACATAAAACGGACATGCTTGATTAGTATAATGCTTAAAATATCGATTTAGTAAAAAAGATTATGATAGTTTTAAACAAGGTAATCAGTTATCAATATTTCTGCCAAAAATCACTAAATTCAAAGATTTAACTAAAATATTCAATTTATAACCTTTGCGTAATAAATTATGAAGCCATTTTTAGCTCACCTGGCAAAAGGCCATGTGAGCTATTGCCATCACTTGGCGTCCGTCGTCCTTCTGATATGAAAAAAAAACATTGCTTACATGTTTTTGCCCTATAGACTGAAACCATTGCAGACGGAAAAAGCTGTTGGTTGCTTAATTCTTTTATGAAAGTTTCCATTTGATCAAAGTTTTCAGATAACTCCTTTAGGGGTTATGGTCCTTTAAGGTAAAGAATAGCATTTGTCTATGCTTTTTCAATATTATTTTAAAATATTGCAGATGGAAAAAAGCCTCTGCTTACTTTAACCTTCAGAAAAGAATGCACAGTAAAAGTTAAAAAAAATAATCAGAAAGCAATTTGCAACTTTGACATAATTTCAGTAACAATGCATACTTGAATAACTTCTACAATTAACAAAATACCAACACATCTAAATTAATGTAATAAAAAATTACTGAAATAGGTTTATTAGGATAATCAATCATCGTTAATGTCCAATCAGAAAATACAAAACAAGTAAACACACGTAGAAAGTGAAAATCTCAGTGATAAAGTAATTAAAAAACCCAATAGTGCGGTGACCAAGTAAAGAAAAGGCCTCTAAATTTCGAGTTTAATGTCCCCATGTGACACACGGCTAACTTTTGTTTGTAATGAATTATCTGTATCTCTGCTTCATTTTTAGCCCTGTCGTAAGAAATTCGTATGGTCAGAACCCTATGAAAATTGCGTTTTTCGGGGAATACCCTAATTTTCGTTATCTAAACACAGATTTTCTTTTCGTGTATTATTTCAGACTGTCTTTCTAAAATAGAAAAATTCTTTTTGGACACACTAGGTCATGATTAGCAGATTCAAGAACCATAATGACAAGTCATAGATAAAACTTCTTTTTAGGCTAAAAATGGCAAATTTAAAAAATGCCATTTTTTGGTTAAAATCAAAATTTAATATTTTTTTTTAACCTGAACATTGCTTTTAATATAAATTTTCTTCATAAAAAAAAATACCTTATAGTATTAGGACAAAATCACCCGGGTATAATTATATATGCATTAAATCTGTTAAAGATACTAGGATCGATATAGTGTGTGTTGACATAGAGGTAAATAAGAAAGTTCAAGATTGAATCATTATGACGTACACTGTATTATTCTGTGTGAAAAGGGACATGGAAGTAAATATGCAAGTTCAGGATCAAAGTGTTATGATATATTACTATTATATTGACCTTACCATATCGGCAATTTCTTAGGACAACTAAGCGAATACCACTTTTGCTGTTTGTACCAATATTGCTCTTTTATTGGGGCTTGTTTAGGGGGGGTACCAATATCCCATATCCCCATAAATTTTTCATCAAATATCCTGTATCCCAAAAAGTGTTTTTCCAGTATCCCATATCCCTGTAAATAAAATAGACAAAAAATGAGAATGTAGCATTCTTTTTACTTTGTTTATTTGTGCTATTCTAACCTGACCATGTCTAACCTGCCCAGTCCAACAAAAATCGCCCCACCGAGCCCGAAACGGTTTAAGTCTGAAAACTGTGTCATTTGCATGAAATCTACCTCAGAATCATTAAGTCAGCTTACTAACAGAGGAAAGCCTACATTTGTATCTGCTATGAAAAACAGAAAGGATATGGTTTATCATAGAATCTTAGACCAGGTTATCTCACTTGACAGTCATGAGTTTGATGCATTACAAATTTCATATCATCGTTCCTGTTACAAGAGCTATACAAGCAAGCAAAATTGTAGTGTTTTACTTTCAGGCTTACCTCAAGCTCAAGTCAACCCTTCTTCGTCCCAACAAGTTGTGTTGACACGTTCTGTTTTGCAGTCGTTTGATTCAAATACTTGCATGTTTTGTCACAAAAAATCTTTCAAAAAAGACATAAAACTGCACAAGCTTCAATCAGATGAGCGGTTACGGAGTTTAATGTTTGTAGCAGAATCCAACTCAGATAATGTACTTATTCAAATTCTTTCCAGTGAAAATTATCAGAATCTTCGAGTGTATCATTCAGCCTGCATCACCAAGTATATGTTGAAAAGAAAAAGTAATCCAATCCCAAATCCCACAGATCCTGAAGATCAGCACCACGAAACCGCCTTTCAAAAGCTTATTTCTGCTATAAACAACGACTTAATGGTGAGGAATAGAGCATTTTTGCTTTCAAACTTGCTTGAAATGTATCGCTTTTTCCTGCCAGCAGAGTTACAACTTAATTATTCTACTGCAAAACTACAAGCAAAACTTGTAAAACACTATGGCAATAATGTTGTAATTCAAATCCAGCAAGGTCAGGGTAAATCAAATATTATTTACAGCAGTGGCATAACCTTGTCTGATGCAATTGCAGCTGCTAGCTATTTGAAGTCAGAGTTAAAAGTTTCACAAATGGAGTCCAACATTTCTAGCATACAAGAATTGAACAAGGATCAAATTTTGCACGCTGCGTTAGGTATTTTGAAAGAGGACATTTCCAATTTAGAACTGCAAAACAAAGAATATCCGTCATCAGCCGAGTTTGCGTTATCATCATCAATTGATCAAATGCCATCTTCATTGTTGAAAGTACTAGCGTATCTTGTCGACGACACAGCATACAAACAACATCAAGACCTTCATCAGCTTTCTGTTGATACACAGCGAAAATGTACAGCCCTTGCCGAATGTATCGTTGCAATATCTAGGCGAACATTCACACCATTTAGTCTTGGTTTAGCTTTGCAAATGTATCATGACTTTGGATCGAAACATTTACTCGAGACATTGTTTTCCTATGGCTTTTGCGCCTCATATACAGAGGTCAGGCGTTATCTAACAAGTGTTGCGAACAATGAGATTGACAGATCTATACAGGGTGAGTCCTATTTTCCAAACGGCATATTTTCTTTAGATGAGGGAGGTGGTCTTCTACAGGAAGGTGCAGATAATATTGATCTTAACACTGAAACCATCGATGGAAAAGACACTTTCCGTTCTATGGCAAGAGCAGTGTTTCAGGTAGGTAACGCATCGCTGAAGGCTAAACAAACCAAAGTAACACGGGGCCAAGAAAGAACGGTACAACCGACGGAGGATACTATGACGATGATGAGTTGTTTACCATTTGAAAAACCTAAGATTCGAGGCGAACCAATGAGACGTCAAAATGCTTTTGATAAAATTTCAGCATGTGCAGCTGACATAAAAACCACGACGGACATACTGTGGGTGTTGATGCGTTCTTTGCCTAGAAATATTGTAAAGCTGCCATGCGACTTTCCAACTGATATGCCTATCATTCCTTTCTGGACAGGTTTTAACAGCAGTATTTCAACAACCAAAGACGAATACTCTGTTATAACGTATCCACCTATAATTGATGCAAAGCCTACTGACATGGCAACAGTTTACACAACAATGAGAAGGTGTTTAGACATGACAAATGCAGTAGGCCAACACCATGCTATTCAAACCTTTGACCAGCAGTTGTATGCTGTTGCAAAACAAGTAAAGTGGTATCTGCCAGATGAGTTTGATTGTCACATTTTACGAATAGGTGGTTTTCACACATTATCGTGTTTTATAGCCACTATAGGTAAACTTTGGGGTGATGGAGGGCTTCGTGATTTGTTAGTTGATTCGTCCGTGTATGCCCCCGCCACAGTTGATCAAATGCTTAGTGGTAAGCAGTTTAACAGAGCAGTAAGAGGCATTACATTAGTTTACGAAGCACTTTGCTCCCTCTGGCTAGGAGCATTTTTCAAATGGTGCGAGGAAATGGATCTTTTTGCGAAATTTCCTGAAAATATTTGGACAGTTCTGAGATCTATTGTACTATCTTTTAACGCCACTACCCCACTTTCAAGTAAACTTTCAGACTTAACAGGATTGTTCGAGAGTTACATTTCCCCTCACCTTGAAGAATTTCGAAAATTTGCGTGCGTCCGACTTTCAAATACTGGGACATGTTTCTTCGTGCTGTTGAAATACTTCTCCAAAATGTACGAGCGGAGCGTGACGGTATATGGCATTTGCATCTAAGTTCTACTGCAGCAATGTAACCATATATGTTTGTCACAAACAAAGTAAACTATTTCCGGTGGATTCCAGCTTACCTGTTGGATATGTTCAGTTTACCCGAATCAGTGAAACTTGAGTTTGAAAGGGGACGTTTTTCTGTTCGCCAAAAGCCAGGAAAGTTCAATGGTGTATGGAGTGACATGGCAACAGAAAAAAGTGTTATTAAAGATTCAAAGGGAAGCGGTGGCATTAAAGGTATAACGCAGCAAAAACCAGCACTCGTAAGGTGGTCACTTACACGTCATGTCTTAGCCGATATAACATCTGAAATGCAAATACGGTCTGGCTGCACAAACAGTGAAGGTTTAGAACATGCTGAAAGTAAACAGTCAGCATTAGTTAGAGATAACCAACAAGTACAAATCCTTGTTGATCATGTTCTAGAAAAAATGACTGATCCATATGACATAGAACTCCATCCTTCAAAAGAGTTGATAAACATTTCATCTGGCATGCATGCGTCAAAAGAAGTACAGTCCTCTCTTTTGTCAGCTGTGGATGATGGCTTTAAGATGGCCAAAAAGGTTGTTGATGGTGCACACTCAGAGGGTCACAACAGTAGCTTTTATGACACTATCCCCCGTTCAAAGTTGTCCACATTTGGTGATCTAATGAAGAAATCAAAGTTAAAATGTAGGTCTGGTGACATCCTTAATGTTCATATTAATCCTGAATTGGTATTCCGTCGTGCATTAGTGTTGGCAAATTCACGCGAAGATGTTACAGTAGAGAGTGTTTTGTCACTTCCCATTGGTCCTATCCCAACGTCTATTTTTCATGATGATGGAACAATGAGAAAGACCTGTAAAGCAGATCTCTGTCACCAACTTGAAGCTGAAGCCCACACTTTCGCATGCCTTCCACCATTTGACAAATCATTAACAACACTTGTAAGAGATGGCATGGCTCTTGTTCAAGCAGTAAATCCTAAGCGTTTTAAAACATTTGGAGATCTTGGTCATGAGTTTGTCCAGTCTCAAGTTGGTTGCTTTAAAAAAGCATCTTCAGTCGTAGACGTGTATGACAGATATGACTTAGAGCTTTCAATAAAATCACAACAAAGAGAGAGACGATCAAACACTGCTCAAAAAGTGTTCCAGGTAATTGAGGGTCGATCGATTCCTGAATGGAAGAAATTTCTTGCTGTTAACCAGAACAAACAATCTTTGCTGGGTTTTCTAGGAAAATTTATCTTATGTTACCATCAAAACAGAGAAAATGTCATTGAAGAAGGCAATGTTCTAACTATGGCTGGTATATTTGACGATCCCCAAATTGTAAAACAGATTTCAGCCAATGGTGTTGTTGATTGTGCAAGTCTATTCAGCACTCAAGAAGAAGCTGATACACGAATCATTCTACATGTTCTTGATGCTGATTTGAAATACGAATCTAAACAGTCGCCAGGGATGATAATTGTTAAGTCTCCTGATACTGATGTGTTGGTTCTCTGCATTTATTACTTTTCGTCGCTTCGAAATACAAAAGAACTTTGGTTTGAAACAGGAACTGTGTCTGGCACCAAAGATGGACGTCGATATATTCCAGTTCACGAAATCTGTTCATTACTGAATCCAAATGTGTGCAAATGTCTTCCTGCCGTACATGCTATTACCGGATGTGATTCAACGTCATCGATGTTTGGTATTGGTAAAAAAAAACAGCATATAAAATTCTCAAGATCTAGTTTGCACATGTAAAGGCAAACTTGTTTGCTCAAAAGGCTGTGTGTGTTTTGAACAAAACCTTTCTTGTACCGACCTCTGTCCTTGTCAAGGCGATGTTATTTGCAAAAACGTCAACACACATATTATTGTAGAGGAAGATGCGGACCAGTCTGAGTAGTTAATTTTATAGTTATTAAGTTAGTTTGAAATTAGGTTGTTTAGGGAAATAAGTCACTGGTATTAATTGTGAAATCATATTGGTAATGTGTTTCCAAGTTTGGGTTTCGGAAATGTTATAATTTTTTGAATCACTTAGTTGGTGTTGGTTTGTTCGTGTTTGAAACTGCTGTTAAATGAAGATGAATACAGATACATTATATGTTTATAGATTATATGTCTCCCTAGGACGTTGTTCTTGTTAATCTGTCCTGTGTTTGTTTTCTGAATGTATTTTTGTATTATGAAATTATCCTTTGTAATAGTGTATGTTTTGTTTATGTATATATAACCGGGACATCTGAACATTTATCAGAAGGTCTGCCCATAGATTACCCGGCGCGTTCCCAGGTTGCGGATAGGGTAATGCCCCTGGTAAGGAAACTACTGGGGGCAGTCAGGTCATAAAATAAAAGAAAAGCCTGACCGCGGACAATATTGGGCTATAAGTGGTTTAAGAATTGCATGTCTTATGCATATGGCTAGAAACAAACAAAAATCCACCACAATTTACAAATATAAATGTTTAGAAAAAATCATAATCGTTTATTCCACATTTGGCTGTAATTTAAAAGTATTAGATCACGACATTGTACATAAAATGAAAATGGTGTTCAACAAGGTTAGGTTCCAATACGTTCTTTTTTTCCCTTTTTTGGATATCATTTTACACTTATTGTCTTATAGATATGACAAATTAAAGTACACAAAAAACTTATATATTAGTCAAAGGTCATAAAACATTAAGAATTAAACGACCGACTTAAAACACAAATAGCCAATGTAGGATTTGAGTCAACAAGTCGTGTTTCAATGGTACCTTCGAAAATTGCGTCTCTGCTTACCTCCCTTCTTTGAAAATTTTCAAAACTTTGTTGATAATGATTCCTGAATAACTAAATATCACAAACATATTTCTATTGGTATCATTTTGTGCCCAAAAGATAAAAAAAGAGGGTAAAATCTAATTTTTAAAAATTTTTCACGAATTTCTGAAATCAACTTTTATCCCAATTTTAAAAAATCGTGACCACTTCCCATTTTTACGACAGGAATTTTCTGAAAGAACACACTTTCCCCTTTCGATTGATATCAAATATAGCCGTGTGTCAGGTAGGGACATTAAAGTCAGACTTTTCTACTTGTGGTCACCGCACTACAAGGGTTTGGAAAATATTATATGTTCACGAAAAACTTGCAAAAAAGAAACGAAGAACGTGTATCCTTTCGAATTTCGAAATCTCCAAATTTTGTAATATAAATACTCTCCTAGGAACAAGCAAATTGAGCCAACGCCGCTAAATATTTTTCATATAACATTTTCAATTGTCTCTACCAATTATACCCGAATCGAATGAAATATTTTTATAACCCAAAGGGCTAAAACCCGATAGAAGATTTGAATCTGAAAAATTCCTAACGGGTTAGAAAAAAATGACTAATTTGCCTATAAAGAGTGTTAGTAAAAATTGCCTGGCTCGATTTGCGTATGCCTAGGAGTGGAATATAAATCAGACCACACAACATAACAAAAAGCAAACCTAAAAAACAATCCACTTTAATGTCCAACGGGTACACTTTTAGCAGTTTCTGCTTGTTAAATCATGCATGGTACATTACCAACGGACTATTTTTATGCTTCTTTTTTTTCCTTTTAATAATCAAAAGTCACAATTGAGTTTTAAATTTTAATGATGAAATAAATTGTTATGGAAATACAACACATATTTTATGTGAACTTCATTGCAGCGACGTGGTATTTTATGCAACAGTGCTTGTGAGGTTATTTTGATTGGTCCGACAATCTTAGGTCTCAACACAGTTTTAAGTATTACGGTAATATGACTTTAATATTCTTTTATTAAAAACTCACACAATAACCAACTATTCACTTGAAAAAGGGACCTAAGTTTTTTTGGATGAAAAAATATTTTTGCATTAGCTTATCAAATGATTTCATCTATATGAAATTGCACTATTAATGCAACAAAATGTGTCATTATGCCTAAAAAAAAGGTTACTTCAAATACTATATCAAAATATTTTGTCCAGGACATAGAATAAAGCCGCTCGCCTTATGAGTGAAATAGTTGGTTCCTTCTCACATCAGAAAATCTACAAATACGAATAATTACGTTTATTATAAAGAGGCTTGTCTCCTTTTAGAAACATTTGTTTTTGATCGACAGAAACAGAGCTTCCTAGGCAATTGAAATGTGTGCCTCTAAATTGATATGAAACTTTGATTCACGAACAACTTAGTATGGTCATACAACGCAAATAACTGCAAATATTGTGGAAATACAACTTTAAAACATACTACATGATTCTGCATTTGCATTGTTGCAACTTATGTATTTCAAAAATTTTAAGTAGTAGTCCACCTAAGAATCATGCAAAGTTGAAGAAAAGTGATTCATCGATAAAAGGCTACAGTGGTTTATTTTTAACGAAAGATAGTCCAAAGTATATAAAATTAGAAAAAAATAACAATTTGCTCAATATATACTGCCTGGTCCTGGGAGAAATCTTGCCATTCTGTTACAATGGTTTATATTGAAATTATTGACACTTTTAAGAGTTATCTCCCTTTCTTACATTTATCCAATGCATTCTATATATTTTTTTCTCTCAGGACCAGGGTTAGTTTGGAAAAAGATTACAAAAGATCAAAGCAGGGTGCTAGTAGGAGTAACACATAAACCCATGAATCGATCTTTGAATGATTCTTATAAAAAGTGGTACTTAACGTGTTAGTTATATAATGTTTTTCCTCAACTTTGCAAGAGGGATATTTTTTAAAGTTGGTCAAGTACGACAATGCTTAACCTAATGTCAAATCAACATCTGTGCTAATTTGAGATATTGAAATATAGTATCTGTCTATAAGTTCAAGATGCCTTCTGTAAATTTTCGTGAATTATAACACCAACTTGGGAGAAACGTTACGCTGTGTTAACAATTTGCCTGTTAAACGTGACAATCTTTGAAAGGAAATTCTTTGCGACCCAAGGTATAACGAATCAGCTGTTATATGTAAATCCATAAGCTGGGACGGACAGAATGTTTTTACAAAAAAGAAAGGTGATGATTGGATAGTTAAAATAATCAAGTTGTTCATAGAACTTGATACAAAGCCTTCCTTATGTGTCAATTTCGAGGTATAAATCCAAATATGATATATATACTACGCAAAAAAAGAAACGTTACACTTATTTTTTATTTGATAATATTTCTGTAACAAAAGAAAAGTTGTAACTTCTATTAAATAAACGTATCTTTGGTCATACTGGAGAGACTAGAATCCAGTTTACCTATTGCAAATTCGAAAATAATATTTCTTTAAGGTTTTACCTAGATATTGTAGAAAATCAAGTTTGCTAAGTATTATCGTTCCTGACTAACCATTCATTTTGAATATCTGACAGCATTTTGATGAATATAAAGTTGAATTTAGAATTAAGGGACATTTAACCATCTGTAAAACCACAGGGATGGGATATTTTGCAACGGTTTCCGGTGGGATTTGGTTATTTCTTAAAACCAAATTCAGTAAAATCAAAAATGACAAAATGTTGAAAGTTACAAAATTTCTTTTAAATTTTGATTTTTCAGTTAAAAAGGGTGCTTCTTACTTATCTATGATAATTTTAGGCCTGATACAACTCATTAACGTCATTACGCAAAAGAAACGTAATTCAGAGGACGTCTTTTTTAAAACAATGACATTAGCTCTGCATGACCGCGTACGTTCAGTGTTTATGAAAATCAGATTAGAATTTTATCCATTTACACGAGTTAAAGTAACGATAACGAAGCTATTACGAAGAATAATAAAGCGACAAAGCCTCGCGTTGGTTATAGTATTCTGCTACTTCCGGTCTCACCGATTGTTGTTCTGCTACCTCTGACACGAGTCTGTGGTCTATGGATAGTTGTTATAAAGTTTTTTTAAATGATTAATCAGCTGTATTTTTGTCACTCCTGTACCCAACGAGAACGAAGAGAGTTGCTTCAACTTTTGACGTTAACTTAACGTGTCTGACTTACAATTTCTCAACATTTAAGTGCGACTTTTTGTTAACCGTGATTCTTGTTACATTTAACGACCATAATCACTAGCTTAATTGAATTTTCGACACGTGAAATTTTAAAATTTCCAATTTTGGTAAAAAATGAAAAGTGACGTAACGTCATTTTGAAATCCGCCTTCAATACGCAAATTTGACAGAAAAACCCGTTTATTGCTTAATCTTTATATCAAAAATTCAAAAAAAAAAATGTTTCGAAAAAATCTTAAAAGAAAACCAATGTATCGTTTCGTTTTTTGCCTAGTATATAATCTTAAGTGTCCTTAGTCTCAATTTACTTGGGGACTATGAGGAGTATGTACTTGTGTATTGATGTTTAATGCCCTTTATTGACGCAACTAGGACATAAAGGGTGATCAGTTTTAATGGTGGGGGATACCGGAGTACATGGAGGAAACCACCGACCTTTGGCAGGTTATTGACAAACTTAATCACATACAGTCGAGGAAGTCCCTTTTGTGTAAGATAAAAACGGGACTTGAACATCAGCTGAGGTGGGATCAATAGTGTGGCATTTAACCAGTACATTGGACCACTCGGCCACCAAGGCACCAACTACGAGAAGTTAATAGTCATATGCTTGTTTAGTGAAAACAAATAATCAATATATAGAAATATGATGTTTAAAATGGATAAAAGAGTCTTCGTTCATTTTTTCTAGAAATGATTTCAAAAAGTCCGCTTCATAAAAATGAAGAAACAAATTAGAAATAGAAAATGTGTCTATGACATGTATGGGCCACAGAATGGCTCTCCCGTTCTTGAAATATCATTGACCCTCAATGTGTATTTCCTGGGATATGGACCTTTACCAAGAAATTGATCAAAAGTGTTCATGTGTAAAATAAAGGTCGCTGTAACCTTATTTCTGGTGGGAAGTTCCATGTTACCAAGACTCATCGAGTAGTGTAATATTATTGCCCCCTAACATGAAGTATTCAAGATATTGACTTTAACCGAAAACTTAACCAAAGTCAATCTGTGAATCATGCGTAAAATATAGGTCACAGTGACCTCATTTCTAGTGGATGGTGTCACCTGACCCAAGACACGTCTAGTGGTGAAATATCATTAACCCCCAACTTCTAGTATTCAAGTTATGGACCTTGACCAAGAACTTAACCAAAGTCGTTCATGCATTAGATATAGATCACAGTGACCTAATTTTTATTGGGTGGTGTCATGTTACCCAAGGCACATCCAGTGGTGAAATACCATTGACCATCAACATCAAGTATCTGAGATATGGATCTTAACCAAGAACTTAACCAAAGTCATTCATGCGTAAAATATAGGTCACAGTGACCTAATTTCTAGTGGGTGGTGTCACTTTACCTAAGACACATTTAGTAGTGAAATATCATTGACCCTCAACGTCTAGTATCCAAGTTATGGACCTTAACCAAGAGTCGTTCATGCATAAAATATAGGTCAAAGTGAGTAAGCGGTGTAAACCTACCCAAGAACCATCTGGTGGTGAAATATCATTGACCCCAACATCTAGTCTCCGATTAATGGACCTTAACCAAGAAGTTAACCAAAGTGTTATGGACGGAAGGACAAGGGTAAAACTATATGGCCACATACGTGGTCGGGCCATAAAAAGTAATGGTGCACAATGACATAGATGTACATGGGATAAAATATTAGTCACTTACAGTAATCTATATTTATTTGTTGAAAATCAACACATGTACATGTTTTCTTGACATCGTCTGAAGAGAAATAACAATTTATTTTCTTATTTTGATGTTAATAAAACTTAAACAGATATTAAAGGAAAAGACATAATTGTAAAAAATATATATTTATCTACATTATTTTCTTTCTTAATTAAATACCTGTTCTTTTCTTGTAGGGTCATATTGAAGATGAACTTCTGGTGTTTTCTATCACCATAGCAGCGTTCGCCTGTATAGACTTCATTATATCAATAGGCTTAATTTTGTATTGTGCCTGCACTAAATGGCACATCAACGACCAGATGGTTAGTTTTATATTTGTACATAAAATTAGATATACGCGGATACAACCAAGAAATAAAATAGAAAATAAAGAGATGTGGAATAAGTGTACGCGACACAGCCCACAATTAAACGGCAATTTAGAAAAACCACAATGAACAACCGCCAGAAGCCTTCAACGAGGCCATTTGGCACTGCTTGCGGTTCTGAAATAGACACAGATAGGCCCCCTTCTTAAACAAGGAACAGAAAACATCAAAAAGACAAGTACAAACGAAAGCTTTGTCAAAGATTCCTGGCTTAGGACAGGCACACGTAGTATGTGACGAGGTTAAACTAGTTTTTTGGGGGCCAAACCTTCCCCCTTTCAATATTCCTAGACAAAGCACAAAAACTAAACACACAATAAAAATCAATTGATCAAACTTCAATCATTTTTAAGCTTGCTTTTGCTCGGATGCATGCATTTTGATACAAAAAAAACCCCAAATTTCAGTAAGATTTTACTTTTAAAAATGTTAAAGTTTCCTAGATAATATTTGACTGGTTAATATAGAACAAAATTGGAGGGAACATTTCTCACCATTTTTTACTGTACAATTCAACTAAATTTTGAAAGATTATATCTAACAAAGACAAGAAAAGTAGAATTTTTATAAATGAGTTTAATGTTATTTAGGGCAGTTTTGACAAAAATTAATAAAAACACACAAAAAGGGTAATTGAACAGTAAAAAGAGTAAGGAAGCTGAATAAATAAAGGTATAGACGTTTCCAGAGGATGAAAACCAGTCTTCTTTATTGTGAAGTCATAAGGTTTCCTTTCCATTTGCATGTTGTGAAATAAAAATAACAAAATTACCTCAGCATGTCTATTTTTATTGTCTAGGATACAAAGAGGGATGATGTGGCAAACCTCAACAATGATTGCAAGGCGTTAAGAGATCAGGAACATGTCTTCACTTCAAATGTTCAGTATAATACGAGAAATAAAGAACAGGTTTAATTTTAATGACTGACATGAAGCAAGAAGAAGCAAATGGTGGACAATCTGTTTTTTTCTGTTGCTGAAAGGGATCATTTCCGAGAAATATCATTCCTCCTGACAAAATATTAGCATAACCACTTTTTATGCCTTTTGTTACGACCGAACGTATAAATGACAAACGTAAAGAAGAAATGTGTCCATGACACAGAGGATTTTGCAAAGCCATCTATTAGGAAGTAGAAGTTCGACCGATCTGCAAATCGCGTAGAATATACAGTTTGTCGTAATGGACCACTGTCACTGACAAATTTCAAATCATTCTCATTTCTTTCCAGTTTTACAGAAAAGCCTTATATGAATTCGTAGATGCGAACGTTCAGCGAACAGTCGAACATTTAGTAATCTTAATGATACCATCTTCAAGTCGTCGCGGAAGCTAAAACAAACTCGCATTAGAATCAGTATGACATCATTGAAAGTAATATTACTTTTGTTACAGTAAATTCATATGCTTTGAAAAAACAGTTGATGTATGTTACAAAATGATTTTATGCATCTACCTTGGACACAGAACAGAGTTATCATGTGGGCATATCGGCCTAACCCGACGTCAGGTTCTGTGGGCTCTTTAGTGGGCTCTCATCGACAAGTGCGCTGCTGAGGTTCTTAGACATAAGTATATATAGTTTGGTCAGCTGACAAATCTTCATGTACCATGCAAATATTTTGTTGCTGAGGACAAGGATAATGACTCCGAAGACGCTCCTTGCCTTATGAAATACCACATGTAAAGCATTACACCGAAATGCAAAGATGCTAAATGACAAAAGATTCCACTTGCAACGTTTACAAAGGGTAGATGATAATCAAATGTGGAATGATTGTACGCGACACAGACTACATAAATAAGCGGAGATTTAAAAAAAAACAATTAACAAATATGAGAAAGACGGCAAGTGGAGAAATCAGAGCTGTACAATGCCATTATGAAAAAAGACAAACGAGATAAAAAAAAAACTATTTTTGGTATATTTTTTATTTCGTTTTTGTTATAATTGACAAAATAACCCATCATAGTTTGAAAAAACCTTAAATAAATTTGGAAAGATTAACATATGTACTCTATGTTTGATTAATTTTTGTATACTTTTACCACTAAGGGTTTTGAATGAATAAGTATTTCATATTTCGTATTGTCGATATCCTCCATGTTGGATTTGACTTCCCTGTTCGAACGCTTTAGGTTTTGAGTACGTTTTTTCAATGCGTTTGGTTTTTGATCTTCCAATGTTTTGATCAAATTCTGCTGATAAGAGATTATAAATCTTGAAATTTCGATATACAGCATAACCAAATTAGCCATTTTATACTTGTTTTTTTTTAATTTTTATTTTGAAACCAATGGGTCGATGACCGCTTATAGTGAATCAAAAGTCCCCGAGGGTAATCACAAGCCTGGTCGTCAGACTTGTGCGACATGAATAAACCATTAAGTTTCAAATATATTTTGTCATTGAAATTTCCGATTGTTAAATTCAAAAGTGTTTAAAACACCAAATTGTTTTTTTTTGTACTGCACATGGTCGATATCCTCGGTGCTTGATATGGCTTCCCTGTTCGACTTTTTGGGTTTTGAGTATTTTTGTTCAATACTTTTGGTTTTTTATTTGACGATTAACAACATAACCAAATTAAACCGTTTAATACCCGTTTTTGTTTTTGTATTTGAATTATAAATCTAACAAAAAAGGATCAAGTTCAAACTTTTATACTACATTACAATAAAGATAGCTGGGGGATTTAGAACATCTTTTTACAGTCATCTTGCAAATTTGTAGTCTAGATTTTAATTCAAATGACTTATTATGGGATATATGAAGCGAAAGTTATCTTTTTATTTAATTTTATGAATGTAAAAAGCTACAAGAAAAACACTTGGAAAGATATTAAGCCTTTTTTTTTTAAATCTCATCTTAGGGGAGAATTTGTGATTTCATTTTAAAAATCCACACAAACAGCGCTTCATTGCAGTGCCATCCAAATGTACCACCAAAGTTCGTTTAGTTCTTCTGACTAACGGCAATAAAATCCGGCTTCAAGAAATAATACTATTGTTGCTCATCCAGAAGAATTCGAAAGAACTGATGGAGATTCTTAACTCTAAATAAGTTTCATCACAATTTTCTATTTCTTCACTCTTTACACCTCTATACCACATGACCAACTGGAATCACGATTGGCGCAACTGACTTAACGAAATTTTTGTTTTAAAGAATTGAAAACACAAATACAAATATGTGGTAGTCTATTACACTTAGACTTAGATTTTTATCAATGATTCTTAAAAAAACAAATATACAGAAGACCAAATAATCTCTATGCTCAATTTTACTATCTACAACATATTTTGTTGCTTAATTTGGTGGGCATGATTTTCAACAAACAATAGGGATTCCAATATGCACTAATTGTGCACCTCCGCTTACTGGATTTATCATTTATTTTGAATCTTTATTTTTCCTTAAATTGTAAGTAGTTATTATAAGAGATTTAAAAAAAATTCTTTTTTATGGATAAAAGATAAAGTTTACCTTTTCAACTTTTATAATTCCTAAATTTTGTTTTCATATCAAGCAAGCTCAATGTTCTATACAAGAGTTTTTATATATTTATAACAGAGGTTAAAGTTAGTCTTGATAAATTTTGTTCATAGTGGTTTTGAAAATGGAAATCTAGTTTTTATTTGTACATCGACCATCAGAGTCACGTCTGACACAAAAATTGATATCACAAGGTTATGTTGCTCAGCTCATCGGTTGCTGTCTTCACTTAAAAAAAAATTAAGAATCTCTCAGATGACTGCAGATGTTGGTTTTTCATAGGATTTTGTTTCGTCTTCCTTTACCAGATTTGACACAGTTAATTGGACATTATCAGCGCGACGGTTGTGCAATAGCAAGCAAGTACTGCGTACGCTTCGCCTTGTGATTACAGTTCCGTTGATTTTTTGTTTTTTATGTTTTGTGTTTCTCCGTGCTTTTCATGTTCATGTTTATTGGTTTTGTTGTTGCCGAATGCTCCATAAGTGCCTCTGCCTCTTAAACTGAGTTCAATTTTATATTTTTGTATTGTAGTATTGTTATACTATTGGTATGGTATCTTTTATAAGATTTTTAGCAACTATTAAATGAGAGTTTTTGGAGCTATTATTTTAATATTAGCATTTTGTAAAGTAATTGAACGTGTTTATATATCTGATTCGGAGACATTTTGATAAGTATTTTAAGAACACATTTATTGTAGTTTCATCGATAAATATGAAGTATGACAAATATGTTGTTGTACCTGCTGACAAAGCGCCGATTAACATCATTTTTGTGTGCAAAACCATTCAATGGCTGTTTGACAGCTTATTTAGGGGTTAACACCACATACACAGCAACACAACTGTCAAAGGAGGAAATAATTAATGATAAAATCCCATCCCTTTATAGGATTTCTAAATTGCATAAAAAATCAATACAAACAGCTCTTCACAGCGGGGTAATACAAACGTACCGCTAAACCTCTTTCATTTCTGTTGACTTCAATACTGACGACAATAAATCTGGTTTTTTAGAAATATTTCGATTGTTGTTATTCTAGAAATTGCAATCAAATGTGGATCCTAAAGAATTCGAAAGAATGTATGGCGATTATTAATCTAAATCAGTTTTTTCTTGTAACAGCATTAAAAGTATTTACACTTTATACCCCTTTTTCACATGAACAACTTAAATTACGATATTACAAATTGGCACAAGTGATTCATCGCACCTTTATGAAAAAAAATAGAAAAAAAGTACAAATATCTGGTAGTCGGTTTTACCAAGACGCATTCTGTCATTAATGAGTATAAGAAAAAGAAAAAAAATTCTGAAGAACAAAAATAATCGACATGTTAAAATTTCATATAGACAACATATTTGTTCAAATTGGTGGATGTGTTTTTTAGCAAACAATAGGGATTCCAATATCCACTATTTGTGCATTATTTGTGCATATCTAATTGCTGCTTTGTTTCTTCATTCATATGAAGTAGACTTCTTATAATCTCTTCTGGACAAAACAGATCTAGCATTCTCTCTTTTAACTTCACGTTCCGGTATATTAATGATGTCCTTTCATTGAATAATCTCGATTTGGTGACCGTCTCCACCTCATATATTCCCAGGAACTAGAGATTAAGGACACAATGGATTATAGACAGTCTGCTTCATATTTGGATCCACAACAAAGCTGACAAACGTGATGACTTCAACTTTCCAATCGTCAACGTTCCCTTCTTGTGTAGAAACTTTCCATCCGCTACAACATCTGTAGTTGACTTATCACAATTTCTTCGTTATTCTAGAACTTGCGGGTCTTACATCACATCGATTTCCTTGGTAAAGCGTCATGTCTGACACAAAAATTGCGAACACAAGGTTATGTTGCTTCTTGGTTGCTGTCTTCACGCAAGAAATTTTACGGAAGACATCACGCACTCGTTAAAAAATTTGGGATTTCTTTCTCTCAGATGAAAGCAAATGTTGCTTTGTCTTTATGTTGTGCTCAGTTTTACTTTACCGGACTTGGCACCAAATTGATATCGCAACGCAACTTGTGTGCTACAGCAAACAGAATTGCTTACTCTTCCGGAGCATCTGAGCTTACTATTGCTACGTCTTGAGCTCGCGTTGTTGATTTCTGTACAGTTGGTTTTGTGTTCTTTGTATTGTTTTCGTTCATGTTTGCTGTTTTTTTTTCGTTGGATTTTTGGACTTTTGAAATTAGAATGCCCAGTTGGTGTCTCCTTGCTTCTCTCAGATGAGATCAGATGTTGAGCAATTGATCTATTCGATATGATATCTTCTTAGAAATTCATTTAATTAATTAGCTTGACGTTCATTAAGTACAATGAAATGCTTTATCTTAAGGTGTAAACTATTTTGTATTAAACTTAGAAACACTACTTCATATCTACAAAATACGTCTAGTAACGAATAATTACTATTAAAAATTTCATTTTCTTGAAGTTTCAAGTTAAATATTCAACTGTGTATGGTGGCAACGAATCAAATTCATATCTCTGGCCTCGGGAATACATTTTTCTCTGGCTTGTAGGTTGCAAATTTGATGTAGCCATCCGGTACTGCTTGGGTGGATTATTCTTTCTCTTCGTGATGAAAACATGTTTTCTCTTATCCAATCCTTGAACCATGAAAACAGGCTGTTCTTGTGTTGCAGTGGTTGCATCGGTATCAATGACAACATGCTGTTCTTGTGTGGTATGATTTTCTCCTATTTGTGTGTGTGGTGGTGAAAATGCCATACTGCTTGGTTTCGTTTCTCCAAGGTAAACAAAAACCTAAAAGACGCAAAAAATATCTTTATTTAAGGTATCTCTTATCGAATCATTGTAATAACTTACGTTTCTAGTAATTTTGAGAGCATAGAGATATGTCTTGATTAACGTCCTTCTATAGCTTATAAAAAGTGAAATTAAAGTGTGTTCTTTGTACATTGTAGCAGCCCGTTGAAACACCGCAACGCTAGTAGACACCCTATTTCACTCCCTTTGAAGAAAATAAGTTTGTTTTTTGCAATGAACTAAAATCGTTTTAACTCAATAAGGATGGACTACTATACATGAATTATTAAAATATTTCTTACTTATGTTTTTTTGTTGAAAAAATGATAACCAAGAATAAAAAGATGGTTTTTGTGTAGAAAATGAACTTAACATGTATGCCTGATTTTATATGCACCTGCTGGTCATTGGTATCCCATGTAGTACAACAACAAAAACATGCACAAACTATAGCAACAACCATACTAAAGAACGAAAGTGCACATATGGTAATTGATAAAGCTATAATAGAGATTACATCGCTGGAACTGACATCGTACCCCTGAAAAAGACAAGCATTTCTGGTCAAATCAAACTGAAAGCTTTTTTCGAATATATACCTATAAACAAGAGGCCTATATCGCTCATCTGATCTCTTATACTAAAGTCTCTTTTCAACATGGTCTAAATGTGACTGGTGAGTAACATTCAAGAAACTAATTAGAACAGAAAAAAACTCTTGCGATCAAAAATACAAAGCTTTCCAAATAGATGGGGTCACAAACCTAAACAAACATGGTTGGAGTTGCTTTTTACTTTCAGTGACCTCTGACGTCTGCCATTTTTTATAGTCATGTGAGCGTTTAACAAAGAACTTGAATAATACAATTCTAAAACTTTAACTTATAATGTTTTAGAATGTAACAAATAGAAGAGAAAAAAAAATATTAAAAATAGGCGGGCAGTTTTAGATATATGACTGTTTCTAAAAAGTGAAATGAATTTTGAATGTTCTTATTTCAAATATAGAAGTCATGTGACTTGTGCAAAGTCAAACGACTCCATTCAAATTCACTTGGAACATAATACCGGACATATTAAAGGGGACTTACGTCCCTTATTATACACACGTTAAATACAAACCAAACCGTCCAAAAGCTGGAACAGATTTTCCCAGGAGCAAAAACACTGCTTTCAGCAATGCTACACACCATGAAAGTTATTTTCTGAAATGATGATAAAGTGTTTAGAAAACAAACGAATTGATTATGTACGAATATTTTGATAAAATTTAATGTATGTTTTGAAATAGCGTTGTCATACAAATGGAAGAGCAAATGTGTGACAAAAAGGCAAACGAATATCGCAAGTGCAAAAAAAGCAAATCTTGAATTGTTTTTTCTTCTACTTACTTAAATGAAGCTGATGATTTTATTTCTCGAGGTTAATAATCCGACGATTCAGAAATCCTTATTATTTTTGTGGTTTGTAAGAATGGCGAAAACCAAGAAAATCGAGAACCCACGAAAATAAATGCATACATAACAGTTTACTTTAATTTGATAGGATTTTCTGGCCTACAATTTATGTTCGTTGTGTAAATGCAAATTAAAACAATACATATGAATGAAATTAACCTACTAAACCACGCCAATATCCATTTGGAGCCATACACATCGGTAGGGAACCGGTCATAATAGCCTGAAATATACCAATATATTAATGAATATGGAGTGATATTTCTTCTTATGTTTCTTTCATACATGTTTATCTCATAGCCTTTATTAAGTGTTGGAGTGTTTCCAATACGGGGGATAGTAAAGAACTATACGATACTTGTGAGTGGTATTTGTCCAAAAATACTACTTGAGAGGCTGATTCAAAATTTCACAAGCCGTATGGCGAGTGAAATTATCAGCCTCGAAAGTAGTATTTTTGGCAAATACAACTCAAAAGTATCGTATAGTTCTTTAATTCCACTGCATATTCTTTGTATCAAATCAAAAACATTACAATAAATTCTAAATCAATGCCGATATATTAGACATGTGTGACGTCACAATATTACCTATAATAGTCTATTTTTAGAAAAGGGACTTTTGCGCGATTTCCACGGCACTTGAAATGGCGGGAAAAAAATACCACGGCAATAAATTGGCGGGAAATAAAATCCAACGACAGCTACACTTAATTCCGGATATATTGAATATGCGGAAAATACTAGGTTCAATGACCAATCAAAACACGGCATTATTATATAAGGTGGAATTAGTTATAAAGACTGATGGAATTGGACAACCTGCATGAAACCATCGAACTTTGGTAGACAATTAAGAAAATAAACTTAATTTCGTACAGTAAATATTGTCCAAAATATGTTGTGAGTACCAAGCGAAACATGATTGATAGCGTGGTAATTCAAGGTTGCTGCGTGGATGATTTTAATTTCTGCTTTTTGTAGGTTGTGTATTAAAAGAAAAGAATTTGGAAAATGTGTCAGAAAGACACGATCAACACATTGATATTATCCATATAAATGATTAAAAAAATCAATGCGCGTAAAGCGCTTTTCTGGACTAACCTTCATCAGACACGCAAGGGGTCGAAAAATTGGAAGACCGGTATGACATTAGATTTGAACAACCAAAACATTAAAGCGAAAAATATTACAACAATTAATTAACGAGGTAAACTTATCAACTGCATATCAGATAGCCACAATTTTAGATCGGAACGTAAAAAAACTGGAAATGTTAACAGTGACTTTCCAACACATATTCCAGTACTCGAAAATATACTCATGGACAAAAGAAACGTTACACCCCGAAAAGTAATGTTTATCAGAAATATGCAAAATTTTGGTCATTTACTTGTTTTATTGTCATAAAACGCATCCGTACTTCTTGAAAAAAGAAGCCGACATTTATATTTTCGTAGAAACCAATAGATTTGAAAATTGGTATCAAAGAAATATTGTTTTTGTCTAAAAGGTCCATTGTGTATTAAATTAAAAGAAAAAAAAGTTTAAACACCCATTGTCTCAAAGATTTTTCAGAAAGTTGATATGGTTTGACGGGGAGTGGGGATGTTAATTTTCATTGGAAGAAATGATTCCAAACACAATTTTTTTTCACGTTCATTTTGTCTTTAGTATTGGGTAGATTCGTAACAAAAATTTTATTCGGATACGAAAGTGTTTCCAGTAAGTGGGTATTTCAAGTTATCAAATCGCAACCGGAAGAGGTTATTCAAGTAGACAAGAATTCATGAAAAATCTCAATTTTCATCACTTCTGCTTTCATAAAATATGATTGAAAGGTACCTTGATAGTCATTTCACATTTTTACAGGTTACGAGTTAGCAAGAATAGTGATTGTAGAGTTTCGCATTTTAATCTTTGAATGCCCGATGCTTAAAATTAAGGTCAATTCAAGTTCATTTTTCTTTGTCGGATACCATTAAGCCATTTCTTTATGTTAAGTTACGCATACTAGGTAGAAAATTCCATGTAGGTTTAATGCAAATCGAAACAATTTCAAAACATTATTGCCGAGCTATTCTGCAACCGATTTGTACGAAATAAAATCCAGTAGAAAGAAAACAAAATAAAAATTGTTTGATTAATTTTGACCAAAATCCTAACTTCAATGGTTTTTAAGAGATTGTGAGTAGAACACAACTAATGTTTTTCACGAAACATTTTGCATTGATGTAAACGGGATATTGAATCGTAAAATGTACACTTGAGTTCTACTTGCAATATCTTAAAAAGCAGCGATGGTACGATTTTACTTAAAAATAAACAAACAAACTCTATTTTGTTTTCTTTTTACTGGATTTTATTTCGTGAAAATCGGTTGCAGAACCACCCCTAGTAAGGTGGATTCACGACGATCAGGAAAGTCCAGTGAAGGATTCACGTAAAGTTGTATTTGGTAAGACGATTCAGTTTTGTCGGGTTAAATAAAAAAGTAAACAACTTTGTTTTGTTGCAAAATTAATGTCTTTCGAAAGGTAAATGGTCAATTTAATCCCGTCTCTTTATTTGTACCACAAAAAACTAAAAAGTCGTAAAAGCATATACAAATCTGTTTTGAAATAAAGTTACAGTTCACGAAAAACGTCAAGGTTGAATTATGTTCATGACGAAAACTATAACATCAGATAGTTGTGTTTTTGTTTGCATAAGGTGTCTATATTTTTCATCAAAGCAAGACTATTATACGTACTAGAGAAAAGTTGAAAATTTGTATTGAAAAAAATTAGTATACCTGAAAAAAAAAAATAGATGCAAAAACTGGCGGATAATGTTCTGGTAATAAGAGGATTCTGATTTGGTAATGCACGGAGTTCGGTTCAGTATCGGTTTTAAAAAACATTTAAATTTATATGTATTAATATCTGTGGGCAAATGCTGTATAACTAAAGATAATCATAGTCATACTTAAAATGTTAAGTTAAATATCCACATTAACATGATTAAGAAACTAAAATATTGTTAAAAGACTCATTAGTGACAAAATATATTATAGTATGACAAAATTGAAAAACAAGACCAATCAAAATGCTTATTATTAGCGAAAATAATACAATCAATATGTACATCTTCTAGACATGCTCGAAAGCGAAAAAGAGCATCCCTATTCCAACGGTTATAGAAATTTTTTTAAATTCTACCATTTCATCTTAAAATTCATTGTCTTACAAGCGAATGCAAAATGATTTTTGATACATTTATCATCTCCTGGATGAGTTTTATCTTACTCATATCCATCTGAAATAGAAATTACAGCAAAGTTCCAGAAAATAAATTTTGCTACGCCTGACAACAAATGAGATACAAATTTCTGGAAACCTTAAGGTTTTGTAAGTTTTTTTAAAAAAAATTATGAGCGCTTTTGTAGTTTATGAACAGTCCTAAAGGTCCCGGTCAACTAGTCGAACGGACAGAAAGAATCTTTCTTTGTTTTGAGGATAAATATGTTTCAAGTAAACCCGATCTTGTGCAAGAACATCTATTAAATTTTAAAACAAAACCAAAGCTACTTTACTGGGGCATATGCATACCAAGTTTCGTCAACATAAGGTGCTCATATAACTCAAACACTGAAAAATTGATAGCATTGAACGCCGACGCCGTCGCCGCCACCGCTTTCAAAGTAACATTTATTGCCCACCCTGCCACGCAGGCCAAACCCCACCCCCTAAAAAGTGCACCTCAGATATCAAGCATGGGTCTCAAATTACGTAAGCACCAACTCATTTATCTATAAATAAATCCCCCATCCCGTTTTTTTAATTCGTTAGTTAGTTGGCAAGTTTTGCCTTTACTCCGAACTCTCGGGAGATGTACATAAAAATGGTGATACAATGAACATGAAATGATGATGAAGTAGACAATGGGGACATCAGGCCAATCAGTGAGGATAGTTTTTGACTACTATTGGAAAAAGGATTTATGGGTAGCTTGGACGGTCAATTAAGCCTTCTACATGGGGATCCTTCTGCAGCTAAGTTATTTTTTTCCAACACGGTGCACCACTATGGTTTGCGGTCAGGTTATCCGCATTATAGCCTGACGACCCCGGCATTCATTATAAATGGCGCACCATTCAACCACTTGGGGCACACATCCCAGTCGCTATTTGGGCAAAGCGGCCTGACGCGACGAAGGGTTTTTGAGCGATTTTAAGTGGACGTTTACCGATAAGCTAAAGCGCTGCTACGGGCCTATTTGCCACCCGGGACCCGCACGGAGGTTTTGCAATTCAAAAATAGTAAAAACTGTACCGAAATGAAATGTGTCTGTTTGCATGAATATAAGGGCAACCAATTCATAGTCATTGCTAATGCAGGTTTGTTTCAAAAATGAGACTGCATGTAGATGCACCCCCTTCCAGATCTAGAAAAATCCGAGATGAGGCATTTAATTCCAATTGATTCAAACATTTTAAGATGCGTTTTAGGAGCATTTTAAGATATTTTAGGGTCATATTGATTTCATTCTTTCTTTTAAGTACTAGTATTTGCAAAAACTCCAAGTATTTTGACAAAAATCAAGTGGGGCATTCGAATGTTAAAAGTCAAAAAGGGCAACGACAAAACCAGAAAACATGAACGTGAACAGCACGAAGAAACACAAAACATAAAACAAACACAAAATCAACAAAACAGTTATCAACGACGCAAACTCAAGTCGAACGAAACTCGTGTGCTCCGGAAAAGTAAGCAGTTCCTGTATGCATGCTATTCAACACCCATCGCACTGCCAATTTCAAATTCAGCGTGTCAATTCCGGTAAAGGAAGATTAAACAAAACCCTATGACTAACCAACATCTGTACTCATCTGAAAGAGAGAAATCCCATATTTGTTTTTGAGCTCATGATGTCTTCCGTAAATTTCTTGAGTCAAGATAGCAATCAAGGAGCAACATAACCCTGTGTTAGCACTTTTTGTGTCATATGTGTCATATGTGTGACGCTCTGCCAAGGAAATCGATGTAATACTACCGCAAGCTCTCGAGTAATGAATCAATTGTGGAACTTAAACTCCATTTGCTGGAGTAAATGGAATTTTGCTACACAAGGAGTATAAAAGTTGACGATTTAAATATTTATTGAAGTCATCACGTTTTTTAAAGAGTTTTGTTAAAAGTTTTCCATTGGCGTTTATTTCGAGATTTAGATCTTAATATGAAGCAGACTTTTTAGAATCCGTTGTGTCCTTTATCTCAAGTTTCTGACGATAAATGAGTATGGATAATCGTTCAGTGAAAGGACATCATCAATGTAACGGAAAGTGAAGTTAAAAAAGAGAGCTAGTCTACGATCCTTTTTTGTCTAGAAGTGATTGTAAGAAGTCTGCTTCATATGGATGAAGAAATGAATCTTTTATAGCTTTATTCATGCAAATTTTACCCAAAAGGTTGTAAGCATATAACAACAAAATTTGGAATGTAAGCATGCATGATATCCGAATTAACGAATTCTGTCAGTTCCTGGATAACAAGAAATGAGTTACAGTAAAATTGGTCAATTATGCTACTTATAATTACGCAATCTTATGTAAATAACCATAAAAATGTATGATATAACCCGACAAAACAGTATCCACAATTTACCAAAACAGAAGTCTATAACTGAACAAAACTGAATCCTCTAAAATGGTGAGACAAATTACCGGTTTGATGTGTTTACTAATTTGATTTTCTTAAACAGTTGGCAGTACTCTCCTTGCATGTTTTAATTTAAAACGATTCAAAAAGAACGTGGGTACACATTGCATGCTTTATCATAAGTTTGAAATGTGTTGTTTACTTTTAATTTAGAGTTATAAAATGTATAACCTTTTTAGTCATAACTTTTAAACCATTAATCATAGATTAACCAAACTTTCACATTTTATTGAAATCAATACAAAAATGTAAATTATAAAGAAATATAAATAATACATAGGTTTATGTTTATTAACAATGCTCAGGTGTGCATTGTATGTGTGTTTTGTAAACAATATTGATCGAAAACGGGACAAATTTAACCCACCAAATACAACATTACGTGAATCCTTCACTGGACTTTCCTGATCGTCGTGAATTCACCTTACTAGGGGTGAGAACAGCTCGGCAATAATGTTTTGAAATTGTTTCGATTTGCATTAAACGTACGGGGAATTTTCTATCTATGCGTAACTTTTTTTGACGAGTATATGTGCCAGAAAGACACGATCCACATATTGATATAATCTTTATAAATAATTTTAAAAAAATCAATGCGTGTGAAGCGTAGCGTTTTTCATATATCGTTTTCATCTACCCCTATTCCAAGCTCCCATTCTTATACAATGGTGAAAATTAAATGATGGCATTTTTTTGTCAGAATGACGCTTTTGCTAGAGCTTCGTCTGTTATGATCCAAGAAATAATAGTTGATTCAAACGATGTCAGCATATTTACGAAATCTAATTTCAAGATCGAATATTCTTATTTTATACCTGCAGACAAAGCAACGAATAATATCATTTTGTGTGCAAAATAACATTCCCTGTTTAACAATTGAACTAGGGGTTGTTTGTACAAATAAAACCAATATATACATAGCAACAACAGGAAGGAAACAATTGACAATCATAAATCTGTCATTTCCTCCTTCAACCTTTCTGTTTGAGCTAAAAAATGATGTTATTTCGTCCCTGTATAGGATTTTTAAATTACATTAAATGCATACAAACAGCGGTTCATTGCGTGTCATCGAAATGTATGACTTAACTTCTTTCATTTCTGTTGACTTCTACATTTTATACTGACGGCAATAAAATCGGACTTCAAAATATCTCGATTGTTATTCTAGAAATAGTGTCAATCAAATATGGATCCTTAAGAATTCGAAAGAACGTATTATGATTCTTAACTCTTAATCAAGTTCATTTCGCAAATGCATCAAAACTTCTCTACATTTTAAACTTCTATTCCATCGTGTCCACATGTCCTCAAATTACGACTGGAACAACTAATTAAAATAAAAGAAACAAAGCGGCACCAATGAGGCTTTCGAATGTCAAAAGTCCTAAAGGCAACAACAAGTCCCGCAAACAAGAAAAAAAAAACAGCAGGAGGAAACACAAAACATAAAATCAACCGAACAGAAATCACAGCGCGAACTTAAGTCGTAACAAGAGTGATCACAGGTGCTCTGGAAGAGTGAGTGGTTCCTTCCTGCTATAGCACACCCGTTGCGCGCTGCTTATTACAATTCAGTGTGTCTAATCCGGTAAATATGGTAAAGGAAGATTTTACTTAGGCTAAGACTAACTTTGTTATAATTGACTCTAAGAAAAAGAATTTTACAAAAGACCAAATAATCGACATGCTCAACTAGTTTACAAACAACACATTTGTTTATTTTTGTAGACTTTGTGTGCTGATTGGTTTCTCCATTCATATAAAGCAGTCTTCAAACACTCATTTCTACACATAAAAGAGCATAGACTAGCTCTTTATTTTGACCTCACGTTCAATTATATTGATGATGTTCTTTCACTAAACAATTCTCGATTTGGTGACTTTCTCCATTAAGGACACAACAGATTATAGGAAGTAGGCTTCATGTTGGTTCTACATCTCGAGACTCTCAAGGAAAACTTTCATCAAAACTGTACAACTTTAGCTTTCCAATTGTCAACTTTCCTTTCTTGTGAAGCAACATTCTGTACACGCCAGCTAATTGAGTTTTATGTCTTCTTTTGTCGTATTTGAATCACAGAACATGATGAATTGACAACTGGCAGAGCGAGCGGGTGTGTTATAGCAAACAGTAACTGCTTACTCTTCAGGAGCTCGTTACGACTTGAGTTCGCGTTCAAGATTTCTGTTCAGTTGTTTTTAAATTTTTATTGTTTGTATTTCTTGTGCTCTTAACATTCGTGTTTACTGGTTTTGTCGTTTTGTCATGATGAGATCATAGTTTATTATTATGAATAGCGCTGAAAAAGATATTCATTTCTTATGAAAAATATTTTGTTCAACATAATGACAAAGTATCATCACATAATGAAAAGGTATCATCACGCATTAAAAAAAATCATTATAAGACAGCTATGGCGTTTCATACAGATGCATATGTTGCAATCTTTTTAGGATGTCCCTATCCAATTTGAAGTTTTTATAACATGAAAGTGGCTAAACTAGTTTGTAAATACTGAGTTTTAATGCAACTGAGCAAAGTAAACATAAGTAACAAAAAAGAAAAATCTTACCCAACCGGAAAGTAGAAGGCTTACACCATGGCAAATCAAAACAAGAAATTCCATGCCAAACGTGTCGTCCTCAAATACAAGCACAATGGCAGCTAAACAAGTAATAGCTGTAAGTATACCGAATGCGACTTGTATTCCACCTATTATTTTGAACTTTACAACTGGGAATGATTTAACATTCGAATTCAGGACATGGATCGGCATCCTTTGCTGTTCGTTAGAAGATGGTTCATTGTCCATTATTCTAGCATCAGTCTGCATTGTTAAACTGTACGAAATATAAGGCAATTTTTAAGCCAAATGATGATTTTAATGATAGTAATGTGAGAATTTCCATAGGATACACAAAGCATCAACTAGCATATAATCCCCGGCTCAGCCACTTTTTTTTGAACTCATTGAAATCCTTTTCGTTCAAAAATTTTTTTCTGAATTTTGTGAAATGCTACTATTAAAAGCACCTTAAGGTTACTCCTTCTCGATTGCAAATGCAGCACCAAATAATACCTTTTCGTTGGCATTGAAAGTTTGAAATATGTCAGTTTGCATATTATCAAGAAATTCTGGGATACAAAATGACTCTTTCAAGTTTTAGGGAATTGAGAAGAGCCATCATTTTGTGTTTGGAAAATGTCAATAACATAATAAAGACCGGAGTTCATTTGTACTTACTCGACTAGAAATATGAAATTTTAAACCCATCCATACAAGGTCAAAATAAATTGAAATTTGACAGAGAAGGGTACCTTGCTATTCAGACGTCATAGTAACCCACGGTAATATCAAATTTAAATATCAATAATTTACGGATTGTTAACATTAATAAAGGTGACATATTTTGATTTAGAAATATAAATTTATTGATAAACAGATGGGAATGTAAATAAAATGTACGTTTTGTTAACCAAAACCGCAGTCAGCAACGAAACGTCTACTTTTTTCTAAACTATACTGAAAGTTAAATAATATGTCATGTCATAAGTTAGTAAGTTTGTCATTGTTTTCTTCCAGACAATAACATATTGGTTAGATACATGTAAACATAAAAGGGGTGAAAAATTAACATGCAATGATAATGAAATGAAGATATGGGGTCACAAGGCATTTCGAAGAGCTTTGACTGCGACTAGAACAAGAGGCTCCCAGGAACCTGAATCGGTCACCTGACTTCAATGCTTTTTAGGCAGAGCCTTATAGAGTCATAAAGCTATCTAATTTTCGCGTTTTTTTCCGTCTAGACAGGGTAAATCGGTCAGCCAATATTGCTACCAGAGGATCTATTACAGAATATTAATCGAGTATTGTATTTTAAATGTTATACGGACTGTCTAAAATAAAAGGTACATATTTATACCCCAACATAAATGTGATATAAATGTGCACTACATATCGTGTATCAATACTCATTGACGTTTACTTAAGCATTGTTGACATTTGACCTTTGATCAAGTGGGAGGAGCTAAATTACAGATTTCTTAACAAACCTGTAAGTCTGCGGAGCCATAACAAACAAAACTGATTTTCTATGTTTCAAGTTTATGAAACACAGGTTGTTCTTTATTTTGAGTGCTTAGATTTACATTATATAGCTCTGCCTTTTAACGCTTTAGCGCTTTGATATTACATTAAAAGGGCTGTAAGTTTAATCAGGGATCATCTGACAACATTGATTAACTTAATGCATTGAAGTTTAGAGTTCATTTAGTTTAACATTTTAGCAATCAAAAACTTTAATTTTTTCAACAGTTTGCCAGCTATAAGTTTTAGACAGTTGTTGTGACAATTGAAAAACCACAACTTTTATGAAGGGTCAATTAAAAATTCCCATCATATTGAATTTTGTAGGTCTTAACTGACTAAACAGTATTGTAACCTAAAGTTTTTCTCTAGCTTAAACAGTTTGCAATACATTATGGGAAAGGTTGTGAAAATGGACAATTTTGACTATCTAAGGGGAACAACTCCTAAAAGTGGTGGTCCTACAACTTTGACCCTAATACAGATTTTTTTTTTATCATTATATGCTTAACAACGTACAATTTAAATTTCTCAAATATCTATTACAGTTTTCGAAATATTAAGCTTAATAAGTACAAAATAAAAAAAAAATCAAGAAAAAAGTGCAACAACTCCTGCAGGTGAAGATACATCTTCTTCAAAATTTCAGGGCAGGTAGATCCTGAGATGCTGACGCATTTGCTTCCCATCAGAATTTTGATATAAGGGCAATAACTCCTAGAAGGAACCGTCCTACAGCATAAACCAAATTACATTTTTTTTTTAAATCTTGATGTGCTGAACAATATGCAATTTAAATTTCTCGAATAATTTTAACAATTTTCTAGATTTCGAGTAAACATATTGCAATTTTTTGAAAAAAAAAACCTTGGAAAAAGGGCAATTGGATTTTCTTGAAAAATTCAGGGCTGGTAGATCTTGATCTGCCGATCACTTTAACGTCGTCAAAAATTTGATATCGGAAACGGTTTTAAAGTTATTTGCAAAAAAGATGTAATTTGACCCCTAAGTTCTATTTTTAGCCATGGCGGTCATGTTTTTTATAAATAAAAAATCCTAAAGCTAGTTTTGTACTCATAATGCTACTAAACAACTATACTAAGTTTGGTTGCAATCAGACTTATGGTGTCGGACAAGTTAACATTTGGAAAATTGTTTACAGACGACGCAACAGAAGACGACGACGACGGAGACGACGGACGCCATGTGATGGTAAAAGCTAACATATCACCTTCGGTCCAGGTGATCTAAAACGTGAAAAAATGCTATTGTTCACCTTTAAGGGGCTGTAAACCCTATAAGGGATCATCTGACAACTTCGACCAAATGGAGACTTTTGTAGAACTTTTGATGCTGCAACAGCAGAGTGACATCGATTTTTTTCTTTCTCATTCTTTTTGATTTAAAAGCCAAAAGCAGTTACTTGACCCCCTGGTCTATTTTAACAACGGCAGTCTTGTTTTTTGACGGATCAAAAATCGAAACACAACTTTTGTGCAGGACACCCTCCTGATCAATCATACAAAGTTTCATTAAATTATGCTCAGAATTTCAGAGAAAATTTTAGAACAATTGTCAACAGACGACGACAGACGACGACGAACGCCAATGATGGCAATAGCTCACATGGACATTTGGTCCAAGAGAGCTAAAAAGGAGTAATTGGTATGATCTTGGAATTCCTTCACCTGCAGGTGGCCTACGGGTCCTACTCTAAAAGAGTACGTTTTAAAGTGTAATTTCAGAGGATTTGAATTGGCTGATGTCTTAATTCCGATTTATGAAAACAACCGACGAATAAGAATAAAAAAAAATAAAACGAGGCGTTGTCTTCTGATTGGAGACCGTAGTGAGATTATTAAAAAAACTTGATTTTTTTCATCTACATGTATTGAGTAACTTTAAGTATTTAACTACTGGTCTGTCCGAGATCCATTGACACCATTTCATTTAATGTAACTCTTAAGGTCTACACGATATAAATAAAGGTTTTTAAATTATTTTTTGCGCAGTATTTTTGATAAGATCTGAGATCATAAAATATAGAGTTAGCTCTTTTGAAAATTAAATGACCTGCATTATCAAAGTACTTTATGTAATAGAACTTACACGTAGTTTTAGTGTCTGTCACATTTAAGGTTGTTCCACATGTTAATAATATCAGTATCAATGTAGTTCAAGCAAATCACAAATGAATCAATATAAAATCATTCACTTTTACCTGGGAAAATACTACGTTTTTTAATGCTTTGCAGTGTTTTCAACCATGACGAAAAGGAGACGGCATTGCATTAATAATTCAGGATGGAAACACAAATGTGTATGCTCATACACATGTAGTTTCTCTATATTCACGACTTCACGTAACACATGAACGCAAAAAATAAAACACACAAAATATTAGGCCATAAAATTACGTTAAAATCCACCAATTTAACCAATTTAACATAAAAAAAAAAAAAAAAAAAAAAAAAAAAAAAAGCGAAATTTTCATTTCCTGGATAAAGTTAAAAAAAAAACTTTATATAATGTAAACTGTAAGACAGTCTACTTATTTACTTAATATAAATTACTGGGACAGACACATAGATTAGCGCCTTTATCGGGATACCAGTTATTTTCATTGGGTTGGTTAGGAAAATTGGTAAATAATTATTGCAAAAATGTTTCCAAGAAGGTTTCAATTGAAGTACGGAAAATAGTTAAGCATATTTTCGTTTTAAAGATATTAAAATAAAAATGGGTCACGAAATTTATTTTTATCTCTGTAAGAAAAATGAATATGATCTTCATATATAAAAACACAGACAATATTGTATTTTTGTTGCATACATCAAAGTTTTTCGTAAAAACCCATATGTTTCGCATCTTTTTGAGTAAAGCCATCGTTTGGTATATTCTTCCTCTAGTTCAAGCAGCGCTATATACGGTAATATAGTTTGATTTTACCCACCCTCTTTTAACAGTGGCCTTCAAAGCCCGTTCTATGTACCTTATTATGATTACTGATTCATTTCATCTGTTTGATAGAAGCAAAAGTGTACTCGCGGGCATCTCCTAATATAGCAGAATTCGCCCGCTTGGAAGTAGAGCATTTACTTTTTAACTCTAAACGTGACACAATATAGAACTGTCAGTACTTAAAACAGTTATAGAAATCAAAATGACAACAAAGTTCTACGAGTGAAATTTTGTTACGCCTAGCACAAAATGTCTATTTCCTACGAAACATAAGAAACGAGAACTTTTACGTTTTTTTCAACTTAATTTATACATTGTTGATTATCATTATGCTGGGCCGTTACTGTTCTACCTTATGAACTCGGTTTTCAATTCAATAAACTTCTATTTTTAAATGATTAATGGGTTATTTAAAAAAAGATTTAATGGTTGTTATTGAAATTCACCAAAAGAGTTGGTATCAACTTTCTGTTTACCTTGCTTGAATGGTTTAATATATTTATTTTTCGTCATGTCGAGTACAACAATACTTATATATCGTTTATTTGTTATCTACTGTTCATTCCTTGTTGATTTGTTCTTTTGTTTTGTTTTGTTTTCAAAAGCACTATTCCGAAAATTTGTTACACCAGAGCTTGAAGGAATTACATCCATTTCCTTGGCAGAGCGTCACGTTTGACATGTAGAAATTGCTGACACAAGGTTAATTTGCTCTACGGTTGCTGTCTTCACTCAAGAAATTTTACGGTAGACCAAATGCACTCGAGGACAAATATGGGATTTCTATCTGTCAAATGAGTACAGATTTTGGTTTGTCGTAAAATTTGTTTTGTCTTCCTCTACCGGATTTGACACACTGAATTGAAAATAAGCAACACGACGAGTGTGCTATAGCAGGCAGGAACCGCTTACTCTTTACACACACATGTTACGAATTGAGTTCGCGTTGTTGATTTCCGTTCATTTGATTTTGTGTTTTGTGTTTCTTCGTGCTGTTCTTGTTCGTGTTTACCGGTTTTGTCGTTGCCCTTTCGGACTTTTGACACTCGAATGGTGCCTCTTTGCTTCTTTGAAAACATATTTTTAAACGCATATTCATTTTAAGGTCAAATATATGTTTTATGAAAAATGCTTTCAACTGTGCATATTGGAAACAGTAGTTATAACTTTCACCTACTTGTCTATGACAAAAAAAAATAAATAATGATTCATCGAAATAATTTTTTTTTTAAAAAGTAAGGGTACGGTTAGTTTTGAACACATTATTGATACAAAGAAAAGGGATATCAATAAATGGGTGACAATTATGTATTCTATATATGCTAGGTTGACTTTGAAATTAAGCAAAGAATGTTTCAAAAAATAATAATTAATTCATTTATTTATGTATAAACGATGATATAACCGAATGGTTCCGTGAATGGAAAATTGCCGGAGGCGGTGAAAGTTACTGGTATTGCGGTACAAGCGATTCCCGCGGGGTTGCCTTTTTGTTAAGTAAAAAAATTAATTTTGAACACAAAATAAGTTGTTGTACCTTCGCAGTCGGGAGAGCTCAAAAATGCATATTACAGTTTGACAATATCTCCTATTGCTTTGTCAACATATATGCTCCAAATCTTGGTGGTGAAAGAAAGACCTTTTTGATGCAAATTTGTGAAATCCGCTAACAACGAAAACTTTCATTAAATTTTATTAGGTGATTTTAATTGTGCAATTGACAAATCTATTGATAGGGAACCACCTTCTAGAAATGATGATGCAGGGCTAAATGAACCTAAACTTATCCTATCTTCACTTGACATAGAAGATGTCTGGCGTAAAAATAAAGTTCATGTTAAAAAGTACACATTCAAAAGGGGGAATTCCAAATCCAGAATAGATTACATACTAACTAGCAAAAGTATATCTAGCAAAGTCTTTGATGCTAAAATATTTCATTTTCCATTTAGTGATCACGATGCGGTATCAATGAAATTAAAATACGAAGACATCAAACGTGGTCCAGGGACATGGGTCATGAACCTTAATACTATCACAAATGAAATGTTTTCAAATACCCTCCAAGCTTGTTGGGGTGATTGAAAAAACTTGAAAATAATTTCTCATCTATACGTGAGTGGTGGGACTATGTAAAAATTCAAATTAAAAAACTAACAATAGAGATAAGCACTATTCTGAATAAAAAGAAAAAGAAAATGGATATTAAAGAAATTGAAGATAAATTAGAAAAACTTAAAATAAATCCAATAATGCATGAAGAAGAGATTTTAACGTTAGAAACTCAAATTAATTCATATTATACCAACCAAGCGGAAGCTGCCATGGTGCGTTCCCGTGTTAAATGGTCGGAGGAGGGCGAAAAATCAACAAGATATTTTTTTGAACTTGAAAAAAAAACGTGGACAAGACAAATTGTGGAATAGGATTAAAACAAATGACGGCACATACCGGTATGATATCGACTCAATTTTTAAAGAGCAAATTAAGTTTTATTCAAATTTATTTCAATCAGAAGGGTGGGATCGTGATTCAGCACAAAATTTGTGTGATAAAATTACGGTAAAACTTGGTGATGATGATAAAGCTGATTTAGAAAAACAAATTCAAATAGGGGAAATAGAAAATGTTTTAAAGATATTAAAACCAAACAAATCCCCTGGAGAAGACGGAATTATCTCTGAATTTTATAAAATTTATTGGGATACAATTAAAGATGATTTTTACGAACTTATTCAAGAAATATTTACAGAAAAGTCTTTATCAAAATCTCAGTATAGAGGTGTCCTAACTCTTCTTCATAAAAGCGGATAACGCGAAAATATAAGTAATTAGAGACCACTGACCATGCTTAACAATGATTATAAAATTATTGCAAAAATATTGGCAGAAAGGTTAAAACCAGTACTCCCGAAAATAATTCATTCTGACCAAAGAGGGTTTGTAAAAGGTAGATACATATCGGATGCTAATAGAATGATACAAGACATTATAGAATATGTTGATCGGGAAGATGATGAAGGAATCATCATATTTCTTGATCAACAAAAAGCTTTCGATCGCGTAGAATGGGGATGGGTGGACTTAGTAATGCATAACTTCAACTTTGGTAATAACTTTAGGTCATGGATTCAAATGCTTCTTAAAAATGCTATAACCTGTATAAACAAATGGTTTTTTATCAAAATATTTTAGTATTTCTAGATCAGCCCGCCAGGGCTGCCCCATAGCACCTTTCTTGTACATTTTGCAAGCTGAACCGATGGCTTGTGCAATAAGACAAAATATTGATTGATATAAAAGGAATTTGTCTTCCGGGAAACAACCCTGGAGATTTTTTGGAAACCAAATTAAGCATGTTTGCAGATGACACGCAACTTTTTAACAAAGATATCGAATCTGTTAAAAAATCATTTGATATACTCAACATGTATGAAAAAGCGTCAGGCTCTAAAATCAATTTTAACAAAACGAAAGGTCTTTGTATTGGCGCTACAAGAAGAAAACGCCTTAAGTTTGATAAAATAAGTTGGGTAAAAGACAATGTAAAAACCTTGGGAATTGATCATGGATACAATATAGACGATTCTAAAATCTGCCTTAACATTATTGAAAAAATAAAAAACTGTATCCATGTTTGGAAAAGTCGCAAACTCTCAATCAAAGGGAAGACTCTTATTGTCAAATCACTCATACTATCTGTATGTGCATATGAAATTCAAATTCGTTGCGTTCCGGATAAAATAATAAAAGATATAAATCGACAAATATGGGACTTTATATGGGATGGCGGAGTTAATCAAGTAGACAGGAAAACTTGCTGTTTAAGTGAATTAAATGGGGGGATTGGGATGAGTAATTTCGAAACCATTATAGAAAGTTTTCAAGTCAAAACTATTTACAGATTAATTCACGAACCTTTAGATAGCTGGAATGCAATTGGAAAATCTTACTTGAGATCTTTTGATGCAAAGTTCAATGATAACTTTTTCCTATGCAAATGTTCAAATCTAAAAGGGATAAATTTGAACTCTCTACCCTTATTCTATAAACACTCTATTCAGTCATGGGCGAACATAATATACAACTTACAGAAATCGTCTTCAAAAGACGAAATTTTACGCAACCGCATTATGGGAAATAGAGACATAACTTTTGAAGGAAGCTACTTATTTTTACCCTCTTATAGTAAAAGCCATTTAGCTACAATAAATGATATTTGGGATACAAACAACGATAAACTCCAGTCCTTCAATTATATTTTCTTGCGATTATCAGATAAAAGAAACTGTTTCGCGGAATACTCTAGAATCAATAAGGCCATAACGGACTTTATTGTTAAACAAAATCTTAATTCAACGTTTAGGTCCAGTTTCAGTATCTTGAATGATCTTCAAATTTTTAAAAATGGCAAACCTCTAAATTGTAATAAACTAAAACTTAAAGACATTAAAGAAATTTTAAATACTAAAGAAAATTGTATACCAAGATGCATTAATTATTGGAACACTTATTTTACTAATACTATTCAAATCAACTGGGAACGTATATAATATAGACATAGATTACAAAATCAAAGATTTTCAATGGAAGTCCATTTACAATATATTGTACACCGAGAAAAGATTAGAATTAATGAAAAAATCAAATCATGGTAAATGTCACTTCTGTCTTTTAAATGCAGAATATAATGTTGAAAGTCTAGAACATTTGTTTTTTCATTGTAGTTTTGCAAAGTCTATTGTAAACTATCTTAATATTGTACTTAACGACCCTGTATTTTCTATACCTATTGTTATTACAGAACAATCGATGTTACTAGGATTCGTTGAAAAGTTTGACGAGATTTATACAATAAATACTTTTATCTTTTTTTCAAAATGGAACATTTGGAAATTAAGAAACAAAATCAAATTTGGCAACTTCCGACACCAAAGTGATAATTTGTTCAATGTATGGCTGTATCTATTTAAATCCTCTTTATGCAATTTTGTTAAACCATCCAGGAAAAACACAATTAATAAAAATAAGATTCTAGAGGCTATAAATTACATGTAACTTACAAACACGTCTGTTTCTTTGTTTAAATCCAAAATTAAATCCAGAATCGAAATATAACATGTATCACATGTATTCACAGATAACATGCTCGTCAATTTAAATTGTCTGGCATTTCATTCAACTATTCAAATGTGTTTGTGTATTTTATTTTGTGTCATTTAGACCAGGGTCAATATTTATGTATTTTATATTCAACAAATACTCTTCATCTTAACTTTTGTGTCCTCGGGGATGAAGAATAATGTAATTACGGCGAACCTCAAGATATGCTTTCCCTGAGCTTTGTGTGCGGAACAAGCGGTAACCTGATATACACGTACCCTTTAAATTTAGTTTGTATGGGTACATAATAGCTCTGTCGTTTTTTTGTAAGTTTCATTTATTACTAAGGTCTTTCCCTTTCAAAAGTGAAGACTTATTGTATTTCTTCTGTCGATAATTATTAAGGTTTTTCACACTATTTATTTAAAGACCTTAATGTTTTTCTTCTGATTAATATTATTTTTCTTCCTTTTTTCTGCCAAAAATAAAACAAAAGTGTCGAATCTTGGTAGCGTTAACCGACTCCAAGGGTTCACTTTGACTAACCCTGCGAAACCGATATATTTTTAGTAACAGAGTTATAACCCCAAAACTGTTTACCCTTGTTCGCAGATAAAATCAGATACTGTAAAGGAAATGGACATTTTGAAGTGTTGTAATTATATCCTGACTCCTGGCCATGTTTTATCAAATAAAAAATAATTCGATCAACTTCCTGTTTGCGCGTTTTTTGTGTGCAATATTTGTCAAAAAAAGGGGCTCCTCATGGGGGGGTACCAGGAATCAAGTAATCAGCATGTTTTTGCCAAAGTAATCAAATAATCATATATTTTTTAGAAACGTAATCAAAAACCTGGTAATTTCGGTAATCAAATAATCAATAATTCAAACCTTGGTAATCAAATAATCATTAATTATTGGCTCTTGTAATCAAGTAATCACCTTTAAAATGGCATGGGAATCATGTAATCTAAAACCCCATGAGAAGGCAAAAAAAACCCGTCAAAGTTAAACGTTTGAATGAAATAAATTTGGGGTTTCTGATAACATATCTGGAGTAAAAGAAATCGGTCAACCATTTGAAAAGTGACTGCCTTTGAAATTTTGTTTTTGCTATGAAGCAAAAACCATAACAAATAGTAGCACACAATAAAAAATAAAAGAAGTACCTCTCATAGAGATTTACAGTTGATATAACGGATCAAAAACTGTACGACAAACTGTTTTTAAGTTTAAGCCCTTGACAAGTAATGGTTAAATGGTTTTTGGGTTAAAACTTAAAAACAGTTAGAGATAATATATTAAACATAAAAGTTATTTGTGACGAAAATTTCATGCCTTTCAATTTGAGATCGAGGTCAAAGGTCACATGTCAAGGTCATACCATAGCAACAAGCATACCATAATAGAAACTCCTTATCAACCATACAATTTCTGAATCAAAATGATGGTTTCTAACATTTCTTAACTGCGATTTACTTTTTCCGTAGCAGCAAGCATCACAGTTCATTTCTATTCGACTAAGTTAATATTAAGAAGGAAAGACCTCGCAATCGTTCTTTCATTGATTATAATTTGATTTTTCTTTCTTTTTTACTGTGATCGGTGAGGAAAAAATGCCTTGACGAAACTTTACTAAATTTGACACACTGCATCGAAAATATCAGGGTTCGACTTGGCTATCCCTGTGAAACCGATCTATTTTTAGTAACAGTTATCTCCCAAAACACTGTTTATCATTGGTCGCAAATATACTCAGAAACTGTAACCGATATAAAAATTCTGAAGTATGGAATTTATAACCTGACTCCAGGTTGTATCACATAATTTTTTTTCTATCAACTTCCTATTTGCGCGTTTTTGGTGCAGAGTTTGTCAAAAACGTCAAAGTAAGGCGATTTCAATGAAACTTGGTTTCGAACTAAACTTTGGGGTGTTCAATACATATCTGGAGTCCAAATTGTTTTTGGTCCACCGTTTTCAGAATGGCCGCCATTGAAATTTTGTTTTCACTATTAATCAAAAACCATAACAAATAGTAAAAAACAATAATGATAAAAATGTACTTCTCATTGAGATGTACATTTTATACTCAGCAAAATAAAGGTAATAACAAAACTACCGAACTTGACTGATCAATCTCATAGTCCAGAGAAAATGACAAAAACGAATCAGTCATACCGGAGAACTGGTGGATCGCAATGGTCCTGACTTGGTACAGGCATTTCAAACGAAATGGTGGGTTAAACCAGGTTTTATGGCGCCAAACCTAACTCTTCCATTGCGATCGTCAAGTCCATAATATATATAGTTACATAGAATAGCGTGACACTGTAAAATTTGCTTAACTCAACCCATAACATATAGTTACGTAAAATAGTATGACACTGTAAAATTATCTTGGAGTTTTATAAGTCGAACATAATAGGACATGTAGGATATGAAAATTATCATGAACAAAATACAGAAGCTTTTGTCTGGAACATTTTTATTTGAGAGAAACAAAAACCAAGAAGAGTTAAAGATTGCAATGGTCCTGACTTGGTACAGGCACTTCCAAAGAAGTGGTGGGTTAAACCAGGTTTTATGGCGCCAAACCTCCCTCTTCCATTGCGATCTTAGGATCCGGTAATGACCATAGAACACAACATAGTTGTGAGACACAATAGGGATATTGAGGTGATCATCTCAGTACAGCACACCAGTCAAACACTAATTAAAACAATTAACTATCATATCTTTTAACTCAATTTTGAACTTTTCTACTAGTGGCTGATAACGAAGAAAGAATTTTTTTAGTGATCGTATGAGACGTATTTTCTTATAGCCCTGCTTCAAAAGTCGGTCACGAAGAAACCGGTGTCTGATCAAAAAATCTGTGAAATGTGTGCAAGCTCTGGCATATCGAATAAGTTGAGAAATATAAACACCGTATGCAGGAGAAGTAGGTATATTGCTCTGTAGATTAGGAAAATTAATAATTTGAAAATTAAAATCGTCTCGTTTATCGTAATTTTTTGTACTGAGATGACCACCTGGGTCAAATTCGAGGTGCAAATCCAAGAAAGACGTGAAGCAATTAGATTCGGTGGTCTCTTTAATCTCCAATTCCGGAGGATATATTGAAGGAATCCAACTACCAAATGAAGTGTTATTGATAGAAAGGACATCGTCAATATATCTGAATGTAAGATTAAATGACCTTGCCTCTTTCATCTTCTTGTTCTTTACGAGTCCCTGAAGAAATTCAGTCTCGTAAGAGTATAAAAACAAATCGGCGAGGAGAGGAGCACAGTTTGTGCCCATTGGAATGCCGATTTGTTGTTGAAAAATCTCTCCTCCGAAGGTGACAAATATGTTGTCAATGAGGAAATCAAGCATACTGCAAACTTGTTCCAGTGTGTAACAAATTTTATCTTTGAAAGATGTTTTGGAAAAGAATGTAGAATTATAACCCAAAACAACAAAATTCCTTGAGTTTGAAAAGGCTTTTTTGAGAAGTTTTTTCAGGCGACATTTTAGTTTTTCGTGTGGCAAGGTAGTGTATAAAGTTGAAAAATCGAACGTTTTCAAAAAGTGAACCTTAGAAAATGATCTAGATTTAAAATGATCTAACAAATCTTTTGAGTTTTTCAAAATCCACATATGGTTAATTCCACTACGATTAACATACCACTTCTTTCCTTCCATGACTCTTTTAGATTTTGAAAATTTTATTAATTGTGTCATGCTAAACGATAAATCAAAGCAAATTCAATAAAAAACCTAGTCATTATTACTGAAATTGGCACTACTGCGCTTAAGGCTTGAACTTTTGATAAAGAAGTCGAAACAACAAAGTCTAAGATTGATCAATTCAAAAATGCGTGTTTCTGAAAAGTTAAGCCAGTTTTTGTGAAAATAAAGCTTTAATCCCCATTTTCTGGTAACATTTAGGTTAGCATCAAATTTTCAAAAAACAAAATGATTATTTTCATTTTTGGGTTAAGAACTCATCTTTTAGAAATTTAAAAACGAAAATTTAGAATTTTTCGAAATTTGCAGAATTTGGTGTTAAGGACCCCATAGATGATGTGCCGAAATCTCAGATCATTCCGACCTCTAATTCAAGAGATATTTGCTATTAAACTTTTCAGTCAAAGGAAATGAATGGAAGTGGTGCGTTTTTTATGTTGTTTAGTATATTTAACATGTCATACACTGTACGACAAACCGTTTTTGAGTTACAGCACTTGACAAATAATGGTTTAATAGTTTTTTGGTTTTTTTTTTTTGTAAAATTGAAAAATATATATCATTTTTGAAGAATTGAACAAAAAAAAAGCAACATATAAAATGTTTCCCAAAAAGATTTACTCAAATTTCAATTAAAATAAATATTTTAATTGACCTGATATTTTGTAAAATTGAAAGGCATACATCATTTTTGCTAAATTGAACAAAAAAGCGACATATAAAAAAGTTGTTTTTCAATTCTGAGTTGAAACATTTACAAGCATTAACGTCTAATTGCTTATTTTGTTCAATTTAGTAAACCCATCCTAATAAATGAAAAAAAAATATAGGAAGTAAGAAGAATTTAGAATTACAATTCTTCAAGCTGAAAATCATATCTTAAGATTCAAGTGGTATAGGAAGTTTGCAAACTTGTTATAATCTTAAATACACAATACAAATACTTTATACAATAAAATTATGTTTCCACTATTTTTTTTTAATTTTATGTCGCGTTGTACATGTTGCATGCAAATTAAGTGGTATACTAGTTGTCCAAATGTAGGTTCGCGTATTTTAATTGTTATATTGATTTGCTTGTAAGAAGGAGGCATTCCTGTATAAGTCTTCATATCTTAAGATTCAATTGGTATAGGAAGTCTGACAACATTGGATAATCTAGAAAAAATCTCCCTGTGCGTCACAGCACAAACACTTTAAAAGCGGATATCTATCAATTTGTTGCTTAATGTTGCTTAAGGTCGCATTCTGTGCATATAATTTAATATAATTGTCCGATAGCTTTTGTAAGTTTATATGTTTTAACTATTATATTTCTGGGCTGTAAGAAAAAAAAAATGTATTATTTTCCACTTTGTATAGAAAATATTGATGTATCATATATATTTTTCCAAATTTTCAACTTTTTCTAATCTTATTTTTTTAAGTATAATAAGAACAATGCAAGAAAATGTTTCTCCACCGGTTTATACACAACAATCTTCAGACGTCCAGCAGCAACAACCGGCCTATACAGATGACAACACTGAACGTGTTTTTCCTGTCACAAGTTTTAAAATCTTTGGCGGGATACAGATCGGGATTGGAATATCAATTGTCATATTGTGTATCATAGGAATTGTTTATGATGAAAGTTATAAATGTTCTTTCAACAACTATTTCACCGACGAGGAGGTCATTTACAACTGCTTTCATAAGTTCAAAGATTTGTTATTGGCTTATGATATCACATGTCTTGTTTGCTCCGGATGGGTAAGTAAGTTAGATAATGATTTGTAGTATATTTACATGTACATGTATTATATACGGGTGAATACGAATACGATTATTTTACAAGAAACAAAGGATCTAACAATTGGGCTATAAATGTTGTAAATTCAAAGAGCAAAAACAAAAATTGGTCGACTAAGTCATTACAAACAAAAGCATAAATGATTCGAAAACACTAATCACATGTTTAACATTTGTTTGGGCTAAACTTGACCGCAATTGGTCGAAACAAAAGTGAACAAAAGAGCTCCCGAAAAGTACTGAAGACAATTTGTACAAATCAACACCCGTCACGTTGCCGAAGGCCGACATAATCTAATAAAACTCCGATAAAACAAAACTTCTAAATTAACTCATCATTTGCGCTCATCTAAAAGAAACTTTTGTACGAGTGCGTGTTGTTTTTTGTATCGTATTTCTGCAACAACGGGAAGAAACATAACCTTGTCTTATTAATTTACTTGTAAGGGTTTTTCAAAAGATTTTTATATTCAAGGCAAACCATTGTTCCTATGCATAATGACCCTTTAACAATATGATTTTACTCTGTTAACAGTAATTTAATTTTTAGTTTGTTATGACTGGGGTTTTACCAATGTGTATGTCAAAGAAAAGAAAATCGAGTTGGCGTTGTTTGGTAAGTTTACATTTTATATTTCTTCTTTAATTTATGAAATCTTCCGTCAATATATAATGACAAATGAACCACAAAATTTTGCGGAAAGGCTATATACATGTATATATATTTACATTAAAGCCCTCTCGTGAGCAGGCGTCCTGAAATTGCCATATCAGGACACTGGTCAAATATTGCCTGGACACTTCCGGTTGTTTCATCCGGGCAAATTAACACATATAGACGCTAAATGTGTGATAAACAAATATAAGGCATGCTTATATGACAATTATTTATTTTGGTATTTAATAATTAGGCTAGCAAGCTGTTTGAATATATTGTCTTTAATTTGGACACATTTATATACGTTATAATATATAATAAACGTCTGAAAGAAGTAGCCAGCGTATCAACCTACGGGATGTCGGATCGAAAACAAAAAAGTTAACGATACTGTGCAAACAAAAATGATAAATAAACTTCTAAAATGGTGCACAACAACATCAAATATGATGTTAAAATAAAATAATAATTAAAGTCAAATAAAATTATTTATTATATTATAATAATTAAAGACAATAATTAATAATCAAATTTGCGGATATTTCGCTGTACCGACCAGCTTCATCAGCGCTTGTAATCTGATATGATGATAATAAATTACGTAATCAAGATCTGTGACGTATTTCTAATATCCTGAACTTTATGTTTGAACATCTCAATTAATCCTCAACATGAAAAATAATAAAATTGAACAAAATACAATAAAATATAAATAAATAATATAGCTATAAATAATAGCTATTATATGGGAGCTCTAAACAACAATCTAAACACATAGTGAAAAAAGTTTAAGAAACAAGGTCATCAAAACAGACGAAATAGCAAAATTGTAAATAATGAAAGAATGAAAATTCACAAGAAATGGCACTGAAAACTTTAAGAACTTAGTTGCAGAAGGCTAATTGACTACATTTTCTTATTTATTCCATTTGGATGAAGTGTTTTCAATTCATGGATTCAAAAGCTCTCTTTTTTCTGTCTTCGTTCATCGCTCCAGCTTTGACTATGGTCTATGATGGTTAATTTGGATCTGACAAAGTCATCCAGGGTGTGGCCCGGCAACACGAAATGTTGACTCACGGGCAAGAATGTTTTGTTTGTTAGGTCACTTCTGTGCCCATTCATCCTTTTGTTGAAGGGCTGGGAACTTTCACCTATGTATTGCAACCCACAAAAGTGACAAGTATGAGATATATGACATTTGGTGTTTTGCAAAAAGTGTTACAGTATATCCTATAAACCTTTCCTGTCACATTGCTCTGGAACTCGTTTGTGGATTGCAATTGGCAGCAACTCTTGCACCGTTTGTCTTCACAAGGTTTACATTGGCCGACTGCTGTTGAAGGTGCAGAGACCGCAGCTTTCACCAATGAATCCTTTATACTTCTCGGTCGCCGAAATGCCACAACCGGTGGTTCAGGGAATAGCTTTGACAGAGTTTCACTTTTCTCTATTTCTTTCCAGTGATGACGTATAATGTTAGAAATGTCTTGTACGCATGGATGGTACGTGATGACAAGGGGAACTCTCTTGTTCAACTTTTTTTCTTTATACTGTAAAAGCTCACTGCGGTCTAATGTATTTGCTTTTGAGAATCCTATATCAATGACTTTGTCATTGTACCCACGTTTCTTTAAGTGATGGCGTAAGTCTCCCAGTCTTTGTTTCGTTGTTTCTTCAGTTGAACATATTCTTTTCACATGGATGGCTTGACTATGGGGTATACTTTTGAAGCAGTGTTTTTGGATGACAGCTGTTGGGGGAGAGATATTGATGTTTGTCTGTGGGTTTGCAATAAATGTCAGTTTTCAAAATTCCATTCTCAAGTGTGGTACAGGTATCCAGAAATGACATTTTTGTATCCGATACTTCGTGAGTATATTTAATTGATGGATGAATATTGTTGGCATGATTAAAGAAATCGTGAAGTTCTTCATCACTGTGTACCCATTTCATATCAACATCGTCAATGAAACGGAACCATGAGAGCGGCTGTGTAGGAGAGGTTTGCAAAAGACGTTCCTCTAATTCCCCCATAAATATGTTGGCATAGGATGGGGCCATTTTAGTTCTCATGGCTGTTCCATTGACTTGAAGGAAGTTTTCCCCGTTGAAAGTGAAATTGTTATGCTTAAGTACCGGTGTAAGCATTTCAACCAAACATTCTGTTGGATGTTCTTTAATCGTTCGCTGTTCCCACACTTTCCTGCAAGCTTCTATTCCGTCATCATGTGGTATATTGGTATAAAGGGAGATTACATCCATAGTCACAAGTTTGGTATTTAGAGGTATGTTAAGGTTGTTCATTTTCTTTAGGCGGTCAGTAGTGTCTTTGATATGTGATGGCAATTTTTCAACGAAAGGTCGGAGGTGGAAATCGACAAAACTCGGATATTTTTTCTGTTGGATGGCCGTTGGCAGAAACAATAGGTCTACCAGGATTGTTTTCTTTATGTATTTTAGGGAGGAGGTAAAAGCGTCCCGCCTTGGGATCTTCAGGGCGAAGATACTTTAAGGTTTTGTCGTCTATGTCACCACGAGAATGCATTTCAATTAATGAGTTGTTGATCTTCTTGGTAAATTCTATCGTGGGATCCGAGTCCAGTTTTTTTATAGAATCTTTCATCTGACAATTGTCTTTTTGCTCCTTGCTTCCAAGAACTTTAAAAGTGCACCCCCGCTTTAAACACAATCTCATTGAAATGTTGAATAAAATAGAAACAGAGAGAATTAGACGATACTCTTTACTCTTGTACAGACCATTCACCAAATTTCTGATTCTATCTGTGTTTCGTGTTACCAGATCCTTAGATCACAATGAAGAGGGAGGTTTGGCGCCATAAAACCTGGTTTAAACTACCATTTCTTTTGATTTAAACGTATTTTTTTGAAACTATTTACATATATCATGATACAAACACAAAGTACATCATATGGATTCGGAAACAAGCTTACGCTTATAAGAATCCATCTCCAAGTTACATGACATATATAAATAAGGCTGATGATGATTATCGAATGCTCAAAATAGTACAATATAGTGTTACATTTAACTGAGAAAAAACAGTATTAAGGTAGAATTTGGAAAAAAAATGAAAGAGCGACAGGAGAGATATTGAGAAAAAAATAAATAAAGGGGAAACCTTGGTAATTGGGATATGAACAGATCAAAATGCTTGTACCAAGTCATGACCATTGCGATCTTCAATGTCTCTGGCAAAACTTTGCCTTGTTTTGTCTTTTTTCTTGGATATATGAGACTGATCATCCCTAGCCAAATTCGAACACCTAACTGTGGAAATCCTTCAAAGTTTCTAAGTATCCCGGGCTTAGTATGAAGTGTGAAGTGAGAAGTTATAACTATAAGAATATGTTTTGTTTTCAATAATCACTTGCGTCTTCTAAGGAAGTTTATATAAATTATGCTCGAGTCTGCAGTAGTATTTCTGAATTTAATGGCAAAAATCATTTTATTACAGGAAATAGAAGAAAATGAGATGTGGAATAAGTGTACGCGACACAACCTACATTATAAACGTATATTTTAAATATCCACAATGGAAAACAGCCAGCAGCCTTCAATGTGACCAGCGGTCGCTGCTAGTTGCTAAAACAAGATATAGATATCATAAATAAGTAAAATATTTCACAATTATTTTTACAAATAGATCTATCGATATCTTATTGAAAAAAGGAAAGGTGTAACAAAAGGGCAATCAAATATCGTTAATCCGAAAAGACAAAATCAGAAGATCATAAAATCACCACAACAAACCATGTCCTGTCCATAGTTTCAGCTTCCTACTGTTGTTGCTGCACTAAGTGGGAAAGCACTCCACAGCAGGTAGAACTGATAAAAAATTATAGCCTTTGACATGAGTATTCTCGTAAAAGGAGACTTCATGGAAACATACAATCTATTACATGTATTTATATAAAAAAAAATTAAAAAAATCAGACACATTTTAGGTTTATTGAAGATATAAAGCCGCAAAATTTAAAATCAGCAAAAATTAAATTAAAGAGTTTTCACTCCAATCCGCAAAAATTTCACACCGCAGAAATTACCGATTATACGGTACGATACCACCACGTAAAGAAATAAATCTGAGATAAAAACTTATTCCTATGATGTATAGCAACCATGTTGTGTTTTGTGTTAATTCCAGTCGTAATACAGGCAGTATTTCAAGGGTTTTTCGGAAGAAGTTTTCAAATCGATAACATGTATACTTTAGGTAATTCTTCGGTATAACTCAAGACTTCCGTAGTTGAATCTCGTTTCAAATTGAGTTCACGTTGCTGATTGCGGTTTGGTTGTTGTGTTTTTTGTTTTGTTTGTTTTGTTATGATGATATTTCGATTTTTGCCTTATAATTTCGGATTAACAGTATTTGATTGCGCCTGTGGTACATCTTCAGTTTACTATCTCTTCGTGATTCTGGTAAAATGACTTTTTATTCAAAGAATTGGTAATGGGTATTTTATTTCATTTTTTCATTTAAATCATACCAAAAAGAAGGAAATAAGGCTCCTTCTAACTATGTGAATAAAATTTAGTAATATATATGTTAGCGACAATTGCAACAAGCTACAATCCACAAACCACAAGCCTAATGCATGGGCAATTATCAATTGCCTTGTCACTAAGGTTATTGTCACCAGGCAAAACATTAAGCCAAAAGACCAGGAAATAAGAAAATACATTCAGCAACCCATTACAATGTGTCTCATATTTAGAACTTCAAGCCACTTTATGCAATGAAACTGTATTATTTATAGTAAAAACCAAACACATTTACAAATTGGAATAGGTACAAAATATAACATCACAGGTTTTAATTTACTACAATTGTTTGAATTATTTGCACAATGGTTGTCATTCTTTCCCAAAGGTGGTTACAATATTGTATCAATAGTTATATTTAAGTTTTTTTGTAAAAGCTTTTATTTACATAACTACTATAGAGAAATAGCATATGAATGATTGACAGACGGCGTGGCTATATACACTGTTAGAGTGGATACAGCCACACGGTCAACCGATTAAGTAGAACAAAAAAATATATACCTGTCAGTTGTAAAGCTCAACGTTTATTTTCCCTCGGTAATTACAATTTCAAAATGTACCTTTTTCCTGTTGACCAAATATTAATGTGTACCACGTCTTCAATCGCCATTGATATCATTACCGAAGTAATTGAAATACTTTCGCTGTAAGATCGAACATTTTAAAGAATCAATTCCTGCTACAGTACAACATAATTATTCGGTATCATATATATTTTAGGGTTTCGTCATTATTGGTGAACAACAGTCACATATGATTATGAGGCCACCACAAACCCAGATACAAGATTCACAATTACAAGACGCAAATATGCAGCTGTATGGCATAACGACAGGAACATACAATCAACAACAACATCAACAGAGAACATGCAACCAAACACAACATATGGCATCCGCAACACAAGACGCATATGTGAACGAAAGTACACATGAAACAGAGTATGGAAGCCAGGAACAACTGATTCCCCTCAATACAAAGCAGTTTAATGTTTGAATAAAAGCTCATTTATATATTATCTAAGGCATGTATCTGTTAAATATAATTATCATCTTTATAATTTATAATGAGTCTGTATTTTGATAAGTGATCTATTTCGTCTATGATTAAAGGCCGTACATTGTGTTTCATATATCTTTGTTCTAATTCGTTTAGATATCCAAACGTATTATTTTATTGTTTGCTTTACTCTATTTTATTTCACCGGTTTAGTCAAGGAAAAATTATTTCGAATATTTTCACTTAAATCTGAACTAAAATACCTAGAAAGAAATCTCCTCCTAACTTTGTACATATAAAATAATTTGAATTTAGTAATATGCTTTAATGACTGTCTTTCATTTTAGATCTATAAAGATAAAACTTTTACAAATCCAAAAAACACGAACATAAACAGCACGAAGAAACACAAAACACAAAATCAACCGAATGGAAATCAAAAATGCGAACTCAAGTCGTGACAAGAGTGAAATTATGAATGAAATATACTATCTATAATCATGCATTTGACAATATGAACCTAAGTTGTACTTTGTGTATAACCTAAAACCCTACTTTGGTTGCACAATGGAAATTTTATTACCCATACGCCACTACAAACAAATTTCACACATTTAATTTTACAACATGTTTTCTGTTTCGTAGCGGATATCTTTCTTTGACTCTTCTTCTTTTGGTTGAGCATTTTGTGATTGAAAGTCACTCTGTGTTTGCATAGTTTGGTTCGGAATAACATCGTGATCCAATACATTGTCAGTCATTACATCTGACGTTTTTTTTAAAATCTAATTTCGAATATAAACTCAAATTATGATAAGGTATCTTTTAACGAAGTAAAATATTTTCCCTAATTCTTATATCCAGCGTATAGGTTAAACATGTCTACTGAAGTTTGGTTTCAATAAATCTAGGCGATTGCGCAATGGTCGTCCTAAAAATAACTATAAGGGTGTTTCTTTCATTCTGCTGTGTACGGTATTTCGGTACGAAAGAAAGAAATTTGCAATCTTCTTGTAAGTATCAGAATTTTCTCCATTCATGGCTTTAATATTCTGATTACGAAACGCTCTGCTAGTCTATTTGTTGTCGCATGGTATGGTGCTGGTTAAATGTGCGTTATACCATCTATTTCAGTTAAGTGAAACGAACTGAGGTCCATTGTCGCATAATTTGCTAAGGCAATCTTGTCCTTGCAAATATATCCCTCAATATTTTGATTGTGTGTCCTGTAGATGTACGGTTCATAAATACAACCTTTGGTCATATTGCATGAGCGTCCACTACAATTAAAAGATATGATTCATAAAAACAATGGGTATGCGTTTCCAGGGCGCCGACGGCCATTCTCATGGGTGCAGTGGTGCCTGTTTTGGATTACGCTGGTACTTCTGACACCCCGAACAGCTTTTAGTTAACGCCTCAATGTAGTAATCAATGGACGGCCACAAAACAAAATTTCTTTCTAGTAATTTTATTTTTTCAACTCTTGTGTGTAATGAATGTAACATCTGAGGAATTTGTAGTAGGTTTTTCTGAGGAATAATGGTACGAATTCCCCACTACAAACAACCTTGAACGGTTGAAAGTTCATTTTTGCATTTCAACTACTTTTCAGTTTTTTTGTAGCTCATAAACCTGTGATAACCTATTGTCATGGATTATTTCTCTCCATCAAATGTCACTTGTTAGGCATACGTCTTTTTATTGTTTAAGCATAAAAACATCTTCATCGCAATACTCCTTGGCTTTGCTTGATTTCACTGGATTTTTCGATAGTGTACCTGCATTCACATGCTCGTGTGTACTTTTACATTCAATTTCATACATATAGCCACTCAAAAATAAAGCATGTCTCTGTAATCGAGCCGCAGACGTAGTTCTATGCCTTTGTGTTGATTGAATATGAAAATCAACGGTTGGTGGTCGGTAAACAAATGTGAATGTACAAATGAAACTTATTCATACCAAATACGATTCTAAGTGCCTCTTTGTCAATTGACCGTAGTTTCGTTAGCTCTTACCAAGTGAACCTGATGCAAATGCGATCGGTGGTTCTGCCCCTTCCTTCCTCACATGTGACAGTACGGCTCCTAAAACGAACGGTGAAGCGTCACATGCTAGGCGGATATTAAGGTTTGGATCATAGTGGCAAAAATCTTTGTCAGATTTGTCTTAAATATTCGACACGTTAGATACTTTCTTGCAATCTTCATTCCAGTTCAATTTATGAGCTAGCTCTAGCAAGTTATGTAGAGGGTGGACAACAGCAGCAATGTTTGGCAGGAACTTGTAAAAAAAATTATCAAGCCAAGGTATTGACGTCCCTGAGTCACATTTTCTGGCGTTGCATGTTCAGGATTCCTCTAATTTTCTCGTCTGTCTTGTCTAATCCATGTTTATCGATAACATGACCACATAATTCGATTTCCTTTTCAAATAACTTACACCTCTGGAGTACCTTGTCTAGGTTTTCTAAATGTTCTTAATCATCTTTACCAGTATTACCATGTCACTCCCAATAATATTCGATTGTACTTCGTGTTAATTGTCAGGTATTTCTTTGATTATTTAAGCATTTCCAGCTGCAGATAGGCTTGAGTCAGGTCAATCTTCGAAAAGTGCTCTCCTCCAAACAATGTAGGGAATATACCTTCGATCTTAGGCAATGGAAACTGGTCGACTTTGAGTTGTTAATAAATTATAAGTTAAAGTCACGGCACATTCGAACTCCTCCTGAATTCTTTACTACGCCCAATATTTGGTTGCTACTTTTGAAATGATCCCTTCTTTTTCTAAACGATCAAGCTCTTATTCGACTTTGCGTTTTATAGCAATTATACTTATCTTTCGATATGGTACTTAAGGCAGAACTTGTATCTAATTCTATTTGAACAAATTATCATCAATTGATTAATTACAGTTATGGCTTTTAAATTCGATTTCACAGAATAAAACCCTACATCATTTTGCTAATCGTTACTATCCTGCAATTGTGAGTAATTCCCTTCATCATTTTACAAATCAATGCTATCTTGTACAGTTTTTAGTATTTCCCTACATCATCGAATTCACTTTTTCCTTCGATTTCAATATACACAATATAGATCCCAGTGTCATCAACTTGACAGTCTTTGCATTCAGCGTTTACGGAATATATCTTTCTCTTTCCAGAACCCGATTTACACGCCGATTGGATGTGTGCTTTTTTGCACTTGTAACACGTTTTATCCTTTAAACGACAGCCTGTTGGTTTATGTCCTGGTTTTTTACATCGGTAATACGTGAAGAACTTCCTTCTCTTTCCAGTTTGGTTGGGGTACTGGTATTTTAATCTTGTGTATGGCTGACTTGTGCGGTTTTCCTTATAATTCTCATGCATCTCTTCAAGCTTCCTCTATGGCTATTTAGATCTTGATGGCTTTTTTGTTGTCATTTGTATTTCGAACACACGTGAAGGTTAGCACTGCTGGTGGAGTTTAAATTCCCCGAGGTTAGCCCGCTCCGGCACCAACACTTTTGAGTTGGAGAATACATCAAAGCTTTAAATTATCCGTCTAAATTTCAAAATTGTCTAAACCCTAAGGTTCTTCCTACCCCAGACAAAGGTTGAATATCTTAGTCATAATTTGGTTCCCCAGTTTTCTATTTTTGGTTATACTGTTCTATGCTCTTCATATTCATACAGTGTTTGGTATTTTCAATATTTTTGGTAGAGCGCCTCTGATGAGTCTTGAATAGACGAAACGCGCGTCAGGCGTAGCAAAATTTATTGTCTGGAACTTTGTTGTCATTTGTATTTCGAACACACGTGAAGGTTAGCACTGCTGGTGGAGTTTAAATTCCCCGAGGTTAGCCCGCTCCGGCACCAACACTTTTGAGTTGGAGAATACATCAAAGCTTTAAATTATCCGTCTAAATTTCAAAATTGTCTAAACCCTAAGGTTCTTCCTACCCCAGACAAAGGTTGAATATCTTAGTCATAATTTGGTTCCCCAGTTTTCTATTTTTGGTTATACTGTTCTATGCTCTTCATATTCATACAGTGTTTGGCATTTTCAATATTTTTGGTAGAGTGCCTCTGATGAGTCTTGAATAGACGAAACGCGCGTCAGGCGTAGCAAAATTTATTGTCTGGAACTTTGTTGTCATTTGTATTTCGAACACACATGAAGGTTAGCACTGCTGGTGGAGTTTAAATTCCCCGAGGTTAGCCCGCTCCGGCACCAACACTTTTGAGTTGGAGAATACATCAAAGCTTTAAATTATCCGTCTAAATTTCAAAATTGTCTAAACCCTAAGGTTCTTCCTACCCCAGACAAAGGTTGAATATCTTAGTCATAATTTGGTTCCCCAGTTTTCTATTTTTGGTTATACTGTTCTATGCTCTTCATATTCATACAGTGTTTGGTATTTTCAATATTTTTGGTAGAGCGCCTCTGATGAGTCTTGAATAGACGAAACGCGCGTCAGGCGTAGCAAAATTTATTGTCTGGAACTTTGTTGTCATTTGTATTTCGAACACACGTGAAGGTTAGCACTGCTGGTGGAGTTTAAATTCCCCGAGGTTAGCCCGCTCCGGCACCAACACTTTTGAGTTGGAGAATGCATCAAAGCTTTAAATTATCCGTCTAAATTTCAAAATTGTCTAAACCCTAAGGTTCTTCCTACCCCAGACAAAGGTTGAATATCTTAGTCATAATTTGGTTCCCCAGTTTTCTATTTTTGGTTATACTGTTCTATGCTCTTCATATTCATACAGTGTTTGGCATTTTCAATATTTTTGGTAGAGTGCCTCTGATGAGTCTTGAATAGACGAAACGCGCGTCAGGCGTAGCAAAATTTATTGTCTGGAACTTTGTTGTCATTTGTATTTCGAACACACATGAAGGTTAGCACTGCTGGTGGAGTTTAAATTCCCCGAGGTTAGCCCGCTCCGGCACCAACACTTTTGAGTTGGAGAATACATCAAAGCTTTAAATTATCCGTCTAAATTTCAAAATTGTCTAAACCCTAAGGTTCTTCCTACCCCAGACAAAGGTTGAATATCTTAGTCATAATTTGGTTCCCCAGTTTTCTATTTTTGGTTATACTGTTCTATGCTCTTCATATTCATACAGTGTTTGGCATTTTCAATATTTTTGGTAGAGCGCCTCTGATGAGTCTTGAATAGACGAAACGCGCGTCAGGCGTAGCAAAATTTATTGTCTGGAACTTTGTTGTCATTTGTATTTCAAAAGTTAGTGACGTTACTGATAAAAGTGTTGTATTTGTTCCGACTTTATTTCACACACTAATCTGTCTCTTAATTGATAGCCGGAATATTACTTTATTCAGATAATCTAGTACGTATCTGCGCAGCGTACTCGTAGATTCACTCTCCTTTTGGTCTCGTTTGCGGAATCGGTATCCCTCAGCTATTTCCAATGGAACAATGCTAGATGATCTTTCAAGAGTTTATAATTTCATTGTAAGTCTTGTCCTTTGGCAAGTCTTGCGTTATCAAGTTTTACAGTGAGGAGTACATTTTAATTCCAATCAAACTAAGTAACACTCGTTAGTCTACAGATTTTTTCGTTTACTGCGAAATACTGGTTTAACCGTTCAATATACGTAGTCCAAAGTTCATTACTATCATTTATTTTTTTTCCTATATGTCCAGCCATTGCTCGTGACCAATTTCTGTTATGTACTAATAACAGTATGAAAGGCATCTTTTTGGACTTAGTGTAGCATTTCGTTTTACGCTTAAGGAATGACTATAACTATTTTTCATTGGGGGTTGAAAAAAATGGTTTTTGCACATTGAAAAATCCGTGTCGCAAAACAATTTTTTCATAGCCCCAACGAAAGAAAAAAGTATTACAGTCATTCCTTAAAAGTAAATTTTCAAAACGATTTGGTCCAATCAAATTACAGTATTTAAAAAGAATAATTATTGTTATATAATTGAAAAAAATATATAATACATAATAGTCATGCAGCGGTAGGTACAATCTGAACAATAGAATGTCAACGGTATATGTTTATCATAACTTCATGGGTGTATAGAGTTTTATATGTCAGTGGTTTTCACAGAAATTAAATGTCATATTTAACAGCAGGAGGCCAAATTGTGTGTCCCTGCCAATCATTTCTTTTTTCCATGGGCAGTTTAAACTCTCCTCCCCGAATGACCTTGTGTTCCCATTTCTTTCACTTCAACATCACTTTATGTTCATTGTATCATTCCTTTCAGGTCAATCAGATATAGCCGAAATCGTGCTGCTGGGAGTATAGCAATAACTGACTTTGTAACTTTCTTTTTTGTTTTTTATCAATATAAAAAGAGAGTGTTTCAGATCTTAATAAGTGAAAAAAATTCATAACTTCCCGACATTCAGCTTTGGTTTGGTTCAACATGTCGCTGTGATTTTAAATTATAAATTCTTTTACAAAAATTAAACTTAATAAACCCGTGATAATTAAAAAAAAACAGCAATCTTGCACGTGACTTCATACTACATGCAACTAGGAAGTTCTATTGAGTTACGGTTAGATGAATCCAAACCAGGTAATGTTGTGTTTTTCAATTATTTTTTTTATATAAGGTTTTAAACAAGCATTCTCTTTATTGAAGTAAGTTTGTACATATTCTATAAAAATATATGCGTATGCAGATACTCACAGGACGTTTGCAAACTTCTGATTTAATAAAAAAAACAAAAACAATTACACTTTTAAATCATAACTTCAAAGAAATGGAACTGTTTCACAAACAATGTATGATATTCTTTAAAGCTGTAAATATTACTTTTGGTATTTTTTTCATTTGAAAGAGAACAATGCAGCCCCACGTTTCTTCACCGGTTGTTAGCGTCCAGCAGCAACCCCAAGTCTATGTAGATGTCAATTATGAATGTGTATTTCCAGTCAGAAGGTTCAAAATATTTGGCATTATACAGATCGTGCTTGGAATAATACTTTGCATACTTAGTATCATTGGAATTATTATCGATGTAGGATATAAATGTCCATTCCTCGCCTATATCAACAACTATGAATTTGGGGATCCCTGTTTTTTTGTGTCCAGGGATTTGACGCGATCCGGATGGGTAAGGCATTCATTTAATGGTTTGAATATATTCTAATATAATGGTCGAGTATGTACGGATGGGTAAGGCATTCATTTAATGGTTTGTATATATTCTAACATAATGGTCGAGTATGCACCTTTTCCATGCCTAATCTGAATGTATATATTGGCTCGTTCCCTGGCTTAACCAACATGTGCCTATGCATGCATTCTGTAACACAATGTATATTTCTAGTATCTTACAATTCACAAAGGTTTACATAAACATTAACACAATGTACCACGTTTTGCAAAGAGCCTTAATGTAAAAGATGTCTCAAGTATGATAAATTCCAGTTAACAAACGTGATGACTTCTACATGCAAATCGTCAACTTTTCTTTCTTGTGTATCAACATTTCGTCTTTTTGTATCACAGTTGATTCGTTATTCCAGATCTTGCAGGACTAACATCGCTTTCCTTGGCAGAGCGTCACGTCTGACACAAAATTTGTTGCACAGGTTATGTTGCTCCTCAGTTGCTGTCTAAACTTAATAAATATTACAGAATGACATCATGCGCTCATAGGCAAATGTGGTATGTCTATCTCTCAGATGAGTGAAGATATGTTGGTTTGCCATAGGTTATTTGTCTTTCTTTACCGGATTTGACACACTGAATTGACAATAGGCAGCATGACGGGTGTGCTACAGCAAACATAATCTTTACTTTCCCTACTCCGTTACTTGAGTTTGCATTATTGATTGTTAATAGGGTGTTTTGTATTTCTGTTGTTTATGTTGTCTATTTTTTCGTTCTTTTGTTGTTGGTTTTGTCTCTGCCCATTCGGACTTTTGTCATTCGGATGCCCCACTCGCACTTTTCCTCTTCTTTTTTATCTACACGACAATATGCAGCATATTATTCTATTTTGTAGTTTATTTTAACCGGATGTTTACCAATGTGTATGTCACATAACAGACAATCCAGTTGGCGTTGTTTGGTGAGTGAACGATAAGAAATATAAGTTGTTGAAATATATCATTTCAATCTCAAGCAATCTTTGGATGATCAATGGCCCGTCAACGTACATTGTATTCAAGTGTTTATGAACAATAACTTAAGCATGTTTGCTGTTTAGTTTAAAGATAACATAGTATTTAAATTATACCTTCAATGAAAATATTATTACAAGTACACTGGATTGGAGAGGAAATTGTATAGCACCCGGAAGAAAAGTTTTATAAATCGAAAAAAAGTTGCTAAAAGTTCAAATCTAAACAAAATTGATGATAAAAGTTTCAATACGAAAGAAAACTCTATGCATTTCGTATAAACAGTATTTATTAATAAAGGCTTTATTTCAAGGACCAATATAAGGACGTTTGAATATGTTTTTGTACTAAAATATGTTGAAAATATCTCCCAAAACACTGCACTGACGTTCTGCTGTCGAAGGTTTATTCGGAATTCATCCGAATGTTCTAGATTCGGAGGTCAAGAAGAGTCTAAATAATGGTTAAACGGGGTTGTAGCGGTAAAAGCGTCGTACCACTAACAACAAGGTCCGTGGTGGGCTCCTCGTGAGAGGACAGATTTTTCGACTCTCTAATATATCCGAAGGAACTTGAGATAAAGGACACTACAGATTCTATTAGGTCTGCTTCATATTTGTATCTATTTCTCGAAATTGACACGCAAGGAAGGCTTTGTACAAGGCTTTATGAAAAACGTGATAACTTCAACTTTCCAATAGTTAACTTTCCCTTTCTGTGTAGCAACATTCCGTCCGCTCCAGCATATGGAGTTTACGTGTCACAATTGATTCGTTATTCCAGAGCATGTGGGGAGTACAAAGACTTCCTTGATAGAGCTACACGGCTGACAAGCAAATTGTTAACACAGGGGTACGTTGCTCCCAGGTTGTTGTCATCACTCAAGAAATTTTACGGACGACATCATGTGCTTGTTTACAAATACGGGATTTCTATCTCTCAGATGAGCACAGATGTTGGTTCGACATAGAGTATTGTAATGTCATCCCTTCCGGATTTGACCAACACTTAATCGATCTTTGGCAACGTGACGGGTGTGCTATATAGCAAGCAGGAACTGCTTACTCTTCCGGAGCACCTGAGTTCACTCTCGTTTCGACTTGAGTTCACGTTGCTGAATGCGGTTTTGTTGTTATGTGTGTGTGTGTTTTATGTTGTTATGTGGTTTGTTTTGTTGTGATGAGTTTTTGTCTGCCGGTTTTGTCTTTGTCTTTACGGTTTTATGATACTGATTAACCCTTTGGTACACCTTTGCTTCTCTCTTGACACTATTTGCAAGGATAGTCAAAAGCAATAACAAAAGTCCCTACGAGAGGCGAAATTGTGGACAGCTACATGAACACTGGCCATATGTACTCACTGCAAAATCGAAGGTGAATCATAAAGGTACCAATTTGGACATTCGAAAGTCTCGATCAAAAGTCCACCAATGCAAAGACAAAATAAGTTGATACAAAAAGAAACAGACAACATAAAAAAACTCATATACACATACATACATCAAAGTAAGCTGCAATTAGCAACGCAACCGACGTCAACGAGACTGAACAGAAGGGTACAGTAGTCCTGCCTATTGCAGCACACCAATCGCTTTGCCATTTGGAAATTGATCGCACATCAAGTCCAGTAAAGGACGAATTACAAAAGTTCTATGACAAACCCACATCTGAAGGATGGAAATCGCGTTAGTACATGTAAATGATTACATGAGAGTTCCATTGGTACTTTGTAAATTGCATTCTTTTTCCCTATCGATTTTAATTAAAATCTTCTTAAATAGAAAATAAAGAAATGTGGAATAAGTGTACGCGACACAGCCCACAATTAAACGGCAATTTAGAAAAACCACAATGGACAACCACCAGCAGCCTTCAACGAGGCCATTTGGCACTGCTCGCGGTTCTGCAATTGGCCCATGGTCTAAATAAGATGCATATAATTCAAATCCAGCCCTGAAATAGTCACAGATAGACCCCCTTCTTAAACAAGGAACAGAAAACATCAAAAAGACAAGTACAAACGAAAGCTTTATCAAAGATTCCTGGCTTAGGACAGGCACATGTAATATGTGGCGGGGTTAAACTAGTTTTTATGGGCCCAACCTTCCCCCTATCAATATTCCTAGACAAAGCACAAACTCTTATTTTGATATTTATTATTCCAAAAAAAGAAGAAAGAAACCAGAGGTTTTAGGAATTTAATTCACCAAAATGAAGTACATACGTTTTAAGATACCGCCATGCATTGACTTAAATTTCTATACCCTTCACCATTCGTCAGTTTTATTGGCCAGATTTCACAGGATGAAAAATCCGGGTTATAAAACGGTGAATGTCGGGTGGGCGGGCGGCGGGCGGTCAGGGAAGAAATTTTCGTAACAATTTTCTCAGCAACTACTTATCACAGCCACTGGATATTTGGTATACAGCATCAGATTAAATATAACAAAATGTTTTGATAGCAACGAAGGAAGTTTCATCCTTTTCTTTATATAGATTATTCATGTATATGCTTGAAGATAGTAAATTTTACATTTAAATTAAAATTTTCATATCTAAACGTTAGACGGTAAATGTGTAAAGTAGTGAAAAATCATTATCGGCTTAAGAAAATAACAACATTGCGAGAAAACATTAAAAAATTCAGTGTTTTAACTAATATTTAATTCCGTTTTTCCGTTCCGTTTTCCGTTTCGTTTTCCGTTCCGCCTTTTAGCAACACCCCTTTTTTTAAAGATGGGAAACAGCTTTCTCTGACTTGTACACAGGTTAATCATTAAACTTTTTGTTTTAGTGTAAATAGTGACATTTTACCGCTACAAGCATATCTCATAATTATTGAGCACAACCTGTTACAAGCACAGATTGTAGCAAAAACAATTGTCAAACATCAAAGTTTGATAAAAGATTGGTAGCCCATCTAAAAAAATCAACTGTTTCGGGTCTAATCCAATATGCCGGACTATACTTGAAAAACTGCTCAAAATTCAGAAGTTTATAATGTTGAATGTTTTTTTGCATGGATTTTTCGCATTAAATAAGCTGAAAGATTTCGAAATGATATAAAATATTAAGAAAAATTACTTGCTTATTTTGTTTGATTCGATGTTATTTCAGTATTTGTGTTACATATTCTAAAAAAATAGAGAATATCCCCAACTTACGGTCTTTTCGTGTATATGCAGCTTTAATTTCAAAAGTATATGAACTCAAGTGGATTGCCAAAAGGTTGACCCCCAGCAGTGCTCTTTTTGTCATTAAAGTCCACTTTAGAGCGTTCAGAAACTTTACATGGGATAAAACCGCCTTGCCTAAATAGTGACTTTATTGTGTGCAACAGGTGATTGAATTGGACAGCTCTGTGAAAATAAACACCGAGGTCGTCAAGTAAACTCCAAAACATAAAGGTGCACCATATCGAGAAATATGTTTCGTTCCTCGGATGTTAAAAAGCCCCGGCGGGGCTGCATGCTGAAGGTCTTGACGAGAGTAGAATCCGTATGATCCCAATGCTGGAAGCCTAATTGACCGCTCCTATACCCTTCATCCCCTTTAATCTTTCTTTTCGTGTTGTGTCCATATTTCCTCTACTTCACAATCAAGAAGCCAAGACTACCAATGGGGCACTCCAAAGGGTCATAAGTTCAAAAGGACAAAAACAACACCCAACGAGAACAGCACGGGGAAACAACACAAAAAACCAAAAAAACTGAAAAGCAATTAATGACAAACTCAATACGTAACGAAAGTGAACTCCGATGTCCCGGAAGAGTATGCAGTTCCTGCACGCCACAACACAACCATCGTGTTGCTATTGATCAAATCAGCGTGTTAGTTTGTGTTCATTTCATCACCACTTTCATGTTCCTCTCCCTTAATAAAACCGAAATTCTCGGAGTTTGAATATAAAAAAGTGATAAATGGTACCCGTGGACATACTATAACTTTAATTAGACCATTAAGAGCTCGGCAATATTATTTTGAAATGGTGTAGATTTGTGTTAATTCTATACTAGGGAATATCTATTTATGCATTACTTAATCGGTCACTTAGGGCAAAGATACTTTTTTCAGAAAATTGCATTCATGGTTTGCAGTATCATCAGCGCAGCCGTCTTGTTTCCGACAGTTTTTGGTATTTTTGGTGGCACAGCAACATCTATTGAGGTAAAATTGCATTGATAATTCATATTACTTTAATTAATGCCAATGATTGCAAAGGTTATTATCATAACTTTATTCATTCTAGACTTTTTTTTACCACTGCAATTTTTGGCGATCTTATTATGTTATGACCAAAGTTGTTGTCATTGTCGTCGTTGTCGTTTTCTTTTGTAGAAAGTTTGGTTTCCTTGCGATCACTTAAGTTGTAGTAAACCAATTGTTATAAAATTTTGATATGATGTTTATAATCACTAAAGAAAGGTTGTATTTGTTGGTGTCTGATCCCTACCGTTTCAGAAAAAGGGCCATGAGGGGCTAAAATAGGTTTATTGACAAAACGTCTGTAGAATGTTAAATTATCATCTGATTTTGATCATGTTTTTTTAATTGTATTCCTCGATAAATTCAGTTTTGATGTATCTTGCACCGTTTCATTGCTACAAGGGGCCACCTCTGAAAACTTGACTTTTCTAATTTGTGGTCCGATTTTCAAAATCTTTTTTTTATTGTAATCCTTGTAAAAATCTCCCTGCCTACTTTTTTTAATCAGATCTGTAATACGTCCTATCGTTTTCTAAAAATTTTGGGGTCAAAGGGACCAAAAACGCTAATTTTAAGCTTTTGTCTTTGCAAATGGTTTTATTCAAGATCTTTAGTTGTAGTGGGCTGACCAATGTTGAAGTTGTTTTAGATAATGTTTCTCACCACTAGAGCGAGATTCCTTGGGTATTTTAAAGGGATTATAGCCCCTACCATTTCAAAGAAAAAGGGACCATAAGGGGTAACATGGATGTTAAAACAAAACTGCTGTAGAATTTTTTGCATTCGATTTTGTTAAATTTATCACTGAAGTCCTCAATAAATTCTGTCAGGAAAATGTAACGATAGTTTTGATGTTTCATGCGCTGTTGCATTGCTTGGGGCGGTGAAAAACGGACCACACCCCAAAAATAAACTTGTTTTATTTGTGATCCGATTTTCAAAATCTTTTTTTTTTCATGGGATTTTGTAAAAATCATTCTGCTAGCGTTTACCATACATACTTGCAATATCTCCTACAATTTTAGGAAAATAAGGTATGAAAGGGGTCAAAAGACAACAGTAAAAAAATTCGATAATTCCATACATTTTTTTCGTGGCAATCACAGGGCAAAATACATGGAGGTAGACACATTAAAACATCAAAACATGGCTCCCAAGCTATGTCACAGTTATGTGTATATAGACTCATCTGAGAATAATTGATAAAAAAAAATAATTTTGTGAACAACACTCAAATGAACTTTATCTACCACTATTCTTGAAAGCAATGATGTAATAAATGTTTATTACCTGTCACATTGTAAAGTAAAAATTATTTTTAAACTTTTCATTTTAGTTCGCATTCACCAGAGGTACCACTGCTGTAAAAGTTCTATCTGTTTTTATTTTTGTGTTGTCGTTTGTCGCATGTGTAGTGTCCATAGTGGCTGCTTCTTACTGTTGTTGCTACACTAAGTGGGATACCACTTCTCAGCAGGTACTTAAAAATTAAATTTTGAAATAAAGATGCTGGTAAAAGAGATCTTCCTTGAAAAACTCCAAATCTTCATTTGTATGACCATCATTTTCTTGTTTTTTCGGCTATTCTTAAACGTGCATCTTTATTCCTGCTTAATATAATTCTTGTTTTGCCCTTGGTGTCAAGCAATAAAATAAAACTCATTACAAAATTACCGAACCTGGAGGATAAAAAATTGACTGAATATCAGAAAAAAAAATTCATTTAAGAAGCAGATATCTTTAAATCGGTTTCTGTGACTGTCAAAAGTCAAATAGAACAAAGAACAAAAAGCAGTCAAGCAGAGAACAACGCAAAGGTGACCCACGATGCTTGGAAAGGTAAGCAGTTTCTTAAATGCGTACACAAATCTGTCTCATGAGTCATTGCTAACGGCTAATTCTGCTTTTCAAAACCTCTTATGCAGAAAAGATAATTCAAAAGGTAGAAATCAATTTTGGAATTGTATTTTGAAATCGCTGGGTCGAAAACCACTGCTGGGGGACCATAGGTTCCCGATGGTTATCACAAGCCTGGACGTCAGACTTGTCTGTCACGAACTTACCATAACATTTCTAATACTTTTTGTAATTGAAATTCTCGATTGTTAAATTCTAAATTGTTTAAAACATCAAGTTACTTTTTTTTAATGCATATGGTCGATATCTTTAGTGCTGGATTTGGCTTCCTTGTTCGAACCTTTCGCTTTGAGTACTTTTTATTCAATACTTTTGGTTTTTGACCTTCCAATGTGTTGATTCAAATGCTGCTGATGAGAGGTTACTTCTTGGAAATATCAATTTACAGCATAACTAAATTAACCGTTGTTTTACCCGTTTTGGTATTGTATTTTGAAAGCGCTGGGTCAATAACCGCTGCTGGTGGACCATAGGTCCCCGAGTGTAATCACAAGCCTGGTCGCCAGACTTGTCTGACACGAATTTACTGTTAAATTTCTGATATTTTCTTGTACTGCAAATGATCGATATCTTTGGTGCTGCATTTTACTTCCGTGTTCGAGTCTTTTGGCTATAAGTACTTTTCATTTAATACTTTTGGTTTGTGTTTCAAATGCTGCTGATGAGAGGTTACTCCTTGAAAAATCGATATATAGCATAATCAAATTAACCGTTTATATGCCCGTTTAGGGATTTTTTTTTATATTTGTCTACGAATAACTAATTTCGTCCATCAAACCTCTTCAGCGAAGACAGCAACATAACTTGAGGTGTAAATATTTTCTTGTAAAAGTAATTCAGGGGCTATTTGGATATCATATCAAAACGGTCTTGAATAATCATAGATATCATTTGTTGACGTTTTACTGCAACATCATCTAAACAAAATCACCATTCTTGTCAAAGTCGAACAAATTATGGTTTGTCATAAACATTTAAGGGTTCCGTCATTATTGGTGAACAACAGTCAGATATGATTTTAAGGCCACCACAATCCCAGATACAAGTTACAGAATTCCACGGATCGAACATGCAGTCCTATGACATGACAACAGGAACCTTCAATCAACAACAACGACAACAGCAGGGAACATACAACCCACCACAAGATATGGCAGCCGCAGTACAAGACACGTATGTGAACACCAGCGCACATGAGAAACAGTATGGAAGCCAGGAGCAATTGATTCCCTCGCCATATAAAGGGTTTGAATAAATACCAATTTATAATGTGTATATGCAGGAAGCTCTTTAAACAAGTGCATTAATGTTAAGTTAAAGTCTTGGACATGCATTTTTTTATGTAAATTTGAAAATCAATATTGAATTACATGTACAAAGCTGGATAAATTGTACATAACTGTTATATGTAGTGCAAACAATTTATTCAAGAAATGACTTTAATAGTAGGTCTTTTGATACGGGTATACAATGGGTAGGGTCGTTTTACGCTAAATAAAGCGCGAATATGTAGAGCGTAAAACAACCCTGCCCATTTTATATCCCTATAAAATGACCAACTATTAAAGTCATTCCTTATAATTTAATATTTCATAAGATTTATATTAACTATCGAATATTAAACAACAAAAAATCATAGGGACTATTTTGAAAATACCGTGGCGGATGAAGATGTTAGTGACGCCACACGACCAAACCATATTATACATATATCATGGGTTGGTCTCACCAATCAAATGAGCGTTACATACCAAATTAAATTATTTTCGGTTGAACGTGCATTAGTGATTTTCTTTAACATTGGGTGTGTTTGACGTTTGTTTGATGTGATGACCATTATTTCATAACTGTTGAAATTAATATTGGTTTTACTATCGTATTAATTTTTCAATTTACAATGAAATGCTTGCACTTATTTTACATGGCTGGAAAAAAAATAATGTATGTCATGTATGTACTGTATATGTTACAATCAGTAAATTCGCGTATTTACTGAATTTTTGTATATTCGTCGTGAAATTACTCAGTAAATACATGTCTTATTAATTACACGAATTTCATAATTTTTTGAAGAAATTTCACATGTTTTACTGATAATAATTTTGGAAGATAGAACTTTGAAGATTATAATTTCTTTGTCAAATATTTTACACAATTGTACAAAAACAATGCTTTAAGCATGATGTAATTTTTCACTATTTTTGTACAAATTTTACATGTTTTAGGCTTTTACATTTTTTCAGCCTTTTTAATTATATATAGCTTTTTGGATAAAGGCATAAATTATGCATATCAATTTTGTTTCTAATTTATAAACTTACTTTTATTAATTAAGTAACTTATTCTCTGTTTCACAATTTTTCATTCATAAACAAGATCAATTTTTTTTTCAAAAAACATTAAGAAATTTGAAAATGAAAGTTGCGTCATACAATTAGTTAGCTATTTGGTTAGCAACACATATTCGGCAATATCAGGTAGATGAATATGAAAGGGTAACAAAATAAACATGCGTTGAAGATGAAGTGAAGGATATAGGGAGACAAACCCAATCCGGAATGAGTTTTGACTGCCACTCTACTCTTATCATTGACAAGCATAGACCATCTACCATCATTATTAACAATAAAGGTAATAACAAAACTACCGAACTTGAATGATCAATCTCATAGTCCAGAGAAAATGACAAAAACGAATCAGTCTTACCGGAAAATTGGTGGATCGCAATAGTCCTGACTTGGTACAGGCATTTCAAACGAAATGGTGGGTTAAACCAGGTTTTATTGCACCAAACTTCCCCCTTCCATTGCGAACTTAAGATCCGGAAACGACCATAGAACACAACATAGTTGTGAGACGCAATAGGGATATTGAGGTGATCATCTCAGTACAGCAGACCAGTCAAACACTAATTAAAACAATTAACCACCATATCTTTTAACTCAATTTTGAACTTTTCTACTAGTGGCTGATAACGAAGAAAGAATATTTTAGGTAACGTATGAGACGTATTTTCTTATAGCCCTGCACCAAAAGTCGGTCAGGAAGAAATCGGTGTCTGATCAAAAATTCTGTGAAATGTGTGCAAGCTTTGGAATATCGAATAAGTTATAAACACCGTATGCAGGGAAAGTAGGTATATTGATCTGTAGATTAACAAATGAATGTTAAGGATTCACATTGTGTTATTTTTTTTCTATTCATGTGTCTATATAACTAAAATAGTATATTAATTTGGTGTCATGTCCATTTAATACGTGTAAAATATGAACGAAAAATCTGTAAAATATTCGTTTTTACTGATCAGCTCAGGACATACATGCATTTCTTAAATAAACCAATAAGTATATGACTTTATTGATAAAAATAGTAACTGATTAAATAAATTTACTGTAACATAAACATTGTTGCTGTTTATCAATGCTTTCTTGATAACAAATTACCCGTTTTATCAATATGCTATGTTTTGAGGAGACTGGATCAAAAATTTAAATTATGTAATATGTGGTTTTTTTATTTATGACACATGTGACGTTTCCATATAAAATTCACATGATTTGTCTCCACCTGTTATTTATTTAGTGTTTAAATGGAACTCATTGGATATTGTTTTTAGCTATCAATTGCAATTTTTCATTTCATTTAGAAGTCATTCTCTTTTCAAATTGAAATAGAAAATAATGAGATGTGGAAAAATGGGACGCAACACAGCCCATAATCAAGCGGCTATTCAGTGAAAGTCACTCTACTCAATTAAAGTTGCTCTCTGTGTTTGTTTATTTTTAGCAAATATTCTAAAATATAATTTTTAAACTCATATAGAAATATTTATTGTGATTCGCTAAGACGTTGTCATGTGACATGTGATAATTCGCTGATTCAACCGGTAATTGTTGGGCCGCATGGTAAGGTCACCTTCTCGTGAGAAGTTGCACGTGAGCCCAAGGAGTTTTCTTCAACATTGTATGTTTTTTTTCTAGTGGAAAAAAGGTTAAACTGTCCGAAATATGTTTAAAATTTAATATAAAATTGTTTCAATTAAATATACGATATAACAGTTATCACCCTAGATAATATGTAACCCGGCATTTCTTTCCCCTCGAAAAGTAAGGTCACCCTCGTGGCAAGCCCTCGGGTGACCTTTTTTCTCGGGGAAAGAAACCACCGGGTCACACACCAACTAGGGTGATAATTGTATATTATGATATGATTGAAGAGAAACAAAGGAATATAAAAGGAAAAGGTTTTCTTTTATAAATTGTTTATGACGTCATGTTTTTCTATCTTTGCCCGGGATATCGGATGCAAACCTGATGAATCCATATAGTAGACATATTTTCTATTAGAAACAAAAGCAATATTGCTGATATAAGTTAAGCGGAGTTAATTCGAAAGACATAAAATCACCACACACACACACAAAAACAATATAACACAGGCTAAGGTTCATTATTCATTTTTCATTATTCATTTTTCAAAAGTAATTATAATGATCTATTTTATTACATATTTAAAAACGTTCTAAGACATCTTTGACGCATTTTCGTGCAAACATATTTTCTAATTTGCTATAACTTTTTATCATTATCTGAACCACACTACCAAAAATCACATCACTGATGTGTGCTCACCGACGTTAAATAAATCTTACCTTTACCTTTACCTTTATCAATGAATTGCCCAAAGCTTCAAGAAGAACCAACAGTGAATGCTCCATGATTTTAAAGTCAACCTTTATGACCCATATGAATTCACGATTGGAATTTACAAAACGTATTCTACTAAAACATTAATAAATTTAGAATTGAATTTCTTTTTAAAAATCTCTCGATATGATCACGATATGTCAGAAAAAACAGACCAGTGTTATAATTATTCCGATGCTTTACTTGGACAGTTGAATAAACTGATGATTTCAGACAATTTAAATAGTTTCTAATTCTGAAAAGAACCATCAGCATTAACTCAACGGGAAAAATGACCCTATGGAATTCTATTTTCAGGAATTATATTTAATGTTATATTATTTGTTGATCCGCTCACATCACGGTTTGTATGACTATGAGAAACCTTTTATGGGAGAAAAAAGTGTTATCGCGTGTGCCTAAAAAAGCGAAGTGTGCCTTTACCAAAAAAAAACAAGACTTTACATCATAGTAGAGGCAAAGTAAACACAAAGATATAATCGGTAGATTAAGAATTATCATCATGAAACAAACCACACAACAGACAAACAAAAACACATGACAACTTAACCAATTAGTAATGTGAATGATAGTGAGCTTACATGTAGGTGATATTGAAAAGTAAGCCTGTTTGAATTGTTTTAGCACATAAGTCACATTGCCAAAGATCGATTGAGTGTTGGTCAAATCCGGGAAGGATGCATATGCCATTACCAAATCCCATGTAAAACCAACATAAACGCTCAACCGAGAAATAAAAAACCCGTATTTGTTTACAAGAACAGGACGCCTTCTGTAAATTTTTTTAGTAATGACCACAACATAGGAGCAACGTACCTCTGTGTTAACAATTTGCTTGTCAGCTGTATTGCTCTATCAAGAAAGTCGAAATACTTAAGTTGCAATGCAAAGAACTGCATATGCTGAAGCGGACGGAATGTTACATATACGGAAAGTTGACTGTTGGAAAGTAAAGTTATTTCACTATTCGCGACGGGTGTGCTACAGCATACAAGAACTGCTTACTCCTACAGAGCACCTGAGTTCACTTTTGATACGACTTGAGTTCAAGTGATGATTGCTATTCAGTTGGGTTTTATTTTATGTATCTGTTTACTTTTTTGTTAAATTCGCTTGTTTCTTCCTTCTTTCCCCATTCGTGTTTCTTTGTTTTGTCGTTGCTCTTTCGGACTTTTGTAACTTTAATACCTCATTGGTTCCTCTGATTATTTCTTAAGTTCACGTGCAGTTGAACATATGGAAACTGGTGATAGATTAAGATGGAAAATCTGAAACCTATTTCCACAAAGGAAGCAAAGTGTGTTATATTTAAAGAAGCAGGACAAGAAAATCTGATGTTCATCTGATGCCGTCCATTTGCAAGTTTGATTATTTTCGAAAATAGTAAACAAAGAACTAAAAAATAATCCTAACATTTTTTTTAGAGCAGACTAGTAGATTATTACTTTACTTAAGAAAGCAATAGATAGTTATATAAATGACTGAGTGAAATTAAATATAACGACGCCATAAACAGAAAATTTGTCATTTCTCATCTTAAATATCCTCTTTAGATTATCGACAAAATGTGTGTGGAATAAGTGTACGCGATACTGCCCACATAAAAAGCGGCAAAAAAAAAATAAACACAATGGACAACCGCCAGGAGCCTCTAACAAGGCCACACTATGAACCAAAATAAGGACTGACATTACCATGCACAGTTCAAATTCGATTTAATATGACTGATAAAACTGTACTTTACCACAATTTATCTGTAAAATACCGATTGTATTTGATGCAATATCTTCAGTAATTATCAATTTCTGTATATTTACTGTTTTTAATTGTTCTTAACTGAAGCAGACGATGTCAGCTTATATCAGTCAATTTTGTGATTTGTATCAAATCATGACAGTCATTTTAAATATTTACCTTGATTTAAAATCACTGATGTGGTTTGTTACTGTCATTGTCAATCATAAACAGAACTTTACCTTGATTTAAAATGACTGACAGGGACTTTGTTGTCATTTGTATTTCAAGAGAAAATGACAAAAATGAATCAGTCTTACCGGAAAATTGGTGGATCGCAATGGTCCTGACTTGATACAGGCATTTCAAACGAAATGGTGGGTTAAACCAGGTTTTATGGCGCCAAACCTCCCTCTTCCATTGCGATCTTAGGATCCAGTAATGACCATAGACCACAACATAGTTGTGAAACACAATAGGGATATCGAGGTGATCATCTCAGTACAGCAGACCAGTCAAACACTAATTAAAACAATTAACCACCAAATGTTTTAACTCAATTTTGAACTTTTCTACTAGTAGCTGATAACGAAGAAAGAATTTTTTAGGGATCGTATGAGACGTATTAAGTTCGAAATACCTGACCCATGACCGGCCAGATACATTAAATAAAATAATACACCATTCACTGAAAATCTGTGTATAATATTAGTAAAGTTGTAAAAGATAAAAACAATTGTTTACATTTTCTAAATTTTTTAACTAGTGATCTTTTACATTTAGCATGCAATGGAAACATTAAAAAGGAAGTTAAACAGTCATAATAAAATTTAATAAAAATACACTTATCTGACAAATGTACTCGGTATATTCACTGGAAAATATATATATAAAAAAAACATTTTCTGTGAATTCCTCTTCCACCTTGATGCAAATTCAAAGCACCTAAACAAAAATAAAGTAACTGATTATCTCATTGATTGCCTATTGTAATTAACCAATTAAATTCCTTCTCTCGTTCATCCTCCATTTATACTTAGTAGGTAATTCAGTTTTATTGTGTACTTTATCTTAGCTCCGTACATTTTTGCCAACATATGTTTCATTCCAATCAGCAATAGTAGTAAATGTATGTTTTTTTCAATATTATTTCAAAATGTGTTAAACATGCACGAAGATATTTGATATTTAGAAACTTATATTAAGAATGAAGTATCTATTACTGTCCATTAGATGATACCATTGTCTTTCTACTGTTACAACAGCTGACCTTACTTTCAATGTGACAAGACCACGTGGTCATTTAGATCGGTTAACTGATAAAACTAATAGCCTCTAAATTGAATTTTTTACCTTGATAGCAACTAGCTCACATGGGTCTTTTTTTCACCTTGACAGTCAGGTCATTGAATGCAATGCTAATGCAATTAGTATGATATTCACCTGTACAAGTACCTTGTACTTTGATCCAAAGTGCTGAATGAAGAATATTTATATTTATAATGAAAACTTGTAGAAAAAATAAGATATTTATTTAAATTCTGACATCATTTGGAAGAACATATATAAAAGCTATAGGAGCAGGTAATCGAAAGAGCTGCAGTGGAAACTTTTACATTAACATGATTAAGCAGTTCATACAGAGGAGAGGAATTACTACAAAAAATGAATAAGTCCGATTGACGATGTAATAGTAATGAAAATATTGTTAATTGTCAATTAGTCAAACTATTTCATATTGATAGGTATGAGGCACATAGACCATTCATCTGAAAATATTATTTTTGGTATCAAAGAAATAAATATGTATTCATTCATAAAGGTTATCACAAACTTACCGAACTTGGAGAATTAATCTCAAATGTCCATAAGACTAGACAAAACAGTGAAAACATACCGGAAAATTGGAAGACCGCAATGGTCCTGACTTGGTACAGGCATTTCAATAGAAATGGTGGGTTAAACCAGGTTTTAAGGCGCGCCAAACCTCTCTCTTCCATTGCGGTCTTTGGGTCCGGTAGTAACACAAAACACAACAGGTTTTTGATGACATATCAGGGACGCTAGTTAATACTCATAATTAATACTATTTTGATTAAAGCCAAACGGGTCATATGAAAAAAAAGTATCATAGTAAAATAGAAAAAAAGGGATTTAACTGTTTTAATCTCTTGAATATGTATTAAACCGAAATTGACTGAAAGTATTATTCTGTAAGAGAACAACAACTTTTGTGTAAATTTTAAAACTTAACTCATTGTTAACAGAAAAGAAAAAATCATAACATCAGGAAGATGACGTCAGTCAATCACATCGAAATATGTTTTCAAAAGTGGATACATTTACTGCTGACTTATAACTTATAGAGACTGTTTATCAAAATTCCTTGGCAATCACTTTTATTTTCTACTACATAGTATAATTAATATTTGATCAGGATTTTTTTTATTATGTAGGGGTAAAATACTCAACTCAGTTTGTTTAACATTTGCTTAAATTTATAAAAGTTATAACAAAACAACCAAACTTGAGGGGTAGGAAAGGACATGCCAGAGAAATTGAAGATCTCAAGGAGCAAAATCTACAGGACATACAACAAGAACCTCACATTTAACGTGTGTGTGTGTGCGTGTGTGTAGGTGTTTTACGCCCTTTATCGACGCACATGGGCCATGTAGGTACCAGAGTACCCGGAGGAAACCACCGACCTTGAGCAGGTAACTGACAAACCTAATCATTTACAGTTTGGGAAGTCCCTTTTTTGTTGAATACAAACGGGACTCGAACACCGGCTGAGAGATGATCGGCTAGTGATCAATAGTGTGGTATTTAAACCAGCGCCTTAGACCATTCGGCCACCCCTCATATTTAACAAAATGAAAAACAATAAATATACCAATGAAACAAACAAATACAATCAAGAAAAAAATCAAACAAGGAAACAGTTTAACCAAAATTTTTATTTGCTAATGATATATTGTTGAAACAAGAACAAAGAAACCAATACGGTTCAACTAGTAGTACTTTAATAATACTTTTATACTCACAAAACTATTTTTTTTTGCTTTTATCAGTTTTTTTTCAAAGTTCATTTTTCAATATAAGAAAGTGCTTACTGCATAAAATTCCTTAATCTGACAGTCAAATCTTTAACCATGTTTTTCTGAGTAAAAAAGTTTTACTGAAACTAAGTAATAATTTAACTAGAAACTAGTAAAGTGTTTTAAGTGGTAAAACGTTTTACTTTAACTTAGTAATAATTTTACTAGAATATAGTGAATGGATCAGTCCATATTGAATGGTATCGTCCAATATTGTTTATTGTAGTAGGTTTAATTAATTGAATAGCCATTATCAATTTACAGCGCTTATTGGTTTTTTGTTTACAAATTGTTCTCAAATTTGGTGTTTGTTTTAATTCCAAGTTTCTATTGTTTTTTTTTTTTTGGAATTGACCCACCTTAGATGTCTATAAGTATGTTCAAGCATGTTGTATATGTTTGTAGAACTTTGAGTTTTTCTTAAAAAATGTATAAATGATCTTTTCAATTTCAAACTGTTTGTTGTTTTATTAAAAGAAAACAGTGACATCACACTAAGCAAGCCTTTTGTGTGAGATGTGGAATAGATGTTTATAACAAAGGCAAAAGATGGGCATAAATGATAAGATTTTACTTGCTTTAAGTAAAAAAATTACTTGAAATGAAATTTGAGTAGTTTTCAATCATAGCCAGTAGAAAGCAATCACAATGAGTTATTATTTTACTTAAAACAAGTAATATATTTTTTGAGTGTGGAAGCATACAAATAAACTAATAGAATTTATATAAAATTTGGGAACCCTTATATCCCCTAAAATTAATATCCATCAAATCTTCTTCAATTTTCAGACAAAATTTCTGCCTAGTTGAAACTTGTAAATGGAGGGAAATAGTGAAAGTAAAAAAAGTTCTGTTCTGTCTCTTGAAATAAATGAAGAGCAAATTGAGGCTATAAGGACATTTTTTGCACACAATGACTTGGATTTTAATGAAGTTAACATTGGAAATAATGACAATTCAGTTTCTTCTGAAACAAATGATTATCTTAATTTGTGTTTGGCATTTTCAATATTTTTGGTAGAGCGCCTCTGATGATTCTTGAATAGACGAAACGCGCGTCAGGCGTAGCAAAATTGATTGTCTGGAACTTTGTTGTCATTTGTATTTCCACAGGAAAACTATTCTATTGAATCATGACATAGATTCACCAAAGTTTCTCCACTGTCTTTGTAAACCATGTTTTACCAATGGACGAAATAGACAAACGTGGTGGGAAATCCAGGAACATGCTTCACATGAAGGAAATTCATTTCTACGAAAAGAAGGTTTTGGACTTATCTTTATCATAGAGTGGTCTGGAACGATCCTAGATATTTAGAAAAAAGAGCTGCCTTACGTCGAGATAGGCCTTGAAAAAATATGTTTATCATAAAAGGGATTTTTAAATACTCTAATGTGTTTTTATAATATAATTTCCCAAAATCTCTTGAAGAGTTTTGATGAAACTTTGCTGAAAGCGGAGATAATCTGACACTAAAGTTAGCATAATGAATTTTTAAAAATAAATTAGATGTATTCTGCGGAAAGCACAACTTGCTAATAATACTAATGATTGTAACTTCTTGGTATCAAATTTTTAAAATCCAATAAATTATCCAATCACTTGCATGGTTATGGTGACTTTTGAGCTTCTTTATTATTATGATATCTCTGGATAATTATAATAAATACATGTCCTGATTGACATATAACCTTATAATTAAAAGCAGCATTTTTATCTTTTGGTAACAAATCTGCAATAATAGCAAGGACACTGACCTTTAACATAAAATTTGAGGTTTTATCAATTAACTTGATATACATATTTATATATTGAAATTTAATTAACGATTATATTTCTACTTTCAGATGAAGACTCAAAAGATAGTTTGTATGCTTCAACAAACTTAGACTTCGGGAATATAAAGCAATGGAAAGCACACATACTAAGGACAAAAAATCAAGATGAAGCACGCTTACAGCTGATGGAGTCCTTAGAAGCTCATCAACTGATCCTTGTTATGGACTGGGCTATGAAGTTTTTGCCATTACGCTTCAGAGAGAAACAGTCTGATTTCTTTGGACAGAAGGGACTGAATTGGCATGTCAGTGTGGCTATTGTTAAATCAGAAAATGCAACATTGCAGGTATTTTTTATGTAATTATGTTTATCTGCCAATACAGATGCCTCTGTTGTAACTATCTATCTGTCATTAGGTGAAATTTTAAAACTAATATACTTTAAGGCATAAATCAAAGTATGCTGACAACTCAATTTTAAAACTAAACTAAACTTACATAAAAATATAGTTTTATTGATTGTAAATGACAGCTATGGTAAATAATTCATTTTGAATAGTTTTATTATAAAAAATAAACACAGAAAAATAAAGTAAAAAAAGATAAATGCTGCAGTGGTGAGATTCTGTGACTTGTTTGTCATAATCTTTGTGATAACACATTGTAAGAGCATGCAACTCATCCTTCACTGCTTAATGGATTAAAAATTAAACTTACCATAAAAAACCTAATGATCTGGAGATGTTTATGAGTCAGATATCATTCAGGGGAGATAATTATTATACTTTTGATTTTGTGTTTAATGGAAGAAGTTGTAATAACTTCTCCTAACTAAACTGCAGAATGGAGTTTTGATGAAATCAACCTTTTTGATGATATAGAGTCTAATATGAAGTGGAAGTTATTTTTTGTGAGCTTGTTTACACAATTCGTTGTTTTGACAATTTCAGTTATATATTTCAGCACAAGACATTTGTCCATTTATTTGATGGAGTACGCCAGGACTGGTTTGCAGTGGCCTCAATTCTGGAACACACATTGGTGACCATCAAGAAGCAACTGCCAAATGTAGAGGAGATATATTTACGGAGTGATAATGCAGGATGCTATCATTGTGGATGTTTGTGGCTTAGCCTGTATGGAATAAGTGAAAGAACAGGTAGATAAGAAATCATGAAGTAGCTTGAGTTTAATACTATAGCTGATCAATACATTATATAAAAAAATATCCAGAGCAACATGTAAGTCTGAAAGGGCAACGACAAAACCAGTAATTTGCAACATGAACAAGAACAGCACAAGGAAACACAAAACACAAAATCAACCTTACAGAAATCAACAATGCGAACTTAAGTTGTAACAAGAGTGAACTTGGGTGCTCCAGGAGAGTAAGCAGTTCCTGACTGCTAAAGCACAGCTGCCGCGTTGCCAATTTCCAATTCAGTGTGTCAAATCTGGTAAAGGAAGACAAAACAAAACCCTATGACAAACCAACACCTGCACTCATCTGAGAGATAGAAATCCCATTTTTGTCTACGAGTAGATGGTGTCTACTGTAGAATTTCTTGAGTGAAGACAGGAACCAAGGAGCAAAATAACCCTGTGTTAGCAATTTCTGTGTCTAACATGAACTCTTCGCAAATTAAGTTGAAAAAGGTACAATAATTTGAACAGTCCATTTTCCCTATGCATATATATATATGTTAATCCCTCAGTTTAAAATGAGAAAATGTCAATAATATCCAAAGTCTTTAAAGCAATCTTTTAGCCCATTTAGTATTTTAAATTTACAAAATGATTTATGACTAATTCTATGATTCAATATTTTTTCTCAGGTTTAAAGATAGCTCGTTATGATTACAGTGAGGCTCAGTCAGGAAAAAGTTTCTGTGACGCCAAAATAGCACATATGAGATCGAAAATGAAAATGTATGTTGCAACAGGACATAACATTACAACAGCATCAGATATGCAGGATGCAATTATGAGTGGTACCGGTGTTACAGGATGTCAATGTAGTGTAGCTGAGGTTGTCACTGAAAATCAGGAAATGACAGGTCACCGTTTTAAAGGGGTCAACAACATCTCAAATCTAGAGTTTGTAGAAGAAGACATCCTCATCTGGCATTCCTTCAACATCGGAATAGGAAAGAGAATATCCAGGTCCTCTGTTTTAAGACAAGAACAAGGTGGGACTGGACTCCGAGTTGTATCCGATTTTTATGAGCCGAGGACGGAGTTTGGTGCAATAGGGGAACATAAAAATCATGCTATAGAAACAACACCTGCTGAAACCGACCCAATTGTAGAATGTCCAGAATCTGGTTGCTGTGCAACATTTGGCTCATTCCATGACCTAGAATCTCACCAGACTGTTGAAAGACACATTACACATACTTCTTGTTCAACATATGACAAAATCAGGAAAAGGTGGGCAGATAACTGCAATGCAAACTTTCAAACTGCTGTCAACTACCCAACTGTAAATGCGTTGAACACAAATGCTGAAGAAGTTTCCTCTGAGGAAAAGGGATGGGCACTACGTAAGGAGAGAAAATATGTTAGATTTTCTTCTGAGGTGAAAGAGTTTCTAAAGCAAGAGTTTGAGGCTGGAGAGGTGAGTGGTAAAAAGGCAAATCCAGCAACAACATCTAGAAACATGAGGTCAAAAGTAGCTGAAAATGGTGTTCGTTTGTTTAATACGGATCAGTTTCTTCAGCCTTCACAGATTGCATCGTACTTTGCTCGCCTGTCAGTGATCAGTAAAAAGTCTCAACCAACAGCTAATGATGAAAGTGATGAAGATTTGATGAACATTGTAAGGGAGATTGAGGCACAAGAAATCCGAGAAGTGATTCTGAATGAAGATTAAACATTTGATAGAGAGGCATATTGTTTTTATGGCCCGGCCACGTATGTGGAACAGCCATATAGTTTTACCCTTGTCTGTCCGTCCGTAACACTTGGTTAAGTTCTTGCCTTAGTTAAGGTCCCTTACTTGGATACCAGATGTTGGTGGTCAATGATATCTCACCACTTGATGTGTCTTGAGTAGCACTACACCATCCATTGGAAAGTTGGTTACTTTTACCTATATTTTACACATGAACTTTTGTTAAGTTCTTTGTTAAGGTCCATAACTCAGATACTAGATGTTGCAGCTTAATGACAACATCCACTAGAAAGTGATCACTGTGACTTATAATTTTTCACATGAACAACTTTGGTTAAGTCTTGGTTGAGGTCCATATCTCGGATACTAGATGTTGGAGGTCAATGATATTTCATCACTAGGAGTGTCTTTGGTAGCACTACACCATCTACTAGAAAGAAGGTCGCTGTGACCTAAATTTTACGCATGAAGTCTGGTTAAGTTCTTGGTTAAGGTCTATAGCTCGGATCCTAGATTTTTTAGGTCAATGATATTTCACCACTAGATGTGTCTTGTGTAGCACTAAATCACTCACTAGAAAGTAGCTCACTGTGACCTATATTTTACAGATGAACAGCTTTGATTCATTGCTTGGTTTAGATCCTTATTCCAGGTAATACATGTTGGGGGTCAATGATATTTTAAGAACAGGAGGGCAATCTGTAGCTCATAGACACATTTTCTAGTTTGTATTCTGTTTGTCTGTCCTTCTGTCTGTTTCTCTATCACAAAGTTACTGTGCTCAACTTCACATGAAACTGAAAGCCAGGAAATTTAAGAAATTATCCTTGATTGGCCATGTTTTATACCAGAATTGGAAAACAGATTTTGTTAAATATGCATTGATATATAACATGTTTGCCATCAAACCTGTGTTTGTTCAAGCTGAAATTAAAAAAATGGATGGAACGATGAAAGGGGCTTTTGATTTCTGTTTTCAAATGAATTAGCTCCCTTGTTTAATTCTTAAATAGCCTTTTTTAAATAAGTTAAACAAATAATGTGTTATGATATAATTTAATCATTGAAGCTACATGTATGGTATTTGATATTATTTATTCATATCTTATTACATGTATTTACATTTGTTTATTTTTGATGATTTTTTTTGCTGTTGAAAGACACATGACACATGCCTTACTGAAGTTTCAATTTGAATTTTAAGAGATGATGTCTCAAATAGAATAACATAACAAGAAAAAAACAAATAAATAAGTAGAAATAATGACCTCTTTATGAAAAAGAAAAGAGTTTGCATTTTTATCTTGAAGTTTTAATTTTAAGCAATTTCTCCATTTTTTACAAAATAAGGACTTTTTGGAGTGATCGCAAAAAAAAGTGTTACAAGATCCCAAAAATCTTAATTAAATTTGGAGATAAGAATGTTTAGATAGTTATTTTGGAATAAAAAGTTTTTCATGTTATTTTAGGTATCTGGATTTTTTTAACTTTAAAAGTTGGTAAATTTCATTATTTTGAAATATCTGATTTTGACCTATGTTTGACCTTTATGTACTGATACCGTATAATATCTGTAAAACATATGTCGCTTTAAACTGAAAGTATGATGCTCATTCTATTTTAGATATATCGTATATTATTAGTCTGTACCTTATAAGTGCATGAAAAATTACAAATAAAAGTCGACAATTTGGTCTGATTTTTCTTATTTTATGGACCCAAAATCACAAGTGCTGTTACTTTAATTTTTAAAGAAATGGATTATGAAAGAAATTCCAAATTCATTAAGAAGATTTCTAGATAAGGTGAGCCTTTCAAGTTGTAAACATGTGCATGTGCTTGAAAATGTAAACATAAACAGAAAACAGCTGCTTAAGGTTCCGCCATTATCTGTCAGTCTTTGAAATTCAAATTTTGAAAATGTGTCCACTTGAAATTTATTTCTAAGTATCTCAAAAACAAAATATTACTTTTACCTAAAATTTTGAAAAACTTAATAAGATAAAACACATATCTTCCAACATCCATACCAAAATACATTTAAAACAAAAGAAATAATGTATGAAGTTATTTGTAAAAATGTCTCTGATATGAAAACAGACAAGAAAATCATTCAAACTAACTTTTTCCTCATTGGTTCCTTTTTATACCCACAGTCCATTCTTTAAGTTCATTGTATCATTCCTTGCAGGTCAATCAGATAAAGCCGAAATCGTAACTGGGGGTAAAGCAGTATCTAACTTTGTTACTTTCTTTTTTGTTTTTATCAATATAAAATAAGAGTGTTTCAGATCTTAATAAGTGAAAACAATTCATAAGTTCCCGACATTCAGCTTTGTTTTGTTTACAACATGTCGCTGTAATTTTAGATTATAAATTCTTGTACAAAAATTAAACTTAATAAACCCATGACAATTTAAAAAAAAAACTTGATTGACATGAAAGCATCAATTTTGACTTCCTACTACATGCAACTAGGAAGTTCTATTGAGTTACGGTTAGATGAATCCAAACCAGGTAATGTTGTGTTTTTCAATTATTTTTTATATAAGGTTTTAAGCAAGCATTCTCTTTATTAAAGTAAGTTTGTACATATACTATAAAATTATATGCGTATGCAGATACTCACAGGACGTTTGCAAACTTCTGAGTAGTTAAAAAAAACAATTACACTTTTAAATCATAACTTCAAAGAAAGGGAACTGTTTCATAAACCATGTATGATATTTTTAAAGCTGTAAATATTACTTTTGGTATTTTTTTGTCATTTGAAAGAGAACGATGCAGCCCCACGTTTCTTCACCGGTTGTTAGCGTCCAGCAGCAACCCCAAGTCTATGTAGATGTCAATTATGAATGTGTATTTCCAGTCAGAAGGTTCAAAATATTTGGCATTATACAGATCGTGCTTGGAATAATACTTGGCATACTTAGTATCATTGGAATTATTATCGATGTAGGATATAAATGTCCATTCCTCGCCTATATCAACAACTATGAATTAGGGGATCCCTGTTTTTTTGTGTCCAGGGATTTGACGCGATCCGGATGGGTAAGGCATTCATTAAATGGTTTGTATATATTCTAATATAATGGTCGAGTATGTACGGATGGGTAAGGCATTCATTTAATGGTTTGTATATATTCTAACATAATGGTCGAGTATGCACCTTTTCCATGCCTAATCTGAATGTATATATTGGCTCGTTCCCTGGCTTAACCAACATGTGCCTATGCATGCATTCTGTAACACAATGTATATTTCTAGTATCTTACAATTCACAAAGGTTTACATAAACATTAACACAATGTACCACGTTTTGCATAGAGCCTTAATGTAAAAGATGTCTCAAGTATGATAAATTCCAGTTAACAAACGTGATGACTTCTACATACAAATCGTCAACTTTTCTTGTGTATCAACATTTCATCTTTTTGTATCACAGTTGATTCGTTATTCCAGATCTTGCAGGACTAACATCGCTTTCCTTGGCAGAGCGTCACGTCTGACACAAAATTTGTTGCACAGGTTATGTTGCTCCTCGGTTGCTGTCTAAACTCAATAAATATTACGGAATGACATCATGCGCTCATAGGCAAATGTGGTATGTCTATCTCTCAGATGAGTGAAGATATGTTGGTTTGCCATAGGTTATTTGTCTTTCTTTACCGGATTTGACACACTGAATTGACAATAGGCAGCATGACGGGTGTGCTACAGCAAACATAATCTTTACTTTCCCTACTCCGTTACTTGAGTTTGCATTATTGATTGCTAATAGGGTGTTTTTGTACTTCTGTTGTTTATGTTGTCTATTTTTTCGTTCTTTTGTTGTTGGTTTTGTCTCTGCCCATTCGGACTTTTTACATTCGGATGCCCCACTCGCACTTTTCCTCTTCCTTTTTATCTACACGACAATATGCAGCATATTATTCTATTTTGTAGTTTATTTTAACCGGATGTTTACCAATGTGTATGTCACATAACAGACAATCCAGTTGGCGTTGTTTGGTGAGTGAACGATAAGAAATATAAGTTGTTGAAATATATCATTCCAATCTCAAGCAATCTTTGGATGATCAATGGCCCGTCAACGTACATTGTATTCAAGTGTTTATGAACAATAACTTAAGCATGTTTGCTGTTTAGTTTAAAGATAACATAGTATTTAAATTATACCTTCAATGAAAATATTATTACAAGTACACTGGATTGGAGAGGAAATTGTATAGCACCCGGAAGAAAAGTTCTATAAATCGAAAAAAAGTTGCTAAAAGTTCAATTCTAAACAAAATTGATGATAAAAGTTTCAATACGAAAGAAATTTCTATGCATTTCGTATAAACAGTATTTATTAATAAAGGCTTTATTTCAAGGACCAATATAAGGACGTTTGAATATGTTTTTGTGCTAAAATATGTTGAAAATATCTCCCAAAACACTGCACTGACAATCTGCTGTCGAAGGTTTATTCGGAATTCATCCGAATGTTCTAGATTTGGAGGTCAAGAAGAGTCTAAATAATGGTTAAACGGGGTTGTAGCGGTAAAAGCGCCGTACAACTAACAACAAGGTCCGTGGTGGGCTCCTCGTGAGAGGACAGATTTTTCGACTCTCTAATATATCCGAAGGAACTTGAGATAAAGGACACTACAGATTCTATTAGGTCTGATTCATATTTGTATCTATTTCTCGAAATTGACACACAAGGAAGGCTTTGTACAAGGCTTTATGACAAACGTGATGACTTCAACTTTCCAATAGTTAACTTTCCCTTTCTGTGTAGCAACATTCCGTCCGCTCCAGCATATGGAGTTTACGTATCACAATTGATTCGTTATTCCAGAGCATGTGGGGAGCACAAAGACTTCCTTGATAGAGCTACACGGCTAACAAGCAAATTGCTAACACAGGGGTACGTTGCTCCCAGGTTGTTGTCATCACTCAAGAAATTTTACGGACGACATCATGTGCTTGTTTACAAATACAGGATTTCTATCTCTCAGATGAGCACAGATGTTGGTTCGACATAGAGTATTGTAATGTCATCCTTTCCGGATTTGACCAAAACTTAATCGATCTTTGGCAACATGACGGGTGTGCTATATAGCAAGCAGGAACTGCTTACTCTTCCGGAGCACCTGAGTTCACTCTCGTTTCGACTTGAGTTCACGTTGCTGAATGCGGTTTTGTTGTTATGTGTGTGTGTTTTATGTTGTTATGTGGTTTGTTTTGTTGTGATGAGTTTTTGTCTGCCGGTTTTGTCTTTGTCTTTACGGTTTTATGATACTGATTACCCCTTTGGTACACCTTTGCTTCTCTCTTGACACTATTTGCAAGGATAGTCAAAAGCAATGATAAAAGTCCCTCCGAGAGGCGAAATTGTGGACAGCTACATGAACACTGGCCATATGTACTCACTGCAAAATCGAAGGTGAATCATAAAGGTACCAATTTGGACATTCGAAAGTCTCGATCAAAAGTCCACCAATGCAAAGACAAAATAAGTTGATACAAAAAGAAACAGACAACATAAAAAAACTCATATACACATACATACATCAAAGTAAGCTGCAATCAGCAACGCAACCGACGTCAACGAGACTGAACAGAAGGGTACAGTAGTCCTGCCTATTGCAGCACACCAATCGCTTTGCCATTTGGAAATTGAGCGCACATCAAGTCCAGTAAAGGACGAATTACAAAAGTTCTATGACAAACCCACATCTGAAGGATGGAAATCGCGTTAGTACATGTAAATGATTACATGAGAGTTCCATTGGTTCTTTGTAAATTGCGTTCTTTTTCCCTATCGATTTTAATTAAAATCTTCTTAAATAGAAAATAAAGAGATGTGGAATAAGTGTACGCGCCACAGCCCACAATTAAACGGCAATTTAGAAAAACCACAATGGACAACCGCCAGCAGCCTTCAACGAGGCCATTTGGCACTGCTCGCGGTTCTGCAATTGGCCCATGGTCTAAATAAGATGCATATAATTCAAATCCAGCCCTGAAATAGTCACAGATAGACCCCCTTCTTAAACAAGGAACAGAAAACATCAAAAAGACAAGTACAAACGAAAGCTTTGTCAAAGATTCCTGGCTTAGGACAGGCACATGTAATATGTGGCGGGGTTAAACTAGTTTTTTGGGGCCCAACCTTCCCCCTATCAATATTCCTAGACAAAGCACAAACTCTTATTTTGATATTTATTATTCCAAAAAAAAAGAAGAAAGAAACCAGAGGTTTTAGGAATTTAATTCACCAAAATGAAGTACATACGTTTTAAGATACCGCCATGCATTGACTTAAATTTCTATACCCTTCACCATTCGTCAGTTTTATTGGCCAGATTTCACAGGATGAAAAATCCGGGTTATAAAACGGTGAATGTCGGGTGGGCGGGCGGCGGGCGGTCAGGGAAGAAATTTTCGTAACAATTTTCTCAACAACTACTTATCACAGCCACTGGATATTTGGTATACAGCATCAGATTAAATATAACAAAATGTTTTGATAGCAACGAAGGATGTTTCATCCTTTTCTTTATATAGATTATTCATGTATATGCTTGAAGATAGTAAATTTTACATTTAAATTAAAATTTTCATATCTAAACGTTAGACAGTAAATGTGTAAAGTAGTGAAAAATCATTATCGGCTTAAGAAAATAACAACATTGCGAGGAAACATTAAAAAATTCAGTGTTTTAACTAATATTTAATTCCGTTTTTCCGTCTGTTTTCCGTTCCGTTTTCCGTTCCGTTTTTCGTTCCGCCTTTTAGCAACACCCCTTTTTTTAAGATGGGAAAAAACTTTCTCTGACTTGTACACAGGTTAATCATTAAACTCTTTGTTTTAGTGTAAATAGTGACATTTTACCGCTACAAGCATATCTCATAATTATTGAGCACAACCTGTTACAAGCACAGATTGTAGCAAAAACAATTGTCAAACATCATAGTTTGATAAAAGATTGGTAGCCCATCTAAAAAAATCAACTGTTTCGGGTCTAATCCAAAATGTCGGACAATATTTGAAAACTGCTCAAAATTCAGAAGTTTATAATGTTGAATGTTTTTTGCATGCATTTTTCGCATTAAATAAGCTGAAAGATTTCGAAATGATATAAAATATGAAGAAAAATTACATGCTTATTTTGTTTTATTCGATGTTATTTCAGTATTTGTGTTACATATTCTAAAAAAATAGAGAATATCCCCAACTTACGGTCTTTTCGTGTATATACAGCTTTAATTTCAAAAGTATATGAACTCAAGTGGATTGCCAAAATGTTGACCCACAGCAGTGCTCTTTTTGTCATTAAAGTCCACTTAAGAGCGTTCAGAAACTTTACATGGGATAAAACCGCCTTGCCTAAATAGTGACTTTATTGTGTGCAACAGGTGATTGAATTGGAAAGCTCTGTGAAAATAAACACCGAGGTCGTCAAGTAAAAAGGCCGATAACTTGACTCCAAAACAGAAAGGTGCACCATATCGAGAAATATGTTTCGTTCCTCGGATGTTAAAAAGCCCCGGCGGGGCCGCATGCTGAATGTCTTGACGAGAGTAGAATCCGTATGATCCCAATGCTGGAAGCCTAATTGTCCGCTCCTATACCCTTCATCCCCTTTAATCTTTCTTTTCGTGTTGTGTCCATATTTTCTCTACTTCACAATCAAGAAGCCAAGACTACCAATGGGGCACTCCAAAGGGTCATAAGTTCAAAAGGACAAAAACAACACCCAACGAGAACAGCACGGGGAAACAACACAAAAAAACAAAAAAAAAACTGAAAAGCAATTAATGACAAACTCAATACGTAACGAGAGTGAACTCCGATGTCCCGGAAGAGTATGCAGTTCCTGCACGCCACAACACACCCATCGTGTTGCTATTGATCAAATCATCGTGTCAGTTTGTGTTCATTTCATCACCACTTTCATGTTCCTCTCCCTTAATAAAACCGAAATTCTCGGAGTTTGAATATAAAAAAGTGATAAATTGTGTACCCGTGGACATACTATAACTTTTATTAGACCATTAAGAGCTCGGCAATATATTTTTGAAATGGTGTAGATTTTTGTTAATTCTATACTAGGGAATATCTATTTATGCATTACATAATCTGTCACTTAGGGCAAAGATACTTTTTTCAGAAAATTGCATTCATGGTTTGCAGTATCATCAGCGCAGCCGTCTTGTTTCCGACAGTTTTTGGTATTTTTGGTGGCACAGCAACATCTATTGAGGTAAAATTGAATTGATAATTCATATAACTTTAATTAATGCCAAAGATTGCAAAGGTTATTATCATAACTTTATTCATTCTAGTCTTTTTTTTTTACCACTGCAATTTTTGGCGATCTTATTATGTTATGACCAAAGTTGTTGTCATTGTCGTCGTTGTCGTTTTCGTTTGTAGAAAGTTTGGTTTCCTTGCGATCACTTAAGTTGTAGTGAACCAATTGTTATAAAATTTTGATATGATGTTTATAATCACTAAAGAAAGGTTGTATTTGTTGGTGTCTGGTCCCTACCGTTTCAGAAAAAGGCCATGAGGGGCTAAAATAGGTTTATTGACAAAACGTCTGTAGAATGTTAAATTATCATCTGATTTTGATCATGTTTTTTTAATTGTATTCCTCGATAAATTCAGTTTTGATGTATCTTGCACCGTTTCATTGCTACAAGGGGCCACCTCTGAAAACTTGACTTTTTTAATTTGTGGTCCGATTTTCAAAATCTTTTTTTTATTGTAATCCTTGTAAAAATCTCCATGCCTACTTTTTTTAATCAGATCTGTAATACGTCCTACCGTTTTCGAAAAATTTTGGGGTCAAAGGGACCAAAAACGCTAATTTTAAGCTTTTGTCTTTGCAAATGGTTTTATTCAAGATTTTTAGTTGTAGTGGGCTGACCAATGTTAAAGTTGTTTTAGATAATGTTTCTTACCACTAGAGAGAGATTCCTTGGGTATTTTGAAGGGATTGTAGCCCCTACCATTTCAAAGAAAAAGGGATCATAAGGGGTAACATGGATGTTAAAACAAAACTGCTGTAGAATTTTTTGCATTCGATTTTGTTAAATTTATCACTGAAGTCCTCAATAAATTCTGTCAGGAAAATGTAACGATAGTTTTTATGTTTCATGCACTGTTGCATTGCTTGGAGCGGTGAAAAACGGACCACACCCCAAAAATAAACTTTTTTTATTTGTGATCCGATTTTCAAAATCTTTTTTTTTAACATTGGGATTTTGTAAAAATCATATCTGCTAGCGTTTTCCATACATCATTGCAATATCTCCAACAATTTTAGGAAAATAAGGTATGAAAGGGGTCAAAAGCGCATTATGAGTTTTCCTTGAAAGTTGATATAAATGTATGTAAAAAAATTCAAATATTCAGAAAAAGTCTACCAAGGAATGCTGGTGTCAAACAGCTTTGTTAGTCCACCATAGCTGCATGTGCATGGTTAAACATGTTGCGGTCGCATCATGCTGCCTTTGGTGTAGCTTTTTTACATTTATTTGAATCAACATTCAGTTTCAATATAAGCGTGTGACCTATAACGCGGACCGAATGAGCTTTATCGAAATCTACAGTAGTGAATTGGAATTTGATCTTCCTTTACAGAGGACAGATTTTGCCTCTTTCGATTTCGAGCATCATTCCCTGAAATTTCAAATGACAACGGTAAAAAAATTCGATAATTCCATACATTTTTTTCGTGGCAATCACAGGGCAAAATACTTGTAGCTAGACACATTAAAACATCAAAACATGGCTCCCAAGCTATGTCACAGTTATGTGTTTATAGACTCATCTGCGAAGAATTGTTAAAAATTTAAATAGTTTTGTGAACAACACAAAAATGAACTTTGTCTACCACTATTCTAGATAGCCATGATTTAATAAACGTTTATTACCTGTCATATTGTAAAGTGAGAACTATTTTTAAACTTTTCATTTTAGTTCGCATTCTACGGAGGAAACACTGGTGTAAAAGTTCTATCTGTTTTTATTCTTGTGTTATCATTTGTCGCATGTGTCGTGTCCATAGTTGCTGCTTCCTACTGTTGTTGCTACACTAAGTGGGATACCACTTCTCAGCAGGTACTTAATTTTTTTATTTTGAAATAAAGATGCTGGTTAAAGAGGATTTCCCTGAAAATTCCAAATCTTTATATATATGACCATCATTTTCTTGGTTCATTTCGGTTATTTTCAAATGTGCATCTTAAGACCTGCTTAATATAATTCTTGTTGTGCCTTTGGTGCCAAGCAATAAAATAAAGCTGATAACACAATTACCGAACCTGCCTGATAAAAAATTGACTGAATATTGAAAAATAAAATTCATTAAAGAAGCAGATATATTTATATCGGTCTTGTGACTGTCAAAAGTCAAATGAACCCCCCCCCCCCAAAAAAAAAAAAAAAAAAAACAGTCGAGCAGAAAAAACAACGCAAAAAAATCGTTGTGAGAGTGAACCCATATGCTTTGAAAGGTAAACAATTTATGTCTTTAATGAGTACACAAATCTAACTCATTACTAACGGCTAATTCTGCTTTTCAAAACCTGTAATGGAGAAAAGGTAATATAAAAGGTAGAAATCAATTCTGGTATTGTCTTTTGAAATCGCTGGGGTGATAACCGCTGTTGGTGGACCATAAGTCCCCGAGGATAATCATAATCCTGGTCGTCAGACTTGTCTGTCACGAACCTGCCATAAAATTTCTAATACTTTTTGTTATTGAAATTCTCGATTACTAAATTCTAAATTGTTTAAAACACCAGGTTACTTTTCTTGTACTGAACGATGTCGATATCTTTTGTGCTGGATTTGACTTCCTTGCTTTTTTGTTCGTACCTTTCGCTTTGAGTACTTTTTATTCCATACTTGGGTTTTTGACCTTTTAATGTTTTGATTCAAATGTTGCTGATAAGAGGTTACTCCTTGAATTATCGATTTACAGTGTAACCACACTCAGCGTTGTTATACCCGTTTTGGTGTTGTACTTTGAAAGCACTGGGTCGGAAACCGCTGCTAGTGGACCATAGGTTTCCGAGGGTAATCACAATCCTGGTCGTTAGAATTTACAATTAAATTGCTGACATGTTTTGTTATTTTGATTCCCAATTGTTAAATTCTAAATTGTTTGACACATTTGGTCTCTTTCCTTTACTGCACATAGTCGATATCTTTGGTGCTGGATTTGGCTTCCTTGTTCGAACCTTTTTGGTACTTTTCATACAATACTTTGGTGTTTACCTTCCAATGGTTTGATTCAAATGCTGCCGATGAGAGGTTACTCCTTCAAATATCAATTATACACAACATAACCAAATTAACCATTTACATGTATATACCAATTTTGGAATTGTGTTATAAAATCACTTGGTCGATAACCGCTGCTGGTGGACAATAGGTCCTCGAGGGTAATCCCAAACCTGGTCGTCAGGCTTGTCTCACACGAACTTACCATTACATTTCTAATATTTCCTTGTAATGCAGATGGTCGATATCCTTGGTGCTGGTTTGGCTCCCGTGTTTAAACCTTTTGGTTTTAAGTACTTTTCATTAAATACTTTTGGTTTTTGTTTCAAATGCTGCTAATGAGAGGTTGCTCCTTGAGATATCGATATACAGCATAATAAGATTAACCGTTTACATACCTGTTTTGTGATTGTTGTTCTCATATTTGTCTACGAATAACTAATTGCGTCCATCAAACCTTTTCAGCGAAGACAGCAACATAACATGATGTGTACAGACTTTTTAGTCAAAGTAATTCAGAGGCTATAAGGATATTATATCAAAACTGTCTCAAATAATCATAAATACCATTTGTTGACTTTTTTACTGCAATATCATCTAAACAAATTCATCATTCCTGTCATAGACGAAAAAAATAAAGTTGTCATAAATATTTAAGTGTTCCGTCATTATTGGTCAAGAACAGTCAGATATGATAAGTAGGCTACCACAAACCCAGATACAAGTTGCACAATTCCAAGGCGCAAACATGCAGCCCTATGGCATGACAACAGGAACCTTCAATCAACAACAACCGCAACAGCAGGGGACATACAACCCACCACGAGATATGGCATCCGCAGTACAAGACACGTATGTGAACACAAGCGCACATGATTTACAGTATGGAAGCCAGGAACAATTAATTCCCTCTCCATGTAAAGGGTTTGAATAAATGCCAATTTATAATGTGTTGTGTATATACAGGAATCTCTTTAAACAAGTGCATTAATGTTCAGTTAAAGTCAAAATCTTGGACATGGTTTTCTTATTTAATTTGAAAGAATAAATACTCAGGTATGTTTAAATCAATCTTGAATTACAAAGTTGGATAAATTGTACATAACTGTTATATGTACTGCAAGCAGTTTATTTTTGGTTGAACATGCATTTTAAATCAAAATTTAACTGATTTTCTTTAAAAAATGGATGTTTCACACATGTTTAATGTGATCACCATTTTCTAACAAATCAAAGCTCAGTGCATTTTGTTAAATAAAAATTGCTTGCACTAGATATAACAGATAGTATTCCACTTATATAAATGTTGAAATTAATATTGGTTTCACCAGCGTATTATCTTTTCAAATCACATGGAAATGCGTGTACTGAATTTCAACATGGCTGGACTTTAATGTTTCCGTTTCAAAAAATATATTGTACGAATGTGTAACAATCAGTAATTACGCGTATATACTGAAATTTAGTATATTATACGTGGTGAAATTACTAAGAAACAGTAAATATCTGTGTGAGTAATTACACGAATTTCATAAACATTTGAAGATATTTAACATGTTTTTACTGATAATTATTTTGGAAGATGGAACTTTATAGATTATAATTTGTGGGTAAAATATTTTATACAATTATACATATATAGCATGATGTCATTTTTCACTATTTTTCACAAATTTTACATTTTTTCAGCCTTTTTAATTATATATAGCTTTTCGGTCAACATTCTATAGATGAAGGCATAAACTATGCATAACAATTTTGTTTCTAATTTATAAGAGAGAAGCAAAGGTGTACCAAAGGGGTAATCAGTATCATAAAGCCGTAAAGACGAAGACAAACCCGGGAGACAAAAAATCATCATAACAAAACAGACCACATAACCACATGAAACACACACACACAACAATAAAATCACATTCAGCAACGTAAACTCAAGACGAAACGAGAGTGAACTCAGGTGCTCCTGAAGAGTAAGCAGTTCCTGCTTGCTATAGCACACCCGTCACGTTGCCAAAGATCGATTTAGTGTTGGTCAAATCCGGAAAGGATGACATTACAAAACTCTATATCAAACCAACATCTGTGCTCATCTGAGAGATAGAAATCCCGTATTTGTATACAAGCACATGATGTCTTCCGTACAATTTCTTGAGTGATGACAACAACAATTGCCTGTCAGTCGTGTATCTCTGTCAAGGAAGTCGTTTTACTCCCCACATGCTCTGGAAACATAATTACTACTTAATGATAAAGTAACTTATTCTCTATTTCACAATATTTCATTCATAAACAAGATCTTTTTTTTTTCAATAACATTAAATTTGAAAATGGGTCTATCAAGCAATTAGTTATCCCTATTGTGTCTCACAACAATGTTGTGTTCTATGGTCATTACCGGATCCTAAGATCGCAATGGAAGAGGGAGGTTTGGCGCCTTAAAACCTGGTTTAACCCACCATTTCGTTTGAAATGCCTGTACCAAGTCAGGACCATTGCGATCCACCAGTTCTCCGGTATGACTGATTCGTTTTTGTCATTTTCTCTGGACTATGAGATTGATCATTCAAGTTCGGTAGTTTTGTTATTACCTTTATTTACATGTAGCTAGTTCATAAGCAACACAAATTCAGCAATATCAGGTTTATGAATATGAAAGGGTAACAAAATAAACATGGGTTGACGATGAAGTGAAGGATATAGGGACACCAAGCCAATCCGGAATGAGTTATGACTGCCACAGGAAAAAGCCTTATCCATGGTATCCTACTCCAACTCTTATCGAGACCCGAAGCAGGGTTCTTAATGTGCCGGGAACGTGACCTCATGTTTTCCGCATAAAAACCCTAGTATAAGACAGAGCTACTACTTTGGTTACACAACAATGTGGCAAAAGCGGTATGATCCGAAGTTGTATAGTTATAAAGCTTGTTTTCCAATTCAGGAGAAATAGTATAAAATTAAACTAAAACTCATTTGTTTCAGAAATTCAAGGTTTGCAGAGATTAATGTTAAGGACCTCAAACATACTTTGCCAAAATATCTGGTCATTCGTGAACTGTTTATGACATAATTGCTACAAAGCGTTTTAATAGTTTTTTTGTTTCGCAAACTGAACTGGATGATTCATCTGTCAACCTTCCAGATATTGGTCTACACTCAGATCGCGAGCTGAGTGAGATAAATTTATCGGATAGCGATGTTGGCGATGTTCTTGATACTTTAAACATTACTAAAGCCTGCGGGCCTGATCTTGTTAACCCTCGACTATTGAAAGAAGGATCAGTGGTTCTTAGGGCACCTTTGGGAAAACTGTTTAATCTGTCATTATCGTCTTCCTACTTCCCAGTTAAATGGAAGGAGGCAAACGTGACGCCAGTTTTTAAGAGTGGTCCTTCTGGTGAAGTAAAGAACTACAGACCCATTTCTTTACTTAGTATTATTTCAAAGTGTATGGAACGATGCGTTCTTAAATATATTCATAACTTCTTGCTCGATAATAAGATTATTACTCCAAATCAATCGGGATTCACTAGAGGTGATTCTACCATTAATCAACTTATCAGCATATCCAACGATATTGGTAAGGCTTTAGACGACGGAAAAGAGATAAGAGCGGTTTTTTGCGATATCAGCAAAGCCTTTGATCGAGTATGGCATAAAGGCTTATTATTTAAATTACGTCACTATGGTATTTCAGGGCGACTTTTAGCATGGTTTAAAAGTTATCTTACTGGTAGGGTTCAAAGGGTGGTATTAAGTGGAGGGAAATCCGAATGGAAAACTGTCGGAGCAGGTGTCCCACCAGGTTCCATTCTTGGTCCTCTCCTATTTTTGATTTTTATCAACGATATAGTTCATGATATCGGTGCCTGTATTAAACTCTTTGCTGATGACACCAGTGTTTACATAATTGTTGACACTCCGGAGAACGCAGCATTGGTCTTAAACAGGGATCTCGATATAATCCATAAATGGTCAGAAAAATGGCTAGTAAAATTTAATCCACAGAAGACCGAAACAATAACGATTTCAAGAAAGTCAGTCAAGCCAATTCATCCTCCTCTGCTCATGAATAACCATATCTTAAATGAAGTGGAAATTCATAAGCACCTGGGCTTATTCTTTTCTAACAATGGTACTTGGAATTTTCATATTGATTATATTGTTAAAAAAGCGTATGAAAGACTTAACTTTCTTAGGAAGGTGCGTTTTGTCTTGGATAGATTTACTTTAGAAAAGATGTATCTTTCATTTATTAGGCCATTACTAGAATACGGTGACGTCATATGGCACAGTAATACGCAATATTTAGTTGACAAGGTAGAGAACGTCCAGATTGAGGCAATGCGTATTGTTACGGGTGGGACAAGGCTTACATCTATCCAAAAACTGTATCAGGAAACTGGGTGGGAAAAACTTTCGGACAGGAGGGAAAAACATAGATTACTGATATTTTATAAGATTATTAACTTTCAGACGCCAGAGTACTTACGGAACCTAGTTCCAAACTTAGTTTCGTCTGTACATGGTCATTTTACTCGACAATCAAATAACTTAGCGGAAATACGCACTAGATACAAGATTGCGTATGAATTGTTCTTCATTAAATGAACACCTTTTCATGCGCAACCTCATTGATTCTCCCAATTGTATATGTGGACATATAGAGTCAACTGCTCATTTTTTACTTATGTGTAACAGATACAACCATATTAGAGACCATACTATTATGTCTATAAACTTCAATATTCCTGTTAATCTTAATTTGCTTTTATACGGTTCAGAGGGTCTAACGCTTGAACAAAACACTGAAATATTCCTAAAAGTTCAAAAATTCATCATTCAAAGTAAACGCTTCTTGTGATTTTTTTTTTCTGCATTTCACGCAAATATAAATATAATAGAAATTTATGTATTTTCTTCATTTCTTCATTTATTATTTTTTTTCTCTATTCCTTTAAAATTAGTTTAACATTTTCTTTGTTGTTAGAACTATTGTTTCAACATATTCCTTCATGTAGCATGAATATATTATAATAGTTGTTTTCTTTTCAATTACGGGAGACGGACTTGATATAAGCTATTTATAGCTTGTTTCCGAATCCTTTTGCTTATATATGTATGTATGTTATTGTTATATGTCTTCAGTTTTTCAAATAAAATATGTTTAAACTAAAGCGTTTTAGCTTAAGGAAACGAGTGAAAATGCTGTGTGTCTTCTGGCTGAAGGAAAAGAATCAATTTTAGATAAAATTACAGTCACGATGTTTATTTACTTTTTAGATTCTTTACGCAGCTCTGTCGGTGGTAGTTGCAAATATCTTCAAACTGCCATTCACGACTTACCAATTTTCAATGAATCTCCAAATATTTCCTCTAACGAAGTTGTCATATCCAGAGGTCATTTTTGTTTATGGATGAAAAAAAAATATAAGTTTTACATATTTTATATATATATATAATCAATGTTTTCAAAATTGTGTATTAATTAATGAACATACTAGTATCTAAAAAGCTTTATTGTTATTTTGATCGATATTTAATTGTTGAAATATAGTTGTTTATCTACTAATTGCTACTTGATTTGCAGCGGGTGAAATTAACAAATGCCTTATCAATTTAATGAGTAAATATATAGACATGTAAAGGTGGCATTGAGAATTTACCTATAAAAGATATGTTATAACGGAGGATAAAGAAGCAGAGGTACCAATGGGGTATCCGAATGTCATAAGTCCGAAAGGGCAGAGACAAAACCAGTAAACACCAACAAGAACAGGACAAAAACAGACAACATGTAAAACAAGGAAACACAAAACAACTGAATATCAATCAACAACGCGAACTCCAGTCGAAACAAGAGTGAACTCAGGTGCTCCGGAAGAGTAAGCAGTTCCTGCTTGCTATAGCACACCCGTCGTGTTGCCAATAGTCCATTCAGCGTGTCAAATCCGGTAAAGGAAGACAAATCAACACCCTATGACAAACCGACATCTGCACTCATCTGAGAGATCGAAATCCCATATATGTCTATAAGTGCATGATGTCTTCCGTAAAATTTCTTGAGTAAAGACAGCAATCGAGGAGCAACATAACCCTGTGTGAGCAATTTTTGTGTCAGACGTGTCGCTCTGCTAAGGAAATCGATGTAAGTCCCGCACGCTCTGGAGTAACGAATCAATTGAGATACGTAAACTCCATAAGCTGGAGCGGACGGAATGTTGCTACACAAGAAAGGGAAGTTGACTATTGGAAAGTTGAAGTCATCACGATTGTCATAGAGCCTTGTTGAAAGTCTTCCTTTAGAGTCAATTTCAAGATGTAGATCTAAATATGAAGCAGACTTCCTAGAATCCGTTGTGTCCTTGATCTCAAGCTCCTGTGGATATATGAGATGGAGAGGTCTTGTCATCTGTTATATAAATTTCTAGTTTTGATATATTGTAAGGTACAAAATGTAGTGGGATTGTTCAAAAGTTATATTTTTTGAACGCCAGATTAAGGGAATTCAAAATTTATTTTTTTTATATCAATATTCAAAATTTGACCTCCTCTATATGCCTAAAAGAGAGATAAGCCACTACCTTCGTATGTCTTTTATTAAACTAAATGTAAATCCAGAAGACTTGGTAAAAAACGTTTCTGCATTGTTCGAAGGCTTATATACCATATCATTATATCTTGCAAGGCTAACACTATATTCCGTTGAATATGTCTTTGTTGCTGATTATCAATGCTTGTCTTGGATAATGAATAACCCGTTTTATTAATATGCTATATTTTGAGGAGACTGGATTAAATATTAAATAATATACTCTGTTTGTTTTCATTTATGACTCATATGACGTTTCCACACACAAAAAAAAACTTTATAACACCATGCTAAGGTTCATTATTCATTTTTATTATTCATTTTTCAAAAGTAATTATAATGAACTATTTCATTATATATTTAAAAAGGTTCTAAGACATCTTTAATGCATGTTTTGCAAACATAATTTCTAATTTGCTTTTACTTTTTTATCATTATCTGAACCTCACTTCCAAAACAAAATACAATCTTTAAAATAAGACTCTTTGTCTCAGCTTGAACCATTCATACAATTATAGTCTTTATTTAAAAAAACATCTGATACAAATGTCATTTAATAAAAAATGACGTTATGAAATTATGTACGTACACACAAAGTCAAACTACATCACCCATATGAATTCACGGTGGAAATTTACGAAAACCTTTCCTACTAGAGGGGCAGATGTTATGTCCCTGTTCAATAATTTAAATGACTGATGGGTTTTTATAGTCGTGACTATAGGCTAAATTATGAGCCGCTGCAGCGACAGATGATGACTCGCTATGTGTGATGGGTCGTCCAGCCCATATGATACACTACCGCCAGTGTTATCTGCTCCAGAGTATCAATTGTTATCGCTGGAACAGGGCCCGTCTTCCACCACCGGAGGTACTTGTCGGAATTCGGGGAGACATAATTTAGAATTTTATAATATTTACCTATATTTACCTGTATTTACCTGTACATTGTTCAATTAGGAATTAACCCAAACGTCTACTGCTATTAACCCATACGTTATCTTTTTGTTGTCATTTGTATTTTAAACACACGTGAAGGTTAGCACTGCTGGTGGAGTTTTAATTCCCCGAGGTTAGCCCGCTCCGGAACCAACACTTCTGTGTTGGAGCTTTAAATTATCTGTTAAAACTTCAAAATTATCTAAACCCTAAGGTTCTTCCTACTCCAGACATAGGTTGATCATCTTAGTAATAATTTGGTTCCTTAGTTTTGGTATTTTTTTGTTTTACTATTTTATGCTCTTCATAATCATAAAGTGTTTGGCATTTTCAATATTTTTGGTAGAGCGCCTCTGATGAGTCTTCAATAGACGAAACGCACATCAGACGTAGCAAAATTTATCGTCTGGAACTTTGTTGTCATTTGTATTTTGAACACACGTGAAGGTTAGCACTGCTGGTGGAGTTTTAATTTCCCGAGGTTAGCCCGCTCCGGCACCAACACTTCTGTGTTGGAGAACACATCAAAGCTTTAAATTATCTGTTAAAATTTCAAAATTATCTAAACCCTAAGGTTCTTCCTACCCCAGACATAGGTCGATCATCTTAGTAATAATTTGGTTCCTTACTTTTGGAATTTTTGGTTTTACTATTTTATACTCTTCATAATCATAAAGTGTTTGGCATTTTCAATATTTTTGGTAGAGCGCCTCTGATGAGTCTTGAATAGACGAAACGCGCGTCAGCCGTAGCAAAATTTATTGTCTGGAACTTTGTTGTCATTTGTATTTTAAGCCCAATCGTATTGCCAATTAGCCAAAGAATATAAAAAGGCCGCCAACCTACAAAAACGGTTAACATATAACAAAGTTTATAAAAAGACATTGTACATCTAATAAATGTTATAGGTAAAATATCTAAATCGATCCGACGTTAAAGATTATAATTCCAATTTGAGTTTTTAACATACCTTGACTTAGAAGCCAAATTAAATGCACGAAGCAAACATTTGTATGTAAATATGTCTTAAATTGAAGAGGTAAAAGATAATTTAGTGGCTTCAAGACAGGGGAGGAGGTGGCGTAAAATTTCTTCTGAACTAACAAAATGGCGAAAGCTTCTTGTCGAAGAAAATTTCTGTTGACACGTGACAAAAATGCTGATCATGTAATGGTTAAAAACAGTTATGGTAATAACTATTGATTATTGACACTTATTAAAATAAATTACGGGAAATAATTGCAACATAAACAAATTAGGAATTAAATTTCTATTTAAAATCTCTCGATATGTTCTTGATATGTCAGAAAAACAGACCAGTGTAATAATTATTCTGAAGCTTTACTTAGACAGTGACTTCAATTGAATTTAACAATTGAATAGTTTTTATATTTATTAAATATCGGCTAATTAAGTCCCGACGTTTCGACAGGAATGCCTTCTTCTGGGGTTGATTGTCCTCTTAGCTGACTACATTTTCACTTTCCTTCATTCATATCATGTGTGTGTTCTGTTGGTAGGTGATGACATCATAGTTGACGTTAGTAACTTGACACCAAAAGTCACTGTCTTTTTGATGCCAAATTGCCTTATTGGAACTCACTCCAGAGGATTCCCATCTTCTTCTTGACATTAGCTCCCCTTGGTGTTACGGTGTCTAGTTTTCGATCCACCGGAGCTCTTTGATTTGTCTATAGTATTTGGATGTTGATATACATTTTTCTATTATCATAAATTCAACATTGTCCTTTCCAAGTCCATGATCATTGAAATGATCGGCTACACTATACCTTCTTTTCAATCGGATGTCATCGAGATGCTCCGATGCTAACCGGTCCTGTGCTGATCTTTCTGTTTCTCCTACATAGACAATACGGTTGTATTCTTTGCAGAATATGCCATATACAAGATTGCTGGTTTTGCATCCAAAGTATGGACTTAATTAGCCGATATTTAATAAATATTTATACAAGTGTTCCCTGTGGAAACAATTTTATAAAGACGAACAGTTTTTAATTGTGAATAGAACCATCAGCATTAACTCAATGGGGAATAATGACACTGCGGAATTCTCTTTTCAAGAATTGTATTTAGTGTTATATTATTTGTTGATCCGCTCACATCACGGTTTTTATGAAACACCCTTAATGGGGGAAAAGTGCCATCGTGTGTTCCTACAAAGCGACGTGTTCCTTTACCAAAAAAACAAAAAAAAAAAAAAACAAAAAAAAAAACCGAAACTAAACATACATCCAAAATAGAGGAAAAGTAAAGACACAAATATAATCGATAGATTAAAAATTACGGCACAAACCACACAACAAACAATAAAAACACATGACAACTTAACCAATTAGAAATAAGAATGAGAGTGAACTCAGGTTGTCTGGAAAAGTAAGCAGTTCCTGTTTGTTATAGCACACAAGTCTTATTGTCAAAGATCTGATTGAGTGTTCGTCAAATTCAGGAAGGATGTCATTACCAAATCCTATGTAAAACCAACATTAAAGCTAATCTAACCGTATTTGTTTACAAGCACCGGATGCCTTTTGTAAAAAATGTTTTGGGGATGACCACAACATACTGTAGGAGCAACAAACCTCTGTGTTAGCAATTTGCTTGTCAGCTGTGTTGCTCTATCAAGAGAGTCGAAATACTCCACGCAAGCTCATTAAATAATGAACCAGTTGCGATGCCAAAACTTCATATGCTGGGGCGGACGGAATGTTACACATAGGGAAAGTTGACTGTTGGAAAGTAAAGTTATTTCACTATTCGCGACGGTTGTACTACAGCATACAAGAACTGCTTACTCTTACAGAGCACCTGAGTGCACTATCGTTACGACCTGAGTTCGAGTGATGATTGCTATTCAGTTGGGTTTTTTTTTTGTATCTGTGTGTTTTTGTGTTCAACTTGCCTGTTTCTTCCTTCTGTCCTCATTCATGTTTCCTTGTCTTGTCGTTGCTCTTTCGGACATTTGTAAATTGAATACCTCATTGGTGCCTCTGATTATTTCGTAATCTCACGTGCAGTTGAACATATTGCAAAAATGGATGCTGCCATAGTGCTCATTGAGTCAAAGAATTAGTTCTTTTCAAAACCAATGACCTCACGGCTATGACCCATTCTGACAAAACTACACTTTCTTCCTCCTGTTCTATTTGGCCATTTTTTTTGGCCCATAGTCTTCAATTGAATCCATAATTGTTTTAAAATTATAGCTACAGTTGATTCGTCTTGACACTCGATATTTAGGTCTTTGAGCCATAACATCGCGAAGTAAGTCATTTTTGACGATGTTGAGGTCACCAGTAATAGTGATAACGTTTCCAGAAGATCTTTCATTGAATGGGGACTTTTGGCAGGAACAGTCTGGTGGTTTTGCTTTTAGGTCATTGATTTGGAAATACTGCAACACTTGTTTATAGTTGAAGACCTTAAGTCCAATGGTGGAAGTATAAGAGTAAAAGATAATGGGTATACTAGGTTAGGAGGAATATGTTGTGAAACAGATTTGGTGTCTAGAGTATTTCCTAAATTTATAGCATTTAACCCCTTGATTTTAAAGTGAAAGAAAGGAACGATTGATTGTCTTTACTGTTTTCATGCGGTATTCCAACAGGTTTGAGTAAACGACATCAGGAACGATAGTGGTAAGTCTACATGTATAAATGTTAGAGTTTTGGCCAGTAGCCGGATTATCTAGACATTCTTTTTACACCGTATTGAGTTTAGAAAGGGGGATAGAATACAGTTTAGTTCAAATGTGGTGGATCCCTAGAGGTTTTTTGACAAACGGAACAATCCATTTATTGATTCATCGCAAAATTTTGGTGCATCGTATTCACGATGTTCATGGCGGCAATTTTGTAACTCCGTTTATAAGCTCACCTGACCCGAAGGGTCAAGGGAGCTATTGTCATCGTCAGGCGTCCGTCGTCCGTCGTCTATTTGTCGTCCGTCCGTCGTCCGTCTTTAACTTTTCTTCAAAGATCTTCTTCTCTGAAACCAATGAAGGGATTGCTTTCAAACTTTGTACACTTGATCATTAGTATGTCTTCTACTAAGTTTGATAAAGGAGTACATTTTGTAAGTTCAGTTAGAACCAAAATTGGCCCAAAATTTAACTCGGGAGTAACCTTTCTGAAATTACTGCCAAATGTGTTTTAAAATGTTGTCATTTAAGAAATAACAAAAACTATGTTCAAAATATTCAGCAGCTTGGAGAAAACTGGGCTATAAATCATACGATTTGATGAAATGTATTGATATTTGGCAATTTTTGAGCTTTTTGGTCAGATATCTCTTAATTAAACAGACAGCGCATGCGTCGACAAAAACAATTCTTGTTATGAAATGCTTATTTTTGAAAGACAAATAGATGGGCAAAGAATTACGGTTGTCGACGAATGCGCTCTATATAGTTTTAAGAAAAACCCCTTGTAAACCGTAAAAAACGAAGCAAATATTGATATTTTCCAAGTTTCTGCATGTTTATGACGTCATGATATCATGCATATTGTCGTCAGCATGTGGAATCGATTGAATATGTAAAGTTTGGTTATCTAATGACTGAATTACATCAAATTTATTGAAATGGTACAAAGTTGACAATTTGTGCAAATTTGGGGCCGATTTCAACACTTCCTGAACATACCCCTTTGTGAAGGTCGACCAACCAACATGGCCGCCGTTACTAAAAATAGAACAGGGGGGTCAGACCATAGTTTTTAGCTTATAGCTCAAGAAGTATAAGAGATCAAGAAAATCCAAAGCATTTGTCTTCAGCATCAAAAGCTCTACAAAACTCTTCATTGAGTCAAAGTTGTGGGACGACTCCTTATAGGAGTTATTTCCCCTTAATCGTCAAAATTGACCATTTTCACAGTTTTTGGACTTTATCTTGCAAACTGTAAGAGCTAGAGAAAAAGTTAGCATTGCAAAATTGTTCAGCTCATTGAGATCTACAAAAATGATTTCAGGGTCAAAATTTTCAGATCAATCGTTTAAGAGTTATCCCACTTTAACTGATTTTTCTATCAATTTTAACTGATTTTTAAAAATCTTCATCTCTGTAACCACTCGTGGGATTGCTTTGAAACTTTGTACACTTGATCTTTAGGATGTCTTCTACCAAGTTTGTGAAATTTGCGAACGTCGACCAACCAACATGGCCGCCGTTACTAAAAATAGAACAGGGGGGGGTCAGACCATAGTTTTTAGCTTATAGCTCAAAAGGTATAAGAGATAAAGAAAATCCGAAGCAACCTTCCTTCTTCAGCATCAAAAGCTCTACAAAACTCTTTATTGAGTCAAAGTTATTGGACAACTTCTTATAGGAGTTATTTTCCCTTAATCGTCAAAATTGACCATTTTCACAGTTTTTTGACTTTATTTTGAAAACTGTAAGTGCTAGAGGAAAAGTAAGCATTGCAAAATTGTTCAGCTCATTTAGATCTACATAAATGATTTCAGGGTCAAAATTGTCAGATCAATGGTTAAGAGTTATCCCCTTTAACTGATTTTTCTATCAATTTCAACTGATTTTCAAAAATCTTCTTCTCTGAAAGCACTGGTGGGATTGATTTGAAACTTTGTACACTTAATTAATCTTTAGGATGTCTTCTACCAAGTTCGTGGAATTTGTGAATGTCGACCAACCAACATCATGCCGCCGTTACTAAAAATAGAACAGGGGGGGTCAGACTATAGTTTTTAGCTTATAGCTCAAAAAGTATAAGAGATAGAAAAAATCCGAAGCAACCTATCTTCTTCAGAATCAAAAGCTCTACAAAACTCTCCATATAGTCAAAGTTGTGGGACGACTCCTTATAGGAGTTATTTCTCCTCAATCGTCAAAATTGACCATTTTCACAGTTTTTGAACTTTATCTTATAAGCCACAAGAGTTAGAGGAATAGTTAACATTGCAAATTTTTCAGCTCATTAAGATCTACAAAAATGATTTCAGGGTAAAAATTGTCTTGATCTTAAAAATGTTTTCTATCCTAACTAGTTTCTTTAATGTTACACCCCAAGTACATGTAGACCATGTTGCACACTAGGTAAGAGGCTTTAGTATAAGAGATCAGGTGAGCGATTAGGCTCCTGTGAGCCTCTAGTTTTCAAAAAAGATTCATCATATTTACATCACTGATCTAGGGCTAGATAAATATCCTATGCTTCCAAAATTATCGTTGCAGCCATATGTAGTTCAGAGCCCAGTCATCGAATACAGAATTCTTATCTCTCTTTACGAAAAGGTGTACTTAAAGTGGAATTAATTGTAGGGTGGGTAATATTTTCCAAAATTCTGTCTATCAAAGACAAAATGACCAGGTTGGTTAAAATGCATATAAACAAATGGAAAACTGTCGTTGTAAATTCCCGATCTGTGGCCACACATACGAGCATTCCTTTTGTCTCACCAACATAGATCAGTCCACAATGACTACATTCTGCTCCATACATAAGATTGGAAAATGTACAATTTAAATCATCCCAACTGTTGGTGTCATATGATCGATTCGTTGAATTGATCTTAGTTTGTACAACACATTTATTATTTCTAACAGATGTCATAAACAAATTTGGAAGACTTCTAACAAAGCTCTATGACAAACGTGATGACTTCAACTTTCGAATTCCCTTTTTGTGTAACAGTCTTCAGTCCGCTCCTGCAAATGGAGTTTTCGTATCACAGTTGATTCGTTACTTCAGGACTTGCGTGAATTACATCGATATCTTTGGCAGAGCGTCACGTTTGACACAGAAATTGCTTACACATAATTATGTTGCTCCACGGTTGCTGTCTTCACTCAAGAAATTTTACAGTAGACACCGTGCACTCGTAAACAAATATGGAATTTCTATCTCTCAAAAGAGTGCACATGTTGGTTTGTCATAGAAATATTTTTGGTCTTCTTCACCGGATTTGACACACTGAATTGGAAACTAGCAACATGACGGGTGTGCTATAGAAGGTAGGAACCGCTTACTCTTCCGGAGCACCTGAGTTCAATCTTGTTATGACTTGAGTTCGCGTTGTTGATTTCTGTTCGGTTGATTTTGTGTTTTGAGTTTCTTCGTGCTGTTCTTGTTCGTGTTGTCATTTTCCTTTCGGACTTTTGACACTGGAAAGCCCCATTGGTGCTTCTTTGGTTCTTTCAAAGGTTATGCAATGTATCTTATTGACTTGTTGCATGGCTTGTATCTTATAAGATAGGTAAATTGATAGAGCATTACGTCTGATAAGCACTTTACTAACAAAGAATTGTGTTGCTCGAGACTCATCACTTTAACATGTACGCCATGTGCCCGTAGGCTAATAGTGGAACTATCTCTCAGATCAAATGGTTTTGATAGGTCGTTAAGGTTTTGTAATGTTGCAATCATACTGGCTCTCTCTTTTAACCTCACTGTACGTAATATCATGTATATCGATGCTGTCCTTTCACTGAACAATTCTCAATTTGGTGACTTCCACATCTACAGATGAAGGTTTGTCATAGGATTTCGTCTTTCTTTACCGGATTTGACACACTGAATTGAAAATTGGCAGCGCGACGGGTGTACTACAGCAGACAGGAACCGCTTACTCTTCCGGAGCACATAAGTTCACTTTCATTAGGACTACACTCTACAAAATAAATTACTCAGTATATTGGAATTACTAGTTTTAAGTATTTGGAATTACTAACAAATACTAAGTACTTAAAAAAATAATACTAATTAATTTTATAAGTAATCGGGTTTTACTTAAATCAAGTAAAACAAATCTTAAAATAAGTAATTCAAATACTTATTGCAAAACATGAAATCATTCACCAAGTAAGAATTACTAATTTCAAGACATTGAATTACTGATTAACTTCAAATTACTTACTTTCAGTAATTCACTTACAATTATTTTAATCATATGACAAATAAATGGCAGAATTTAAAGTAAACTCCCAAATAAATTGAACAGTATAATTTGATCTTGCATGTATATAGAGGCTGCAACATTTCTAACCTTTATAAAGCAAATGTAGATAAAAATAATATACAGTGTCCTTATTATCTCTTCACAACAATTGGCTTTAATTAATAGATTCTTCATTCTATATAGGTTTCTAGATATGTTTGTGCAAGTTAAACACATTATGAAATAAAATTGTGTGAAAAAACAAAAATTTGCCACTATTGCTGATTGAAATGAAACATCTTTTGACAAAAAAGTACGGGGCTAAGATAAAGTACTAAGTAAAACTGAATTACTTACTAAGTAAATGGAATATTAATAAGAGAAGGAATTTGATTGGTTAATTAAAAATAGGCCACCTATGAGATGATCTGTAACTTTATTCTTGTTTTGGCGCTTTGAATTTGCATCAAGTTGGAAGAGGAATTCACAGAAGATGCTTTTTATACATTTTCCAGTGATTATACCGAGTAAATTTGTCAGATAAGTGTATTTTTAATATATTCTATTATTTTAAATTCCCTTTTAATGTTTCCATTGCATTCTAAATGTTAAAAATCACAAGTTAAATAATTTAGAAAATGTTAACAATTGTTTTGATCATTTAAGTACTACTTTTTATAAGAACCATGCAAAAAGCGATTCATGGGTGGAAAGCCTACACCACTTTATTTTTGATATGTTACTCCTACTAGCACCCTGATTCGATATTTTGTACTCTTTTTCCAAACAAGCCTTGGTCCTGAGAGAAAAAAAAAATATAGAATGCATTGGAAAATTTTAAGAAAGGGAGATAACTCTTAAAACTGTCAATAATTTCAATAGAAACCATTGTAACAAAATGGCAAGATTTCTCCCAGGACCAGACAGTTATGAGCAAATTGTTATTTATTTCTTATTTTGTATACTTTGAACTATCTTTAGCTAAAAATAAACCACTGTAGCCTTTTTATCGATGAATATTTTTCCTCAATTTTGCATGATTCTTAGGTGGAGTGCTACTTAAAACTTTAATGCATGTGTGACAAATATTATACACAGATTTTCATTAAATGGTGTATTACTTTATTTTATGTACCTGGCTGGTCATGGGTCAATTATTTCGAACTTGATATAAAAAAAACTAACCTAAAATACTTAGAAATTATGACTTCGCCCAACCTTGTAACTTGTATATAAAATAGTGTTCTATTTTCTTCTGAACTAAAATGTTTAAAAGAATATAGCACACGAAAGATGCATTGAGGTGTTAAGTTTAGATGTAAATTTTGAAAGTTGTATCTGTCAAGCATCCATACTGACTGATTCTCGATAATTTTGTTTCATTGAAAACGATACTTTGTGGAGTACTCTTTTCTTTTCAGACAACAAAAAGGACATGGGAAGAAGGAATGGTGACTCGTGAACAGATCTCGGAACAATTCATAATGATGTTAGTGACAGACTGACGCCTAGATGGCCAATATGAGATAAAAAGGAGTCGTTAAGAATGTAGAAACAAATAGAATAATTACTTGAACTGTGTAAAATAATTTCTTGAAATAAGTACATGATTTTCTAGAAATAAGTAAATGAATGTCTAGAAATAAGTAATTTAATATCTTAAAACAAGTAAAACAACTACTTAAAATAAGTAAATCAATTTATGAAAATAAATAAAACAATTACTTTGTTGTCATTTCAATTTGTAACACCCGTGAAGGATAGCGCTGCTGGTGGAGTTTTAGTTCCCCGAGGTTAACCCGCTCCGGCACCAACACTTTTGTGTTGGAGAACACATCAAAACTTTAAATTATCCGTATAAATTTCAAAATTGTCTAAACCCTAAGGTTCTTCCTATTCCAGACATGGGTTGACCATCTTAGTTATAATTTGATTCCCCATTTCAGTATTTTTGGTTACGTTGTTCTATGCTCTTCATAAAGTTTTTCGGTTTTCTCAATAGTTTTGGTAGAGCGCCTCTGATGTTTCTTGAATAGACGAAATGCGTGTCAGGCGTAGCAAAATTTAATGTCTGGAATTTTGTTGTCATTTCAATTTCAAACTAGAAAATATATGCCTTAAACATGTTAAAACAAATAAAACATTTACTTGTTTCAAGAATATTTGAGTTCTTAAAATAAGCAATTTCGAAATACTTAGTAGATAAATAAAATACTGAGTAATTAATTTCTCAGTAATTTTGAATTACTACGAATTACTCCCAGATATACAATTTTTTTTTACTTAAAATAGTAATTTACTTAAAATGAGTAATTAAATTACTTGAAATAAGTATTACTAAGTATTTTTTTAGAGTGTAGAGTTCGCGTTGTTGATTGATATCCAGCAGTTTTTGTGTTTCCGTGTTTTTAAGATTTATGCTGCGTTCACACTTACAAATAATGCGCATTCAATTCGATTTCAATTCGCATTCAAAAATTGTGACGCGTTCACACACAAAAACTATTTGAATGCGAATCAATTATCCAATTCGCTATGATGATACGTTTTCAATAATTTGAATTGGATAATTCGCATTCAATGCGCATTTCTTTGCCATGTGAACGGAAACTTTTATCTAATTCGAATTATATGACAAGTGCCCGAAATATATCTAATTGCATCAATTAAAAATATATCTAATTGCTTCAATTAAAAATAAATATCTAATTGCATCAATTGAAAATATATCTAACATGAAACGGAATAAAATTCAAAGAAGGGGTCACGCATGAACTTTAACGTTTATGACGTCATTAATCCATGACGTCATAGAAGACTTCCAGGAACCAAAAATGTCCGATGCGAATTGAGTGGTAAAACATGTGTGAACGGTTACCAGTTTCAATTTGAATTGAATGCGAATTGAAGAAACGTATGAACTCAAACGACGTTATTGAATTCGCATTCAGTTCAATGCGCTTTGGGTAATGAAGATTGAATGCGCATTAAGTGGTCATACGTGTGAACGCAGCATAACTTTAGAAAAACTTCAATAAGATACACCATGTAAGAATTTTAACCCGTTTTATCCTTTTGAAATTTTGTGATTACCCCTTTTGCGTTTGTGTTTATTCTTTTCCCGCGCCAACGTAAGCATACGATGAGTACGCCCTTGGATTAAAATTCATTAATATAAATATTCATATATATAAATCTTGATATTGAAAAGTTTTGATAGAGGAATTACAGCATTTATATTTTATTGATAATGGCTCAGCTCAAAAGTCTGTCGAAACGTGTGTACTTTAGAGAAATCATAAATAAATAACATATTTACTTTAACGTCACGTGCGTTTCAAGTAACAAGGAAGTTCTGCAATGCTACAGATGGATACACCCAGACCAGGTAATTTTGATAATTTCATTGAAGATATGATTTAGGCTTTTATTCTCTATCTTAAGGTAAGTTTAAACATGTATAATGACAACAACAAAAAAACAAAAAAAAAAACAACAGAGTTTACCTGAAGTTACCAGTTTAAATGTGCATGTACAACAAAGCGAAATAAGCAGTTTTGATGACACCGTTCTTGGTAAAAATGATCTTTGTATCTTGATTTGGTGTATTTAGATTTTATTGCACCTGCAGTTACATGTAATCATAATAAAAAATTAAATTCGGAAAGGCATATTTGCCTTTTGAGTTGTAACGATGTACATGTATAAATTTCACAATGGTTTAAAAGTCGAGTACATTCATGTCCATCCTCAGTGTAATGCATCTGTTGTCTCCATTGTGCATTTATCGATCCGTTATATTAACGAGACACATATATTTGTTTATTTATACATGTACCCTCAATTGCTTGCTAAATTCATACATGTTTCTGTAGATTGTAGAAAGTATCAAAATAAATAAACTTTTAATCAACATCTATTTGAATCAAAATGAAATACGCAAGCAAACGACAAACAAACTGACCCATCATTATAACACTAATTTAGCTTTAGAAGGCTTTTTGTAGCCAGAAAATTGTCGATATTTGCACAAACATTTGAATCATTCGTTTTACAATGTTCAAGTACACGTGTATTTAGAGAAATAAGCCTATCAATCAAAATATTTAAATGTTGACTTCTATCTCAAAATAAATCTTGATTTAAAATACACAACCATACAAAGTAAAAAAACTATATAAAAGTGAATTCGATCGTAAACATATAGTAGTTGAACAAATTTTGTAGTGTAAGTTAATCATCGATTCAGAGTAAATGTTTGAGTATTTTCTTCTAGTTTGAGTTGACAGGAGTATATTCAGGAAGTGCTGAAAAATGAACTATACTCGCACAACATTTTCAACTGTGCACTATCTCCGTTTATTACATAGATGCATGTGAAATACCGATTTTTCCCTGTGAAATAAAATCTGGTAAATTCACAGTGTGAAAAAATAAAAAAATATTTTCACTCTTGCGTCATTTACCACCAAACTATCAATTGTACGTCAAACTATCAATTATGACGTCGTGAATTGTATTGCGTCGTCAGCATGACTGCTGATCATCTATATTCACACGCCATTCATAAATTTGTTAGAAAAACGACTAAATATCGGCGTTGTTATTTATGTAATATATACGATTATCAATTAGGTCTCATGAGTAACAAAAATATGATCACTCGTACAGGAGCGCACTCAGATTTCTAGCTCATATACTCTACAAATACCCCTAGATAAAATGGAATACCCCTAGCGATATTCCATTGTTGGAAGATTTAAAGTACAATCAATCAATACAATAGGTCTTCATCTTACCTGTCCAAAGGGGCTGTTCATTCTCTTTCAGCTACGAGAAATATATCATTTTGATTGAATCAATAAGGCCAAACAAAAAAAATTATTTAGGCCTTGAAAAAGTACAAAGAATGTACTTGCTGTAAACAATGTTAAAAGGGAAAAAGTATTTGATACAGAATTAATTTTATGCCAACCTAGAATTTTTAAAAATAGTATTTTGTCAAAGGTGTCAGTAAAACATGCTGAAATATATAATTTTATTCTAGTTGAATCAACTACGGTAAGAAAGAAGGGCTTTATTGAATTTAAATAAAAGATTAGTTTACTAATAGATACATATTTTTTTAATTTTGTGAAATGATCGTCAGTATTTGTTTTTAATCTTTTATGTATTCAGTTGTTTATTTTTCTTGACTCTTTTTGTTTTGTTTGGTTGGTTTTTATTTCATCATGGTAGATTTCTTGCCCTTATCTTTTTTTCATTTAAAAAAAAGACAAAAATAAAATTTTGTTTATCAAAAGTAGTAAGAATCAGTTATGTTGGCAAATAGGAAGTAGATAAACAAACATCTTGACATCAAACTCTATTATATGGGACTGGAATACCTAATATTTTTTACATGCAGAATTATGTGGAACAGTACTCCTTGCTTGGTCAATTTATTGATGATATTTTTCTAAAATTACTTTACATTCAGAGTATGCTCTGCATATATAAAAAATCTTTGCTTTCAATGTTTTTCTCGGGGAAGTATACCTTTTTATAATGAAATAAAAAGGGATCTTAAGTGAGCAGGTTGGAAATAGTTGCTACCTTTTTGCTTTATACTTTTTTGAGAAGAAGATTGCATAAACTATTAACCCTCAAAAGATGAATCAGCTATTTCAAAAACAGTTTACCCATTTGTTGTAAATATTGGCAATTTTGTAATGGCATCATAAATGTAAGCAAAAATGCCTTTTCTTTCTTTAAAATACATAATGCTGTATTATTGATAAGTGTTCACTAAGGAATTTCAATCTAATTGATATATTTTCCTAGCAGTATGAATACATACAGCTTCTTCATTGGTATTTAAATTTTTGGTCACGCCAAATAAACACCCATTGTGTTGATTGAATAGTACACCTGACCTTCCAACAATGGGAAATTCTTTTGACTTTTCAATTTCATCTATGGGAATTTGAAGAGTAGATGCGCTATAACTTGTTCTGCGCATTTGTTAAATCATGATGCGTTCATCGACTCGTGATCATATTTTGGTTATTCACGTGCACTCGACCCAATTAATTATCTTTTAAGGATCTGGTGTAACTCTGTTTTTAGATAATCTAACTGTAAATATAAAATCGACTAAACATGAAGATGGCAAGGTGCTGATATAATGACGTCATAAAAAAATAAAAAATCAGAAAATATCAATATTTACTTCATTTTGAAGATTTATTGGTGATTTTTCTTCAAGTAAGTAAAGAGCAGATACCTCGACAACATTAATTCTTTTTCAATCTAATGGTTAGGCAAAAAACACATATCTTTACAAGATTGGTTTGTCGATGCATAAGCTCTATCTTAATGTTATATAAAGAAATTTCTCACTCAAAATGCTCAAAAATTGTAAAAGGTCTAAATAAATCCTATAATTATACAGGTTTTGGCCCCGTTTTCTCCAAACTGTTAGATATTTCGTAGGTATTTTTTTGCATTCCTTAAAATACAAGATTTCAAAATAAATTTCCCAGTTATTTAATGTAGTTTACTCCAAGTCGAAATTGAGGACCAATTTAGGCTGTAACTGAACCGTTTCCTTTAGGCTTTCTCAAACTGAAGAGTGTCAATTGTTATACTCAAGATACTTTGTATTATAAATTTCATTATAAAGTTCGAATAAGAGTATTTAGAATTCGCGTTATGATACAATTATCTTACTTGTTGATTTAATTCTTGTAAAATGTCGTAATTGGGATATATGTGTACACATGTGGGATATTTTTGAATTCAATTGTCAAATATCTGCTGGTGACTCTTTTATTAAGTTCAAATCATATTTTTTTCTGCCAAAGCGGGGCGGGCATCCAGTGCGTTGATCAAATTTACGCCTTTGGAAGAAGCAATAAGAGGTACCAATTGGGCGTCCGAATGTCACAGGTCCGACAAAGCAAAGAAAAAAAATAGTAAACACAAACAAGGACAAAAAAAAAAACGAAAAAAAGACAACATACTAAACACGGAAACATATCAATTAACAACGCAAACTCTAGTCGTAATAGAGATTATCGGACAAGAGCCGTATCGTGAGTAATGTTGACATAAAGACGTTTACCTGTTACGTTCTAATGTCAATTAGTCGGGCATAAATTCTTGTTATCTCCCTTTTAATTATAATACCTTATATGGCTAAACTGTGAACACTGCTCACGAAAAGATTTATTTTTCAAACTTGAATCAATGTATCATAGAAGGAAGAAAAAAGGGGGAGGGCCCAAGCAAATATTTTTTTTCGGTTTATATTTTTAGTAATTTTGGAGTTTTCAAAGAACAGTGGACTTTTTCGTCTTTTTGATCAAAACTTGATCAGCAGTTAACATTTCCGACCCCATCTGTTAAATAGGGTGTGGGGTAATGATATGCAGTACAAAAACAAATCATATTGTCCGCCCTCGAAGATTCATCATTTTATTACCTACAAGTAAAAATCTTACCAAAGCAATTTTTCGTCGATCGGCTTTTTGTAAAGCATCCAATCCGAATTCCGTCGATGTTTTGTATCCTTATTTTACACGTTCAAATACAAATTCAATTCAAATCATAATTTCATGTCAAAAATATTAATCAGGAACATTTAAAATATATATAAAATTTCTGTTGTGGCAGATCCAGAAACAGGATGTTCCAAGGGGGGAGGGTCGAAACACACCCTATCTTTTGATAATTTTGTAATATTTTCGTGCAGATTTTAGGAAAAAATGGCCTGGAAACCTCTTTAGTAGACAATAGGCGGACCCCCTTTCAAGATTCATGTACCAAGTTAGGACCATTGCAATCTTCAATTTCTATGGTATTTTTACCTTGTTTCGTCTTTTTTCTTGGACTATGAGATTGATCCTCAAAGCACGGTCATTTTGCTATTAACTTTATTCATCTTTCAAAGATTCATTAGATGCGATGTATCCAAAAGATTGACAATACCAATCATTAAAATCAATGCAACCCCAATAAAATGTATCCCGCACTTGGACTGTTATTATTAAAAAAAAAACACCGACCACTTAACTTGAAAAGGGGGGGGCTTGGTTTTTTGCCCAACAAATATTTTGGAAATTATTTTTGATAGAAAAATATTTTAGCAGCAGAGGGTAAGAAATAAGAAAAAAATATTCTGAAGAAAGATTTCAGCTATATGAAATAATGCAAATAATGAAAAAAATAAATCTGTCGCGATGCCTTCAAAAAATTTTTTTTTTAATTATTTCAAGTTAAATGGCCTGTCTCTTATGTCTGGATTAGTAAGAACCTTAGCATTTTGACAATTTGGAAATTTAAACCGAGAATTTCATTGCTTTGATGTGTTTGTTAACAATCTTAGTATTGATGCCGGAGAGATTGAAAATACCAAACTTGCACTAGATACGAACATGAAAAGCAAAGATTTTAAAAACAATATATGTAGAGCAAGAACCCAATTCTGACCAAAGATCGGCCAATAACATCAGAGAATTTAGAATTTTAACTCTAACTTCATTGCTCTGGTGTGTACGTCATCGGGTTTTTTTGACACTCAAAGAAATTTAAACTTTCTTTTAGAAAGAAACTTATGTTTATTTTTAATATATACCTAAAATATGCATTTACATGGTCAGCTTCAGCTAATTAATGGTTTTACTTACGCCCGCTTTAGATTTGATAATTTTAATTTGTGTTCATAATAAATGATCACATACTGAAAAATTAGGGGTCGATTTTAAATAATAAGTTTGAACTTCCAGTATGGTTTGTTTTGGATGAATTGCTCTTCTGCATATACAAAAAGGTCGAAAAACAGATAAACACGGATTCTCACATAAAATACCAACTAGACCTAAATTACAATTTTTGGGTTAAAAATGGCAACAACCCATGTAAGTTTTCGAGTTACATGTAGATCAATATATTCCAATGTCCTTCATGTCCACATTTAAACATTTTGAAAGGGTTCCTATGAATTCCAACTACAGTTGTATTTTATCTTAACCTCCTGACTGTCTGAATTCTCCATTGTTTATTGTAACGGAGTGCGGAATTTTGTGTTCGTGCCCATCCGTTCGTACACTACGGAAGATTAATAACCTTTAGGTTAAAGTTATTTTCCATAGAGCATGAATAATAATAAATTATCATGAAACTTTATTTATATTTGCATACTAGTATATATAGAGACAGATTTATGATGAAATGAAAAAACAAAATATTATACTCCTGAGAAAAATAACTTTATAATACGAGTGCATGAAGATCGCAGAATAAGGGACATGGTGCGATGATACAGGGCGAATAGAGTCGACATGTCTTTGGATATATTCTTACTTACAACTATCAGACAATGAATGGTATAATTCTAATAAAGAAACGGAGCAGTCGCACACGACAGCTGATCCCCTCGCCCGTAACATTAAAATGTAAGTGGAACAGATGTCAATTACTATCCAAGATATACCCACTTTCCAAATATCATCATTCTTCTTATTGGAATTGTCGAGATATGCGCCTTAACCATAAGTCTTACCTGAATCATTCATCTGAAAATGTAGGTCAAGGTGACCTAATTTGGGTACGGATGTTGGTTACTTTCCAAGATGTTCACACTGACCCAACATCATTTCTCTGCCACTTGCAGTTGCTGAGATTCGGGCCTACACCAAAACTTAAACCTGAGTCGTTCATGCAGGTCAGGGTGACCCAATTTGGTACGAATGTTGGTTACTGTCCAAAATGTACCCACTGAAACAATATCATCGCTCTATCACTTGCAGTTGCTGGGATATGGACCTTAACCAAAACTTTAACCGGAGTCATTCATGCGGAAATATAGGTCAAGGCCACTTAATATGGTACTGAATCTGAATACCATCAAAGATGTACCCACTATCCAAATATCATCCCTCTATGGGTTTTAGTTCCCAAGTTATTGACAAAACAAATACCATTACGTACACACGTACGAACGAACGTACGAACGTATGAACGAAAGAACGAACGTATGAACGAACAAACCAAACGCTATATATCCCCTGCCCAACTCCGTTGGGTTCGGGGATAAAAAAAAATAAATGATACCCAACATTTCTATATTTTTAAAGATGAAATTAAGAGGAAGGGGGGCCTAAACGATTCGCACAGTTGCTGTGAAACCCATTTCAGCATGATTTTGTAACAGATTAAAAGACTTTTGCTATGGTTATTAGACTTGTATTTGTTAAAGCTTCCGTTTTTACCTCAGTTTTGTTCAGTGGTGTATCCATTAATAAATATATATCTGAAGTAGATGGTACATACAATGAATGAAAGTTGCAACAAACATACAAACTAAAACAATTGCTACGACAGACGCATCATTTCCGCTGTAACCGAAAAGAAAAAAAGCCAAACACTATATATAAAGAACATAGAACGATGAAACAAAAGAAACAAGATAGAAATCTGTGACCCAATGTTCACCAGTAATACTCCCGCTTTCACAACTACTACTAGTATGCAATGCGTTGAGTATCAAGTTTACAACAAACAGGAAGTAAATGTTCGATGGATCCAAAAATGTATCAATACATCATGTCAATACCAAGTTTGTTACCAATTATCAGCAACCTAGGAGTTGCTGAGTTTTCATGTAAGTGAATGAAATTTGCGACAGATTTTAGTTTTAGTTTTCGGTTAACAGGAAGTAGAATAATTGATGAAAGGATATGGAGTAAATGAACATGACACTACAACATATATGTCGACTCCAACTGCAATTAATTAAGAAGTCCGATGGATAAAAAAAGTATCCCACAATACATCATATCCATATCAAGCTTGTTTCCAAATATCAGCACCCTAGGAATAATAGTTGCCAAACCAAGTTATATGCAAATGAAAAGCTGGGAAGAATTAATTTTGTTTGACGGAAAAATCTAAAGTCATCGATTAACAGGAATTAAATGTCAGATAAATCCAAAAACGTATTCCACAAAACACCATGCCATAACAAGCTTGTTTCAAATATCAGCAATCTAGGAATAATAGTTAAAACAGTATACCTTCCTCTTCTTCGAAGCGGGGCATAAAAGTGCCAAATTGAATACAAAATTTGAAATTTGTTTTAGATGAGTCAAAAATGTGCCTGAGGTAGAAATAAACCACATGTAACTTAGGGAGCGACCATTTGATTTTGTTTTGGAGGGGGGGGGGGCTACGGTAAAGTTTGAAATAAAAAAGCAGTATGCCAACAACAAACAATCAGAAAATAAAAATGCAGAACAACGCTTTAATATAAAAAATGGCAGTATGTTTTTTTTTTTGCAGTAAACATTTTATTTGATTTTAAAATTCAAAAATAGCGCACATACATCCAGGCTTTGATTGTTCAGATAATAAATAGGCTGGATGAAAAACATATCAATAACCCCATTAGCCCCATAAAAATCGAATGATCGCTCTCTGAAATGTACGAATAGGTGCTTAAGATTTTATTAAATTCATACCAGATGTTATTCAAATTCCACTGTGTTGCACAGGAAGAGGTTATTTGGACAGTCTAACAGACAATTATCTACAAATGTACTTGTAGCTTCTGTTTAACTTATTTTTTGTAAAACAATCCCCTCTTATACACAAATGTTCAGTTTACTATACTTGTTTTTTTATACCAAATTCCAACAAAAAGGTTATAAATATATGTTTGACAAACTAGCAGATAAACGCACAATCCGCAACAAAGTAATTTATTCTGCAAAAAAAAATATTTATTAAACCAGTGGAAAATTTTAAAAAATTAATAAAAAAACTCCAGATTAAAAGATGGGAAGCCTGGGTGAATGTTTTTAAAAAAAAGTATAAACGGATGAATCGCTAGATTATAAGATGTATTTTTAATTTTTTAATTTTACATATTTATACCCCCCACACACACACACACCAAATAATGATAATAATAAAATAATACTAATAATAAAAATAAAGAATAAAATAAATATTTATATAAATATAAAAAATTATATTGATATATGAAATAAGTAATAAATAAACAACGATAAACGAAAGTTCATATGCATTATACCATAGATTTATATACCATATGGGTTATACATACATGTTCAAATCTAGTGTACCTGGCATAAGGGAGGTTATGATTATGTCGTTTTTAGACTTCTTAGGGCAACTTAACAATACGTAGATACGTGCGTCGCTTCTCCGATTATCTCTACTGAGAGTGAACTCATGTGCTACAGAAGAGTAGGCAGTTCTTGTCTGTTATAGCACACCCGTCGCTCTGCCAATTTCAAATTCAGCGTGTCAAATCCGGTAAAGGTAAAACAAAACCATTTGACAATCCAACATTTGCACTAATCTGAGAGATGGAAATCCCATATATGTCTGGGATTTGGTGAAACAAACTTACTATAGAACAGGAGACAAAAACAAAGTGAATATGTTCCCGCATTTCAGATAATATATACATGGAAGATTAAGAACATTAGCGTGCAAAATAAGATTATTATGAATTAAACAAATGAAGCTGAAGCAAAAACGTGCAATCCTATGAAATATTATTTATATATGTATCAAATCAAAATACTAGTAAAGACATAGAACACCCGCCATGTTGCCAACGACTAATTAAGTATTATCAAGTTTTGTGTCAGACATGAGGCTCTCGATTGAAGACGCCAAGTGACTAAAATGTATGCTATAAACCATTATTACAGTCCCCAGAGTACTGCATGAAACTTAAAAGTATGCAGCAAAATATCACAATATATCATAACATAAAGATTGAAAAGTAAACAACACCGAATTCGCCTTGGTATGCAGCGTGATAAAAGCACATTTCTTATGTTAAGTGATATTATGGGGTCTGATTTCCTTTGTGACAAATAAAACATGATGCTCCTAAAAGTCTGAAAAAAATACATCCAACAGATAAGACTTCATTATTTCTGATAAAAAAATTCTGAACCCGTCGCTATAACGAAATTGATAAAAATTATTGTCAAAATTGTGCTGATTTCAGAAGTTATTTGTGAATCCCCCTTCCTAATATAGGAGTTTCATTCATAAAATAAATAAACATTGAGCGTATCTCATACTCTGCTAAAAATAGCATTGGTCTACTCGACTTCCTAAAATATTTTTTTTCTTTAATTCTGCAATATACAAGGCCTTAAATGGTGAAACTGTTTAGATTTTATTTATTATTGATAAAATGCATGTCTTGAAAATAAAATGTTAATAAGTAAATGCAAAATGACGTTTTAGAAGGGGGAGGTCTATATGGTGAGGTTTGGTCGATTTGTAAAACTTTAATCGTCTCCCTTCAGATGCCTAGCAACGTTTTAGACTTGCTTGTGACAAAAAACATCATTCTCCGATTTCCTTTAAATTTTGTTAACACAAAAAGCATAAGATTGATCGTCATCTGTCAAAGTATGTAACCCGTCGCACTTACCATTATTTTTAAAATTCAACAGGTTTATCACCTTTGTAGAGTTCCGGTTATTCCTTAGAGATGATAAATTCCTTTTTAGTCACAAATTATTAATCTATGAAAAAAGTACGATATTTTGTCAATTCACTTGTACCCGAACTTGAAAATAAACATGACCTACTTTTTATTTATCAATAGATTAAGTTGGTGATTTCAGCTCATCGCGTCACTCAAAATGATTTGTTTTTCTATTCAGTTACACATACAAATTATTTACAGGGGAGATAATATTTTTTCACCACCTTTCTGACTGATTAAACTAATGTTTTTTTTTTCCTCTCAGGTTGTGTTGTTATTTAAAAACAATGCAAGCTAACGTTTCTTCACCCGTTCCTACACAACAGTCACCAAACCTCGAGGCACAACCACCGGCCTATACAGCTGTCAATAATGAACGCGTAGTTCCTGTTGGAAGTTTTAAAATATTTGGCGGAATACAGATAGGACTTGGAGTATTGGTTGGCATACTATCAATCATTGGAATAATTATGGATGAAAGTTATAAGTGCACCCTTTATAATCATATCGACAGCAATATGGAGAACAACGAGTGCTTGTTTGTGTACAAAGATTTGTTATCTGCCTTTGATATGACATGCCTAGTTTGCTCCGGATGGGTAAGGACGTTATATTCTATGATTTGTTATGTACCCACTTGTACATGTACTAAATAAAACCCACCCATAGTAAAGCACAAAAGAGATAACTACCTTACTGCTTACGTTGTAACTTTGTCTAAAAGATAGTCTTTCCGAAAATGTATTGAATGACGACAACAATCTTGACGAAAAATAAAGCTGAGATTTTATTTGTTAGTTAAACAAATACTTTGCCCTTCGATTTTTTGTTGATTATAAACCATTGAATCCTTGCGTAAAAAATTCCTAATTATATGAAATATTTGTTGCTCTTGAAAAACAGATTATACTATTTTACAACTAATCTTATTTTGTTGTAATTTAATTTTATATTTTAATAGTTTGTTTTGACTGGGGTTTTACCATTGTGTATGTCACAGAAAAGACAATCGAGTTGGTGTTGTTTGGTGAGTTACCAAAATAAATCTACCTTTTAATATCAATCTACCATCAATAATTTGACCATCAGAATCCCAAATGCAACTGTATGATATGTTGATATAATTTTATTTTTGCTCATAAATTACAAATAGCTCTATACCTTGTTAAAGAATATTATAGTAAGTTTGGACAAGTTAAAATCCAAACCAATCTGACTGCAAGATTTATGACCCGCCTAAGTATTTGTTGGAAGATAATTAGATTAGGAATAAGTATACTCGACATAACCTACACTATAAACGACAATTTAAAAATCCACAATAGAAAACAGCCAGCAGCCTTCAATGTGACCAGTTGTCGCTGCTCGCTGTTTTCCAATTGACCCTATATTGAAATTAACTATTATGATTCAAGCCCAATCCCAAAGTGCAATGAAAGACCCTTTTCTTGACCAAAAATAAACAATTTACAGAAATTCGACGAAATACAAGCATTAGCATGGCTAAGGACAGGCACATTGAAAATGTGCCAGCGTTAAACTAGGTTTAGGCGACAACCTTCCTTATTCAATTTGATAATTAATAACAGAGCACAAACTAACATAAAGTGAAAATCAAATCGATAGAAGTCAAATTCAACAAGAGAGAACCTGAGACAAAAGGACAACAATAAATTAACAGGACTTAGAGATACTTTCACTCAAAGTTACTGACAGCTAACAAAGAGGCATCTATCTACTGATGAATATTGATGACATGACAATTAAAAGGAGTTAGGGCGATAAGGCCTGTTTATGGCCTAAAATTTTACCCAAATCTCAACCTTTTAAGACTTTTGTCAGATGCTGATGAAACATTTATAAAATGTCCAAAAATGAGAAACTAAATATATTTTTGACGTTAGAAACGATTGTTTTGGCGGGAAATATGAAACGAAAATGAAATGAAACTTACCTTTATTCAGAAAATTGCCAATTTACATCGATTTTCAATATTTTTAAGAAACATTTTGGACAAAAAAAGTATCTGTGCACACAAGAAACAACTAAACATTTTAACAGATTGTTACTATTGCTTGTATTAACCTTATCTAAAAGTATAAACTTGTTTCTCATGTGCGGACGATGTTTTCTGGTTAAAAATATACCTTAAAAACGGCCAATATTTCTCAATTTTTGTTATTTTGCTAAATCACTAGAACTATGACGTCATTATGAAATTCAATATGATTTTTTTTTTTAATATTTGGACATGTTTTCTTTTAAGACTGAGTTAACACCATATTCTGGCCAGAAATTAACACTTTTGCATAACATTCATATTTTCAGACTAAATAAGGGCCTTATCGCCCATACTCCTTTACTCATTGAAATCAAACATGGCAAAATTAAACCGCTTCATTGTTGTTCCTCATTACAAAGTCAAATTGAGGACTTTAATGTGGGCCAAATGCACATGCCTTACTGCAAGTATTGAACGACCTTTAGAACCTGTTAAGACACATTTCCTTTGGTTAATACCGATTACGGTTCATTTGTGTTTTTGTATTGTTTTAATTTTCTGGCATGGGTTTAATCAATAAATAACAAATAAAAATGCAAACTACCTTTTTGTCGAATTTAATGCTTTTTTTCTTCAGAAAATTGCATTCATGGTTTGCAGTATCATTGCAGCTTCCGTTTTCGTTCCGCCCGTATTTTATGTTGCTGTTACCGGATCTATGATGGTAAGAAATGTAACTTATCCTATTTCTTGGCAGCGATTTTATTTGCTTTTAAAATATCCTTTCAGTTTCTTTTGTGGAATAGCAGTCCCCAAAAGAAATGTTACTACACTCTACGGTGCACCCGGATTGGTGTTTGCTCGACATTTTTGATTTTTGAGTCTTTCTAAAATCTTGCATCAAACCGTGCGACAATCTTAACATTTTTTTTCAAGAGAGAACTGGAAATCGGTCTATGATTTCTGTCTTATGTCTATGGCAAAGATTTTTCCGCTGATTGCCTTTTTAACCATAACAGTGTTAACTATACCAATAGTGTTGTATATTTATACTTAATTGAGGATGATATTATAAATCTTAAATAATATTGTAAAGAACACCAAAATTGCATTAATTTAACTACCAAAGTTCTAGAAAGCAATAACTTAATCTATAATTCAATTCTATATGAAATTGCTGTATATTTAAATACAACAATATCTGATGTGCAATGATTTGTTCACGCGATGCTCCAAAAAATGTCAACTGAAGTGATTTAGACATGAAAAAATTATAGAATGTTAATAAAAATAAACAAATTGTTGTTGAAAAAGTAATAAAAAAAACTGTTGTTTATTTTTTTCATAATACAAAGGTGTGTGTTCGGAAATGGCCAAAAACGGCCCTAGATTTCAAATTTCAGGCAGCTAAAAAGTAATGCTTCTAAAATGGTAATAAGACTCTATATTTTATAAAATGTTATAAATTGTGCATGAATTGTTTACTTTCGTGAACAGCAGAGACCTTTAAAGTAAGTGAACTTCATAAAAACTCGCTAATTTGGACACATATAAACAGGTTTTTTTGTAAAAAAATGATGAATATAATATAATGTTGGCCGCATATTCTGACCAAAATTATTTTTTCTTTAGAATATTCACTTTTAAGTAATAAACTAATAAATATAAATTTATGGTGGTCAAAGCATGCTGCCACTTTCGATTTTGATACAATAGTAGTGAAAAAGTGTGAAAAATCGACAAAAATGATGATTTGCCGAATTATTCACATGTTTAAGGTGTTACCAAAGTCAACAGCACAGTTTTATCTAGAAAAACTGCTACATTTTTTAAATATAGGTATTCTTTGAGTTATTTTGAAAGCATTCATTTAGATTGCTAGAACATGACAAATCAGTCCAATGACGGGGTCAATAATAGGCCTTTGCAGAAATCCTCAGTTTTCATATCATTTTAATAAGTTTTCCTCAATATTCGGATTTATGTATATTGTGGGGAAACATAAAATTTTGTCAGAACTATAATTGTACTATCGAATAAACTCGAAAACATTTTTTGGGGAATTTGGTAAAAATGGCTCTGATTCCCCTTACTCCTCTATAATCTGATCGTGTTGTGTTGCATTGTCGTAATGACATTATTTTTTATTTAACCGTTTTTTTAGAGATCAGACTATCGTGAAAACAGTACAGTTCTGTCTGTCATGACGACCGTGTTGTCGTTTATTGAGTTTGTCGTGTCCATAGTGTCGGCAGCCTACTGTTGTTGCTGCACAAAGTTGGATACCACTCCTCAACAGGTACTCCAGTTTAGAATTTTAATTTTGGCATCGAGATCTTTGTGTGATCCCCTTGGTAACTCATGATCATGCCTTTGGTGCTAAGCAGCTGACGTTGACAAAATATTCAAATCAGTAATTAAAGATAATATGTAACATTGGGATATTCGAATTTTAACAAGATAAGGAAAAACAGTCATTACAAAATAGAACAGAAAAGAAACAGACAAAACACAACGGGATCTCATATCATAACGGGAAAGAATACAGATGATCCGAAAGGACAAGCAGTTTTTACCTTCTTGCTTAACATCCGTCGCATCACAAACAGTCAATTCAGCGTGTAAAATTCGGTAAAAGAGAGGATAAATTAAAATCCTACAACAAACCCACATTTGTTCTCATCTGAGAGCCAGAAATCACATGGTCTTTACTAACGAATAATAGCTTTCAAATCATCATGACACGTTAATCAAACGAAAACTCAAAATTCTTGAATAAAGGTAATAACAAAAATACCAAACTTGGAGAATCAATCTCAAATGTCCATAAGACAAGACAAAACAAGGAAGACATACCAAAAAAATTGAAGATCGCAATGGCCGTGACTTGGTACAGGCATTTCAGAATAAATGGTGGGTTACACCAGGTTTGAAGGCGCGCCAAACCTCCCCCTTCCATTGAGATCTTTGGGTCTGGTAGTTACACAAAACACAACAAGTTTCTATAGACATATTAGGGATCTTTTGTGAAACAAATATCGAGATGCAACATTACATGTTTTAAGATGTTTCAGCAATATTAATTCAAGTTTTTAAAACATAATATCAAAACCTGTGTCTTGAATCATCAAAGATGTTATTTATGGAGTAATCCTTATTTTGAAAAAAAATCATTCATGCAAACGAGTCAATTCTTGCTATAGATTTATATAATTATTTTGTGGCATATATATTTTAGGGTTTTGATGTTATTGGTGAACAACAGTCACATATGGTCATGATGGCACCTCAAACTCAGATACCAGCTTTACAATTCCAAGGAGGAAACGTCCAGCCCTATGATATGATGACAGGAACATACGACCAACAACAACAACATCAACAAACTGCATCAGCGACACAAGACACATATGTGAACGACAGCGCACACGAGACAGAGTATGGAAGCCAAGAACAATTGATTCCCAGCGATACAAAGAACTCTAATACATGACTTTATGCCTATTCATTTAGTGTAAATGGACGAATCTCTATAAACCAGTGCATTTGGATATTAATTCTAAAACATGAACTGTAATAAATAATTATTTTTTTAAAACTCATTTGTAAAAATATTCAATGAAAGGTCAGATCTTTTGAATATTTGCATAGATTGATGTTATGGACTGCTGTGGCAAAATTCAAAATATTGTAGGATCTAGATATGGACACCTCTTATTACACTGATGAAATTTTAATTTGTAGAAAGCGAATTTTTTTCGCTACACAGGACATTGAATATGATATATGTTAAAAACGAAAGAATATGGAATATGTGCCAGAAAGACACGATCCACATATTGAAATGATTTTGATAAATGTGCGAAAGCAAAATTTCACTGCGTGTGAAGCGCTTTTCTGAATTAACCTTCATCAGACACGCTAGGAGTAAAAAAAACTTGGAAAACCGGTAGAATATTAGATTTGATAAAAAAAAACAGAAGCCAAAAATATTACAACAATGACCAAACAGATAAACGTATCAAATTTTAAAGAAACAGCCAAACGTTGTCAAATTTTGGAAATATGTAAACTGTGTCGTTCCAACACATATTACAGTACTCAAAAATATGTCCTTTATTGAATGTAAGTCAAAGTAATATAAGGTAGTTGGAGGGTAAAACAAAACTAAACTTTTTTCTGTCAGAAATGTAAAATATTGCAGAGAAAGATCGAATGCTGTCTAATAAATACCTCTTCTGTAAAGCTCTACAAAACAACGATCCTAGTAAAATTTACCAAATAACCAATTACAGTTGTTACTCTTTCATAAATAACTCTCCGTTTAATTTCAATGATTTTGTGTTAAAAGTGTTCAAGTTTATTTTAGAGTTATGGACTGATTATTTTGTCTATTTATTCATTTTCGCATTGCCCTTTAAGCTCTTGCTATTAACTTGTTATAGATTCCTCCGCTCACCTTTTCTTAACTAAATCTTATAAAATCAATACTTATATACTAATACATACAGATGAATTTCATGGAGAAACTATGTACGCCGTTTTGGTTTACATTTGACATAAATTAGTACAATAATATGATTGTAAATCTTAGGTATTGCTTTTATTTTTATTACTTAAGCTGGTTTACAACAAATGTATCAGTTCAAAAACATATTTTATATTATCTTTTGTTGACAAAAATGTCAACAATTTTAGTTTAAATCTAATGTATACAATGAATAAAAAAAACATTTCATTCAATAAGTTGGGATGCGTGTTCTTTGTGACAGTCATAGTTTACCTGTCTATTCCCCACTAACTCAATATTTGAAGTGATTCTAGTTAAGATCAGTTATTTTTTTTAAAGATTTATCAAAAATAGATTCTTTCAATTTTACTTAGTCTAGGAGGTATAAAAGCTGAAATTATTACGATGGATTGATCCTCTGCTATACTGATTTGAACATCATTTCAATATGCATGTATACTATTAATGTTACTAAAATTTTACAAACATATCACAAATTATGTTTAATTGATATAAGAACAAATCCACCTCATTTCCCATTACGGCACTACCAGATAACAGACTCCAATAAAATTGTAGGACAAACTTCTGTCTTTAACCGAATTTCAATGCACACTTTTCAAATATAGACGGGCCAATGCTTATACAACCCCATGACACAAATTATTACAGCCTTTGCAAAATGTTGTGTCTTATAGTTTCATGGGCTTTTCTATGAACGTGTAACTATTTTGTTTAAACTATAAGGTACTGGGTTTGTGTTGACGCGCTCGCTGAGTAACAAATTTATCTGTAGGAACAGATGTTTAAATATACACATGTAGCCGTGCTAGTACATGCTGACAATATCGACTGTGACAATTGTATAACTGGGGTTGTACATCGGCAGTGTGGAATGCAAAACAAGAAACAGAAAACAAAAAAGTCAATGAAGATACTATGGCATTATGAAATTGATATATGTGACGTTACGTAATGATTTTTAGTTCCGTTTGATACACTAAAGAAAAAAGCCTTTCCTGAAAAGTCCGTTTAATTGTTGGAAAAAAAAGAGTGTTTACAGAAAAAGAATAATACCGGACGAAGTCCGACAACGTGTAGAATATAGATGTCAGGTGACGAGTGTATTGATGTGGCAAACCGAAAGTAGCATTTTGTAAATCAATCCCAGAATCCCCCGAAGGCCAGCTTTAGCTGTGGTTTCGCATAAGAAACTTAATATAAATTATGTTTTGGCAATTTCAAATGTTTTTTTTTCAACTTTTTGTGCGAAATTGAAACTTTATTCGAAAATTTCGTCAGTGACCAACAAAAATCACCATAATAAGTGATTCCAAGATGGCGAGGTGTTTACATGACGACAGACTGAAACATGACGTCACCTATAAAAACATGGCACAATGTCAACTTAATCAATATGGGAATGCTTACAGACGAACAATTTTGCTACATGATCATAAATAAGCCTTGCACTGATTTAGCTAATCTAGCTCAGCCTATGACAAAACAAAATTTAAAAATGGAAATAAAGTGTCCTGCCTCACATGCTGAGATGTATCCTTGGAAGTTTTCAATCCTGCGGGATATCCTCAAACTTTCATGCTGTCATTTTCCGCCTGGTTTCTAAGTTGATCTCCTGATGTCAATACGGAAAATTAAATACCGAAAATCTTCAAAAACTGGCTGAATGAAAGTTGACATTATGCTTGTTGTATACGCAAGCGCAAAATTCTGTGACAGGGAAATGACGTCATGATGAAGTTAATTCGTCCCCGCTTAGTGTTGTCCACAAATATTTGTACGGTATTTGCTTAATTATGGATCCAAGGTGTTTTTTTTTAACAAGAATACAAATGCCATGCTTGTCCAGTATGATTAAAATCTTAGAATAAAATAAAAGAAGGGGCTTTTAATTATTGACACTATTAAAATTTTATTTTTATTATTTTTTTTTACTTCGTCCGATTTTAGGCTAAAGCCTTCGACATATTAGCCAAAAGCATACAATGTATAGAACACTAATAACACCAATCTTCGGACAGTCGCACTATGCATGGGCTCTACAGCTTGATAAAAAGGTGAGTAAGAAACAAAGGAGTACTAATGGGGTATTCAAGTAACGTTATACAATACACATAAAAAATAAGACGAATAAAATGGATAGCACAACATAAAAAGATAAAAACAGACAGAGGCAAACACAAAAAGCAACTAAACTGCAACCAGGAACGTGAACTCATTTCGAAACAAAATTTATCTCAGATGTTCCGGAAGGGTTAGCAGTTCCTGCTTGGTATAACCAATTCACGAAATTATCAATTTATTGTAGTTCAAAGTCGGTAAAGAAAGACGATACACATACTCTATGACAAACCAACATCTGTAATTACATGAAAATAGAAATAATAGAATCTCCGTTTTGTCTATAAGTAAACAAACCACTACATGTATTTGAAACAAGAGTTTCTAGATGCAACATGTAGTTTATATTGGTGCATTTGTACTATGAACTCAAAAGGGTTTCAGATGCAGTTACATTAAGATAAATGCATCACTTTCATTCAGTTGACCTTTGACTTGTTAGTTCTAAATACTGTTGAATGTTTATGATTGAAATATTTAACAAATGAAACTTGGTCAATATTATAAAACGCCCGTTCTACGCTAAGAGGGACACGAAAAATTGAAAAATACTAAAAAATGAATTTATTCTTTTGTATTTTTTGGTTGCGTCTTTCGATTGAAAATCATTTGAGGAAATAATATATAAAAAATTAGCAACACCACTTTATCCGGATAAAAGATATCAAAAAAACAATATTGCATGCATTTTGCAATGAAATCTTGACTTTGACGTTATTCAAAGTTATGACGCTCGGAAGATGGCGTTACGTAAAACACACCCGATTTCCCCGATTTTGACACATATTTTGTCCATAATTTCTGTGATATTGCACATAGCATCAAAATTAAAACTGGATTCTTAGAAGGAACCACGGCGTAATCATATTATAGAAATTTTGAATATTTTCATTAACTGCAAAGTAAAGATGATGGCGTTACGTAAAACACACCCTTAAAAAATCGGGGATGTTTTTTTCTTATTAAGACCGAGTGTAAGACAATTAAAATTATTTAAAGCCTCAAACAGTTTTTATTTACTTTTAATGTTGTCATAAGATTTATAAACCATGCTCTTTTATCACTTCTGTCAAGGCGTTATTTCATTATGATCAGTTATATAGAACATCATATAACTTCTTCGATTCTACCATGTCTTTATATATGCGATTCCTACCAAAGGAACAATTTGTCAAAAATGATGAAAATTTCTACATTTGACCTCTTCTATATCAGGAATAACCTAAGCAAATCCAACTTGTGATAAGTTAATGCATTTTTATACAAATGGGCGATTTCAATCACTTACAGCCGATGGGAAAACGATATTTTGCATATTTTTCAGAAATAAACGTTAAAAATTTAGAAAACATGTACGCTAAAATACTTTTTTGTGTCACAAATATTTTCATAATTTACTCCTTTACAATTCCTAGCTTTAAACGTGTATCCCCTGTGTCCGGATTTTTCACAGGAACATTTTAACTTTGTAAAACGGCGAAATCTGTGTTTGGACGTCGTAAGGAAGAACGGACGAAAAGATCATATTTGTATCACGTTTGGTTTCTGATTTCTGTTTCCCATTTCTGTTTCTCCTTTCTATGCTTCTCGTTTTTCCATTTTAAACCTTTTAAACAGGAATAAGAAAACCAATTGTTTCATTGCTAACATGCATCAGTATTAATTACATGAATTGTGCTACTTTTTGAATGCTTACATGTATCATATTTCATTAAAACTGTTAACAACTCGCACTTACGGAAACATATAATGGAATGCAAACGTTTGTTTAGTAATACATATTTTGACGAAGTGAATTTTACTTGAATTGAGATATGGTTGGTGACACAAAATCTCTTGTTTTCACAGTGAATAGACTTGATTAAAACTTAAGGTTCATGGTTACACTTCGAATAAAATGGTAGATATTTGACCTATTTTTCTAGTCTATGTACGACTAAAACGACACATAGAAACAGAAAATAAAGTGTAGCAGCGCCTAGATATAAAAATCGCCGATCATTTTCCTCTCCAGTTTACAAGATTACTTTTGTTGTTTTCTCTATTCATTTTCTTTCCGTTCAAATTGTCCCATAAGTAAAGCATGAATTACCCCTAAGTAACCTTCCATAAAACCGATTGTGAGTAGATTTAATAACACCAATAATGAAATCACCTCGCACGTGGAGGCGTAATGACAGGGCATTGTTGATATTTGGCTATATTTGGGTGAACTGAAAAACGCAAGGAAAATACCCCGGCAAAACGGATCAAGTGTACACGTGCAAAATACTAAAAGTTTATGCAAAAAAAATTAACTAGACGCTACTACGCCTTATTAAGCAATTGAATGTGTAGTTTAGGCTCCACATAGACCGTAAAATATCGGTTATTTTTTCCGAAGTGTAAAGATGAACCTTAATACCACCTATTATTTACCCTGTTACAGTCAGTCGTTACAATAAACACCATATTAGAATGATATTGAAAATTTGAATTGCATGACGGTCAGATGCCTTAGATAAACCTAACCCATGTAAAATTGTGTAGTTTATTGATTTTAGAGTAAAGTGATTTGTTGTTTGGACAGGTATTCTTATTCTAGGTGAAGGTAAATATTTTTTTCAAAATCTAAACACAAATTGTTAAAAAACAGAAAAAACAACATTATATTAAAAACCTTCACTTGTATATTAATGCACAGTAACATGCATACAAATGCAGAATAACATAAGACGACCAAACAAATGTTTTAAACCATATATAACTCTGATGTGGTAAATATACTTTGATTCGAACATTGGTGTTTTGAAGGTTGACCATGCAAGCTTACGTTACAACACCCGCTATTCCACAACAGCCGTCTAATATTCAGCAGCAACAACAATCTTATACAGTCCCAAATAACGACCGTGTTTTCCCTGTAAGAAGTTTGAAAATATTTGGCAGTGTACAGATCGTGCTTGGAATTATAGTTGGGTTGCTATGCACCATTGGAATTATTCTGGATGCAAGTTATAAAGAAAGAGACCAGTGCTCATACTTCAGCTACTACAGTCACTCATACGAATACTACTATTGCCCTAGTTCATACAAAGACGTCTTACTTGGTTTTGATATCACATGCCTAATTTGTTCTGGATGGGTAAATTGTTATATTTATCATCTTGTAGGGGTAAAATTACTTTCCCCACCAATTGATTTTGAGTTTTATATTTTAAATTGGATATTTAAAGGTGATTTGCGCTTCCATATTTTTGGAATGCTTATATATTGTACTGATTATAAATAACTTAACTCTTGTCCTATAGAAATACTTCAAAAATATGCTTGATAAATCCAAAATTAGCATCTCAAATTACATTTTGTATCCTTTTTTAACATGAAGATAAACTTTTCATCGCAAACTGTTATAGCATGCAAATTTATTACAATGTAGATATATAAAAGACTTCCTGAATTTAAGGCAAGGTTATCTTTTTCAGTTTATTCTAACCGGATGTTTACCGTTGTGTATGTCACAGAATAGGCAATCCAGTTGGCGATGTTTGGTAAGTTAACAAAAAATACACGTATTTCATAACGTTGCAGTCCGTTTTCCACCGTTAAAAAATTATCTGCCCTATTTTTTCACTCTCCTGTAAAAAGGTTAAAAATAGTACCTTGAAAATACATGACGCTAAGGTCAGATGCACTCTTATACAATATGCGATTAAAAATCAGGTGTTGGATTAAGCGACTTGTAATTTAAAAGGTAAGGCCTAGACTTATTTCTGCCTCTATGAATACAATCTAAATCACCATACCTAATGATAGAGATTCATTATTTGAACACAAACACGTCGTTAGGGCCAAGCGGAACTGATACTCTGTTTTCGTTAAAAAATTCCTGTGTATTTATTTCCATGGGTGCCACCTACACATTCGGTTTAGTAATTGCGAATACAAAAAGACATCGAATCAGCTAACTGGAAAAATTCTATGTACACGGGCAAAAAAGTGTAACACTTTTAAATAGCCCGTAGTCAAGTAATTTCAGGGGAATTAATGTTATATTTAACCAAGTACAAGTGGTGCGTTTGATAGGTTTTTATAGAGATGTAACATTGCGCAAGAGAAATAACAGCTATATAATTTACATAATTTTGAAATGCAGACTTACTACCTCCATCTAAATTAATCTAATTCATGTATCGTTTATCTTTTAATTTTAACATTTGGATAGGAAAACTATTGTTGCAGAGGCAGATCCTGAATTGATTCACAGCAGGGGCGTGGGGGGAGTGGTTAACCGCTTATAGTCTACTTACGACAAGTGAAGGGTTAAGGGTCAATATTTTGCAGGAAAACTTGCACGAAAGTAACAAAATTATTGAATGGAAAGGGGATTCAAAACCCCGATAATCCCCCTCTGGATCCGACATTGCCATGATAAAATATGTTGATCTGATTAAAATTTGTGCGACCGTTTTCCTTGAAATTATGAAGATGTTGAGGCTAATACGAACTTGAAAAGGAAACTTGTTAATTGCATGTTAGCTTTGAAATGACTTTGTAAAGGGGGGGGGGGCGTGGAATATACAAAAGCCGTCAAACTTGTACAGTTTCTATACATTAAAACGAATTTATTTATTTCTATACATAAAAATACATATTGAAACAAAGAACAAAACCTATAGTTATTTGAATCCAACTTTATTTTCATTTATATTTTATATAAACAGTTCAAGCGATACACATTGTTTTTGTTTTCTTAACGGGTACTTATCATTCAATTTGTTTATCAATTTTATATAAAACCGGTTCTCTATTAATTTGGATAAAGCGATCAAAGATCAACAAAACACAAGATTGTCTGTGTATTTTGATTTGTATTTAAGTAGGTCAAATCCTGTGACTCAAAATAAATTAAATATCCTTTTGATTCTTTTTATAAAAATATGTTTTAATATTTTTTAATTTTCATACAATCTTTATAAAGTTAACGAAAAATATTTTTGTGAATATATAGCATTTTTCTTTTGTTACTTTCATTTATATTTTATATAAACAGTTCAAGCGATACACATTGTTTTTGTTTTCTTAACGGGTACTTATCATTCAATTTGTTTATCAATTTTATATAAAACCGGTTCTCTATTAATTTGGATAAAGCGATCAAAGATCAACAAAACACAAGATTGTCTGTGTATTTTGATTTGTATTTAAGTAGGTCAAATCCTGTGACTCAAAATAAATTAAATATCCTTTTGATTCTTTTTATAAAAATATGTTTTAATATTTTTTAATTTTCATACAATCTTTATAAAGTTAACGAAAAATATTTTTGTGAATATATAGCATTTTTCTTTTGTTACTTTATCGCAATGTCAAGGACGGGTGTGTTCGTTGGGTAAATAGTTATAACACAGGCACTAAAAAAGGACCAACTTTAGAATTACGTATCTCTTTAAATGATTGAGGTGCCACCTTGACTGTAGCATCAATTTATAGGAAAATATTTACTGTGTAATTGGAATTTTTTGTAGATTTTTTCTGTTACGGGCAAAAAAGTGTAACAGTAAATAACAACACCCCCCATTTGAAACAAAAGTTAAAATATTTGTAAACGTAAACCATTTTCGGTCGTAGTATTTCGTATGTAAGTCAAGAAATAAATGTTTAATCTGTATTCAAGATCAATTTTGTCCAAAAGTGTCGTTTGATAACTTTTAAAAGGTCTTGACAACAGCATAAACAACCCAATAGCACCTTTCTACCTCGTTTGATAGAAGAGTTAAATTCTTTTGTTCTCTTTTCGGTGGAAATCGGACTGGTTGATTATATTCAATTGAAACGTCAACACGTGTTAGTAAATTTATTGTATTTTGACCTCAAAATTTAAATTATTTGTCTCCTTTAAAATCGCATTTTGCATAATTTCTGCCTTACCAAAAGTAAATATAATCAAACCATTCTCAAGCACAAGTTCACCAGGTTTGTTTTTTTTGACTTATTAGTTTATTCCTCAGAAATATTAATTTTTAGATTTCGAATCACTGTTAAAATCAACAGCATGTCATACTTTGTGCTGCTTTTTTTTCGACATGTTAGCTTTTGTCATCAGCTAGTATCGAGCCGAATTTTTCCTTTTTTTTTGTTTTATACTTTATAGCCAATCTTGATCATATTATTATTAAGGTCAATTAATTTTTTTTAAAATTGAATGTGCACAAACTTTTCAGATATATTATGTTCTAAAGATCTTATTGCCCGTTTCATGCAAATTTTAATGTTCTAATGACTTATTCCGCAGCTCATTGTCTTCTATTCTTAACATTTCCTTCCATAAAAACAAAAATGCAATAAATCAAATCAAATAAAAACGGGAAATTCGACATAATGAAAAAGGGATGGAAGAAGCAAAGAGGCACAATTGGGCCATTCATGTGTCAAAAGTCCGAAAGGGCAACGAGGAAACCGGTAAACACGAACAAAAAACAGCACGAAGAAACACAAAACACAAAATCAACCGAACGGAAATCAACAACACGAACTCAAGTCGTAACAAGAGTGCACACGTGTGCTCCGGAAGAGTAAGCGGTTCCTGCCTGCTATAGCACACCCGTCGAGCTGCTAATTTCGAATTCAGTGTGTCAAATCCGGAAAAAGAAGACAACAACAATTTCTACGACAAACCAACATCTGCAGTCATTTGAGAGATAAAAATACCATATTAGTCTACGAGTGCACGGTGTACAGTAAAATTTCTTGAGTGATGACAGCAACCGTGGAGCAACATAACCCTGTGTCAGAAATTTCTGTGCAAAACGTATCGCTCTGCCAAAGAAAGCGATGTAATTCCCACAAGGTCTGGAGTAACAAATCAACTGTGATACGAAGACTCCATAAGCAGTAGCGGACGGAATGTTGCTACACAAAAAGGGAAAGTTGACGATTGGAAAGTTGAAGTCGTCACGTTTGTCATAGAGCTTTGTTGAAAATATTTCTTGGCAGTCAATTTCGAGATGTAGATCTAAAAATGAAGCAGACTTCTTAAAATCCTTGGATATTTTGTATATATCATAGCTTTCTTGTTACATGTGTATTCTCATAAAACGATTAATCTCTCACATATGATTGTAAATATTTTCAGAAAATATCATTTATGGTTTGCAGCATCATTGGAGCAGCAGTTTTTGTTCCGACGGTTTTTAGTTTAGGCGTTGCAGGATCCTTCTGGGTAAACAAGTTTTGAAATATTAAAAGAAAAAGACTTTTTAGCTCACCTGGTCAAAGGCCATGTGAGCTTATGCCATCACTTGGCGTCCGTCGTCGTCGTCGTCTGTAAACAATTTTTCAAACGTTAACTTGTCCGACACCATAAATCCAATTGCAACAAAACTTGGTACAATTGTTAAGTGGCATAATGTGTACAAAACTATCGTTCGGAATTTTGATTCGCAAAAAAACATGGCCGCCATGGCTATAAATAGAACATAAGGGTCAAATTACAGTTTTTTTTGCAAATAAATCAAACACAGTAACAGATATCAAAATTCTGGCTGGGTAAAAGTGATCAGCACCTCAAGATCTACCTGCCCAGATATTTTCAAAAAGATCCAACAACCGATATAGGAGTTATTGCCCTTTTTCTGGATTTTTGAAAATTTGGCACTTATTTAGCCCTATATCTCCAAACTATTCAAGATATTCCAAAAATTCAAATTGCATATGATTAAGCACATTAAGATCTACGTTTCATGTAATTAGGTCAAAGCTGTAGAACCATTTCTTTTACAGGTATTTTGTATTTTTAGGAATACAAATGACAACAAAGTTCCAGACAATAAATTTTGCTACGCCTGACGCGCGTTTAGTCTATTCAAGACTCATCAGAGGCGCTCTACCAAAAATATTGAAAATGCCAAACACTATGTGATTATGAAGAGCATCGAACAGTATAAACAAAAATCCCAAACTGGGGAACCAAATTTGCTATACAACAACTTTGCCAAGTTAAGTTGAAGTTGGATGTATGGTGTCAGACAAGTTAATCTGTGAAATTCAGGGGAAAAGTACTGAAAAATGGTAAATTTTGACGCTTTAAGGGCCATAACTAGACATAGGTTGATCATCTGAGTATTAATATGCTACAATTCCATCGTTCGGATTTTTGATTCACCAAAAAATATGGCCGCCATGGCTAAAAATAGAATATAGGGGTAAATTGCAGTTTTTTGCTAATTACTCAAAAATAGTTACAGATATCAAAATTCTGATAGCACACAAAAGTGATCAGCATCTCAAGATCTACCTGCTCCGAAATTTTCAAGAAGATCCAACTACTTCCCCTTTTTCTGATTTTTTTCAAAAAATTCACTAAATTATATTATCTTGAAAACTATACAAGTTGCATATTATTAAGCACATCAAGATCTTAACAACTGCATCTTAACATGGCACACTTGTTTAATAGCTTATATGCTACAACTCTATCGTTCAGATTTTTTAATCGTAAAAAAACATGGCCGCCATGGCTACAAATAGAACATAGGGGTGAATTGCATTTTTTGGCTAATAACTCAAAAATGGTTTGTGCAAGAATCAAAAGTGATCAGCATATTAAGATCTACCTGTCCTGAAATTTGGGAAAAAGGTCTGACTGCTGATGTGGGAGTTATTGTTCTTTTTCCTAATTTTTGCCAAATTTGCACTTATTAAGCCCAATATCTTGAAAACTAACCATGTTATTTTAGAAATTTAAATTGCATATGGTTAAGCACAATAATATCTACAAATATATGTATCTGTGTAGTTCAGGTGAGCGATTCAGGCTCTTGGGAGCCTCTTGTTATATTATCATGACATATATGATGTGATTCACCTTAACCACAACTGATTTCTACAGACGTCAACACTATATTGCTATAATTCTCTGCATAGGAAGAAATAAAGGCAGAAAGTTTAACTCTGCATTTGAATCTGTACAAAGGATGGGTTGCGATTGTTATTTCCTTTACGGTACCTGTTGTTTCGTTTTTTATTTGTATCATTGGTAAGAACCATTACATGTATGCATTACACTAAAAATATATCCTTTGGCAATTTTTTCCCGAAAATAAATGCTCTATTTCCTTGATCTTTTGTCGTACAAACAAACATTCTATAAATGTCCTTCAAAACCTGTGAAAAATTAGCCCTCACAAAATCCCGAAATCATATGCTATAAACCGTCGTTTCTTTATATCCTGGCTTATCATAAAAATATTGTTGACTAGATCTTGGTAAACCATTGTTTCCTTTTTCACCGTATTTCGTATTCAGTTTAAGAAAAAAAATTAAATCGTAATATTCGGATATTTTTATACGGTGTATTATCCTAGCAAAAAACTACATGTGCATTTCCTTTAAAATATTTCAAAAGAAAAAAGATACTAAACGATCACATATAATACAGATGTCGGAAACTTACAATTAACTATGGAGTCCCTATAGGTTCTAGTGATGCATGTTTTATGATCTTTTGTTTGATTACTTTTTAATTTTGATATTTTTTTTTATTTTTTACATACATGTTCACTAAATATGAACAGAAAATAAAAATATGAACAGAAAATAAAACACTATTGAAAAGTAAAATAAATCGATCTTTGAGTGCAAGTCTTGAAAATCGATTTAAAAAATATATATATAGCAATGAATAACAATTACATGTTTGTTGATTTTGTTTAGACACTAGAAAACAACAATGATTTTCTATGAAAATAGCTCAACGAACACGATACACGGAGGGGTACACGGTGCAAGTATCGGTACACGGTACACGGATCGGTACACGGTACACGGAGCGGTACACGGTACACGGAAGGCACACGGTACACGGAGCAAAATGATCGGTACACGGTACACGGTACACGGAGCGAAATGATCGGTACACGGTACACGGTACACGGTACACGCTAAAAAGGGAACGTTGAATGATTCAGGGAGTGTAAGACCCCTTTTCAGCCCAACATAAAGTCAAAAATAAAATTCGATAAATTGTACCACAAACTGTCTTGTATGAAAGATAGATGTTATTTTGGTTGAAAATAATCGTTTGTAGTATAAAAGCTCATTTTATTGTTAAGGAAATATTATCTTTCCGGAAGTATAGGCCTGCACGCAGAACCAGCTCTATATTTTGTTAAAAAGTTAAACACATTTTGGTGAAAATTTTAAGCTGGTTTCGCGTGCAAGACATACTGGAAAATTAAAAAAATTATATTTTTAACCTTGTTGTCAGTAGTTTCAAAATATTGAAAATATCTCGGTTTTCTTCGTTTTCTTAAGATTAGTCATTTTTTAATTCACATTTGTCGTTCAAAGTTCAAAGTAATGTATATATGTCAGAAACTTTCAATAGAATTGGCAAAACAATTAATGTCTTCAAGTATATTAGCACAAACGTTGAATGCATTGAAGGTCTACCGTGAAATATTCTTTACATCAAGATGAAATTTTCATTCAAAATGGGTTATTTTGAACACGATTTTCCAACTTGTGTGTATAGAAAAGTATCAAAGAGTATTCTTTATAACAGTACAACCATTTGGTTACAAAATTAGGTATAAAGGAACAGGTTTTGAAATACTTTTTTTTTCGCCTCTAGTTTGGCCAAACTAGGGCCTTATCGCAACCCATCCTTTCAGAAAAAAACAAACCCTTTTCCCAATAATTGTACGACTGTTCTCATCTCTTGTATTTTACATTATTCTTATGGATTAGGTTGCTTAAAAGTTGTTTTTACGATTGGATGATCCAAGTTTTAAGGAGTGGGAGAGTAACCAATGCAATCGGTTTATAAACTGTCTTTCAACTGATGTTTTAATATTGAAAGATTGAAGCACGATACAAATATATGACATTTTCCAGTTAGATAGATTGAGCACGAAGTTTTGCTATTAAACCTACAAATATGTCGTTAATGTCATACTCTTAACATTTTTTGAAAAAAAAACAAATAAGAACAAAATAATAGCTTAAAAGACCCTTAGCAAATGATATGCTTGCCAATAGCTTAAGTATCTCGTATTAAAAAGAGTTCTTTGTGTATAAATAGACGATAAAGAAATGTGAATAAGTGTACGACACACAACCAATATTAAAGAAACGGCAATTTAAAATATCACTATGGAATATATATTTGGAATATTAATGTCTTTCTAAATTCTGAAATATAATCATTTTTCCAACGAACAAGACACCGGATAATCATATTTAATACAGTTGTAAAGCATGGTTAGTTTACCTAGGCTTTATATGAGCTGGTTGACAAATGGTTTCATTAAAACCTTTATGTTGTAGAGGGCGGCTTTTGATAACAAAACTGTAGCATTGTCTGCCCTAATCGCTGTACTGTCATTTGTTGAGTTGGTGGTGGCAATAGTGGCTTCTTCTTACTGTTGCTGTTGCACAAAATGGGATTCAACTCCACAGCAGGTTAAATATAATAGAAAATACTTAAATTAATATACCTAAAATTTAAAATATGCTGATAATAGTAGATGAACCATTGGTGGCAAAGCTTCTGCCCATTTTTGTTTTACCTTTAAATAACATTTGCCCCAGAAATTATTTGTGCGTCTAGTTTTTGTCTAAAATTTCCATTGTTAATTATAACATGTCATGTACAGTTAAATGATTTTAAAACACTTTGAATTCAAGTCGGCAAAATTCAATTACAAGTGATACGATGATTATTAACTGCCTTGAACTTTTGGGTTAAATCTTGGGTTAAAAATCTTAAACTTTTTTATAAACCATTAAAATAACATTGAAAAACATTCTTGCATTTGTCTTTAGAATGCGAAAGAAGACTTTTTAGCTTACATTAATATTGTTTTTTTTAGAGTTTTATGATAATTGGTGGCCCACAACCACATGTTATAATGATGCCACCACAAACCCAAATACAGGGTGGTCAATTCCAAGGAGCAAACATGCAGCCCTACATCATGACGACAGGGACATACAATCAGCCCCAACAGCAATATAATATGGTACCTTCTGCAACACAAAACACAAATGTGACCGGAATTCCACAAGCGTCTGCAGGTCAGGAACATCTTCCCCCGCCTTACAAGGAATGACTTTTGAAATAAGTGATTGCCTGGTATATTATAATGCTACTCTCTATAATGCTACTATGTTTGTAGCATTATATTATCCATATTACGGTGAAAAAGAAATCGTTTATATTTGAAACAGACTCAGTCAAACAACAAAAGCAAAACGCGCTAAATTGAATCTCAGAAGTTTTTTACTCTCAGTTTAAAGGCATATTGTCTACGAAAAATTATTTTTTTGTTAAACCAAAAAATTGTCGTCAGACTATTCGAATTGTTTATATAGAAAGATACAAACGTTCAAAATACCACTAGGGTACCTTATAACTTCAAAAAATTGAAAAATATATAATATTTGTAAAGCTTTACAAAAATTCATATTCATGAGATGTAGATGAGCTGTAAGCATGCGCACTATACTTTCTTTGATTGAAAACTTCTTTAGTTCTTGCACGTGGTGCATAATCTGTTTCTCGAAGCTTTAGCTCAGAAGAAAATTAAAACGGCAACCGAATATAAGAGCTACTTAATGAAGTGAAACTGACAATTATTGCCTGTATTAAGTTTTGAATGTGATTTTAAAAGGTAAACACGAAAAATATTGGAATTTTTTCAACATATCAATGTATACGGGGACAAACCCCGGGATACTGATTAGTGTCCACATCAAAACTACTCAGTCTTAATCTGCGTCAATGTGACATAATGCAGGTAAACAAAATAGCAATCAATGTTGTCGAGCTATTTTGATCAAATTAAACTACTTTTGAGGCAAAATTTGTGGCAAATTTGTTTTTCAATATTCATTTTATTGCATTTCGGTCTTATTGACACCAACAAATTTGGGGGTAAAAAAAATGAGTTTGCCGTAGACAATTTGCCTTTAAATATGATGACCTATATGTATGATTGGTTATTTCAAAAATCTGTTTTTATATTAAATTTAAGTGTTTAATGAATATAATGTATTGTTTTAAGTTAATTCTTCATAAAAGTGTATTGTCATGGAACATTCTTAAATAGTCGACTGTCTAGGGTTACATAGGTCTTAACGGCTCAAAAACTCTCCGAAATCTCAATCAATCTAAATAATATTTACATTTTTGTTTAGTTATATACCAAGTGTGTTTTTGTTAATTGTTTTATATTATGTAATTTCTGTTAATTGTTTTATATCATGTAAGTTCTGTTACTTGTTTTACATCATATAATTTTTGTTAATTGTTTTATATTATGTAATTCATTTATTTATCATTTTGTCAGTTTGGTATTTTTTGTTTTACTGTTCTATGCTCTTCATAATCATAAAATGTTTGGTATTTTCAATATTTTTGGTAGAGAGCCTCTGATGAGTCTTGAATAGACGAAACGCGCGTCAGGCGTAGCAAAATTTATTGTCTTGAACTTTGTTGTCATTTGTATTACGTACTTTTAGGCAAGATTAAAGCAGTAAAAATAATAGACCCTTGAACAACCCAGAGTATATAATGGTGCTATAAATTATCATTAGGCCTAAATATTTACCATAAACAAATACCGAGAATGGAAGAAATTGAATAATAAAAGTGAATATATCTGCGTTTTCTTTAATTTAAACATGGGCCAGAGAATTATATCGGAAAAAAATGTTGACAAGTCACATCCTTCGGGAACAACTTCATGTCTACATATAAATAACTAAAGGAGAATAAAGAATCCTAAACTATGGTAACGAAATGCCTCGTTAAAAAACGAAATCGAAAAATTGACTCATTCTTATACGACATCTATGATATCGACCTTTGCAGCACAAGGACTTAATATATATATATATATATATTTCTTTGATTAAACTTAATTACTTAAAGCTTTCACAATTTTGATTTTATATTTAAGTCTCCAAAGTGAAGAATATTTGTGTTGCATTTCTTATTCTTCTTCTTCTTTTTTGCACGCCACGTTTGTACGGGGCAAGTTGCACAATCATAGTTCACTATGTGTTGTTGCTTCTAACTATCTTTCAAGTGAATGGGGCCAAAGTGTAAGTAAGATGAAAGCCCAAGAAACTAAGGTCATAGAAACCTAAGATTTAGACGAATATTATTATGGGTAATTGGGGAGGCAAGATTCGTGTCAAAGTTGCAATTTGAAGCAAAGATGGATGAGATAGAAGGGAACAGCCGGGTAAATACTTACAAAAATGAAAGAAAATCGTTACAACTACTATTAACTGAGAGAATAACCAGAAGATTGTTTAGACTGAGCAGGAGATATCCCCTTGAAACGAATGGTTATATATATGTACAGTGTGCAAAAGTATTGTTCCATAGTTTTAAACATGCACTGCATAGTAGATAGCTCTGACATATATTATTTTGATACTGTCCACTTTTATTAGGAACATTATACATTTTGTGGGATTTTATGTCCTCGTTATAAGGTATAGTTACTTTGAATCCTTAAGGTTGTAGTTATTGTTATACATGTTAGATACTTGGCATAGTCACGTGAGTAACATAACGAAGTATGATCTTGTTGACTATTTTGTTGTAATTTGTATTGTTAACGTAATTATGCAAATATTCAAGACTCGTTTGTATTTGATAAGAAAATAAAAAAAAATTTGTCAATGTATCATGCCATTGCTCCTCGTCTAAAATAGGACCTGTATATATCATAGAAGTGATGCTACTTGGAAAACTATTCCCACCTGGATTTTTATCAAGACTGATTAAAATATTTAATAATAAACAATACAAAACCGCCCCCTCAGAAAAAAACATGAAACCATTAAAGGATAACATTATATTATTTTCAGAAAATATTGCTAAAACATTTGTGAACAACAGTTCAATGTTGTTTGACAAAAATATTTATAAAAGGTTTAAAAAAATATTATGTAACAACATTATTAAAACGTTTGGCGACTAAACGTTTATTTGTCGTATGCACTTTTTTAAAGTTTTCATATCATGTTTCAAAAAGGTTTTAATAGTATCTTAAAAACGTATATGTACTGCTTGAGTTAACTATGTACACTTGAAACATATGGCACCTGCATCATAAAAAAAGTTATCGAAATAAAAAAAAATAGATAAATGAAAACTTAAATGCTGGCGTCACACTATCCTGATTTTGTCCCCGATGGATACACGATTATGGATATTTTCTAAAACGGGGGTGATCGTATCCAAATCGCGCTATTCGTGTTGCCATCTTTTACCATCGTAGCACCATCGGCGGAAATATTCCAAGTTCGGCAACAACTTCGTGATGCCTTCCTAATTTTTTAACATGTTTAAAAACTGCCGAAGGTTCGTGCGAAGGCCAATCTTCGTGTTGTATGCGTAATTCCATCTTTTGCATCGTATTGCCTTCGTAATTGCATCTTATCATTTCGTGTTGCGTTCTTATTGTCGTCGGTTACATTTATCTTACGATGGCGACACGAATGAAACGAGAAGTTCTCCGATGGCCCCCGATTGGAACACGACGTCGTAAGGGCCTAGCTTTATATTCGTATAGCCGTCGTAATTAGAGTAATGGCATAGGGTAATGGCATGGCGATGGAAACACGGCACTTTTAAGAAGCAAGATAATGTCTAAATACAAAATTTTCCATCCGTATGCATTTTATCGTATGGTTCATTTTCTTTTAAGTTTTACTTTATTAGCTCACCTGGCCAAAGGCCAGGTGAGCTATTGCCATCACTTGGCGTCCGTCGTCGTCGTCCGTCGTCGTCGTCGTCGTCGTCGTCGTTAACTTTTCTTCAAACTTCTTCTTCTCTGAAACGGCTGCACAGATTCAAACCAAATTTGGTCTGGTGGTACTTTAGGGTATCCCCCACAGAACTGATGTGGGGATTTTTGATTCGTCGAAAAACATGGCCGCCGTTGCTAAAAATAGACCAGGGGGGTCAGACTACTGTTTTTTGCTTGTAAATCAAAAAGTATAAGAGATAGATGAAATCTGATGCCACGCTACTGCTTCAGTATCAAAAGCTCTAGAAAAGTCTCTATTGAGTCGAAGTTGTCAGATGACCCCTTATGGGAGTTACGGCCCCTTAAAGGTGAAAAATAGCATTTTTTCATGTTTTTGGCCTGTGGAATGAAAACTATTGCAGATAGAGAGAAGCTGTTGCTTGCTTAAATGTTCAGCTCATTTAGCTTTACAAAAGTCTCCATAGGGTCGAAGTTGTCAGATGACCCCTTATAGGGGTTACAGCCCCTTAAAGGCAAAAAATAGTGTTTTTGGCCTATAGAATGAAAACTATTGCTGATAGAGAAAAGCTGTTGCTTGCTTAAATGTTCAGCTCGTTTAGCTCCACACAAGCCTCCATAGGGTTAAAGTTGTCAGATGACCCCTTATAGGGGTTATGGCCCCTTAAAGGCAAAAAATAGAGTTTTTGGCCTATAGAATGAAAACTATTGCAGATAGAGAAAAGCTGTTGCATGCTTATATGTTCAACTCATTTAGCTCTACACAAGTCTCCATATGGTCGATGTTGTCAGATGACCCCCTATAGGGGTTACAGCCCCTTAAAGGCAAAAAATAGTGTTTTTGGCCTATGGAATGAAAACTATTGCAGATAGAGAAAAGTTGTTGCTTGCTTAAATGTTCAGCTCATTTAGCTCTACAAAAGTTTCCATAGGGTCAAAGTTGGCAGACGACCCCTTTTAGTGGTTACGGCCCCTTAAAGGCAAAAAATAGTGTTTTTGGCCTAAAGAACCCTTTAAGGGGTTTTGGCCCTTTAAAGGTGAAAAATAGTGTTTTTTGCTTTGGAATGAAAACTATTGCAGATAGAGAAAAGCTTTTTATTGCCATTTGGTTACAAAATTAGGTATAAAGGAACAGGTTTTGAAATACTTTTTTTTCGCCTCTAGTTTGGCCAAACTAGGGCCTTATCGCAACCCATCCTTTCAGAAAAAAACAAACCCTTTTCCCAATAATTGTACGACTGTTCTCATCTCTTGTATTTTACATTATTCTTATGGATTAGGTTGCTTAAAAGTTGTTTTTACGATTGGATGATCCAAGTTTTAAGGAGTGGGAGAGTAACCAATGCAATCGGTTTATATACTGTCTTTCAACTGATGTTTTAATATTGAAAGATTGAAGCACGATACAAATATATGACATTTTCCAGTTAGATAGATTGAGCACGAAGTTTTGCTATTAAACCTACAAATATGTCGTTAATGTCATACTCTTAACATTTTTTGAAAAAAAACAAATAAGAACAAAATAATAGCTTAAAAGACCCTTAGCAAATGATATGCTTGCCAATAGCTTAAGTATCTCGTATTAAAAAGAGTTCTTTGTGTATAAATAGACGATAAAGAAATGTGAATAAGTGTACGACACACAACCAATATTAAAGAAACGGCAATTTAAAATATCACTATGGAATATATATTTGGAATATTAATGTCTTCCTAAATTCTGAAATATAATCATTTTTCCAACGAACAAGACACCGGATAATCATATTTAATACAGTTGTAAAGCATGGTTAGTTTACCTAGGCTTTATATGAGCTGGTTGACAAATGGTTTCATTAAAACCTTTATGTTGTAGAGGGCGGCTTTTGATAACAAAACTGTAGCATTGTCTGCCCTAATCGCTGTACTGTCATTTGTTGAGTTGGTGGTGGCAATAGTGGCTTCTTCTTACTGTTGCTGTTGCACAAAATGGGATTCAACTCCACAGCAGGTTAAATATAATAGAAAATACTTAAATTAATATACCTAAAATTTAAAATATGCTGATAATAGTAGATGAACCATTGGTGGCAAAGCTTCTGCCCATTTTTGTTTTACCTTTAAATAACATTTGCCCCAGAAATTATTTGTGCGTCTAGTTTTTGTCTAAAATTTCCATTGTTAATTATAACATGTCATGTACAGTTAAATGATTTTAAAACACTTTGAATTCAAGTCGGCAAAATTCAATTACAAGTGATACGATGATTATTAACTGCCTTGAACTTTTGGGTTAAATCTTGGGTTAAAAATCTTAAACTTTTTTATAAACCATTAAAATAACATTGAAAAACATTCTTGCATTTGTCTTTAGAATGCGAAAGAAGACTTTTTAGCTTACATTAATATTGTTTTTTTTTAGAGTTTTATGATAATTGGTGGCCCACAACCACATGTTATAATGATGCCACCACAAACCCAAATACAGGGTGGTCAATTCCAAGGAGCAAACATGCAGCCCTACATCATGACGACAGGGACATACAATCAGCCCCAACAGCAATATAATATGGTACCTTCTGCAACACAAAACACAAATGTGACCGGAATTCCACAAGCGTCTGCAGGTCAGGAACATCTTCCCCCGCCTTACAAGGAATGACTTTTGAAATAAGTGATTGCCTGGTATATTATAATGCTACTCTCTATAATGCTACTATGTTTGTAGCATTATATTATCCATATTACGGTGAAAAAGAAATCGTTTATATTTGAAACAGACTCAGTCAAACAACAAAAGCAAAACGCGCTAAATTGAATCTCAGAAGTTTTTTACTCTCAGTTTAAAGGCATATTGTCTACGAAAAATTATTTTTTTGTTAAACCAAAAAATTGTCGTCAGACTATTCGAATTGTTTATATAGAAAGATACAAACGTTCAAAATACCACTAGGGTACCTTATAACTTCAAAAAATTGAAAAATATATAATATTTGTAAAGCTTTACAAAAATTCATATTCATGAGATGTAGATGAGCTGTAAGCATGCGCACTATACTTTCTTTGATTGAAAACTTCTTTAGTTCTTGCACGTGGTGCATAATCTGTTTCTCGAAGCTTTAGCTCAGAAGAAAATTAAAACGGCAACCGAATATAAGAGCTACTTAATGAAGTGAAACTGACAATTATTGCCTGTATTAAGTTTTGAATGTGATTTTAAAAGGTAAACACGAAAAATATTGGAATTTTTTCCAACATATCAATGTATACGGGGACAAACCCCGGGATACTGATTAGTGTCCACATCAAAACTACTCAGTCTTAATCTGCGTCAATGTGACATAATGCAGGTAAACAAAATAGCAATCAATGTTGTCGAGCTATTTTGATCAAATTAAACTACTTTTGAGGCAAAATTTGTGGCAAATTTGTTTTTCAATATTCATTTTATTGCATTTCGGTCTTATTGACACCAACAAATTTGGGGGTAAAAAAAATGAGTTTGCCGTAGACAATTTGCCTTTAAATATGATGACCTATATGTATGATTGGTTATTTCAAAAATCTGTTTTTATATTAAATTTAAGTGTTTAATGAATATAATGTATTGTTTTAAGTTAATTCTTCATAAAAGTGTATTGTCATGGAACATTCTTAAATAGTCGACTGTCTAGGGTTACATAGGTCTTAACGGCTCAAAAACTCTCCGAAATCTCAATCAATCTAAATAATATTTACATTTTTGTTTAGTTATATACCAAGTGTGTTTTTGTTAATTGTTTTATATTATGTAATTTCTGTTAATTGTTTTATATCATGTAAGTTCTGTTACTTGTTTTACATCATATAATTTTTGTTAATTGTTTTATATTATGTAATTCATTTATTTATCATTTTGTCAGTTTGGTATTTTTTGTTTTACTGTTCTATGCTCTTCATAATCATAAAATGTTTGGCATTTTCAATATTTTTGGTAGAGAGCCTCTGATGAGTCTTGAATAGACGAAACGCGCGTCAGGCGTAGCAAAATTTATTGTCTTGAACTTTGTTGTCATTTGTATTACGTACTTTTAGGCAAGATTAAAGCAGTAAAAATAATAGACCCTTGAACAACCCAGAGTATATAATGGTGCTATAAATTATCATTAGGCCTAAATATTTACCATAAACAAATACCGAGAATGGAAGAAATTGAATAATAAAAGTGAATATATCTGCGTTTTCTTTAATTTAAACATGGGCCAGAGAATTATATCGGAAAAAAATGTTGACAAGTCACATCCTTCGGGAACAACTTCATGTCTACATATAAATAACTAAAGGAGAATAAAGAATCATTAACTATGGTAACGAAATGCCTCGTTAAAAAACGAAATCGAAAAATTGACTCATTCTTATACGACATCTATGATATCGACCTTTGCAGCACAAGGACTTAATATATATATATATATATTTCTTTGATTAAACTTAATTACTTAAAGCTTTCACAATTTTGATTTTATATTTAAGTCTCCAAAGTGAAGAATATTTGTGTTGCATTTCTTATTCTTCTTCTTCTTTTTTGCACGCCACGTTTGTACGGGGCAAGTTGCACAATCATAGTTCACTATGTGTTGTTGCTTCTAACTATCTTTCAAGTGAATGGGGCCAAAGTGTAAGTAAGATGAAAGCCCAAGAAACTAAGGTCATAGAAACCTAAGATTTAGACGAATATTATTATGGGTAATTGGGGAGGCAAGATTCGTGTCAAAGTTGCAATTTGAAGCAAAGATGGATGAGATAGAAGGGAACAGCCGGGTAAATACTTACAAAAATGAAAGAAAATCGTTACAACTACTATCAACTGAGAGAATAACTAGAAGATTGTTTAGACTGAGCAGGAGGTATCCCCTTGAAACGAATGGTTATATATATGTACAGTGTGCAAAAGTATTTTTCCATAGTTTTAAGCATGCACTTATTAGTAGATAGCTCTGACATATATTATTTTGATACTGTCCACTTTTATTAGGAACATTATACTTTTTGTGATTTTATGTCCTCGTTATAAGGTATAGTTACTTTGAATCCTTAAGGTTGTAGTTATTGTTATACATGTTAGATACTTGGCATAGTCACGTGAGTAACATAACGAAGTATTATCTTGTTGACTATTTTGTTGTAATTTGTATTGTTAACGTAATTATGCAAATATTCAAGACTCGTTTGTATTTGATAAGAAAATTTAAAAAAAATTTGTCAATGTATCATGCCATTGCTCCTCGTCTAAAATAGGACCTGTATATATCATAGAAGTGATGCTACTTGGAAAACTATTCCCACCTGGATTTTTATCAAGACTGATTAAAAGATTTAATAATAAACAATACAAAACCGCCCCCTCAGAAAAAAACATGAAACCTTAAAGGATAACATTATATTATTTTCAGAAAATATTGCTAAAACATTTGTGAACAACAATTCAATGGTGTTTGACAAAAATATTTATAAAAGGTTTAAAAAAATATTATGTAACAACATTATTAAAACGTTTGGCGACTAAACGTTTATTTGTCGTATGCACTTTTTTAAAGTTTTCATATCATGTTTCAAAAAGGTTTTAATGGTATCTTAAAAACGTATATGTACTGCTTGAGTTAACTATGTACACTTCCTGCATCATAAAAAATTTATCGAAATAAAAAAAAATTGATAAATGAAAACTTTAATGCTGGCGTCACACTATCCTGATTTTGTCCCCGATGGATACACGATTATGGATATTTTCTAAATCGGGGGTGATCGTATCCAAATCGCGCTATTCGTGTTGCCATCTTTTACCATCGTAGCACCATCGGCGGAAATATTCCAAGTTCGGCAACAACTTGGTGATGCCTTCCTAATTTTTTAACATGTTTAAAAACTGCCGAAGGTTCGTGCGAAGGCCAATCTTCGTGTTGTATTCGTAATTCCATCTTTTGCATCGCATTGCCTTCGTGATTGCATCTTATCATTTCGTGTTGCGTTCTTATTGTCGTCGGTTACATTTATCTTACGATGGCGACACGAATGAAACGAGAAGTTCTCCGATGGTCCCCGATTGGAACACGACGTCGTAAGGGCCTAGCTTTATATTCGTATAGCCGTCGTAATTAGAGTAATGGCATAGGGTAATGGCATGGCGATGGAAACACGGCACTGTTAAGAAGCAAGATAATGTCTAAATACAAAATTTTTCATCCGTATGCATTTTGTCGTATGGTTCATTTTCTTTTAAGTTTTACTTTATTTTTTATATACTTGAAATTATTTTCGTAATTTTCACTAAATTAAATGTATATGTACAAAAGATAAAGATTAAGGGACGGACAGTTTTTTTGCCCATCGTTTCTATGCACATTAACTTTAAGTTAATAATGGTGATCATCATGTTTCTATTTGCGATATCTTAGCTTTTCAGGATAAATGCGCTTTCCAGACAAAACAAGGAGAAGACAGCCATAATCTAATGCATTCTGATGCTTTCCTTTTCATTCTGTTCTTTCCTGTCAGGCGCTTTCGTATTCCGCGTCCTAGTCCAGGCTTTGGTGGCATCTTTTGATACTTAAATTTCAATATCAGAAATAAAGGTTAAACATGTCAAAATAACTTCAGTTTTTATCAGTCCCCTACCGACAAAAGCAGAAGGGGGCTTTAGGTTTTTCACTCCGTCGGCCCGTTTGTGTGTCTGTCCGGCCCGGCCCTCTCATTGTGACAATACGTTTTCCACACTTTTTTGAAAAACTCATACGTGTACATGTATATAGATATTGAAATGTGAGTATACCATGATGAGTTAAAGATCAAGTTATCGTGTCGTTCATGTCTGCAAACTTTTATAGGTTTTAGGACACTTTGAACTTTGAAAATTCACTGAAATTTCAGTTCAAGCTAAAATTGTTGAACTTTATGCCAAAAGTACGGAAGCCCGTTGGGCTCATTTTGGTAATCTAAAAATCAATATAACGCGCTTTTATCAATTCTCCCGAAATAACACGCCTTTATTCAATAAAAACGCGTTACTAACGCGTTATAACGGGTAACTCTCGCGTAACTTTCTTAAACTTTGAAAGAGCTTAATAAATCAAGGAACAGCAGTTTTCTTTGCTATCTTCAGTTTCTACATTAAGATATTACATGCATCCACTCTTACTTGTCGACATCATGGACATGCAGCGTGGATATACTAAGAATTAAAGCCCTAGTTTTATCTTTTATTCATATATACATGTACCAATAATAAGAGCAAAGGACATATTGTAGACTGAACTAAAAATTTATTTCAAAACAAGTTATTACAATTCACACTTTATTGCAAAACGGATTGTCCTATTAAGCGCCATTTGCAATAACAATGCATGCTTTGTTGTAATTTTTCTACATAGTTACAACATATTCTTGCTGTTTTCAGATTATGTGTGCTTCAGTCAACTCACACAAGGCACGAACAAAACAAAATAAAGCAACAGCACCTTTTTTCTATTCTGTCGTAAAAGCCTCTACATATTAGCTTTAGATCAAATGTCTCATCTACTCTTACTGGTCGACATTAGGGACAGAAGGGGTATATTTGAAAAGCCTTCGTTTTAACTTGTTATGGAAGCAGCAAAGTACAATTTAACATGTACAATAAACTATATAATCTTATTGCTAATCGTTTTATTACATTTCAAATTTCGTATAACCCTCGGGATGCATCGTAGACCCATCGTATGCTAAACATAGCATCGTACAGTCATCGTATAACTTCGTTTCTCCTTCGAGTCTAATTCTCGACTAATCTTGATAACATCGCGACAACTTCGTAATCGGTTCGCAGCCATTCGTATTTGCTACTTTTCTAATCGTTTAGCCATCTGTTCTAATGGTATATCCTTCGGCTTTGATTTTGATTTTTAGCAACTTCGGGGCTAACTTCGCACGAAGTTGAAATTTTCGCATTCGTGTGTCCATCGTATGTCAAAATCGTGACAGTGTGACGCCAGCATTAAAGGAACCGTAAATTTAAATGAAATAATTTAAATTAAAGACATACATGTACGTACAGAAAACAAAGATAATATTGTGGGGGAAGGAACATTCAAAGGGACACTAATGCTATCCACGCCTACGGATGGGGGTTTGAGTCTACTAATCAAAAGTAAATGAGGCGGCAAAATTGAACTTTGCATAGACACAAACTTTTCAACAAAGCGCTAAATTTATGTCACTTTCCATTTCCAGATATCGATGATTTTCTTCCGGATTTAAGCAAAGCAAGGTTTTTTTTTAGAAAATGTATTTTAAAACAATAACCGATTTCGGCACGTAACCTTATCGGAGATCGGGCTTACGATAGCTCCTGGAGCTCGAAATACATGTCGATATTATAATTTACGGCGAATGTGATTTAATTGGAGAAGCGACGGAAGATCGCAATAGAAAACTCAAAGCATTTCTAGATTGCTCCTGCGAATGTAAAATTAAAATCAACAATAACAAGCCCATGTTGAAACCTAGATAGCAATGTGGACTTAAAGTGCACTTCAGGTTAACTGATGACATCATTGTTAAATTGATGCATGGCAATTGTGTGTTTTTGACACAATGAATTTGTAATTTGCAGCGCGACGGGTGTGATATAGCAGACAGGAACCGCTTTCTCTTCCGGAGCATTCGAGTTCACTCTCATTACGACTTGAGTTTGGGTTAATAAATGATATTCAGTATTTTTTATGTTTCCGTGTTTTATATTTTGGCTGTTTTTTCTACAGTCTTTGTATGTGATTGTTTAATGTTTTTGTGTCTGTCCTTTCGTACTTTTACATTCGGGTGCCCCTTAGGTACATCTGTTTCTTTGTTAGGTCATAAGTGGCCCAGTTATTAATCGCTAACTGTTGGATTGAATTGATTCTAATGGATCACCATTTGACAATTACTGTACATAGATACCAACAACATGAACAACGTTTCGATGTAACAATTTATGGTTAATATGATACGGAAACAAACGAAATCATTATAAATTGGTCTTATCAATAAACGTTATACTGTTTTATTTTCTCTATTTATCAATAGTTTAAAATAAACACTGAAAATAAATAACACACAAACTGTTTTAATGATATAAATTAAACAACATTCAGTCAGAAATTTCTTTAAAACAATTTATATTTATTTATATATTGTTTTAATGATATTCTCCATCTTTTACTTAATCTTCTCTGAAAAAAAGCGCATCTGCAAACTTTCATGCAATGGCCATGCTGGTAATATATTGCATTCACACATAACTGCCAGGCTGAGCTTCGTTTCACAGCTAACAAGATACTTAGAATTTTGTCATTTCCTTGTCGCATTTATACACTGTTAAACAACCAGGCGATATTTACATGAAGGCTGTTTGAAATCTTTTTACATGCATGTAAGTATTATTTATTTTAACGTAAGTTTTAGGCATATTTGTTTACAACTAGATTGACTGTTAATCTTTATCTGATTATATAATGCATTTATTCTTTTCATTATTTCATAATTTTCAAACAAAAATCTAATTTTATGTTTTTAGCATTAAAACTAACAATTTAACCAGTAGGTCTTATATCTAAAATAGGTTAAAATGGAAAATAGTAAGATGTGGATTAAGTCACAAAACAAACTGAATTTGAGGAACAAAACACAATGGAAAACCGCCAGCAGCCTTTAACGAGGCCGTAGACCCTGCTCGACGTTCTGCAATCGGCAAAAGGTCTAAATAAAGTGCATTATTTTCAAAACAAATCCCGAAACAGTGAAAGAAGCATCAATGGGGCATTCGAGTGTTAAAAGTCCGAAAGGGCAACGACGAAACCGGTTAACACGAACAAGAACAGCACGACGAAATACAAAGCACAAAATTAACCGAACGGAAATCAACAACTCAAGTCATAACACTAGTGAAGTCATGTGCTCAGGAAAAGTAAGCGGTTCCTGCCTGCACACCCGTCGTGTTGGTAACTTCCAATTCAGTGTGTCAGATCCGGTAGAGGAAGACAAAACAAATTTCTACCACAAACCAAAATCTGTACTCATTTGAGAGATAGAAATCCCATATTTGTCTACGAGTGCACGGTGTCTACCGTAAACTAGCAACCGTGGAGCAACAATAGCCCTGTGTCAGCAATTTCTGTGTCAAACGTGACGCTCTGCCAAGGAAATCGATATAATTCCCGCAAGCTGTAGAGTAACGATTCAAAACAGTTTAATTCAGGAACAGGGCTGTACGTTACACAATTACAAAACAAATAAGACAAAACATTAACAAAAATCAATAACGATAACACTAAGACGTTACATAGAGTTGCCTTCTATTTAAAGAATTCTTAATGTCCGTGTAACTATCAGTTTATTTATTATTATGACCTTTATTTATTATTGAGAGCCATCACTGCTGTTCTTTCTCTTCACAGATATGGGAAGCTTACCAAGAATAACCGGAATTCGTTATTTGCTTAGGGTTTTTTTTCTGACTTTGTCCAAGTAATAGAAGATAATGAGATGTGGAATAAGTGTACGCGACACAAACTACAGTATAAACGACAATTTAAAACATCCACAATGGAAAACAGCCAGCCGCCTTCAGCCTTCAGCCTCCAACTCTATACACCGTATCTAGGCCTAGGAGTTTGCTCCCCGAGGAGTCGATGGTAGCTTCTTAATCTAAGAATGATCTCATGTAGACGTTCTAAAACTTGTATTTTTGTCCATAGCGACTTTTTAGAAGCTCTAGTGCTGCGTGGTAAGTTATGATAGATAAGTTTAGACAAGCAGTAATAATCAATAACTCAAAAATGCCTGTAGGTGTGTTAATATCTTGATACATGTACATGTACCTTTCAAAGTGTTATTTTCATTGAAAGAGCTCCAAAAACCTCATAACCTTAAAATCTTATGTTTTAATTAATTTTGCTGAAAATCAAAATAACGAGGAATACTGAGGGATTTTGGTTATATTTTGTATTTATCTTTTGTATTTATCTTTTGTATTTATCTTTTACATGTGATTTCTGTCAAAGTAAATCATCTGGTTCATATTATTGAATTTTTTTTCAGAAAGTACCATGCATGATAAGAAGCATCATTGGGGCAGCACTTTTTGTTCCATCGATTTTCGGTCTTGGCGCTGCAGGATCTTTCTGGGTAAAGTATAAATAATTCGTTACAAGAGAAAAGCAGACTTTTTTATTCTATTTTTACATATTTCATGTTATGCATCTTCACAACAATTGCTTATACAAAAGTTATTGTTCCAAGCCTCTGCATAGTAAGAAAAGAGGGCAACAATAACAATTTGCATTTGAATCTGAAATCATGTTTAATGTTAACACTTACTGGTTTTATAAAACGGTCAGTGTTAATGACCACACAAACCAAATTATCGAAAGGAAACTGTTGATCTCTAAATTTAAAAATTATTGTTGCCCAATATTTTGTACAAGTAATAACTTGTACAATTTAAAAAGTACAGGTTTAGCTTTTACAATGCAATTATAAATGTAATTACTTGGAAAGTAATTTTGAACGAGGAATACGTTGTTACAAAATGATAACATATACACGACATCAACAAAATTTTTTGCGTTTAAAAACATATGTATTCATACTTAAGGTAGAAAGTGTGATAAAACCAAAAACAACTCTAGTTTACAAATCTCAAAAAGACCTTATACAGCTTAAATAACTTTTGCAATGCACCTAATAAGCTGTCTCTAATTTCATGTCATCATGAACATGAAAGAATCAAAGGTGTACCAAAGGGGTAATCAGTATCATAAAACCGTGAAGACAAAGACAAAACCGGCAGACAAAAAATCATCACAACAAAACAAACCACATAACAACATAAAACACACACACATAACAACAAAACCGCATTCAGCAACGCGAACTCAAGTCGAAACGAGAGTGAACTCAGGTGCTCCGGAAGAGTAAGCAGTTCCTGCTTGCTATAGCACACCCGTCACGTTGCCAAAGATCGATTAAGTGTTGGTCAAATCCAGAAAGGATGACATTACAAAACTCTATGTCAAACACACATCTATTATGAACACATCATTTACCAACAAACAAGCCAATGGCAAATTATATTGAACACGGGCAAAGCTGTGATCGATTGACTTAAGATTATGGGCTAATGGCTGGTGATTTAATTCCAATGAAACTTTTTTCATAGGTCGACTTTTGATAACAGAAGCCTTCATTGTGACCAGTGGTCGCTGCTCGTTGTTTTTCAATTGGCCCAAGACTGAAAATAAACTACATATGATTCAAGCCCAATCCTTAATTAAGTGCAAGTAAGAACCTCCTCTTGACAACAATCACATAAATTCGACAGTAATACAAACATAAGCTTTCATTTAGATTCGTGTTAACATTAAAAAATAATGAGGTGGAAAATCTAAAAGAATGATAAGAGTATAACTGGTAACAAAGGGAGTTTGAAATATTAACGCAATTAACTCAATCAAAACGACATATTGTCTTCCTATACTTATATGATTTTTTTCGATAAAACTTAAATTGTAGCTTTCAACATTTTTATTTGCCGAAAATTGCCACATCAGCATGGCAACCTGACATGTGATTGCTATGCTTCTCCCTTTGTCTATGGTCCATCTGGTCATGTCATCACGGGTGGTCTTAAGATAATTGAAAATGATTTACTACGCAATGTGGTTTCCCATGGACCTAAGTTAAGGGAACCGCACACGTATAAATTGGAATCACAACTTTAAGATCACCATGGACGCTGTGGAGGACTATGCTAGAGCCTGGATAAAGAGGGAAAAGGACCAAGAACCAGAGCTTGAATCACTGTCGGACTGGATAAGGACTATCCGATCTCTTGTACAAAGCCGAATAGACAAACTTCGCAAATGTGTGAACCCCCGGCCTTCTTCTGTATTTAGAGATCGTGAAGCTATCAATTGTCTCTCTTCCTTACATGACAGGTATGTTGTCACGCCAGCAGACAAGGCTTCCAATAATATAGTTTTTGTATGTAAAGCACATTATTACAATTGTCTAATAAAAGAACTAGGCATTGATGGTAATACTGCCGCTAGTGCTACATACAAACGGACTACATTTAACAAAGATGAAATCATAGCCAACCATAGCTCTTTTATGTCCTCTTTCAATATTCCAATGGAAGAGGAACATAAAGAGTTACCATATTTGTACTGGATACCTAAACTTCACAAAAATCCGTACAAAGATATAGGTATATAGCTGGATCTTCATCATGTTCAACTACAGAGCTGTCCGTTCATTTAACTAAAATCTTGTCTGCTGTCAAAGAAGGTCAACAAGCATACTGCGACATTATTTATAATCTTAGTGGAATTAACCGTATGTGGATTTTGAAGAACTCAAAAGATTTGTTATATCATTTTAAATCTAGATCATTTTCTGAGGTTCACTCTTTGAAAACGTTCGATTTTTCAACTTTATATACTACCTTGCCACACGAAAAACTAAAATGTCGCCTGAAAAAACTTCTCGAAAAAGCCTTTTCAAACTCTAGGAATTTTGTTGTTTTGGGTTATAATCCTACATTCTTTTCCAAAACATCTTTCAAAGATAAAATTTGTTTCACACTGGAACAAGTTTGCAGTATTCTTGATTTTTTCATTGACAACATATTTGTCACCTTCGGAGGATAGATTTTTCATCAACAAATCGGCATTCAAATGGGCACAAACTGTGCTCCTCTCCTTGCCGATTTGGTTTTATACTCTTTTTTTTTCTGAATTTCTTCAGGGACTCGTAAACAACACGAAGATGAAAGAGGCAAGGTCATTTAATCTTACATTCAGATATATGGATGATGTCCTTTCTGTCAATAACACTTCATTTGGTAGATGGATTCCTTCAATATATCCTCCAGAATTGGAGATTAAAGAGGCCACCGAATCAAATTGCTTTACGTCTTTCTTGGATTTGCACCTCGAATTTGACCCAGGTGGTCATCTCAGTACAAAAATTTACGATAAACGAGACGATTTAAATTTTCAAATTATTAATTTTCCTAATCTACAGAGCAATATACCTACTTCCCCTGCATACGATGTTTATATTTCACAACTTATTCGATATGCCAGAGCTTACACACATTTCACAGATTTTTTGATCAGACACCGATTTCTTCGTGACCGTCTTTTGGAGCAGGGCTATAAGAAAATATGTCTCATACGATCCCTAAAAAATTCTTTCTTCGTTATCAGCCACTAGTAGAATAGTTCAAAATTGACTTAAAAGATATGATAGTTAATTGTTTTAATTAGTGTTTGACTGGTCTGCTGTACTGAGATGATCACCTCAATATCCCTATTGTGTCTCACAACTTTTTTTCTAAATTGGTACTGGGACGTTTATCACAATGCAGAATGCTACCATCTATTGTACTAGAGTAACCACTGCTTTAGAATGGTTTAACCATGATAGAAAAATAAGAAACTCTGGTTAAACTAAAGACAGTTCGATATCTCTTTGGTTGAACTTTAGTAAGTATAGTATGTAGCTGATAGAACTAGGTCATTATTAAAAGCATTTTAAAATAATGGGTTAGGCACTGTGTTAGATGGTAATATCTTTATATTATTTCATATACAAATATTTACGTCAAAGATGGAATGCGGACTTGGAGTGGTTTAGTTGTTGGAATCCTAAAATCGATATACAGTGTTATACATTGTACATATAGTCATTAGTCAATAGTTCGTCGAACAGGTCGATGATATTCAAAATGCAGACCGTTACCAGTTATGCATCATACCCGTAGCCAGAATTTTTTTAAGGGGGTTCGATTGAGGGTTCGCTTTTCAAAATATTTTTCTTTTTAATAGTGCTTAATCAAATTTCAGCTTGTTTTTACCTATATTTTTATATTTTGTTTTTCGTCCAAGGGGGGGGGGGTCGTCCGAACCCCTCAAACACCCCCTGGCTACGGGTAATGTGCATGCTTATTCTTACCCAAGGTAAACGCTACTGTAATAACATCCTGTTAAATTTCTATTTATAAATGCAATGAGATAGTGGAAAAGGAAGTTTAATTGTGACGGCTAGATAAACACCGCCCAGGTAAAATTGTGTAGTTTTCTATTGATTTTAGAGTAAAATGATTTGTTGATTTGGCTCAAGACGTAGGTAAATATATATTTTTTTCATTTCGACAAATGTTAATAAGACTAGACATTGCGTTGAAGTAACAAAAATAATGAAAATTATTCCTTGAAATACAAATGCGCAGTTACATATGTATTGACGTGTTCTTTACCAAAGATAAGATAAATAAGATAAATTTATTTGTACTAACACATTTCAATAAATGGTTATGACACAACTAAAGAATTAAGAACATAAAATACAAAGAAACAATATGACTTAATAAATGAAAATGGATGGGTATATGATTGTTGAAACCTGGGGTGGCAGTGACTAAAATGTGTATGTAATGTACATGTAAAACAATTTGTAAATGAGAAGGGGGTTATCTACATGTATTACTTATATAGTTAACTTACATTGTATTTATCTGGCATTTGTTGATAAATTCAATAATTGCCTTGAGCACTACTAAAGAACTACTATTTAATATAAGACAGAGTTTGTTTTCAGTTAAATAATTAAAATTTTTAAGTTCACATTTTAATTTATTGTTCAACTCTTGCCTGTATATGTTGTATTTGGGACACTTGATGAAAAAATGTAATTCATCTTCAACTTGCCCACCAAATGATATAGGACGACTTAGTTTTCTTAATATGACATGAAAAAATCGAACAGTAAGCGCTTTTTGAAATTTTCAAATATTGAAGATAAAATATATTGGCCTTTGAAAAAAATTGGAATGTATTGTCCTCATCCCGACCATGGCAGTTCATGAATCATCCTAATGACATGACTAATAACCGTTTATACCCGCGTTTTGGTATTTGTAATAATATTCGCGCATTTAACGTTTATATATTTGGCAAATGAAATAACCGGAAGTCTCCAATTGTTTTGACCAGGGGTGTGATATGCCATAGCGATCAAAACCTCGCGTCAGTGCACGTGTGTCGTCATTAACTCCAACCTTTAAAACAAACATGAAAGGATTTCAAATTATGATTGATAAAGACAATCAACCAATAATTCTAACTGCAAAAAAATACGGATGGGTCCAGTCTTAACCTATGCAAAAGTGAACTAAAAGCAGACTACAGGTCCGCTTTTCTGGTTAGCTATAGCTGTCCATAAAGTGAACTTTGATCAGGTTAAGAATTCCATGGTATAATCTCCTGGTTAGATCTGATTTTAAAAGTGGACCAGAGCATATCTGATGTCAAGTCAGCCCAAACATGATATGTTTCAAGTCTGGTCAGCTAGAAAGCTGAGAGCTGTCTAGAGCTGACCTGACCAGATGACAAGTCCGTTTTGGACAGCTTTTATACAGTGGACAGGACTAAAATTTTAATTTAATTATCTATTATAGTTTCAGAATGGAATTTTTCATTAATTGTAGTTAATTATTTATCTATTTATCTAAGTTTAAGCAAACGTAATTTTGGCATTTTTTTCTTTGAATAAAAACTCTTTTGATAACGTAGACATGTGAATTTTATTGCATTTCATTGAATAAAAACTAAAACATATTTTAATTTTGAGTTTATAATGTTAACTTTATTTTTTTTGAAATAGCAAAAATATATATTTCAGACAAAACCATGTCGAACTAAAATATTTTACCCAAGTACTAAGATGAATGAACTTCATCAATATTAATCCTTAAATTTGCTGTAGACCTTAATCTACTTGATTAGGTAATTCTATATTGATTTTCCATGTTTAACAGATCATAGATTTTCATTTGAATGTATGAATAGTTTATTGCGAAAGCAAAACACATGCTATAGCAAACACAAATATACAATAAAGACAATAAGACAGTTAACAGAGAACATTTGATATTAAGATAACATAATGTGATCTTATTTTCCAAGCTGCATTAAGAAAGTTACATAATTTAATAGTGAGTAATTTATTTCTTCCTTGCATAAGTGTAAAAAACTTCTGTTTATTTGGCCACGAACAATAATAACGAGGTAAAAAATTAATTCTTAAGAATCTATATGCAGGACATACAATAACAAAATGATATTCGTCTTCAACAATATTCATATTACAACAGGTACATACCCTTAATTCCCTTTGAGTATTTTGATATCTACCAAGCTCTACATTTAATTTAAGTGTACCACTACGAAGTATATAAAATTATTAAAATTACAATTATAATCAAAATAATTCTCAATACAAAAATCTACTTTGATTTGTTTATAAATACTAAGTTTACTACATTCTTGTACATCAGAGTACCAGTTCTGTAAAAATTGATCTTAAATACGAGCTTGCAGTATCTCTAAAGAAATCAAACTTGAATCTTGAGCTAACCATACATAGTTAAAACCAAGGTTAAATAATAAATCTCTGACATTAGATGCCCAACTTATCTTACCATTAGTACAATCATCATACAGAAGTTTATATACTTCATATACAATTGGAGGTTTATCAGTATAAATATGCATCCAATACTTTAAAGTTCTATGTTTTCTTAATACATGTAAAGGAAAGTGGCCCAACTCACCATACAAAAATAGAGTCGGAGCATTTTTACATTATTTCAAAATATATTTACAAAATCTAGTAAAAACATTATCAACTTCCTTAGCACGATGAAAACCCCATATTTCTGACCCAGAGTTTAATATAGATCCAACCATACTGTCGAATAGATAAAGTTTACGATCATTGGTCACGAATATCTGTTTTAGCGAGGATATTAATGATGACATAGCTCTTGACGCTTGTTGCGAAAGTCGTTTTTGTGTTTCGGCAAACTTTCCATTGTAATGTAGTAATATTCCAAGATATACATATGAGTTTACAATTTCAAGTTCATTGTTATTGTAATAAAACCGATCCTGTACACGCTGCCATCCATTTCGGAATACCAGTATTTTCGTTTTGTCCGTGTTCACTTCAATATTCCACTTGTTGCAATAAAACAGAAGCCTGTCAAGAAGACATTGTAACATAGCTGGCGACTTTCCAAATAATACAGTGTCGTCAGCAAAGAGGATTAAGTAAATTAGGTATCCATTAAAAGAAACTGATTGTTCATCCATGTTCGCGTGAAGGTCACTCACAATGTCATTTATAAAAAATAAAAACAGTAACGGAGACAGTGGGTCGCCTTGTATTACGCCGAGAAAATTATCGAATGCCAAAAATTTGCTGCTAACTCCGTTGTTCAATAGTTTGTATACTAGAATCCTTCTGTTTAGCTTATCAAAAGCCTTACGAAAGTCTACAAACGCGCAATATAGTTTACGTTTTTGTTGTAACGAGTGGGAAACAATTCCATGAAGAGTAAAAATAGCATCTACTGTAGAACGTCCAGGTCTAAATCCAAATTGACTCTTAACAAGGGTTTCTTCCTCCTCGGACCAGGCTAGGAGGCGTTCAGCTAGTATACTTGTGTATAATTTTGAAAGAACACTAACCAATACAATTGGTCTATAATTATTAGGAGCTGACACATCACCGTTTTTTGGAACAGGAACAACAATACACTCTGACCAGTTTTCTGGGTATACTCCGAAATCAAATATTGCGTTGAAAAGAGTTTTTAAAATAGGCGCAAAAAATAAATGGGCAGAAGCTATCATTTCACCAATAATTAGGTCGGTACCAGCACTTTTTCCAGTTTTAAGTTTTTTAATTGCAGATGATTGTCTTGGTCTCGTTTTCGCTATGTTACAAAGTTCAAGTCCCTTCTTCCGCTTGTAGACTGACTGTGCTATGCGTTTTGTCCTATTAAAGTTATTTCTAGTTGTAACTAGTAGTTTTCTGTTCGAGTCCGTTGGGTGGTGGCCGAATCGATTCCTCGCCGCGTGGAATTCGGAGCGTGATTTCTTGCATTTGTCGTCGAACCATTCTTTCTCGTATTCTTAATCGGCTATCAAAATCGTTTTTCCATATACCTTGTACGCACTGTCATAAACTATTTGAGTTATTCCCCTTACTGCATTATCAACGTCTGTTTCGTTTGCAAGATTACTAACTAAATTCACAAGTTCATCACTGTGATATTGAAGAAGTTCAATGTCATTGTTACAAGCATCCCACTTGATACGTTTTAATACATTAGGCTTGGTATTTTTTCGCATAAAGGAAAGGTCTATGGCAAATGTAAGAGAAATATGGTCGGAAAATTCATTAATAGTCAATACTTCAAAGTTTTGTATAAGATTATAATCATATGGATTCACTAGTAAGTAGTCGACGACACTTCTGCCTTTCGATTTACAGTAAGTAAAGTTACCATTTTTGTCACTACACAAACGACCATTAGCTAAAGTTAGTTCTGTATTAAAACATTTATTGTAAACACTTGTCAATATAGAAATATTGTTTTCCATAAACTTGACCTGACCAGCAGTCTGATCTGCTTTAATTTGAAGTCATAAGCGGAGCTGGAGCTGTTCGGACCAGTGGTCTGCCCTAAATAAACCTGGCAAGAGTGCTGGTTCACTAAAAGCGAATCACACCTGTCCTGTCAAACCAGACCTAGGCCCTGGTCCGCTTTGAAAGTGAACTTTGAAGAAGACCAACGGTCCACTAAAAGCAGACCAGAAAACTGTCCAGAGTGAACTTCTGATCAGCTTTTCTGGTTCACTTTATTTTTTTCTTTCTTGGTGTGTAAAAGACTAGCTTATATTTTCTTGAGCATTTTAAGGCTTAATGTGGAAAATGATGTGACACAGATATTATGACACAGGTTTTTCCATATCAGGTCCGAAACTCCAATTCTAGTCTATATGTATCTATTGGGAAGTATTTTATTGTTTTTTTAAGAATAAAGGTAATAACAAAACTACCGAACTTGAATGATCAATCTCATAGTCCAGAGAAAATGACAAAAACGAATCAGTCATACCGGAGAACTGGTGGATCGCAATGGTCCTGACTTGGTACAGGCATTTCAAACGAAATGGTGGGTTAAACCAGGTTTTATGGCGCCAAACCTCCCTCTTCCATTGCGATCTTCAAGTCCATAGTATTTACAGTTACATAGATTAGTGTGACACAGTAAAATTTGCTTAACCCATAATATATAGTTATGTAAAATAGTGTGACACTGTAAAATTTTCTTGGATATAATCGAACATAATAGGACATGTAGGATATGAAAATTACCATGAACAAAATATAGAAGTTTTTATGGAACTTTGTTGTAATTCTTATTTGAGAGAAACACAAAACCAGAAGAATTAAAGATCGCAATGGTCCTGACTTGGTACAGGCACTTCCCAAGAAGTGGTGGGTTAAACCAGGTTTTATGGCGCCAAACCTCCCTCTTCCATTGCGATCTTAGGATCCGGTAATGACCATAGAACACAACATAGTTGTGAGACACAATAGGGATATTGAGGTGATCATCTCAGTACAGCAGACCAGTCAAACACTAGTTAAAACAATTAACTATCATATCTTTTAACTCAATTTTGAACTTTTCTACTAGTGGCTGATAACGAAGAAAGAATTTTTTTAGTGATCGTATGAGACGTATTTTCTTATAGCCCTGCTTCAAAAGTCGGTCACGAAGAAACCGGTGTCTGATCAAAAAATCTGTGAAATGTGTGCAAGCTCTGGCATATCGAATAAGTTGAGAAATATAAACACCGTATGCAGGAGAATTAGGTATATTGCTCTGTAGATTAGGAAAATTAATAATTTGAAAATTAAAATCGTCTCGTTTATCGTAAATTTTTGTACTGAGATGACCACCTGGGTCAAATTCGAGGTGCAAATCCAAGAAAGACGTGAAGCAATTAGATTCGGTGGGCTCTTTAATCTCCAATTCCGGAGGATATATTGAAGGAATCCAACTACCAAATGAAGTGTTATTGACAGAAAGGACATCATCAATATATCTGAATGTAAGATTAAATGACCTTGCCTCTTTCATCTTCTTGTTCCTTACGAGTCCCTGAAGAAATTCAGTCTCGTAAGAGTATAAAAACAAATCGGCGAGGAGAGGAGCACAGTTTGTGCCCATTGGAATGCCGATTTGTTGTTGAAAAATCTCTCCTCCGAAGGTGACAAATATGTTGTCAATGAGGAAATCAAGCATACTGCAAACTTGTTCTAGTGTGTAACAAATTTTATCTTTGAAAGATGTTTTGGAAAAGAATGTAGAATTATAACCCAAAACAACAAAATTCCTTGAGTTTGAAAAGGCTTTTCGAGAAGTTTTTTCAGGCGACATTTTAGTTTTTCGTGTGGCAAGGTAGTGTAAAAGTTGAAAAATCGAACGTTTTCAAAGAGTGAACCTCAGAAAATGATCTAGATTTAAAATGATCTAACAAATCTTTTGAGTTTTTCAAAATCCACATATGGTTAATTCCACTACGATTATAAATAGTGTCGCAGTATGCTTGTTGACCTTCTTTGACAGCAGACAAGATTTTAGTTAAATGAACGGACAGCTCTGTAGTTGAACATGATGAAGATCCAGCTATATACCTTTCTTTGTACGGATTTTTGTGAAGTTTAGGTATCCAGTACAAATATGGTAACTCTTTATGTTCCTCTTTCATTGGAATATTGAAAGAGGACATAAAAGAGCTATGGTTGGCTAGGATTTCATCTTTGTTAAATGTAGTCCGTGTGTATGTAGCACTAGCGGAAGTATTACCATCAATGCCTAGTTCTTTTATTAGACAATTGTAATAATGTGCTTTACATACAAAAACTATATTATTGGAAGCCTTGTCTGCTGGCGTGACAACATACCTGTCATGTAAGGAAGAGAGACAATTGAGAGCTTCACGATCTCTAAATACAGAAGAAGGCCGGGGGTTCACACATTTGCGAAGTTTGTCTATTCGGCTTCGTACAAGAGATCGGATAGTCCTTACCCAGTCCGACAGTGATTCAAGCTCTGGTTCTTGGTCCTTTTCCCTCTTTATCCAGGCTCTAGCATAGTCCTCCACAGCGTCCATGATGATCTTAAAGTTATGATTCCAATTTATACGTTGCGGTTCCCTGAATTTAGGTCCATGGGAAACCACATTACGTAATAAATCATTTTCAATTATCTTAAGATCACCCGTGATGACATGACCAGAAGGACCATAGACAAAGGGAGAAGCATAGCAATCACATGTCAGAGGGGACTTTAGATATTCTTCAATGTTTAGGTCCTGCAATGCCTTTTTGTGGTTGAAAATTTTACTACTTATGGTTTTAGTGTAGCGGTAGGAAACAATTGGTGTTGACTGATTTTTGAAATATTGAGGAATTTGAGATGTAACTTCCTTACGATTTAGAATATTGCTAATGTTTATAGCATCTATCCCTTTGTTCTTAAATGGAATATGGAGAAATTTCCTATCCTCAGTAGTAAGAGGCTCACTTCTTACAGGCTTAAAAAGACGGAAAAGAGCAACGTCGCAAATAATGCTAGTTAGCCTGTAAGAAGGAGTAAATGGATCTGTACCTGCTTTTTCTAACCCAAGATCACGTAGGTCTTTAAGTTTCGTGACTCGTAGTGAATAGAGAATGGTACGAACATGATGGACTCCCAATGGTTGTTGTAGACTTGTTACCAGATCATCAAACGTGTCTGAAAGAGATCTGTTGTCAGTTTGACTGGCACCAGATCTTGGTTTGTATCGTTTGTGACCATGACTACGTTAGTGTCTACCATTAGGGTCAAACAGTTTCATAACATTCACCTCACTACATTGAGGGCTAGAAAGATTTCCTACTCCTTTGATGTTATCATTACATCCATAAGGCATTGCAGTACCTAAAGTTTTTATCCAGTGAAGCTCTCGTTTTTTACGGTGAGGTGTACTTAGATTTGGACTGTTGGTGTCGTGGTAAATCTTTTCGATAAACCACATAAAGACTGTAGTTAAAAAAAAAATAATTATAAAAGTTAAAAAATTAATCAAACTCAGGTTTCACATAGGTAGTGGTTTTTCGTACAAACAGTTTTTTTCGATTCTCCGTTCGGCCATTCGTAGAATCATTTATATCCAATTAAAATGCAGTTTATTATCGTTTTGTCTTTATCAACTGTATTAGCAACGCAATTTATTCGTTTTAAGTATTATTTTGATTACTTTTAGGGGATTGGAACGTCATTAATTTACAAAAGTTAATACTAAACAACTGTATGAATTTTGGCCTTGAATTAAGGGGGCATATAACTCGGTATTTCAAATTTTGCACCATACATTGAAAATATCGTCTTTACAGGTAGCACATCTTTGAAAAATCGTAAGTCTATAGCTAGAGTATTTAATTTCCCTTTTAAGACTTTTTAATGATAAATTTACGTCAACATTTTTTAATTTGGCATTTATGTCTTTGCTCTTTTTCCCAAAAGCATCCCAAAAGGTTCTTATCGGGAGACAACGAACAGCAATCATTACCAAGAATAGAATAAAATGAAACGAGACATTACACTTTCAAAATTTAATTTAATATAAATATGTATACAACTATAAAATGATAATAACAATAAATTTAAATCAAAGTCAAAGTCACCAGAATCATTTTCTGGTTTTGTTCAGAAAACTGGTCTTATTTGAGGAAGTAAACCTGCTTCAGTTAAGGAAAATAGCAGTGTTTCAGTTAATGTCATGACTATTAGCCCAAAAGTATATGTGCCTGTTCTTAGCCAGAATCTTTATCAAAGCTGATGTTTGTATTCGTCAATTTATTTTATTTGTTATTCGTGAGGAAGAGGGTCTTTCGTTGCCACTTTAGGATTGGGCTTGAATCATATTTACATATAATGTAGTTAATTTTTAATCCGGGGCTAATTGCATAACATCAAGCAGCGACTGCTGTTTACATTGAAGGTTGTTGGCTTTTGGCGCTGGTTTGGTTGCTGGTTTGATCTGACCAAACCAAGTATCTGGTTTATTTTTCAAAAAAATACTATCGTTAAATTTTTGTACAAGTAAACCAAACCAAGAGAACAATAAAACCATTTGTTATGTGAGCTGTGTCGCATACACTTAAATATCTCACATCTCGTTATTAGCTCACCAGGCCAAAGGCCATGTGAGCTATTGCCATCACTTGGCGTCCATCGTCGTCGTTAACTTTTCTTCAAACTTCTCAGAAACGGCTTCACAGATTCAAACCAAATTTGGTCTGGTGGTACTTTAGGGTATCCCCCACAGAACTGATGTTGGGATTTTTGATTCGTCGAAAAACATGGCCGCCGTTGCTAAAAATAGACCAGGGGGGCAGACTACTGTTTTTGGCTTGTAAATCAAAAAGTATAAGAGATAGATGAAATCTGATGCCACCGTACTGCTTCAGCATCAAAAGTTCTACAAAAGTCTCCATTTGGTCCAAGCTGTCAGATGACCCCTTATAGGGGTTACAGCCCCTTAAAGGTGAAAAAAGCGTTTTTTTTATGTATTTGCCCTATAGTATGAAAACTATTGCAGATAGAGAAAAGCTGTTGCTGGCTCAAATGTTCAGCTCATTTAGCTCTACAAAAGTCTCTATAGGGTCGAAGTTCTCAGATGACCCCTTATAGGGGTAACGGCCCCTGAAATAATGTTTTTTTCACGTTTTTGGCCTATGGAATGAACATTATTGCAGATATAGAGAAGCTGTTGCTTGCTTAAATGTTCAGCTAATTTAACTGTACAAAAGTCTCCATAGTAACGAAGTTGTCAGAAGACCCCTTATAGGGGTTACGGCCCTTAAAATAATGTTTTTTTCATGTTTTTGGCCTATAGAAAGAAAACTATAGCAGCTAGAGAAAAGCTGTTGCTTGCTTTAATGTTCAGTTTATTTAGCTCTACAAAAGTCTCATTAGGATCGAAGTTGTCAGATGACCATTAATAGGGGTAACGGCCCCTAAAATAACCTTTTTCATGTTTTTGGCCTTTAGAATGAAAACTATAGTAAATAAAGAAAAACTGTTGCTTGCTTAAATGTTCAGCTCATTTAGTTCTACAAATATAGGGTTGACATCAAGACCAGGTGAGCGATTTAGGCTCCTGGGAGCCTCTTGTTTTCTAAATTAGACCAAATTTCTGGTGTGTTTTTTCATTGGTTTGCAACAAGTTTAAACTTCTCTGTAATTCAAAAAAGTTGAAGTACCAATGGTGCATCTGAATGTCTAAAGTCCAAAAGGGAAGAGATAGAACTATAAAACACTAACAAGAGCGGGAAAAATAGACAGCATATACAAGATGGAAACACAAGTCATAACGAGAATGAAGAATAAGCAGTCCCTGCTTGCTAAAACACACCCGTCATTTTGTCAACAGTCAATTCAGTGTGTATATTCCGGTAAAAAGAGACAAAACAAATCCTATGACAAGCCAACATCTGCACTAATCTGAGAGATCGAAATTACCATATTTGTTTATAAGTGCATGATTTGTTCCGTAAAATTTCTTGAGTGAAGACAGCAACCAAGGAATAACATAACCCTGTGTGAGCAATTTTTCTGTCAGATGTTGCGCTCTGTTAAATAAATCGATATAAATCCAACAAGCTATGGATTAACAAATCAGTTGAGATACGTAAACTCCGTAAGCTTGAGCGGACGGAATATTGCTGCACCAGAAAGGAAAATTGACGGTTGGAAAGTTGAATTCATCACGTTTGTCATAGGGCGTTAATGAAAGTTTTACCTCATGTTACCTCATGTTACCTCATGTAGATTCAGAACGATGGCACTTTGGTACCAGTATATTCTGCTCTGTAGCCTCATCTATTATATTGATTGCACTACGTGTACTTCCGGTCACGAATTGGTATTCTTGTTCAAAGTCATATTTCATTGGTTGGTTGGCCCAGTATTTATCAATTCTGTGTTTGAAAATGTTCATGTTGTTTGATGATATAACTGATTCTGGGAGGTTGTTCCATACATCAATTACTCTCACAGTAAAGAATTGCTTTCTTATGTCTAGTCGTGGTCTTGGTTTTTTCAGTTTGAGAGAGTGTCCTCTTGTTGCGGTGTCAGTCTTGTGCATTTCAAATAAATCACCTGTTACTCTGTTGTCGTATATGCCGGTCATGACTTTGTAAACTTCTATCATATCTCCGCGCAGACGGCGGTAGCGAAGGGTAGGTAGCTTCAGCGCAATCAGACGGTCTTTGTAGGGAAGGTTTCGAAGAGATGGTAAATTTTTTGTCGCTCGCTTCTGAACGTTCTCAACACTAATAATATCTGCCTTTTTGTACGGCGACCACACACTGTTCGCATATTCCAAATGAGGTCTTACGAGGGCTTTGAATAGTAATGAGAATGTTCGATTGTCCAAATATTGAAAGGATCGGCGAATGAGGCCTACTATCTGATTGGCTTTGTTGACTTGGTTCTGAATATGAGTGTCAAAAGTTAGGTTTGTGTCTATGGTTACACCGATATCTTTTTCTGAATTTACGTTCTCAAGAGTAGTTTGTCCTCTATCGTATTTGTTCATGGTATAATGCGGTTGGTTCTCGCTTGTCTTCTTTCTAGTAATCGGTAACACTTTGCACTTGTCAGGGTGGAATCTTAGCATCCAATCTACGCTCCAGTCAAAAAGATTGTCCAAATCTGCTTGTAATATGCCATTGTCATTCTGATCAATGATTTCCCTGAATAGCTTTGTGTCATCAGCAAACATGAAAACTTCAGATGTTACGGATTCTGGTAGGTCATTTATGAACAGTACAAAGAGGATTGGCCCAAGAACAGATCCTTGTGGGATACCGCTTGTAACGGTTTTCCAGGTAGAAGATGCACCATTTACTTGGACACATTCTTGTCGATTTTTAAGGAAGCTATCAATCCACTGGCAGGTTTGTTCGCTAATACCATAGTTTCTGATTTTGTAGATGAGTCTTGCATGAGGCACTTTATCGAACGCCTTCATGAAATCCATGTAGACAGAGTGGATGGTCCCGCCATTATCCAGGGTTTTAGTCCAATTGTCCAGAACTTTCAACAGTTGAAGCGAGGTTGAACGCCCACCCATAAAGCCAAACTGGCGGTTGCTAAAGAGATTATTCCTGTCCATGTGTTCAATTATCCTTTTGCGTATTAACTTCTCCATTATCTTGCACAAGATGCTTGTTAGGCTAACAGGTCTATAGTTTGAGGCTGATTTTTTATCTCCTTTCTTGAATAGTGCTGTTATTTTTGCTATTTTCCAGTCTTTTGGTACTGATCCAGTTGAGAATGAATGATTGAAAATTTGACATAATGGTTTATCAAGAACACTTGATAATTCCTGTAGGACTTTCGGGTGAACTTTGTCCGGGCCTGGTGACTTACTGATGTTCAACTTCAATAAAAGTTTTCTTACTTCTTCTTCTGTGAATAAATCATTGCTAGATGGATGATCATATGATACTTGTGTAAGGTCTGGCATTTCCATATTATCCTCTATCGTGAAAACACTACTAAAGAATTCAGCTAGTACTTCGGCTTTCTCAATGTCATTGCTAGCTATTTTCAAATTCCCATCGACTTTTGTGTGTAACTCGCTGATTCCAGATTTTGATTTTCGCTTTGAATTTACATATTTCCAGAAGTTCTTGCTGTTGGTTTTTGCTGATTTGGCAACCTCACGCTCTTTGGCTCTTCTCTCTTTTCTAGTTTGCTTTTTAACCTTGTTCCTTGCTTTGCAAAATTCTCGGTAGCTTTCTGTGCTCTTCTTTTCCATGTAGCGTTCCCAAAGTCTATGCTTGCGTCGAACACATTTTAGCATCTCTGTGCTTAACGGTGTTGATCCCTTCAAGGTTTTTGGTCTACTTTTCGGAATGTGTTTGCTAGTTGTCTCACTAAATTTGTCCATAAAGATTTGTAACATTTCATCGGCGGTTCTGTCGACAAATAATGCATCCCAATCAATATCAAGTTCCTTTTTCATAGCTTCAAAGTCAGCTTTGTAGTAATTTAGTTTCTCTAATGCACAGTCATTGTATTTAAAATAGCACATGTACTCAAAGCGCAGCACACAGTGATCACTAGCTCCAATCGGACTAAGATGTTCAATGTTTTTAATGTTATTACTGTCGTTAACAATTACCAGATCTAATAAGGACGGTTCTTGGTCTCCTCTGACTCGTGTTACTTTGCTAACCATCTGTTGCAGAAAGTTGTCTCTTAGGCATTCCATAAAGCTAGTACTTGTTTCCTGTGTTGCACTCCATTTTTCCCAATCTATATCTGGAAAATTAAAATCACCAGTAATAAGCATGTGAGTAAATTTCTGATCAAGATTGTTAACAGTATCTAGTAGTTTATTTAAGGCTGCATGGTTAGCCTCTGTCGAAGACGGGCTTTTGTAAACACATCCGAACAGTAAATTGTCTTGGCCAAGTAAAGGAATCTTAACCCATACACTTTCCTCAAACTCTGTTTCAATGTCAATTTCTGTTGCTGAAATTGTTGATTTTACATAGATAATTGCTCCCCTTTTTGAGCCTTTAGGGAAACTACTCGGCAGAAGATCATATCCCTCCAGATTTATCTCCTCCTTTGTCAGAGCATATCTCATTCTTTTTGGAAGAACTTCTGTTATTGCAATCAAGTCAGGTCTGTTTTCATCACATAAAAATCTGCTCTTGAACTCATCAATTTTATTTAAAAAGCTGTCTGCATTTGTGTAAATACATTTAAAGCCATGTCTATTAAAATCCATCACCGATTTTTTTGGTCGATTAACAATCGATTTAATACATGTAGGGTTAAAAACATCTGAGGAGTGCTCTAGTTTGTTCGCACTCTTACACTTTGGGGATCCCACGGTGGGCCTCTGATGATGTACTTGAATTTCCCTGACTCTTCCTTTTGATTTAGAGCCTTAACTTCTTGGAGCTTTAGTTTATACGCCTCCCTTTCGGTTTTTGTAAGGTCTTGTGACACACTAAGTTTCCCATACACATTTGATTCGTCAACATTTTTAAGCTTTGAAAGTTTTTTTAACATTGCTTGTTTTGCCTCAACATCAGCCATAATAACTCTTATTGGTCTTGGTCTTGAATCGGAAATTTTGTCATTTTCATCCTCGGTTTTGTTCTGTGCCTCATTTGCTACATCTTGTTCATTTTGTTTTTTACGTGGACCAAGTCTTGTGACATTTTTGATAGACTCTGTGTCGGTTTCAATAAAATTAAAGAAATTACTCACAAATTCTGTATCTTCTACCTGTCTTTCTTTTCCTTCTGTTGCTTTTGATTCTGGTGCTCCAAATATTATAATGTTCTTCTCTCGTCTTGCACTCTCTCTGAAATCAGAAACTTTCTGGTTAACAGTTTCAACTGCCTTGGCTGTTGCCTCAGCAGAGTCATTTGTAAGTACCATCTCTTCAATCATGACCTTGACTTTGGCCTCATCTACTTTTTCTTTCATACATTTTGACACATCAGCCTCGAGTTTAGCTACCCTGTTCTCCATGGCCGCTAAAAACTTTGCACATCTTGCTTCAATCTCAGAATCTGACCTTAAATTTTTCATGACCTTCCCCTCGCATTGTGCACAAAACCATATAGAGACGGAGTTTTAAAGTGTTCGTATTCTTCATCTGATACTTTCAAACATAAATTGCAATAGTAAAAATTACAGTACTCACATTGCACTATCTTGTCAGATTCTTTGGTGTATGTAACATCACATGACTTACAGATCCAGCCTTCATTGTTGCTTTTAGCTTTTTCATTTTCTTTACTACCCTTTCCTGTTGCTGCACTGGCGGTTGAGGACTTTCTAGTTGCTCTAGTTGACATTTTGTCCATAAATCCAAGATGGCGGCTCCTTTGTTTACTTGGCTATTGTCCTTAATTCTAACTAATTTACGATAATTATGCACATAGATGATAATTGAATGTTTTCTATGGTTGTTATTAAGTCTTTTCAGCACCTTTTTAGTCTAATTTGACTCTCAATGACACTGCAAACGCAAAATTTACGGAGTGGGCCAACCACGTAAACTTTCCCTGAGCTTGACCGGAAGTTTTTTTTTAACATTTTTTTAACATAACGTTTTCCTTGAGAGTCTATTTCAATATGTAGATCTAAATATGAAGCATATTTCCTATAGTTTGTTTATCTTCAATTCTTGCGGATATATAAGAATGAGAAAATCACCAAATCGATAATTGTTCAGTGAAAGGACATCAACAACATAACGGAAAATGAGATTAGAAGATGGAGCTAGTCTACGATCTTGTTTGTCTAGAAGTGATTGAAAATAAAGGTAATAACACAATTACCGAACTTGATGGATCAATCTCAAAAGAAAAGACAAACATGGATGACACGCCGGAATAGTTATAGAACGCAATGGTCCTGGATTGGTACAGGTATTTCAAATGGTGGGTTAAACTAGGTTTTAGGGCGCGCCAAACCTCACTCTTCCATTGCGATCTCAGGGACCGGTAGTAACACACAACGCAACACGGTTATGAAGACATAATAGGGATAATAAGATGATCATCTCAGTACAAGTGATTGTAAGAAGTCTGTTTGATATAAAAGAAGAAACAAATCAGCAAGGAAAATGCATAATAAGTGCTCATTGAAATCCCTATTGTTTGCTGAAAAACATGTCCACCAAACTGAAAAAATATGTTTTTAAAGATAATGATGAGCATGTCGATTATTTGGTCTTCTGTTAATTTGTTATTTTTTTCTAAGGCTCGTTGATGACCAAGTAAGTCTTAGGTCGATATCTTCGGTGCTTATTTTGGCTTCCTTATTCGAACCTTTAGGCTTTGAGTACTTTTTATTCAATACGTTTGGTTTTTGACCTTCCAATGTTTTGAATAAAATGCTGCTGATGGGAAGAGGTCCTTGATATATCAATATACAGAAAAAACAAATTAACGGTTTTTATACGCGTTTGCATTTGGTATTGTATTTTTAGTATAATCGACTACCAGATATTTGTACCTGCGTTCAATATCAAAGTTCCTTATTGGGCTTCATTCAGCATCAAAACACGTTGGATTACTTAATGTTGAACTGTATGTTCATGGTAAACAAAAGTACTGCCATTGTGAAAAATGTGGAAGCTCTATTTTACATTTGAGCTTCCGTCGAGTTTGTCATTTGGGATTAACTATATCTGATAGCCACAATAATCCATCTTCTATAAAACTCCATATGGCGTACACTGTAAATGTAATTTAATTTGTTCTTGAATAGGTTGACCATGCAAGCTTACGTTACTTCACCAGTTGTTACACAACAGCCGCACCAACAGCAACCACAGCCTTATACAGTTCCAAATAACGAACGTGTTTTTCCGGTCAGAAGTTTCAAAATATTCGGCGGGATTCAGATCGGACTTGGAATATTGGTTGGCTTACTCTGTATCATTGGTATTATTCTGGATGCGAAATCAAATGATTACCAGTGCTCATACTGGGACTACTACACTAGCTCGATGTATTACTACAGTTGTCACATAGGATCTAAAGGCGTCATCTTTGCTTTCGATATAACCTGCCTAGTTTGCTCCGGATGGGTGGGTTTTAATTAATTCAACATACATATATTATTCATTTTTAATCGGCTTTCTCCCAATTTGTTTGTGTGGTTTATATTTAAAGAGAAACATGTATATCAGGATGATGGCCTGATGAATCCATATTTTCAAAGTGAGCCGTGGTAATTTTCAGTAAGTAACTCAATTCTTGTCAATTTCGAAACACATTTCTAACATCTAAATTATGCTATATATGGTAAAATTTGCATTTCTTTTAATTTTATTTTTTACATAAAGCAAGTTAGTCTATTCACCACGAATAGTTAAGGCAAACAAACTTATAAGATTAAATAAGCAGAGGCACCAAAGGGGCATTCAAGTGTCAAAAGTCCGAAAAGGCAACGACAAAACCGGTAAACATGAACAAGAACAGCACAAGGAAACACAAAACATAAAAACAACCGAACAGAAATCAATAACGCGAACTCAAGTCGTAACAAGAGTGAACTCGGGTGCTCCGGAAGAGTAAGCGGTTAAATAAGAAATGTGTATTGCTCTTTATTTGTACATTTGTATTTAAGGCAAATAATATCTTTTTGCAGTTTATATTAACTGGGTTTTTACCATTGTGTATGTCACAGAATAGACAATCCAGTTGGCGGTGTTTGGTGAGTTAAGTTTTCCTTTAATTTATTACATGTAATAATATCGTCTGATCATTGTATTTTGACCTCCAATTTAAAATAATTTGTCTCTTTTGAGATTATAATTTCCATCTAATCAGTCTACGCAAAAACAGCAAATCAGGACAATCAGACTTATCCCGTGGGGATAGGTAGGTTTAGTCAAGCACAGTTACCATTATTCTATACTACATTTTTTTTTAATTCATACTACTGATAGTATCACTTTATTTTAGATTAAGTATCACTATTTAAAACAGCATGTCTTCAATTATATAAGCCATTGCCATCCACTGATGTACATGTCCGTCCTTGTTGGTTTCACTTTTATCTTAAACTACTCTACAATCTATTACCAATCCTAATCCGAATATTTTGAAAACATCCTACACACAGCGAAGCGAGAAGAACATAAATAATCAAAACGCTAAAGCGTTAAAAGGCACACAATACTTTAAGCACTAAAAACGACCTGGTTTTTTTTACAAACTGGAAAAATAACACATTACCTATGTACATGTATGTAATAAAATGAAAGAACAAATTAATTTATTTTTCTATTTGTGAAACCACAGACCTGTAAATAAACAGGTCTATGGTAAAACGTTCGAAACAATCATCTGACTGGCGTGACTTTGGGCTGAAAAGCACAAGATTCGCCAGGTGTCAAGTGACATTTGTTACGGAATTTTGTTCCACCCACTTGCATATTTGTTGAGAAAAGTGTTTAGGTAAAAGGTAGCAATGCTTAATTATACACCAACAAGCGTGTTGATATATGAAATGTTTTGTACATTTATATCGCATTTATATGGGGATATAAAGATCTACCTATTAGATTAGACAATCTGTATAACATTTAATACATTGAAACAATAAAAATACACAAGACTTATGTTCTATTATCGATCCTTCAGTAGGAATATTGCTCTTCACATCATATAGTGTTTGGTTTTTCAATATTTTGGTAAAGCTCTACTGGTGGGATTTGATAAGACGAAACGCGCGTCAGGCGTAGCAACAATAATTTGCTGAACTTAATTGTCATTTTAATCTCATACAGAAAATAAACATAGTGGTGAAAAGACCACAATGGTCAATATTGGGTACTGTAATGTCAAAGAAATGATAACTTGAACGAAGTTTTTGCTTTCTACTTATCCCATATTATATCTGTCAGTTCTAAACCAGGAAATTTTGTCAAGACTATGTTGGTATCAGTCGTCTGTAGGCACAAATTGAGAGCATACGAGTGTCAAAATTTCAAAAGGGCAACGACAAGAAAAAACATGCACGAGCAAAACACGAAGAAACACAAAACATTAATAAACAACAGAAATCAACAAAGCGAACTCAACTCGTATCGAGAATAAAGTCAGGTGCTCGGAAGAATTAGCAGTTCCTTCTTGCTATAGCACATCCGTCGCGCTACCATTTTCAATTCAGCGTGTCAAATCCAAATCCTATAAAGGAAGACAGAACAAAGGTCTTTGACAAACCAGAATCTACACTCATTTGTATATTATCGCATGATGTCCTCCGTAAAATGCTTTGAGAAACAACCGATAAGACCAACATAACCTTTTGTTAGCAATTTTTGTCTGTCACACATTTTTATATTACTACTGTTGTGTTGCGTACACATATTGCAAAGAAGCAAAGGTGTACCAAAGGGGTAATCAGTATCATAAAACCGTGAAGACAAAGACAAAACCGGCAGACAAAAAATCTTCACAACAAAACAAACCACATAACAACATAAAACACACACACATAACAACAAAACCGCATTCAGCAACGCGAACTCAAGTCGAAACGAGAGTGAAATCAGGTGCTCCGGAAGAGTAAGCAGTTCCTGCTTGCTATAGCACACCCGTCACGTTGCCAAAGATCGATTAAGTGTTGGTCAAATCCGGAAAGGATGACATTACAAAACTCTATGTCAAACCAACATCTGTGCTCATCTGAGAGATAGAAATCCCGTATTTGCATACAAGCACATGATGTCGTCCGTAAAATTTCTTGAGTGATGACAACAACCTTGGAGCAACGTACCCCTGTGTTAACAATTTGCTTGTCAGCCGTGTAGCTGTATCAAGGAAGTCGTTGTACTCCCCACATGCTCTGGAATAACGAATCAATTGTGATACGTAAACTCTATATGCTGGAGCGGACGGAATGTTGCTACACAGAAAAGGAAAGTTAACTATTGGAAAGTTGAAGTCATCACGTTTGTCATAGAGCCTTGTAAAAAGCCTTCCTTGTGTGTCAATTTCGAGAAATAGACCCAAATATGAAGCAGACCTCCTAGAATCTGTAGTGTCCTTTACCTCAAGTTCCTTCGGATAAATGAGATGTAAATAGTCACCAAATCGAGGATTGTTTAGTGAAAGGACATCATCAATATAACGAAATGTGAGATTCAAGGATAAAGCAAGTTTGCGGTCCTTTTTGTCTAAAAGTGATTGTAAGAAGTCTGCTTCATATGAATGAAGAAACAAATCGGCAAGCAATGGTGCACAATTTGTGCCCATTGGGATACCTATTGTTTGCTGAAAAACACGTCCACCAAACTGTACAAATATGTTGTCGATTAGAAAGTTGAGCATTTCTATTATTTGATCTTCTGTAAATTTGTTTTTCTTGCTAGACTCTTGGATGACAAAGTAAGTATTTTTATAACCGACTACCAAATACTTGTACCTGCGTTGTCCATTCTTTTTGATAAAGCTACGTTTAATCAGCTGTGCCAAACGAGATTTTAATTGTGAATGTGGAATTGAAGTATATAATGTAGAGAAATCAAACGTTTAGTGCTATTACACGATAGCAAAGCTTGTTAAAATAATGTTGTTTTTTTACCAAAAAGAATTAAAAAAAATGAAATTCTTTATCTGAATAAGAAGTGATTTCCTCGTGATTTACGTGTTATTTCACAAAGCAATTATTTTTTCATACATATTATTGAACTTGCGTTTTGGTATCTGTAAACTGAATATATTTTCAGAAAATAGCATTCATGGTTTGCAGCATCATTGGAGCAGCAGTTTTTGTTCCAACAGTTTTTAGTCTTGGCGTTGCAGGATCTTTTTGGGTAAATATATATAAAACTTCACAAGGAATAAAAATAAAAACAACACAAGCCTCTTATGTGTTTTCTAAGGCGATACATCTTCGCAGCAATTGTTATAATGAAGTTAAATTTATCTACATATCTGAGGTACGAAAGAAGATATTAAGTTGCATTTTAATTTTCGAAAACAAAACAATTGTCCAAAAGTTGATACACTTGTTGCTTTTTTTTTGTAATTGACATTCTTCAAATTAATTTGGTTGTTAGTTATCAGGATTGAACGATACATAATGACAAAGCCCAAGATTTAAATGATAATTGATAGACAAGTATTTCTTATTGACATGCAAAAAATAAAATTAAAAAAGAAGTAGGTGTCACCAATCTCATTTAGAAGCTGTCACGAAAAGCATTTAAGATAGCTGGTGCTTTAGTTAAAACGTCAGGATACTTACATCAAGGTTCGTATTCTGGGGTGAAAAATTCATGAACCAATTTTCAGAGTATTTCTTGACACCATTTGCGAGGATGGTCTCAACAATCGATGTTAGTTATTCAAGAGGGACAAAAAAGGGTTTTTATGTGTATGTGGAGATCAAGATCCCTTTGTAGAGTTTGATAAGAGTAGGCTTAAATGTGGATCGCTATAAAAGCCAAACTCTCATATCTGTATTTGTAAGCGTTTAAGGATATTTGCGACGCACTTGGGCCGCAGTAGAGCAATAATTTCATTCATGTATAGCATATTCTCAATTATGACTGATATCATGTAAGGCTACAATCGCAAACTGCTAGCAGGAGAGATATTCACATAAGGATAAAGCTTGTTTACTAATACAGAAAAAAAATATGTTTATACTTAAAGCTGCTGTTTTTGTGTCGAAGCTAACAGACATTATTTTTTTATGGCAGTCAGTTTAATTGATAAAGGAAAACAACGAATCTTGGGGAAATCGATAGTCTTTTGAACGAAAACTTTTATTAAAATCAAAATTATTACTATAAAATGTGAGAATAAAAAATATAACATTTAATTTAATTCCACCATGAATATTTTTCGTTTTAGAGGGCGATTTATGATAATAAAAGTATAGCTTTGTCTGCCTTAATTGCTGTTCTGTCGTTTGTTGAGTTAGTAGTGGCAATAGTGGCCGCTTCATTCTGCTGTTGTTGCACACAATGGGATACAACGGCTCAACAGGTAAAATTAAAAATTGGACATATATTTATAATCTAAATTACTTTCAAAAGTGATGTCATGAGTTAACCTACCATTGATGACAAATCTTATGCACATTTTTACTTTACATTTAAACAGTTTCCCCCAAAAATATTGTCTTTTACGTACGTATATGTTGTCTTACATTATTGCTCCTTGTTGTTAACATGTCGACCATGTCATTTGCACTAGTCAAGTAAAGTAATAATCTTATCTATGTAATAGAATATTCTGAATTTTGACTTCTACGATGTGTAAGGTTAAAAACCTTTTAACTATTTTCTTTACAATTAGAAGAAAACTTGGCAAAATGTTTTATTATAGTATTAAAAGCCATGTGTGTAATTATACCCCCGCTTCGAAGAAGAGGGGGGGTATACTGTTTTACCCTTGTCCGTCCGTCCGTCCGTTCGTTCGTCCGGCCGTCCGTAACTAAACTTCTGTCACAGTTTTCTAAGCAACTACATGAGATAGAGTTCTGATATTTTGTATACAGCTTTATTCTATAGTACCATATGGTGTATACCCATTTTATGCTCCTAGATAGTCTACTTCCTGTTTACCGAATACTTAGGTTTTTACACATAATAGACATAAATGCAAAATTTCCGTCACAGTTTCCCAAGCAACTACATGAGATAGAGGTCTGATATTTTGTATACAGCTTTATCCTATAGTACCATATGGTGTATATCAATTTTATGCTCCTGGGTAATCTACTTCCTGTTTACCGAATACTTAGGTTTTTACACATACAGTAATAGACATAAATGCAAAATGTTCGTCACAGTTTCCCAAGCAACTACATGAGATAGAGGCCCGATATTTTGTATACAGCTTTATCCTGTAGTACCATATGGTGTATACCCATTTTATGCTCCTAGGTAGTCTACTTCCTGTTTACCGAATACTTAGGTTTTTACAAATAATAGACATAAAAATGCAAAATTTTCGTCACAGTTTCCCAAGCAACTACATGAGATAGAGGTCTGATATTTTGTATACAGCTTTACCCAATAGTACCATATGGTGTATACCGATTTTATGATCTTCTGTAGTATACTTCCTGTTTACCGAATACTTAGGTTTTTACACATAATGGACAAAAATGCAAAATATCCGTCACAGTTTCCCAAGCAACTACATGAGGTAGAGGTCTGATATTTTTTAAACAACTTTATCCTTAAGTCCCATATGGTGTATAGTGATTTTATGTTCCTAGGTCAACTACTTCCTGTTTACCGAGTATTTAAACTTGTATGCATGGCTTAGTTTTGGGAGCGGGGGTATCACTAGTGAGCATTAGCTCACAGATTTACTTGTTTTTTTTTATTATGAAAAAGGAACTTTTTCAACTAGCATTTATCATTTTTTAGAGTTTTATGATTATTGGTGGACCACAGCCACACGTAATAATGATGCCACCGCAAACCCAATTACAGGTTGGTCAATTCCAAGGAGTAAACATGCAGCCCTATTTCATGACGGCAGGCACAAATAATCAGCCACAGCAGCAATATCAGATTGTTAATCCCACATCGCAAAACGCAAATATGACCGGAGTTCTACAAGCTTCCGCCAATCAGGAACATCTGAACCCCCCGCCATACAAGGAATGACTACCGAAATCAATAATTGCTTAGCATCTTGTAATTCTATTATGTAGTATTTGCTTATAACGGTATTAGTCAAATGTCAGCTGAGAATGAATCATTTTCAGTTTATTCTAACTCCATCAAGATACAAAAGTAAACTTTTTGATTTTTTTTTAAAGAAGTTTTATAATCTAACTTTAAAAACTTGTGGCGAAAGTAGATCGCAGATGGTTGGTTCATAATTATGGAACGTTTGGTTTCGACAAACATATTCTTTTCGGTCAACCCCCTATGTTATTTTTAATGGTCATGTACGGCGCATCTGATTTTAATCAATGATAAATATTTAAAATATTATTATACGTATTAGTTTGAAACTTTACATAAAACGATGTTCTTTATTTACTTTAAATGTTGCCATTAGCTAAAGACACTGACATAGGCATTCACAATTCTGAAATTGTCCGTTTTCAGGATTTAAAAAAGGTTTTAAGTTTTCAAAACTGTTCAGAAAGCTAGAACTATAACAATGTATCGACAGTGTCAGAAATTTCAAGTGATGTAAATTTAGAACTCAACATTTATTTGACATTTTTTAATCTCAAATATTCTTACACCATCTGCTTTTGTTTTGTTATGTAAAAAAAAAATTACCCTGTTTTTAGTTTGTATTTTGTTGTTTTGGTCATATGATAAACCTTGACCGGAGGACAATTCTAAATGCAAAGAACAAGAAATTCACCGTTTTCACAGGTAAAAAAGAATTTAAGCATTGAGGAAACTTCCCAAATCACAAACCTTAATACAAAGGTGAAGACCTCAACATTAAAATTATCAATTTTCCTTTTTTTGTGAAGCAACAATCCGTCTACTTCAGCTTATGGAGTTAACTGATTCGTTATCCCAGTGGTTGTGTAAAAGATTGTGAATTGATTGCAAGAGCATCACATCCTTCATGCAAATTAATAGCCCAGGTTCGTCTTGCTTCCCCGATGCCTAAATTATCGTCAAAGCCATCGTAACTGTATTTAAAAGTACCAGCGGAACAAGTGTGCTTAAGCAGGCAGCCTGGAACCGCTTGGGTTCAGTCTTGTTACTACTTGAGGTGGCGATGTTGATTACTGTTCGGTTGAATTTATATTTTATGTTTATTTGTGGTGTTCTTGTTCGTGTTTACCGGTTTTGTCGTTGACCTTTCGGACTTGTGACACTCGGATGTCCTATTGGTGCCTCTTTGTCTCTTTAAAGAAATGTGATTGTAAACAAATACGAAATTTATATCTCCCATTTGAGAACAAACGTTGGTTTGACATAGAGCATTAGTATTTTTGTCATTAACCAGATTTGATCGTTGGAAACGTGACGGGTGTGCTAAAGCAATCAAATACTACTTACTCCTCCGAAATTTTATTGTGGTTTTGCTGTAATACGTGTTTTCTGGTATGTTGGATTGCTTGGTCTTTTTTCGATCATTTTATGTCGACTTGTTTCGTCTTCCATTTTTTTAATTATGGCATACGATTGCCCATTGAAACCAGGCATGGGGTAATGCAATTGTGTAATGGTAATGCATTGCAATGCATTACATTTTCTGAAGTAATTAAATGTTATGTGCAAAATGCACCATTTTTTACATTACATGTAATATATATGGTAATTCAATGCGTTTCTTTGTCAACAATGCATGTAATTCATGAATTACAAATGAATTACACTGCATTACTATTATCCACTACGAAAAACAAAGAAGGATTAGCAAATATTTCAACAATTATAGCAAATTATAAAATCATAAAATATATTTGTTTAAAGATTTTATAATTGAAATGGTGGACATTTAACTTGCCTTTGATTGATAAGTTTGGTTGCGTACACTAATTACACATCACATTATCCTCTGTTGTTGAATTTCAATATCAAAAAATAAAATTAAGGTGGTTCAGAGTTATGAAACTGAACATCTTTTCTAGTCATCTTTCAAATTTTTAGACTGCATTTCTATTAAAAATTACTTAAAAGAAAATAAGAGATGTAAAATTTATTTCTGTATGTTTTATTATTTTAATGAAATATATTAATGTAAGAAGCAAAGGTGTACCAAAGGGGTAATCAGTATCATAAAACCGTAAAGACAAAAACAAAACCGGCAGAAAAAAATCATCACAACAAAACAAACCACATAACAACATAAAACACACACACACATAACAACAAAACCGCATTTAGCAACGCGAACTCAAGTCGAAACGAGAGTGAACTCAGGTGCTCCGGAAGAGTAAGCAGTTCCTGCTTGCTATAGCACACCCGTCACGTTGCCAAAGAACGATTAAGTGTTGGTCAAATCCGGAAAGGATGACATTACAAAACTCTATGTCAAACCAACATCTGTGCTCATCTGAAAGATAGAAATCCCGTATTTGTATACAAGCACATGATGTCGTCCGTAAAATTTCTTGAGTGATGACAATAACCTGGGAGCAACGTACCCCTGTGTTAACAATTTGCTTGTCAGCCGTGTGGCTCTATCAAGGAAGTCGTTGTACTCCACCAACTTTATTCGGTCACAAATATGTAGGAAGGTGCATGACCCTCATTTATTTTACATGTTGTTAATAATCATTGATGAAAATTTATTTCCATAAACTAAAAAAAAAACTGATATAATTTGCTACCATAACAGTTAAAAACAATACAAATTAAACATTATTTTAAATGGTGTGTAGGGTATAATCTGTTGTCTGTAAGAATCGGTTAATTCCAAATATTTTCAAAAAATTGAATTCATGGTTTGCAGCATTATTGGAGCAGCAGTTTTTGTCCCCGACGGTTTTCATCCTTGGTGTTGTAGGATCTCTGTTGGTAATATGTTAACATCACAACTTAAAAAGCACGATTCTTTTATACTTTATAAAAGAATATTTGATGTGACAGACCTCCACAACACTCTACAAAAGTTTTAGATGTTCCCATTCCCATCCCCGAAAATAAGAAAAGGCATAAAGTGAAGAATTGCATTAATTGGTTTTTCACTTTTTAAAAATTCAAGGCAACTTTCTTTTGTGTTTTACTTGATTCAATTGGTTTGTATTGACTTGTTGTACGCATCGGTTGTGCATATTATAGTCCGTTTTATTATTTTTTTGTGTATTGAAAAAAGCAAGCAGAAATGTCACGATGAAATCGTTTATTTTGTTATCGGCAACTGACCGATTCCTCTGATAGGCATACGAGTAATATATAAGTTAACTGCATTGTTATATTCTTAAAGTTTAAACGTCAAACCAATATAACCGTATAGAACTCATAACAGTTTTCTACAACAAAATATGCAAAGCTGTCTATACTAGCTATTGTATACTCTTCCCTTCTAAATACAAATGACAACAAAGTTCCAGACAATAAATTTTGCTAACTTGACGTTCTAAATCACACTTATAAAAAAATTATATTTTATATGAGCACAAACAACAATGGTGAAAAATGTACCCACAGATTGTCGATTGCTAGTGTTACCAGAAACTTAGAAATTTCTTGGTATTTAAATATATAGTTGCAATATAGATGTCCTTTCTATATTCATTTACATGTATATAAACTTTATCATGTTTATTTTGCTTATCAAAGAGGGCGGATTATGATGACAAATCTGTAGCTTTGTCTGCCTTAATTGCCGTGCTGTCATTTGTTGAGTAGGTCGTGGAAATAGTGGCTTCTTCTTACTGTTGCTGTTTCGCAAAACCAGAAACATATCATAAACAGATAAGTAATCAAAAATAGTTCAATTATTATACTGAATACTTTCATAGCAGATAATGAGATGTGGAATGAGTGCATGTGACACAACCCACAAACACATGGGGCAAATTGAAAAACCAATGCAAAACAGCTGGCAACATTTACATTGTAACGTGACGAGTTGGTGTTTCTCGCTGTTTTGTCCAAGGTCAAAATACAAGGCATACAATTTATACCCAGTCCTGAAATATTCAACAATATTTCCATTCTTAAACAAGAAATAGAAATAATAAAATGACAAGTACAAACAAAATCTTTTCCAAAGATACCGACCTTTAGACAGGCTTATATAAAATATGGCGGGGTTAAACTAGCTTATGGGTGCAACCTTTCTCTATCATTAATCCCTAGCTATCAAAGCACAAAAAATGAATTAATTTTAATGAGAGTTAACAAAACTTGATGCCAATACTTCCGCCTATTTTACTTAACCTTGTTAATGGTATCCCTAAAAAACTATTACATTCTATTTGTTAACATATGCAGGACTAAAGAAAGTCATTATCAAAACGATTATAGGTTGACCATGTGAAAAGGGATTATCTGTAATGAAGACCTGTTAGTCATGTTAGTAGTAATATTTAAAATTTATCAGTCAACTTTCCGTAATTCACTTGTATAATTATTTTAGAGCTTTATGATTATCGATGGACTACAGCCAGAAGTGATAATGATGCCACCACAAACGCAGATACAGGGTGTTCATTTTCATGAAAAAAATGCAGCCCTATGTAATGACAACAGGGACATACAATCAAGAACAACAACAGAATCAGATCACCACTTCTGCAACACAAATGTGACCGCTATTTCTCAAGCCTCATGTGACCAAGAACATCTGTACCCAACGTCATACAAAGAATAACTATTGAGTTAAGGTTCATGGTTACACTTCGAATTAAATGGTAGATATTTTACCTATTTTTTAGTCTATGTACGGCTAAAACGACACATAGAAACACGAAATAAAGCGTAGCAGTGTCTAAATATAAAAATCGCCGATCATTTTCCCTTCCAGTTTACTAGATTGCTTTTGTTGTTTTCTCTATTATTTTTCTTTCCGTTCATATTTTACCATAAATAAAGCATGAATTACCCCTAAATAACCTCCCATAAAACCGATTGTGAGTAGATTTAATAGCACAAATAATGAAATTTCCTAGCACGTGGAGGCCAAATGACAGGGTATTGTTGATATTTGGCTATATTTGGGTGAACTGAAAAAACGCAAAGAAAATGCCCCGGCAAAACGAATCAAGTGTACACGTACAAAATAGTATAAGTTGATGCAAAAATTATATATCTAGACGCTGCTACGCCTTACTAAGCAATTTAATGTGTAGTTTAGGCTCCACATAGACTGAAAAAAAGACGTTAAATATCAGTCATTTTTTCCAAAGTGTAAAGATGAACCTTAAGGTTTTTCTAAATGAAAAATGGCTGCCATGCATTGTCAATACAAAACGGAAAAAATACACAGTCTAGATGAAATAAGTATTTTGCTAAAATTATAATAAAATGAATGTTTTACAATGCTAGAAATAATTACAAATAAAAATTGTCTTTTGAGGTAAAATATTAAATATTTGTAAGGGTGTGCTCGAATAGTGGGATAGTAATCAGACGCACCTTACATGTTTATGTAAATAAAATTGAATTATGATTCAATGTGGGATTTTAAATACTAGCTTACTCTGGGCATTGGTCAGTTAAATCTAATTAGACAGGTTTTTAACAAAATACATCATTTGCTCAATCTGTGTATTTTTTTAAGTTTTGCATTGACAATGCATGGCAGCCATTTTTCATTTAGAAGAACGTTAAAACATTGTTTAGCATTATATAATGCGGCTATGTATTATGCTGCTATGCTTGTAACGATGCAGGCAATATTACAAATAAAAGGGAATCATATTCATTTAACATGTTTAATTCAATCTCGATCAGATAAATAAAGCTATTTGTGTTTTTTAATTCGTTCTCATATAAAACACACTGTAAAACTCAATCGACAAAAGTTCAATTCAACAAGAGAGAACCTAAGACAAAATACTGTACGAAAACAACAAGACAAGGAGGAACTCTCTTGAGAACACTCGAAGTTACTGATAACTGGCTAAGAAACATTTATCGATTGATGTAAAAGAATCAAATACACCAGTTCTAAATCCGACACCCCACGTCAAAACAATGAATGATTAAGAGTGTATCATACAGAACCGACATACCTGATCGCTGTGGTGCTTATAAATAATACAGTGGATACAAAGTGAAAATCTAACGTTTTAAAGTTACTATCAAGCTATCAATATTTCTGCCAAAACATACCAAATGCAAAGATTTTACTTAAACATTGAATTCGTATCCTTTTTTCAAAAAGTTTTTAAGCCAGTTTTTAATTTCCATAAGGTTGTTTTTGAATTTTTGTGCTTTATAAACTACATTGCTATAAACAGTATATTTTAGCGACAATAAGCAAAATCTGATTTTAGCATTTTTCCTATAAGCTAATGCCTAGTCAGTGATTGCCTTTTTTTAGCCATAAGGCCATATATACAGAAATCATAATGGCAAAATTCTACCTGTAACCATTACAAAATAAAGGGAGATATGGAAAATAATGTATTTACGGCTTTTAGATTTATCTATTACTATTTAAAAAAAACTCTAACCCATTAAAAAACATCAAATAGGTCTCTTACCAAATATTGCTTCGGGTAAATAATTAAAACATTGAATTTAGAGTTTTTGAACACTTTTTTTATTATACACTGGCTTAAAGCTCAAGTGACATAATAACATGTACTGTTATCATTTATCGTCCGTTGTATGTCTGTTGAAAATTTCAAAAATCTGCTTTTCAGAAACTTCTTACGGTAAAAACTTCGTTTGAACGTTGGTAAGGTGTCTTTTGACATGACATTTTTTCTTTAGAATTTTTGTTTCGAGGAAAACATGGACGCTGTTTCTACAATTAAATAATAATTGTAAAACTAAGCTTTAAGGCTTATAACTAAAACATATTACAGATAGAACAAATCTGGTGGACCTTAGACGCCATTGAACAGATGATCCTTTTTTATCTTTATGGCCCTTTATAGGTACACAAAGGCATCTTGCATGCTTTTGTCTTGTGTTGGTGTTTATCTCCTAGCAGCACAAAATGGATAAACAATTGTTTTTTGGCGATGGCGAATAAGAAGAATGTAAAATGGACATCCATGCATGATGAAAAATATTTCGGGAAGTGGTGTGGAAAACAAAAGAACAATAAATGTTGAAGTAAAATTGGAAAGGGATGAGATATAGTGGGAACGAAAACTACTTGATGACCAACAACAAAGATAGTTTTAGTGCATCTATACACATGTTTGGCCATTATTGTCAACAGTCAGGCGTTCCATATCAAATAAAGACCCTGATTTTCAAAGGTTTGTGTCAATGTAAATATTCTTAGGTAACATTTGTATAATATTATAATTTTATTTATGAGAAATAAGGAATAGATTCATCAGTTAAGTGCTGTTTAAGATGTTCAAGAAAATAAGTCGAAGTTGGAATATGAGGCATGAAAGGGTAAGTAACATAGTTTGTCGAACATTTCGAGTAGTCATTCATGCGTATTCTTTTCCAACGTTACCATAAGAAAACCTTATTTGAATGTATATTGTGCAATTTGATCATGAAAAAGGAAGTTTAATTGATTAGCGGGTAGATAAACCATAACCAGGTAAACTTGTGTATTTGTTCATTGACTACAGTGTTAAGTGACACAATTTTAAGGCTGCTATTCTAATTCAAAACGTAGGTAAATATTTCGTTATCTTGACAAATGTTAAAACACCTAGTCAGATCGGAAAGTAAAGAGCTTGATGTATTATGCTTAAATCTACGGCAAATAAATAAAACAAATAAGAGTATCATCGTCGCGTTAAACTATCCTTATATTATATATCTCATTGTAGAAAATAAATATTTCACTATTATATTTATAAAATGTCTAAACTTTTTCCTCTGTAGTTCTTTGTTGCTACACGTCAAAAGTTTCAACAACCGACAGAAATCGTTTTGGACAGAGCTTTATGTAGTCATATATGCGTTACGCACGTTTTTGCGTCCTTTACGTTCACGACAGATTTCGACGTTTTCTTTTCTTTTTTAAGCTGAGCTGCCTTCATATAGTTCAACAATAACGGTTTTCTATTCTTGCTTGCACAGTTATGCGTTATCATATTTTTTCAAAGCTCTGTATTTAGACATTCTATTTGTAACAAGGTCAACAGCATTAACCTGGTCTACATCATAACATTTGTGCTTTTTGTCAGTATTTGCTTATCTACTATGTTAGTTTCTCTTTCTTATCTTTACTTTTTTGACGTTGAACCTTTTTATACAATACGCTCCTTGAAATCTCATGTTTTCGAGTCACTGGTCTTGTTTGCATATTTTTCATACCTTTTTCTTATTTATCTCCGTTTTAATCTTTTCAACTCTTTGCCCTATTTTGCCCTTTTTGGTGGATTCGACAAATTTTGTTGGAAGCTAAGTAAGTATTTATACAATCATTAGTTCGAGTAAGATTATTATTTTTCTTTAAATCGTGTGCTGTACAAGTAAAGAAACCTGGTGTTTGAAACAGGTTTGAATTTAACAACCGTAAATTTCAACGACAGAAAAGTATTAATTAAAATGTATTGGTTAATCCGTGTCATATAAGTCTGAAGACCAAGCATTTGATAACCTACAGAGACCTTTGGTCCACCAGCAGGAGTTATCGACCTAGTGATCTCAATATACAAACACCACCAAAATGGATATAAAACAGAGCAAGGAGGGCTTATTTTTCATATAATCAAAATAACGTCAGAATTAAGTGACGTCAACATATGTATGACAAAAAAAAAACGATTGCATCGGATTTGATAGAGACAACTATTAAGAATATTTAGCATGTGGGGAGTACAACGACTTCCTTGATAGAGCTACACGGCTGACAAGCAAATTGTACACGGGGGTACGTTGCTCCAAGGTTGTTGTCATCACTCAAGAAATTTTACGGACGACATCATGTGCTTGTATACAAATACGGGATTTCTATCTCTCAGATGAGCACAGATGTTGGTTTGACATAGAGTTTTGTAATGTCATCCTTTCCGGATTTGACCAACACTTAATCGATCTTTGGCAACGTGACGGGTGTTCTATAGCAAGCAGGAACTGCTTACTCTTCCGGAGCACCTGAGTTTCGTCTTGAGTTCGCGTTGCTGAATGCGGTTTTGTTGTTATGTGTGTGTGTGTGTTTTATGTTGCTATGTGGTTTGTTTTGTTGTGATGATTTTTTGTCTGCCGGTTTTGTCTTTGTCTTTACGGTTTTATGATACGGATTACCCCTTTGGTACACCTTTGCTTCTTTTACTTTCATTCGCTAACAGAAGTTTAAAAAATTGTAAAACAAGTATCAAAACGGTTAAATTATGGTTATTTGGTTTCGCTGTATATGTATACTTCAAGGAGTAACCTCTCATAAGCAGCATTTGAATCAAAAATCAAAAATGGATCCATGTTTGGTATGGTATGCAGAGACCACGACTCGGTTTTAAATCAACTTGCCTGGCGCCAACTACCCATAAAGAATAAATCATCACACAGCTGGTTCATTCATTTCACCTCACTTTTAGAGAAATACAGTCTATCAAATCCACACGATCTATTGGAGACACCACCTGGCGAACACACACTTGGAAAGATTCAGTATGTAGAGCTATCAACAACTACTTGGAAAACAAACTGAAAGACAATGCCAGATCATAATCCTCCCTGAAGTATGTCAACATCGACAAACTCGCTGTAGGCAAAGTACATGGTGTGTGGAAAACAGCTGGAACGGAGAAGATTGCAGTTACCAAGCCAATGTCAAATGCAGACTTCTTACAGGCAGATCCATCCTGCAGTCTAACAAACATCGCTTTAAGCAGTTTTAAGTCGACCCAACCTGTGTACTATGTAAAAAGGGAGCAGAAACAAGATGTCACTTCCTGGTCGAATGCACTGATCTGCAAGACGTACGATCTCCATTTATTCAGGCGATGAACAGTTGCCCAGAACTGAACTCAGAACTCCAATGGAATGATACGGAAAATCTCACCGCATTTTTCCTAGACAATGGGAACACCGCCCTATCTACACAGAGAGGTCCATCTGGCTACCATCACAAGAGGGATGTGGTGCAGACTTCACACCACCAGAAGTACCCTACTGAAGGTCATCAACGATAAAGGTGACTGACAGTGTTCGGGCATGGCGATTCCAAATGTCTCAGTATATAACCTCGTATTTTGCAGTAATTTTTATTGTATGTGTAATGTACGTTGCACAGTTAGTCGAGGAGTTTACTATACAACAACAGCATATGACGTCACTGACGGGCGTAAGAGAGGGGATGACCAAAGAAAAAATAAATGAGCGGTGCATGTATACTACTATGGTTTATTCAGCCATAAACTTATACTAAACACGTTAAATGATTTTTCAACATGATAAATGTGAAAAATGTTGACGTAGTATTATATTGGAGCTTGTGCAACTTTTTAAAAGTCTATCGTGTTATAAATGGTAATTTAAATTGTTCTTTGGTGTTTTCATAGGTTTACCATGCAAGCTTATGATACTTCACCTATTGTTGCACAACAGTCTATTATTCAGCAGCAACCACAGCCTTTTACAGCTGACAATAATGAACGTGTTTTTCCAGTCAGAAGTTTAAAAATATTTGGTGGTATACAGCTTGGGATTGGAATCATAATTGGTCTACTATGTATCATTGGAATTATTCTGGACGCAAGTTATAGTGGATACAAATGTTCATACTTTGACTACTTCTCTAACTCTATGCGTTACTACAGCTGTGATAGTGGAAACAGAAGCGTTGTCTTTGCTTTTGATAATACTTGCCTAATTTGCTCCGGATGGGTGAGATTTTATAATACTCTGCTTAAAAAGTGTAGGATAAATAGTGACGAGTCCTTCAATCCGATTTTTTATTTCACCTAAATTAGAGAATCAAACTTTTACAACATCTCCTCTATGGATTGTCATTAAATTTTACACTTTTTTGAGACATAATTAAGGTATGCATTTTTTTTTCATTTAAAAGAGTTTGCTATTACTGATATTGGGTTTTCTCAATGCAAAACATTAACCTTGCATGTAAACGACAAGGGTTATCCATCTGATATCTTTAATTTCGCAATTTAGTAACATTTTATTTATGCTTGTCGTTTCAAGCGAGGGTAATTTGAGCTATTGTCATCACTAGTCATAACTAGGAGTCCATCGTCCGTCCATTCGCGTCCGTTAGCTTATTCTTCAAAGATCTAATTGTTTTAAACCAAGGAAGGGATTAGTTTCACACTTTGTACACTTGGTTTTTAGGATGTTCTGTACTAAGTTAGGGTTTATGCATGCCGACGAAATTACACGGCCGCCGTTGCAAAACAGCTGGGTTAGTTGCGCTTTTAGCTCAAAACGTATAAGAGAAGCAAATCTTTTCATTAAAGTTGTAAAAGGACTCCATTTAGGAAGTGCTTTTCAATAATCGTCCATTTTAGCAGTATTTGGACTGTTAGTGATACAGGAAAAGTTAACAGTGCATAAACGTTAAGCTTATTGGGATTTAATATTTCAATTAAGGGTCCATGCTTGTCATAATAACTGTATAAGACTTAACCCACTTCTGTTTTTCCCTTTCATTTTAACTGACCTGTGAAAGGATTTTTCCCAATTTTTGTAAATGTCCTCTTAATCAGTGAACGTATGCCAACAAACTTGACCACTTTTGCTAAAAAAATACCATAGTTTTTGCCTTTTAGCGAAAAAATATATGGGATACAGAATACTAGAAGCATCAAAAGCTTTACAAAACTCTCAATTGAATCGAAGTGACAGGACAACTCCTAAAAGAAGTTAATACCCATGAATTGTCACATTTTCACATTTTTACTCTATCGTGAAAATCGTTTGTGCCAGAGGAAAAATTAGCATTGCAAAATGGTTAAGCATATTAAGATTTTCAACAATGATTCAGGGTCAAAATTATAAGATATCAACTGTTTAATGGTTACTTTCCTTCTGGGAGCCTGGGTCAGTTTAAAGCATGATGCTGAAGTTTTCACCAATAATAGATATTGCAAACAGATGTATAAGATTTTTAAGTTTAAGGATCTTTTCCTGTATCAAAGCCAAATTATATCTTTTTCAGGTTATTTTAACTGGGTTTTTACCATTCTGTATGTCGCAGAATAGAAAATCCAGTTGGCCGTGTTTGGTGAGTTAATATAAAGATTTCCTTGCATATAATACATGTTATAATATCGCCTGGAGTTGTTAGTATTAGTATACATTTTGTATTCTCACTTCAAAATAAAAATCATTTACATCCGTTATAATTGTAATTGTTATCTTTCTCCCTCAACAAAAACAGCAATTTAAAGCGATAAAACATTCGTGATGGAGTATAAAGATTGTGTGACATACGCTGAGTTGTCAAGATTTCAATTCCATTTACTCATGGATATACTTGACAATAACACGCATTTTTAATTCAAAATTAAATATTAAAATGACAACATGCTTCACTAAATGTTGTTGATGTTTCAATTTAAAGTGATAGCTTTTGCAATCATTTGGTATCCACCCCCTTCTCTACATTGTACTTAACAGTTAATAGCTCATGTTGATCAGATTTTAATAAAGGGTGCCTTGCACAGAAGTAATACAATAAGCATTAACACAAATCAGTTATCAAAATTGTACTAGTTGGATAATTAAAGGGGTTCATAATATTGTAAACTTACCAAACAGGCTTTATCAATCTCCCAACAAATAAAAAACAGATAATTTGTAATATTTTATTACCATCTTGTTTAATGTTTTAACAAAAAGATTGACCTCATATATTGAATGCGTATATTTTCAGAAAAAATCATTCATGGTTTGCAGCATAATTGGAGCAGTATTTTTTGTTCCGGGGATTTTCGGTTTAGGCGTTACAGGATCTTTTTTGGTAAAACATGTATTAATAGATCGTTTACAAGTAAAGAAGAACAATCCTTTTCAATTAATCTGTTTTAACGTTTCTAATGTGATCAATCTTTAATTTACAGAAATTGCTTGTACAAAACCTCAGCTAGTTTGCTCTATTTCTTTGCATAGGAAAAAAAACATTTCCATTTGAATCTGTAAATGTTTCAGACCAAAAGACGTTTTTCAATAGTGGATATGAGTATTCCAATTTCTTGTTTTCTAGTTTATTCGAATTGGTTTTTTGTTAGTATTTAAAATTCTTTTAAGATGGCACAACAAATTATGACATATCCCCTTATTGATTGAAATGGACTGATTAACAATGTAGTACTGATATATGATGATAATACATCCCAATTTACACTCAAAAAAGACACGCAACATACCAATAAATTTGAAATTACATTGCATTAAAATTGTGTTTTCTTTCATCAGTTCTTGTAATATCAGTAAGAAATTAGACTTGGTAATTGCTAACATTTTATAAACTGTCAGCAATTTAAGTGTGCATGCCATTAAAAATATGTCAACCAGTTTGCAAGACAGTAGTCAGGCTGCTTTCCCCTGATTCAAAAGAACGTTGCACGCAAGACTTTGATATCAGATTTCATTCACGCACAGGTGGACGCTTACTTTTAATGATGTTTCATTGCACAATTAGTCTTCGTGCATGCACAGATCCAATTTATTCAATCGATGCCAAATTTTCCATAAGATCAAAATTTTCAGAATGTTTTAAAAAGCATCAACGTCTTGTGTTATACGTTTGTTGTATTATTGGTTTGGCTTCTCAGGTACCTATGTGACTCTTGGTGCGCCACATTTTTCCAACTTTTTTCAAAATCACTGAACTTACCTTGTCACCCTGTTTTTCATTTCTTGGAATGTTTTACAAGAAATTTCTTTGGGAAAAAATCGCATTAAGTTCACGACAATGTTTTTGTGCTGATTTTCTAGCATTTGTACGTTAATTTCTTTTTTAAATTCAATAGTATTAATTTCAATATTAGATTCAATAGTATAAATATGTTGTTGTACCTGCAGGCAAAGCACCAAATAACATATTTTTTGTGTGGAAGAAACACTATATTGACTGTTTGACAGCTGATTAGGGGGTTGGTTGTACCAGCAATAACACATTGCTACACGGCTACAACACTGTCTAAGGAGGAAATCATTGACAATCACAAAACTGTCATTTCCTCTTCCGGCCTTTCTGTTAGTGCCAATAATTATGACATTCCATCCCTGTATTGGATTCCTAAATTATATAAAAATCCATACAAACAGCGCTTAAATTCAGGTCATCCCAATGTACAACTAAGCCTTTTTCAGTTCTGTTGACCTCATTACTTAAGACAATAAAATCCGGCCTCCAGAAATATTACGAATGTTGTTATTCTAAAAATGGTGTCAATCAAATGTGAATCCTGAAGAATTTGAAAGAAATGATGGAAATTCTTAACTCTAAATCAGTTTCATCTTGTTAGAGCATTAAAACATTCGATTTCTCTACACTTTACACTACTATTCCACATGAACAACTGAAATCGCACTTGGCACAACTGATTAAACGCAGCTTTTCAAAAAGAATGGAAAACGCAGGTACAAATATTTAGAAGTTGATTATACCAAGACTTACATTGTCATCAATGAGACGAAGAAAAAGAACAAATTAACAGAGGACCAAATAATCGACATGCTAATCTTTCTCATTGACAACATATTTGTTCAGTTTGGTGGACGGGTTTTTGCAGCAAACAATAGGGATTCCCATGGGCACTAATTGTGCACATTTGCTTGCTGATTTGTTTCTTCATTTATATGAAGCAGACTTCTTACAATCTGTTATAGACAAAAATGATCATAGACTAGATCTCTCTTTCAACCTCACGTTCCGTTATATTGATGATGTCCTTGCACTAAACAATTCTCGATTTGGTGACTTTCTCCATCTCATATATCTCCAGGAGCTTGAGATAAAGGACACAACGGATTCTAGGAAGTCTGCTTCATATCTAGATCTACATCTCAACATTGACTCTCAAGGAAGTCTTTCAACAAGGCTCTATGACAAACGTGATGACTTCAACTTTCCAATTGTCAACTTTCCCTTCTTGTGTAGCGACATTCCGTCCGCTCCAGCTTATGGACTTATCTCAATTGATTCGTTAATCCAAAGCGTGCGGGACTTACATCGATTTCCATAGCAGAGCATCACTTGATGTCACCGCTCAATTCATAGAAGCGTTCTTGTTAACTAACTTATACAAAGCTACTTAGAGATCAGACATAACAGACAGTCTTTCGTTGCAGAGGACGACTTTTGATAACAAAACTGTAGCTCTGTCCGCCTCAATTGCTGTGCTGTCATTTGTGGAGGTTGTAGTAGCAATTGTGGCTGCATCCTACTGTTGCTGTTGCACACAATGGGATACAACGTCCCAACAGGTAAGGTTATAAAACTTCTTGAATAAATAAGTTAAGAGTAAACCTAATACTATTGACAAAGCTTATGCTCATATCTTGCTTTAATAAGTGTTTAATTGTTTTCTTTGTAAGTCCCTCAGCTGCTGTTCAGTAGCTGTTTATGGTCCTTTTTGAAATGTTTTGATTTTGCGGACAAAAGAGCTAGGGATTTCTCTATGTAAACATTTGCGACTCGATTGCGATCTCAAAATGATAATACAGCTAGGTCAATAAAACTTTTGCGAAACATTTATCTAACCTTTAACCTCAATTTTGTTACATATTTATATGAATCCTTCTATATAGATATGTCGTCCAATAAGTTTCTGTTGACAATGGCACCTCTTTGCCACCATCTTTTTTACTAAATAACTGAATTACAACTTCGGACCGGAAACGGAAAAGGCATGTTCCAATTACGGCTGCAAGTAAAATTCATATTTTTTTTTTCAAATTTCTTGATTCAATTTGTTATAAAGACAATATTACATGTAATTATTGTAGCGATATATAAATCCATTTAAAACATAATACGCTTATAACATTTAAATTCTGCATCCCGGTTTTTAAATAAACAGAGGTACCAAAGGGGCATCCGTATGGCAAAATCCAAAAGGGCAGAGACAAAACATGTAAAAAAAACAAGGACAGGACAAAAAAAAGACAATATATAAAACACGGAAACACAAACACTGCTGAATATCAATTAACAACGCGAACTCTAGTCGTAATAAGAGTGAACTCAGGTGCTACGGAAGAGTAAGCGGTTCCTGTCTGGTATAGCACACCCGTTGCGTCCGTTAAGATCCGGAGAACTCACCAGATTTTTTTTCTAATTTTATAATGTGTCTTGCCTGATCTCCCTCTAACTTCTTTGCAAATCAAAATGGTGAGAAAGCAGCAATTTTTACAACATAAGGAAAATTTCCTTGGATAATTATACTTATTTGAATATTACAAAAATGTACTTAGGTAAAAAAAAAATTAAAACGGAAGTTGATAACAATAACAAAACGAACTTATCACATATTGCGGCTCCCAAATTTATTCTTCCAGCTTTGTTTGTTGTACTTCCAAAGGGCGCAAAATTAAAACCTTTAACATATGGAAAATCCGCAGCTCTCCGGTCTGCAAAAATAAAAACAATATATCAAAAGGACTATAACGAGCTAAAATACCGCAGCTATGAATCCTAATGGTGTCAAAGATAATCGTTGTAAACTTATCGACCAAGGCTTATGCCTACATGGAATTTAAACTATTTTGAATAATTACAGTCGGTAGAATTCAATTCAAGTCATAGGAAATATTTGTTACAAACAAAGCTGACACGAGTTTTACCTCTGATGATCATTAACCAAGTGTTTGGCAAAAAAATAAATTCTTGCGCATTTTCAGACAGGTTTTTACTGAGTAATAACATATGTAAGGATTTCAAACTTACACCATTTTGTTATTATTAGTGGTAAACTTTAAGAAAAAATCTTAACTTTAGTTAGGCCAGGTATGCATTCGCATTTATTAATCAATGGTAAAAATTTCAACTTGCACAAATATATTTTTAGAGTTTTATGGTTATTTTTGTGGACCGCAGCCATTCATACTAATGATGCCACCACACAAACCCAAATACATGGTAGACACTTCCAAGAAGAAAACTTGTAACCCTATGTCACCTAGGCAAGGACATACAGTCATCCTCAGCAACAATATTACACAAAGTACAAATTTGACCGGAATTTCACAAGCCTGCGCAAGCCAGGAACATCTTCCCCCGCCGTTAAAGGAATGACTTATGGAATTGATAATTGTTTAGCATCTTAAAATTCTTCGATGCAATCATTGCTTATAACATTATTACAGCTAACAAAGAACCATTTTTAGTTCATTCAAGGTCAATCCAGAAACAAAAGATATTAGTTTTATTTCAAATTTTAAGAAGTTTTAAGTTCTAATTAAATACTTATAGCGAAAGTCGAGAACAGATTTACGAAATCCCAGAAGGCTCATTCCAGATTTCGAAATTCGAGATCCGAGATCTGAAAATCGAAATTCAAAATTCGAAATTCGAGATTCAATATACTTATAATCAGATTGCTTGTTTTATAATCCTGTACCAATCAAAATTACGAAAGCCCAGAAGGCTCATACGAGATTCGAAATTGGAGATTCGAGATTCGAAATTCGAGATTCGAGATTCGAAATTCGAGATTCGAGATCCGAAATTCGAAATTCGAGATTCAAAATTCGAGATTCGAAATTCGAGCATAATTCGAAATTCAATATATCGTATGAGTTGTTTTTTGTTTTTTTGTTTTTTTTTTTTTTTTTGCTAGAACCAAATTTTAAACAAAGTGGAAGGTCTTTTTTCGCAGAATTCAATTTTCGTGATTATTTATATGAAGGTATCTATTTACCATATTTTTTGGAGTGTTCTTATTTTGGCGATTTTTAAACTATCGCATAAAATCTAAAAAAAAAATTTTCTCGAGAAAAAACACATTAAGTTACAGCTACTAAAATTGATAAGTCATTGAGTGTGCCTTATGTAATTAAAGGATACATAAGATGATAGGTGATATAAATTGAAATGATTTGCCAATGGGCGTCTCCCGAAAACCTTCACGTAGTGGGAGAAGGTTCCTGGTTCTGGTTCAACTGTTACTTGAGTAGTTAACTCTGTTGGTGGTTTGTCACACATCGAGTATTAAAGTAAGCAGTCGCTACATGTAATATGGATGTTTTGGCATGATAAAGCAAGTTTGGGCTTGTTGCAAAAGATCCACGCTCCTTTTCGACCCAAGAGAAAGTGGGATTCCAACAACGAAACCCTTTCTGAATCTGCAACTGCAGCATCTGATTTCGAATCTCGAATTTCGAATTTTTTTTTAAAGAACTATTTTGATTGGTAAATGATTATAAAACAAGCAATCTGATTGGTTTTAAGTATATTGAATTTCGAATCTCGAATTTCGAATCTCTTATATCGAATTTCTTATCTCGTATCTCGAATTTCTAATCTCGTATCTCGAATCTCGAATTTCGAATCTCGAATCTCGTATGAGATTCTGGGCTTTCGTACAAAATAGTTCTTTTAAAACGTAATTATCAAAATTCGAATTTCGAAATACGAGATTCGAAATTCGAGATTCAGGATTCGAAATTCGAGATTCAGGATTCGAAATTCGAGATTCAAGATACAAAACTCAAAATTCAATGTACTAAAAACCATCAAAATTGGTCATCATTAAATTTCAGAAACCCCAAAATTCAGCAAACTGTTGTAATCTCAATTTTATATTTACATTTTTTGATTATTAAAGAGTGGTTTTATATTAGTCCGCTAGCGGCAAAAGCCGAAAGGGACTATAGGTGTGCACTCTGTCCGTCCGGCCGTCCGTCCGTCCGTCTGCAAGCCTCAATTTTCTGCACTTTTTTTCTAAACCCTTATAGATAATGAACTCATTTTAGTATGTGAGTTTACCATAAAGAGTTACAGAATAAGTTCGAGTTACCGGCGAAAGCCGAAGGGGACTATAGGTTTGCGTTCTTTACGTAAGTCCGTTTGTCACTCCTCAGTTTTTGCACTTTCTAAACGCTGATAGATAATAAACTGATTTTTTTGTATGTGAATTTCCATGAGGAGTTACAGATCAAACTCGATTTTTCTGCCGGTCCGCAATTTTTTACGGAAGTTATGACCCTTTGAACTTTAAAAATTTATTGAAATTTCAGTATCTGCGCCTTTTTTCTAAACGCTTATAATGATAATTTCTTTTAGTAAGTAAGTAAGTGAGTCAGGACAATTGCACTTTTCAACAAACCCAAATACAGGGTGGGCAATTCCTAGGAGCAAATATGCAAGTGTAAGTTATGACGACAGGAACTAGTAAAATAAACAATATCAGATAGTCACGTCAGCAAAAGAAAACACTAATGTGACCGGAAATGTACAAGCCTCTGAAGTCTGCTTCATATTTAGTCTACATCTCGAAATTGACTCTCAAGGAAGACTTTCAACAAAGCACTATGACAAGCATGATGACTTTCCCCTTTTTTGTAGCAACATACCGTACGTTCCTACTTGTGGAGTCTTCCAATCACAGTAGATTCGTTACTCTAAGGCTTTCAGGAATTACATCGATTTCCTTGGCACGTTTGACACAGAAATTGCTGACACAGGGCTATGTTGCTCCACATTTACTGTTTTCACTCAAAAAAATTTACGGTAGACAGCGTGCACTCGTAGACAAATATGGAATTTCAATCTCTAAAACGAGTGCAGATGTTGGTTTGTCGTAGAAATTCGTTTACACAATCAAACGAAAATATACAAAGTGAACCCAAGTCTTAACAAGAGTGCTTAACTCAGGTGCTCCGGAAGAGTAAGCGGTTCCTGTGTGTTATAGCACACCTGTCGTTTTGCTAAAGAAAAAAGAAGTATAGGAAGAGGTCAGCTATAAGTGGTGCACAACTAGTACCCATAGAAACATAGGAGTTATACCCCATAATCTTCTCCCGTCCGTCGTCCTAAAACGGTTTTGAAGACATTTTATTTTAATTTGAGAGCAAATTAAAGAGAAACAAATTGTTATTAAACTCAAATGTAATGCTTCTGAACACTAACCAAAAATGCGTACAGCTAGTTTGGAGTTTATGGTCCATACAAATTCATAAAAAGGGCCAAAAGTAGACAAGAGGCTCCCCGGAGCCTGAATCGCTCATGCACCTGGTCCTTTAGTCATAAGGGTGATTTCGTTAAGGGGCCATCTGAAGAATTAGACCCAATGCAACCTTTTGTGAATTTTTTGTAAAGAGCTGCATGTTTAGGCAAGCAACGTTAACAGCCTTTCTCAATCTGCAGGGAAAATTACTATTTTCACCTGTAAAGGGTCATTACCCCTATAAAGGGTCATCTGACAAATTTGACCATATGGAAACTTTTCTAGAGCTAAATGAGCTGAACATTTAAGCAAGTAACATCTTTTCTCAATCTGCAATAGTTTTTTTTTTTCTATAGGGAGATAACACCATTTTTTTACCTGTAAAGGGCCATTACCCCTTTAACGATCATTTGACAACTTTGACCCAATGGGACTTTTGTAAAGCTTAATGAGCTGAATATTTAAGCAAGCAACAGCTTTTCTCCATCTGCAATAGTTTTCACTCTATAGAGAAAAAACCAATATTATTCACATGTAAAGGGCCATAACACCTTTAAGGGGTCATCTGACAATTTTGACCAAAAACAGACTTTTGTGGAGCTTAATGAGCTGAACATTTAAGCAAAGCAACAGCTTTTCTCTATCTGCAATTGTTTTTATTCTATAAGCCAAAAACTCTATTTTTTCGGGTTTAAGGGGCTGTAATCGCTTTAAGGGGCCATCTGACAACTTGGACCATATGGAGACTTTTGTAGAGCTAAATGAGCTGAACATTTAAGCATGCAACAGCTTTTCTCTATCTGCAATAATTTTCATTTTATGGGCCAAAAACACTATTTTACGCCTTTAAGGGACTGTAACCCCTATAAGGGGTCATCGGACAACTTCGACCCTATGGAGACTTTTGTAGAGCTAAATGAGCTGAACATTTAAGCAAGCAACAGCTTTTCTTTATCTGCAATAATTTTCATTCTATAGGCCAAAAACACTAGTTTTGCCTTTAATAGGCTGTAACCCCTATAAGGGGTAATCTGATAACTTCGACCCTATGGAGACTTTTGTAGAGCTAAATGAGCTGAACTTTAAAGCAAGAAACAGATTTCTTTATCTGTAATAGTTTTCATTCTATAGGGCACAAACATGAAAAAAACAACGTTTTTTTAACTTAAATGGGCCATAACCCCTATCTCTGACAACTTCGACCCAATGGAGAATTTGTTGAGCTTTTGATTCTGAAAAGCTTAAGATCCTTCGGATTTTTCCTATCTTTTATGGTTGCTGAGTTATTAGCCATTATAAGTGATTTTACCCTATGTTCTAATTCTTAGTAACAACGGCCATGTTTTTTATCAAATCATTTTAAATGAGGATTGTTTGTTGCCAACATGTCTTATATCATTCCTGCAAAGCTTCAGTTAAATTGGTTAGTGGTTTTAGAGAAGAAAATTTTTGAATTTTTTTACGGACGACAGACGACGGACGATGACGGATGCATAGTGATGGCATAAGCTCACATGGCCTGTGGCCAGGCGAGTTTAAAAAAAAGGAGTGTATTAAAAAAAATGTTGGAGAACATCCAATATTTGTTTTCACTCTTATTTATGCCAGTTTCAAAGTTTGTAATGTATCTTCAATCATAACAAAGTTTACAGGTAGTCGAAGATAAACAACAACATTAGTTTGTTTGGTTTGAATGATTAACTCAGCCTAAATCGCTCATCTGGTCTTGATGTCAACACTATATTTTGTAGAGCTAAATGAGCTGAACATTTAAGCAAGTAACAGTTTTTCTTTAAATACTATAGTTTTCATTTTATAGGCCAAAAACACGAAAAACCGTTATTTTAGGGGCCGTAACCCCTATAAGGAGTCATCTGACAAATTAGACCCTATGGAAACTTTTGTTGAGCTTTATACACTGAACATTTAAGCAAGCAAGAGCTTTTCCCTATCTGCTATAGTTTTCATTCTTAAGGCCAAAAACATGAAAAAGGTTATTTTAGGGGCCGTAACCCCTATTAAGGGTCATCTGACAACTTCGATCCTTCTGAGACTTTGGTAGAGCTAAATAAACTGAACATTTAAGCAAGTAACAGCTTTTCTCAATCTGCTATAGTTTTCATTCTATAGGCCAAAAACATGAAAAAGGTTATTTTAAGGGCCGTAACCCCTATTAAGGGTCATCTGACAACTTCGACCCTATGGAAACTTTTGTAGAGCTAAATGAACTGAACATTTAAGCAAGCAACAGCTTTTCTTTATCTGCTATAGTTTCTTTCTCTAGGCCAAAAACATGAAAAAACATTATTTTAGGGGCCGTTACCCCTATAAGGGGTCATCTGACAACTTCGACCCTATGGAGACTTTTGTACAGCTAAATTAGCTGAACATTTAAGCAAGCAAAAGCTTCTCTCTATCTGCAATAGTTTTCATTCCATAGGCCAAAAACATGAAAAAAAAATTATTTCAGGGACCGTAACTCCTATAAGGAGTCATCTGACAACTTCTACCCTATGGAAAATTTTCTAGAGCTAAATGAGCTGAACATTTAAGCAAGCAACAGCTTTTCTCTATCTCCAATAGTTTTCATACTATAGGGCAAAAACATGAAACAAACGCTATTTTTCACCTTTAAGGGGCTGTAACCCCTATAAGGGGTCATCTGACAACTTCGACCCTATGGAGACTTTTGTAGAGCTAAATGAGCTGAACATTTAAGCAAGCAACAGCTTTTCTCTATCTGCAATAGTTTTCATACTATAGGGCAAAAACATGAAAAACGCTATTTTTCACCTTTAAGGGGCTGTAACCCCTATAAGGGGTCATCTGATAACTTGGACCTAATGGAGACTTTTGTAGAACTTTGGATGCAGAAGCAGTAGGGTGGCATCAGATTTCATCTATCTCTTATACTTTTTGATTTACAAGCCAAAAACAGTAATCCGACCCCCCCTGGTCTATTTTTAGCAACGGCAGCCATATTTTCCGACGAATCGAAAATCCCCACATCAGTTCTTTGGGGGATACCCTAAAGTACTACCAGACCAAATTTGGTTAGAATCTGTGCAGCAGTTTCAGAGGAGAAGAAGTTTGAAGAAAAGTTAACGACGACGACGACGACGGACGACGACGACGGACGCCAAGTGATGGCAATAGCTCACATGGCCTTTGGCCAGGTGAGCTTAAAACTACAATGGACAACCGCCAGCAGCCTTCAACGAGGCCAGTAGTCGCTGCTCGCAGTTATGCAATTGTCCCATGGTCTAAATAAAATGCATATAATTCAAATCCAGTCCTGAAATAGTGCCTATAAATGTAGGAAAAAAATTGGTATTCATAAGTCAAGAGCTTTATTCAAATTGTCGCATATTAGATTAGAATTGAGAAAAAGAAATTGCTGTTTTCATCCTCAGTCGCTTTACAGAGAGATAAATCATAACACTAGTCTTCAGTGGCAGTCCGTTGCAATCATTCATCCGTATTTTACGCCTAATTTCACAATGACAAATTATAATATGAATGCAATGTTATGCAATGTGATCATGAAGAAGGAAGTTTGATTTTTTAGTCAGGTAATGTGTGTAGACTTCAGTGATACGTTGTTTTGGCTATTACTCTAACTTTAATCGGTAAATATACTTTTCATTGAGGCAAATGTTAACATAACTAAAACACTACATGTAATTAAATGTAAATTACAACAACGTTCCAAACAATAAATTTTCCTACTCCTTGTGCGCGTTTCGCCTTTCAAGACTCGTCAGAAGCCAGGTGCTCTACTAAAGGTTTAAAATGCTAAACACTGTTAGTATGAAATATTATTAAGGCTTTGTGTTCTTAGCAAGGATCGAAAATTTCAGGTTTTAGAATTTCAAACAAGTCATCGTATCACAGTTTATTAATTACTCCAGAGCTTGCGGGATTACATCGATTTCCTTGGCAGAGCGTCACGTTTGACACAAAAATTGCTAACACATGATTATGTTGCTCCATGGTTGCTGTATTCACTCAAGAAATGTTACGGTAGACACCATACACTCGTAGACAAACATCGGATTTCTATCTCTCAAATGAGTGCAGATGTTGGTTTGTCGTAGAAATGTGTTTTCTCTTCCTTTACCGGATTTGACACAATGAATTGGAAATTAGCAACACGATGTATGTGCTATGGCAAGCAGGAACTGCTTACTCTTCCGGAGCACCTGAGTTCGGACTTTTGACATTCGGATACCCCATTGGTACCTCTGCTTCTTTCACTCTTGTTTCGACTGGAGTTCGCGTTGTTGATTGATATTCAGTTATTTTGTGTTTAACATGTTATCTGTTTTGTCCCGTTCTTGTTGGTGTTTACTGGTTTTGTCTCTGCCCTTTCGGACTTTTATAATCGGACACCCCATTGGTACCTCTGCTTCTTTCTATAGCAGGCAGGAACCGCCCCCTTTTCCGGAGCACCTGAGTTCACTCCTGCCGCGGCTTGAGTTCGCGTTGCTGGTTTCCGTTCGGTTGATTTAATGTTTTTTCCTTCGTACTGTTTTTGTTCGTGTTGTTGTTGATGTTGTTGATGAAAGGTTACTCCCAGATAGCAAAAGTATGTTGGGCCTACGTTGGTTTATGGTTGGCAGTCTCGTTGGCCCATCGTTGGCTAAAGATATTGGCCCAACATCATTTTGCTCATCGGGCCCACGTCATTCCCAACCGTTGGCTTGACGTTGGCCCGACGTAGTACAAATGTTTATGCCAACGGCGAACCAACGTTAATAATATGAAGAGTTCATTAGATCTTATATTTATATTCGCTCAAATATTCATACACTAATGTGTATTTTACCGATCAGCAGTCAAGAAATGTCTTGTTGAAACTTGTCTTTGATCTTGCTGATCTTTTCAAAAATAAGGCAATAACATAAAAAGTCAATTCTAAAGGTCTCTATTTTTTTTGTGAAGTTAAAATGTAATAGGTTAAATTGAAATCTTAATATTGCATAAAAATGATTCGAATCATCAGTATTTGTCAAAACTTGTTAATCAATTACTAAGGGTGCAAGGTATAGTTTTGCAAAGTGACGTCATCAGATGAAAGCAACATCACCTTCATGCTTGAATGGAAATAAGATATTTTTCTGTAATATGGACATCTATATATCAATAAAAAGCTGAAATTCACCACTTTTTAATGGAACCCACATAGTAGACTTATTCATATTTGAATATTTCATCAAAACTGTCCAAAATGAACAAAAAAGGGGGTGTTTTGAGTAAAATTTATGGGTGTCATCCCATTTCTGAGGCTAAATTCCACTGACTTGTGACCAAATTTCAAGTCTTAATAATAGATCGCTTGAAAGAGCATGTCACTAAGGGCAAAAAATTGGAACAAAAAGGGTACGCTTTCCAGCTCTAAAGAAAAATATTTTTGTTTACCTGAAAAGTGTCATTTTGACATCTGCAAATATGGCGGGATTTAGAGTTGTCTCCCTTCACACTGAAGTGCTTATAAAAAAATTTTAAAAAAGAAAATAAACCTGTTGTGGCATTTTTAATACAAAAATATATCTAAACAATCATAAAAGTTTAAAATATTTGATGATTTTCACTTCAGCTATATGAATAGACAGGGATTCCCTTACCTGTGTTTAATGTATTTGGTAAAACTCACTAGTATTTTATACGAAACTGTGTCTTGCATCGTTTAAAGCATTATGATGCATGATTTCTCTGATGAAATTATCTTATTGCGAACACAATGGTACCTTATTTTTGTCGTTGCGATAAAAAATAGCGAAAACATACAGATTCTCATACAAGACCTTGCGATGAAGATTTTTGGATTTTTTGCATTCATGAACTGTTTTAAGCTGAAATGTGAAGCTTATATCAATACTATGCTTTTTAAACAATCTAACATAATTATCTTAATAAAAATAATATTGTGATGGCAATTAAATATAGTTTATCCAAAAAAAAACATTCAAAGGGATTTTTTTTCACCTAGTTTTGCCATAAAATAGGGTCATTTTAAGTTTATTTAAGAATTTGGGTATTACAGATGGTTTGTGCAATACCCATTTAACATACTTTACTAGCTAAATGTAAAAAAAAAGCATCTACTGTATACATGTGGTAGATGGTTGAATGATAAGTTTTAATTTTATGTACTATAAATGGTTTCTAAGTCACATATTGTTCCCTCTGTGAATGCGAAAGACATGAAACGTCGCAAAAGTATGAAATGACGTCACATATTGCATAATGACTTTGAGTGTTTTACTGGTTACTATGGAGTTTTCATGAGAATTATGAATGTTACTGAGCCAAAATTGTACCAATACATTGGTCTTGTGTATGTTAACAAATTGACAATTGTATCCAAGACCTAAATAAACAAAGTAGACCCTAAAAATGATTCCTAAAGTAAGTATATATGCCTTTAAAGGGTGCAAGGTATAGTTTTGCAAAGTGACGTCATCAGATGAAAGCAACATCACCTTCATGCTTGAATGGAAATAAGATATTTTTTCTGTAATATGGACATCTATATATCAATAAAAAGCTGAAATTCACCACTTTTTAATGGAACCCACATAGTAGACTTATTCATATTTGAATATTTCATCAAAACTGTCCAAAATGAACAAAAAAGGGGGTGTTTTGAGTAAAATTTATGGGTGTCATCCCATTTCTGAGGCTAAATTCCACTGACTTGTGACCAAATTTCAAGTCTTAATAATAGATCGCTTGAAAGAGCATGTCACTAAGGGCAAAAAATTGGAACAAAAAGGGTACGCTTTCCAGCTCTAAAGAAAAATATTTTTGTTTACCTGAAAAGTGTCATTTTGACATCTGCAAATATGGCGGGATTTAGAGTTGTCTCCCTTCACACTGAAGTGCTTATAAAAAAATTTTAAAAAAGAAAATAAACCTGTTGTGGCATTTTTAATACAAAAATATATCTAAACAATCATAAAAGTTTAAAATATTTGATGATTTTCACTTCAGCTATATGAATAGACAGGGATTCCCTTACCTGTGTTTAATGTATTTGGTAAAACTCACTAGTATTTTATACGAAACTGTGTCTTGCATCGTATGCATTTTTTGTTCCATAATATGTAAGAAACTTGAGTCTTGGTTTGTATAACTTGTAAAAATAATTTCATATCATTGCATATTTTATTGGTTTTAAGGGGAAATAATCAAGTTTTTGATGTTGGCCTTTATTGGGCCAACTTTGGCCCAACTTTTAATTCTGGATACAACTTAAAACCTCTTACACAGAATTTCTTGAATCTTAGAAATTTGACAGATTTAGAGATGGGAGAAATCTATTCATTTTCAGGATATAAAGTTCAAAGTATAAATCATGCAAAGTCGATATGAATTCAGATGTAAGTTTACTCAAAAGTACAAATTATTTCACACAAATTGTGTCAATATTGACATCACCACAAAATTGGATCGTAATTCAAAATGAATTTGAAGAATGATAATTATATCAATGCTTGATCCGTGTAATCCTTGAAATATTTACTGGATTAATTTAATAACATAATCATTTATTCTCGGCTACCCAACGTTTTGCCAACCGATGGCTGTACTTTGGTGGGTCAACATTGGGTCAATGTCGTACTGCCAACCGTTGGTTTTGACACATTGGTCCAACGTTGGCCCAAGGTATACAGGCCAATGCCAACCATATGCCAACCTTGCCAACTAAATGCCAACGTTGGCCCAACAATGTCTTGCTATCTGGGCTCCTTTTAATATCAATATACAGCAGAAACAAATTTACTGTTTTATACCCGTTTTTGGTATTGTATTTTGTATTGTATTTAGAAATCATTGGGTCGATCACCGCTGCTTGTGGATCAGTCCCCGAGAGGGTGATCACAAGCCTAGTCGTCAGACTTGTCCGACACGAATTTTCCATAAAATTTCTAATAATTTTTGTTTTATTGAAATTACAGATTGTTAAATTCTAATGTGTTCTTTTCTTGTACTGCATATGGTCGATATCCTCGGTACTGGATTAGTTCTCTGTTCGAACCTTTTGGCTTTGAGCACTTTTTTCATTCAAAAATTTAGGATTATGACCTTCCAATTCAAATGCTGTCGGTGAGAGGTTCATCCTTGAAATATCGATATACAGCATGACCAAATTAACCGTTTTGTTGCTCGTTTTACATTTTTCCTTTTTTATGTACTGCAGAGTAGATTGATTTTATATTTTGATAGGCCAGTGGCTTGATCGTTTTACTTGATCTCTGACTATGATTATTTGCAACGTAAAAGTAAACCATATCCGGTTTTATTGTCAATATTTTTCTGGCACATCTCACCACATGCTTAATACCAACGGGCTCGCATCTGTGATGCTCATTATGAGGAACATAAAACAATAATATCAGAATAATCAAATTATGACTATGAACAACCTATGTCCGGGGAAGGAAGAACCTAAGGGTTTTTGTGCGATTTTGAAATTTAAATTTATGATTTATAGGTTTGATTTGTTCTTCAATACAAAATTGTTGATGCTGGAGTAGGCTAATCGATTAGCAGTAAAACTCCACCACCACAAATGGAAGAAATAAAAGCCATAAGAAAGTTCCAGACAATAGATTTTGCTACGCTTGTTCCGTTTATTCAAGACTCATCAGAAGCGTTTTTCCAAATATTAAGTACTATATGAATATGAAGAAAAAATTGAAGAAATTACCTCTGAATTTAATAATTCTACAGGTTCCCTTTAGAACATGTAATTTGACTTAATCATATCCGTTTTTGAACATTCCCCATTGCGAAGCAACCGAAAATTCCACAGTTTGCAAGATTAACAGCTTTAATAATTTTCCTCAAAAACACATTTAATTCACGGACGAAAAACCTTAGCTTAAATAGCCTTTCCGAAACTGGCAAATCAAATGAAAGCAAATTGATACGTTAGTTTCAAGTTCGTTGCTATTACTTAAGAATTCCTCAATCAGAAATAGAGATTATCACGTGACTTTACCAGTTTGCAAGTCAAACTGGTTTGCTGCCCGGTAGATTTATTAAAACGAATCTGTGAGATTATGAAAACAATAATATCTCCGTGAACGGTAAATACTTCAATTAAATGAAAATCTATTTTTACATATGCACACATATTTTCTAAATCAAAGATTGCATCGTTAATAAACAACAATGCAATGTTTATTTTGATTTATTGCTTACCGGAAGTTGTCATGCTCAGAAAAAAATGTAATGAAATAATTTTCTCTGGATTTACCAGCCATTCTGTACTATCTCGAAACTGACGTACGCGTATTGTGTTGCATTGTTTTACCCCTTTTCTCTGCTGATAAAATCGAATTTTTTCATTGTTTCTGACTAAATGTTTTTACAACATATATGTTTTTGAAAAATCTTTTTTTTTAAATCATCTAAATACTAGTACTGTTTCTTTTTAAATTTTGTTGAAAATATACAATCGATGGAATCCGTCTAGTCGGTTATTAAATATATGCAAAAAATAAAGGTTTGGAATAATTATTTTGTTTACATTTGCATTAATCAATACATGTAGCAGATTATTCCACCCACCATCAACGCAAACAATTGTATTTTGGTCTCTGAGTGTAACATGTACTGAATGGGTATGATAGCCGGACATGATCCGTAAAAAAAAACTTTTCCTTCATCGAATTTGGATTTATGTATTTCTTTAATGTTGAATTACCATGTTGTAAAAATAAGAGCAATGAGCAATTAAGAAATAATATTCAATAAACCATCAACATACATGTAAGAAATGTAAGTTAACTAGATAGATAAAGTACAAAAAACTTAATAAAGTAGTAATATTGCTGATGGTATAAGGGATTGAAGAGAAATAAAATACAATACTTCTTGAAATACAGAATCACAGAAACGTTTGCTCTGAAAATATTCTTCGGGAGCACCTGAGTTCACTCTTGTCACGACTTGAGTTCGCGTTGTTGATTTCCGTTCGGTTGATTTTGTGTTTAATGTTTCTACGTGCTGTTTTTTTTACCGGTTTCGTCGTTGCCCTTTCGGACTTTTGACACTTGAATGCCCCATTGGTGCCTCTTTGCTTCTATCAACAAGTTGAAATAAATTTCATCTGAGTATAAAGTTTCTGACCAATACAATAAAAATTTACATCAATTAGATGATTTAGAGTATGTAAGGTTAAAATGCGAAGCTGATAATACTTTTCAAATAGAAAATGATAAGTTGATTCGATATGACCACAATTCTGAGTTGTTAACAAGGTTTCGCAGGAAAAGGTGTTCATTTAATGAGCTGCTGTTAATGCAATTCCTTGCATGTAGAACTTGTTCCTGTCTTGTCCCTGTAAAATAAGTAATAGTTATACCATGAGGTTAAGGTGTTTCTGGATAGGAAACCCCGAGGACCGGATGTCCGAGTGGGTTTCTTTTCAGAAACACCGTATACCAAATTTTTGATAGAAAGCAATTATAAAACTGAGTGTATTTAGCAAACATATTTCTGACCGTTTTCCTCCCCTCACAAGGGCCTCATTTCAAGATATTAAGCAACTGAGATGATTTTAGTAATTAAACAGATTAATTAACTTGTTAAACAGATTAATTACTTTACAAATAACTGATGATTTTGTATGATGCTAATTAAAACAGTGAACACTTCTAATCTGAATATCTTTAAGATCCATTCAGTTTTTATATTGCCATCAGGGAAGATTGGTGTGATTTGGCTGCTATTCTTTTGAATATCATGAATTTCTGAGAGCAGGTAATTTTAGTTGAGGAAATTGCGTATTTGAAGAAAATTTAATTCATTTAAATTTGATATTTTGTATTTTGATAAGTGTGGGGTTCGATTAAGAGTCTTTCTCTCATCTACTTCCTGTTTGTCGACTTACTTAATTTTTTGCATAAATGACCAATTATGGACAATTTTCTTAACATTTTTCTCAGCAACCTTTTATAACATCCTTTTGATATTTGGTAATCAGCATGGGTTGAATTAATTTCAGGTCTATTGTCTACCTACTTCCTGTTTAACGAATTTCGGCCATTTCTATCTTTGACCCATTTTGATGCCCTATCTACGAAAGTTATTGGGGCATATACATGTAGTCGTTGGATACGTTTTTTCGTCCGTCCGTCTATCCGTCCGTTTGTTCGTTCGTATCTTATGTTGCAAAATATGGGCATTATGGATACACTCTTACTTTGTTTTGTTTATTTATTTATTTTTTTAATGTTCTCTTTTTTTGTCTGTTTTTGTGTGTGTTTTTTTTCTACTTTTAAATTAGAATTGATTTGAAACCTTATAAAGTGAACTGTTTTCATTTCCTTTTCAGATGCCCTTGGCTGGGTATTTACGAAGTTTCTTTGTGTGAAAAGTTCTTTTGTTCTACGAAAGTTCGACTTTAAATAATAGAACCGGGGTGTAATGCTTTGGATGTCTCGAGTTTTCTGTGGATCAGTTCTATCTGTTTATTTTGCTTAGTCAGTTTATTCATCTTACAAATATTAGAGAGGTAACAGATAAGCTCTTATCGGGGTTGGTAACAAGAGCCCACGAAAATAAATGAATCCACAGTAAATGATTTTTGTTGTGTTTTTTTAATTTTTTTTAAATTTTTTTAATTGATTTTCTTAAAATAAAAGATAGCTAGGGGAAATATTTAGTGATCATAATCTACTCACACATTGCAAAATTAATGAAATTACAATATTATTAAAATATTAGGCGTACCGGTTGAAAGTTGTTTTCCATTATTTACTGCATGAACGTGGTTCCAGTCACCTAGAATCTATAAATATTTGCAATGTTTAAAAACAATTGATCCAATTCATGTGTTCATTTATATATTTAATATTTAAATTTATTTGTTTGAAATTTTTAATGTATGGTATCATCAGAACATAAGGATTCTAGTTTGAATAGTCGTAAAAGGTTGCAATTTTATGATACAGCACTCGACACGTACAACGATGAGACTGCCATGTTTAATTATACCTTATAATAAGTTTTACCTGACAACTGCAATCGAGAAAAGTAGCCAGCCAATCAAGTTAGTTTGTTTTAATTAATCATACACAGTTATTTGCCTTTTGAAATTTTTCCTAGTTTATTTTTACATACGTTAAAGATTCAAGTGCCTAGAATTTCATGTTTAGTTTCTTTATTGGCTTTGTAAAAAATCGTCTTCTAAAAATTAAAATTTCAACGAAATACCTAGCAATAACCAGTCATTACTTTTATTGTCTCGAAAGATTGAAAATATTAGAAGATTATATTGCATATTGTTAGTCGCAATGAGAACTACAAATATGATAAAGGAAAGCAGTCATAGAGCCATACCATTTTTGGAGCTATTTCCCTATGGACATCAAAACTGACCACTTTTGCAGCCTTTCTTTGGTGATTGATAACCGCAAAAGCTAAATGTAAAAGAAACAATTTTAATTAACTATGTTGCTGGTTTAGTTCAGTTCTACAAAAAACTCTATTACATCGAAACATTTCAATAACCGTTTTTTATTCCGGCTTCTTATAGCTGATGAGTTATAAGTCAATTGAAATGATTTTCCATATTTTTTAGTTACAGCAGTCATTTGTTTTTTTTTATTAAATCCTTTTAAGATGAAGATTGCTTATTGCGAAACATGTCACTCATCAAAAAGTTTAGTGTAACTGGTTCAGAGTTTTCAGAGGAGAAGATTCTTGAAATTGTTTAGGGACAACAACGACGGACGCATAGTGATGACATAAGCTCACATGGTCTTTGATGAGCTAAATGAACTCTTTACTTACCTAATTAGATTAACTTATGTTGTCAGACGACAACTTATTGAAATTATTACCCTTGAATTTTTAAAAGAGCTGTTCATGTTTTATGAATGTAACGTGTTTAGGGGTTTGAAGAAGAATAACCCTTGGATCTGAAGCTGAACCGCATTTAACTAGTACTGTAAACTAAATTGGAGTCAACTTTGATTCTTCAATCTCTTAAACCTATAAACTCGTACATGTATAAGAAAGAAATAGGCGAAGGACAACCTGAAAGCACTCAAAATACAATACCAAACTAGAAAAACTGTGAGCCACAGCTCACAAATAAATACCCCCACCCCCCAAAAAAATTAATCAGATAAAATTTAGAATAGGAGATGCACATCTACATTATGTCACAAAGATTGTGTGTAGGTTTCATGAAAATCCATCAAGGGGTTTAGGAGGAGTTGCAGATAAGAGATGGGTACCCCCATGTAGGGGAATGGCTAAGTCCATGTTTTGGTATAGGAAACTCCAAAAATCATTCTGATCAAATTTTAAAATAGTAGGTGCACATCTACATTATGTCACAACAATTGTGTGTAAGTTTCATGAAAATTCATCAAGGGGTTTAGGAGGAGTTGCGGATAAGAGATTGGTACCCCCATGTAGGGGAATGGCTAAGTCCATGTTTTGCTATGGGAAACTCCAAAAATCATTCTGATCAAATTTTAAAATAGTAAGTGCACATCTACATTATGTCACAACAATTGTGTGTAAGTTTCATGAAAATCCATCAAGGGGTTTAGGAGGAGTTGCGGATAAGAGATGGGTACCCCCATGTAGGGGAACGCTTAAGTCCATTTTTGCTATGGGAAACTCCAAAAATCATTCTGATCAAATTTTAAAATAGTAGGTGCACATCTACATTATGTCACGAAGATTGTGTGTAAGTTTCATGAAAATCCATTAAGGGGTTTAGGAGGAGTTGCGGATAAGAGATGGGTACCCCCATGTAGTCGAATGGCTAAGTCCATGTTTTGCTATGGGAAACCCCAAAAACAATCTGATCAAATTTTAAAATAGTAAGTGCACATCTACATTATGTCACAACAATTGTGTGTAAGTTTCATGAAAATCCATTAAGGGGTTTAGGAGGAGTTGCGGATAAGAGATGGGTACCCCCATGTAGGGGAATGGCTAAGTCCATGTTTTGCTATGGGAAACTCCAAAAATCATTCTGATCAAATTTTAAAATAGTAAGTGCACATCTACATTATGTCACAACAATTGTGTGTAAGTTTCATGAAAATCCATCAAGGGGTTTAGGAGGAGTTGCGGATAAGAGATGGGTACCCCCATGTAGGGGAACGCTTAAGTCCATTTTTGCTATGGGAAACTCCAAAAATCATTCTGATCAAATTTTAAAATAGTAGGTGCACATCTACATTATGTCACGAAGATTGTGTGTAAGTTTCATGAAAATCCATTAAGGGGTTTAGGAGGAGTTGCGGATAAGAGATGGGTACCCCCATGTAGTCGAATGGCTAAGTCCATGTTTTGCTATGGGAAACCCCAAAAACAATCTGATCAAATTTTAAAATAGTAAGTGCACATCTACATTATGTCACAACAATTGTGTGTAAGTTTCATGAAAATCCATTAAGGGGTTTAGGAGGAGTTGCGGATAAGAGATGGGTACATCCATGTAGTCGAATGGCTAAGTCCATGTTTTGGTATAGGAAACTCCAAAAATCATTCTGATCAAATTTTAAAATAGTAGGTGCACATCTACATTATGTCACAACAATTGTGTGTAAGTTTCATGAAAATTCATCAAGGGGTTTAGGAGGAGTTGCGGATAAGAGATTGGTACCCCCATGTAGGGGAATGGCTAAGTCCATGTTTTGCTATGGGAAACTCCAAAAATCATTCTGATCAAATTTTAAAATAGTAAGTGCACATCTACATTATGTCACAACAATTGTGTGTAAGTTTCATGAAAATCCATCAAGGGGTTTAGGAGGAGTTGCGGATAAGAGATGGGTACCCCCATGTAGGGGAACGCTTAAGTCCATTTTTGCTATGGGAAACTCCAAAAATCATTCTGATCAAATTTTAAAATAGTAGGTGCACATCTACAGTATGTCACAAAGATTGTGTGTAAGTTTCATGAAAATCAACCAAGGGGTTTAGGAGGAGTTGCGGATAAGAGATGGGTACCCCCATGGAGTCAATGGCTAAGTCCATGTTTTGCTATGGGAAACCCCAAAAACAATCTGATCAAATTTTAAAATAGTAAGTGCACATCTACATTATGTCACAACAATTGTGTGTAAGTTTCATGAAAATCCATTAAGGGGTTTAGGAGGAGTTGCGGATAAGAGATGGGTACATCCATGTAGTCGAATGGCTAAGTCCATGTTTTGCTATGGGAAACCCCTAAAACCATTCTGATCAAATTTTAAAATAGTAAGTGCACATCTACATTATGTCACAACAATTGTGTGTAAGTTTCATGAAAATCCACCAAGGAGTTTAGGAGGAGTTGCGGATAAGAGATGGGTACCCTGAAGTGTAACGGAAGGACGGACGGAAGGACGGACGGGAGGACGGACACCCCTATCACTATATACCCCCCACTTTTGAAGTGGGGGTATAATGAAACGGGTATAAAACGGTTAATTTGATTACACTGTATGTCGATATTTCAAGGAGTAACCACTCATCAGCAGCATCAAACTGAATAATTGTCCAAAACGCCTAATCAATTTGTAACGAAAGTTAAACCATGTGCTACGTTAGAGAAGGCAGTTTCTACTTGCTAGTGAGTGAGTTAGTGTTTTAGTGTTTTACGCTCGTGCAACGCTATATAGGTTATTAACAGGGGATGAACATGAAAAGGATGATAAAATGTACATGAAATGATGATAAATGAAAAATGGAGGTTGGTGGGAAACAAAGGACCTATGGTCATCGGTGATTAAAGCACATGCGTCGCATGATAATTTAGAGTGTAAAATCGGGTAAAGGGAGACAAAACAAACCCATTTGGAAAACAAAACCTTCACTCAACTGAGGGATAGAAATCCCATATGTGTCTTTGAGCTCCTGACAAAAACCAAGGAGCAACATCTTGTGTTAGCAATTTTTGTGTCAGTCGAGACCTTATTTGCATCAGGCGCCTTTAGTGTTTGCTTTCCCTAACAAAGATATTATAAGATAAGAAAAGAAACAATATTGTTAAATTTTTGGTGCTTGAACTTCTGAAAAGAATGTGTTTACTGTAATTTTAGGTTCACCATGCAAACTAATGAAACTACATCCGTTGACATACATCAGCCGTCACAACCACAATTTTTTACAGTTTCAAATGACGAGCGTGTGCTATCAAACAGTAGATTAAAGAAAACGTGCGTTATACAGATCGTGCTTGGAATCATAGGTTGCCAGCTAAGCATCATTGGAATTATTTTGGATGCAAGTTCGAGTGCAAAAGATAGATTCGAATGCGTAGGCTACTACAATAGCACTAAATATTACTACTCATGTGGTGCTCATTATATTGCTTTGATTTTTGCTTTTGAAATCCCTTCCTTAATTTGCTTTGGATGGGTGAGTTTTTATTAATCAAACTTTTTTGCATTACCATAAGTTTTTTGTTATCATTGGTGCTGTCTGTTTTAATATTCAAAAGAACATTTGCTTTCATAGAATTTCGAAAAGTATCAAATCATAATTTAACCAAATATTGTAAAGCTAATATATTTCAAATATGTTCCCTGTATTCATTTGAAGAATAAATCAGATATAGAATACACATATACACAAGTGGCAAGGAAACCTACAGGTGTATATATTTTTATATTTTAGTTTGTTTTAACTGGGTTTATACCAATGAGTATGTCTACATGTAAGAACAGGAAATGCAGTTGGCGGTGTTTGGTAAGTTAACTAAAAACTAGATAAACTTTCCTCCAAAATGTGTTATCGTAATGTAAATTACAAACGCATATATTTACTGAACTTTATACTCGAAAATTAAAATGACATTTTTTTTTCTTTTTTAAAAAGTTTCAAAAATATTACGAAATTCTAGAAATGGTATCAATCAAATGTGGATCCTGAAGAATTCGAAAGAATTGATAGAGATTCTTAACTCTAAATCAGTTTCATCTTATAACATTATCAAAACATTCGATTTCTCCACATTTTACACTTCTATTCCACATGAACAACTGAAATTGCGATTGGCACAACTGATTATACGCAGCTTTTTTTTCAAAAAGAATGGAAAACGCAGGTACAAATATCTAGTAGTCGATTATAACAAGACTTCTTTTGTCATCAATGAGTCGACGAAAAAGAACAAATTTACAGAAGACCAAATAATCGACATGCTCAACTTTGTCATTGACAACATATTTGTTCAGTTTGGTGGACGTGTTTTTTAGCAAACAGTAGGGATTCCGATGGGTACTAATTGTGCACCTTTACTTTCTGATTTTTTTCTTCATTTGTATGAAGCAGACTTCATACAATCACTTCTAAACAAAAAATATCGTAGACTAGCGCTCTCTGTTAATCTCACCTTCCGTTATATTGATGATGTCCTCTCACTGAACAATTCTCGATTTGATGACTTTCTCCATCTTATATATCCTCAGGAACTTGGGATTAAGGACACTACGGATTCTATAAAGTCTGCATCATATTTAGATCGACATCTTGAAATTGACTCTCAAGGAAAACTTTCAACAAATTGTTATGACTTACATGACTTATGATGACTTCAACTTTCCAATCGTCAACTTTTGTAAAGCAACATTCCGTCTGCTCCAGCTTATGGAGTTTACGTGTCTCAATTGATTCGTTACTCCAGAGCGTGTGGGGCTTGCATCGATTTCCTTGGCAGAGCGGCACGTCTGACGCAAAAATTGCTCACACAGGGTTTGTTGCTCCTCGGTTGCTATCTTCACTCAAGGAATTTTACGGAAGACATCATGCACTTGTAGACAAATATGGGATTTCGATGGTGAGTGCAGATGTTGGTTTGTCATAGGGTTTTTTGTGTCTTCCTTTACCGGATTTTCGAAAACATCAAAGTGTCACGTGACCAGCAAAAAGAGTAACTAAATAAAATTTCATTCAATGGTAATTCTCCTACGACGGATTTCTATCAAATTTGGCTTTGTATTAGAGAAAGAAAAATTCTTGCCCATGGCTAAACTCAGGTTTGAAATATTTATAATATTAAGAATGAAGAATGGGCAATTGTTTGCGAATAAACAATAAAAAAGTTCGGCACCGAGGATATCGACCATGTTCATTAAAAGGAAAGAAACTTTGTGTTTTAAACAATATTGAATTTAACAGTCGGAAATTTCAATGACAGAAAGACTAGAAATTTATTGGTAAAATCGTGTACGACAAGTCGGACGGACAAGTCTAACATACACAAAGCACAAAGAAAAAACCCTTGTTTAATGATTGGTTAGTATTTTATTATGCGTTGTTATCAAAATAAGTAAATAATAGAAATTTCAAGTTATTTTGACCTTACAACCAAACACTTTTTTCTTGAAGAGGAAATAAGATAAATTCTAACACATATAAATCACCATATAACTTGACTATGTGCAGTACACCACAGACCTTTGACGTAAATTAGAGTTAATAACAAGTTGACTGGTTGATAAAACACAACATGAATGTTGTTTGCTGAGAATCATGATAATGCTGTGTCACTTTAAAATTATAATAAAATTGCAAACTTTAATAAATTTTGCATATAACTTTTAGTATATAGTTTTTTGAAATTTTGATAACTGAATAATCAGATACATGTACTACTTGGATGAATTGAAATAAAGGATTTATAAAATACTGTGTATGGAGCATTAAAATATGCATGACACAAAGCCTTATTATAAATTTTGAAATAAAAAACTTAGCAATTCTTATTAGTTTTTCATAATTTCATTGGCAAATCATTTCAAACTTTATGATTTCATATAGTTGCTTTTTTCGTCCATTCTTCCGTAATATATGACATTTAATATTTTATTTGTATCTTTATTTACACTTTATCATTCTAAATTCAACTTTCTTAGAACAATAGGACAGTATAAAAGCAATAAAATTTATCATTTCATTAAATGGAGTGTCATAATTAGTCTTTATTTACACTTTATCATTCTAAATTCAACTTTCTCAGAACAATAGGACAGTATAAAAGCAATAAAATTTATCATTTCATTAAATGGAGTGTCATAATTAGTATACAGAATCTGCTTGCTATTTTTCAGAAAATAGCATTCATTGTTTGCAGCATCATTGGAGTAGCAGTTTTGTTCCCAACGGCTTTCAGTCTGAACGCTTATTGGTTTTTTGGGGTAAAGTATCATTTCTGTAAATCTAATATTTTTTTTAAATCTTATCTTATCATGATTAGTGTGAACAGCATGATCATAACATTTGATGGTGATAAAAAATAATATTGTTTTCTTATTCCCCAAAAAGACAACAAAACACATGTACAAATTGTATTCCAAGCTTTAAAAATGGCTTACCAATGCTTACGAGCGTATCTTCTCTTTTTGTTCTGAAAATGAATCGTGTTGTTTCGTTTTTAACCCACATCCAATTCATGCAGAGAAATCTGTTCAATTAGCAAGCAAACCGAAGAACATAAACGGACGAATTCTGTAGGTGCGAGAAGTCCAAAATACAAAGTTACGGAACATGATTTTTGCAACGTCTAACGCGTGTTAAGGCTATTCAAGACTCGTCAGAGCCGCTGTATAAAAATATACAAAAGTCCAAACACTTAAAGATTATGAAGAGCACAAGACTTAAAAAAAAACCCAAATTATGAACAAAATCAACAAATGTCTTGTGTATAATAAAATTTAGGACTTTGAAAATTCTGAAATTTAAACAGATAATTTCATAGCTTTTAGAGTAATAGATGTGATAAGTTTTTAGACTTTGAATTCCATACTGAATTAGGAAAACAATGATATACATTATATAAACGAATGTTATCCCAGTATGACCTTATTGAGTCACTAAAGGGATTAATTCAAATAAAAACAGGGGTAAAGGTCAAGGTTATATGGTGATAGTTGTGTTCTGAAATCTGCAGCATACAGATCAGTGTAAAATTTCCTATTCGTGGGTAATCGAATTTGGTAGGTCAAGACCATAAATATTTCATTAATTAATTAATCGATTTTTCGAACATAGTAGTTTTGTTCAATTGTATCTTGGGATTATAACTGTGCAGTAAAAAGGGTTTTTTAAGTTCCGTAATGTGTTTACACTCTTGATATAATGTGAATTCTATCATATTTTATTTTTTTTGTTTATATTTTTATATTGCTGAAAAAAAAAGATTTTTGGACTTTCAGCTAATGGGTTTTATTGGTGTACAATTCAAATCAAATTAAAACGTTTTCGTTTAAGGGGGCTAATTATGCAGTTCTGTCTATCATAATTGCTGTGCTGTCAGGCGGGGAGTTGGTTGTGACAATAGTGGCTGTTTCGTTCTGTTGTTGTTGCACACTTACGGATACCATACCTCAACAGGTAAACTATAAACAAAGTACATGAACAAATATACTGATTACTTTTGAACTTCTTGTTACGAGTTTGCAAATTTCTGCCCATTTTTTATTTGCCATTTTAAGGTTCATCTTTATGCTTCGAAAACTCTCTTTGTATAAGGTTTCGTAATTCAAAGGTCAAGCTTTAATGCATATTTATATTTCTATTTTAGAGTTTTATGACTATTGACTTAAGACCACAGCCAGGCGATATCGATGCAATACATAGTGGCCACATGCAAGAAGCAAACATGCAACCCTATGGTACGACAGTTGGGTCATACAATCATACTCAACAATATCAGAATTCACAAGCCTCCAGTGATCAGCAAAATCTGATCCCATCAGATCAGGAATGACTAATGAGCCTTGTAATTGTTTAGCATTTTATCATGCTATTTTTAGCTTTAACTTATAACAATATTATCGAAATTGCTGAGAGTGAAACATTGTAAGATTATTTCAACTCTTATAAGATATTTGACCAAAACTGATGCAGTTATGACTAACGGCGCAAGTAGATTTACAGAATGTAATGTTTCAAATACATATTTTTAGATTTGATATATGATATAATATAATTTATGTACAATGTAATACCAAAAGACCTTTGAATGGTTAATAACACATTTGTTTCGATATAACAAAGAATAAATAAAAGATGAAAAAATAATTTAAAAGTTTACATATTAAGGTTCATCAGGACAGTTTGAAATTGTTTAAAGACAATTGTAGTTAATGTTTAGCTCGAACGGCATATTATCATGATTATCAGGTCAAATAAAGTATAGTAGGACCTAGATGTGAACACACCTTATTATACCTACACATTAATGTTGTTGTACAAAGCACAGTTTTGTCGGTACAGTTTTTTTGCGTTCAAATTGAGTAAAATCTGCTTTGCTCAAAAACGGAAAAAAGCAGAACTTAAAAATAATGGACTTAATCATAAAAAATATTAAAATAAAACCAGATAAGACATTAATATATCTAGGTCCTACGACGGTTATTTTTTTTACTTTTATATGCAGTCGTTGCTGTACACATACTGATCTTTATTTAAGCCATTTTGAGGTAAACATATAAATGCACCTTAAGTTTTATAATTTACTAAGGTTTTGTCATAGACCAGCTTACCGATTCTGAGAGGCTACTAAACAGGTCATAAAGTCTTCAAAGTTTGTCAAGAATAAAAACTATTACTAGGAGATTTAAAAATTCCAAGTGATGTTAAAATAGACTAAATCTTTAATATATATTTTTGATTCTCAGCTGATTAATTTACGTTTTGTTTACTTATAAGATGCATATTAATATTGGCTTTGTTTATTGTAATCATACCTGCAATATTCTTCTTTATTTTAAGATGATGCAATATATATTGTCAATAATCGAATTGACTATTGTTTATCTTTATATTTAAAAACTATATATAGTCCGAGTCAGGTAAATTCTGCGCACGGTTTTCTTTATTTATTTTAAAACTGCTTACCAGAATCACTCGAGTTGTCTCTCATTCCTTAGATCGTTTTTGTCCAACTTTTTTGGCAGCAATTATTTGCCTGATCACCGCCTTTTACTTTGTTATTTTCTAAAAATAAAATCCTTACGGGGAATTCCTATTGTAATGTCGCCATCTTGGTTTCTAAGGGGATCGCTTATTATGAATATGTGTTAGGAACTTCTCGTCGCTTACCGCGTTATTTAATGTGACACGATTTCCCGCGCTTTTTTTCCTGTCAAGATTTTATTGATCCGGCGGTTCTTTTCCGAAAAACGAAAGTAAACTAAGTGGTCCCTTTGCATCCTTGACCTTATATTTATGAAAACTGATGCAACAGCTGATCGGACAAAGACGTGAAGCGTAATGTTTATTAAAAAGCGATGTTGGCGTACAGTTACATGTGTATGCCTATGGAAAGAAGAATGATGTTTTTTAAAGTATCTGATCCTCTGTACACGGAGTATCATAGACCAATATTATTTTTTTTGATTTTGAGAGTGTGAGGACAATTTTTTAAATAGTTTCTTTTTTTTCAAACAACATTCTACAGTCATGAATTTCACTGGCAGTAATGATCTGAACTCCTGACAGAAAATGCCCCTAACTCATTCCTATTTACATATTTCTGTTCCCATGAATTACAAAACAATACTCAATAGTTTGAAATTGAATTTTGATTCATGCATAGTGACATATCTAGGTCCATGTTTGAGCAACATTTTTTGATAAGATTGACCACTTAGCTTGAAAGGGGGCCCTTGTGTTTTTTCCTAAAAAAGGTATTTTCAGACTGATTTGTGATGAAAAACAACACACCAGAGGCTAAGAAAAATATTCTGTCATAAATAAATTGAGATTACATGATTTGATAGAACTTTGAATGATTGGTGCTGCTCTGTATTTTTTTCAGAAAGTGTAAATGTTTTGAAAGAAATACTGAATAGTACGTGTTTTAAAAATGTTGTCTTGACACCTTTAAAATAATAAAAACTTTTTTGAGACTCTAGGCAGAAACTTTTTTTTCTGACCAGAACAACTCTCCTTCAAGTTAAATGGTTTGCCCTTAAAAGAAGTTGCTATGAAATATTTATGGTCTACTTGTTTTGTGCCATGAAAATTTACAAATTTCCACATCCAAGAAAAACATTGTCAAAAACCATGCAGAATAAGTATCATTTCACATTATAGCCTGCATCAACAAGCAGAAATATAAAAACCACTATGAAAAATGAGCCTTTGACGAGGCCAATAGGAGCGGCTTGCCGTTTTGCCATTGGCCCAATATTTAATAAAGATTCAAACAATTCAATTCCAGTCCTGAAATAATCCAAGAAAGATCCCTGGGGCCCCTCTTTAACAAAGATCAAAACCACCTAAAACTGACAAGTACAAAAAAATTTCTAATGATCATGATCAGCAAAAGATATTGTTTGTGATAATAATGACATGAATGAAAAAAAAACAACAAAAAATTTAAAAAATCAAATTAGTTTTCTTATTTCGTGCTTACATGAAATATTGATTATTCAGTCCATAAAGATAAAAAGACTACCAAACTAGAAAGACCAATCTGAAATGTTCAGGAAGAAAATTAGACACACCAGATAATCATAAATTGAACATCACAATGGTCCCGACTACATTGGACTAGGTACAGGCATTTAAAAAGAAATGGTGGTTAAAACCAGGTTTTATGGCACTAATCTGATACTAAATCAGTGACCATTAAATGAGCTATATATATGGTAAACGAACTGTAACATCTAAGTAACCTGTTTGATGATAAATGTGGATATATTTCTCTATATATTTCTGCGTGAACACATTCCATGCCATGTATTTGAAGAAGAATAGTTATATCTCTCATATATCATATCTGTCATTTTCATCTTATTGAAAACCAAACTCCCAGAATGGGAACTTCTTGAGATTTAGGGATTTACATTGCATTCTAAGCTTGTTTCCCTATCCAGGATACAATTAAAACTGAACTTCAGAGAATTAAGTTTGGTTTTCATTCTCAATTACTCACAATAGAAAACTGAACATCAATGTTTGTCAAAGGTTTGTTTTTCCTTACCAATGTGTTTTAGGTTTGTGTATCATGTATAATTATTGGGTACTACATGTAAGGGTCAATGATTTTTTCAAGAATATGTGGGCCACTGGTGGTTCATAAACAGATTCTCAAATATCGTTCTTTTATTACAGCATGTACATGATGGTGTAAATAATATATATTACTGATATGGGATGAAGTAGATATTTTCTGGTCAATACCTTTTTTTTCAGTTTATGTAGCTTGAGCAACTCCAATGAATCTTTACAGATGGATTCTTTTCATAAGTACTATAGCCATGTTTTATTTAAAAAAATCACAAACGGATATATCATTGTTGAGTTGGCAACCCAACAGATGTGTTATTGCATTGAGTGAGAATAACCCAACACATTTGCAAGTTTTAATATGTTGCTATTTTGCATTTCGGTTGTTTTGTGTGTCTGTATTTTAATGTACCGGTATATATTGTTATGTATTTTTTGTCATGTTGTGTTTTGAGTCAACTGATTTTGTCTTTGTCTTAATAGGACAAACCATTTAACTTGGAGAGGAGGCTTAATTTTTTGTTCTGGTCATAAAATATTTATTTTCTAAAGGAACAGCAACCAATTTTTTTCTTTCTTCATAATTCATGTAATTAGCATTATTTTATATGACAGAAATCATTCTTCAGAATATTTTATTTATAACCTTTGCTGCCAAAATATTTTTCATCAAATATCAAATTCATTTTTTTTTACAAAAAAAACCAAAGCTCTCCTTCAAGTTAAATGGGGGATCTCTATGCACTTCCAATTATTGAAAGTCCCATTGATATCTATGGAAAAAAAACACTGAATTCCAATGAAAATGTATTTTAAACACTGTATTTTTTTAAGGTAATCTTTAAATACTTGATAGATATGAAATGTAACATAATATATGAAACATGAAAGAGAAATATAAGTAACAGCAATTAACAACATGATTAAACCAACAATTGACATGATAATGCTATTTATGATGTTAAAATTAAATAGAATAATCATTCATTATAAATATATCACAGATTAATTGTTTATAATTATCACAGAATGCTTGTATCACAGTTGTATTTATTATCACAGAAATTTTCAGACCAGGAAACTGCTACAAATAACCAGTAACTGGAGATTAAACAAAGGTGTATTGAGAAGTCATCTTGAAATGTCCTTAAAAATAAAGCCGTTGCCATGTCCTTACTGCATCAGATATTGAAACGGCATAAAATTTGTTGTATATTACTATTTCCTTTTACTGCATTTAAAATAATTTTTATGATACACTGTATATTTCATTTGAGAGGTAAAAGACTTAGATCGACTTAGAGAACCCTGCAGATGCATTAAGATATGTTAATTTAAAATCAGTAAAATAAATAAAAAAAATAATCAACAGAATATCTTATCATTCAATCAAAGACATCCCCCATATCATTTTAATTGTTGGGCATCCTAATTAATATATAAATTTATTGTAAATTTGTTATTCCTGTTAGAACACCATGAAAAGTCACATGACCACCCCTGTGGACAACCAACCATGATGTCATGTAGGAATTTCACCAAACAACTTGGATTTCAAATTTCTGCATTATTTTTTTAATTAATGATTAATAAAAAGAAGACTTATAAAAATATACAACAATTTTTTTGCCTGAATCAAGACATTTACTGCTCCATATCCTCAGGTGATGATGACAATGGTGCACTGAGGTCTCGGTGGTTAAGAATGGAAAAGCACCGAAGACATGTATTCTTCGCAAGAGCACGTTTTGTACAACATCTGTTATGCACCCACTGGTCACAAAAGTCACACTGAAACCAGTCAATGTGACGCTCTTTTTGAATAGATTTTGGTGGCTCAGTGTTGCCACAGGTGTTGCACAAAACCTCACCAGCTTGATCGATAGTCTCAAAGGTATCGTCATCCCCGTCACAGTCATTTTCCTCGTCATCCCCCTCCCCCTCCGAAATACAGTAAGGAATGGTCACCTGACTGTCATCACTGTCAGAATCGTCCGTCAAGTTAATCACCACCCTAGGAACCTCTTCATCTTTAAGACCATCCATCTGCCACAACTTTTCCTCATACTCCCTTATCACATGTGCCTCATATTTAGCCCAGTCCTCGGCACTGAAATGAGCTTTTGCCTCAGCAAAGAGCTTCAAGATGTCTGACTTCTTGGAGCTAGAATTTCTTCTAGCCACGAAGCCCTTTATCTGGGACCAAGCCATTTCAATAGGATTGAGTTCACAGTGATAAGGAGGTAATCGCAAAACCTCATGGCCATTAGCTGATGCAATGCCATCAATCACAAATTTTGGACGTGGCTTATTATATTTCACAAGATCAAGTAACTCAGCCTTCTTCATTTTCTTGTCATAATGAATATTGTTCCGATCCAGCCATGCCGAGATATCTGACTTTCTGGAATTCGTGTTAGGAACCCTTGAGTCAGGATCCAAGTGACTGTGATAAGGAGCATTATCCATTACAACTACAGACTGAGGGGGTAATCTAGGGAGAAGAACATCTTTGAACCACTCAGTAAAGTGCTCTTTATTCATCTCATCATGATAATCTGAGCTGTTGGTCTTTGACTCAAAAATGAGACCACATCCAGGAATGAGGCCCACTCCAGCCAGACCAACATCTAGAATTATCAGTCTGGTACCTTTGCCAGAAGCCACATCACGGTGACTACCTTTAGTGGTTGGCTCAAAGACAGACATGGATGTACTGGGAATATCCAGCCAATCTCCCTTAATTACATGATTTGTGTTTAACCAAGTCTCGTCTAAGTAAACAATTGGACGGCCTTGGTGCCTAAAATGTCGGATCTTGCGGAGATATACATGTCTCATCTGTACAATGTCTGCACGTTCCGAGACGAATCTTCTGTCTATTGCATTCTTGGAAAACCTGAAATGAGATAAACAAAAAATTTTCTTGCAACAGCTGGTGTAAATTTTTACCTTAAACCTAAACAGTAGTAAACATTTTTTTCACTGTCATTTTTTACAGACATACATGTAGTTCTTTCCTGTTCTGGTGCAGGAATCGCCAGTATACCAATGTCTCATCATTGCAGGCAAGACGAAAAAATCACAATGGTTATAAAGACAACAGCATTTAGGGTATTTGAAAGTTTTTACATTAAAGTTTCAAATCTATTTTGAATTTAAAATGGTGTATTACGAATATTGTACATGCAGTTGAGCCAATAAAAATGGCAAATGATTTTTCATCAGAAGCTCATAGATTTAATTGATAGATTTTTTCACATCATTACTTGAGGTATAAAGAAAAACCATCAGATATTTTAAAACTTTATACAAGTAAATTTTAATGAATGAACTTTAATCAAATACACACAAAAAAGGGGGCATAAACTTTCTTCAGATATATGACTTTGCCAATTTGGTGACCTTTATGACCTTGGTGTCATTTAGCTATTTAAACTAACATTGTGAGATGGTAACTCGTCAGATCTTTGTTATATTTCACAAAAGAAAAGCCAAATATGCTATTTTTGGAAAGCATGAAAATAAACTTGGGGTCACATGCATGGCTAGTGTTATTTTAAGTAATTTTTAATTGAAATGCAGATAAAAAAGTGCAAATTGTCTTAAAAGATGCTCTGACAGTTTTGGACTTCTAAACAACATTAAGGAAAAAAAAAAAACAGTTATTTTTAAATTACCGAAACCCCAGATGCCTCACTGTCCTCACCACCGTTGATACGGAAACATCAATGTCTTTATCCTTCAACACCTGCTGCAGTTTGGGCATGGCAACAGCTTCATTCTTCCGGTGAAGTTCATAGATGGTACTTCTCACTACACCTTTGTTGAAATCATCCAGCTTCTGGGTATTTGCAACATGTTTCTTGGTCTTCTCCTTCCTCAGTTTTTTTACAACATCCTGCACAGGATCCTTTCCTTTAAAATAGCCTCTGAGGGTACTTTCTTTTATTCCTAAAATTTTGGAAAAAGTCTTGTTAGTATTTCAATCCTCTTAAAAATCTTTATTTTTTAATTTAAAAATAAAATTTTGGTAGAAAAAAGGGAGACAAGTTTGACATTAAAGTGGATAAATATTTCCATGCAGCATTAGTATTTTTATATGGTTTGTTGACATTTACCAGGTTTACAAAATTGTTTTCAAATTTCATTTTGGTAACAGCATAACTATGATAGCTAACATCTTTATGGTCAAAGGGGAATAACTCAAGCATTTTTATCTGTGTTACATTTTATTATAGACAATAAATATATAAAATGTCATACAACATGTGACAAAGGTTCTTTGCAGCTTCATAAATGCATGCAAAGATAAAATTAAAGCATTTGATATAAGTTTAGTTTTTGTCAATGTTGGGTAACAAAAAATGTGTGAAGTTGACTGAGAGGTTGCAGTGTGTAATTGAATGGTTAAATTTTAGTATAGGAAAATTGTAGTCATATGATATTACATTGACATAAGTGAATAAGGACAAACAAAGTTTTTTTTTTTTTAATTGTCTTGAAGCATAATACCTGTTGCTTTACTCAGTCTTTTCATGGGCTTATCCAGCCCCCATGCTCTCTTCTGGTTCTTCTCAAATGCAAAAAAATTCAACACCTTCATTAGAAGATCAATTGTCTGAAAGTAAACAAGATGATTCTTTTTATAGTTAATGAAATTCATGTAAGTCACATAAAATATCATTGATATTTTAGTATTTGTACACCATCATTTAAATGTTTCCATGCTGATGTTGATACTTGGGCCAAGTATTATACACTGTTAGGTTGCCACATGGAAGGAGCGATTTCACAAATCTGTGAATATCCCCACAACATCAAAAATGATCGCATGCAATAAATTAAAATTATGTTTCAGTGGTAATTTGTAAAACAAAATTGACATGCATATTTTATTACAATATGTGCAGATAAATTGAATTGGTCATGTATAGGTGAGCATTTTATATATATATATATTGTGTAAGGCTTGAGTGTGAATGTTTCTACTAGTCATGGTTCATTAACTGATTAAGTACCATATTTGACCCTTAATGAGTCAAAAATTTTAACTTCCTTTATTTAAACACTTATGGGCTAGAATCACAAATGGTTACATTTTTATTGTACCTATCCTTTTTAATTAAATTTCTTAAATGTTAACTATCAAAAAAGGAGGGGGGAGGAATTCCTGAGCAAAATTCAAAACCTGACAATTTTGTCATAGTTTTTTGCCCTTTTACATGTGGTGCATCCTGTTGCCAGATGATTTCTTTCATTTTATTTCAGTATATTGATCAAATAAATATATTTCAAGTCAAAAATTAATAGGCAAGAGGTTGGTTTATCTCTATATGTTCTTAGACTATACATGTACAAACTCATTTTAAAGGATACAGATTTTTATAATATATAACTGTAATTTAAGATTTCTTTTAGCTTAAAGCTGTTTCAGTAAAGCAAGTTTTATATTTAACTTGGATTGAATTTAAGGCCAAATATGGTATTTGCATATACATGTATTTAGTGAACCATGCCCTTTCTGTAGAAGATTATTTATTGATTTAATAATGATCTCGATCGATGTTATTGTTTGATTAAAATTGACCAACAAGATGGCATTCACCAGTGTTGATATATATTGTACATGTATGCACTTCTTTTAGTCAAAGGGTAAAAAATATGCCTTATGTCCTTTTGTCCTTCCAAACCCATTAAATATTCTTGTTCCTATCACAGCGGGCCCTTCATAGGTCATTTCGGTAATCTAATATTTTCAGAATCATTACAGGCTGAATATTATTAATTATTAAAGTCAATTTACTATAATTTATATTCATATCAAATAAATATCTACCCATTTTACTGATTTAATAGTGTACAAATACATAAAGAAATAGGTAGTTTTTTTTTTAATTTAAAATATTTTGAATATTGATTAAGAAAATGATAACATGGAAATTATGAAAAAAAATTGAGGAAGATTTCGACCATACATGTGTTTATTTAATTCTTATGATGCAAAATCGTATCGTCATGCAAGTTGCCTGTAATTTGCACTCTATCTGTTTTAATATTTGGACCCTCTTTTATTAATATATGGAGAAATCTATTGTCAACAAATACCAGACATATAAAATAATTTACTATGTGTATACATAAAAAGAAGTTTTTAAAAAACCCCAAAAATTCCTGTCTCTATCATCCATTTAATAGAAAATTTTAAAAGTAGCCAATTCCCCACATTACCATCTTGCTTACTTTTATATTATATACTATATATGTACAATGTATATACATTGGTGCCATTATTAATTTATTAGAAAAATAGTTTTGACAAAATAATTTGCCAAATGGTAAATAGGAAGTTGAACAAAAAATAAAAGGATATATTTTGCCAAAATTATTTTAAAAAAAAAGTTTTTGAGAGGGCTAACAAAACAGGTAGGGGGTATACGTAGCTGCATTTTGTAGCTCTTGGTGCATGTGGTGGTCCTTTTGATATTTTTTATTCTTGTGAACTGCTAGATCATACAATTTCTAAAAGGACCATGGGTGTATGGAACCACAGCTTAGGGTGGGTAACTAAGCTGGGTAAGACGAAAATAGAGGATATATTTTTTTAAGCCAAAGTGGGTACTTCTGCTTGTGCCAGATAATGGCCACAATCAAGGTACTGATTATTCTGCCATGTTTCTGGTACATATGCCCCCCCCCCCAAGTGAATGTAGTATTAATCCAGCTGTGCCAGAGAGGACTTTAGGGTACATGTAATTTATACTCTAAAGTAATTAATGCACCAAGTTACTTATACATGCCGCAACTTGGTAACAATAGTAACATATGTGTGTATTGTTAATTAAATGAGTTTTTGGTCAATTTGTGCTTCATTAAAATTCTAGCATTTTAATTGATTGGAGAATACCATGCATCTTTCATGCTGGAGGAAAAGATGAATTGCTATAAAAGTAAAAGGCAGCTGACAGGATACTTTTTATTTACTAAGGACTGAAATTATAATGGTATTGCTTACATGACATAGATTCTAATAGATATATTCTGACATTTACATGGCAAGTTGGGGGTTGGTTATGTAGAACATATATTTGATTTTGATAGCATTTTGCTTTTTGTGCAATTGTTTTTTTTTCTATTTCATGTACCTGTAGACTCTTAACTAATGTCTTTGACTTTAGTTTTGGCATTTTTTATGTTAGATTATCTGTATTTATCTAAAATCTAGCCTATAATATATATCATAAACTGTGTTGCAGAACTGCAAATATTTTTTGTTTATTTTCGTCTGCTTTGTTGTCAAAGTCTCTATTGCTTACCTTAGATTTGGCATAAAAGTCCGAGAAGTACGAAAGATCAATCCCACAAAGCACCTGCATTAACAGGTGTCGCTCCGGTGCTCAGATTACTGATGTAAATAATGGATCCCCGCCGTCACTTCCGCTTGACAACAAAGAAAAACAATGGCGGATTTCCCATTATAAATCCCCGTAGACAATCTATTTTTAGCTGCCATCGATTTAAAAGGCGGTGATCAGGCAAATAATTGCTGTCAAAAAAGTTGGACAAAAACGATCTAAGGAATGAGAGACAACTCGAGTGATTCTGGTAAGCAGTTTTAAAATAAATAAAGAAAACCGTGCGCAGAATTTACCTGACTCGGACTATAGAAGATTAGTTATTTTTTTGTAATGTAATTGGTCGATACCATTTGAGTTGGTTATGTATTCCTTCTTTTCACGTTATGAGGAAAAGTATGTTTTCCCTTGACATTTTTTTTTTGTTTTTTTTCCAATAGTTTGTAAATCAAGTACGTTCATAGAATATAACAAAATGGACAATTCTATTGACAGACACCTTTGTACTTTAAACCATAAAAAACGTGTGTAATATAATAAAAACAATTACTAGGAACGGAACAAGTAATAAGGTCAAAAATGCATGCAAATTCTAAAACCTAAGGTTTCACTCCCTCAATAGTAGTTTTTCCCTTAGCGATATCTATTTGGATTTCGTTTGGATTTATGTATTTTGAACATCTTTTAAATTGTTTGGGTTCTAGTGCTGCTGATGAGGAATAATTTTCCGAAATGGCCATACAGCTCATAAGAATTTAATTGCAGTTGGAGATAACATTTTGGTGTGGTCCCATGTTCATCTAACCCATATCCTTTTATAAATTATGTAATATTATTTTGTTTGTTTATTGGTTTTTGTCTGTTTGTTTGTTTTTGTTTGCGTTTGTGTTTTGTTTTTCTTGTTAAAGCGTCATAATATGCTATCACATCAGACAAACCAATGCTAATTAACAAAATGAGCTTTGGGAACAAAATCTCGTCAGCAGTAACCTAAAACAGTAAGTAGTAGTGGGGTAAATTCAAAATTATCGTCATAAAATAAGTTGTAACTAAACACAACGAATAATAAACTCAACCGAATACGACACATAGGTTACCCACCATTATCATTGTTTTATATGGGAAAATTCCAATCGTGGTCACAATTTCTTCTACTACAAATGCATTATTACTCCGTATATATAGGGATATTGAGATGATCATCAACATTGATTGAGATAACCATCATCATTGTAGATTTAGGTTATTACTCTACATGATTTTTCCAAAACATCTTATAAAGAAACGGTTTGTTACACTCTGGAACAAATTTGCAGTATGTTTGATTTCTTTTTGACAACATATTTGTCACATTTGCAGGAGAGAGTTTTCAACAACAAATTTGCACAAATTGTGCTCCTCTCCTCCCCGACATGTTTTTATTCTCTAACGAAACTGAACTACTCCAGGAACTCGTTAAGAACAAGAACGTGAAAAAGGCACTTTCAGACGGTATATTGATGACGTCCTCTCTGTCAACAACGTTTCGTTGGGTAGATGGATTCCTTCAATATATCCTCCAGAACTAAAGATTAAAAAAACACCGAATCCATTTGCTTCACGTCATTCTTGGATTTACATCTCGAATTTGACCCAGATGGTTATCTCAGTACAAACATTTACGATAAAAGAGACAATTTAATTTTTAATTCTTTTTTCTTACTTGGAGAGTAATATACTTACTTCACCTGCATACGGTGACTTATTCGATATGCCAAGGCATGTGCACATTTTTCAGATTTTTTAATCCGACATTCCTATATATGTGAACGACTTTTAGACCAAGGTTATAAGAAAATATGTCTCATATGATCCCTAAAACAACTTTTCCTTCGTTATCAACCACTGGTGAAAAGTTAAATTATGTTAGTTTTATTTTTGTTATTGTATTGTTATTATATTGTTTTGATAAATGCTTGGCTTGTTATTGTACTGCGATGATCACCTTAATATCATTATTGTGTTGTGTTTTGTGTAACTACCGAACCCAAAGACTGCAATGGAAGAGGGAGATTTGGCGAGCAATAAAACTTGGTTTAACCCAAATTTCTTTTGAATAAAGGTAATAACAAAACTACCGAACTTGAATGATCAATCTCACAGTCCAGAGAAAATGACAAAAACGAATCAGTCATACCGGAGAACTGGTGGATCGCAATGGTCCTGACTTGGTACAGGTCCTGCGATCTTAAATTTCTTCAGCATATCTTCTTGGGTTTTCTTTATTTTCTCATAGAAATAAGAGATTGGTCCTTCATTTTCGTTAATTGAGTTATTACCTTTATTTCATACTTTAAGAAGAATAGTGGTCTTTCATTAAAATGTAATACAAAATATAAGCTGGATATTTTCTGTTAACGAATTGTTTACGTCTGCGTTTGTTTATACTTGTACAGAACATTCTCGTAAATGTTCTCTGACCAATATTTCTAAAGTTCTCCCTCTTGCTTTGACAACAATGAAAGAGTTAGTCATTCGATACTGTAACAATTTTTTGAAAATAGTGGTGTAAATCATTTTTGGAGTGTCAAAAATTCTCTTGATGTTTTGGACAAACCTTGAGCATTTGAAAATACTATCCAGACAGTTGACAGCTATGATTTTTCTACTTTGTATACAAATTTTCCTCATAATCTAATTAAAAAGAAATTTGAATATATAGTTAAATGGTGTTTTGATAAATCTAAAATGGATTACATCTGTATAAAGTTTCAAAAGTATTGGGTAAATCCTTTTTTCAATAACGAAACCCATAAAGGCTATGTTAATTGGACTGACGTAGAAATGATTACTGCACTTAACTGGTTTTTTTTTTATAATATTTACAAACGTTTTGGAAAACAAATATATCGCAAAGTTATTGGTATTCCCATGGGAACCAATTGCGCCCTACTTATAGCATATCTTTTTTTATATTGTTATGAATCACAATTTACGGCCAAACTACAAAAAGACACAAACAAACAACATCTTGTTGACATTTGTAACAATACTTACAGATACTTAGACGACATCCTTGCTCTTAACAACCCTAATTTCTCTAACTTTATACATGATATCTATCTTAAAGAATTAACTCTTAATAAATCTAACTCGACCGGCGATAGATGTCCACTTTTGGATTAAGATTTAAGCATTGCCAATGGAAAATTGCACACTAAATTCTATGATAAACGTGAAGACTTTTCTTTCCCAACTGTAAACTTTCCTTTTCTTGAAGGTGATGTACCTCTAGCTCCATCTTACGGAGTGTAAATTTCACAGTTAGTCAGATATGCTCGAATTTGCAGTGGTGTTTCTGAATTTAATGACAAAAACCGTTTCATTACAGAAAAATAGCTAAAACAAGGTTATCGATACCAAAAATTAGATAAATCTTTTACTAAATTCGTTCATAAATATGGGTATCTTATTGAAAAATTTAACTGTACACGTCGTTTTTTTTTTATTGTAAATTCTAAATTCGTTCATAAATATGGGTATCTTATTGAAAAATTTAACTGTACGCGTCGTTTTTTTATTGTAAAAGGAATATCACATCCCGAATTCTATGGAAATGTAGTTTATAAGGCACGTAAATTCAAAAACAATCCTCTTTACATGGTAATTTGGCTTAAAAACTTAGTAAAGAAAGGATACAAGTTGGAAGTTATAGTAAAATCTTTAAATTTGGTATTTTGGTAGAAATATTGATAATTTGATAGTAACTCTAAAACGTTAATTTTTTACTTTTTGAAACATTAAAGCGATCAAATATGGCGGTTTTGTGCGATGATATACTAAATCATTAGTTGTTTGAAGTGTTATGTTGGATTCAGAATCGATATGATTGATTTTTTTACATCTGATAAATACTTCATAGCTAGTTGTCAGTAACTGCGAGTTTTCTCAAGAGAGTTCCTTTACGTTTCGCTGTTCTCGTAAAGCACTCTTGTCTCAGGTTCTCTCTTGGTGAAATGAACTTTTATCGATTTATATTTCTAAAGTGTGTTATTTTTTGTGCTTTGTACAAGATAAACAATTGGGGGAAGATTGGGTAAAAAAAAACTAGTTTAACCCCGCCATATTTTATATGTGCCTGTCCTAAGCCAAGAATCCTTGTCAAAGCTTTTGTTTGTCCTTGTCAACTACATTGTATCTGTTTTTTGTTTTATGTCCAGAAATGTGTCTTTTGTTGATCATCTAGGGATTTGTTTGAATCTTATGTATTGTATTTTTAGTCTTGGGCAAATACAAGACAGCGAGTAGTGACCTCTGGTCATGTTGAAGATTACTGGCTGTTTTCCGTTGTGATATTACCGTTTCTTTAATGTTGGTTGTGTGGCGTACACGTATTCATGAAAGTTCATGTGAGTTATTGCTAACACCTAGCGTCTGTTGTCTGTCAGCATTTTTCAAAATCTTCTCCTCTAAAACTAATACAAGTTATGTTTAGATTTTTGATCCGTCAAAAACATGGTGAACGTTGCTTAAAGTGACCAGGGAGTCAGGCTATTGTTTTTGGTTAGTAAATCTAAAAGCAGAAGAGATCTCAGATGAGTACAGATGTTGGTTTGACATAGAGTTTTTTAATGTCATTCTTTCCGGATTTGACCAACACTTAATCGATCTTCAGCAACGTGACGGTTGTGCTATAGCAAGCAGGAACTGCTTACTCTTCTGGAGCACATGAGTTCACTCTCGTTTCGACTTGAGTTCGCGTTGCTGAATGCGGTTTTGTTGTTATTTGTGTATGTGTTTTATGTTGTTATGTGGTTTGTTTTGTTTTGATGATTTTTTGTCTGCCGGTTTTGTCTTTGTCTTTACAGTTTTATGATACTGATTACCCCTTTGGTAAAACTTTGCTTCTTTCAAGATAATATATTGTAACCTTCTTCAGCACCAAAAGCTCTATAAAAGTATCTGATAAGTCAAAGTTATCAGACTACCTCTTATAGTGTTTTTTTCCATTTAGGTAAAAATAGCAGAATTTTTTATGTTCTTGGTCTACAAGATGAAAAGTATTGCAGGATAATAAAGTTGTTGCTTAAACCTGCAGCTTTTTTAGCCCTACAAAAGACTCTACTGGGTTGTCAGATGAACACTTATAGGGTTATGGTTCTTTAAATGTAAAAACTAGTGTTTTCATATCTTTGTCCTGTTTAAAGAAAATATTACAGATAGAAAAAAAACTGTTGCCTGCTTTAAACTTTATCTCATTAAGGTTAAGCTATACAAAATGCTTAATTCGCTTTGAGTTGTCAAATGACCCTTTAATAGTTAATAGAAAAGACTTTTATAGCTGAACGACTAGGGGAGAAATGCTGACCCCCGGGAGCCTCTTTTTATAAGGTCAACTGCCGGCTCATGAAGCTGTTTTACAGTTTATGAATGATGTAAGATTTAATAAATTTTTTCTTCATTTTTTATTTCATTATTTTCATATATAATATAAGACCCTTTTACGAAAGCGTGTTAGGAAGATTTATTTGATATAACCAATTGATACGTTGATATTACCGATAAGCAATTCGATATATCCAAATAATGATTAAAAGTAAAATAACATGTCTCAAATACGCTTCCGCACCCTTCTGTCAGTTGCGTATATATCTTTGTATATATTGTCAAATATAGAGTGTTTAGTTAAATCTATTTATGATGCAACATTAATGATTTTTTTGTTAATCAAATAATACTAGTGCTTTTTCAATACTTGCGTACACCTATTCCACACCTCATTAGTTTCTTTTTGTGAAAAATAAAAGGAGTAAAACAAAATAAATTATGTAACTGAACATTTAATCACCTGAACAGTTTTTAATTGCATTAATCAAGGAAAGTTGCCAAACCACAAGCTCAGCATTCAAACAAAATGCTATATAGGGTAGGATACTCTAAATTATAAATTTATTTATGATCAAAGTATTACCTTAAATAAACACAAATCGCAAAAAAGAAGATACATTACCTAAGATACATTTATCGACCATGTCAAGTATGAAAAGCAAAACCTGAATGTTATTAGGTAGTAAAACACACTTCTAGGTAAAACGTCAGAAACGTTATGACGTTACGTCGGATATTGCTTCCACATAACGTAACACAATTATAGCGTAGTAAAAAATCAAGAAATTTGGCTATTTTTTTATCTTGAAAAAGTTTCTCATTTTAACAGTTTTTAACGAAATAATGCAATCTTTGTTGTCTTGATGATCACGTACATACAAAATACAAGTGTTCAAGGTGTACTTTTTACATAAATTATAAAATTCTGTTAAGATCATCATATATAAAGACAACAAGTTTTGATGTTGGCATTGACGTTACGCAACAACGCTGTAAACTAAAGGATGGGACATTTCTGTGAGACATTTTCAAATTTGTATATTTTTCGAGATATAAGAGCAAATGACACAACCGACAGACCATTCGATTTCTGTTTCTTTTTACTTGTAGGCTATATTATCGATTGTAATTGTAACAATTCTATTTTTTTCATAAAACGTTGTCCGTTTTCAGCTTTGTTTCATCTTTGAAGCGAATTTCTGCTGGGGGACAAATCTGCGAGACAAGCTTTTTTGATAAATTTTTGGATAAAGGAGTATACAACATGAAAGAAAATTTGTAATCAAAGAGTTTAGGCTTATTACAAAGTAACTATGTAGTCATGGATGCTAAACATTTGTTATTAATTTGAGAATTGTAAAATGTTTCAGAATATTTTTCAGTTTTGTCGCCGTGGGACAAACAAACCATTTCTGTATTCGTACCAAGATCTTCTAATTTAGAGCTTTGAAAAAGCTACCATTTTGACATTGTCACAAAGGGAATATATAGATCATATTTACTAAGTTTCGAAAGTCTACGCCAACTTTTTGCAGTTTTCTCGTGTCAAAACATTTTCCGAGAGCCAAAATTGTTACACGGGACAGCATAAAATTTGACGTTGTTTTAAAGAATCTTAACAATTTACTTTTAAATGATCCTTTTTTGGATGTTATTATTCATACCAGACCGTAGCCCTGTTTTGAGCTTTCAGAATTTGTATAGAAGTTGTATATTCTGACATTGACGTCCCAGCAAGTACGCAATAGTTAAAGAAAAAACAATATTTTTCGACATAGTAGCAATATCTAACGTAACGTCTATGTGCTTTGCAACACATATGCTTATACAAATAACTTTTTGTCAACCAAATTATAATGAACAGACCAGAAACCTGACAAAATCATGAATATAATTCACTAAATGGTATAAGCAGTTAAATTGTTTCAACATCGCCAATACCAAGGAGATCTGAGTTCATTTGCAAAATTGGTGTAACCAAGACCTAACACAAGTGATTTTCCTTTTCATTTTTTTTTTCAAATTTTGTTTTTGTTTTTTTTTTAGATTTTGAATAGGAAAATGACCCATTTTCGTTTTCGTTTTTCATTTTCCTTTTCGATTTTGAAAAGGAAAATGACTCATTTTCCTTTTCGTTATTCATTTTCCTTTTCGTTTTTCATTTTCCTTTTCGATTTTGAATAGGAAAATGGCCCATTTTTCTTTTCGTTATTCATTTTCCTTTTCAAATTTTTTTTTTCAAAAATTTTTTTTTCGATTCTTTTTTTTTTTTTAGATTTTGAAAAGGAAAATGACCCATTTTCCTTTTCGTTTTTCATTTTCCTTTTCGATTTTGAATACTTTTTTTTCAAAAATTTTTTTTTTCGATTTTTTTTTTTTTTTTTTTTTTTTTTTGAATAGGAAAATGACCCATTTTCCTTTTCGTTTTTCATTTTCCTATTCGATTTTGAATAGGAAAATGACCCATTTTCCTTTTCGTTATTCATTTTCCTTTTCAAATTTTTTTTTCAAAAATTTTTTTTTTTCGAATTTTTTTTTTTTTTTTTAGATTTTGAATAGGAAAATGACCCATTTTCCTTTTCGTTTTTCATTTTCCTTTTCGATTTTGAATAGGAAAATGACTCATTTTCCTTTTCGTTATTAATTTTCCTTTTCGTTTTTCATTTTCCTTTTCGTTTTTCATTTTCCTTTTCGATTTTGAATAGGAAAATGGCCCATTTTCCTTTTCGTTATTCATTTTCCTTTTCAATTTTTTTTTTTCAAAAAAAAATTTTCGATTTTTTTTTTTTTTTAGATTTTGAATAGGAAAATGACCCATTTTCCTTTTCGATTTTGAATAGGAAAATGACTCATTTTCCTTTTCGTTATTCATTTTCCTTTTCGTTTTTCATTTTCCTTTTCGATTTTGAATAGGAAAATGGCCCATTTTCCTTTTCGTTATTCATTTTCCTTTTCGATTTTGAAAAGGAAAATGACTCATTTTCCTTTTCGTTATTCATTTTCTTTTTCGTTTTTCATTTTCCTTTTCGATTTTGAATAGGAAAATGGCCCATTTTCCTTTTCGTTATTCATTTTCCTTTTCAATTTTTTTTTTTCAAAAAAATTTTTTTCGATTTTTATTTTTTAGATTTTCAATAGGAAAATGACCCATTTTCCTTTTCGTTATTCATTTTCCTTTTCAAATTTTTTTTTCAAAATTTTTTTTTTTTTCGAATTTTTTTTTTTTTTTTTTTTAGATTTTGAATAGGAAAATGACCCATTTTCCTTTTCGTTTTTCATTTTCCTTTTCGATTTTGAATAGGAAAATGACTCATTTTCCTTTTCGTTATTAATTTTCCTTTTCGTTTTTCATTTTCCTTTTCGTTTTTCATTTTCCTTTTCGATTTTGAATAGGAAAATGGCCCATTTTCCTTTTCGTTATTCATTTTCCTTTTCAATTTTTTTTTTCAAAAAAATTTTTTCGATTTTTTTTTTTTTTTTTAGATTTTGAATAGGAAAATGACCCATTTTCCTTTTCGATTTTGAATAGGAAAATGACTCATTTTCCTTTTCGTTATTCATTTTCCTTTTCGTTTTTCATTTTCCTTTTCGATTTTGAATAGGAAAATGGCCCATTTTCCTTTTCGTTATTCGTTTTCCTTTTCGATTTTGAAAAGGAAAATGACTCATTTTCCTTTTCGTTATTCATTTTCTTTTTCGTTTTTCATTTTCCTTTTCGATTTTGAATAGGAAAATGGCCCATTTGCTTTTTCGTTATTCATTTTCCTTTTCAATTTTTTTTTTTTTCAAAAAATTTTTTTTCGATTTTTATTTTTTAGATTTTGAATAGGAAAATGACCCATTTTCCTTTTCGTTTTTCATTTTCCTTTTCGATTTTGAATAGGAAAATGGCCCATTTTCCTTTTCGTTATTCATTTTCCTTTTCAATTTTTTTTTCAAAAATTTTTTTATTCGATTTATTTTTTTTTTTTTAGATTTTGAATAGGAAAATGACCCATTTTCCTTTTCGTTATTCATTTTCCTTTTCGTTTTTCATTTTCATTTTTGATTTTGAATAGGAAAATGGCCCATTTTCCTTTTCGTTATTCATTTTCCTTTTCAAATTTTTTTTTCAAATTTTTTTTTTTAGATTTTGAATAGGAAAATGACCCATTTTCCTTTTCGTTTTTCATTTTCCTTTTTGATTTTGAATAGGAAAATGACTCATTTTCCTTTTCGTTATTAAGGTCTTTCCCTTCCGTAGGAAAGACCTTATTGTATTCGTTAGGCCTATTATTATTATTATTAAGGTCTTTCCCTTTCCAAAGGGAAGACCTTATTGATTTCGTTATGCCTATTATTATTAAGGTCTTTCCCTTCCGTAGGAAAGACCTTATTGTATTCGTTAGGCCTATTATTAAGGTCTTTCCCTTCCGTAGGAAAGACCTTATTGTATTCGTTAGGCCTATTATTAAGGTCTTTCCCACTACAGTGGAAAGACCTTATTGTATTTCTTCTGATTATTATTAAGGTCTTTCCCACTACAGTGGAAAGACCTTACTGTATTTCTTATGGTTATTATTATTATTATTATTATTTTTCTTCTTCTTTTCCGCTGTGAATGTCGCAAAAGTGTCGCGACATATCTTTACGATACTTCTTGCGTTAACTCGGTCACACCCAGACTCGCCTTGACCGCAACCTGAAAACCGAACTATTTTTAGTAACGGAGTTATCTGCCCCAGACCGAAAACCCTTGTTATCAGATAATCTCAGAAACCGTAACCGGTATCAAAAATCTAAAGTGTGGGAAATGTTGCTGGACTCCTGGCAACATGTCATCACGCAAAAAAAAAATTTTCGATCAACTTCCTGGTTACGCGTTTTTGAGTCAAACCTGTCGCGACACGTCAAATTTTTTTTCTTCAAAACGGTTAGTCCTAGAGACTTGGGACCTTCACCAATCATCCTAGGTGACATATGTTGCATTCAAAAATGTCAAGGTCAAAGGTCAAATCTCAAGGTCAGAGGTCATGGTACACCTTGTTTGCAGTATAGCTCAAAAACCATACAAAATTGAAGCAGACATGTAATGGGAAAAATACTCGTCTCATGTAGACCTTTATTTCATATAAAGGGTCGAACACTGTACAACAAACCGTTTTCGAGTTATGGCCCTTTACACGTTTACGCTTATCCGTTTTTGGCTTATAACTTTTAAACCGTCAGAGATAATATAGTAAACATATGGGTTTTTTGTGACCGTCATTAAATGTCCTTCAATTTAAGACCAAAGTCGAATGGTTACGGGCAGCCATTTTCAAAATGGCTGACACCGTAAACAGTTTTTATGAAATAACACTTAAACCGTACATAATTGAAGTGGACAATACATGAAAAAAATGTTCGCCATGTCGAAATCTACAAAAAGTGTTTCAGGTGCGAAAGCGTAATACTTGTCGTTTTTGAGTTATCCCCCTTGATTCTTATTTTAAAAACGATTTTTTGTTTATAACTTTTTAACCATAAAAGATGGTGAATGAAACATAGGGTTCAAGTGAAAGAGAATTAAATTACCTACAATTTGAACCCAAACAGTACATGATTCGGTTAAACTGTTTCAAAATGGCGGCCAAAACAAGTTTCGCGAAACACGTTTTTTGCCAATAACTTGAAAACCATAACAGATAGTATAGTAAACATGTATACTTAAATGAATCAGTATATAAAGAGCTACCATTTGAGTCCAAGGTCAAAGGTCATGGGTCAAGGTCATTCCCTAGCAACAAGGTAACATTAATGAAAAGTCCATAGCAACCATATATATTCTAAACCAAGACTACTTTCTGAGTTTAGGGTTAAGTTTTTTCAACCGGAAGTAGCCCCTGGTCCATAGCAACCGTCATAAAAGTCCTTAGCAACCATACCTTTTCTGACTTCAGTCTCACTGCTCTTTACTCTGGAACATTTTTCGCAACTTATGATTTAATACTATTGTCAAAAACAGACTCAAATAGCCTATCTGAACGTAACAATATCATAAAACATGGGAAAGACCTAACATTTGTTCTCTGAACAAATGACTTTTTAATTAAGGTCTTTCCCACTACAGTGGAAAGACCTTATTGTATTTCTTCTGATTATTATTATTATTATTATTATTCTTCTTCTTTTCCGCGGTCACTATAACAAAAGTGTCGCGACATAACTTTACGACACTTGGTACCATTATTCGGTCATACCCTGACTCGCCTTGACTGACCCTGCGAAACCGATCTATTTTTAGTAACGGAGTTATCTGCCCCAGACCGAAAACCCTTGTTATCAGATAATCTCAGAAACCGTAACCGGTATCAAAAATCTAAAGAGTGGAAAATGTCATTTGACTCCTAGGGATGATTTGTAGATCAAAAAAAAAATTTCCGAACAACTTCCTGGTTACGCGTTTTTGAGTCGAAACCTGTCGCGACACATCAAAAATTTTTTCTTCAAAACGGTTAGTCCTAGAGACTTGGGACCTTCACCAATCATCACGGATGACATATGTTACATTTAAAAATGTCAAGGTCAAAGGTCAAATCTCAAGGTCAGAGGTCATGGTACACCTTGTTTTCAATTTCCCTCAAAAACCATACAAAACTTAAGCAGACATTTAATGGGGAAAATACTCGTCTCATTTAGACCTTCATTTGATATAAAGGGTTGAACACTGTGCGACAAACCGTTTTCGAGTTATGGCCCTTAACGCGTTTCGGTTAAACGGTTTTTGGCTCATAACTTGAAAACGGTTCGAGATACCATAGTAAACATATGGGTTATTTGAGACCGTAAACTTATGCCCTCCGATATAAAACCAAAGTCGCATGGCTACGGACAGCCATTTTCAAAATGGCCGCCATCGGAAATTGTTTTTTGAGTATAACACAAAAACTGTAAAAAATTTAAGCGGACAATAAATGGAAAAAATGTTCGCCACGACGAAAGCTACAAAAAATGTTTCAGGTGCGAAAGCGTAAAACTTGTTGTTTTTGAGTTACGGCCCTTGATTCGTAATTAAAAAATGGTTTTTTAATTATAACTTCTAAACGGTTACAGATGGTGAATGAAATGTAGGGTTCATTTGATAGAGAATTAAAAGACCTACAATTTGAGTCCAAACAGTGTATGATTTGGTTGACTGGTTCCAAAATGGCGGCCAAAACAAGTTTCGCGAAACACGTTTTTTGCCCATAACTTGAAAACCATAACAGATAGTATAGTAAACATGTATACTTAAATGAATCAGAATGCCAAGACCTACAATTTGAGTCCAAGGTCAAAGGTCATGGGTCAAGGTCATTCCCTAGCAACAAGGTAACATTTATGAAAAGTCCATAGCAACCATATATATTCTTAACCAAGACTACTTTCCGAGTTTAGAGTTAAAATTTGTCAACCGGAAGTAACCCTTAGTCCATAGCAACCAACAAAATGTCCTTAGCAACCATCCTTTTTCTGACACTAGGCCCCTTGATCTTTATTCTGGAACCTATTTGATAATTATTGGTAACCTCATATCGAAAACGAACTGACTCATTTGTCTATAGTACATGTATTGGACACCATAATGCTAACATGCTAAAGCGACAGAGCGACAAGAGACAGGGAAAGACCTCTCATTTGTTCTCTGAACAAATGGCATTTTAATTATTATTATTATTATTATTATTCTTCTTTTCCGCGGTCACTATAACAAAAGTGTCGCGACATAACTTTACGACACTTGGTACCATTATTCCGTCATACCCTGACTCGCCTTGACTGACCCTGCGAAACCGATCTATTTTTAGTAACGGAATTATCTGCCCCAGACCGAAAACCCTTGTTATCAGATAATCTTAGAAACCGTAACCGGTATCAAAAATCTAAAGAGTGGAAAATGTCATTTGACTCCTAGGGATGATTTGTAGATCAAAAAAAAAATTTCCGAACAACTTCCTGGTTACGCGTTTTTGAGTCGAAACCTGTCGCGACACGTCAAAATTTTTTTCTTCAAAACGGTTAGTTCTAGAGACCTGGGACCTTCACCAATCATCACGGATGATATATGTTACATTTAAAAATGTCAAGGTCAAAGGTCAAATCTCAAGGTCAGAGGTCATGGTACACATTGTTTTCAATTTCCCTCAAAAACCATACAAAAATTAAGCAGACATGTAATGGGGAAAATACTCGTCTCATTTAGACCTTCATTTGATATATAGGGTTAAACACTGTGCGATAAACCGTTTTCGAGTTATGGCCCTTAACGCGTTTCGGTTAAACGGTTTTTGGCTCATAACTTGAAAACGGTTCGAGATACCATAGTAAACATATGGGTTATTTGAGACCGTAAACTTATGCCCTCCGATATAAAACCAAAGTCGCATGGCTACGGACAGCCATTTTCAAAATGGCCGCCATCGGAAACTGTTTTTTGAGTATAACACAAAAACTGTAAAAAAATTAAGCGGACAATAAATGGAAAAAATGTTCGCCACGACGAAAGCTACAAAAAATGTTTCAGGTGCGAAAGCGTAAAACTTGTTGTTTTTGAGTTACGGCCCTTGATTCGTAATTAAAAAATGTTTTTTTAATTATAACTTCTAAACGGTTACAGATGGTGAATGAAATGTAGGGTTCATTTGATAGAGAATTAAAAGACCTACAATTTGAGTCCAAACAGTGTATGATTTGGTTGACTGGTTCCAAAATGGCGGCCAAAACAAGTTTCGCGAAACACGTTTTTTGCCCATAACTTGAAAACCATAACAGATAGTATAGTAAACATGTATACTTAAATGAATCAGAATGCCAAGACCTACAATTTGAGTCCAAGGTCAAAGGTCATGAGTCAAGGTCATTCCCTAGCAACAAGGTAACATTTATGAAAAGTCCATAGCAACCATATATATTCTTAACCAAGACTACTTTCCGAGTTTAGAGTTAAAATTTGTCAACCGGAAGTAACCCTTAGTCCATAGCAACCAACAAAATGTCCTTAGCAACCATCCTTTTTCTGACACTAGGCCCCTTGATCTTAATTCTGGAACCTATTTGATAACTATTGGTAACCTCATATCGAAAACGAACTGACTCATTTGTCTATAGTACTTGTATTGGACACCATAATGCTAACATGCTAAAGCGACAGAGAGACAAGAGACAGGGAAAGACCTCTCATTTGTTCTCTGAACAAATGGCATTTTAATTATTATTATTATTATTCTTTTTTTTTTCTGCCGCTCGTGAGCAAAAAGTTTCTTGACTGATCTTAATGAAATTTGGCACACTTATTCAGCACTGCCAGGAATAGAAATGACTAAGGGCCTGACGCTAAACTATTTGTAGTTTCGGCGCAATAGCGCAAAACGCTGTTTACCCTTGTTATCAGGTGAGCTCAGAAACGGTAATAGTTATCAAGATTCTGTTTAATTGAAATGGTAGCTTACATCCTAGTGATGATTTATCATGCAAAAAGAATGCTGTAATTTACTTCCTGGTTGCGCGCGTATGGCGCAAACTTGGCGCAAAATGTAAAAGTTGTCTGATTTTGATGAAATTTGGTTTCCAGGTAGATTTGAGGATCCTGATTACGAATCTGTGGTCAATTTTTTTTTTGCGTTTACTATTGCCAAAACGGCGGTCGTCAAATGGTTTTTTACTTATTACTCGAAAACCGTAAGAGATAGTATAGACAATATATGAACAAAAAATGATCGTCTTGAGAAGACCTACAATTTGAGTCCAAGAAGTGCATGATTCGGTTGAGTGGTTTCGAAATGGCGACCGAAACAGGTTTTCGCGAAATACGTTTTTTGCCAATAACTTGAAAACCGTAACAGATAGTATAATAGACATGTGTATGAAAAATGACCGTCTTGACAAGACCTATCATTTAAGCCCAAGAAGTACATGTTAAGGTTGAGTGGTTTCAAAATGGCGGCCAAAAACCACATCCTATGCATTATTTACTTGTATATAACATTTAAACGGTTACAGATAATATTGTAAATACATATATATTTATTATCATTAATTAAAGAGCTTGACTTTAAGACAAAGGGTAAAGGTCATAGGTCAACTTAACGGGAAAGACCTCTCATTTGTTCTCTGAACAAATGGCACTTTAATTATTATTATTATTATTATTCTTTTTTTTTCTGCCGCTCGTGAGCAAAAAGTTTCTTAATCGATCTTAATGAAATTTGGCACACTTATTCAGCACTGCCAGGAATAGAAATCAGTATGCCTGTGAGCGCCAACTCTTTTTAGTTTCGGCGCAATAGCGCAAAACGCTGTTTACCCTTGTTATCAGGTGAGCTCAGAAACGGTAATAGTTATAAAGATTCTGTTTAGTGAAAATGGTAGCTTACATCCTGGTGATGATTTATCATGCAAAAAGAATGCTGTAATTTACTTCCTGGTTGCGCGCGTATGGCGCAAACTTGGCGCAAAATGTCAAAGTTGTCCGATTTTGATGAAATTTGTTGTCCAGGTAGATTTGGGGGTCCTAATTACGAATCTGTGGTCAAATTTTTTTTTGCGTTTACCATTGCCAAAATGGCGATCGTTAAACGGTTTTTTGCTTATAACTCGAAAACCGTTAGAGATAGTATAGACAATATATGAACAAAAAATGATCGTCTTGAAAAGACCTACAATTTGAGTCCAAAAAGTGTATGATTCGGTTGAGCGGTTTCGAAATGGCGGCCGAAACAAGTTTTCGCGAAATAGGTTTTTTGCCAATAACTTGAAAACCGTAACAGATAGTATAATAGACATGTGTATGAAAAATGACCGTCTTGACAAGATCTATCATTTAAGCCCATAAAGTTCATGATACGAATGAGTGATTTCAAAATGGCGGCCGAAAACATCATCCTATGCATTATTTACTCAAATAACATTTAAACGGTTAAAGATAATATAGTACATACATATATTTTCTTTATCAGTAATTGAAGAGCTTAACTTTAAGACAAAGGTCAAAGGTCATAGGTCACGTTTATGGGAAAGACCTCTCATTTGTTCTCGGAACAAATGGCACTTTAATTATTATTCTTTTTTTTCTGCCGCTCGTGAGCAAAAAGTTTCTTGACCGATCTTAACGAAATTTGGCACACTTATTCAGCACTGCCAGGAATCGACAAGGTTAACCCTGTGAGCGCCAGCATTTTATAGTTTTGGCGCAATCGCGCAAAACGCTGTTTACCCTTGTTATCAGGTGAGCTCAAAAACGGTAATAGTTATCAAGATTCTGTTTAGTGCAAATGGTAGCTTACATCCTGGGGATGATTTATCATGCAAAAAAAAAAACCGCTGTAATTTACTTCCTGGTTGCGCGCATATGGCGCAAACTTGGCGCAAAATGTCAAAATTGTCCGATTTTGATGAAATTTGGTTTCCAGGTAGATTTAAGGTTACTGATTACGAATCTGTGGTCAAAATTTTTTTTGCGTTTACCATTGCCAAAATGGCGGTTGTCAAATGGTTTTTTACTTATAACTCGAAAACCGTAAGAGATAGTATAGACAATATATGAACAAAAAATGATCGTCTTGAAACGACCTACAATTTGAGACCAAACAGTGTATGATTCGGTTGAGCGGTTTTGAAATGGCGGCCGAAACAGGTTTTCGCGAAATATGTTTTTTGCCAATAACTTGAAAACCGTAACAGATAGTATAATAGACATGTGTATAAAAAATGACCGTCTTGACAAGACCTATCATTTAAGCACAGAAAGTACATGTTACGGTTGAATGGTTTCAAAATGGCGGCCAAAAACATCATCTTATGCATTATTTACCTGTATATAACATTTAAACGGTTACAGATAATGTAGTAAATGTATATATATTTATTTTCAGTAATTAAAGGGCTAGACTTTAAGACAAAGGTCAAAGGTCAAAGGTCAACTTAACGGGAAAGACCTCTCATTTGTTCTCTGAACAAATGGCACTTTAATTAAGGTCTTTCCCTTTCCAAAGGGAAGACCTTATTGATTTCGTTATGCCTATTATTATTATTATTCTTTTTTTTCTGCCGCTCGTGAGCAAAAAGTTTCTTGACCGATCTTAACGAAATTTGGCACACTTATTCAGCACTGCCAGGAATCGACAAGGTTAACCCTGTGAGCGCCAGCATTTTATAGTTTTGGCGCAATCGCGCAAAACGCTGTTTACCCTTGTTATCAGGTGAGCTCAAAAACGGTAATAGTTATCAAGATTCTGTTTAGTGCAAATGGTAGCTTACATCCTGGGGATGATTTATCATGCAAAAAAAAAAACCGCTGTAATTTACTTCCTGGTTGCGCGCATATGGCGCAAACTTGGCGCAAAATGTCAAAATTGTCCGATTTTGATGAAATTTGGTTTCCAGGTAGATTTAAGGTTACTGATTACGAATCTGTGGTCAAAATTTTTTTTGCGTTTACCATTGCCAAAATGGCGGTTGTCAAATGGTTTTTTACTTATAACTCGAAAACCGTAAGAGATAGTATAGACAATATATGAACAAAAAATGATCGTCTTGAAACGACCTACAATTTGAGACCAAACAGTGTATGATTCGGTTGAGCGGTTTTGAAATGGCGGCCGAAACAGGTTTTCGCGAAATATGTTTTTTGCCAATAACTTGAAAACCGTAACAGATAGTATAATAGACATGTGTATAAAAAATGACCGTCTTGACAAGACCTATCATTTAAGCACAGAAAGTACATGTTACGGTTGAATGGTTTCAAAATGGCGGCCAAAAACATCATCTTATGCATTATTTACCTGTATATAACATTTAAACGGTTACAGATAATGTAGTAAATGTATATATATTTATTTTCAGTAATTAAAGGGCTAGACTTTAAGACAAAGGTCAAAGGTCAAAGGTCAACTTAACGGGAAAGACCTCTCATTTGTTCTCTGAACAAATGGCACTTTAATTAAGGTCTTTCCCTTTCCAAAGGGAAGACCTTATTGATTTCGTTATGCCTATTATTATTATTATTCTTTTTTTTCTGCCGCTCGTGAGCAAAAAGTTTCTTGACCGATCTTAACGAAATTCGGCACACTTATTCAGCACTGCCAGGAATCGACAAGGTTAACCCTGTGAGCGCCAGCTCTTTATGGTTTTGGCGCAATCGCGCAAAACGCTGTTTACCCTTGTTATCAGGTGAGCTCAAAAACGGTAATATTTATCAAGATTCTGTTTAGTGCAAATGGTAGCTTACATCCTGGGGATGATTTATCATGCAAAAAAAACCGCTGTAATTTACTTCCTGGTTGCGCGCATATGGCGCAAACTTGGCGCAAAATGTCAAAATTGTCCGATTTTGATGAAATTTGGTTTCCAGGTAGATTTAAGGTTACTGATTACGAATCTGTGGTCAAAATTTTTTTTGCGTTTACCATTGCCAAAATGGCGGTTGTCAAATGGTTTTTTACTTATAACTCGAAAACCGTAAGAGATAGTATAGACAATATATGAACAAAAAATGATCGTCTTGAAACGACCTACAATTTGAGACCAAACAGTGTATGATTCGGTTGAGCGGTTTTGAAATGGCGGCCGAAACAGGTTTTCGCGAAATATGTTTTTTGCCAATAACTTGAAAACCGTAACAGATAGTATAATAGACATGTGTATAAAAAATGACCGTCTTGACAAGACCTATCATTTAAGCACAGAAAGTACATGTTACGGTTGAATGGTTTCAAAATGGCGGCCAAAAACATCATCTTATGCATTATTTACCTGTATATAACATTTAAACGGTTACAGATAATATAGTAAATGTATATATATTTATTTTCAGTAATTAAAGAGCTAGACTTTAAGACAAAGGTCAAAGGTCAAAGGTCAACTTAACGGGAAAGACCTCTCATTTGTTCTCTGAACAAATGGCACTTTAATAATATTTTTATGTTTCTTATCCAATAGAAAAAAAGCCCAAAACGTGTGTATTCGCCATTTCTGAACGGATTGACCTGAAACTTGGTACACTGCTAGCACTACATAAGAAACAAGCACAGCTCACCCTGGAAGTGTGTACCTAGCATAGTTTTTGAGATATGCCCCCGCGGGCTTTTTTTTATGAAATGTTGTGCGCAGATAAACTACCAAGTTTTTCAACCGATTGAGCTGAAATTTTGCACAGTTGCTGAGAATAATGAGCTCTCGCGTTGTAGCTAAAAATAAAGTCTGTACCTGGCCCTTTTTTGAAGTTACGCCCCTTTCTGGTTTTTACTCAAAAATCGCAAATTTAGCCAAAAATAAACTTTTCCGTGCGGAAATTTTTGGTGCCCCCTCTCCGTAAAAATGTGCCCGACTGAAATCTGTCAAACATTCCAGCCGGGTCGGCTTATTTTTTTTTATACAAATTTTTTTTCTATTTTTTTCGAAATTTCAAAAAACGTAACTTGACCCCTCTTTGTACTTTTGTCAAATGCACCAGAAGTGCCAAAATGCTGTCAAAACTAGCTGATATCCTAGCCAAATGTATGCACTAAAAGTCCCCGTTTACAAAAATGTCCTCTGGTTAATGAGTTTTTCAAAATTAAAGTTTTCTGCAGTCCCGTAAAACACACAAATTCCTGACGAATTTCCTCCAAATTTCACTATTCAACGTTATTCCTGTTTCGAAAATTGAATGTTTTCACTAAATTCGTCCTTAACTATTTAAAATAATCCAAAATGAACTAATTATGTCACTATTTTTGCCTGTCATCAAATGTTGTAAACTATTGTCAAAAGATTCCCGTGTCATTTCTATAACAGGCACATTCCAATTATAAACTTGCTCATCCGTGACGTTCGTGTATTCTAACTGTATACGTTGAGAGAATGGAAAATCAATATAGGTCCGCACCCTGCAAAGTCTACCGCTGTACTGAGAAATCTAAAAACTAAGTCGTAAAGTCATTCAAAAATGACGTCAAAGCGCGAGACACCAAGGATACCTAGATCAACAAAGTGATGTCGCCACCTAGTTTTGAATGAATAAAATAAAATCACTCGTCCCCGCTCCCCCCCCCCCCCCCCCCCCCCCCCCGTAATCCATTGCAATTGACTGATTGTTGTTTGTTTAAAACAAGAAAACAAAAGAAATAAACAAAACGAAACAAAACAAATAAAACAAAACAAAACAAACAAAAAACACACAAAAGAAAAAAACTTAAATGTCCCCGCCCCCATCTTTTCAGATACATGTATGGCAATAACATACATGTATGAAATACACCCCCTTTAAAAAAAAAACAGCAAAAACAAAACAAACAAACAAACAAACAAACAAATGCCAGCAATGAGGCTCTTAACGGGGGAAAGACCGTTCTCTTGATTGTTCTGTGAACAATCAGCCTTTAATTAAGGTCTTTCCCTTTCTGAAGGAAAGACCTTACTGTATTTCTTATGATTATTAAGGTCTTTCCCTTCCGTAGGAAAGACCTTATTGTATTCGTTAGGCCTATTATTATTATTATTCTTTTTTTTTTCTGCCGCTCGTGAGCAAAAAGTTTCTTGACCGATCTTTATGAAATTTGGCACACTTATTAAGCAATGCCAGGAATAGAAATGAGTATGCCTGTGAGCGCCAACTCCTTTTAGTTTTGGCGCAATAGCGCAAAACGCTGTTTACCCTTGTTATCAGGTGAGCTCAAAAACGGTAATAGTTATAAAGATTCTGTTTAGTGAAAATGGTAGCTTACATCCTGGTGATGATTTATCATGCAAAATGAATGCTGTAATTTACTTCCTGGTTGCGCGCGTATGGCGCAAACTTGGCGCAAAATGTCAAAATTGTCCGATTTTTATGAAATTTGGTTTCCAGGTAGATTTGAGGGTCCTGACTACGAATATGCAATCGAAAACTTTTTTGCGTTTACCATTGCCAAAATGGCGGCCGTCAAACGGTTTTTTGCTTATAACTCGAAAACCGTTAGAGATAGTATAGACAATATATGAACAAAAAATTATTGTCTTGAAAAGACCTACAATTTGAGTCCAAGAAGTGCATGATTCGGTTGAGCGGTTTTGAAATGGCGGCCGAAACAGTTTTTCGCGAAATACGTTTTTTGCCAATAACTTGGAAACCTTAACAGATAGTATAATAGACATGTGTATAAAAAATGACCGTCTTGACAATTCCTATCATTTAAGCCCAAGAAGTACATGTAACGGTTGACTGGTTTCAAAATGGCGGCCCAAAACCTCATCCAATGCATTATTTACTTGTCTATGACATTTAAACGGTTACAGATAATATAGTAAATATATATATATTTAATATCAGTAATTAAAGAGCTTGACTTTAAGTCAAAGGTCAAAGGTCATAGGTCAATTTACGGGAAAGACCTCTCATTTGTTCTCTGAACAAATGGCACTTTAATTATTATTATTATTTTTTTTTTTTCTGCCACGGATGTCAAAAAAGTTTCTTGACCGATTTTTACGAAATTTGGCACACTTATTCAGCACTGCCAGGAGCAGAACTGAGTAAGCCTGTTAGCGCCAACTCTTATTAGTTTTTGCGCAGTAGCGCAAAACGCTGTTTACCCTTGTTATCAGGTGAGCTCAGAAACGGTAATAGTTATCAAGATTCCGATTAGTGAAAATGGTAGCTTACATCCTGGTGATGATTTATCATGCAAAAAGAATGCTGTAATTTACTTCCTGGTTGCGCGCGTATGGCGCAAACTTAGCGCAAAATGTCAAAGTTGTCTAATTTTGATGAAATTTGGTTTCCAGGTAGATTTGAGGGTCCTGATAACGAATCTGTGGTCAAAATTTTTTTTGCGTTTACCATTGCCAAAATGGCGGTCGTCAAATGGTTTTTTACTTATAACTGGAAAACGGTTAGAGATAGTATAGACAATATATGAACAAAAAATGATCGTCTTGAAAAGACCTACAATTTGAGTCCAAGAAGTGCATGATTCGGTTGAGCGATTTCGAAATGGCGGCCGAAACAGGTTTTCGCAAAATACGTTTTTTGCCAATAACTTGAAAACCGTAAAAGATTGTATAATAGACATGTGTATAAAAAATGACCGTCATCACAAGACCTATCATTTAAGCCCAAAAAATACATGTAACGGTTGACTGGTTTCAAAATGGCGGCCAAAAACCTCATCCTATTCATTATTTACTTGTATATAACATTAAAACGTAACATATAATATAGTAAATTTATATATTTTGATTATCAATAATTAAAGAGCTTAACTTCAAAACAAAGGTCAAAGGTCATAGGTCAACTTTACGGGAAAGACCTCTCATTTGTTCTCTGAACAAATGGCATTTTAATTATTATTCTTTTTTTTTTCTGCCGCTCGTGAGCAAAAAGTTTCTTAACCGATCTTAATGAAATTTGGCACACTTATTCAGCACTGCCAGGAATAGAAATCAGTATGCCTGTGAGCGCCAACTCTTTTTAGTTTCGGCGCAATAGCGCAAAACGCTGTTTACCCTTGTTATCAGGTGAGCTCAGAAACGGTAATAGTTATAAAGATTCTGTTTAGTGAAAATGGTAGCTTACATCCTGGTGATGATTTATCATGCAAAAAGAATGCTGTAATTTACTTCCTGGTTGCGCGCGTATGGCGCAAACTTGGCGCAAAATGTCAAAGTTGTCCGATTTTGATGAAATTTGTTGTCCAGGTAGATTTGAGGGTCCTAATTACGAATCTGTGGTCAAAATTTTTTTTGCGTTTACCATTGCCAAAATGGCGGTCGTCAAACGGTTTTTTGCTTATAACTCGAAAACCGTTAGAGATAGTATAGACAAAAGGATCGTCTTGAAAAGACCTACAATTTGAGTCCAAAAAGTGTATGATTCGGTTGAGCGGTTTCGAAATGGCGGCCGAAACAAGTTTTCGCGAAATAGGTTTTTTGCCAATAACTTGAAAACCGTAACAGATAGTATAATAGACATGTGTATGAAAAATGACCGTCTTGACAAGATCTATCATTTAAGCCCATAAAGTTCATGATACGGTTGAGTGATTTCAAAATGGCGGCCGAAAACATCATCCTATGCATTATTTACTTAAATAACATTTAAACGGTTAAAGATAATATAGTACATACATATATTTTCTTTATCAGTAATTGAAGAGCTTAACTTTAAGACAAAGGTCAAAGGTCATAGGTCACGTTTATGGGAAAGACCTCTCATTTGTTCTCGGAACAAATGGCACTTTAATTCATTTTCCTTTTCGTTTTTCATTTTCCTTTTCGATTTTGAATAGGAAAATGGCCCATTTTCTTTTTTGTTATTTATTTACCTTTTCAAATTAATTTTTTTTTCAAATTTTTTTTTTCGATTTTTTTTTTTTAGATTTTGAATAGGAAAATGACCCTTTTTCCTTTTCGTTATTAAGTTTCCTTTTCGGTTTTTCATTTTCCTTTTCGATTTTGAATAGGAAAATGACTCATTTTCCTTTTCGTTATTCATTTTCCTTTTCGTTTTTCATTTTCCTTTTCGATTTTGAATAGGAAAATGGCCCATTTTCCTTTTCGTTATTCATTTTCCTTTTCAATTTTTTTTCAAATTTTTTTTTTCGATTTTTTTTTTTTTTTTTTTAGATTTTGAATAGGAAAATGACCCATTTTCCTTTTCGTTTTTCATTTTCCTTTTCGATTTTGAATAGGAAAATGACTCATTTTCCTTTTCGTTATTCATTTTCCTTTTCGTTTTTGAAAAGGAAAATGACTCATTTTCCTTTTCGTTATTCATTTTCCTTTTCGATTTTGAATAGGAAAATGACTCATTTTCCTTTTCGTTATTCATTTTCCTTTTCGTTTTTCATTTTCCTTTTCAATTTTTTTTTCGAAATTTTTGTTTTTGTTTTTGTTTTATTTTGAATAGGAAAATGGCCCACATCCCTTTTTGATTTTGGGGCCTGGTTGGCCGAGTGGTCTAAGGCGCTGGTTAAATACCACACTATTGATCACAAGCCGATAACCTCTGAGCTGGTGTTCGAGTTCCGTTTGTATTTAACAAAAAATGACTTCCCCAACTGTATGTGATTAAGTTTGTCAGTTACCTGCCCAAGGTCGGTGGTTTCCTCCGGGTACTCCGGTTTCCTCCACCATTAAACACTGACCGCCCTACATGGCCAACGTGCGTTGATAAAGGGTGTTAAACACCAACACACACACACACACCTTTTTGATTTTCATTTTACTTTTCAACTTCCTAAGGTAATAAAGTAAACAAAATTCAGGTCTCCAAAGCACAACTTTACAACGCCTTGATGCAAAATCATAAACAGAAAAAAATACACGTGTATCGAAACTATGCTCTCGTTAGATATTTGATTTTTGTTTGTCGAGATGATCTTTGATTGTTCTTTCAAAAAGGACGGGACATCAGACAAAGATTGAGAATCTTCTCTCTGTAAATTTTAAGAGATAAATACAAACTGGTATTGTTTTGGTATATTATGGAAACGATTAATCTCTACTGTATTTTAACATTCTAATGCAGTGGTATAGACTATCATAAAAATTAGAATTTATTGTCCAGGGAAAATAATTATATAATGATACTTAGCGATTTGTCATTTTGTTTCATTTTGATTTGTTTACAATATTGATATTTAATGACCTGATAATCGCAATATTTTTTTGTATATTTTAAAACAAAGGTCAACTCACAAATTGCTTTATGTATACTTTTTAAGGTAAGCATTTAAGCATGCTAAACCTTTTTCAATTAACTATGGTTTTCAGGCTCAGAAGCAAAATCAACTACTAATATTTCTTTATGCTAAAGAAGCAAAGGTACAAATGGGGTATCCGGATTTTAAAAGTCCGAAAGGGCAGAGACAAAACATATTATCACCAACATGAACGGGACAAAAACAGAGAACATGTAAAACATGGAAACACAAAAATCACTGACTATCAATCAACAACGCGAACTCCAGTCGTAACGAGAGTGAACTCATGTGCTCCAGAAGAGTAAGCACACTCGTCGCGCTGCCAATAATCGATTCAGTTTGTCAATTCGGTAAAGGAAAACAAAACGAAACCCAAAGACAAAGCAACATCTGATAGATCAAAATCCCATATTTGTCTATAAGCGCAAAATTGAATTTTTTTGAGTGAAGAAGTCATAGTTCCTACTAGGTGTCACTTGACAACTCTAATCAGTTTTAAATGAAAATTTATGTACTAAGTAATCGATTCTTCTTTCTTTTTGCTTTTTGGAAACGATTGTTTTCTTTCGATATATTGTTGGTTTTCGACCTTCTAATGTTTTGCTTTAAATTATGATTAAAGGTTTTCTTGAAATATGCATACTAGTATATAGCAAAACAAAATTTACCGTTTGTTTAATAGCTTTGATTGATATTTTGTGTTTTGTACAGTTTTCAAGTTACAAGATAAAATCTGCCCTTTAACGCCCATAACTTCAATAAGGGGCCATATATACAAGCCACAAAAAGAATCGATACAAGTTTAATTTTAACATAGTTCCACGAAACTGTTTGACTGCAATTTGTTATATGAATAGAATGAATAATTTACAAAAAGATACAAGAAAATCATATCCGTGCTCGAAACTGGTTCATCATTTATTGCATAGCTAATGCTGAACTGACGCCATTTATGAATTGGACTTGAAAAAAGCAGTCGAAGCGTCAGAAAAGTGCTTTTGAAAAATGGCGCTCAAGCAAGGCAAAACTCTGAAAGTAGCACACTATCACTCTTTCATCACGCTATTTAAAGATCATACGATTGTTTTTTTTCCACTTTTAAACTGTTCAATTTTGTAGCTTAAAATGATAAAACTGGTAGTTTTTATTCAAAACCGCGTTAAGTTACTTGTTTAAGAAGTCAGCCTTAAGATCAGTTTATTAAGAATTTTGGTATCGTTTATTTTTGTGCCTAATATATATTTAGTGAGATTTTTTTAAGAGCTCAAGTAATTGACCAAGGTCATGATAAAAACGCTAATTTTACCTTTTAAAAAAGGAAATAACAAAAAATACCGAACTGGGATGATCAATCCTAATATCCAAGAAGAAAAGAGGAAAAAACAAGACGAAATACCTCACTATACCTTGACATTTTTATAATTTTTATATTGTTAGCGACCATAACGGTTTTTAGGCAGAGCCTTATGGAGTCATAAAGCTATCTGATTTTCGTGGTATTTTTTCGTCTAGACAGGGTAAATCGGTCAGTCAATATTGCTACCAGAGGATCTATTACAGAACATTTATCGTGTATTGTATTTTAAATGTTATACGGATTGTCTAAAATAAGCGGTATATATTTATACCTCAACATAAATGCGATATAAATGTGCACTACATATCGTGCATCAATACTTGTTGACGATTAGCATTGTTGGCTTTTGACCTTTGATCAAGTGGGCGGAGCTAAATTACAGATTTCTTAACAAATATGTAAGTTTGCGGAGGAAACAAACAAAACTGATTTGCTATGTTTCAAATTTATGAAACACAGATCGTTCTTTATTTTTAGTGCTTAGATTTAGCTCTGCCTTTTAACGCTTTAGCGCTTTGATTTTGTTTGTAAAGGTCGTAATAGTCAGGCATGTTGTATTTTGTCCTAAATAGTTAATCTTATGGAAGCCTGTTACATGTAGTGCCAAGCAAGACTTAAGTATTTGTTTTAACAAGATTATTAAATTGCGGCCGCCACTTGGATACATTGCGGTCGCTACTTATTATGTTGCGGCCACAAATACTAATATCACTGTCGTCACTAATTATTTTATCGGCCGCCACTTAATATTTATGGTATCTGCCTCTAAATGTTTCTGGTGGCCGGCACCTATTATATAGCGGCCGCAAAATAAATAAAGTGGATGTTGGGACATAATAAGTGGTGGCGGCCATTTACTTAAGTGGCAATTGTGTTATAATATGTGGTGACCACCAGATAAATAAAGGGGCCGCCGCCATAGTCTAAGTGGCGGTCGCCAAATAAACTATGAGGCGATCGTAACATAATAAATGACAGTTTCCTATTAAAACAAATGTTTAAGTCTACTCATATAATCTTATTTAACAATAAGTTGTAGCCATAGGTTCATTTGTAATATTCCTTTCTTTCATACTAATAATTTCTTGGTTCTATCTACACTAGCACTCGTCAGTAATCTCATCACCGCATCCAATATTACAAGAACGAGGAGGGTACTTTATCGTTTCACTATACTTTCTTAAATAAGAAACGCAACATACCAAGGAACCATTGAAATAAAAACTATTGAATTTCAACTAAACATTGTCGTACGAATGTGACATTTGGTATGGGCACTGAAGAATAATTAATATAACGTGTGGCTTAAGCAAAACTCGCATGTTCTAATTGATGGATACGTAGCGCCAATAGTAGTTATACCGACTAAATGCTTGCATCACGACTTAATTCGTGCTCTTTCTGGTTTCAAAAAAGAACGCTGAGCACGATCTTCTGGCTCTCATTTTCACACACATTGAAGACTCTGCTCCAATACCTTAAGTGTTAAAAAATATCGGGTGGCACTATAGCGATTTCGCATTCTAATTTTTTTTAAATATTGAAAGTGAAGGCCTAAGTTAACATCCAGTAATTCTGGTGACCTATGCTTGAAACAGTAGCTTTTTGGTTCAAAAACCAGGTGTAAATCGGTTTCTGTTACAACCATTATCAGAACGATAATTCCTCTTTTCGTGGTTAACAACAGGCTCAATACTAGGTGTGAAATTCGCCCGTATGAAAGAGTTTTGAACAAGGGAATTCCCCTTTAATTTATTTCGAGGGAAGAAATCAGTCCCAAAACAATGTTTTGCTCTGAAATACCATTTTTGTAAAAGAAAATCTTGAAAACATTCCAACAAATGACAAACAGTGTGAAAAGAAAGGTTTAGGGATTTTTTAAAAAATTGGGAAGAGTGTAGTGAATCAAGAGTCAAATGGGTACTTCACAAGCCTTACCAATACCATAACAAACGTATAACACGAGACATCGATGCTTTTTAAAGAACTTCTGAAAATTCTAATCTTAAGGAAATCGGTTACCATCTGAATAAATTGGATCTGCGCATGCGACAAGCCTAACTGCGCAATAAGAAAGCGCACACCTACTTACTAAAATCCCTTTCCGATAATCTTTTCTTTCTGTGTATATACAAATGGTAAAGGTAAATGCCGCTGTTTCGACTATACTAATTGGTGTTTTGATGCATGTTTTGTCTTAAGTTTGAAAACTGGGCAGCCATATTTAATTTTTGAGATATCTCTAAAATTATACCGACGTTCATTGGGCATCTCATTTAATTCCTAATATGATTTTAATCTAAATATTCGGCTTGAGAAATAATTGTTCTCTAAAATATTATATTTTTCAAAATATAACAATAAAATATTACAATAAAATTTTATTCTATGGAAACAGTGCCAAACTGGTAGGTCTCAGAAGACAACAAGAGTTAACACTAAAGTATGTCTCGTCTGTCGGCACCATTACAACACTCATTGAAAGTCTAGCTGGGCCTTCAGAAAAGTTAAGGTCAAGGTCATGTGACAGATGAGAGAATTCCATTTAACCATCACAAAAATGTCTGAAGTGTGTTCTAGATACCATAGTTATTGCGAAACAATGAAAAAGACCATCATTAACTTAGTCATTCAACCATGAAAATGGGATCAAGGTCACATTACATGGTGACGTCAGTTGTGTATACCATACCATAATTCCCAAATATCAGATGCCTATAGCTATGATATTATACTTTTCACTTAAACTGTGTAACCCTCTTGAAATAAATAATTTACTTACTTACTTACTTACTTACTTATTAACTCATTTTCCACCCGAAAATCATCTAATTTGATAAAGTCACTGAACAGTGAAAATGGGGTCAAGGTCTCACACCAAACCCCATATGTCTGTATATCAAATATCAGATGCCTAACTATTATACTTTAAACTAAATTTATTTTCCACAAAAGTTTTTATTTTCCCTAAAATCATCCAAAAAAAAAAGACCACAGAGTCACTGAACCATGACAAATGTGTCAAGTTCACAAAACATGGTGTCGGTTGCATAGACCATAACTCCAGGTGTCTGAATACCAGATATCAGATGCCTAGCTATTATACTTTTTACTTAATGCATTTTCCACAAATGTCTTACAAAGGGTGTTTTGGCCCGAAAAAGCATCTAAGTTCACAGAGTGGCTGAACCATTAAATTAGGGTCAAGGTCAAACGGCATGGTGCCAGTTGCATAAACCATAACCCCAACTGTCTGTATACCAAATATTAGATGCCTAGCTTTTATACTTTTCTTCTAATTCATTTTCCACAAAAGTCTTACAAAAAGTTTACGCTGTCGCCACCGCCGCCGCCACCGCCGCCGAGAAGTAATACTTATGTCTCGCCTTCAGCGACTAAAGTCGCAGGCGAGACAAACACGGCATTTTTACGTTATAATTGTACACTTTACGGGAAAATGAGTGATGTGTGTGATTGAAATCTGATAATAAAAAATCTTGCGCGCAACGTTCTTTTGAAACAGAGGATAGCAGTTTGAGTGCTGTCTTGCAAACAAACTGATTGACACAATTCTTAACGGCATGCGCCCTCGAATTGCTAATAGTTTCACAAAATTTTAGCAAACTAAAGAAAAAGTGGCCCCTTTAAAATTGCAATAACTTAGTCAAAATTCTTATTGCAACAACTGATGATAGAAAGCACGACTTTTTTATGTGATGTAATTTCTATTTTTTTTTTGTGTGTGTGTGTTGTCTTTCTTTTTTAAGATGGTATATTATAATGTTAACACGACAAAGAAACACCTGTTGAAATGTAGCAAAACTTTGTGAAGAGTTTGTGGAGTAGCCGATAATATTAAAGCACAAGCAGAACTCATATTTTTAAAACTGAAAACTTATTTTCAGTTTATAAGCGAGATACCGGAATAACAGAAAGAAGTTGATATTAAAGAATACTTTACGAAAGGCACACAGGTCAATGCGAACAAACTGGTCAATATGGAAAAGCGCAGTATAAAAAATCATAGACTTATATTCTAATACTTTTACATTTCACGCATAACTATGAATAGTAAAAGACAAAACTTTGGATGAGAGACAACTTACAATAGAATTTAATATAACAAAAGGAATATAAAACCGAATTTAACTTTGTCGCCACCAATATATTGGGCTATCGACAAAATACATGCATATACATGTATAAATAGATTAAAGAGGCGAAATTATCTATTCAGGCGAAATTATCTATTCATTGTTCACCACACATCCATAAAAGATAACGAGATGTGGAATAAAGGTACGCGACACAACTTCAACATTGACAACGATTTAAAACATCAACAAAGAACAACAACCAGTGCTTCCTTCAATGTGACCAGCGGTCGCTGCTCACTGTTTTGCAAATGGCCTTAGATTGATAATAAACTACATTTGATTCAAGCCTAATCCTAAAGTGTCGATAAAAGACCCCCTTCTTGACATAAAAACAAATAGCATAAAAATACGACGACTTTGGTTAGAACATTACTTAGGACATGAAAATATTATATGAGTGTCATGTGTCATCGATGGAGATATATGTTAAAATATGCTTTTTAAAGGGATTTATAATCTTTGAACTTTTAAAGTTTAAGTAGTATTCTAATTAAAAGTCAGGTAGAGAGTAGAACATCATTTTTGTAATTTAGTCTCTTTTGCTTAGATTCGTTTATTTGGGTACAATACCAAATTTCAACAAGATTTCATATTTGATTCTAAACATATGAACACAGTATATGAAAACATAATTTCCCAGAAAGAATAATCTTTGGTTGGTTAGGGAGCGACCATTTGATTGTTAAAAGGGGGGGCTATGGTGAACTTTGAAATAAAATGGCAGGATGGCAAACATCCAGAAATAAAACGGCAGGACAGTGCTTTGAATTAAAAAAAGGCAGGATGGTATTTTTTTTTTGCTAAAAAATTATAAAAGATTGAAAATAAAACAAAAAATGCGCGCACTACCGCACAAAAAATTAGGCTCGTTTTTTTTTCCGAAAATAAACAGACAGGAAGAAAATATCCATGCACCCCCTCCCGCATTAAAATCAAATAGTTGCTACCTTATAAAGATAATTTTTGACTAATGCCAAACTTAGGCAGACATATTTAGGGGTGTAGGTAATCATCGAGTTCGAGTTCGAGTTTGAGTCAGAGTTAGAGTTCGAGTTAAAGTTTGAGTTACCACTCGAGTTCGAGTTAAAGTTCGGGTTAGAGTTCGAGTTATTTTTCGAGTTCGAGTTGAAATTTTGAACTCGAACTCTAACTCTGACTCGAACTCGAACTCGATGATTACCTACACCCCATATTGGGGTGGACTGATACTCAAATTTGAATTTGTTTATGCGTTAATGCTTATGTTTTTATTCGCATAATTAAACCTCCTATGAATTTTAACTTGTTTACAAACATTATTAATAATTCTTTTCTATGTTTGTTGTAAAGTAATTTATTTAAGATTTACTGTTATTTTTTTTTAATTTACGTTTCATAGGGAAGCGGGGTATACTAGTGCAGCGTCAAACATGAAGTAGAAGTCAGAAACAACCAAAAGGTCTCTAAAAATCGCTTAAATACCTATAGTTTGTTATACTGAACTTCCAAACCAAATTTTAAATCATTCTCATGTGCGGCTTCTGGGAAAAGTTTAACGGGAATTTGTATACCAATTTTCATATCGGCTTAGCACGCGAGTACCAAACAGGAAATTGATGTCCGACAGGTCCAGAATTCGCTTCGTACATACAATTCAGTATACTGAAGAGCTTGTCAAATTTTAAAACATTTTTTTGCACAGTTTGTGAAAACAAACCCTGTTGCAATTTATTTTATTTAATTCACATATCGGCCGGCCGCTAAATAGGGCTAGAAATCCGACAGATCTAAAAATTTCTAAGAAAATACTATTTGTCATACTTAACCACCCAAATTTCTAATATGGATAGTTCTCATGTATGGTTTCCGAAAAATGCTTGACTGAAATTTTCGAACGGACAAACGTGCATAAGTAAAACTGTATGCCCCCGACACGGTTATTGTCACAGGGGCAAACATAAAGTAAACAGATTTACATGCATAGGCATTTGAAACAGACAACCATGTTTAAAATCAAAATGTCACAAAATTGTCCCCCAAGTTTGCTAGTTGCATCTCTTTAGACGACCATTAATTAAGTAACCATTACAACATCTGCATATGGTGAACATATGTCATTTTATGTCTTTTTACCCAACACCGTAGTCTCCTTGGCCGCTTTTCAGTAGATATACGTCTGATACAGTCTTTACAATTTTTTTCCTCGATATCAGCCATTGCAGAAAAAAAAATTGTCAGATGAAATGGATCGTGATTGTTTTAATTAGTTTTGTTTGTTTGTTTTTCTGAGATGATCACCTTACTATCTCTATATCTTGTGTGTCTCACAACGTTTAACCGTGTTGTGTTTTCTGTTACTACTATACGCTCGGGTCGGAATAAGAGAAAGGCTTGGTATCTTAGAGCCTGGTTAAACCAACCATTTCTCTGGAAATGCCTCTGGAAAGTCAGGACCATCATGATCTTCAAGTTCTCTGATGTGTCTCTGTATTGTTTCGTCTTTTCTTCTTGGGCATTTGAGATTGAACATCACCGCTCGATAGTTATGTTATAACCTTTATTAATGGACCGATCAGAGGCTCGGACCTTTAGCCAAAAGGTTGATGTTGCAAAATACCATTTTAATATGAAGAGCATATAAATACATTGTACACGTAACAGTTAAACAAAAAAAACCGATTAAGAGGTCAATTATGACTCTGTTTAACATATGCGGATGATAATTCCTCTTCCAAAGGCTCAGATTGCCCGGCAAAAATGAACAATAATTTCAGTTCACATCTGATCTAAAGCTTAAACCAAACTTAATAGATAAACATTCTATAAGATGCTGGTAATCATATTTCTTAACTCAAATAATTCAAGAATAGGAAAATCAAGATTTAAAAAAAAGAACATGTTATATAATTTTTCGTTGTAAAATGGGTGATACATCGGTATCCTATACCCCGTTCACACTTCCAAAAACCTAACTGAGGCGAACCCGGATTAATTAATCCGGATTAGTTACCTCGGTTCACACTACAAATAATTTAGTTCACTTTGGGTTTTTCCAATTTCAAAAATAGCTTTGCGTTACTGAAAATGAAAACACATGCGCATAGCGCCAGATTTCGCATCCTTTAGCTTTGACATTTTCTTTTTCGGTTTTCTAAAGAAACATCGACAAAAAGTAAACAAAATTCGAATAAGACATGATATAGCCAGACAGAAATAATTTAGAAAGCTCTTTCACGTTGTGTTTATAATTTCTCATTGTTGACGTCATAAAACGTAACGCGTTGCGATGGTAACAACCTCGGATCTACCCCACTTTTGCGTTCACATTACATTCCGAGGCAACTAACCCGGGTTCGCCTCACATTAACTCCACCTCAAATAGGGGGTAATTTTAACCCGGGTTCGACCCGGATTAAAGCGTTCACACTGTAAGAATCTAATCCGGGTTAATTACGGGGAAGGCAACAGTCACCATATTTGTGGATGGATAAAAAATCCCAAATAAAACTTTTTGAATAATACCCTAAGGTACATTTATGCCAAAGTTTACTTCATTTTTGCCTTCTGGTTTTGTGTAAGATGATTTAAAAGTTGCTAACAACGATATCGGACGCCAAGCAATGACAAACTAAAAATTTGCAAAGACCAACAAAAAGGGCATTAACTCCAGCATCGGTTATCAGATTTTACGGAAATTTGTCCACAGGTAGTTTTCATCATTCTGAAATTTTTTACCCCTCCAAGAATTTGGCTTAACCTTAACACTTTTGAGTTATTTGCAAAAAAAGTGCTGTTTGACCCAATGTTCTATATTTTTAGAAACGGCGGCCATGAATTTCTAAGTATAAGAAATATCTACACATTTGTGAGATAGTAACTCGCCGTGGCGAGATAGTATTTCGCCGGGGCGAGATGATAGACGCTGGGGCGAGAAAGTAAGTTGCCGGGGCGAGATAATAAGTTGCCGAGGCGAGATAGTAACTCGCCGCAGCGATATAATAAGTCGCCGGGGCGAGATAATAAGCCGCCGAGGCAAAATAGTAACTCGCCGCGGCGAGAATTTTTTTTTATCATCCGTGTCCCTAATAAGCTTCCGTACACAACATATTGGTGAACCCAAACATTTTGAACATTTTGAACTCGTATGACTCTAGCTGAAACACTAAGTAGAAATTAATTCAACAAATTACGATAAAAAACAAACCAATGTATTTCCAAAATTAACAATTTTTAGGTTATATATTCTGCAATTTACAGTGGAAGACTGTGAATAATTACAGTGGTTAAAAATTTCAAATCGAAGCTTGGTTGAAAGAAATATCTACACATTTGTGGGACTGCAACATTGCAACTACTAGGGTTAAAAGTGGGTGGTTCTAACGTTCTGATTAGTCAAAGAATTTAAAAAAAATAACCTTGAGAGTTAAATGGGCCATTTACCTATTCAAAATCGAAAAGGAAAATGAAAAACGAAAAGGAAAAAGAATAACGAAAAGGAAAATGAGTCATTTTCCTATTCAAAATCGAAAAGGAAAATGAAAAACGAAAAGGAAAATGGGTCATTTTCCAATTCAAAATCGAAAAAAGAAAAATCGAAATTTTTTTTTTTGAAAAAAACAATTTGAAAAGGAAAATGAAAAACGAAAAGGAAAATGGGTCATTTTCCTATTCAAAATCGAAAAGGAAAATGATAAACGAAAAGGAAAATGAATAACGAAAAGGAAAATGAGTCATTTTCCTATTCAAAATCGAAAAGGAAAAGGAAAAACGAAAAGGAAAATGGGTCATTTTTCTATTCAAAATCGAAAAGGAAAATGAAAAACGAAAAGGAAAATGGGTCATTTTCCTATTCAAAATCGAAAAGGAAAATGAATAACGAAAAGGAAAATGGGCCATTTTCCTACTCAAAATCGAAAAGGAAAATGAAAAACGAAAAGGAAAATGAATAACGAAAAGAAAAATGAGTCATTTTCCTATTCAAAATCGAACAGGAAAATGAAAAACGAAAAGGAAAATGGGTCATTTTCCTATTCAAAATCTAAAAAAAAAATTTCAAAAAAAAATTTCAAAAAAAAAATTTGAAAAGGAAAATGAATAACGAAAAGGAAAATGGGCCATTTTCCTATTCAAAATCGAAAAGGAAAATGAAAAACGAAAAGGAAAATGAATAACGAAAAGGAAAATGAAAAGGAAAATGGGTCATTTTCCTATTCAAAATCTAAAAAAAAAAAAAATCGAAAAAAAAAAATTTTGAAAAAAAAAATTTGAAAAGGAAAATGAATAACGAAAAGGAAAATGGGCCATTTTCCTATTCAAAATCAAAAAGGAAAATGAAAAACGAAAAGAAAAATGAGTCATTTTCCTATTCAAAATCGAAAAGGAAAATGAATAACGAAAAGGAAAATGGGTCATTTTCCTATTCAAAATCGAAAAGGAAAATGAAAAACGAAAAGGAAAATGAAAAACGAAAAGGAAAATGGGTCATTTTCCTATTCAAAATCGAAAAAGAAATCGAAAAAAAAATTTTTGAAAAAAAAATTTGAAAAGGAAAATGAAAAACGAAAAGTAAAATGGGTCATTTTCCTATTCAAAATCGAAAAAAAAAATCGAAAAAAAAATTTGAAAAACGAAAAACGAAAAGGAAAATCACTTGTGTTAGGTGTAACCAAGTATATGTGAATAAGGTCATTTATTCAAACAATACAAATCAATCAAATCATTTGTACATCATTACGCAATAATGATTATGCAATAATCAATAAAAGATTATGTAATATTGAATAAATGACAATAAAAATCAATTACAATTAATAGCTAAAGGAATTTAAAAATAGATTACTGATGCAATCTTATGTAATGCTACGTGTAAAAACATAAATTTTGCAAAGGTGGGGATAAAAATAGCTAGCCCACTTTGATTTCTTTCTAATAAATAACAGTAACATGCTAAAACATTAAAAAAAGGGTAATGGGAGGGTTGGGTTTTTGTATTTATCTAATTAAAAAACCATTGCTACAGTCAAGTAAATGTGCGACTTATGGACTGCAAAATCGGAATGAATCTGACCAAATAGTTCTCATGGGAAAATCAAGAATTTTAAAAAAGAAATTAATCTTAGACAGCACAGCCTGACAGCGAGTCATTGCTTTACGATAAAAACGGCATTTGTAGTATCTTAAATGTCTGGTAAAGTAATTATAATCATCACCAATCATTCGCTTAATAAGATAACACAGATACAATTTAATCGGATTAAAATTAATTTGCAGCCAAAACTCCTTTTATTTTTCATACAAAAATTAAAAGTACTTTTTTGTCAACCAAATTACAATGAACAGACCAGAGACCTGACAAAATCATGAATATAATTCACTAAATGGTGAATGCCCCTTTGGTACCTCTGATTATTTCACTAAATGGTATAAGCAGTTAAATTGTTGCAACATCGCCAATACCAAGGAGATCTGAGTTCATTTGCAAAAAAGGTGTAACCAAGTATATGTGAATAAGGTCATTTATTCAAACAATACAAATCAATCAAATCATTTGTACAAAATTACGCAATAATGATTATGCAATAATCAATAAAAGATTATGTAATATTGAATAAATGACAATAAAAATCAATTACAATTAATAGCTAAAGGAATTTAAAAATAGATTACTGATGCAATCTTATGTAATGCTACGTGTAAAAACATAAATTTTGCAAAGGTGGGGATAAAAATAGCCAAAACTCCTACAGTTGAAAACTTTTGGAGGTCCCACCTGAGGAAATCCTTGGTATCAGACACTGTAACGATGTTTGTCCGCAAAAAAAAACTAAAAAAAAAACACACACATAAACAAGACAATCTACAAAATACGAAGAAAAATAGAGAGAACATTCTAAATAATGCAATAATTATAAAGCAAAAACTAGCAGAGCAAGCCTTGTTGACCTCTACAAGAGTATCATATTGCCATAAAACATGTCCAGTTGATCTTCAACCGTCGTAATAAAAATAAAAACATACAAGGTAATTAAGATAGAGCAAGCCCTGTTGACCTCTAGCTTTTGAACACATAACGTACAATCATAATAAGATATAAAGATAGAGCAAGCCCTGTTGACCTCCACCAAAACTAATAATTCTAAAAATAAAAACTAAAATAAAAAATAGCATAATAATTATTTAAAAAAAGATAGAGCAATCCCTGTTGACCTCTATCTGTAAGTGCAATCCCTGTTGACCACTACAATACATATTATTCCAATATACAATATGAAATAGTAAACGCAATGTACGTAAAATGATATTCATGTCGAAAATTAAACATGTTAAAGACATAGAGCAATCCCTGTTGACCTCTATGTGAATCAAACAATTAATAATTGTTAAACCTGATATAATTTTTAAATGCATTAGACTTCCACCTACCCATATGTTGGATTATAGATAGCGATTGACCCTGTGCCGCCATATTAGTTGCTGCCCCAATACGAAAGTTATGACCTTTATAGACCGAGGAATCAAGACCAACAAAGTTAAGAATATATTTCAGAGATGAGTTGAAATAGGAATATGACACAGGAGTGTCACACGGAAATAGAAACAATGGACCATATTTGTTTGTTCTTAACTTTAAATATTCAAACATGATATATACTGGACAAAGCTTATTTTTATCATTTCTTTGAATGGACAAAGTTTTGGGTTGGAGATCGCTTTGTTTATAGAACCTGATCTTTTCGGACATACTGGAGAGAGTGGAACCATCATAAATCATGCTGACATCTAAAAATTGTAAGACTTTATTAGCATCACCATTTTTTTAATCGTTATTTCCCCGATACGTAAGAAGCAATAAAATGACAAAGACATCATGGCCCTTAAAAGAGATTGATTGTAGCAGCTTGATATCACAGACGGAATAGCTGTTATTAACTTGGCTAAAATATCTTTTGTGATGGGTAATCTACTATCTACTGAAGATCTCAGATTCTGAACACCCTTCAACATTTTCTTGCTATAGAATGAATCTGTCGGGTCTTCAAAAAATTTTACTTTATGCTCATAACTTATAGCGGAAATATATGAAGCTATGGTAGATGGTTGGTAACCTTCAGAAAAAAGGAAAGATATAAAGTGAGCTACCATGACATTGGACGACGGAAAGACCGTCCTCGCTGGAAAATGCTTACAACAAAACTGTTCATAAATTTTCAGATTCCGTTTATAGGCCCTTTGAGTCCCATCAGACAAGGATGCATGTATTATAAGTTCAGTTAAAGACGTAAGAGATTCTGTGGTAATGATACCGGCAACCGATTTAGCCAAGGAGCTATCCGATGGGCCTCCTGAAAAGAGAAGCGGCTAAGTAAATCACAGACCACATTTGACTTTCCACTTATATGCTTTGATTTAAAATGAACATTAAACTTCATAGATGCCACAACTAATCTCCGAACTAATTTCATTAAATTTTTATCTTTCGATGTTGTTTTGTTAATGATACTTGACACCGGCATGTTATCTGTTATGAATAAAACCTTGTGATTTGACAAAGCCTGTCCCCATAATTCAATGGCAATAACAATGGGAAATAATTCTTTAACTGTTATATGTAAATCTTTCATGTCTGTAGGCCATTCGCCACTGAACCACTTGTTACCAAATACAGCAGCAAAACCACCGTGCACACCAGCTGCGTCAGAGTACAAACTTATTGTTTCAGACGATAACCAATTCTTAAACAAAAAACAAGATTTTTTCATTGAATTGTGACATAAACTGATACCACGCCATTAGATCCGCTCTCGCCTCTGAATTTAGAGTTATCCTAAAATGTGGACAAGAATGACCGATCGTGAGATCATATAATCTTCTCAGAAATGCTCGGCCAGGGACCACAACAGTGCATGCAAAATTGAGAAGCCCTATTGGTGACTGTAATTGTTTAAGTGTTATTTTCTTTTTGACTTTGTATTCATTCAGTAGTTCAATAATTTTGACTACTTTGTCTTCGGGTAAGCGGGCAATCATGGATTTTGAATCAATTTCAACACCATAAATAACTATGCAGTCAGTTGGTTGAACTGTTTTCTCCTCTTTAATGGGTACACCTAACCTCTCTGACAAGGACAAGAAAGTATTTAGGGCAACTGAACACCCATTTGTGTCAGCATGCCCAACAAAAAAGAAATCATCCAGTAAATAGGACACCCCTTTGATACCAAATTTTTCATTTAATATCCACTGTAAACTAGTTGAAAATGTCTCAAAAAGTTGACAAGACGAAGAAGCGCCCATAGGCAATGCAGTGTCGAAATAGAACTTGTTATCCCATTGAAACCCTAACAAATGATATTCAGAAGGGTGAATAGGTATGAGACGGAAAGCATCCCGAATATATGTCTTGCTCATTAAACAGTTAGACCCGTAATCTTGTACAAGGTCAATTACTGTTTCAATATTTTGATAGGTAACAGTTGTAAATTCCTGTGGCGTCCAAGAATTAATAGAATCACCTTTTGGAAAGATAAATCATGAATGAGGCGAAAACAGCCTGGTTCTTTTTTGGGAACCAGTCCCAGTGGAGAGCAAATAAAGTTTGTGAAGGGGGGCTCTCGAAATGGACCCTGAATTCTACTCATTTCAAGTTCTTTGTTAAGCTTCCTAACCACTACCTCAGGATTAGATCTTGCACTTTTATGATTTAAAGGAAATACTGTGTCTGTTTTAGCCAGCATCGAATTGATCTTAAAGCCGTGTGTAAAACCGTTAATCAAAGTATCACGCAAGTTACTGTCATAGCCTTGCAAAAAATGATTTAATTTATTTACTTTTATTGGTGTTGGTAGACTTATACTCTTTGCAAGAAATTGTTGCGTGTTTTTCTGAACACTCAACACATTGATGTTTGCGTCTGCATGACCTGTTACTACATTCCCCATTTCTGCAATAGGCCCAGCAGTATCCAGGGGGGAATTGAAAGTTTGACTGATGGACCCGTTTAAGAAAGGGAGCTTTACCTACTTTATTACTATTTCTCATGCTTTGACCAGGTTTAATATTTTCATAGAAGGCAGTGCGCCACAATTCCTCGTTTACAGTACCCCAGTCAAAACTCATCAATTTACGTACCTTGCGAAATGATTCATCATACGACCTACCCATATTAAACCCAAATTGTTTTGACATTGATCTGACATTATATGCATACTTAATTAGACTAGGAGCAGAGACGGGGTGTTTTGTGATGTAGATTGACATGAATATATCAAAAGCAGCTGTCCATTGATGAATTGTTAATAATTGTTTTGACCTTGAGTTTCTTGAAATTTTGACGGATTTTGATTGAAACAAAACGTCACCGTCCTCCTCTTCCTTAAAATTTGGCAATAACGAAATTAAATCAATATATGTGTCAATAAATATGTCTTTTCTTGTTTTCTCAGTGATTTATCTAACTAAAAAACCATTGCTACAGTCAAGTAAATGTGCGACTTATGGACTGCAAAATCGGAATGAATCTGACCAAATAGTTCTCATGGGAAAATCAAGAATTTTAAAAAAGAAATTAATCTTAGACAGCACAGCCTGACAGCGAGTCATTGCTTTGCGATAAAAACGGCATTTGTAGTATCTTAAATGTCTGGTAAAGTAATTATAATCATCACCAATCATTCGCTTAATAAGATAACACAGATACAATTTAATCGGATTAAAATTAATTTGCAGCCAAAAATCAAAAAGTCAAAAATTAAAAGTACTTAAATATTCTAAAACTATATTTAACCTTTTAAACACTTATCATACATCGTTGAAATCCTTACATTCCATAGATTTTCTTCCAGTTAGTTGTTATTTGCAATAAGTAAGATCTTTTCATTACAAACCGATAACTCCGAAAACAAATTATACACGAAAAAAACTAAAATTTTTACCATAATTCCTAGATTAGACTCAAACCTGCACTAAATCCTCTATAGGGCTATACATGCTCTGATAGTACATAAACCTGGCTATTTATTAAAGTAAAAAACCTATACATCGACCGGCTTATTTTTTCAAGAAATGACGTCGCATTTTTTACCTTAAAAACAAGCGTTAATGAAAACGTTTAAAAGATCGGTAAAACAAAAATGACACCATGCCGGAAAAGAGACACCTAACTTCTGTTTTTTTTTCTAATATTTTTTATATTTTGTCAAAAATATTATCTCTGAAAGATTCCCTAACAGTTGAGCACACTTTTGTTACTAAAATATAAGGAATTCTTAATTTATAGCTACTTATATTCAACCTTTGTATTTTACTTTAAAAAATTTAGGATGTCACACTCCGAAACTAACTTGTAAACAAAACCGAACTGTGTCTTACTATACCTTAGCCAATTTGAAATTTTTGATTAAACTTAAACAACTGTCTCTTTTTGATTCATGGTGTAGATGCAGATAAAAAAATTATAGAAAAAAAGGTTAACCTAGGGTTTGAACAAATAAATGGTTCATATCAATATTTGCCAACGAGCTACACAACCTTTTGTCTATGAAAAGGGTTTCCACTATTTTACATCCGCCATTGTGTAATGTGTCACACACCTAATCGCTCTTTAAATAGTCAAGACATACAATCTGACTATTTGTCTCATCGATCGCAAGGAAAGTGATCAACATTAAACTCATCGCGATGATCTACCAGTATCATCAAAAACATAAAACAAAAAAGTGTTTTATGTACAATTTTTATGCTAATGCAACTCTAAAAACAACAAAATCTCGTTTTGGTATAAGGAGCAACCATCATATTATTTTTTTTTTTGGGGGGGGGGGATGATGCAATAGTGAAATTTGAAGTTAAAGGACTGGATAAGAAAATCAGGAAATAAAGAAAGCAGGGTAGCCCTTTGAATAAAAAAGTCATGATGGTGTTATATATTTTAGATGGAAATATATGTCCATAGGCGTCTATTCAAATGATATAGTCGCTCCCTTATATTGGCCTTTTCTTATATTGGGGACATTTTTTCACACTCCTATTTCCGTTTAAAATAAGGTAACAAAGGCGAAAAAAATGCTACTGTGGTTTCATCATTATTTTTAGGGTACAACAATTCGTTTTGTTCGTTGGTGTCCTTGACCAAAGACATTTGATGCCCCTAAAAAGGTAATTTATCATTGATATTTATACTGTAGACGTCTGAATACACGACCTGATTCTTTTTTAGTAAACCACAAAAACTGGTACTCGCAGTGAATGAATGAATCAAAATACTTTTCACTGTCCAGTTCATTGAATTTCTTTTTTGCTAATTCATGAATAACATGATTTACATCTCAAATTAAACTCCATTGAAGACTTTCAGCAAAGCTCTGTGAAAACGTGTTTTCTTCAACTTTATAATTGTCAACTTTTCCTTCTGGTGAAGCAACATTCCATCCTCTGATGCTTATGGCGTTTACTGCAATTAATTTGTTACTCCAGAGCTTACAGGACTAACATCGATTTCCTAAGCAGACAGTCACATCTGACGCAAAAATTGCTTACAAAAGGTTATGTTGCTCCTCAGTTATTGTCTTCACTCAAGAAATTTTACGGAATGTATAATACGCCCATAGACAAATATTTTTCAAATTGACTATTGGCAGCACGACGGGTTTAGTTTAACAGGCAGGAACTGTTTATTCTTCCGGGGCGTCTGAATTCACTCTCGTTCAGACTTGAGTTCGGGTTTGTTGATTGCTGTTCAGTTGTAATTTTGTTTTTATGTTTTGTCCGTTTTCATCCTATTCTCGATCACTTTTGTTGTTACCCTTTCGGACTTTTGACATTTGAATACCCATTTCATCAATGTTTGCTTCTTATAACAAATTTTCTTGTTATCATATATACTAAACGGAGAAATGCATTTTGTGGGGCCTCTTTTATTTCTTTGTTAATTTAGTTTTGAAGATTTATTAACGTTTTCTTATTTTTCTGACTCTGTTATTTATGGTTATTGTTGCTATTGTAATTGGCTTGAATAAATCTTATAAGTAGGAGCAACATATTCATATCTGAACGTAAAGCAATGTCTCAATTATTTATGATGCAAGTTGATAAGAAAAAAGGAAGTTCGTTGTTTAAATTTATGACATATTGATAAACCCTAACCAAGTAATTGTGCAGTTTGTTGAATTCTGAAACCAGCGATTAGTTGTTTGGTAATTGTTTTTTTTTCGACATAGGTAAATATGAATATATTTTTTTACATTAAACGAATGCTAACATAATTTTAGAAAGTGCTCAAGGAGGCTGGGTTCTAACATGTCTAAAACAAAGCATCTTTTTTCAGTCATCTTGCAAATGTTTAGCTTATATTTCAGTTTGAAAGACTTGTTACAGCATAAATGCAGTAAAATGTATTTCTTTAATATATCTTATTAATAAAAAAATCACAAGATTAACACTTCAAAAAATATCAAGCTATTCTTAAAAGATATGATTTCAGAGGAGATAAATGACGGGGAAATGTGTGATTAATTTTTACAAAGAAATGTATTAGAACATTTAGTTTTCCTTAAGTATGTCGATAAGGAGAACCATGACCCCATGTTTTTATTACAGAAATCAAACGTATATCCTTTTTTTGTTGTTTTACACAAATTTGTAGAAATTTCTATGTCAGGTTTTAAAAATATATTCATTTTGAGATTTTGTCCAATACAATCTATACAAATTTCTTAAAGATTGAAATCCAATTATTTCAAAAATAAGCACCGTGACTTATTGTTTAATTGCATATCTTCAATGCTTATACTACTGTCAATTTACTGTAAAAGTTTGAAAAAGATCCTATGTCAAATTGTTATACCCCCAACTTCCTTAATTCCTAATTGTTAAAGGGTTGGCTTCTGTGTCTTATAATAGAAACGGATGTAGTTGGGCTGTATTGACAGATCATAGAAATGTGCAAAATAGCATGCAGGTACATGTGCTTGTTTTCATGCTATAGGGGTTGGTTATTTCAACGGATAAAATTTACAAAGAATACATATGAATAGAATTTATGTCTACATGGAGAAAATGAAGTAGACCTAGTAACATATATTATATGTAATATTATAGATCTGTGTGTGTGCTCCTGATATACGGACTTAATACCAAGCGAGAAAAATGTGGAAATTGTAGAAAAACCCTCAAAAAATTCAAAACAAATCTTATGACTACCACTTGTTAGTTAGTCCCAAATAAAATAAGATATCACTGTTTTACTAACACTTATAGTAAAGTCTTATTTAACTTAAAACGACCTTGACACTTTAGAAAAAAGTTTTAGTGACGAATCTTTTTTTTTCAGATTACAGGGAACCTCGTCAGATAACACCTTTTAACTCAAACTGTAAGACAAAAAATAACCCGTAGATTGTGCTACATTTCAAAACAGACAAGTCATATATTATATCATTTTCTATGATAGGAAAAGTATCTGAAAAAAAAAAATATTAAAGAAAAACTAGATTATAAAATAATAAAATAAACAGAGTTCCCCGAGGGTAATCACAAGCCTGGTCGTCAGGCTCGTCTGACACGATTAACCATAAAATTTCTAATACATTTGTCGCTGAATATTCCGATTTTTTAATACAAGATTGTTAAAAAACACCAGGTTTGTTTTTCATTGTAATGCACATGGTCGATATCATCGGTACTAGATTTTGCTTCCTTGTTGGAACGTTTTGGTTTTCATGACTTTTCGTTTTCAACAGTTGGGGAATATGACCTTCCAATGTTTTGATTCATATGCTACTAATGAGAATTAACTCATTGCAATATCGTTATAGTATATCCAAATCAACCGTTTATACCCGCGTTTTGGTATTTGTAATATAAAGTATTATATAACGTTATAGATAATATTGTCACACATTTTTTTTTCGCAAATATTAGAAATTATAAGAAAAGGATTTTATAGAAATATAAATGTTATTTTAATTTCAATATCAAAACTGCATCTTACTTTCTATTGGGTCATTTGAATTGAAATTAAAACTATGAAGTTGCAAGATGTCCAAACAAAACCAGAGTTTGAGACCACTTAGCCACCAACTTATTTTTTACTGTCATCATAAAATAAAGAAAGAGAAAAAAATATAGAACTTAGAGGATCAAGCGTTGAATAGAAAACACAAACAAGGAAGATATACCTGAGAAATAAGAGATTGCAATGCTCCTGACTTGGTAGAAGCAAACAGGCACCAGTTGGGCTGACTTGCTACAAGAAATGGGGTAGTCGTAATTGTAATCCTTAAACAGCTACATGTACAATTTATTACATTTTAATTGAATTTGTCATCATTTATAGTATTGGTTTTAATTTTATAAGTAATCAAAGTCAAAGTAATCAATAATAATAACAAATTTGATTATTTGTAATTTGATTTAGCCAATTAATTTAATAATGCCCTGTAATCCTGATTATATTCTGATTACTTTCTGATAACAATGCAAATTGAATGCCCTGAACAAGGCTGATAACATAAGAGTAAACAGTTTTTAAAATTATTCTTATTATTCTAAAGTCGACAAAAATCGACACAGTCAGTAATTGTGAAGTTCTTGGTGAAGTTTATCAGATCACCTTCCCGTATTGTGTTCAATTGCAATCACTGGGGCTATTCAGCAACCGATTAATAATGAGTTTACTAAACTAAACTGGAGAAAAAAGATAAAAGATGGATCAGTCCAAGAATACAATAACTGCGTGGAAAATGCAATGCGACCTGTTAAATACCACTTTTTATAAGAATCATGCAAAGAGCGATTCATGGGTGGAAAACCTACATCAGTTTATTTTTTATATGGTACTCCTACTAGCACCCTGCTTTGATCTTTTGTGCTCTTTTTCCAAACTAGCCCTGGTCCTGAGAGAAAAAAATACAAAGAATGCATTGGAAAAATGTAAGAAAGGGGATATAACTCTTTAAATTGTCAATAATGTCAATAGAAACCATTGTAACAAAAAGATTACAAGAAGGCAAGATTTCTTCAAGGACCAGGCAGTTATGAGCAAATTGATATTTATTTCTTATTTTATATACTTTGAACTATCTTTCGTTAAAGATAAACCACTGTAGCCTCTTAATCGATGAATCACTTTTTTTCAAGTTTGCATGATTCATAGGTGGACTACTACTTGATATATCTGACAACATGACAAACACCGACGACATTGAAAAGTACTAAAGTGAGATCGGCAATGTTCTATACAAATGTGGAGTAGAATGCATACCTAAAGTGAAGTTTATTAGACAAATAAAGCCATAGTGGAATACTGTCATCGATGAAGTACACAGAGAAATGTTTATAAAACGGACTAACTGGATAAATGACAAAAGACTAAGAGGGTTTGAATATGTATCATATACAGATTATAAAGAAGCGAAATCCAAATTCCGAAAATCTTTAAACGATGCACACAACAAATACATCAGTGAACAACTAGAAGACGTTTTTCATGTTCACAAAATCAGACAATGGTAAAATTTATAGACATCCTAATGAAATAGCGGATGCGTGGGCGGATCACTTTGAGACGATACATACAGAACCCGAAAACAATCAATTTGACGAGACATTTAAAGAATATATTGGTCGCAAAATTGACATTTTAATAGAAAACGATAGCTCAAACCGGTTTTTTGGAAAAAGATTTCACAGAAGAAGAAGTAAAAAGGTATCCAAGGGATTAAAAACGGGAAATCCAGAAACTTATATATGAACATGTAAAGTATGTCGGTCCCAACCTTTTCAAGAACTTAACTACTCTTTTCATTTTGAAAATCAGGCATGAATACATTCCAAAGTGTTGGCGACTCTTTAAGCCAATCTACATTGATATGAAAATTACAGCTGTGTACTTAGTAACGGAATACAATCAAGATGGTTTAATGTGAAAAGAGGCATACGACAAGGTAGCGCTTTATCAGCTAGGCTTTATCTGGTATTCGTTGATGATTTATTGCGTTCTATTTGCAATATTCATGGAGCAGCTAAAATTGTAGACATTCCAGTGTGCTGTCCAGCTCAGGCTGATGACATCTGTCATACAAAATATGGTCAGAATGTGTTGAAACTAAAGCAAACATTGGCGTTTCAATTTCTCACCAGCAAAAAGTAACATTTCAACGTTCAAGCTTAACACACTAACAAGTCTACACCTCCAAAGATCGAACTTCTTGGGCAACCAATACCGTATGAAACTGAGGTTAAACATGTTGGTGTTGTTTTGAACACCAGTGGAATTCATATAGAAAGGACTGGACATGTGTGTGCATGTCTTTAAGATCTTTTAGGATGAGCCTACATGTACTTCGTTCAGGTGTACATTCTCGAGCAATTAATCCAATTATAAGTGGGAAATTAGTCAAATCGATGTATTATGCAAAATGTCTATACGGGTTGATAAACGATACACAAATGATAATGTTGGAAAGAGCACAAAGATACATTCTAAAATCTATACAAGGGTTTGATCGTCTGACAAGATCTGATATGTGTGCAGGTTTACTCGAGTGGTGGACAAATGAGGGATATATGGCAGAGTGACCGCCCCTTACCAAGGTTTGGTGTGAATTACCTCTGATAGAAAAATCAAAAGAAAAGCTACAACAAAGATCGAAAATGACGGATACTTGGTGTGATGATTCGTTTGAACACTCAATTAGTAATTTAGACCACAAAGACACAGAAAGACAACAAAAAACAGTAAGAATAGCAACTCCAGAAGCGCTTGACCTGACAAAAACAAACAATATGGCGACTTCATTTGCAAACATAGCGAAAAATAGAGTAAATGTAGAAGACCAAAACATAAATAATGTAAAGCCTATATTCATAAAAGAATCTGAAATCCTCGGAGATGACAAAAACATTCCAAAAGAATTCTGGCTAACCCACGTAGAAATCTATAAAGCCATTGGACAGGTGGTACCACCACAATGCATTCGGGGAATACAAAGAGTCTATAGGGTCTGGCGAATTTACATGGACAACGAAGAAGACAAAGAAACACTGCTTATAAAGGGGATAGTTCTGAGAAGCAGAAAGATACAAATGTACGCTCACAATCACATGCGTCCACCTCAGCCAGATGTTATTATGGTCACGGTATCCAACATACCCCTTTCCGCTGACGATGGTCAAATCGAAAGAGCTGTGACCACCAGAAATGTAGAAGTTATAAGCCTTTCTCGAACAAGACTCAGAGTGGATGGCAAACTTACTAACTGTCAGACAGGGGAAAGAACATTGGCATGCAAAAAATTTGAAACCCCCCTGCCCAGAGAACTCAAAATAGGGAAATATATGGCAAGAATATATCATCGTGGTCAATTGAGAGATGAAGACATATTCATATGCAACAAATGCATGGAAAAGGGTCATAACATACTAAACTTCCCAAATGATTGGAAGTGTAGAAACTGTATGGAATCAGGACACAAGATGTTGGAATGTCCAAAATACCTAGAAAAACTGAGAAACAAGACACCAGAAGAACAAAAAGATCAAGATGGAGTAGAAGAGGAAACACAAAATCCTTTACATGATTCAGCAGAGGACACAGACAATAGTGAGTCAGACATAGAACCTTCTCAGTCTATACTCCAACCAGTAGAAAAGAAAAAAGAACATAAAACATACCAGCCACAAGCCAAGAAGAAAACACAAGAGAAACCATCCTTTTCTCAGAGTAAGAAAGCAGAAAAACAGCAAAACAGAAAAAATGAGAAAGCCCAAACAGATGAAAATATTAAGAAGAAAGAGAACAATGATTCAAAGAAACAATCAAACATTATTGATTACACAACTCCTAAAGGGAAAACGCCTAAAGGACCAGAACATCATAAAAGGACACCACCAACTCCACAAGACAGAGAAACCAAAATTTTTAAGAGATAATTGTATAAAAACATGCATGTAAAATACTGTTATTTTTAGTTATTGTTAAAAAAAACAAAAAAAAATCATAAAACCAAAGTAATATGTTAAAGAAAAATTGTCATTACTATTATGTGTAGTTTTGTTATTGTGTGTAATACTTTGTATGTTTTAAAAACTTATATCACTAGAGAATTCAATAATAACAGCTATACTATTGTCAGTTCATGTGATATTGATATTTAAAACGAATGAATATGGAATATGTGCCAAAAAGACACGATCCACATATTGAAATGATTTTAATAAATGTACAAAAGCAAAATTTCATTGCGTGTGAAGCGCTTTTCTGGATTAACCTTCATCAGACACGCTAGGAGTAGAAAACTTGGAAAACCGGTCGACTATTAAATTTGATAAAAAAAAAAATTGCCAAAAAAATATTACAACAATGACCAAACAGATAAATTTATCAATTTATAAAGAAACAGCCAAACGTTGTCAAATTTTGGAAATATGTAAACTGTGTCTTTCCAACACATATTCCAGTACTCGATAATATATAAGAGTATACAACTGAAGCACGGGGAAGCTTTTTACGACCTCCCACGGCACTAAAGCCAAACTCTGAAATAATATTTAAAACGAATGAATATGGAATATGTGCCAAAAAGACACGATCCACATATTGAAATGTTATTGCCCTTGAAACATGACATTAAATATGGGCAAACAAATCTACCTTTTTGTACGATATACGATATATTAAAAGAAAGATCAAAGAAGCTACAACATCGCTTTGTAGGACTGAAATAGGTAGTATATGGAAATTATATGAAAATATTACCATACATGTAACAACATCATTTGTATTTATATATATTTTGTACTACATGTACTTTGTTAATATTATTGTGATTATGTATTTATCCAGCTGTACGTATCAGATCGTGTACGGTCAATTTTATAAATACAATATTATTAATATTTATTTCAAATCATATCAAATATGCTATGTGATCTGCATTTGTGTACAGTAAATGTACAAGGTCTTCGCGACAAGCAAAAAAGGTTATGTTTTTACGAATGGATTAAGAACCAACGAACCAATATAATATTCATTCAAGAAACCAACCTGGTACGAGTACACAATTATCGCCATTGGCTTTTCGTTGACCACGAATATAGTTCCTATCAAAAATAGTGCCTTAGAAAATAATTTGCTTCAATGTGTTCTCTTTAATTTTTGTAGTTGTTTTTGGTCTCATTTCAAAGGAAAGGGGTCACAGAACCCTAGCAAGATGTTTTAGAAATGAAGTGAAGATGCTTTATGTGAATTAAGAAATGACAAAAAGGGGGGATTTTTTCTTTTCGGAAGCTCTCGGAACTGATCCCCTCTAGGGCCTTATAGTTTTCACTTGTCAAAAAAGTTGAATATATGCATTTTTTTTATTTTCCAGTATTAAGGGCATATTGGCCATAGGTACAATATAGCTAAATGTAAAGTATTTATAGCCATAATTTTCTTCGTAAAGTGAAATTTCGCTATATTAAACAAAGAGGGAAAATTAATTGTGTACTCGGGCCTAGAAGAGGCCCTGTGGTAAGTCTAGAGGCAACACTTGGAACTGGCAAAAATTAAAAGAAATAGTCTAAATCTATCAAACTCAACAAGTTAGTATGGTTTTAGTCAAGATTTTGTTCATTGAGCTTGCTCTATGTCCATATCAAGCCAATTTAGGGTCTCTATGGGAATTTCAATGCATTTTCTGTACTTGGGAGAATCTAGTCAAGAGGTCACCAAGTGTGAACTTAAACAAACTAGTTTAAACCTTCTGAAAGTCTTATTGAGTAAGAAAGTACCCAGGGAAGTGAAAAGAATTCATTTATAACAACAATTTTCATCAGAAAAGGAAAATACTTGATTTTTTGTGTGAAGTGCTAGTGTGCGGCCAGCTGTCATTTTTATTCATATGCTCTTCTTGGTGTTGATTTCAATTAAAATCTCAAATACATGATAGAATAAACCTTAGACAGAAACAGTACAATAAGATATGTGTAAGAAACACAGAAAATGTCTGAAAACCTACCTGTTTTATCTGTAATGGTCTTCTTGTATGAAAATATTTAGCAGAATTTTACCAAAATATGCCAATTTTTTCATAATTTTAGTAACATTCATGACCAATTTTTTTTAAAACAGCCCTGACTGTAACTGTTGGGGATAAAATTTGTTGCTTACTATCCTCTCATACTAAAAACATGTTTGCTTTGGTTATATCTGCATGTTTTAAATTTTTTTACCCCCCAAAGTTATGCATTTTGTGAGGAAATATTAAAACCGCCTTTAAAAATCAGTGATGCATCAAACAAAACCTCAAAGTTTGTCTACATATGTACATTAAATTAATATTTTGGGTCTTATTTTGTAAGCTTAGCATATATTGAACATTTTAAGACCAATAGGAATCAATTTTGTTTTTTCAATTTGTCAAAATCCTTCTGATCATACATATACCCCTTGAAAAGTAAGAAAATGCTAATTTTCTACTCCACGAATGTGGGAAGGAGTAAAAATCAAACCCCATGCACTTATTTCTTGAAAACAGGTGCTTTTCATGTTAAGTATATGTTATTCTATTGATATAAGCAATTGGTTTGGGAAAAATCTATAAAATATTTTAAAAATCAATAAAAAGGCATCATTGGTTTTACTGCAGATTTAGCGGACAAAATGTTTAAACCAATATCTCCCCAAAAAGTGCTTATATCTTAAAGGTTAAGCATTGCACACATCTGAAACATTCTATTTCAACTCAAAAAAGACTCAGCATCATAAAAAACACTTTATTTTAAAAAGTTGAGGCGTTTCTGAGGTGTTTTAGGTACGAGTACACAATTATCGCCCTTGGCTTTTCGTTGACCACGAATATAGTTCCTATCAAAAATAGTGCCTTAGAAAATAATTTGCTTCAATGTGTTCTCTTTAATTTTTGTAGTTGTTTTTGGTCTCATTTCAAAGGAAAGGGGTCACAGAACCCTTGCAAGATGTTTTAGAAATGAAGTGAAGATGCTTTATGTGAATTAAGAAATGACAAAAAGGGGGGATTTTTTCTTTTCGGAAGCTCTCGGAACTGACCCCCTCTAGGGCCTTATAGTTTTCACTTGTCAAAAAAGTTGAATATATGCATTTTTTTTTATTTTCCAGTATTAAGGGCATATTGGCCATAGGTACAATATAGCTAAATGTAAAGTATTTATAGCCATAATTTTCTTCGTAAAGTGAAATTTCGCTATATTAAACAAAGAGGGAAAATTAATTGTGTACTCGGGCCACCTTGATAACGAAATCGTAAAACTGATAAAAGTTGAAACAACATTCGATATATTTACAAGTAACGGAACAAATGCAAGTAAAGGAGTTGATATTTTAATCAATAAAAACGTAAACGCTGAATTGATCGACATTCACCGAGACACCGAAGGCAGATTAATTCTAATAAATATAGCAATCGAAAACGTTATACAGTAAAACCTGTACTAGTGACCACCTCCATATAAAGACTTCCTGTCCATAAAGACTATTTTGAGTCCCCCCAACAATTTTTCCTATATATTTGACCTCTATATAGTGACCACCTGTCCAACGTGACTAGTGACCATAAGAAACTGTCTCTTGAAGTGCCAAAACCTGTATGCAAGGACCTTAAATTAGTGCAAATGACTCTTAATTGGTCTGGGTCAGCTGTCAGATCAAAGCTAATTAGGAAGTGTCACCTCTCTTTGATATTTAGTAAATAGTTCTCAGGTTAAATTTAGGAAGATTTTTGAAGTAGTAATTATCACTTATTGCTTGTGTCAGGGTCAGTTTAACTTGTGTCTTAAAGAGTTGGTAATTAATAATTTTGTCAATTCTAGATTTATGAAATTTATTACTGTAGTAATCAAATGGAGATATTTTATGAATTATGAGAAATTCTTTGGCAACATTCCCTTTACTTATGAATAAGGTAAAAAGGGATATTTAAAAAAGGATATACTTCAAAACTGCATACTAAAATACTGTAAACCTATATTCAAACATGTATTAAACAAAGTTTTAGAAAAAATTTTCAAGACATGTATGTTAACAATATTAATGAAATATTGCCAGTAAAATAGTCTATTGTTTATAGTTTCAATAGGACAATATTAAATCAGTATACTATACTTCTATAGATCTATGGAAACTGTGTCTCAGTTAATACACATACACATGCACATGCCTAACATTATATATATACTTTATCTCGACAACCTCTATATAAAGACCCCCTGTCTCTAGTGACCTTTTTGTCAAGGTCCCTTGAAGGGTCACTATAGACAGGTTTGACTGTATACTCCTTAATTAACACATATGCCCCAAATAATGAATCGACCCGAAATACCTTTTTTAAAAGAATGAATGAATTTGTCAACAACAATGCTATAGGGGCACTAATAATAGGTGGAGATTTAAATCAATCATTAACAAACGCAGATAGAAAATCGTTAAATCTAAATAAAAAACAAAAACCGGTTCATGGATTAAAACAACTAATAAAAAATAATAATCTCATTGATATATGGCGACACATGAATCCAGGAAAAACGCAATAAACCTGGAGAAGAAAAATGGATTTCAAGCAAGCCGGATAGATCTTTTTTTAATTCATAAAGACTTATCACCAAATGTTAAAACAAGCGATATTAGACCTATTCTTATAAAATATACTGATCACCAAGCCGTATCACTAAAATTGCAAACGGCTTCTGCTAAAAGCAAAGGCCCAGGATACTGGAAAATAAACAATTCTATTCTGACAGAAACAGAATATGAAAATAATATAGGTAAAATAATAGAAAAATATAATAAAATGATACATAAAGAGACAAAAGATATATCGTCAGCATGGGAACTGTTAAAAATAGAAATAAAAGAATATAGTATAAATTATTGTAAACAAAGAGCTAGAAGGAAGAAAAATGAACTCACGAAAAAAGAAAAAGAGCTTATCAAACTAAACAATATATGCGATCAAAATAATAATTTTAATTTAACAAATAAAATAGAGTTATTACAACAGGAAACAGAGAAAGAATATGAATATAAAGCAATAGGGGCTCAAGTTCGTTTTCAAGACAATTATGGGTAGAAAAGGGAGAAAAAATAATGCATATTTTCTTGGCTTAGAAAAACAGAGACAAAATAAGAAGACAATAATTAAATTGAAAGATGAGAATGGAGAGATATTTACTGACCAAGATAAAATACTTAAGATTGAAAAACAATTTTATGAACATCTGTATTCAAATGACAAAGATGTAGATGATAAATTAGAAGAACTACAAAAGTAACCGGGCTTATTATTCATTTTTCATTATTCATTTTTCAATAATGAATAATGACTTGGTTCATTATTCATTATTCATATTTTTATTTGAATAATGAAAAATGAAATAAGTTAAAGTTCATATGAATAATGAAAAATGAAAAATCAAAGATGAGTTACCTCATGGAAAATATTTTTTTCTTAAAATCAAGACAACTCATTAAACTTTTTTGTACGATTTCGCTATCAAGGCGCGTGCCATGATGTACAAATAATGAATAAAATGTTATTACTCCTTTATCATACACTGTTCGAAAGTAACAAAAAAGTTATTTATTTCAATGAAGAGCGAAAAGATTGTAACAAGTGAAAAAAAAACTCACTATTCTGTTTTGCACCGGGACTTGCCTCCCGACTGGTACGTACGCTGGAAACCTCGAGCTATACCCTTAGGTGGATTTTTTTTATATACATGTATATATTCTCATCAAGAAATTTAGCTTGATGCAGGAAATCACATTTTCCTACTTGTTTGACAAGTAAAGACAATTTATTTGCTAAAACAACATATTTACGGTAACCTATGTCATTTTAGCAAAAGACGTTATCGATCTTCTGAGTTAAAAAAAAAAAAAAATTTCGGTAATCGTCCGAAAATGTCATTTTATACAATAAACGGGCCTGCATAGGTATATAAGAAATGGTTCTCAACTTCCCCCCTTTCTTTCAATCCGTTGGGGACTAGGGGGATCTAGAAGGGGGATGAGTGGCCTACAATCCCCACCCGGTGGGATATGGGGTAACTCTCCGGATCGGATTCGGTAATCGTCCGAAAATGTCATTATATACAATAAACGGGCCTGCATAGGTATATAAGAAATGGTTCTCAACTTCCTCCCTTTCTTTCAATCCGTTGGGGACTAGGGGGATCTAGAAGAGGGATGAGTGGCCTACAATCCCCACCCGGTGGGATATGGGGTAACTCTCCGGATCGGATTCGGTAATCGTCCGAAAATGTCATTATATACAATAAACGGGCCTGCATAGGTATATAAGAAATGGTTCTCAACTTCCCCCCTTTCTTTCAATCCGTTGGGGACTAGGGGGATCTAGAAGGGGGATGAGTGGCCTACAATCCCCACCCGGTGGGATATGGGGTAACTCTCCGGATCGGATTCGGTAATCGTCCGAAAATGTCATTATATACAATAAACGGGCCTGCATAGGTATATAAGAAATGGTTCTCAACTTCCCCCCTTTCTTTCAATCCGTTGGGGACTAGGGGGATCTAGAAGGGGGATGAGTGGCCTACAATCCCCCTATTAATAAGGTTGCACAAAGCTACATATAAAACACACTGTAAAACTCGATCGACAAAAGTTCAATTCAACAAGAGAGAACCTGAGACAAAATACTGTACGAAAACAACAAGACAAGGAGGAACTCTCTTGAGAACACTCGAAGTTACTGACAACTAGCTAAGAAACATTTATCGATTGATGTAAAAGAATCAAGTCATTATTTTGTAATTTATGATAGATTTAAGAAAGTATTTTAAAGCTGCTGAACCAAATCCTGTTTAAAACTGTTGGTTAAAAAAATATGAGAAAACGTTTTGAAAGGATTCTACTGAAAATATTGTCCTCTTAGCATATCGAGTTGATAAAAAATTCAACCTATTTTCATTCTTTACTGTTCTTTTATATTTCATTTTTTTATAATTCGTATAAAAACTTTTTTATTAACTTATTGAAATTTTCATTTGAATAATGAACTTTAACTTGTTTCATTTTTCGTTATTCATATGAATAATGAACTTTAACTTGTTTCATTTTTCGTTATTCATTTGAATAATGAACTTTAACTTATTTCATTATTCATTATTCAAATAAAAAAATGAATAATGAATAATGTACCAAGTCATTATTCATTATTGAAAAATGAATAATGAAAAATGAATAATGAGCTAACTTCAGCCCGGTACAAAAGTACGTCACGGATACCGATATACATCATAAATTAACAAAAGAAGAAAGTAAAATCTGTGATGACCATAAAAGTCTGCAAGAAATTACGAATGTCGTTAATAGACTAAAAGAGAATAAAGGTCCAGGAATGGATGGGCTAAGTTCAAACTTCTACAAACATTTTTGGGATAAATTAGGACCAGCTCTTTTAAAAGTTTTTAATAATAGCTATGATAAACAAAATTTGCCATACACTCTTAGACAAAGTTTACTAAGTCTCATATATAAGAAAAACGACCCGTTAGATCTCGTAAATTATAGACCCATTTCACTTCTTAATACTGATTATAAAATATTATCTTATGCATTAGCAGAACGAATGAAACAAGTCTTAAATCTAATCATAAGTTCAGATCAATCAGGTTATATAAAAGATAGATTCATAGGATGTAATCTGAGACAAATACAAGATATCATAGACTATGCGGATAAATTTAACATTGAAGGGGCAATACTGTTCATAGACTTTTCAAAAGCATTTGACACTCTAAACTGGAAGTTTATGTACGAGACACTGAAACATTTTGGCTTTAGAGAATCTTTTATCAATTGGATAAAAACGTTGTATACCAATATAACGACGCATATAACAAATAATGGATGGATTTCTGAACCCGTGAACATACACAGAGGAATCAGACAGGGATGCCCGTGCTCCGCTCTAATTTTCGTAATCGCGGTAGAAATAATGGCTTAACCGATTAAAAAACGATAATAATATAAAAGGTAGAGAGATAAAATTTAATAACAAAGTACACAGTTTGAAAATATCACAACTAGCAGACGACACAACTCTTTTTCTAAAAAATTCGAATGAAATTGAACAAGCGCTTAATATTATTGAAATCTTTGGAACTTATTCAGGGTTAAAGCTTAATAAAAATAAAACAGAAGGCATATGGATTGGAAAATTAAAACACAAACACTGTAAAGATAAAGTACATGAAATAAATTTTTCGGGAAAACCTGTTAAAGTTTTAGGGCTATATGTCGGTCTCAATAAAAAAGAATGCGAAAACTTAAACTCGCAAGCAAAATTTGACAAGGCGCTTAAATTAATGAAATCATGGGAAAAAAGAAAACTTACATTATTAGGGAAGATACTTATAATCAAAACCTTCATTGTACCACAATTCACTTTCATGTCTAACATGACATGCTTAGACAAAACTAGAACAAAACAATTAGAGAGTGAAATATTTAAATTTCTTTGGGATAATAAAAATGATAAGATTAAAAGAAATACGATCATAGCAGACTATGAAAATGGTGGTTTAAAAATGATCGACATACAAAGTCATCTAGATACACAAAAAATCAGATGGACAACAAGACTCATGCATTCTTCTGATTGTGAAAATTGGTCAATCATACCGAATTGTACTTTTCTCAATACGGTACAAACCTACTTGTATTTAAGATGAATTTAAATAACAAAGACCTTAAACATCTGGAAAATATAGATCTGATCCCAGAATTCTACAGAGAAATACTAAATAGTTGGATGAAATTCAATAAAAAGCCACCAACGCCTCCAAAAAATTTCAGAGAGATCCGAAAAGAAATAATTTGGGGAAACAAAAATATTAAGTTTAATAATAAACCTTTAATATTCCAAAACTGGATACAAAGTGGTATCATTTTTATAAATGATCTTCTTGATGAGTCTGGAACGTTAAAAAAAATAAAAAATAAACGAAACTGGATAAGCGAAATAACCATATTAAAAAAATCAATTCCGAACGAGTGGATTAATACATTAGAAAGCGAAGTTTCAAAGAAGACTGCATTGAATATAAGTAGAATAGACACACGTATTATTGTCTGTAATAAATTAATAAACAGCGAAAAATTAATAAGTAAAGATATTTATCAGTCATTATTAGAAAATAGAATGGAAAAAAATATCGGTTTTGAAAAATGGAAGAGAAATTTTAAAATCGAACCGATTCATATCAGAAAAGCTCTTAATTCTATACATTATAATTTACAATTAAATAAACTTAAATGCTTTAGATGGAAGCTTTTGAGTGGTATTCTAGTCAATCAAGAAAATCTATTTAAATGGAAACTAGTAAAAGATCCATATTGTATTTTATGTAAATGCATTGATAACTATGAACATTTCTTCTTAAAATGCAAAATGTTAGAGCCTTTTTGGGAGCTTACAAACAATATTCTAAAACAATACGGATTTGGTTAAGAGATTAAACTCGAATATCTAGTCATTGGCTATAAAATACTAGATCCAAGTTACAATGACTTCAATACTCTTTTCACACTTTTAGGCTTTTCTATCTACAAAACGTATTATGTTTCCGAACAACGTACAAAACCAAAGGATATTTTCAAAATTTTCAAACAAGAACTTTATCTGTATCTTTCCATAATAGAGAGTGTAAAGGAAAACAGCATTATCCACTTTTTTAGAACGATGCTTAGTTAACTTACTTACCCAGTCACTTATTTCAAATCCGTCCTATATGAGTGACACATTACAAATGTATTGAAGCGTTGTGCGGGTAGTCTCTCTTAACTACGTTTATGATAATTTATAACTAACCCGCAACTCCTACTTCGAAAAATGAGTAACTTGTACCTTGAACCAAAATTATCAAATACTAAATTTACAAATAAGACACTGGTAGCGTGAATAGAGTGTCAGTACACAAATACTGGCACTGGTAGCGTGGCAATATAAATAAAATAAGTATCACTGGTGGCGTGATAAAAGAAAATAAATATATCACTGGTGGCGTGACAAAATAAAGTATCACTGGTGGCGTGACAAATTAAGATAAATAGGTATCACTGGTGGCGTGATAAAATAAATAAATAAATATCACTGGTGGCGTGACAAAGTAAATCTATTGGTCACATAGATTTCACCATTGGTAGCATGGTCCAGCATGGCAACAGGCACTGGTTCAATACAGCTACAAAGTCTCATAAATAACAAGGAAAACAGCTTGTACTTCTTTAACATTTAATAAATACTTGATTTATTAAATACAATAGTAATAAAAACCTACCAGAGCAGATAATAACGGGGACCCCCCAATGAATGGACGAAAGTAAACATCGTAGTAAATTCCATAGTAAAAGTTATCTGTGTCACGCCAAAACATCCAAATATGGTAAAAAGGGGTGTGGAAATATAAATGACGTCAATAGTTTGACGATAAACGGGCTCCTGAGACTGCAGCGGGTTGCAAATGGTATCTTTGCCCTGCTCTGGTCATTTTCCCTGGTCTCGGGATCTGAACACCCTGATCGTTTGCTGCAGTCTAACCGTTTCTACAGACGCTGTTTATTTTATATATGACGTCAGTGCATCCAGGTCAACGTTGTTGTTATTCTCTATGACGACACGCGCACTGACTCAGGGGAATTCCCGTAAAAATGGCAGCTTCCATGAAAACATCAATGTCGGCAATTGGCGTGACAATATACTGGGACAGGGGCTTAACGGGACCTAACTTTACATGACAAAAACCTTAGCTACAATAAATAACCCTTATGTAAAATGGCAAACATGATAAAAGAACGGGACAAGACATGGGAAGGACAAAATAAAGCTGGTATGTCTGGGAACTGACGGGGGCAAAACAATGAGGACGAACTATGACCTAACATTCCCGCAAACACCCAAAAATAACAATAAATACATACAATATAAATATACAATGTGAATGATAATGTCCATTCATAGCATTCACAGCAATGTCACATATACACATGTTACTCAAACACTACGGTCGCGAAAGTGAAAGTAAAATGAAAACAGGTGCTTGAGCAACTACAAATAGAAAGTAAAAATGAAAAAAAAATATACTTCATTACAAACCTACCAATGCCCTTAACCTTATCATTACCCCTATGCGTAACACTACCCCCCTTCCCGGGTAAGTTCGTCCTCGAACTTAAAAATAAAGAGGAACGCCTACCTAACATGAAACCTACCTATAACACCTACTAAAAAAAATAAAACCGGATCTTCATCTGTATACTGTGTTGTCATCAATGTAGCATCTAAAGTCATCTTTGGCATCAATATAATGAAAATGTCTCTGGTAACGAGACAGAAATGCATCTCTGGTAGCGAGACATTGGTACATCAAATATGGTTTCTCTGGTCACGAGACTTCTCATCTATTACATATAGCTCACGTAAAAGCTGAGCTTTCCACCCTTGGTAAAATCTGAAATGTGTGGTTCATCAAAAACTCATCACAGAAGCACTGTAATGCCCTAGGAATATCCCACTTCCTTTGAAATGGCCACGGAGGGTCTACCTGGAGGTCATCGACTATATCCTAGGGGAAAATAAAATAAAACATGCTTCAGACCATCACTGAAGCCTACTACAAATATATATTACTTCAGACCATCACTGAAGTCTCCACAACATCATGCCCCAGACAATCACTGGTGACGATAAACTCCACAATAAAAATGGTCTCCAGACAATCACTGGAGGTCTCCTCAGAAAATCACTGAGCGTCAACTAAAAGGTTCAACCACACAGGTCAGTTTGTACACAACTGGTTCTTTAACATCTCGAATGGATTTTCAAACTGGTCGTTGTAAATATCTGGTAATCAATTCATTGGGTCTCATGAATATTATTTGGTATGACAACATCAACAGCATCAAGTGGTCAGACAAGGTTCATCATTAGGTAGTATTCTATATAGTATAAGGTTCAACAAATCTGCAGGGCACTATATGGTACTAAAACTTGGTAGGTACTCAATAATATAAAATGATATCACATTTCATTCTGAAACATGACTAGACAACATATATAAATACACTCATACAAGATAAGCATTCACATCAACAACAAATGACAATATATAAAATATGAGACAAAACATGCATGGTAACTGAATGTTTTCAACAATAATTATGGTATAAAATTTAGTTTCGACTAGGACAGTATCTCTTTATATGTCCTCTCTCACCACATCTATGACATCTCTTATTACTGGTTTTAATACCTTGGTCACAGGTTATATAAGGTTCAGCATCAGTAAATGCTGCTTCATCCATCCGTCTATGCGAAGGCGGTATAAAATTATGTTTCACTGCTTCATACTTCAAAGCAGCATTGAGGGCTTCATCAACAGTCTCATTTGTACATCTGCACATAGCTAGTGCTAAGTCTCTATCATTTAGAGCATCTTTGAAACTTCTAAAAGCTAGACAATTTCTAGTTTCATCATCTGCATTAGGATATGCTAAGTTCGCTAACCTTTGTATATCTTGAGCTAGTTCAATTAATGATTCATCCTTCTTTCTAGTACGAGCATCCATCTGGTTGCGATAGATCTCAATCATGGTTTTGGGTTCAAACCTTTTATTCAAAATAGAAACTAACTCTTCAAATAATGGAGGACAATTAAAATCAATATCTCCTATATAACTTAATGCTTTGCCCCTCAAACAAGCAATAAGCTGCATAGTTTTAACCTTACCTGACCAATTATTAAGGTTAGCTACAGTTTCAAAGTGAATTAAATATTCACTCCATCTGGCGTTTCCAGAAAACTCACAAGGTATAACATCATGACTGGTAATATGGGTTATACCATTGACTTCTTGTATACTCAGTCTCTTAGGTTCAGGTAAGCATGGTTCTTGAGACATGGTATCTGTCTCACTTCTACAAACTTGGTCAGTTACACCTTTACTTGGTAAGTCTAAAATCTCATTATTTAAATTCAAAGGAACCCCTGCTTGGTTATCCTTAGAAATATTATTACCATTGCCAAAATGTCTTTCAAACATATTTACAACATTGTCTATTCTGGTATTAATATGTTCAATTTCATCAAATAAAGCATCAATTTGCTTGCTTAAAATTCTAAAAGGTGCCCCTACTTCACTAGCTGGAGAGCTTGATGTAGATGGTATTTCATCATGAAATGTTATTTCAGATTCATCAAAATCACTTCTGTTACTCATACTTAAAGTTTAAATATCAATATTAACAATATGAATTTATTTTGTTCAAAGAACAGGGAAATCTCATCCCACCGCCGGGCACCAAATGAAGCGTTGTGCGGGTAGTCTCTCTTAACTACGTTTATGATAATTTATAACTAACCCGCAACTCCTACTTCGAAAAATGAGTAACTTGTACCTTGAACCAAAATTATCAAATACTAAATTTACAAATAAGACACTGGTAGCGTGAATAGAGTGTCAGTACACAAATACTGGCACTGGTAGCGTGGCAATATAAATAAAATAAGTATCACTGGTGGCGTGATAAAAGAAAATAAATATATCACTGGTGGCGTGACAAAATAAAGTATCACTGGTGGCGTGACAAATTAAGATAAATAGGTATCACTGGTGGCGTGATAAAATAAATAAATAAATATCACTGGTGGCGTGACAAAGTAAATCTATTGGTCACATAGATTTCACCATTGGTAGCATGGTCCAGCATGGCAACAGGCACTGGTTCAATACAGCTACAAAGTCTCAGAAATAACAAGGAAAACAGCTTGTACTTCTTTAACATTTAATAAATACTTGATTTATTAAATACAATAGTAATAAAAACCTACCAGAGCAGATAATAACGGGGACCCCCCAATGAATGGACGAAAGTAAACATCGTAGTAAATTCCATAGTAAAAGTTATCTGTGTCACGCCAAAACATCCAAATATGGTAAAAAGGGGTGTGGAAATATAAATGACGTCAATAGTTTGACGATAAACGGGCTCCTGAGACTGCAGCGGGTTGCAAATGGTATCTTTGCCCTGCTCTGGTCATTTTCCCTGGTCTTGGGATCTGAACACCCTGATCGTTTGCTGCAGTCTAACCGTTTCTACAGACGCTGTTTATTTTATATATGACGTCAGTGCATCCAGGTCAACGTTGTTGTTATTCTCTATGACGACACGCGCACTGACTCAGGGGAATTCCTGTAAAAATGGCAGCTTCCATGAAAACATCAATGTCGGCAATTGGCGTGACAATATACTGGGACAGGGGCTTAACGGGACCTAACTTTACATGACAAAAACCTTAGCTACAATAAATAACCCTTATGTAAAATGGCAAACATGATAAAAGAACGGGACAAGACATGGGAAGGACAAAATAAAGCTGGTATGTCTGGGAACTGACGGGGGCAAAACAATGAGGACGAACTATGACCTAACATTCCCGCAAACACCCAAAAATAACAATAAATACATACAATATAAATATACAATGTGAATGATAATGTCCATTCATAGCATTCACAGCAATGTCACATATACACATGTTACTCAAACACTACGGTCGCGAAAGTGAAAGTAGAATGAAAACAGGTGCTTGAGCAACTACAAATAGAAAGTAAAAATGAAAAAAAAATATACTTCATTACAAACCTACCAATGCCCTTAACCTTATCATTACCCCTATGCGTAACAGTATAAAAGTCCATAAAATACCCATTCATAAATTAAATCCACGTGGTCTCTATAGAAGACCAGTAAAGCGTAATACCCCCATCACACTAGGCCACGATCGTACTACGACCTAGCAAAAAGCCTCGATCGTAGTGCGATCGGGGCCATCGTAGTAGGGTCGCAATTCGGTCGTAGTAAGGTCTTGATTGTCGTGATTGTCGTGGAAGAATTTTGAACACACTCAAAAAAATCGTAGCACAGTCGTGGTCATATTTGGTCGTAGTGGGGTCGTATTGTGATCGTCGTAGACTCCTAGTGAAATCACGACAGGTCGTGGTAGCATCGGTTTGGGATCGTGGTTAATTGGAGATACGACTACACTACGACCGCGTCGAGGTGCTTTTACGATCTCACTACGACCCCCCGATTCTAATACGACTTGCTAACGATTCTATTACGACCATAGCAGGACTGCACTACGGCATTGAAGACCCTAGTGCGACCTTTCTACGATCATGCCGACTTTAATACGAGCGCACTGAGATGACACAACGACCTCACCATGATGCAACTGGGGTATATATACAGCATACAAAATCTGTCCATTGGTTATCATGGAGATGCAAAACGAGGAATATCTGCTACAAGCTTTCCTTCATATGAATTATTTGTACCTTAACAACCAGGTAACCATATCTTATGACCTACTAAGAAGACGAAGACAAAAAATGCGGAAGATTAGACAACGCAGGTCCTGTTGGGTACGCCCTTGGCTGTCAGCTGACAGAAGACTACAGTTAGGACATTATGATCAACTTATGAAAGAACTGAGGATGGAGGATGAACAGTCATTCTTTAACTTCATGAGGATGTCTCCAAACATGTTTGATGAGTTGCTGAACAGGGTTTGGTCCTCGCATCAAAAAGAATGATACCCGATTTCGAAAGGCTTTAGAACCAGGTCTCAAACAAGCAATTACCATTAGGCATTTAGCTTCTGGTGACAGGTATTCCACTCTTCAGTATGACTTTAGAGTCCCAAGAAATACTATATGTACATTCATTCCCGAAGTATGCAGAGAAATCGTCCAGGAGTAAAAGGATGAAGTAATTTCCTGTCCAACAGAACCAGAGGAGTGGAAGGCCATTGCAGAACAATTTGTTACAAGATGGAACATCCCACATGCATGTGGACATTAGATGGAAAACACATTGCCATTAGATGTCCACCGAAAACCGGGTCGTTGTACCATAACTACAAAGGGTTCTTTTCTGTGGTTCTACTTGCACTGGTAGATGCCGACTATAAGTTTTTATGGATAGATCTAGGTGAGTACGGCTCTATGTCTGACGCCAAGATATTTAGCGCATCAGACAAAAACCGACACAGTAAAAAAAAACAAGACGAGATTCAATGAAAAGTCTACGTTGAATAAACTCCCTTAACTGTCCTTCCTTCGTGTAAAGTTTCATGAAGATCCTTCAGGCAGTTTAAGAGTTGATCTTACGCGAAAAAGTGGGCAGACGAATAGACAGACAGGGTAATTCATATACCTCCAAACTTTGTCGAAATATTTTGTCACAAATTTTAGGCTCAAAATATTTATTTAAAAAATCATTCTAATTCTTAAATTGTTGTGAACACGAACTTGCCATTGAATTTTTCTCCGTTTGATTTTTATTGCCCTTGATTTTGGTGGCATGTTGAACTTTTCGGAAATAAATGATTTGTCAATTGGAAAGTATTTATAACGAGTCCAGATCGTATATTGACGTCATGGTAAAATCGTAGTAAGGTCTTAGTTTAATCGCAGTATAGTCGTGGTTAAATCTTAGTTAGGTCGTGGTGCAATCGGGATAGTCGTAGTAAGGTCGCAGTAAGAACGCAGTGGTCGTAATAAGGTCGTGGCTTAGTCATGATGAGATCGGTGTCAGGTCGTAGTGAAATCGTAGTATCGTCGTAGTTTAGTCGTCGTAGCATTATTTTACATCTTGAAAATGTCAAAATCAAGTCGATTGTGCCGCGACCGCGCTACGATCTATAAAATGCCCAGATCGTAGTAGAGTCGTGGTGATCGTGGCGTAGTGTGACAGGGGCTTAAATAACGGAATTTAAAAGTACAAATTAATCAATACAAAACTGTTTAATAGTTGTTTATGTTATTCTTATTGGGATAATTTTGAGCAAGTTTATTACTTAAGAAAAAATGAAATAAAGTTTTATATGTTTATAATTGTAAATTTTAACACGATGTATTTAAAATCTGATGTACTTGAATTAACAAACTTTTGTTAATTATTGTCTATGTAATACCCAGCTTATATAGACACTAATATTACTGGGTACATCATCTATAAAAGCTGTAATAGTTGATGTAATTGTGAACAGCTATAGTGCAATAAATTGTTATATGTTTAAAAAAAAATGAGGGATATATAGACTGCCGAAAACTTATATATTCCTTGGTCGACTGTGCAGACTTGACAACAAACTTCTTCCAAAGCAAGTGTGTCTAACACGTTTATTAATGCACAGCGTTAACGGAGAACAGAAGCATTCATGTTTCATAACGGATATATACAGACTTTTACAGAAGTACAGTTTGGGAATGTTCATTGTCGAATTTATGCAGAACTTTACTTTCCATCAAAGCTTCAGTGGAAAGCTACTGTAGAAAATGTTGTGAACAAACTTGAAGAAGATCAGTGGTTATCTCGAAAGCGAACCCAATCAGAGTTCAGCATATTTAAAAAGATTCATACATCTTCTGTGAAAACTAGTGATTCGTCATCTGGATTACCGAGAACCAGTTCATTTTTTATGAAACATGTGGTAACATTGAGATCACTCGGTCGAGTAGAAGTTTGTCATAAATGTAGTGTATTATATGACGATCAGGCATGTCATATTGCTATGAATTGTGTCTGCACATCCGGTCTACGAGATGAACTATGGTGCAAAATCATCAATATTAGTGACATTATGTTCAGTCTACCTACACTCCTTACATGACATGGAACTTTTCTATATACCTTTGGGTGGCCCACTTAGCTATGAACTTGACTATGATGATGAAGAATGCTTTCGACTGTTTTCTGTAAAGTTACACATTGTTATCGCTAACTTTCAACTCCATGCAGTAGTTTTTGTTCAAATTTTCATCTGAAATTATTCTTTTTTTTGTAATTATGTTCATGAAATTGTTCCCATACACTCTTCTTGATTGAAGGAATAAAAGATAATAATGCACAATTGTCTTAATAACCATTAGCAAGTGCCTGTTCACAGAACAATATCACAATAAATTGATTTTTAACAATTTATGTTTTAACCTGGATGCATTAATAAAGGATTGGAAAAAATGAGGCAAATTATTTTATAGATAAATAAATTTCAATAGATTTGTTTTAATAAGTAAAATATTTTATTCTTTGTTTATTGTTATCTGTCACATTGACAGATAGATGTCAGTTAGAGATTTATTTTACAACTGTTTTTAATATTTTACCTATTACAAAATTGGTGTTCCATATGCCAAATTCAGTGCGTAAGGAAGTAAGGATTGAAATTGAAAAAAAAGATATGATCTAAGACAATTGAATTAATTGCGAATATGCATACATTGCAAAAATGAAATGACAGAAGCAAAAGTGTACCAAACAATAGATACTAGATAAGAAACACCTTACTGACAACTTTAGAAAGAATTGTTTCTGAGAAAATTTCTATGAGGATGTACGAGCCATATAGTTTCACATAATCCATTTGTCTGTAGGTCTGTCTGTTTATAATGTCTTGTAAACCGATGAAGTAGAGATCTGTTGCAGTAGTCCTATAATTTGATTCAATATTATTTGAAGATTTGCACATATTTCAATTTTTATGCAAATCCATCAAATATTTTTGGAAGAACTTGATTAATATTACACATGTAACAGGACCCTTCCTGGCTGCTCAGATTTCTAGTATAGATATACATGTAGAATGCTAGGTCACATATTTTTACTTAAATATATTGTTATCAGATGTAATCAAGATAACAATTGACAATACAAAGTCATCAGTAATTTAATCAATTACTTTTCACATTTGCTGTAATCATTAATCTATAACTTTAAAAAAAAATTATATATTTATCAAAGTTATTTTAAGTAATCAAACACTTTGAAAGTAATTTGCCCCATCTCTGCTTGGAACAGGCATTTATAACTTTAGTCTAATAGTCAGTCTAATGATTGTGAAATATACTCACCGTATGCAGGTGAAGTAGGCATGCTAGATGTATGTTTCTAGATTACGAAAAAAAAATATTGAATAATTCGTCTCCTTTTGGTGTAAATTTTTGTTCTGCAATGAACCCCCGAGTCGAATTCAAGACTTCAATCCAAAATTGACGTGATGCAAATGGATTCGGCGGATTCTTTGATCTCAACACATAGATCTTGTGGATATATTAAAGATATCCATCTACTACAGAGAAGAAGTCATCATTGTATCTGAAAGTGAGAATAAAGGACATTGCTTCTTTCATCTTCTTGTCATTTACGAATTGAATTGAATTAAAGAAATTCATTCTCTTAAGAGCATAAAACAAGTCGATGAGGAGATAAGCACAGCTTGTGATGAAAAATCTCTCCTTCTAACATGCGAATGTGTTGTTAAGGAAACAAGCATACTGCAAACCTGGTCCATAAAGATACGAATCTTATCTTTATAAGATGTTTTGTAACAAAGTGTACAGAACAATAAAGTTTGTTGAATTTAAGGTAGCCTTTTTAATGCTGTTTTTTGGACGACATTTACTAGTAAGTTATCGTGTGGCAATTGGTTGTACAAAGTTGAAAATTCGAACATGTTCTAAGAATGAGCCTCAGAGAATACCGGGACTTAAAATCATTTAATAAATCTTTTGAGTTCTATAACGTTCACATATGATTGATTCCACTACGACTATAAACAGTGCCACAGTATGCTTGAGGTCCATCTTTGACAGCAGACAAGATCTTTGTAAATGAACTATTTTACGAATGTGTGCTTCCTTAAAGCTTTAAATTTTATTCGACTTGAAAACATCAAAGAATTGATATAATTTACGTGAGTGTTGTAAGGCAAAGTAACTTTAACCAGCCATCACTATTCTGCCCGTGAGGCAGGTAGCTAACCCAAGTCTATACGGGGCAAAACAAACGACAAATCCGGGGATTGCACATTTATTAACCACTATAGACCAGAAGGTAAATTGCTGAAATACAATAAAAACGAGCATAAATATTAAATCGTTAAAAGTTACAAATTCAAAGTTAATTAAATTTACGAAGCGTGAAAATTATACATAAAGATCGAAAATAACAGCCTCTAAATTAATGTTTATCTATAAAAGGCAAGCACAGTTAAATAAAGAAATTGAAAATTACATTTGGCTAATTTGATGACAAGAGTCAAGGTCGAGTAAATTTCCATAAAATATGAATAGAAAACGAAAGTAGAATTTCAATAATAACAACGAATCTTTCAAAGATAAAATAAAAGATGACAATAAACAGCCGAAAGTCTCACAAAATTAACTACAATTAAATGAACTGTCTTACACTGTACGGCGGCAAGGTTTAACTCCTTGAAGATGAGATCTTGACGAACATGTTGTTGTCGTTTCTAGAAAACGGAAGAGAACGAGAGGCTAAAACCTGCGAGTCAAATACGGAAACGTCACATAAAAACAGGAATATGGAACTGATCCATCAAATTAATTAGACGTGGTAGTTTAAACGAATGCAAATATCAAGCAATAATTAATAATCCAATCATGAATAAATATTTGTAATATAATTACAGCACACTCCCCGCCAAATATCCACGTGGATATTTCTCTAACTTTCTTTTAAAAACACAGATGAATTGAAATGAATTCCAATATCCAAAGAAGAAATAAATGAATATCACATAAATCCAAAGTAGTAAAACGATAGAATATGTACAGTTCGGAGAACGATCCAACGGCTGTTGTTCTGGAGATCCATCGTTGTATGGCTTCCAGCGTTGCCCAATGGGAAGAGAGTAGATCTGTTGCTCCAACGTTGCCACGCACGGCGTGGGAAGGAACGACGTGTTCCTTGAAATGGACCCCGACGGGTGAATTCAATAAATCGAATATGTTCAAGAAAAAGACAGTTATTGTACACAAAAAAGGTTTAATGTGGAAAGTCACATTAGTAGAATCATGTCGACTATCGCAAGTGTATGTTGCGGGATTCCCGTTTATGATGACAGGCATCTAGTTTTCCTGGCGAGTATGAGCTGGATGGCACTCAGCTGCTTTGTACCTACGTTTGCGGCCAGTGGCTTTGAGAGCAGCAGTGAATTGAGTCAATATTGACCACGACGAAGAGTCGGAAAATTGTTCCTCGCAAATTGGTATGCGATCTGCATTGTAAGTTGTGTAGACATTTATGACGGGTCGGATCACTTTGTCCATTCCGGGTTCCTGAAGCAAACTGCTGTCTTGAATATCGGAAGACTGAAAGAAACTGGTTCCTGGATCAGTCGGATTCAAGTTTGTTGGGACGTAGTTCCCATCGTATGACCTACTGGTAGAGACGTCTTGTCTGTTGTCACGACTGGTGTTCTTCGGGAAGAACTGTTGCTGAATTCCAAAGTTGCTTTGGAACGGTTTTGTTACCGTAGGGTAGCCAGAAGTGGACACGTGAGTCCTTTTGACGTTAACATCGGCGGGTGTTCGCCGCTGGTTTAAACAAGTCTCACCTACCACGACCCAGCCAAGTTTGAGTCGTTGAGCGTATGGAGCCCTCGAGGATCCAATGCGTTGGTTGAGCACATGGTGTGCTTCCGGTAAATCTCGTCCAATAAGAAGCATGACGTTGCAATTTTCGTCTAACGGGGAAAGGTGTTTCGCTATATCTCGCAAGTGAGAGTGTTTGTAGGCGACATCTGGTGTCGGAATCTCGTTCCTGTTGTCAGGAATGCTGTTACATTCTATTACACCAGGTAGGTCCAATGTGTTGTGACCATTGAGTGTTGTCACAACAAAACCATTTCCTCGTCTTCCGGATGTTATGGTCTTTCCAGAGCAAGTTGAAAGTGTATACGATTCGGGAGGTTCCCGTACATTGAAATACTTGAAGAACTCCGGTGATGCTAATGACCTGTTGCTTTGGTCGTCAATTATGGCGTACATTTTCTTCTTGCGACCTGGGTGGTCCTTGTGAAACACGTTAACTGGGAGAATTTTTGCACAAGATTTCCCGCCATATTCTTTACATATTTCCGTGCAGGATGAATTGACCGTGTTAACGGTAGTAGCACTGTTGGTGTTACCTGACTCCCCGCCGTTGTTTTGTGCGGGTTGTGACGCAGGCTTGTCTTTATGCAAATGAAGAGCTGTGGTATGTTTATTGCTTCCACACTCCTGGCATGAAACACTAACGGGACAGTCCCGACTGATATGTTTAGTTGACTCGCAACACTTAAAACACACTTTGTTGTCCTTGAGCAGGGTTTTGCGTTCTTCCATGGGCTTGGAACGGAATCCACGGCAGTCGTTCAACGAGTGGTTGGTGCCATGCAAAATGCACTTCTCAAGCTTGTCTGATAGTTCACTGATGCCAGACGTTTCGGTTTTATAAACACCAATTTGAGGTTGGGGCTTAGATGTGAACCTTGTCGAATTCCCCTTTTGAGTGGAAGTTGTGGGTTCTGAGTCGTAGATAAACCCTGGGTTGTTTTTGATCCTGCTGATCTCCCGTATGAATGCGGAAAACTCCGTAAAAGGAGGAAATGAGGTTGAGTGTTGCTCATTGTACTTTACGGCTCTTGTTGTCCATTTTTCCTGCAAGCCAAATGGTAGTTTTGAGACGATGGGTTTTATACCCGAAGATGAGTCAAAATAAGCCAATAGATTTCTCAGCTGTGGCTTCTCCTTTACATATTCAATTTCTGACAGGATGTCTGATAGCTCATAGAGACGTATGTTGTCTTTGTTTGTGAGCCTTGGGAAGTCGGCTAGCTTCGATTTTAGAGAAGCTTCTATCATTTCAGGACAGCCGTATCGTTCGTCTTATCTTTGCCAAAGACGTTGTAGACCCCTTGATGGGTTGTCGGCGTTCGATGCGCGGATACTGACCGCGTGCTTCGAGGATTCTGTACCTAACCACTTAACGAGTAGATCAAGCTGCTCTGAATCTGAGACGTCCAGTTCTTTCATTATGCTGTCGAAGCTGGACTTCCAAATGTGATATGACTCAGCCTTATCATTGAAAGAACTGAGCCGGGAAAATATCAGATCCTTTCTCAGTAGAAATTTTGTAATAGCAGTTGTCGGGTCGGAACCCGTAAAACCGGATGTGGGTTGCTTGACGTCTCTTGAACTATGCATGGGATAGTCTCGATTGGGCGTAAAGGCAGGTGCATTGGTGTTGAGCCCAGATAAACCGGAAGTCGGTGTTTTGGTGGCTGGATTTATATGTCCATGTTCGTTCATTGGCGTGGATGCGGCTGACGGCAGTCCAAAATCTCCAATCGGCGAGTGACATGAAGGTTGCTGATTAAATGTGACGGCTTTAGTCAAATCAAGCTGTTGTTGGGTGTTGTGTCCGGAAGGGCCCAGTTCCGAGTGTACAGAACGGGCATAACGAGATGTGCTGGTCGGTTGTGTAGAAGGTACGTGGTAACCCACGTCTTGCAACCGATTATCCTGTTCGCTGTGAACACTGTGTTGTTGGACATAGTCATGTACCCGTTTTAGCGGGTCTTCAATCTGAACCGGAAGCGGATCCTCTACCTCCTGTTCCATGTCGTCCTCCTGTTCTAGAACTCGGGCTTCGGCCTCTAGCTCGGCTGCTTGTCGTTGAGTCTCCAGAAGGGTCATTTCTGCTTTAATTTCGGCCTGTTCTCGCTTCAATTGAGCTTTAATACGGGAGGATTCCCGATCTTCACGAGCTGCTTTCTCTTGGATTTCGGCTTCTTGCTTAGCCATTAATGCTTGTTTTTCGGCAAATGCGATGGCTGCTTTTGCCGCCTCTGCTTTGGCTCGTGTTCTTCTAGCCAGACTGGATGTGTTCGAAATACGAGAACTGGTCTCGCTATTTGTCCTTGACCGTTTGGATTTAACGGATCTAGCCATGCTGGTCTGGCCTAGCACTTCATGAAGGTTGGCTATGGCCGATTCATACATTCGTCGGCGTACGTCAATGACCGGAGCTATGACGTCTAAGTCTTGATTGGCCAGTGTTGTTCTTTGGCTTTTTATGAATCCGAGGTATTCCTCGCACAGCCTGTTGTATCGTGTGTAGGCTTGAACAACCTTTTGTTCAAGTTCCAGACATTTTCTAGCCTCCGCTGGTGGGTTGTCTGTTTCTTGTAACATGGCGTTACACATTGACCAAAGAAGCTCGACGTCTTGTGTGAGCTTATCTCTCCTCTGGACGTACTGGTCCTCCCCTTTAGGTGTCAGTGTCCGTGTTCTGGACGTGGTTGACATCTGGTCGTCTGCTAGATCCATGATTGGCGATGTTGTGTTGACCTGCAAGCCGTACAACGGTGCCCCGAAGAAGTTTACCAGCCAGGTGTAGTCAATTTACTATTCTGCCCGTGAGGCAGGTAGCTAACCCAAGTCTATACGGGGCAAAACAAACGACAAATCCGGGGATTGCACATTTATTAACCACTATAGACCAGAAGGTAAATTGCTGAAATACAATAAAAACGAGCATAAATATTAAATCGTTAAAAGTTACAAATTCAAAGTTAATTAAATTTACGAAGCGTGAAAATTATACATAAAGATCGAAAATAACAGCCTCTAAATTAATGTTTATCTATAAAAGGCAAGCACAGTTAAATAAAGAAATTGAAAATTACATTTGGCTAATTTGATGACAAGAGTCAAGGTCGAGTAAATTTCCATAAAATATGAATAGAAAACGAAAGTAGAATTTCAATAATAACAACGAATCTTTCAAAGATAAAATAAAAGATGACAATAAACAGCCGAAAGTCTCACAAAATTAACTACAATTAAATGAACTGTCTTACACTGTACGGCGGCAAGGTTTAACTCCTTGAAGATGAGATCTTGACGAACATGTTGTTGTCGATTCTAGAAAACGGAAGAGAACGAGAGGCTAAAACCTGCGAGTCAAATACGGAAACGTCACATAAAAACAGGAATATGGAACTGATCCATCAAATTAATTAGACGTGGTAGTTTAAACGAATGCAAATATCAAGCAATAATTAATAATCCAATCATGAATAAATATTTGTAATATAATTACAGCACAATCACATACAAAGGAAAAAAGGGCTTAAACAATTAGCTTAACACAAAATAACTGGACAAAAACTTTTTATCAAATAATCAATGTCCGAAATCCGGACAAAAGTTTTGTTCTAACAAAGGACCATGTAATTGACTGTAAACAAATTTATATTTTTCCTTATAAATTACGGAAATGGAGGAAGGTTTACTCTATTGCACTTCAAATGAACAACCAGGTCTTATATATCAAAATATAGAAAAATAAATGAAAAAGAAGTTGTGTATAGCTAATAAATCATTTGTTCAAATATTGATTGCTCAAATAAATCACCAATTAGGGATGCACCAAACAATGATTAAGATGAAATATGGAAGCACTTAAAAGGTGGATAACAGAAGCAAAGAGGCACCAATTGGGCATTCGAGTATTAAAAGTCCGAAAAGGCAACGACAAAACCAGTTAAACAAGAACAGCACCAACAAAACTCAAAACATTAAAAACACAAAATCAACCGAACAGAAATCAAAAACGCGATATCTAGTCGTAACGAAAGTGTACTCAGGTGCTCTCGTAAGTAAGAACTTTCTGCTTGCTATAACCCACTCTTCGCACTGCCAATTTCGAATTCAATGAGTCAAATCCGGTAAAAGAAGACAAAACTATTTTTTGGAGAACCAAGAAGAAAAGGTAAAATTGAGGCATCCGAATGTCAAAAGTACTTAAGGACAGGTTCAAAACCAGTAAAATCAACGAGAACAGGACGAAAAATTGACAACATGTAAATCACAGAAACAAAAATACTACTGAATATCAATTAACAAAGCGAACTCTAGTTGTTACCAATGTCATCTTAAGAGCTCAGAATAATAAACAAGTCTTGCTTGCTAAAGCACACCTGTCGCGTTGCAAGCAGTCAATTCAGCGTGTCAAATCCGATAAAGTAAGACAGAACAAAACTAAGACAAGCCAACATCAGCACTCATCCTAGACTTGCTACAAGTCCCTCTCTATCATATTACTCTCTTTGAGGGAAGACGGAGCAACATAACACTGTGTAAGCAATATTTGTGTCAGACCTGACGCTTTGCTAAGGAAATTGATGCAAGTTGTGCGAGCTATAGAATAACGAATATATTGTGATACTAAAGCTCCGTAAGCTGGGGCGGACTAAATGTTGCTACACAATAATCGGAAGATGACGATTGGAAAATTGAAGTAATCACGTTTGCTATAGAGCTTTGTTGGTTTAACGACCCTGCTTTAGACAATAAACAATGTTTACATCATTTCGATATTTTTCATCAAATTGGAAAACTGCAAATGCTACCACCTAAGGATGCTGGGTAAAGCTTTAGTTTGGGATTCATTCGATATTCACTTGATAGTCATTTGATAGTCACATAAACCATCCCTTTAATAGATTTGAAAAACATTAGTTTCGAACCGAATTGCATGGTAGACATTCATATTTGTATTTTTGAGTGTTGGTTCAAAGATGTACCAACTAAGTTTTAAAAACTAAAACAAACCAATTCGGTAAACGAATATATATGTGATCAAATTGGAAAGACATTCATTGCAAAAATGAAGTAACAAGAAACACGGAAAATCTGTTCACGAAATTCGCCATTGACGGCTATTGAATCACAAGCTTTGGTGTAAAGTAGCGAACGGGTTTATCACTGCATTATCGTAAACTTATCTAAATATATGAACGGTTTTTAGTAAAGCAAAGTTTAAAACTTTTTAAAACGTACAACAAGTAATTTGTCAGACCAAAAAATCGGAAGACGCTATGGTCATACAGCCAGATCGTGTTGTAAATCTATTATGATTTATTACTAAATGTACATGTAATTATAGGTTGACATGGCCATGCAAGCTAACGTCACAACCCCCGCTATTACTCAACAGCCGTCGAATATTCTACAACCACAGCCTTATACAGTTTCAAATAATGCACGTGTTTTTCCAGCAAGAAGTTTCAAAGTATTAGGCGGTATACAGATCGGGCTTGGCACTATAATAGGCCTACTAAGTATCACAGGAATTATTCTGGGTGAACACATAGAATTATATTTCATTTGCCTGATTTGCACAGTGTGGGTAAGTATATTCATAAAGATAACATATTGCAAAATGATTAGGCTCATTCCAGTTCAAAAACGAAAAAAAAACTGGTTCTCGGTTAGTCTCGAACCTAAACTCATACTGCCAAGGTAATGCGTCTTGGTAAACACCTATTGCTTTTTCTTATCAACTAGATGGCGATCGTTATACCTTTAAGCTTTTACCACGTGTATATGACGTGTTTGTGAACGAACTTTAAAAATACACGTATCATTGGTCATTCTTGATTTTTGATAACATGTTCTGTAAACTCAAGAATCGGATTGGTCGAACATGCATGGTACTGTAATAAAAAAATGTCATTATTTTCGACTCCATTATAAATAAATTATTTCCAAAATCAGGTAGACGCCCGTGGGTACAATTGAACGATAAAACGAATTTTCTTATTGTTTACAAAACCAACATGTGTTCAAAAATGTACAATAGAGTGTCTTATCGAGAAGCTATCTAGCTATTATATTTGCATCAATTCACTGAACCATCACTGTATGGAAAGATCGAAAGGGAAAAACGGTTGATTTCTGTGCCCAGATGTACAAAATGTAGTTTATTGCTGTGCACAAAAAAAATGTCATCTGTTTTTCTGTCTTTTTATTAAATTTTCAAACAATTGTGAATCTAGAATGTTTGATGTTTTCAATATAAGATAGAAAAGATTCAGTTTCTTTAAGTTCTACCTTGATATTGATATTATAAGCCATTTTTAGCTCACCTGAGCTATTGCCATCACTTTGCGTCCGTCGTCCGTCGTCCGTAAGCTTTTAACAAACATCTTTTTCTCTTAAACTGCTTGGCCAAATGCAGCCAAACTTGATATGGTTGTTCCTTAGGGTATTGTGCAAAAATTTTGTGTTGGGATTTTTGATACGTCAAAACATGGCCGCTGTTACTAAAAATAGATTAGGGGGGTCAAATACAGTTTTTTGCAAATAACTCAAAAACGGTGACAGATATCAAAATTCTGGCAAGGGTAAAAGTGATCAGTACCTAAAGATCTACCTGCCCTGAAATTTTCAAGAAGATCCAACAACTGATTTAGGAGTTATTGCCCTTTTTTTGGATTTTTTTCAAAATTTTGTACTTATTTAGCCCTTTATCTTAAAAACTATACAAGATATTTTAAAAATTCAAATTGCATATGATTAAGCACATTACGATCTACATTTCATGAAATTAGGTCAAAGCTGTGGAACCATTTTTTTAGGAGTTATTGCCCTTAAAGCGTCAAAATTTACCATTTTTCATGACTTTTTTCCATGAATTTCAAAGATTAACTTGTCTGACACCATACATCCAACTTCAACCAAACTTAATACATTTGTTTAATAGCATAAATGCTACAAGTGTATCGTTCAGATTTTTGATTCGTCAAAAAATATGGCTGCTATGGCTAAAAATAGAACATAGGGGTAAATTGCAGTTTTTTTATAATAACTCAAAAATGGTTACAGATATCAAAATTCTGATTGGAGACAAAAGTGATCAGCATCTCAAGATCTACCTGCTCTGAAAGTTTCAAGAAGATCCAACAATTGATGTAGGAGTTATTGCCCTTTTCTGGATTTTTTCAAAATGTTTCACTTATTTAGCCATATATCTTGAAAACTATACAAGATATTTCAAAAATTTAAATGGCATATGATCAAACACATCAAGATCTACATTTCATGTATTTAGGTCAAAGCTGTAGGGCCATTTCTTTTAGGAGTTAATGTCCTTAAAACAACAAAAATTACCATTTTCTTATTACTTTTTCCCTGAATTTCAAAAATTAACTTGTCTGACACCGTAAGATCAACTGCATCTTAATTTGGCACACTTGTTGAATAGCTTATATGCTTCAACTCTATCGTTCATATTTTTGATTTGTAAAAAACATGGCTGCCATGGCTAAAAATAGAACATAGGGCGTAAATTTCATTTTTTTGCTAATAACTCAAAAATGGTTTCAGATATCAAAATTGTGCAAGTGATCAGCATATTAAGTACCTGTCCCAAAATTTCGGAAAAGATCTGACTGCTGATGTGGGAGTTATTGCCCTTTTTCTGTTTTTTTCTATAAATTTTCCACTTATCAAGCCTAATAGCTTGAAAACTAACCAAGTTATTTCAGAAATTTAAATCGCATATGGTTAAGCACAATAATATCTACAAAACATATGTATCTGTGTAGTTCAGGTGAACGATTCAGGCTCCTGGGAGCCTCTTGTTATTCATGAAAGTAAAAACTTCAAATGAAAGCACATAATTTTTGACAAATAACAGAAATAAAACACAGCTAACTCAAAAATGTTTTACAAATTACTTGCATAATGTATTTCAATATATTTCATGTTCAAAGCACAGTTTAACGCTGGAACCGTGGAAGAAAAGCAGGTGCTTAAATTGACATGGCAAATGTTTATTTCTGTGATAATTTACTGCATGCGAATGTGTATTTCTGAGTCCGCGGAAGTTTATTTGTGTGTTAGCGAACGTTTCGTTCTTGGCTGTTAAAGTTAAATCCAAAGAAAACCAATTTAAATGGTCAAAAATAACTTTAACTCGAACTGAAAATGAGTTACCGATATACTAGTGACACAATATAATATACTATGCAACATATTGTATCATATCATATTTAATTATTCCCTATTATTGTTATTTGTACTGCAGGATCTGCATCACATATATAATTTTACAATGCAGTTATTTTTTTTTATCTCTAACGTCGACCAGCTTGTTTACAACCATTATGACGTCACAATGGACTGACGTTAAATTCAATTTGCTAAGAATGAAAGACAATAGAAATGGGAGTTTCCCTGTTACTAAAGATAGCCAGCGTGCAATATCACTTTTTATGGCGTGCAATATCACAAACTATGCAAAGACAAAAAATACACTAGGTAAATGGAGAAAAAATATACAATCGTTTGTTTTACCCATAATACTAGAAAACACATGAGTAAACTACACCAGGGCACAGAAATCAACCGTTTTTCCCTTTTGCTCTTTCGATACAGTGAACATAGGCACAAATTCTGTACTTTTCGTCGAGCACTATGATAAAGCCTGAAAAATCTCCGATTATATTATGTTCAATCTTTGTCAACTACATATTTTGATAAGAATATTGGTTGTTTATATTTATTTATTTTATTATAAAATTAAAATTTATATTTATTTGATGTTATAAATAAATTTATAAAGTCATTGGTGTACATTTTTTTAACACCAAGATGCAATAAAATTCACTCTGTCAAATTACCAATTCTTATGACCATATTAAACCTGCTTTATCATGGAAAACTTTTAATATACATGAACTTCCATGACGCATTTTCCTCCCCGGGTGTCCCGGGTGCATTTTAGTGTCACCGTTAAAACTGAAATTGGGGCGTTTTGGCGGGTGCGTCTTTATAAGGGGGCGTTTTGGTAGGGGTGTTATTGAAACTGGGGCATTATGGTGGGGGGGGGGGGGGGGTTTGGCAAAGGGGCGTTTTAACTTGATACCATGACGTACTCATGTGTGTTGTTTGAAACTACGCCGCTAGAATTCATATTTATTCTATGTAATCAATAGATAAATAGATAAATGTACAAATAAATATATAATCAAATAAAATTATAGCCAATTAAATATTTCATTCCCCAAAGCTGAACAGAAATGCATCAAAGTACTTTGGGGGACTGGTGCTAAATCTATCTATAGAATTTTGTAATAGTAGGAGCTTATCTCTTTGATCAGTTTGAAACTATACTCATAGGTATATGACTTTTACCTGAAGGGAAAAAAACTCCTATCTCTGAGAGAAATTGCTATTATCTATGATTTTTGCTACTTAAGAATTTCCTTTTATGAATCTTATGTTTTAAACAGCTCTTTGACATTTATTTTGCACATTTTCTTTTGTATAAATACCATTTTTGAGCTATTTTGCCAATATGAAATTTTCAACAGGTAAATCTTTTATACTAGGAAATTTTTTCCTTCATACAACAAGATATTCTCCTCTCCATAGATGTGAGTTTAAACTGATCAGAGAGATCAACTTCCATTGTAACACATTCAATAGGAGGATTAAGTACGGGTACTTCAAAATACTTTGATGAGTCCCTGTTCAGCTTGGGGTAATTAAACATTTGATGTGCTATAATAGATTGTCGATAATAAACAATTACGTTGAAAATATATTATGTTTGGGGAATGGAATGGTAAATGGGGATGGGGATGGTAAATGATGTATGGGGATGGGGATCGTATATGTTTATACCTGTATTGGGATGGTAAATGGTACAATGGTAAATGGGGAGAGAGGGAAGCTTTAACATACAAGTAATGTAACGTATCGCAACTATTATTATTTTTATTTAAGATCTTGAAGGGTTTATTGCCTCACAGGGGAAAATCAGATGAAAAGCTTTAACGTCGACAACATTTTTTTGCTCATAGAAACAGAGTACGACATACAACCTAAACACACGATGACCGCCTTGATTGCTCTGTGGAATGAACCCTGACTTGCCGTTAGAAAAATAAATCTTTAATTTTTATTCACAATTTATAACTAAATCAAATTAACTGTGACCATCATGTGTGAATGTCGTTCCTCTATAGGATATTATTTTTTTTCAGATTATCTGGACCGGAAGTATACCTATGTGTTCGACACAGAATATTTCGTGTTGTCTGGTAAGTAACAATACGTTTTTCACTTCAAATTAATAAATTAAAACTTTTTTTATCTTTATTCTCTTTTGACTTTTTAACGATTATTTAAAACAAGAAGACCAATCATACAATGTTAAGGAATTTAAATGTACATTTCCTTTTTTGTGTAGCATCATTTCGTCCGCTACAGCTTATGGAGTTTTTGTATCACAATTGATTCGTTACTCCAGGGCTTGCAGGAATTACATCGATTTCCTTGGTAGGTACAGAAATTGCTAACACAGGGCTATGTTGCTCCTCGGTTGCTGTCTTTGCTCAAGAAATTTTACGGTTGACAACATGCCCTCGTTAACAAATATGGGATTTCTATCTTTCAGATGAATACAGATGTTTGTTTGTCGTACAATTTTGTTTCGTATTCCTTTACCTGATTTGACACTGAGTTGGAAATTAACAGCGCGTTGGGTGTGCTGTAGCAGAAAGAACCTGCCTATTCTTCACGAGCACCTGAGTTCACTCTTTATACGACTTTAGTTTGCGTTGTTGATTTCTGTTCAGTTAATTTTGTGTTTTGTGTTTCCTTGTGCTGTTAATGTTTACCGGTTTTGCCGTTGCTCTTTCAGACTTCTGACCAGTTGGTGTCTTTTTCTTCTTTGAGATATACGAGGTCAAAATTCGCCCTCCTTGCTCCAAACATTAAAAATTACTGTCAAACTTACCAAACCTGATGAACGGCCGTAGAAGGGTGGCTTCTGAAAAAAAAGATTCAGAGTTCTTAAGATTGTTAACCCTTGATCATGACCGTCTAAAAACTGAGTCCATTTATTTGTTTATTTGTTTTCAATACTTAAAAAAAGAATGGAAAACGCAGGTACAAATTTGTTGGGGTTTATTGAAGATATCGCAAAGGACTTCTTTTACGAGTGGTTTGCGAGTAAGTTACGATATCCTTTTTAATATCACAATTCACATGTAAAGACGTCGTAAAGACACCGTAACATGCTCGTAAACACGTCGAAAATAAAATTCGTATCGTCGCTGGATGGGAGTTCGTAAAATTTCCTCGCAACTGACGAACTCGTGACAACTCGGAAATAGGTCGTAAAAAGTTGGATATCTCGCAAGAACTCGTAAAACTATACATTTTGAAATTCGTAACAACTCGTAATAGAATATCGTATATATGGGAAGGGGGTATTAAACCTTTTTCGTCACTGCCGATGGAAGATGTCGTTTCAACCTTTTACAGTGTATATGGTGTCAGAGGAGCGTTTTAAAAAGTCTTCGTATCATCGGGGTTCAGGTATTACTCAGCTGGAAAGTTATTGTGATCCCAATCGAAAAAAATAGATTTAAATGTCTCGTCATTTGATAGAATTTTTTAAAACTTTACCTTTATGTTATGAATGGGATCCTTCAAATTATCACTAAGATGATCAACCTATCTCTGGGGTAGGAAGAATGCAATTTCTCTTTGAGATACAAATGACAACAAAGTTCCAGACAAAAAATTTTGCTACGCCTGACGCGCGTTTCGTCTATTCAAGACTCATCAGAGGCACTCTACCAAAAATATTGAAAATGCCAAACACTGTATGAATATGAAGAGCATAGAACAGTATAACCAAAAATACCAAACTGGGGAATTAAATTATTACTAAGATATTCAACCTATGTCTGGGGTAGGAAGTACCTTAGGGTTTTGACAATTTGGAAATTTAAACGGATAATTTAAAAAAATTGATGTGTTCTCCAACACAAAAGAGTTGGTGCCGGAGCAGGCTAACCACAGGGAATTAAAAATCACCTTCACGGATGTTCGAAATAAAAATAACAACAAAGTTCCAGACAATAAATTTAGCTACACATGACGCGCGTTTCGTCCACCCCAGACCCACCAGAGGACTTAACACACCATATGTAATATATCCTATTATACCATATGATAAGGTTGAAAGCGAAATATCGAACCTCTATGACATATAGTTAGACAACTGTGATTGGAATTTTGCATCCATGTTCAAAATTTCTTAAACTAGTTTAGCTATGAACCTAAAATTATTTAGGACCATTTGGTACTACAGTATACAGTAAAATGCAAAATATATATTTTGTGTTTTAAAAGCAGTTTGAATACTGGGATGACATTTTATTTTACAGACAAACGAACGGACTGACAATGGTATCATAATATACATTAAGTGATCATAAATCTTTGGTGCGAAGATATAATAAATGTACTAAAATATGAATGAAATCACAATTTACTTTTCTACTCAAATCAATCACTACCTCATCCTGGTAAAAATAGTTTTATTATTTTGAGAAAATTATGTGGTTTTCGGGAATACAATGTAATTCATCACAGCGTAGTGGCACGTGGTAATACGTTGTAAAACGTAGTACTAACCTAGCAAAACCGCACCAATACGTAATAAAACGTAGTACAAACCTAGCAAAACTGCATCAATACGTACTAAAACGTGACAAACCCTAGTAATACCCAACAAAACGTACCACATACGTAGCGAAACGTTGTAAAACCTTACGAAACGACTGGTGTTAAACCTGGTCATACCTAGAAAAACGTAGTAAAACGTGAGGAAACCTTGTAAAACGTGGCATATACCTAGTTAAACGTGAAGACCGAAACCTTTGACAATAAATTACATTAAAACATGACGTTTTAAAACGTAATAAAATGGGGAAGCCGATACGTGACAGTGTGACTGGGGCTTTATGTAACAGCTATAAGAAATGCACAAACTATACGAATAGTTTGGTTTTTTTTGTTAACTTGGGATGTAACGTTAAAAACGACGTTACCGATAAGATAATGTTGTGAAACGCTATGTAATTCCTAGATTCTATTGCTTTTTTTCACGTATAAACAATGTTACCGAAAACATGTTGTATCACTCTATGATACACCCTTTATCATACATTTATGCATCGCAAATTTTCCAAAGACTATGATATTAGTTTTTGGTTAAAAATTGGATATCTTAAGTCCATAACTTTCCTATTTGTCTGTTTTTTTTGTAATTTCCCGTAAAAAAAAAGCAGTTTTCAAATGAATATGATACAAAAAAAGTTCCATGAACCCTTATTTTTATTTCATATATGGATGTATATCACTAATAACTATATTTCTACCAATTTTCATTTAAATCTGGATGTATGTCATTTGATCTTTTTTTTTGACATTTGACATTTCCTATCTTAGTATCAGTCCACATAATCAGGCAAAATTCATTGATATGGTGGCACATGAAGGAATAATACGCAAACTTTTGATCATTGAATTGTATTAGACTATCCAGTATAACAACATTTTAATTTATTAAAGTTCTGAATTATTTTGTCTTTATAAGATATAATCATTTGAAATATAGTACATTGTATAGAAAAAGTCCACGAAACGTCCCCGCCAATTTTCTCTATATAATCAGTCAAAATTTATCTAGGCAATAAACACTTTTTCAAATGTAAAATCTTGTTAAAATTTGTTTTTATATCAAAATGAATGCAACTTAGCACACAAAGATTAGATAAAAAAAATTATGTGCCGCCCACTGCCTGACCTTTAACTAAAAAACTAGTTAATTACAATACAAAACTTTGTTAAAATATTTCCTTGAGAGTCTTTTTCGAGATGTAGATCTAAGTATGAAGCAGACTTCCTAGAATTCGTTGTGTTCTTTATATCAAGTTCCTGGGGATATATGAAATGGAGAAAATCAACAAATCGAAAATTGTTCAGTGAAAGGAAATTACCAATATAACGGAAAGTGAGGTTAAACGAGAAAGAGAAAGATCTGTTTTGTCTAGAAGAGATTGTAAGAAGTTAGCTTCATGTGAATGAAGAAACAAATTAGCAAGTAAAAGTGTAAAATTATTGCCCATTGAAATCCTAAATGTTTACTGAAAACAATCGTTCATCAAACTCAATACATATGTTGTCAATAGAAAGTTGAGCATATCAATTATTTGATCATCTGTATATTTTTTTTCTTTTTCTTAGACTCACTGATAACAAAGTAAGCCTAAGTATAATAGGCTACAATATACATTTATGTTAACTTCGTTTTCCATTCTTTTTGAAATAGCTGCTTGCAATCGTGATTTGAAAATAATCCAAAATACATTTAAAAAAATAACATGTGATTTTTTACATTTTGCCGATAAAGTCAAAGTGGACTTGCATTCTCTCTTAGAGAGAGATTTATTTATATTTTCAGAAAATTGCATTTATGGTTTTCAGCATTATTGGAGCAGTTTGTGGCGTTCCGTTGATTTTATTTGTGCAGTTTTTATTAAACTTCCTTCCGGTAAAACATTAAAGAGAAAGTTACTATGGTTCCAACCCTTAAGTGTATAATTAATTATAACATACTTTATGAAGATCATATTTACAAGAACGTTTTATTCAAAGATGTTGAATGTGTTTGCTCTTGTTTCTTTTATGTGAAAAATAAAAATTTGATGTCTTGCCAATAATGGTAAAAAATGTTGTAATATCTAGCTTGTAATTTACATCATCTGATGACATTTATATCACAAACAGGTACAACAGTAGATTAAGTTATGCTTTTTATGCATAGTTAGAGATTAAACTTCAGCATGTGAATCAAAGAAGCAGAGGTACCAATCAAAACATTAAAAGGTCAAAACAACAAAAGTATTGAAATAAGTACTCGAAAACAAAACTGACCGAACAGGGAAGCCAAATCTAACTTTAAGTTTATCGACCATGTGCAGTGCAAGGAAACAATCTGTTTTTTTAAAAAATATAATTGTAACAATATAACAATATATGTATAAATACAATTTCGCATTAACAGCATCAGTTATTGATGAAAATAAAAAAAAATAAAAATAGGTTTCGAGATCCCATCCGATCCATCTTTCCTGCCACTTTCATTAAATTGATCGTTTATCGTAAATTTCACGTTAAATTTTTCACGTGAATTTTAAGTTAATTTCATGTGAATTTCAAAATTGAACAAAATTTTCCTGTGTATGAAACACATCGTTTGCTGATTAAATTTTTGTATTTTAGAATTAAAACATAAATGGATATTTACTGACGTCACTTCCACTAGTAGATGCGGGAGGATATTCTTGGGGTTTGAACCCGCCTGTCATTAGAAAACTTTATAAATTGGGTGCATATTTTCGGCATAATTTGTCTGGAGACACCCTCTATATAACACTATCGCTAAAAAAATCAGAATCCCTGACTTCCATGTTTTCTTATCTAAAAAGGTTTATCCGTTGCACATAAAAGTTTCAAAATGTCAGTGGCTTAAGTTCAGCAAAAATTTATGATAAAGGATAAAAGTTATCATTTTAATAGTCGGAGTACTGCAATAATCTAAACTTCCAATAATTCGAAGGACGATTAAATATTTTCTATAAAAAAAACTAAAGTAACAATAAAGAAGCAGAGGTACCAATGGGGTATCCGAATGTCAAAAGTCCTAAAGGGCAGAGAAAAAACCAGTAAAAACCAACAAGAACGGGACCCAAAAAAAAGACAACATGTAAAACATGGAAACACAAAATAACTGAATATCAATCAACAACGCGAACTCCAGTCGAAACAAGAGTGAACTTGGGTGCTTTTTTTATAGAAAAGGCAATTTGTTCATACAAAGTCGTGACAGCAAACCTTTTTTTTATTCAATGATAAAGAGCGGCAACTTCAATATCGATTTGTTTTTTGTTTTTGTTTTAAAATATACAGCTTTACATGTACACGACCCGTATATTAAAACAATATCAAATTGCAATGATCACCATTATGATCTCTTCCACAGGGATAATTAATTTTATTTTATTTTATTTTATTTTATTTTATTTTTTCTTATTCATAAGAACACGGGGCATTATATGACAGTCCCCTGAAGTAATAAGATTTTATTTTCCACAAAAACGTTCAGTTAATCCCAATGAATCTTATGTTAATGAGTTTGTTGTGTGTGATCTATTGCAAATTCAATAAAACATAAATGGTGAAATTGATAATTTTCATTCTAGTTTGTTCCTAAGGCTGACAAGACTGAAGCTCTTTCAATCACCATTGCTGTGCTATCACTTCTCGAGTTTCTGGTGGCAATAGTGTCGGCTGTTCACTGTTGTTGCGCAAAATGTGATACAACACCTACACAGGTAAAACAAAGTTTAAATAAGCATTGTAAATTGTATACTGACCATCGATGGCCATACAGCTGCCCATGTTTTGCTAAGTTATGCCTCAAAGAGAAATTGCAATAAATAACTGTTTGCCATGTTGAATCAAAGCAAACGGAAAGTTTAACATCCAACTAAAACACAATTACTTGTAAACAAAATAGATTTAACAAAATATCAGTACAGCCAAACCCCGCACCGAAGATCCAAATCAAATACAAGGAATTTGATTTTGACAATTCAATCAGTTTAATACAAAAAGTATGAAAAAATCCAAATAATTTAAAGCAAAGTTTTTGTAAGGCATGTCTGACTACATGGCATGTGCTTACACCCTAGACTTCTAGTCAACCAGTTGAAGATATCGACCGACATTACTGAAATAACTTAAATGTTGTTTTTTTGTTATTTTATATAAACGATAAGATTTATTTATACTGCAAATGAATTGATGAAGAGGAACCTATAGTTAGCAGATGTGTATTAAAAGTAATTACAAGTTAGAAAATCAAATCTACCATGAACAATGCTCCAAAACATTAAATGTTTGAGAAGTTGTGGTGTTATTAAAAATCCATATGCTTGATTTTTTTCAAAAAATCAGTCGATAAATGTTTTAAAACAAGCTTTTAATAACTGCAAGTGTCCTCATGAGAGTTGTTCCGTGTCTTTTTTCTTATTGTCTTTATGTCTCATGTTCTTACTTGTTAAATATTATTAACATTGATTTTTTATCAATTTTTGCTATTTTTTGTGGATTTGTAGTTGATTATTAATAGAGGATGGTTGTTCCTACAAATTAGTTTAACCCCAATACATTTTAAGTGCACTTTCTAGGTCAGACATCTTTATCGATGATTTAGATTTTACTCGTCGTCATCATGTCTTCTTTGTTTAGAAGCTAGACTTTCTTTTACGCTATAAAGATTCCGGTTTGAACCATACGCATTATATTTCCAGTTTAGGGCCAAGTGAAAAACAACGAAAAGCTATTTGAAGCAAGCTTACTGTTTTTTATTGCGTCTTTATTTTAAGTTGCAGCTTATATATGTAGTTTGTGTCGCATCACTTATTCCACGTCCTATTATTTTCTACTTTTCGTTAACACATTAAATAGAAAAGGTATTTTCAACACCGATATATAGGCCAATGATCAGTACAAAGTTTAAAGTTGGTAAATAAGGTAGAATGACAAATTCGTGTCGGACAAGTCTGACATCTTAACTACCATTGGTGCTTGTGCTACAAGTACAATAGTAGTAATGAATGGTGGAATAAGTGAACGCGACACAACCCATAATATAAACGACAATTTAAAAAATCTGCAATGGAAAACAGCCAGCAGCCTTCATTATGCCTTATCATACACTGTTTCAGTTTGTTTTTGAAAAAAACTGAAATCAACAAACTTTTATATCTATTCTAGCGCTTTATGATTATTGGTCGACCACAGCGACAAGTGATAATGATGACACCACAAACCCAGATACAAGATGGCCAGTCTCAAGGAGTAAACAAGCAGCCCTATATCATTACGACAGAAACATACGACCATCTACAGCAGGGGACATACAATCAACCACATCCGGGGACATACGATCAACTTCAGCAGGGAACACCCAATCAACCTCACCAATATCAGAATGTTACATCCACAACACAAAACACAAATGTGACTGGAACGTCACAAGATGCCGATGGTTATGATTATTTGATGCCCCACCTTACAAATAATTACTACTAAGACCATACTTGCATCTTAGACTCTTATTTTGCTTCTGCTGTTTTTAAACTAAAGGAATGACAATCATAAATAATTAATGAAGTGATGCCAGCTTTTCATCTCAATTTTATATTTGTGTTTTCGCTTTTATATAATATCCTATGTCAGTAATATATATAAATGTTACATCCCAGCTTTTTTGTTTGAACAGGGGTGATCTGAGCCGGATCATCCTTCGGAATACCCTGCTCTCCTTTTTCAACCCTATGATTTCGATTATTTTGTTTTTCAAAGAATCTTAACTTTTTGTGAAAAGTGTTTACTTTGTTGGACATAGGAAAATTATAAAATCAACAAAAAGATGGAAAAATAGCGTTGTTCCCAGTTGGTATCGAACTAAAGTTCTTATTATTCCAAGTTCTTCACATCTACAAGAAGAGGAAACCGATGGACCGCTTATAATTGTACACAAGAATATTTAAGAGGCCCAATAGGGATACTCAATACTCTATAGTATAAAATGTTTTCTATTAAATTCTAATTGTTCATAATGTATTTTTATGTTTGTATTTGAATTTTACGCGACCTTTTTCAAAGTTTTTATGTAAAATATTTATTAAATTCTGACCTGGTAGGGTCCTCATGTTTATGATGATATAACTATATTTCAAAATAATGGGTGTTTTCATGTGTAGATTATTAAGTCAATGCTTTTTATGAAACAACATTTGTTTTATAAATTAATTTAAACTTCTTCAACGTATTGTAATAAATACAGGAAATGAAACAAAATGAATTGTCGACTGATTTTTTTCTTACATTATTTAATTGAGTCAAAGACCAACATTAAATCAAACAAACCACCAAACCATCACTGGCTCAGCATTCGTGGAAAAGACTTTAAATAAACTGAAAACGAAAAAAAAAAGCACAAAGTAGATCCTATGAGACATGTATCGACCATGTGAAGTACAAATCATAAAACCTATATTTTCAACCAATTTTAAAGTTTTGCGTTTAAAGTTCGCGTTGTTGATTGGTGTTCAGTTGTTTTGTGTTTCCGTGTTTTGCGTGTTGTCTGTTTTTGTCCCGTTCTTGTTTGTGTTTACTGGTTTAGTCTCTGCCCTTTCGGACTTTTGACATTCGGATACCCCATTGGTACCTCTGCTTCTTTGAGAAGACTTAAATTTATGTTTTAATCTGCCATGGTTAATCGCAAAAAGTTTGCCAACCATCTACAAGAATATTCTTTTAGAAAGAGTTCTGACCCATTTTATATCCGCCATTGTGTCGTTTGACCCAAACACCTTATTGCACTTAAAGTCCATACTGACAACCTGATTTATTTAATTGACCACAAATCGAGACCACAGTGATGATCTTCTAATGTCACCAACACATACAGGGGAAGTATCGATCCGATGACAGTCTTGTTGTTTTTATTTTTCGTTAGGATTGTCCAGTTTTTTTTTTCGAAAGAGGTCCAGCTCTCTTTGGTCAATGCGACCTGAACCGATTTCAGGTTTCGTGAGCTTTTTAGTTAACCTCTATCTTTAAGAGTAAGGTTACTTGGAACATACGGGCGAAGAACTCATTTCCTGTTTTTGTTACCATGTGTTGATGAATTTTACTTTATTTACAACAACGCATGTTGTATCATGTAAAGATTTGACATAACAACCTAGATACGAAAACACATAATATTGTAATAGTTATTACATGAGGACAAACCATGTCCAAATTAAAAAAAATACATACCAGCTTTAAAAGGTCAATTTAAAATTTAATGCAAAATTAATGTATATATTATACCATATACTATTGAATATTCTTATTGGACCCCTTCAGTTTTTTTTGTGTACAATTTTAAGCTATGATGTCCATCAATGTTTTTTAGATGTTAAATATCTCTGTATAAGAAGACATAGAATACAAAACGTTGATTAATATATTAATCAATTTTTTTTGGAAATAAAATGTCATCAAATAAGTGGAAAGATATCTGCCTTTTATGGGATAGTTTGAAAATTGAGATCAGGAATCACACTATAGCATATTGTAAAATTAAATCAAAATTAACAAAAAATGAAACGATAAAACTTGAAAAAGAATTAGAATTAAAGTTAAAGTTGAGAGATGGGCTCACTGGAGAGGATAAAACTTTAAATGATAATATTAACGACATCAAACAACGTTTGGAGAATATATATGCAAGTAAGGCTAAAGGGGCGCAAATCAGATCACCTGAGCAATGGCTTGTCGTCCTTTTTTAGGACTGGAGAAAAAGAGACAGGCGAATAAGTCTATCAGTGAACTTAACAACCAAGGTTCGAACTACTTAGTTTCTGATCCAACAGAGATATTAAATAAAATTAAAGATTATTACGAAAACATATATAACTCGACAAAACCGGAAAACGAAACTGTAAAAAAGAAATTTAGATTATATGCGATGGTAGTGTGACAGTAAAATAATGCACAGAAGCCATTAATAATATGAAGTTGAATAAATCACTAGGGCCAGATGGTATTCCTTTATAATTTCATCGCGCGTTCTGGGACAAATTCAAAGACATTCTAGTAAAGGTTTTAAATACGGACAACTAGTAAAAACTACTGTCATATATTTTTGTCATTGACATTTCCGATTATTTAATTCAAGAATGTTTAAAACACCAGGTTTCTTACCCAAATTATCTTTTGTATACCCGATTTGGTATTGTATTTAAAAACCACTGGGTCGATAACCGCGCTAGTGGATCAGAGGGCACCGAAGGTAATTACAAGCCTGGTCGTTAGACGATTTTACCAATAAGTTTCTAATTTTTTTGTCATTGAAATTCCCGATTGCTAAATTTAAAAATGTTTTAAAAACCAGGTGTCTTTCCTTGTACTGCACATGGTCGATATCCTTGGTGCTGGTCTTAGCTTTCCTGTTCGACGTTTAAGGTTTTTAGTACTGTTCATTCAATATATTTTGGGATTTTGACCTTCCAATGTTTTGATTAAAATGCTGCTGATGAGAGGTTACTCCTTGAAATATTGATATACAGCATAACCAAACCAACTAACCGTTGTATAGCCGTTTTGGTATTGTATTTATTTACACAACGAACAACTGTTTTCTCATTTATATTAAATAAAGAATGATCCTACATATCGGGACAGTTATCGACATGTTTCATTACTAAACTCAGATTTAAATATTTTGTCGGATTTGTTAGCCCAAGACTCAAAAAAGTTTTTTTTCCAAAACTTAATCGTACTGATCGAACAGGGTATATCAAGGGAGGAATTATAGGTTTTAAATCCAAGATATCATTTTGCCGATATATATGACGTAGAGGGGTCAATAGTATTCGTAGATTTTTCAAAAGCTTTTGATTCATTATAATGACATTTTATGCTTAAAGTGTTTAAAATATTTTTGCTTCAACGATTCTTTTATATCTTAGGTAGAAACACTGTATAGCGGTATAAAGACAAGTGTCTTTAATATGGTATGGTTATCGGAAGTTTTTAGTAACACTAGAGGAATCCGACAAGAATGTCCTCTGTCCGCTTTCCTTTTGTATTATCGATTTAGATAATGGCATTAAAGATACGAGGCATTATGGATACAAGAGTAATAAAAGTGACTGTTGATGATAAATCTCACAGCATAAATAAAACTCGCGAATGATGCAACTCTTTTTTTGTAGCGACAATATGACAAATTCAGTGTATGAAATTAAAATTTTCAGTTTTTTTTCTGGTCTTAAACTAATTAGAAATACAAGTGTTGCCACTAAAAGTAGGTCTCGGCTGTCGGCACAACAGTGAAACTCAGTCACAATCTATCTTCGGCATTTAGTACACCACGATCTTAGTCTGCAAACCAAATATCAGACGCCTAAGTATAAAACGTTTCAAGTAATTCATTGTCAACAAAAGTCTTACAGAAAATTTATTGCCTGAAAAAGACTTATGTTCACAGAGTCACTGGAGTGTGAAAATTGGGTCAGGTTAACACGGTATTATGACAGTTGCGTAACCCATAACCTCAACTGTCAGTATACCCGATACGGATATCAAATGCCTAGCTATTACACTTTTCAATCAATTTATTGTCCACAAAAGTCTTACAAAAAAGTTAACGACCTGAAAAAGACCTAATTTTACAAAGTCAATGAAGCGTGAAAACCGGATCAGGGTCACACGGCATGGTAACAGTTGCGTAGACCATAACTCCAACTGTCTGAATAAAAAATATCAAATGCCTAGCTATTATACTTTCGAAGCAATTCATGTACAAATTTTACTAAAAGAAGCAGAGGTACCAATGGGGTATCCGAATGTCAAAAGTCCGAAAGGGCAGAGACAAAACCAGTAAACACCAACAAGAACAGGACAAAAACAGACAACATGTAAAACATGGAAACACAAAACAACTGAATATCAATCAACAACGCGAACTCCAGACGAAACAAGTGTAAACTCAGGTGCTCCGGAAGAGTAAGCAGTTCCTGCTTGCTATAGCACACCCGTCGCGTTGCCAATAGTCCATTCAGCGTGTCAAATCCGGTTAAGGAAGACAAATCAACACCCTATGACAAATCAACATCTGCACTCATCTGAGAGATCGAAATCCCATATTTGTCTATAAGTGCATGATGTCTTCTGTAAAATTTCTTGAGTGAAGACAGCAATCGAGGAGCAACATAACCCTGTGTGAGCAATTTTTGTGTCAGACGCGTCGCTCTGCTAAGGAAATCGATGTAAGTCCCGCACGTTCTGGAGTAACGAATCAATTGAGATACGTAAACTCCATAAGCTTGAGCGGACGGAATGTTGCTACACAAGAAGGGGAAGTTGACGATTGGAAAGTTGAAGTCATCACGTTTTTCATAGAGCCTTGTTGAAAGTCTTCCTTGAGAGTCAATTTCGAGGTAGGAAAATAAATAAAATAATAAATATGATAAAGCAATAGGAAAGGCGTAATCTAACTATGATGGCAATCTTTAAATATGCCTTTATTTACTTTCGGAGTAACATCAACTATCATACCGAAAAACTATGTCAAAGAGGTTGAAAGTTGTTGTGTTATAACTATCTATGGAATGGGAAAGTAGATAGGGTAAAACGATCTACTTTGATAGGAACACATGAATGTGGGGGTTAAATATGGTAGATTTTAACATTTTAACAATTCATTAAAACCCTAATGGGTTAATAGATTATTTTCGCCTGGTGAAGCAAACTGTAAAATTATTCCCCCAAAATTGTATAATGCGTTTGGTAGAGACTGATTTACTCTTGTTTAACATGAATATAGACAGCATCAAATTAATTCCAGGAATTGATATGTTATCTTTTTTTCTATAGAAAGGTTTTAGAATGTCAGATTCAATTCAAACAGATGGAGGGACATCAAATCCACCTAAACACTTTTCAGAAATAAGAAAACAGATAATCTGTGGTAATAAATATATAAATTTAAAGAAAATGTTTTCCTTACATCATGGATAACAGCAGATTGATGTATATGAATGACATTTTAAACAAAGATGGCAAACTAGATGAAATTTGTATCATCGGAAAATTAAAAAAATATAAAAATAATTGGAATGTTGTATGGAATGGAATATGAAAGCCTTTATAGAGAAACGTCAGTTAAAAGTAAAGTAAATATTAACAAAATTCATATACGTTGGCAAAATTCACTACATCTTTACGACGAACTCGGCAACAAAATATTTTATAATTTCTTAATTGCCAAGAAATTCATTAAACATATAGGTATCAATACATGGTTAAGGTTGCTTAGTGAAAATGAGTCTCTAAATATGAAAAACGTTTTTTTTTCTGTTTATTTTTGAAAATATTAAAGAAAACAAATTACTTTAAGGTGGAGAAGGACAGTGGTCATGTGACTTGCCCAAAATAAAATAAAATTTGAAAAATATTTTTAGGTTTTTGTGTTTTTTGAATCTATATACCTACTGTAGGCACACGTTTATCAATATGATTAAATTTGTTTTCTAAAAGTAGTATAAATTCTTAGCTAAAGTAATGCCGAGAGAGGTAATTTTGCAAAAATCATGAAAAATCATCGTTTTTGGCTCCTATCTTTGCTTGTACGTAAAAAAATCAAGGAAAGAAACTCAACTTTATATGATTTAAGATGATGAATGGTTGCAAGATCTATAAAATGTCAAAAAATGAGGAAAATCTATTGACATGAAAAAAAGTAAACGAGCATTTTTGTGTGTTTTTATGGTTTTTCCTATATAATTCATAGTAAATAAAGGTAATAACAAAACTACCGAACTTGAATGATCAATCTCATAGTCCAGAGAAAATGACAAAAACGAATCAGTCATACCGGAGAACTGGTGGATCGCAATGGTCCTGACTTGGTACAGGCATTTCAAACGAAATGGTTGGTTAAACCAGGTTTTATGGCGCCAAACCTCCCTCTTCCATTGCGATATTAGGATCCGGTAATGACCATAGAACACAACATAGTTGTGGGACACAATAGGGATATTGAGGTGATCATCTCAGTACAGCACACCGGTCAAACACTAATTAAAACAATTAACTATCATATCTTTTAACTCAATTTTGAACTTTTCTACTAGTGGCTGATAACGGAGAAAGAATTTTTTTAGTGATCGTATGAGACGTATTTTCTTATAGCCCTGCTTCAAAAGTCGGTCACGAAGAAACCCGTGTCGGATCAAAAAATCTGTGAAATGTGTGCAAGCTCTGGCATAACGAATAAGTTGAGAAATATAAACACCGTATGCAGGAGAAGTAGGTATATTGCTCTGTAGATTAGGAAAATTAATAATTTGAAAATTAAAATCGTCTCGTTTATCGTAAATTTTTGTACTGAGATGACCACCTGGGTCAAATTCGAGGTGCAAATCCAAGAAAGACGTGAAGCAATTAGATTCGGTGGTCTCTTTAATCTCCAATTCCGGAGGATATATTGAAGGAATCCAACTACCAAATGAAGTGTTATTGATAGAAAGGACATCGTCAATATATCTGAATGTAAGATTAAATGACCTTGCTTCTTTCATCTTCTTGTTCTTTACGAGTCCCTGAAGAAATTCAGTCTCGTAAGAGTATAAAAACAAATCGGCGAGGAGAGGAGCACAGTTTGTGCCCATTGGAATGCCGATTTGTTGTTGAAAAATCTCTCCTCCGAAGGTGACAAATATGTTGTCAATGAGGAAATCAAGCATACTGCAAACTTGTTCCAGTGTGTAACAAATTTTATCTTTGAAAGATGTTTTGGAAAAGAATGTAGAATTATAACCCAAAACAACAAAATTCCTTGAGTTTGAAAAGGCTTTTTCGAGAAGTTTTTTCAGGCGACATTTTAGTTTTTCGTGTGGCAAGGTAGTGTATAAAGTTGAAAAATCGAACGTTTTCAAAGAGTGAACCTCAGAAAATGATCTAGATTTAAAATGATCTAACAAATTAAGATATTGATACTTTTACTTGATATTACTTGAAAAGTAGGGAAGAAACCCATGAATTTTGACTCAAATTGTGAAAGTGTAGATCATTTTGGATATTTATGCCAATTTTGAAGAAAATCTATTGACAAATTAATTTTGGACCCAAGTGCCACGCTCTACCTTAAGTGTTTAGATGAAAACTAGTTAATAAAAGCATTTATTTTGTTGAAAACAAATATTTCCATCGGTTTTGTCGTCTAGTGGGTATGAAAATAGACTTGGAATAATGAGGACCTTAGTTTGATACAAAAAACGTCCATGTTCACTTATTTTTACCATCTACAAAACATTTCTTCTACGCTGAGAGAAAAATTTCAACAAAGATTCTGTGCAGGGGTTGTTTTGTCCCTGTTGAATGTTGTCTTTAAATATTCTAACGATTGCCAGAATGTAACAAGTATTTATATTTTGTCCTGATCATTCGATTTTTAATCATTAGTTATTGATCCAGGGAATTTTCAGCAATAATTTTCTCAACATTCTTTTAAGCTGCGTTCCATTTTATGTTGCACCTTTTTTCCTTTTAACAATATTTGCCAAGGATTTACAAGAACCGTTTTTTTTTCTATGATATGCTGATGGGTGTTTATAGTGTAGTCGTGACTATAGGCTAGAAGCTTCTGCAGCGACTGTCAAACAAGACACGGTGTGTGCCATAAGTCGTCCAGCCCATGACACACCACTGTCAGAATTGGCCGCTCCATTACAGTTGAAGCGGAGACAGGACCCGCCTCCCATCAAGTGGAGGTTCTGGTCGGAATTCGGGAGATTTTTCTCTGACATGGGTTTCCACACACTTTATATCCGTCATTGTGTCCTGTGGCACACACCTAAACATTTTTTAAGTATCAAGCAAGTGGTAATCTACTATTTCTTATCAACATATAAAAGCTGTCTATTTCACATTTTAAAGTTTTAATTAATTCATTTTTTAAAAACAAAACAATCGATAGAACAGTTTTGATTTTCGATTATAGAAAATTTAATTTATGAAAGGCTATGGAGTTAATAAACGTGAGACCGCAACACATATGTTAACTCCAACTGCAATTAATTTTTATGAGCTGTATGGCCATTTCGGAAAATTAATCCTCATCAGCAGCACTAGAACCCAAACAAAGGAAATCCATAATGCAAAAGATGTTCAAAATGTATAAAATCAAACGAAATCTAAATATAGAATAACCATTTTTTTTTTTGGGGGGGGGGGGGCTTTGATGAAAATCAAAAGGCAGGATTGTCTTTTAGCCAGAAACATAAATATAATGTATAAGATGTGAAGAATTTTGCAGAAACCCCACCACTTTTCATTGATAAATAAGGTTACAAAGGTGCAAATAATGATACATTTCTTGTTCATTTCATAATGAGCTTTATTTTTTTTGCAAAATTTTAACACAGTTTTAATAGTCACAAAACGAAGGCATTAATTTGGTGGAAACCCTCTTTTTTTCCTTTTATTTAACCATTGCTTATTAATGTAATCTAAAACTCATAACGATTATGTTTCTGCTTTCTGAATCTGTTATTTATGGCTTCTTCTGCTATGATAATTGGCTTGAATTTATAATGAGTAACTACATGTAAATATATAAACCTATGTTAAGCATTGTTTCAATTATTTATGATGCAAGGTGATAAGAAAAAAGGAAGTCTGAAGTTAAATTTATGACGGATAGATAAAACATAGTCCTGTAAAACTGTGCATTTAGTTGATTTCAGAAATCAGTGATTAGTTGTTTAGTGTATTGTTTTATTCTTGACGTAGGTAAATATACTAATATTTCTTCACATTATACGAATGCTAATATAATATGGAAAAGTGAAAAATAAAAAGGAAATAGTAAGCGCAAAACACACAAACTTAGAGCATTAAAGACGGTAAAACCTGAGGATATCGAAATATGAAAATATGGGGGATAACTATGTACAATTATTTGAGATGAGTTTTCCCTGGAGAAAATACATTAGACCCAGTAACATTTATTAGTATAATAGGTCTATGTGTTTAAACCTGGGAAACGGCCTTAAGGGAGTCTGCTCATTTAAAAGTAAATAAGAATAAATAGAGAAGCATCTGTTTTGAAGAATATTGACAAATGATCAAAATAAGCAAGAAAAAAATATAGGTCCATCTGCTCGTTTCTATGCTATAAGCGTTTATAATTTTGGCGGGAAATAAGTTCTCTCTAGAGTTTTCCTTACTTTTGCATTGCCGCAGATTGGCATCTTAAAACCATTTAAAATGTATGAAAGAGTAAATAAAATTTCATAAAAAATTGTGAAGTGCATATTCGGTGGACATATTGTTGAATAAGAAAAAGAAAATAGGGGGTTCATGGGCAAAAAACTTCAAGCATAATAGATTGACAAACCCTGAGGATCTCGAAAATCTGACAAAAATCCCCAAATATGAGGAGCAAACCTCCTTAATCGTGTTATTTCAGAAATGCTGAATGAAAACAAAAATAGTATTGGTGATAATGGTCACAGTTTGATAATTCAATATATAATATAATATTATGAATATAAGAATATATATAATATAAAATTTGAAATAAATGAATATCAAATTCAATGTCTAATGTCTATATATTGGTCGCCGCATATTATGGCAGACCATATATAGAATATAATAGAATATATATTATATTGGGAAGTGAGCAACCCTTGGATACACAGGTCAATCTGAGACGATTAAAGTTCATAAAAAGGGGAACAGTGCAGTGAAAAACTGCCATTTAAAAGAAAGTGACATAAGCAGGAATAATCTGTAATTGTTCCAGTCTCCCGATGGTATCATGACTTGAACCAATGTAGTGAGGTGGCCTCTATCCATGTGATCCTGGTATCTGGACCGGCAAACAATAAACAAGTAGAGAAAGCACAGGAACCACTCACTAATTGTAGATTATTAATGGCATATGTATTTTTTTTCTTATTGTTTATTTTATTGTTTATAACATTATTTTTTTATATGCGGAAGGGTGGGTGCGTTTAAATGATTTATACTCAACGAAGACATTTGCTTCTGTCTTGGCGCCTGCAGAATCTTTAAGAAATAGACTACTTCTGGTTAGGGTTTACCTAGAAACAAGTGATATGTGCATGTCAACGAGGATGCAACAAACAACAATTAAGGCTTCTTTCAATAAAGGAATTTAATGCATACAACATTGAATTCACTTAATGCCAAACAAACAAAAAATCAAAACAAATCCAATGACTACCGTTAGTAATATTTTTCTCGAAACAGTACTAACACGGCTTTGTTTTGTAACAGGTAAGAATTATGCTCCAAATAAGATGTTCCTGATTAACTTGCAAATATTGTAATGTATATAATTTAAGTTTAACGACATTGGTACTTAAGGTGGCTCTGAATTAAACTTTAATTAATAAAAAAATAAATGAAGTGATGGACCGTTCTTCAGATTTATAACCGCGTTAAGTTGGTAACGTAATGGTTTATGTTTAAATAGATTATATAGGGAAAAGTGACATATAGAATCTTTAAACTCACGCTATAAGCCAGAAATCCGTTATATGCCTCCCTGTACCAAGTCAGGACCATTGCGATCCACCAATTCTCCAGTATGACTGATTCGTTTTCGTCATTTACTCTGGACTATGATCATTCAAGTTCGGTAGTTTTGTTATTACCTTTATTTACAAAAGTCATATACACTAGCGTTTGAATAACAAAAATCTTAGGGACACCATTCTTTCTTATAAATTAATTAAGAAGAACTAAAATATAAGATAAAAATATCTATTAAAATACTTAAAAACTTGAAAGATATTTCCCTGCCAATTACCATGATAACGTCCTCTGATTTTGTTTAATTTTTTATGTTTTATTAATCTAAAATAAAATTAGAATAGAATATTCAATTTTGCATCTTTTTGTAATTTGAAGTTATTCAATTTACAATGCAGACTACAAAGTTGCAAGATGCCTGACAAAAATGTTACTTCTAAGACCATTGAACCACCTTTAAGGAGAAAATACATTTGTAAGCCTATCATTATAGTAGATACTTTTTTACGGATGTACACTTCCGGAAAATATTTTAATTTTATTCGACTGACATCAAGTCATCTCGAATACTTTTTACAAAATAAATGCAACCTATTGTACATGTACCAACATATGCATTCAAAGGACATGTATGATTTCCTTAGCCTAAAAATTTCGTATTACCCGCTAACCCGGACGAGTTGTTTGACAAAGGTCAGCTGAAACCTCTATTTAGACTGATATATGTATGTAAACGACTGTAAACAATCATATATTCCCTTATGAATTACGGAAAACAAGGAAGACAGAGCTTACTCTAGTGCACTTTACATGAAATACCAGGTCTAATATATCAAAATGGTAGATAAATAAAGGATAAAGAAGTTGTGTATGGCTAATAAATCATTTGTACAAACATTAATTGCTAAAATAAATCAATTCAATGATTATGTACCAGACAATGCGTTTAAGATGAAATATGGAAGCACTTAAAAAAGGTGTTGCTAATACAAGATAGTTAATACGGAATATATCTGACCACTCTAAAGAGTATGGGTAACGAGTGAACAAGCCGCTACCCCTATCCCCTTTTATGAGCACAAATCTTGTTCCTCGCGCTAAACGGATATTTTGTTTGTTTCATCACCAAGACTTATATTTTAACTCACTTATATTGATTGCAGTTATAGATTACATATGTGTTATGGCTTCACGTTTATTTTTTCCATATCCTGTCATAAAATACATACTATGGATTCATTTATTTTCGTAAGTACACATTTTTGTGGTTGATGAAAATGAATAAGTTTGCAGATTCTTAATTTCGTGCTTCTGAAGTTTGTTGCATACATATCAATGTTTATTTCGTGGGTAAAGGGCGCCAGTGAAAACCACAAAAATGTATTACCCACGAATAATAATAAAACCACAGTATGACCTGCAAAAAGCAAACAAATACTGTAAAGTATAGACAATTCGGTAGACATAATATCAATTAAAAAACGAAATAAAACAACAACTAACATAGAAACACATAGCAGAACTAAACTGCAATCAGCTGAAAATTCATTCGAATCTCATGTGCTCCATAAGAGTACATCCTGCTAGTTTTAACATAATTAAATACATGTAGTGTGGGTTAAATAAAGGAAGTACAATGTAAATACTAAACTATATGTCAAATCAACATGCAATTAGCTGAAAAATAGAAAAATTGTAGAAAAAAATAATTGTCTTTGAGAAGCAGAAGTACCTATGGGGTATCCGAATGTCAAACGTCCGAACGGGCAGAGACAAAACCAGTAAACACCAACAAGAACGGGACAAAAACAGACAACATGTAAAACATGGAAACACAAAATAACTGAATATCAAACAACAACGCAAACTCCAGTCGAAACAAGAGTGAACTCAGGTGCTCTGGAAGAGTAAGCAGTTCCTGCTTGCTATAGCACACCCGTCGCGTCGCCAATAGTCCATTCAGCGTGTCAAATCCGGTAAAGTAAGACAAAACAAAACCCTACATCTGCACTCATCTGAGAGATCGAAATCCCATATTTGTCTAAAAGTACATGATGTCTTCCGTAAAATTTCTTGAGTGAAGACAGCAACCGAGGAGCAACATAAATTTGCGTCAGCAATTTTTGCGTCATGATGTCTTTTGTGAAATGCCTTGAGTAATAACACCAACCAATGCAAGGAGTAATTGCGTGTAAACAGCTCTTGAATAACGAATTGGTATTAGAAACATAATGGGTGTGCTCTAGCAAGCAAGAAGTGCTACTCTTTCGGAGAGTTACAACCAAAGCATTTTAAGACAGCAACCGAGGAGCAACATAAATTTGTGTGAGCAATTTTTGCGTCATGATGTCTTTTGTGAAATGCCTTGAGTAATAACACCAACCAATGCAAGGAGTAATTGCGTGTAAACAGCTCTTGAATAACGAATTGGTATTAGAAACATTATGGTTGTGCTCTAGCAAGCAAGAAGTGCTACTCTTTCGGAGAGTTACAACCAAAGCATTTTAAGAATGCCCTTTTTTATCGACGTCATTTTTAATGTGAAAAGAATTGAAAGAGAATCAGTTAGATGGCCCAGCAATTAGTCGTTACTTATATGGATTTATGCATACATTTATGTTATTTATTTGACAACCGCCAGAAGCCTTCAACGAGGCCATTTGGCACTGCTCGCAGTTCTGCAATTGGCCCATGGTCTAAATAAAATGCATATAATTCAAATCCAGCCCTGAAATAGTCACGGATAGACCCCCTTCTTAAACAAGGAACAGAAAAAAATCAAATAGACAAGTTCAAACGAAATCTTTGTCAAAGATTCCTGGCTTAGGACAGGGACATGTAATATGTGGCGGGGTTAAACTATTTTTTTTTGGCCCAACCTCCCCCCTATCAATATTCTTAGACAAAGCACAAAAACTAAACACACAATAAAAATCAAATCGATCAAAGTCCAATTCCACAAAAGAGAACCTAAGACAAAAACAAGAACAAACAAAAGGACGGTAAATGAACTCTCTATAGAACACTTGCTGTTACTGACAGCTAGCTGAAAATCATCAATCGACTGATGTAAAAAAAATCAAACGTATCGATTTTAAATCCGACACAACACTTCAAACAATAATGATTTAGTGAAGTGTCATCACACAAAACCGACAATCTTCTATGCAATTGCCATGCAACCAAAGCGTGTGGTTGAGCTACTTAAATTGCTATATCATTATAGGTTGACCATGCAATCTTACGTCACAACACCCGTCGTTACACAGCCGCCCTCTAGTATACAGCAGCAACCACATTCTTACATGGTTTCAAATAATGGACGTGTTTTTCCAGTCAGAACTTTGAAAATACTTGGCGGTATTCAGATTGGACTTGGAATAGTGGTTAGCCTACCGTGTATCATTGGTATAATTCTGAATGCAAATTCAAATGGGTATCAGTGCTCATACTACTATGACTACTACACTAGCTCTTTAAATTACTACTACTGTCGTACGACGATCAACGACCTCATCTTTGCTTTTGATATCACGTGCCTGATTTGCTCTGGGTGGGTGAGTATGATATATAAGAATGTTTACGTCGCCATGTCACGGAGTTCTTTGGTTATTCGTCTTACATTATTGTTACTTCTAGAAAAGACTTTTTACAAAACATTAAAGACAAAATATCAGATAAATAGCTCTAAATTATCTTTTGTGCAACATTAATTTACGTTATGGGAAACAGATTAATCGCCAAGTCATTGTATCCCTATGGAAACTAATTGTGCTTCAATGATAACTTGTGTTTTCTTATAATGTTATGAATCCTTTTTTGGTGACGAAACTTTAAAAAGACCCGGACAAGCTTCATCTCATGGAAACTTTTAATAATACATACATGACATACAGATATTAAGACTACATTCTTTCACTTAACAACCCCACATTTTCAATTTCTTTACCGATATTTATCCTTCCTAATAATTCTTGAATATATAAACCGTTGATAAATGCCCATTTTAAATTTAGATTTAAGTACTATTAATGGAAAATTACACACTAAAATATCTAAAAGTCCTGAAAACTTTATCATTTCCTATTCTACATTTTCCTTTTCTGGAAGGAAATGTACCACTAGCTCCGTCTTACGGAATTTATGTTTCACAGGTGGCAAGATATGCTCGAATCGGGCGTGGTGTTTCTGAATATAAGGATAAAAACCGGTTTATTACAGACAAAAATTAGGGTATCGTTATCACAAATTAGTAAAAATGTTTGCTAAGCTTTATCATAAATATCAATAACTTATTGAAAAAAATAACTGTACATGTCAAATTCTGATTGTAAGGGGATATTAGGTGTATCAGTTTTGTTTGATGATTCATCACCAAATCATGTTTGAAGTGTTGTGTTGGATTTAAAATCAACACACTTGATTTTTTTACAGTAGTTAATAGATGTTTCCAATCTAGCTTTCAAAAATTCGAGTGTTCCCAAAAGAGTTCCATTATGTTCCATGTTTTTTATTCTTATTATTTTTCATGTTTTTTTATATTTCAGGATCTTATTTGTTGAATTGAACTTTGTTATAGATTAACGGTGAACGGAAGGTTTGGGCCAAAAAAATATTAGCTTAACCCCGCTACATTTTATGTGCATGTCCTTAGCCAGGGATCTTTATCAAAGCTGATGTTTGTGCTTTAAGGCTTTATTTTGAATCATTCGCATTGTATGCAAAACTTGACCAATGGTCACATTGAAGGCGGCTGGATGTTTTCCATTGTGGACTTTAAATTTTCGTTTATATTGTATTCTGTGTCGCGTATACTTATTCCATGTCTCATTATCTTGTATTTGAAATGGAAAAGCAATAGATGTACCATCATGAGCGTCCTCGTATTCTTAATGACAGCCCAAGCACACTATTACCAGCCTGTTTCACACATTGTTTTCTTAATGGGATGATCACTAACTTGATGTCATAATCTAAAATTTCTTATTCACAGCTTAGGATAATGCCAATAGTCAAACTTTGAACATAAGGCGGACAATTTCCGTTTAATTTTAATTCAATCAATTGATTAATACACGTGCATCGTTCCTCCTTAAAATATAGATTAAATTGTTTTTTCAGTTTATTTTAACCGGGATTATACCGAAGTGTATGTCACAGAAAAGGCAATCAAGTTGGCGTTGTTTGGTAAGTTAAATTCTCATATTTTACAATCATTGCAGTCGATATACCAGGGCTAGTACAATTTTTTCTGATTTTTTTATATGACACCACTGTCTTCGTGACCAACTCTTAGACCAAGGTTGGACTATTGGCAACTGAATGGACTATTGGCAACGCGATGGGTGTGCTATAGCAAGCAGGAACTGCTTACTCTTCCGGAGCACCTGAGTTCACTCTTGTTTCGACTGGAGTTCGCGTTGTTGATTGATATTCAGTTATTTTGTGTTTCCACGTTTAACATGTTGTCTGTTTTTGTCCCGTTCCTGTTGGTGTTTACTGGTTTTGTCTCTGCCCTTTCGGACTTTTGATATTCGGATACCCCATAGGTACCTCTGCTTCTTACAAGAAAATACTTCTGATACGATCCTTAAAAAAATCTTCCTTCGTTATCAGCCACTGGTGGAAAAATTCAAAATTCAGTTGAACGTTTTGGTTAGTGATTGTTTTGATTAGTGTTTTACTGATTGTTGTACTGAGATGATCATCTTATTATCCCTATTATGTCTTCACAACATCAAAAGATCTACAAAAGCCGAGACAGACGTTGGCAGAACGTTGGCACACTTGACAATGGAAAAATCAAGTTTTTATAACAGATCGTGGAAGTTTTTATTAGCTAATGAGCATGGAAATATCTTGTTGTTCTTTAACGCTTTAATTAGAATATGTTGGGCGACGCAGGCTTTCGTGGGCACATAGTTTTATACTCTTCACATTATTTTGCTATTCATTGATCTTCAAGATCAAAACAATACATTGCAGAAACAAATTGTATGCAACACATTAATCAGTTATGTTGTACTTGTTATCTACAGTTTTAGCGAATTATTATTTATATGTATATTTATAATTTCAGAAAATTGCATTCATGGTTTGCAGCATCATTGGTGCAATCGTTTTTATTCCGACTAGTTTTGCTCTTGGAGTTACAGGATCTCTTTTGGTAAAATAATACTTTGACTTCATACGGAAATAAACAAAGAACTAACCCTTCATGATTTATCATAATATATCTTACATGTAATACGTCAACTTGTTATTCAAAAAAAGAAGATCCAATGGGCCTGGATCGCTAACTTTACTGATGTGCCTTTACTATAGATTATAGGCAATAAAAATATATGACATTGAAAGGATCAAAAGTTTAATAAAAGGTCATCTGACAATAAGGTTTTAACTTAATGCAGTAATGTGTAGGGTAATATTTTAACAATTGAAAGCTTGTCAATTTATTTTCATCTTTTGACATTCAAAGGGCAATATAGCTCCTATAATAAACAACTTTGACCTTAATACATATTTTAAAGATCTTGATGTGCTTTACAATATGCAATTTTAATTTCTTAAATATTTCTTTTTTTTAATATTGAGGTAAAGTGTAAAATTCATTAAAAAAATCAAGAAAAAGGACTCCTACATGGGTTCTTGAATCTTTTTTTTTCAAAATTTAAGGACGGGTAGAATTTGAGATGCTGGTCATTTTTTTTCATCAGAATTTAAAAATCTGTCACCGTTTTTGAGTAATTAGCAAACAACTGCAATTTACCCCTACGTTCTGTTTTTAGCCGTAGTGCCCATGTTTTAAAACCAATCATAAATTTTCACATTAATACTAAATATCTAAAGCTTATAAACAATTAAATCAAGTTTGCTTCTAATTGGACTTAAGGTGTCAGGGGAGGTAACGTTTTAAATGTAACAAGGAAATGCTGTGAAAATGATCAAGTTCGACGTTCTTAAGGGAAAAGTACTACAACCTTTACCATTTTACATATTTTGTTTATCATGATGTGCTTAACAAAATGCAATTTAAATTACTCAAATATCTTATATGTTTTTTTAAGAAATTAAGCTTAATAAGTGCAAAATTCGTTAACAAATCAAGAAAAGGGCCAATAATTCCTACATAATTGGGCCTTCTTCAAAATTTCAGGACAGATAGATCTTGAGATGCTTATCACTTTTACTTTGGAAGGTACAAACCTAAACACTTTTGACAAAATTTTCAGGTTTGTTCACATCTGGGTTCTACAACACTTAATTTGTGCTTGTCAAATATTTTATAATAGGATGTTGTGCATATACTAAGAATTTATTTTCTTTAAAAAAATTCTATCAATCCTGAAGAACTTCAATTCATGAATAAGTTATAGCAAATGACTTGGTACTTTTTTCGTTAAAGAGGGCGGAATATGATAACAAAACTGTAGCTCTCTCTGCCATAATTGCTGTGCTGTCATTTATTGAGTGGATCGTGGCTATATCGTCAGCCTCCTACTGTTGTTGTTGCACCCAATGGGATACCACTCCTCAACAGGTAAAAATATGAACAAAATAGATCATCAACTTTTTAATATGTTAATTAATAATTAACATTATCATTTAAGATTTATACAAATATCAAAACAGAGAAATGCTTACTCTCGTAGACTTCTAGCCCATCTGCAGAGGATATAGACCGACATTATTTAAAATAACCCAATAAATCAAATGTATCAAGGAAAATACTCGTAACCACAATAATTACAAACATTTATAAAAGAAGTCGGCATTTAGTTAGATAAATGTATTTTATGCTCTAAAACGTTTATGATTTCAGATATGACTGGATTGTAATAAACTTGAAAAGCGACAATGAGTAGTAAACCTTATAAAAATACCTGAATTATTGTTAGCATACCTTTTGGAATTTATTTTTGGCAAAATGATATCAACACATTTTTTATCTAATTTAGAGTTTTATAATAATTGGAGGACCACAACCACAAGTGATAATGATGCCACCACAAATCCAGATACAAGGAGGCCAGTCCCAAGGTGAAAACACACAGCAGTTTGTGATGACAACAGGAACACACTATCAACCACTGCAATTTCAAAATGTTACTCCTGCAACACAAAACACAATTGTAACTGGAACGTCGCAAGACTCCGATGGTTATGAATACCTGAATCCCCCGCAATACAAAGACTTCTAAAAACCAAAGCAAAATTGCTTAGCATCTTATTATGCTACGATTTGTACAAATTCTAGACTAGAAGAGCATTTTTTCAGTATATTAATATTTTATCAATAAAAACAATACATTCTTGAAATCTCATCACAAGTGTGTACGGTATATCGTATTTGTTTTAGATTGACAGAAACGCCAAGATTAGTTTTAGAACGTTTCGTGAAACGCAAAAATTGAAGAATGATCTGGTGCTAGCTGTTACGATAAATCAGTTTTGAAAACCTAGTCAGGAATAAGTTCATTTAAAAACCTTACATAAGAATCAGTTCTTAATTTTCTTTACGAGATATTGTAATGTACAGTACCAATGTAAACTCTGAATTTATGTAAATTCTAAAACCCTCCGTCGCTATACTTACTTGGATTTTATTTGGTTTGATGCATTTTAAACATCTTTTGAAATTGTGGATATTCTTTGTTAGGGTTCTAGCTAATGCTGCTGAATAATTTTCCGAAATGCCATACAGTTCATAATAAAATTAATTGCAGTTGGAGTAAACATGTGTTTTATGGTCTCTTGTTAATTTACTCCATATCCTTTCATAAACTATCTATATTCAGGCGTACCTAAATTTAGGGAGAGAAATGAGAAACATAGAAAAAAGAAACCAAACTTGAAATACTTATATAAAAACCAAGTATACAATTTTAAAATACGACTTTGATAACCTTAGTAACAATAATTCGAATTTGGAATATAAACTTTCTAAACTACAACATGACTTTACAAATCTTGAAGGATTGAAGGGTGTGTCTAACTTACAGACAATTGTGGACCTACAAACGAACCTAACGATGACAAGCAATAAAGTGAATGTTACGGCTTTGGATATTGAGACCAGAAAGCAGACTTTATTGCCCTGTACAATTCGTTTAGTTCCAATGAGAATAAATTACAACAAGTCGAATTACATCTCAATCAAACGAACTCAAAAATTATATAATATAACTAAAAAATATTCCTGTGAATATATATAATAATCAAACATTAAAAAAAAAATTAAGACAACTACTTTTATAACACAAATGATGTGAATCCGTTTTAAAGACAAATGCTTTAGGTGTGAATCCTTTGTTTTACATTTTAAGATATCAATACATGTTTAACTATTTAAGATTTGTATGATATATCAATTTGAAGATTAACGTTACAATATCGAGAAGCCAAAAGAAATATCATAAACTGTGACAAAGTGATGATTCTGATTTTATCACAAAAATGTTATAGTTGATCAACTCTTTACGAACCATCAAATAGTCTATTTTATATTTTAGACTAAAGGTAACATAAAAAGAAATGATAAATGATAGACCACAAAGGCCCTTACATGGTGCAGGCATTAAATATTAATAAATAATCATTTGGTTTTTTTTAATTAACAACTACATACAAGTTTATTGTCTGTTGCAATAATAGGTTGAGGGATTACTAGGTTAGAAATACAACTCTGATTAACAGTGACACTTTCAAGTGCATTCATTTTCTGACTTTTTTGTTGATTGACGAAAATGAGGGTGTGGATGGGGTTTACAAAATAATAATAGGCTTGATTATAGCCAAAACCTTATTGAATTCCTCTGTAATTTGATCATTGTAATGACACTGCTCTTTAAGGGACCTTAATTTAAAATTTAATAATTATGCATTATGTATGTGTATTGTTTAAAAGATAGAATGCTTAGAGAACTGTTATATTTTTAAATAACAAAATATGACAAAGTGAAAATAAATACAGATGATTATCCGAGTGATTATCATTATTATATACGAAGTGTTATTTACAGATGATAATGATTACAACAAAATTTCCAGGCCACCAATCCATGTTGATGGCCAGGGGGGAGTGCCACTTCCTATATAAAAGTATATACAGACGTGCCGCTATATGATTTGGTATCAAATTTGGAACATATATATGAATGGGCTGTAATTTCTAAATAATGATATGTCACATCTCTAACCACAATAATTTACTATCAGAACAACTGGTGATGAACTGGTTTTGGATGCCTGTCTAGTTTGTTAAATTACAATTGTAAATAAGGTTGTTTTCAATACATGTAATAGATAAAAAGTAATATTTTTGCTCTTGGGTGCTCTTTGTATTCAGTGTTTTGTTTCATAATTGGCTTTCTACCGGTCTTGTTAGCAATTTATTCATGTGGTTTTAATACTATATAATGTTTGGATTAACATTATGTTGACCCTCCGCTGCACCCCATTTTTGTCAAGCAGCCAGGTCACAAAATAATGCACTCGAAAGTGTCACATATGAGAAGTTACAGAAATAAGACTGTCACATAAATCACTGTTATTCAGAATATTACTTCTAAACAATTTAATATTAGATCCGTGTAAATGATCTAACTTAATTAAATAAAACAAACTCGTTTTTAACTAAAATTCTATATTAACTAAACTATTTCGATTACATATACATAAACTAAGACTAAATATCAAAAACTCTCCCCTTCTCCAGACTACACGTGCATTTATCTGATAAACATCTCATGAATATTCATATTTGACCATACTGACCACAAGCAAAGATAAAGAGGCGTGTCATTGACCATGGAATCAGTCAATCACATGCCAATATACAGCTGCTCTGATTTCAATAACCAGTATCAACATCGTGATTATAACATCCCCGCCCACAAAAAGAAATTTCCCAAATTTCTAACTGGTTTATGAAATCAGTGCAGAGATAATAAAATATGAATAAGAAAATATGAAGGTTAAAAAAAATTGTTTTAACAAATTATAAGTGAAAAACTTTATCATATAAAAATTTATCAAAACATTTTAATACAAATTTATAATGGAAACAGATATAAAAAAAACCAATTAGTATGATAAAGAAAAAAAAATGGATTATTGTAACCAAAAAAACTAAATCAAAATCTTTTTTTATTTAAAAAAAAAACAGAAGTAATTGCAAAAAAAAATATCATTTATAAATAAAAATATATAAACATTCATGAAAATTAATCAACACATACACACACATGGCGTTTGAAACAAAAATACAAATATTTTAAGTGAACCTTATATTCAAACATTTATTCCCATTAAATCTTACTTCTGCTGACATATTGTTTTGAAAACATGTGGTTGCACATGGCATCATGTTCATAAACTTGTCAAAGTATACCAAGATTAATGATGGTCAAGGGGAATATAACTTCTGACAAAAGAAAGATAAACATTAAACTAACGAGCTACTTCTCCTGTAAGCTCATCAACATTAATAATTACTCTCACAAAACCAATAAAATTTGTCATTACTCATGTTAAAGTGACCATTTGCACTGTGAAACTATCAAGTTTCTGCATTTACATGGTTTATAACAATATGACCTTTTATTCATCAATGTATTCTCATAGACTATTTTGATAAATGATTTTACAATGATTCTAGCAGAGACCTTTAACTCTTAAAAACAAATATTTAAAATAATAGTTTCTATTATGAACTCACATACACCTTTCAAGTAACCCGTACGAAGTTACTTTCCTGACAAACAAAGATACACTCAAAAGAAAATATTATTAAAAATAAAGGTAATTTCTAGATATTCAACAACCATCACATCATAGTCCTATACTAGCATTATTATCAACATCCTTGGTACCAAATAATTAATAAATCAAACTTCACAACAATTATCAGAAGTTTAGTTGAAACAGTATATACTATGAGCACGTGCAGTCTGGAAAAAAAACTAAGAAGGCATGCAACATTAAAAAAAAAACAAAAACAATTAATAATTATATCAAAGTCAATTTTAAAGTTCATCATCTGTATATCATCAACGTCTGGAAACAACTTTCTAATTTATTAACACTGGAAACAATCATCATGCATGTAGTGGCGAAACAATTTTCACACACCTATTTTAATATATAGTGGCGAAACAATTTTCACACACCTATTTTAATATATACAACGTTTTGAGTGGCGAAACAATTTTCACACACCTCTACCCTGGTATGTAGCGAAACAATTTTCACATACATTAAATCGTCGAAGCGCTCTTCAACAGCATCCCATTTTCTTTTAGCAAAATCACTTAAACCATTGAACCAAGTAAGAGCTGGGCCTTTTAAATGCAGATGAAATGCTGCTACTTTTTTCCCGTCTACATCTGTTAAATCGTGAAGTAGGGCGTATGATTTGAATTCAGAAAGAAATTTCTTTGGGTTATCATTAGAATAGCCCGAAAAGGTAGAACAATTGGCTACTTTTTCCATTTTTTTTGGTTGCAGATGTTATAGAGTTATTTAAAACTGTTCAATGTCTTTGTGGGTTTGGAAGAGAGCGATAATTTGAATCTCGTAATTCATTCAGTGCCAAATATGAATCGGATAAAATTTCATCATTAATGTCGTCAAATTGATACAAAAAGGTAGACTCGGCAGAACTATAGGGAACAGACATCATCAAGCAGTTTGTAGCGTGTCAATCCACACATACAAAACATCGAATATCGCAACATTTTGTAGCGCAACTATTTACACATACAAAAGCTAGTCAGAAAAACTTCTATGCTCATCATTTGCATGTAGCGCAACTATTTGCACATACAAATCAATTTAAATGGTAATAGTACATAAAGGGTACTTACAGCTAAACTGCATACTATACTAAACACATCAACAGGATTAACAATATTGTCCAAACAGGCGACAGAGTTTCAACAACCACAATTTTGAAAGTTCTTCACATGGATGTATTCCATCTTTGTACGCAGAAAAAGTATAACCATTGAATGAGTGTTTACGTTTTCCTTGATTCCGTGACTAGGCAAACAAATAATGTTAATCCATTTGGAAACTGTTTTACCAACTCCGGTAGTTTTTTCTTCAACACATTTAAATGTTCCAAACAAGGAATAGAAGAACGGAATAGCCACTGAATATTATTGTCAAAGGAAACTTGGTTAAACAAATAACGTCCTTTACTGTCTGATACTAAAACTGGGCAGCGAGAGGTAAAATTTAAAGTTTGCGGAGTTTCGAAATTACGTAACTGTTTTATAATGTTATACATCGAAACACATTAAAATAATAAAAATTCTCCACCATATTAGATCCGTGTAAATGATCTAACTTAATTAAATAAAACAAACTCGTTTTTAACTAAAATTCTATATTAACTAAACTATTTCGATTACATATACATAAACTAAGACTAAATATCAAAAACTCTCCCCTTCTCCAGACTACACGTGCATTTATCTGATAAACATCTCATGAATATTCATATTTGACCATACTGACCACAAGCAAAGATAAAGAGGCGTGTCATTGACCATGGAATCAGTCAATCACATGCCAATATACAGCTGCTCTGATTTCAATAACCAGTATCAACATCGTGATTATAACATTAAAAAAACAAAAATAATTTGTCATTTTTGATTTTAATAAAAGAAATTATGATTGATCAACATCACTTTGGTTTCTCGTTTCTATGCTTCTCTGTTTCTTGTTTTGCATTTTACACATACTCAAAAGGATTTGTGTCAATTCAACATCTGTACTCATCAATATATTTGTTTTTAACATTTTTCAATTCGTGGCGTCAAAAAACATTTATTTGAATGGAAGCTTAGATTCGAAAAATAACGGGCATTTTTCCGTATGGCGCATTGATTATTTAACAGACAATGATCGAGGTGAGCATGAATGTTTCTGAATACTTTGATTTATATGTCAGGTTTGTACAACAATCCTAGCATCTATTAATAGAACTTTTATCATACAAGGGGAGTAATTTTACATTTCCTTCTAATTATATTATGCTGACTGTGTATAATGTATTGATTGTTCGAGGAAAAACGTAAGTAAATAAATATTATATAATAGCATATGTATACGTATTGTTGATGCACTAAATGTTCATTATCAGACGTGTAAATAAAAAGGCGTTCCTAATAACAAATGAAAAATGTGCTTTGTGTTGGTTTTTCATGGGTTCCACTGTGCATGATTCAGAATTAACATGTCAAACCTTGAACCGAACATAAAACAACAAAAAAAGATGTATTGAAGGGTATAATCCCGGGTATAATTGGTCAATATCATGAACATGAAAGGGCAGATAAAATAAATATTAATATAATAAGCTCGAGTCATGTGAGCTAAAAAATAAAAAAAGGAAGCAGATAATTGTAATGTTCAATTATAATAATTGACAAAAATATTTATGGCTTCCAATTAAAATTATAAATGATCATGAAATGTAAAGTAAATAAATGATTTGGTAATTTTTTGTTGTTTTTATGTCTTTATAACGTGTTGCAAAGCTACATATGAGGGTAACTTTGACACTTTCCGTCATCATGCGGCGTCACAAAAAAATTCGTCACATTTTTCCAGGCAACTACATGTCACACCCTCTTGATATTTGGCATGTAGCTTCCATCTATAATACTATATGGTGTAAATCGATTTTATACCCATTAACTATCTACTTCTTGTAAGAGGCAGACGACATCGTTTTTCCATGGAAGACCGCCATTCTAGTTAAATCTGTTACAGAACATATCCCTCCTTATTTCAAAGACAAAAGTGTTCCCATCATTTCTTATTCCTATACTTCCACCATTGCACCTAAGGTATTTAACTACAAACAAGTTTTGTGGGATCACCGTATCAACGACCTCAAAGCAAAACCACCAGACTGTTCTTGTGACAAATCCCCATTCAAATACCGATATAGCCCCTCTGGCCACGTCATTACCGGGGACCTCATCATCGTGGAAAATGGCCAACTCCGCAATGTTTTGGCCAAAGGACCAAAATATCGCGAGCCTAGAGCAATCAACTGGAACCACAATTTCAAAACAATTATGGATTCATTTGAAGACTATGCCAGAAAATGGGTCGAAAAAGAAAATGAAAAAGAAAGCGGTGTTCTTTCCGAGTGGGTGAAGTCTGTTAGGTCGTTGGTTTTGAAAAGGATTAACTCTTTGAAAGGCTCGATGAGGACCAAAGCACCATCTATTTTCAACAACCCTGATGTTGCGAAGACATTGTCCACCTTACATTTCAAATATGTTGTCGTACCTGCTGATAAAGCGCCTAACAACATCACTTTCGTATGCAAAAGACACTATATTGATTGTTTAACAGCTGAATTAGGGGTTGGTTGTACTAGCAAAAGCACCACATATACAGCAACAACACTGTCAAAGGAGGAAATAATCAACAATCATAATTCTGTCATTTCGTCCTTTGGCATTTCTGTTGACAAAACAACGATGACGTTCCATCCTTGTATTGGATTCCAAAGTTACATAAAACTCCATACAAGCAACGATTTATTGCTGGGTCATCCAAACGTACAACTAAGCCTCTTTCAGTTTTGTTAACATCAATATTGACGGCAATAAAATCAAGCCTTCAAAAGTATTTCGATTGTTGTTACTCTAGAAATGGTGTCAATCAAATGTGGATTCTCAAAAATTCTAAAGAACTGATGGAAAATCTCCATTCTAAGTCATTTTCATCATGTAATAGCAATAAAACTTTTGATTTCTCTACATTATAAACTTCAATTCCACATTCACAATTAAAATCTCGTTTGGCACAGCTGATTAAACGTAGCTTTATCAAAAAGAACGAAAAAGCAGATACTAGTATTTGGTAGTCGGTTATAAAAAGACTTACTTTGTAAACCAATAGTCTAGCAAGAAAAACAAATTTACAGAAAATCAAATAATAGAAATGCTTAACTTTATAATCGACAACATATTTGTACAGTTGGTGGACGTGTTTTTCAGCAGACAATAGGTATCCCAATGGGCACAAATTGTGCACCATTGCTTGCCGATTTGTTTCTTCATATGAAGCGGATTCCATACAATCACTTCTAGACAAAAAGGACCGCAAACTTGCTTTATCCTTTAATCTCACATTTCGTTAAATTGATAATGTCCTTTCACTAAACAATCCTCGGTTTGGTGACTATTTACATCTCATATATCCGAAGGAACTTGAGATAAAGGACACTACAGATTCAAGGAGGTCCGCTTCATATTTGGATCTGTTTCTCGAAATTGACACAATATGGGGGCTTTGTACAAAGCTCTTTGACAAACGTGATGACTTCAACTTTCCAATAGTTAACTTTCCCTTTCTGTGTAGCAACATTCCGTCTGCTCCAGCATATGGAGCTTACGTATAACAATTGATTCGTTTTGAGCATGTGGGGAGTACAACGACTTCCTTGATAGAGCTACACGGCTGACAAGCAAATTGTTAACACAGGGGTACGTTGCTCCCAGGTTGTTGTCATCACTGAAGAAATTTTACGGAAGACATCATGTGGTTGTATACAAATACGGGATTTCTATCTCTCAGATGAGCACAGATGTTGGTTTGACATAGAGTTTTGTAATGTCATTCTTTCCGGATTTGATAACCGCTGCTGGTGAACCAGAGGTCCCCGAGGGTATTCACAAGCCTGGTAGTCAGACTTGTCTGATACGATTTACCGTAACATTGCTAATATTTTTGTCGCTGAAATTTCCGTTTTTTTATTCAAAATTGTACCTAGGTAAAGTGAGACTGGTATTCGACGTTCGATATTCGATATTCAATTTTTTCGAATATCAAACTGAATATCAAACGGTAAATTTTACCGTTTGATATTCATTCGATATTCATTTATCGTTTTTTCTTAGTGAAAACATATAGTGAATATCAAAATGAATATCAAACGGTAATTTGTTAGGTTCGATATTCATTTGACATTCGTATCGGTCGAGGTTTGTTTTGTGAATATCAAATGAATATCGAATGAATATCAAACAAAAGTTAATTTACGTTCGATATTCATTTTACGTTCGTTTTAGGTCTAGTTTTGTTTTGTGAATATCAAATGAATATCGAATGAATATCAAACAAAACTTAATTTACGTTCGATATTCATTTTACGTTCGTTTTATGTCTAGTTTTGTTTTTTGAATATCAAATGAATATCGAATGAATATCAAATAAAACTTAATTTACGTTCGATATTCATTTTACGTTCGCTTTAGGTCTAGTTTTGTTTTCTGAATATCAAATGAATATCGAATAAATATCAAACAAAAGTTAATTTACGTTCGATATTCATTTTACGTTCGTTTTAGGTCTAGTTTTGTTTTGTGAATATCAAATGAATATCGAATGAATATCAAACAAAAGTTAATTTACGTTCGATATTCATTTTACGTTCGTTTTAGGTCTAGTTTTGTTTTGTGAATATCAAATGAATATCGAATGAATATCAAACAAAACTTAATTTACGTTCGATATTCATTTTACCTTCGTTTTAGGTCTAGTTTTGTTTTGTGAATATCAAATGAATATCGAATGAATATCAAACAAAAGTTAATTTACGTTCGATATTCATTTCACGTTCGTTTTAGGTCTAGTTTTGTTTTTTGAATATCAAATGAATGTCGAATGAATATCAAACAAAACTTGATTTACGTTCGATATTCATTTTACGTTCGTTTTAGGTCTAGTTTTGTTTTGTGAATATCAAATGAATATCGAATGAATATCAAACAAAAGTTAATTTACGTTCGATATTCATTTTACGTTTGTTTTAGGTCTAGTTTTGTTTTGTGAATATCAAATGAATATCAAACAAAACTTAATTTACGTTCGATATTCATTTTACGTTCGTTTTAGGTCTAGTTTTGTTTTGTGAATATCAAATGAATATCGAATGAATATCAAACAAAACTTAATTTACGTTCGATATTCATTTTACGTTCGTTTTAGGTCTAGTTTTGTTTTGTGAATATCAAATGAATATCGAATGAATATCGAACAAAAGTTAATTTACGTTCGATATTCATTTTACGTTCGTTTTAGGTCTAGATTTGTTTTGTGAATATCAAATGAATATCGAATGAATATCAAACAAAAGTTAATTGACGTTCGATATTCATTTTACGTTCGTTTTAGGTCTAGTTTTGTTTTGTGAATATCAAATGAATATCAAACAAAACTTAATTTACGTTCGATATTCATTTTACGTTCGTTTTAGGTCTAGTTTTGTTTTGTGAATATCAAATGAATATCGAATGAATATCAAACAAAACTTAATTTACGTTCGATATTCATTTTACGTTCGTTTTAGGTCTAGTTTTGTTTTGTGAATATCAAATGAATATCGAATAATTATCAAACAAAACTTAATTTACGTTCGATATTCATTTTACCTTCGTTTTAGGTCTAGTTTTGTTTTGTGAATATCAAATGAATATCGAATGAATATCGAACAAAAGTTAATTTACGTTCAATATTCATTTTACCTTCGTTTTAGGTCTAGTTTTGTTTTGTGAATATCAAATGAATATCGAATGAATATCGAACAAAAGTTAATTTACGTTCGATATTCATTTTACGTTCGTTTTAGGTCTAGTTTTGTTTTGTGAATATCAAATGAATATCGAATGAATATCAAACAAAAGTTAATTTACGTTCGATATTCATTTTACGTTCGTTTTAGGTCTAGTTTTGTTTTGTGAATATCAAATGAATATCGAATAATTATCAAACAAAACTTAATTTACGTTCGATATTCATTTTACCTTCGTTTTAGGTCTAGTTTTGTTTTGTGAATATCAAATGAATATCGAATGAATATCGAACAAAAGTTAATTTACGTTCGATATTCATTTTACCTTCGTTTTAGGTCTAGTTTTGTTTTGTGAATATCAAATGAATATCGAATGAATATCGAACAAAAGTTAATTTACGTTCGATATTCATTTTACGTTCGTTTTAGGTCTAGTTTTGTTTTGTGAATATCAAATGAATATCGAATGAATATCAAACAAAAGTTAATTTACGTTCGATATTCATTTTACGTTCGTTTTAGGTCTAGTTTTGTTTTGTGAATATCAAATGAATATCAAATGAATATCAAATGAATATCAAATGAATATCAAACAAAACTTAATTTACGTTCGATATTCATTTTACGTTCGTTTTAGGTCTAGTTTTGTTTTGTGAATATCGAATGAATATCAAACAAAACTTAATTTACGTTCGATATTCATTTTACCTTCGTTTTAGGTCTAGTTTTGTTTTGTGAATATCAAATGAATATCGAATGAATATCAAACAAAAGTTAATTTACGTTCGATGTTCATTTTACCTTCGTTTTAGGTCTAGTTTTGTTTTGTGAATATCAAATGAATATCGAATGAATATCAAACAAAAGTTAATTTACGTTCGATATTCATTTTACGTTCGTTTTAGGTCTAGTTTTGTTTTGTGAATATCAAATGAATATCAAACAAAAGTTAATTTACGTTCGATATTCATTTTACGTTCGTTTTAGGTCTAGTTTTGTTTTGTGAATATCAAATGAATATCGAATGAATATCAAACAAAAGTTAATTTACGGTCGATATTCATTTTACGTTCGTTTAAGGTCTAGTTTTGTTTTGTGAATATCAAATGAATATCGAATGAATATCAAACAAAACTTAAATTATGTTCGATATTCATTTTACCTTCGTTATAGGTCTAGTTTTGTTTTGTGAATATCAAATGAATATCGAATGAATATCAAACAAAACTTAATTTACGTTCGATATTCATTTTACGTTCGTTTTAGGTCTAGTTTTGTTTTGTGAATATAAATTGAATATCAAGCGAATATCAAACAAAAGTTAATTTACGTTCGATATTCATTTTACGTTCGTTTTAGGTCTAGTTTTGTTTTGTGAATATCAAATGAATTATATTAAACCAAAGTTTCCTTCTGTTTGATATTCATTTGACATTCGTTTCCGGTGTAAATTTGTAATGTGAATATCAAATGAAGATCAAACCAAAGATTAATTCCATTCTATATTCATTTGAGATTCGTTTCGGGTCTAGGTATGTTGTGTGAATATCAAATGAATATCAAACGAAATTTATTATTTATATATTTATTTATAATTATGGCTGAAAAGTTATAACGTTTCGGCAGTTGCCTTCATCGGGAGTGAAAAGTCCTCTGAAAATTACATAATGGCCATTCTATCATCATCATCATCATCATCATCATCATCATCATCATCATCATCATCATCATCATCATCATCATCATCATCATCATCTCCATCAATAATCAGGGAACCATTTTGTTCTTTCGTTCTTTTTCTATGAGCTTACTTTCTAGCTGCCAGCTGCTGTGGGTCTCTGGTCCTTATTTCAAAAGTATTGAATTATTTTGATGGGTTTTTAGCTCACCTAGACCGAAGGTCCATGTGAGCTATTACCATCACTTGGCGTCCGTCGTCGTCCGTCGTCCGTCGTCGTCGTCGTCGTCCGTCGTCGTCGTTAAACTTTTCTTTGAACTTCTCCTCTGAAACGACTGCACAGATTCAAGCCAAATTTGGTCTAATGGTACCTTAGGGTATCTTCCACAGAACTGATGTGGGGATTTTAGATTCGTCAAAAAACATGGCCGCCGTTGCTAAAAATAGACCAGGGAGTCCGACTACTGTTTTTGCCTTATAAATCAAAAAGTATAAGAGATAGATGAAATCCGATGCCACCTTACTGCTTCAGCATCAAAAGCTCTACAAAAGTCTCCATTTGGTCAAAGTTGTCAGCTGTCCCCTTATAGGGGTTACAGCCCCTTAAGGGTAAAAAATGGCGTTTTTTTCATGTTTTTGCCCTATAGTATGAAAACTATTGCAGATAGAGAAAAGCTGTTGCTTGTTAAATGTTCAGCTCATTTAGCTCTATAAAAGTCTTCATAGGGTCGAAGTTGTCAGATGACCCCTTATAGGGGTTATGGTCCCTCAAATAATGTTTTTTCGTGTTTTTGGCCTATAGAATGAAAACTATAGCAGATAGAGAGAAGCTGTTGCTTGCTTAAATGTTCAGTTCATTTAGCTCTACAAAAGTCTCCATAGGATCGAAGTTGTCAGATGAGCTCTTATAGGGGTTACAGCCCCTTAAAGGTGAAAAATAGTGGTTTTGGCTTATAGGATGAAAACTATTGCAGATAAAGAAAAGCTGTTGCTTGCTTAGACGTTCAGCTCATTTAGCTCTACAGAAGTTTTCATAGGGTCGAAGTTGTCAGATGAGCCCTTATAGGGGTTAGGGCCCCTAAAATAACGTTTTTTTCATGATTTGGGCCTACGGCTACAGAATGAAAACTATAGTAGATAGCTGTTACTTGCTTAAATGTTCAGCTCATTTAGCTCTAGAAAAGTCTTTATAGGGTCGACATCAAGACCAGGTGAGCGATTCAGGGTCTTGGGAGCCTCTTGTTTTTGTTGACAATGTTCATTCAAACATGTATCAAGTAGTGGGTTGCTTCTCCGCCAAAGATGAACCGATACAGTTTGTATGTCTAATGATGTTATGCATTTCTCTAGCTAGCTTTCCCTTGTTCTTTTGATTAGTATTTAGATACTAAATAGTCTAGAAGATTTGTAAATTATGTTCTAGCAGTTACAGCTAAAGTTTTCCAAACATGGTAATTGTCTCAAAATTTTTCTTCCTCTGTTTTCTTGATCTAATTTGCAAATGTTATTGTATTTTTTTTTTGGAATTTGTGAACTTTTTTTTTCTTTCATGTCCATTAAAGATATTTTTATTTTTTTTTCAATAAAAATTGGAGTAAATATTTTTTGGAAAAAAAATCCCCCCTCCCAACCATAAGAAAATGGTTCCTGCCATAGCCATCAAAGCTTTTTATTATTTTCTGCATTCTTCAAGCTATAAGGCATAAACATTTATATAGACATTTAAGGGATTATAACTCCTATAAGGAGTCAATAAAAAAAACTTCCTTCATATTGAGTTTCTCTAAGGCTTTACTAACTTTGCAATATTGCATGGAATTTAAAGTCTGTTCTAGCTTTTACTGCGTGAAATTGATGAAATGGGTAAAATTTTATGATTTTTGTTTGTAAGTACCCTGATGTTTTTATGTGTTCAAAGTTTCATGAAGTTTCATGATGGCACTAAACTTCCTTCATGATAAATGAACTTCAACCTGATTTGGGACATGCGGATGCACAAGAGTATATAAATAAAGTACATATCAACACAGTTAATGATATTAAATAAACTGTTACCCCACCGATTTGTCTCACTTGTTGCAACTGGACACAATATAAAACAAAATAAAATTCCCAATGAAAAAAATGACTGTAGTAAGTGGCATTTACTCATAAAATTTATCTGCATGAATGCAACTGCCCCGGCAACTGCATACCAAATATAAATAGTGTTGACAAATCAGTATAAAATATATAAAAGTCTTGCCTTCAGGAACATAAAGATACAATGTACTTGGATTTGATATGTACTGATGCTAATGAAATTGCAGACCACAACTGCTTATATGTGTAACAGACTAGACGCTACGCACGATGTTGTTAAAAACTTGATCTTTTACGTTTTTAAATAATAAATCAAAAAAATAAGTAAGGGCATAGATCAGATATCGTCGCTGGGATTCCAAAATGTCGTATATGTCAATTTCGCAGTTTTACGATTATTACATTTTAGAATCTGCGGGCCAAACTTCATATGACTTCAAATTATCGTATCTCTTCTCCAATCAAAAGTGGTCTTTTTAAACATATGACAAAATATCAAAACATCATATCAGCTTAAAAATTAGGATTCCAAAAGGTCGTATATTTTATAATCTGTGTCAAATTAAATACTTTTGAAGGTTTCTTTATTTCATATAATTCTTTGTTCATCAAATAATAATAATGTATCAAAATAACAGTGTGCTTTATGCCTTTAAAGAACATAATTCAGACAGAAAAAAAGTTATACGACATGTGTCACTCCCATCATAATTATTTACAAATTGCCGTAAGTAAGAAATTATACGACATTTTGTTCCAACCTGGAAAATATAAAAAGATCAACATTTAAGGATCTATAAGAATTGGTCAATATTAATAGCTCATTTTAAGTTATTTAATGTCATAGATATCAAAGTTTCTTTTAGTTGCATTTTTGGGGTTGTTCCTGCATTAGTATTGCTAACCGGTCTTGTGTAAAAATGTCGTATATCACAAACAAAATGTCATATGCCAGTAGAGTCATTGTGATACATAGAAATCAAGATTAACTATAATAAAATCAACGCATACACCAAAAACTGTTGCAATTGAAAAAGGCACAAACTAGTTTTGCACAGGGAGTAAAAAAATCAGTTTTTTGTTTCTCCTGAAAAACTTGCAATTTCCTCATACGACATTTTTGAATCCCAGCGACGATATTTTACTTAAAAATGTTCAAAATGTATAACTAATATTTGGCTTAATCTTTTCTGTTAATGAATTATATAGGCTTTGAACATGCGAAATATGACCAAATTAGCGATGCCAACCGTTACAAAAATACGGGTATCTATTGAACAACCAAATATTTATCCCTTTTTTATTTTTCGGACCTCTGTCAATCTTTGTGAAAACAACTTCTCGAATAATTTCTTTGTCAGGTTTAACCCATCGTTCCGTAATAAAACAAGAGGCTCCCAGGAGCCTGAATCGCTCACCTGACGTATGTGCCTAATCTATAGGCTATTAGGCAAATTCTATTTAACATTGATCCTTTTCTAAGCGGAATAACTTATTAGCAAAAAAAACAGCAATTAACCCCTATGTTCTATTTTTAGCCATGCCAGCCATGTTTTCAACAAATCAAAAATCCCCCCATCAGTTCTGAACATTTTATGCTAATAAACAACTATACCAAGTTTGGTTCAAATTGAACTTAAGGTGTCAGAGAAGTTAACATTTTAAATGTAATGAGTTAAAGCTGTAAAAATGGTAAAATTCGACGTTCTAAGGGGAATAACTCATAAAAGGAATGGCTCTACAACATTGACCCTATTACATATTTTGTAGATCATGATGTGCTTAACAATATGCAATTTTAATTTCTTAATTATGTTATATAGTTTTCAAGATATTAAGATTAATAAGTGCAAAGTCTATAAAAAATCAAGGAAAAGGGCAATAACTCCTACATGGGTTGTTGGATCTTCTCCAAAATTTCAGGGCAGGTAGATCTTGAGGTGCAGATCACTTTTGTTCTCTATCAGAATTTAATAATCTGTCACGGTTATAGAGTTATTTGCAAAAAACTACATTTTACCCCTATGTTCTATTTTTAGCCATGGCGGCCATGTTTTACAACCAATCAAAAATCCCCACATCAGTTCGATAGACCTAATGCTAATAAACACTTGTACTAAGTTTAGTTCCAATTGGACTTAAGGTGTCAGAGAATTAACGTTTTAAATGTAACATGGAAATGCTGTTTAAATGGATAATTTCGACGTTCTAAGGGGAATAACTCTTAAAAGGAATGGTCCTACAACGTTGACCTAATTACAAATTTTGTAGATCTTGATGTGCTTAACAACATGCAATTTAAATTTCTGAAATATCTTGAACAGTTTTTAAGATATTAATTGAGCTTAATAAGTTCAAAATTTTGAAAAAATGCAGAAAAAGGGCAATAACTCCTACATGGGTTGTTGGATCTTCTTGAAAATTTTAGGGCAGGTAGATCTTGAGGTGCTGAACACTTTTTCTAGCCAGAATTTTGATATCTGTAACAGTTTTTGAGTTTTTTTGCAAAAAACTGCAATTTACTCCTATGTTCTATTTTAAGACATGGCGGCCAAGTTTTTCGACGAATCAAAAATCCCCACGCAAGTTTTATACTACCTATGCTAATAAACAACTGTGCCAAATTTTAAAGCCACTGGACTTATGGTGTTAGAGGAGTTAACGTTTGAAAAATGTTAACGACGACGGACGACGGACGACTGACGACGGACGACGACGGACGCCAAGTGATGGCAATAGCTCACCTGGACCTTTGGTCCAGCTGAGCTAAAAAATAAGAACAAGACCGGGACACAAGAGGCCATGTTTTGCGAATGTCCGTCATGTCCAAAGTAAAAATATCCTTAAGCAAATCGATGCGTCATTTCCAACAAAATGACTTACAAATTCAATTGTAACTTTATTTTCATGTATTCTAGCTACGACGGCCTTGTATCGTTTTAAACACGCAAAAAGTTCACGTGACTACACAAGTAAAAATTTAAAGTTTAACTTCTTCTTACTTACAGGCACGGTAAAAAAAAACTTCCCATAATTGATACCTTTTGGCGTGCAATGAACTACGTGTATTAAGTTATACTTTTTAGCTCTCGTTGCCGAAGGCAATGTGAGCTTTTGCCATCACTTGGCGTCCGTCGTCCGTCGTTCAACTTTTCAAAAAAATCTTCTTCTCTGAAACCGCTTAGCCAAATGTAATGAAACTTGGTAGGGTTGTTCTATAGTATGTCCTTAACAAATTCATCGTTCGGATTTTCGATTCGTCAAAAAACATGGCCGCTGTGGCTAAAAATAGAACATAGGGGTAAATTGCAGTTTTTTGCAAATAACTCAAAAACGGTAACAGATATAAAAATTCTGACAAGATTAAAAGTCATCAGCACCTCAAGATCTACCTGCCCAGAAATTTTCAAAAAGATCCAACAACTGATGTAGGATTTATTGCCCTTTTTCTGGATTTTTTCAAAATTTTGCACTTATTTAGCCCTATATCTTGAAAACTATACAAGATATTTCAAAAATTCAAATTGCTTATAATTAAGCACATCAAGATTTACATTTCATGTAATTAGGTTAAAGCTGTACGACCATTCCTTTTAGGAGTTATTGCCCTTTAGACGTCAAAATTTACGATTTTTCATTACTTTTCCCCTGAATTTCAAAGATTAACTTGTCTGACACCATAAGACCAACTGCGTTTAAAGTTGGCACACTTGTTAATTAGCATATATGCTTTAATTCTATCGTTCGGATTTTTGATTCGTTAAAAAAATGGCCGTCATGGCTAAATATAGAACATGGGGGTAAATTGCAGTTTTTTGCTCAGAACTCAAAAACGGTTACAGATATCAAGATTGTGCAAGAATGAAAAGTGATCAACATATCAAGATCTACCTGTCCTGAAATTAAAAAAAAAAAGATTTGACGGCTGATGTTGGAGTTGTTGCCCTTTTACATATTTTTTGCCATATTTTGCACTTATTTAGCCCTATATCTTGAAAACTATACAAGATATTTCAAAAATTTAAATTTCATATGACTAAGCACAATGATATCTACAACATATGTGTATCTGTGTAGTTTAGGCGAGCGATTCAGGCTCTTGGGAGCCTCTTGTTTATGTATATATCTTATCGAACAACGTAAATCGAAAAATGAAAGTTATACAATATAATTGATAAGCCCGGCGAAATAAGAACTATATCCAAAGGAAAAATATTTGTAGCACAAAAAAAAGTAGATTCCGTTTCTTAAAAACTGGATTTTAAAATCGGCACCACGATCCTAACACCCCAACCCCAATAAAAAAAAAGGATTTTTTTTTAATTTGACTATATATATATTATACAATGCACGTTCTTTTAAACCCAAGCATTACATGTGCCGTCAAGTACACTTGTATCTGTTGAGATGATGCTTACCTCATTCCCTTAATTAAATTTAAAATTGTTTTATAAATAAACTTTTATTTTAAATTGTTATGAAGACAAGATTTCGTTCACAAAATTGATTATAGGTATCATATTATTAAGATACAAGTTAAGCTGATCTTCTTAGTATATAAAAAAATAAGACGTAGGGTTACGTGCCGAAATATTAATTATAACGTCATCGCTATACGAAGAGCAAGACGACCAAAAATGATATTTGCACACTCACACACAACATAACGTCACGTAACATTTTAATTAATATTCAGTAGTTCAATTATAACCTTCTCAACCCCATTGGTCGATAGGTTACGAATATTACCCGCAACTTAATAATAAAAATAATTGAGGCATAGTTAGGGGAAAGAGTAAGTTTAGTTTTTAACAATCAAATTTGGACTCTTGAAAACTGTTTGGCAAAAATTATTTGGGTACTAGTTTAATGTTTGGAATAGGATTTAAATTGAGGTGTTAACGTTGAACAATGATAATAGGATAACGTGCTCCCTTTGTCCAGTTTACTTCGACACAAGCTCTGAACCTTTGGATTGGATAATATTTTTAATTCACTTTCTCACGGGTGTGACTTCCAGATTTGGTCATGACAAGGGATGCACATGTTGAATTCCAGGATGCGTTGGAATGCGGCAGAGTCCTATAAATACAGACTCTGGGCGCTGCTCCGCATCCGGAATTCAACTTTATTCATTTTTGATTTATTTTCTTTATATTTAAAAAAAAAGGACCATTTGGCTCTCAGTCAACCACAAAAAGAGACCGGTTACCTTACCAAGAAAAAGTTCCCCATACAAACACCCAGAGGCCACACAACAGCCTTCCCAACATATCGGCATCGTAAAATTTCTTTTTTAGCAGAAGAAAATGCATGTTGAAATGTTTTACAGCTTGAACGTATTGTAACTTTGAAATCTTAAATTCAAGGGGGGATTTTGAATCAACGCACTTGACACCGACTGTCGTTTGTCATTGTCAAGACCGAGACATGCATGATAATATTATTTCAAACTGTTTGATACAAAAGGTCCCACACAAGTAACAATTTTGCACAGGCACTTGGAGCATGGATTTCATATATGACCCCCCCCTTTTTTTCTCTAAAAAACCCCCTAAAATTACGACATGTGTATCTTAAATGTTTAAAATTGGAAATGTCGTAGTTTAATAATGTACAAAAAATGATTCTAAAAGGGACAGTTTGTTTGAACTTGTTTATAGAAAATTTCCAAATCTTAAGAATCTTGATAATGATAACAAGCTAATTTTTCTTCTAAGCAATGAAGACCCTCAAATACTGTCAGCCACTGCCAAATTCATCATAGATTGTTCGAACTAAGAAGTTATGAGTTGTATTTTGCTGTACACAGTCAATTTCTTTTTATTCACATTGTCATGTTATAATCTATAATTGTTGATTGTTAATGTAACTGTGTTGTATCTTCAAATCATGCTCTTTCATCTCATAAATGTAAAATTCCACTTGCTCCATGTGGGCTCCTGATTTGGAAAATAAAAATATGTTATGTTATGTTATGTTATACAACATTTCAGCAATTTACAAATAAAACCAACAGTAACAATATATAAAATAGATAAAAAAGATCAAAGACCGGCACAAAAAAATGCTAAATTGTTTAATGCGACGTCGATATTCATTGTAATGTCTGTAATGTTATGTAGCACCAACACTGTGTGTAACGCAAAAATAATTTTAAAAACCGGAAATTTTGTCCGTTCTTTATTAGTTTGCCTCACAATCGCCGTGGTGAAGAAAATTCTGTAACAATATTTTGCGATTTTGTAAGCCCAAAGAGGTATGTTAATTATTTCATTGATTACTTTGTATTTTATTCACCTCCAGCAACATTTTAAACATAAGTTCTTTGAAAATAATTGATTTAATACGTACAATTACAAATGTTTCACATTTGACACATTGTTTATTTTTCCGATATAACCTTTATTTGATCGATTGAACACGTATAAATGTTTTAACAATGCTATTTTACAATTTATGGTGCCGAAATTATTAGTTTCCTTTCGTATTTGATGTTTATTTCTTGATTTTATATGTTTGATATAAATAGAATAATTATATTGTACATCGATCACGTGACACGGATTTACGCACTGAATTAAACGTGAGGCTCCAATATACGTTATTGAGATGTGGAATAAGTGTACGCGACACAACAAACATAAACAAACAGCAATTCAAAAAATCACAACGGAAAACAGCAAGCAGTCTTCAACATGACCATAGGTCACTGCTTACCGTCTTGCATTGGCCCAAGACTTATAATACAATACAAAAGTATCAAAACCAATCCCTAAATCATCAACGAAAGACTCAATTCTTGACATAAAACAGTATGTTTTTATTGATTTTTCGCAAAGATCATTTTTGTAAAATATTTGATATTTCTTGTATGTTTTGAAGTTTTTTATGATTGATTTTGATCGTTTCTTGTTGAGTAATGATGTAAACATGTATTTATGAATGTTATTTTTTATTTGTAGTTTTGACATAGATGCACATATAGCTGTAATACATGCAGATGAGATGATAGATGATACATAGATATTGCAATATGAATAAAGAATTGTGTTATCGTTATTTCTACCTTTGGGCCAAATTTACATCGCACGGTATCCACCTGGCTACCGTGACATTAACATTAAGCCAAATCATATTGATTGATTGCCATTTGATTTTGGTACTGTCAGTGATTTCTCACACACGTTATTATATTAAAAAAAAATCCTGGACCCAAGCGCCTGTGATTTCTCAACCATCCTTTAAACAAAAACCAATTACAAATTATAAATAAATTTTGAGGTAAAACCAAGTTTAAAGACAGGAAATAAAACATGAAAGAATAAAATAAATACATAAAGCCAACAGTAATAAGAATATGTCCAAACGACATAATGCCCCATCTATCAATATTTATTTTTTCCAGCAATCACTAAAGCATCACTAGGTGCACCTACCATATCGATATGGTTGCTATGGCACTTGTCAATAAGAAGGAATGGGCTTTATCAATTCTTCTATAAGGGGTCATTCATGCAGAAATTATAGGTCACAGTCAGCATCGTAAGCATGCATTGTGCTAAGCATCATTATTTGCACCTAACATAAATATATAGTTGATGTGGCACATGTCAGTAAGAAGGAATGGACTTAAACCAGTCTTCTATAAATTGTCATACATGCGGAAAATATAGGTCACAGCCAGCATCTGAAGCATGCATTGTGCTAAGCATCACTACATATGTAGGTGCACCTACCATACCAATATAGTGGATGTGGCACGTGTCAGTAATTGGGAATGGACTTTAACCATTATTCTGTAAGAGTTCATCCATGTGGAAAATATAGGTCACATCATCCAGCATCCGAAGCATGCATTGAGCTAAGTATTACTAGGTGCACCTACCATGCCAATATGGTTGCTATGGCACTTGTCAGTAAGAAGGAATTGACTTTAACCAATATTCTATAAGTGGTCATTTGTGCGGAAAATATAGGTCACAGCCAGCATCCGAAGCATGCATTCTGCTAAGCATCACTAAGTGCACCTACCATACCAATATGGTTGACGTGGCTCTTGTCGGTAAGTGGGAATAAAGTTTAACCATTCTTCTGTAAGTGGTCATTCATGTGGAAAATATAGGTCACATCCAGCATCCGAAGCATGCATTGTGCTTAGCATCTCTTGGTACACCTACCATACTAACATAGAACGGAATAAATCTTTGGTTTGATATTCCTATGATATTCACATTACAAGAATATCAAACAGAAAGAAACTTTGGTTTGATATTCATTTGATATTCACAAAACAAAACTAGTCCTAACACGAACGTCCAATGAATATCGAATGACAAATAAACTGGTTTGATATTCATTCGATATTCATTCCATATTAACATAACATACCTAGACCCGAAACGAACCTCAAATGAATATAGAATGAAATTAATCTTTGGTTTGATATTCATTCGATATTCACATTAGGGACCGACCATTTAACTTGAAGGGGGGGGCCTTGGTTTTTTCCTAAAAAAATATTCTGAAAATTATTTTTGATGAAAAAAATATTTTGGCAGCTGAGGGTAAGAAAACAAATATTCTGAAGAAAGATTTCTGCTATAAAAAATTATGCTGATAATGAAAAAAAATATTCTTTTGCGGCACCTTAAAAAAATAATATTTTGTCTGCGCTCTGCGCGGAAAAAATTTTTCTGATCAAAACAAAAAACCAAGGCCCCCTTGAAGTTAAATGGTCCGTCCCTTACAAATTGACACCGGAAACGAATGTCAAATGAATATCAAACAGAAGGAAACTTTGTTTTGATATTCATTTGATATTCACAAAACAAAACTAGACCTAAAAGGAACGTCAAATGAATAACGAACGACAAATAAACTTTGGTTTGATATTCATTTGATATTCACATAACATACCAATAGACCCGAAACGAGTCTCAAATGAATACAGAATGGAATTATTCTTTGGTTTGATATTCATTTGATATTGACACCGGAAACGAATGTCAAATGAATATCAAACAGAAGGAAACTTTGGTTTGATATTCACAAAACAAAACTAGACCTAAAACGAACGTCAAATGAATATCGTATGACAAATAAACTTTGGTTAGATATTCATTCGATATTCATTTGATATTCACAAAACAAAACTAGACCTCAAACGAACGTAAAATGAATATCGAACGTAAATTAACTTTTGTTTGATATCCATTCGATATTCATTTGATATTCCCAAAACAAAACTAGACCTAAAACGAAAGTCAAATGAATATCGAACGTAAATTAACTTTGGTTTGCTATTCATTCGATATTTATTTGATATTCACAAAACAAAACTAGACATAAAACGAACTTAAAATGAATATCGAACGTAAATTAAGTTTTGTTTGATATTCATTTGATATTTACAAAACAAAACTAGTCCTAACACGAACGTCCAATGAATATCGAATGACAAATAAACTTTGGTTTGATATTCATTCGATATTCATTCCATATTAACATAACATACCTAGACCCGAAACGAATCTCAAATGAATATAGAATGGAATGAATCTTTGGTTTGATATTCATTCGATATTCACATTAGAAACCGACCATTTAACTTGAAGGGGGGGCCTTGGTTTTTTCCTAAAAAAATATTCTGAAATTATTTTTGATGAAAAAAATATTTTGGCAGCTGAGGGTAAGAAAACAAATATTCTGAAGAAAGATTTCTGCTATAAAAAATTATGCTGATAATAAAAAAAAATATTCTTTTGCGGCGCCTTAAAAAAATTAATATTTTGTCTGCGCTCTGCGGGGAAATTTTTTTTCTGATCAAAACAAAAAACCAAGCCCCCCTTGAAGTTAAATGGTCCGTCCCTTACAAATTGACACCGGAAACGAATGTCAAATGAATATCAAAGAGATAGAAACTTTGGTTTGATATTCATTTGATATTCACAAAACAAAACTAGACCTAAAAGGAACGTCAAATGAATATCGAATGACAAATAAACTTTGGTTTGATATTCATTCGATATTCATTTGATATTCACATAACATACCTAGACCCGAAACGAGTCTCAAATGAATATAGAATTGAATTATTCTTTGGTTTGATATTCACATTACAAATTGACACCGGAAACGAATGTCAAATGAATATCAAACAGAAGGAAACTTTGGTTTTATATTCACAAAACAAAACTAGACCTTAAACGAACGTAAAATGAATATCGAACGTAAATTAAGTTTTGTTTGATATTTATTCGAAATTCTTTGATATTCACAAAACAAAGCTAGACCTAAAACGAAGGTAAAATGAATATCGAACGTAAATTAAGTTTTGTTTGATATTCATTCGATATTCATTTGATATTCACAAAACAAAACTAGACCTAAAACGAACGTAAAATGAATATCGAACGTAAATTAAGTTTTGTTTGATATTCATTCGATATTCATTTGATATTCACCAAACAAAACTAGACCTAAAACGAACGTAAAATGAATATTAAACGTAAATTAAGTTTTGTGTGATATTCATTTGATATTATTCACAAAACAAAACTAGACCTAAAACGAACGTAAAATGAATATCGAACGTAAATTAAGTTTTGTTTGATATTCATTCGATATTCATTTGATATTCACAAAACAAAACTAGACCTAAAACGAACGTAAAATGAATATCGAACGTAAATTAAGTTTTGTTTGATATTCATTCGATATATTCATTTGATATTCACAAAACAAAACTAGACCTAAAACGAACGTAAAATGAATATCGAACGTAAATTAAGTTTTGTGTGATATTCATTTGATACTTTTCACAAAACAAAACTAGACCTAAAACGAACGTAAAATGAATATCGAACGTAAATTAAGTTTTGTTTGATATTCATTCGATATTCATTTGATATTCAAAAAACAAAACTAGAACGAAGGTAAAATGAATATCGAACGTAAATTAAGTTTTGTTTGATATTCATTCGATATTCATTTGATATTCACAAAACAAAACTAGACCTAAAACGAACGTAAAATGAATATCGAACGTAAATCAAGTTTTGTTTGATATTCATTCGATATTCATTTGATATTCACAAAACAAAACTAGACCTAAAACGAACGTAAAATGAATATCGAACGTAAATTAAGTTTTGTTTGATATTCATTCGATATTCATTTGATATTCACAAAACAAAACTAGACCTAAAACGAACGTAAAATGAATATCGAACGTAGAATAACTTTTGTTTGATATTCATTCGATATTCATTTGATATTCACAGAACAAAACTAGACCTAAAAGGAAGGTAAAATGAATATCGAACGTAAATTAAGTTTTGTTTGATATTCATTCGATATTCATTTGATATTCACAAAACAAAACTAGACCTAAAACGAACGTAAAATGAATATCAAACGTAAATTAAGTTTTTTGTGATATTCATTTGATATTATTCACAAAACAAAACTAGACCTAAAACGAACGTAAAATGAATATCGAACGTAAATTAAGTTTTGTTTGATATTCATTCGATATTCATTTGATATTCACAAAACAAAACTAGACCTAAAACGAACGTAAAATGAATATCGAACGTAAATTAAGTTTTGTTTGATATTCATTCGATATTCATTTGATATTCACAAAACAAAACTAGACCTAAAACGAACGTAAAATGAATATCGAACGTAGAATAACTTTTGTTTGATATTCATTCGATATTCATTTAATATTCACAGAACAAAACTTGACCTAAAAGGAAGGTAAAATGAATATCGAACGTAAATTAAGTTTTGTTTGATATTCATTCGATATTCATTTGATATTCACAAAACAAAACTAGACCTAAAACAAACGTAAAATGAATATCGAACGTAAATTAAGTTTTGTGTGATATTCATTTGATACTATTCACAAAACAAAACTAGACCTAAAACGAACGTAAAATGAATATCGAACGTAAATTAAGTTTTGTTTGATATTCATTCGATATTCATTTGATATTCAAAAAACAAAACTAGAACGAAGGTAAAATGAATATCGAACGTAAATTAAGTTTTGTTTGATATTCATTCGATATTCATTTGAAATTCACAAAACAAAACTAGACCTAAAACGAACGTAAAATGAATATCGAACGTAAATTAAGTTTTGTTTGATATTCATTCGATATTCATTTGATATTCACAAAACAAAACTAGACCTAAAACGAACGTAAAATAAATACGAACGTAAATTAAGTTTTGTTTGATATTCATTCGATATTCATTTGATATTCACAAAACAAAACTAGACCTTAAACGAACGTAAAATGAATATCGAACGTAGAATAACTTTTGTTTGATATTCATTCGATATTCATTTGATATTCACAGAACAAAACTAGACCTAAAAGGAAGGTAAAATGAATATCGAACGTAAATTAAGTTTTGTTTGATATTCATTCGATATTCATTTGATATTCACAAAACAAAACTAGACCTAAAACGAACGTAAAATGAATATCAAACGTAAATTAAGTTTTGTGCGATATTCATTTGATATTATTCAAAAAACAAAACTAGACCTAAAACGAACGTAAAATGAATATCGAACGTAAATTAAGTTTTGTTTGATATTCATTCGATATTCATTTGATATTCACAAAACAAAACTAGACCTAAAACGAACGTAAAATGAATATCGAACGTAAATTAAGTTTTGTTTGATATTCATTCGATATTCATTTGATATTCACAAAACAAAACTAGACCTAAAACGAACGTAAAATGAATATCGAACGTAGAATAACTTTTGTTTGATATTCATTCGATATTCATTTAATATTCACAGAACAAAACTAGACCTAAAAGGAAGGTAAAATGAATATCGAACGTAAATTAAGTTTTGTTTGATATTCATTCGATATTCATTTGATATTCACAAAACAAAACTAGACCTAAAACGAACGTAAAATGAATATCGAACGTAAATCAAGTTTTGTTTGATATTCATTCGATATTCATTTGATATTCACAAAACAAAACTAGACCTAAAACGAACGTAAAATGAATATCGAACGTAAATTAAGTTTTGTTTGATATTCATTCGATATTCATTTGATATTCACAAAACAAAACTAGACCTAAAACGAACGTAAAATGAATATCGAACGTAGAATAACTTTTGTTTGATATTCATTCGATATTCATTTGATATTCACAGAACAAAACTAGACCTAAAAGGAAGGTAAAATGAATATCGAACGTAAATTAAGTTTTGTTTGATATTCATTCGATATTCATTTGATATTCACAAAACAAAACTAGACCTAAAACGAACGTAAAATGAATATCAAACGTAAATTAAGTTTTTTGTAATATTCATTTGATATTATTCACAAAACAAAACTAGACCTAAAACGAACGTAAAATGAATATCGAACGTAAATTAAGTTTTGTTTGATATTCATTCGATATTCATTTGATATTCACAAAACAAAACTAGACCTAAAACGAACGTAAAATGAATATCGAACGTAAATTAAGTTTTGTTTGATATTCATTCGATATTCATTTGATATTCACAAAACAAAACTAGACCTAAAACGAACGTAAAATGAATATCGAACGTAGAATAACTTTTGTTTGATATTCATTCGATATTCATTTAATATTCACAGAACAAAACTTGACCTAAAAGGAAGGTAAAATGAATATCGAACGTAAATTAAGTTTTGTTTGATATTCATTCGATATTCATTTGATATTCACAAAACAAAACTAGACCTAAAACAAACGTAAAATGAATATCGAACGTAAATTAAGTTTTGTGTGATATTCATTTGATACTATTCACAAAACAAAACTAGACCTAAAACGAACGTAAAATGAATATCGAACGTAAATTAAGTTTTGTTTGATATTCATTCGATATTCATTTGATATTCAAAAAACAAAACTAGAACGAAGGTAAAATGAATATCGAACGTAAATTAAGTTTTGTTTGATATTCATTCGATATTCATTTGAAATTCACAAAACAAAACTAGACCTAAAACGAACGTAAAATGAATATCGAACGTAAATTAAGTTTTGTTTGATATTCATTCGATATTCATTTGATATTCACAAAACAAAACTAGACCTAAAACGAACGTAAAATAAATACGAACGTAAATTAAGTTTTGTTTGATATTCATTCGATATTCATTTGATATTCACAAAACAAAACTAGACCTAAAACGAACGTAAAATGAATATCGAACGTAGAATAACTTTTGTTTGATATTCATTCGATATTCATTTGATATTCACAGAACAAAACTAGACCTAAAAGGAAGGTAAAATGAATATCGAACGTAAATTAAGTTTTGTTTGATATTCATTCGATATTCATTTGATATTCACAAAACAAAACTAGACCTAAAACGAACGTAAAATGAATATCAAACGTAAATTAAGTTTTGTGCGATATTCATTTGATATTATTCAAAAAACAAAACTAGACCTAAAACGAACGTAAAATGAATATCGAACGTAAATTAAGTTTTGTTTGATATTCATTCGATATTCATTTGATATTCACAAAACAAAACTAGACCTAAAACGAACGTAAAATGAATATCGAACGTAAATTAAGTTTTGTTCGATATTCATTCGATATTCATTTGATATTCACAAAACAAAACTAGACCTAAAACGAACGTAAAATGAATATCGAACGTAGAATAACTTTTGTTTGATATTCATTCGATATTCATTTAATATTCACAGAACAAAACTAGACCTAAAAGGAAGGTAAAATGAATATCGAACGTAAATTAAGTTTTGTTTGATATTCATTCGATATTCATTTGATATTCACAAAACAAAACTAGACCTAAAACGAACGTAAAATGAATATCGAACGTAAATTAAGTTTTGTTTGATATTCATTCGATATTCATTTGATATTCACAAAACAAAACTAGACCTAAAACGAACGTAAAATGAATATCGAACGTAAATTAAGTTTTGTTTGATATTCATTCGATATTCATTTGATATTCACAAAACAAAACTAGACCTAAAACGAACGTAAAATGAATATCGAACGTAGAATAACTTTTGTTTGATATTCATTCGATATTCATTTGATATTCACAGAACAAAACTAGACCTAAAAGGAAGGTAAAATGAATATCGAACGTAAATTAAGTTTTGTTTGATATTCATTCGATATTCATTTGATATTCACAAAACAAAACTAGACCTAAAACGAACGTAAAATGAATATCGAACGTAAATTAAGTTTTGTGTGATATTCATTTGATACTATTCACAAAACAAAACTAGACCTAAAACGAACGTAAAATGAATATCGAACGTAAATTAAGTTTTGTTTGATATTCATTCGATATTCATTTGATATTCACAAAACAAAACTAGACCTAAAACGAACGTAAAATGAATATCGAACGTAAATTAAGTTTTGTTTGATATTCATTCGATATTCATTTGATATTCACAAAACAAAACTAGACCTAAAACGAACGTAAAATGAATATCGAACGTAAATTAAGTTTTGTTTGATATTCATTTGATATTCACCAACAAAACTAGACCTAAAACGAACGTAAAATGAATATCGAACGTAAATTAAGTTTTGTTTGATAGCCATTCGATATTCATTTGATATTCACAAAACAAAACTAGACCTAAAACGAACGTAAAATGAATATCGAATGTAAATAAACTTTTGTTTGATATTCATTCGATATTCATTTGATATTCACAAAACAAAACTAGACCTTAAACGAACGTTAAATGAATATCGAACGTAAATTAACTTTTGTTTGATATTCATTCGATATTCATTTGATATTCACAAAACAAACCTCGACCGATACGAATGTCAAATGAATAACGAACCTTAAAAAATTACCGTTTGATATTCATTTTGATATTCATTATATGTTTTCACTAAGAAAAAACGATAAATGAATATCGAATGAATATCAAACGGTAAAATTTACCGTTTGATATTCAGTTTGATATTCAAAAAATTTAATATCGAATATCGAACGTCGAATATCAGTCTCACTTTACCTAGGTCAAAATTGTTTAGAACACCAGGTTTCTTTCCTTGTAATGCACATGGTCGATATCCTCGGTGCTGGATTTGGCTTCCTTGTTCGAACGTTTTGGAGTTGAGTAATTTTCGTTTTCAAGAGTTTTGGAATTTGACCTTCCAATGTTTTGATTTAAATGCTACTGATGAGAGGTTACTCCTTAAATTATTGAAATATAGCATATCCAAATTAACCGTTCATACCCGCGTTTTGGTATTTGTTATTTTGAAACCACTGGGCGATAACCGCTGCTTCGGACCAGAGGTCCCCGAGGGTAATCACAAGCCTGGTAGTCAGACTTGTCTGACACGATTTACCATAAAAGTTCTAATATTTTTGTCGCTGAAATTTCCGTTTTTTAAATTCAAAATTGTTTAAAACACCAAGTTTCTTTCCTTGTAATGCACATGGTCGATATCCTCGGTGCTGTATTTGGCTTCCTTGTTCGAACGTTTTGGAGTTGAGTATTTTTCGTTTTCAAGAGTTTTGGAATTTGACCTTCCAATGTTTTGATTTAAATGCTACTGATGAGAGGTTACTCCTTGGAATAATATCGATATATAGCATATCCAAATTAACCGTTCATACCCGCGTTTTGGTATTTGTAATTTTGACCAACACTAAATCGATCTTTTGCAACGTGACGGGTGTGCTTACTCTTCCTGAGCACCTGAGTTCACTCTCGTTTCGACTTGAGTTCACGTTGCTGAATGCGGTTTTTGTTGTTATTTGTGTGTGTGTGTGTGTGTGTGTGTGTGTGTGTGTGTGTGTGTGTGTGTGTGTGTGTGTGTGTGTGTTTTATGTTGTTATGTGTTTTTTTTTGTTATGATGATTTTTTGTCTACCGGTTTTGTCTTCTTGATACTGATTACCCCTTGCCACACCTTTGCTTCTATCTAAGATGATCCAATATCAGTGATCTTTAAATTCTATTACTAATATTCTTTTTTGTCAGTATCTTATCATGTTAAATGGTTCTCTTTCATAATTGACAAAATGAACATGAAATGATGATGAGAGATATGGGAATTGGGTGAAAAAAGGGACGATAAATTGTGAAGGCCACTGAAAGGCTATAGACGAAACGCGCGTCAGGCGTAGCAAAATTTATTGTCTAGAACTTTGTTGTCATTTGGTGATGTGTGATATGCTTATTATTTCTCCTGAATTTACCAGTAACTTAAACGGTAAAGTTTACCAAGCCCTTTCTCACGACCCTCTGGACTGTTCTACCGGAAATGTCATTTACGGAATTGAGTGTACTTTATGTGGACTGTTGTATGTCGGTGAAACCAAACATTCATTGCGTTATCGCATGAATGGTCATAGGTATGACACCAAAAATTCTGATTATCGGGTTTTGTATAACCACTTTAATCAACCTAACCATGACCAATGTTTGAACATGAAAGTCCGGTTTATCGAAAAGATTTACCACGACACCAACAGTCCAAATCTTAGTACATCTCACCGTAAAAAACGAGAGCTTCACTGGATAAAAACTTTAGGTACTGCAATGCCTTATGGATGTAATGATAACATCAAAGGAGTAGGAAACCTTTCTAGTCCACAATGAAGTGAGGTGAATGTTATGAAACTGTTTGACCCTAATGGTAGACACAAACGTAGTCATGGTCACAAACGATACAAACCGAGATCTGGTGCCAGTCAAACTGACAACAGATCTCTTTCAGACACGTTTGATGATCTGGTAACAAGTCTACAACAACCATTGGGAGTCCATCATGTTCGTACCATTCTCTATTCACTACGAGTCACGAAACTTAAAGACCTACGTGATCTTGGGTTAGAAAAAGCAGGTACTGATCCATTTACTCCTTCTTACAGACTTACTAGCATTATTTGCGACGTTGCGCTTTTCTGTCTTTTCAAGCCTGTAAGAAGTGAGCCTCTTACTACTGAGGATAGGAAATTTCTCCATATTCCATTTAAGAACAAAGGGATAGATGCTATAAACATCAGCAATATTTTAAATCGTAAGGAAGTTACATCTCAAATTCCTCCATATTTCAAAAATCAGTCAACACCAATTGTTTCCTACCGCTACACTAAAACCATCATTAGTAAAATTTTCAACCACAAAAAGGCATTGCAGGACCTAAACATTGAAGAATATCTTAAGTCCCCTCTGACATGTGATTGCTATGCTTCTCCCTTTATCTATGGTCCATCTGGTCATGTCATCACGGGTGATCTTAAGATAATTGAAAATGATTTATTACGTAATGTGGTTTCCCATGGACCTAAATTCAGGGAACCGCAACGTATAAATTGGAATCACAATTTTAAGATCATCATGGACGCTGTGGAGGACTATGCTAGAGCCTAGAAAAAGAGGGAAAAGGACCAAGAACCAGAGCTTGAATCACTGTCGGACTGGGTAAGGACTATCCGATCTCTTGTACTAAGCCGAATAGACAAACTTCGCAAATGTGTGAACCCCCGGCCTTCTTCTGTATTTAGAGATCGTGAAGCTCTTAATTGTCTCTCTTCCTTACATGACAGGTATGTTGTCACGCCAGCAGACAAGGCTTCCAACAATATAGTTTTTGTATGTAAAGCACACTATTACAATTGTCTAATAAAAGAACTAGGCATTGATGGTAATACTTCGGCTATTGCTACACACACACGGACTACATTTAACAAAGATGAAAGCATAGCCAACCATAGCTCTTTTATGTCCTCTTTCAATATTCCAATGAAAGAGGAACATAAAGAGTTACCATATTTGTACTGGATACCTAAACTTCACAAAAATCCGTACAAAGAAAGGTATATAGCTGGATCTTCATCATGTGCAACTACAAAGCTGTCCGTTCATTTAACTAAAATCTTGTCTGCTGTCAAAGAAGGTCAACAAGCATACTGCGACACTATTTATAATCGAAGTGGAATTAACCATATGTGGTTAGATCATTTTAAATCTAGATCATTTTCTGAGGTTCACTCTTTGAAAACGTTCGATTTTTCAACTTTATACACTACCTTGCCACACGAAAAACTAAAATGTCGCCTGAAAAAACTTCTCGAAAAAGCCTTTTCAAACTCTAGGAATTTTGTTGTTTTGGGTTATAATTCTACCTACTTTTCCAAAACATCTTTCAAAGATAAAATTTGTTACACACTTGAACAAGTTTGCAGAATGCTTGATTTCCTTATTGACAACATATTTGTCACCTTCGGAGGAGAGATTTTTCAACAACAAATCGGCATTCCAATTGGCACGAACTGTGCTCCTCTCCTCGCCGATTTGTTTTTATACTCTTACGAGACTGAATTTCTTCAGGGACTCGTAAAGAACAAGAAGATGAAAGAGGCAAGGTCATTTAATCTTACATTCAGATATATTGATGATGTCCTTTCTGTCAATAACACTTCATTTGGTAGATGGATTCCTTCAATATATCCTCCGGAGTTGGAGATTAAAGAGACCACCGAATCAAATTGCTTCACGTCTTTCTTGGATTTGCACCTCGAATTTGACCCAGGTGGTCATCTCAGTACAAAAATTTACGATAAACGAGACGATTTTAATTTTAAAATTATTAATTTTCCTAATCTACAGAGCAATATACCTACTTCTCCTACATACGGTGTTTATATTTCACAACTTATTCGATATTCCAGAGCTTGCACACATTTCAAAGATTTTTTGATCAGACACCGATTTCTTCGTGACCGACTTTTGGAGCAGGGCTATAAGAAAATACGTCTCATACGATCACTAAAAAAATTCTTTCTTCGTTATCAGCTACTAGTAGAAAAGTTCAAAATAGAGTTAAAATATATGATAGTTAATTGTTTTAATTAGTGTTTGACTGGTCTGCTGTACTGAGATGATCACCTCAATATCCCTATTGTGTCTCACAACTATGTTGTGTTCTATGTTCATTAACGGATCCTTAGATCGCAATGGAAGAGGGAGGTTTGGCGCCATAAAACCTGGTTTAACCCACCATTTCGTTTGAAATGCCTGTACCAAGTCAGGACCATTGCGATCCACCAACTCTCCGGTGTGACTGATTCGTTTTCGTCGTTTTCTCTGGACTGTGAGATTGATCATTCAAGTTCGGTAGTTTTGTTATTACCTTTATTTTTGGGGGGTAATAGAAAATATGATTCATAATACCATTTGGTGAGCAGCTTTCAAATTGGCAGTTCATTGCCATAATTCTTATCATCAATTAATGTTCATTTTCACCGCCTTCACTCGGCTGAGAACTCTGTTGGTTTAATTTTATATGGTGGCTATATAAAAATGGGTCTGTTGTTGAGTCGGCTAAAGTCTGTTGGTGAAGAATTATCCAGAAAAACATAACAAGGTCAATATATTTTATTAAGTTTTACTTTAAACATTATTTAATCCAAAAATAACGATATTGCCCAAAACCATTCTGAAACCTGGACGTATTCATATGACCCCTTTTTCTCTAAGTTTAATTGGTAAGCTACAAAATAAATAGGCATGCTACTCATTGGGATATTTCTACGAATTTCGTCAGTCAAAAATGTTAATCAAACTACGTTTTGTTAGAATTTAGTGAAATGTCTTATGAGAAGTGAAACTTACATGTTATATTATATATGTCATGTATGTGTGACATGTTACGTTTTTGTGGCATTAATTATGTTTTTCTGTTAAATTGAGTCGGTTAATGAATCGGATATTATGAATCGGTCTGTTGATCGGTCTGTTGAGAGTAAAATTATACAGTTAGCATGATAATAATTTTTTGGTCTGATATAAGATTAGAGCTTTGATATTATTAAATGTGCGGTCAAAGTACTTTTCAATTACATATGTTAATATAATGCAAATGAGTACCAAAGGGGCTTTCAAAAATAGTAAATAATAGACAAATATCGGATTTGTTATTTCTCAGTCAAGATGTAGGCTTTCTTTCTTTACCAGATTTGACACTCTGAATTAACGATTAAGCCGTAAATGTGTACTTACAAGCAGGAACTTCTTATTTTTCCGGAACACAGCTGTTCGCTGTTTTGCAATTGACATCCCAACACAATCATACCTAGTTTTTATTAAATTAAAACATTTTTGTTCATATTTTTTAATAAAATGTACGTTTTAATTGTACTTTCTGTTTATTATGTTACTCATTTGTAAATAAGAGCATTTTTAACTTCGTCAAAAATCCACAAATGCAAACGAACCCTTATCAATGTTGGGTGTCAAACTTACAACTAAGTTCGAGACAGAAACAAACTTCTACGCCTGTCAGACGAGTTTTGTCTATTAATTACTCATTACAGACGAAATTGAAAACGATAAACACTATATAAAGAAAAAAAACAATGATTTTAGCATTATAACTAAAATATGCCCTACCGACATTTATTTTATTGCCAAATAGGTGCATATTTGCTTCACTGAAACCTAAATTATATGAGTTCAATTAACTTTAATTGTTATTTCAGAAGTGTATGTCGTTCCTGTATGGTGTAGCATATCCCCAGTATTACCAGTAATTCGTTTGGAATATATGCATATAAAAATATGGAAAACAATCCATGGTCTAAATTATGTCAACATGACAAGCTGTTCATGAATAAGGATTTTGGACATTAACGTCTTGACTGGCATTATAAAAGCACAAAGACAAAATAAGGAATTTTACAATTTAGATTAAAAAAATCATTTTCTACAGAAATTAGCATTGAAACATCTTTCGAACAGTTACAATGGTTCTGTCAAACATTTTGTAATTAAAGAAGCTATAAATATTTTCAAAAGAAGGTCTACCTAAAATACGTTTTCAAAATTTTGAACATTCTATATAGAAAAAAATGTCAACGAAAATCCATAAAAACCACCTTTAAAATTTCAAAAAAGGTTGCACAGCATCTCAGCAAGTTTTACAATGTATCTTGATTGGTTAAAGGGTTCTTTTAAAATTGGTCGGACATGTTCATGATCAAGTAAGGAAAAAAAGAACGGCGCAAAAGCAGTATTTCAGATTGATTACGTATCTATAAATTTCGTTAGGCGACTTAGCAAGACCACTCAGAATTATTATCGATAAAATATGTTTCGCTACCTTACAAATTGATATCAAATCCCAAAATAAAAGATAATTTAAAACGTGGATAAATACAATATCAAAATAAATGATAAATTTATTTGTTTGGTCATTGTTGTAATATTTTTTGGCTTCTGTTTTTGTTTTATCAAATCTTATATACTACCGGTTTTCCAAAGTTTTTACTCCTAGCGTGTCTGATGAAGGTTAATCCAGAAAAGCGCTTCACACGTAGCGAAATTTTGCATTGTACATTTATCAAAATCATCTCCATATGTGGATCGTGTCTTTCTGGCACATATTCCATATTCTTTCGTATTTAATATTATTTCAGAGTTTGGCTTTAGTGCCGTGTGGAGGTCGTAGAAAGCTTCCCCGTGCTTCAGTTGTATGCTCATATATTTTCGAGTAATGGAATATGTGTTGGGAAGACACAGTTTACATATTTCCAAAATTTGACAACGTTTGGCTATTTCTTTAAAAATTGATAAATTTATTTGTTTGGTCATTGTTGTAATATGTTTTGGCTTCTGTTTTTGTTTTATCAAACCTTATATACTACCGGTTTTCCAAAGTTTTTACTCCTAGCGTGTCTGATGAAGGTTAATCCAGAAAAGCGCTTCACACGCAGCGAAATTTTGCATTGTACATTTATCAAAATCATCTCCATATGTGGATCGTGTCTTTCTGGCACATATTCCATATTCTTTCGTATTTAATATTATTTCAGAGTTTGGCTTTAGTGCCGTGTGGAGGTCGTAGAAAGCTTCCCCGTGCTTCAGTTGTATGCTCTTATATATTTTCGAGTACTGGAATATGTGTTGGAAAGACACAGTTTATATATTTCCAAAATTTGACAACGTTTGGCTATTTCTTTAAAAATTGATAAATTTATTTGTTTGGTCATTGTTGTAATATTTTGGCTTCTGTTTTTGTTTTATCAAATCTTATATACTACCGGTTTTCCAAAGTTTTTACTCCTAGCGTGTCTGATGAAGGTTAATCCAGAAAAGCGCTTCACACGCAGCGAAATTTTGCATTGTACATTTATCAAAATCATTTCCATATGTGGATCGTGTCTTTCTGGCACATATTCCATATTCTTTTGTATTTAATACATCATCAAATTTTGACAAAATTCAAAATATGTATATAAAAACATTGCTTTCAATCATTCTGCCTTGGCTAGTTAACGCAAAAAAGAATTTTTTTTAATTGACCGACTCACCAACATATCTAAGCCACCACTTTTTGAAGTAAAATTAATTTTTTCATGACATAATAGAATAAAATCACTGATTGTTGTTTGGATTTTTTTATTTTCAAACTTAAGAAAACCTTTAAAATCTCTTTTTAATTGTTAAACTGTGAAAACTTTGTTTATTTTCTAAAACTAACATTCATATTTGCCAAATATTAGTATACTGCTGTTGTGCCTTTGCCATTTATCAAAAACTGGTTAAACAACATGACACGCTCGACAATTCGATATACGGGCAAATCCGAGTTTTCTATAGATACGGAACGTACTTATAGTGACATATTTTGGGTATTTCTCCAACAAGATATATTTATATATGTCATGTATGTTGTGTACAAGTTGCAATTTTGTACATGTTGCAACATGTACAAATAAAATGTACATGTTGCAACATGTATGATGCAATTGTACCGTGAAGTTGTTTGCTGTGCATGTTGCAACTTGAACAGACTTTTTATTAAATTGTTTCTAACTTGTACAAATGGCACATAAGGATACATTTGGGTCAAGTTATGGTCTACTTATGTAAATTGTCTAAAATTTTGCTTTATTCATTTATCATCTAGGGTGATAACTGTTAAATTATATCGAATATTTAAATGAAACAATTCAAAATTAAATTTTAATTCCAACATATTTCGGCCATTTTAAACTTTTTTCATTGAAAAAATTCAGCCCATACAATGTTGAAGAAAAACAAATGTGGAGCTCATGTGCAATATCTCATGAGAGTAAGACCTTACCAATCGACCCACCGAAATATCACATGTCACATGACCACGTCTTAGCAATCACAATAAAGATTGTTATATTGAGTATATAATATGTTATCTGTCCTTTCCTCGTTCATACGTGATAACTCGTATGGACTCTTAGGACATCTGTTGTTAACTTACCTTTGAAAAAAATCACTCTGAGGGAAGGACCATTTGATTTTTAGGAGGGCTACGGATACCTTCTTCGTCATGCCTCAATTTTCAAAAAAAAAATCAGAGCCTGGATTTTGTTTGCACGCTGGTGTGTGCCAATTTTTGTTTATTTTTAAACTTACTATAAGTTTTTCAGTCAAAAACACCATTCACCTTTTTTATTTTTCAAAGCACTTTCCTGCCTTTTATTTCCTGATTTTTTTACATCCTGCCTTTTTATTTCAAATTTCACCATACCCCTCCCCTATAAAAATCAAATGGTTGCTCCCTAATTAATAAAATACTGGCTAAAATGAATGCTGTCCAACATTTATTATCTTCTTCCTTTTTTCTCAAAAAATCTAAATTTAATCACGTTGTAATGTTTCTCCTGCAGTACGTTGTATGTTTCTGCACAGGGACTTGCATCCCTCTGTTAATATTTTTTTTGAGTCATAGCATATAAAAAATACTGAAAGAAGGGAGCAAGTTCCTGTTGCTGCTGCTTGCTTGTATTTTTGTATGAGAGCTGATGTACCTCCCTCAGTAAAGGTATTTTTTGCTGAAGAATTGTTCCCAGTAAGATGCACAATCTCTCAGTGATAGAATTTCTGTTGTGCTTCAGTCATTTTGCAAAGTTGTTGTGTTTAAACCTAACAAATCTACTTAAATGACTCTGTTTAAGTACAAAAAATGTAAGTACTCTGGTCAGGAGCCAAAATTTTAAAGTATTAAACTATTTTCTAACCAATGACCCTACAAAGGCAATATATGAAAATAAATTCGTAGGTTGCATTTTTCTTTGCTACAGACGGTTAAAAGCCCAATTTTGACAATTTTGTTCATTTTTGTATTTGTTTCTGTCTAAGTTTTGACTATTTTCGTGAAAAAATAAACTTAAGGTATTAAACTTTTTCTTATACTTTCTGATAATTTGTATCTGGTAAAATGGAATATATCAAACTTTTAAAAATCATATGTACGTGTGGATATAAGAAATTTTTGTCCCATTTTCATGTATTTTAGGAGCATTTTATACGCAAAATTTCCCTAAAAATGCAGATTCTCTCATTTTTCTTGCAGTTGATGGATAAAACTTTATTTGTGGTGTGGTTTCTTAATGCCAAAATATCTATTAATTAAATGTTTTAGGACGGACAAATGAATAACTAGTCAATATTTTTTCATGAGATGACTTTTTCCAACCCAACCCCTATTTTCAGAAAATCTAACCTGAGTTCACCAGCAATTCAGGGCCTAAGTTTTTAATTAGCGATTACACCAAAACTACTTGAATGTTAAAAACTCATATTGAATTTTATGGTGAACATATATTTTAAAAATTCATTGCCATTATCCATATACTTTGAATTATTTTAAAGTTATTTCCAAACGAGATTTCAACAAGATCAAAAACTTACCAGAAAACATCCTTAAGCTGATTTAGTATTGAGATCATTTTAAAATTTCTATCATATCTAATATGTTGTAATCCTAATGGCTTACACGAGTTTCTGAGTAAAATTTAAAATTAATAAATCAACACAATTTCAACTGAATTTTACGTATTTGACACTCTTTTTTTCAAAGCAAAGAAACATATTGTCGTTTATCATGTTTATGACCGATTGTACAAATTAGAACAAACTTCATGGAAAAGTTTGTACATGTTGCAACATGTACAGCAAAAGGTGAACATGTTGCAACTTGTACAATTCCACCATACATGTTGCAACATGTACATTTTATTTGTACATGTTACAACATGTACAATATTGTAAATTGTACACAACATATATACAATATCTCTATTTCTCTTCATAAACAGGTTTAGATAGGTAAACCATGCAATCTTACGCTACATCTGGAACACAACAGTTCACTGCTATCCCACAGGGAACACAGACAAGTTCAGAGGCCCCAGAAGAACGTGTATTTCCAGTCCGAACATTTAAAGTACTTGGTGGTATTCAGATAGGACTAGGGACTTTAGTTGGATTATTATGTATCATTGCAATTATTTTGGATGCAATTTATATGAGAGATGATGGCATTTGCTCGAACACGTACTACTATGACGACTTTGCACGCCATTTCTGCTATCAGATTCGTGGTTATGCGCACGTGGCCTTCGCTTTCGACGTTTCTTGTCTTGTATGTTCTGGATGGGTAAGGGTTAAGTTTAAGTAAGCATATACATGTACATATATCACAATTCACAAATGTGATCTTTTGCGACGATCAATAGTCTTCAATGGATCAGAACGCACATCAAACGCAATTTTGATTTCATAAAAAGAAGCAACTATTATGAAATTTCACATATGACATTTGACTATCGTAGACAATAAGAGATACATGTGTAACTTTATAAAACGATCAACAACGAAACACGCAACAACTAAACTACAATTAATAACGCGATTTACGACCAAATGAAGGGATTCGTGTGCTCTGGAATTGTAGCAGTCTTGCTTATTGTAGCTCATTTGTCGCGTTGCCGTTAAAAGTTCCTGGTAGCAGTTTCGTGTTTCGAGCTTCATAGACGTTTTATATTTAAATACGTAATAACTTTTTTTTTCTTTCAACAATACATGATATAGATACACAATCGAAACTTGTATGTGAAGTCTGCTTAGCATCCTAGTTGCAATAGATCTTACACTAAACATATCGTCTTCGCCACCATCAGCTAAAAGATACACGCATAACCCTTTCCCATCATTCTAAATTCTTTATACTTAGCCTTACTTGCAGTAGTTCTATTGGTTAATTGACACCTTGGATCGTCAATTTCTATACGCTGAACTAAAATTGTTCTTATCCAGATAAATTCTCACAACTTGAATTCGCTTTGGATATTAATGCGCAAAAAAAACGAACATACACAAAAAAAAACGAAAAATCAAAATCCAATAAAAAAAAATATTTAAGAATTGAATGTTTGTATTTTGATGTTTCATCGGCGTGTAAAACCGTTGACCATAGCACATTTTGTATGAAACGCAATGAATACAAACATTAAACTCATTTCTTATTTGATTCTGATTTTTCGTTTTGTTTTGTGTATGTTCGTGTATTTTTTTATTGTATTTTGATGTTTCATAAGGTTGTAAAACCATTGACCGGTCGCACATTTTTAAAATTCAAATGTGCTACGGTCAACGATTTTACACCCCGATGAAACATCGAAATACAAACATTTTTTAAATTCTTAATTGAAGCATAATTGTCATTTTAATCCCTTCTTAAGAAGTGAAGAATCATATTTTAACTCATAGATTGAAAACTAATTCAGTTATTAAAATCTGTCAATGTTAAAATTGGCCGGATTTCGTTGAACAGAAAGTAGGTGAGCAACAGACCTGAAAGTTATGGGGCCCCACACTGATGCTGTATGCTAAATACGAGTATCAATTGGCTATGATAAGTAGTTACTGAGAAAACTGTTGCGAAAATTTCTTCGCCAGCCGCCCAACGATTCACCTTTTTTACCCGGATTTTTCACTACTGCTTTCCTACAATATAACCAATGACGGGGTCCATCAATGAGCAATCGATCCTGTAAGCCTGTTGTTTTATTCTAATTTTTAGTTTATTCTGACCGGATTTTTACCAATGTGTATGTCAAGGAAAAGAAAATCCAGTTGGCGATGTTTGGTAGGTGAAATTTAACTTATTTAGTGAAAAATTACCTTAAATGTTTATTTTTTGTCCATGGAACACGTTTTACATATATTTGTAAGTCATTTTAAGTCCGTAAAATGTGAATCACTGTCTAATGTTAAGCTCGATGATAACAAATGCAATCACCGACAACCAATTCGAAATTTACATGTTACTAAAAACCTCATCAATATATACTGAGTTCTTCTGCATATCTATAGGCATGGCTGTCTGAATTTGTTTTCGTTCATTACCAATTGAGCTGAAATAAAACTGAGTTAATCACGGGTAAAACTATTACAAATTTCAAATACAATATTTTGTCAGTTTTCTGAGTGCTTGTGCTATGCAAATGAAACATATACCATAAAAAGTGTATCGAATACATGTTTTCTTATTCAACATACCATATCATAGTTTTATATAAAGTTATGATGCTATTGGCTAAGAATCCTTTTACATTTCTTGTACAACCATAAGTATCAGTGATTGATCTCGTCGAAATTTTTATTTTATAAAAAGTTTACATGGGAGTTAGTAGTGAATGTATAAATGTTCATGCAAAGTGTTGTCTTCTGATAATCATTAAATTATTCCAATTTAATTACAGAAAATCGCTTTCATGGTGTGCTGTATCATTGGTGCTTCCATCTTTATTCCAACAGTCTTTAGTCTTGGTGTTACAGGATCTATCTTGGTAACAATTGTTTAGTAAATATGCACCCCAGTGTGGGGCACTGTAATATATGAGTTGAGGTTTATCAGGACAGATTCACTTACATTAGAATTTTAGTATATGTGCAGCTCATACGACAAATTATCACAGGTAGTAATGTGTCATATCGTTTAATGTTTGGTAAAGGGATTTTGTCATGGTTCAGTAAACATGGTAAAGGGCGTCATTGTTAGTAAAAGGGGAATTTGCATAATGTCATCTACAAAAAAGAAATCATAATTTGTCCGGTACAAAAGGCGTTTTCGGGCAGTTAAAGGAAAGGGTGTAATTGTACTAAAATCTAGCACAATATACATGATATACGAGTAGTTTTGCTCAATTTATAAAATTTATAAACATCATTTTATGTTTCAAGCAGTAGAAAAGGCCAGATTTGCCCCAAAACAACCTTTTACTCTGTTACAACCTTTTGACACATTTTTTAGTGTAGTTAAGGTTTGTTCTAGCCATATTACATTTGTATTATTTTTTTTATTACCATACATAAGTAGCTTGTACTGTTTATAGTAAAAATATGTTGTTGGCTTAGTTGCGGTCTAGAGCAAAAGTCAAAATGATATGAATAATAACAAATATCGGTTCATAAGCAAATACTGACGGTTAATGTTTTTTTTTCGGGGGGGGGGTCAAGATGCGTATTAAGAAACACAGAAACACAGGATGTCGTTACACACACACACACACACACACAACCACACATAACCGCAGAAAAAAAACCCTAATATTTTGCTTGATCTCCTTACTTTAGAAAATGTATTACCAAACCATGACAAAACTTGAATTTGGTTAATAGTACAACTAAACAGATTTAAAGTTAACATAGTAAACCTTATTGTCATGTTCAGTTCCATCCAGCTCTCCACACGATTTGATACTAAAATAAAGATAATTTTATATATTCAAAAAAAAAACGTGGACAAACCATGACCTCCTTTTACCATACCATGACAAAATCCCTTTACCCCCGGGGGTTAACTTCCTATGTAAAGGGGTACGCGGATGTGCCAAAAATATGGGTACGTTTTTTGAAAATTTTATATAAAAATGGGTATATTTTTTTAAGAAAGTTTTATATAAAAATGGATATGCTTTTTAATTTCCATTAAAAAAATCTGGTCTCATATAAATATTGGTTATGTTTTGTCCATTTTTATATAGATATGCCCCAAGAAATTCTGCATCTGCTATCAGCTGTGAGCAATAATCTTCATCCCTAATTATATTTTGACAACAATTATAATATAGAGCGAATATATACATGTAAAAATATTTAATGAAATTAATTAATATAACTTTATAGTTTACTGAATATAAATATATGTCATAAAAATTGTCGATTTATATAAATATGGGTCATGAAAATTGTCGATTTTATATAAATATGGGTATTTAATTCAAATTGAAAATTACACATCCCCACCCAAAAAATTATCAAGTTACCCCCCCCCCCCCTCCCCGGGCCTTTACCAAACGTTAAACGATATGACACATTACTACCTATGATTATTAGGACAAAAAAGTTACTGTAGGACCTAGATAAGGAAACATCTTACTATATTGTCACACGTTTTGGTTGAAGATATACACGTTACAGTAAATTCGTATAATCAGTAAATACGTGAATTTCCTAAAGCTATCAGTAAATTCGTGTATTTACTGGGTAATTTAGAAAATTTAGATTGACCAGTAAATACGTGTATTTACTGATTTTTATTTCACATTTTACACGTATTTACTGAACATGGTCTGTGAAACCAAATGTAAACCTCAAATTTTGTTTATACTTAACATTAATTAAGGACTTAACTAAAGTTTACAAGTTTTGGGGTAATAATCAGATAATACTGAATATATTTTATAGTGAGCTTTGTAAAACTCTTTTATTTTTAAAATCTGTGGTGAACATCGCGTATAATGCTTAGTGGCGCTTAGTTTGTCATTAAAGGTCTACAATAAAGCGCTCATAGCCTGATGTCAAGGCAGGTCGTTTGGCACAAAACGCGACTGGGTCGTGTGTCCAAGGCGGTAGATATTGGGTGACCTAGCTTGCCATAATCAGTTCCGAGGTGTTCAGCGTTTAATGGTGAAAACCTGATCCAAAACCATAGTACATCATCTTGTTAGGAATTATGATACGTTTCTTGCACGTTGAAGAACCCTACTGCGGGTCTCGATTAGAGTAGGACCCCCTTGTGTTCCAAAAATCCCCCAATGCATCATCATTTCATGTTCATTTTGTCATCCCTTCCATGTTCATCTCCCCGATAGTCCAATTCATGCTGTTAGTTTCTGTCTGTTTAAAAAAATGTTTTGTTTATGAATGAAATATTGTCTTTCAAAATGAAACAAACAACAATTTACTTGATCAAAATTAGGTTGAATTAGAAACCAAAACAGAAAACTGACAACCCCTTTGGATGAGGGCAACCATTTTCAGCCACCTTGGACACAATTGATATCTCTGTGCGCTGAGCACTTACCCGATGTCAGAACACCAAGACCCTTAATCGACAAGCTAGGCTCTGCTGCAGACCTATTCGCCACCCGGACACTGCACCGAACTAATAACCATAAAGCTATGTATAATATGTAGAAAATGTTGAAAAATAAACAATTCACAAACATTTTAAATTTATGAAAAATAGTAAAATGCTTATAACATTGCTTTTGTATTGACTTTATAACAAATTTGATACAGAAAATTATAATCTACAAAGTTTTATCTTCTAAAATAAGTTTCAGTAAAAACATGTAAAATCTTTTCAAAAGTTTAGGAAATTCATGTATTTACTGACCATTTTTAGTAAATACACGTATTTACTGGGTGCCTTAGTAAATTCATGTATTTCCTAAATTGTCTGACACGAATTACCATAAAATTTCTAATATGTTGTCCCTGAAATTTCCGATAGTTAAATTCAAAATTGATGAAAACACCAGGTTTCTTTCCTTGTAATGCACATGGTCGATATCCTCGGTGCTGGATTTGGCTTCCTGGTTCGAACGTTTTGGTTTTGAGTACTTTTCGTTTTCAACTGTTTGGGATTTTGACCTTCCAATGTTTTGGTTTAAATGCTACTGATGAGAGGTTACTCCTTGAAATATCGATATATAGCATATCCAAATTAACCGTTTATACCCGCGTTTTGGTATTTGTAATTTTGAAACCACTGGGCGATAACCGCTGCTGGTGAACCAGAGGTCCCCGAGGGTAATCACAAGCCTGGTAGTCAGACTTGTCTGACACGAATTACCATAAAATTTCTAATATGTTGTCGCTCAAATTTCCAATAGTTAAATTCAAAATTGATGAAAACACCAGGTTTCTTTCCTTGTAATGCACATGGTCGATATCCTCGGTGCTGGATTTGGCTTCCTGGTTCGAACGTTTTGGTTTTGAGTACTTTTCGTTTTCAACTGTTTGGGATTTTGACCTTCCAATGTTTTGGTTTAAATGCTACTGATGAGAGGTTACTCCTTGAAATATCGATATATAGCATATCCAAATTAACCGTTTATACCCGCGTTTTGGTATTTGTAATTTTGAAACCACTGGGCGATAACCGCTGCTGGTGGACCAGAGGTCCCCGAGGGTAATCACAAGCCTGGTAGTCAGACTTGTCTGACACGAATTACCATAAAATTTCTAATATGTTGTCGCTGAAATTTCCGATAGTTAAATTCAAAATTGATGAAAACACCAGGTTTCTTTCCTTGTAATGCACATGGTCGATATCCTCGGTGCTGGATTTGGCTTCCTGGTTCGAACGTTTTGGTTTTGAGTACTTTTCGTTTTCAACTGTTTGGGATTTTGACCTTCCAATGTTTTGGTTTAAATGCTACTGATGAGAGGTTACTCCTTGAAATATCGATATATAGCATATCCAAATTAACCGTTTATACCCGCGTTTTGGTATTTGTAATTTTGAAACCACTGGGCGATAACCGCTGCTGGTGGACCAGAGGTCCCCGAGGGTAATCACAAGCCTGGTAGTCAGACTTGTCTGACACGAATTACCATAAAATTTCTAATATGTTGTCGCTGAAATTTCCGATAGTTAAATTCAAAATTGATGAAAACACCAGGTTTCTTTCCTTGTAATGCACATGGTCGATATCCTCGGTGCTGGATTTGGCTTCCTGGTTCGAACGTTTTGGTTTTGAGTACTTTTCGTTTTCAACTGTTTTGGATTTTGACCTTCCAATGTTTTGGTTTAAATGCTACTGATGAGAGGTTACTCCTTGAAATATCGATATATAGCATATCCAAATTAACCGTTTATACCCGCGTTTTGGTATTTGTAATCTCATGAAATATACGGTATTTACTGATTACACATACTTACTGTAACATATATATTGCACAGTGTTCTCGATTCAAAATGTATTTCGAATAAGGACAAAAATATAATAGAACATCAAAAGTATCACACAATTGTCATATGGCTTTTGCTTACCGTATGAAAACCGACGTAAACGATTAAGGATATTTATCAATTTACATTCCAGTCAACTTTTAAATATAAAAATTTTCCTATTTATGTGTTTCTAATATGAAAACTATATATAATTATCTCAAATAAGTAATCAATTCTATAAAATATATTTATCACTTAAATAATAAAATACCCATCGGTCTCAGCTGAAAACGTTATTTGATTGGATATTGAATTCCTAAAACAATCTTAACCATGTATTAAACCAACGACAAGACACAATGGATAACGTTTACAACAACCGTAAAAACAAGACCATGTGTCTTTTGTATTAAACCTTTTCCTGGTCAGATGTATAATTGTATGACCACGATGACTGCAAATTTGAAAAAGTTCTTAAAAAATCGATTGTTTCCATTACAGAGAACAAACTATGCGAACAAGTCAGTCGTTGTTTCTGCCTTCATTGCTGTTCTGTCATTTGCCGAGTTAGTTGTGGCAATAGTGGCTGCTTCTTACTGTTGTTGCTGCACTAAATGGGATAACACCCCCCAACAGGTACCTTTTTATACTCCCCCTTAGAAATAGGGTTTTATAGTGGTAGGTGTGTCTGTCCGTCCTTGTGTCCGTTTGTATATGTTGGTCCGTCCGTCCTTCCGTTACAGGCTAGGGTATCAATTTCTTACCTGCAACTCCTCTTAAAGTTCTTGATGGTTTTTAATGAAAATTCCCGAAATCTTTGTGACATAATGTAGATGTGCACTAACATTTTGAAAAGTTGATCAGAATGAATTTTAGGTGCAGGGGGAGGGGTTCCAGTAGAAAAAAACATGGACTTAGCCTTTTGACTACAAGGGAGTATCCTTATCTTATCTGCAACTCCTCCTAGACACCTTAAAAGATTTTCATGAATCTTGCACATGAAAATTGTAACATAATGTAGATGTGCACCTACTATTTAAAAATTGTTCAGAGTTTCCCATTGCCAAAACATGGACTAAGCCATCTGACTACAATCGAGTACCCATCCCTTTTTTGCAACTTTTCCTAAGCCCCTTGGTGATTTTTTTATCAAACGTACATTCAATCTTTCTTACATATTGTAGTTGTGTACCTAATATTTTTAAATTGATCAAAATGATTTTTGGGGTTTCCTGTAGCAAAACATGGCCTTAGCATTTTATTTAGCTCTTCATTTACAAGGAGATCCCTTATCAGCAATGGATGTTCATGAAACTTTCTCACAATCTTTGTGACATAAAAAAGATATGCACCGCCTATTTTGAAATTTGATCAAAATGATTTATAGGGTTTCCAACTGCAAATCAAAGACTTAGTAATTTGAATAAAACGGGTAACCATCTCTGATTCCCAACTCCTCCTTAACTCATCTGTGGATTTTCATGAAACTTTCACACAATCTTTGTTACATAATTGTTATGTTTACCTCCTTTTAGAAAAAAATCTGATCGGTTCTTTTGGGGGGCGGGGGTATTCATTCGTTAGCTGTTGCTTACATTTTTTATATATGTTTTTTAATTGACAAAATGATTTCAAAGTACATGCCATTGTCAAAAATGGCTTGAACAACATTATTTGACCATTTGTGTATTGTTTAAGTACTCATACAATATATAGTTATTAGCTTGATAGAAAAAGTGACTTGTTACATGTTAAGCCGACACGCTGTCATAATCGAGAAACAGAAACGAAAATAGTTTAATGACCAAAAAGGAATCAAAAATCGACAAATACATAATTCTATAAAATATAACTTTATGTAAAAGAAAACAGTATCGCCATATGCTTGTTCTCAGTTTCATAACACACAAAACGTTCGCCTATTGAGTGACAGAATTGTTATCAAAATTAAACTGTTTTAATGAGGCTGCTCAAATATAGTAAAGTGTTTGAAAAAATTGCATTTTTTATTAACCCGTTCAGATTTAGATTTTAAAAATAATGTTAATCATCACCACTGTTATCTTCACAGGGTTACGTGTTCATTGGTGGATCACAACCGCAGATTTTAATGGTTCCTCAGTCCCAAATGAATCCCGGAGCAAGCATGCAGCCTGTTGTCATGTCAACTGGGGCCTATAACCAGCCACAGCAATTTCAGATTATTACATCTTCATCTCAAAATACAAATCTTACAGGAAACCTGCAGGAAATGGCAATTGGAGGTCAGGGTCAGGACCAAAATATCCCACCACCCTACAAGGAATAGCAGTTTTATAACATTATACCAGGCTTTGCATTAATTACACGTGGAATACTGCAAAGCTTCCTTTTCTCTAAGCTGCAGATCAATCAATTCATGTTGTAAAACAATTAGATAGGGGGTCTTAACCGCAATATTAGCTTATAGTTAAGCATGCGGTTTTTTTTGCTTTTTTTTTAATAACATACAAGTTTGAAGGATGTTACGTTGAGAAGTTTGTTGATACTTTTTGAGCATACCTTCAATCAATGATTTTTCACGTTATCAAATAAAGATTTCTAAACGTATTAAATACAGACTTTTGCTTCATGTCTTGTACATGCATTACATATATCTGTTTATCATTTCGTCTTAAGTCTATCTAAATGCTTTATACAAAAGCGGATATCTACAGAGCTGAACTTTGGGTTTTTACAGCGCTGTATATGCATATTTCAACACATAAACTTTCATCAGCAGCATTTGTACCTTGAAGTTCAAAATGGAACCCAAAACTAGCATCAACAGTACTTAATTGAACAGAAGCTTTCATTGGTTTAAACGATTTGAATGAAGAAAATCATCAAATTTTAAAGTAGCACAACAGTCAAAAACGATTTTTTTTAAGATTAACTTACCATAAAGAAATACAGGGTCAGTGCTCAGCCCACAGAGCAACCAAGTGTGTACCCTAGGTGGCTGAATAGGGTGGCCCTCGTCCGCGGGGGTTGTAAGGTCAATAATACGGAAACCCTGACCTCTGACCATAGTGGGCCAACGTCTATGGAGAGTGCCACGCTTCATGCACGTAAAAGACCCCTTTGAGGACCGCCACCACATAGGCTAAATTTTCCGCCCCTACCCACCTCTTTCCTTTTCCTGTGGTTCTTCAAAATTAACCGATCCTTTGTTTCCCACCCCATCCCCATTTTTCATATATTATCATCATTTCATGTTCATTTTATCACCCTTTTCATGTTCATCGCCTGTAAATAACCTATATAGCGTTGCACGGGCGTAAAACACCAACTCACTCACTCACTCACTCATTGTGAAAAAAATTATGTCATCAGCTTCAACCATTAATAAGTAATTAGATAATAGATTTATGTAAACAAATAGCACATGGTCTTATCAGCAATAAATAGATTTAGGGGTATGTCTTAGCTGACAATTACTCCAGCTGTTCACTGAACACAATCAAAGTACTGTTGGTACCGTGTACTTGGAAGTCACATTTGAACGATGGCAAGCGATTCGTGTTGTGGGTTATAACTTTTCGACAGAAGAAGGCAATTACTGAATTTAAATATATCTTTATTTATGTATGAACCACTCTTTCTTACAACGATATGAGATCGATATACCTGTAACTTTTGTCTGAGAAAATCATTAGTTTAATTTAATATCTCAGCTTTTATATAAAGCATTATTGGTTTTAATTTCTATAATTTGTATATTCCCGCTAAAATATATTTCCCCATCACACAGGTGACTAAGGTCACGTGATACACAAAATGTAGTTTTAAAAAGGTTATTAAAAATATCGAAAATGCTATAACATCATTAAAATGAAATATAAAAACACATCAGGCAATCTGTAGAGGCTCTAAAAATATAGATTAAAAAGCTCGTTTACCAAAAAGAATAAACGCACTTCTACCGGAGAGCGAATGAACAAAAGGATAGGTTATAACACGGTCTCGCGGATGGATTTCTCCGATCATTACTAAACTTTGAAAGTCCTTGACTTCCAAGTAAAAATAATGAAGACACTGGCTACTTATCATTAAAATCATCAAAATATATTGAAAGTAATTGCATGATAGGTTGATATCCATGTTCAGTAACTACATGTTATAGAATAAATAAAATAATGAAAGAATTAATAATGGTAATAACAAAATACAGGACTGGGTTGATACTTGCAAATCTCATATTAACTTACAGAATAATTGAATAATAGCAATAAATGTGATGTTATTTGCTTTATTGTCTCGTTTCAATATTAATATATGTAATTTTGTGTCATGCATATATATAATCTATATCGATTTTTCAATTTTAATAACCAGGAGGCATCTAGCTCTGACAGTTTGAATGAAACTCCTCTTTTTTTGGATAATATGGTGAACATATCTAGGTAGCACCATACAAAGATTGTTTTAGTCCGACCATCACACTTTAAACTTGCATAACTTTCTTATTATTTTACCAATTCTAATAAATGAGACATCATTAGAAAGAGGAAATGTAACCCTTTATGATAATACCTACAAAAAATAACTTTAATGTATAACAGATGGAATTACTGTTCAAAATTCAAAATTTCAACACAACTGACTCAAATGAAATTAGCTCTCCTAACATTCCAAATATCTCTCTAACATTGATTTAATCTGAAGCAACACAGCATGACCTTCAAAACCGTGTCTCAGAATTTTCCTATCACTTTCCATTCTCCAATAAAGCAATATTTTGTGTGCAAGGCTTTATTGCATAAGGGGTCACTCTATTCAATGTGCCATAAAATATTTTCTGAAGCTTTAATCTAAAATCTGAGACATGGTTTTGTTGATAATAGACCTTGGAATAACATATCAAAAAACCAGCCACATTGGGGTACTCATGTGGGAGCTAAATTCAATCAAACTTTACTTTTCTCTTGAAAAATGAAAGTGGAAAAACCCCCAAAATATCAATTTCCTACTTTGAGCCCCATTTACTAGACAAATGGCATGATTCTACCATGGGAGCACTGTAGGGTTCTTAGATCATCATAAATCAACATTTATTTGACCTATAAACCTTAGTTTCATCCACAAAAACATTAAATATAGCCCAAAATGCACAACCCCCTACACTTAATTCAGACTTTGCGGGAAATATAACATTAAATTGACCTTGTTAACTGTAAAGGGCAAGACTCCTCCTTCACTGACCAGATGTTTCCACTGTTGATTGTCCATCTTATTCATTTAACTTGACTGGTCAAAAGTCATAAAACTTTCCAGCTGTTATAGATAAGACCAACCTCCATGGTTTATTGACAGCTTAAACTACATGTGCATTTGTTTTGATTTTTTAATCATCACCGTAGCTCATTAATTATTAGGTGTACTGAAAATATTTTTGAACTATTAGATAAAGGACATTTTATAGTATTGAAAAAGTTATAAATTAAAACTTTGATAAAATTTTAGCACTTTTGTATGGTGCTACCTTAATAGGGAACTTTAGGCATATTTAACGAAGTGTTCAGTTTAGATTTTAAAGGCAAGAAATAGATTGGGTGTATAAATTTTGAAACAGAATTTTTTGTCTTGTTCCATTGAAAGCAAGAAAGGTTGAGCTTGTTAAAATGTATAAGGATTATCTTTTCAATATCCAAAATATGGCTTATTTATTTCTTTCATTTAAAGACAATTACACAGACGTATCTCTAATATCAATAAATTCTGCATGCAAGCAAAACTTATATTTAATTATCAATTATCATAAGCTGTTCTGCATATCTAAGTGATAATCTTGAAATGGGAGGAGTTATTCCTTATCAGATTACTTGATCTTAGATAAAGGTCAATTCATCAGAGACGTAAAATTCCCGCCATTTACCAAGTCATGTTGTTTAGGATTGACCATGAATACAATTTTGCATAAATAATGGAAGTAAATAGACATTATGGGGGCCCAAAGTGGGAGATTAAGAATCTTAATGATTCTGAACTTATTTTAAACAGGCAAAATACCAACTTTAAAAGAATATAGCTACCTTATGAATACGACTTTGATATTTGTTGATCAGTGTGGTATCTGCTACAAAACCGTGTCTCAAATTTTGGAGAAAGTGATTTATTCAAAAGTTATGAATTCTCAAAGACTAGTAGTAGGGTCAATGTAAAGACCCCACATGGTTAAATGAATATATAACAAGAATGAAATGAGTTAGGGAAAATCTGAGACACAGTTTTGTAGATAATTTTAGGTCAATTGACTTGAGAAAATGCAATTTTCAACAGGACTTTAGATGAATAAACTATTTACATTGAAGCGCTGAGGGCTGATTTTAATATAAATAGATTTTTCAACATATTTTTTAATCTAAAAAACATTATTTTACATCATTGGAACGAGTAATTTCTTAGCTGTAGAATAAGCCATAAATGAAAAAAAAACTATTCAGAAATAAGAAAGTTATAAGGTTTCAAAGACTGGCAGTCGGAGTAGAAAAAAGTTGACTGTTGTGCTACCTCAAGAAAATTTCATTGATTAAAGTCATGTAAGACAGGTTTGAACTAAGATTGTTTTAACCTACGGCGGCCCGTGGTCTATCAGTGGCGATTATCTATCGACTAGTTCTCAACGTACCAGAGCTGGTATTCACCAAACAGTAAATAAGTATTGTCAACAAACTTTTTATGGAGTTATCTCTTATCCGCTGCACTTGAATCTAAACACTAGAGTAATATTTAAGTTGGTGTAATTTTTTAGTGATGCTTTATACTGGTTGTTCATTAGTGTGTTGCTTATTGTCAAAATCAGGACAAGACAAATTGAAGACCCATCCAGGATACCGCACTCATAACACAGACCAATGCGAAAAGGTATAATATATGACAACAAACTACAAGGAAAATGAGCCCTCAACGCACCATAGTCCAATGAACCCAGAAAAAAAAATTCTCCGCAAATATTTCACACTCTCTTGAAGAAGCAGAGGTACTAGTGGGGCATCCCAATGTCAGAGTCCGAAAGGGCAGAGATAAAACCAGCAAACAAGGACAGGACGAAAAAGACAACACATATACACAGAATCACAAAAACCACCGAATATCAATTAACAATGCAAACTCTTGTCTTTATTCGAGTGAACACAGCTGCCTCGGAAGTGTAAGCGGATCATGCCTGCTTTAGCACACCCATCGCGCTACCAATTTCCAGTTCGTTGTGTCAAATCCAGTTAAGGAAGACAAAACAAACCCCTATGACAAACCGACATCTGCAATCATCCAAATGATAGAAATCCCATATTTGTCAATGAGAATCCTTACCTATGGTGCCTGATAATGAAGAACTCTTACCCTAGATGTCATCATACATAGTAAGAAAGAACAAAGAGGCACCGATGGGGCATTCGAGTGTCAAAAGTCCGAAATGGCAACGACGAAACCGGTAAACACTAACAAGAACCGCACGAAGAAACACAAAACACAAATCAAACAAACGGAAATCAACAACGCGAACTCTCAAGTCGTAACAAGAGTGAACTCAGGTGCTCCGAAAGAGTAAGCGTTTTCTGCCTGCTATAGCACACCCTTCATGTTGCTAATTTCTAATTCAGTATGTCAAATCTGTTAAAAGAAGACAAAACAAATTTCTCTGACTCTTACCAAGTTTGAAAATACACACAATGGAAGGCGAAAATGTTGTGGGAATCAAAGGAACGTTATGCTTTGAAACCACTAAAAAGAGGTGCATAGGGTGCAGAAAATTTAGCAGACAAATTGACGGTCCACAAATGGATTATTACGTACATTATTCATGATACTATCCAGAGATGGTGGCCTACTATGGTCAGCGTTCAGGGTTAACGTATTATAGACTTGACACTTCCACCGAACGAGGGCTACTCTATTCAACCACTTAGGGTAGACACTTTGGTCGTTCTGTGGGCTTAGCACTAATTCCTGTCAGAATTCCAAGACCCTTAGACGTCTTTTGCGACAAGTTAGACTCTGCTATAGGCCTTTTCGCTACCAAGGCCCCACACGGAACACACTATATACAAGTGTAGGTTAGTCTTGCGCGATGAACATGAAAGGGATGATAAAATGATAAATGTTTAAGGCCACTTAAAAACGAAATGGTGGTAATGGCGGAATGTTAAACTATGTGATGCATTTATGGCTGTCCACAAACTTAATCCCCAAACATTTAGTCGCCATACAACAATGACATATTCTCCAACCCCTGGCATCGGTTAAAAGCTTGATAGATTGAAACCAAAAGTATATAAAGAAAAGTCCTCGCATTTAAAACAATTCTAGCACCGAGCCTGTCCATGTGAACTACAAGGAAAGAGGACTGGTGTTATCAACAATTTTTGAATTTATACATTGTATCATTCATATTCGTGTGAGACAAGGATGATCTCCTTTCACTAAACAATTTTCGATTTGGTGACTTCCTCTATCTTATATATTCTCGGGAACTTGATATAATGTAATCCAGAGCTTGAGATTACAGGACTTACATCGATGTCCTTAGCATAGCGTCATGTCATACACAAAAATTTCTCACACATAGCTGTGTTGCTCTTCACTCTTCACTCAAGACATTAACCGCAGATATCATGCGCTTATAGACAGATAGGGTTTTGTTTGGTCTGCCTTTACCGGATTTTACACACTGAATTGACTGTTGGCAACGCGACAGATGTGCTATAGCAAGCATGACCTACTTACTCTTCCGGTTACCTGTGTTCACTCTCATTACGACGAGAGTTCACGTTGTTAATTGATATTCAGTAGTTTTGTGTTTCCTTGTTCTACGTGTTGTCTGTTTTTGTCCCGTTAACATTGGTGTTTACTTGATTTTTCAACTGAACAAATTATTCTAGTGTCGGGTTTATTTGTGTACTTTTTCTCAATAGAGATAATCGGAGAAGCGACGTACGTATCTACGTATCTTTAAGTTGCCCTAAGAAGTCTAAAAACGACATAATCATTACCTCCCTTATGCCAGGTGTCTTAATTGATCCGCACTAGATTTGAACATGTATTATAATCTATAAGAAATTTTAAAAAATAAAAATACATCTTATAATTTAGCGATTACTCCGTTTAAATCTTTGTTTTAAAAATATTCACCCAGGCTTCCCATATTTTATTCTGGATTTTTTTCATATTAATTTTTAATTTTTTTCCACTGTTTTAATGAATAAAACTTTTTGAAGAGTAACTAACTTTGTTGCGGAGTGTGCGTTCATCTGCTAGTTTGTCAAAGATATATTTATTACCTTTTTGTTGGAATTTGGTATCAAAAACCCCACGTATAGTAAACTGGATTGTAAGTACTGAACATTTTTGTAGAAGAGGGGATTTTTTTTACAAAAAATAAGTTAAACAGTAGCTACATGTCATTTGTAGATAATTGTCTGTTACACTGTCCAAATAACCTCTTCCTATGCATCACAGTGGAATTTGAATAACATCTTGCATGAATTTAATAAAATCTTAAGCACCGTACATTTAAGAGAGCGATCATTCGATTTTTATGGGGCTAATGGGGTTATTGATATGTTTTTCATCCAGCCTAAATATTATCTGAACAATCAAAGCCTTGATGTTTTGCGAGCTAATTTTGAATTTTAAAATCAAATGAAAATTTTACAGCAAAAAAAACCATACTGCCCTTTTTAATATCGAAGCGTTGTCCTGCATTTTTATTTTCTGATTGTTTGTTGTTGGCATACTGCTTTTTTATTTCAAATTTTACCATAGGTCCCCCCTCCAAAACAAAATCAAATAGTCGCTCCCTATGTTACATGTGGTTTATTTCTACCTCAGGCATATTTTTTACTCATCTAAAACAAATTTCAAATTTGTACTCAATTTGGCATTTTTATGCCCCGCTTCGAAGAAGAGGAGGGTATACTATTTTAACTATTATTCCTAGATTGCTGATATTTGGAAACAAGCTTGTTATGGCATGGTGTATTGTATATACGTTTTTGGATTTATCGGACATTTAATTCCTGTTTATCGAAGACTTTAATATTTTCCGTCACACAAAATTAATTCTGCCCCGCTTTTCATTTGCATATAACTTGGCTTGGCAACTATTATTCCTAGGTTGCTGATATTTGGAAACAAGCTTGATATGGATATGATGTATTGTGGGATACTTTTTTGATCCATTGGACTTCTTAATTAATTGCAGTTGGAGTCGACATATGTGTTGTACATAGTGTCATGTTCATTTACTCCATATCATTTCATCAATTATTCTACTTCCTGTTGATTATAACCGAAAACTAAAACAAAAAACTGTTGCACATTTCATTCACTTACATGAAAACTCAGCAACTCCTAGGTTGCTGATAGTTGGTAACAAGCTTGGTATTGACATGATGTATTGATACATTTTTGGATCCATTGAACATTTACTTCCTGTTTGTTGTAAACTTGATACTAAACTCATTGCATACTAGTAGTAGTTGTGAAAGCGGGAGTATTACTGGTGAGCATTTGGTCACAGATTTCTTGTTTCTTTTGTTTCATCGTTCTATGTTCTTTATGATAGTGTTTGGCTTTTTTTCTTTTTGTTTACAGCGGAAATGATGAGACAAACCTAGCGTCAGTCGTAGCAAATGTTTTAGTTTGTATGTTTGTTGCAACTTTCATTCATTGTATGTACCATCTACTTCAGATATATCAATGGATACACCACTGAACAAAACTGAGGCAAAAACGGAAGTTTTAACAAATACAAGTTTATATATGACCACAGCAAAAGTCTTTTAATCTGTTACAAAATCATGCTGAAATGGGTTTCACAACAACTGTGCGAATTTCCTCTTAATTTCATCTATAAAAATATAGAAATGTTGGGTATCATTTATTTCTTTATACCCGAGCCCAACAGAGTTGGGGAGGGGATATAGCGTTTAGTTTGTTCGTTCATACGTTCGTTCGTTCGTTCGTTCATACGTTCGTACGTTCGTACGTATGTACGTAATGGTATTTGTTTTGTCAATAACTGGGGAACTAAACATAGAGAGATGATATTTGGTAATGTGGGTACATCTTTGATGGTAGTCAGAATCAGTACCATATGAAGTGACCTTGACCTATATTTCCGCATGAATGACTCCGGTTAAAGTTTTGGCTAAGGTCCATATCCCAGCAACTGCAAGTGATAGAGCGATGATATTGGGTCAGTGGGTACATTTTGGACAGTAACCAACATCCGTACCAAATTGGGTCACCTTGACTTACATTTTCCGCATGAATGACTCGGGTTTAAGTTTGGTTTATGTCCAAATCTCAGCAACTGCAATTGGTAGAGAAATGATGTTGGGTCAGTGTGAACATCCTGGAAAGTAACCAACATCCGTACCCAAATTAGGTCACCTTGACCTACATTTTTCAGATGAATGATTCAGGTAAAAGTTTTGGTTAAGGCGCATATCTCGGTAATTCCAATTAGAAGAGGAATAATATTTGGAAAGTGGGTATATCTTGGATAGTAATTGACATCTGTTCCACTTACATTTTAATGTAACGGGCGAGGGGATAAGCTGTCGTGTGCGACTACTCCGTTTCTTTTTTAGAATTATACTATTCATTGTCTGATAGTTGTAAAATTACAAATACCAAAACGCGGGTATAAACGGTTAATTTTGATATGCTATATATCGATATTTCAAGGAGTAACATTTAAACCAAAACATTGGAAGGTCAAAATCCAAAACAGTTGAAAACGAAAAGTACTCAAAACCAAAACGTTCGAACAAGGAAGCAAGAAGTAAATAAGAATATATCCAAAGACATGTCGACCCTATTCGCCCCGTATCATCGCACCATGTCCCTTATTCTGCGATCTTCATGCACTCTATAAAGTTTTTTTCTCAGGAGTATAATATTTTGATTTTTCATTTTATCATAAATCTGTCTCTATATATACTATTATGCAAATATAAATAAAGTTTCATGATAATTTATTATTATACATGCTCTATGGAAAAAAAACTTTTACCTAAAGGTTATTAACTTGCCGTAGTGTACGAACGGACGGACACGAACACATAATTCCGCACTCCGTTACAATAAACAATGGAGAATTCAGACAGTCAGGATGTTTAGATAAAACACAATTGTAGTTGGAATTCATAGGAACCCTTTCAAAAGGTTTAAATGTGGACATGTAAGACATTGGAATATATAGATCTACATGTAACATGTGTAACTCGAAAACTTACATGGGTTGTCGCCATTTTTAACCAAAATTTGTAATTTGGGTCTAGTTGCTTGCAAATGAAAATCTCGTTGAGATCTTTTTTTGGTATTTTATGTGAGAATCCGTGTGTTTATCCGTTTTTCGACCTTCATGTATATGCAGAAGAGCAATTCATCCAAAACAAACCATAGTGGAAGTTCATACTTATTATTTAAAATCGACCCCTCAGTTGGTGATCATTTATTATGAACACAAATTAAAATTATAAAATCTAAAGCGGGCGTAAGTAAAACCATTATTTAGCAGAAGCTGACCACGTAAATGCATATTTGAGGTATATATTAAAAATAAACTTAAGTTTCTTTCTAAAAGAAAGTTAAAATTTCTTTGAGTGTCAAAAAACCCCGATGACGTACACACCAAAGCAATTAAATTAGAATTATTCGTTAAAATTAAAACTTTTCTGATGTTATTGCGTTCTTGCTCGACATATAATGTTTTTAAAATTTTTGCTCTTCATGTTTGTATCTAGTGTAGTTTGGTATGTTCAATCTCTCCGGCATCAATACTTAGATTGTTAACAAACACATCAAAGCAATGAAATTCTCCGTTTTAAATTTGAAAATTGTCAAAGTCCTAAGGTTCTTACTACTCCAGACATAAGGGACAGGCCATTTAACTTGAAAGAATTTTTTTTTTTAATTATTTTTTGAAGGCATCGCGACAGAATTTTTTTTCATTATTTGCATTTTTTTTATGTAGCTGAAATCCTTCTTCAGAATATTTTTTTCTAATTCTTACCCTCTGCTGCCAAAATACTTTTCTATCAATTCCAAAATATTTTTGGGGGATAAAACCAAGCCCCCCCCCCACCCTTTCAAGTTAAATGGTCGGTTGTTTTTTTTAATAGTCCAAGTGCGACATACATTTTTATTGGGGTTGCATTGAATTGATTTTAATTATTATAATACTTTATTGTCATGTAAATCAAAACAATACAAATTGAATGTTTGACATAAAAATAAAAATTAAGTTATAAACAAAAAAAAACAAAACATCGACAAAATCATAAATTAGTCTATGAGCCCCCTGTCCTCAGTTCTGATAGGTATTGTCAATCTTTTGGATATATCGCATCTAATGAATATTTGAATAAAGGTAATAGCAAAATTACCGGGCTTGGAGGATCAATCTCATTGTCGACGAAACAAGGTAAAAATACCATAGAAATTGAAGATTGCAACGGTCCTGACTTTGTACATGAATTGTGAAAGGGGGTCCACCAATTGTCTACTAAAGAGGGTTCCAGGCCATTTTTGCCTAACATCTGCACGAAAATTTTAACAAAATTTTCAAAGAATAGGGTGTGATTCGACCCCCCCCCCCCCCCACTCCGGAACATCCTGTCTCTTGATCTGCCACAGCAGAAACTTTTAATATATTTTAAATGTTCCTGATTAAAATTTTTGACATGAAATTATGATTTGAATTGAATTTTCATTTGAACGTGTAAAATAGGGATACAAAACAAAATTTTTGACATGAAATTATGATTTGAATGGAATTTTTATTTGAACGTGTAAAATAGGGATACAAAACATCGACGGAATTCGGATTGGATGCTTTACAAAAAGCCGATCGACGAAAAATTGCTTTGGTAAGATTTTTACTTGTAGGTAATAAAATGATGAATCTTCGAGGGCGGACAATATGATTTGTTTTTGTAATGCACATCATTACCCCACACCCTATTTAACAGATGGGGTCGGAGATGTTAACGGTTGATCAAGTTTTGATCAAAAAGATGAAAAAGTCCAATGTTCTGGGAAAACTCCGAAATTACTTAAAGTATAAACCGAAAACAAAATATTTGCTTGGGCCCTCCCCCCCTTTTTCTTCCTTCTATGATACATTGATTCAAGTTTGAAAAATAAATCTTTTCGTGAGCAGTGTTCACAGTTTAGCCATATAAGGTATTATAAGTAAAAGGGAGATAACAAGAATTTATGCCCGACTATTTGACATTAGAACGTAACAGGTAAACGGCTTTATGTCATCATTACTCACGATACGGCTCTTGTCCGATTATCTCTAGTAAAACGGGTATAGAGTTGACCATAGTGACAATATTATAACAATAAAACTTCAAGACTTTTAAACATTGAATAAAAAACATTATTTTCTAATGTAATTTAAGGTAGATTTAACATTAGATACGTATTATTTTAAAAATCTAGTCACATTGTCGCAGGTAAACTCTACGCATGACGTCACGTACTCTACCAAGCCTGCCTTTGCCAGAGTTAAACTCGAATAGGGGTTAAAGGTCATCGGGGTTTACCCGAGTCCGAACTAATTTATTTGTTACTCGGGTTAACTTAAGTTAACTAGAGTATGTCAACTGAAAACAGCCACATAGAACAGGTCGAGTCATCTAGATTTTATTTGACCTATCAATCAATCAAAATTTTAAAAATTGACCTTTGAAATGGGTAAAAATAGTAAAACTTTTTCAAAGTTTTTTATACGAAAGTTCTCAACATAAACATATTTTCTTTAACTTCCTCGCTCATATTTAGTCAACACCAGAAAGTTTTAGTTTTAAACGTTATTTTATTTGGCACGATTAAATTCTCCTTATAAAGTAATGTTATGTTCCACATTTTGACTTCTATTTCATTTGGTTCATGAGTGTGAGTGAGTTGGTGTTTTACGCCCGTGCAACGCTATATAGGTTATTTACAGGCGATGAACATGAAAAGGATGATTCAATGAACATGAAATGATGATGATAAATGAAATATGGGGGTGGGATGGGACACAAAGGACCGGTAAATTGTGAAGAACCACAGGAAAAGGGGAGAGGTGGGTAGGGGCGGAAAATTTAGCCTATGTAATGCACTACTTTGCGGTCCACAAAGAGGTCTTTTACGTGCATGAAGCGTGGCACTCTCCACACACGTTGGCCCACTATGGTCGGCGGTCAGGGTTTCCGTATTATAGACCTGACAACCCCCGCGGACGAGGGCCACCCTATTCAGCCACCTAGGGTACACACTTGGTCGCTCTGTGGGCTGAGCACTGACCCGACGTCAGAATCCCAAGACCCTTAGTCGCCTCTTACGACAAGCTAGGCTCTGCTGCGGGCCTATTCGCCACCCGGGCCCCGCACGGGACCATTTGGTTCATTGGTCAACGGACAATAACAAAGTTAAAATAACACTCAAATCTCCCTACTGGCATGGTGAATGCTCCTCAGGGAAAAATTGGTGTCTTTTATACTATAACTAACTTTTCATATGATCTTGATTGCAAATAGACCAACTATTTTTTTCACCGCTCATTTTTTGAATTTGTTCAGCGAGTCAGTTTTTTTGTTGAATTTATATTTCTCAAAAAGCACGTGTTGGTGATCGTAATTATTTATTATTTCTCTAAAACCATTGGTCAAAAGGTTGATGTAAAATTTTTCCTTAAAAGCTAGATTCTTCGACCTGTAGAAGTGATGTATAAATTTTCCGACTCTAACTAGAATACGATACTTACAGGTTCGATACGAGGTTTTGCCTTTTTGCTGTTATGGCATTAAATTTGTAGATATCGATTAGTGCGACTTTGTGTTACATGTACATCAACTGGTTGCTTCTAACGAACAAATAACAGTGAAAATTAACTCCGCACGAGGAAAATGCTGTGTGTAAAAGTTTAAGTACACATCGCAAGAAAAGTCTACAGATCTATAAAAATTGTTTACATCCATAATACAGTTATTAAATTTCAGACAATATAGTGCATATATTATTTTTCTTTTTTTTTAATGCATCAATACTTTATTAACAAAACAAAGTCTGCAGTTATAATTGGGTATGTTTTTTTCCTTCTATCTGGGCTTTTCCTTATATGTTATTCAGTATATTAAAATGTTTCTTTTCTTATCAAATTAACATGCATTAGTGACATGTTACAAATAACCAAACATGACAGTGCATTAAACATGTTAAACTTCTTATCGATTTCAGACTAACCTTCGGTGAAATTCAATTAAACTTTAGTTAAGAAAGTCAGTTGATATTAATCTTTTATCCATTTATGTGCAATTCATTACATCTCAAATTATGTTATTGATTACCTCTTGAAATGAAGCGAGCATGATCAAACGCCAACACTTATGTTTTAGGACAATTTTAAAGAGGATGGCTTCTGTCTTCTTACATTTCTGAAGTCATACTTTGTCATTTTTTTCACTTTTATACGTTTCATTTGTTTTAAGCGGAGCAACGTATGATATGCATTCCGAAATACAAAAAAGAAATTTTATGTTCAAACGCATTTTATAACTATTGCTTAAAATGGAAGTTTTGTCTATTTTACATTGACTTTATGTTTATATAAAGGTAAACAATACTTCTTTTTCTTTTTACCAAATTAAAAGAGAATAAATATTCTTTCTTTCTTCAATGCATAGCTTATTGATACTTTATATTGTATTTACTCAGGTACCCTAAAGGTGTGTTTTATTTTGCAACTACTCAGGCACCTTTAAGTTGTGTTTTATTTTGTAACTTCTCACTAGACAGATACCCTAAAGGTGTGTTTTGTTTTGTAACTACACAGGTACACTAATGGTGTGTTTTGTTTTGTAACTACACAGGTACACTAATGATGTGTTTTGTTTTGTAACTACTCGGGTACCCTTAAGGTGTGTTTTATTTTGTAACTACTCGTGTACCCTAAAGATGTGTTTAATTTGTACTCTTGTACTCGGTACCCATAAGGTGGTTTGTTTTGTAACTACTCGGGTATCTAAAGGTGTGTTTTATTTTGTAACTACCCAGGTACCCTAAAGGTGTGTTTTGTTTTGTAACTACTCGGGTATCTTAAAGGTGTGTTTTATTTTGTAACTACCCAGGTACCCTAAAGGTGTGTTTTGTTTTGTAACTACTAAGGTATCTAAAGGTATGTTTTGTTTTGTAACTACTCGGGTATCTAAAGGTGTGTTTGTTTTGTTAACTCGGGTACCCCAAAGGTGTGTTTTGTTTTGTAACTACTCAGGTACCCTAAAGGTTTCTTTTGTTTTGAAACTACCCAGGTACACTGAAGGTGTGTTTTGTTTTGTAACTTCTAAGGTACGCTTAAGGTGTGTTTTGCTTTGTAACAACTCTGGTATCCAAAGGTGTGTTTTGTTTTGTAACTTCTCAGGTACGCTATAGGTGTGTTTTGTTTTGTAACTTCTCAGGTACGCTTAAGGTGTGTTTTGCTTTGTAACAACTGTGGTACCCTAAAGGTGTGTTTTGTTTTGTAACTACTCGGGTACCTAAAGGTGTGTTTTGTTTTGTTACTACTCGGGTATCTAAAGGTGTGTTTTGTTTTGTAACAACTCAGGTATCTAAAGGTGTGTTTTGTTTTGTAACTACTCGGGTATCCCTAAGGTGTGTTTTGTTTTGTAATTATAACTACTCGGGTATCTAAAGGTGTGTTTTATTTCGTAACTACCCAGGTACCCTAAAGGTGTGTTTTGTTTTGTTACTACTCGGGTATCCCTAAGGTGTGTTTTGTTTTGTAACAATTCAAGTATCTAAAGGTGTGTTTTGTTTTGTAACTTCTCACTAGACAGATACCCTAAAGGTGTGTTTTGTTTTGTAACTACACAGGTACACTAATGGTGTGTTTTGTTTTGTAACTACACAGGTACACTAATGATGTGTTTTGTTTTGTAACTACTCGGGTACCCTTAAGGTGTGTTTTATTTTGTAACTACTCGTGTACCCTAAAGATGTGTTTAATTTGTATTCTTGTACTCGGTACCCATAAGGTGGTTTGTTTTGTAACTACTCGGGTATCTAAAGGTGTGTTTTATTTTGTAACTACCCAGGTACCCTAAAGGTGTGTTTTGTTTTGTAACTACTCGGGTATCTTAAAGGTGTGTTTTATTTTGTAACTACCCAGGTACCCTAAAGGTGTGTTTTGTTTTGTAACTACTAAGGTATCTAAAGGTATGTTTTGTTTTGTAACTACTCGGGTATCTAAAGGTGTGTTTGTTTTGTTAACTCGGGTACCCCAAAGGTGTGTTTTGTTTTGTAACTACTCAGGTAACCTAAAGATTTCTTTTGTTTTGAAACTACCCAGGTACACTGAAGGTGTGTTTTGTTTTGTAACTTCTAAGGTACGCTTAAGGTGTGTTTTGCTTTGTAACAACTCTGGTATCCAAAGGTGTGTTTTGTTTTGTAACTTCTCAGGTACGCTATAGGTGTGTTTTGTTTTGTAACTTCTCAGGTACGCTTAAGGTGTGTTTTGCTTTGTAACAACTGTGGTACCCTAAAGGTGTGTTTTGTTTTGTAACTACTCGGGTACCTAAAGGTGTGTTTTGTTTTGTTACTACTCGGGTATCTAAAGGTGTGTTTTGTTTTGTAACAACTCAGGTATCTAAAGGTGTGTTTTGTTTTGTAACTACTCGGGTATCCCTAAGGTGTGTTTTGTTTTGTAATTATAACTACTCGGGTATCTAAAGGTGTGTTTTATTTCGTAACTAACCAGGTACCCTAAAGGTGTGTTTTGTTTTGTTACTACTCGGGTATCCCTAAGGTGTGTTTTGTTTTGTAACAATTCAAGTATCTAAAGGTGTGTTTTGTTTTGTAACTTCTCAGGTACCCTTAACGTGTATTTTATTTTGTAACTTATTAGGTACGCTTAAGATGTGTTTTGCTTTGTAACAATTCATGTACACAAAGGTATTTTGTTATGTAACTACACAGGTATCACAAGGTGTTTTGTTTTGTTACTACTCAGGTACCCGAAAGGTGCTTTTTATGCCCCCGCGACGACATAGTAGGATGGTTCAGTATGACAAATTGTACGTCTTAAATGATTTTCAGAGCTGTCGGACATCTACTTCATGTTTGTGACTTAGGCCAATGTGAAAATATTTGAACATGACAATGAAAATTTCCGTCAAGTTTTTCTCAGAAACTGTACACGAAAATGCTTTGAAACTTGGTAAGCTGGTTTAATATGACAAACTGTACGTCCTATGCTATTTTCAGACCTGTCAGACATCTTTCTGTTTGAGAGTTATGCCGAGTGAAAATATGTGAACATGATTGAAAATGTCCGTCAAGTTTTTCTCAGGAACCATACATGAGAATCATTTGAAACTTGGTAGGATGGCTCAGTATGACAAACTGTATACCTAAGAGACTTGCAGACCTGTTAAACTTCTAGTTTCTGTATGGGGCCAGCGGGGGTATCGGTGTCCCATGGACACATTCCTTCTTTATTTCATTTTGTAACTACTCGGATACCCTAAAGGTGTATTTTATGTTGTAACTATGACGATAGTTTTGTCTATTGTAGTTTCAAAACACAATAAATAAATTTTAAAAATCGTAAGTTGCAATTGCATTGAAAGAAAATTGGGTTTATTTTCATGTAAACTTTTAAAAAGCAAAATAATTTGATTAAAATAACGATCATTTAAACTACACCTTATATCGTAAAGTAAGTATTAGCGAATCCAGCTACAATGAAGTTTATACACTATGTAGTTTCACGGGCGCCACGTGCAATGTGATTGACAGGTGTAAATATTAATATGCCGATTTAATCAACCGATTATTTTTTTTTCATGAGAAAAACATTATTTTACTAAATTTTTTAGCCGAATATATATCAATAAATTTAATTACAAGTATAAACTGTAATATTTTTTATAATGCTAATATGAAATAGGCATTGCCTAACTGGGAGCACAGTATAATTCTGATACTTAAAGATTGACAAATATTTCTATAAATGGATGTGAAAAAACTCTCCACATGAAACAGAACAGATTGATCCTCTTTTTGCTCTCATATGACGGAGAATAAAATCTTTTAGAAATGAAAATATCACATTTGAAGAACCCCATTTCCGCAAAGACGTGGACACTTGTGATTCTGAAACATTTGTATACTAGTCATTTGTTTACCTAAAATTAAAAAGGTGCGTTTTTGGTAAAGTTCCGAGTCACCTAAATGAAATATTTTGATTTATTAATTATGAACTGAAGACATATAATGTTAACGTGTTTAAAGTGTCATTGTAAACATTTTTAATGAACAAATAAAAAAATGATTTCGAATCGATGCAGTGTATTTCTAGAGTGTTCAATTTGGGACAAGATGCTTGGGGCGATTGAACGTAAAATAGAAAAAGTAAGAAAAAAATCGATTAAAATTTGGTTACTTCAAAAGATAAAGCAACTCATCGTCATCAGAATAGATTTCTCCTTATACTCAATAACAGATATTTTTTGGAATGAGACAAGCAAATTGGATAATTATTTTAACATTCACTCTGGATTCCTTTGAGAAGCAGATTATTCAATGAGCACCATGAAAAATTCAGTTTATGGTTAAAAAAACCAAATCATTATTACAATTAATTCTTAAATAACGATTTTTACTGCCACTGGAAAGGGGTCTATGTATAATAGATTGCGACCCGGTAAGCAATACAGTTGAGATCTGTTCTAACATCTCTACTGTCAGGTTCTCATGTCAGTTCTACAGCTGTTTTAACTCAGGAGACCAACTGTCATAAACTGTTCTGGGGCAGAACTTTCGTAATCTGTCCCATCTCCTGACAATTCTAGAACTGTTCTAGGCCCTGACAGCTTAGAACTCCGCTAGTCCATAACAATTCTGCATCCGGACAGTTCTGGGCTCTGACAGGTCCTGGCAGTTCTAAATGAGGTCATTTGTTGTTTATTGCAATGTTTTGTCAGCTGTATTAAAATTTTGTTTTAAAAATTATTAGCTTTCTCTTAAAATTGTATTCTCGATAGCCATGCAACTTTCATTACTTTGGACAATGAACAAGAGTAGTTCTAAAACTGTCAAGGTTTAGAACTGTTAGGAGCTGTCATGAGTTGTGAGGAGCTGTCAGGGCTAAGAGTTGTCAGAGCTTAGAAGTATCAGGGCGCAGAATAGGTTAGAGCTGCCAGGGCGTAAGACAGCTTAGAACTGTCAGGGCTTATAACAGTTCTAAATCTGTCATGTGGTAGAGCTATCCAGAACTGTTCTATGACAAGACACGGCTTGTCATAAGCTGTCCTAGAACTGTCAGCAGAACAGAATTAGAACAGATTCCTGACAGTTCCTGGCAGTTCTAAAGAGATGTTAGAAATGACCTCAACTGTATGACAGGGTCGTTTACATATTCCAATCGCTCTGTATGAACATCAACTCATGTGGTGAGACTCTAATAAACTATTGATCTCATTCGTATTGTTTCTTATCATTTTTATTCTTACTAAATTATATAATTAACTTTTGTACTTGCAACGGTAAGGTTAGGTCATATTAAAATTATTAATTGTTTCCGAAGCACCACGAATTGGACTTATCAGTGTGAAGAACAGGTGAGGTGGTTAAAATAAAGATGAAATAATAATAAAGTAAAAATTTGGATGGAAACATTTAGCTACTTTGGGCAACAAGAGTTAGATAGTTATACAACCGACAACTTACATTTGCCCCCCCCCCCCCCCCGAAGCCCTCATATGCCCTCATTACGCCAATGCGCCGACAATGGAAGATTAATCTCCAGATTCCCATGAATATGATTGTGCTTACACACAAAAACCCGGCTTAAATGGTTTAAAGCATTTTAAATTGAGTTGGAAATGTTTTTTATTTAAGCTCACCAAAAGACTTATTGTTTCTGAACAAAAAAGTGATATTTTATTAAAACTGTGTTATTGAATAATAGGATATTCTTTTCCTTATTCGTGTTTCTTGGTAAAATTATATAGAAAAGAATTAGATTAGTTTCGTGACGATGGAAATCACAAGTCATCAATTACCACATAATAGAAACAGACATTTGTTGAATTGTTTCCATTTAAGCTCTATTATTGGTAGCTTTCTGTGATCATTCTGTTCTATACAACTTTAAAAGAGATCTGATTGTAATTAAGAAAACTGTCGAATCTCAGGCTGCGTTTGAAACGCTGGATGCAATAAACTCTCCTTCAAATTATTATTTATGTTTAAGTTTTTTTCCAAAGTAATGAGGATTGAAATTGAAATGTCTTTCTTGCATGCACATATGAAAATTATATCTCAAAGTTTTACTCTCATTCATTAGCGTTCTTGTTAAAATTATTTAGTTAGAAAATTTGGAATTGGATACTGAAATATAAATCTATAGCTAACAATGGTGGCTCTGTGCGCAAAACGCCATGACTCGGCATCAGGATACTGGATATTCCTACGTAGACTTTTATGTATAATGTTAGCGCTGCCCCATGTGGACATGGTTGGTCAACTGGAACCTTAAGATTTTCTCTGGTGTGTCTGCCTTCTTATTTCCTTTGTTTTTGGACATTTGAGATTTGATTCTCTACATTAGGTAGTCGTTTCATATACAAGAAATCTTGAAAACTTTCTGAACATCTCATGAAACATACACTATTTCTCATATTTTCAGGAAATTTAGAACATATCTTATTTTCATGAACATTTGAAGTTCAGTTTTACCCATACTCAGACACAGTCGAACTCATGGTGCTGGAAAGTGAGCCATTAACCAACTAATAAAACAAATAATTTGAAGTATATAAATTATATACATGTAATTAAGTCCAAAAGAATAACACAACAGTCGGGCGATAAGGTGTTAACGCTGGAAGAATCTTATCACAGGGGAATTACAAGCACTTGAGAGGGCGTATATCCATGATATCATTGAAGCACAGTTTTTAGTAAAGCCGAAGATGAACACGACGACCTTGATGAAATGAACATGAAATGATGATGATCAAGAAGTGGGGAAAACTTACATACATGTAAGATACTTTATAAAACTTACAAAAAATATCTTATAAATAAATAAATGCACCTATAAAACAATTTAAGATCAATAATATTTTAAAAGTGTGTGTCATGTATATGTTTTGCTGGAGTACATTTGTCTTGGTCGGCAGTCCAAAACATCAAATCTTATGATTAAATGAATGGGCAAAGTAATTCACAGGAATTACGCTAACTGCATTAAATATTCTTGTTTCGGGAATTTTTAAATTGTTTTTGTGTAAGATTAGTATTACTTTAACATTATGTGTCTCGGTCATCAATGAAGAGAAAATCCACGGAGAAATGTTGACATTTACTGGTAAAAGCTATATGATCTCTTTTTCCAGAGACAAGAAGTTGAAATACTAAGTGCTTAAACAAGTATCAATTAAACGATGATGACGGTGAAATGTACTTATTCCAAGGAGTAACCTCTCATCAGTATCATTTGATTCAAAACATTGGAAGGTCGAAAAGCAAAAAGGAATCTAATGAAGAGAACTCATCTGGATCTTTTCAATCGTTGTTCGTTGATTTAAAGGGCCTTAAGTAAAATAATATAAAAGGACGTTTTCCTGTAACAATATATCTAAAAGTGTAAATTAATGAACATATAACACCTTTATCATTACAGCTGGTTATTATTTTTCTCTCTCCACGACGTTTCGCTATATCGGGTAATGCAAAAATTACGGTTAATTTACGTTTATTTTCCGACAAAAATAATTGTTTCCTATAAAAATGTAGTAGAAAGTTAATGGAATATCACGCTGAGCGGTCAAGCTCGGTTCTTCTAATCAGACGGTTTCCTGACACTCTAGTCTTACAGACGTTCGTCCTTGTTAAGTCGAAACTCTAAATAGAATCTCATATCAGAGTGAATGCTAAAAGGACAGAAAAAGCCGGAGGAAATTCTAAACAACACATTTACATCAAATGTGGGTCAACTTCACAACTATCAAAAAATTTAGAACAGCTTAATCTTCCGTTGAACTTAGCTTGCATTTTTTATTGTATTGTCTGATAGAACAATACAAAAAAGAAGATTATTAAAGATAACATGCTTATGCATCATTCTAGAAATTTTGACATTGTTTCCTTTTGTAAAAATGCTTTAAATGTCCATTTTTCATCATTGTTAGGAAAATTTGGTCCGTTAATGAGTAAGCGACGGCAAAACTCAACCGTTAAAACTGCACGTTAATGAGTTTATGTAATGATTATAGTTAAAACGAAAGCTTCCTCTTTTTAATCGTTGTATGAAACTTACTGTTGTCCATGATCTCGATATAGCACCACTCACTTCAATTATGCTCTTGATTATATACCCGATACGCATATGATTTTATTTTAAACATTTGTATGCACAAGTTGATTGTATTTTCATTAAAAATCACACCAAGGATTAATTCTTTTGATGCTATTTATCATATTTTCAGATCATGAAACGCCAAAAAAAAAAATCAAAAAAACCCAAATCATGGGAGCAAAAAATATCTGGAAAAAGAAAAGTCGTTTTGAAAAAGATTGCTTTATTGTGGTTCTGGTAGGGGATGACCACACAAACACAATGACCACTCAACGTTTGTACTCATCTTATAGGTAGAAATCTTGTGTTTGTATTGCAACAACAACCGAAACTAATATAACCATCTGTTGGCAATCTGCGAGTAATCATGATGTCTTCCACATCTGCCGGAATAACGAATCCATTGCGGTACGTAAGATTCATAAGGTGAAGCTAAGAAAATATTTCCATACCCAGTTGAAAGTTGACTTAGAGGAAGTTGGTGGAGAGTTTTGCACAAAGGTTTGCTCGGTGTCTATATAGAAATGTACATTTAAATGTGAAAATATGAAGCTATCTTTGTTGTATCTGTATTGTGAACAAGTGTAGCTGCAAAGATCTAAAGCGGCCATATAAACTGAGTATATCTTAACCAAAAATTGGAGAGTTTTTTTAGTCAACATTGAGACAAAGTTCTTTTCACTCAATTCAGATGTATGCAGATAATAATATTTTAACAAGTCTTGATTGACTGCAGGAATCACTTCACATCTTAAAAGGATGAATACTAGTAGATTGACAAGTCATACAAAGATTTTTTAGGTGCATTTAGTTATCGATGATCATAAAAGTCCGTTTCATACAAGTTTTAATGTACCAGTGGAAGTACATAGGAATATATAGGATGTTTGTTTATTTTAGAACACCATTTATAAATATAACGAAAAATGAAATGGGAGTAGACAATTCTTTTCTTTTGTCAAATTGATTGTCAAATGTCCGCTACATATGGATTTTTTTAAAAAGGCAATTCGTGCCAACTGGGTGCCGATCGTTTACACTCAATCAAATGGTAAGAATATTTTTCTATAGGAAAGTTTATAAGCACTTCGATTATTTACCCTTCTGTTCATTTCTTAATTTTACTGGACTCGACAAAATATGTCTTAGCATAATTGAAGAAGCACAGGTACCAATGGGGCATCCGAAAGGGCAGATCTAGAGACAAAAACAGCAAACACAAACCAGGGCAGGTCAAAAAACAGACAACATATAAAACACGAAAAACAACTGAAACAAAAATAGCAACGCGAACTCTAGTCGTAATGAGAGTAAACTCAGAGTCTCGGATGAGTAAGCGTTCCTGTCTGCTATAGAACACTTAAAGAATTGTGTACCTGCGTCTGTCATTCTTTAAAAAAACTTGTTTAACTAGCTTTGCAAAACGAGATTATACTATACATGCGGAATTTAAATGTCTATTGAGGGGAGGGGGTGAACATGATGATTATCTAATCATTATTTTACGGTGGTAATAATTTTTTTCACACCAAAAAGCGACAGAAATACATTCAATCAAATTGTCAATAATACTTTAATTGCTTAACTGATTTAAAAACGTGTTCTGCAAACTTTGATGCAAGACGTCAATCAAGAAAAACATATTGTATTCGCTCATTATGAGATGTTCTTTAACGGGTTTAAAACGCCGAATGAACTCAGTAACGGACCATATTGGCAAAACAATGTACAAAAAATACATTTTTAACGTAAAAATTTGCATGTAACCTATATTTTTGAATCAACATGGTGCTTTGATCTTTTGCAATCGTGAACCACCCAAAAAGAGCATTGTTATCTGTAATATAGGGTCTGAAATTTACTATTTTTCCTGGTTGATGCATTATAAAACATGATTGTAGCAACACGGTTTCGGTTTCTGAAATATTAAATCATTGAAAAAAAATTTCTTTTACACCATTGGGTTCAGGAAAAGCTACGATTCAGACAGTCGCATTTATTTTTTTTTCAAAGACTCCATATATTTTGTCAAAACTGTATTTTGTACAAAATTTAGACGATTTTACTCGTAACGCACCGACTTACTGAACGTTTAATGTGCGATTCTTAGACCGAACCTTGGTTAATCATTATTAACGTGCAGAAATCTCGAGAAACGTATAGAACCCCTTGAGAGTGCTCGCCGGTCAATTGAAAATCACAGGGTATATAAACTTGTATCTTTAATAATAGATGGTTTAAGATACAAATTAGAGTAAAAATATACATTTGTATATGGTTATGATCTTAGGAAATATCTTTTGAAATATGGGCGCAGCACGTGTCCAGGTTATCCCTTTTTATCTCAAAGTATTTGCGTAACTGTCATGACTGTGCGGACAAAAATCATTTGTGCTCATCGTCATCATTCCATCTTAATTTTATCATCTTCTTTTCGTGATCACCCCTTTCATTTAACCGAATGTGTACTGCTTATGAGTAAAGCAATTACTAACTATAACTAAGTAAATGATTTTACCATATTTTTTTTTTATTTTAATAAATGTTTTTTTAAGCGAAAACAGGCGGAAGTACGCCGTTTAATATTGGTTCACTTGTAAAAACTATAATATCCACGCGTTTTTTTCTCGATGTCTAACATTGTAACTGTATGGACAATTTATCAAATTAACCTACATATAAAAACAGGCGTAATCCTTAAAAAGACTTTTAGAAAATAATAATTTCAAGGTTTTCAATCAAAGTTCTAATTTATTTTCATTTTCATATTATTGTTTGCTATTATATTGTAATACAATTGTTTAATTCGTCGCACGTCAAGTGTTTGTCTGCAATATTTGTTTTATAACTTCAATGTTCATTTTCCTTTTTATGATTGACGTCTCATATGATTTACATATGTTATCGAATATAAGCAAACCAAATTAAATCCTATGCAAGCAAAGCATAGGCATTATGGTCTCAGATATTAAAGTCCCCTAGTAGCGCACACTTTATATAATCCGAATGTTTTTCATTCGATACTTTTGAAAGAAGAAGCAGTGAGGTATCTATTGGATATCCGAATGTCAAAAGCTCGAAAAGACAAGGACAAAAACAATCCAACATCACAAAGAAATAGACATATAATTATAACAATAACAAATGAACAGCAATCAGCAACACGAACTCAAGTCGTAAACAGGTGAAAAATAAAAGAATAAAGAAAACAAGGGGTTGCACAAAGTCGTGCTAAGCATACCCCACTCGCCCTATCAGAAAACCGGCTGACCTAGAAAGGGAAGGCACAATACATCTTGCCATCGTTAAGCTGTGTAATAAAAAACATAAAAAAATATCCCTTCACTAAGAGCCGAGAAATCTGTTGCGAAACATTTTGCATATTTGACCCTTTGTATCAAATTAAAAATCAATCTCTGCAGAAGAAGGTCAGAAATCTGTTACGAAACATTTTCCAATTTTTTACCCTTAAAATAGTCTAGGCTGGTAATGAAATGAACATCCCATTATATATAATATATGCCTAAGCTGTCGACCAAATATGAAATTAGTCCCTTCAGTAGAAGCCGAGATATTGTTAAAGACGGACGGACAAGGTGAATTCAATATAGCCCCTTCTCTTACGATTGGAGGTATATAATGAGCTATTTTTTTTCTGCACTCTTTGTTCCGGAAGGGCAGGGTTTTTGTCCTTTCAATGTTTTTTTTTTAATTACCTGACCACGTATATTTGGGTCGAACATAAAAAAACTACCGAACTTGAATGATCAATCTCATAGTCCAGAGAAAATGACAAAAACGAATCAGTCATACCGGAGAATTGGTGGATCGCAATGGTCCTGACTTGGTAAAGGCATTTCAAAGGAAATGGTGGGTTAAACCAGGTTTTATGGCGCCAAACCTCCCTCTTCCATTGTGATCTTAGGATCCGGTAATGACCATAGAACACAACATAGTTGTGAGACACAATAGGGATATTGAGGTGATCATCTCAGTACAGCAGACCAGTCAAACACTAATTAAAACAATTAACCACCATATCTTTTAACTCAAATGTTGAACTTTTCTACTAGTGGCTGATAACGAAGAAAGAATTTTTTTAGGGATCGTATGAGACGTATTTTCTTATAGCCCTGCTCCAAAAGTCGGTCACGAAGAAATCGGTGTCTAATCAAAAATCTGTGAAATGTGTGCAAGCTCTGGCATATCGAATAAGTTGTGAAATATAAACACCGTATGCAGGGGAAGTAGGTATATTGCTCTGTAGATTAGGATAATTAATAATTTGAAAATTAAAATCGTCTCGTTTATCGTAAATTTTTGTACTGAGATAACCACCTGGGTCAAATTCGAGGTGCAAATCCAAGAAAGACGTGAGGCAATTTGATTCGGTGGTCTCTTTAATCTCCAATTCTGGAGGATATATTGAAGGAATCCATCTACCAAATGAAGCGTTATTGACAGAAAGGACATCATCAATATATCTGAATGTAAGATTAAATGACCTTACCTCTTTCATCTTCTTGTTATTTACGAGTCCCTGAAGAAATTCAGTCTCGTAAGAGTATAAAAACAAATCGGCGAGGAGAGGAGCACAGTTTGTGCCCATTGGAAGTTTTACCCTTATCAATCCGTACGTACTTTAACCGCTATATTTACCGTTATATTAATGAGATTTGGTTTTTTTCAGCTGGTTTTTTTTTTTCGGGCGAAAAAAATGCAAACAAAAAAAATTTAAACAACTAAAATTATCATAAGCATCAGCAAACTATAGTTAGCGAGTGATAAACCCAGTTTATCGACCGCTAACTACAGTTTACGGTCGATAAACTCAGTTTATGGGGTTTTTGTGACTGTCGCATGCCAAACAATTCAGCATCCAAAAACCCTAATTAGCACTGAAAATTTCCATGGTCGACAGCTAATGCTAATTAAACAAACTTGGCTTATCAGGGTTTTATAACCTACAATGCAAAGTTGTTTTTGACTGACTCGAGCGTCAGCCCATCCCATCCGTCTATAATAATATTTTGTGGACGCAAATCCTCTAAAACTACTTAGCAGAAATAAATGAAACTTGGTATGCAAGAAGTACATGTACACTACATAAAATTGTGCATATTACCACGAACTTTTTTCTGTAATTCTTATAAAAGGTCTGACCCTTTTGACTAAGAAAATCTTGAATTCTGCATTTCGTATTTCTACGTTTAACGGACCCTTGTTATGACATTCATATACATGCAACTATCTTTACAAGGCTTGTTGTACCTCAATAGGTAATCCTCAAGGATAATATTGATTGAACTCGTGGGGTATGTAAGCACGCTTACTTAGTTTCTGTTATTGTTACTCTCCAAACCACATGACATGTGCATAACATGCAATAGCAACCGCATAATAAACATGTTTATAGACCGTAAACCATAGTTATCACTCGGTTACTATAGTTTGCGTTCATGAAACCAAGTATATAAGCGGTAACTTTGGTTTGTGCGGTGCAAATGCTACTTTATCCACGCAAAACAGCATTTATCGCCTTAAACTATAGTTTGCGGTTGATAAACTCAGTTTATCGCCGATAAACTGAGTTTATCATCGATAAATTCAGTTTATCACCGAGAAACCCTAATTAGCAATTGAAAACCCCATTATCGACCGCTAATGATAAACAAAAAACTGAAATTATCATTAGCATCAGCAAACTATAGTTAGCGAGTGATAAACCCAGTTTATTGACAGCTAACTATAGTTTACATTCGATAAACTCAGTTTATGGGGTTTTTGTGATTGTCGCGTGCCATAAACATGTTTGTCAGATAAACAAATATCAGAGTAAATACAAATAAATGAAATGTCCCGATGACGAATTTTCATAAGGTTTCAGGATGCCAGTCACCAGAAATGCAAAAATAATATACAATTATAGCCTTTTGGTTAGGTCAATACATGTTTTTATCGACTCTAGAAAAAACTATATCGACTGAGAACGAGTCGTAGGTCGATATATTGCTTTTTCTGAGTTGATAAAAACATGTATTGACCGAAATGTAAAAGGATTTACATGTAATTGTTTTATTAAATTACTTCATGATTATCCTTCGAGGTTGATTATAAAATAAAAACACTATTAATTTTTCCGGAAATGTATTCATTTACTTAAAGCATAATCATATTGTTGGTACTGATTACAGTGACAAACAAGAATAATTCTTTTTAAATGAAGTTTTGTTTTATTTAGAATAGGTCCGGGAGAATAAACTACCGATCTATTTTTTGAAAAAGGCTTTTTAGAAAGCCTTAGTCCTCCAACTTTTAAAATTCTATTTATAGAAAGTCTTATATTGCCAACTATTTACAGTTGAATCAATAAAGTGACCTTTTTGACCAATGACAGATTCTGATACTATAATAATAAAAAGTCTAGAGAAAAAATATTTACCCCCAAAATTATAACTCTTATAACATGTATAACATAAAAATGAGCACATGGATCTACATTTTGATTTATTCTCGGTTATTTCGATCAAGTGTCGATATTCTTTAAAACAGATGCAGTTTTATCCATTTTTAATTACTTAAAAATAGAGGAGCAAAATGCTCGTTTCCTTGTTTGAAAAATATCTAACTCGATGTGATAAAAATTTGTATGATCTCATCAATTAAAGTTGTGAAACCTGTATAAATATGTTTTCTCCGTTGATTTATTATCATTACTAAATGATTATCTAAAAGCGGGAAGAATATAACTTGGAATTTACAATTTCGAGAAATGACTTCAAAAATGTTCGCACAGAAAATGTGAACAAATGTGAACAAAGCAAAGAAAACATTGCTATACAGATATTTGATCTTAACACGGCAGCTGAAGCAATGAACAAATTTAATACACTACAAAAATCTGCAAACATTCATGATGTATCTACAAAAGTTTTTAAGAATACCTAATATTAGGGAAAACGTGAATAGCTGCTTATATATCTTATCGTGTACGAATGCTGTTAAAGACTATTGTCTTTGCTGAAACTTTGATTGACTCAAAACGGGAAGAGAAAAGGCCCAAATATTTTCCCTTCTGTTGCGATTTAAACTCGATGCTAGTGTAAGGATACACCATCCCTCGTGTTAAAATATACAAAATAGACATTGTGTGGCCTAATTGCATTGAACTTAATTGTTGAAACTCTACAAATAATATAACATGACTAAAATCAAATTATACTATCGATTTTCTGTAACCCTTCGTTTTTCAAGTCTTGTTAAAACTAGTTATTATATTATTTAACGACAGTAGGTTTTGCTAGCGAAACTTTATTTGTTCAACAAGTGGATTTGTGATACAAATGAACGGATCTCCAGTCTACTTAAATTTACAATATCCTGAATTTTATATTAAATCGATGATGGAATCTTACACAACAAATTCTCAGACCATGTCATGTCTTGTATTGTATAACACGTATTTTTCGAAATGTATTCTGATATTTTCAATTTCATTTCTATTAACAAATTAACATGAACTTCGTTTCTCCAAAATTCAAATCATAACTTAAGTTTTGGTACATATAGTACAAATCAAGCTTACATATATGAACCAATTCAACACACGATCGAAAACATATTTCATACGTAAATAACAGCAACTTATTCATTTTTTACCCTAAGCATATCACTTATATTACCTTAGACTGCCCTTTGACGTGTTCTTTACTTCAACGCTTGTTGGTTTGTTTTCAGATGGTCAGCAAAAATTAATATGATAATGGCACTGCCCTAAAAGCTCGCGAAGATACAAAATCAATAGGTGCAACCAAAACTGGGTTTAATCTTACCGTAATTGGATCTGGAAAAAATGTCAAAATACATTGGCTGGATCAATAGGTAAGAGGGTCCACTTTTCGATAAAAATTTAATAATTTATTTGAAAAAAATGTATTATCCGTAAAAACGCCAAAATATGGTTTGCGGCCGGGACAACATCATCCATAACTTAGTGACGTCATATCATTCGACAAGCAGACTGTATACATGAAGACATCAAAATGTCACCGCTCTTCTGCCAGGTTTTGTTATATTTTTTGCATACCCGTATCTATAATTGCCAAGTACTGTCTGCAAAAGATTGATTTAGAAACCTGGTGGAAAATGACGACGTATCCAAATGATCACTTTGTCAGTTGAGGGACCACATAGGATAAAGATGGATTAGGATTTTATTTTCAGATCAGGTAGGACCAAATTATCATACATATGTAGAAAAACAGTTGCTGATCACTTTATTTTAATGAATCTGTGTTATGAAAAGTTCCGAAAATTGATTGACAGAACTTATTAGGGACGATGTGATGATATTTCCCACCATTTTTCTGCGCATGACTATGCACTATGGGTAAAAGGTCACTACAGTATCGAATTCTCGCGAGAGAAAGCCATATTTGTGTAAAAATAAAACAACTAGTGTTCGTTCGTTAGATAGTTATTATTTATTGAGAAAGTTATTGTCATTAACAACAAGAAAAGGTTTTGTTGTGTTAGCGTTTGTAAATAAATAAACGAAAATAAAGAGTCTCGCTAACGCGAGACCCGGTATTTTCGAAAAGGTCCGATGCCTTCGAAATGATGACAGAATTTATTTTCAACCATCGTATTTTGAGTCTCGTGCAATTTGGCAGACTCTCTACAATAGTGAGCTTCGCTTCGCTCGCATAATAGTAACTTGTACGCAAAGAAATAAGAAAGAGGCAAGCGAGCCATAATTTCCATAAAATCAATGTTTTTCGAGTAGAGCAATTGGCCTTCGTGAAAGTGAGACATCTTGACACATTGAAGGCTGCTGACTGTTTTCCATTGTGGATGTTTTAAATTTACGTTTATATTGTAGGTTGTGTCGCGTACACTTATTCCACATCTCATTTCTTCTATCTGTGTGATAATTGGTGTTTTAATGCCCCTTTCGACACACCTGGGCCATATAGTGTGGTCAATTGTTATCTTGACAAAACTAAGCTCTATAGATGCGCAAGGTAACGATATACAGTCTGTATAATTTTTAATTCAAAATGGTTTCTTGTAGCCGCTGAATATGTCTCAACTTTCCAACATGTAGCAACGTTATCGATTTAAACTCGTTCAATTCATTTTTGCCCTTGTGTTAATGATATTCCCGAAAAATTTTCTTGTAAAAGCAACAACCTGGTAGCTCCAATAAAACCTTGGTTTACAATTAAGCTTCTCACATGTTTAGCATATTATCAGAAATTAGAAATTTCCGATTGTTAAATTCAAAATTGATGAAAACACCAGGTTTCTTTCCTTGTAATGCACATGGTCGATATCCTCGGTGCTGGATTTGGCTTCCTTGTTCGAACGTTTTGGTTTTGAGTACTTTTCGTTTTCAACTGTTTTGGATTTTGACCTTCCTATGTTTTGGTTTAAATGCTACTGATGAGAGGTTACTCCTTGAAATATCGATATATAGCATATCCAAATTAACCGTTTATACCCCCGTTTTGGTATTTGTAATTTTGAAACCACTGGGCGATAACCGCTGCTGGTGGACCAGAGGTCCCCGAGGGTAATCACAAGCCTGGTAGTCAGACTTGTCTGGCACGAATTACCATAAAATTTCTAATATATTGTCGCTGAAATTTCCGATTGTTAAATTCAAAATTGATGAAAACACCAGGTTTCTTTCCTTGTAATGCACATGGTCGATATCCTCGGTGCTGGATTTGGCTTCCTTGTTCGAACGTTTTGGTTTTGAGTACTTTTTGTTTTCAACTGTTTTGGATTTTGACCTTCCTATGTTTTGGTTTAAATGCTACTGATGAGAGGTTACTCCTTGAAATATCGATATATAGCATATCCAAATTAACCGTTTATACCCCCGTTTTGGTATTTGTAATTTTGAAACCACTGGGCGATAACCGCTGCTGGTGGACCAGAGGTCCCCGAGGGTAATCACAAGCCTGGTAGTCAGACTTGTCTGGCACGAATTATCATAAAATTTCTAATATATTGTCGCTGAAATTTCCGATTGTTAAATTCAAAATTGATGAAAACACCAGGTTTCTTTCCTTGTAATGCACATGGTCGATATCCTCGGTGCTGGATTTGGCTTCCTTGTTCGAACGTTTTGGTTTTGAGTACTTTTCGTTTTCAACTGTTTTGGATTTTGACCTTCCTATGTTTTGGTTTAAATGCTACTGATGAGAGGTTACTCCTTGAAATATCGATATATAGCATATCCAAATTAACCGTTTATACCCCCGTTTTGGTATTTGTAATTTTGAAACCACTGGGCGATAACCGCTGCTGGTGGACCAGAGGTCCCCGAGGGTAATCACAAGCCTGGTAGTCAGACTTGTCTGGCACGAATTACCATAAAATTTCTAATATATTGTCGCTGAAATTTCCGATTGTTAAATTTAAAATTGATGAAAACACCAGGTTTCTTTCCTTGTAATGCACATGGTCGATATCCTCGGTGCTGGATTTGGCTTCCTTGTTCGAACGTTTTGGTTTTGAGTACTTTTCGTTTTCAACTGTTTTGGATTTTGACCTTCCTATGTTTTGGTTTAAATGCTACTGATGAGAGGTTACTCCTTGAAATATCGATATATAGCATATCCAAATTAACCGTTTATACCCCCGTTTTGGTATTTGTAATTAATCAAAGGACACTTGAAATGTAAAAAAGCTCACGATATAGAAAAGCTATTCAATTTTTGCTAAAACTTAATATATTTTGCATCATTTTTATCAGCGAAATTCAGAATGAAAATTGCAGTCCTAAAACGCAACCTTAAAAAAAATCATATCTTTAAGTAATAATTATATGTATATTAACATGATTAAAGTTGAACACAAAATACTGTAGTACATTTTTTATATGAAAATAATTGTATATATAAAAACTTTTGAATAATGTTGCATATAGGACTCTGATCTTAATATGTAAAATAAGGGAATAAAGAAAAATGTCAATAAATCTTCAAATCGATAGATTAAGAAGAATTAAAAACCTTTTTGTCTTTCGTTTTCTACAGTTGGTGAAAGCTGATATCATAACATACAATATATAGGACTTCTCTCGACAAACACTTGATTATATAAATGCAATAAAGCAGACATCGGAATGAAGACCATTCCCGAATAATGGAACTAATTGAATTCTTATTCCATCAATAATTCTTATCTGTTCTCGAATTATCTAACAGTTTGACTGGCTTTTCTGATTGGAAAAAATAATCAAAGAAAATTAACATAGTATCCAGTCGAGATTTAGTTCTATAATTAAAAACGTGATGGCACTTTCTGAATGACAGTCTGTGATTCAGTTAACATATACCACATATATGGATGGGATGGTGTTCAGCGCTCGTGGTGCTATAAATTAGTTCGCAGACTGCAGTATAGTTGGGAGCACTTAATATTTTGACATGTTAAAATAAAATCATAAACCAGGAACTCTTCATATAAAGGTAAAGTTAAAATCTATATTCAGTATGCTTAATTCAAGTACTGCATATTTTTCTTTATAACAAATTTCATGAAATTGTAACGATGAATATACTGCATGTTACATATGATTAAATCGGATGTATAACTTCAGGTAGAAAATTATCAGATATAGCAAAAAAATATCTTTGCTCGAAAGGACAAAATTGGAGTAAATTTGCCGACCTTTTTTAATTAATGGATTTTTTAGAAGGAAATCTAAATCTATTGTGTGTATCTTCTATATGTGTACGGTAAGTTTTAAATTGGACTCTTTAATGAGAACATTTTCGGATTTGTGCTTTAACCTTTGTGTCACATTACCCGCTAATTTACGCTTATAATTAACTAAATAAATGAATCGGTTGCTGATAGAAACATGAAACAAACAACCTTTTTAATATGTTTACTAAACCAAATTAGACAAACAATTTGTTTGTTGACAGACTGAGTTTGAGATTCTTGTATTTACTAGAATTTCCAAGTTTTTCTATATATTATCATGTTCTTTTCTTCGTTGACAATTGCTGTCTGGGTTTTAATTGAGATATTTGTTACAACAGTCGTTAACAACAATCTGTTCTTACCCTTAAATAAAGGTAATAACAAAACTACCGAACTTGAATGATCAATCTCATAGTCCAGAGAAAATGACAAAAACGAATCACTCATACCGGAGAACTGGTGGATCGCAATGGTCCTGACTTGGTACAGGCATTTCAAACGAAATGGTGGGTTAAACCAGGTTTTATGGCGCCAAACCTCCCTCTTCCATTGCGATCTTAGGATCCGGTAATGACCATAGAACACAACATAGTTGTGAGACACAATAGGGATATAGAGGTGATCATCTCAGTACAGCACACCAGTCAAACACTAATTAAAACAAGACGAGACGAAGACAAGACGAAATTAAAACGAGAGCATAATAGAACAGATACCAGTGTCGTAACATTAGCTTTTATGATTGCTTTTAAAGTTCTGTCATTTTGTTTTTTCCTTATGATTCTTACTTCAAACTATTTCGTATTTTCGATACTTAAATAAATTTAAAAAAAAACTCAATGAAAATGCAAAATTAGTTTTTTTTTTGTAATTGTTCAGAACAAATACTAAGCTTCCTTATCCTCAACGTTATGGGTTTTTTTTGCGTTTGCTTAACTATTTTTAGTTTATAAGTTAGTTGTTGCTTTACTCGGAAGCAGCACGATCACGGCTATATCCAGGATCGAGAACATGAAAGGGTGCCACGATAAACATGAAATGATGATGATTTGGAGGAAATGGGACACAAAGTCAATCGGAGGGTTTGGAGTTTTGATTGCCACTGGAAAAAGGAGTGATGGGTAGGGACTGGCAATTTAGCCTCCTGCAAGATGATCCTACGGATCCTACTCTTATCGAGACCTGCAGCAGGGTTCTTTGACGTGCGAATACCGTGACCCTTTCCAAACACATTGCATCACTCTGGTTTGTGGTCAGGTTTTCCGCATTATAGCCTGACGACCCCGGCATTCATTATGACAAGGCTGCCTCATTCTACTACCTAGCGCACACATCCAAGTCGCTTTAGGGGAAAAGCGGCCTGACCCGATATAAGTTTTCTAAGCGCTCTGTAGTGGACTTTTACCGAAAAGCTTTAGCGCTGCTGCGGGCTTTTTCGCCACCCTGAACCGGCACGGGTGAACCCGCACGGGTGTAACCACATATTGTTGAGGTTAAACAAATATAAGTTTTATAAACAAGTATATTTAATAACTAAGTAAGTATTTATGGCTTGAGATTTATCGTGTGGTTCATTAATTTTGTATTTACCCTTTTAAGACTTTCGACCTTTAAATGTTCCATGTAATTGTTCTGAACCTATGCAAAATTGTTTGATTCTTTAGTACAGGAACAAAAAAACGATGAGCATAGAAAAAAGATAAGTCTAAAAAATGTATGATTGAATTTGTTCTTAATGGCATTACAGTTTTATTCAATTTAAAAATGTCTTCGTTTGAAATCGTGATTACTTTTAGGCGTACCATAAAAAGCATCCATTATAGTTTTATATTACAGTAGACGGATATATATTTATCAAATAAATTCGAACTACATTATTCACTTAAATCTGATATTAAGTTACTATTACAAGTCAAACTTTATTGCAATAAATAAACAGCAAAAATACATGATTTATTTCCTAATCTTCATTTTGTAGTCAGGGTTGGTAATAACATACCAAAAATACAAAAATTGTTTTCAACGGTTTAATTTAATATTTTCTGATGTAATATTTTCCAGAACTTCTTAATTGTGTATAGCATGAGATTTCAAAAGTACTTTTGCATTTCTATTAAAACAACAAAACAGAATCGTAATGTCAATTTACATAATTTGGTTTTATCCTTGTCCGTAAAACATGTAAAATGTATTTTATTACTTCTTTCTTGCAATTAACGCCAATCTCAACTACTCTGTTGTAATGGAATTGACATAAGTATAAAACAACTTTCCGTTTTGTTGAAAGGCTAACTTTTTCCAGTTTTTGGTCAATTGATATTACTTTACTCCAAAGCAACGCGAATTCGGCTATATCAGCGAGGTGAACATGAAAAGGGTGATGCAATGAACATGAAACGACATAATACAAATTAGTAGTCCATCAACGGGAATTAAAAAATTGTTTTATAAGGCGTGAAAGTTTTATTTTTCATTTCTTTTGAAGGTTGATTCACAAGATCATGTTTAAGTTGGATAAATCAGCAATGAGCTAGACCAAACTCTAAACGAAATATAACATTTTTGTACCGTTTCTGCTTAAAAATGCAATAAAATGCTCTCCACAAATAATTGGTATCTGTACGTTGTAGGCCTAACATTAATACTAGTATTCATTTGTTTTTTGGACACACGGAGCTCATGGTGCATGTGTACTCGCAAAGCTTTTGGACACTTGAATTCTGTGGTGGACTTTCAATATATATACTTTCAGTATACTCATCGAAAAGATACATACAGATCTGCAATATAATTTTGAAATGGTGTGGGTTTGTATTAAACGTAAAGGGAATTTTCTGTATACCTATTCGACTTTGTGTGCCCGTTCTACGCTAAGACGGACACGAAAAATGGCAAATTTCTTATTTCACATGGTCGATGTCCTCGGTGCAGGATTTGGCTTCCTTGTTCGAACGTTTTGGTTTTGAGTACTTTCCGTTTTCAACAGTTTGGATTTGACCTCAATGTTTTGATTTTAATGCTACTGATGAGAGGTTACTCCTTGAAATATCGATATATAGCATATCCAAATTAACCGTTTACACCTGCGTTTTGGTATTTGTAATCTTAAAAAATGAAATTATTCTTTTGTATTTTTTGTTTGCGTCTTTCGATTAAAAATCATTTGAGGAAATAATATATAAAATTTAGCAACACCACCTTATCCGGATTAAAGATATCAAAGAAACAAAATTTGCTTGCATTTTGCATTGACGTTATTCAAAGTTATGACGCCCGGAAGATGGCGTTACGTAAAACACACCCGATTTTCCCCGATTTTGACACATATTTTGTCAATAATTTCTGTGATATTGCACACATCATCAAAATTTGAACTGATTTTTTTTTAAGGAACCACAGCTTAATTATATTATGGAAATTTTGAATATTTTCGTTAGCTGCAAAGTAAAGATAATGGTGTTACGTAAAACACACCCTTAAAAAATCGGGGATATTTTTTTTATGATTGAGACCGAGTGTAAGACAATTAAAATTATTTATAGCCTTAAACAGTTTATATTTATTTTAAATGTTGTCATCAGATTTATAAAACATGCTCTTTTATCACTATTGCCAAGGCGTTATTTCATTATAATCAGTTATATAGAACACATTATAACTTCTTCTATTCTACCATGTCTTTATATATGAGATTCCTTCCAAAGAAGCAATTTGTCAAAAATAATGAAAATTTCTACATTCATGACATTTGACCTCTTTTATTTCAGGAATAACCTAAGTAAATCCAACTTGTGATAAGTTTTTGCATTTTTATACAAATGGGGGATTTCAATCACTTACAGCCGATTGGAGCTAGCTTCACACTGGTCGATTGGAAAACGATATTTTGCAATTTTTTCAGAAATAAACGTTAAAAATTAAGAAACATGTACGCTATACCACAAACATTTTTTTTCATTTACCCTTTTACAATCTTGTTTCCCCTGCGTCAGGGTTTCATATGTCTAATAGAAAAGACAAACGAAGCGAAAACATGCCGGAAAAATTAAAGATCACTAAGGTCCTAGCTAGGTTCGGGCATTTAAAACAAATTGTGGCTAACACCAGGTTTTATTGCACCACAGCTCACTCTTCCATTGTGGTCTTACGAAAAAAAACTTATTATGGTTGAAGATATTTCCTATAACACTAAATGCTTGTACTGCTTAGTTACGGCTTTTTGGGAAGATATATATAATCTAAAAAGTTATTATCTCAAATGATTGTTCTAAATTTTACAAAAATAATAAATAAAGAATCAAAATTGATTAAAGGTAATAACAAAACTACCAAACTTGAATGATCAATCTGATAGTCCAGAGAAAATGACAAATACGAATCAGTCATAAGGGAGAATTGGTGGATCGCAATGGTCCTGATTTGGTACAGGCATTTCAAACGAAATGGTGGGTTAAACCGAGACACAATAGAGATATTGAGGTGATCATCTCAGTACAGCAGACCAGTCAAACACTAATTAAAACAATTAACCACCATATCTTTTTACTCAATTTTGAACTTTTCTACTAGTGGCTGATAACGAAGAAACAATTTTTTTGGGGATCGTATGAGACGTATTTTCTTATAGCCCCGCTATAAGTCGGTCACGAAGAAATCGGTGTCTGATAAAAAAAATCTGTGAAATGTGTGCAAGCTCTGGCATATCGAATAAGTTGTGAAATATAAACACCGTATGCAGGGGAAGTAGGTATAATGCTCTGTAGATTAGGAAAATTAATAATTTGAAAATTAAAATCGTGTCTTTTAATTCGAGGTGCCAATCCAAGAAAGACGTGAAGCAGTTTGATTCGGTGGTCTCTTGAATCTCCAATTCTGGGGGATATATTGAAAGAATCCATCTATCAAATGAAGCGTTATTGACAGATAGGACATCATCAATATATCAATATATAATTCATAGCTTTCTCACATTTCACACACACTAAACGGTCCGCAAATTTGCGCAACGTATGTGCCATCTACGAGGTCAATCAACAGAAAATACTGCGTTTCAGCAGAATGTAATAAGTAAATGGTCAAGCCTTTGCTTGTTTCTGTTTTTCTGTTTTTCTTTTTTGTTAACTTCATGATTTATCATTATTTTTAACTTTTTCAGATGAATCTTTATACCTACGTTTTCATTATTTTGTGGAAGACTGGGGAGACACTCATTGGATTACGCCCCCCTTCTGCCGACCCAACCTACCGGAAGCTGCATCATTTACCATCAATTGTTCCACAAATGTTGCCAATTAAACACCACCAGATTAAGAATAATACAGATAAAAGGTAAAGTTATTGCAGCATATTAACGTCAGAAAAAGTATATATGATCACAAGACAATTTGTTGGCAGGCCATTGACATGATTGTTGGATTTTTTTTTCATAATTAGAGTCTATGTCTTGGATTACTATAAGATGAAGTTAAATAGTAACACGCAAGGTGACTGAAAAATCATAAAATATCAAATACATTCAATATGGTGATTGAGAAAAAAAAACACTTAAACTTGTCCTATTTCATAAACTTCTAAGAACATGAAGAACTGAAATTTTAATCTGTCGTTCTATACAATCGTTGAATTAACCTTAATGACATCAATGTGTAATTATATAAATTGATTGACTGCTTCCTCTTATTTTGTCCTTCTTTTTTTGGGGGGGGGGGGGGTCTAGCTATCTACTAGTACCAACGCGTTTGTCTTAAAAGGTATCACACATTTACTAGGCCCCTTTTGCCTTTTAAGTAAATTATGTCGAGGTAAAAAAAGTGGTGAAATTTTGCTTGGATATTAGTTACTTGGCTCCCCAAAGATTGAAACCGATAAAAGATTCATCATTGTCAGTTCAGCATATTTATAACAACGTTATGATTTGTCACTTTCTAATTCGATAAGCACCTCTGTAACATAAACTGACAATAATTGAGTCTCCACAGACATCTACATTGATTGAATTACCATTCTCAGAAAGATCAATTCATTTTGATATAGGATAACTTAACCTAATCAAATCTAACAGTCAACAATCTTCGATAACACTGATATAGGCCAGATCCAAAGCGACAAAACAACCATCGCTTAGGTAGCACTTAAAACCTTAAAAGCAACAAAGGTTTTATTTTCATTAAGATTGTCTGAATCTAAAAGTGCAGTCTGTCTACTGGAGCTTATGGAGTTTACTCGTTATTCCGTAGCCAGTAGAATATAACATGATTTCATGGACAGATAGTCACGTCTGAAACAAAAATTGCTAACACAGGGTTATGTTGCCCCTCGTTTGTTATTTTCACTCATTAACACCATGTGCTCGTAGACACATACAAGATTTGTATCTTTAAGATTATTTTTTGCTTTATCATTCTGATACCGGATTTAAAATGCGCTGAATTTATCAATGGCAAAGTGACAGGTGTGTTCCGGGTGGATGTTGCAATAAGCAAAAACTGCTTACGTTTCATTCAGAATACCTACGTTCACTTTCGTTTTAAGTTAAGTTTGTTGCTGATGTTTCTTTGTGTTGATTTGTTTTCAGAGTTCTGAACCTGACTTCAGACACCTGAGTTCACTCTTGTTTCGACTGGAGTTCGCGTTGTTGATTGATATTCAGTTATTTTGTGTTTCCATGTCTAACATGTTGTCTGTTTTTGTCCCATTCTTGTTGGTGTTTACTGGTTTTGTCTCTGCCCTTTCGGACTTTTGACATTCGGATACCTCATTGGTACCTCTGCTTCTTTCTGACATTCGAGTATCCCATAGGATCTTCGTTGTTTCTATATCATTCTAAAGGAATGCAGTCTTTATAGTTTTTGTACATGTAGGTCTTACCAGTTGAATTTAATTACTTTGAACTAGCATATTTGTTGAAAAATAGAAAATCAACGTCAGTCTGTTTTTGCTCAACTTAAAATTAAGGGGATACGTTACTTTGGTCTACCATCTTACTTTTTAAAACAAATTTGCATAGTGAAAGGTAATACCATGTAACATCGAAATATTGATTTGAAATAGGGGGTCATGGGTCGATTTTTCAAGTTATTTCACTTTGAAATTATCGTTTTTGGCGGGAAATTTGTATAGAAGTAATGGGAAAAGATCAAATATTTTCAAACTTTTGTTATTCTCCACTGATTAAAACAAAATTGTTTCATTACATTTCAACCAAAAACTAACACAAGAAAGTCCAACTCTTTCTCTAAACAATGATATATATTTTGTCATAGGTCATGGACCATCTTTTTTCATGAATTTACATCAAAGATAAACAATAGCGTTAAAGTTCAACGCTGTTCAAGTAAAATTGACGTTGTGTTTCAAATCGAAAAGAGACGTTTTTCTGTTTCACAGGTAAATTTTATCGATAACGTCGTTTTTAACGTAACGTATCCCCTTAAGCAGTAGAAATAGTGTTGTCATAAGGTATGATATACAACCAGCTTTAATGCTTCCTTCGAAAACAAAGTTGTAACAGAGACCGATCAAGATTGTCGTAATTACTTGACCAATCAGTGGGATATGTCATTAACTCGACTCAAGGTTTTGTATCAGAAACTTTAATTAACCGTAACTTTTGCACTCACGATAGTAGCTCAATAAGTAACTCGCTAGTGATTGTGATGACAGTGTCATTATTAACTAGCTACTTCTCCTTAAGGCACACACCATAACAAAACTAATTTACGGAAATGGTAAATGACATTAAATGAAAACAAGTAAAAGACAATATGGCATTAATGAGTTGATTATTGAAGAGGTAAAATTTAGTACAGGAATCCAAATGATATGACCAGTGTATATTTGTTGTGCTGTTCATTATTGTTCGGCTGTATTATATGTTTTCAAATAATGCCACGTATACTATAAACATACCATTTTGTTTATTTTCACTTCATTAAATAAAAAGCTTCGCCAAGCGCATCATGATACGACCGCTACATGTCGAACCCTGTACGTTTTGGGTCCAATATGGATAGTCAATTGCTCTGGACACATGCAACCCATGGTGGACTGACAAATTTTTTTCGACACATGCAGCCTTTGGTGAATTTTTCACCTATATTTCACAAGGAATCCATTTTTTTTTCAAAAGCAGACCAATATCATTTACAGTTACCAAATATTACACCTTTTGGTCCCTAATCAAGGGTACATGCTACCTTTCGTTTTTGTCCCTTTTGGCTCCTTACGGTAATTAAAGGGAAAGGAGTGTCATATGATTAATCCTCAATTTTGTAAGTTCACTACTTGATAAGAATTTTAAAATAGCAAAAAAAAAAATCGAAATAGGACAATAAAAAAAAAAGATTCGATGTTGGTCCCTTTTAACCCCTGATTGCATATCGGGAAAAAGGGGGGGTGCGATAATTTATCCACCATTTTGTATTCACTACTTGACAAGAAGTATATTGCAAAAAAAATTGAAAATCGGGTCAGAAATAAACAAGATGAGCAAAAAAGTTATATTTGTGTCCCCCTTTGGGCCCCTTATTTATAAATGGAAAAAGGGGGACCCCAAAATCATTCCTAAATATGGTTAAATGTTAAGGCATATCATTGTCCAATTTCATAGCCATTGGCTTAGCAGAACCAATGTTATTGTGGGAACAAATAAAATATTTGAGTTTTTTCTCTACTTTTTATAATTGGTTAGAATTAGATATATATGGATTGAGAGTGTAATTTTAAATGATTGTTCAGACTGAGTTTATTTTTCGAAAACGTTTGCTTTTTTTTGTTGTGCAAAAAAATAATATTTCTTTTGATATTTTTTTCAACACACAGATTAAATAAAGACCTGAAAACAACACAAAAGCATACAGACCTACAGACGAACAGTTTCCAAAATAACTCATTTCTGACATATGGTAAGAGAACTAATACTTATTCATCTTTTTTTGTTTTTAAAAAACCTTAATAACATAGAAAATAATGATGTGGAATAAGTGTACGCGAAACAGCTCACAAAACTAGCGGTAATTTAGAAAAAAAAACGCCAGTAACCTTCAACGAAGCCAGTAGGCGCTGTATCAATTTTATGATAAGCTTATTGTAATAAACCCCTCTTTTAAAGGACATGTATTTGAATACCAATTGGTGATTAAATGAGAGGAAAACAACAGTTGCTAGAATCTTTAAATAATTTCAGTTATTTTCAAGGATGCAGGTCTGCCAAAGTAAAATTGGTCATTAAAATTATTTTATTTAATTCAATAACAATAAATGCAACATAATTCAGGCCCATTATCATTTATTAGCAATATTGCATTGATTTGGTGAACAAATGAAAGGGTGTTACTGTGAATGTGAGCTTCTGTCAGGTTTCTACAACAACATTATGATACCATTGGGCAGACAATCTAAAAAAAACCTGATTTAATATGAACAGTTACATCTGTTGAAAGATGGAGGTGAAAATCTGAATTTAAAAAAGGGAATGGACTGTAACTTGGTCCAAGTTTTAGGAGATACATGTAATATCGTCCAAAGAAAAAGATATGCCTAAAAAATGATTTATTTAAATTGTTTCAAGGATTATTAATTCTAAATTTTGGCTGATTCATGTAATATCGTCCCAAGAAAATTATATCTTTAAAAATGGATTTATGTAGATTGTTTCGAGGATTATTTATTTTACGACTTAAACATTTAATAGCTGATATTTTGTAACGGTGCAAAATATTGTTTGAACAATATTTGTTTTTAAATCCCAAAACACAAATTATAGTTTATGGTGTTTACCGTTTTTAATTTTGAAAACTGTTGGCTTATATATTTGTAGAACAGAAAGGTTGTGATTTATTCCATTCAGTTAAATGTAGTATAAGGTTTCTAAAGTCAATAATAAGACAAGATGGGAGCGAGTGCAAAGGCTGGCAGGTAAATTTTTGCACTAGTTTTTATTTTTATGATAAAGAACTACTAAATGTTTGATGTATCAGTGTTTGTTGATCAATCACTTTTTTGCTCAATATCTACGTTCAAAATGAAAAGGTTCAAAGGTACAAATGTAAATTGAATTTAAAAAACGGTTTGAAATTTTTCATGGTGTTTTTTGTTTTGTTATTATATTGCTGCTTAATATTTCTATATCCTAGATAATACTTACATGTGTATACCCATATGATTTAATTTTCGTACTTGGTGACACAAAAACCGATTATTTCACATGCATTATTGTAATATTTACATTTTACTAGGAAACCTCGACATGCGTATGTCCAACTTGTGAAAATGAAAGATGTGGAATAAAAAAGACATACAATGCAATATTAAAGAATCTTAATTGTCCTGCAGAAAACATCATAGTTTATGGTGAGTTATTATAAACCATCAAATAAAGACACTGTGAAGGATGTACATTTAACATTAACTTACAATGAAAAGGATATGCCTTCAATTAAGGCCATTTTATTAAAGACAATAATAAAACGTGAAAAAGGTGTACGCGACACAACCTATATAAACAAACAGCAATTTAAATCGATAATGGAAGACAGGCCAGCATTCGCTGCTCGCCGTCTTGCCCAAGAATAAAAAATATAATACAAAAGATTCAATACCACTCCAAAAATTATCACCGAAAGACCAAATTGTAGACATAGAAAAATTAACACAAGAAGCACAGGGACAAAAGACACTTTGACAAGGATATCGGGCCTTGGAAAGGCACATATAAAATGTGGAGGTGTTAAACTTTAATTTAATTTAAGGTTAGCACTGCTGGTGGAGTTTTAATTCCCCGAGGTTAGCCCGCTCCGGCACCAACATTTTTGTGTTGGAGAACACATCAAAGCTTTAAATTATCCGTTTAAATTTCAAAATTGTTTAAACCCTAAGGGTCTTCCTACCCCAGACATAGGTCGATCATCTTAATAATAATTTGGTCCCCCAGTTTGGTATTTTTGACTTTATTGTTCTATGCTCTTCATAATCATAAAGTGTTTGGCATTTTCAATTTTTTTGGTAGAGCGCCTCTGGTGAGTCTTGAATAGACGAAACGCGCGTCAGGCGTAGCAAAATTTATTGTTTGGAACTTTATTGTTTTTATTTCTTGGAGGCCCAACGTTCCCCCTATTGATATACCTTAACAAAGCAAAAAATTACTTACAGTACGTAACAATCAAAGTTATCAGCCGACCTTGGCATTCGACAGTCTTTTAAAACAGATAAGACATGTTCTAACTTACATGTTTTTGTTGTGTTTTTTTATAGGAAAACAACAATGTTGCTATGAAGAATTGTTTAAATGTACAATAGACACATATCTGAACTTAAATCCCAAGTATGGTAGCTGTGATATTATAGAGGACTATACAGTTTGTTTAGCACCGCTTCTGAAAGACCTTGACCAAACCAAATTTGACAAAATATTTGTTCTCTTGTTATCATTAACCAAAACATGTATTATTACATTAAAGGATGGTAACTAGGTAGTTTGTCTATGACGCATTTATTTGATCCTGTCATTTACCCTTAGAAGTGGACATAAATGGATTATTACTTGCAGGCTATATATTACCATTCAACTTACAATACAGTCCTATTCAAATTAGGTCTTCCCTTAAAATTGCTGTGGATTAATTGTATTACCAACAGACCTTACATTTTGGTTAGTCTCATACAAAACCTGGTTAACCTTGCCACTAAATTATTTGTCCAAATCAAGAGCGGCGGATTACTCATTCCTCCACCTCAGGTGCATACCTCGATTGCTAAGTACTGACCAGTTGTTAGAATATCAAGACCCTTAGTCGCTCCTTTATGTGACAATTTTACGTTTGTTCTGCTTCGAGCTTTGTCACAACTCTACCATATTTTTCCTCTTTTTCAACTCAAAAGTCAGCTCTTGTTTAAGATAAGAAAACTGAATCGACAGAAAGAACTACCAATAACTTCACACATTAAAAGAAGACTCTTAAAAGCATATCCTCTTCTTACTGTCGTCATAAATCGGTTACTTAAGTCTAAGACGAAGCATTAATTTCGATTTATCGCGACATGGAGTGAAGCGATAAGACTGACAAAAACAATAGATTCTAATTCAAAAGCTATCGACCAGACTGTTTTGAATTTCTGATTCGCGTTAAGGAAGAGGAATCAATGTGCAAAAATGTTTTTTCATATTTCCATGTTTTCCTGCTGGAAATTAAAAAGGCCACTTGAATACTTAAAAATGCATGTTTGAATTAGTATATCTTTGAATACTTCTGGTTGATAACCTCTGCTGTTGGAGCAAGAAGCTGTTGAAACTAAATTGTTGCATGTTTTTTGTAAATACACGCATGTTTCTAGTTGCAAATGTGCAGCAGTGTTCAGACGGTGAGTAAATAAAATGAAACAATACTAGTAAGTTACAAGCGAGAAAGACCATCGGATCAAATTCCCAATACAGATACCGGTATTCCGAATGACAGTAACTTTTGTTTGGAAGTTTGAAAAAACAACCAGCAGTATCCAATGCGATCTGTGGTCTCTGTTTGCGATTTGCTGTTCCTCTAAAACCATGGAAGTCATGTTAGTTGATCGAAAAGACAACGTTAGCAAATCTTCAAAGTAAGCTGGGCCACTCCGTTCTTTCAGAGAAGTAAGAATAACGAATATTTCACGTACAGACACTAGCTTACATCATTTACTTAGCTATAGGTAATTCCAATGTCTACTAATTAAACATTAAGTTGGGAACCATTCGCAGAAGTAAGAAGAAAACGTGAACATAATATAAGCTTTACAATATTTTTAACAGTAACGGCACATCGTATTTTACAAATCTTGTCCTACCGCAAGTTCAAATTATTTTAATGTATCTCCTTTGAAATGGAGAAGAATTTATCCTTCACTATATCGAAAAAATGACTATTTTATTACTGCAATTATTATAGATTGTGGAATGACTTAGATTTAAACTTTCGACACATGGAATCAGCTAAATAATTTTAATATTGACTTAAAAGAAAAACTTTACTGGGAAAGTTCCAAAATATTTCTTATATTGCCCACGAACACTCAACATGATATCGACAAATAACGAACAAAGAAGAAAATCTCAGCTGGCTCCCAAATAACGCTATTTTAAATTTTGCTTTTCTTATATTTGCACTACCGTATCAAGTCAAGAGCAAAAGTGGACTATATATAAATATTCCTCTGATTTGTGTGCTATAGCAGGCAGGAACCGCTTACTCTTCCTGAGCACCTGAGTTCACTCATGTTACGACTTGAGTTCGCGTTGTTGATTTCCGTTCGGTTGATTTTGTGTTTTGTATTTCTTCGTGCTGTTCTTGTTCGTGTACCGGTTTCGTCGTTGCATTTTCGGACTTTTGACACTCGAATGACCATTGGTGCCTCTTTGCCTCTTTATCAAACGTACTAAATGATGTTAAATAGTGTTAAGGCCCCACGCATCATTCTTTTTTTCTCATTATACTCCTTAAAACAATCGTTCTTATTCAGCAATCAGTTTCAGTTTTGTTTTTTTATGAATAAAATTGTAAATTGCAAGCATGCTCAATTTTTTTATTTATTGTAATGTTATGGAGAGGACGTCAAACTTAAAGTAGAGCTTAACTAAAACACGTGAAGTTACACTACGATGTTAAAGTCGCAATTCTATTAAGCTTTAAGGAGCTTTATAAAGATAGCAACATATTTACTAAGATGTGCAATTGATTATAGAAAGAATATAACTCTATTTAGAGTTCTATGTGTGAAGCAAGAAAATAAACATTCCGTGTCAAGATATATATCAAACACTTTCATCAGCTTTCAGACATGGTATTAGACAGATTTATATCAAGTTGTCGAAAAGCAGTGAACTTTCTAATGACACTGTTCCCACTTTGTTCCTTTTGATTTCCCAGAGGTTTTGATTGAATGGAATTTTATGGATCACAGACATTAAAACTCGCTAGAGATCAGGATGTCAGTTTAGTAATAGTATGGTTTTACGTTCAATGCTTTCGTATCAGGCTAAGAGGTCTCTTATTTCCAGTAACGAAAGTGAATTTATAGGCACTAAATGCATCATTATCCTTAAGCAAGGACACAAATGAAACAGCGATTTTATTTTAAAAATTTCGTACCGATGTGTGGCGCGCAATGCAATAAGCAAAAACAAACTCGCACTTGTCCATATTCTAGAAATAGTTACGTCATCTTTCGTTGTTGTTTTACAAAATTTCAGTTTCTGGTGTAATGATTGTTTAGATGGATAAAACGTTCAAAATGTACTTTCATTTTCCAGATCACTCTATCTCTGGGGTAGGGCAGTAGTGTTGATATGAGATATGTCATTTTCACTTTCAATTCGTGGGACATGCTGGTAAAATTGTGTATTAACATACGATGTTTTATAACGAGAAAAAAATATTTTCCAATGCATCTAAGTACAATAGACACTTATAAAGTCCTAGCTATGTAGCCTCGCCACCATTTTGTTATTGTTTTTGTTTCTGTTGATAAATAAAGGTCATGATGTTTTTGAATTCAAACAATATCACCATTTGAAGATACGACATTAAATTTTCTCACATTAAAAAAAATCTTATTTCTCATTGGATTAGAGCTATTTTTTGTCTTTTTGTCGTTGGAAAGCTTAAATTTGCTCTCAATATGATCTTTAGCATAAAATTCACAAAATTGTTGCGTTACGACATGTTTTAACTATAACCACGATATATTATTTTTGTTTTTGAAGTATCATTCGTGATCATTTGTGAATCTTGCGTAAAGTCAAAAGTTGTGTACAAACTGACTATCATGAACTGTAAGAAAAGTGTACACACAAGTTGTATTATAGAGCTTGAGCTCACCTTAGAGGTACCAATGGGACATCCGAATGTCAAAGTCCTTAATGGCAGAGACAAGGCCAGTACACACAAATAAGGACAAGACAAAGAAACAGACAACATATAAAGCAAAGAAACACAAAAACTACTTAATATCAATTAACAAAGTGAACTCTAGTCGTTACGAGAGTGAACTCAGGTGCCATGGAAGAGTAAGCAGTTCCTACCTGCTATAGCACATCCGTCATGCAGCAAATTTTCAATTCAGTGTGTCAAATACGGTGAAGAAAGACAAAACAAAGCACTATCAATGACTATGACAAACCAACCTCTGTACCCATCTGAGAGATAGAAATCCCATATTTGTCTATGAGTGCATGATGTCTTCCGTAAAATATCTTGAGTGACGACCACAACCGAGGAGCAACATAACCCTGTGTTAGCAACGTTTGTGTCAAACGTGACGTTCTGCCAAGGAATTCGACGCAATGACTTCGACAGTCATTTTTTAGTTATATTTTCATATCCAAGAATTTCGACCGCAAGGATTCTTTTTTTTAAAGTTCACTGAACTTTACATTTAAGCAAGGTTTATTTTGCATATTTATGAAAATGGATAAAAAGGAACTGTTGATATCCTTGCAGTGTATATTAAAAGCAAGATAAATCGAATCTTTAAATGTCAAGACGCGGTTATTCTGTTTTCTGTTTTATGTGTTATCATTGCTGTACAACTGCTTAATATTTGTAAGTTGATAATTCGCCTTTTCATTTGAAGCATAACAATGAAACGTTTTTCATTATTTTAAAACAATTTTATAGACTAACTACACAAAAATTATTAAGAGTTACTATAATAAATATCAAATAAAAATAATGAGATGTGGAATTAGTGTATCTGACACAGCTCATATAAAAGTGTAATTTAGAAAAACCAAAATGGGAAACCGCCAGCAGCCTTCAACGAGGCCAGTAGGCACTGCTTGCCGTTCTGCAATCGGCCCATGGTCTAAATCAAATGCATATAATCCAAATCCAGTCTGAAATAGTCACAGATAGACCCCCTTCTAAAATAAGGAACAGAAAACATCAGTAATAGTTTTACCATTTGGTAAAGGTGTTTCTGGATAAGAAACCAGAGGACCGAATAATATTACTATCTTACACCCAAGTTAACTTAGAATAAAACTAGTTAACAAATTTTGATAGAAAGAAATAAAATGTGGCATTATTAATGAAATTGAGATTGTAAATATATTTCAGATTTTTCTCTTTCCCAAACAGGGGCCTCTCTTTTATTCAAGTTATTAAGCAACTGAGATGATTTTAGGATTTAACTTTATAAACAGATTATTCAACTAGTTAAACAGATTAGTTACTTTACCAAATGAAAGAACCTTAGTGAGCATGCTTTCATACCCCACGCGTCCACATTATGGACAGAGATTATCTATTTCCAGTTAGGAATAAAAAAAGTCAGAGTTGTTGTTTTTCAGGGTTGGCTCGTTAAACAGTAAGTAAAAGAGTGACAGACCTGAAAATGTATCCCACCATATGGGACTCCTTAAGCTACGTACAAAGTATCAAAAGACTATGATAAATAGTTGCTGAGTAATCTGTGACGAAAATGTTCAACCCTGAAAATTTAGTGAAAAAAATGAAAGTCAGCTTGTTAAACAGGAAGTAGATGATTGACAGACCTGAAAACCTTGTGGAAGAATTTGGAAAAAGATTGTACTATCTCGGGGTATCGATAACCATGTTTTAACACATTCAGTAATAAAACGGAAGTATTGTCTTAAATAGATAGAAGGAAAAAAAAACGATTTCTTTATGTCTTATATTGTTAAGTTTCTCCTGAAACCTTTTATCTGTATAAGTCATAAAATTATCTGATACTTTGGTTGACATTTTCGATTGATAAACCTACAAAAACAAATTAACACAATATCCAGTGTAGCTTTGGTTCTATAATTAAAAACGTGATCATAGTACTAGTAGACTTATGGAAAACACGATTGATTCTTCTTCCATACAGCAAATGTATGGAAGGACTGCAGCTGTGTTTTACCGATTCAAAAACATTAATATCCGGTTTCGGAGCAGGAAGGAATAAACAAGTCTTTAAGAATGCGACTGTGCACTTAGAAAAACATGCTGTTCGTAAATATTTGTCCTTAAAACCTAACGTAAAAGAAATTTAGATGTCTTCCACATGTCGTAGGCTTATGAATACAGTCATCGATATGTTTTTAAAAAAGTATTTCAACAGAAAGTCGCTTCTAAACAGGTCAGAAATAAATTTCAACTGAAATTTATATTTAAAAATATCCCTAAGCAATTAATTAATATAAGGCTTTGATAGCTATAGGTATTGGTTACATTATGCTGGTGTTATTTTGTCATACTATGCCCAAGAGAACAAAATCCATCTCCTAATACATCTATAGTTATTAGTGATTATGGGGTTATGATTTGTCACTTTCTAATTCGATAAGCATCTGTATAACAGAAACTGTCAAATAATTGAGACCCTACAGACTTTTACATTGATTGCATTGCTATTCACAGACAGATAGTATCAACCGAGTATGCTGTGTACTGTTTTAAATCATAAATGTCAAAAATTGTCATTGCAAAAGTCCTTGATCGGTTGAAATAAAAATAATGTCTATATATAACGTCTTATCATCCTGATACAGAATAACTTATATAACCCAATCGTCTCTTTCATTAAGACCAATAATTTATTTTTTAAATGCCTGTACCAAATCAGGACCATTGCGATTTTCAATCTTTGTGGTATGTCTGCCTTGTTTTGTTTTTTTTTTTTTCATCTCTCGTGGATATTTGAGATTGAACCCAAAAATCGGTAGTTTGGTGAATATATCCTTATTCTAATTGACACATACTATTAACACCAACCCTTTTCTTATGATTTTGGTTTTTGGTTTTTTTTTTTTAGGGGGGTGCTTGGATTTTTTTTTTCAACCAAAAATCTAACTCTTATTTATTGAAAAAAAATTAAAATATTCTTAATGCACCTTAAAAAAACAATTAAAAAATTTCCCCTTGATTCAAAAATTATAGGCAATTTCCGTATTTGGAAAATTTAGCTGTAACTGCAATTAGTACATTATTTACTAATCTTCTAGACTATCTAACTACTAATTCAAAGATGGAAGAGAAATGTATGAGCAATGTATCTGTGTTGCTCGAGAGTGGTAGTTTTTGAATACATTTCTCTTAGTACGCCTCTGCACCATTTATATTCTGTTCTTTGTGGTTTTGGTTGTAGGATCCCACACGCTACAGCTATATACTCTAGCTTTGGTCTGACTAGAGCTTGATATGCTTTTTACTTGATGTCTTCGTTTGCTACTTGGAGGCTACGTTTAAGAAATCGTAGAGTCTTAATTCCATATGATGTAATGTTTTCGTGATGTTTGTTTCATTTGAGATCAGACTGAAGTGTAATGCCCAAAAATTTGCTGATGTTACAGATTCTATTTAAAAATGCAATTATGGTTAAAGGGTGTTTTTTTCTGTGTGAATGAAGATTTTGTGCATTTATCTTGATGAAGGGCTATCAGCTTCAAACCCCTGCCGATTTTTTTCGCTGTGCTCGGCCAATCATTCTTTCCTAAAATTATTTTGAACCTACTTGTTACGGCCATGCAAGTACATAAATCAATCAATGGAAGATGAGATCTGAAGGACAATAGAATGGATAAAGACAATATATGTGTTTCTCTAATTTTCATCCGATTTATCAACCTCTCAACCAGTTGTGAAAAAATATTTCTCACCTCTAGAGAGAAATTTGTTCTCAGCGTAATTGCACGTGCAATTGATGAGCGACCTTTTGCAATTTCTTACCTGTAAACATTAGAGAAAAACCTTCTACAACTTAATTTCGAGTCGATGATTATGAAATTTCAAACATCTCGAGAAATAAATTTGATATTTAGAAACTATATATATTATATCGAACAATACATGGAAAAAATGTTCGCCATGTGGAAATCTACGAAAAGTGTTTCAGGTGCGAAACCGTAAAACTTGTCGTTTTTTAGTTATCGCCCTTGAGTCTTATTTTTGAAATGATTTTTTGTTTATAACTTTTAAACCATAAAAGATGACGAATGAAACATAGGGTTCATTTGAAAGAAAATTAAATTACTTACAATTTGAACCCAAACAGTACATGATTTGGTTGAACAGTTTCAAAATGGCGGCCAAAACAAGTTTCGCAAAACGCGTTTTTTGCCAATAACTTGAAAACCATAACAAATAGTATAGTAAACATCTATACTTAAATGATTCAGTATATTAAGAGCAACAATTTGAGTACAGGGTCAAAGGTCATAGGTCAAGGTCATTCCATAGCAACAAGGTAACGTTAATGAAAAGTCCATAGCAACCGAATATATTCTTAACCAAGACTACTTTCTGAGTTTAGAGTTTAGATTTTTCAACTGGAAGTAACTATCTGTCCATAGCAACCGTCATAAAAGTCCTTAGCTACCATATCTTTTCTTACTTCAAACTCACTGCTCTTAACTCTAAAACATTTTTCACAACTAATAATATAATACTATTGTCAAAAAAAGACTCAAATAGCCAAACCGACGTAACGGTTATCATAAAACTAACAAAAACATGGGAAAGACCTCACATTTGTTCTCTGAACAAATGACTTTTTAATTGTCTCTATTTATTGTCTTTATCTGTTTACATGTATTTTGTCAGACGGTAATTGGTGCCATTTATTTTGGCAAGAAATGTATTCAAAAGATTGAAAAACAAATATACCTTAGTACTTAGTGTATTACTTTTCACGCAAATCATACTATTTTTGTTCAAAATTACAAATACCAAAACGCGGGTATAAACGAGTAATTTGGATATGCTATATATCGATATTTCAAGGAGTAACCTCTCATCAGTAGCATTTAAACCAAAACATTGGAAGGTCAAAATCCAAAACAGTTGAAAACGAAAAGTACCCAAAACCAAAACGTTCGAACAAGGAAGCCAAATCCAGCACCGAGGATATCGACCATGTGCATTACAAGGAAAGAAACCTGGTGTTTTCATCAATTTTGAATTTAACAATCGGAAATTTCAGCGACAATATATTAGAAATTTTATGGTAATTCGTGTCAGACAAGTCTGACTACCAGGCTTGTGATTACCCTCGGGGACCTCTGGTCCACCAGCAGCGGTTATCGCCCAGTGGTTTCAAAATTACAAATACCAAAACGCGGGTATAAACGAGTAATTTGGATATGCTATATATCGATATTTCAAGGAGTAACCTCTCATCAGTAGCATTTAAACCAAAACATTGGAAGGTCAAAATCCAAAACAGTTGAAAACGAAAAGTACCCAAAACCAAAACGTTCGAACAAGGAAGCCAAATCAAGCACCGAGGATATCGACCATGTGCATTACAAGGCAAGAAACCTGGTGTTTTCATCAATTTTGAATTTAACAATCGGAAATTTCAGCGACAATATATTAGAAATTTTATGGTAATTCGTGTCAGACAAGTCTGACTACCAGGCTTGTGATTACCCTCGGGGACCTCTGGTCCACCAGCAGCGGTTATCGCCCAGTGGTTTCAAAATTACAAATACCAAAACGCGGGTATAAACGAGTAATTTGGATATGCTATATATCGATATTTCAAGGAGTAACCTCTCATCAGTAGCATTTAAACCAAAACATTGGAAGGTCAAAATCCAAAACAGTTGAAAACGAAAAGTACCCAAAACCAAAACGTTCGAACAAGGAAGCCAAATCCAGCACCGCGGATATCGACCATGTGCATTACAAGGAAAGAAACCTGGTGTTTTCATCAATTTTGAATTTAACAATCGGAAATTTCAGCGACAATATATTAGAAATTTTATGGTAATTCGTGTCAGACAAGTCTGACTACCAGGCTTGTGATTACCCTCGGGGACCTCTGGTCCACCAGCAGCGGTTATCGCCCAGTGGTTTCAAAATTACAAATACCAAAACGCGGGTATAAACGAGTAATTTGGATATGCTATATATCGATATTTCAAGGAGTAACCTCTCATCAGTAGCATTTAAACCAAAACAATGGAAGGTCAAAATCCAAAACAGTTGAAATCGAAAAGTACCCAAAACCAAAACGTTCGAACAAGGAAGCCAAATCCAGCACCGAGGATATCGACCATGTGCATTACAAGGAAAGAAACCTGGTGTTTTCATCAATTTTGAATTTAACAATCGGAAATTTCAGCGACAATATATTAGAAATTTTATGGTAATTCGTGTCAGACAAGTCTGACTACCAGGCTTGTGATTACCCTCGGGGACCTCTGGTCCACCAGCAGCGGTTATCGCCCAGTGGTTTCAAAATTACAAATACCAAAACGCGGGTATAAACGAGTAATTTGGATATGCTATATATCGATATTTCAAGGAGTAACCTCTCATCAGTAGCATTTAAACCAAAACATTGGAAGGTCAAAATCCAAAACAGTTGAAAACGAAAAGTACCCAAAACCAAAACGTTCGAACAAGGAAGCCAAATCAAGCACCGAGGATATCGACCATGTGCATTACAAGGCAAGAAACCTGGTGTTTTCATCAATTTTTAATTTAACAATCGGAAATTTCAGCGACTATGCTACGGAAGCTTATTAGTGCCAAAAAATATTTATTTATTTTTTATTTTTTACACTTTAATCTGTAAATTTTACACTTCAATCTGTAAATTTTACACTTTAATCTGTAAATTATACACTTTTTTCTGTAAAATTTATACTTTAATCTGTAAATTATACACTTTTTTCTGTAAAATTTATACTTTAATATGTAAATTATACACTTTTTTCTGTAAATTTTACACTTAAATCTGTAAATTTTACACTTTAATCTGTAAATTATACACTTTATTCTGTAAAATTTATACTTTAATCTGTAAATTGTACACTTTTTTCTGTAAATTTTACACTTAAATCTGTAAATTTTACAGTTTAATCAGTAAATGTTACACGTTAATCTGTAAATATTATACACTTTATTCTGTAAAATTTACACATAAATCTGTATAGCGTCATTATATTAAAAAAAAAACTTTATGATATTATACAATTATCATCCTTGTTGGTGAGTGACCCGGTGGTTTCTTTCCCCGAGAAAGTAAGGTCACCCGAGGGCTTCTTAACCCCTCTTTTTAGCTCACCTGACCAAAGGCCATGTGAGCTATTGCCATCACTTGGCGTCCGTCGTCGTCGACTGTTAGTCAAAAATTCAAAAATCTTCTCCTCTGAAACTACTGAACAGAATTTAATGAAACTTTGCATGATTGTCCTCTAGGGTATTGGCGCAATCCATTGTTGATTTTTTTTCAAAATGTCCGCCATTGATTCAAAGAATGGTACCCCTGACCGCATTTGAATGCTTATATCTAAACAATTACTGAATCAAATATGATTTGGTATGGTAGTAGAGACTTATAAGCACCACATGGAAAAATTCAAAATCGGGTGGAAGCGATTGGCGAACATTTTGAAAAAAGGTTGCATAGAGACCAAAATTCAACACCTTTTTCAAACAACCACTCGTCCTAAACTACTGAACCAATTTGAACTTAACTTAACGTTGAAATATTTTTACAATGGCCGCCGTTCAAAGAATAGTTCCCCGGTCCTGACCGCAATTGAACACTTGTTGAATCATGAAAGGAGATAAATTAAACAATGTAAGAGCAAAAGTTGTTCTCTGTGCAAAATATCAGACCAATTGGGCAACCTATAATAGAGTTTATGCCCTTGGAGATGTAATTTTAGCAAATTTTCACATTTTAAGCTATATCTTGAAAATGAAAGGAGATAAATAAATCACCCCCGAGGGTGACCTTACTTTTCGAGGGGGTCACATATTTTCTAGGGTGATAACTGTTATATTATATCGAATATTGAAATGAAACAATTTAATATTAGATTTTAAACATATTTCGGACATTTTAACCTTTTTCCATTGGAAAAATTACAACACATACAATGTTGAAGAAAACTACTGAGGCTCACGTGACCTTACCATGCGACCCAACGATTACCGGTTGACCCAGCGAATTATCACATGTCACGTGACAACGTCTAAGCAAATAACAATAAAGATTTCTATATGAGTATATAATATTATTCATTTCCACCACTGTTATTGGTATAAATGTGCGCGACATAACCTACATATATCAACAGTAATTTAAAAATCCTCAATGGAAAACAGACAGCATGCTGCTTTCAATGTGACCAGTGGTTGCTGCTTGCCTTTTTGCAATTTCAAGATTCAAATATAATGTCAAAAAGACCACCTTTTCAACATGCAACACCTAACATAAAGGCAACAAGTACAACAAACATAAGCTCTCAAAGTTATACATTTAAGGAGATTTAAGATCATTTAACCACTAGGGATTTATATACATGTATATATGACGCATAATGGTCTTAGTTCATTCGGCATACTTATATCATGCTCATGGTTTGTCATTTCAACGTTATGTAAGAGCCTTTACTGGCCTAAAAAATCGGCTAAATGAGTTCTACCAAATTGTTAATGTTTATTTGTCAGATGTCAGATAACCCCTTAAAGGAGTTATGCCCCTTAACCTAAAGCAATAGTTTAAGTCATTTATTTCTGTAGAGATTGTGAAGCCTATAAGAAAGGTAAACTTTTTGCCTGCTTATATAATTAAATGCGTAGCTGTTTGAGTTCTACAAAAATTCTCAATGTAGCACATAACATTTATAATGTACATGTATATGACCATATAATTCTGTTGAGCGATTCATGGCCCTTGGAGCCTCTTGTTTCTATAACTCGTCCCGGCTGTAACTGAGCCCATATGCATTAAATAATAACTATAGGTACATGTATATGTCTAGATATATTATTTTTTCCATATTATTTGGACTTTGTCGTAGGCACTTGAAAGCGAAAATGGCTATAGATGTAGTTTTTTATTGGCTTCCCCGTGACGGTCCATAGTATGGAAGGTCCATTAATCCGAATGTCCGCTAGTCTTAAAGTCCGTTTGTCCGAAGTTCTGCTAGTCCGAAGGTCCGGTAGTCTGAATCATTGCAAATCATCGGGAGGTATATGGCACCAACTGGTGTCCATCATGTTATTTTTCGAACCTTGGCTTTCCAGAAAATGCATGGTCAGATCATAATGGACGTTATGCGTAAATGATGTTCGATGGCTAAGTAAAATGAAATTTTATTAAATCGGGTAATTTTTATTTAACAAAAATATTGCCTCCCCTGTCCCTTTGTTCATATAAAAGGTTGAACAGCCCTTACATAGCACTTGTTCCTTCATTTTGTTTGTCCGTCGTTTTAGATTTTTAAAATTTGTGTTTGCATTTTGTACTGCATGCAGATCAAGTGCAAATAGTCAGTTATATTCTTTTTATTATGCAAAATGTGATAAACCTTTAAAATCTAAAGGCAAATGTAACTGCAAGTCACTTAGGATTCTGTCCTTTACCTTCAAGGTGATACTATAGACTGCGTCTTTTGAAACCTATCTGAAAATGAGGGGAAATATCTACAAAATTAATAAGATATTTTGGAAAATATGTAAAATATCTTTTAAATATATTGACTTAATATAAAAAATAGGGCATGTAATGGGACATTAAATGATACCCCGCCACGTTATAATATCAAAAGTTCATAAAATTTGATTTCAATATGGCCTTTCTCGAAAACTGTTTTTCAGATCATGCTGGAAATTGAACTTGACCTGTATTTCATTATACTCAATAGCTGTACAAAATATCATTTGAATCCCATGACGCGTTTTCAAGTTCTTGGTCGGAAACTCAAAATATCATGAAATTTGATTTTTCAAAATGGCCAATCTCGAAAACTTTTTTTGGATCATGCTGGAAATCGAACTTGACCTGTATATTATTGTACTAAACAGCTGTGCAAAATATCATTCAAATCCTTTGACGCGTTTTCAAGTTATTGGTCAGAAACCTTCGAGGGACGGACGGACGGACGGACACCGAAAAAACTCAGGGTATAAAATAATACCCTTCCACTTCGTGTGGCGGGGTATAAAAAACGGCTTGCCTTATGACAGTCTGGACAGTGGGCATGAGATAATGGATGTGGATTTGCGGGAAATGTGGATCATGCAAAGAAGAGATAAACAAGGATCGAATGTAGGGAAGCAGTGGTAGAGGGTAGAGTGCTAGAGATATAATTACAAGAAAAGCGAGGGCAAAATTTATAACAAAAATTGGGAAGTACCGAAAGACAGACGGCGGTAAGCTGGGATTAGAAGGGCGAAGAACGGGGGGTTAAATCATATTTCTTTGTCCAGGACTTCTTATTAAGCATGTCTGGACCGTTTCGAATTAAGTTCATTCAATATAAAGAAAGATGTATTTAGAAGAATGTTCAACATTTACGAGCATCTCAACATTCTAGAAACTATAAGTTCTATCCAGTGAATGCACATATGTATCAGTATCATAAATCATAACCATTTGGCCTTACATCCCGGTTCTTGATCCCTTTGAGTGATTCTGTTTGTTTTCAGCTGTACCTCTAGCCTAGAAATGTTGAGAACTTGAGAACTTTCGTCAGAATTTTAGAAAGTGAAAATCCAGGTATAGCATGATTGTCATGCAGCGGGAGGTCGGTCAGAGAAAATTATCATAAGTTCTCTTAGCAACTCATATCAAAGTCATATTTTGTACGCAGCATTTGCATGAGGTACCATATCGTGGCATTCGATTTCAGGTCAGTTGCACGCCTACTTCCTGTTTGATAAAATCTGGCCATTTTTGACTTCACAGTTTTTACAAATATTCTGAGTGATTGCTAACATCAAAATACTAAAAGTTTTGATAGTTCCAGCAAGCGAGACCTTTATTGTCAATCTTTGTCAAAGGTGAGCTACCTGTAAAGAGTGCATGGTTTATTGCAGTTAAGAGTGTGTTCCCTACCATTTCATGTCATAAAAAAGGGAATTAAGAAAAAGGCCTTTTTTTTTTTTAAATTATGACTATTGCATGATGACGACCGTCGTTGCAAAAGTTTAAATTACTAATATATCTTGCACCATAAATCAGTTTAAGTTTGACAAGGCTCAACTTAATATCTTTTTAGCCTGTGTAACTAGCAGCAGATCTATACGTTGTAAATTGCGTGACTGTGCTAGTCGGTTCTGTAATCTGTTACTAAAAAGTATTAAATCTAAAGCTTTACAACGGAAAATGGGTTGTTCTGCATAGAATTTGAAGCCATAACCTAGCCTGTCTGTAATGTATTAGCTTTACAGTATCGCGTTCTATTTATTTATTTGCAAGTGATGAGAAGTTACTCCTTGAAACATGCGTATAAAACGTATTCAAATCTACTGTTTTTACCCCCGTTTTAGTATTTGAATTCGAATATATAGAGTTGAATTCAAAACCTCTAGAATCTTAAATGTAACAAATGACACAAGTATATATAACACATGCAACTAAATGGCAAACAGCAACGCAAACTCGTATCGAGATGTTACACACATGTAGTGAGTTAGCTAGCTACTGGTTTACTTCCAAACAGCATGGTTTCGACTATATCTGGGAGATGAATAACGGTAACAACAAAATAACCGAACTGGGATGATCAATCTCATATACACGGTAGGTCCTGTGTCCGGCGACAGGATTGTTTTTTCGAGAGGCCTTGTCCAGTTTTTTTTTCGAGAGAGGCCCAGGTTTTTTCGCCTGTCCGTTTACAAAAAAATGCTTAAATTCTCAATTGTAAGTGAACCAAAACAAAAAAGAGGAATAAAAGTATTCAAAATGTTCGAATTATTACTTTTCTTCCAAAAGAGTCCATAAAGAAGCATCGGTTAATGATTTATTAAAATTGATCAGGTTTTTTCGAGAGGCACAACAACTTGTCCGGTTTTTTCGAGAGGTGTCCTGGTTTTTTGAAAATTTGTACTAAAGAGAGGCACTGGGTTTTGTGGAAACTATACGACTTAAATGGAAACTAATATCCTTCCTACTCAATAAACATACATTTAAAAACATAAATGCAAAATATCAAGTTTGTTACTAACTTTAAAGCATAAGTAGGCTGCCCAAATGCATTATCTTTTAAATTAGTATTTAACTCTCCACGCACGTTGGTCCAATATGGTTTACGGTAAAGTTTCCGCATTAGTATAGCCTGATGAACCGGCATTTATTATGACAGGGCTGCCCCATTTAACCACCTGTGGCACACATCCCAGTCGCTTTGTGGGCTAAGCGGCCTGGAAAGATGACAGGTTTTTGAGCGCTCTTTAGTGGACTTTTACCGACAAGCTTAGCGCTGCTGCTAACCTATTCGCCTTCCAGGTCCCGCATGGGAGCATACTCTTATGAAGTTTTTTGTTGAAAATATATACAATAAATACATATGTGTAAAAATTAAGACATACTGAAAGGGCATTCGAGTCTTGTATAATCCTGGATAAAACAGAAGACATGAAAGAAGACGACTCTATGATACAAACAAACACATCCAAGAAACAACTACAAGTCAAGTTAAAAGAAGGTAGCCCAGGATCTGTAAGCATTTTCCGCTTGTCGTAACACAAACATTTTGTTTCCAGCCAATTATTCAAGGAGGCTATTTTCAATTTATAACAGTTGGTAGTTATGCTTGTAGGCGTCAATTATATGTGCCTGTCTGTTTATATAGGCTATATAAGGTTGAATTCTTGACTTTAACTGACGTATTCTTGTCTTGTATTTTATTTTAATTTAGAAATATGTGAGACGCAACTTTTTGGCATCAATGTTCAGGATGCCATAATATTAATTTGATGTTCACTTATAATGGTTAGCAATCTCGTTCAATATATTTGTCTTTTAAGGGGCGAAAAATGCAAAAAGGTAAAAATTCAAAAAAGACAGCCCACAATTTTATTTAGGAATCACATTTTTTCTATAGGAATTGGTGTTGTTATACAATATGATAATACTGAAATATGCCTACCCGTTGGTAGCATCTTTTCTTCGCTTTCGGTTAAAAATCACTAAATATCACCAAAGTTTACATTTTTATTGATTATTCTCTTGAAAAAACCAGGACAATTGTAAATCCCTCTCGAAAAAATTATCCGGTCGCCGGACACGGGGCCTACCGTGATATAACCAAGAAGGAAAGACAAAACAAGGCAAAGACATACCAGGGAAATTGAAGATCGCAATGGTCCTGACTTGATACAGGCAACACTTGTGTCCGTTTCTTAGCGCTCTTTAGAGTGCTTTTAACGACAAGCTTGAGCCCGCACGGGTCTCAAACAACGAATCCTAAACCAATTCAGCTAGTATACAAGAGTATTAAATTCTGAAATTTGATTAAGATCAAAGTGTTAATTTTACAGAATAAAGTATAAAATTTAGAGATTAAAGTGTAAATTTTACATTATAAAGTGTAAATTTTACAGAATAAAGTATAAATTTTACAGAATAAAGTATAAATTTTACAGAATAAAGTATGAATTTTACAGAATAATGTGTAAATTTTACAGAATTAAGTGTAAATTTTACAGAATAATATGTAAATTTTACAGATTAAAGTGTAAAAATTACAGATTAAAGTGTAAATTTTACACAATAAAGTGTAATTTTTACAGATTAAAGCGTAAATTTTACAAAAAAAGTATAAATTTTACTGAATAAAGTGTAAATTTTACAGAATAATGAATAAATTTTACAGATTAAAGTGTAAATTTTACAGATTAAAGTGTAAATTTTACAGGTTAAAGTGTAAATTTTACAGAATAAAGTGTAAAATTTACAGATTAATGTGTAGAAAATAAAAAATAAATAAATATTTTTTGGCACTAATACGCTTCCGTACTATGCAGAGCGCGGACAATATAATTATTTTTTGAAAGCGTCGCGACAGAATATTTTTTTCATGATCAGCATTATTTCTATAGCAGAAATCCTTCTTCAGAATATTTTTTTCTTACCCTCAGCTGCCAAAATATTGTTTTCATCAAAAATAATTTTCAGAATATTTTTTAGGAAAAAACCAAGGCCCCCCTTTCAAGTTAAATGGTCGGTCCCTAAGATGTGACTTTTTGTATTTTAGTTTTTAAGAAGAACGATCTCGGTAAAGGGATTACATATTTTTGTCAATTGCCTGTGGAAAGTCAATGTTCAGATTTATATCAAGTTCTGAACATTTTCATCGATAACATATCCCTTTTGATCTCTTGATTTCCCAGTGGTTCATTTTAATTCGAGTTTTTATGAACCTAAGACACTTGGTTATAAATTACAACTCAGTAGAGATCAAAACGTCAGTTTAGCAATTGTATGGTTTTAACTTCTATGTGTTTAGATCAGGAATGTAAGTTCTTTAATTTCATATCAACGTCAGTATTGTTCCAGTTGGATTTCGTACAGATATATATATATTGACAAATTCCTTTATTTTTTGTCTTAGAACGATGTTATTTTAATCCATTTTTATTTTTTATATCTAGGAATAGAAGATTATGAGATGTAGAATGCGCAACACAACCTTAAATATAATCGACAATTTAAAAAATCAACAATGGAAAACAGCCAGCAGCCTTCAATGTGACCAGTGGACGCTGTCTAGCTGTTTTTCAATTGGCGCTGGATTAAAAATAAACTACATATGATTCAAGCCCAATCCTAAAATGCAATGAAAGACCCTCTTCTTGACAAAAAAAAAACAAATTCGACGAAATACAAACATAAGCTTTGATAAAGATTCCTGGCTAAGGACAGGCACATTTATTAGCTGATATGTAATATGGACGACTGCAGGAGATCAAAGGTCCTAATCTTGCCGAAATTAATCCGCAATCCTTGGTAACGTTCTGTAACGTTAGAAACGTTTTTGCATTTTCCCATTCGGTGCACCACTATGTTATATGGACAAGTTATTCGTATCATGACCTGTCGAACTCGGTGAACAAGGTGACAGGCCTGTCCAATTCAACCAGATGGAGCACACATACCACTCGCTCTGTAGAAAAATTCGGGGACCTAACCATTGGTATTTTTTAATTGAAATTAGTTTATTTATAAGATAACAAATTAACAGTCAACGGATGCCAAGTGATGTCAAAGTATTGTAAAGTATATAGGAATAAAGAAATACCAATAAAGTATTCTTATTTAAAATAAAGAACAAAAAACAACAAAGACAAAACTAGAACGCAGCACCAAAGACAACGACGACACACACACACACACACACACACACACGATCATATCTTAAATAAGCATTCGTTTTGTTTCAAAATTTGCACTCTTGTGGTCTGAAGGTAGCAATTCATGCTTTTTTTGTACCAGGTCACATCTGCTGCTAAATCGGAATTAAACATCAACATTTATTTTCGTCTACGAGATAGAAATCTATCTACGAGTGCATGATGTCTCTTTTTAATTAAATAGATGAAAACAACAGCATGAGGGCAACGTAGACTTGTTTTTTTTTAGATTTTCAGACAGAACATGAAAAGCAGCTTATTCCTGTTTTAGTCTTCTTATATGTAAGCTATGTTCATTATCCCTATACTTGTTTGATGGTTAAGACTTCACATTAAAATTCATTTCTTTGTTATTTTTATACTTGTTACTTAGAGATGTTTGTTTTTATTTCACATTTAGAAGAAATAATTATATAGCTTGCAGGTATCTTTTGAATTTAAAATCGTCTTTCATTTTTTTTTTGTAATGTTTAAAAGGTTGTTTTGAAACTTCTTTAGTTCACTGTCATGCCTGTATAAAATAAGCAGAAGAAAACCAATATCATCGTAAGACTTTGTATTTCTATAGTTTTATAGACGGTTTAAGGTGAAGTAATCCTGTCAATTCTATGAAATATTTCACTATAAAGTGAGGATTATTTCCCTCTAATCACTTACCGGTATAATACTTTATGATTTTCCCGTTGTAATTTCAAAAGATGTTGAACAGTTTGCCGAAACGTTTACAATTTTCAGGCAATGCATGTATATGCGGTTAAATTATTAGACATGTCATCATGTAAGTGAGTGAGTGCTTTGGTGTTTTGCGCCCTTGCAACGCTATACAGGTTACTCAAAGGCAATGAACATGAAAAGGATGATAACATGAAATGATGACGATACATGAAATATTGGGTGGGTCCCGGAAGCTATGGAACAGTAAAATTTAGAAGACCACAAGAAAGGGAAGAGATGGGTAGCCTAGGGTCGGAAAATTTAGCCTATGTGGTGCACTTCGTCTCAATGTACATGCAGGGTGTGTTTTAACGAACAGGAACTGCATATCGTTCAGGAGGAACTGGGTACACTTTTGATGCGACGTACAAAAAATATACTTTTGCGACTCTAAGGCACGGATCATTTGATTTTCTGGGGAGGGGGGGGCCTGGGATTTTACCTTGAGCCGGGAAATTTCTTTCGCCCGCTTTGCGGGCCAGATTATTTTTTTCACACACATATTAAGCAAGGAAATTTTGTTGGCAAGATTTTTTTTTCATTTGGCAAGATCGAAACCAGATTATTTTTTTCAACCTAGGTGCTGGCCAGATTATTTTTTTTTTTACAAAAATCAGGGCCTGGATTTTTTTTCTTCAAAAAAATCACAGCCCCCCCCCCCCCCCCAGAAAATCGAATGGTCCTTGCCTAATGACAGCTTGGTAGTTTCAATTGTCTTTTCGTACTACCACAGGGACTTGCTCCACTCTATCAATATTTGTTAGCGACAATATGCGGTACGAAAAAAAACGCAAAGGGGATACTACATTCACAAACCTCCTTTTCTTCAATACGATTTTCTCTTGATTAATCATTGATCTCATAATTCGTTTCAAGGATGATTTTCCTTTCCAAAACACCAAAATATATCTTCATTCATTGCATTTCGGCCTCAAAATCGAACTCTGTTCGGGCAATTCCCCAAAAAAGCGATTGCCAATTTTTACAAAATTGCCCGAACAACGCTCGATTTTGAGGCAGAAATACAACAGTTTGCTATTCTGAGAGATAGAAATCCTGTATTTGTCTACAAGTACAAGATGTTTTCCATAAAATTTCTGAAGAAGGAACGTTGCTTCATATATTAAATTGTTCTATTTTGAAAGAGATAAATGATCTTACCAATTTGTTCTAGCATGGAGCTTTTTTGAAAAGGAGCTAGTTTGGTATTTTTGGTTTTACTGTTCTATGCTCTTCATAATCATAAAGTGTTTGGCATTTTCAATATGTTTGGTAGAGCGCTTCTGGTGAGTCTTGAATAGACGAAACGCGCGTCAGGCGTAGCAAAAATTATCATCTGGATCTTTGTTGTCATTTTTTTTCCTTGTTTCGTATGCGATATAAGATTCGTTGTACTAGTATAACCTTTTTTAACTGCCTTTATCTTAACGCATCGATCGTGAAAATCTCTTATGTAGACTATAAGAAAAAATGTTTCTACCAATATTTTATTATGTTGCACATAATAGTTGGTCCTCTACTATTGTATGAATAGGAAAGGATATGGAGTATGCATGACACTCGCTCGATCTCCGGCTAGTACACATCGCCTTCAGATATTCAGCATGGAACTCTTTGCAGAACTGATAGCTTTGATCAAAGCTTCTGGTTTGGACGGAAAAGAGATGAAGTGGACCTACAACACATCTTCCGATCGTACCGAAGTCAGACTTACATGGACACCAAGGGTCGAGTGTGCTGCAAAGCCAACCACCGACCGGGCCCCGAAAAAGAAGTACCAATCCCCTTCAACAAGAAGGCATAATGCTGACAGAAAGCACAAAGTTAAGGCGACTAGGACAGCCGTTGTTGATGCAAATGTTAACAGAGATACAGCCTGTTCACAGACCACAGAGACACGAAAGATAGATGCACACACGAATATACCAGATGGCCACACGGTGAAACTACTAACACCAACTAAGTATAGGATTCCTGACGATGATTATGTCAAAGTCACCGGAAAAACAACGAGTTAGCTCCAATACTGTGACAGTCCATACTGGGAAGAGGTACAATATCACAAGACAACTTTCAGTGATGGTACCATCCACTATTCAAGATGTCACCGATTAAAAGATAGACACTAGTGGCCAGAACCGTTCAATCTGACGAAGATGACTACGACACTCCACCAGAGCCGTCAACTGATCTGGGCACCAGACAGTCAACCCCCTTCCCGAATATAGATACAAGACGGAAATTAACAGCGATAAAGAAATTGCCGAGGCAGAATTAAAGTCAACGCCCGCAATACCCAAGAGGGTAGCCGGGCCAAAAACACCCAAAACCATCATCATCACGTATGCATGACACTAAATCACAATATAAAGATTGAAGTTTAACGATGCAAAGGAACAGTACTTTTATTACTGTTCTTCTTCACAGAGTCACAGAGAGGCCTTAGTGTTTACTCTTGCACTTCACTGAAAGTCAAGGCCGGACACTAGCATCGGTATAAGCGGAATGCCTTACTAAACGCTACAGTTAGTCAAAGTAGTTAAAATTGAGCAACCATATAGAATTTTAGATGTTTGTTTGGGTTGCGTGTTAGAGATGGCTGAATATCAATCTTATGATTACATGTATAAATTGTAGTATTACATCTAACGATATTATTCAATAAAATAATGTCCCTTGAAACTAAATTCACAGTCGTGGACAGAATGAAAGGCTTATAGGAAATACGCCGCCACCCCCCCTCCCCCTAGGGCCCCCCAAAACAGACAAAAATCATGATTTTTGCAGAAAAGTTACACAAAAAATCACTGGAAAAAAATCGCATGCTTTGCTCGGCGAAAAACTATCTTTACGCCTCCCCTAGCCCAGAACCCTGGATCCGCCCCTGATTTTAATACAGCTAGACATGTATGATAATAAATATGTTTTACATTCAAGAAAATTCCTTCTGCATGATACATATATCACATCTTGAAGAAAGGATCGCCCGTGTTCTATTTGTGCGCATTAAAATTGCATAAATTGTATTGTAGTCAAATCTAGCAATAAACTGTTCAAACAGATGATGATGACATAACAATATTAACAGATGTTTCATTCTTGTGCAACAAAGTCTATTCAACATTTTCTCCAGTAGTAAAATCGATGCTTGAATATAAGACCGAGAATAATTCATCGAATTTAAAATTTAAAAAGTAACGAATTGCGTACAAAATTTCGTATAAGTGACCACAATCTAGAGATAGAGGTTGGTCGTTATGAAAAAAGTTCCAGGAGATTAAAGGGTTAGCAAAGTTTGTAAACATTAGATGATGAAAACCTTGCAGATATGAAATATGAAGTTGGAAGCTTTTATCTGAATTTTTACCAGCTTAATCCAACAGAAAAACTCTAAATTGTTCTTAACCCTATTCCAGATTTTGTCTAGCATAACACAATCTATTGAATCGGGAAAATAAGGCACACACCCCTGTGGCCTACACTGATCTCCAATATCTGCTATAATCATATCATTAGCATCACTTGGTGTCCGTCGTCCTCTGTCGTCGTCGTCCGTTAACAATTTTTCAAAAATCTTCACCTGTGAAACCGCTTGGCCAAATGTTACCAAACTTAGTTAGGTTGTTCTATAGTATGTCCTTTACAAATTTATCGTTCAGATTTTTTATTCTTCAAAAAAAACATGGCCGCCATGGCTAAAAATAGGACATAGGGATAAATTGCAGTTTTTGCAATAACTAAAAAACAGTCACGGATATCATAATTCTGTCAAATCAAAAGTGTTCCGCATCTCAAAATCTACTTGCCATGACATTTTTCAAGAAGTTCGAACAACCGATGTAGGATCCCGGAGTTATTGCCCTTTTTCTGGATTTTTTTTTCAAAGTTTTTCACTTATTTAGCCCTTTATCTTGAAAACCATACAAGACATTTCAAAAACTCAAATTGCATATGATTAAGCACATCAAGATCTACATGTAATTAGGTCAAAGCTGTATGACCATTTTTTTAGGGGTTATTGCACTTAAAGTAACAAAATTACCATTTTTCATTTCATTACTTTTCCCCTGACAGGTGTCCAAACTATCCCCGTTTCTACAACAATATCACACAAACAGAATTCCAATATAAAAACTCAGATTCAGTCAACAACATACGACAATGCTCTGTACTTTTGGAAGACGTTTTAGACTTTGAAAACATCGAAAGTCATTGCTCAATCAAAAAATGTGGAATAAAAAACTGTAAAACTTGCGCTATGTTAATCACTGATCCACAAATTAAGAGCAATTTAACAAACCGTACGTACAACATCAACAGTTGGGATGATTTGAACTGTACATCTTCAAACGTTATTTACGCACTAGGATGCACTTTATGTGGATTGATATATGTTGGGGAGACTAAAGGCAGATTGAATGCCCGTATAAGTGGCCACAGATCCGACATTAACACCGACAAATTCCATTTCATTAGCCAACCATAGCTCTTTTATGTCCTCTTTCAATATTCCAATGAAAGAGGAACATAAAGAGTTACCATATTTGTACTGGATACCTAAACTTCACAAAAATCCGTACAAAGAAAGGTATATAGCTGGATCTTCATCATGTTCAACTACAGAGCTGTCCGTTCATTTAACTAAAATCTTGTCTGTTGTCAAAGAAGGTCAACAAGCATACTGCGACACTATTTATAATCGTAGTGGAATTAACCATATGTGGATTTTGAAAAACTCAAAAGATTTGTTAGATCATTTTAAATCTAGATCATTTTCTGAGGTTCACTCTTTGAAAACATTCGATTTTTCAATTTTATACACTACCTTGCCACACGAAAAACTAAAATGTCGCCTGAAAAAACTTCTCGAAAAAGCCTTTTCAAACTCAAGGAATTTTGTTGTTTTGGGTTATAATTCTACATTCTTTTCCAAAACATCTTTCAAAGATAAAATTTGTTACACACTGGAACAAGTTTGCAGTATGCTTGATTTCCTCATTGACAACATATTTGTCACCTTCGGAGGAGAGATTTTTCAACAACAAATCGGCATTCCAATGGGCACAAACTGTGCTCCTCTCCTCGCCGATTTGTTTTTATACTCTTACGAGACTGAATTTCTTCAGGGACTCGTAAAGAACAAGAAGATGAAAGAGGCAAGGTCATTTAATCTTACATTCAGATATATTGACGATGTCCTTTCTATCAATAACACTTCATTTGGTAGTTGGATTCCTTCAATATATCCTCCGGAATTGGAGATTAAAGAGACCACCGAATCTAATTGCTTCACGTCTTTCTTGGATTTGCACCTCGAATTTGACCCAGGTGGTCATCTCAGTACAAAAATTTACGATAAACGAGACGATTTTAATTTTCAAATTATTAATTTTCCTAATCTACAGAGCAATATACCTACTTCTCCTGCATACGGTGTTTATATTTCTCAACTTATTCGATATGCCAGAGCTTGCACACATTTCACAGATTTTTTTATCAGACACCGGTTTCTTCGTGACCGACTTTTGAAGCAGGGCTATAAGAAAATACGTCTCATACGATCACTAAAAAAATCTTTCTTCGTTATCAGCCACTAGTAGAAAAGTTCAAAATTGAGTTAAAAGATATGATAGTTAATTGTTTTAATTATATCCTAAGCGACATCACACGAGAAGTCACGAAATCTATCAATTTAAATCATTCTTCGAAACGCAGTCGGCGAGGACAGACGCTCTCCTGTCCTCTCCTTTTCGCGGTACTTTTGAGCACGTGCAAGTCGTTGCCTTGTATAACACGGTCTCGGAAATTATCCATTGCTTTTATGTAAGTATATTTTTCTTTTTATTTGCATGCTTGTGAGGACATTATGGTCCTTTTGAGAGATTTTATAGTACGGACATGGGTCCGTTTTGTTAATTTTTAATTTTGAAGCACGGACATGGGTCCGTTTGGTTAATTTTTTAATGATGAAACGGACATGGGTCCGTTTGGTTAACTTTTAAATGATGAAACGGACATGGGTCCGTTTGGTTAATTTTTTAATGATGAAGCGGACATGGGTCCGTTTGGTTAATTTTTTGATGATGAAGCGGACATGGGTCCGTTTGGTTAACTTTTTAATGATGAAACGGACATGGGTCCGTTTGGTTAATTTTTTAATGATGAAGCGGACATGGGTCCGTTTGGTTAATTTTTTAATGATGAAGCGGACATGGGTCCGTTTGGTTAATTTTTTAATGACGAAGCGGACATTGGTCCGTTTGGTCAATTTTTAATTTTGAAGCACGGACATGGGTCCGTTTGGTTAATTTTCAATTTTGAAGCAAAGAGATTGGTCCGTTTGATTAATTTTTTATTTTGAAGCAAAGACATGGGTCTGTTTGGTTAATTTTTAATTTTTGAGCACGGACATGGGTCCATGTGGTAAATATTTGATTTTGAAATCCGGACATGGGTCCATTTGGTAAATATTTGATTTTGGAGCCCGGACATGGGTCCATTTGGTAAATATTTGATTTTGAAGCCCGGACATGGATCCGTTTGGTTAATTTTTTTATTGTGAAGCACGGGCATGGTCCGTTTGGTTAATTATTTAAATTGAAGCACGGGCATAGTGTCTGTATGATTAATTTTTCATTTTGAAGCACGGGCATGGTGTCCGTTTGTTTAATTTTTAATTTTATAGCAATAACAATGACCTGGTGTCCGTTTTGTTGATTTTTAATTTTGAAGCAAGGCCAAGGACTTAGTGTTCAGTTGGTAAATTTTTTGATTTTGAAGTACGAGCATGGTGTCTGTATGATTAATGTTTGATTTTGAAGTACGAGCATGGTGTCTGTATGATTAATTTTTTATTTTAAAGTACGAGCATGGTGTCTGTATGATTAATTTTTGATTTTGAAGATTTTGAAGTACGAGCATTTTGTCGGATAATTTTTTGATTTTGAACTACGAGCATGGTGTCTGTACGATTAATTTTGATGTACGAGCATGGTGTCTACATATGATTAATTTTTGATTTTGAAGTACGAGCATGCATATGGTGTCTGTATGATAAATTTTGATGTACGAGCATGGTGTCTGTATGATTAATTTTTGATTTTGAAGTATGAGCATGGTGTCTGTATGATTAATTTTTGATTTTGAAGTACGAGGAATGGTGTCTGTGTGATTAATTTTGATGTACGAGCATGGTGTCTGTAGGATTAATTTTTCATTTTCGAGTACGAGCATGGTGTCTGGAAGATTAATTTTTGATTTTGAAGTCCGAGCATGGTGTCTGTAGGATTAATTTTTTATTTTAATGTACGAGCATGGTGTCTGTAAGATTAATTTTTGATTTTCAAGTGCGAGCATGGTGTCGGATTAATTTTTGATTTTGAAGTACGAGCATAGTGTCTGTAGGATTAATTTTTTATTTTGAAGCACGAGCATGGTGTCTGTATGATTAATTTTTGATTTTGAAGTACGAGCATGGTGTCGGATTAATTTTTGATTTTGAAGTATGAGCATGGTGTCTGTATGATTAATTTTTGATTTTGAAGTATGAGCATGGTGTCTGTAGGATTAATTTTTTATTTTTTGAAGTACGAGCATGGTGTCCGTTTGGTAAATTCAATAATTTTGGAGCAAGGACTTGGTGAATTTTTTGGTGAATTTTTAATTTTGACTAAAGTAAACACATGGTGTCCGTCTTGGTAATTTATAATTTCAGAAGCATGGATGGTGTCGTCCGTTTTGTTGATTTTTCCCTTTGAAGTACGAGCATGTTGTCCAATTGGGTGTACGGATGGTGTTGCTCGTTTGGTTCATATTTTGATTTTTTAGTACGGATGGTATATAGTACGTAGCTTGGCAACTGATTTTATTGGTTATATTCTATATGTATATTCTGAAGCGGCTTAAATGTAAAAAAAAAAACAAAAATAAACATGTTCTCGTCCAGTAATAAAATGACTCACCACATGTTTGGATTAATTATGTTTATGTAGTGTATTTTAATTTACTTGTAGATGGTTGAACATCACCTTGGAAGTTCTTAGCAGTTGGCTCCTTAATGGTTAATTTAGTTGAAGGATCGAAAGGGTAAGATTTAGATGCTGTAGAGCAATGCATATTGTGTTTAGAGAGATTTATAATTAATACTTTAGTTTAAGATATTGTTGAACACAATCTAGTTTCATGTACGTTTTCTCATCGCGGGAAAAGATATAGGAAAAAAAAACTGTCTCTTTGAGGGACTTTAAGAACTTTTATGTTCTAGCTATAGATAGTTCATGTTTTTGCGTCGGGGCATTATCTCGTCCCGAATTGTCATGTATGTCATGTGTGTTGTACAAATTGGAAGTTAAAGTTGAATGTCTAGTATGTTTAAATGATTTAGTAACAGATACTTGTATGTGACATAGGGTCTGCGTTTCTTATAGGTATATAGAGTTATATATATTTAGTAGCATATTATGTCGTTTTGTAGGCATTGAAAGATCGGAGCCAGTTTTCGGTTAACAACACAGGTGTAACTATATAACGTCTGCAAGTAATTATAGTATTGGGATCTCGAAGGGAGACATCAGTAATTGGAAAATGATTTGGATGATAGGCAGGGACGTAAAAACGTCAGAGCTATGACTGGAAGACCTAAATTGATGCCTGTTTGTGTCCTTGATGCCGCCTTGAAGGTTCTATAGCTTAGTGCTCGTTCATAAAATGAATCATCCGGAAATTGAGTTCTACAGTAAAGCTTTACAGGCATATAAACAATTTGAAGCGCATGATGATACTTGTAACTTATTTTAACTTTAAGGACCTTGTTGTATACTCAGAAATTTCAAGTGCTACGTTTACTCAAAGAATAATTGACTTGAGATAGTTTTCTAATTTCCATTCCAGGGAATCTAATCCTTAGTGGCTTATGTCACGCGGAATGGGGGTTGGAGAGCTTTTTCTCTGTAATTTCCTTTTGAAAATTTTACATCTATCTCTTTATACAATGATATATTTATAACATTTTTATTGTAAACTGATCATGCTAAAATTAGTCAATCAATTGAGGTTGAGATTTTCTTTTGATCCTACTTTTTGTTGACCATGAATTTTTTGTTGAAACTACAGAGGAGAAGTTCTTCAACCTCCTAATCGGTTTTACAAAGCAGAGAATGTTTTTGAAAACTATAATTTTTATGAAGAATAATTTCCTGTGAAAAGTTACAGTATTGGGGGACAAACGTTCACATTAATCAATTAAATCATTGTTGAAATGTTGAAATTTGGAAACGCTAAGGAAGAAGCCTTTTAGTTAGACCGATTAAAATGTTATTATACAGGCTAAATCTTTTGTTATGTTATAATGTGCAGGAAATTCTCGGTGAAATTTCGATTCTGAATGCCGAAAGTTTGCAAATTTATTTTCATAGATAGGGACAAGCCTTTTCTCAACTTTATTTTGTGGTGGCCATATATTTATAAGTAGGGTTTTGGATTTAGCCTGGGATATCGGTTAATTGCTATCAACGTTTTGGTGATATAAAACTGGGCTTATTTTCAATATTGCGAATGATAACCCGGGGACAAAAAATTTTGACTGATAGTTTTGCCGTTTCCTTTGTCAGTTTGTACTGTATATTTGTGAATAAAGTTGTTGCATTATTATTTGTTTTATTTTAAAATTGGATTTATGCGTTATGGACATTTAAAGGGTGAGATGAGGTTTAAATTAGTGTAAGCAAATTTTTGATTAGGTCAAAATGATGGTCTACGTTTCATTGAAAGACTCGTTAGTAAAGCTGTGGCTGAAAATGAGAATAAAGGTGCCACTATCGGGAACAATTTACACATGTTTACTTTATTTCAATCTAATCCTATATTTGTTTGTGAACAAGTTATGGCGCAACATTGATATTTGGTATGTGGTTGCTTTAGAGTTGGTACAGATCAGTTTTTAAAGCATTTCATCGGTATGCCCCTGCAACCACGGTCTGCTGATTTTGTGATTTCTTTCTGATTTGGCTTAATGCTATAGTTTGTTCTCAAGTCTGTTAAACTTGAAGCAGGCATGGTACACCGTTGATTTTATGCAATTGCGTTAGCTTCAGTGCAAATTTAGTTTTTGTCTCACTTGCGACGAATAGTAAGACCTAGGTATTACTTTCCGGCGGTGGTGTCGTAAACTTTTTGTAAGACTTTTTTGGACAATGAAAACTGCTTGAATTGCTTGAAAAGTATAATTGCTAGGCATCTGATATTGGGTATACAGACAGTTAAGGTTATGGTCTACGCAACTGTCACTATGCCGTGTGATATTGACCCCATTTTCACGCTCCAGTGACTCTGAACTTAGGTCGTTTTTTTTTTTCAGGCCGTGAACTTTTTTATAAGGTTTTTGTGGACAATGAATTACTTGGTGATATAAAAGCTAGGAATCTGATATTGAGTAAACAGTTGAGGTTGTGGTCTACCATGTCGTGTGACCTTGACCCCATTTTCACGCTCTAGTGACTCGATAACCTTAGGTCTTTTTTCAGGCGGAAAACATTTTGAAATAATTTTGTGTACATTGAATGGCTTGAAAAGTATAGATATTGGGTATACAGGCTGGTGATATATATATTGCACGGTCTACTGCTGACTTAGGAATTTGTGTATACTGATTTGGCATACTCTTCTGTCCGTTTAACAAATAGCGTTGGCGTTTATGACATATCTTTGATATTTGGTAGGCTGTTTCATAAGCATCAGTACTGGTCTATTCCAGGAAGATATCATCTACATATACGCCCCTACATGGTCTACTGACTATAAGGGTTCTTGCTCCTTTGGCTATATGTTAATGTTTTTCTAGTCTATTTATGCGAATAGGTAATGGTACATTTCATATGTCGTCTGTCTCGGTGATAATTTTTGGCAGTGGTGTTCAACCTTGTGTATAAAATTTTTAGTCGTTGCCGGGCCAACGCAAGACGGCGATCGGTGACCGGTGATCTGGTAATCTTGGTGACTGCTAGCTATTTTCCTTTTATGATTTTGTTTTGGGTTGGTTGCGTTGCGTATGCCTATCTCACATCTCTTTATCGTCTACAGTGTTGATATTTGGTATACAGTTGCATGTTAATCAAATGAATATACATTGTAGGTCAATTTATGGGTAATTTTCAGGATTGTATTCAAAATTTACTTTTGTATATTGGCTAGACATATTTAAGATGCAAGTTTGGGTGAGTTTTGAGTTTTGAGTTTTGGGGGTTTTGTGGTGAGTGTGAAATAGTTACTGATTTCACATAACAAAGGATGATTATTGCGTATCAAATTTTCACCTCCAATACTAATACAATCTAGTTACTTGGAGTGTGATGGCTCTTAGGATAATCATTTATCCTAAGCGACATCACACGAGAAGTCACGAAATCTATCAATTTAAATCATTCTTCGAAACGCAGTCAGGTTATGGATTGAAAGTGATTCTTTTCTCTCGATTAAGCTGTGGCTATGACTATGGTTGTGGTTATGAAGGGATTTAGGCCTATGAATCTGTAATTTTTCCCACCGCCCCACCCTGTTTTATTTGACCAGTGTTTCACACTCCAGGAACTGGATGCTCCTCAAATTTTCACCTCCAATACTAATACAATCTAGTTACTTGGAGTGTGATGGCTCTTAGGATAATCATTGTGTTTGACTGGTGTGCTGTACTGAGATGATCACCTCAATATCCCTATTGTGTCTCACAACTATGTTGTGTTCTATGGTCATTACCGGATCCTAAGATCGCAATGGAAGAGGGAGGTTTGGCGCCATAAAACCTGGTTTAACCCACCATTTCGTTTGAAATGCCTGTACCAAGTCAGGACCATTGCGATCAACCAGTTCTCCGGTATGACTGATTCGTTTTTGTCATTTTCTCTGGACTATGAGATTGATCATTCAAGTTCGGTAGTTTTGTTATTACCTTTATTTACCAACATTTTAATCAACCGGACCATTCCATCTTGTCCATGAAAGTCTGCATTCTTGAAAAAAAATATACCATACCACAAACAATCCCACTTTAAGTACACCATTTCGAAAAAAACGAGAAGAATTCTGGATAAGAAGGTTAGGCACTGCTTTACGTTATGGTTGCAACGACAACATTGGCAGTTTAGGGAACTTACCAAGTCCAAGATGCAGTGATGTGAATGTGATGAATCTTTTTGAACAGCAGGAAAGGCGCAAACGCAGTCATGGACATCGGAAGTACAATTCACCGAAGGTACATGACGTGTCTATCAATGGACTGCTTTCGTCTATCCAACAACCTTTCGGGATTCATCACATTCGCACTAAATTGTATTCTATTCCTCTTTCCAAACTTCACATACTTTACAAAGAATGTCTCGAAAATCCAGTGACTGATTTTAAATCCAACCTGTACCGTCTTACAGCCATTGTTCTTGACATTGGATACAACCGATTATTCAAACCAGTCGGTGTTCCACACGAAAACAACAAGGACAATCGCTCTTTCATTTCTCTTCCATTTTTAAACAAAGGTTTGGATGCCATAAATTTAGGAAACATTTTACACCATAAATCTGTAACAGAACATATCCCTCCTTATTTCAAAGACAAAAGTGTTCCCGTCATTTCTTATTCCTATACTTCCACCATTGCACCTAAGGTATTTAACTACAAACGAGTTTTGCGGGATTACCAAATCAAAGACCTCAAAGCAAAACCACCAGACTGTTCTTGTGACAAATCCCCATTCAAATATAGTCCCTCTGGCCACGTCATTACGGGGACCTCAACATAGTGGAAAATGACCAACTCCGCGATGTTTTGGCCAAAGGACCAAAATATCGTGAACCTAGAGCAATCAACTGGAACCATAATTTCAAAACAATTATGGATTCAGTTGGAGACTATGCCAGAAAATGGGCCAAAAAAGAACATGAAAAAGAAAGCGACGTTCTTTCTGAGTGGGTAAAGTCTGTGAGGTCGTTGGTTTTGAAAAGGATTAACTCTTTGAAAGGCTCAATGAGCACCAAGGCAACATCTATTTTCAACAACCCTGATGTTGCGAAGACATTGTCCACCTTACATGACAAATATGTTGTCGTACCTGCTGATAAAGCGCCTAACAACATCATTTTCGTATGCAAAAGACACTATATTGATTGTTTAACAGCTGAATTAGGGGATAACTGTACTAGCAAAAGCACCACATATACAGCAACAACACTGTCAAAGGAGGAAATACCGGTAATCAACAATCATAATTATGTCATTTCTTCCTTTGGCATTTCTGTTGAAAAAAAAGAACGATGACGTTCCATCCTTGTATTGGATTCCAAAGTTATATAAAACTCCATACAAGCAACGATTTATTGCTGGGTCATCCAAATGTACAACTAAGCCTCTTTCAGTTTTGTTAACATCAATATTGACGGCAATTAAATCAAGCCTTCAAAAGTATTTCGATTGTTGTTACTCTAGAAATGGCGTCAATCAAATGTGGATTCTCAAAAATTCTAAAGAACTGATGGAAAATCTCCATTCTAAGTCATTTTCATCATGTAATAGCATTAAAACGTTTGATTTCTCTACATTATATACTTCAATTCCACATTCACAATTAAAATCTCGTTTGGCACATCTGATTAAACGTAGCTTTATCAAAAAGAACGGAAAACGCAGGTACAAGTATTTGGTAGTCGGTTATAAAAAGACTAACTTTGTCATCCAAGAGTCTAGCAGGAAAAACAATTTACAGAAGATCAAATAATAGAAATGCTCAACTTTTTAATCGACAACATATTTGTACAGTTTGGTGGACGTGTTTTTCAGCAAACAATAGGTATCCCAATGGGCACAAATTGTGCACCATTGCTTGCCGATTTGTTTCTTCATTCATAATTAGTGATTGCAATGAAATGCATGACACACAATATTTGTTATTGTAATGTGCCATGCCATACAAACAAACAAAGTTTTATTTGCAAATTAAATGCGCCCTACATAGAGCTGATTTAATCAAGTAATAATTACAGAAAAAAAAAGCAAATAACACACACAAAAAAACCCAAAACAATAGATATATGATTGATGTGATTTTTATGATTAAAAAAAAAAAAAACTAAAAAACTAAAAGGAGACATTTATGATTAATTGCTAACAAAAGTACTCGTATAATACAATAATGGAGATATATGTTCTGAAACAGACTTCTTACAATCAGTTCTAGACAAAAAGGACCGCAAACTTGCTTTATCCTTCAATCTCACATTTCGTTATATTCACGCGGGAGAATCTGATAAAATTACTTTGTTGGTAAATGGCTTGTTCAGCTTTGAATTTTTGGAAAACGTATCAATTCGGCTCTTAAAAAATGCATTTTACACATGAAAATGCTTCCATATGAAAATGAAAATATATGGAAGCTTCAGGTAATAAGTTCTTAAAAGTAACCGATTAAACAGGAAAAATCTGGGTCAACTAGTTAAACACTGAAACAAGGACAAAGGTTTCCGAGACACAGACCTAAAAGTAATTTATAGATATTAATCATTTTTTAAGTCGCCTAAGGTAAATTTTATATATGCAATGATTTTTGTGATGGTAGCTGATTGCTCTCAAGCAAATTATATAGATATTATGATATCTATCGAACAATAAAACAACATAAGCATAATAAATTTGGGAAACGCCATATTAAGCCCATAGGATATGGAAAACGGATATCCATGTGCTATTCCACCACCGTGAGTTTTATTTCATTCATATTAATAAATGGTCTATCACCGCACCACAACGGACGGACTAAGTATGTCATCTGCTTTGAATCCGTTCAACAGATTTTGCTGAATCATTTGTGGTTGTTAAATCTGCCTTTTTCTGCCTTTCAATTGCCTCCTTCGTCGTTTCAAAGATTATGCAATGTTGACTGATGCGCATGCCCTACTTATAATAAAAATCGAAAATTATGGGCTAAGGGGTCTTTTGATCATGTGGATGATTTATTCTTGTTTAAACAAAATAATAAATTGGTGAATTCTGATAATATTAAAAATTTTCAATTGTTTAAAACTAATTACAGGTGAGTCTGACGGTTCATTGGTTGATTGTTTTTTTAATGTCTCGTCAGCGATATTGCAGCCATAATCGGGACATAAAAAATGTTGTCCGGTTCTACAATGTCTGGTGGTAGTGCATTCCTAGCACGAACTGTTATGGGAAAGAAATTAAATTTCCTGGTATCGATTCTGCTGTTTGAAATACTCTGTTGTTCCTTGTTCTTAATGTTCTCAGGTGTCATGTTAGCCTGTTGAGTTTAAGTATGGCTACAAGCCCTCGATCAATTTCATACATTATGAGGAGTTTCGAGTCCATTCCACGGTCTTATATATATAGGGGTTATCACTTTATTGCGTACACTGGATCTTTCTCTGTACTGTTGGTGTCCAGACTTAATTTGATTTTTATTGCGCTGTTTATATAGGTCAAAACAGTACTGGCTGATTGAACTAGGAGTCTGTCAAGTGAAATATATGCCTTTTCTTCCAATCAGATTTCTGCTGGTTTTGTTAAATATGTTACAGATGTTGTTTATGTGCTCTTGCCAAAGTAGTTTGTTGGTGAAGGTGAGTCCAAGATATTTTGCTAATTCTACTGCTTCTAGTTTTAAAATATGACCATGAAGTTGATTGTTTGGCTCTATAATTTAAGTTTTCTTTTATTAATGATAATTCGGCTGTGTATTTATCAGGGTGTAACTTCATGCACCAGTCTTCTTCCCACTGGTCTAGTTGATTAAGGTACTCTTGTTTTGCTTCCACATCTATTGGCAGGTATAAATTTCAATCGTATCATCAGCGAATAAGCGTATTGTGGAGCTAAGACGAGACTGTAGGTCGTTGATATATAGTAGATGAAGAGTCTTAGTCCTGATGCTGAACCTGGGGGACACCAGTGTCAACACTGACTGCATTGATCGGATGTTACTCGATCTACTAGTATGACTGCGGGTTGTTTACTTTCTGATAGTCAGCTTTTTGTCCATTTTTACGGTTTTGTTAACAATGTCATAAATTAATGTTTAAATTAATGTATGAGAAAGCAAGTGTTAGTTTTATCGAATGCCTTTACGAGATCTACATATTGAGTATGTTTGGTTGTTTCTCTTCTTATAGATTTTAAAATATGTCGTCAACCAATTATACCAGTTTGGTCTCTATCAGGGGCTTATGTGTCTAAAATCGTAATGGAGAAGGTTAGATAGGTTTTTGGATTCTCCAGGATTTGTGATGCTGCTGTCTATGCTGTGTTACAGCATATTGGTGTGAGGGATATGGATGTATAATTTTCCGCTTTGGTTTAAGACCCTTTCATGTAGGCTGGTGATACGTTAGCTGTGCGATAACTGTTTCATGTTTAACAGACTTAAGAAAAAAGGTCAACATTGGCCGAACCAGCAAAAAGTTTTGGGGCCAATAGACCGTGACTGCAGTAGCATAAAAATAGATTGCTTATCATCTGTACTTATGCTATTGTAACTGCATACAAGATATTTTATATCAATATTAATGGTCTACCATTACTTGATCGCATAAAAGACTTAATTCTACAAAAACTTTAACTATTATCAACGCCGACGCCACCGGAGTGAATCACGATACCTTGGCTTAGTCTCATCTTTCGCGACATCTGTCAAAAACATAACTACATGTATTTTGATACATAACTTTCCCCAATTCTTAGCGGCTTATTCCAATAATTTCTCAGAAGATTTCTGCTTATACCGTCATAATAAATGAACTTTCAACAATGAAAATAAACAAACAGCCTGATTGTAAGTATTTGTTCCTTTTTGTGTTATAAATACATAAATTTGACCCTTTAGGGCTTGGAATGTATTTGTTTTTTAAATACTTTGACACATAGTTCAGAATTTCATCGTAAAACTCCACGTTTGTCCGCTTTTCACGAATATTACAAAAAACAATTTGAAAAAGTGCCTACACTAGACAAATCTTATAACCGTTCTTCTTAGAATAGGCATACTTTGCATTGAATTATTTGAGCAGCTAGTAGTAAAAAATAAAGAAATGGCCTACCTTGTCATGACTTAAGCGGTTGTTTTGTACGATTTCCAACAGCGAGAGGGCTTAGTTCCGGAGTTACCGGATAAATTATTATTATTATTATTCTATCAGTTTAGGACCCGTGACATTGATGATGTCCTTTCACTAAACAATCCTCGATTTGGTGACTATTTACATCTCATATATCCGAAGGAACTTGAGATAAAGGACACTACAGATTCTAGGAGGTTCGCTTCATATTTGGATCTATTTCTCGAAATTGACACACAAGGAAGGTACAAAGCTCTATGACAAACGTGATGACTTTAACTTTCCCTTTCTGTGTAGCAACATTCCGTCCGCTCCAGCATATGGAGTTTACGTATCACAATTGATTCGTTATTCCAGAGCATGTGGGGAGTACAACGACTTCCTTGATAGAGCTACACGGCTGACAAGCAAATTGTTAACACAGGGGTACGTTGCTCCCAGGTTGTTGTCATCACTCAAGAAATTTTACGGACAACATCATGTGCGTGTATACAAATACGGGATTTCTATCTCTCAGATGAGCACAGATGTTGGTTTGACATAGAGTTTTGTAATGTCATCCTTTCCGGATTTGACCAACACTTAATCGATCTTTGGCAACGTGACGGATGTGCTATAGCAAGCAGGAACTGCTTACTCTTCCGGAGCACCTGAGTTCTCTCTCGTTTCGACTTGAGTGCGCGTTGCTGAATGTTGTTTTGTTGTTATGTGTGGGTGTGTTTTATGTTGTTATGTGGTTTGTTTTGTTGTGATGATTTTTTTGTCTGCTGGTTTTGTCTTTGTCTTTATGGTTTAATGATACTGATTACCCCTTTGGTAAACCTTTGCTTCTTTCAAAGATTAACTTGTCTGACACTGAAGACCAACTACAACTTAACTTGACACACATGTTTAATAGCATATATGCTACAACTAGATCGTTAGGATTTTTGATTCGTCAAAAAAACATGGCAGCCATGGCTAAAAAAAGAACATATGGGTTAATTGCAGTTTTTTGCTAATAACTCAAAAAATGGTAACAGATATCACAATTATATATAGTCTTGCGCGCGTAACCGGCTCATTATTTTTGTCATAAACCTGTATTACAAAAACACATTTTTTTGGTAAAAGTTTCAACATTGGTTCCGCTTGCAAGCCATTGAAAAATTAAATCTAGACTTTTTAACCTTGTCGAAAGTGATAAAGATCTCTGCGTAAGCCATTTTTCAAATTCAAAATTGTTGTTTCAAGTAACGTATCGTTATAGAGCAAATCGGAATCCATGGCGATCCGGAATCCTCCTAGGGCAAATTTGAATTACAATTTCTCCTATCACAAATTGAAATACTGATTTGCCCTCGATTTTCAAAATCTTGTTCAATATTGTTATAGAAGATGGACCATAAATATATATATTTTTTTTATTTTATATCTTTAATGAAACACTGCTGAAAATAACTGAATATTTCATTTTGAAAATAGAAACAATTTAGCCTAGAATTTTAAAAATGATCTGGCAAAATAATGTTGATAGACCAAATAATATGTCAAAATTTTGGAATATTAAAACTTTCTTTACTTTCGATTTTGGGCAATAAAAAACGCTATGCAAATGCAATAGATTGAAAGGTCTAGTTCTGAAGGTAACAAGGATGTTATTTTTTTAGAATAATAACAATCTCATTTTTAATGAACATATTACAGTATTATTTACTTGTTTATATTACTAAATGATTATTTATATTTATATTTCACAAATGATATAATTTATATTTAATATATGAATTATTAACATAAATAAACATGGAGTTTTGTCCAGTTTGGCTTGCCCTACTAATGAACCTTTTTTTATTTAGATAGTTTTAAAACGCATCTAAATACTTTTATAAAGCATTCAGATGGGGTTTCTGTAGAGTTTCATTTAGATACTTAGATGCTTTAAATTCAATTCAAATCCCAATTTTGACATAAATTGCCACTGATAGTTTTAGTTAAAGATCGACATGAAGAAGTATATTAGCGCACAATTTTATATTTATACAGGTTTACCTTAAATGTTCTTTAAATCAAGAAAAAATGGGTCAATGTTTTAAACGATTTTCCATCTTGTTTTCAAGCAACCTATTTATTGAATCTTATTTTATAAAAGTACAATCATGTGTCTAGAAAATAAGGTATAAGTAACAAGCTTTTGAATACATTTTATATTTCGCCTATAGATGGACCAAAAACAGGACTATAAATCTGCCTGAAAATCTATCAAGTAAATTCCAACATACATATGAAAGGGGAACTGTTTCCTCCATAATATTTATTTTAAATAAAAACAAAAAGGCAACAGAAATACATGAAATAGTTAAGGGTGGTCACTACTGAACTCTATCATATCAAAGATTTAATGGTTTGTGATGTAAATTATAGAATATAGTCCCCTTTATCAAGTGACAAATAGAAAAAAAAGCTATGGCGGGAAATCAGACTCCTCTTAATTTTACATAGGTTTAATATGGGGACGTTTTGATTAAAGTTGTATCAAGATTTTTAAGACATTTTATTCATTTGGTTTTTTTTAAGGTCTATATAAGTAGACAATGTCATAAAAAGTAGAGGTCAGTGTGTAAAGGTGTCTAAAGCATTTAAAGGTAAAGTTGAGGAGTTTCGAAATCCGAATGAAATTCTGTAACATGAAGCGTGGCCATCCTTAATAGAATATTTTCACACAACCCAAAATAGTCATGGGTGGTACTATTGCACTTGTGTACATTTGATCATCGAGCTGCAAATCTTGCATAATATTACAAGTTTTATTGTTTTAATCAAAACATTTTATCTTTTATTGCATGCCAAAATAGTAAGTAACAAAGATATATATTCTATATATGGTTATTTATAGCTATTAAAGAACCAACGTACTACATTTTTAGACAAACTGTTACAAAAATATTTGAAACTGTTGTACTAAGAAGGGTTGGCAAATAACGCAAACGTAAAATGCATCATGTTAGTGTATTCTGACTTATTCTTGTATTTCAAATAACGAACTCTTCCCATTCAGAAACACAAAACAGCTAGATTTAACTAGCTTTTAATACGGCCATATCCACAAACTTACATCTGAAAAAATCTACCGGTAATTGATGCAAGCTTATAGGGACACGGAATGATAAGATCTGGATGTAGACCCAAAATTTGAAATTATTGAAGGGAGCTGAAGACATGAATTTTATACTTTAGCACAGTAATTGTGTCTTCTGAGATAGTCATGTTGACGATATATTTATGGTCAAAGTGGCTGTAAAATGGTGTTTTTGTTACTGTAGGCAAAAATGTGCAATGTTTAAGAAGTACATTTACATGCACAGTTTTACATACGTATGCATTATTACATACGTATGCATTATTACATACGTGTGTAATTTTGCACATGCGTGTAAATACTGCATGTAAATGAAAATGCATACGTGTGTAATTTTACACATGTGTGTAAATACTGCATGTAAATGAAAATACATACGTATGTAAATTTGCACATGGTGTAAATTTACATCACCTCAGGACCAGATGTAAATCTTTATGTGTAAATTTACATATGCATCTAAATAAAAAATTTTGCATGTAAACGCAATTCAACCAAATGCATAGCTCGATTTATCCCCTCCTGTGGACCTTGTGACTTTGACCTTAACGCTATCAACTCCAGAGTACACATGCATCTTTCGTGCATCATAAGCTCTAGGACCCGAAAGTTGCATGAAATTATATCAATGCATTTATAAGTTAGCATGGGAAACTAATATAACTCTACTATATCAAATAGAAAATAATGAGATGTGGAATAAGTAAACTGTATACGCAACACAGCCCACAATGAACCGGCAATTCAGAAAAAAAACACAATGGGACAACAAAGTTTTTTCTAAACTTGTGACCTTGACTCTTAATTCCTCAAACACAATTAGTATCTTTCATACACCATAAGCTTAAATGCGTATTTCTGGGTGAAATCATGCTTTGAGAACCAATAGAACAACTTTTTCTAAGTTCTTCTCAACCAGGTACCTTGGCCTATGACCTTTTTCCCAAAAGCTATAGGCTTCTTCCTTATATCTTAGGCCGAAAGCTACGGTTTGGATTTTGGGAACAAACCAGATAGAAGATCGGACGGACGGAAAGTTAAACTCTCTATTCTAGTCTATAAAATTCGAAATTGTATGTTGAGAACGGGACAATAGAGCTTGGTTTAAGTTGCATCCATGTGGCTTTCACATTTCAATCTTTTGACACTTTTAAAAATAAAAGTTGTTGTTTCACTGCATTCTACTTTATATGTTTGTTTGTTGTTTGATTTATGCCCAGTCAACAATATTTCAGTCATAATCAAGACAAGAACTAATTGAAACAACAAATTGAATTGTGTGACCAACCCAGAACACAGCAACCATAATACAGACCCATGAATGTCATGCAAAAATGGCTAATGTACCACCACCTCTCAAGACAGGCCAATAAACACTCAACACACCATTACATATAAGGCTACGTAATGCACCCAGAAAGTGTCAAAGACTACCTAAAAAAATTGCAATATCTGGAACCCTTACCTATGCCATGGAGACTGACAATGAGGAACCCTTACCTGAAATAAGGTCTCTTACCTATATTTGGGATACCAGTTTCACATGAGCAACCCTTATCTGTCGAAAATACAATGTTTAATTTTGGTTGAACCTGCACACACTGACAAAGAAAAGCGTGAGAGGGGTGCGAATCAAAGGAACTGTAAATTTAGAAGACCATTATGACAGGACTTCATTAGGAAATCCATGGGTATACAAAATGACTGTACTGAGATCACACTCCGGTATACGTATAATAAATTCATATTGGTCCGGCCAACTCTTTTGAATTTATTAATAAAAATACACACTAAGCATAAAACTCATTTAAATGCTTAGCAAATTTGCTTATACATACGTGTGTAGATTTGCACATGTGTATATTTACATACGTATGTATAACTTGTGCATGTAAATGGGGCTATAAGCTGCTTTCTATAAATATATATCTTTTACCAGTAGCAAATAATTGTGATATTTTTTTTTCTTAAGTATTGATATCTACACGTTTGTATCTATCTAGTTCTGACATTATTGAAATATTAGTGAATTTCTTATTAGTTCCCATATACAAACTTTTATATTGATTTTCTCAAACCCATAGTCTTTAAAAAACCTGTTATGCACAAGCGAAAAATAAAGAGAAAAGCTGTTTCTTGCTTAACCTTTCAATTCAATTAGCTTTAGTTTTCATTGTGTCAAAGATGTCAGATGATCATTTATAGGGGTAATGACCCTTTAAAGGGAAAATAAAGAGTGTTTTTCATGTTTTTGCCTTATAGAATGAAAACTATAGCAGATGGAGAAATGCTGTGCTTTACAAAAGTCTCATTCGGATTAACGTTGTCCGATGACCTTTTATAGGGGTAACTATTCATAGAAAAGATCTTAATGGCTTTTGGTGGGCGATCCAGGCTCTTTGAAGCCTCTTGCTTAAAATCTTGCAAAGCTTGCATTTCTTGTTGTTCTTTAATGAATAAGTTCCTGCTTTGATTAAAGCATGAGGTACCTTTATAAGAAATTGACTCTATCTGCGGGAGTTTATCAGGTTTATCCAACATCATATTATGTTCTCCAAAATATGTTAGAATTGTTAATTTTTGTTATAAATTACAATATCTTGCAATCGATTATACTACGACTTACTTTGTTATCAATTAGTCTAAGAAAAAGAACAAATTTATAGAAGATCAAATAATCAACATGCTAAACTCTCTTACATGCAACAGATTTGTGCAGTTGGATCGACGTATTTTTTCAGCATACAATAGGAATTCCAATAGGCACTAATCGTGCACCTTTGCTAGCTGATTTGTGTCTACAGTCATTTAAAGCAGACCGAATATATTTAATGAAGCTCAAACGAAATTTCAAGTTATGAAAACATCTAAGCGTACAGGTATATAGTATAGCAAATTCATCCTCTTATTGTATATTTTCGATAAACCATTTACAAAGTTTGCCTGGACTAACCATAGATCACGTCGACAACGCATGAAGCGCTTTTTACATTTCATCACGTGGTACTTTTGAAAATTATTGGATGTTTTTAGCCATGCAGATTTACACTATTGTCAGCGGTTTTGTAAATTTTTGTATAAAAATGAGACGACATCAGTGGCAACAATTCATTAGCTTACTTATCACACTTATTATATTGAGGTAAGTCTTATTCATATTTTATATATACATTTATGTTTTATGTCTTTCATATAAATATGTTTGGCACAAAAAAAAACTGTAAATGCTGTATACTAGAATGGATTTGAAAAGTGGCAAAATTTCACGTTCTGGGTATTTATTGTCGTGACTATAGGGGAATGCCCCTCTGCATCGACTATTTTACCAATTAAGGTAAGGACTCGCTGTGTGCCATGGGTCGTCCAGCCCACGACACACCATCGCCAGTGTTGGCTGCTCCATGGTATCCTTTGTTGTCGATGGATGCAGGGCCCGTCTTCCACCACGAGGAGGTACTAGTCGGAATTCTGGAAGACGCGTTGTGTTACTTTATAAAGAAATTATTCTTTACGAAGGAGTTTGGAGGGGGTCTAAAACGGAATATCCTTTTCAGTCACCTTGCACAATTTTTCAATTCAAATGACTTATGAAATAATGAAAAGATAAACACTTAAAAAGATAACAAGTTTTTTCTTTAAAAAAAATCTTATTTTTGGGGAGATAATTGGCGGGGAAATGTGGATTGAATTTTATAAAGAAATGTATTGGAAAAAAACTAACTTTTTCTTACATATCTTGAAAGAAGTACCGTGATCCCATGTTTTTATTACAGAAATCAAAAGTATATCCTATAATGGTTGTTTGACACAGTTATTTATTTACAAAATTCTATGAAAAGTTTTAAAAACGTATGCATATGGAGGATTTACAAAATAATCTATACAACTTTCTTAAAAATCTAACCCAAATAATTTCTTTAAAAGTACCGTGACCTATTGTTTTTATTGTATACTTTCAAGCGTATACTAATGTCTTTTATTATGAAAGTTTGGAAAAAAATCTATGTAAAATTTTTAGATCCCCAAACGCCCTTACTTTACTATCTTAAAAACACAAAACATTTTCACATGATTTTTTTACGTCCATTCGTAAATATTTTAAAATTTAATATAAGGTAAAATTATTTTATAGCAATTGGCACTTGAGAGGAGTATAAAGAGAACCCATACTACGCCAATACAAAATGTTCATAATTTTTCACTTGAAGTTGCCACAGAAAGGGTATTTTTCGGCCGAATTAAAAGATTTTTTCACTAGGATATCCCATGTTATCCTTAATCGTTTGTCTGTTTGATGCAATTAATCTGATTAAGTACTAAGAAAGGCAAAAAAAATAAGTTAAAAATATATAGCTTGTTTCCCATTTTACATAACTCAAAACAAAACAAAAATCCATAGACTTAAAATATAAATTTTAACTATGGAATACAAATGCATTCAATGAAAAGCCACACAGGTAACAATTATATTTTTATGTAAAAGGATTTTCTCATCTTTTGCCTAAATAGGATATTTTTTATCATTTTAAGGACCCGTCAACTAAATATTATTTGAGGACAGAATGTTTTTCTTTTAAATGCGCTTACTCGAGCACATTTATATTTTCGCTTTTACCATTAATGGCGAGGAATACATTTTAGTTGCTAGATTTGAAACATGGTATATTAAGATAATTTATGAAAGGATATGGAGTAAATAAACATGAGACCAGAACATATATGTTAACTCCAATACCATATGATATTTGAACAATAAAATTGTGGCCCGCAATAGAGGGAAACATCCTCAATTTGATCCCAATGGAATATAGACAATACACAATTAAGTGGCCGATAAGTTCGCAATCTACCTGTAGATGACAGTATGACCATTAATAGTGCGAATAAGAGTCTGCTGGGTCCTAAATCCACAGTTAAAGTGGGTGCATGGAATGTGCGAACTATGTTTGAGCCATCAAAAACAATTCAAGTTACCAGAGATGAAACGCTACAACCTAGATCTTCTTGGTGTGAGTGAAACTCATTGGACAGGAGCTGGAAAGAGCAGAACCAACGATGGTACAGTTATCCTCAATTCAGGACATAAGGATAAACACATCCCCGGAGTTGCTCTTCTGATAGCAAAAGAAAAAGCCAACACTCAGATGGAATGGGAACCAATCAGCGACCGACTTCTTCGTGCTCGATTCAATTCAAAATACAGCAAACTAACAGTTATATAGTGCTATGCTCCAACAAATGACACTGATGAAGAAATAAAAGATGAATGCACTTCAAACAACAATTTCTAAAGTGCCACAGCATGATGTGTTTCTAGTCATAGGTGATTTTAATGCCAAAGTAAGTAGTGACAACACTACATTTGAGAAAGTTCTTGGAAGACATGGGTGTGGTACCATCAATGACAATGGTGAGAGACTCGTTGAAACCTGCCAAAACAACATCCTAGTTGTAGGAAATACCATTTTCCCTCACAAGAACATTCATAAACTAACATGGAAGTCACCAGATGGCAGAACAATCAATCAAATCGACTACATTATTATCAATGATAAATGGAGGAGATCCTTAAAATATGTTAGAGTATATCGTGGAGCTGACATCAACTCTGATCACTATCTTGTAGTAGCAACAATGAAACTTAAACTAAGAAAAAATCTGAAAAGCCAGCAAACAAGAAAACTTGACATCCAAAAGTTAAAATCGCCTGACATAGCTAAACAATTCCAACTTGAACTCAGAAATCGATTTGAAGTCCTTGCCAACGACATTGAAGATGTAGACACAGAATGGAATGTTATCAAAACAGCTTATGTAGAAACAGCAGAAAAAGTACTTGGTTTTAGAAAGAAAAGGTCAAAGGAATGGATAACACCAGGAACCTTGCTAAAAGTTGACAAGAGAAAACAAATTAAAGAAAAAATCCTAAGCACAAAATCTCAAAGAGTAAAAGAGAAACTAGAGAGAGATTATAAAGAAATGGACAAGGAGGTGAAAAAGAGTGCCAAAACGACAAGAAAATCTTCCTTGAGAAACAGGCTGAAGAAGCTGAGACAGCTGCCTACAAAAGAGAGATGGCAAAAGTCTATAAGATCACCAAAAGTCTGTGCAGAACCAACAGTGCACCCATTTCTAACGTCAAGAGCAAGCAAGGTATGATACTTACAAGTGAAAAGGATCAAGCAGATAGATGGGTTCAACACTTCAAAGAGGTGCTAAATCATCCTACACCAGATGAAAGTGCAGAACTAGAGCCTCCAGACATAGTCATGGGCATAAATTTAAATCCTCCATCAGAATTAGAAGTAAGGAAGGCAATCATATCACTCAAAAATGGAAAAGCTCCAGGAGTAGACCAGATACACTCTGAAATGTTGAAGACAGATATAACAACATCAACAACTGTCCTTACACATCTATTTAATCAAATATGGAGTGAAAATAACATCCCAAAAGACTGGATGAAAGGTTTAATTGTAAAATTACCAAAGAAATGAGATCTCCAAGTCTGTGACAATTGGCGAGGTATCACACTGCTGTCAACACCCAGTAAAGTCTTCTGTAAAGTAATGCTAACTAGAATGGAATCTGCCATTGACAACAATCTTAGAGAAGAACAAGCTGGCTTTAAGAGAGGAAGGGGATGCATAGATCAAATTTTCACGTTAAGAAACATCATTGAGCAATGCATTGAATGGAACAGCCCCCTGTATGTCAACTTCATTGATTTCAAAAAGGCTTTTGACAGTGTAAATAGAGAAACATTATGGCAAATACTACACCACTATGGATTGCCACCAAAATACATCAACATCATTAAAACATTTTATGCGAACTTTGAATGCAGCATCATATTAAACAGCAGCACATCTGATTGGTTTCGGGTTGAGTCTGGAGTAAGACAGGGATGCATTATTTCCCCTATTCTTTTCCTTGTAACAATCGATTGGGTAATGAGGAAAACAACTGCAGACAGACCCAGAGGAATACATTGGAATTTGTCCTCACACCTAGAAGATCTGGATTTTGCAGATGACTTAGCCATTTTATCAACCAACGCCAGCCACATCCAGGAAAAAACAGACCGCCTTAATAAATTTTCAAAACAAACAGGACTAAACATCAGCACTTCTAAAACTAAATCCATGAAAATCAATACCAACCCAACCAGAAATATTACAATAGAAGACACTACAATTGATTATGTTGAAGAGTTTACCTACCTAGGAAGCCTAATCAGCACTAACAACACTGCCCAAAAAGACATCAAAGCTAGGCTAGGAAAGGGACGGACAGCCTTCTCCATCTTGCGTCCAATTTGGAAATCAAGCCTATACTTTCTTAAAACAAAGATCAAACTTTTTAATAGTAATGTCAATAAAGGTAATAACAAAACTACCGAACTTGAATGATCAATCTCATAGTCCAGAGAAAATGACAAAAACGAATCAGTCATACCGGAGAACTGGTGGATCGCAATGGTCCTGACTTGGTACAGGGATTTCAAACGAAATGGTGGGTTAAACCAGGTTTTATGGCGCCAAACCTCCCTCTTCCATTGCGATCTTAGGATCCGGTAATGACCATAGACCACAACATAGTTGTGAGACACAATAGGGATATTGAGGTGATCATCTCAGTACAGCAGACCAGTCAAACACTAATTAAAACAATTTACTATCATATCTTTTAACTCAATTTTGAACTTTTCTACTAGTGGCTGATAACGAAGAAAGAATTTTTTTAGTGATCGTATGAGACGTATTTTCTTATAGCCCTGCTTCAAAAGTCGGTCACGAAGAAACCGGTGTCTGATCAAAAATCTGTGAAATGTGTGCAAGCTCTGGCATATCGAATAAGTTGAGAAATATAAACACCGTATGCAGGAGAAGTGGGTATATTGCTCTGTAAATTAGGAAAATTAATAATTTGAAAATTAAAATCGTCTCGTATATCGTAATTTTTTGTACTGAGATGACCACCTGGGTCAAATTCGAGGTGCAAATCCAAGAAAGACGTGAAGCAATTAGATTCGGTGGTCTCTTTAATCTCCAATTCCGGAGGATATATTGAAGGAATCCAACTACCAAATGAAGTGTTATTGACAGAAAGGACATCATCAATATATCTGAATGTAAGATTAAATGACCTTGCCTCTTTCATCTTCTTGTTCTTACAAATCAGTACTACTTTATGGAGCCGAGTGCTGGAGGATCATCCAAAGTGACCTAAAGAAATTGGAAAGTTTTTACAATGGATGCCTCAGAAAGATATGTAAAATATTTTGGCCGAACAAACTTTCGAACAAAGAACTATGGAATAAAACTGGTTGCAAGAACATCAGTATTGAAATAAAGGAAAGAAGGCTAAGGTGGCTGGGTCATGTCTTCAGGATGCAACAACAACGACTCCCAAAAACAGCTCTTAGATGGACTCCACCTGGAAAAAGGAAACCCGGAAGACCAAAAACAACATGGCGAAGGACAGTGGTGGCAGAATTGAAAGATGGAGGCTTGACATGGGGTGAAGCACAGAAGTTAGCCAAAGATCGACCCAAGTGGAGGGAAAAGATTGCGGCCTTATGTCTCACCAGAGACGAAGAGGACTAAGTAAGTAAGTAAGTTCGCAATACACAATTGATCGATCAATAATTTCATTTGTTTTCATCATTATGATGAACCATTTTTCATGTTTATCCAAATTATATATATAATATGTATTATAATTAATTCAAGGTGAGGTTTTGACTGTCAATTGTAATGTCACTTATGTCGAATAACGCAAGGGGATTAAACTTGTGCGCAGAACAAGTTCTGCACACTAGTTAAATACCAGCGTTATTCGACTCTTGTGACATATTAAAATTGATATTCGCCACCCTGAGTAGTTATATATATATTGTGTTGCAACATGTACATTTAAATTGTACAAGTTAAGTAAAATATTGAATGCCCTCTACATTATTAGACATGACTTATTTTTTGTAATTATAAATAAGAGTGGAATATTAAAGTAAAAGTGTATCATTAAGTTCACAATCAAGTCTATAATATACATCAAGTTTTAAGAACTTCCATTGCATAATGATGGCAATATAAATTCACAAACTTTGATGTCTTGATTTCAGCAGCTACACTTCAAATGCTCTTGTTTTGGCACTAAGATTGTACTATTTGTTAAACATTAAGGTGAATATTTCTTAAGATTGACATGCAGAATTAGAACAAAAAGTGTAAATTCTCATATGTCGTCTTTGGGATCATATGTGCTTGATGAAAGACAACCATGTCATATTTTGTCTTAACTTGTATAATTTATCTGTACATGTTGCGACATGTACAATATTGCAACTTGTACACAACATTTATATATATACACATTAATTATCACAACAATTTATTTAACAGGTCACTTCTTTGACGTATTTATCCGTGAAATGGGTTTGCTGTCTGTTATTTTGATCAATTGGGTTGTTGCATATGCCAAATCTGGAAACCGGGACAGCGTTTTAGATCTGTTTCCAGAATTTGCTAACTTGTCGAACAGAGCATCTGTCCTAGAAAGTTCTGTAGCAGGTAATTCCTATTTATAATAATCATGAAAGACGGGAACAAAATTGCCAAAGAATGAAAATAGTATTACACATATTATTACCAAAACCAATTTGTTTAATTCAACAAAAAGTATTGATATCAATAAAGCAAATAAAGAAATAGTTGGCTAATACACATGTTTCTTAGTGTGTTACATATATAATTTCACAAACTAAATAGTCAGGACCATTGCGATCTATAACTATTCCGGTGTGTCTTCCATGTTTTGTCTTTTCTCTTGGACATTGAGATTGATCCTCGGTAATTTTGTTATTACCTTTATATTTGTTTTTTTTTTCAGAATTTTGCACTAGCTCGATAAATCAGACTTGTCTTTTTAACAGAGTTTACCACTATTTTCTTATACTGCAAAGTAGTAGATATTTAGCTTCCGTTGTCAAACTGGTTGATTTTTGGTGCGTCTCTTGGGTCTCGTTGGCTTATTGACCAACATCGGTAAACTATACTATTGTTTTCTTTCATGATGTTTTTTGTACATTTATTTCATTTTAGCAAACACAGGCCAGCTTTCAAGTACGTATTCTTAATTTACCGCTGATTCAATACAGACGAAAAGCGTGCATCGAACTTTTAATTTAATAACTTAAATTGTTATTTTGGTACTTTGCAATAAGGGGCATTGGAAATACTGTGTTGGTTAGATTTGTCTGTCCCATGTATCATCCAAGTTACTGGTATCGTTCTTTATTGAAATATCAAAGCTACAGGGTACTTTGTTATTAACTAAACATGTCTGTATCCATTAAGGCTCCCCACTTATCCATCCAAGGTTGTTGTTGTTTCCGTTAGGGGCATTTTACTTCGTTCCCATTTTAGTCTTTTGGATAGAAAGCCTCCGACGAGTCTTCAATAAACAAAATACGTGTCAGGCGTGTTAAACTTTTTTCTTTCCTAAATTGTTGCAATATTTTGATCCTACAAAAGTAATTCAATAAGAAAAAAAACATAGTGTGCTGCGATTTGTTTTGCTACAAGCATTTGAAGCAATCTAATTTAAGTCCGATCTATCAATTGTTCCATACTGTCTCTGTATGTAGATCTGAAGACATCCCTTTTTATGTTATGTTCTGACAACCTTTTGTATTGATCAACAGATAACAACTTCCAAAATTTTAGAATTTTGCTTCTTTTGATAAATCCAGAGGATTCCGATCAAGGTCGCCAGAACAGAATATAGAATGGGGTGTTTTCGGGTCTAACAGAGACGCAGGGAGCAATCTTAACTGAAATCGTGAACAATTTAGCGCATCATTTTTTTTAAATTGCCATAATTTTGAAAATACTTACATTTTTAACAATTTAGGATAGACGTATATTTTATAAATTCATTACCAATGTACATACATTTCAAATTATTTTAAAGTTATTATCAAACAACGATTTCAATTAACGAGACCGAAACATGATTAGCATATACCCTAAAGTTATTTTTTTTACTTTTTTTATTCCGGAATGTATAAGTACTTAATAATTTTTTTCCATACTTTTTTTTCTGATAGATCACCAAAACAGACTGGCTAGAATTGAAAGTAAGCTTTTCGACTTAATAATTAGTATATATACTGCTGCATTATTCTACTAGAATTTTGTTTCGCTGGGTTTGTTAAGGGTCAAATTTACAGAACTTCTTCATTACAGTAATAGGTGTCCATATTTAGTTGTGCTACATGTACCAACACAATAATTGAATGGATTTTGGTTGATATTTACGAAAAGTAAAAATGTTAAAATACATATAGATGAATTGGACAAAAATATGATTAATCGCATGTTCTGGTAAAGCTAATACTCTCCATATAACACAATTTCAAATTTGACTGGAATTTTTTTTTTCTTTTAAGTTTATATATCATGTAGCAATGTTCTTTTTCCCATATTAAGTATTATAGAGACATCTGAATTTCAAAGTCTAACAAAAAGCTATCTGCTTTAAACATGCTTACATTTTGAGCCTTTGAAAAGCAACGAAGACAAGTATTTCGACCAATGATCATATATTTCAGGTTATAAAAAGGCATACTTTTATGGAGTTAGATTTGGTAATGATAACAGAATTGTGATCAACACCCATTCAGTTTTAGGGTTAAACAAGGTATGGTGATTAAAATTACATTAATTATTTGGAAATTAATTCAGCTTTCCGATTTTTTTAAAATTTTTAATGCAAGTCGTGTTCCATTACTATCTGGCTATTCATTGAGTCGTCTATCGTGTGAATTCAAAATATTTGTACATATCCAGCTAAAACATTTTGAATATATATTTTTTTTTCAAAAGATCAGTCAGATTTTTTTTGCACTGTCTTTGGTAAGACAATGTCTTTCCGTTGATTTCTCTTGTGTTCGTCAGTGGTAATCCGGGTTTTGATTACAAAGTGGGTTGTTGTATATAATTAGACACCTTCAGAGGTCTAGTGGCAGATTTTGGGGTAATAAGGGTGTAAGTTAGAGTGGTTAAGGTCAGGAAGACAGAACACAAAAAGAGGTGAAATATTTACCACAAAACAATCCAATAAAAAGGGATTTTCAGGGAGATCCCTTGGTCATGTTGGTACTAAATGCAACTCAAGAGAGTCGGCTTAAAAGGAAAGATACCCACAAAGTAAACCTAAAGGGGGTCATATGAAAACATTTTACTACCGAAGCTGAACAGGCTTCAAATCAAGAAGAAGAAAAATCAAAGAGGTTGGGAGACCTGTCAGAATGCACGAACTGCTCGAGATCATCAAGGTCACTGTCGACAAGCGGATTATCGTAGATCCCAATATGGCGACGGGAAACCCCCGTAAAATAAACAATCCCTTTTCATTCATTTAATACACAAAGACAGGACGTACAGTCTACGTAGTAAAAACTGTAAGGAAGTTTTAAAGATGCAGCATAAACCTCATCGACATGCTACAAACTTCATGGAAAAAAACGTGCTATGGAAACGTACATCTATTATAGTGCAAACTTTAAGGACGTAGTTAAACATTAGCACTGACAGCCAAAAAATCATACCTTCAGCGCCAAGTTCATGAAGTATGCGACACGTTCCTTCCACATTCTTGTAACAATTAAGTCGTCCCTACTACGTTTTTACTAAGCCTTTACTGCGTTTTGATTTTTACACAAATTGTACATACATCCTAACCACGTCCTTAACATTCTTGAAGTTTGTACTACTCCAATAAAGATCCCCGGTTAAGTTCGCACTACGACCATAGTTTCTAGCACGTGTTAACTACTTTCAACAGGCTCTTTCCATGTTGTATGGCTTTGTTGGACTTAGTGAGAAACGGAGTATTTAATTTATCCAGGGCGATGGGGCATTAACATAGCGTTAATTAAATAGTTATTCAATCCTTTTCATCTGGTTTCATACAAGGAAAGACTTGCCATATGTAAGATAACAAGTAGTTAATACATTTCAGATTGTGTCAGAACCCAGTTGGTCATTTTCTTATAACCAGTACACCATTCCTTACTCCGGAGTTTATGTATTTTCACTGACCATTTCAACATTTGCAGACGGCTCTCCTGGTTTTTCCTCTGAAATAGTTGTTGATGACCATATTAGAGTTGTCACAGAAGCTAGACACTGGAAAATATCCACAACCGAGTCATTTGTGTATTATGTAAGTCAAAAATATTCTGTTCACATCAAAATGTATTCTTTATTTGACAATTTATTGGCATACATTCATGCCAACACAATATATTTTTTATTTAAAACACAATAAAACAAAACTAGCATGTTTAAAATAGTAACAGCTAGTTTAACTTACGTTAGGTTTAAGAGAACTGAATTTGCTGCCACTCAGCATCCAAATTGTAATTAATTTTCCCGCTCTGGTAGTCCTATAAATTATAAGTGCGTACAGACTACAATTGATTTTTTAAGGTCACCTGGCAAAGGTAATATGAGCTATTGCCATCACTTGGCGTCCGTTTTCGCTGTCGTTGTCTGTCGTTGTCCGTTAAACAAAATTTCAAAAATCTTCTCCTCTTAAACTACTGAATATAATTCAATGAAACTTTGCATGATTGTCCTATTGTTGATTTAGTTTCATAATGGCCGCCGTTTGGTTTGAAGAGGGCTACCCCCTGACCACATTTGACCGCTTATATCTCTTAAACTACTAAGCCAAATTTAATGAAAGGATGGGTTGCGATAAGACCCTTTTTCAGCCCACCGCGAAAGTCAAAAAAAAAATTTAGTAAACTATATCACAAAATGTGTTGTTGGAAAGGTTAATATTTCAATTTTATGAAAATAAACATCTGTAGTTTAAAAGCTTTTTATTTTTTTAGTAAATGGTGCTAGAAATGAACCAGCGCAAATGATTTTAACATTGTGCCTATGGGAAAGTGGTGCAATTGAGTGATATATATCCTTCCCGGAAGTATGGCCTTGCACGCGGAACCAGCTCCATATTTTATTCAAAAGCTTGTTTTATTAAAATACATCTTTTGTGAAAGTTTCAAGCTGGTTCCGCGTGCAAGACATACTGCAAATTTAAAAAGACTATAATTTTTGAACTTGTTGTTAGTAATTTAAAAATATACGAAATCTCTCCGTTTTCTTCGTTTTTCTTGAGATTAGCGGTAATTTCAAATTCAAAATTGTTCTTTAAAGTGAAGTATATATATTATGAACAATTTATAGAATTGTAAACACTGGCTTCAAGTATATGAGCACAAAATTTCAAATTTATTGAATCCCTACCTTGACATTTTCTTAAAATCAAGATGAAATTTTCATTCAAAATGGGTCAATTTTAAACACGATTTTCCAAGCCGTGCTGTTTCAAAAGTATTTAAAAGTAGTCCTTTACAACAGTACAATCATTTTGCTACAAAATAAGGTATAAAGTAACAGGCTATGAAATACTTTTTATTTTTCGCCTACACATGGGCCAAAATAGGGCCTTATCGCAACCCATCCTTTGGTATGGTAGTGGAGATTAAATAGTGTTACAAATTAATGGAAAAGATCAAAATCGGTTGGAAATTTGAGGCCACTTTGAAAAATGTAGCGTTATGACAAAATATAACACATTTTTCAAACGACAACACCTACACTACTATTGAACCAATTTAAACCAACTTGACGAAATTGTTGTATAACTGTATTTAAAACAACCATATTATTTTATTTTCAAAATGAACACCGTTCAAAGAGAGGAACCCCCTGACCGCGATTGAATACTTGGAGCATTTATTATTGTAAAAATGAAAGGAGATAAATAATCAATAAAAGAACATAAGTTGTTCCGTTAATTATGACCCATCTCTGTGCAAAATATAAGATCAATCGAGCACCTACCTTTGCTTATGTTATTGCCTTTGGAAATGCCATTTTTTGACTTTTTGGGCTATATTTTGAACCTGAAATGAGATAAATAACCAATGTTAGAACAAAAGTTTCTCAGTTAATCAACATCTTCAGTTTGCAAAATTTGAGGCAAATCTGACAACCCATATTAGAGTTATTGCCCTTGGAAATGCCCATTATTTTGCAAAATTTCACTTTTTGAGGTATATTTTGAAAATAAAAAATGTTAAACAAAAGTTACAGGTGAGCAATTCAGGCCCATAAAGGCCTCTTTTTTTATTTTGGTATCATATAGATGAACAGCCTTGTGTCCCATACGACGGCTATTATAGAGGTATATCTGTTTTTGAACTAAAACTTTTAAAAGATCGAGATGCATGAAAGTTTAAAAACATTAAAATTATCATTCTATTTTTTTTCTCACAGATATAGCCAACAGTAATCTTATGAATACATAAGTCAGCTAACGCTTGACTTAAAACCTGAACAGTAGTAGATTATTCAGAGTATCTTTTTTTTTCTTTTCAGGTGAGAAGTGGTTACAAAGCGTACGTCCGGCAGCACGACGGTTGTTGTAATGTTCTGCGTAAAGCCACCTTTTCTATTTATAGAATAGCATAATGGAAAACAGTGCCATCACTTTCCTGAACAAAATAATAGCTGAATAAAATATTTTGTTCCTGATAGTAATAGTGTTATTATCAATATAAGTTGTTGGTATGAATTTTTCTCCCCTAGTTTGTTTTCTACGGGGACTTCGGTTTTCTCCATAATCAAAAATGACAACCTGAATGGCACACACACACAAACGTATGCTTGTTACATTGAAACAAATGTGGCCATTAAAAGTAAATATGCCTTACGTTCTTCGAAAAGAAGGTAAACTAAGGTCAACCCCATATGGGAGGTGTCAGAATAACATATAATAACAAAGAAGAATCTGTTGATAAACTATGGTGAGTCCAGATATATTGGTTATTAAAAAGCAGACACACATCTTATGCTCGTTGACAAATACAAAATTTCTATCTCTCAGATTAGTACAGATGTTGGATTGACTTAGAGGTTTAGTATGCTAGTAATCGTCTTTAAACGTATTCGACATACACTACATTGGTCGTTGGCAATGTGACTGATGTGTTATAGCAAGTAGGAACTGCTTTCCCCTTTGGAACACCTTGGTTTCCCTACAGAAATAGAATAGAAATAGAAATAGCTTTATTCCAATTAAGGGCCCTATAATAGAGCATACAATTACATATAAGTGATTATGACAATTTGTGACACTAAATAAAATTATAACAGATTTATTACAAACAACAACAACTTGATAATTTGACAGGGGCAGAGCCTAGTAGTACATAATGTGATACAGTTACATGTATGAAATATGCATGTATTTATAATGAGAACATTATTATTCAACAAATAAATCAGATCTTGTTATAAGCAATTGACATAAATCTCTTTCAAAAACGTCTACGCTCCTAAAAAATCAAAGTTCACATAGTCATGGAACCGTGAAGTCACAAAAAAACAATTTTCAGTTTATATGAACGCTAATACCACTTATAAGTCTAACATTTTGACTTTAATTCACGTTGATGATTTTGGTTAGGATGTAATACATGTAATATGTGTTTAGCCTTATGCATGTTGTGTGTTTTGTTTTTGTGATGTTTTATGTCTACCGATTCTGTCTTGGCCTTTTCAGACTTAGAGCATTCTATTAGTAATGTTGCCCACCAATCTCTTTCAAAAACATCTACGCTCCTAAAAAAAACGAAGTTCATATAGTCATGGAACCGTGAAGTCACAAAAAACAATTTTCAGTTTACCACTTATAAGTCTAACAACAATATCTTACAATCAAGTCTATGTTTATTTCTTTCTGTTATTTGCAAGTTCAAATAGTCATGGAACCGTGACGTCACATGATATGATGACAGTAGAATAATTAGCCATAACCAAAAATGTGTGTATCAAATACCGTTGCAGCCAAGACACACATACCATGCTAATATAACTTATAACGAACAAGTAATGGAAACACCCTCTATTTGTAAAAAAAAGGCATGCGTTTGACATTATACAGAGAGAGAATATCTGAATTAAACTAAATCATATGACGCCTTCAAAAGTTTATCAAAATATGTATTAAGTATCTAATACTATTATCAAAATCCAGTGCAGGATACCAGGAATCGCAATGTAAATACAATGATTTTGATTCTTAAATTTGGACTTTATGATTTCACGTCATTCATGAAAAAAATCCTGGATGCACTCCTGCTTAAGCATTTAAATACAATTCACATATGGTGTTTCATAGACGAAAACAAACAGAGCAGTTGGTTTACCATTGTGTTGCGCATGCATTTAAGTCGTCTAAGGCCGCGTTCATGAGTAAACATGTGTAGATGTAGTTTAATGTGCTTAAAACTAGTTTCACACTAAATTTGTTCTCATTGGTAAACCTAAATTAAATGACTTGACATTAGAATTGTTCACATTATAAAATGCAAGTGTACATGTAATTTAAATGTATAGAAAACGTGCACGGGTAAATAATCATGATTGTTGATTTGGCAAATATAAGTATGGATTTTGATTAACTGTCTTTTTTATGTTTTCAATAGCAATGAAGGTGCACAAATCTGTCCAGTGCTTTTGTCCGTTTATCCGTTACTAGTATCTTATTAAAGATATTACTATGAAAGATATTGCATATAAATACATACCCATGCGGGTATAGGGTGGCGAATAGGCATGCAGCAGCGCTAAGCTTGTCGGTAAAAGTCCACTAAAGAGCGCTCAGAAACTTGACATCAGGTGGTTGAATGGTGTAGGGCTGTCAATGAAAGCCGGGTTGTCAGGCTGCAAATATATATTGCGAAAATTTGACCGCAAACCAAAGTAGTACGCCATGTTGGAAAAAATTCACATTCATTTCACGTTTCAAAACCCTGCTGCAGGTATCGATAAGAGAATGAACCCCCCCCCCCCCCCCTAGGATCCACAAAAAAAATGCACGAGGCTACATATCCTTGCTTTGCTCTGTGAATGACTTGTGTCCCTTTTCGTGTTCATCTTCCTGATCCCACAAAAATTAGATCCGAATGGGCAACATCTTCATGAAATCCTATCCCGCTTTGCCATGCGAATGCGCAAATATATAAAAAATACATGTACGCCTCCTTTTTCAGTCACCAGAGAAAATGTTGGAATATACGATATTTTGTACTCAAAATAAAGCTTTTTAAAGAAATAAATTATATGCATGCCGTTAATTAAAAAAAAAATCTGCGAAATTCCTTGTACATTAAACACACACAAGGTCTACATTAAGTACCGAAGGCATGTTATGAACCGACCGATAACGCATATAATCAAAGCGCTAAAGCGTTTAAAGGCAGAGCTAAATTTAGCTAAGCACTAAATATAAAGAACGATCTGTGTTTCATAAACTTGAAACATAGCACATCAGTTTTGTTTGTTTTCTCCGCACACTTACACATTTGTTAAGAAATCTGTAATTAAGCTCCGCCCACTTGATCAAAGGTCAAAGGTCAAAAATGCTTAAGTGTCGACGAGTATTAATACACGATATGTAGTCCACATTTATATCGCATTTATGCTGGGGATATAAATATGTACCTCCTATTTTAGACAATACGTATAACATTTAAAATACAATACACGAACAATGTTCTGTAATAGATCCTCTGGTAGCAGTATTGACTGACCGATTTACCCTGTCTAGACGGAAAAAAAACGCGAAAATCAGATAGCTTTATGACGCTATAAGGCTCTGCCTAAAAATGGTCAAGAAACAACAAATGATTAATGCTGGAGGAGATGGTTAAATGGTTGTTTTTCACTGTGATTGTTTAAATTGCCGTTTCTTAAATGTTGGTTGCGTCGCGTACACTTATTCCGCATCTCTTTATCGTCTATATAATGGTAAACTTTTCCCATTCCGAAAGAATCAACAGCCTGTGTAACTCAATTTGTAAATCTACTAGTCAGTGTCCATATAACAAATGAGAAATCACCGGAATACCCGTTGCTAAGCAACTAATAAATCACGTGCAAGCAAAATGATTTAGCATGAAGTGGAACTTGTCTGCAATAATATGTCTGAGTTTGAAAACCGATGTACCTTTATTTATTTTTTGAAACCTCTCATAAATTGCATCGACGTCCATTGGACATCGCAAAATAGGAGGTAATGCGTAATATGGTGAATGGTTTTTACCTTTACTTTGGGCTAAAGAAATATTTTCTTTGCTAAAATATGTTATAACTATTATATTTTTTTTCAAAGTATTACAATAAAAAGTTATTCTATGGAAACGGTGCCACACTGGTAGATCTAAGAAGACAAAGACTACATTTTAACGTTATTGTACATTCAAATACGGAAGAGAGGACGTTTAAAGACTGCCGGGCAAAAAAAAGGTACAAATCAAATTGAATCGTTATTAAAAAAAATACTGCTTTGAAATAATGAGTCGGGAATCCTAATTTATGAACTCTTTTTATCGTCTTTGAAAACATGTACAGTGTCTTCGGCTATTCCATCAACTTTTTCAATGCGATATTAAGCATATTGACACATGACAACCATTTATTTCAAATATACGTTTTAGAACAGAAAGTATTTATCAAATTAATTTTACACATGTAAAATCCGAAACACAAAACGTGTCCGTTTTAAGACTCTGTATCTGTAACCCTTATAAATCGAACGAAAATTCCTTGGCAAAAGTTAGTTTCAACGTCGACAAGATTGTCTGACATTCAACTCCATTGCTCACTTTAAAACAATCCACGCAAAATTTTGTCAGCACTATGCATCAATATCATTTTATTTATTAAAAAGTACACTTTTTTCAGGCAAAATGCGAATAAGAAAGAAAACAAGACTATGGCTCAACCGACCAAAACAAAAATATGACACTTTAAAACAATCATTAGCAGAAACCACCAGTACAAAAAATATCGCTCAGAATTAGAGCCTGAAACTACAGATACAACGATAGAATATTCGAGTGTTGCTATTTGTAAATCCCCAAAAGATGAAAGTGATGCCAATTCATCTGATTCAACGGATGACAATGCAACATCAACGAAACCAGTCAGTCTTAAAATTATATCGAGAGCATCCCTTGAAATTGTTTTTGTTGTAAATAAATATAGTTTAACTTATAAGTCACATAATATTAGGAACTCCAATCTTCCTGATTTCATAATCACAGGTCAAACTTCAGACAAGGTTAACCCCTGGTTATGATTAATATCCTTGTGCGTCGTGTCTAGTTTGTAATAACTAATCACTTTGGCCCAAGGCACAAAACATGCATGTAAAAAAATATCTTAATAAAATTTCAACCATAATGTCACAAATAAGCAGTTATAGTTTGTTTTGCTTTGGATTACTGATAGTTTGTAGAAATTAAGCTATGTAGTATAATTTTGAATGCCTTAACAACTCTTTCAAATTAATTTTATGCTGGATTTCAGTAAACTGTTTTAAGAAACTCCTGTCCCTGGTAATTGGTAATTAAGTTTATAGCCAAAAGTTAACATCAAGTTTGATAGAAAACAGATTAAATTAAGACAAGCAAATACACCATATTTCTACGCGTGCTATCTTAATTTGACAACCTCTTTTCGTTTGCCCATTAATTGAATTTATGTTCAAAACAGTAACACATATTTATGTAAAGATGTATATATATTTATGCAATTAAAGATTGGATATTCATGTGTTTGGTTTTTTTGCCTCGTGTATATGCAACATTTGATTAAAGTAATATTACATGAGAATAAAATCAACTTTTTAACAAATTGCGCTTTATTTGCATTATTATGTTGTGATATATTACGCATTGAACCTTTTTAGCTTTTTTCACGTATTTTTTAACCTTTTCGTCCTGCGTTATCGTTTCATCGGCATTTACAATCGATATAAAAGATAAATGAACTCATTTATCATGTTAACATATTCCATGTGATAATGATTGTTCTGAAAATATTGACCTGTATGAGCAGAAATGTGAGTAAAAACTGTTTTTGTAAATGAATTCATATTTCAAATGAAGTATTGATTTTGTAAAGAGGTTGTGTAACAAATCGTTCAGTAGTGAATTCTGATGCCAACAAAATTAAACACCTAAAGATATGAAGTGTTCCGTGCAATAGCATTTTTGTCTATATAAGAATGGCTTCAGGGCTTATTATGAACCTTTTTGATGACATATTGCTATTTTGGAAAATTTTGCCTTTTCAAAGTGTGTTAATCACCATTTCCATGTGCGTGAATAACCTTTTCCTCCGCTCACGAGTCCATACGGTGCTACTGTGAGTTTTGCTCAGTGTGAACGCAGCCTTAGGTATATTCCACTCGCCTTTTCAGAGAGTCGTCGAAGGCCGAATGACATGTGGGCGACATGTGGGCGGGGTTGACTTATAATGCTACATGAACTGTGTACCAAATTTGAAATCAATAGAAGCTGAGAAATCTGTTACATTTTTTTTTCTGTTTTTCAACCTAGATAAAAATAACAATAACGGGTATAAAAAGGGGAAATTTGGTATACATATCTCAAGTTATAGCCTCTCATCAGCAGCATTTGGATCAAAACATTCGAAGGTCAAAAGCAAAATTGTGTTGAAAGAAAAGAACACCAAACAAACAAAACATCTGTTCGAACAGAAACCAAATCCTGCACCGAAAGACGTTCAGTTCAAGGAAAGAATCCCCACTTGTGTTTAAAATAATTCTTTTTAAACATTCTTAAATTTCTAATGAAAAAATAATTAAACATGAGGCTTCCAGGAGCCTTATTCGCTTACCAGACTCCAAGACTGATCATGCTGATGGAATGAAAATAATTTGGGATACCTTAGGTGAAAACTCCAATAAAGGATCATCATACAATTTACACCTTATAATGAAGGCTTTTGTAGAGCACAAATGGCAAAACATTCTCGCAAAAGCTTTTTTTAAACCTTTTATAGGTTTAATCTGCAAGGCAATAACCCAAAACTTGGCCATAAGGGGTCATAATTTTTATTAGGGGGGGGGGGGTGTCATCAGACAGTTTCAGCCTAATGGATATTTTTCAAGACAATTTATCTTAATTCATATACATTGTTAAACCCACGGTGTCTAACCCCCGCACAGTGCATCCCAGAAGTATGCGGTCCGGACCAGGAATGATTAAGTAATAAAAATTTAATAGGCATGTTTTCTAATTAGGTGGGAGTTTATTATAAAATTGTATTTTTTTCAGTGGTGTTACTTCTTACACACATACTATTGATTATATTAACCGCTATAACATGCATCTTTTAATATATCTTTTAAATTCGAAAAACGCATTTTCATTTTAATATTTCAATGGTTAATTTGAAGCAAAAATACGTGTTTTGACCGTCTTAACATATTGGAAGTTTTCACAATTCAACACAGCAAATAAAGGTAATAACAAAACTACCGAACTTGAATGATCAATCTCATAGTCCAAAGCAAATGACAAAAACGAATCAGTCATACCGGAGAATTGGTGGATCGCAATGGTCCTGACTTGGTACAGGCATTTCAAACGAAATGGTGGGGTAAACCAGGTTTTATGGCGCCAAACCTCCCTCTTCCATTGCGATCTTAGGATCCGGTAATGACCATAGAACACAACATAGTTGTGAGACACAATAGGGATATTGAGGTGATCATCTCAGTACAGCAGACCAGTCATACACTAATTAAAACAATTAACCACCATATCTTTTAACTCAATTTTGAACATTTTCTACTAGTGGCTGATAAGGAAGAAAGAATTTTTTAAGGGATCGTATGGGACGTATTTTCTAATAGCCCTGCTCCAAAAGTTGATCACGAAGAAATCGGTGTCTAATAAAAAAATCTGTGAAATGTGTGCAAGCTCTGGCATATCGAATAAGTTGTGAAATATAAATACCGTATGCAGGGGAAGTAGGTATATTGCTCTTTAGATTAGGAAAATTAATAATTTGAAAATTAAAATCGTTTCTTTTATCGTAAATTTTTGTACTGAGAAGGCCACCGGGGTTAAATTCGAGGTGCAAATCCAAGAAAGACGTGAAGCAATTTGATTTGGTGGTCTCTTTAATCTCCAATTCTGGAGGATATATTGAATGAATCCATCTACCAAATGAAGTGTTATTGACAGAAAGGACATCATCAATATATCTGAATGTAAGATTAAATGACCTTGCCTCTGTCATCTTCTTGTTCTTTACGAGTCCCTGAAGAAATTCAGTCTCGTAAGATTATAAAAACAAATCTGCGAGGAGAGGAGCACAGTTTCTGCCCATTGGAGTGCCGATTTGTTGTTGAAAAATCTCTTCTCCGAAAGTGACAAATATGTTATCAATGAGGAAATCAAGCATACTGCAATCTTGTTCTAGTGTGTAACAAACTTTATCGTTGAAAGATTTTTTGGAAAAGAATGTAGAGTTATAACCCAAAACAACAAAATTCCTAGAGTTTGAAAAGGCTTTTTCGAGAAGTTTTTTTCAGGCGTGGCACTCTCCACACCATTGGTCCACTATGGTCTTCGGTCAGTGTCTCTGTATTATAGACATGTTAAACCCCGCGGACGAGGGCCACGAGGGTCGAGGGTACCAAATTCAGCCATCTAGTGTACACACTCGGTCGCTCTGAGAATGATCACTAACACGACGTTAGAATCCAAAGACCTTTAGTCGCCTCTTACGATAAGCTGGGCTCTGCTGTGGACCTTTTCATATTCCAGGCCCGCAGACGACTAATTACTTGTTTGTTGTCTTTATTTGACTGCTTGACAATATCTCACAATGTTTCCGTGGCCGACTCTTAGACAAAGGTTACAAGAAAATGCGTCTCATAAGATCCCTAAAAAAATTCTTCCTTCGTTATCAGCCACTGGTGAAAAAATTCAAAATTCAGTTGAACGTTTTGGTTAGTGGTTGTTTTGATTAGTGTTTTGCTGGTTGTTGTACTGAGATGATCTTATTATCCCTATTATGGCCCATAAGATCGCAATGGAAGAGGGATGTTTGGCGCACCATAAAACCTGGTTTAACTTACTATTTAATTTGACATGCCTGTACCAAGTCAGGACCATTGCGATCTATAACTATTTCGGTGTGTCTTCCATGTTTTGTCTTTTCTCTTGGACATTAATTGATTGATCCTCCGAGTTCGGTAATTACCTTTATTAACGAGAATTAAGTACTGGCGATCTGAAATCCCAGGGTTTGGCGTGGTTGGGACCGAAGATTTATCATGCAATAAAAACTATTGAAAATAGTAATACCCACCAACACAAAACTTAATAAGAGAAGACGCATTGTTATTTGAAGTAATTTTCATTTATACCACTGCACTGCTTGTATGTAGGATGAAAGATAACAAAGTGACTAACATAGATAATGCAACTAAACAAAACTAATAAAACGAAACAATTTAACATAGAGGTTATCTTAATCTTTATGGTTCTCAAGATCAAAAGGACAGGTTAAAACTAACATAGATAATGCAACTAAACAAAACTAATAAAACGAAACAATTTAACATAGAGGTTATCTTAATCTTTATGGTTCTCAAGATCAAAAGGACAGGTTAAAATTGTAATCTGTACAACATCTATGGCAGAAAACCTTGATAAACGAAATATTCTGACCGAGAACACAAAAGGATACCCCCTGTTTAATGTAGAATTTTATATTTAAAGAATATTATATTATTAAAGAAACTATTGCCTTTTAAAGATATCAGACCAACGCTCCGTGTGTTGTATTTCCGTCATTTAAAGTTACATCCAAATGCTTTAGGAAGTATTGAATGAAATGCGTTTACGAGTTACATGTACGTGAACAGATGAAACAGATGGACATACATGTTGATTAATACTGTGTATACCACCCCACCTCAACTCTTCTTGCGATAAGTGAAATAAAGGCAGTTGCGCAAAATTAATGTCAAATCGTTCAATATCAACATACATTTAGCACTGTTGGTGGAGTTTTAATTCCCCGAGGTTAGCCCGCTCCGGCACCAACACTTTTGTGTTGGAGAACACATCAAAGCTTCAAATTATCCGTTTAAATTTCAAAATTGTCTAAACCCTAAGGTTCTTCCTACCCCAGGCATAGGTTGATCATCTTAGTAATTATTTGGTTCCCCAGTTTGGTATTTTGGATTTTATTGTCATATGCTCTTCATAATCATATATATATTGTTTGGCATTTTCAATATTTTTGGTAGAGCGCCTCTGATGAGTCTTAAATAGACGAAACGCACGTCAGGCGTAGCAAAATTTATTGTCTGGAACTTTGTTGTCATTTTTATTTAGTAGAAGCTCCCAGCATTTTCGGTCGGTGTATTTTTTGTCCTAGCATTGGACCGGCCACAACTGATAAGACCATGTTCCAAAAAGTCAATCCATAAAAAAACAGGTAAAAAATGGCATTAGTTAAAAAACTAAGTTGTTTAAATTCTATTTATGAAATATTTATACGTAAATGCAACCGTAATGCAGACTTAAGCAGAAAATGAAGGTAGGTGTATTGTAGTAGTTGAATTGCATGCTCATGTTTCTACTCTAACATTATACATATTTTTATCTTTGAAATATATTTTTCTTAAATTTCAGTGCTTGTTATGTCACGGTCTCTTGATATTTTTTAATTTATACTAAGTGATATAAATAGGATTCTCATAAGGTGTTTTCGATAGCAAGGAGTGCAAGTATCTGTATTCATTTATCGGATTTATGTTTTGATTCCTAATTGCAAGAACAAGCCCTGTATTTGGATTTTCAGATCTTCTTCAACTTTACACAGAACAAATGTACCAAATGTAGGCAAGAGTTATACCTGATGTTTTCATCACACCTGTCAGAATCTTTAGTGTAAAGCTAACTTGATACTGCCATGCAGCTCATTTTTGTCAACAACATGAGTTGTATGCTGACTTCAAACTAACATTAGACAAAAACTAGTTTTTGATGCTTTTGATCTTTTCGACTGATATTATTATGCTGTTGTTACCAGGAATAATGTTATTGTCGGTAACAGATTTGACTGCACGAGTTCTATTTCATTCGATGTTCTTAAAAGATTAAACTCTTTTGCATAGCCCTTTTACATCTGTTTCCTTGACAAGCTGATCTCACAATCGCCTTATTTGATCGGCTACCTTTTCAATGTTCGAGGTAATGACTTTCTATAAGTCGTGCTAGGACCATCGGGATTGGCAAACCAGTAACAAATGGCTCCCATAAGATTTATTGCACCAGCGAAAGAGTGAAAAGATTATTTGCAATTTTTTGTTGGTTTGTTTGGCTTTTGAAAGAAAAACAATTAATAAATTGTATTGGAGAGATAATTAAGCTCGACTCTTAAAAAAGCATTTTTTTTCTTTACCTCTTACCGTTTTTCAATCTGTAAGGCAAGGATATAAAAAGCGTCATTTCATTCTTTAAAAGGTAAAATGGTTCCTCAACAACAATGACTAGTAGACAATGAAGACTTTGTCGAGCTAAATAAACTAAAGTTTTTAGCAAACAAATGCTTTTATACATCCTAATTAGCATTCATTCAACACCAAAAACATGATCAGTAGTTTTCACTTCACTTTTGAAAGAGCACGCCTTCAATGTATTCAAATAATCGATTCTGGTACTTGTTATATTTCATTTTCAACTTGTCCCAATGCATACATGGCATATTCTTTACGAATCTTTATAATTTCAATGGGTGTTGCGCAACAAACAGGGACCGATTACTCTGTTGTGCATACGTTTTAGCATTAGCTTTACATGAGTTTGTGATACTAATTGTGTTATAGTTGTGATTATGGTATTTGTTTTCGTAAAATCGTTGTCTTCATTGTCTTCTGGTTTTGTCTTATGCATGGGTTGTGAAAATCGAGTGTTTTTTTTATCAAATAGATAAGAATTTTTTTTCCAAAGTTTCTAAGTCATCTTTTCTATTGTTCAATCCTTTTTTATCAAGTACTTCTAATTCATTTGTTTAAACGCGGTTTTGATTTTATTTTTTTTCACGTGCGTTCTTTTAAGAATTTATTGAAAATTTTGGTCTGTGTTTGATAAAACTCTGATTCTTATCTCTGATGAATGTTTTTGGTTTTCAAAAATATTAATCACATAATTTCATTTTGGATGCAAGTGTAAAAAAACTGTCTTCATTTTCTTCCGTTCTCGTTAGACACATTAATAGCAGAAAGTTACAAGTAATTTTTTATTTAGTCTCATTACTACATTATAATGAAATTATCCTCATTTGTCTGTAGTAAGTTGTAATAACGTAAGACAGGAATTGTAACTATTGAAGACATGAAGGTTGTCTGATGTTTTGATATAGATGATATCATTCCTGGACAGGTGCTCTGTAACCACCACTGTAGAGGTTTGATAATGACTAGGAGTGTCCATGAATCCCTGTCCTATTACATTGTTATTTTTATATAAAAAGAAGTAATCATAGGCCTTCGTTTCTGTCGATATAAAAACAGATATCTGATAAACACCCGACTTCTCCACCCGGAAGTTTCCAGTTGGTCCCAGGTCTGACATCACGGTGTCACTGACTCCATATCTCGTGTGTATGAGTGGAAAACGAACTTTCTCGCTGGAAGAATATATCTTGCTGTATGCTGCACATGCCGTCATGGATACTGTTGGAAATAAAATGACAATAAATAAATACAGCGTAGGTTGATTTTCGGATAAAGCTTGCACTTATTCAGTAATGTTATCACCAAGAGGGGTACACATACATGTATGTAGTAATTTGTGCAAAAATTCATTTACATTTGTTAGTGGAGTTTTTGAGATTTTTGTAACTCGACCATAGTTTGGGGTTATAATGCTAATGGCGAGAAGTTTAGAAGTACCCAACATAGAAAATAATATCATAAATTTAAATTCTTAATTGATGTTAGCCACACATTTAGGCGAGCATCATATAAAACAGACACATTAATAATCAAAGACAAAACTAATTAACAAAATATAAAAGATAAAGGAGTTTGTTAAATTTAGACAACATGGCATATATAGACATAAAAGATTTCAAAAATAAAATAAGAAAACCTTCATGGAAATTTTATCTGACTTATCTAATAGCTAGAATTAAACAACAAGTTATTCAATTTGCACATTAAAGTGAGAAGTAAATACATCTGCTTGTTACCACAATAGGCACTATTACGAAACACTAGTCTGATGGAATATAAGATTCTTATGTTTTTAAGTCAAACTGATAAATATATGCCAACCTAATGTGTGATAATAGCATGTAGAAATGAAAAGTAAATTTTAAATTTACTTTAATACACTAGTGTACATTAAACAGAAGACATTTAAGAAGCAAAGGAGTCCCAAAGGGGTTATCAAGCATCACAATTCCGAAAAGACAAAGACAAAATATGTGGACAAAAAATACACATAACAACTCTATCGCAATTAGCAACGTGAACTCAAGTCGAAAGGAGAGTGCTCCGGAAAAATAAGCATCTTGCTATAGCACACCCATCGTGTTGCCAAAGATCGATCTAGTGTTGGTCAAATCCGGGAAGGATGACATAATGATGATACAAAACACTATGTCAAACCAACATCTTCGCTTCTGAGAGATATGAACCCCGTACTTGCCATGTTTGTCATGTTTGTCTACAAGCTCATGATTTCTTGAGTGATGGCAACAACCTGAGAGCAAGGTACCCCTGTGTTACTAATTTGCTTGTTACCCATGTTCATAGGCGGATCCAGGGGGGGGGGGGCTTTTGGCGGTAAAATTTGGTTGAATTGAATCATGACCAAAGCGGGCCCCTCTTAGGCCAGTCAGTTGGCCCCCTCTTTTCAAAATTTCTGGATCCGCCACTGATGTTGCTCTATCAAGGAAGTCGAAATACTCTAAACAAGCTCTTGAATAATGAATCAATTGTGATACGAAAACTCCATATGCAGGAGCGAACGGATTGTTGCTACACAGAAAAGGAAAGTTGACTATTGAAAAGTTGGAAGTCATCACGTTTGTAATAGAGCTTTGTAAATAGCCTTTCTAGTATGTCAATTTCGAGAAATAGATCAAAACATTATATCGATTTCCTAAGCAGAGCGTCACGTCTGACACAAAAATTGCTCACACAGGATTATGTTGCTCCTCGGTTGCTGTCTTCACTCAAGAAATTTTACGGAAAACATCAAGCGCTTATAGAAAGATGTCATAGGTTTTTGTTTTGTCTTCCTTTTGCTGAATTGACTGTTAACACCGCGATGGGTGTGCTATATAAAGCAGGAACTGCTTACTTTTCCGGGGCACCTGAGTTCACTCTCGTAAGGGCTAGAGTTCCCGTTGTTCGTTGATATTCAGTAGTTTTTTGTGTTTCCGTGTTTTAAATATTGTCTGTTTTTTCGTCCTATTATCGTTTTTTTACTGGTTTTATATTTGCCCTTTCAGACTTTTGACAATCGGATGCCCCATTGGTTCCTCTACTTCTCTATGAACCCTTTGTTTTATTACAGGCACCAAATTTTAACCAGGATTGTTTCAACTGTGTTGATTTGAAAAAAAAGAAGAATTTCAAGTATAGTATACAAAAATCTTGAAAATCGGTAATTGATTATTTCGGGGTTTTTTTTAAGCATTGGCTTTTTAGGCAGAGCCTTATAGCGTCATAAAGCTATCTGATTTTCGCGTTTTTTTTTTTCGTCTAGACAGGGTAAATCGGTCAGTCAATATTGCTACCAGAGGATCTATTACAGAACATTATTCGTGTATTGTATTTTAAATGTTATACGTATTGTCTAAAATAGGAGGTACATATTTATACCCCCAACATATATGCGATATAAATGTGCACTACATATCGTGTATCAATACTCGTTGACGTTTACTTAAGCATTTTTGACCTTTGACCTTTGATCAAGTGGGCGGAGCTTAATTACAGATTTCTTAACAAATGTGTAAGTGTGCGGAGGAAACAAACAAAATGATGTGCTATGTTTCAAGTTTATGAAACACAGATCGTTCTTTATGTTTAGTGCTTAGATTTAGCTCTGCCTTTACGCGCTTTAGCGCTTTGATTTTATAATATTATTGTCACGCAGTATTAAAAACTCTAAAGGAAAAAGATATTCTAGATGCAAACAAGAATACACTGAAGTATGTCTCCCCTGACGGCACCATCAGAATAAATAATTCTTTCTTACTTCCACTATATTTTGAATTTATAAGGATTTTCAATATCTGACAAAAATGCTTCATGTCTTTAAAAAGTTGAATATTCACAAAATATACAAAATGCTGACAAACATGATAGCTCAGAAATATCCATTCTTCATGTCTTTAAAAAGTTGAATATTCACAAAATATATGCTGATATTTTCGGTCTCGAAATTCGATTGTGTAAAACATATCTGGATCTCGCAAGACAACATATATTGCTTACCTCTCCCAGACATGTTGTACAATTCCTCGTCTAGCCGGTTTGACGTCAAGTTCTGGGTTAGTCCTAGGGCAGTAATTTTGTTCTGTAGGTCGGTTAACGTCGCGTTCTGATTTCTATTGAGAAGGAACACATCTTTGTCTATTTTTGACACGATGTTTTGAGTTGTATGGTTTAAATGAACTTCGACGAGATTTATTTTGTTTTCGTTTGAAGTAATTTTGTTTTTCAGTTCTGAAACGGAATCGTTTTGGTATTGAGACAAAACGGAAACATCTTTTTCGATTTTTGACACAAGATTTAAGTTCGTTTGATTCAGATGTAATTCGACTTGCTGTAATTTATTCTCATTTGAACTAAACGAATTATACAGGGCAATAAAGTCCTGCTTCCTGGCTTCAACATCCACAGCCATAGAATTCACTTTATTGTTTGTCATCGTTAGGTTCGTTTGTAGGTCCACAATTGTCTGTAAGTTCGACACACCCTTCAAGTTCTCGAGATTTGAAAAGTCACGTTGTAATTTAGAAAGTTTATATTCCAAATCCGAGTTATTGTTACGAATGTTATCAAAGTCAGATTTTAATATGGTATACCTGGTTTTTAGATCGGTATTTTCATGTTGGATAGCCCTGATTATATTGTTCTGGTCCGTGATGGTTTTGTTGTACCTCTGGTTAGCATCGTACATGTCGGTTAGTCCCTGTTGCGTAGCGAGTAGTTCTCCTTCCAGGTGTGTAACGCGTTCTTCAAGTTTTACTCTAGCTTGTCGTTCAGTCACTATCATGTTAAATAAAGTTGAATATTGCTGATCTGAAATCCCAGGGTTCGGCGTAGTAAGAACCGAAGTTTTATCATGCAACAAAAACCCATTAGAAATAGATATACCAACCAACACAAAACTAAATAAGAGAAGACGCATTGTAATCCAACTTGGTAATTTTCACAAATACCAATGTACTGCTTGTATGTAGCACGAGAGATAACAACGTGACTTGTGACATGTATGAGATAGTGTATAAAAAACAAACAACTTGACACAGATGTTATCTAAGTTTGTATGGGTTCTCAGGGTCAATTGGACTAGCTTGCATTTGTTTTCAATGTACAACGTACCTTCATAAACGAGAACTAATGTGACCAAGATCACAAAAGGTACCCTTGCTTAAAAATTAAAGCCAAAGTCCAATCATTTATTCCAAATGATATCAATCAACAAATTTCTTCGTGCAAATTCCGGCGATGTACTTCCTATGTTTGAAGTTTCATCAAACTCCTTTAAAGAGTATGAGAAACATGTTTGTGTGTAATATCAAATACAAATACCAATACGGTATGGAACGGGTAATTTGGTTGTGTTGTATATGCCACAGGGTCTTGAATTCTGGTCATTTATATTCAACAGTTGGAAAATTCAATGACAATAAAGTATTAAACCAACAGCTTAAATTGTGTCAGGCAAGGCTGACGACCAGGCGTAAACTTACCATCGGGAACCTCTGGTCCACCAGCAACTGCTATCGACCCATTGGTTTCAAAATACAAATTCAAAATAGTAGTATAATATTAGTAAAAAATAACTACATATATAAAACACGGGGCAAATGTACCAATTATAGGCAAGTTACACAAATCTCCACCGATTTCCCTGATAGAGCGTCACGTCTGACACCACAATTGCTAACACGGGTTCCTGTTGCGCCCCGGTTGTTCTCTTCACTTTAGAAATTTTATGGAAGACATCATTAGCTCATAGACAAGTGAGGGTTTTCTTAATCACATATGAGTGTAGATGTTGGTTTTTCCACAGGGACTTGCTCCCCTCTATCAATATTTTGTTATAGTCAATGTGCGGTACGGAAAAAAAAACAAGTTTTTTTTTCGTACCGCACATTGACTCTAACAAAAAATTGATAAAGGGGAGCAAGTCCCTGTGGTTTGACATATATAGTTTTGTTTGCCTTCTTTACCGAATTTGACACACTGAATTGACCATTAGCAACGCGACGGATGTGCTACTTTTCCGGAGCACTTGAGTTTACTCTCGTTACGACTTGTGTTTACGTTGTTGGTTGCTGTTCAGTAGTTTTTAAGTTTTTATGTAGAATGTTTCTTCGTGCTGTTTTCGTTCGTGTTTACCGATTTTTGCTTTGTCCGTTCGGACTTTTATCTCAATTTAAGTTATACTGATGTTGTCGTTTCACTGAACAATTCTCGATTTGGTAACTTTCTCCATCTTAAATATCCTCAGGAACTTGAGGTTATTAAGGACACTAAGTCTGCTTTATATTTAGATCTATATCTTGAAATAGAATCTCAAGAAAAATCTGCATGTCAACAAAGCTCTATGACAAACGTGATGACTTCAACTTTCCAATAGTCAACTTTCCCTTCTTGTGTAGCAACATTCCAGCTTATGGAATTTACGTATCTGAATTAATTCGTTATTCCAGAGCTTGCGGAACTAACATCGATTTACCTAGCAGAGCGTCACGTCTGACACAAAAATTGCCTACACAGGGCTATGTTAATTCTCGGTTGCTTCATTCAAGAAATTTTACGGAAGACATCATGCGCTTCTAGACAAATATGGGATTCGATCTCTCAGATGAGTGCAGATGTTGGTTTGTCCTAAGGTTTTGTTTACCAGATTTGACACATTGAGTTGACTGTTGGCAACGTGACGGGTATGCTATAGCAAGCAGGAGCTGCGTACTCTTCCGACGCACCTGTGTTCACTCGTTACGACTGGCGTTCGCGTTGTTGATTGATATTCAGTATTTTTTGTGTTTCCGTGTTTTATATTTTGTCTGTTTTTCCCCGTTGTTTTCGTTGGTGTTTACTGGTTTACTGGTTTTGTCTCTGCACTTTTCGGACTTTCGACATCTGGTTGCCCCATTTGTCCCTCTGCTTCTTTGACATATGGATGCACCATAGGTACATATTCGCTTCTTACACGTGATGCTTTCATAATACCTGTCATTGTCTTAAGTGTAACCATAACTAAGATACAGTCGTGCAACCATTTCTTAATGTCTCTCTGCGTTGAAATACTTTCCGATGAGTTTTATGTTGACTTCAAATATGCACTTGACAGATACTAGTTTCGGGTATTGATTTTTTTTTCGTTTTTCGACTGGCTGAATGTTGTTACTAATTGTTTAAGAAATTATATTATTGTTGGTAACAATCCATGACATCATGGGTTCTATTTCTTAATAACGGGTTTCTACACCTGTAGACAAGCCAATGGCAGTCTCGTAATCGTGTCATTTGGTCGGGGTTGTGGAAAGGTCAAAAATTGGTTGCACATTCCCTCAATCATGTCATTGGCAATAGGATGATAACTTTAAAGGAGACTGGACACGATTTTTCACTTTTTTGTATTATGATTAAAATCTATCAAAAAATGTGATTAATTATATCTTACAACATTGTTTTGTTGATTTACGCCTTTTAATACCACTTTTTAGGTAATTATTTATGGCTTCTGAAATATGCAAAAAATTATCGGCAATTGAATCAAAACGAGGCTTGACGTCACAAGGGCCACTGGTCTTTCAGTATAGTAAATCAGTAGCACAATAAGTACATAGTTTATCGAAAAAGCGACAATAAATCGTATGACAAACTTTTGAATGACCGTTTTTTAACAACGTGCCTTATTATTACATGTATTATGCATTTGGTTGCAATAACAGAAACGTGAAACTTTTTTTTCTTTAAAATTTACACTTTCCCATAATTGCATGGATGAACTTATTTGCCGTCGCGGTAAAACATAGACTTTGCTCTGTGCATTTATACAAGAGAATAGTTTGACACGTCGAGAAAGTTTACTCTGAGTCTCTAGCAGCTGTAAGCAGACTTCTCGGTATTGTCTAAAATTAACCATAGAATCCACCCATTTATAGAATGGAAACCATGTCTCTGACCCGACAAACCAGGCCAGGACCCTTTCTGAGCAAGACTTAGTTTAATTAAAGTCCGACTTAGAGCTTCATGTCCCTCTTATACTTCTTTGCAGCAATTACTTAATAAATATCATTTATCGATCATCATCCGAATTTGGTATTCTAGCATAGACCTGTAATTTAATTTATTTCTAATATACAGGTCTATGATTCTAGCTCCATGTGGTTTGTTTATTATACCACTCAATGTTGATAGAAGCTGCAGGTACAAAAAATAACAGGTATTTCTTACATGTAGTCGTTCAAGGGTCAGTGATCAAACGGGGAGTGCGGTACCGGGTGTCGCACCCGGCAAAACACCTTTAATGGACAACAGGTGTTACATCCACCCAGTTGGAAGTAGACGGTCAATACTCACACCGATGTTAATTGGCGATTTGCATCATGAATTAATTAAGTGATTATTAACATACCAATAGAAGCGCACGTCAAATTATTCGAATTTGTTTGATTCTTTTTACCTGAAACCCGACGGACATAAAAAAATGTAGGCACATTGAATATTTTTTCTTTAGTCTAGATTTATACTCAGAATAAAATGTTGCGCTATCAAATTCACATTAAAACATTGGAACATGATAAGATTTTTTTAAATGTAACTTTACACTACAGTAGCAGTACAGGGTGTGCAGTAGCAAATTGGCTATACTAGTATAATATTAATTTTATAAATGACTCGACCCTACCGTATACTAGCTTACTTGCTTATATATAAAAGTTACACATTAAAGTAAAATTGACGTATAGTATTTGCTCATCTACATTATACACTTTATGAATACATATGACGGAGATGAAGGGTACTTTATGCTTGAGATTTTTTTTTATTTAGGTGATTTGAACGCAATTTATATTTGATTTTTTTCCAAAAAAGCATAGAGTATTTTAAAAATCGGAAGAACGGTAAACGATAATTATTGGTTGAGAGGTTCTTTTTTGACTGTGAACGTACTTGTATAAAAAAACAAGTTTGAGAATTGAGGAGAAGACCTGCAATATGAAAACTTCAAGCATTATAAGGGACTTATTATTACGCATAAAAAGTTTTTAGGTCCATTTCTATACACATTTTTAGCTAAACTTATGATTTATGGTCTTTTGTGATTCTGCTAAAAGAAACCTGGAGCCGATGTAGATCGACTTTTTTGGATCTGCCGCTATTTATAATTATAAACAGCACTTCAGCTGGAGATGAGCTGACTATATTTTGATATATATATATATATAGGCAATGTGCAACTTGAAATAAAAACTTATTATATAATTATAATTTAATTCACAAGAATAAAGAATTACAAAAAGCTTAGGTTTATGTCGGATCATGGAAGTAAAATATAATGACATTGACTTGGATCTGAGAAAATTAAAACTAAATTTAATTAGTTTTAATTATCTCTTCTTGGTGCTCTATATCAGAGTTTGTTTGCAACTGAATTTTCTGAATCTTAATAATTTTTAATTGCCATGACTCATATTGAATACTTTATATGAGAATTTCACAAGGATCTTCGATGCCATTTATTTAAGCAACTATAAAACGATATCACAGCCCCTTATTGCATAGTAAAATATTACTAGCAGATCATCATCTGGCCCATATTACGTCAGCAGATCACGTGATGCCTATCTCATTAAAATTTTTCTCGATCGACGGAAGCGGTAATATTTGATCCTAATTACTCGAATTATGACTTTATCGTGAGGAATTGATTAGTTTTATGGTGTTAATTACTGTTTTTGATGATAATAAGATCTAATATGAAAATTTGAAAAATCGTGTCCAGTCTCCTTTAACAAATGTCAGCTTTTGTAGAGATCATTAAGCTTAACATTTCAGTAGGCATAAGCGTTGCTTTATCTTTCAGTCACCGTTTCTAATCTATGAAACTAACATAAACAAGAATATGTGTCAAAAAGACACAGTGTTCCCACCTTTATATTTATCAAACAGCTAGGTTATCAATCAATTACAAAGCTCACCTTGTTCCCATTATTGTCACTAAGTGGGAATAAACTTGAACTTTTCAAAATTTTAAGTGCTTATTCATGCAGAAAAAGCATGTCACAGCCAGCATCAGAACCATATGTCTTGCTAATCATCCTTAGATGCACCTACCATATCCCTTTGGTTAAAGTTGTACTTGCCTGTTAGCAGGAATGAACCTTAATCATTCTTCTGTAAGAGGTCATCCATGTGGAAAATATAGGTAACAACCAGCATCTGAAGCATGCATTGTGCTAACCATCACTAGGTGCACCTACCATACCGATATATGGTTCATGTGGTACTTGTCAGTAAGCAGGAAATGACTTTTAACCATTCTTCTGTAAGAAGTCATTCATGCGAAAATATAGGTCACAGCCAACATCCGAAGCATGCATTGTGCTTAGCATCACTATGTGCACCTACCATATCAATATAGTTGATGTGTGCACATACCAGTAAGCAGGAATGGACTTTAACCATTATTCTGTAAAAGGTCATCCATGCTGAAAACAAAGGTCAAATCCAGCATCCGAAGCATGCATTGTGCTGAGCATCATTGGGTGCACCTACTATACCAATATGGTTGGTGTGGCACTTGTCAGTGAGCAGGAATGAACTTTAACCATTCTGCTGTAAGAAGTCATCCGTGTGGAAAATATAGGTGAAATCCAGCATCCGAAGCATGCGTTGTGCTAAGCATCACTAGGTGCACCTACCATACCAATATGGTTGGTGTGGCACTTGTAAGTAAGCAGGGATGGACTTAAACCATTTTCTGTAAGTGGTAATCAATGCAGAAAATATAGGTTACATCAGCATCTGAAGCATGCATTGTGCTTAGCATCTGGCCGGTATTGCACTTGTCAGTAATATTAAAAACGAAAGAATATGGAATATGTGCCAGAAAGACACGATCCACATATTGAAATGACTTTGATAAATGTACAACAGCCAAATTTCACTGCGTGTGGATTAACCTTCATCAGACACGCTAGGAGTAGAAAACTTGGAAAACCGGTAGAATACTAGATTTGATTTAACAAAAACAGAAGCCAAAAATATAACAACAATGACCAAACAGATTTAAATTTATCAAATTTTAAAGAAATAGCCAAACGTTGTCAAATTTTGGAAATATGTAAACTGTGTCTTTCCAACACATATTCCAGTACACGAAAATATATAAGAGCATACAACTGAAGCACGAGGAAGGTTTCTACGACCTCCACACGGCACTAAAGCCAAACTCTGAAATAATAGCGAGCATCGCAGATGCGAGCCCTACGGCATTGTGCATGTTTTGAGATGTGCCAGAAATATACTGACGATAAAACCGGAACAGGTTTACTTTTACGGAGTGAAAAAAATAATAGGCACGGAGCAAGTAAAACAATCAACTATCTCGGCTTATAAAAAAATACATCATAATCTGTTATGCAAAAATATAAAAATTGAAATTCAAAAACAGTGATAAAACCCTCATTCATCCACTTGTTTATTTTTACACACTGACTTTTTATTTCAATACCATTCGGTCTTTTCCGCTGAAAAACGATTTTCCGGAAATTACCGAGCTAGCTTTTGGCAACATCGTCCCATCGTTGACTAGTCATACCAAATGCATGATACTGACCAAGCTTTGTTTAATTCTAAGTAAGATAAAATAAGATAAAGAAATACATAAATTTACTGAATACAACCTACTCATAATAATATTAACAAATAAAAGGTTCTTACCTGAAAATGAAAGAAGAGTCCCATCCTGTGGGGTTTCACTCACTTTCCTCAATCCTGCATGATATTTTTTTCTTTACCGTCTTTTCCGCCAGGTTTCTTAATGTACCTTCTGTTACCAATGCTTCAAATAAAACACTGATACTCAGAAAATCTCACAAAACCTGACAGAATCTGAATGTTGTTTTGGTCTGCTGAAAAATGCAAAATACTCTGACAAGGAAATGACGTCACGTAATCCATAAAATGGATAATTTCGTCCCCGCTAAATGTCGTTCCAGAATGTTACAGGATTTATCTTTTGCAATTGAATTTATTTATCCCGGATATTTTAACAACAACTTTCTCAAGTGTATATGATTTGGGTTTGGTGGGGTCAGACTTTGCTACTATTTAATTACTTTTTTTAAAGTTCCCTCTTTAAGTTAAACTTAACGGGTAGAGCACATGAATCTATTTTTAAAAGGTATATAGATTTTTGATGCTCGCTAAAAATGCAGGGCCTTAATCATATTATTAAAAACGAAAGAATTAATATGAAGCGGGAATGGACTTTAACCATCTTTCTCTAAGTGGTCATCCATGCGGAAAATATAGGTCACATCCAGAATCCGAAGCATGCCTTGTGCTTAGCATCAATAGTTGCATCTACCATACCAATATGATTGATGTGGCACTTGTCAGTAAGTGGGAATTTGGAAATATGAGGATTTGGGACGGACGAACGGACCCGAACACTATATGCCCCTCTACTTTCGTAGGTGGGGCATAAAAACGCTTTTCTTTTGCCAATATTAAGGCAAGGAGGTATTATCTGACAATTGGCTCCAAGAAAAATTTAAATTGTATGGCCCAATAAGCTGAAACTTTTAACAATCAACATATTTCCTCTATATTGTAATGCTTTCTATTGAAATTCCAAAAATATGAGTAAAAGAAGTTACGCTAGTTTTCGTCTTCCAAAGGCCATAATGCTATAATTAGTCATCTGACACTTTCGATAGAGATTTTGATGCTGGAGTAGGAACGTTGGAAAACAAGATTTGTCTCTTTAAAATACATATTTATCTATAAACTTAAAATTAACTAGACGCGTCTGTTCTATTTTAAAGAACGATGACCATGCTGTTCACTCAACAGAAGACATACTTTAAACGAAGTATGAAGAGTTTCAAAACAATTGCATCGGTGGTTTCACAGGAGACCATGATGACGACGACCGGCGAAAGGCGACGGACGCCAAGTGATTGCAAAAGATCACACGATGACTTTTGTCTGTCTGCAACAGATTGTATTATATTGCCTAAGTTCGTGTGTTAGTGGTAAAATCACAGGGTAGTGGTATGCGACTAATGTGGCAGTGATCAAACGCCTCTACACCTTATGTTGCCGCTGGCTAACCTATTTTTTATATGCGAAAGGGAAAGTCAAATGCGTAAAACTTTCCATGCCAGTACATAGCTTCTACACTACAAAGACTTCTATAATACCTTCACGTGGTAATGCATTTACTGGGGGCTAAAATAACGACCTTGGGGCAGAAAGCCCCAAAAAACAGGCGCGGATTCAGGCGGGGCGCACCCGTTGCGCGCCTCCCAAAAATGTGAAAAATATGATTTTAACCATGAAACTAATTTAAAACAAGAGGCTCCCAGGAGCCTGAATCGCTCACCTGGTCTTGAAGTCAACCCTATGAAAAACTTTATAGAGCTAAATAAGCTGAACAATTGAATTAAGCAAGCGACAGCTTTTCTTTATCTGCAATAGATTTCATTCTATAGGCCAAAAACACCATTCTTCCCCTTTAAGGGGCTGTAACCCCTATAAGGGGTCATCCGACAACTTCGACCTTATGAAGACTTTTGTAGAGCTAAATAAGCTGAACATTTAAGCAAGCAACAGCTTTTCTCTATCTGCAATAGTTTTCATTCTATAAGCCAATAAAAAGCTACGCCGAGCGCAGCATGATACGACCGCAACAAGTTGAACCCTGTACATTGGAGGCCCAATTGCTTTGGTCACATGCAGCCCATGGTGGACTTACAAAGCTTTTTTACACATGCAACCTATGGTGGACTTTAAAATGCATATTTGACACATATATATTTACAATAACATTTAATAGAAAAAGAATTATTTCTATATTCATTGACATTTTTGACATGATTAAGCCCCTTTTGGCCCTTTTTTGAAAAAAGGTTAGGACCACAAAATGCAATAAAAAGCTTCCTTCAGTGTATATAATCATCATATTTAAACTTCATTACAATTGGCTGGCCCACTACAGCTAAATTTCATTTGCCTTGACCAACTTTTAAAAATGGCGTTTTTTGCCCCTTCGACCCCTTATATCTCAAAAACAGAAAGAGATATTTCAAATCTGATTGAAAAATGCAGGCAGGGATTTTCACAAGGATTCCAATGAAAAAAAGATTTTGAAAATCGGACCACAAATAAAAAAGTTGATTTTTTGGGTGTGGTCCATCTTTGGCCCCCTGTAGCGATGTAAGGGTTCAATATACATCAAACCCATTTAGACATTTTGTTGACAGAATTTAATAAGAAATTCAATAAAAAAAGAATTTTCAAAATCAAATGAATAATAAACATTCTACAACAGTTTTGTCAATACACCCGTATTAGCCCCTTTTGGCCCTTTTTTCTGAAATTTCATAACAATTGGTCAATATTTACTCAAGTTATCGCACGGAAACCAAATGTCCCCAGACGACGACGACAACGACAACGACGACGACGACGACGACAGCATCATACCATTATATGTCCGCAATTTTTTGCGGTCGTATAAAAACATGAAAAAACACTATTTTTCACCTTTAAGGGGCTGTAACCCCTTTAAGGGATCATCTGACAACTTTGACTTAATGGAGACTTTTGTAGAACTTTTGATGCTGAAGCAGCGGGGTGGCATCAGATCTCATCTATCTCTTATACTTTTTGATTTACAAGCCAAAAACGGTAGTCTGACCCCTCTTGTCTATTTTTAGTAACGGAGGCCATGTTTTTTTACGGATCAAAAATTGAAACATAAGTTTTGTGCAGAACACCCTAAGAATCATTCATACCAAGTTTCATTAAAATCTGTTCAGTAGTTTCAGAGGAGAAGATTTTTGAAAATTGTTAACAGACGACGACAGACGACAGACGCCAGACGACAGACGACGACGGACGCCAAGTGATGGCAATAGCTCACATGGACCTTTGGTCCAGGTGAGCTAAAAAAGGCCAAAAATGTTCCCATATATTTGATACCTGCGCCCCTTCTAATCGAAAATCCTGGATCCGCGCCTGCAAAAGATGAGATGTGTAGGCCATTGGCGTGTGGCTATGCCCTGGCACTAATCAGCCTTACCTCAGCTATAGGTCAAAAAGCTCCACTGTCTTGTGGAAAAACTTAAGGAAACTTAAAGGCTATGAGAGGATGCAAACAAAGGTGTGCAAAAAGGGCAATCAAATACTAAGTATATAGTCTATCCGAAAAGACAAACACTAAAATCAGAAAGCATGGCTAGAAGAGTGCCACAGTGAGGCCAATGCAACTTTTCTAAGAAACGAAAACTCGGAGATAAAATCAACGGATCACTATGAACATAAAAAAAGGACTGACATTAACATCTACAGTCCAATCGAGTCGATTTTATATGACTGATGCGAACTGTCATGTACCACAATTTATTTGTTTTATACTGATTTTATTTCATGCAATATCTCCAGTAATTATCAATTTCTTTTTACTGTTTTCTTTGTTGTCTTTAACTGTAGCAGAGGATGTCAGTTTATATCAATCAATTTTGTCATTTGTATCAATTTTTTTTTTACTAACCTACTTATGTGGTTTGTATCTGTCAATGTCAGTAATTAATAGAACTTTACCTTGATTTAAAATTACTGACATGGATTAGTTGATGCTACATCTTCGGTCAATGTCAGTCATTCTAAATCAAGGTAAAGACTTTAAGTTCTTTTACTGTACAATCATGGTAATGTCATTTATTATTTTGGTTCAAAGGGAGATAAATCGTTGGCCATCGATGGCAAGAAGATTAATCTCTCTTTCATTGATTATGAAAACAATATGCCCCAAGGAACCTGAATCGCTAAACATGTCATCAAGCTATAAGGGTTACTTTTTTAGCTATCACTCTATAAATGGTCACTTTGTAGTGCTTAATGAGCTGAGTGTATGCGAGCAACAGTTTTTTGTCTTTATCTAAATATAGTTTTATAGGTCATTTTATAGGTCAAAAATTAGAAAAAATGCTATTTTCACCTTTAAAGGGTCTTAAAGGGCCGAAACCCTATGAGAGGTCATCTGACATCTTCGACCCAATGAAGACTTTTGTAGAGCACGATGAGCTGAAGGTTTAAGCAAGCGTCAGATTTTCTCTATCTGCAATATGTTTCATTCTATAGGGAAAAAAATTGAAAATGCTATTCTCCACCTATAAAGGACCAAAACCTCTACGAGGGGTCATCTAACATCAACCCAAAGAAGACTTTTGTAGAGCTCAATGAGGTGAATGTTTAAGCAAGCAACAGCCTTCCGTTATCTGCAATAGTATTGATTCTATATATAGGGCAAAAATAAAATATATATATTTTTCACCTTTAATGGACCATAACCCCTAGGGGTCAAAAGACAATTTCGACCCTATGGGCTTTTGAAGAGCTGTGTGGTAGTTAAATCCATCAGTTTTTCTTTATCTGCATTACTTTTCATTCTATAGGACAAAATATTAAAAATAGGCTCCAAGGAGACTAAATTGCTCATCTGACTTAAGCGCCTGGACTTTAAGGCTATACATGCTGTAAAGTTTTTTTTTTTTTCATTTGAAGGGCCGCAAGTTTAATAAGTGGTCATGTGACAACGTTGATTAACTTGTAATGCAGTAAAACGTAGAGTTTAGTTAGCTGAACATTTTAGCAATCAAAAGCATGTTCTTATTTTCTGTGGTTTGCCAGCTGTAAGACTTACATTTATTTTTGAGTTTAAGGTACTAACCCCCCCCCCCCCTCCCATGGTATACCTTCTACAGGGGGTAACTTGCAAAGTATTGCTGAACTAACTTAACAATATTGTTATTAAATGTTTTTCTCTAGCTTTTTAAAGGTTTTCAATTTGATATGGAAAAGCTATGAAAATAGTAAATTTTCATTCAGCAAAATATTTACACCCCAGGTTTAGCCTTGAGACTAATTTGAAAATTCCTCATTGTTCACACATTTTCACAGGTTTCTCTGCATATTTCGTCAAAATTAGTATTGGCCACATTCCTCGACCATCGTAATTTTTTTATAATTAATTTATAATATCATAATACACATTTCTATCGCAAAATAATTTTGGTCGACAGGTGTGGCCCATTTCATATTCGTCGATTTATACATGAAAATCAAGAAAAACTGTCACAAATTGTTATTTTTCACGAAATAGTCTATTTTTTACCTCACTGTTCTCTTTATTGATAAATAATTGAAGGAAAAAATATTGAAATTCATGAAATAAAGAGACAAATGAACATTAATGCAGCAACTACAAGCAGATATATCAAAGTTGAATTATTGGGCCATTTTTGGGCCTTCGTGACTCTAATCCTTTCAGGACAGGTAGATCGTTTATCACTTTTGCTGTCCACCAGAATTTTGATATTTGTGAAATTTTTGATTAATTTACAAAAAACCCTACAGTTTACCCCTATGTTCTAGATATATTTTTAGCAGCATGTATAATGATTTTGTACCACTCATGTTAAAGAAGAACTATACAAAGATTCATTGGTATTGAAAATATGGTGTCTATTAAGTTTTCAATTTAATGAAGAAATTCAGTGAAAATGGTCAGTTTTCACGTTCTAACTTTGACCCTGCTACATATTTTGAGACCTTAACATGCATAATAATATGCAGTTGATATTTTTCAAGCATCTTCTATACTTGTCTATACTTTTCAAGGTATTGGGCTTTAAATGTGCAAAACTTGGAAAAAAAATCAAGAAAAAGGGCAAGTCCTGCTACATGGGTTATTGGATCTTCTTCCAAATTTCAAAGCAGGTAGATCATAAGGTGCTGATTGATTTTGCTCTTGTTAGAATTTTATTATCTTTAACCATTTCTGAGTTATTTACAAAAAACTGCAATTTACTCCTATGTAGTAGGGCATCTGAACGATAAAATTGTAACACCCATGTCAATTAACAACTATATCAAGTTAAGATAAAAATGGACTTCTGGTGTCTGAGGAATAAATGTTTGAAAATGTTTACAGACAGATGGACATCAGATACCAAGTGATGGCAAAAGCTCACATGACCCTTTGGGTCAGGCAAGCTAAAAACACCCTTTTGACCTTTTAAGTCCATAACCCCAATAAGGGGTCATCAGACATCTTTGAAAAAATGGAGCATTTTTTTAATTGATAGAAAAAAACATGAACACTGAAAATTTAATTGATTAATTGATAGGGGGAAGGTTGGGCCCAAAAAACTAGTTTAACCCCGCCACATATTATATGTGCCTGTCCTAAGCCAGGAATCCTTGACGAAGCTTTCGTTTGTACTTGTCTTTTTTTTAATGTTTTCTGTTCCTTGTTTAAGAAGGGGGTCTATCTATGACTATTTCAGGACTGGATTTGAATAATATGCATTTTATTTAGACCATGGGCCAATTGCATAACTGCGAGCAGCACCTACTGGCATCATTGAAGGCTGCTGGCAGTTGTCCATTGTGGTTTTTTCTGAATTGCCACTTGATTGTGGGCTGTGCCGCATCTCATTTTTTTCTATTTTGTAGAGCTTTTGAATCTGAAGAGCATATGATCATTCAGATTTTTTTAATCTTTAATACCAGTAGTTGCTGAGTTTTAAGCCATCTTAAGTGATTTAACCCCATGCTTTATTTTAAGTAACAGTGTTCATGTTTTTTCTATTGAATCCATTGAAAATGAGGGTCGTTTGTTGCCAACATGTAATATATTATTCCTGCAAAGTTTCAGTCAAATTAGTGCTCTGGTTTTAGAGGAAACAATTTTTTATATAAATGAGGTTGACAGATCTGTACATTTTTGTGCAAGTTATGTGTCATACATGTGATTCTCCCACCAGGAACAAAATCTCCTGTCAGAATATTTTTCTCATTTTTCATATAAAGACAATCATGACATTAATATTGTCCAGTCATGAAACATTTCTGGTGTTTAAAGGATTTGTTAATTAGTTGGCCATTTATTTCACAGGTAAATGTCTTAATTGAAGGTTTATTGTCATAACTGACAGCTGACCTGATGATTGTTTAAAGAGTTGGACATTTAGATCAGTGAAGCCGGGTATTTTTGGCACATGCTAGTGTCCTAAAGTAACATTGAAACAAAATTTTCAAGAGCATTGAAAATCTCCTGCTATTCAACTAAAAATATCAAAGTCTCCAGCTTTGTCATGACTCATCCATCACATGTATATTGTGTGAAACATATTTCAGATGCCTAGAGATAACTTCAACATAAGTATTTTTCAAAGTTAAGCCTCAAAATAGAATTATCGGTCTGGAAATTTGTAACTTAATTTTTTGCAGTAAGTTTGTAAGACATGAGTTCTAGTAATGCTTACAAATAATTTTGACCTGAACAAGACTGTTTTGAACAAGACATGAATTTCCAACAGCTTTTGATAGATGCAATTGTTACATCTTTGAAAAATTTCTTCACCTTAATGTTCATTTTTACTGGCTGACAATACCATCTCAATGGGAGGAGGCATTTAATTTTCAAAAGTCCAAGACATTCAGTTGAAGGCTTTGGTACAATGATGTATTCTATTTCATTGATACTTAATTAATATCAGAAATTCGTTTCATATTTTAGGTAATGTTCTTTATTTTTTTTTACTTTGATATCCTCTATACATTTTAAATGTTAAGGACATGCTGCCTATTTATTTGATCACATGATCATGTCACATGACTTTAGAAATCCTCAACGAAACAACTATAACAATGTAGAAATGAAATCTCTTCAGAAATGTAATGTCAGCTTTTTCAGAAATGTAAAATCAGCCAGCCTCTTCAAAAATGTAATGTCAGCCTCTATGGAAATGTTATGTTGGCCTCTTCAGAAATGTAATGCCGGCCTCTTTAGAAATGTAATTTCAGCCTATATATGTCCATCAGATCATCTGTCAGCTGAAAAACAAAAAAGGGAAAACAATGAACATATAGAAAGATGGTTTTGTCAATTTATCCTCTCCATAAGACATGATACCTACCTCACAAACAATCACTAAACTAACAAGTTAATGTAAGAGGATTTTATAATTATTATTGTTAGCTGATAATCTGATGCATATGTTTAAAAGGTTTCATGATGATATCATACTTCCCATCATTGAAAAGTAATTCAAACATGTAGATACACATAGTATAACATCCATTTTTTTCTGTAGTCCATCAACCATGAAGTTAATAAAACAGGTATAATTCTATAGTGATTTTAGTTTGTTCATATCATGATGCATATGGGTATAAAAGTTTCATGATGTTCTCATACACTCCTTAGCCTTCATGTAAAAATAGGGCATCTAATGGGACATTAAATGATACCTTAACAGGATATTCATCAATAGTTAAATATATTTGTATACTCTACTGTATATATACATCTATATAGAGACAGAAAAGAAATGAGTTATCTTTCTTAAAACAGAAAATTTCATTATTTTCAAATTTGGAAAATTTACAAAGTGGCAAATCTCCAATAATGTTTTCGGATCATCCTGAAAATTGAACTTGACCAGTATTTAATTGTACTTAACAGCTGTGCACAATATCATTCAAATCCCTTGACCTGTTTTCAAGTTATCATCCGGAAACCTTCAGGGGACGGACAGACAAACACCAAAAGAAACTGAGGGTATAACTTCGCGTGGCGGGTTATAAAAATGACTTCAAATCAGAAGATATACTTGGTTATGGATTGATATAGGGAAGAACAGACAAAATCACTATATGCCTCTCCACCTAAGTCTTACAAAGACATTTACAGCCTTAAAAAAACCTAAGTTCACAAAGTCACTGAATCATGAAAATAGGGTCAAGGTCACAAGGCATGGTGACAGTTGTGTAGACCATAACCTGAACTGTCTGCATATCAAATATCAGAAGCCTACCTGTTATACTTTTCAAGAACTTCATTTTCCACAAAAGTCTTGCAAAGACATTTACAGCCTGAAAAAAGACCTAAGTTCACAAAGTCACTGGAGCATAAAATTGGGGTAAGGGTCATAAGGCATTGTGACAGATGTGTACACAATAACATGCAGTGTCTGTATACTAAATATCAGATGCCTAGCTATTATACTTTTTAAGTACTTCCTTTTTCACAAAAGTCTTGCAAAGACATTTATGGCCTAAAAATAAAAGTTCACAAAGTCACTGAAGCATGAAATTTGGGTCAGGGTAACAAGGCATGGTAACAGATGTGAACACCATAACAAGCATGAAGAGTTACCATATTTGTACTGGATACCTAAACTTCACAAAAATCCGTACAGTCAAAAAAGGTATATAGCTGGATCTTCATCATGTTCAACTACAAAGCTGTCCGTCCATTTAACTAAAATCTTGTCTGCTGTCAAAGAAGGTCAACAAGCATACTGCAACATTATTTATTATCGTAGTGGAATCAACAATATGTGGATTTTGAAGAACTCAAAAGATTTGTTAGATCATTTTAAATCTAGATCATCATACCTTGCCACACGAAAAACTAAAATGTCGCGGCGCCTGTAAAAAACTTCTCGAAAAAGCCATTTCAAATTCTTGGAATTTTGTTGTTTTGGGTTAAAATTCTACATTCTTTTCCAAAACATCTTTCAAAGTTAAATTTGTTACACACTGGAACAAGTTTGCAGTATGCTTGATTTCCTCATTGACAACATATTTGTCAACTTCGGAGGAGAGATTTTTCAACAACAGATCGGCATTCCAATGGGCACAAATTGTGCTCCTCTCCTCGCCGATTTGTTTTTATACTCTTACGAAACTGAATTTCTTCAAGGACTCGTAAAGAACAAGAAGATGAAAGAGGCAATGTCATTTAATCTTACATTCAGATATATTGATGATGTCCTTTCTGTCAATAACACTTCATTTGGTAGATGGATTCCTTAAATATATCCTCCAGAATTGGAGATTAAAGAGACCACCGAATCAAATTGTTTCACGTCTTTCTTGGAATTTCACCTCGAATTTGACCCAGGTGGTCATCTCAGTACAAAAATTTACGATAAAAGAGAACATTTTAATTTTCAAATTATTAATTTTCCTAATCTACAGAGCAATATACCTACTTCTCCTGCATACAGTGTTTATATTTCACAACTTATTCGATATGCCAGAGCTTGCACATATTTCACAGATTTTTTTATCTGACACCGATTTCTTCGTGACCGACTCTTGCAGCAGGGCTATAAGAAAATACGTCTCATACGATCCCTAAAAAATTCTTTCTTCGTTATCAGCCACTAGTAGAAAAGTTCAAAATTGAGTTAAAACATATTGTGATTAATTGTTTTAATAAGTGTTTGACTGGTCTGCTGTACTGAGATGATCACCTCAATATCCCTATTGTGTCTCACAACTATGGCGCCATAAAACCTGGTTTAACCCACCATTTCGTTTGAAATGCCTGTACCAAGTCAGGATCATTGCGATCCACCAGTTCTCCTGTATGATTGATTCGTTTTTGTCATTTTCTCTGGACTATGAGATTGATCATACAAGTTCGGTAGTTTTGTTATTACCTTTATTTAAATTTCAAAATTGTCTAAACCCTAAGGTTCTTCCTACCCCAGACATAGGTTGATCATCTTGGTAATTATTTGGTTCCCCAGTTTAGTATTTTGGATTTTATTGTCATATGCTCTTCATAATCATATATACATTGTTTGGCATTTTCAATATTTTTGGTAGAGAGCCTCTGATGAGTCTTGAATAGACGAAACGCACGTCAGGCATAGCAAAATTTATTGTCTGGAACTTTGTTGTCATTTTTATTTAGTAGAAGCTCCCAGTATTTTCGGTCGGATGTATTTTTTGTCCTGGCATTGGACCGGCCACAACTGATAAGACCATGTTCCAAAAAGTCAATCCATAAAAAAAAATCAGGTAAAAAATGGCATTTGTTAAAAAACTAAGTTGTTTAAATTCTATTTATGAAATATTTATACGTAAATGCAACCGTAATGCAGACTAAAGCACAAAAAGAAGTTAGGTGTATTATAGTAGTTGAATTGCATGCTAAGTGAAAACTGTCTTGAGTTGCAAAATCTACAAGTCCGATACATTTATCGGAATTTGATTTCTAATTGCAAGAACAAGCCCTGTATTTAGATTTTCAGATCTTCTTCAACTTTACACAGAACAAATGTACCAAATGTAGGCAAGTTTCACTTGATGTTTTCATCACACCTGTCAGAATCTTAAGTGTAAAGCTAACTTGATACTGTCATGCAGTTGATTTTTGTCAACAGCCTTCCAGTTCTCTTCGTTGATATATGTTTTGATGAGTTGTATGCTGACCTCAAACTAACATTAGAGACAATTAGACAAAAACTAGTTTTTGATACTTTTGATCTTTTTCGACTGATATTATTATGCTGTTGTTACCAGGAATACTGTTATTGTCGATAAAAAAAAATTGAGTGCATGAGTTCTATTTCATTCGATGTTTTAAGATTAAACACTTTTGCATAGCCCTTTTACATCTGTTTCCTTGACAAGCTAACGACGATCTCACAATCGCCTTATTTGGTCGGCTACCTTTTCAATGTTCGACGACATGACTTGCTATAAGTTGTGCGAAGACAATCAGGCTTGGCAAACCAGTAACAAAAGGCTCCCATTAGATTTATTGTTCACCTTGTAACACCAGCGAAAAAGTGAAAAGATTATTTGCAATGTATGAACTTTATGGTCCGAAAAATACAAGTGACAAAATAAAACACAAAACTCGAATAATAAAACTTATTAATTTGTAAACTCCGCAGAGAAGATGTGGACGTTTAACAATTTTTAAAATTTTTAAACGTTCGTTCATACGTCCGTCAACAAATCACTATGATAAAGAACTATTGAAAGCCCACACGGTTTGAAAATTTGTAGATTTAGCAGGGCTTATAAATATTTAATAGAACTTAGTGAGATATATTTGGAGCTCAAAACTTTTCATAGTGCAAGTGCAAAGGTTTGAACAGTCAATAATTTTAGCACAATTATGTAGAATTGCATACATGTATATCAAATATATAAAATTCAGTACATGTAAACAATTTATTGAAAAAAAAGAAATTTTAGCCGACGCGACCCCTTCTGGCTTTGTACATGTAAGTATTCAAGTACACAGGAAGACAAGTCCTCCTCCCACACACAATGTTTCAATATGAAAAAATTCTAGATGCAAATAAAAAAGAAACATCATAAGAAGACAAGTTTTTATTAAATGCAATTTTTTGTCTGACTCCGCAACCTTTGTGTACTATCGACGAAAGTAAAGGAATATATAGTTATATAAAGTTCAGATTTTTCGTTCGTCCGCCTGTCTCTAACCACGTTTTTTTAATTCTTCTAATTTGTAATAAATACCTAGACCGTGGACTTGGCAGTATTAAAACGCAACCAAAAGATGAGATACAATTAAATTGGTTTAAGACCATCCTTAATACTATCCTATCATATTTTTTTGCTTTGTATTTCTCTTATAAGTTGTCAAGTGTCCCCTTTTCCTCTAAAAGAATTTTCATGTAGATTTTTGGAAAAGTTATCTGGGACCTCCACTCCCCACTTTTGTCCACAAAGAACTGTATGCATGTGGAACCCCCGTTTGAAAATTTCTGGATCCGTCCCTGGTCTTGTACGGATTTTAATGGTCTATGCTTAGTATATTTATTGCAAATTATTTCGTATAAACTTTCTTGTTTGCAATATAATTTCGTGCTTTCTCCGTTCAGTCCTTGAAAAGCAGTTCACTAGTAAGAGTAGATCGATTGAACATAATTTAATAAAATCAGGGAATAATTCTTATTAATTCCGAGATGAAATGGTTTCTAATCTGAAAACAGAATCTTCCTCAGAGCAGACATGCATAATTTGCAAATTCTTCACTTGCGAATATGAAATATTTATCCGCCTTTTCCCAAATTTGAGATTATAAAAGAATAAAATTAGATAATGAAGTGTTTAAATTGCTCATTACTTGAATGTATGATAATTCTGTTATTATAATTCATAAAAATCCGTAAAATTATATATTCTATACTTGAGATAATAAAACTGGTTTTAATTTTCTCAGCTGGTTTTAAAGAAATATTTTTTTTTAATTAATTAATATATTTAAATATTTTTTTCTTTTTTTTTTCAAATTAATCATTACCCAGTGCCAGAGTCTGTATCGGAGCTTTGCAGAATAAAATTTCTTAATATAGTAAATTTTATCTGAAGTTTTATGAAATAAATAGAATTTATAAACAAAGATTTTTTAATCATTTCTAATAAACATGATATACTTATTAACAATATATATTTTTTTTAATCATATCATAAATATCAATATCATTTGAAAAATAAATAGTTTATGGAAATCTTCTTTGCCAAGTCCTGTGGAACTAAATCTATCAATGGACCATGGAAGGTGTCCCGCAGAGAGTGACCACAGCGCGCGAGCTCGAGACAGGATGTCAATTGTGTCTCATGTATATTATCCAATATACATGTACCTGTATGTAACTCGACAGGAGTTAACTGATTAGCCACACGAGCTAAAAAGTTTGTTATTTGAATGTAAACGAGAGAAGAAAAGTTAATTAAAGTAAAATGGTAATTTAAATCATAATATTAATGATAAAATAAGTAAGTGTAAAGAAATTTTGTATTATGTTTATGTTAACATATGATTGTAACTTTTTAATAATTCTTGCAATGAATATAATTAATTTGCATTTTGTTAACTACACCCTAATGTTATGTTTTTGTTGTTTAATGCTTCATAAAACTTCAAAAAATCTAAGTGCTCAAAAAAGAGAGAAAAAAACCTCCTATTGGTGGAAGACGGGCACTGCCCCGGCGATAACAAAGGAAACTTTAGGGCAGTCAACACTAGCGGTGGTGTGTCATGGGCTGGACGACCCATGGCATACAGCGAATCTTTCTAATAGTCGCTACAGAGGCTATATAGCCTATAGTCCCATCAAGTAAACAAAATGAACTTAGTCTCGAAAATTCCGACCGGTACACCACAGTGGTGCGAGACGGGCACTGTTTCAGCGATAACAAAGGATGTTTATTTAATTATTCACTATTTAAATGGGTGTTTTCCTTAAATTGTCATTATTGAATCTTTATTTTAGTTTTAATGTTGCATGTTCCGTTAAGCGCTCAGCAGTGTAAAAGCCCTTTATAAATTGTGTAAATATAATATTATATAAATATAGGTGGTGTAAAAATGAATTAATACAGAGATTATTACTATTTTATCAGTTTTATCCACATGTAAATATATGTTTAGAGTTAATTTGACTAATGATTCGAGTTGTCGATGTGGACACATCTTAGAAGATTCTATTCATTTCTTTCTAGAATGTCCCATCGTGCAGAATTGATAAGAAAATTAAATTTTATAGATACTATCGATATTGAAATTTTGCTTTTTAGTAGCGAAATATTTAACGAAGAAAGCAACTTAATTTTTTTTTTTAGCAGTGCAGCAGTATATTAAACAGACGAAGAGATTTACTTAATTTGATCACATACTCCCCCCTTTTCCCTCATTTCTTTTCCGTTTTCCTTTTCTCCATTTATTTCAAAGTTTTATAATGAGAGCAAAGACTCTGCAAAAAGTGTAAAAGTTTGGATGATGAGCAACATTTCTTTTTTGAATGTGAAATAAATTCAGCCATTCGCTCAGATTTTTTAAAAGTTTTAAATGATAAACTGTCTACATTTGAATGTCCCGATACATTAAATAAACTGCTGATCATTTTAAACCCTAACCCCGAACTTGTTTGTCATATTAAACAGTCTATAGAACTCAGGGCTTCAGATCCTTGTCAGGCAGGTTCATAACATGTGTGTGTGTTTGTTTGTTGTGTTTTTTTTTAATTTGCTGTCTAATTATGTTTTATGTTACGCTATATTGTATGATATGTTGTATTGTTTTGAATGTATGTTGATTTGACCCTTACGGGTGTAATTTCATCAATAAAGATATAATACATTGTATTCGATTGTCTCCTCTAAGATATTGATCTTTATGTATTCATAAAATAGCATACGTATGTAAATACTAAAAATATGTATACTGTAATATGTGGAAAGGATAATGTAAGTTGTGATAACTTTTATCCGAATAGTGTTGTAATTTTACAAATTAAATTATGTAAATATAAAAATTCCACATCACCCTAACCCTAACCTCTGGTGCTATTGGAGACATTTCGTATCAACCTAATATGAGAAAGACATTGCCTTTAAAGCTCGCGTAGATACAAAAATATAATCTATTCCATGGATAATTTCGAATAATGTCTGGGACGAGATAATTAGGGACGAAGTGTTACTATTTCCCGCAATTTTTCAGCACGCGCAGACATTTTCGAAAACTTCCGAAAATCGAATGTTTCCGGTGACAGAATTTATTTTCAACCATCGTATTTTGAGTCTCGTGCAATTTGGCAGACTCTCTACAATAGTGAGCTCGCTACGCTCGCATATAAAAAGTGAATTGCGAACAATTTATGAACCACTCACAATTTTGGTCTACTTACATGACTTAGCTTAAACATATTTAAAAACTTCTTTTCATAATTGAAACATGACACTTTGTGATGAACAGTCGATAGAGCTTTAAATCTCTCAGACATGTTAACTCTCCCGTTTTCACCGGGAGACTCCCGGTTTCAAGACTCTATCTCCCGCCTAAAATCTCCCGGTTACCGATTTTCTATTAAAAAAATAAATTGTCTATAGAAAAGTCACGAATATCGTCATTTTGATTTTCCTTGGGCAGTGTTAGAAAGATCATATGCAATTAATTACTTGTTGATTTATTAATAAGTGATTCCACCTGTCACCCCAAGCTAATTAAGCTTTTGTTAATTGTCAAATTGAAGTTGAGTTATGTCCCTTTAAAAAAAGGTAAATTTGATTATTGGATATTTTTCCAATATATTTTAGTTTTTTACTTTAACTTATGCAAAGAAATATATAACATTTGGATTAATGGAACAATTTTGAAACATTTTACCAGTAAAAATATTATTTTTGTACTTTTATTTTATTATATTTACCTTAGTTATCAAATACAATTTCACAAGCATTTTTATATACAAAAATGCGACAGTGAAAAAATCAAAGATGAATGATACTGCTGAAAAATATAGTGGAATTTTTACTAAAATTAAGAAATTTATGATCTGCTGTCAATGTCAGTCTAAATAAAAGACATGCATAACAGCAAAAATGCTTAAAAAATCCTGGTATTAATTAAAATTTGCAATCATTTTGCGGTTTTAAATGACACTCCGGTATGTCGATAAAAATCTCCCTGAGAGGTTGTCTGAAAAGTTAAAAATCTCCCTGAGAGTAACATGTCTGAGTCTCTTGATAAAAGAACTAAACAGAAAAAAGGACTTATTAAACAACTTATATATAATACATTTAAAAATAGGACAAGATTAAAAGTTTGAAAAAATAATTCAATGTTTTATTTAACCTAAAGCCATTTAAAAATCACTTAGTGACTTTACTCCGGAATATTCCGGACTACCTTATATGGTACTCCGGAATATTCCGGACTCCGGAATAGTCCGGACTCCTTATATGGTAGTCCGGACTATTCCGGAGTCCTTATATGGTAGTCCGGACTATTCCGGAGTCCTTATATGGTAACTCCGGACTATTCCGGAGTCGAAAATCTGGATCCTGCTAGCGCTCCGGAATAGTCCGGAGCGGGAAGGCGGGATCCAACTCGACTCCGGAATAGTCCGGAGCGGGAAGGCGGGATCCAACTCGACTCCGGAATAGTCCGGAGAGGGAAGCGGGGATCCAGGTGAGGGAATCGAGGATCCAGAGAGCGGGAAGATCCTCACTTGATGTTTCTATAAAGCTTCGCATTGTGAATTACTGGGGGAAACTGGTTATAGGAAAACCAGAAAAACTTCCTGTTCTATTATATTTTTTCAGTAGAATTAAGCACGATTGTGTTATACCTTGGATTAGAAATGTAAAGGACTCTGGATTGTCTTATATTTGGCTTAACCATACTTTTGATAGCAATGCATTTTTGCATAATACTTTGAAGCAAAATCTCATTGATCAGTTTAGACAGTCTTGGTACGAATTTTTACAGACATCACCAAAAAATATCAATTACAGGTTATATAAAGAAAACCTAGAATTCGAACAATATTTTTATATTTTAAATAATAAGAATGCTAAAGTGTTGTGCCAGTTTTAGAACACTGAATTTAAGACTACCTATAGAGACAGGTAGATGGGCAAATATTGATAGGGAAAATAGGGTATGTCCTCTGTGTAACTCCGGTGATATCGGAGATGAATTTCATTTCATTATGTGTTGTAAGAGTATCGAAAACGAAAGAAAACAATATATTAATTCAAGTATCACTTCCTACCCCAGACATAGGTTGAATATCTTAGTAATAATTTGGTTCCCAAGTTTGGTATTTTTGGTTATACTGTTCTATGCTCTTCATATTCATACAGTGTTTGGCATTTTCAATATTTTTGATAGAGCGCCTCTGATGAGTCTTGAATAGACGAAACGCGCGTCAGGCGTAGCAAAATTTATTGTCTGGAACTTTGTTGTCATTTGTATTTTGAACACACGTGAAGGTTAGCGCTGCTGGTGGAGTTTAAATTCCCCGAGGTTAGCCCGCTCCGGCACCAACACTTTTGAGTTGGAGAATACATCAAAGCTTTAAATTATCCGTCTAAATTTCAAAATTGTCTAAACCCTAAGGTTCTTCCTACCCCAGACATAGGTTGAATATCTTAGTAATAATTTGGTTCCCCAGTTTGGTATTTTTGGTTATACTGTTCTATGCTCTTCATATTCATACAGTGTTTGGCATTTTCAATATTTTTGATAGAGCGCCTCTGATGAGTCTTGAATAGACGAAACGCGCGTCAGGCGTAGCAAAATTTATTGTCTGGAACTTTGTTGTCATTTGTATTTCGAACACACGTGAAGGTTAGCGCTGCTGGTGGAGTTTAAATTCCCCGAGGTTAGCCCGCTCCGGCACCAACACTTTTGAGTTGGAGAATACATCAAAGCTTTAAATTATCCGTCTAAATTTCAAAATTGTCTAAACCCTAAGGTTCTTCCTACCCCAGACATAGGTTAAATATCTTAGTAATAATTTGGTTCCCAAGTTTGGTATTTTTGGTTATACTGTTCTATGCTCTTCATATTCATACAGTGTTTGGCATTTTCAATATTTTTGATAGAGCGCCTCTGATGAGTCTTGAATAGACGAAACGCGCGTCAGGCGTAGCAAAATTTATTGTCTGGAACTTTGTTGTCATTTGTATTATAGACCTAATATCATAAAATTTAGCAAACTAATGAATACTAAAACAGTTAACGTACTTGTTAATCTATGCAAATTTATCAAAGTTATAAATGTAAAGTTGAATCCTCCTGGGTAACCTCATACTTTGTAATTTTTATCTTAATTCACTAATTGTCAAATCTGTTTATTTATGAATCATGTAATTTGTAGTAATACCCACCATTTGTACATTTGTAATATTTATTGATTGATATTTCATTGTATTATTGTTTTTTCTCTGTACCATGTATTTGGTTTGTGAGAATAAAGATATATACTGGGTGGATGTAGCACCTGTTGTCAATTAACGGTGCTTTGCCAGGTGCGACGCCCGGTACCGCACTCCCCGTTTAATCACCGAACCTTGAACGACTACTGTACATTTTTGTACCTGCAGTTTCTATCAACATTGAGCGATGTAATAAACAAACCACATGTAGCTAGAATTATAGACCTGTATATTAGAAATATACAGGTCTATGCTAGAATACGAAATTCGGGATGTTGATCAATGAATGCTATTAATTGAGTAATTGCTGCAAAGAAGTATAAGAGGGACAAGAAGCTCTTAGAAGTGCTCAGACTTTAAGGGCCCTGGCCTGGTTTGTCTGAATACCGCAAAGTCTGCTTACAGCTGCTAGAGAGTAAACGTTCTCGACCTGTCAAACTATTCTCTTTTATAAATGCACAGAGCAAATTCTATGTTTTGCCGCGACGGCAATTAAGTGCAACCTACCAAAACCAAAAATTACGGGAAAGTGAAAAAGAAAAAAAGTTTCACATTTCTATCGGTTATTGCAACCAAATGCATAATAATAAGGCATGTTGTTAAAAAACGGTCATTCAAAGGTTGTCATACGATTTATTGTCGCTTCTTCGATTGTTAAAAAAAACCAGTCATTTAAAGGTTGTCATACGATTTATTGTCGCTTCTTCGATTGTTAAAAAAAAACGGTCATTCAAAGGTTGTCATACGATTTATTGTCGCTTTTTCGATAACTATGTATTTACTGTGCTACTGATTTACAGTATTTTGCATATTTCAGAAGCCATAAATAATTACCTAAAAAGTGGTGTTAAAAGGCGTAAATCAACAAAACAATGTTGTAAGGTATATTTAATCATATTTTTTGATAGATTTTAATCATAATACAAAAAAGTGAAAAATCATGTCCAGTCTCCTTTAAGAGTTACTATAATAAATATCAAATAAAAATAATGAGATGTGGAATTAGTGTATCTGACACAGCTCATATAAAAGTGTAATTTAGAAAAACCAAAATGGGAAACCGCCAGCAGCCTTCAACGAGGCCAGTAGGCACTGCTTGCCGTTCTGCAATCGGCCCATGGTCTAAATCAAATGCATATAATCCAAATCCAGTCTGAAATAGTCACAGATAGACCCCCTTCTAAAATAAGGAACAGAAAACATCAATAATAGTTTTACCATGCGGTAAAGGTGTTGCTGGATAAGAAACCCGAGGACCGAGTAATATTACTATCTTACACCCAAGTTAACTTAGAATAAAACTAATTAACAAATTTTGATAGAAAGAAATAAAATGTGGCATTATTAATGAAATTGAGATTGTAAATATATTTCAGATTTTCTCTTTCCCAAACAGGGGCCTCTCTTTTATTCAAGTTATTAAGCAACTGAGATGATTTTAGGATTAAAACAGATTAATCAACTTTATAAACAGATTAATCGACTTGTTAAACAGGTTAATTACTTTACCAAATGAAAGAACCTTAGTGAGCATGCTTTCATACCCTACGCGTCCACATTATGGACAGAGATTATCTATTTCGAGTTAGGAATAAAAAAGTCATTGTTGTTGTTTTTTCAGGGTTGGCTCGTTAAACAGGAAGTAAAAGAGTGACAGACCTGAAAATGTATCCCACCATATGCACCGTATGGACTCGTGAGCGGATGAAAAGGTGAATCACGTACATGGAAATGGTAAATAACACACTTTGAAAAGGGAAAATTTTCAAAAATAGCAATATATCATCAAAAAGGTCTATTATAAGCCCAGTAGCCATTCTTATATAAAAACAAATGCTATTGCACGGAACACCTCATATCTTTAGGTGTTTAATTTTGTTGGCATCATAATTCATTATTGAACGATTTGTTCCACAACCTCTTTACAAAATCAATACTTCATTTGAAATACAAATTTATTTACAAAAAAAATATTTACACACATTTCTGCTCAAACAGGTCAAAATTTTTAGAACAATCATTATCACATGGAATGTGTTAACAAGATAAATGAGTTCATTTACCTTATATATCGCTTGTAAATGACGATACGCCGATAACGCAGGGCGAAAAGGTTACAAAATACGTGAGAAAAGCTAAAAAGGGTCAATGCGTGTTAAATTACAACACAATAATGTAAATAAAGCGAAATTTATTACATATTTGTTTTTTATTCCCATAAAATATGTTTTAATCAATTGTTGCATATACATGAGGCGAAAAAAACATGTATAACCCAATTTTTAATTGCATAATTATACAAACATCTTTACATAAATATGTGTTACTGTTTGGAAAATAAATTTGATTATCAGGTAAACGAAAAGAGGCTGTGAAATTAAGATAGCACGCGTAGAAGTTTAATTTATTTGATTGTCTTAAATAAGCCTAACTTGATGTTAACGTTTGGCTATAAACTTAACTACCAACAATCATGGACAGGAGTTTCTTAAAATAGTTTACTGAATTCCAGCATAAAATTAATTTGAAAGTATTTTTAATGCATTTAAAATTATACTACATACCATAATTTCTACAAACTATTAGTAATTATAAAAAAACAAAAAAAAAAAAACAACCAAAACTGCTTTTTGACGATTTTGAATTATTAAATTAATGCTTGTATTGATTGAGAAATATATCACTTTTGTTGTCTTTTAGTGCCACATTTTTGTTTTGGTCGGTTGAGCCATAGTCTGCTTTTCTTTCTTATTGGCATATTACCTGAGAAAAATGTACTCCTTAATTCTTGAATGAAGGAAATAAATTGATATTGATGTATAGTGCTTACAAAATTGTACGAGGACTGTTTTAAAGTGAGTAAGGGAGTTGAATGTCAGACAATCTGGTCGACTTTGAAAATAACTTTTGCCAAGGAATTTTCCTTCGATAAGGGTCAGAGAGAGAGTTTTAAAATGGACATGTTTTGTGTTTTGGGTTCATATGAGTAAAATGTATTAGATAAATACTTTCTATTCTAAAACGTATGTTTAAAATAAATGGTTTTATATTTCATGTTTCAATACGCTTAATATCGCATCGAAATAGTTGACGGAATAGCCGAAGACGCTGTACATGTTTTCAAAGAAGAAGTTTTCATAAATTCAAATGATAACAAATTTCCAGACATTAAATTTTCCTACGCCTGACGCGCTCTACCAAAATTAGGATTCCCGACTTTTTATTTCATAGCAGTATTTCTTTTTTTAAAATGATTCGATTTGAATTGCATCTTTTTTGCCCGGCAGTCTGTATGTGTAACATTGCTCTTGGCAGCCACAGTCATCAACATAGACACTGACTAGTAGATCTACAAATTGAGTAATACAGGCTGTTATTGATTCTTTCGGAATGAAAAAGATTTATCGTTATATAACCACCCCTTCCAGCATTAATCATTTGTTGTTTCTTGACCATTTTTATATGCGTTACCGATTGATAACCTTTTCAGACGGCGTTACTTTAATTTTCGGGCATAACTTTTATTTTCAGATCCGTGCCTATGAAAAAACGGTGTTTTGGGATATTTCATATCCCTAAAAGCACGTGTATGCACATTATATTCTTTAAAAGGGTGATTTTATTAGAAAAAAATATGTTTTATTGTTATTTTCTTTTGTAACATCATTTTGTCATTAAGTTGGAAGAAAACTGAAACATTCTTTCGAAAAATATCATGCATCTTAAGAAAGGGAACGGTTTCAAGTGTTCCGTGAGCCATGGCATTTAATATATAGTTGAAATGGGTAACGAAAAATGATACTCAAACATACCTTGTTTTGTTTTTAATCCGTTTATCCCTTTTCAAAGTGTGTTATTAACCATTTCCATGTACGTGAATCACCTTTTCATCCGCTCACGAGTCCATATGGTGATATGGGACTCCTTAAGCTACGTACAAAGTATCAAAAGAATATGATAAATAGTTGCTGAGTAATCTGTGACGAAAATTTTCAACCCTGAAAATTTAGTGAAAAAAATGAAAGTCAGCTTGTTAAACAGGAAGTAGATGATTGACAGACTTGAAGACCTTGTGGAAGAATTTGGAAAAAGCTTGTACTATCTCGGGGTATCGACAACCTTGTTTTTACATATTTCAGTTATAAAACGGAAGTATTGTCTTAAATAGATAGAAGGGAAAAAACCGATTTCTTTATGTCTTATATTGTTAAGTTTCTCCTGAAACCTTTTATCTGTATAAGTCATAAAATCATCTGATACTTTGGTTGACATTTTCGATTGGTAAACCTACAAAAACAAATTAACACAATATCCAGTGGAGCTTTGGTTCTATAATTAAAAACGTGATCATAGTACTAGTAGACTTATGGAAAACACGATTGATTCTCCTTCCATACAGCAAATATATGGAAGGACTGCCGCTGTGTTTTACCGATTCAAAAACATTAATATCCGGTTTCGGAGCAGAAAGGAATAAACTAGTCTTTAAGCATGTGACTGTGCACTTAGAAAAACATGCTGTTCGTAAATATTTGTCCTTAAAACCGCACTTAAAAAATATGATGTCATCCACATGTCGTAGGCTTATGAAAAACAGTCATCGATATGTTTTTTAAAAAGTATTTCAACAGAAAGTCGCTTCTAAACAGGTCAAAAATAAATTGCAACTGAAATTTACATTTAAAATTATCCCTAAGCAATTAAATAATATAAGGCTTTGATAGCTATAGGTACTGGTTACATTATGCTGGTGTTATTTTGTCATACTATGCCCAAGAGAACAAAATCCATCTCCTAATACATCTATAGTTATTAGTGATTATGGGGTTATGATTTGTCACTTTCTAATTCGATAAGCATCTGTATAACGGAAACTGTCAATAATTGAGACCCTACAGACTTTAACATTGATTTCATTACTATTCACAGACAGATAGTATCAACCGAGTCTGTTGTGTACTAGAAAACTTGTAAAAATGCACATTATTATGGAGTTACTATGGTTTTTTTAAGGCACCGTCCCCTGGTGCTCATTGCATTTAAATCACTTGATTTTTAAACTGATTTGTATGCACTGAGTACAGGCAAAACATATGAACTCACAACTGTACATGTGTAAATTTTAAATCAATACATATTTATACATATGCAAAAATTAATTGTAAAAATGCAAAATGTTATGATTATATATATACTCAATATTTATATTACATGTAAGTGCATATGTAAAATACAACAAAATACAACAAAATCACAACAAAATTGCGTGATAATGTACAATGTACACTTGACCAATGAAAAATCTCAATGTCGAATGTCTAAATTGTATGCATTATAAAACTTATTTCAAAACTTTTTATGTGTAAGGGATAGAACATTTATGAACGAAAAAACATTGTTTTTATTGTACAACTGTGCTAGAGCCAGATAAATCTTTTAGAATTTGTGAGATAATTAATTTATTTATAATTCAAACTTATTTACTGTTTGTTTGATTTCAAAAAAAAGGAAAATGCCAATCAGAACTACATACAGCACTTTTCAAACCTTATTAAAGATGTGCTTTTGGAATGTCGGGGGCTTAAAATCAAAGAGCAATGACAAAACATCTGACCCCTTATTTTTGAAAGAAATTGAAAAATATGATCTAGTATTTTTGGCAGAGACACATCTTGGGTATGAGGATATTGTAAACAACATAGGCCCATTTAGTTGCCATACAGTATGTAGACCTGCATCTAAACAAAATAAACGTCATTTTGGTGGATTGGCAATTTTGCGAAAGCAAAACATTAAACAACATGTAAAAATTTTAAATAACACCAATCCAGAATATCAGTGGGTAAAACTCGAAAAAGATTTCTTTGGCTTAAGCAAAGATTTATTTGTATGTTTAGTATATTTCCCACCTAATGGCTCAACATATACCCAGGGACTTGACAGAGATATAATAGATTGTATAGAACAAGACATTAATTTGTATCAAGGATCAGGTAACATTCTTTTGTGTGGTGATTTTAATGCCAGAAGCGCAACTGAACCCGATTCTATAATGAATGATGAAAGCGATGAGAACTATAACCCTATTTTTGATAACTATCCAGTTGATAAGAAAATTCTGAATAGATTTAATCGCGATAAAACTATTGACGCAAGAGGTAGGGACCTACTAGAATTATGTATAAGCCACCAATTAAGAATTCTCAATGGTCGAGTCCTTGGGGATATGTTTGGCAAATATACATGTTATACTCCAAATGGAGCAAGTGTGGTTGACTATGTCATTGTGTCGGAGGATATCCTGGATCAGGTTCTGACCTTCTCGGTTTCAAAATTCGATCCCACACTCTCAGACACACATTGTAAATTGGAATGGAATATGTCTGCTAAATATATTCCAGAATCAAGACCTATCAATACAGGGGTAACACAATCTATCTCCCCTAACTTTGTTTAGTCAGATGATTCACAACATAAATTTCAAGCTGCCATGTGTTCATCAGAGATCCAAACTAAAATTGATGATTTTTACTCTAAAGTGATTGATAACCCAAAAGAATCTGTTGGTGGTGCAGCAGCAGAGCTTGCTGAAGTGATTTTTTCAGCTGCTAAGATATCCCTTAAGAGGCGTCGAATATGCAAGAATTCCAAAAAGTCGAAAAATAAAAAGTGGTTTGACAATGACCTAAAAAAGTTGCGATTCAATCTTATTAGCTATGGAAAAATATATTCAAAATATCCAAAAGATGCATCTGTAAAAAACCATTTTTATAAACTTAGAAGAGAGTATAACAAACTACTAAAGTACAAATATAGACAATATAAACAGTCTATTTTAGACCAGCTAGATTCTCTTCATGACAACAATCCAAAGCTTTATTGGAATCTGATTAATGAACTAAGACAACAAAAGGGACAAGATGAAAAAAGCTCTGCTGTTGATCCATCAACATGGGTATCTCACTTTAAGGGTTTAAACCAAATAAAACTAAACTTTCAAGAACGCTTAAATCATCTTGAGAGCCTACTTGACACTTTGGAAAAAGAAAAAGTTTTTAATGAATTAGATATGTTGATCACTACTGATGAGATTACAAAATCTATATCAAAATTAAAATGTGGCAAATCACCAGGATTAGATAATTTATCAAATAACATGCTTAAATCAGCACAAAGTAATCTTGTGCCATGTTTACATAGATTATTTAATGCTTGTCTTTCAAGTGGAAATTATCCAGAAAGTTGGGCAACAGGCTTTGTTACTCCAATTCATAAAGCCAATGATATTAGCAATCCAAATAACTATATCACTAACGCAATTGGAAAGCTGTTTAACAGTATCATTAACACAAGATTAGATCTTTTTCTTGAAAAACATAATACATGTATTATTATTTTAAATCTTCATAAATGATCTTCCTGATCTTTTTGAAAACTCTCCTGACCCAGTAATTTTAAATGGAAAACCTTTGAACTGCTTAATGTATGCAGATGATATAATTCTTCTATCCACCAGTGCCACAGGACTTCAATCTAAACTAGATATCCTAAGTAGGTACTGCAATGATTGGTGTCTTACTGAAAACCCCCAAAAAACCAAAGTATTAATTTTCAACAAGGCAGGCAGACACATAGAGCATAAGTTCAACTACAAAGAGTTTAATATAGAATGTGTGCAACACTGTAAATATCTAGGTGTGTTTTTTAGTGCTTCTGGTACCTTCTCCTTTGCTCAAAATGAGTTATACAAAAAGAGTCTAAAGGCATAATATAAATTACAAAAAGACTTTTTGGCCTATAACCCTAATGTAAAGACTAGTATCAATGTATTTGATCATACAATAAAGCCTATTCTTTTATATGGCTGTGAGATATGGGGATTTTTCAACCCTTATACTGCTAAATTTAGGAATGGTTCTCCTTCTCTTGACAAAATTTATGGTAACATTACCTGTGAAAAATTGCACATAAAATTTTGTAAATTTCTACTTGGGGTACACAAAAAGACCGCAAATTTTGCTGTTCTTTCAGAACTGGGTAGATTTCCACTTCATTTTCACATTGTTAAAGCTATGATCAATTATTGGATTCGTTTAGAAAACAATGAAAAATTTCCACTTTTAAATGATGCTTACCAAGAATCCAAACTTTTACATGAACAGCATAAACCTTCATGGAGTGCTTCTATCCATAAAATTATAGAAAATATACCAAAACTGAAGGACAATTACAAGTCAAAAGAGAAAATTAGAAATATTATTAAAGATTCATACATTAAATTATGGGAGAACTAACTATCCAACAATTCAGAAGGCAAATTAAGAACTTTTGTTAAATTTAAAACTAGTCATGGGTTTGAAAACTATTTGAGTCTTATTAGCAATTTTGAGTGGAGGAGAAGCTTAACACAGCTTAGAGTTTCATCCCATCATTTGCGGATTGAATCTGGTAGATACCAGGGTATACCTCCACACCTTAGACATTGTCTTCACTGTGACTCTGGAGAAGTAGAGGATGAGATGCACTTTCTTATCACCTGTACAAATTTTGTTGGAGAAAGACAGGAACTGTTTGATATTATTTCAAAAACATGTCATAACTTTATAAACTTAAATAATAACGAAAAATTCTTTTGGTTAATGACCTGTGAAGATAAAGCTGTATTACATAACCTTTGCAGTTTTATTAAAAAGAATTGCAAATGAGATTTATATCTTAACACATGTTTGACTCTCACCTGTCTTCTCCAGCGTTACACTTATTAGGGTTTATCAATTAATCTGATAAACCAATTTAATTATAGGGAATAAATGGTTTGTGCGATAATTTCGTTTACTCCGTTCTAAGAATTTTCCAGTTCAATCTGGTTTTATTGATTATTTGTGACGTCTCAGTTCATTCATTCAAAAACTTGTATCGCAAGGTCACTTCGTTAAAAAGTTGCTCCAACAAAAATTGAAAAAATCATTTCAAGATCTGAACCATCCGTCATCGAAATTATCATGAAGCCTCAAAATAGAAAGAGACTGTCTCCAAATAAGTTCCAGCAGATCAAGAAGTCAGATAAAGACCCAAAGAAAGCCAGAACTTCAAACAGGACAAACACGAGGTCGGCAAATCATGTTCACGGAACTAACATGCAGCTAATACATGCTGAGGACAATTCTAATACACCCTCAAGAGTGCCAGGTCAAAGGATGGGACATTGAAAGCTCCGAAAATGTCGTCGGCTCAACGCAAAATCATCACCGAACAGCAAATATTTCAATGGCACGTGGCCCTGTCATAAACAAACATCGGGTCTGAAGCAGATCAGCGTCAAGTCCAACGTCCTCGAGTAGTTCATTTTCCAAGACCTTCATCTACTGTAAGTGCTTCACAAGACCAGCAGATGCCTAATAATCTCCAGCCAGTCAACGATGACCCCATGATAAGGAGGGATGAGCAGACAAATGTGGTCCCGGGTAGCTCTAGCTGTTATACTTTGAACAGTTCAAACCAGGGGCAAACTCAGGGTAGGTTTATACGTGTAAATATTACTAATAGCTTAATTTTGCAAGGTGAAAAGTCTCCGGATTTTATGGTTAGTGTTTTTGATCCCATTTCATCAACAAACAAACAAACCAAACAAAGTTTTATTTTGCAAATTAAAAGCGCCCTACATAGAGCTGATTAAATCAAGTAATAATTACAAAAAAAAAAAAAAAAAAAAAAAAGCAAATAACACAAAAGAAAAACAATAGATATATGATTGATGTGATATTTTTGATTAAAAGACTAAAAGGAGACATTTATGATTGCTAACAAAAGTACCTACATAATATAAGAATGAAGATATAGATATATGTATATTACTAAATATTTATATTTATATTCCGGTTTATACGCATATATATTTTAATACATGATTTGTTTCCAGCTTGGAGAGCCCCAGATGGTTTTAGTATAGTTAAATTAAAAGTTAATTGTATATTAAAAATATATAATTGAATACAACACTTAAAACCTATATAATATATAATTGAATACAACACTTAACCTATTGAATTATTTCTAACAGTGTTTCGTGTATTTATTAGTTGACAAGTTTGAACTAAAAAATTTTTATTTTCATTACTCAAAAGCCATATAAAATAATGCTTGGTTGCTTAGATCTTTTAGATTTGGAATTTTAGATAAGATAAGATTAAGTATTGGGTCTCTTTTATTTGACAGAGTTTTACAATCAAGAAGAAAGTGTAATTCATCCTCAACCCCGTTGTTACATAATTTGCAGACTCTTTTATCCTCATCTATATTAAAATATCGACCTCTCTCTATTTCAAGTTTGTGACATCCTATTCTAAATCTGGTGAGAGTGTTTCATCAAATGTTCCTATTAAGCTCAAAGACAAAATATGGAATGGGGAGTTTGTTGATTTAAGCTTACTTTTCAAATCAAATCAAAGTATGTCTAATGGTTTAGATGTTAATGGTGAACTTGCTATAATAGGGGGTGTCATTTCAGTTCTTCCTAAATAACATAATTCAATCACAAACATTGATACATGGACATCAGCTTTCATGATATATGCAAGTGTAATGTTAGAAAAATGGCCGGAAAGGGGATTGGAATTTTTCAAATATCTGCATACGGTCAGATTAGCTGCATCCAGGGGTTGCTCTGGAGGTTGGGTTGTGTATGATGAACAGTTTCGTATGCGTAAAGCCCGTTGTTCATCCTCTTCATGGGGAGGTATTGATATGGAATTGTGGATGGTGTGCGTAACAACCCCAAATACTAATAAAACCTGGTTCGGTCAAAGTCAAGGTCAATCGAGTGAAGGCGTTCAAAATCAGGAATATAATCCGTCAAATCAGATACCACAAAAGTGGAACACATTAGCAAACCCAAAACAAAAATACTACTGTAGAATGTACAACTGCGGTCTACGTTGCACATATGGCAATAGTTGTTAGTTTTTGCACAAATGTCAAAAATGCAACGAAGCACACCCAGCGTCAATTTGTATCTAGAGTATAATTGGATATAGTAGTACATACAGGTAATGGTAATTATCATGCTGTATGTTTGCGTTAAAGGTTGTTTATTTATTTGAAACTCTTAATAGTTTCCCCTAGATAGCGCACTCATTAAAGTTGACAATGTGTAGATTGCTTTTAATTACCCTAATTATAAGACAGATTTTAGTTGTTGCAAGGTCTTGATTTAAATTTCAAATGTGCAGTTTTCCAGTTACAAGACATCTTCAGATCTTAGCTATATACACAGATTGTAGGGGAGATTACGCTAACAAACAGCAATGTGCTTAAAAATCATTGAAATTCTCGATATTTTTTTCCCTAGTATGTTGTGAATATTTTGACACGACTGCCATTTCCTACCGCGGGGGGGGGGGGGGGGTTAGAGAGTGTGTATAGACCCACTCTTATGGCGGGTTCTGGCAAGATAAGGGGCCCCGATCGTTCCCGCTATTCTACGTCGGATCATATCATGGATTACTTTTCGGCGATACCGCTGGAAGTTTGCAGGTTAAGACTATCTCATGTTGCCATGAGTAGTCGGTTCTAAACTGATACCAGTCTGGGCTTTCCTAGTTTGCTTAAATAATTGCTTAAATTTTGCCATTTGCTACAATTGCCTTAAATTTGCTGTTCTCCCCTGGTTATAAAGTAACAGGGGGTTCTGGGATATGACCCGTCGTATTGGGAGTCGGGACCCTTGTTCTCTCTTGGTGGTTGTTTTAACAAGAGGAATTTAGCATCCTTTGATACCAAAGGTGTACAGATTTGCCCGTAATATTTTGGTATTCTGTTTTTCTTGTCAGATGTCGACAGCCTTGCTCAACTGTGGCCGTTTATCCAATTTAATATGTAGTTAGTTTTTATTGTGCCTTAAGAAGTATGACTCTATAATTAATAGGGTTTATCAATTAATCTGATAAACCAATTTAATTATAGGGAATAAATGGTTTGTGCGATAATTTCGTTTACTCCGTTCTAAGAATTTTCCAGTTCAATCTGGTTTTATTGATTATTTGTGACGTCTCAGTTCATTCATTCAAAAACTTGTATCGCAAGGTCACTTCGTTAAAAAGTTGCTCCAACAAAAATCCCACCCACCTCCCCTACATTCTCCCTTATATATAATTTGTTGATGTAAGAATATTTTCTGCTGCTGTTGTATTAATTTTTCAGTTGCCTTGAAAGTTGGAAGCGAGATTTTCTACTGCGATGAACTTCAGACAAGTACGTTATAGTTGCTGTACCGTTGTCATATTACATGGAAGCAGTTACATTATTGCCATATGGAAAGGACATTCCAGAGAAAAATGACACCATATTGGACCTTTGATTAGTGAAAATACAACTATGAACTTAGAATTTATAATGTTAATAATATTTCTAATAATAAAATTTTGTCACAGTTTAGGCTGGCGGGTTCTGGCAAGATAAGGGGCCCCGATCGTTCCCGCTATTCTACGTCGGATCATATCATGGATTACTTTTCGGCGATACCGCTGGAAGTTTGCAGGTTAAGACTATCTCATGTTGCCATGAGTAGTCGGTTCTAAACTGATACCAGTCTGGGCTTTCCTAGTTTGCTTAAATAATTGCTTAAATTTTGCCATTTGCTACAATTGCCTTAAATTTGCTGTTCGCCCCTGGTTATAAAGTAACAGGGGGTTCTGGGATATGACCCGTCGTATTGGGAGTCGGGACCCTTGTTCTCTCTTGGTGGTTGTTTTAACAAGAGGAATTTAGCATCCTTTGATACCAAAGGTGTACAGATTTGCCCGTAATATTTTGGTATTCTGTTTTTCTTGTCAGATGTCGACAGCCTTGCTCAACTGTGGCCGTTTATCCAATTTAATATGTAGTTAGTTTTTATTGTGCCTTAAGAAGTATGACTCTATAATTAAGTTTTGTTTATTTGCTTTAGACACGAGGAGGAGTACTATTTTAAATCACTCTATATTTTATAAAGTATCTCCTGAAGCACCGTCCCTTGGTGTCTGTAGCACTTAAACAAATAATTTGATATTTAATATTTAATTAAAAGTTTGTCTCTCTGCTTTGGACACGAGGAGGAACACTATTTACTACCTATTATAAAAAGATTGTCAGCGATACTGAAATTAGGTCGTTTGTTTCCGTCGTTTCTATATTTACAAAAGCTCTTTGCAATGTACATACTTTCACTTTTCACTCGGTGGCTATATTCGGATTCTCAATCTCCGGATTCCCATCAAGACAATATGGCCGCAACCAGTAGATTATGTGTTCCGCTTCGGATTATATTTTAGTCAGTGTAGCATATCTTGCGTAACTTTAGCGTATAAATGGATATTTGATTTTGGATTGCGAAAATTTACTTAATTGAATAAAGTTTTAAAGGACAAAAATACTAATCGGACACCAAAAATAAGTTAATCATGCAAAAAAGTTGTACACAGCATCTTCGTATTTCATGCTTTTATGTGGCGGTGTTTTAAAGCAACAATGCGATTCAACTAGATCATGTAGCGTACTTTATCAGGTTGTGAACATGTTTAAGCGTACTTTCTTATAAATTTTTGACTGCAAAATGTTAATTCATTGAAGATAGTTTATTATCACAGACAGAAATATAGGTCAATCAGACACACCCAATTCAAGCATTTTATTGATTTTTAGAAAATGACAAAATAGCCACATTAGGTCATTCGTCTGTCTTGATCTAGGTCATTTTAATAAGGATGAATAATTTTATCTATTTCTCACAAAGCTATCGCGGGATCCGGAAAAATAAACTTATTTGTCGCAAGTTATTGGTTGTTCGAAAATGTTATCATTGCTTGACAATTTTGTCGATTCACCACACAGAGACCAAAGTCGCCACACTTGTCTTACAAACATGGCAGAAAATAATTTTAACTGTGCGGAACCACAGGGGCTTGGATTATAGAGTAGGGGGTCGATTTTTTTTAAGTCAATATAAATGACGAGAATCCAACCCCCTGTGTGCGGAGCATGGATTGCAACGTTCCTGTATAAGTTTGCTTTAGTCTCTATCATAAAGGAGGGACAATCTTTGAATAGGTGACAATCAAAAATATTTGAGCAGTTGCGGATGCGGGGGGGGGGGGGGGGTTCCGAGGTTTGAATTTTCCTCCTTTCCGCCAAAAATTTCGCAAGTAACGTGTAGGTTTTCTGCAAAATTTGTCTGGAACAACCCCCTTTTCGTCATTCGTCCACAGCGGACTTTCTGTGGACCAACCCCTTTAAAAAAATTCTGGAACTGGCCCTGTTTGAGTTATCATATAATTTATTGATATTAGACGTAAACAATTTAAAGGCATACGTGTACATTGCAAATTTTCATAAAGCGATTTACATTGGGTTTAAACTTATTTCATATAATATTATTTATACTCCTTCTTCGAGTAATAAAGGAAACGTTGCACACGTGAATTTGTAACGCCCTCTGCATACCAAGTTTCACAAGAATTGTATCACCAGTTCCATACAAAGTTTCATAAAAATCGTATTACTAGCTAAATGCCAAGTTTCATAATATTTGTATTATCAAGCTGCATACCAAGTTTAATAGAAGAACTGTATAACAAGCTGCATACTAAGTTTCATCAGATTTTTATTTCAAGCTGCATACCAAGTTTCATAGGAGAACTATATTACAGACTGCATACAAAGTTTTCATGAAAGTTCTATTTCCAGACGACAACATGCAGCAAGCTCTGTTCGCATCGAGGTCATTGGTATGAAATAAAATCCCAGTTTGGCGAAAATTGGTCCACATACAGTGGCCGAGTTTATTTGAAATTAGTAATCTAATAAACACATGAACAGACGATGCGAAGGTGGGGTTAAAAATTGGCCCACCCTCACGCTAAAATCAATTTATATCAATAATAATAATTAGTCAAAAATCACATTTACATTTTTTGTTTTTTTGTTTTTTTCTAAATCGAACAACCATAGTCCTGAATCTAAAATAAACAACAAAAAGGAAAAACAACTACAGTACTACACCCAGTGATCATTGATCATCATTACTAATGGGAGGAAGGTAGGGGTTAGGGAGGATTAAAAAACTGGAAGAGCTGGAAAAAACATGTGAAGCACCACGTTGCACTAAGAATTGCAATGGAAATGACGTCATCACGTCGAACCCGTAGCACAAAACCGAACTGACATTACTCTGTTCAAAGCGGAATAACTCTTTCAGTCGTCGTATAAAAGAGTTATTTTCATAACTCCGATTTATACTCCTTCTTCGAGTAATAAAGGAAACGTTGCACACGTGAATTTGTAACGCCCTCTGCATACCAAGTTTCACAAGAATTATAGAAAAAAGTCAAAATAACAATGCACGATTTTTTTTACATCTTCGCATGCTTGGAATGCAACTAAATGTTGAAAATAGTAATATTATAAAACGAAAATTGTAAAAATTTCTAGGCAAAAAATATATGTTTGATTTTCGTCTTCGGTATTCCCAGAATCCCGTTGGTAGCTTTTGTTCTCAGAATAATTTGAAGATTGACACTTTTTTAAACTTAAACATTAAGCTGATTTACAAGTATATATAAAGACCTATAAACAACAGACTGTGACATCTTTGATCCAATGTAGACTTTTGTAGAGCTCGATGAGCTGAAGGTTTAAGCAAGCAACAGCTTTTCTCTATCTGCAATAGTTTCCTTTTTCATCCACTAACATAACCAAACTTTGATGCAGTTATTTTAAACTAAATAGGAGATAATAAAAACCTACATGTACAATGTACTGGATCTAAAAACAAATAATGTTTAGGATAAACGCTTACATGACTTAGATTCACCAACATGTTTATCTTAAAATGGCTTAATTTTAGATTGATTTTATAGTATGTGTACAACAAAGGCTACTTATAGAATTCAACAATAAACCTTAGCAGGACTTAGAAATAATAAAGTCTTTTTTTATGTTACTAAAGCAGTCCTTTGCTTTTTGTGTCCATAGCGGCTTGCTAGGCAATATGCATTAAAGTCCAAACTTGTAAAGGTAATAACAAAACTACCGAACTTGAATGATCAATCTCATAGTCCAGAGAAAACGACAAAAACGAATCAGTCATACCGGAGAATTGGTGGATCGCAATGGTCCTGACTTTGTACAGGCATTTCAAACGAAATGGTGGGTTAAACCAGGTTTTATGGCGCCAAACCTCCCTCTTCCATTGCGATCTTAGGATCCGGTAATGACCACAGAACACAAAACAGTTGAGAGACACAATAGGGATATTGAGGTGATCATCTCAGTACAGCAGACTAGTCAAACACAAATTAAAACAATTAACTATCATATCTTTTAACTCAATTTTGAACTTTTCTACTAGTGGCTGATAACGAAGAAAGAATTTTTTTAGTGATCGTATGAGACGTATTTTCTTATAGCCCTGCTCCAAAAGTCGGTCACGAAGAAATCGGTGTCTGATCAAAAAATCTGAGAAATGTGTGCAAGCTCTGGCATATCGAATAAGTTGTGAAATATACACACCGTATGCAGGAGAAGTGGGTATATTGCTCTGTAGATTAGGAAAATTAATAATTTGAAAATTAAAATCGTCTCGTTTATCGTAAATTTTTGTACTGAGATGACCACCTGGGTCAAATTCGAGGTGCAAATCCAAGAAAGACGTGAAGCAATTAGATTCGGTGGTCTCTTTAATCTCCAATTCCGGAGGATATATTGAAGGAATCCAACTACCAAATGAAGTGTTATTGACAGAAAGGATATCATCAATATATCTGAATGTAAGATTAAATGACCTTGCCTCTTTCATCTTCCTGTTCTTTACGAGTCCCTGAAGAAATTCAGTCTCGTAAGGGTATAAAAACAAATCGGCGAGGAGAGGAGCACAGTTTGTGCCCATTGGAATCTCTCCTCCGAAGGTGACAAATATGTTGTCAATGAGGAAATCAAGCATACTGCAAACTTGTTGTTTAAAAAAAATAAAAGTGTTTCCTTAAGCACTGTCCCTTGGTGTCCATAGCTGAGAGATGAATATCTATATCATTAACACACTGTACATCTATTCTTATTAATATAGTCAACCATGCTTGTTCCACACAAACACACACATGCATTATATATTTTGCATTACAATTAGTTTATATAAACAATTGCTAGTATTGCTAAGCTATGTCTGTTATGTACTGTTTTAAATCATAAATGTTAATTGTCATTGCCTGCAAAGGTCCTTGATTGGCTGAAATAAAATAATGTCTAATGTCTAATGTTTTAAATCATAAATGTTGAAAATTGTCATTGCAAAAGACCTTGATTGGTTGAAATAAATTTAATGCCTCATGTCTAATCAACTTGATATAGAATAACTTACTTTGATGGTGTAACGTAATCAAACCAGATCGTCTCTTTTAATAAGACCAATAATTTATTCTATAAATACCTGTACCAAGTCAGGACCATTGCGATTTTCAATCTTTGTGGTATGTTGTCCTTATTCTAATTGACAAGTACCATTATTACCAACCCTTTTTTTCTAATGGTGGGGGGGCTGGGATTTTTTTAAGCATATTAACACCAATTCTTATTGAAAAATAATAAAAAAAAATTAATGGACCAGAAAAAATAAAAATTCAAATACATAAAATATAATATTTAATAAATTTAGGAGTGGTAGATTTAGATGTAATTGCAATTAATGCTAGATCTCTAACTACGAGTTGTCATGACATACTATAAGTTACCTACTATGTACTGGATACCTATATTGCACAAAAATCCATATAAATGTCGTTTAATCTCTGCTTCAAGTAAGTGTTCTTTCACCCAAATTTTCAAAGTTCTTTCTCTTACTTTAACTACTATGAAGGAATTTATCATTCAATACTGTGAAAGGATATTCGAAAACAGTGAAATTATTCATTTTTGGAGCGTAAAAAGTTCTCTTGATGTTTTGGACAAGCTTCATGCATTTGAAAATACTTTCCATACCGTTGATAGTTACGATTTTTCTACTTTATATACTTACCTACCACATTATCTTATTAAAAAGAAATTTTGATATTTGGTTAAATGGTGTTTTGATAAATCTAAGAGTGATTATATCTGTTCTAGAGTTTCAAACTCATTCAGTAAATGACTTTTTCCTATGCTGTTATGAATCACAATTTATGGCTAAATTACAAAAAGACCCCAACGAACAGAACCTAATCGAAACTTTTAATAATACTTTTAGATATTTAGACGACATTCTTGCACTCAACACTCCTTCATTTTCTGATTTTATTACAGATATCTATCCTTCTGAATTCACCTTGAACAAATCTAGCGACTCCGGTGATAGATGTCCATTTTTAAATTTAGATTTATATGGGCAGCCATTCGGGCAAAAATTAACAAAAAACTTTTATGTCTGTTTTTTTTTTTTTTTTTGTGTGTCTGTTTTACATAATTGTCTGTCTGTTTGTAAAAATTTTGTCTGTTTTTTTTTTGTATTTTTTGTCTGTTTATTTCAAATTGGTGTCTGTTTTTATGTTTTGTGTCTGTGCAAAATCAAATGTCTGTTTCTTAATTTTTTGTTAATTTTTGCCCGAATGGCTGCCTATACGAAACCCTAAGGTTCTTCCTACCCCAGACATAGGTTGATCATCTTAGTAATTATTTGGTTCCCCAGTTTGGTATTTTGGATTTTATTGTCATATGCTCTTCATAATCATATATATAGTGTTTGGCATTTTCAATATTTTTGGTAGAGAGCCTCTGATGAGTCTTGAATAGACGAAACGCACGTCAGGCGTAGCGAAATTTATTGTCTGGAACTTTGTCGTCATTTTTATTTAGTAGAAGCTCCCAGTATTTTCGGTCGGATGTATTTTTTGTCCTGGCAATGGACCGGCCACAACTGATAAGACCATGTTCCAAAAAGTCAATCCATAAAAAAACAGGTAAAAAATGGCATTAGTTAAAAAACTAAGTTGTTTATTAAATTCTATTTATGAAATATTTATACGTAAATGCAACCGTAATGCAGACTTAAGCACAAAATGGAGGTAGGTGTATTGTAGTAGTTGAATTGCATGCTAAGTGAAAACTGTTTTGAGTTGCAAAAAGTACAAGTATCTGTATACATTTATCGGATTAATGTTTTGATTTCTAATTGCAAGAACAAGCCCTGTATTTGGATTTTCAGATCTTCTTCAACTTCACACAGAACAAATGTAATAAATGAAGGCAAGAGTTACACCTGATGTTTTCATAACACTTGTCAGAATCTTTAGTGTAAAGCTAACTTGATACTGTCATGCAGCTCATTTTTGTCAACAGCCTTCCGGTTCTCTTCGTTGATATACGTTTTGTTCAGTTGTATGCTGACCTCAAACTAACATTAGACAAAAACGAGTTTTTGATACTTTTGATATTTTCCGACTGATATTATTATGCTGTTGTTACCAGGAATAATGCTATTGCCGGTAACAGATTTGACTACATCAGTTCTATTTCATTCGATGTTTTAAGATTAAACACTTTTGTGTTGGAGAACACATCAAAGCTTTAAATTATCCGTTCAAATTTCAAAATTGTCTAAACCCTAAAACCTACCCCAGACATAGGTTTATCATCTTAGTAAGAATTTGGTTCCCCAGTTTGGTATTTTTGGTTTTATTGTTATATGCTCTTCATAATCATATAGTGTTTGGCATTTTCAATATTTTTGGTAGAGCGCCTCTGATGAGTCTTGAATAGACGAAACGCGCGTCAGGCGTAGCAAAATTTATTGTCTGGAACTTTGTTGTCATTTTATTTATTGCATAGCCCTTTTACATCTGTTTCCTTGACAAGCTAACGTCGATCTCACAGTCGCCTTATTAGGTCGGCTACCTTTTCCATTTTCGAGGACATGACTTTCTATAAGTCGTGCTAGGACCATCGGGCTTGGCAAACCAGTAACAAAAGGCTCCCATAAGATTTATTGTTCACCTTGTAACACCAGCGAAAGAATGTAAAAATTATTGGCAATTTTTTGTTGGTTTGTTTTGCTTTTGAAAGAAAAACAAATGATGTTTTTGAAGAGATCATTAAGCTCGACTTTTAAGAAAGCATTTTTATCGTTACCGTTTTTCAATTTGTGAGGCAAAGATATAAAAAGTGTCATTTCATTCTTAAAAAGGTAAAATGGTTCCTCAACAACAATGAAGACTTTTGTAGAGCTAGCTGAGCTAAAGTTTTTAGCAAACAAATGTTTTGATACATCCTAATTAGCATTCATTCAAGAAGTAGTTTTCATTTCAATTTTGAATGAGCTCCACTCCTATTAGAGGATTTTACAACTTCAAACCAATGCCGGCTTTTGTGGATATTGGATGGTTTTAAGCTTTTAGCAAGTAACAGTTTTTCCATTCTGTAGGGTAAAAATAAAGGACTGTATCTGAAAGAAGCTTTCAAGCTTTGTTGGCCTGTTTACGGTCTTTAATTAATACCAGCCTTCTTATCGATCGAGGACTTTTAAAATTACTACATGTTAAGCATCTTATTTTCATAATCGGTAGAATCAGGTACCAATGGGGCATCTAAATGTCCGAAAGAGCAGAGACAAAACCAGTAAACACCAACAAGACGGGACCAAAAAAAAAAGACAGACATAATGTTAAACACAGAAACATATAAAAACTACTGAATATCAATTATCAACACGAACTCTAGTCTTACCAAGAGTGAACACGTGCTCCGGAAAAATAAGCAGTTCTTGCTTGCTATAGCACACCTGTACTACTACCTAATGGTGTCAATTTGATATATCATTGATAATATCATAAAAGCAAACTGCAAAATGTTATAATTACATTTACCGTGCATATAATTAAAATACAGTAATTCTATTGGTTAATTAATACCTTAAATCGTTTTTCATACCTAGATGAAATTTCACTTGTTTCCGAGTCATAATACCTTACTATGCGCACAACTGAAATTTGTTCTTCATAACTTGAATTCGCTAATGCGCAAATAAAAAAACACAAACATGCACCATAAACAAAACGAAAAATCAGACACAAATGATAAAAAATAAACGTTATTAAAAGAATTAAATGTTCGTATTTTTCATAGGCGTGTAAAACCGTTGACCGGTCGCACATTTTTAACACGAAGCGCTTCATTCGAAATGTTCTACGGTCAACGGTTTTACACGCCAAGAAACATCCAAATACAAACATTCACTTCTTAAATGAACAAGTTTTATGCGCAATATATATTTAATTTATAACAAACGTAAGCGACCGGATTTTGTTTAATTGCTTTTAGAATGAATACTAAAAAACTATTATCTGTATGTATGAAGTCGAATAATTGTACTTGGATTCGGGATTCGATGTAACCACTGTATTAAAATAATCGATTCTGGTACTTGTTATATTTCATTTTCGACTTGTTCCAATGCATACATGGCATATTCTTAACGAATCTTTATAATTACAATGGGTGTTGCGCAACAAACAGGGACCGATTACTCTGTTGTGTATACGTTTTAGCATTAGCTTTACATGAGTTTGTGATACTAATTGTGTTATAGTTGTGATTTGTCTACATGTGTTTTCGAAAAAATCGTTATCTTCATTGTCTTCTGGTTTTGTCTTATGCATGGGTTGTGAAAATCGAGTGTTTTATTTTCAAAAAGTTTAGAATTTTTTTTTGCAAAGTTTCTAAGTCATCTTTTCTATTGTTCAATCCTTTTTTATCAAGTACTTCTAATTCATTTGTTTAAACGGTATTGATTTTATTTTTTCATGTGCGTTCTTTAAAGAATTTATTGAAAATTTTGGTCTGTGTTTAATAAAACTCTGATTCTCATCTTTGATGAATGTTTTTGATTTTCAAAAAAATTCTCATGCTTGTGAATAAATTGGCCGGAAACAAAAACAAACAGATTCAATTTGATAATCATATTTTGGCAAAATAATAAATTCAACATTAATAATAAATATATACAAATTGATTAATCAAAGTTCATAAATATTTCAAAATAAACTGTCCAAAGAAAATAAATAAATGGCTCCATCAATATCACACAGTCAACATCATCAATATAACACACATTCTGAAAAAGACTAAATTCTGATTATTACCAAATTTAAAAAAAAATAAGAAAAAATGGGTGGGTGGGAGAGTAATAATTACACGTCTAAACCATATGAAAACCAATAGTGAAGTGATAACCGGCGGCAAAGGAGTATATTCGGAAAGGGCCAAAAACGGCCCTAAATTTCAAATTCGAGACAGCTACAAAATTATTCTGCTAGAATGGTCATAAGACTCTATACTTTATAATATGACATAAATTGTGCATGAATTAATTACTTTTATCTACAACAAAGATCTTTAAAGTTAGTGAAATTCTTTTAAAATCGCTATTTTTAACATATTTAGCCTCTTTTCCCGTAAAAAATGATGAATATAATGTTGGCCGCATACTCTGACCAAAATTATTTTTTGGTTAAAATATTCACTTTTAAGTAATGAATTGATAAACAAAAATCTATGTTGGTCAGAGCATGCGGCCACTTTTGATTTTGACACAAAAGTGGTGAAAAGGGGTAAAAAATCGACAAAAAAGAAGATTTTCCTATTTTTTCTCATATTTAGGGTGTCATCGAAGGAAACAGCACAATTTTATCACTGGGCCAATTATAGGCCTTTGTGAACATACTCCTTTACGCACGAGCTAGATTGAACTGTAAAAATCAATGAAGTGTAAAACAGGTAGCTGAGATTAAAGGATAAGATTAATCATCTGAGCAAAGAATTAACATTTTTTTGAAATAAAAAATTTACCTATTAATCACATAATTTCATTTTGGATGCAAGTGTTAATCAAAGTACTGAAAGTACTGGTAGCCGGGGTAATCTACAAATTTTAAATTGTGTATGTGTTGCAAAAAATAAAAATAAAAATCTACTTTTTTATGTAAAAGGGATTGTTACAAGGATTCAAATGAAAAAAAAGATTTTGAAAAACGAACTAATTTTTTTAAAGTTGATTTTATGGACTTGGCCTTGTCTTTGGTCACCTGTATAAATGTAAAGGTGAAAAATATATGAAAACCGCTGACATATTAAGTTGACAGAATATAGTAAGAATTCAATAAAAAGGAATTTTGTAAATTGAATGAGTAATAAAAATTCTACAGTCGTTTTGTCAATACACCCATTTTAGCCCCTTTTGGCCACAATCCCCTAATACAACACCGTTCTTCGTTCAGTGGATATAATCATCATATTAAAGCTTCATAACAATTGGCTGGCCCACTACAACTTAATTTCTTGTGTAAAACTATTTGCCTCAACAAACTCTTAAACATGGCGTTTTGGGGCCTTCAAACCTTAATTTCTCAAAACGTTAAAAATATTGCAATTAGTATACTACTAATTTTTAAAAAGTAGGCAGGGATTTTCACAAGGATTCCAATGAAAAAAGAGTTTGCAAATCGGATCGGAACTCAAATAAAAAAGTCGATTTTAGGCGGAAGTCCCCTTTTTGACCCCCTGTTGCAATGTAATTATCCCATTAGGCCAAATGAAAAAAAAACACGCGTGTTTCTATTACTTTTTTGTGTTGACCCATCGGTTCAACTGAATTGATAAGTTTTGTATAGCATATTAGCTACAGCTTATCTATATATTTTGCAGGCCAACGGACAACTTCCTCTGTGTAGTTTATTACAACTTTTTTTCAGATGAGCAAGCAACGTTTAATTCTGTAGGCTAACCAAACACCCTTTTTTTAAATTAAACGAGGAATAACTCATGAGAAGAGGTTGTGAAAATTATGTTGAATTGTAAACTTTTGTTGATGTATAAAGCTAATCAATTTAAAAAGCATAAGATTTCTCTCATACTATAGGAAAACCATACAAATTAACAAGATTGCTACAGGTTGCCAATGCCCCCCCCCCCCTTTCCACACATTTTTATTTTACTTTGACAATAAAACTAACTTTGTTCAACTCGAAACTCAAAATAGCACTGTTTATTGCCATCCGGTTTGACACTTAATGAGATGCAAATTGGTGAATATGACTTCACTAATGAGATCGGCGAACACTCCTGTAAACAAAATATCAATCCGCATTCGTATTCTTTATAAATCATTTAATATTATCGCATCAGATAGGCGTCTTACATACTTGTACAAAATTTGAAACTAAATAGGCGAGTTAAGCGACGAAAAAACAGATCTGGAAAAGGACTATATTGCAGGCGTGTATTGATATTTCTATTAATAGGTTTTTGGTGAACCGCCGGAAAAACCATCTGATTGCTTACCGAAAGGCTATCGTAGCTAAAGCCGTGGCTAGTCGCTAGCGATTACCCCGGCTAAAAACTGTCTTCATTTTCTTTCGTTCTCATTAGGCACATTAAGGTTCTTCTAAATGAAAAATGGCTGCCATGCATTGTCAATACAAAACTTTCAAATAATACACAGCCTTGATGAAATAAGTATTTTGCTAAAATCATATTGAAATTAATGTATTACAATCTTACCTAAAGCAAGCTAGAAATAATATCATATAAAAACTGTCTTTAAAGGTAAAATATTAAGTATTTGTAAGGGTGTGCTCGAATAGTAGGATAGTAATCAGACGCACCTTACATGTTTATGTAAATAAAATTAAATTAAGACTCATTGTGGGACTTTAAATGCTAGCTTGCTCTGGGTAATGGTAAGTTTAATCTAATTAGACAGGTTTTGAACAAAATACATCATTTGCTTAATCTGTGTATTTTTTGAAAGTTTTGTATTGACAATGCATGGCAGCCATTTTTCATTTAGAAGAACCTTAATAGCAGAAAGTTACAAGTAATTTTTCATTTAGTCTCATTACTACATTATAATGAAATTATTATTCTCATTTGTCTGTAGTAAGTTGTAATAACGTAAGACAGGAATCGTAACTACCATAGACATATAGGTTGTGTGATGTTGTGATATAGATGTTATCATTCCTGGACAGGTGCTCTGTAACCACCACTGTAGAGGTTTGTGCACGACCATAGGTAGGGGTGTCCATGTGTCCCTCTCCTATTGGATTGTTATTTTTATATAAATAGAAGTAATCATAGACCCTCGTATTTGTCGATATATAAACAGAAATCTGATAAACACCCGACTTATCCACCCGGAAGTTTCCATTTGATCCCAGGTCTGACATCACGGAATCACTGACTCCATATCGGGTGTGTATGTAGGTAAACCGGATCTTCTCGCTGGAAGAATATGTCTTGCTGTATGCACATGCCGTCATGGATACTGTTGGAAATAAAATGACAATAAATAAATACAGCGTAGGTTGATTTTCGGATAAAGCTTGCACTTATTCAGTAATGTTATCACCAAGGGGGGTACACATATGTAGTAATGTGTACAAAAAAAATATTTACATTTGTTAGTGGAGTTTTTGAGATTTTTGTAACTCGACCATAGTTTTGGGGTATAATGCTAATGGCGAAAAGTTTAGAAGTACCCAACATAGAAAATAATATCATATATTCAAATTCTTAATTGATGTTAGCCACATTTAGGCGAGCATCATATAAAACAGACACATTAATAATCAAAGACAAAACTAATTAACATAATATAAAAGATAAAGGAGTTTGTTAAATTTAGACCACATGGCATATATATATACATAAAAGATTTCAAAAATAAAATAAGAAAACCTTCATGGAAATTTTATCTGACTTATCTAATAGCTAGAATTAAACAACAAGTATCTTAAAAGATTTTATTCAATTTGCACATTAAAGTGAGAAGTAAATACATCTGCTTGTTACCACAATAGGCACTAAACTCGCAAAACCTTCCCATTGCTATTATATATATTGAAAATTGTCGATGGGACTCAACCGGAAAATCAAGGTCAAGGTCAAAAGATAGGGATGCAGCTATGCTAAGCAACTAATGGGGCATATGCATACCAAGTTTCATCAATCTAGGACTTAGAGTTCTTGAGATATGGAGGTGCTCGCAACACCTTACCATTGCTACATGTAATATATGAATTGAAAAGTCACTCAACCAGAAAATCAAGGTCAAGGTCGAAAGATGGGGATGTAACTGTGTAAAACTACTAATGGGCCATATGCATACCAAGATTTATCAACCTAGGACCTACAGTTCTTGAGATATTGAGGTGCTCATAAAACCTTACCCAAAAATTAACGACGCCGCCGCCGGTAGAAGAAACACATATGTCCCGCTCTGCTTCGCAGGCGAGACAACAAAATGTCGACAAACATGATAGCTCAGAAATATCCATTCTTCATGTCTTTAAAAAGTTGAATATTCACAAAATATGTTGATATTTTCGGGAATCGAAATTAAAGTTGTGTAAAACATAACTGGATGTCGTAAGAGAACATGTATTGCTTACCTCTCCCAGACATGTTGTACAATTCCTCCTCTAGTCGGTTTGAAGTCAAGTTCTGGGCTAATCCTAGGGCCGTAATTTTGTTCTGTAGGTCGGTTAACGTCGCGTTCTGATTCCTATTCAGGACGGACACATCTTTGTCTATTATTGACACTATGTTTTGAGCTGTATGGTTTAAATGAATTTCGACGAGATCAATTTTGTTTTTCAGTTCTGAAACGGAAGCGTTTTGGTTTAGAGACAAAACGGAAACATCTTTTTCGATTTTTGACACTAAATTTAAGTTCGTTTGATTCAGATGTAATTCGACTTGTTGTAATTTATTCTCGTTGGAAATAAATGAATTATACAGGGCTATAAAGTCCTGTTTCCTGGCCTCAATATCCACAGACATAGAATTCACTTTATTGTTGGTCATCGTTAGGTTCGTTTGTAGGTCCATAATTGTCTGTAAGCTCGACACACCTTTCAAGTTCTCGATATTTGAAAAGTCACGTTGTAATTTAGAAAGTTTATATTCCAAATCCGAGTTATTGTTACGAATGTTATCAAAGTCAGATTTTAAAGTGGTATACTTGGTTTTTATATCGGAATTTTCACGTTGGATAGCCCTGATTATATTGTTCTGGTCCGTGATGGTTTTGTTGTACCTCTGGTTAGCATCATAAATGTCCGTTAGTCCCTGTTGAGTAGCGAGTAGTTCTCCTTCCAGGTGTGTAACGCGTTCTTCAAGTTTTACTCTAGCTTGTCGTTCAGTCACTATCATGTTAAATAAAGTTGCATATTGCTGATCTAAAATCCCAGGGCTCGGCGTAGAAAGAACCGAAGTTTTATCATGCAACAAAAACCCATTAGAAATAGATATACACACCAACATAAAACTTAATAAGAGAAGACGCATTGTAATCCAACTTGGTAATTTTCACTTATACCAATGTACTGCTTGTATGTAGGACGAGAGATAACAACGAGATAGTGTATGAAAAATAAACAACTTGACACAGATGTTATCTAGGTTTGTATGGGTTCTCAGGGTCAATGGGACAGTTTGCACTTGTCTTATATGTAAAACATATATACGGCATACTACCTTCATAAACGAGAACTAAGGGGACGACCATTTGATTTTGAGGGGCTGACAGTTTTTGTAAATAAATATTTTGGCCTGGAAAAAGTTGGAAATGAATAATCTGGCCTCTGTTTGCAAGAAAATAAATAATCTGTCCCAAGATCCTTGCTCAATTAGGCTATTGTATGCAGAAAATAAATATTCTTGCCGCGTAGCGGCGAAAAATAAATATTCTGGCCCGCATAATTTTGAAAATAAATAATCTGTCTAGACCGAAACAACCAGCCCCCCTTCAGAATCAAATGGTCGTCCCCTAATGTGACCAAGATCACAAATGGTACCCTTGCTTAAAAATTAAAACCAAAGTCCAATCATGTACTCCAAATGATATCGGAGCAACAGATTTCTTCGTGCTATTTTTTTCGTGTGATGTAAATTTATATTTGAAAGTATCATCAAAGTACTAAGATGTTGTGTTTACGAGTAACATGTTTGTGTATAATAGGAAATGCAAATACTAATACGGGCATGAAACAGATACTTTGGTTATGCTGTATATGCATATTTCAAGTCGAAACCTCTTATCAGCCGCATTTGAGTCAAAGCATTGGAAGATCAAAAACCAAAATTATTGAACTAAATGTACCCAAAAACCAACTGAATTCGAACGGGAAAGCCAAATCCAGCGCCGAGGATATCAACCATGTATAGTACAAGGAAAGAAATTTGTTATTTTGAACAATTTTTAATTTAGCAGTCGGAAAATTCATTGAAAATAAAGTATTAAAACTCATGGTTAAATCTTGTTAATGATCTATGTAACGATATGGAGTAAATGAACATGAGATCACAACACATATACTCCAACTGCAATTAATTTAAATGAGCTGTATGGCCATTTCGGAAATTTGTTCGTCATCAGCAGCACTAGAACCCAAACATAGGAAATCCACAATTTCAAAAGATGCTTAAAAAGTATAAAATCAAACGAACCAAATCAATATAGCTAAAGGCAAAACAACGATGGAGGGGGTTAAACCTTAGGTTAGAGAATTTTTTACATATAGAATATTATATAGAAAATAATGAGAGGTGGAATAAGTGTACGCGACAGAGCCCACAATTAAGCGGCAATTCAGAAAAAAACCACAATGGACAACCGCCAGCAGCCTTCAACGAGGCCAGTAAGCGCTGCTCGCGGTTTTGCAATTGGCCCATGGTTTAAATTAAATGCATAAAATTCAAATCCAGTCCTGAAATACTCACAGATAGACCCCCCCTTTCTTAAACAAGGAACAGAAAACATCAAAAAGACAAGTACAAACGAAAGTTTTGTCAAGGATTCCTGGCTTAAGATAGGCACATTTAATATGTGGCGGGTATAAACTAGTTTACTGAAGTGTCCTCACACAAAACCGACAAATTTAATCGCTATATACTTCCATTTTGATACTATCTATATCTTAGTGTATCAGACGAGTCCGTTAGGTTATAAACAAAGTGTACACATGAGATGCAATATCATGTACAAGTACACCATATCTAAAAAAAATAAAGAGCATACATTTGTACATCTAAAACACGGGGAATTGTTTTACACGGCATTTAAGACAAACTCCAGTAAAATAATAATTTAATTATGAAAGTATATAGAGTAAATAAATATAAGTCAGACAACCAGGCGTAAGATTAACTTTGGGGACCTCTTGTCCACCAGAAACTGCTATCGACCCAGTAGTTTCAAAATACAAAATAACCAAAACAAGAAAAAATACCAAAAAATACATAATATAATACATGGTAAAAAATAACTACATATATAAAACACGGGACAAATGTACCAATTATAGGCAAGATTTGTACACAGATTTTCACCGATTTCCTTGATAGCGCGTCACGTCTGACACCAAAATTGCTAACAAGGGTTACTGTTGATAGACAAATGAGGAATTTCTATCTCACAGATGAGTGCAGATGTTGGTTTGTCATAGAGTTTTATTTTGTCTTCTTTACCGAATTTGACACACTGAATTAACCATTAGCAACGCGACGGATGAGCTAGAGCACGCAGGAACTGCTCTCGTTACGACTTGTTGTTTGCGTTGTTGATCGCTGTTCAGTTGTTTTAAAGTAGTATGTTTCTTCGTGCTGTTTTTGTTCATGTTTTCTGATTTTTTCTTTGTCCTTCCGGACTTTTATCTCAATTTAAGTTATATTGATGATGTCCTTTCACTGAACAGTTCTCGATTTGGTGACTTCTCCATCTTGTATATCCTAAGGAACTTGAGGTAAAGGACACTTAGTCTGCTTTATATTTAGACATTACGACTGGAGTTCGCGTTGTTGATTGATATTCAGTATTTTTTGTGTTTCCGTGTTTTATATTTTGTCTGTTTTCCCCGTTGTTTTCGTTGGTGTTGACTGCTCTTACAACAATGAAAGAGTTTATCATTCGATACTGTAACAAATTTTTTGAAAATAGTGGAGTAAATTATTTTTGGAGTGTCAAAAAATCTCTTGATGTTTTGGACAAACTTCGAGCATTTCAAAATTCTTTCCAGACAGTTGACAGCTACGATTTTTCTACTTTGTATACATACTTCCTCATAATCTTATTAAAAATAAATTTGAATATTTAGTTAAATGGTGCTATGATAAATCTAAAAGTGATTACATTTGTTCTAAAGTTTCAAAGGTATTTGGAAAATCGTTTTCAGTAACGAAACCCATAAAGGCTATGTTAATTGGACTGACGTAGAAATGATTACTGCACTTAACTTTCTTTTAGATAATATTTACATACGTTTTAAAAAACAAATATATCGCCAAGTTATTGGTATTCCTATGGGAACCAATTGCGCCCCACTTATAGCAGATCTTTTTTTTATATTGTTATGAATCACAATTTATGGCCAAACTACAAAAAGACACAAACAAACACCACCTTATTGACATTTTTAACAATACTAACAGATACTTAGACGACATCCTTGCCCTTAACAACCCCAATTTCTCTAATTTTATAAATGATATCTATCCTAAAGAATTAACCCTTAATAAATCTAACTCGACCGGCGTTAGATATCCATTTTTGGATTTAGATTTAAGCATTTTCAATGGAAAATTGCACACTAAACGTGATGACTTTTCTTTCCCAATTGTAAACTTTCCTTTTCTTGAAGGTGATGTACCTCTAGCTCCATCTTACGGAGTGTACATTTCACAGTTAGTCAGATATGCTCGAATTTGCAGTGGTGTTTCTGATTTTAATGACAAAAACCGTTTCATTACAGAAAAATTGCTAAAACAAGGTTATCGATACCACAAATTAGTCAAATCTTTTACTAAATTCGTTCATAAATATGGGTATCTTATTGAAAAATTTAACTGTACACGTCGTTGTTTGATTGTAAAAGGAATATCACATCCCCAATTCTATGGAAATGTAGTTTATAAGGCACGTAAATTCAAAAACAATCCTCTCGACATGGTAAATTGGCTTAAAAACATAATAAAGAAAGGATACACGTTGGAAGTTATAGTAAAATCTTTAAATTTGGTGTTTTTTGGTAGAAATATTGATAATTTGATAGTAACTTTAAAACATTAATCTTTTAATTTTTGACTATTGTATTGTTTCGAAGCATTACAGCGATCAAATATGTCGGTTTTGTATGATGATGTAATACTAAATCATTTGATGTTGAAGTGTTATGTTGGATTTAGAATCGATATGTTTGATTTTTTTACATCAATCGATAAATGCTTTTTAGCTAGCTGTCAGTAACTGCGAGTGTTCTCAAGGGAGTTCCTTTAGGTTTCGTTTTTCTCGTATAGTACTCTTGGTGAATTGAACTTTTATCGATTTGATTTTTAAAGTGTGTTATTTTTTGTGCTTTGTACAAGATAAACAATAGGGGGAAGGTTTGGCCTAAAAAACTAGTTTAACCCCGCCACATTTTATATGTGCCTGTCCTAAGCCAGGAATCTTTGTCAAAGCTTTTGTTTGTCCTTGTCTACTATCTGTATTTTTGTTTTATGTGCAGAAATGGGTCTTTCTTTGATATTCTAGGGATTTGTTTGAATCTTATGTATTGTATGTTTAGTCTTGGGCCAATGCAAGACGGCGAGCAGTGACCTCTGGTCATGTTGAAGACTGCTGGCTGTTTTCCATTGTGATTTTTAAATTGCCGTTTCTTTAATGTTGGTTGTGTCGCGTACACTTATTCCACGTCTCTTTATCGTCTATGGTTTACTGGTTTTGTCTCTGCCCTTTTCGGACTTTCGACATTTGGTTGCACCATTTGTACATCTTTGCTTCTAACACGTGATGCTTTCATAATACCTGTCATTGTCTTTTAAGTGTAACCATAACTAAGATACAGTCGTGTAACCAATTTCTTAATGTCTCTCTGCGTTGAAATACTTTCCGATGAGTTTTATGTTTCCGATGAGGTTTATGTTGACTTCAAATATGCACTAGACAGATACTAGTTTCGGGAATGATTTTTTTTTCGTTTTTCGACTGGCTGAATGTTGTAACCAATTGTTTAAGAAATTATGTTATTGTTGGTAACAATCTATGACATCATGGGTTCTATTTTTCAATAACGGGTTTCTACATCTGTAGACAAGCCAATGACAGTCTCGTAATCGTGTCTTTTGGTCGGGGTTGTGGAAAGGTCAAGAATGGGTTACACATTCCCTCATTCATGTCATTGGCAAAAGTCTGATAACTTTAACAAATTTCAGCTTTTGTAGAGATCATTAAGCTTAACATTTCAGTAGGCATAAGCGTTGCTTTATCTTTCAGTCACCTCTTCTAATCTATGAAACTAGCATAAACAAGAATATGTGTCAAAAAGACACAGTGTTCCCACCTTTATATTTATCAAACAGCTAGATTATCAATCAATTAAAAAGCTCATCCTGTTCCCATTATTGTCACTAAGTGGGAATAAACTTGAACTTTTCAAAATTTAAAGTGCTTATTCATGCAGAAAAAGCATGTCACAGCCAGCATCAGAACCATATGTCTTGATAATCATACTTAGATGCACCTACCATATCACTTTGGTTGAAGTGGTACTTGCCTGTTAGCAGGAATGAACCTTAATCATTCATCTGTAAGTGGTCATCCATGTGGAAAATATAGGTCACAACCAGCATCTGAAGCATGCATTGTGCTAAGCATCACTAGGTGCACTTACCATACCAATATATGGTTTATGTGGCACTTGTCAGTAAGCAAGAAATGACTTTTAACCATTCTTTCATGCGAAAATATGGGTCACAGATAACATCCGAAGCATGCATAGTGCTTAGCATCACTATGTGCACCTACCATATCAATATAGTTGATGTGTGCACATACCAGTAAGCAGGAATGGACTTTAACCACTCTTCTGTAAAAGGTCATCCATGCTGAAAACAAAGGTCAAATCCAGCATCCGAAGCATGTATTGTGCTGAGCATCATTAGGTGCACCTACTATACCAATATGGTTGGTTTAGCACTTGTCAGTAAGCACGAATGAACTTTAACCATTCTGCTGTAAGAAGTCATCCATGTGGAAAATAAAGGTGAAATCCAGCATCCGAAGCATGCATTGTGCTAAGCATCACTAGGTGCACCTACCATACCAATATGGTTGGTGTGGCACTTGTCAGTAAGCAGGAATGGACTTAAACCATTTTCTGTAAGTGGTAATCAATGCAGAAAATATAGGTCACATCAGCATCTGAAGCATGCATTGTGCTTAGCATCTGGCCGGAATTGCACTTGTCAGTAATATTAAAAACGAAAGAATATGGAATATGTGCCAGAAAGACACGATCCACATATTAAAATGATTTTGATAAATGTACAACAGCCAAATTTCACTGCGTGTGAAGCGCTTTTTCTGGATTAACCTTCATCAGAGTAGAAAACTTGGAAAACCGGTAGAATATTAGATTTGATTAAGCAAAAACAGAAGCCAAAAATATAACAACAATGACCAAACAGATTTAAATTTATCAAATTTTAAAGAAATAGCCAAACGTTGTCAAATTTTGGAAATATGTTAACTGTGTCTTTCCAACACATATTCCAGTACTCGAAAATATATAAGAGCATACAACTGAAGCACGAGGAAGCTTTCTACGACCTCCACGCGGCACTAAAGCCAAACTCTGAAATAATATTAAAACGAAAGAATATGGAGTGGGAATGGACTTTAACCATCTTTGTATAAGTGGTCATCCATGCGGAAAATATAAGTCACATCCAGAATCTGAAGCATGCCTTGTGCTTAGCACAATAGTTGCATCTACCATACCAATATGATTGATGTGGCACTTGTCAGTAAGTGGGAATTTGGAAATATGAGGATTTGGGACGGACGAACGGACCCGAACACTATATGCCCCTCTACTTTCGTAGGTGGGGCATAAAAACGCTTTTCCTTTGCCAGTATTCAGGCTAAAAGAATTATCTGACAATTGGCCCCAAGGAAAATTTAAATTGTAGGGCCCAATAAGTTGAAACTTTTAACAATCAACATATTTCCTCTGCATTGTAAAGCTTTCTATTGAAATTCCAAAAATATGAGTAAAAGAAGTAACGCTAGTTCTCGTTAGGGCCCAATAAGTTGAAACTTTTAACAATCAACATATTTCCTCTGCATTGTAAAGCTTTCTATTGAAATTCCAAAAATATGAGTAAAAGAAGTAACGCTAGTTCTCGTCTTCCAAAGGCCATAATGCTATTAATAGTCATTTGACACTTTCGATAGAGATTTTGATGCTGGAGTAGGAAGGTTGGAAAACAAGATTTATCTCTTTAAAATACATATTTATCTATAAACTTAAAATTAATTAGACACGTCTGTTCTATCTTAAAGAACGATGACCATGCTGTTCACTCAACAGAGGACATACTTTAAACGAAGTATGAAGAGTTCAAAACAATCGCATCGGTGGTTTCACAGGAGACCATGATGACGACGACCGGCGAAAGGCGACGGACGCAAAGTGATTGCAAAAGATCACACGATGACTTTTGTCTGCAACAGATTGTATTATATTGCCTAAGTTCGTGTGTTAGTGGTAAGGTATGCGACTAATGTGGCAGTGATCAAACGCCTCTACACATAATGTTGCCGCTGGCTAACCTACTTTGTATAAGTGAATGGGAGAGTCAAATGCGTAAAACTTTCTTTGCCAGTACATAGCTTCTACACTACAACTGTACTGTCACATCATTAATTGTTTATTTTTAGATATGGATTTAAACTTCCTTGTCGTGATTAAATACCTGTGCCGAAATCAGTCTTGAGTCGAACGATCGACGTGCGTATGCCACTGGATTGCCTTATGTTGATCATCATTATTGACCATCGTCACAAAATACCAAAGACTCCAACGGAAAAATGTTTAGACGTGAATGATTGTTAGAATGTGAATGATTGTTAGAATTATTCTTACTTTAAAAAGGCTATATATTCACAGAATATATACAGAATTTAGCGAACCACAATTAGTGTAAAACAAAACTGGATATCGTAAGAAATCATATATTACTTACCTCTCCCAGATAGTGTTGTACAATTCCTCGTCAAGTCTGTTTGCCGTCAAGTTCTTGGCTAGCCCTTGGGCAGGAATTTTGTTCTGTAGGTCGGAATAAGTCACGGTTTGATTTCTATTGAGAACAGACACATCTTTGTCTATTTTTGACACGATGTTTTTTTGTTTTTTTTTTGGAGGGGGGGGGGGTTGTATGGTTAAAATGAATTTCGACGAGATTGATTTTGTTTTCGCTTGAAGAAATTTTGTTTTGCAATTCTGAAACCGAAGCGTTTTGGGTTTGAGACAGAACGGAAACATCATTTGATTCAGATGTGATTCGACTTGTTGTAATTTATTCTCAATAGAAATAAACGAATTATACAGGGCAATAAAGACCTGCTTCCTGACCTCAATATCCACGGCCATAGAACTCACTTGATTGTTTGGAATGGTTAGATTAGTTTGTAGGTCCACAATTGTCTGTTAGTTTGACACACCTTTCCATGCTTTCATTCCTTCAATATTTGTAAAGTGGCGTTGTAATTTATTACAGCTAGAAATGGACTTTAATCCCTGTGTTTATATTGGTACTCCTCAATGAAATTAGGTAAACTACAACTTAATCCTTCTATTGAAATTTGCAACAATGGAAGATGATCTCTGTGATCAGTAAAATTGACATCTATACAGAGGAGATTAACTTTATCTTGGAAAGAGAAATTTACCTACAGGAAAAAATTACCTGTTGAATTTTCAATTCAAAAAGTCAGATTAGTGGACAATAGAAAGAAGATTAGTGTACAATACAAAGATGATAGTCTTCATTGTAGCTTTGTTTGCTGTAACTGCTACTTAAAATTGTTGGAAAAAATCTTGCAGTTTTGAGTTTATTAAGAGCTTAAAGAATACAGATTTGCGCTTTTCATTATTTGCACATGTCTTTAGTGTAGATTCCATTAAAATGTTAGCCTGTTTCTTGAAGTGAATTAAAAAATACATGAAATATAACATTTACATGATATAACTCATTTTCTTTTACCTGAAATTATATAATTTTAGGTTTGCATAGTTAAATTTTGGTTGTAGTGGGGTAAACTGATTGTCTGAGCAGTAGCTGAATGTTATAAAATTTTTGGATTTTCAACTTTTTTTTAATCTTCAGGTTTTTTTGTGTGGTTATTATAAGATTAAAATGTTTGCAGGGTAGCTTCATTCTCTTCTGTTTCAGGTCTTCATCATTAATATATATTTTTCTTCAAATTCTAATAACTTTTTCACAGGTTATGCTATTATATGTTAATTAAAGCTTAAAGCCATGAAAAAGACAAAGACAATCTTTTCCCGCATAAACCACAGGGACTTGTTACGAAAAAAAAATGAATATCTGTATATAAAAAAACACAAGGGAGGAATCTCCATGTCATAATACCGCATACTGCAATTTTTCAATCTCATTTTAAACTATCTAGTCATTCGTAATTTTTGGTAAAACTGGCGTGCCTTTGAAGATAAATGAATATATTTTCAGGATATCTACTTCATTATTCACTTACTTTTATTTAAACTTCACTACGATGACACTTTTTGTGAAAATTTACTCGTGCGAAATCTCCTTCCATATTTTTTACGACCCAATTCTTAATCTGCGAATTGATTGGTCGATAAGTAGGTGGAGGTATTATTTTCTCTTCCGAGAATCGGAGCACCGCACCTTAACCAATCAAATTACGGTGCTCCGATCCTCGACCTCACCTACTCATCGACCAATCAACTCGCAGATCAAGAATTGGGTCGTAAAAATATGGAAGGAGCTTTCGCACGAGTAAATTTTCACAAAAAGTGTCATCGTAGTAATGTTTAAACAAAAGTAGGTAAATAATGAAGTAGATATCCTAAAAATATATTCATTTATCTTCAAAGGCACGCCAGTTTTACCAAAAATTACGAATGATTAGATAGTTTAAAATGAGATTGAAAAATTGCAGTATGCGGTATAATGACATGGAGATTCCTCCCTTGTGGTTTTTTATATAGAGATATTTAATGTTTTTATCGTAACAAGTCCCTGTGCATAAACTCTTATTATCTTTAAAACAAAATACAGTAAAATCAAAATGTTTAGCTTACAAAATTTATTGTCTGGAACTTTGTTGTCATTTGTATTACATGAATTTTTAAAATCATCATCTTCGAACTTCCTTTCTATTCTTCATTTGGTTTAAAGAAAAACTCGCATTTTCATAGAAAGAAAAATCTTTTCATGTAATAGCTTTGTTTTTTTTTCACTTTGAGATTCACTTTTTTAGCATGCTATGCTATGGTCTTTGATATGTGTAAAGTGTAAAATGTAAATGATATATAAATACAAAGAATTATGTCCTTAGTTTAACATTATATTAAACAGATTTTGATTGAAAAAGTAAGAAACTATCCAATTGGTGGTCATATTATCATCTTTGATGAAGAATTTTCTTCCTTCAGAGTAGGAGTGTTCTTCCTACAGTGAAGGAGTTTTTTTCCTTCAAGCAAAACAATTCATACCCATAGCAAGTTAATCCCCTCTGTATAGATATCCATTTTACTGATCACAGTGATCATTTTCCATTGTTGCAAATTTCAATAGAGGGATTAAGTTGTAGTTTACCTATTTTCATTGAGGAGTACAAATATAAACACAGGGATTGTAGTCCGTTTTTAGCTGTAAGCTTATATTCCGAATTTGAGTTATTGCTACGTAGATTACCAAAGTCAGATTTTAAACAGGTATACTTATATTTTATGTCAGTATTCTTTGTCTGTAGAGCACTGATCATATTGTTTTGGTCCATGATGGTTTTGTTGTACCTCTGGTAAGAATCGTACAAGTCCGTTAGTCCTTGCTAAGAAGCAATTAGTTTTCCTTCCAAATATGTGACATGTTTTACAAGCTTTAATAGGTCTGTCTTCTCGTTCCTGTTCTATCAGAGTAATAGATTAAGGAAATCACCAAATCCAATGGCTTCACATCGTTTTTGGATTTGCATCTCGAATATGACCAGGATGGTCATCTCAGTACAAAAATTAACGATAAAAGAGACGACTTTTATTTTCAAATTATTAATTTCCCTAACCTTGTAAGCAACATACCTACCTTACCTGCTTACGGTGTTTATATTTTACAACTTATTCGATATGTCAGGGCTTGTACAAATTTTCTGATCTTTTTTATACGACACCGCTGTCTCCGTGACCGACTCTTAGACCAAGGTTACAAGAAAATGCGTCTCATAAGATCCCTTAAATTTTTTTTTCCTTCGTTATCAGCCACTGACGGAAAAAATCAAAATTCAGTTGAACGTTTTGGTTAGTGATTGTTTTGATTAGTGTTTTGCTGATTGTTGTAATGAGATGATCATCTTATTATCCCTATTATGTCTCCACAACCGTGTTGCGTTGTGTGTTACTACCGGCCCACAAGATCGCAATGAAAGAGGGGGGTTTGGCGCGCCATAAAACCTGGTTTAACCCACAATTTCATTTGAAATGCCTGTACCAAGTCAGGACCATTGCGATCTATAACTATTCCGGTGTGTCTTCCATGTTCTGTTTTTTCACTTGAACATTAAGATTGATCCTCCAAGTTCGGTAATTTTGTTATTACCTTTATTAACGAGAATTGTGTACTGGCGATCTGAAAACCCAGGGTTCGGTGTAGGGACCGAAATTTATCATGCAATAAAAAACTATTGAAAATAGTTAAACCCACCAACACAAGATTTAATAAGAGAAGGCGCATTCAATAATATTCAAATAAATATTCAAATCTCATGATCATGGGATATTTCAACTTGCATATCAATGATGGCAGTATTGCGGTTTCGGACTTCAATAACTCTTTAATTGCCCTCGGGTTACAACAACACGTAGACTTTCCAACACACGTTCACGGTTACAGTCTTGACTTGGTGATCACCGAATTTACTAATGGGGTTGATTTATTATCCTGTGAACCGGGTCCGTTCCTGTCCGATCACTGCGCTGTTAAAGTGGTAACACGGGTTAAAAAGGAGAATATTGTTAGCAAATCGATTACTTATAGGAACTTTAAGGACATGAATCGTGATGAATTTGCTGAAATCGAATGGTGATTAACTCCGATTCCGCTGAAACATTTGTTGATCAGTTTGAACATAAGATCGAAACCCTTCTTGACACACATGCGCCTTTAATCGAAAAGACCCAAATATGTAGAGAGTCGAAGCCGTGGTTTAGTAACGATATATTATCTATGAAACGAGCGATGCGGCGTTTGGAGAGACTCTGGCGAAAACATCGACAGCCGTGTGACCATGAAAACTATAAGACCGCGCTTAACGCATACCATCGCGAGCTTCAGAACGAAAAGCAGTCCGTTCTTAGTCAAGCGATACTAGATTTCAAAGGTGACTCTAAAAAACTCTATAAGCTCGTGAAAGAACTTACCGGAAGTACATCAGAAAACCCCATGCCGCCAGCGGAAGACGAAAATACTCTCGCCGACAAGTTTGCAGATCATTTCATGGACAAGATCAAACGAATACGCGATTCCTTAAAAGACTTCGATAGTTATAAACCCCTTTATAAAGACGTGCAAGAGTTCAGTTCCTTTGAAAGTCTTTCACAAGATGAAATTAAAGCTCTGATTAATCAGCTGCAATGTAAAACTTGCGAACTCGACATCTTGCCTACAAAAGTGCTAAAGTTATTTCTAAACGAACTGTTGCCAACAGTTACTGAGCTTGTAAACCTTTCTTTGACTCAGGGTGTATTTCCTCTGAAGTGGAAACAGGCAATAGTCAGACCTCTGTTGAAAAAGGCAGGACTAGAACTTACGTTTTCCAACTATAGTCCAGTCAGTAATCTGTCATTCTTGTCTAAGCTAATAGAAAAATCCGCATTGTATCGACTCAACAAACACGTGAGCGCCAACAGTGTACTTCCGAAAAACCAGTCAGCATATCGCCAATTTCATTCTTGTGAGTCTGCTCTTCTCCGACTCGTTAATGGCAGTCTAGACGGTGCCATGGCGGTCGAGTTTGGCCAAGGCTCCAGGCTTTTATTTGTGACAACAGAATGCTTAGCTTTGCTCACACTTCATTATCTGTTCGTGGGTTCTTTGATGGTAATAAGATTCTCGAAGCTTTCTAGTTCAACAGTTTATTATATACATTTAATAGCGGCATTCACAAACATATTTTTCAATGACAGGATGAATTTAAATTTATCTGTAAAATCTTGAAATTCACAAAACATATGTCACTGCTTCTGTTTATAAAAATTATGAATAAAAAATAACTATTACGACGCCATAAGTTTTCAGTTATCCAAGACTAAACAACCATCACTTTAACACCACTGAGGAACTCATCTCGGCAATACTTCCTGTGTAGGCAAGATATTCCGTATTCACATAAACATCAACATCAAGAACTACATGGATACCATTTGGCTAACAACATCAGTTCCAAAACACCAATACATCTCACAACACTAGAACTGGCTATACCTGCGTAGGCCACAGCTAACAGTCCACTTAGAACATAATCCAATTCACAAACAACACGAGAACTGGCTATACCTGTGAAGGCTACAGCTGAATCAGTCAATTCTGACAGTTCATAAAAGCATCAATACTTCATAATAACCACAAAACTATTCCTCATAATACTTAAACATCGAGACATCAACCTCTTACTATCTCCAAAGTAAAAAAATTACCCCTAACTGAAAACCTAAGGGTCTTATATAGTAACCAGCACCAAAACTGCACCAACAATTAATTAACATTCCAATCAGCATATTTGACTTTATTGCAGTCCGAAAACCGGTGGCATTTAAACAATAGAATGTGAGCTCTTCATCGGAAAAGATAGGAAAGTCACTTCGAATGTTTATCCTGGTTGTCAAGTGAATCAAAAGTTCTTTTTAGTACAAAATTTCTTCCAATTTTATGTTATGCTGATAAAATAAACTTTTTTGAATTAAAAAAAGTTTTTAAAAGTAACAGATTGCATTTTTATGCATGTTATTATGTGGATATTTTTGAAATGCATACGGTGCAAACTGAAATGGATCGCACAACTTTAACTTTTATATAAAAAATTGAAAAAAATAACACTTTTTGTTTAAATGTATATCTTTCCATCTGCAAATTTTCAGACATGTACTGCAAGAGGTTAAGCCAAAATAAAATTAAGAAAAAGACCTATTTTTCTAGTTCGTCTTGACAACCTTCTCTTTAAAAGTACACGATTTACCTGTTGAATTTGATTACGTCATAGAACATGTTTACCTTTTTGACCGGTGTCCGTAAATTGGGATAAACAACATGTGAATTTGCATTGTATTGGATTAAATGTCCAATTCAATCTTCAGTCATCCGTTTTAAAAATAGGAATGCCCCCCTTTTATCATGTTTATCATTAAATGAAAGATAGAACTTGGTTGTGTCCCTTGAAAGTATTTCATAGTTACACATTGAATTCAAATGGATCGTTAAGTGATAACAGTAAAATATAATTTCCAAACCAATATCTGTCGTAAGAAAAGGTAATAACCTAACATTCCCACAAATTTCGAGAATGTACTGGAGGTATTACGCCTTGTGTGATTTTTTTAAGGTTGAGTTGACATTTTAATTTTTTCCAACGTCCAGCAAGTTTCACTCGATTTGTTAAAATATGCACTTTTGATGACCTTATAAACAACTGTTTACGCAACAGAAAAGATTCTTTAATAACATGACATGTCCAACGTATATGATAGAAGTCAGGTCCATGCGCAATAAATGAAAGTTGAAGATTGTTTACATGCCGTCGCCATCGTCGTTGTCATCGTTAAAAATTTAAAAACACATTAGCTTTTTTCTGCAGGGGAGATAATTGAATACCACTAGATATTAGACTGTATTGAACACCAAACTAGCACCAAATCAGCACCAAAAACCCATTTATCAAATTATAAGACAAGTATTTGACAGTTAGCATCCTCTGAACTACATGATATTCCTGCACCTTTTCCACTTAACAAAACACTGATAAAGATTATATAATGCGATACATCTGACTAGCTAAATGATATACAAAAATATAAAACAAAAACTAATTACTACAATTCATGAAAAATACACCTTGACATTCCCTTCACCTCCGAGTCTTTGACTGCCCTCAGTCATAAATCTCTATCAACTGAACAATAAAAATTCTTTAACATACAGAAACGTGGCATTTACATTAAGCCTATCATAAAATTGTCAAAATAATCTCTGTTAAAGTACATTTTAAAACAATTATCAGTTAACAAAATAATACATTGCTGACAAATCATTATCAATTAAAATTATTTCTTTACCATTTAACTTACAGAAAAGAGGAAAATAATTCTAAAATTACTGTTATCCAATTAAGAAAAATGAATTTTAAACTATTCAACTCAAGCACAGTATTGTCCAAATTTTGCACTTCACGTTGTCCAAGAGTCTGAAATTTAGCTTTGAAACAGTTTCTGCAGTTGTATGTTGCTCCTCATGCTTCTGTAACTTTTGCAAATGTTCAAGAATTAAATGCACACGTGCAACAATGGTCACTTATTATTAAGGAAATCTTCAGGAATAAACAAAACGAGTAAAATAGGAATCAAATTTTGGAAAACAAGTTAACGTATTCTCCACTTCAGAACGGTGGCAACATTCACATTTCTTGGTTTGCGGAACTTATCTATTGAATGTTCTTATCCAAATTTCAAAATCTTCAACATCTCCATAGAATTTAGGCGGTTTAACAAAAGATTTCGAATCATCAGCACTTCGATTTGACTGCACATATACTGATGTCATGCTATACACTCTAAGGTGATGATGACGATGATATGATCTGTTGTCTTTTCATAATTTCCAGGCATGTTGAACAATAATTTTCACTTTCACAGAATCAGTCCTTACACACTTTCAATGCTTTCTTATTTGTATCACACAGAAACATTTAACTCGCACACTTACATTTCTAGAACAACTAGCATATCCCATTAAATCATAGTATTTCAAGAACGAAGAATCTAGTAACTGGTTAATCCATGAAATCCCACTTCTGACACCAAAAATGCCATGGCGGTCGAGTTTGGCCAAGGCTCCAGGCTATTATTTGTGACAACAGAATGCTTAGCTTTGCTCACACTTCATTATCTGTTCGTGGGTTCTTTGATGGTAATAAGATTCTCGAAGCTTTCTAGTTCAACAGTTTATTATATACATTTAATAGCGGTATTCACAAACATATTTTTCAATGAGGTTAAACAAAGTACAGGATGAAGTTGAATTAATCTGTAAAATCTTGAAATTCACAAAACATATGTCGCTGCTTCTGTTTATAAAAATTATGAATAAAAAATAACTATTACGACGCCATAAGTTTTCAGTTATCCAAGACTAAACAACCATCACTTTAACACCACTGAGGAACTCATCTCGGCAATACTTCCTGTGTAGGCAAGATATTCCGTATTCACATAAACATCAACATCAAGAACTGCATGGATACCATTTGGCTAACAACATCAGTTCCAAAACACCAATACATCTCACAACACTAGAACTGGCTATACCTGCGTAGGCTACAGCTAAAGTCCACTTAGAACATAATCCAATTCACAAACAACACAAGAACTGGCTATACCTGTGAAGGCTACAGCTGAATCAGTCAATTCTGACAGTTCATAAAAGCATCACTACTTCATAATAACCACAAAACTATTCCTCATAATACTTAAACATCGAAACATCAACCTCTAACTATCTCCAAAGTAAAAAAATTACCCCTAACTGAAAACCTAAGGGTCTTATATAGTAACCAGCACCAAAACTGCACCAACAATTAATTAACATTCCAATCAGCATATTTGACCTATATTGAACACCAAACTAGCACCAAATCAGCACCAAAAACCCATTTATCAAATTATAAGACAAGTATTTGACAGTTAGCATCCTCTGAACTACATGATATTCCTGCACCTTTTCCACTTAACAAAACACTGATAAAGATTATATAATGCGATACATCTGACTAGCTAAATGATATACAAAAATATAAAACAAAAACTAATTACTACAATTCATGAAAAATACACCTTGACAACGGAATGGAACACCAGGAAGTTACTGCGTTAATCGCGTTAGACCTTAGTGCCGCCATCGACACGGTTGACCACGATATTCTTCTCGATGTGCTTCAGAATCAGTATGGCGTTTGTGGATCCGCATTAGCATGGGTAGATCCGTATCTGCGTCCCCGCAGCTGTCGTGTAAGTGTTAACTCGTCTGTATCCTCCGAACGGATGCTTGACTGTAGTGTCCCACAGGGAAGCTGCCTGGGTCCTTGGTTATACCCGGCATATGCGGGAACAATTTTTGATATCGTGCCGCCATCTATAACTGTGTATGGATTCGCTGACGATCATACAGCCAATACGCGATTTAAACCGACACCGACAGAAGAAGCTTGTGCCATTGACGATTTACAGAACTGTGCTATTGAAATTAACAATTGGATGAATAACAATAAGTTAAAAATGAACAATTCAAAAACAGAATTTATCCTTTTTGGTAGCCGATCACAACTAAACAAGTGTTGTACTAAAGAAATAATAATATGTTATGAGGTTATCAAACCAGCAAATTGCATAAGATATCTTGGTGCTTTTTTAGATGAGTCACATAATTTTCAGGAACATGTTAAACGAAAGTGTAAAACAGCCATGCTTTATTATTTTAAAATTAAAAGCATCAGAAAATATTTGTCAAAAGAGGCTACAGAGACACTGTTATTATCCTTAGTTATTTCCCATTTAGATTATTGTAACATTATTTTATATGGTATTGCTCAAAATGAATTGATGAAACTTCAGCGTATTCAGAACATGTGTGCCAAGCTTGTGTTAAATCGCTCAAAGTAAGACAGTTCAAAACAGGCATTTTTTGATTTGCACTGGCTTCCTGTTTAAGCGAGAATAAACTTTAAAATACTTATTTATATGTACAACTGTTCGGTAGGGAACGCGCCATCTTATTTAATCGATCTTTTAACTCATCAGGTGCCTAAACGTACATTAAGATCTTCAGAATCTGCTGAAAGATGTTATGTTGTTCCTTTTAATAAGAGAAAATCTTTTTCTGATAGAAGTTTTTGTACCATTGGACCGAAACTCTGGAACGAGCTAATTAATGTTTTCAAAAGCAAGCTGAAGTCATTTTACTTTGAAAACTATTTTGCTTTATTTTGAATGTATGAAAACAGCAATCATTGTTCTATGATCAGTCTATTTGTGTGTTCATATGTATATATTTTTTTATAATTATTTGTATACTTTTTATAATTGAATTGTACAACGCCATTTAATACATTATTGTAGAAACAGGCGTTTAAGCAGATAATAAAGTTTCAGGTTTCAGCATTGTTATTCGACGCAATTTTTATTAATACCACTGAACTGCTTGTATGTAGGACGAAAGATAACAAAGTGACTAACATAGATAATGCATGTAAAACTAAACAAACTTGACATAGAGGTTATCTGGATTTTTATGGTAGGACAGATAAAAAAATTATAATCTGTACAGCATAAAACCTTGATAAACGAAATATTCTGACCGAGAATACAAAAGGATACCCCCTGTTTTATGTAGAATTTTATATTTTAAAGAATATCATATTATTAAAGAAACTACATGTATTTCCTCTGAAAGATATCAGACCAACGCTCCGTGTGTTGTATTTCCGTCATCTAAAGTTACATCCAAATACTTTAGGAAGTATTGAATGAGATGCGTTTACGAGTTACATGTACGTGAACAGATTAAACGGACATACCAGGGTTCCCACTATTTTTAGACACAAAATTCAAGGGTTTTTCCAGGACTTTTCAAGGGTATTGAGGTCATTTTCACAGTGTTAGAAATAAGTTTTTGCATAAGATTGCCAGTGCAAGTCAAAACAAGAATAAAATTGCCCTTAAATTAACGAAACATGTTAATATATTTGCTCCTTTAAAAAAATAGTAATTTTGACTTGTCCACAGGGTAACGGTATATAGAGTTTAACTAGCCCCTCTTAATTTCAGCTTTGGAGGGCAAGTGGGCGAAGCACTTATTTCTAACACTGTTTTCAAGGATTAAAATAATCCATAAATTTTTTTAAAATCCAATATTTTTCTGCCTTTTTCTATCAAACGGTCAACAAATCTGCATATTACAAAATTCCAGGGTTTTTCAAGGATATTTGATAGAATTCAAGGATTTTTGCAGGTATTTGAGCATTGAAATGAAATTCAAGGACTTTTCCAGGTTTCCTTGAATTCAAGGATGGTGTGGGAACCCAGACATACATGTTTATTGATACTGTGTATACCACCCCACCTCAACTCTGTTTGCGATGAGTGAAATAAAGGCAGTTGCGCAAATTAATGTCAAATCGTTCAATATGAACATACATTTAGCACTGCTGGTGGAGTTTTAATTCCCCAAGGTTAGCCCGCTCCGGCACCAACACTTTTGTGTTGGAGAACACATCAAAGCTTCAAATTATCGTTAAATTTCAAAATTGTCTAAACCCTAAGGTTCTTCCTACCCCAGACATAGGTTGATCATCTTAGTAATCATTTGGTTCCCCAGTTTGGTATTTTATTGTCATATGCTCTTCATAATCATATATAACGTGTTTGGCATTTTCAATATTTTTGGTAGAGCGCCTCTGATGAGTCTTGAATAGACGAAACGCACGTCAGGCGTAGCAAAATTCATTGTCTGGAACTTTGTTGTCATTTTTATTTAGTAGAAGCTCCCAGTATTTTTGGTCGGATAAGACCATGTTCCAAAAAGTCAATCCAAAAAAAAAACAGGTAAAAAATGGCATTAGTTAAAAACCTAGTTGTTTAAATTATATTTATGAAATATGTATACGTAAATGCAACCGTAATGCAGACTTAAGCACAAAATAGAGGTAGGTGTATTGTAGTAGTTGAATTGCATGCAAAGTGAAAACTGTTTTGAGTTGCAAAAAGTACAAGTATCTGTATACATTTATCGGATTTATGTTTTGATTCCTGATTGCAAGAAAAAGCCCTGTATTTGGATTTTCAGGTCTTCTTCAACGTTACAAAGAACAAATGTACCAAATGTAGGCAAGAGTTATACCTGATGTTTTCATCACACCTGTCAGAATCTTTAGTGTAAAGCTAACTTGATACTGTCATGCAGCTGATTTTTGTCAACAGCCTTCTGGTTCTCTTCGTTGATATACGTTGTGTTGAGTTGTATGCCGACTTCAAACTAACATTAGACAAAAACTAGTTTTTGATACTTTTGATCTTTTCGACTGATATTATTATGCTGTTGTTACCATAAATAATGTTATTAATTTGACTGCATGAGTTCTATTTCATTCGATGTTTTAAGATTAAACACTTTTGCATAGCCCTTTTACATCTGTTTCCTTGACAAGCTAACGACGATCTCACAATCGCCTTATTTGGACGGCTACCTTTTCAATGTTCGAAGACATGACTCGCTATAAGTCGTGCTAGGACAATTGGGCTTGGCAAACCAGTAACAAAAGGCTCCCATAAGATTTATTGCACCAGCGAAAGAGTGAAAAGATTATTTGCAATTTTTTGTTGGTTTGTTTGGCTTTTGAAAGAAAACAATTAATGAATTGTATTGAAGAGATAATTAAGCTCGACCTTTAAAAAAGCATTTTTATTCTTTACCTCTTACCGTTTTTCAATCTGTGAGGCAAAGATATAAAAAGCGTCACTTCATTCTTTAAAAGGTAAAATGGTTCCTCAACAACAATGACTAGTAGACAATGAAGACTTTTGTAGAGCTAAATAAGCTAAAGTTTTCAGCAAACAAATGCTTTAAATTTATACATCCTAATAAGCAAATAAAAATTCATTCAAGACCAAAAACATGATCTGTAGTTTTCGCTTCACTTTTGAAAGAGCACGACTTAAATGTATTCAAATAATCGATTCTGGTACTTGTTATATTTCATTTTCAACTTGCCCCAATGCATACATGACCTATTCTTAACGAATCTTTATAAACACAATGGGTGTTGCACAATAAACAGGGACCGATTACTCTGCTGTGCATATGAGTTTGTGATACTAATTGTGTTATGGTTGTGATTATGATATGTGTTTCGTCATTGTCTTCTGGTTTTGTCTTATGCGTGGGTTGTGAAAATCGAGTGTTTTTTTCAAATAGTTCAGAATTTTTTTTTGCAAAGTTTCTAAGTCACTTTTTTATTGTTCAATCCTCTTTTATCAAGTACTTCTAATTCATTTGTTTGAACGGTATTGATTTTATTTTTTTTTCATGTGCGTTCTTTAAAGAATTTATTGAAAATGTTGGTCTGTGTTTAATAAAACTCTGATTATCATCTTTGGTGAATGTTTTTGAGTTTCAAAAATATCAATCACATAATTTCATTTTGGATGCAAGTGTAAAAAAAACTGTCTTCTTTTTTTCATTCTCAATAGGCACATTAATAGCAGAAAGTTACAAGTAATTTTAATTTAGTCTCATTACTGCATTATAATGAAATTCTCCTCATTTGTCTGTAGTAAGTTGTAATAACGTAAGACAGGACTGGTAAGCATCGTGGACATTAAGGTTTTTGGATGTTTTGATATAGATGTTATCATTCCTGGACAAATGTTCTGTTACCACCAATGTAGAGGTTTGTAATCGACTAGAAGTAGGGGTGTCCATGTATCCCAGTCCTATTGGATTGTTATTTTTATATAGAATGAAGTAATCATAGTCCATCGTAGCTGTTGATATAAATAAAGATATCTGATAAACACCCGACTTCTCCACCCGGAAGTTTCCAGTTGATCCCAGGTCTGATATAACTGTGTCACTGACTCCATATCTGGTGTGTATATATGTAAAACGGACTTTCTGACTAGGAGAATACGTATTGCCGTCTGCACATGCCGTCATGGTTACTGTTAGAAATAAAATAAAATTAAATAAAAAGAATAGGATGAAAGAATGATTGTTGGATAAAGATTGCAGTCATTCAGTAATGTTATCACCACTATGCGAAGAAAAGGCCCCAACTTTAGAATTGCATAAAGACGCTATAAAAAATATTTGGTTCATTAAGCTGCAATCATTAACACGACGGGGGTCATAGTTGCTTTTCAATGCATCCGGTCTTGGCATGGCTACAATTTTATCTGAGCTTCTGATGAAGATGTTTTTGTCACAATTTATTTGTTTTCTTTATCGGGTACTGCCCCCGGCTTATCACTCAGTTATTATTCCCTTTGAAATATGTATTTTAAAAAAATCACGCATTTCTCTTGAACATTTGTCTAATTAAAAGAAGCTGCCTTTGAAAATAAAAACCGCAAAAATCCATCAAGAAAACCCTTGATTGGCTTAGTAAGCTTTGAAATAAATATTACAACAAAACCAATAATCGTGCACCGTTCGAAAGAAACGACGAGAGACCCTTGGTTACATAACATACCAAAAACTGCATATAATTAATCAACAGACTTGACTTGAATTTGAATTTCAAAAGCCATTCAAATTTTTTAAAAGTTGAATCTTGATATCATAGGTTGTTCCGTGATATATTGCATACTTGAAATAAAAAAAAAACATTAAGAGTAAAGTTCTAGCAAGAAATTATCGATCTTTTCCTCAAAAAGAAGAATTTCATGGTCAATTGCTAAATCAACATAGATAATAGCAGACTGTATCTAGATGTTATGAATTTCAAATCATTTGATAGCTGAAATAATTGAAGCATGACGACACAATTTTGTGATGGTCAAAGACTTTATGGTTAATTAATATGGAAACGTAATGATTTAATAATTTCTTGTTATGTAAAACGTTTTTCTCTCAGCTATATACATGATATACTTAAATAACAGCCAAAAAAAACAAAAAAGTCTGCTTGCATGATGTTTGTCTGCATGCGGAGAAATGGCCCCAACTTTAGAATTGCATAAAGACGCTATAAAAATTATTTGGTTCATAAAGCTGCAATCATTAACACGACGGGGGTCATCAATGCATCCGGTCTTGGCATGGAAAGTTACACATATTCAGTAATATTATCACATGAGGGGTACAGTACAAAATGCTAATGGCGAGAAGTTTGGAGGCCCCAACATAGAAAAAATAAAACTTTAGGAAAATTGTATTTAATACTTATAGTTTAACCACATTCAAATGTATTTCTTTTTTTTTCAATTTGCACATTAAAGTCAGCAGTTACATAAATCACAGTTGCTACCATAATAAGCATTAGTATTAACAACAAAAGTATTAAATCCTTGTTATTTTGACACTTGACTATTTCGGTAACAAGCAAGGTGGCCTAGTGGCCTACACTTTTCGTTGCGGATTTGTAATAAAATTTATTAAACATTATTGACCATCGTCACAAAATACTTAATACTCGATCGGAAAAATGATTTTGGCATGAATGATTGTTTAGAATTATTCTTTCTTAAGAGAGTTGGATATTCACAAAATATATACAGATTTTAGCGAATCAAAATATTGCTGTAAAAAATAACTGGATCTCGCAAGGCAATATGTATTGTTACCCTAAATAAAGCAAACTCGACCGACAGTAGATGTCCATTTCTAGATTTGGACTTAAGCATTATCAATGGTAGATTACACACTAAAGTATATGATAAACGGGATGACTTTTCATTCCCAATAGTTAATTTTCCGTTTCTTGAAGGAGACGTACCATTAGCTCCAGCTTACGGGGTATACATTTCACAATTAGTCAGGTATGCTCGCATTTGCAGTGATGTGTCTGATTTTAATGATAAAAACCGTTTTATTACAGAAAAATTGCTAAAACAAGGTTACCGTTACCACAAATTAGTCAAATCTTTTACAAAATTTGCACAAAAATATGGACATCTCATCGAAAAATTTGATTGTACACGTAGATTTCTGATTGTTAAAGGAATATCTCATCATGATTTTTATAGCAATGCAGTTTATAAAGCACAAAAATTCAAAAACAACCTTATGGAAATTAAAAACTGGCTTAAAAATCTTTTGAAAAAAGGATACGAATTCAATGTTTTAGTAAAATCTTTACATTTGGTATGTTTTGGCAGAAATATTGATAGCTTGATAGTAACTTTAAAACGTTAAATTTTCACTTTGTATCCTCTGTATTATTTATAAGCACCACAGCCATCAAGTATGTCGGTTCTGTGTGGTGATACAACTCTAAATCATTCATTGTTTTGACGTGGGGTGTCGGATTTAGAACTGATGTATTTGATTCTTTTACATCAATCGATAAATGTTTCTTAGCTAGTTGTCAGTAACTTCGAGTGTTCTCAAGAGAGTTCCTCCTTGTCTTGTTGTTTTCGTACAGTATTTTGTCTTAGGTTCTCTCCTGTTGAATTGAACTTTTGTCGATTGAGATTTACAGTGTGTTTTATATGTATGCTTTGTGCAAGCTTATCAATAGGGGGAGGTTGGATCCAAAAAACTAGTTTAACCCCGCCACATTTTATATGTGCCTGTCCTAAGCCAGGAAACTTTGCCAAAGCCTTTGTTTGTCCTTGTCATTCTGTGTTAACTGTTTTATGTCAAGAATTGGGTCTTTCGTTGATGATTTAGGGATTGGTTTTGATAAGTTTTTTGAATTGCTGTTTGTTTATGTTTGTTGTGTCGCGTACACTTATTCCACATCTCAATATCGTCTATTTACCTCTGCCAGACATATTGTACAATTCCTCGTCAAGTCTGTTTGACGTCAAGTTCTGGATTAATCCTAGGGCAGTAATTTTGGTCTGTAGGTCGGTGAACGTCGCGTTCTGATTTTTTATGAGGATGGAAACATGTTTGTCTATTGTTGACACGATGTTTTGAGTTGTATGGTTTAAATGAATTTCGACGAGATTGATTTTGTTTTCGTTTGAAGTTATTTTGTTTTGCAGTTCTGAAACCGAAGAGTTTTGGTTTTGAGACAGAACGGAAGCATCTTTTTCGATTATTAATACTAAATTTGAGTTCGTTTGATTCAGATGTAATTCGACTTGTTGTAATTTATTCTCATTGGAAATAAACGAATTGTACAGGGCAATGAAGTCCTGCTTCCTGGCTTCAATATCCACAGCCATAGAATTCACTCTGTTGTTTGTCATCGTAAGGTTAGTTTGAAGGTCCACGATTGTCTGTAAGTTCGACACACCCTTCAATCCTTCAAGATTCGCAAAGTCAAGTTGTAGTTTAGAAAGTTTATATTCCATGTCCGAGTTATTGCTACGAAGGTTATCATGGTCAGATTTTAAAATGGTTAACTTGGATTTTATGTCAGTATTTTCTGTCTTTAGAACATTGATCATATTGTTCTGGTCCGTAACGGTTTTGTTGTACCTCTGGTTAGCATCGTACGTGTCCGTTAGTCCCTGCTGAGTAGCCAGTAGTTCCTGTTCCAGATGTGTAACGCGTTCTTCAAGCTTTACTCTAGCCTGTCGTTCAGTCACTATCATGTTAAATAAAGTTGCATATTGCTGATCTGAAATCCCAGGGTTCGGCGTAGTAAGAACCGAAGTTTTATCATGCAACAAAAACCCATTAGAAATAGATATACACACCAACATAAAACTTAATAAGAGAAGACGCATTGTAATCCAACTTGGTAATTTTCACAAATACCAATGTACTGCTTGTATATAGCACGAAAGATAACAACGTGACTGATGACATGTATGAGATAGTGTATGAAAAAATAAACAACTTGACACAGATGTTATCTAAGTTTGTATGGGTTCTCAGGGTCAATGGGACAGTTTGCACTTGTCTTATATGTTCAACATATATACGGCATACTACCTTCATAAACGAGAACTAAGGGGACGACCATTTGATTTTGAGGGGCTGACAGTTTTTGTAAATAAATATTTTGGCCTGGAAAAAGATGGAAATGAATAATCTGGCCTCCGTTTGCAAGAAAATAAATAATCTGTCCAAAGATCCTTGCTCAATTAAGCTATTGTATGCAGAAAATAATTATTCTTGCCGCAAAATTTTGAAAATAAATAATCTGTCTAGACCGAAACAACCAGACCCCCTTCAGAATCAAATGGTCGTCCCCTAATGTGACAAACATCACAAAAGATACCCTTGCTTAAAAATCAAAACCAAAGTCCAATCATGTACTCCAAATGATATCGGAGCAACAAATTTCTTCTTGCTATTTTTTTCGTGTGATGTAAACCTATATTTGAAAGTTTCATCAAAGTACTAAGATGTTGCGTTTACGAGTAACATGTTTGTGTATAATAGGAAATGCAAATACTAATACGGGCATGAAACAGATACTTTGGTTTTGCTGTATATGCATATTTTAAGTCGAAACCTCTTATCAGCCACATTTGATTCAAAGCATTGGAAGATCAAAAACCAAAAGTATTGAACTAAATGAACCCCAAAACCAACTGAATTCGAACGGCAAAGCCAAATCCAGCGCCAAGGATATCGACCATATACAGTACAAGGAAAGAAACTTGTTATTTTGAACAATTTTGAATTTAACAGTCGGAAAATTCATTAAAAATAAAGTATTAAAACTAATGGTTAAATCTTGTTAATAATCTATGTAACGATATGGAGTAAATGAACATGAGATCACAACTGTAATTAATTTAAATGAGCTGTATGGTCATTTTGAAATTTGTTCGTCATCAGCAGCACTAGAACCCAAACATAGGAAATCCACAATTTCAAAAGATGCTTCAAAAGTATAAAAGCAAACGAACCAAATTGATATAGCTAAAGGCAAAACAACGATGGAAGGGGTTAAACCTTAGGTTTGAGAATTTTTTACATATAGAATATTATATACAAAATATTGAGATGTGGAATAAGTGTACGCGACAGAGCCCACAATTAAGCGGCAATTCAGAAAAAAAAACACAATGGACAACCACCAGCAGCCTTCAACGAGGCCAGTAAGCGCTGCTCGCGGTTCTGCAATTGACCCATGGTTTAAATTAAATGCATATAATTCAAATCCAGTCCTGAAATAGTCACAGATAGACCCCCTTCTTAAACAAGGAACAGAAAAGTACAAACGAAAGCTTTGTCAAAGATTCCTGGCTTAAGATAGGCACATTTAATATGTGGCGGGATTAAACTAGTTTACTGAAGTGTCCTCACACAAAACCGACAAATTTAATCGCTATATACTTCCATTTTGATACTATCTATATATCTTTGTGTATTAGACGAGTCCGGTAGGTTATAAACAAAGTGTACACATGAGATGCAATATCATGTACAAGTACACCATATCTAAAAAATGAATAAAGCATGCCGCATATACATCTAAAACACAGGGGATTGTTTTACACGGCATTTAAGACAAACTCCAGTAATATAATAATTTATGAAAGTATATAGAGTAAATGAGTATAAGTCAGATAACCAGGCGTAAGATTAACTTTGGGGACCTCTTGTCCACCAGAAACTGCTATCGACCTAGTAAATTACCAAAACAGTAAAAATACCAAAAAATACAAAATATAATACATGGTAAAAAATAACTACATATATATAACACGGGATAAATGTACCAATTATAGGCAAGATTTGTACACAGATTTTCACCGATTTCACTCAAAATGAAATTGATTAACATAAACATTGATAATGTTTTGATTTTCATTGGAGAATTTAGGAAGCAAAAAAAAACATCTAATGTTTTGTTCATTGATATTTGGATGATCAATATACAACTTGTCATAGTAACTTTCAAGATAAAAAAAAGAATTCTATTTGAAAATTAAAATTTAATAGAAGCAAACATTTAATTAGCCTAAACTCGATAGAAAATTAGGAGATGAACCGTGTAAATATGCTGCTAATACATTAATGATTGAGCTAATATATAAACTAAAAATGCAAGGACATTTATACATCAACTAACTTTCATTCCTGACTACATTATGTTAATTAACTAAATAACCATATTAGGGTCTTCTAGAAAATTTTAACTGTATGCTTAGGAGAAACAAAAGGCTCACAATCATGTACAGTGGATAGTATTACACAGCACACTTTCAGGTGTAGTGATAGTACTGGTAATAAATCATTCCCACTGCATCATCTATAGGCATTTACGAGAGCTGTAGATCATAAATATTTTAATATGTACCAATTAATTTCCTTGAGTATTTGGTACCTCCTAAGTCAAACTGATCTCCTTGGACAAAGTACCTCATAATAATCCATTTAGCCTAAAGAAAAAAATGGTACCACATAAGAAAAAAAAGGTACCACATAAGAAAAATACCACTTAATCTTCATATGTTGGTCCGTCCGTCCGTCTGTCCGTCCCCCGAAGGTTTCCGACCAATAACTTGAAAACGCGTCGAAGGATTTAAATGATATTTTGCACAGCTGTTTAGTACAATCAAATACAGGTCAAGTTCGATTTCCAGCATGATCCAAAAAATAGTTTTGGAGATAGGCCACTTTGAAAAATCAAATTTCATGAAATTTTGAGTTTCCGACCAATAACTTGAAAATGCGTCAAAGGATTCAAATGATATTTTGTACAGCTGTTTAGTAAAATAAAATACAGGTCAAGTTCAATTTCCAGCATGATCCAAAAAAACAGTTTTTGAGATAGGCCACTTTGAAATCAAATTTTATGAACTTTTGATATTATATCGTGGCGGGGTATCATTTAATGTCCCATTACATGCCCTATTTTTAATATTATTTCAGAGTTTGGCTTTAGTGCCGTGTGGAGGTCGTAGAAAGCTTCCCCGTGCTTTAGTTGTATGCTCTTATATATTTTCGATTACTGGAATATGTGTTGGAAAGGCACAGTTTACATATTCCCAAAATTTGACAACGTTTGGCTGTCTCTTAAAAAATTGAAAAAAAATATCTGTTTGGTCATTGTTGTAATATTTTTATGGCATTTTTTTTTTTTTTTTTTTTAATCAAATCTAATATTCTACCGGGTTTCCAAGTTTTCTTCTCCTAGCGTGTCTGATGAAGGTTAATCCAGAAAAGCGCTTCACACGCAGTGAAATTTTGCTTTTGCACATTTATTAGAATTATTGCAATATGTGGATCGTGTCTTTTTGGCACATATTCCATATTCTTTCGTTTTTAATATTATTTCAGAGTTTGGCTTTAGTGCCGTGTGGAGGTCGTAGAAAGCTTCCCCGTGCTTTAGTTGTATGCTCTTATATATTTTCGATTACTGGAATATGTGTTGGAAAGGCACAGTTTACATATTCCCAAAATTTGACAACGTTTGGCTGTCTCTTAAAAAATTGAAAAAATTATCTGTTTGGTCATTGTTGTAATATTTTTTGGCATTTTTTTTTTCTTTTTTTATCAAATCTAATATTCTACCGGGTTTCCAAGTTTTCTTCTCCTAGCGTGTCTGATGAAGGTTAATCCAGAAAAGCGCTTCACACGCAGTGAAATTTTGCTTTTGCACATTTATTAGAATTATTGCAATATGTGGATCGTGTCTTTTTGGCACATATTCCATATGCTTTCGTTTTTAATATTATTTCAGAGTTTGGCTTTTGTGCCGTGTGGAGGTCGTAGAAAGCTTCCCCGTGCTTTAGTTGTATGCTCTTATATATTTTCGATTACTGGAATATGTGTTGGAAAGGCACAGTTTACATTATCCCAAAATTTGACAACGTTTGGCTGTCTCTTAAAAAATTGAAAAAAATATCTGTTTGGTCATTGTTGTAATATTTTTATGGCATTTTTTTTTTTATCAAATCTAATATTCTACCGGGTTTCCAAGTTTTCTTCTCCTAGCGTGTCTGATGAAGGTTAATCCAGAAAAGCGCTTCACACGCAGTGAAATTTTGCTTTTGCACATTTATTAGAATTATTGCAATATGTGGATCGTGTCTTTTTGGCACATATTCCATATTCTTTCGTTTTTTAATATTATTTCAGAGTTTGGCTTTAGTGCCGTGTGGAGGTCGTAGAAAGCTTCCCCGTGCTTTAGTTGTATGCTCTTATATATTTTCGATTACTGGAATATGTGTTGGAAAGGCACAGTTTACATATTCCCAAAATTTGACAACGTTTGGCTGTCTCTTAAAAAATTGAAAAAAATATCTGTTTGGTCATTGTTGTAATATTTTTATGGCATTTTTTTTTTTTTTTTTTTTTTTTTTTTTCAAATCTAATATTCTACCGGGTTTCCAAGTTTTCTTCTCCTAGCGTGTCTGATGGAGGTTAATCCAGAAAAGCGCTCCACACGCAGTGAAATTTTGCTTTTGCACATTTATTAGAATTATTGCAATATGTGGATCGTGTCTTTTTGGCACATATTCCATATTCTTTCGTTTTTAATATTATTTCAGAGTTTGGCTTTAGTGCCGTGTGGAGGTCGTAGAAAGCTTCCCCGTGCTTTAGTTGTATGCTCTTATATATTTTCGATTACTGGAATATGTGTTGGAAAGGCACAGTTTACATATTCCCAAAATTAAACAACGTTTGGCTGTCTCTTAAAAAATTGAAAAAATTATCTGTTTGGTCATTGTTGTAATATTTGTTGGCATTTTTTTTTTTTTTTTTTTTTATCAAATCTAATATTCTACCGGGTTTCCAAGTTTTCTTCTCCTAGCGTGTCTGATGAAGGTTAATCCAGAAAAGCGCTTCACACGCAGTGAAATTTTGCTTTTGCACATTTATTAGAATTATTGCAATATGTGGATCGTGTCTTTTTGGCACATATTCCATATGCTTTCGTTTTTAATATTATTTCAGAGTTTGGCTTTAGTGCCGTGTGGAGGTCGTAGAAAGCTTCCCCGTGCTTTAGTTGTATGCTCTTATATATTTTCGATTACTGGAATATGTGTTGGAAAGGCACAGTTTACATATTCCCAAAATTTGACAACGTTTGGCTGTCTCTTAAAAAATTGAAAAAATTATCTGTTTGGTCATTGTTGTAATATTTGTTGGCATTTTTTTTTTTTTTTTTTTTTATCAAATCTAATATTCTACCGGGTTTCCAAGTTTTCTTCTCCTAGCGTGTCTGATGAAGGTTAATCCAGAAAAGCGCTTCACACGCAGTGAAATTTTGCTTTTGCACATTTATTAGAATTATTGCAATATGTGGATCGTGTCTTTTTGGCACATATTCCATATGCTTTCGTTTTTAATATTATTTCAGAGTTTGGCTTTAGTGCCGTGTGGAGGTCGTAGAAAGCTTCCCCGTGCTTTAGTTGTATGCTCTTATATATTTTCGATTACTGGAATATGTGTTGGAAAGGCACAGTTTACATTATCCCAAAATTTGACAACGTTTGGCTGTCTCTTAAAAAATTGAAAAAAATATCTGTTTGGTCATTGTTGTAATATTTTTATGGCATTTTTTTTTTTATCAAATCTAATATTCTACCGGGTTTCCAAGTTTTCTTCTCCTAGCGTGTCTGATGAAGGTTAATCCAGAAAAGCGCTTCACACGCAGTGAAATTTTGCTTTTGCACATTTATTAGAATTATTGCAATATGTGGATCGTGTCTTTTTGGCACATATTCCATATTCTTTCGTTTTTTAATATTATTTCAGAGTTTGGCTTTAGTTCCGTGTGGAGGTCGTAGAAAGCTTCCCCGTGCTTTAGTTGTATGCTCTTATATATTTTCGATTACTGGAATATGTGTTGGAAAGGCACAGTTTACATATTCCCAAAATTTGACAACGTTTGGCTGTCTCTTAAAAAATTGAAAAAAATATCTGTTTGGTCATTGTTGTAATATTTTTATGGCATTTTTTTTTTTTTTTTTTTTTTTTTTTTCAAATCTAATATTCTACCGGGTTTCCAAGTTTTCTTCTCCTAGCGTGTCTGATGGAGGTTAATCCAGAAAAGCGCTCCACACGCAGTGAAATTTTGCTTTTGCACATTTATTAGAATTATTGCAATATGTGGATCGTGTCTTTTTGGCACATATTCCATATTCTTTCGTTTTTAATATTATTTCAGAGTTTGGCTTTAGTGCCGTGTGGAGGTCGTAGAAAGCTTCCCCGTGCTTTAGTTGTATGCTCTTATATATTTTCGATTACTGGAATATGTGTTGGAAAGGCACAGTTTACATATTCCCAAAATTAAACAACGTTTGGCTGTCTCTTAAAAAATTGAAAAAATTATCTGTTTGGTCATTGTTGTAATATTTGTTGGCATTTTTTTTTTTTTTTTTTTTTATCAAATCTAATATTCTACCGGGTTTCCAAGTTTTCTTCTCCTAGCGTGTCTGATGAAGGTTAATCCAGAAAAGCGCTTCACACGCAGTGAAATTTTGCTTTTGCACATTTATTAGAATTATTGCAATATGTGGATCGTGTCTTTTTGGCACATATTCCATATGCTTTCGTTTTTAATATTATTTCAGAGTTTGGCTTTAGTGCCGTGTGGAGGTCGTAGAAAGCTTCCCCGTGCTTTAGTTGTATGCTCTTATATATTTTCGATTACTGGAATATGTGTTGGAAAGGCACAGTTTACATATTCCCAAAATTTGACAACGTTTGGCTGTCTCTTAAAAAATTGAAAAAATTATCTGTTTGGTCATTGTTGTAATATTTGTTGGCATTTTTTTTTTTTTTTTTTTTTTATCAAATCTAATATTCTACCGGGTTTCCAAGTTTTCTTCTCCTAGCGTGTCTGATGAAGGTTAATCCAGAAAAGCGCTTCACACGCAGTGAAATTTTGCTTTTGCACATTTATTAGAATTATTGCAATATGTGGATCGTGTCTTTTTGGCACATATTCCATATGCTTTCGTTTTTAATATTATTTCAGAGTTTGGCTTTAGTGCCGTGTGGAGGTCGTAGAAAGCTTCCCCGTGCTTTAGTTGTATGCTAGCTCTTATATATTTTCGATTACTGGAATATGTGTTGGAAAGGCACAGTTTACATATTCCCAAAATTTGACAACGTTTGGCTGTCTCTTAAAGAATTGAAAAAAATTATCTGTTTGGTCATTGTTGTAATATTTGTTGGCATTTTTTTTTTTATTTTTTTTTTTATCAAATCTAATATTCTACCGGGTTTCCAAGTTTTCTTCTCCTAGCGTGTCTGATGAAGGTTAATCCAGAAAAGCGCTTCACACGCAGTGAAATTTTGCACATTTATTAGAATTATTGCAATATGTGGATCGTGTCTTTTTGGCACATATTCCATATTCTTTCGTTTTTAATATACATGGCCAAATCTTAACGAATCTTTATAATCACAATGGGTGTTGTGGAATAAACAGGAACCGCTTACTCTGCTACATGCATACATTTTAGCATTAGCTTTACACGCGTTTGTGATACTGATTGTGGTATAGTTGTGATTATGATATGTGATTTTGAAAAATCGTTGTCTTCATTGTCTTCTGGTTTTGTCTTATGCATGGGTTGTGAAAATCGAGTGTTTTTTTTCAAATAGATTAGAAATTTTTTGCAAAGTTTCTAAGTCATCTTTTTAGCTCACCTGGACTGAAGGTTCAGGTGAGCTATTGCCATCACTTGGCGTCCGTCCGTCGTCTTCTGTCGTCGTCCGTCGTCGTTAACTTTTCTTTGAAAATCTCCTCTGAAACGACTGAAGGGATTGCTTTGAAACTTCATCTATGGAATGTCCTCTAACACATCGATTGCACATCGCCGTCTAAACAACATGGCCGCCGTTACTAAAAACAGACCAGAGGGGTCAGACCACTGTTTTTGGCTTGTAAATCAAAAAGTATAAAAGATAGATGAAATCTGATGCACGCTACTGCTTCAGCATCAAAAGCTCTACAAAAGTCTCAATTGAGTCGAAGTTGTCAGATGACCCCTTATAAGAGTTACGGCCTTAAAGGTGAAAAATAGCATTTTTTCATGTTTTTGGCCTATAGAATGAAAACTATGACAGATAGAGAAAAGTTGCTGCTTGCTTAAATGTTCAGCTCATTTAGCCCTTTAAAAGTTTCCATAGGGTCGAAGTTGTCAGATGACCCCTTAAAGGTGTTACAGCCCCTAAAATAACATTTTTTTCATATTTTTGGCCTATGGAATGAAAACTATAGCAGATAGAGAGAAGCTGTTGCTTGCTTAAATGATCAGCTTATTTAGCTCTACAAAAGTCTCCATAGGGTCGAAGTTGTCAGATTACCCCTAATTTGGGTATCGGCCCCTAAAATGACGTTTTTTCATGTTTTTGGCCTATAGAATGAAAACTATAGCAGATAGAGAAAAGCTGTTGCTTGCGAAAATGTTGAGTTCATTTAGCTCTACTAAAGTCTTCATAGGGTGATGGTTGTCAGACAACTCCTTATAGGGGTTACGGCCCTTAAAATAACGTTTTTTTCATGTTTTTTGGCCTTTAAAATGAATACTATAGCAGATAGAGAAAAGCTTGCTTAAATGTTCAGTTCATTTAGCGCTACAAACGTTTCCATAGGGTCGAAGTTGTCAGATGACCCCTTATAGGGGTTTTGGTCCCTAGAATAATTTTTTTTTTTCATGATTTGGGCCTATGGCTACAGAATGAAACTATAGTACATGTAGATGGAGAAAAGCTGTTTCTTGCTTAAATGTTCAGCTCATTTAGCTCTAGAAAAGTTTTTATAGGGTCGACATCAAGACCAGGTGAGCGATTCAGGCTCCTGGAAGCCTCTTGTTTATTGTTCAATCCTTTTCAGTTCTTCTAATTAATTTGCTTAAACGGCATTGCTTTTATTTTTTTCATGTGCGTTCTTTAGAGAATTTATTGAAAATTTTGGTCTTTGTTTAATAAAACTCTGATTCTCATCTATGGTGAATGTTTTTGATTTTTAAAAATATTATTCACATAATTTCATTTTGGATGCAAGTGTTTAAAAACTCTCTTCTTTTTCTTTAATTATCGACAGGAACACTAATAGCAGAAAGTTATAGGTAATTTTAATTTAGTCTCATTACTACATTATAATGAAATATCTATCCTCATTTGTCTGTAGTAAGTTGTAATAACGTAAGACAGGAATCGTAACTACTGTAGACATAAAGGTTGTCCGATGTTGTAATATAGATGTTATCATTCCTTGACAGGTGTTCCGTAACCACCACAGTAGAGGTTTGATCTCGACCAGAGGTAGGGGTGTCCATGCATCCCATTCCTATTTGATTTTTATTTTTATATAGATAGAAGTAATCAGCGGACCTCGTAGCTGTTGATATATAAACGGATATCTGATAAACACCCGACTTCTCCACCCGGAAGTTACCAGTTGATTCCAAGTCTGACATCACGGAATCACTGACTCCATATCTGGTGTGTATGTAGGTAAACCGGACTTTCTCGCTGGAAGAATATGTCTTGCTGTTTGCACATGCCGTCATGGATACTGTTGGAAATAAAATGACAATAAATAAATACAGCGTAGGTTGATTTTCGGATAAAGCTTGCACTTATTCAGTAATGTTATCACCAAGAGGGGTACACATATGTAGTAATTTGTGCAAAAATTTATTTACATTTGTTAGTGGAGTTTTTGAGATTTTTGTAACTCGACCATAGTTTGGGGTTATAATGCTAATGGCGAGAAGTTTAGAAGTACCCAACATAGAAAATAATATCATAAATTTAAATTCTTAATTGATGTTAGCCACATTTAGGCGAGCGTCATATAAAACAGACACATTAATAATCAAAGACAAAACTAATTAACAAAATATAAAAGATAAAGGAGTTTGTTAAATTTAGACAACATGGCATATATATACATAAAATATTTCAAAAATATAATAAGAAAACCTTCATGGAAATTTTATCTGACTTATCTAATAGCTTAGAATTAAACAACAAGTATCTTAAAAGATTTTATTCAATTTGCACATTAAAGTGAGAAGTAAATACATCTGCTTGTTACCACAATAGGCACTATTACGAAACACAAGTCTGATGGAATATAAGATTCTTCTGATTTTAAGTCAAACTGATAAATATACTAGTGTACATTAAACAGAAGACATTTGAGAAGAAAAGGAGTACCAAAGGGGTTATCAAGCATCACAATTCCGAAAAGACAAAGACAAAATATGTGGACAAAAAAAATACACATAACAACTCTATCGCAATTAGCAACGTGAACTCAAATCGAAAGGAGAGTGCTCCGGAAAAATAAGCATCTTGCTATAGCACACCCATCATGTTGCCAAAGATCGATCTAGTGTTGGTCAAATCCGGGAGGGATGACATAATGATGATACAAAACACTATGTCAAACCAACATCTTCGCTTCTGAGAGATAGAAACCCCGTACTTGTCTTGTTTGTCTACAAGCTCACGATGTCTTCCGTAAAATTTCTTGAGTGAGGACAACAACCTGAGATCAAGGTACCCCTGTGTTACTAATTTGCTTGTCACCCATGTTCATAGGCGGATCCAGGGGTGGGGGCTGGGAGGCCCGTCCCCCCCTTTTGACGGAAAAATTTGGTTGAATTGAATCATGACCAAAGCGGGCCCCTCTTAGGCCAGTCAGTTGGCCCCCTCTTTTCAGAATTTCCGCCACTGATGTTGCTCTATCAAGGAAGTCGAAATACTCTCAACAAGCTCTTGAATAACGAATCAATTGTGATACGAAAACTCCATATGCAGGATCGAACGGAATATTGCTACACAGAAAAGGAAAGTTGACTATGGCAAAGTTGGAAGTCATCACGTTTGTAATAGAGCTTTGTGCATAGACTTTCTAGTGTGTCAATTTCGAGAAATAAATCCAAACATTGTATCGATTTCCTAAGCAGAGCGACACGTCTGATGCAAAAATTGCTCACAAAGGATTATGTTGCTCCTCAGTTGCTGTCTTTACTCAAGAAATTTTTCGGAAGACATATACAGAAAGATATGAGATTTCTATCTCTCAGATAAGTGCAGATGATGGTTTGTCATAGGTTTTTGTTTTGTCTTCCTTTCAATACTGATTTGACTGTTAACACCGCGATGGGTGTTCTATAGCAAGCAGGAACTGCTTACTCTTCAGAGTCTTCCGAGGCACCTGAGTTCACTCTCGTAAGGGCTAGAGTTGTTAGTTGATATTCAGTAGGTTTTTTGTGTTTCCATGTTTTAAATATTGTCTGGTTTTTTGTCCTATTATCGTTTTTTGACAATCGGATGCCCCATTGGTACCTCTGCTTCTCTATGAACCCTTTGTTTTATTACAGGCACCAACTTTTTTCCAGGATAGTTTCAACTGTGTTGATTTGAAAAAAAGAAGAATTTCAAAGAAGCAAAGGTGTACCAAAGGGGTAATCAGTATCATAAAACCGTGAAGATAAAGACAAAACCGGCAGACAAAAATCATCACAACAAAACAAACCACATAACAACATAAAACGCGAACTCAAGTCGAAACGAGATTGAACGCAGGTGCTCCGGAAGAGTAAGCAGTTCCTGCTTGCTATAGCACACCCGTCACGTTGCCAAAGATCGATTAAGCGTTGGTCAAATCCGGAAAGGATGACATTACAAAACTCTATGTCAAACCAACATCTGTGCTCATCTGAGAGATAGAAATCCCGTATTTGCATACAAGCACATGATGTCGTCCGTAAAATTTCTTGAGTGATGACAACAACCTGGGAGCAACGTACCCCTGTGTTAACAATTTGCTTGTCAGCCGTGTAGCTCTATCAAGGAAGTCGTTGTACTCCCCACATGCTCTGGAATAACGAATCAATTGTGATACGTAAACTCCATATGCTGGAGCGGACGGAATGTTGCTACACAGAAAGGGAAAGTTAACTATTGGAAAGTTGAAGTCATCACGTTTGTCATAGAGCTTTGTACAAAGCCTTCCTTGTGTGTCAATTTCGAGAAATAGATCCAAATATGAAGCAGACCTCCCAGAATCTGTAGTGTCCTTTACCTCAAGTTCCTTCGGATATATGAGATGTAAATAGTCACCAAATCGAGAATTGTTTAGCGAAAGGACATCATCAATATAACGAAATGTGAGATTGAAAGCAAATATAGTATACAAAAATCTTCAAAATCGATAATTGATTATTTCTTTTTTTTTTAAGCATTGGCTTTTTTGCTGAATTTTGAATGAAAATTCAATGAATATCATTGTCACGCAATCTCTAAAGGAAAAAAGATATTCTAGATGCAAACAAGAATACACTTAAGTGTGTCTCCCCTGACGGCACCATCAGAAACAATAATTCTTTCTTACTTCCACTATATTTTAAAGGATGGGTTGCGATAAGGCCCTATTTTGGCCCATCTATAGACGTAAAATATAAAGTATTAAATATCCTATTAATGTATACCTTATGTTGCAGCAAAATGATTGTACTGTTGTAAAAAACTACTTTTAAATTCTTTTGCGCCGAACACAGCTTCGAAAATCGGGTTCAAAATTGACCCATTTTAAAAGAAAAGTTCATCTAGAATCAAAAAAAAATTTCTAGGTAGGGCTTCAATAAATTGAAATTTTGTGCTTATATACTTGAAGCCAGTGTTTACAATTCTATAAAAGGTCCATTTTATATATATATTGTGTACAAGTTGTAATTTTGTACAAGTTATAACCTGTACAAAATATGTGTACATGTTATAACTTGTACGACCCTAAAATACAAGTTATAACTTGTACAATTTTTGCTTGTACACGTTATAACTTGTACAAAATAAGGCTGGAAATCGTGTTTAACTTGTACAAAATTTCAATATAGCAAAAAAAGAAAGAAAATGACAAAAAATATTTTTTTATTTACTATTCATTAAGGCTTAAATAGAATTTACATATTAAAGATGATTTAAGATTCTTCTTGTTTTAAATATTCATCAAATGACCTTTTTACTTGCATATTACTTGCACAATTTTTAATATTTGAATAATATAAATCTAGTTACTTATTGCTGCATGTTAATCTAACATATGACATCTTGAATTGCAGAACACTTTCATCTTTCGACATTTGCATCTTGGTTTGACAATTACAATGAAGACCACCTGAGTCCTTGCCCTCTACTCACTGATAATTTACTCACAACCAATCACACGCTACATTCATACATCAGAACAACAGAAACTTTAAGAGTGGCATTTGGTAACCTTTCATCTCGTTTCTACTGACATAACTTTTAATTTCACTATTTTCACTATTTCAAACTGCTTTAGCAATGTTCTCTGCTGCTTCTAATTAGCTTCTTTAACACTGTCAATTAAAGTCTCTATTCTTTTTCTTTTGTAAATGATGCCTTATTTGTTGAGGCATTTTGTCTTGACATTTCTAGAATTTCAGAACAAAATATATCTATATCCATCCTGATTTGATCATTAAATAGCCCAACTTAACAAACTTCGCCCTGCAGTAATCCTACTTTAAAATTGATCACATAAGTGTTCAAACTGCATCCTGAAGAAATTCTAGATTAAAAGTGATCACTCAAATATTCAAACTTCAAACTTTTGTTAAATCAATTATTGGGATATAACAAATATATTAATATTTTTTTTTCTCTTTCACGTAAAGAAAATATTTTTATATAATGAACATTGACATAGTCACATTAACGTTTTTATTCTGCTCTGCATGTTTGAATCTTATTAATAGTTAATATATATTTTTTTTAAATTCATTTTGCTATAATGAAAATTTTTAAAAAAGTTAAACACAATTTTCAGCCTTATTTTGTACAAGTTATAACATGTACAGGCAAAAATTGTACAGGTTATAACTTGTATTTTTTGGTCATACAAGTTATAACATGTACAAAAATTTTGTACAGGTTATAACTTGTACAAAATTACAACTTGTACACAACATATGCATCACTTTAAACAACAATTTTGAAATTGAAATGACCGCTTATCTCAGGAAAAGGGAAGAAAACGGAGAGATTTCGCACATTTTTTTTAACACTGATAACAAGTTCAAAAATTATATTCTTTTTAAATTTTTAGTATGTCTTGCACGCGGAACCAGCTTGAAACTTTCACAAAAGATGTGTTTTAGTAATACAAGTTTTTGAATAAAATATGGAGCTGGTTCCGCGTGCAAGGCTATACTTCTGGTAAGGATATATATCAATCATTTTCGCCACTTTCCCATAGACACAATGTTAAAATCATTTGCGGTGGTTCATTTCAAGCACCATTTACTAAAAAAATAAAATAATATTTTCAACTCCAGACGTTTATTTTCCGAAAATAGAAATATTAACCTTTCCAACAAGATATTTTGTGATAGAATTTCCTTAATTTTAATTTTGACTTTCGCGGTGGGCTGAAAAAGGGTCTTATCGCAACCCATCCTTTATAAGGATTTTCAATTTCTGAGATCAAAAGGTGTTTATAGAACTAAAACATTACTAATATATGCAATAAAAATAATCAAAGTCGCTCAACCAGAAAAGTCAAGGTCAAAATATGGGGATGCAACTGTTCTAGGCTACTACTGGGACTTAAGCATATCAAGTTTTTTCAACCTAGGATTTATAGTTCTTGAGATATGGAAATGCTCGCAAAACCTTCCCATTGCTAAATTGTCGATGGGACTCAACCGGAAAATCAAGGTCAAGGTCAAAAGATAGGGGTACAGCCATGCTAAGCAACTAATGGGGCATATGCATACCAAGTTTCATCAATCTAGGACTTAGAGTTCTTGAGATATGGAGGTGCTCGCAACACCTTACCATTGCTACATGTAATATATGAATTGAAAAGTCACTCAACCAGAAAATCTAGGTCAAGGTCGAAAGATGGGGGTGTAACTGTTTAAAGCTACTAATGGGCCATATGAATACCAAGTTTTATCAACCTAGGACCTACAGTTCTTGAGATATTTAGGTGCTCATAAAACCTTACCCAAAAAATTAACGCCGCCGCCGCCGGTAGAAGAAACACATATGTTCCGCTCTGCTTCGCAGGCGAGACAACAAAATGTCGACAAGCATGTTAGCTCAGATTTTCGAATCGAAATTAAAGTTGTGTAAAACATAACTGGATCTCGTAAGAGAACACGTAATGCTTACCTCTCCCAGACATGTTGTACAATTCCTCCTGTAGTCGGTTTGAAGTCAAGTTCTGGGCTAATCCTAGGGCCGTAATTTTGTTCTGTAGGTCGGTTAACGTCGCGTTCTGATTCCTATTCAGGACGGACACATCTTTGTCTATCATTGACACTATGTTTTGAGCTGTATGGTTTAAATGAATTTCAACGAGATCAATTTTGTTTTTCAGTTCTGAAACGGAAGCGTTTTGGTTTAGAGACAAAAAGGAAACATCTTTTTCGATTTTTGACACTAAATTTAAGTTCGTTTGATTCAGATGTAATTCGACCTGTTGTAATTTATTCTCATTGGAACTAAACGAATTATACAGGGCAATAAAGTCCTGCTTCCTGGCCTCAACATCCACAGCCACAGAATTCACTTTATTGTTGGTCATCGTTAGGTTCGTTTGTAGGTCCATAATTGTCTGTAAGCTCGACACACCCTTCAAGTTCTCGAGATTTGAAAAGTCACTTTGTAGTTTAGAAAGTTTATATTCCAAATCCGAGTTATTGTTACGAATGTTATCCAAGTCAGATTTTAAAGTGATATACTTGGTTTTTAGATCGGTATTTTCACGTTGGATAGCGTTGATTATATTGTTTTGGTCCGTAACGGTTTTATTGTACCTCATGTTAGCATCATACATGTCCGTTAGTCCCTGCTGAGTAGCAAATAGTTCTCCTTCCAGGTGTGTGACGCGTTTTTCAAGCTTAAGCCTGCCTTCTCGTTCTTGTACTATCATATTAACAAGAATTGTGTATTGCTGATCTGAAAACCCAGGGTTGGGTGTGGTAAGAACCGAAGTTTTATCATGCAACAAAAACCCATTAGAAATAGATATACCGACCAACACAAAACTAAATAAGAGAAGACGCATTGTAATCCAACTTGGTAATTTTCACAAATACCAATGTACTGCTTGAATGTAGCACGAGAGATAACAACGTGACTTGTGACATGTATGAGATAGTGTATGAAAAAATAAAGAACTTGACACAGATGTTATCTAAGTTTGTATGGGTTCTCAGGGTCAATGGGACAGTTTGCACTTGTCTTATATGTTCAACATATATACGGCATACTACCTTCATAAACGAGAACTAAGGGGACGGGACGACCATTTGATTTTGAGGGGCTGACAGTTTTTGTAAATAAATATTTTGGCCTGGAAAAAGTTGGAAATGAATAATCTGGCCTCTGTTTGCAAGAAAATAAATAATCTGTCCCAAGATCCTTGCTCAATTAAGCTATTGTATGCAGAAAATAAATATTCTTGCCGCAAAATTTTGAAAATAAATAATCTGTCTAGACCGAAACAACCAGACCCCCCTTCAGAATCAAATGGTCGTCCCCTAATGTGACCAACATCACAAAAGGTACCCTTGCTTAAAAATCAAATCCAAAGTCCAATCATTTATTCCAAATGTTATCGAAGTAAAAAATTTCTTCGTGCTATTTTTTCGTGTGATGTAAATCTATATTTGAAAGTTTCATCAAAGTACTAAGATGTTGCGTTTACGAGTAACATGTTTGTGTATGATAGGAAATGCAAATACTAATACGGGCATGAAACAGATACTTTGGTTATGCTGTATATGCATATTTCAAGTCGAAACCTCTTATCATTTGATTCAAAGCATTGGAAGGTCAAAAACCAAAAGTATGTACAGTACAAGGAAAAAACTTGTTATTTTGAACAGTTTTGAAGTTAACAGTCGGAAAATTCATTGAAAATAAAGTATTAAATCTAATGGTTAAATCTTGTTAATAATCTATGTAACGATATGGAGTAAATGAACATGAGATCACAACAGCAATTAATTTAAACGAGCTGTATGGCCATTTTGAAATTTGTTCGTCATCAGCAGCACTAGTTACGGGGCGCCGTATGGGACTGATGTGATTTTGTACAGAAAATATAATTTTGTCATAGCAAAATCAATTTTGACTTTTATGTTACAAAATTGACTTTTGTTATTTAATTTACATATTGGGTAACAAAAGTCAATGATGTATGCAAATAAGTTTATATTTGCATGCCTATTTGACAAAATTCAATTTTGTCATGACAAAAATGAGTTTTGTTTCCAAAATGAATTTTGTCTACAGAAACAAATTTTGTCAATACAAAATTGAAGTTCTCATTAGATAACATAGTTTTGTAAGACAAAATTGATTTTTTTATGACAAAATCATGTTTTGTGTACAAAATCACAACAGTCCCATTCGGCGCCCCGTACTAGAACCCAAACATAGGAAATCCACAATTTTAAAAGATGCTTAAAAAGTATAAAATCAAACGAACCAAATTACTATAGCGAAAGGCAAAACAACGATGGAGGGGATTAAACCTTAGGTTTGAGAATTTTTTACATATAGAATATCATATAATAAATAATGAGATGTGGAATAAGTGTACGCGACAGAGCCCACAATTAAGCGGCAATTCAGAAAAAAACACAATGGACAACCGCCAGCAGCCTTCAACGAGGCCAGTAAGCGCTGCTCGCGATTCTGCAATTGGCCCATGGTTTAAATTAAATGCATATAATTCAAATCCAGTCCTGAAATAGTCACAGATAGACCCCCTTCTTAAACAAGGATCAGAAAACATCAAAAAGACAAGTACAAACGAAAGCTTTGTCAAAGATTCCTGGCTTAAGATAGGCACATTTAATATGTGGCGGGGTTAAACTAGTTTACTGAAGTGTCATCACACAAAACCGACAACAATCGCTATATACTTCCATTTTTATACTATCTATATCTTAGTGTATCAGACGAGTCAGGTAGGTTATAAACAAAGTGTACACATGAGATGCAATATCATGTACAATTACACCATATCTAAAAAAAATAAGAGCATACATCTAAAACACGGGGAATTGTTTTACACGGCATTTAAGACAAACTCTAGTAATATAATAATTTATGAAAGTATATAGAGTAAATGAATATAAGTCAGACAACCAGGCGTAAGATTAACTTTGGGGACCTCTTGTCCCCAGAAGCTCCACCAGAAACTGCTATTGACCCAGTAGTTTCAAAATACAAAATTACCAAAACAGTAAAAATACCAAAAAAATACAAAATATAATACATGGTAAAAAATAACCATGCATTCTGCATAAAACACGGGACAAATGTACCAATTATAGGCAAGATTTGTACACAGATTTTCACCGATTTCCTTGATAGGGCGCCACGTCTGACACCAAAATTGCTAACAAGGGTTACTGTTCATAGACAAATGAGGAATTTCTATTTCACAGATAAGTGCAGATGTTGGTTTGTCATAGAGTTTTATTTTGTCTTCTTTACCGAATTTGACACACTGAATTAACCATTAGCAACGCGACGGATGTGCACGCAGGAACTGCTTACTTTTCCGGGGCAATTGAGTTCACTCTCGTTACGACTTGTTGTTTGCGTTGTTGATCGCTGTTCAGTTGTTTTAAAGTAGTATGTTTCTTCGTGCTGTTTTTGTTCGTGTTTACTGATTTTTTCTTTGTCCATTTGGACTTTTATCTCACTTTAAGTTATACTGATGATGTCCTTTCACTGAACAGTTCTCGATTTGGTGACTTTCTCCATCTTGTATATCCTAAGGAACTTGAGGTAAAGGACACTAAGTCTGCTTTATATTTAGACATTACGACTGGAGTTCGCGTTGTTGATTGATATTCAGTATTTTTTGTGTTTCCGTGTTTTATATTTTGTCTGTTTTTCCCCGTTGTTTTCGTTGGTGTTGACTGGTTTACTGGTTTTGTCTCTGCCCTTTTCAGACTTTCGACATTTGGTTGCACCATTTGTACATCTTCGCTTCTAACACGTGATGCTTTCATAATACCTGTCATTGTCTTTTAAGTGTAACCATAACTAAGATACAGTCGTGTAACCAATTTCTTAATGTCTCTCTGCGTTGAAATACTTTCCGATGAGTTTTATGTTTCCAATGAGTTTTATGTTGACTTCAAATATGCACTAGACAGATACTAGTTTCGGGTATGATTTTTTTTGTTTTTCGACTGGCTGAATGTTGTTACTAATTGTTTAAGAAATTATGTTATTGTTGGTAACAATCTATGACATCATGGGTTCTATTTTTTAATAACGGGTTTCTACATCTGTAGACAAGCCAATAAAAGTCTCGTAATCGCGTCATTTGGTCGGGGTTGTGGAAAGGTCAAGAATGGGTTACACATTCCCTCATTCATGTCATTGGCAATAGTCTGATAACTTTAACAAATTTCAGCTTTTGTAGAGATCATTAAGCTTAACATTTCAGTAGGCATAAGCGTTGCTTTATCTTTCAGTCACCGCTTCTAATCTATGAAACTAACATAAACAAGAATATGTGTCAAAAAGACACAGTGTTCCCACCTTTATATCTATCAAACAGCTAGGTTATCAATCAATTACAAAGCTCACCTTGTTCCCATTATTGTCACTAAGTGGGAATAAACTTGAACTTTTCAAAATTTAAAGTGCTTATTCATGCAGAAAAAGCATGTCACAGCCAGCATCAGAACCATATGTCTTGCTAATCATCCTTAGATGCACCTACCATATCACTTTGGTTGAAGTGTATACTTGCCTGTTAGCAGGAATGAACCTTAATCATTCTTCTGTAAGTGGTCATCCATGTGGAAAATATAGGTCACAACCAGCATCTGAAGCATGCATTGTGCTAAGCATCACTAGGTGCACCTACCATTCATGTGGCACTTGTCAGTAAGCAGGAAATGACTTTTAACCATTCTTCTGTAAAAAGTCATTCATGCGAAAATATAGGTCACAGCCAACATCCGAAGCATGCATTGTGCTTAGCATCATTAGGTGCACATACTAAACCAATATGGTTGGTGTGGTACTTGTCAGTAAGCAGGAATAGACTTTAACCATTCTGCTGTAAGAAGTCATCCGTGTGGAAAATATAGGTGAAATCCAGCATCCGAAGCATGCATTGTGCTTAGCATCACTATGTGCACCTACCATATCAATATAGTTGATGTGTGCACATACCAGTAAGCAGGAATGGACTTTAACCATTCTCCTGTAAAAGGTCATCCATGCTGAAAACAAAGGTCAAATCCAGCATCCGAAGCATGCATTATGCTGAGCATCATTAGGTGCACCTACTATACCAATGTGGTTGGTGTGGCACTTGTCAGTAAGCAGGAATGAAATTTAACCATTCTGCTGTAAGAAGTCATCCATGTGGAAAATATAGGTGAAATCCAGCATCCGAAGCATGCATTGTGCTAAGCATCACTGAAGCACGAGGAAGCTTTCTACGACCTCCACGCGGCACTAAAGCTAAACTCTGAAATAATATTAAAACGAAAGAATATGGAGTGGGAATGGACTTTAACCATCTTTGTATAAGTGGTCATCCATGCGGAAAATATAGGTCACATCCAGAATCTGAAGCATGCCTTGTGCTTAGCACAATAGTTGCATCTACCATACCAACATGATTGATGTGGCACTTCTCAGTAAGTGGGAATTTGGAAATATGAGGATTTGGGACGGACGAACGGACCCGAACACTATATGCCCCTCTACTTTCGTAGGTGGGGCATAAAAACGCTTTTCCTTTGCCAGTATTCAGGCTAAAAGAATTATCTGACAATTGGCCCCAAGGAAAATTTAAATTGTAGGGCACAATAAGTTGAAACTTTTAACAATCAACATATTTCCTCTGCATTGTAAAGCTTTCTATTGAAATTCCAAAAATATGAGTAAAAGAAGTAACGCTAGTTTTCGTCTTCCAAAGGCCATAATGCTATTAATAGTCATCTGACACTTTCGATAGAGATTTTGATGCTGGAGTAGGAAGGTTGGAAAACAAGATTTATCTCTTTAAAATACATATTTATCTATAAACTTAAAATTAACTAGACACAAATTTATGCAATTTAAAGTGAAAACTTTACGAAATTTTTTTAAAATATTGTATTTTCATAAAAACTAGGGTAGAATGGGCTCTTATGAAACTCCTCTAAAGTGCCAAATGTTATAAAAGTTATTTTAACACAAGTAAAATCTTAAAACATTTAAGGATGGCTGTAAAAAGAATCATGTAAAAATCTTAAATGGTTTTTGAGATATTACAGTATAAAGTTGTGTTTTTCAAATTGTTTATTTTGTATGAAATCTCGTTTATTGGCATGAGATATTGTGAGATTTCACCAATTTGCAAATTTAATATACAGATCTATTAGTCCATCAGCCAGGTCCGGAAAAAATAATTTGAGTGGATACCCCTGTAGACCGATTTTTTATTGCAGAAATCAAAAGACAAACATGTGAACTTTATTTTGCAACTTGTTATACTTTGGAAAAAGATGCGGAAACTGGTATAACAGAGGCCCCTTAAGGGGTACTATAAACTGTCAAAAAAATTTCAACCCTTATAAAACATTCTATTATACTCAGTCTACTACAATATTATTGAAAAGAAAACTTTTAACATATTAAATATTGTCTAGACAACCAACGACAGACAAAAGTTTGTTAAAATTTTCACTCAAAGAAGTCTTAAAGGGAGGTAATACAAGGAATGACTAAAATGAGTTTTTTTTTTCATTTTCTTTTTTTATTTCCTAAAAAAATAGGATAGCTAGGTGGAATATTTTGTGGAAAGAATCTACCTACAACATAACAAATTAAATAAAACAATTCAATTAAAATATTTGTGGTACCGGTTGAAAAGTTTCGGTATTTATGAATGTAGTCCCAGTCACCTGAAATCTATATTTTTTTCATGTGTAAATACAAATGATCATAATGTGTTTCATTATATTTTTTTCAATTTTAGTTTATATATTTGACTTTTTGAAACTATAGTATCAGAATATAAGAACTTTAGTCTTAATTGTTGTTTAAAAGTTGCCATAATTATACGTACATGTGCATTTTGGATCATTTTGCAAGGCAGCATACATGTATACAATAATGGCGCTGCATGTTTGACCGTTTGTTGCACTTAGTTACAAAAGGGATACAAAGTAACTGTTATCGAGGAAATATGCCAGCCAATTAATAAAGTTCTATATGGATTTTTTTTTCAATTTATTTGACGCTTTGTTATGATTGTTTTGCCTTTTGAAATTACAGCTAGTATATTTGTAAATACTTTGAAGATCCATATTTAGCTTCTGCATTGTTGGCAGTTGTTTCCTGTGCCGTCTTCTAAAGAATCTAGATTTTAACGAAATTCAAAGCAATAAGCGTACTTCTAAAACAACAAAAAGGAAACTCTCATTACAATCGTAACTAAATATATTTTAAAAAAACAGGCCTTTTTATTGTGAACTTTTTTATGCTGCTGAGCAATGTCGTAGAGTTTGGTCAATTTTTCCCAGAAAGAAGTTAACTAAACGAAGTTGAAATCACCAAACCATTGAAGCTAGTGATTGTGCTAACCGACGAATGAATTGAAAGAAGCAAACAGGCACACATAGGGCATTCGAGTGTCAAAAGTCCGAAAGGGTAACGACAAAATCGGTAAACATGAACAAGAACAGCACGAAGAAACACAAAACACAAAATCAACCGAACGGAAATCAACAACGCCAACTCAAGTCGTAACAAGAGTTAACTCGGGTGCTCCGTAAGAGTAAGCGGTTTTTGCCTGCTATAGCACATCCGTCGTGTTGCTAATTTTCAATTCAGTGTGTCAAATCTAGTAAAGTAAGACAAAACAAATTTCTAAGACAAACCAACATCTGCACTCATTTGAGAGATTGTCTACGAGTGCACGGTGTCTACCGTACAATTTCTTGAGTGAAGACAGCAACCGTGGAGCAACATAACCCTGTGTTAGCCATTTCTGTGTCAAACGTGACGCCAAGGAATCGATGTAATTGCCGCAAGCTCTGGAGTAACGAATCAACTGTGATACGAACACTTCATAAGCCGGAGCGGACGGAATGTTGCTACACAAAAAGGGAAAGTTGACGATTGGAAAGTTGAAGTCATCACTTTTGTCATAGAGCTTTGTTGAAGTATTCCTTGAGAGTCAATTACGAGATGTAAATCTAAATATGAAGCAGACTTCCTAGAATCCACTGTGTCCCTTATCTCAGGTTCCTGAGGATATATGAGATGGAGAAAGTCACCAAAATAGAGAATTGTTCAGTGAAAGGACATTATCAATACTTGTATAACGGAACGTGAGATAAAAAGAGATAGCTAGTCTAGTTCTCCACGAGTACAATATGTCCCGTCCCGTCTTATACTTCATTCAAAATTTCTAAAAAAATCAAAGAAAACTACTTGTCCTGATTTTGTGTTAAAATGCGAATACTGTAAGCTTACTATTTGTGTGGTTTTTAACTTTGCTGATTTCATTGTTTCCCATTTTTCATGAAATTACATAAAAAAAAAGAAATAATGGTACATTTATGATATAAGTTTCTGTAGACCTAAAATGCTTGTATTCTTTGTGTGTCGTCAGTAACATTAGACAGAAGCGACATACATAGGCTCACTTTTTGATTGTTCGTCTTCTTAAATCAAGCATCGCTCTGCAAAGTTATTAAGTATTCCGTCTCAATTTTTATGTAACTTAACTCCATATTTCTTAATAGAGTTAAGGAATTACTCAACTACTTCCTGTTAACAGAATACTTTATAGACAAAAATACAAAGTTCTGACATCGTTCGGGACAAAGTAACTGAGCAAACGGATACGAACTTTCTATGGGAATAGACACTTCAAGGTTAAGAGCATATGCTGGTACATGAAGATCAACGTGCCCTTTGCAATGGAAAAAGCTTCAGCACCATTTTCTATTCATTTACATTATCCGTCTAAATTTCAAAATTGTCTGAACCCTAAGGTTCTTCCTACCCCAGACATAGGTTGAATATCTTAGTAATAATTTGGTTCCCCAGTTTGGTATTTTTGGTTATACTGTTCTATGCTCTTCATATTCATACAGTGTTTGGCATTTTCAATATTTTGGTAGAGCGCCTCTGATGAGTCTTGAATAGACGAAACGCGCGTCAGGCGTAGCAAAATTTATTGTCTGGAACTTTGTTGTCATTTGTATTACAGCTGACCAGTACCAGTATTGCCTGAGGAACTTTGGTGTGCTTCTGATTCTTAACAACAACAATCGTCCGAAAAATCCTAATTGTTCGTCTGTGTATGTGGCGGAGTCTTTGGGAATGTTTAGGAATGAGATGACATTGCTGTTAAATCTTTAAAATGGAATGCAGTATTGTAAATACCATCATCAATGAGGACTTCTTGTTTTCTGGTACTCTTTTTTTTTATGAGACAGACCATTACCACGAAAAGAGGGGGGTGGGTTTGTTCCGATCAGACAATTATTTTTTTATAAAGGTGTCTCGAGACAAATTTTTGTTTTCATTATTAGCATTATTTTATATGGCAGAAATCCTTCTTCAAAATATTTTATCCTCTGTTACTTAAATATTTTTCATCAAAATTCAGATTCATAATTTTATTTTAGGAAAACACCAACCCCCTCATCCATACAATAGAATTGGAAAAAAAAACTAAATTTACAAAACGACACCGTTACATTATTTTAAGGCGACAGCTCGATATAAATTGTCGCAAGAAATAAAGAATAAATAAGTTATAAGTAAAAAGTAATGTAAATATTTCATATAATTTTAAATAAAGTCAAACGCACCTGACCTAAAGTAAAGTCTAACAGGCCAAAAACAAGAAAAAGTGATTAATTGGTTATAACTTTATTTTCAATAATGTAAAAAATCACATTTTCTGTATTATAACTTCTTTTATGTTGGTTTAAAAAAAAATACCATAGAAAAGACTTAAAATCATAAAAAATATTGATTCTAAAAATAGAAAAAGTGACCTTCACATTTAATAATTTAAAAAATAAAACCATATCGGTCAAACCATTACAATCCGCACATGGACATTAAAAATGGATTTTTTTGTAAAACACTGTTTTTATCAAATCCTGGTGGTTATAATATTTTTAATTGTGACCATTGTAATTATGTGAATCTTGTTGAGTAAATTTTACCTGTGATACGTGCAAAGTCATAGGAAGACATTCGCAAATTGTAAAAATAGGGAAATTTTGAACGTAATAATTAGCAATTTTAAATATAAAAAATATCTTTTTTAGACATTGTTATGATGCAAATTCTTTTCCTAAGTCAATAATCCCTATGCATACTTTAGATTTATAAAACAGTAATTGAAGTTTTCAACCCCATGTTCAATTTATTGAAAATAAATGAATGACTACTTTTCAATTGCTCACCAGAGGGTCCAGAAAAATGATTTTTACGCTATTTTCCGCATTTATTATACAAGTATAACATTTGGAATTATGAAGCTTAGATGTAATACTAAATTTTTGTACCATAAAAATTCGGTCTACGGGGGTATCCACTCAACTTTTAAATATGACGTCTTTTCAGAGTTGGCTGATGGACTATATGATATTGCCTAAGTTCGTGTGTTAGTGGTAAAATCACAGGGTAGTGGTATGCAACTGATGTGGCAGTCATCAAACGCCTCTACACCTAATGTTGTCGCTGGCTAACCTACTTTGTATAGGTGAAAGGGAGAGTCAAATGCGTAAAACTTTCTTGCTAGTACAAAGCCTCTACACTACAAAGACTTTTTTAATACCTCCACGTGATTATGCATTTACTGGATCTAGCATCCCAGGCTAAATAAACGACCTTGGGGCAGAAAGCCCCAAAACAGGCGCGGATTCAGGCGGGGCGCACCCAATGCGCGCCCCCTAAAATGTGAAAAATATGATTTTAACCATGAAACTTATTAAAAAAAGGCCAAAATTTTTCGCATATATTTGATACCTGCGCCCCTTCTAATCGAAAATCCTGGATCCGCACCTGCAAAAGATGCAGTGTGTAGGCCATCGGCGTGTGGATATGCCCTGGCACTAATCAGCCTTACCTCAGCTATGGGTCAAATAGCTCCACTGTCTTGTGGAAAAACTTAAGGAAACTTAAAGGCTATGAGAGGATGCCAAACAGAAAGCATGGCTAGAAGAGTGCCACAGTGTGGCCAATGCAACTTTTCTAAGAAACGAAAACTCGGAGATAAAATCAACGGATCACTTTGACTGACATTACCATCTACAGTCCAATCGATTCGATTTTATATGACTGATGCGAACTGTCATGTACCACAATTTATTTGTTTTATACTGATTTTATTTTATGCAATATCTCCAGTAATTATCAATTTCTTTTTACTGTTTTCTTTGTTGTCTTTAACTGTAGCAGAGGATGTCAGTTTATATAGATCAATTTTGTCATTTTGTATCAATTTTTTTTTACTAACCTACTTATGTGGTTTGTATCTGTCAATGTCAGTAATTAATAGAACTTTACCTTGATTTTAAATTATATTACTGACATGGATTAGTTGATGCTACATCTTCGGTCAATGTCAGTCATTCTTAATCAGATAAAGCTCTTTTACTGGTCATAGTGAGATAAATCGTTGGCAGATTAATCTCTCTTTCATTGATTATGAAAACAATATGCCCCAAGGAACCTGAATCGCTAAACAGGTCATTAAGCTAAAAGGGTTATTTTTTTAGCTATCACCCTTTAAATGGTCATCTGACAACTTAGACCCAATGGAGACTGTGTAGTGATTAATAAGCTGAGTGTATGCGAGCCACAGTTTTTTTTCTCTATCTAAATATAGTTAACATTTTATAGGTCAAAAATTAGAAAAATGCTATTTTCACCTTTAAAGGGTCAAAACCCTATGAGGGGTCATCTGACATAATCGACCCAATGAAGACTTTTGTAGAGCACGATGAGCTGAAGGTTTAAGCAAGCATCAGATTTTCTCTATTTGCAATATGTTTCATTCTATAGGGCAAAAAAATGAAAATGCTATTTTCCACCTTTAAAGGACCGAAACCTCTACGAGGGGTCCTCTAACATCAACCCAAAGAAGACTTTTGTAGAGCTCAATGAGGTGAAGGTTTAAGCAATCACAGCCTTCCGTTATCTGCAATAGTATTGATTGTATATATAGGGCAAAAATAAAAATAAAATATTTTCACCTTTAATGGACCCTAGGGGTCAAAAGACAATTTCGACCCTATGGGCTTTTGAAGATCTTAATAATGTGATGGTTAAAGCCATCAGTTTTTCTTTATCTGCATTACTTTTCATTCTATAGGACAACATATTAAAAATAGGATCCAAGGAGACTAAATTGCTCATCTGACTTAAGCGCCTGGACTTTTAGGCTATACATGCTGTAAAGTTTGTTTTTTTTTTCATTTGAAGGGTTGCAAGTTTAATAAGTGGTCATGTGACAACGTTGATTAACTTGTAATGCAGTAAAACGTAGAGTTTAGTTAGCTGAACATTTTAGCAATCAAAGACATGTTCTTATTTTCTGTGGTTTGCCAGCTGTAAGACTTACATTTATTTTTACGTTTAAGGTACTACCCCCCATGGTATACCTTCTACAGGGGGTCACTTGCAAAGTATTGCTGAACTAACTTAACAATATTGTTATTAAATGTTTTTCTCTAGCTTTTTAAAGGTTTTCAATTTGATATGGAAAAGCTATGAAAATAGTAAATTTTCATTCAGCAAAATATTTACACCACAGGTTTAGCCTTGAGACTAATTTGAAAATTCCTCATTTTTCACACATTTTCACTGGTTTCTCTGCATATTTCGTCAAAATTAGTATTGGCCACATTCCTCGACCATCGTAATTTTTTTATAATTAATTAATAATATCATAATACACATTTCTATCGCAAAATAATTTTGGTCGACAGGTGTGGCCCATTTCATATTCATCGATTTATACATGAAAATCAAGAAAAACTGTCACAAATTGTTATTTTTCACGAAATAGTCTATTTTTTACCTCACTGTTCTCTTTATTGATAAATAATTGAAGGAAAAAATATTGAAATTCATGAAATATAGAGACAAATGAACATTAATGCAGCAACTACAAGCAGATATATCAAAGTTGAATTATTGGGCCATTTTTGGGCCTTCGTGACTCTACTCCTTTCAGGGCAGGTAGATCTTAAGATGTTTATCACTTTTGCTGTCCACCAGAATTCTGATATTTGTGAAATTTTTGATTAATTTGCAAAAACACCCTACAGTTTACCCCTATGTTCTAGATCTATTTTTAGCAGCATGTATAATGATTTTGTACCACTCATGTTAAAAAAGAACTATACAAAGTTTCATTGGTATTGAAAATATGGTGTCTATTAAGTTTTCAATTTAATGAAGAAATTCAGTGAAAATGGTCAGTTTTCACGTTCTAACTTTGACCCTGCTACATATTTTGAGGTCTTAACATGCATAATAATATGCAGTTGTTACAGATCATAAGGTGCTGATTGCTTTTGCTCTTGTTAGAATTTTATTATCTTTAACCATTTCTGAGTTATTTACAAAAAACTGAAATTTACTCCTATGTAGTAGCGCATCAAAAATCTGAACTATAAAATTGTACCCCCATGTCAATTAACAACTATATCAAGTTTAGATAAAAAATGTTTGAAAAAGTTTACAGACGGATGGACAACAGATACCAAGTGATGGCAAAAGCTCACATTTTTGACCAAATGGAGACTTTTGTAATGCTTTTGATTCTGAAGAGCATAAGATCCTTCAGATTTTTTTCTATCTGTTATAGTTGCTGAGATAAAAGACATTTTAATGTTTATTATTGAATCCATTCAAAACGACAATCATTTGTTGCCAATATGTCATATATTTTTCCTGCAAAGTTTCAGTCAAATAAGTGCTCTTGTTTCAGAGGAGGCAATTTAATTTTTTCTAAAGACAATGAATCACTTTGGGTTTATAGTGATGGCATATGCTCACATGGCCTTTGTCCAGGAGAGCTAATATTAAAGAGATTGACAGATTAGCACATGACAGTGCAGGTTAGGTGTCAGACATGATTCTCTCGCCAAGAACAAAATCTTATGACCTTTTGTCTCATTTCCCCATCTGGGACTTTTTGGGTAATCTCCCGCCTTTTTAAGATGCGACAAAATTTTCCATTTATAGACATTCATGACATTATAATTGTCCAGTCATGAAACATTTCTGGTTTTTAAGGGATTTGTTAATTAGTTGGACATTAATTTCACAGGTAAAGGTCTTAATTTAAGATTAATTGTCATAACTGACAGCTGAACTGATGATTGTATAAACAGTTTGACAGTTCAATCAGTGAAGCCAGGTATTTTTGGCAAACCCTATAGTGTCCTAAATTTACATTTAAATTAAATTTTAAAGAGCATTAAAAATCTCCTGCTTTTTTATCCAATATCCAACTAGAAATATCAAAATCTCCAACTTTGTCATGACTGATCCATCACATGTATATTGTGTAAAACATATTTCAGATGCTTAAAGATATTTTCAACATAAGCATTTTTTCAAAGTTAAGCCTCAAAATAGTATTATTTGCAGTAAGTTTACAAGACATGAGTTCTAGTAATGCTTTTATAATTTTGACCTGAACAAGACTGTTTTGAACAAAACATGAATTTCCAATAGCTTTTGGTAGATGAAATTGTTACATCATTGAACAATTCTTCACCTTAAGTTCAGATTAACTCCCCTACTGTATGACAATACCATTTCATGGGAGGGAGGAGGCATTTAATTTTCAAAAGCCCATATTCATTTGAAGGCTTTGGTACATTGATTCAATTTCATGGATACATGTTTATAAATTTGCCTTTGTGTGCATAGTGAATGGAAGAAACTTGTTTCACATTTTAGGTATTGTTCCTTTATTCTTTTTTACTTTGATATCCTCTATACATTTTAAATGTTAAGGACATGCTGCCTATTTATTTGGTCACATGATTATGTCACATGACTTTGGAAATCCTAAACATAACAACTATAACAATGTGGAAATGAAATATCTTCAGAAATGTATTGTCAGCCTCTTTAGAAATCTCATGTCAGTATCTTTAGAAATGTAATGTCAGCCTCTTTAGAAATGTAATGTCAGCCTCTTTAGAAATGTAATGTCAGCCTCTTTAGAAATGTAATGTCAGCCTCTTTAGAAATGTAATGTCGGCCTCTTTAGAAATGTAATGTCAGCCTCTACAGAAATGTAATGTCAGCCTCTTTAGAAATGTAATGTCAGCCTCTTTAGAAATGTAATGTCAGCCTCTTTAGAAATGTAATGTCGGCCTCTTTAGAAATGTAATGTCAGCCTCTACAGAAATGTAATGTCAGCCTCTTTAGAAATGTAATGTCAGCCTCTTTAGAAATGTAATGTCAGCCTCTTTAGAAATGTAATGTCGGCCTCTTCAGAAATGTAATGTCAGCTACTTTAGAAATGTAATGTCAGCCGATCTATGTCCATAAGATCATCTGTCAGCTGAAAAACAAAAAGGAAAAACAATGAACGTGGTATACTCTGCATAAGAACAACGATATTATACCTAACTCACAACCAATAACTGAACTAACAAGTTAATGTAAGAGGATTTTATGATTATTATGCTTGCTCATAATCTGATGAATAGGTTTATGATAATAAAATATTCCTTCATTGAAAAGTAGCTTAAGGTAGATGGGGTGTCTAAAAAGTTATCTTAAATTTTTTCTTAAATTTTGGCCAGAGTTAGCCCCAGACTAGTACTATAAATCTTGATAAAAAAAAAAACAAAAGTTCACCATAAGAATTTTTGAAGACACATGGTTTTAGTACTCTTTATATAGGCTCATTAGGGAAAATTCAAATTTCTTTTACTTAAAAAATCTACTCCATACATCTTTCTTAAAATTTGTGATAATCATTATTTTGTATGGATTTTTAAGTGTAATAAATAAAAAAATAAAGTTCACCATCAAAATTTTTGAAAAAGGTGAAAAATGTGTTTTTTCCCTATTTTTTCTATACAAATTATCTTCCCTTAAAAAGTACGGAGAAAATATTGAAATTGGCAGAGAAGGATTATCTTAATTATCCATTTTGATGTTTACCTAGCTCAATAAAAGTAAATTAGTATAACAAGCATTACAGTTATAAATCTTAAAGTTATGGTAGATGTGCAATAAGATGCTCTGTGAAAGACACCCCATCTACCTTAAACCTGTAGGTACATTTAGTATAACTAACATCTTTTTCTGTGATCTATTAACCATGAAGTTGATAAGACAGGTAAAATTCTATGTTGATTTTAGTTTGTTCATATCATGATTCATATGTGTGAAAAAGTTTCATGATGATACCATGCTTTCTTCATTTAAAGTGACTTCAAATCTGAAGGTAAACTTGATTTGGGATGGATATATGGATTAACAGACAGAACCACTATATGCCCCTCTGTAACTGAGGTATAACAAAAATATGTTTGAAAGACATAATGCCTCATCTCACAACATTTAAAGCTGATGGGACAGATGGACGGAGGGCCAGACCCAAACTTTATATGACCCCCTACTTTCATCGATGTTGCATGAAAATCAAACACAACAAGTAAATGTTAATGTTACTGTACTGTGAAAATATTATTGCTCATGGGGAACAAAAATTCATGGTTTTGTTTTCATTGAAAGAGACATTTCCCATTAATTTGTATTAACAAATATTACTATATATTACATATGGTTCATCATTCTTACATTTTCATTGCATTATTTGGTCATGTGATTTTAGTGATATTTAGTGTATTTCTTTGCTTTGGAAATAAAAACGATGCATTTTTGGTATATTGACGCTATGTTTCTATTTTTACCTATATTGACGCTATGTTACTAAATTTAGATCCGGATATTCGTCCGTTCTTGACATATTTTATACACATCTATGTGACGTCATTTAGAAGTCCTAAATATTGACATAGCTTGCAACGGAGCCTTCACTTTCTAACGGTGTGGGAAAAGATACAAAAACCAACAATGATTTTGTTTAAAATGTTAAGAATTTAATAAATTACATTTTATTTTTCGGTTAGTACGTGAATTATCTGTAAATGCAGAAATTGGGTTACCGCCATGACCGCCAAGACAAAAGAATGCAGTGAAGAAGGGTATGTTTGTCAGCATTTTTAGCGAGCATAGCTCGCAAGCGGGCACGAAGTGCACGCTCGAGCGGAGAGCTCTACGGTATTTGTTTCCGCGAGAAATTTTCTTATGCTGATTTAGATTTTTTATGGTCCGGAAAGGGTTTTTATTTTTACAGGACGGGAGTGAATGTTAAAATAATTTATAAGAAAAGAAATAATGCTTAAAAAAATAATAAATTGCGCTTTTTACAAGAAAATAATATTGTTAAAATAATAAATACACATAAGCTGCTCGTTTCGTCTTGGTTATATGCACGTACGAAACTAACGTGTATCGAAGCTTAATTGCCCCATACCATCTCGCCCCAAAATAAGCAAATGGAAATATTGGAAAATAAACAAAACGTAGTCCCTTTTAGCTATGCTCGCATTTAGGCAATGCCTACTCCATATTACAAAGACGCAATAAACTTACTGCCCAAAAATTTAGGCTAGAAATAATAACAATTAAGGTGTGGAAGATTTCCTAGGTAAATTAGTTAATTTTTGTTTTGAAATTGCAAGTAAAAAAATAATGACATCGAAAAAAAAAGTAAAAAAAAACTGCGAATTTGAATTACATGATGTTAAAACAGCAATTCATTTTACTCTCATTAAAAAAAAACTACATATGTAATATAACAATGATGGACTTTTGACTCTGTCAATACATTATATATGGACCTGTTAGGAATATATTAACCTCGGACTTCGTCCTCGTTCAATATATGCCTAACAGGTCCATATATAATGTATTGACCTCGTTAAAAGTCCATAATTGATAAATATCTACCCGCAAGCAATTTTTTGCCAGATCCACAAAAATTGATACCCATTATGTAATGTCCCACCTGTTCTAGTGATGTCCCTATACGTTTTGCTATTATGTAATGTCCCACCTGTTCTAGCGATGTCCCTATACGTTTTGCTATTATGTAATGTCCCACCTGTTCTAGTGATGTCCCTATACGTTTTGCTATTATGTAATGTCCCACCTGTTCTAGAGATGTCCCTATACATTTTGCTATTATGTAATGTCCCATCTGTTCTAGTGATGTCCCTATATGTTTTGCTATTATGTAATGTCCCACCTGTTCTAGTGATGTCCCTATATGTTTTGCTATTATGTAATGTCCCACCTGTTCAAGTGATGTCCCTATACGTTTTGCTATTATGTAATGTCACACCTGTTCTAGTGATGTCACTATACGTTTGGCTATTATGTAATGTCCCACCTGTTCTAGTGATGTCCCTATATGTTTTGCTATTATGTAATGTCCCACCTGTTCTAGTGATGTCCCTATATGTTTTGCTATTATGTTATGTCCCACCTGTTCTAGTGATGTCCCTATATGTTTTGCTATTATGTAATGTCCCACCTGTTCTAGTGATGTCCCTATACATTTTGCTATTATGTAATGTCCCACCTGTTCAAGTGATGTCCCTATATGTTTTGCTATTATGTAATGTCCCACCTGTTCAAGTGATGTCCCTATCCGTTTTGCTATTATGTAATGTCCCACCTGTTCTAGTGATGTCCCTATATGTTTTGCTATTATGTAATGTCCCACCTGTTCTAGTGATGTCCCTATATGTTTTGCTATTATGTAATGTCCCACCTGTTCTAGTGATGTGCCTATATGTTTTGCTATTATGTAATGTCCCACCTGTTCAAGTGATGTCCCTATATGTTTTGCTATTATGTAATGTCCCACCTGTTCTAGTGATGTCCCTATATGTTTTGCTATTATGTAATGTCCCACCTGTTCTAGTGATGTCCCTATATGTTTTGCTATTATGTAATGTCCCATCTGTTCTAGCGATGTCCCTATACATTTTGCTATTATGTAATGTCCCACCTGTTCTAGTGATGTCCCTATATGTTTTGCTATTATGTAATGTCCCACCTGTTCTAGTGATGTCCCTATATGTTTTGCTATTATGTAATGTCCCACCTGTTCAAGTGATGTCCCTATACGTTTTGCTATTATGTAATGTCACACCTGTTCTAGTGATGTCAATATACGTTTTGCTATTATGTAATGTCACACCTGTTCTAGAGATGTCCCTATACGTTTTGCTATTATGTAATGTCCCACCTGTTCTAGTGATGTCCCTATATGTTTTGCTATTATGTAATGTCCCACCTGTTGTAGTGATGTCCCTATACATTTTGCTATTATGTAATGTCCCACCTGTTCTAGTGATGTCCCTATATGTTTTGCTATTATGTAATGTCCCACCTGTTCTAGTGATGTCCCTATATGTTTTGCTATTATGTAATGTCCCACCTGTTCAAGTGATGTCCCTATACGTTTTGCTATTATGTAATGTCACACCTGTTCTAGTGATGTCAATATACGTTTTGCTATTATGTAATGTCACACCTGTTCTAGAGATGTCCCTATACGTTTTGCTATTATGTAATGTCCCACCTGTTCTAGTGATGTCCCTATATGTTTTGCTATTATGTAATGTCCCACCTGTTGTAGTGATGTCCCTATACATTTTGCTATTATGTAATGTCCCACCTGTTCTAGTGATGTCCCTATATGTTTTGCTATTATGTAATGTCCCACCTGTTCTAGTGATGTCCCTATATGTTTTGCTATTATGTAATGTCCCACCTGTTCTAGTGATGTCCCTATATGTTTTGCTATTATGTAATGTCCCACCTGTTCAAGTGATGTCCCTATATGTTTTGCTATTATGTAATGTCCCACCTGTTGTAGTGATGTCCCTATACGTTTTGCTATTATGTATTGTCCAACCTGTTCTAGTGATGTCCCTATACGTTTTGCTATTATGTAATGTCCCACCTGTTCTAGTGATGTCCCTATATGTTTTGCTATTATGTAATGTCCCACCTGTTCTAGTGATGTCCCTATATGTTTTGCTATTATGTAATGTCCCACCTGTTCAAGTGATGTCAATATACGTTTTGCTATTATGTAATGTCCCACCTGTTCTAGTGATGTCCCTATATGTTTTGCTATTATGTAATGTCCCACCTGTTCTATTGATGTCCCTATATGTTTTGCTATTATGTAATGTCCCTTCTGTTCTAGCGATGTCCCTATACATTTTGCTATTATGTAATGTCCCACCTGTTCTAGTGATGTCCCTATATGTTTTGCTATTATGTAATGTCCCACCTGTTCTAGTGATGTCCCTATATGTTTTGCTATTATGTAATGTCCCACCTGTTCTAGTGATGTCCCTATACGTTTTGCTATTATGTAATGTCCCACCTGTTCTAGTGATGTCCCTATATGTTTTGCTATTATGTAATGTCACACCTGTTCTAGTGATGTCCCTATACGTTTTGCTATTATGTAATGTCCCACCTGTTCTAGTGATGTCCCTATATGTTTTGCTATTATGTAATGTCCCACCTGTTCTAGTGATGTCCCTATATGTTTTGCTATTATGTAATGTCCCACCTGTTCTAGTGATGTCCCTATATGTTTTGCTATTATGTAATGTCCCACCTGTTGTAGTGATGTCCCTATACATTTTGCTATTTTGTAATGTCCCACCTGTTCTAGTGATGTCCCTATACGTTTAGCTATCTCTGTTTTCTCCATGTTGCTCAAGTACAAATACTTCCAAATCAAATCGCCATCTAAAATATTTTTCTGAGGATTCCGTAACTCTGGTCTAATTGTCTGTATTGCCCTGGAAACCAAAATATAATCTCGTCACTATAAAACTTGATAAGAATCTCAGAAGAGTGTGGTAAAAAAATGAAAGAATGAAGTATCTTTAAAACATTTGACTCTAGCTGGTGTAAACTCTTATTCAGCTTTCCTTGAACAAAAAAAAAAATACTTTTTACAATAATTCTTTCATTTTTACCATGGTTTGCATGAATGTATGCCAAATTTATAAAACATGTAATAAGACAAAAATTTGACGTTTGGCTGTTTCTTTAAAAATTGATAGATTTATCTGTTTGGTCATTGTTGTAATATTTTTTTGGCATTTTTTTAAAATCAAATCTAATATTCTACCGGTTTTCCAAGTTTTCTACTCCTAGCGTGTCTGATGAAGGTTAATCCAGAAAAGCGCTTCACATGCAGTGAAATTTTGCTTTTGTACATTTATTAAAATCATTTCAATATGTGGATCATGTCTTTTTGGCACATATTCCATATTCTTTCGTTTTTAATATTAACAATTGACCTAAAATTTAAACCTACTTTTCAACAGATTTGGAATACACTTTCACTCACAAAATAGTAATAAACCACTATTTTAAAAGGTTTATACAATGTTTACCTGTAAGATTTAGGATTTAGACCTGCTAAGTGTTGTAACTGTGTGGTAAGAGCATTCTGTAACATAAGTAGACGTCTGTAAACTTTCTCAGGGATGGGTAGAATGAAGCCTAAAGAACCATCTAAGGTTGCTGCAAGAAAAAAATGAAAATAAAACATATAATTCAAAAGGGACAAGGTAAAATATAACTTTTTGTTATAAAAAACACAATGAAGATCTTTATTAAACAGTGAGACCTTTTTAAATCAAACTTCTTTAAACTAAAATAAAATTTTTAGTCTTGGGTCAATGCTAGACCGCAAGCAGCAACCCCTTGTCACCTTGAAGACTGCTGGCTGTCTTCGATTGTGATTTTTTAAAATTGCCGTTGTGTCTTTAACACTTATTTCACATCTCATTATCTTGTATTCTGTTGGATTGACTACTTTGTTTAGCTCAGAATATAGATTCAAAATATGGAAAATTGCAAGGTATATTTTGAACAGGACTTTGGTTTACTCATGGTTAAGTTTAGACAGTTTGATTAATTTATGATTTAGTATGGACAGGTATTTTGGTATTCAGGGTTTGGTTAAATGAGGTTTAACTATACAAAGTTTAATTAAATGTTCATAATGCAAATCTATCGCAGCAATATCTAAAATTATTTGAATTTAGGAAGGATACATAAATGCAATTTTCATCATTTGATTCAGAAATGAAACAAGAACAGATTCCAGGTCCCCCGCCCGTTGAACGTTATATTGTTGAAGGGGCATAACTCCAATAATAATGTGTTCTATGGGAGAAAAAACAAGTAAATCTGTGAGCTAATGCTCACTAGTGATACCCCCGCTCCCCAAACTAAGCCATGCATACAAGTTTAAATACTCGGTAAACAGGAAGTAGTTGACCTAGGAACATAAAATCACTATACACCATATGGGATTATAGGATAAAGTTGTATACAAAATATCAGACCTCTATCTCATGTAGTTGCTTGGGAAACTGTGACGGAAATTTTGCATTTATGTCTATTATGTGTTAAAACCTAAGTATTCGGTAAACAGGAAGTAGACTACGTAGGAACATAAAATCGGTATACACCATATGGAACTATAAGATAAAGCTGTATACAAAATATCAGACCTCTATCTCATGTAGTTGCTTGGGAAACTGTGACAAAAATTTTGCATTTATGTCTATTATGTGTTAAAACCTAAGTATTCGGTAAACAGGAAGTAGACTATGTAGGAACATAAAATCGGTATACACCATATGGGACTATAAGATAAAGCTGTATACAAAATATCAGACCTCTATCTCATGTAGTTGCTTGGGAAACTGTGACGAAAATTTTGCATTTATGTCTATTATGTGTTAAAACCTAAGTATTCGGTAAACTGGAAGTAGACTACCTAGGAACATAAAATCGGTATACACCATATGGGACTATATGATAAAGCTGTATACAAAATATCAGAACTCTATTTCAAGTAGTTGCTTAGAAAACTGTGACGGAAGTTTTGTTACGGACGGACGAACGGACGGACGGACAAGGGTAAAACAGTATACCCCCCTCTTCTTTGAAGCGGGGGTATAATGACTAAGTCGTTAAACAGGAAGTAGATGTCAGACTGACCTGAAAATCACTTACACCTTAGGGGACCCCTATAGGAGTCTGCATACAAAATTTCAGAACCCTAGGATTAGTAGTTACTGAGAAAAGTGTTACGAAAAATTTACCATTGAGCCAATGGGAGAAAAAATGACTAAGTCGTTAAACAGGAAGTAGATGTCAGACTGACCTGAAAATCACTTACACCTTAGGGGACCCCTATAGGAGTCTGCATACAAAATTTCAGAACCCTAGGATTAGTAGTTACTGAGAAAAGTGTTACGAAAAATTTACCATTGAGCCAATGGGAGAAAAAAATGACTAAGTCGTTAAACAGGAAGTAGATGTCAGACTGACCTGAAAATCACTTACACCTCAGGGGACCCCTATAGGAGTCTGCATACAAAATTTCAGAACCCTAGGATTAGTAGTTACTGAGAAAAGTGTTACGAAAAATTTACCATTGAGCCTATGGGAGAAAAAATGACTAAGTTGTTAAACAGGAAGTAGATGTCAGACTGACCTGAAAATCACTTACACCTTGGGGTCCCCTATAGGAGTCTGCATACAAAATTTCAGAACCCTAGGATTAGTAGTTACTGAGAAAAGTGTTACGAAAAAAGTGTGACAGACGCACGGACAGACACCGGCATTTCCAAGTCCCCGCTCCGCGTTGCGGCGGGGGACAATAAACTATTTGTATATATAAGGAAAAGTGATGTCTGCATATCACATTATTCAAAGATGTGTACCATATGTATTATGAACAAACAAGATTATGTGTCTAACAAATTAAAGATCATTGTCCTCTTAGGGCTGTTCCAGCAAAACATACATGGGACCAGGGGAAGGCACTTTTTCTACAGGGGTACCACCCATAGAAGCAAATTATTAAACTTTCCTTATTTTCTTTGAACTTAATACAAGTTTCTAACACCCAACCATACCAGCAAATTAAATTGCCTTCCCCCCGTCCCATGTATGTTTTGCTGGAACAGCCCTTAGCACATATTTTCACTTTTATGTGTTGCTCCTTTATTGATTAATATTTAAATGTACAAAGTTTCATGAACCTCTGATTTATGGTTTCAGAGAAATCAGCTTATTTTTAAGTAATTTCAAGTGAGATGGAAGGAAGACCCAACACTATAATTCTTGCATCTTTCATTGGCAACACATAAAAATATTCTCTACTTACCAAAATATGTAATATGTTTTCTGTCTGCATTATAAGCTCTTTTGTCAATACAAGGATCGTTCCTACATGAGACACGGAACATACTGTTTATATGTGATCCGACATTGAAGTCTGCCTTCCTTATCAGTCGCTGACCTCCTACACTCTCCCTTGCTGTAAAGTTTAAAATTAGTTGAATTCAATTGAAAAAGAATGGATATAGTGACAATATGCATGAAACAAAACATATAATAACATAAAATTTATACAGAGAAAAAACACCTTTGCCTTCCACTGTTTTGTAGAATACAAATTAAACACATATAACACTTTTAAAATTGCATAAGGACAGATTGAACTTTCTTGAAGAAAATCTTAGTATATGTACAGCACATAATATAAATTATCAGGACAACTAAAGTATAGTATGACCTAGATATGGACAAAACGTATCATACTGACACATTTTTTGTTGAAGATATCAGTTTTTTGGAACAATTTTTTTCCCTTCAAAAACAAACTATCCCTATTGTACCTCTCAACTGACATGTTAGTGAACATGTTTAGTTGAAATATAATTCAATGTTGCATGAGATTTGAAAATGACATAAAAAAATAATTAGAATTCATTTCATCTTGGGATTGTTACATCTTATTATTAAATTCTATATGTAGTCTTTGCTGTATACATACTGAAAAAAAAATCTAAAATGATGCAATCTGAAGGTACACATTGATGAACCTTAATAAACTCATATAAATATATTTTATTAAAATGTTGCAATTTGATTAGACAAAATTTTTTTTCCATATCCCAATGAAAAAAAATCATGGAGAAACGCCCACTTTTTACAGGAAGTGCCACCATTTTAGTTCTTTTATGAGTAAGATTTTCATGTTTTTTTAATTGTTTTGAAAATTTATTTACATGTATAAGGAATGACTGTCATAATTTTTTTTTCATTGGGGATATGAAAAAAAAGTTTTGCACATTATATAATCCGCGACTGACAGTCATTCCTTAAATCAATTGGAGAATAAACTCTAGAAGGGTTACCAACATCTACTTGTAAGTTGTTTTACAATTGATTTAAGGAAGGTTTAACCTTGTAAAGAAAAAGAAAACACTATCAAACACAAAATGAGGCTATAAGACACAGACAGCCCACTTATTTTTTTTTTGGAATGGCATTAGTACTTATATGTGAAATTATTGTACATTTTTTATGAACTAGTGTACAACATCTTATGAGGATCCCTTTTTTTTATTATAAGTACAAACCTTCAGGTTGATAGGCATACAAAACAATATTCTTCATTCTGTCTGACACTACAAATAGAATTTTAGGATGGTATATAATTTGTGGCTCCTGTATCAGACTTCTATATACTCAACGTAATTAATAAGGATATACATTAACAAAAAATTATAAATAAGATAGCAGTGCTATATCATGCAAGATTTATAAACAAAATATGGTTTGGTACTTCATGCTGATGCTGCATACCAAATATCAAGAAGCTGTAATTGGTAGTTGATTACAAAAATTGTTTCCCCACCTGTTGCCCCCATCTTATAACCCAGATTTTTCAGTTCATGAAATCCTGCCAATTATTGTAGAACAAAAGTATTACCTAGGAAACAGAGCTGTGTATTGTCTACCATGTATTCTGCTGTGTATGTCTCTAATGGTTTAATGTCCTAAGTAAGAAAAGAAGATAAAATTTTGTACAATTTAGATATCAAATACATTGGAATTATTTAGCTGCTCCTTGGATTTTGTATTGAAGCTATACTAAAAAAAATATATCTGTAAAAAAAAATACTGAATTTTTCACAATATCCTACATTATAAAATGCAATTACAAAATAAAGTATGTGATTATATAAAGAAAATATTAAATGTGATGATATATATATTCAAAATACATACTACCAAAGTGGGTATATAAACAGTTATTCTATAAAACAGTTATAAAAACAGTTAATTAAGTTATGCTGTTATGCAGCATTTGAATGTAAATTTTGGAAGGTAAAACCACGAAAGTATTTAAAGAAAAGTAGTCAAACCTAATAAGCTCAAACAGGGAAGCAAAATAAATCAATTCAATGATATCTGTGTCTCCCTTATTTTTGTACAAAGAATAGAACAACAAACATGACTCACCCTACTGACAAGGGAGAGAACTCTCAACTCTTCTTGGTATCTGTATAAAGCTGTACTTTTGATTACGTCCCCTGCTAAGATGAGATTTTTGATGGTACTAAGTGTGTTGATGTATGTAAAGGTGTCAATAAAAGCCACTCCTATCAGATCATTGTCCTTCAGCTGCCAAATGTACAGCTGAAATGAGAAAAAATATAAGATAAACAGGAAAAAAAACAGATTTAATGTAGAAATAAACATATTCTACATCTCATTGTATAATCTGTATATAATCATAAACAAGACTAATCAATGTCTGGTCAGGCTGTGTCATGTAGTTGCTGGCAAAACAGAGAGGGAAATTTGTGTGACACTGCAGGATGAAGAACACCACAAGGCGAGGGATAGCCTCAAAGTAACTCCTATATATTTATTTGCAACATGTAGAAGGCTACATTAAATTCCAAGGTACGGTATTATATATATATATCATTTATTCTGATTTCACTGATGTTGGTACAAAGGTATTCAGAAAAACATTTGCATAATTATTTTAACATTGTAGAGTTGATGGGGTTAATGGTATTTGAGGCCTAGACTTCACAATATGGGTAGCCCTAATGTGTGACAGATTTACGGATCTGAACACTATCTGCCTCTGTATCTCCATAAAATATGAAGGGAAATTTAGCTGATATGATCAAAATACTATTACAGGTTTCTTGTCCTTACCTTTTTTGAATAATAACCATAGCCTTACAGATTACCTTTAGTGAACTATTGACCTTGAAACATATTTTATTCACTGACCTTTTGACCTATAGCTGTGAGAAGGAATCCTTGGATTTGAGCTATGGCTGTAACAGGACCTTTCTGTTCTTTGTCATACAATACCTATACAGATTAAAGCAAATGAAATCATAAAAGGAGTGAATACGTTATTTACATGTAATACAAGTCACATAACTCTATAAATCAAGACAAAAAGGGTCGAGACAAAATTGGACCAATTTCATAAATTTATATAGGTGAGTGACAGACCTGGAATTGAAATAATGTAAATGTAGAACCCCAATGTGATGCTACATAACAAATGCAATGGTGTTGGGATAAGTAGTTGCTAAGAAAACTGTAACACAGTATTTTTCTCCACCCATTGCTAAACAATCACCATTTTATAACTGTTTTTTTTTTAGATTGTAAAATCTGAAAAAAATCTGTTTCCACAGAGAGTTGTCTTATCATGCTTATGGTTCCCCAAATCATCAAGGGCTATAGATTGATTTGCTAGAAAATGAACCATATTAACAACTTATCTGATCTGAGGCTAATGCAACGTCATACAAAATATCAATAGTCTATTATTATATGTGGTTAATTTTCAAGATACAGATGTTTGTAGATATCTGCTCTTCCATTGGTATTTTTTCATAAAAACCAAGTATACAAAAATGTTAATAGTCACACTCTCACACTCTAGTCATTTAAAGAGGAAGTAAAAGTTCAAGTTTAACTTTCTAAGCAGATAAAATATAAAACTAACAAAAAAAAACCACAATATAATTAGAGGAGGTATCAAGTAAAATGTGAAAGAAAATTATCTCAGCATCACATAATGCCTCTTTTAATACAACAATAGGAATCAAGCATATATATTTCATAATGGACTGAAAACTTTACCTTAATTTTATGTTTAGTTAGAGGCATCCCAGGTTCAGGAACAACTTCTATGACATCTAGTATTATTATCTGTTAATAAACATTAAATCTTATTTTATATGATTCTAAAATCAAACAAAATCTAAAATTTAACTTCAAACTGCAAAACTGTACATCGCATAATTGTCAAAAGATTAAATCTTTATAGTTTAATTAAATCATTTGTACAGAAATAATTAGATATGTCAATTCTAAATACAATAACCATTAATACATCTATTGATCTATTTATCAAAATTTCTTAAAACATTAAAGTAAGCTCCTATAAAAATATTCCAATTTTTAATAGTTGAACCCCTTAAGAAACTCAAATCAAAAATCTAATGAATTTGTATAAAAGATGGCTAATCCTGATTTTGTTTTATCAAGGATTATATACTGTGGATTCATACATACGCAGTTCTGTAGTCTGCAGATTACAGATCAATGTTAAATTTCCTTTTCGTGGGTTATAAAGTTTCATAGATCAAGGCAATCCAGGAGAGCTACTAAAACATGTATGTGTGCTTATTTCTAAGATACATGAGGTTTAATGGCAACACTGTACATGAGGTGTTGGGCTTAAAAACCATGATGTTGTATGAGAAAATAAAGAAATTGTAAACAGTGACATTTAAAGGTTGATAGAGTGGCATTAAGGTCCATACAATCACATAATGTCATATAAAGTTGGTCAGATTTAAAAAAAATTTCTTCACATATAAAAGGATGAGCAAAGAAGACTCAAAATCTGACTGAAAACATAAAGATTTACATGTTTATTGCTAAGGCTGCATTCAACATTCTCTTCCTAGGCAGCATGGGTAGATTATTTTTCCCGGGTTTAAATATAAAACATAACCTGGGTGACCTCTGTTTTGTATGAATCAATGATCTTTTTGACAAATAAAAGTGTACGTTTGGAACAACCTAAGTTACATATTATGTTACTACGTCATTACCCAGGTTGTTCTCGTTCTGCCCAAGTTAGAGACAATTTTCCTACCTAGGGCACCCTGGGTTTGAACATCGAACAAAAGCAAAGGCCGCGTTCGAAGTTCCCTCCCTAGGCAGCCTGGGAAGATTATTTTTCCTGGGTTGAAATATAAAACAGAACGCGGGTGACCTCTGTTTTGTATGGGTCAATGATCTTTTTAACAAACAATAGTATACATTCGGAACAACCTAGGTATAATACATCATTACCCAGATTGTTCTCGTTCTGCCCCAGTGAGCTACATTTTTCCTACCTGGGGCACCCTGGGTTTGAATGTCGAACGCAAGCTAAATGTATTCTGAATTACATATATTTCTCAATGTCTTCTAATACATACCCTTCCTCTGGAAATATTTTCCTCTCCAAGAGACATATTGGTTCCCATAACAAGGAATGATTTAAAGCCATGAATATTTTCTTCTGATCTCAGTAAAACATTTTTCATTGTCGTACATACTTCCCATTCTAATAATACCACACTGTAATGATAAATAAGCACAAAAAAATCAAAGAAGTATCTTTCATAATAACAATAATTGTTTTATGTTATTCAACCATTCATCTTTTTATATTCTTTTTTTTATAGATTTAATTTGTTTATATCAAACTTAATGCTAAAGTCATGTACAGTTGTTAAAAGATAAATAAACTTTTGCATTTTCGGTTAAAGGGGGCTGGAGGGTCTAAATTTGAAATTATAGATTTTTCTGTAATTTGGCATACATGTATTTATAGTCCATTGTGTATAGATCAAAAATATGCAATAAAAAATTGGGGTCACCGTTCATTTAAGCCCGATATTAAGGTTCTAAAAATAGGCTATTTCCCATCTATTTTATATAGATAATATAGGAAAAGTGATAATTTAAAGCTTAAAAATGACATAGAAAAAAATCTAAACAACAGAATTTCTTCAAATTTGTAAAGAATGTGTAATTTAATGCATTCTACAAATTGAATCAATAAAAAATAGGGGTCACCGTACAAATAAAAAAATGAAATTTAAAAAACTGTTGGAATTTTGTCATTTTTACACAAATTATAAAGAAAATGAGGATTTCAATGTAAACCATGGCATACAGAAAGAACTTAACAATAGAATTTCTTCAAATTTGCACAGAAGCTGTGCTGTTTAATGAAACCAGTGACGATGCTACAAACATTGTGTGGATTTACCGATACAATACCGCTGCGCAAAAACATGCACAAATTTAGACCCGCAAGCCTCTTTAAATATAAGATTACCTTCACAGGTTAACAATGAGAAAAACATTTCAAGTATCAAAATGTATCACTATTCACAAAGCATCATCGAAAGATTTGATGATACTGCTTTATTACCTTGTGTTAGGGACCACTTCCCAGGAGGTTGGACTATAAAGTTGTAATGCATAGGTATTTAACTGTGGGTAAATAAACCTCTCATCTGAAATAACAAATTGGTATTATCAAGTAAGAAGATTTCAAACTTTTTTAACAGGTATATGGTTAACAGTTAAAATACAGAAATATAGATCACTTGTACTTCCCATTGTAAGTTGAATCTAGGTCAGATTTCAGCATAAATAAAGAGTGCATGAATATAAAAACAAGCCCATTTATTAAACAAATGATGATATTTTGAAATTGTTCCATATTCCTTATAACAGGCCAGAACAACTTACCCTTTCAGAACACCAGAGTCTAACACAGTTCATGTTGGTTATTGAGGTTTTAGTTGTTCCGTGTGTATTATTTGTATCCATATCTTCTTTAAAGTCTACTGAATTTGTCGTAGTCTTTTCTAACTTACAATATATGAATGGCCTGGTCCATTGGTACTCCTCTGCTTGCTTATAATATCCTTACAAATTATCAACAATTTTTACAATTCTTAAAACCATATGTTTTCCATTTTTTAGCTGACAAATTAAAACTTTCACACCTGGGAAACTCGCAAGTCACAACCAAATATTATTACCTAGAAGTTTATTGATACTAAGTGAAAAAACACTTTTTGCAAGATTCAGAGAATGTCACTCCATGTGAAATTTGTCACAGATCTTAAATATCCCAAAAATAATAGTTAAGCCAGAAATTGTTTTCATATTGTCAAGGCGATTCTATAAACCAGGACAAGTCCGGATATAAGGAAAAAATGTTACTTAATGTTATTAATTGAACAAAATATACTGCTTTTGCTTTATATACAATTATTCAACAAATACACATGTAGTGACATTCTTCGATTTCTCAAATTTATTATATTAAATGTAAATCACAAAATTCCAGAACCCAGAATTTTGGTTGAGTCTTTTGAATTTCCCAGGTGTGACTTTATATCATTTATGTTTCACCAGGTTCTAATATAGACTTTGTTTGTGAAGTCATAAGAATTGCAAAAATAAAACTCAACTCATTACAGCAAGCAGCAACCACTGGTCACATTGAATGCTAAAATTGCCATTTGTATTGCATCTCATTCTCTTCACTTTACCAAACAAAACTTTTACAATTTTTGATTTCTAAATGATTGTTTTTATGAAAAAATAAAAAATGAAACTGACCTTCATAAGAAAATAATTTACATCAATTTTCAGCATTTTTAAAATTCATTTTAGACTAGAAAATTATCGCTTCACATATGAAAAAACCAAAATTTCCCATATTTTGTAAATTCTGCTTAAATCACTAGCATTATGACATCATTATGACACTTCAATATTAAAGTTAAAAATGTTTTGACATGCTTTTCTTTTAGGCAGAGTTTACACTATATTGTAGCCAGAAATGGACACTTTTACATAACCTAAATATTTTTAGGCTAAAAAAGACCTTATGGCCCCTTCTCCTTTGGCTAGCACATGTTTTGCAGTATCTTTCCCTAAATAACAATTTTACAGCCTCATCAGGAGATACTGTACCCTTTTCTAATGTATCCCAGTCCCGTTCCTCTGATGTGGTTTTAGGAAGTTTATTACAGTTGTCAGGCATACTGGTAACAACAGCATAGGTCTGAAAAACAGATTTGTATCATTAAAAAACATCTATTACATTTTTCTAATCTAACAGCCATTGGAATTTTCAAAACCCTTTAACATGAAAAGAAATTAGAAAATAATGAGATGCGGAATAAGTGTACACAACAAAGTCCACATATTCAGAAAAACCACAATGTACAACCACCAGCAGCCTTCAACAATTTTTAACTCTTTAACACCTTAATCAACAAAGTTCCAAATAATAAATTTTTAAAGTGTGTTATTTTTGTGCTTTGTACAAGATTAACAATAGGGGGAAGGTTAGACCCAAAAATTAGTCTTAGCACAGAAGCCAATTTCACCCCAACTTTTTCTCTATTTTACATATTTGATAGCTAATTGATATTTTGGTATTTTTCTAGATTTTCTTTTCCCATTACCCAATAAAATTTCTAAACATTTATTACTTATGCATTAGGACTCTTATTTTTTGGGTGGAGGGAGTGTATTTATCATTTTGTTTTTTCCCTTTCCAATAAGTAAGCAGTCTCTTTTTCTTATCTATGTCTGTCAATAATTTTTATATATGTTATTCATTTTTTATTTTTATTTTTTTTTACACTATATGGCACTCCTGCAAGGTTACTTTTTAAAATGCTTTAAGGTATATTTTAAGGCCAAATTTGTAAAAGGTTGCATGTTTTTTTAATGAATTTCTAAGGCAGGTTGTTATTAACTTCTTGGAGGTTGGAAGTTGCCACTTAAAAGGTTGTAGATTGTTTATGACTGTATGGGAGCCTCCTATATCAATATGAAGCCCATAGAACAATTTAATCAAATATGCAGACCTGGAAACAGACTTGTGACTCAAATCATCCTATGCCTAGAGTAGGAAAACTTTAGGGTTTTGAAAAAGGAGGGCACATCACGAAAGAATTACCTTGCTGTCAGGATGATAAGCTACAAAATGTGGTGTGCATCTCAAAGGTATTTTTCTAACAGCAAATGGAGCATCATAGGTTAAATGAGTTGGCAATACTGCAATTCTTAATTCACCCTGAAAAGATACATTTACATTTAGAACTATACAATTATCATATCCTCTTAGAATATATTATTTTTTTACTTTAACTCATTGCTTTCATAACAAGAACAGATTCCAGGTCCCCCGCCCGTTGAACGTTATATTGTGAAGGGGCATACTGACCTGAAAATCACTTACACCTTAGGGGACACCTATAGGAGTCTGCATACAAAATTTCAGAACCCTAGGATTAGTAGTTACTGAGAAAAGTGTTACGAAAAATTTACCATTGAGCCTATGGGAGAAAAAATGACTAAGTCGTTAAACAGGAAGTAGATGTCAGACTGACCTGAAAATCACTTACACCTAAGGGGACCCCTATAGGAGTCTGCATACAAAATTTCAGAACCCTAGGATTAGTAGTTACTGAGAAAAGTGTTACGAAAAATTTACCATTGAGCCTATGGGAGAAAAAATGACTAAGTCGTTAAACAGGAAGTAGATGTCAGACTGACCTGAAAATCACTTACACCTTAGGGGACCCCTATAGGAGTCTGCATACAAAATTTCAGAACCCTAGGATTAGTAGTTACTGAGAAAAGTGTTACGAAAAATTTACCATTGACCCTATGGGAGAAAAAATGACTAAGTCGTTAAACAGGAAGTAGATGTCAGACTGACCTGAAAATCACTTACACCTTGGGGGACCCCTATAGGAGTCTGCATACAAAATTTCAGAACCCTAGGATTAGTAGTTACTGAGAAAAGTGTTACGAAAAAAAGTGTGACGGACGCACGGATGCACGGACAGACGGACGGACACCGGCATTTCCAAGTCCCCGCTCCGCGTTGCGGCGGGGGACAAAAATGTAAAAAGATAAAAGTTAAAACTGACTTGTATTTTTTATAGGCAATTAACAATCAATTTATAATGAACTTATAACTTCTTTATAATTTTGTATTGTGAAGAACTTTTTTCAGCAGAGATGGTGATGTGGCAATTTTATTCATCATTTTAATGACATTCCCTTATCTTCATTCATAAAAATGACATGCAATAACAAATTTGGTGGCATCAATGTATAGCAATGTCATATGACTCATTTGAAGTAACCACGTCCAGTCATTTTTTTTGTATCACTGCCAGTTTGATACAAGTTACCCAAGACAGCAACAACAACAAAATAGTAGGTCAAAGATGGAAATGGCCGGAAGTAGGTAAGCGAAAGACCTGAAACTGAATACCATATTATAGGACTACACATCAAATATCAAATGGCTGTGATGAGTAATTGATGAGAAAACTGTTATGAAAATATTTTCCCGGCCCGTCTGACATTCACCATTTTAAAACCCAGAATTTTGCAATGTGAAATTTAGCCAAAAATGCCACTGATTGCTGATAATTGAAATTTTATATGTCCTGTACCAAAGTTAATGAAGTATTTAACAGTTATATACATGTATTATATGTTACTGACCTGTTTGTTAAAGTACAAGAAACCTTTAGGACAATTCACATTGTGGAAGGGTGAAAAACATGTAATAGCACCATCTATAATCATAGGATGTATTCTCAGACAACCTCTTGTTGTCATAAAAATCCAGTGAGGATAAGATCCACATACAAATACCTACAACATAATACAAAGTACAGATTTTAAAAGGAAATCAAAATACATTTACACTACATATTTTCCCCATGCTTTAGTTGTATGCTCTTATATATTTTCGAGTACTGGAATATGTGTTGGAAAGTCACTGTTTACATATTTTCATTTTTTTTATGTTCTGATCTAAAATTGTGGCTATATGGCATATAGGTTAAATTTTTCGCCCCTACCCACTTCTCTGTTTTACACTTGCCTTAGCCTATGATAAATATAGGTAAATAACTATGTCAAAATACATAGCAGCATATTAAAGTTGTGCATTTTAATATTCTTTATGCATAGGTGATATGACAATTTATTTTTCATCCTGGTTATAAACTAATATGAAGAAATTGGTCAAAACCTCAGACATATTTATACATGTAGCTTTAAAATAGATACTCTCCATACCCCGCTGTATCCTGCTACATCTTCAAAGTATCTCAATCTCGTGACACGTTGTTGACGTATGGTTTCATCAGGTAATCCCTCATCCTCAATGCGTTTCTTTCGAGATTTTCTGTCCTTCATGATAAGGTTATGCTGAACTTTCTTAAATCTCAGCTTGAGATGGTTGTCTATCGAGGCTTGGTAGTAAGGGAATGCTTCATAGATGTAAAAGTCATCATCTACCCGAGCCTTAAAATTAGAAAACAAAATAACTAATTCTAAAAAGAGAAGACAATCTTTAAAATTAGCCACAAATCTGATGATCCTGGCCAGTACAAATGCTTTTGGGTTTGAAAAAGAAATAAATATTTCTCAAATCTTAAGAAAATGCCCATCAATATACTGTAGAAGCAGAAATATTCGTCGGGGATTTAATTTCGTTTATTTTGTGGGTAAGAGAAATCCATGGAATTAAATCCCCACAAATTTAGAATATTTAATTGACTAGTGTATATCAAAATCAAATATCCACGAAAATTTGTCCCCTCCCAATTCAGATTTGTGCTCTGAACCACGAAATTTTATCCCCACAAAAATAAGTGATTATACAGTATGAAAGCAAAATATTTTTTGAAAAAAATTGTGATTTTGAGCTGGTACATCAAAAAGTTGACCATGAAGACTTAAGCAAAGAAACCAATAATTCACAAATGTATGAAGCACATGAGTAAATCTTAAGTGTTGTTGGTTCATAAGTTAAATATGAATGCTTTATATGGCAAAAACTTACCATCAAGTGTGGTCTGGAGTTTTTGTAACCTAGTCCCACCATTAAGATTTCTCGTAAAATGGGCATCTCACCCAAAACCTTGTCTCCTCGGTCTGGCAGAGATGAACTGTAAAAAGAGATTTGTCCTAAGATTTATAAATCTACAAAGACTGAACTTCCTCTACTTTATCCTTTGCAAATTTAGATTAATTAAAAACTGTTATATTGAATATGGTATTTTTATAAAAAAAATAAAGAAAGAATGTGTCCATGGGACACAGATGCCCCGGCTGGTCCCAAACAGGAAGTAGATGTCAGACCGGTCTGAAAGTCAGTTAGGACGTATCGTTTGTCATACTGAACCATCCTACAAAGTTTCAAATCATTGCCATGAATGGTTTCTGAGAAAAGCTTGAAGGAAATTTTCATAGTCATGTTCACATATTTTCACATCGGCCTTAGTCCCAAACAGGAAGTAGATGTCCAACAGGTCTGAAAAAGGCTTATGACTTACAGTTTGTCATACTAAATTATCCTACCAAGTTTCAAATCATTGTCATGTAGGGTTTCTTAGAAAAGCTAGACAGAAATTTTCATAGTCATGTTCATATATTTCACCTATTTTCACATCGGCCTAAGTCCCAAACAGGAAGTAGATGTCTGACAGGTATGAAATAGCTGAGGATGTACAGTTTGTCATACTTAACCATCCTACAAAGTTTCAAATCATTGTCATGTACGGTTTCTTAGAAAAGCTTGACAGAAATTTTCATAGTCATGTTCATATACTAAGTCCCATGTCCTAAAGGCTGAAAATAGCTTAGGATGTGCAGTTTGTCATACTGAACCATCCTACCAAGTTTCAAATCATTGTCTTGTATTGTTTTTGAGAAAAGCTTGACGGAAATTTTCATAGTCATATTCATATATTTTCACATCAGCCTAAATCCTTAACAGGAAGTAGATGTTCAACAGGTCTGAAAATAGCTTAGGATGTACAGTTTGTCATAATGAACCATCCTACCAAGTTTCAAATCATTGTCATGTATGGTTTTTGAGAAAAGCTTGATGGAAATTTTCATAGTCATATTCATACATGTATATTTTCACATCGGCCTAAGTCCTTAACAGGAAGTAGATGTTCAACAGGTCTGAAAATACCTTAGGATGTACAGTTTGTCATACTGAACCATCCTACCAAGTTTCAAACCATTGTCATGTATGGTTTCTGAGAAATCCTTGACAGAAATTTGTACCGACAGAGGGAACAATGGACTTATGGACGGACACGAGTAAAACTTAATGCCCCCTGACATATCTGGGGAATAATAATATAAGAACAAGGAAATGGATCAAAAAGAATCCAATGAGGTCTATTCCAGAAATTAATGTATGAGGGAAGAATTTTTATTTAGGTAAGAAGCTTAAAAGTATATGGAGAAAATCAATTCAAATTTCTTCTTCTCTTCTTCTGCCATACATGGAGTTTATTCATATGGAACATTACACTCCAGTATGAAAGCATGCATGAAAGAGTAAAATAATAGTGCTATCAAGCTTCCTCCTATACATTTTTTGCTCTGTGATAGCCCTTATCTGCATTTATAGCTTTAGATATTCATATTTTTTAAATATCTTTAAAAAAACAACGGGATTTAAAACATGACCTTTGACCTACCTCATTTTGTCCTTGACCTGAACACTGTCAACCAATATCTTCTGTCCCATGGGAAAATTCTTCACATAGTAGGACAGCTTAAAGTCAGGCATACTGTATATCTGATAAAAAAATGAATATTGAGTATAAGCCACTTCTGATACATAAAACTAAAAGCTTGGATAGTTCAGCATTAATTATTATTTAATTGCTTTATTTGTATTCATAAGATGTTTTGCATTTTAAACTTTCTGACTAAAGGGCCTTAGATAAGTCTTTAATATCATAACACATGCCAAGCTTGCCTAGAACAAAAACTTTGTTGCAATTTAGAGATTTACAATTACCTTCATTGTGTTTTATCTACTTATGTTTTACCCCAAGTACTCCATTCTCTCTACACACAAGACCCCAGTATGAAGCCTTCATATTATACCTCAAAAACTCCATTCTCTCTACACACAAGACCCCAGTATGTAGGCTTTATATTATACCTCAAGAACTCCATTCTCTCTATACACAAGACCCCAGTATGAAGCCTTCATATTATACCTCAAAAACTCCATTCTCTCTACACACAAGACCCCAGTATGTAGGCTTTATATTATACCTCAAGTACTCCATTCTCTCTACACACAAGACCCCAGTATGTAGGCTTTATATTATACCTCAAGCAATCCATTCTCTATACACACAAGACTCCAGTATGTAGGCTTTATATTATACCTCAAGTACTCCATTCTCTCTATACACAAGACCCCAGTATGTAGGCTTTATATTATACCTCAAGTACTCCATTCTCTCTACACACAAGACCCCAGTAAGTAGGATTTATATTATACCTCAAGTACTCCATTCTCTCTACACACAAGACCCCAGTATGTAGGCTTTATATTATACCTCAAGCAATCCATTCTCTATACACACAAGACTCCAGTATGTAGGCTTTATATTATACCTCAAGTACTCCATTCTCTCTACACACAAGACCCCAGTATGTAGGCTTTATATTATACCTCAAGAACACCATTCTCTCTACACACAAGACCCCAGTATGTAGGCTTTATATTATACCTCAAGTACTCCATTCTCTCTACACACAAGACCCCAGTATGTAGGCTTTATATTATACCTCAAGTACTCCATTCTCTCTACACACAAGACCCCAGTATGTAGGCTTTATATTATACCTCAAGTACTCCATTCTTTCTACACACAAGACCCCAGTATGTAGGCTTTATATTATACCTCAAGAACTCCATTCTCTCTACACACAAGACCCCAGTATGTAGGCTTTATATTATACCTCAAGTACTCCATTCTCTCTACACACAAGACCCCAGTATGTAGGCTTTATATTATACCTCAAGTACTCCATTCTCTCTACACACAAGACCCCAGTATGTAGGCTTTATATTATACCTCAAGTACTCCATTCTCTCTACACACAAGACTCCAGTATGTAGGCTTTATATTATACCTCAAGAACTCCATTCCCTCTACACACAAGACCCCAGTATGTAGGCTTTATATTATACCTCAAGTACTCCATTCTCTCTACACACAAGACTCCAGTATGTAGGCTTTATATTATACCTCAAGTACTCCATTTTCTCTACACACAAGACCCCAGTATGTAGACTTTATATTATACCTCAAGAACTCCATTCTCTCTACACACAAGACCCCAGTATGTAGGCTTTATATTATACCTCAAGAACTCCATTCTCTCTACACACAAGACCCCAGTATGTAGGCTTTATATTATACCTCAAGAACTCCATTCTCTCTACACACAAGACTCCAGTATGTAGGCTTTATATTATACCTCAAAAACTCCATTCTCTCTACACACAAGACCCCAGTATATAGACTTTATATTATACCTCAAGTACTCCATTCTCTCTACACACAAGACCCCAGTAAGTAGGCTTTATATCATTCTGTAATCTGTTCTGTTTTGTTGGACTATATAAAAATGTTAAATATAAAATGTGAATGATAAAGAAATACAGTTGGAACATATCTAATATTTTTAAACCCAGATACAGTTAGCCTGATTTTTCAGCAGTATAGAAGGGCCATTCGATATATAGTTTAAAAGAAGAAAGGTTCAGTGCAATTGATCAAATCTTTTTTTGTTATAACTATATTTGTCTGGTGTATCTTTTTTGTTGTCTTTGATCCCAATTTTCTCTAAAATTGCACGTTATTGAAAATGACCATAAATGGGAAGATTGATAAGTGTAAGTGGCAAAATCATCCAAGCCATCAAGCTGTGAAAATAGCCATAATTTGAAAATAAAAAATGTTTTGATTGATGTTTACACAACAGGTGATAATGTTGAGAGGAAAGCCATATTAAAATCTTCTTAGTAACATATATTTGTAAATTTATCATAATTATATACCAAACAAGCTGCAACTTTTTATTATTATATGAAACAAAAACTAAGTCTAAATTCATGTTATAATTCACAGTATAAGCTTGCATTACCTTGAGAACTCTGCTTGTGATGTATCCATAGAAGTGGAGAAGACAGAAGTATCTGTATCACCATATAACAACTCGTCTTCATCATCTACATTGCTGTAATACATAGCCAGAGATAAGATACAATATAACAGAATCATTGTCATCTACATTACTGTAATACAGAACCAGATATCAATGTCATCTTAATTGTTGTAATATCACAAAATTTAAGTCAATAAGAAAGTTGTTGCCTTAAAGCATCTCATGAAGACATCATAATACTGTTTTTTTTTATCATGACTTGGTTGGGATGCGTGCTTAATTGTTATTTCATGGTTTTGTGTCTGGCTTTTCGATTTCCTTTTCAGTATTTACCACCCCCCTTTTCAGTAATATCACTGATAAGCATCTAACATGAAAATAAAGATACATGTACATTGTATCTAAGAAAAGTCTTCTTCCTTGAGCAAATGTGTCTCCTATGACATCTATTCCCTGCTTAGAACATATTTGTTGTAATTGCATAAGTTTGTTGCATTGTGTTGTCAATGTTATAACTAATACTGTAAACCTGGGAAATTATAGCGGCAGTTTTATTACCTCGATTTTGGCAGTTACTTTGCTAGCGCAAAAATTAACAAGAGGCTCCCAGGAGCCTGAATTGCTCACCTGGTCTTGATGTCAACACTATGAAGACTTTTGTATAGTTAATGAGCTGAATGTTTATAAGCATGAAAAATCTTTTCTCTATTTGAAATTGCTTTCATTCTAAATAATCAAAAAACACTAAGGGGCTGTAACCCCTATAAGGGGTTATCAGACAACTTCAACCCTATGGAGACTTTTGTAGAGCTTTTAAGCAAGCAACAGCTTTTCTCTATCTGCAATAGTTTTCATTCTTTAAGCCAAAACACTATTTTTGCCTTTAAGGGGCTGTAACCCCTATAAGGGGTCATCTGACAACTTTGACTTTATGGAGACTTTTGTAGAGCTAAATGAGCTGAACATTTAAGCAAGCAACAGCTTTTCTCTATCTACAATAGTTTTCATTCTATAGGCTAAAAACATGCAAAAATGCTATTTTTCACCTTTAAGGGGCTATAACCCCTAATAGGGATCATCTGACAACTTTGACCTTATGGAGACTTTTGTAGTGCTAAATGAGCTGAACATTTAAGCAAGCAACAGCTTTTCTCTATTTGCAATAGCTTTCATTCTACAGGCCAAAAACACTATTTTTTGCCTTTAAGGGGCTGTAACCCCTATAAGGGGACATCTGACAACTTCGACCCTATGGAGACTTTTGTAGAGCTAAATGAGCTGAACATTTAGGCAAGCAACAGCTTTTCTCTATTTAAATTAGTTTTCATTCTATAGGCCAAAAACATGCAAAAACGCTATTTTTCACCTTTAAGGAGCTGTAACTCCTATAAGGGATCATCTGACAACTTCGATCAAAGGGAGATTTTTGTAGAACTTTTGATGCTGAAGCAGTAGCGTGGCATCAGATTTCATCTATCTCTTATACTTATTGATTTACAAGCCAAAAACAGTAGTCTGACCCCCCTGGTCTATTTTTAGTAACGGTGGCCATGTTTTTTGACGGATCAAAAATTGAAACACAAGTTTGGTGCAGGACACCCTAAGGATCATTCATACCAAGTTTCATTAAATTCTGTTCAATAGTTTCAGAGGAGAAGATTTTTGAAAAATTGTTAACAGACAACGACGACGACGACAGACGACGACGACCACGGACGCAAAGTGATGGTAATAGCTTACATTCGGTCCAGGTGAGCTAAAAAGGGTGAATATATTTGTCTTTCATTGTAGTCAATGGACAATAACATTGCAGCTTGAATTAAAAACTGCAATAACTAAATGTCAGTTGTGGTACAGCGAAAAAAGACAGCCATTCAGTGTACAAAATTTCATGAAGATGGAATTTAAGATTTCCGATAATCAGCCTTACACAGAGATGGATGAAAACTGTTTGTCCTGCAACTTTTGATGGTGAGTCATAAAATTATGATCTTATACCTTGACTCCAAGTTGAAGACTTTCTCCAGAGAATTTCTGGTATTCCTACTCTCTACAGGAGCAGGGGTCTCGTTATCACTGATGGGCTTAGTTCTAAATAAACCACTCAGATCCTTGTAGGCACAGGCTGTTAATATCTTGGAATGCTGAAAGTAATATAAAAATATTTCAATTTTTTGGTTTATTTAATAATACTTTCCAAAGAGCTCATTTTAAATTTTCTGGACCTTAGACTGCTAGGAGCATCTTAAATAACACCTTGTCTGTTAAATCCAGCAAATAAAAAAAAACCTTTTCTTATAGGTTGTTATATGTCCATGTACTATATAATTGAACTTTAAGTAAACAGGACAATGCTATTACATATACCATATTATCAATTAACAAATAGTTTTTAGCCTATCCACAATCTGGGGCAGGTTTATGGACATATCTTAACAGTAATGACATCCTAGGCCAGTACAATTTAAAAAGAACAAAAGAATGTCAAACAGACACGTTGCCCAGCCTTAATATTTATCAAAAAGCTAGGTTATCTATCATCTACAAAGCTCACATCTTTATCCCTTATTGTCACTGAGCGGGAATTGACTTCAACTTTTCAAGATTTAAAGTGCTCATTCATGCAGAAAAAGAAGGTCACAGCCAGCACCTGAACCATATGTTTTGCTAATCATCCCTAGATGCACCTACCATATCACTTTGGTTGAAGTTATACTTGCCTGTTAGCAGAAATGAACCTTAATCGTTCTTCTGTAAGAGATCATCTAAGCGGAAAATATAGGTCAAATCCAGCATCCGAAGCATGCATTGTGCTTAGCATCACTAGATGCACCTACCATACCAATATGATTGATGGAGCACTTGTCAGTAAGTGGGAATTTGGAAATATGAGGAATTGGGACAGACGGACGGTCAGACAAACGGACAGACTGGAACACTATCAGGGATTGGGAAGATTTTTTTACAAAGGGGCCATTTACCACTTTTTTCATTAAAATTCAAAATTTGAGTGGGGCCATTCTTTAACAATCTATATAAAATTTTAAATTTGGAAGGGACCATTTTTATCATTAAGGGGCATATGGCCCATGGTCCCCTACCTTCCCAACCCCTGCACTATATGCCCCTCTACTTTTGTAGGCGGGGCATAAAAATTTATGTCACAATTATATGATATCTTCAATAACCTTGCCTCTAGCTTATTAGCTAGCACAGAAAGGAAAGTATAGGAGGAGGCATTGTAGTTAAAATTACTATTTTTTATTAAGATACATAGCTTTAAAGTAGAAATTTAATTATATATTTTATGCATGATGTTAAAAACCAGCAGTTTGTTAGAGAGACTACTATTGAATTACTTTGGTCAGAACCATTGCACCATCACTGAACCCAATTAAGATATACCTGAGGAAGGAGTGGCTTGGTCATTGACAATCTGGTGTTGCCGCTGACGGTGTCTTGTTTGAGGGTCAATAGGAACAACTGTCCAGCCTCAGTCATCAACAAGGCATAGGGATCAGCAACACTACAGTGACAGATGGTTGAGGCTTGTTCAACTGTGACGTACTGTAACTGTTTGACTGAAAAACAAAATATAAAATGGCTAATGCTTGATAAAGACTGTAAACATGGACATTTTTACAGGGTGATAGCTTCCTGTTTTTGTCAAGTCAACCATTTGTGTGGGGGATATTTCCAGGAAAATTCTGTGACAGTGAATGAAGCGAAAGTAACCCCCATGCTAAAAATTTCCATGTTAACAGGATATATTACTGCCCTATTTGTTTTTCATTTTAAATCTTTCAGCTCTTGTTTTTTCATCAACATGGATAAGCTTATTTCACAAAATTTTACTAATGCAGAACAAAAGATTATGAAGAGATGTGAAATAAGACAACATGACACAACATCTAACACAGTTATTTAAAAATCTGCAATGGAAAAATATAACCAACAGCTTTCATCATAGACCAGTTATAGCTGCACCCCTCATGCAAGCCACAATATAATTTATAATGCCCATGATTCAATACCAATCTAAGAATCATACTAAAATGACCCAATCACAAAACGTCAAGCTTGTCAATTTTTAAATATATATACATGTCCTCAACAGATATACATGTAATAACAAAATAAAAAACATTCAGTTTTAAAAAAGAAAATTGTGAGGACAGCTCACAAAAAAAACGCCTCACTCTCCAAAAAATAAGAGTGAACTTTAAAATTGAAGGTGAACATCTTATGCCACAAAGATTGTATGTGTATGAGAGTTTTTTTGAGTATTAAGTAGTGAAGAGAAGTAGAACAGACAATAACTCTGAGATTTAATGGACTCACACATACCCCTAAAGACCCTCCTCATTTTTCAAACAGAGGTTACAATAAAACATCAAGTAGTTCATTCAAGTTCTGATTCTTACCTCCCTCTAACAATCTGACACCAGAGGGAGACACCTGTATGATGTACTTATTATCTCCGATATTTCCAGCGTAGATAGTGGCAGTCTGAGTGCTGAATCCACTGTGATCCAGCTCCATGATTTCTTGACCAGTTTGTAAAACCTAAAGTTATAACAAACAAGTAAATGTACACAAGATATCTAATCTTATATAATCTTGAGTATTTCTAGAAAAAAAGTAAGGTTTTGGCTTGTGATAGAGATAGTGTACTGCATTAATTTACTGGATTTGACATATTTTAAACAAATCATTGGAAACTGGAGTGTTGCAACAAGCAGGCATTACTGACCCTTCAGGGGGCCAGAGTTCACATTCATTTTTATGGCAGTTCACTATGGTGTTTGCAGTTTGGTTGTATTTTTTAGTGTATAACTGCATTTAGTGTGTCTTGGTTTTACAGACTTTGAGATAAAGGTGCTCTTGCTTTCTTCAGATACAAGCTGTCTTCCCTCCCTTATATATAGGTTACAATTGCGCATTAGCAAATCCCGGTCACCGGTAAGTTTTAGAACCCAATGTAAAGCGTAGGAGAAAATACAGAAATGATTTCCATTGGTTGATATATTTGTTGTTTCTAAATATAGCACCAAGCAAGCTTTTGGGTAATACTGGCAAAGAAATTCTGAAGTCACCTATGCTCTCATAATAATGTAAAAATGCGCAATTAAAATAACGTTAAAAAAGCACCCCCCTTTTTTCGACCAAAAATTACGCCCATAAACGCCGCACGAACCCCATTTTTTTATTGGCTAAAAATAAACATATGCATGTCAACACAAAGGTTTTGTGCCAAAGAAATGAAAATTCGGGTAAGATCTATTTTTTAAAAAATCGAAAACCAGGGCACCCCCCTATGGAAAATGCATTGTAAATCAATACGCTATTGTAACCTAGACGAAAAATGAATTTTTACAATGCACCCTTTGGTTTGAAACTTTAATCGTTTTGAAAGTGAAAGTTCTATATAAAAACAAGTATTATGACACTCGATCTATATTTAGACCCAAAAAACCAGACTATAGTCTGTTTCTTTTTTTTACATTAATGAAAATGAAGAGAAAATCGGATGGACACTAAGAATATTTGATAAATCATTATTGCTTCAATAAATGTCGTAACTGTTTTTTGTTTTATTTTGCATATACAATTACCAAACTTTTAAACACTTTTAAAAATTTAAAATTGGATTTGAAGTAAGAACATGACTGAAATTTTGGTTCGTGAAAATTGTCATTTTTACGAAAAATGGACGTAACACAAAGAATGCAAGCAAAAATATTAATCATGCTGTAAAGTATCACAAACTGTAACCAAGGTCTTGTTTATATAGAGAAGTAATTATAAATGCCAAAATTGGTCGGATTTTGGCTGATTTTACTAGGTTATAGTCTGTTTCAAAATATGCTATTTTTCAAATTGCGAAAAATTATATTTATTTTTTTATTCAAACCAGTGTTTTGAAGTAAACACTCAAAAGCAGAATTCAAACTATGCCCGTTCTTTTGAGTACATATACATCTTCCAAAAAATCGGCAACAATTTTTACGGCAAGTTAAAACATCTTTGTGAAATACCGTATTTCCTCAAACAACCCTCCAAATTTTTTCGACCTTTTCAAGAAGGGGGTACCTCTCTTTGATCAGCTCCCCTTGGCGTAAAAGAAAAGATTATTTTCTGTCATTTGTAATATAAACTCAAATTATAATAAGGTATCTTTTAATGAAGTAAAAGATTTTCCCGTATTCATACATGTATGTCCAGCGTATAGGTTACAATTGCGCATTAGCAAATCCCGGTCACCGGTAAGTTTTTGAACCCAATGTAAAGCGTAGGAGAAAATACAGAAATGATTTCCATTGGTTGATATATTTGTTGTTTCTAAATATAGCACCAAGCAAGCTTTTGGGTAATACTGGCAAAGAAATTCTGAAGTCACCTATGCTCTCATAATAATGTAAAAATGCGCAATTAAAATAACGTTAAAAAAGCAACCCCCTTTTTTCGACCAAAAATTACGCCCATAAACGCCGCACGAACCCCATTTTTTTATTGGCTAAAAATAAACATATGCATGTCAACACAAAGGTTTTGTGCCAAAGAAATGAAAATTCGGGTAAGATCTATTTTTTTAAAAATCGGAAACCAGGGCACCCCCCTATGGAAAATGCATTGTAAATCAATACGCTATTGTAACCTATATATATATGCTGTATTCCCTCCCTTTATTGTTATATTTAGACCATGGCTATTCCATATCATACCATGCTTGAATCTTCCCTGCTAAGTATCAGAAAGGCATGGCCATCTTTAACACTGTCATCCTGCTCAGCTGATGTGTTTGCTTGGTCTCCTTCACTGGACTAGAATTGAAAAAAAAATCTAGTTAACAAGCACAAAAAACTGTGGATCTTAACAATATATGAAAAAAACAGTATGTCTAAATAATATGATGTCCCACCTCCAACATGGAAATTTAATTTCTACCTTTAAGTTCTTACAATAAACCTGATCAGGAACAGACAGACAAACAGATGGATGTACAGTGGGACCCTAACACTATATGCCTCTCTACTATTTTAGTGGGGACATAAATACTTAACATTTACAATCATGAAATTAAAAGTGGTATTTGCCCATCTCTGTTAGAAAGCATTTGTTACTCTTATGATTTAATGGTTTCAGACATCAATAATTAAAATTTAAGTGACGCATGTATTAAGATATATGTAGTCTATAGTATTGAACAAAAAGCACAAAATTATCTTTACCATAGTCACAGTCTTACTTGGAATATATATATGTCACCTATTCAGTAAATAGAAAAGAAGATGAGCATTGAGAAAATATCACATTACATCATGAAGTTCTGTAGAATAAAGCTACATGCCAAATATCACAAGAATGACATGATGTTTGCCGGATATCTGTGATTGTTATTTTTGTGAAGCAGCTGGATGACAGACATAGGAGAGTGCCTGGGTGTCTGCCACACATATAAATTAAGGACATACATAGGTAGCATTAATAACTATTCTAACCTTATTTGCTCCTTCTTCTTCTGGTAATTCTCCTTTCACTGTCCACATGTCTAGACAACCAGGGAGTTCAAAGGTCGTCACTATCTGTGGCCGTACTGTTCTCTGTAATTAAACATAATTAATTTAAAAAGAAATAAAGGTAATAACAAAACTACCGAACTTGAATGATCAATCTCATAGTCCAGAGAAAATGACAAAAACGAATCAGTCATACCAGAGAACTGGTGGATCGCAATGGTCCTGACTTGGTACAGGCATTTCAAACGAAATGGTGGGTTAAACCAGGTTTTATGGCGCCAAACCTCCCTCTTCCATTGCGATCTTAGGATCCGGTAATGACCATAGAACACAACATAGTTGTGAGACACAATAGGGATATTGAGGTGATCATCTCAGTACAGCACACCAGTCAAACACTAATTAAAACAATTAACTATCATATCTTTTAACTCAATTTTGAACTTTTCTACTAGTGGCTGATAACGAAGAAAGAATTTTTTTAGTGATCGTATGAGACGTATTTTCTTATATCCTTGCTTCAAAAGTCGGTCACGAAGAAACCAGTGTCTGATAAAAAAATCTGTGAAATGTGTGCAAGCTCTGGCATATCAAATAAGTTGAGAAATATAAACACCGTATGCAGGAGAAGTAGGTATATTGCTCTGTAGATTAGGAAAATTAATAATTTGAAAATTAAAATCGTCTCGTTTATCGTAAATTTTTGTACTGAGATGACCACCTGGGTCAAATTTGAGGTGCAAATCCAAGAAAGACGTGAAGCAATTAGATTCGGTGGTCTCTTTAATCTCCAATTCCGGAGGATATATTGAAGGAATCCAACTACCAAATGAAGTGTAATTGATAGAAAGGACATCGTCAATATATCTGAATGTAAGATTAAATGACCTTGCCTCTTTCATCTTCTTGTTCTTTACGAGTCCCTGAAGAAATTCAGTCTCGTAAGAGTATAAAAACAAATCGGCAAGGAGAGGAGCACAGTTTGTGCCCATTGGAATGCCGATTTGTTGTTGAAAAATCTCTCCTCCGAAGGTGACAAATGTGTTGTCAATGAGGAAATCAAGCATACTGCAAACTTGTTCCAGTGTATAACAAATTTTATCTTTGAAAGATGTTTTGGAAAAGAATGTAGAATTATAACCCAAAACAACAAAATTCCTTGAGTTTGAAAAGGCTTTTTCGAGAAGTTTTTTCAGGCGATATTTTAGTTTTTCGTGTGGAGAGGTAGTGTATAAAGTTGAAAAATCGAATGTTTTCAAAGAGTGAACCTCAGAAAATGATCTAGATTTAAAATGATCTAACAAATCTTTTGAGTTTTTCAAAATCCACATATGGTTAATTCCACTACGATCATAAATAGTGTCGCAGTATGCTTGTTGACCTTCTTTGACAGCAGACAAGATTTTAGTTAAATGAGCGGACAGCTCTGTATTGTTGTTTAAAACTTGTGCAAAAAATTATACAAGATTTTTTATTCTTGTGATATTAATTATTTAAAACTTTCATACACACATTTCTTCAATGCTTTTATCATAATAACATTCATATTGGATTGGCATATGTTTCAACAACAAAGATTTAGTAAAACACAATGAAATGTATTTTGTTTAACACATTTTTGCTGACACTGCAAATTATATACAGCAACATTTTGTCCTTGTTATGACTGATAAGTGTGCAAAATTTCATTAGATCTCATTAGCATATTTCTTAGAAATCAGAATATAGACAGGTAAACACGAGGTTGTATAGACATATAGTCAAACAGACGAACAGACTGAAAGAAAGCTTTTGTTGACGGCCATAAAAATGTGTTTTTTTAACCATTTACATGCTAAAATTAAGTCCAATTGTACAACCCAGATCAGAACCCATTGCCCATTCAAAATTGTATCTAAGACATTGTTGACTACTTCTATGTACCTGTAGGACTGAGAGGGCTCCATTTTTACCATACCCTGATGTTGTTACTAGTTCTATGTCTGGATTGTCTGTTCCACTAAACTCTTCTGATAGAAATGCTGGCTCTCCCATCACAATGTTACCACAAGGGGCAATGTTCCAGATGTTGTCACACACCTATAACAAAAACACCCTGTTCTGTTACTTTACAAATATAAAAAGGCATGCACTGATATAAAAATAAAGTATTCCATTAATTATTAGATGGGGGGGGGTGGAAGGCACTTTATATTTTTTTAAATGGGTCGTGGGGTAAATTATGTGACTTCAAAATATTTTATCATAAATTTTATATAAATTTGTGTGGGTGGTTGAGTCTGGAAAAAGATGCCTTCCAACCATCACGCCATATCTATTCATCTATAAGCCCAAAGTAGAATCGTATAAGGAAATGTTTTTCAAAGATTTCAAAATATGAAAGGCTATTAATGTTACTCATAATGTTGTTTATTTGGTATCTTCATTACTAATCTGTTAGATACATGTATCAGCATTTTAGTTCCAAAAGTCAGACAATTTTTCAGATGATGACTTTACAAGTATAAGGTACATAAAGTCAACACTTTTTCATTTCCACATAAAATAAAAGATCTGCAGCTTTCTTAACATGAAGATAATTACCTCAAATGAGTAGCTCGCTATTGTGGTTCCTTTAGGGTTTTCAGCCTTACCATATACCTCCAATTCATACAAATTCTCAATCTGTGATATGTCAGATGCTAAAACAACATATGCTCTTTAGATGTTTCATTTGACATTTTTAAACAAATTATATGAACTTTATAATGACATATATTTTCTGCAAAAAAAAAACTCACTTGCACAATAAGGCACACCATCAAATAAAAGAAAATACATGCAAAGGAGAAGAAAGATTGTTAAAAGCATATAACAATTATTTGTGAAAATCAATCAAATGAATTCAGCAAATTAAAGAAGTAAACCTGTTCATGAGGCTGCATAGCTACTGTTTTGTAGCTCTTAATGGTCCTTTTTGAAATACAAGAAGAAGAGACAATCCAAAATGTAGTGGTGGAAATTATTTTTTGAAACTGATGAAGGCCTAAAGACGAAATGTCTAATAAATGGTTTATTTATACAATTTTCTCATTTCAGACAAAACAAGAATGTGTCCAATCTCGTAACATTTAGTTGGGGTGGACAGATGAATGAAGAGACAGAAAAGTAGACCTAAAGACCAAATTTCCTCCTAATCGTAGATAAGACATAAAAAACAAGAATTTAATGCATTGTGTATTAGTGAGATCAAGGGTCTGGAAATTTTTTTAGCTAATTTCGGTCATTTTTGTCCGACTGTTTAAATGTAAAAATTACCCCCTCCCCCTTTTTTCCTTGGCCCCCCTGGAAATCCACCTTTTAAATCCATAAAAGCAGTGTTTGTTTGTGCATTACATTCCAGACGTTGAACTTAATATCAAGATCACGTTTTTATTTCAGGTCAAGGCTCTTTATAATTAAAAATTTCTTTGTTTTCATTATAAACAAAACACGTCTCATGTAAAAATTGAAAGTGAAAGTGAAAGTAGAATCACCGGATGTAGATAAATTGGGACCACTTTAATGTTCTGTTTACAAAATAAACATATGTATGAGAAAAGTTACTTTAATTATGAAATTAGTAACAATTATTGATTGTATTAATATCAAACAATCTATACAGTGAATGAATGTTGGCAAAATAAATATTTTCTCCGCACATGCGTAATCAAACACCATTAAATGTAAACAATATTTGGTGTGCACATGTTTTGATTAATACTGGATATAATGAGAAATTATTTCTAAATAAACAAAATGGGCATCTCAGGACAGATTGATATCATGAGATGACTCAATTGATTAAAACCATAGGTAAATACAGTGGCCATGGTCAGACAGGTGTGACCAATTTTGTAATTAGCGTAACCCTACGGCTATCTTTACCTGTTTGACACCTGCTGGAGGTGTTAATTATGAGATTAATGACCATAAGACCGGATGCTCAGGAAGATAATTAAACAATTATATGACCGATAAGTCAAAAAATGCTTATAATAAAATTTTAAAATGTCCGATTGGGAGAATTTTTATTCGGTCATTTAGGACAAAATTTCGGTCATGTCCGGCAAATATGACCGTTTCCAGACCCTTGAGTGAGATATATCTATTTTTGTATGTATAGAAATTTCCATCACGGATATCTTTTAACACTCTAAACTACTTTCAAAAGTTTTCTCATGATTGTGTGTATCTAATAGAAAGATTATTTTATTTTGATACCACAATCATAAACATGATCATCTTTAAATCTTTACCATAACTTTTTAGGTCAATACAAGATGCTCCCATTGTGCTAACAAAAGACCTACAATCTGAATGACTTTAAGAGGTGACAAACAACCTTAATTTGGTGAAAAATAACCTTCCCTGGAATTTCAGTAAAAAAAATGACCTCAGTGAAAATATGCATTAAAATTGACCTACATGTACAAGTGATTTTAAATGTGTGCACCCTCTAAACCTTGAAGGTATTTTAACCTCTACCTTTCTCAAACAGCAATTATTAATGTATCTAGGAACATACCAACTTCTGATGATTCTGTGAGTTTTTTCTTCTTCACTGGGGGTTCCTCCTACAAGAGAAATAACAGAACATAATACAGTATTTTGATTTCTCTCTGCAAGTTTAAAACAACAAATTAACAAAAAATGACAATATATGACAGGATTATGTCATTTATTTTAGGCATACATGCATGTATGTGTTATCCTTTTTGTTTAGTATGTTTTTATTGTGTTGTTTTTTTGTGTGTATTATGTTATTGGGTACATTGCTAAATTGAAACCATACTGGAACTGAAAAATTGTATAACTACTCCAATGAATGAAGCAGCTAAACTTGGAACATTTATGTAAATAATATCATGGTTGGATATTTAAACACTTCCATATGTAAAACAAGAATATGTCTGAAAGACATAATGACCCATCTTGCAAATTTTATTTAGGACAGACAAACAGACCCGTACACTAAATGTCCCCTACTTTCGTAGATGGGACATAAATAAGAATGATTGGAATATAGGCATATCTTATGGTCACAAGTCAAACAATACCTTCTTGGTTTCCTCTTTCAATTCTACTTGGTCCTGGGCCTTTTCTGTATACTTTAACAACAAAGAATTTCCTAATCTGGACCCCAGAAAAAGAAACCCTTCCTCACATATACACATCTACAATGGATAAAATAAAATGTGTAGTACACAGGGAAAGTTAAAATTACTTTTTACTATGGTTTATCTGTCAAGTTCCGTTGTATAGAGAAATAAAATATGCACATGCTATATATTTAATTCTTTTTTCTTTTAGCTTAAAAACGATGTTCTAACAATTATTGTTAGCTGATATTTTTATATTTATCTGGTATTCACTCATTGTGCATGAAACATCAGAAATTATAAGTTTTCCATATTTTCCTACATGCATTTGTTATATTCACTGATTTCTATTTGAAAATGCTTTAAAGTGTAAGTTCGCGATTTTTGAGTAATTAGTTTATTTGATTTATTATAATGAGAGTAGGCATCATGCCGGGTTTGGGCATTGAAACGATATATTAAGAAAGATATTCGTAATTTTATTCCAATACACAAGACCATATGGGCGCATCCATGCTATGAACAATGATGAATTATGGGATAGCTCAATTGGAGATGTGACGTCACATCTCCAATGATAAATACATTAACCAATTGACGATATTTGTAACATAAGACCGATGTTGTTGATCATAATAATGATTTGAAATATGAATAATTTGGCATTGATAATTTTTTTAATCCCGCGGTTTTTTATTTATTGAAATAGCAAGAAAATAGTTTACTTAAACCTTAAATTGTTTTAAAATAATTAATTCTAATTCCAAATAGTAAATAATCTGAAATATTCATTGACACAGTAGCCCTAGTTTTCAATCCTTTTTCAAATATTTAAGACAATAAATTCAGTTCTTGATGAATAAACAGGTGTCAATTATAATCATTAACCTTTACGATCATTAACCATGGACGATCTGCCACGCCCCGTTGGTTAATTACAGGTATAATTGACAGATATCATAGATCAATTAAGGTGCTCCTCCAATCAAAGATTTCCTTGCAGCACTCAACCCGCTTTAGACACACCCACCACAGCTCGATTTTAAGAATTTCGACCGGCACATCTTAAAATAATTTCTTAATCTGTATACGGTATAATTAATCAGCAGGTGTCAATATCACCTGTTCACTCCATTGACTACCTTTCTCTTACAATTTTCAATCAGCCAAAGCGTGGTGCTACATCGTGCATGGTTTATGTAATTCTAGTACCCAAATTAAAAATGTGTTTAAATAGTTTTAGTTCCCACTTTTTTTCGCTTTTGAATTGTTGGAAAAACAATTAATTAACTACATAATTATTTGCAAGACAAAAAAAAAGATTCCTACAGTTTGTTTTTATATGTTTTTAATTAGAACGGGTATTTTATTAACATAAATGATTTTCGCAATTCAATGTTCAAACGACACTGGCGGACCAAAGGGGTTAATTTTCGTTAAAAGAAAGTGTTCTAGAACCCATTCCAACTAGGTAAATTCAATTTCTAATACACAGGAAACAATATTAAACCCCTGTGATGCCGATAGTTTGCACGGGGGTATTAAACATACACAGGAAACGGCAGGTGAACCCCTGTTGTGCCAGTGGTTTGTAGAAGGGAATAAAGTTTTATACACAGAAAACGATAAGTAAGCCCCTGTGGTGCGATGGTTTGCACGGAAGGACTAATTATCATAATATCACTTCAAATGAATCATGCGTGAATCCCAGTAGGGTGTCAGGGAAACATGAATTTTAAACAGAATGTATAAAAGAAATAGTATAGGGCAATTCTACATACTGAAAATTTAAATATATATTTTCCGAAAATGTCTGTAAGGCCAATAAAAAAAAACTTTAAAAATTCTATATTTATCTACGAATTGATTCTGAACTTAACGATTGGTACCATTTTAAACGTCTCATAATCAATCATTAGACTGACTTTTATTTTATCATTCCTGACTTAATCATAATTATTTCAAATTGTCCGTTGTGGTACACATCGGTAAATACCACATGGGTATAGGATGCAACATTCAGACTTTGAGCAGCGCCATCTAGTACAAATCACGTGACCCTCCATGGATAGATTTTTTTTTACTTTCAAAAGTCAATTTTATCCTAACTATGCATATTTGAGCGCTAGGAATTTCACCAAAGTTATTTTTATATGATAGTCTTTCAATGTACAAATTTTGAAAAAATCGCGAACTTACACTTTAATGCATTGTAAATATTTAGATAATGTGTCACTTCAACTCACAGAAAACCTTCATCATCGATTTCCTAAGTTTATTTCTACAAGGCATTTTCCTTTTATAAACATTAAAAGTTTTTTATTAATATAGATAATTTGAACCTACACAAGTTGTTAGTACACTGGCTGCAGATTTATCAAAGTGGAAACTTCTGACACTTCTCATTCCATCTACTACTAAAGTCAAAACATATCTAAAATGTATGGAACACAAAAGGGTAAAAACATATCTAAAATGTATGGAATACGAAAGGGTCAAAACATATGTAAATGTATGTTATGCAAAGTACTACACATATCATAACCCCCCCCCCCCCCCTTTGTATTGAACGTGTTTGTACTATATCAGTGGAATTCTTTTCTAGAAGAAAATTGAAAATTTTGGAGACTAACACAAATAAATACATTTGTAACATGGAATATTTGGACACAAATTAAATTTTTAGGTTCGAATGATAAGAAGCTTCTAAAATTACATCATTGCAAAAAAACAAAAAAAAACAAACAAAAACAGAAAGACCATAACACTCTACATGCATGTCCCCAAATCTGGTTTGAAGGCATAATTTAAAGATTTATTTAAAAGAAGAAGGAAATTAATAAACTACTTGTCTTAATCAATACTAACAAACAGTCAAAAAATACTTATAAAAACAAAGTTTTCTGTCATTTGTATTGTTTTCTATTTACTTTACGCTTCACTAGAATGTTTTGTTTTAATAGGGGAATGAAACATTATTTTAGCCTTATAAGTTTATCTTTGCAATAGACTGGTATTTTTGAAAAGCAGAGATGATTTCTTTGGTTAACACCACTCTAAGTTCCAGAAGACAGCCAGGTTTCCAGTAAATGTGGGCGAAAGAACTTTTTTCTCCTTAAAACAATTTTATATGCAGGCAGTCAGACAAGGCCTTATACAATATATTATAAATTACTAAAATTTTCCACAACCATTCTGTATCTTTATTTCCATCCTTTAAGGAAATTTAGTCATACATATTTTTAGATCTACAACTTTATTCTATAAATCACTTACAGTTCTCCCCCTTTCAGTGACAGAACCAGCCTGTCATTGGTCATGAACGCTGCTTGTGCACAGTCTAAGGCTATTCTTATTCCCTCCTGTGTCCCTGAAATAATAACAAAGGGTTATGCATGAAACATAACGAAAACACACATCTACATAGAACTAAGGTTCATAAAAAGGAATACAACAATCTTATAATAACTTTAAATATCTATTGAACAACTGAAAGTGTGATCAAAACTTGTTCGGTGTGATTTTTAAAGTGATAATTGTCTGTCATAATATAAACATGATAGAACTATGTTATGTAAAGACATTTTCCTTTTACTATGAAGTAAAGTCTTCAGGATCAATGAAAATAATATATACTTTTCACATTCATAGCAACAATCATTAAGTGATTAATATAGCACATGCAAATCCAAATTGGGCACTTGTTTAATTTTCATACATATTTTCCTGCCTTTTTCAAAGTTGTAGTTTGCCCCTGGATAGTTATTTAATATTTTATCACGTTTGTCAATGCTGGCATGTTGAAAACAATGGGAAAAAAGTATCTTAGGGTATATATCATACTTACTCAAAGGAAATAGAGTACTAGCAGTGGCAATACTGTTCAATGCCACACCATAGGGTGGCACACTCTGGTTCAGGTATAGTAAAGAGTTCACAGCAAGAACTAAAACACCACCTGTAAGAAAAGGCTCATAATAAGGCAAACAGTCAGTTTGTCAGGAAAATCCTTCATACTGGAAAAAATAAAAGGTATACAAAATGATTTAATTAAAACTGCTACACAATCAATGACGATACCTCTACCTCCACAATGAGGTCTGGAAGACAAGAATAATTAAGTCTGATTGTCCCCCCTTGTGAGCACAAAGAATATTTTCTTCATGTACAGCTTTAAATGATGTATCTTTTTCATTTAATTACCTTAAAATGGCCTGTCTAATATTAAAAGTAAGAAATCTTTGTCATAAACAATGTTTGTTCTTGTCAGGAACATTCTTTTTAAAAGAATTATGTAAAGAATGGAATTTTTAACCAGTATATATATTATATAACTGTTGGTTTGGTGTTGTTTTGCTTAAACATTTCAAGAATCAGTTACAACAGTTTAAAGAAATAGGTAACTTATCTAACAACCAAATCATAGTACAATACCAAAACCGGTATAAATAGGTTAATTCAGTTATGCTACATTATTTCAAGGATTTTTAAGGCTTTAGTCAATTTTACGGAAAGCATATGTTGTATATCCGCTGCCAGACGCCATTCAGAACTAGTTTTATTTTCTCTTCAATTTACATTCACTTATATATAAAAAGTTATAATTTTGATTTGCAGCTACACAGAAGAAAAAGTTGATTAGTATTACATGGATTTAATCAAGGATTTCACTGACTTTTAATAAAGTATTTACAAATATTTACAGCTTTCTTGTTCGTTTTGTTTTTATTTTTTCAGCCTAACTTAATTTTCTTTACAAATCTAATTTCTTTAAATTATTTTGCGTCCACCTTCTGAAAATTTTAGTAGGAAAAGGAAGACAACTCATGATCAGCATTAAATTTTTCACATCCTAAGGGGCATTAAGAAATAGATTTCTGGTATATTATGGGGGTTAAACTATATATTTTTATCTTACTAAAATTTAAAAATAGTTTTTAACCTTTAGAAAAAGGTATATAAGTAATTGATAATATCTATATAATGTGCAATGTTTTGAATTTTCAAAGTTATATGGGGGTCAATTATTGAGAACTTTGGAAGTTTGAAAGGAATCATATCATCACACGGCAGAACCATTAAGACGAGAAATAATGTTGACGGACGGGACATAGACGTAAAATCCTTGAAACGGATTAAAACACAGGTAAAATACACAATTCGGGATGGATATAGTCAGAAAAGGTAAGACATTTTATTTGTTTACAAATGATAATAGAAAAACTGAAGCGTACAGTATAAAGAAAAATGAACTAGTTAAATATTTATGTTTGAAACATTGAAATCGGCCATGTAGTTTTCGAGAACATTAACAAACCAATAGCCTACCCTCGTACTATAGCACACTTTCAATACGAGCAACGTTTTTTTGTGTTTTTTAAAAGTTTTGTGCTCTTTTAATGATTTTTGAAATTGTATAGGCTGTTCATCAATTTATTCACGAAGCCATGGACTGCAAAGCATGTCGCTGTCCAAGAAAAAGGGGTACATGCAAATAATCTATGTTACGGACGAATACATGCATGATTTATAATGTATCACACAAATGGTGCTTGTATATACTTTGTCAGCGACTGTCGTATGAACGTCGTGTCTTAACTGCAAACGACAGTCTGAGTTAAATTTATTAATATTAAATTAAAAAAATGTATCAATATCAGTTCTTGTGCCGCCAGGTGGATGCAACAACCTTTTTTTTTTGTATTGGTGAAAAATCGGACAATTTGATTACATTTCTTTCAAAAATTTGTAAATTTTATGGAATGATTGTTGACTGCATTTTGTCAGTTCCTTTACAAAACCTAAGTGTCTCTGTAATGTGAAAATAAACAAGTTACAGAATGAATGATATCAGCCTGTTGTGCAGGACTATGGTGCCTAAATAACATAAGAATATGTCTGAATAAGCATATACAAATGATTTGTGTTTTTGTCTCTCTGTGTGTTTCTTTGCCTTGCTGGCTGGTAGGTTTTCACAAAAAGAGTTGATGCGAATAAAGAAAAAACATATATATTTTGCAACTTGTACCGATAAATAATATGAATGAGGGAGGTTTTGGTGCATTAAAACAAAGTTCAACCATATTTTAAAGGCCTGTTCTAAATCAAGACCATTGCGATCTCTTATTTCTCCGGTGTGTCTGCGTTGTTTTGTTTTTTCAGTTCCACGTTTCAGATTGATTCTTCAAGTTCGGTCGTTTTGTTATTAACTTTTATTATATTTGAATTATTGGTTGGGATTAAGTTGTTGTTTTAAACTTTGTAATATGCATTACAGAATTTATTCCCCGTCTGAACGCTGACATTTTGATGTTGTGGTAAATAGAGCATTAGGTAAAATAGTTTTTTTCCAATGATTTTTGATGTTTTGTGTTTACTATGAATTTTTAATATTAACGATGGCATTATGTATTACTTTTTGCAATCAACATAACAAGAGTGACCTGTCTTGTATTTGTATCATCAGAACACTGTCAAATTGTGTACCTCTTAATTGTATTTCAGTTACACCTGTTGACTGCAACGCAATTATTTTGCATGTATCGGTCCGTTACCAAGTTTTATTGCATGTATTTAGAGTCATTTTGTTATGCTTGAAATATAAAAAAAATTATTGAACGTTATTATTGGATATTGATATTTTCATTAAAACAAAACTTTATTAACTACTTTTACTTGAATAGAAGCATAACTTACCAGATTATTACTCTATACAGGCCTGTTTATATTAACCAGTTTGAATTGTCCGTGTCAATGTAATCAAATCGAGCAAACCGTTCATGAATGATTTAAAAATATACCATTGTGTTCGACAAAAAGAAATTAAATTCTTATACAATATGTTCTTGTTTATATACTGGGCATGTTTTTAAAGTTTATTACATTCATATTTTTGATATTTTTGAGATTAAAAGTTGAAAATTGACATAAACCGTGAAAAAATTGCATGTATCGTCCGTTAACAATGTATTTCTCTGTAATGGTTCTGCGGTGTGATCATGCTATAGTGAGTGCAAAAATATTGTTTTGGGATTAAGTTCTTTCTAAAAGGTAAATAGTTACATTCATGCTTTGGACAATTGCGTTTTCTTGGTAAAACTTTAATCCTCGGCAATGCTAGACCACGTGTTTGACATAATGACAGACAGTTGAAAATTACCTGTTCTAAATATGTTCTAATAGCTGATTGGCCTTTTATAAATTATTCAGCCACGAGTGACTTCACACAAATTGATTTAATGACCACAAGGCAATTTAGGTTAATTGGTTGTCAAAACATATCGAGTGATCGGTGGTCAGCTTGTGGTCATAAATCTAAATGGCTTCATAAATGGATGGTAAATGTGACGAAAGTGACACTTTACTTTCGACAATTATGTGAGAAACCCCAAGTTTTTACAGCGATTTTCGTAAATTTAATGACGAAAATGTTTACACTTTTGAAAAATTAAGTGACGAAAATGGTATGATAAATTTTCGTAATCTGAAAATTCTTTTCGTCAATGACGGAAATGAGGAGCACTAGCTAAATCACTGCAGTTATCCACCCAGTGAATACAATACCAAATCTTCTTCTTTTACCTTTAGGGTTAAAAGTCAAAATGTACAGTGGTTCAGGCAGCAAGGGAAAAATTGGGTAATTGACCAGATGACCTTTGACCTTACCTATAGGTTTAGGGACAGCCATTATTTTACAGCAGTCAAAAGGAAGGTTATTCAATGACCAGATGACTGGATGGACTCTTTCTTGAATATTGAGTGATATGGCTGCAATACAACAGGTGTCTGCTCTGACTGCTGTTCTCCTGTGAAAAAGTCAATGCGTGAAACAGTTTTTTGTTATCAATCATGTTTTTTCTTATATCTGTCTTCATTAGTTTTAACATGAAAACAGAAGAAATACAAGTTACGTTTATGGAATATTATTTATGTCTGGTCAACTTATATTGAATTGACTGACTCTGGAGCTTAACAGCCATTGGTTGATTAATTCTTTACTTACATGTATAGTATTAACATATAACGTTTAATTAAGGTCTGAAATCTGTTTCCTGAGATCAATAAAAGTACAAATTCATACCTAAAGAAAGTTGGACAATCATTTTTTTCCTGCAAACAAGTCATAAACTATGAAAGAAGCTTAAACACTACAGGAAACTGCAGTGCTAAACCTGCATTAGAGTGGAATTTTTTGTGAACGCCATGTTATCTTCATAAAAAAATAGCATACCCTGCCCATGTCTGAAGAGGCTCATAAAGCATGAACACAGTAGGTTCATAATACCCATTCAGAAACTGAAAGTCCTTGACATTGGCAATTCTCTCATCAAAACTTTTCAGATCTATAATGTAAGATGACATTATAGGGGATTTCCCTCCAACTAAATCAGGGTCGTCAACCACAACATCCCTACGGAATGGTAAAATAACAAGTCTTGTTCCATAAATCAACATGGCTGCACATCTTCCATCTGGATCAACTCTTACTTCCGGGATACTGTACGTTACTGAAAAACCGTCCTATAACAGAAACATTGTATTTAAATCATATATCATTAGAAATTAATGGCATTTAAAATAAGTGTTTGTGGTACAACTTAAGGTAGCACCATACAAAAGTGCTAAAATTTTATCAAAATTTTAATTTATAACTTTTTCAATACTATTAAATACCCTTTTTCTAATGGTGCAAAAATATTTTCAGTACACCTAATAATTAATGAGCTATGGTGATGATTAAAAAATCAAAACAAATACACATGTAATTTAAGCTGTCAATAAACCATGGAGGTTGGTCTTATCTATAACAGCTGGAAAGTTTTATGACTTTTGACCAGTCATTTGAGTGAAATAAGTTAAATGAATAAGATGGACAATCAATAGTGGAAACATCTGGTCAGTGAAGGAGGAGTCTTGCCCTTTACAGTTAACAACTGACCTGAGATAAGGTCAATTTGATGTATTATTTCCTGCAAATTCTGAATTAAATGTAGGGGGTTGTGCATTTTGGGCTATATTTAAAGTTTTTGTGGATGGAACTAAGGTTTATAGGTCAAATAAATGTTGATTTATGATGATCTAAGAATCCTACAGTGCTCCCATGTAGAATCATGCCATTTGATCTAGTAAATGGGGCTCAAAGTAGGAAATTGATATTTTGGAGGGTTTTCCACTTTCATTTTTCAAGAGAAAAGTAAAGTTTGATTGAATTTAGCTCCCACACGAGTACCCCAATGTGGCTGGTTTTTTGGATATGTTATTCCAAGGTCTATTATCAACAAAACCGTGTCTCAGATTTTAGATTATAGCTTTAGAAAATATTTTATGGCACATTGAATAGAGTGACCCCTTATGCAATAAACCCATGTACACAAAATATGGCTTTATTGGAGTATGGAATGTGATAGGAAAATTCTGAGGTCATGCTGTGTTGATTCAGATTAAATCAATGTCAAAGAAATATTTGTAATGCTAAGAGAGCTAATTTCATTTGATTAAGTTGTATTGAATTTTTTACTTTTGAACAGTTATTCCATCTGTTATACATTATAGTTATTTTTTGTAGGTATGATCATAAAGGGTTACATTTCCTCTTTCTAATGACGTCTCATTTATTAAAATTGGTAAAATAGTAAGAAAGTTATGCAAGTTTAAATGTGATGGTCGGACTAAAACAACCTTTGTATGGTGCTACCTTAAATAAACAAGCAGCAATTTTTGAAGACAGCCATCACCCTTAAATGTGGCCAGAGGTCACAGCTCACAATCTTGCACTGGCCTTAGATAAAGTTGGTCAACTATATGACTGTATAAATAAATTTACTGTGAAATCAAACATTTACAGACAAGAAATCAGTGACATCGCTATAATATTGTTTGATTGCTTAAATTTTACATGGGTATAGAAGTTTTTTTTTTTTCAAATCATATTAACCTTACTAACCTTAATATAAACACATGGATATCAATTTTAGTGTAAGTTGTGTAAGTTGATTCATTTACTTGCACTTCTTTAAAATGTTAATGAAAATTCACTAACATGTTTTGTTTTTAATCTCTATGCTGTAACAAGTAAATCTGTAAGTTTTTGTAAGCCAATGCCAATTAGTAAAATCACCACTTTAAAAGGCATGCAATACAAGTTTTATGAAACTACAGAACATCAAATAGAAATAGGAAAAACAGTATACCCCAATAGTCTTTGAAAAGAGGAGGTATTTACTGCAGTACCTACCTTTAATGCAGGTTCTTCAAAGTAATGAAGAGAGGTTGTTTGAAGGTCATGTGTACTAGGGTCATACTCAACTACAGACAGCTGAAAAATTAAGCATGAAAACATAAACATTATAAAATCATGTCTATTCAAAGTTGCATACAAGTTCTCATTAAGTTCATAAATAACAGTTAATAAACAATAAAAGTTAAAAAATATATGAAACTGGTGAAATCTATCTTCCTTTTTTCGTGTATTACAAAAGCTAAAAAGTTCAACAAAGAGAGGGGGATTATATTTATCTTTAAATGTGTTGTTTCTCTATCGGAAAAGCTTAAATGACAGGGTATGAAACTTGTCTCTTGAAGAATGTCATCCTGTATGCAAATTTTCAATATTTCTACTATAAGTCTCTACTGATTGGTTGTCCTAACCAAAACTATGATGCCTGGTCAATAGGTGGAACTATTCTTTCCAACTCTGTTTAAAATGTAAACCAGGATCAAAAGTAGGTTTTAAATACTAGTATACAAAATGTGTGTCCCCATTTGCCAACCCACTCTTTATCTTAGATCTGATTATCTTATTTGTTAAAATCTTTTACCAAATTAGAGCTTCAGCCCCATTAACATTGGGTCATTTCTCTTTAATTTTATATACTTCTGGAGTAAGTTTTTATTTCATATATTTTTTCAGGAGTAAGTTTTATTTTACATATTTTTCTGGAGTTAGTTTTTATTCTAATTATTTCTGGAGTAAGTTACATTTTTTTCTGGCTCAAGTTTTTATATTTTACATGGTACAAAACAAATTCGAATTAGTTGTTGAATGAAATAAGTGAAATGTGATTCATGTCTTAAATTTTTGGAAATATTTGTATTTACATTTTTTGGACCCATAATTATTGACCAAGGAGACTAACCTTCCAATATTCTTTCATTTTTATATGAAATAACCAAAAACTCTGACTTCCATTGCTCCAATTTTTATCGACCTCAATTTTCCTCCTCTCGCGTGTATATAGTAAATAGTAGTACATGTATACTGGTATTAAATTTGTGGGCCCTATTTATAAATTCTTTTAAATGGGAACTTTTATCTATTGCCTGTCTCAAAGAATAAGAAGCTAAGATTTCATAGGATCATTTATCATTGTGTTACCTTGGCATCATAAAAGCTAAGACTATTTATTATTGTTACCTTGGCATCAGAAAAGCTAAGACTATTTATTATTGTTACCTTGGCATCAGAAAAGCTAAGACTATTTATTATTGTAACCTTGGCATCAGAAAAGCTAAGACTATTTATTATTGTAACCTTGGCATCAGAAAAGCTAAGACTATTTATTATTGTTACCTTGGCATCAGAAAAGCTAAGACTATTTATTATTGTTACATTGGCATCAGAAAAGCTAAGACTATTTATTATTGTTACCTTGGCATCAGAAAAGCTAAGACTATCTATTATTGTAACCTTGGCATCAGAAAAGCTAAGACTATTTATTATTGTTACCTTGGCATCAGAAAAGCTAAGACTATTTATTATTGTTACCTTGGCATCAGAAAAGCTGAGAAGTAGAGCATCTCTTTGAGCGCCAGGCAGTTTGACAAACTGTAGAGACATAACATTTCCAAACAAGCTGAATGTAGCCAGGCATTCAAGTTTCTGCTTTCTTCTATCTGAAATTGAATACATGTAATATTTTACAAGCTAATCTATTTCAGATTGTTTTGGAAAAGGTTCTTTTAGATTCATTTTGGGAATAACAAGAGTTGACACTAAAGTATGTCTCACATGTCGGCACTATAACAGATCTCATTGAAAGTCTAGCTGGACCTTCAGAAAAGTTAAGGTCAAGGTCATGTGAGAGATGACAGAATTCCATTTGACTATCACAAAAATGTCTGAAGTGTGTTCTAGATCTAGATACCATAGTTATTGAGAAACAATGAAAAAAGACCTACATTCACTAAGTCATTCAACCATGAAAATGGGGTCAAGGTCACATTACATGGTGACATCAGTTGTGTATACCATAATCCCCAAATATCAGATGCCTAGCTACAATGTATATTATACTTTTCACTAATTTGCAACCAAAAAATCATCTACATTCACATAGTCATTTAACCGTGAAAATTAGGGTCACACAACATGGTGTCAGTTGTGTAGACTGAAAACCCAAATCTGTGTATACCAAATATCAGATGCCTAGCTATTATACTTTTCTTGTAATTCATTTTCCACAAAGGTCTTACAAAAAAGTTTACGCTGTCGCCGCCGCTGGAAAGTAATACCTATGTCTCGCTTTCAGCGACTAAAGTCGCAGGCGAGACAAAATTGGGAAAATTACTGTCAGATTTCTCAAAAGAGTGTAGATGAATATTTGTTACAGAGATTTAAAGGTTCTAACATAAGTTTTGGGAAAAAGACGGGCTGATCTTTCACAAGTGATAGAATTTATTAGTCTTTTTGGGAGTGGAGTGCAGCAGAACAAGCCAAAAGTCCCATAAATTGTAGCACAAGTGAAAAATCATTGTCAGTTTTCAAAGAATGTGTGTAAGTACCTATTTCTGTCGTGATCAAATATTGCTCATGTTGCATTCTTCTAGGGAATTGCCATGTCAGCATTGCTAGTTTTACTGTGATGTTGCATTTCCTTGAAAAAAATGTGACCTTGCTTTTCTTTGGAAACTTTTTATGGAATCTTATTTTAAAAGCAATAACACTTTCATGACTTTTGTATTATTTTAATAAATCATTGATTTCAGGGTTTTTCAGCATATGGTATAATTTTTTTTCACAATTTGTTCAGTATATACCTTGACTTTGGTCGCCACTTCCTTTACCAGGGTCATCCTAAAACATAAGATACATCAAAATCAAATTTGTAATAAAATTGTCATTGAAATAAATAAAATGCATGTAACCAATTATGATTTTGAAGACAAAGTAAGAATATGAATTTGTATGTGTGGAGCATATGATATTATTTGTCTAAAAAATCATGATTGTATTTAGTGGGTTATTTTTTGAGGATTCATCTACATATACTAATGGAAAAAAAGAAACTGTGCATCACTTTGAAAAATCACAAATTCAAAATTTTATTTAGTATTTGATACATTTTATCACAAAAGTATTGCAAAATCATTTTTGTAAAGATCTGGACAAAAAAAATCATTTTTTGACCCCTAAAAGATGTTTTGTTTGCAGTTTGAAATCAGGGAGTGTCAATTTGAAATTCACAAAATCACCCTTTGGAAATAATGCACAGTTTTGGAATTTTCTTTGCCGATTTTCATCAAAAAGTTTATTCTTTTAGTGGTTAAAAGTTAACCGCTTTAATTTTCATTGAAAATCTTGATTTTTCATTTTTGGGGTTAAAAAAGTGTTTTTTTGAATCTCAGAAACTGGAATTACACAAATTTTGGATTTTTACCCAAAAATGATCTGCATGGTCCATTCGACATTCAGAGAAAATTTCAACTCGATAACTGCATTTTTTACGATTTTCTGATTAAGAGAAATATGGGTACAATAGATTTTCAATAGACATGCACAGTTTCTTTTTTCCATGAGTATATTCACAGACTAAAACACAAGCAAATAACTTGTTAAAAAGTTTTTTTAACATACTTGTCTGCAAGAACCTCTAATTGATAAATATCACATGTACCATTTGTATTTTTACCTCAAGATCTGGGTTCAGTCTGTAGATATGAAGTTGGTTTACAGCAGCAACAACTAAATTTCTCTCTGAAGTGTTGAAAAAATTACAATACACACAATGCTCTATCCCAGTAGGATAATGGGTTTGTTTGTAGACAGAAAACATAGCTAATTCTGAAAAAAAGTAAAAGAAATTGTTATAACCAGGCATGTTACCTAAATTGGCATTTAATTCTGATTACCCGATAAATAAAACTTTGTGGATCGCTATTTTTTTTTACATAGCCTTCATTTTCAAGTGGTGAATTATAGATAAACAGTAAACAATAATTTAATAAAAAGCTTCGCCGAGCGCAGCATGATACGACCGCAACATTTTGAACCCTGTACCTTTTAGGCATAATATGGATAGTTGATTGCTCTGGACACATGAAGCCAATGGTGGACTGACAAAGAATATTTGTCACATCAACCCATTATAGACTGACAATAAATATTTCGAAATAAAAATATTTAAGATTCTTATATCAAACAATTATTAAAAACTAGAGGCTCCCAGGAGCCTGAATCGCTCACCTGATCTCTTAAGCTAAAGCCTCTTACCTAGTGTGCAACATGGTCTACATGTACTTGGTAAGTAACGTTAAAGAAAATAGTTAGGATAGAAAACACTTTTAAGACCAAAGAATACAAAGTTACAAAGCTTTCCATTTGAAAAAAAAAAACCAAACATATTAAGTTAAAATTGATTGAAAACACTTAAAAGGATGATCTAACAATTTTAACCCTGAAATCAATTTGTAAATCTTAATGAGCTGAACAATTTTGCAATTTTAACTATTCCTCTAACTCTTATGGCTTTTAAGATTAAGTCCCAAAACTATGAAAATGGTCAAATTTGAAAATTAAGACTTTGACTCAATGAAGAGTTTTGTAAAGCTTTTGATGCTGAAGCAAGAATGTTGCTTCAGATTTTCTCTATCTCTTATACTTTTTGAGCTATAAGCTAAAAACTACAGTCTGACCCCCCCCCCCCCATTCTATTTTTAGTAACTGCAGCCATGTTGGTTGGTCGACGTTCACAAATTTCACACACATGGTAGAGGACATTCTAAAGATCAAGTGTACAAAGTTTCAAAGCAATCCCACCAGTGGTTTCAGAGAAGAAGATTTTTTAAAAATCATTTAAAATTGATCGAAAAATCAGTTAAAGGGGGATAACTCTTAAACAGTTGATCTGACAATTTTGACCCTGAATCATTTTTGTAGATCTCAATAAGCTGAACAATTTTGCAATGATAACTTTTCCTCTAGCACTTACAGTTTTCAAGATAAAGTCCAAAAACTGTGGAAATGGTCAATTTTGACGATTAAGGGGAAATAACTCCTATAAGGAGTCGTCCCACAACTTTGACTCAATGGAGAGTTTTGTAGAGCTTTTGATGCTGAAGAAGGAAAGTTGCTTCGGATTTTCTCCATCTCTTATACTTTTTGAGTTATAAGCTAAAAACTATGGTCTGACTCCCCTGTCCTATTTTTAGTAAAGGCGGCCATGTTGGTTGGTCAACATTCACAAATTTCACAAACTTGGTAGAAGACATCCTAAAGATCAAGTGTACACAGTTTCAAAGCAATCCCATCAGTGGTTTCAGAGAAGAAGATGTTTGAAGAAAAGTTAACAGACGGACGACGGACCCTTAATGATGACAATAGCTCACATGACCCTTCGGGTCAGGTGAGCTAAAAATGATACAAACACATTAAACTAAATCAGACCATAAATTTTATGGTAAGGAAAATTTTTGGAAAATTTTTATAGCAATCAGTCATCATGTTTTTGACACATGAAGCTTTTGGTGGACTTTCGAATCACATTTTAAAAGGAATATTTTTTTCTAAAGGAGATCAAAATCAGACCACAAATAAAAAAGTTTCAATTTTGGCCCCTCATTAAAAACAAGGAAAAAAGGGGGTCGCAAAAAAATTATTTTCAATTTTGTGTCCACTATTTGACAAGAACACACATGCAAAAACAATTTTCAAAATCGGACCACAATAAAAATGTTTCTATTTTGGTCCCTTTTGGCCCCTATTTACGTAATAGCGGAAAAAGGGGGTCACAAATATTAATTCTCAAATCAGACCAAAAATAAAAGTTTCAATTTTGGCCCCTTTAGGCCCCTAATTACATAACAGGGGAAAAGGGGAGAGCGAAAATTCATCTGGTTCATTCTTTTATTGTAAGAAACAAATTTCACAGCAATAGGCCAACTAGGACCAAAGTTATGGTGGATACAAATAAAATATTTGAATTTTTTGCCCCTTTTGGGCCCCTTATTTCGAAAAAAAAGGGGGACCCCAAAATCAATCCCATTCATCCTTTTATGGTAAGGAACATTATTGCCAAAGTACAAAGCAATCAGATAACTAGAACTAAAGTTATTGTGACAATAAACATAAAAGTAGCATTTTTTGCCCCTTTTTGGTCCCTAATTTCGAAATGAAATGTTGAGGAACCCCCAAAATCAATCCCATTCATCTTTTTATGATAAGGAACATCATTGTCAAATTTCATAACAATTGGATTACTAGAACTAAAGTTATAGTGGGAACACTAAAGTTAACAGACGACGCGGACTCAGACGAAGACACACACACAGACGACAGCATCATACCATTATATGTCCACAAATTTTTTGCGATTGTATAAAAACTAATCTGATACTGTGACTTTTGTCAGAAAAGTTTGGAATGTATTTATATGTAATTTATGTCATGTACATACAGCTAAATAATGTGAAAAAAAATGTGAATGTTGAAATCAGGTTGTATAGTCAACACAAAAATGTAGCGAAATAGGCTATGTTTGAAACATCTCACAATATCCTGTGCTAATTAATGAGATTTCATGTAAATGGACAATTTGAAAAATACAACTTTAAAATGTGATATCTTGAAACATTAGGGCATGTAATGGGACATTAAATGATAACCTGCCACGTTGTAATATCAAAATTTCATGAAATTTGTTTTTTCAAAGTGGCCTATCTTGAAAACAATTTTTTGGTTCATGCTGGAAATCGAACTTGACCTGTATTTTATTGTACTAAAGAGCTGTGCAAAATATGATTCAAATCCTTTGACTTGTTTTCAAGTTATTGGTCGAAAACCTTCGGGGGAAGGACAGACGGACAGACAGACACCGAAAAAACTGAGGGTATAACATAATACCCTGCCACTGCGTGTGGCGGGGTATAAAAAGATTTTCGTTTGATTCTTTTTTATGTTCATTCTTAATAAATGCTTTGAGTTTTTGTCTGTGTTAAAATTATTTTTATAACATTTTACATTTTATAAAGGAGTATCAAAAGAGTCCATGCTATCCCTTATTTATATGAAAATACATTTAAATTCATGTATCAATACACAAGTTGATGCAGAATTAAGCATTCCTGACCTTTCACCTTTTACACTTTATCTACTGTTGCTTGGGTCAATACACATTTCTTCACAAATATTTGAGTGAGCAGAGTCATTACGATAAAGTTAGATAGCTGTTCTGCTATTTGTATGCTTAAATTTTAATCTTATAAAAGAATCCCTTACAAACACACACATTTGTGTCGAATGGTTGAGTGATTTTAAGGTGGAGAAGGACAGTGGTCATGTGACTTGCCCAAAATAAAATGGAATTTGAAAAATATTTTGAGATTATTGTGTTTTTAGAATCTTTATACCTAGTTTAGGCACATTTTATCAATATGATTAAAATTTTAATTCTAAAAGTAGTATAAATTCTTATCTGAAGTATGGTCAAGGGAGATAATTTGGCAAAAATCATGAAAAATCGTCGTTTTTTGGCTCCTATTTTTGCTTATACGTAAAAATAAAGGGAAGAAACCCCACTTTAAATTGATTTAAGATGATGAATTGTTGCAAAATCTATAAAATGTCAAAAAATGAGGGAAATCTATTGACAGGAAAAAAAGTATTGGAACATTTTTGTGTGTTTTTATGGCTTTACCTATATAATTCATAGTAAAATTATGATACTTTAACTTGATATAACTCAAAAAGTAGGGAAGAAACCCATGAATTTTGAATCAAATTCTGAAAGAGTACATTGTACATCATTTCAGACATTTACTTCAATTTTGAAGAAAATCTATTGACAAATTAATTTTGGACCCAAGTGCCACGCTCTACCTTAAAAAACTGTCTTTGCCTTATAAGACCTGAAATTTGAATGCCCAGTTGCAACTTCTTTACTAAAATTCTGAAACAGGCAATTGATGAAGTTTGTAGATTATTTGTCTTTTAAATGATCAAATCATAAATAGGTGTATGCATTATTGAATTTCTGTCTTGCTCACTCACTTTGTAAATTCTTTCAATTTCTAGTACTTATATTAACATGAAGCTCTGCCTTTTAACGATTTAGCCCTTTGAATTTGATTCTAAATGCATTCATGTGTTCGACTAGCAGAGAATTTTTAAAACGGAATGAAATTGAAGCAAAGTCAAACCCCGCCCCCAAATCATATACACTTTGAGAAAGTCATTGTAAAAAATATCTTGGATCAATAACTATTTATGAAAAATTCAATGATTTTAGCAAATGATAAATCCTTGTAACATTCTGAATTTAAAGCTTTGTCGAGGGCAGCATGATAGGACTGCAACATGTCGAACACTATACAATTGAGGCCCAATATGGATAGTCAATTGCTCTGGACACATGCAGCCCATGGTGGACAGACAAAGTTTTTTTTACACATGCAGCCTTTGGTGGACTTTCCAAATTTTTCTTTAAAAGCAGACCAAAATAAATTACAGTTACAAAAATATTACCCTTTTTGGCCCCTACTTTGGGGTTGCTACTAACTTTCATTTTTGCCTCTTTATGCCCCTAACGACAATTATTGGGAGGGGAGTGTCACAAAATTAATCCTTTATTTTGTAAATTCACTATTTGACAAGAAATAATATGCAAAAAAAAAAAATGAAATCAGACAATAAATTAAAGTTTCGATTTGACCTCTTTTGGTCCCTAATTACAAAACTGAAAAAAAGGGGAGTTAATCCTAAATTTTTTATCCACTGCATGACAAGACTTGACATGCAAAAAAAAAATTAAAAATCGGACCAGAAATAAAAAAGTTGCCCCTTTTTGGGCCCCTTATTTCTAAATGAGAAAAGGGTAGACCCAAAAATCAGTCCAATATATGGTTAATGGTAAGTCATATCATTGTCAAATTTTATAGCAATCAGCCAACCAGAACCAAAGTTTCATGTATTATGGAAACAAATAATAAATTTGAATTTTTGGCCCCATTTGGGACCCTAATTTCTAAACAGATAAAGGGGAGACTGCAAAAATCAATCCCATTCATAGTGTTGGGGAATCAGAAAGATTTCATAATGGATCATCAGAAATGATAGGAAGATCATAATCAATTATTAAATCGGACACTATTTTTCATGAAAATTATAAATTTACCCCTAAAATCAATGTAATTCTTTGCTGTTTTTGTGTAAAATCACTAAAATTGAATATTTTCCGATTAATCGATTATTGATATTATTATCGATTAGAAGCATCGGAAGCCCATTTCATTTAGATTTTTCGATTAATCGATTAATCAGAACAACACTACCCATTCATCCTTTTATGGTGAAAAGGGAAAGTTATCATTTCTTTGGCACCTTCGTCTTATTGTAAACTTCCAGTTACACATTTAAGGCACCAAAATTTTCTAACATCATTGATTTTAGACAATAAGAATAACGATTCGAAAAAAACAAATTGATGATTCCAGTTCATTGATAAAACTTATCACTAATCTTCATGTGCAATTTTAGAAAGTTTCATCGCGTTTTCACTGTTCAGTCAAAATTGTAAACAGGTGCGGATACGGGTACCCGTAAATGAGCCTAAAATTGTACGTTAAGGTATTATTAGGGTTCACATTTTACGTTCCCAAAGGGAGCGATAATGGTAGATATATGTCAATATTTTAGATGTAAAATTAGCTGAATTTTCCTTCAACGTCTGGTTCAGCACGCTTGTCTTCATGAACTTTCTGTGTCTTTTCAACTGCTTTTTTCTTTGAAAATATAGGACATCATTAAACGCACACGTAACCCATAAGGAAAACTAATTTGTTTTTAGTTTCGAATAAAAAATAGTGAATAAAATTAATTATAACTTCGGGAGCCTGTAAATATGTTGTCACAATGATAGACTTTTAATAACGTTCTAAATTAATTTTACCCATGCATGCAAACGTTAACTGTTAGTGATCATCAACTTGTGATGAATAACAGTATACCTAAATAAGAATAAAAACCTAAATTTAGGCACCACCGTTAGAAGTGTCTTTTGAATGTAAACTTTTTGTTTTTCAATTTACACGGAATTTAAGACTAACAGCATAATGTATCAGGAGTTAATGAATTGACATACAAAAAGATGAAGAAAGAAATGTTTATGTCTTTGATTTAACTGCTTTCCAATGAAAAATTAGGAAGAAAAGGTAAGAATAACATTTTTCATGGACGCCGCCATTTTTTCAGTTTGCTAACTTTCGAACATAATTTTTAATGATTATCATTATGTAAATTTGAATGTAATATGAAGTTTATGCTCTTAACTGGTAGATAAAAATCAAATTTTATATTAAAATCTTTAACTTATACAAATTGAACAAAATATGAAGAAAAAAAAATCTTAGTTCGAAACTGAAACTAGTCAAAAAATGCTTGAAGTGCTTCACACATTCCCAAATAATTCGGGTAATACATTCAATTAAACAATTAAGTGAGGTAAAGGGATAGCCAAGGTATCTACAAAAGTTCATATTCTACGCTAAAAGTATGGGACCAAAGTATAAGCTAACAAGACCTTAGCCTATAGGCTTTCTGAGAAGAAACCTGGAAATCCCATCAATCAAAATCAAGGGTGGTGCCTAAAAAATGTGTAACCCAGGCCTGTCAAGTTTTTATGAGCTGCATGCGTGAGATTTGCTAAAAAAAATGAAAGATCAAAGGAAAAAATTAAAAGATCAAAGAAATTTGCCGCCAAATTGATGACTAGATGCGTGAGTCTCACGCGAGTTGCGTGACACTTGACAGGTCTGGTAACCCGTACCCGCACCCAGATTTGTCAAAATTTCACAAATTCGCTTCGACTGTAGGGAAATCAATGTCAATCATTGTGATATTTGACAAGAGCCTTTTAAATATAACATTTATTGTTTATATATCTCCAAACATCAAAACTATTATTCATATTTTTATGGCAAGCCAAAGTGGACAAAAGTCCATATTTATTAATATTAATAAATCATTTATTAATATTAATAATTCATTTATTAATATTAATAATTCATTTATTAATATTAATAAATATTTATTAATATTTATAATTCATTTATTAATATTAATAATTCAAATTTTTAATATTAATAAATCAAAATGGATTTATTAATATTAAAAAAGGATTTATTAATATTAAAAAAGGATTTATTAATATTAAAAAAGGATTTATTAATATTAAAAAATGAATTATTAATATTAAAAAATGAATTATTAATATTAAAAAAGGATTTATTAATATTAATAAATCAACGGTATTTATTAATATTAATAATTCATTTTTAAATATTAACAATTCATTTTTTAATATTAATAATTCATTTTTTAATATTAATAAATGATTTTTAAATATTAATAATTCACGGAATTATAAATATTAAAAAATGAATTATTAATATTAAAACATGATTTTTTAATATTAATAAATCAAGTTTCAAGCGTTTCAAAGACAATTCAAACGATGTCTGAGATCACCCCTCTAGCAATGTTCTGTTCTGTTCTATAGATTCCTCCACTGATTGGAGAACCATTTAAATAATTAAATCTACACGTTTTTAAATCCCCAGGAATCGTTTCTTAAGATGTAACAGTCTAAATATTGACGAACGTTATATCCGTGGCATGGGAACTATAGCTATAGTGTATAAGTACAATAAATTTTGGAGACCTAAATGTCACTTCATTGTCCTTACAAGTTCACCCTGAGTAGGATACACACTGACAGTTTGTGATGATTTAGGCAAAAGTTTGTCTCAGAATGGCGCTTCGCTGGGTGTGCAGGGCGTAGCAAAACCCTCTTGCAATGGATTCAATGCTATTGTAAGATTTCACTGGTAACTGTATAATTGGCAAGGCTATACAGTTTTATATTAGCTGGGTGAAAGACTCAGGATATGCCAATGGTCATTTATAACATCTTGTCCAAAACTGCTTTCTAGCACAGTATAGATAAAGTTGAGAAATCTAGGTCTAGTCTGGTCAAGTGAAGAACAAACCACGAAGAAGTGAGTTTGATCCTAAATGCCATTGTCACAGAGAGGGCAAACTCATGTCTCAATGGTTAAATGTATGGCGAGTAGACTGAAGCGTATAAACACCAAGCAGTAATCTCATTTAGGAGGTTTCTCGCGCCTTAAAACCGGGTTTAACCCACCATTTCTTTTGAAATGCCTGTACCAAGTCAGAACCATTGTGATCTTCAATTTTTCTGGTATGACATTGTCTTCCTTGATTTGTCTTGTCTTATATGGACATTTGAGATAAATTCTCCAAGTTCAGTAATTTTGTTATTACCTTTATTTATTGATGCTCTAGTGACAGAGGTTGGTTCATGTCCACACTGAGCCCATATAAGGTGGGGCTTTCCAATTTCTATTTTATTTAAGTGGTGTCTGCTGTGTTGCCTGATACTTCAAATCCTTTTCCCATTTGTAAGTTTATTGCTCTGGTGGTTAGCTTTTTCCAGGCACCATTTGATGGTATATGTTACTGAGGAGGTAGGCCGTATCTATCAAGGATCATAAGTAGTAACATGAGTAAACCAACTATGTGAGGATGATGATTATATTGTTAGTTCATATTCAACAGTATCTTTGTTACGAATAATGTTTCCAAAGGTACATAATTACGGTGCGCTTTTCGATCTCGGCTGGCAGTGATAGGTAGTTGGCCATTAGCTTAAATAAGCAGCAGCATCAGATGTTCTTTTGGGCAGCTATTGGATTTGTTTAAGCAATTGTTTAAAGTACTTTAAAGATAAAGATAAAGATATTTTATTTTCCTAATCATAGGGCTCATTACAAGCATGTAATCACATACAGTAAAAATAAAAGCCTTTCTCTCCCACTCGCACACACTCACACATACCACTATTGTTCTGATTAAGGATAATTGATTTAACAGTACAACATATATTAATACAATGGGGAGTCAGTTGCGTACATTTTATTTATATCTATCTATATGGAAAGAAGGATAACTCTAATTGCCAAGAGAAGAAAAAACAATTCATGTATAAAAAAATGTGACAAAGAACTGGTGAAAACTAAGTTTTGTTTTGGTTTTTTTTAAATAAGTTTCACTTAAGCAAATATTTAGCTCTCAATGCATAATATGTGGATAGCAATTCACATAATGTAGAGTTAAAATGAAGGCTATCTTTTGACATGAACCAAATAAGCAGATTGCTATCAGATATTTTGGATAAATATGGTTTTTTTTTAATAGTTTATCCAGAAAGGTTTTTCTTTGATTATTATAAAGGGTACATTTAAATACAAAATGTTCTTCGTCTTCAATCGAGTTCATTGAGCAAAACTGGCATGTTTTCTCTGATCTTGGCAGTGTAATACTTTTCCCCATGTTCATCAATTTTTCGCTCGTAACTGCCTCTCTCTATGCGGAGACAGTGATTGCTTATTCTAAATCTAGTTAAAATTACTCTCTTATCTCTGTTCTTAATATTGAGGTTATCTTCAAAAGTGAAAGCATATTTAAATTTAAAGTAGTTGCTTAATTTACTGTGATTATCTATTTTTAATAAGTCTCTTTGATTGCTCCAATATGTTAAAAAATCAGTTTTGATATTTTTTTTAAGTAAAATTTTGAATTTATTTTACTGAGTTTTTTTACAAAGTGCTAAATTTAGCCCAAGTTTATCACTAAAAAACTTAATATTTGCATACCATGATTGATAAGCCATAGCTTTATCAGACGAGCTTTCAATATAAGCATCACTTAAGAGATCAGTGGGGGAGTTTTCAAGGCGGTGCCAATACATTAACATTTGAATTACTATGTTAATATATAAAGGAAATCTACCTAGCTCTGATATAACTCCAATATTTGTGCAATTTTTTGAGACACCAAAAATATACTTGCAAAATTTAAGATTTAATTTATCAGGTTCCCAATCTTTGAAAATTTAGGATGGACTTGATGTCCCTTGTGACGATTCTTACGCTCTCTAACCCGTAGATAAGTCTAAGAATGATACAAATAAGTATTATGTGTAGTGAGACTGTTAGACAAAGGCCATTGAGACCGTGTTACCCCGCACCCATGAGCATGTGATGAGTGAGTAGGATGTCTTTCTAGCTGTGCTGATACGTTCTTCGGCTACAAGTTTGTTGGTAAACTTTGATGTGTTGTCTCTTGTTATACCCAGATGGGTAGCTTTTTCCGAGGTTGGCACTACTGTTCCATTCATTGAAACTTCTTCAGCATTGGGTATACCAAAGTGTACAATTTACAATTGATGATTTAGTAGACTTATTACATAATGCTTACGAATAGCATATTCTTTCTGGACAGACAACATGGCTTGCCACTCGTTAACATTGTTCGAAGATAGACATATATCATCAGCAACGGTGGGTGTCCCACAGTATATGACTATTAAAACTTCCCAGACTATGTTCTTTTAATGTGATTAGGAGTGGGTTGATATATTCTTTGTATGCAGACGGTGACCATCCACCTCCCTGTCTGATTCCTTGCTGTTCTTTAAATGATCTTGAGGTTTCACCTTGATAGAAGTCTGAAGTTTAATGCAAATTGTCTTGTCTTCAAACGGATAAACGATAATAGATGCTTCTCTAATTTTTATCCGATTTACCAACCTCTCAACAAGTTGTGAAAAAATATTTCTCACCTCTAGAGAGAAATTTGTTCTTTAGCAGCGTAAATGCACGTGCAATTGATGAGCGACCTTTTGCAATTTCTTACCTGTAAACATTAGAGATAACAAAGTGGCTACGATTACCTGAATTTACCTGGAAAAGTAACAATACGAAAAAAATTATTGTTACCTGACGCCGCAAGTCAAAGTAAAATATTAACCGGTCCACGGATGTGGACCTGTTTTTATTAAAGTAACAATAAGAAATTTTCTTATTGTTACCGCTCGTTATTTTTACCTGAAAATGTGTTTACTTACAACGAAATTCTTGTTTATTATTTATTAACTTATTTTAAAACATATGATGCAGTCACATGAAAACAATAATAAAATTTGAATTAGGATGAATTTCAGTGCCAAGTTATTTCATTTTTAGTTATATTTCCTACACATCCAGTAGGTTGCTTTGGGTGGACACATGACAGATGATACCATTCCAGGCAACCATCACAAACAATGGAGGCCCGAATATGGACGTCATGACTTCTGTGTTCTAATTTACTAGAACTTCTTTTATAAAGTTTAACAAATTTGGTTTCTTGGAACGAATTTAACTTCTGTTCAAATTCGATAAGTGAATTGATTTTTTCTCCATTTGAAAAATTGACCACCGGTATCTCGGAAGCCATTTTGATGTGTACACCGTATGCAGGTGACGTTGGTATGTTACTTTCCAGGTTAGGAAAATTAATAATTTCAAAATTAAAATCGTCTCTTTTATCGTAAATTTTTGTACTGAGATGACCACCCGGGTCAAATTCGAGATGTAGATCCAAGAATGATGTAAAGCAAGTGGATTCTGTGGTTTCTTTAATTTCTAGTTCTGGAAGATATATTGAAGGAATCCATCTGCAAAACGACGAGTTATTGACAGAGAGGATGTCATCAATATATCTGAAAGTGAGATTAAATGACCTTGCCTCTTTCATCTTCTTGTTCTTTAAGAGTTCCTGAAGAAATTCAGACTCGTAAGAGTATAAAAACAGACCAAATGAATTAACCTGGGCGATATCAAAGAAAAGACGGTGTTTCAATATATGAATTTTCATGACCATAGTTCAAGTCACCGTGGTGATTTTATAAGTAAAAATAAATAATTGTTTATTTCAAGTTTTCAATCACAAAAACATTATACATAAAGAAATGTACATATTGTTAATAATATTCTGAAATACAAGAATATTCAAATTCATATAATCAGGTAACAATAACGCCAGGTAACAATAAAAAAAAATACTTATTGTTACTTAAAACAGGTCCGCGTCCGTTACACGATTTTCCGTTAGTCCGTCCTTCCGGTGTCAGGTAACAATAATTTTTTTCTTATTGTTACTTTTCCAGGTAACCCTATCCAGTGCCTAGAGATAAACCTTCTACAACTCAATTCTCGATGATTATGGAATTTCTAACATCTCGAGAAATAAATTTGATATTTTAATCGCTAGGCAAGCCTCGCCATTAAAATAATCAAATTTATTTCTCTTGATGTTAGAAATTCCATAATCAACTCGATCGCGTTGTAGAAGCTATATTTCTAGCATTATATCTTCACTGTTCCAAAACGTAGGACCACTCCATTGTCAGAGTCGACATGTACAAATCAGGTGATTGTACAACCGATTACATTATTATCACATTATACATGGAGCAGAATATGTCCAGGGAGAATCTCAAAGTAATAAGAAAATAACAAAACGTTTTTGGGACTATGATGGGAATGATTAATATTAAAAAATGATTTTTTAATATTAATAAATGATTTATTAATATTAATAAATGTCACCGATTTATTAATATTAATAAATGATTTTTTAATATTAATAATTCATTTATTAATATTAATAATTCATTTTCTAATATTAATAAATGAATTATTAATATTAATAAATCGGTGATTTATTGATATTAGAAAATGATTCATTAATATTAATTAATGAATTATTAATATTAATAAATGAATTATTAATATTAATAAATGAATTATTAATATTAGAAAATGATTTATTAATATTAATAAATGAATTATTAATATTAAAAAATATGGACTTTTGTCCACTTTGGCTTGCCATATATTTTGATTTATTTATTGTCTTTACTCGATACCAACATTGAAAATTTACCCGTATCCGGTGACATACAGGGCCTTTTCTAATCAAATAAATAACATATTTGTAATATGAGAAAGACATTGCCTTAAAAGCTCGCGTAGATAATTCCATTGAAAATTTGGAATTATGTCTGGGACGAGATAATTTGGGACGATGTATTACTATTTCCCTCAATTTTTCAGCACACGCAGACATTTTCAAAAAATTCCGAAAATCGAATGTTTCCGGACAGAACAATATTTATACAACCGCAAATTTTTTGCGATCGTATTATGTTATGGCGATGTCGTTGTCGTTGTCGTCGTCGTCGTCGTTGTCGTCTGTGGACACTTTGGTTTCCGTGAGATAACTTTAGTTGTAGATAACCAATTGTTATAAAATTGTGAAATGATGTTTTTAAACACTAAAGGAAGGTTGGTATTGCATTTGGGGACTCTGGCCCCTACCGTTTTAGAAAAAAGGGCCAAAAGGGGCTAAAACTGGTGTATTGACAAAACGTCTGCAGAATGTTTAATTTTCATCCAATTTTGATCATTCTTTTCTTATTGTATTCCTCAATAAATTCTGTCAACAAAATGTATCAACGGCTTTGATGTATCTTGTACCGTTACATTGCTACTGGGGGTCAAAAAGGGGCCACACCCAAAAAATTGACTTTTTTATTTGTGGTCCGATTTTCAAAAATCTTTTTTGATTGGAATCCTAGTAAAAATCCCTGCCTGCGTTTTTCAATCAGATTTGCAATATCTCTTACCGTTTTTGAAAATTTAGGGGTAAAAGGGGCCAAAAATTTTTGCGATCGTATAATGTTATGGCGATGTTGTTGTCGTCGTCGTCTGTGGACATTTGGTTTCTGTGCGATAACTTGAGTAAATATTGACCGATTGATATGAAATTTGGATATGATGTTTGTAACCACTAAAGGAAGGTTGGTATTGTATTTGGGGTTTGTGGCCCTACTGTTTTAGCAAAAAGGGCCAAAAGGGGCTAAATCGGATGTATTGACAAAACTGTTGTAGATTGTTTATTATTCATTCAATTTTGAAAATTCTTTTTTTATTGAATTCATCATTATATTCTGTCAACTAAATGTGTCAACAGTTTCAATATATATTGCACCGTTATATTGCTATAGGTGGTCAAAAAGGGGCCAAACCCAAAAAATTGACTTTTTTATTTGTGGTCCGATTTTCAAAATCTTTTTTTCATTAGAATCCTTATAAAAATCCCTGCCTGCGTTTTTCAATCAGATTTGAAATATCTCTTACCTTTTTTGAGAAATTAGGGGTTGAAGGGACCAAAAACGCCATTTTTCAAAGTCTGTTTAGGCATGTAGTTATATACTAAAAATAAAGTTGTAGCGGGCCAGCCAACTGTTATGAAGTTTTAATATGATGATTATATCCACTTAAGGAATGTTGGTATTGAATTTGGAGTTTGTGGCCCCTGCTGTTTTAGAAAAAAGGGTCAAAAGGGGCTAAAATGGGTGTATTGACAAAACTGTTATAGAATGTTTATTATTCATTCAATTTTGAAAATTCTTTTTTTATTGAGTTCATAATTATACCCCCCGCAAACAAAGTTTGGGGGGGGTATATAGGAATCACCCTGTCTGTCTGTCTGTCCGTCTGTCCGTCTGTCCACATACCTCGTAAGCACAACTCCTCCTAAACCCCTTGATGGATTTTGATGAAACTTTACACAAAGGATGTACACTATATGGAGATGTGCATGAAGAATTTTGGTTGCTGTCAGATATCATTCAAGGGAGATAATCCGACTTAGACTTTTTAAACTTGGTGTTCAATGGGAGACCTCGTAAGCGCAACTCCTCCTAAACTGCTTGATGGATTTTGATGACACTTTACATGAAGGATGTACACTATATGGAGATGTGCATGAAGAATTTTGGTTGCTGTTGGATATTATTCAAGGGAGATAATTGGACTTAGGCTTTTTAAACTTGGTGTTCAATGGGAGACCTTGTAAGCGCAACTTCTCCTAAACCGCTTGATGGATTTTTATGAAACGTTACACAAATGATGTACACCATATGGAGATGTGCATGAAGAATTTTGGTTGCTGTCAGATATCATTCAAGGGAGATAATCCGACTTAGACTTTTTAAACTTGGTGTTCAATAGGAGACCTCGTAAGCGCAACTCCTCCTAAACTGCTTGATGGATTTTGATGGCATTTTACATGAAGGGTGTACAATATATGGAGATGTGCATGAAGAATTTTGGTTGCTGTTGGATATCATTCAAGGGAGATAATTGGACTTAGAATTGTTAAAGCGGGGGGTATCCTCCGTGAGCTCGCTCACAGTATTCCTTGTTAAATTCTGTCAACTAAATGTGTCACTGGTTTTGATAAAAATTGCACCGTTACATTGCTATAGGGGGTCAAAAAAGGGGCCACACCCAAAAAATGGACTTTTTTATTTGTGGTCCGATTTTCAAAATCTTTTTTTCTTTTGAATCCTTGCAAAAATCCCTGCCTGTGATTTTCAATCAGATTTGCAATATCTTTAACCATCTATAAGAAATTAGGGGTCAAAGGGGCAAAAAACACATTTTTTAAAGTTTGTCAAGGTAAATAGTCTTAAACCAAAAATTAAGTTGAAGTGGGCCAGCCAATTGTTATGAAGTTTTAATACACTAAATAAATGTTGGTATTGAATTTGGGGTTTGTGGTCCCTGTTGTTTTATAAAAAAAGGGTCAAAAGGGGCTAAAACGGGTGTATTGACAAAACTGATGTAGAATGTTTATTATTTATTAAATTTTAAAAAAAAATTTTGGTCCAATTTTCAAAATCTTTTTTCATTGGATTCCTTATGAAAATCTTTGTCTTAATTTGCAACATTTCTTACAATTTTTGTTAAGTTGTGGTTATTACATGTATATAAATAAGGCTTTTTGTATTAGATGTTGATGTAAATATATATGTGTCAAAAATGCATTTTTAAGTCCACCACAGGATGCATGTGTCAAAAAGCTTTGTAAGTCCACCATGGGCTTCATGTGACCAAAGCAAAGGACTATCCATATTAGGCCTCCAACGTACAGGGTTAAACTTGTTGCGGTCGTATCATGCTGCGCTTGGCGTAGCTTTTTATTCTTCCATAGTATTTTGAGTCTCGTGCAATTTGGCATACTTTCTACATTAGAGAGCTCGCTATGCTCGCATATTAAAGTTACTAAAATATTTGAGCAATTATTGTTTGAAAGTTTTATTTAAAATCAATAACCACCCGTTTCACAATTTTACTTTTTACTGAGGGTCATATCACGATTTTATCCAATGTTTACAATTTACCCGTACCTGGCGAAAATCCGGGCTAAAGTTTTGATAATTTCTTATGTAAAAATTAAGATAAAAAAGATTCAAACAAGAGTCAATTTACAAAATATTTGCTATAAACATTAAATATAACATTAAACAATTGAAAGAAACCAATTTACGAATAAAAAGTAGAATTTAAAAGGAGATAAAAGTTATCATTCCTTTGTCTTAGTGTAAACTTCAGGTTACACATTTTAGGCACAAAAATTTTCTAACATCATTGATTTTTAAAAATTAGAATAATGATTTGAAAATCAAATGATGCCAGTTCATTGAATAACTTATCATATATCTTTATGCGCAATTTCAGAAAGTTTCATCATGTTTTCCCTGTTAACAAGTCAAAATTGAAAACAGGTGCGGGTACGGTTACAGGTAAATGAGCCTAAAATGTTACAGGTACGGGTAGGGGTTACACATTTTAGGCACCACCAAAATCAAGGAACAAGCATATCAAACACTGGTAAGACCATTACTAAAATATGCTAGCACAGTATGGGACCCCTACACAAAGACCAACATTGAAAAATTGAGGCAGTACAACATACATCCTCAGTAACTTTCACGACATACAAATGTAGATCTAGAACCAACATGCTGCACAGACTAAAATGGAAAACCTTGGCTAAGAGAAAAAAGATGCTAGACTAGTGATGTTATATAAACTCAACATCAGCAAGCAGAATCCTCTTGTACCACTACTTCAACCTACCAGAAAACTTTCCAACTGCAGTCATGCAGAATTGATACTACAACTAGTAAAATGTCCTTCTTTTCTCGGAATCTTCTCCCACCAGACATTGTGGAGGTGGACACACCTGAAACTTTTAAAGCCAAAGTTGTGTCCCTAGACTAAGCAAGCTAGTCAGCCAATTGTACATAGTTTTAAACAAATTTTAATACATAGTTATCTTTGTTTAAATTACATGCCTAGTCCATAGGTCACTGCAGAATCTTCAAAATTATGAAGGAGGCAGTTATGTGGCAGAAGCAGAATGTATGGGACCCGTTCCTCCAGTTGGATATTAACAAGTTGGAAAAAGTTTAAATCAAAATCTGCCTGTTTTACAGGTTGGGGAGTATGCCCTAAATCAAGGATTAATACCCATTTCTGGGTATTATCCTTGTTTTCAAGGATCATGTGATCCTTGATTTCAAGGATTCCAAACTTAAACTTGATATTACATGTATTACTCACTAACTAGAAATAGTCGTCTTTTGTTGCAGTGGTATACACTTGCAATGATAATAGTGATTTCTGCAGAAAATGTTTTCTTTTGTATTCTAAGTTGACCAATTGATCAATCAATTAAGTTTTTTAAAACATGTAAATGACTTCATTCAATGGAAAGTAAAAAGTGATCATGTAACACCTAGATGCTCACAGACATCTCAGTCAATATAAGCACATATAAGCAATATAAGCCTCATTTTAGTGATTGTTTTTAATTCATAAAATTTTACAGATGGAATTTTAACAGTAACTTCAGAAACAGGTAGTATTTATAAATCTATTTGTTTCTTTAACTTTACAAAAATGACTTTTGACTATAGAATAGAAGAAAATGAGGTGTGGAATAAGTGTACACGACACAACCTACAATATAAACGTTAATTTAAAACATCCAAAATGGAAAACAGCCAGCAGCCTTCAATGTTCATGAAGTTCATGCATACCCCAAAACAAGGATACATGTACTCCTCAACCTGTAATATACACGTGATAAGTGGTGGATTACATCCGTGTTACCAAAATGCTCAAAAGCCTTGATCACTCATTTATACAAGATATTTTCCAGCCATACTAGATTATGGTCTTAGAGTGCATGTACAAATTAAGAAATAAACATCATGCAATATGACAACCAAACTTTAATTATTATCTCACTATAATTCTTATCAGACATGCGTTCATGCGTATACTCAATTCTGATTGGTCGAAACGTCATTGCCAGATCCGTTCATACTTTCATGAACGCCTCTGCCTCGTTTCCAATGTAAACAAATATGGTGGCGATGACGTCGTCCTAAATAACGACTTGTTTCCGAATTTATTTATTTTTCTTTTTAAAAAAAGGTAAAAATTTTAAGAATTATAAGGATTGAACACCTATTTTCGGTCGTTCATGCATGTATGAACGGATCTCTTCACTCACAAACTGTATCATGAACGGCCTTCGGCCATTCATTCAGTTTGTGAGCTCCAAGATCCGTTCATACATGCATGAACGACCGAAAATAGGTGTTCAATCCTATACTCATCTTTTTGAAACTGATATTGTTGAAGTTCATGAAATGAAAAGTAACAAATTAGCCAGTGCAACACTGTTTCATGTACCTATAGGAATTCTTTCTTTATACATGTACAAACTTCTCTGATTGGAACCAGCTAGGAGACAAGAAAACATGTACTTCAACTCTGCTTTCAGAGCTAGTGCTTAGACTTGAGAATACATTACCTGATTTCTCTCCCATGTCAAATTTATTTATACTAGTGGTCTATTGATGTACCTTGATAAAGATACAGATTTAAAGTGAAATTTACAGATGCAGTGTTGCACTTGTACAAGTTTGTAGATAGTATCAAATAATTATAAGTGACAATTTTGAAGTTTATTTTTATGCCTCGCAGCCTGACTCTTGGTTAAATGCAGATTGACTATTGGATATGACCCAGTTGTATTGCAAATCAAATTTGGACAGACTATTCAATTTGGTGATGCCTAAAATGTGTTACCCATACTAAGGTTGATGTATTCATGTATCGTGTGTATTTGGTTATTATACAACGAAGTTGCGAAGGGTTTAATGTTTTTGACTGGTCCGTCAGTCTGTCCAATTATCAAAATTTTCGTAACGGATATCTCAGCTATTATTAATTGTAGGCTTTTGATATTTGGTATGCAGCTTCACGTGGGGGTTCATATGGTGGGTTTCGTTTTCAGGTCTGTTGATCATCTACTTCCTGTTTAAGGAGCTGACTTCATGGTTGAAAATTTTCGTCACAGATTTCTCAGCTAATATTAATCATAGTCTTTTGATATTTTGTATGTAGCTTTAGGTGTCCAATATGGTAGGAAACATTTTCAGGTTTGTCACTCTTTTACTTCCTGTTTAATGAGCCAACTTGGAAAGACAACAACTCTGATTTTTTTATTCATGAATAGAAATAGATATTCTCTGTCCATAATATGGACGCGTGGGGTATGTGAGTGTGCTCATTAAGGTTCTTTCATATTTGTACTGTAATTGTCTTGCCTGCGAAGCAGAGCGGGACATAGTTGCTACTTTACCACCGGCATTAACTTTTTAGGTAAGGTTTATGAGCACCTCCATATCTCAAAAACTAAAGGTCCTAGGTAGATGAAACTTGGTATGCATATGCCCCAGTAGTAGCTTAGCAAAGTTGAATCCCCATCTTTTGACCTTGACCTTGATTTTCCAGTTGAGTGACTTCGACAATATTCAGTATGTACATGTATAATAGCTATGGTAAGGTTTTGCTAGCACCTCCATATCTCAAGAACTATAGGTCCTACGGTAGGTTGATGAAACTTTGTATGCAAAAGCCCCAGTAGTAGTTTAGCACAGTTGCATCCTCATCTTTTGACCTTGACCTTGATTTTCTGGTTGAGTGACTTTAACAAGTTTCAGTAGTGTACATATAACACTTCAGACAGTCTGTGATGGTTAAATGGAATTCTGTCACCTGTTACATTATCTTGTTCTTAAGTTTTCTGAAGGCCCAGCTAGACCTTCAAAAAGGTGTTAAACCCTAAAACACACTAATAAACCACCTGTTATGTTTCCCACATCAATATATCTGACTAATATCATACAATCATTGATTTTTTTTAATAAATATACAATAATTGTATTAGTGATAAATCTGCCTTGTATTGGACATGTACTGATAAGCTGTATTTATTTATGGAATCTATCCTCTATCTTTAGTCATCCAATTAATAGATAAGTAATATTAGACTTTTTTTACAAGAATACATGTTAGGTGGCATCTGTATGCATTATTGTATTAGTATATATAAGTAAGTTTACTAAATATGATCAATAAATTTAGTACCACTGAGCTATGCTAGTGATAATTATGTTGGTATTCATACTTATTATATGCACCTTGGGATTTGTGCATTTAACAAGTAGAAATATTATATTAAAATATTGTTTGATTTATTGGATTTGTGCTCAACATCATGCTACATATATTTGCCAACTTTTGAATTCCTTGCTTGTAAAATGTGGGGTATAATGTATATAGTTATAGAGGTGTCTGTCAGCCTTCTGTTACATCTTATTAAAAGGGTGCCTATCTCATGTATCTCTCATCTGCAAACCCTCATATTAAACTCCTTGACTCTTGTTTGATTTTTCATGAAACTTTCACAGTTTCACACAATCTTTTTGACATACATGTGATGTAGATAGGCATCTCCAATTTGGAACTTTACCTGATTTATTTTGGGGACTTACTAGGGGTATTTATATGTAAGCTGTGGCTTAGTGTTAAGCTCCTTATCAGATGTCTATGCCCATTCTTGTGACTTCTTGTGATGCTTGTATCATGTGTATTGATTTCTAATTATATAAATTGACTTTTAATGATAGTTGTTCTCATTTTTACAATCCTAATTAACCAGCCAATTTAATCAATTTCAGGGATCCAATAAAGCCATGATTAATTGAAGTAATCTAGTAATGTCAGAGAATTCATTCCATGTGTCTGTTTCCTCAGTCAGCTCCCAGATCACAGGAAAAGGTGAGTCTGTTTGTTTCCTCAGTCAGCTCCCATATCACAGGAAAAAGGTGAGTCTGTTTGTTTCCAAAGTCAGCTCCCAGCTCACAGGAAAAGGTGAGTCTGTTTGTTTCCTCAGTCAGCTACCAGATCACAGGAAAAGGTGAGTCTGTTTGTTCCTCAGTCAGCTACCAGATCACAGGAAAAGGTGAGTCTGTTTGTTCCTCAGTCAGCTACCAGATCACAGGAAAAGGTGAGTGTGTCATTGTATATTTCCCATATTAATATTGCCTAAGAAAGTTAGTTCCTATCTTTACACAAAAAAAACTTCAGTTCCTGGATGATTTTAAATTTCATGTGTACCAGTACCTCCTCGTGGATGAAGACGGGCACTGCTCCATCCATAACAAAGGATACTATGGAGAAACTAACACTGTCGGCTGTGTGTTATGGGCTTGATGACCCATTGCACACAGTGTGAGAAATAGTCGCTTCAGAGGAGCATTCCCCTATAGTCACCGCTATAAAAACCCATCATCACCAGTACTGGTATCATTAGATATATTTTTTAAAATATTTTACAGTATTGAAATATTGACTGAACGAATTGCAAATTATTACAAAAAATGTTGAGTTCTTTTATTCTGTTCAGTATGTTCATCATGTTCCTGTAATTAGATATTTACATGTATATGTAATAGTTAACTTTAGCATGTTTTAATTATAGTTTTAATTATAGTTTATTATGTTTTAATTATAGTTCATTGCTAAACTTAATGAAAATATTAAGAGAAAATCATACTTTAAGCTCATAACAAAGTGTATTATAAATAAAGTTGTTCTTTAACTTGACATTGTCAGAATATAAATAAATCTATTGGGAATTTGAATTACAAGTACATTTTAATCATGGTTTATAGTTATTTTTAATCTAATAGACTCTATTCAGATACAAATAAATCACCCACACACTCTTGGGGTCATACTTAACTGACACAAAAACATGGTTTTAATCTAAGGCCTAGCAAAATTAATAGTTATCTGCCCCTGGGGCTAGAGGTGTAACATCGAAGACATTGACCAGGATCAAATTAGTATGGTCACACTTCATCATAGGCACTTCATAGGTTCTTAATTGATTGGTAATGTTGACCTAACAGGACTGTCATTAACATGAAAAATGTAGTTATGATATTAAGAGGAAGATAGTGGTATATGTTGTCTAGAAATATTTATCTTGATTTGCAGGTAGGAATGTTTTTTGTTTGCACCTTAGGTATTTGTAACAGATACACGACATAGTTTATTTTTTATGCATTGAAATAAAAGTTTGTGTTCTTTTTTCAACCTAAAAACTTTGACGTTTTCATTATGAAACATTATAGTTACATCCAGACCATAAATACTGGTACACGTAATCATCATGATCATGGTAATAGAATTAAAATCTGTTTGTTATCCATCTTAAATTTCCAAAAGTCAAAATTTGTCTTCTAAAACAACAAAACATTTATTGATGAGATATTTCAAATCACTGCTGGGTAATTGTAACGGTTTAATTGTTTTATAATTCAAAGATACATATCAATTATACTCTTGGACCCCTATAAGCTTACATGTTTAGGGCAATTGTACATGCTGGAGTTTTACATGTATGTAACTATTTCGAATTTAAATTTTTTTTTTTTTTTTTTTTCATAGCTAAAGATTTGCTAAGCTCTCTGTGTTTCTAAATCACATTTGTTTTTAAAGCACAGATGAGACCTATTCTGGAATGAAAGAATCACAGTCATATATTGTTTCTAATTCACAGATCATGAGATGAGCCGTACTCTAGAATGGAAGGGGAGCTGAGATCCCCAGTTTGTCTGGAGCTTTATGTAACACTCTGTATTTCTAAGTGACAGTTGTTTTATGCTTCTAATTTACAGATGAGACCTACTCTAGGATGGAAGAAGAGCTGACATGCCCAGTTTGTCTGGAGCTTTACCTAACACTAGGTATTTCTAAGTGACAGTTGTTTTATGCTTCTAATTCACAGATGAACCGTACTCTAGAATGGAAGAAGAGCTGACATGCCCAGTTTGTCTGGAGCTTTATGTAACACTCTGTATTTCTAAGTGACAGTTGTTTTATGCTTCTAATTCACAGATGAACCGTACTCTAGAATGGAAGAAGAGCTGACATGCCCAGTTTGTCTGGAGCTTTATGTAACACTCTGTATTTCTAAGTGACAGTTGTTTTATGCTTCTAATTCACAGATGAGCCATACTCTAGAATGGAAGAAGAGCTGACATGCCCAGTTTGTCTGGAGCTTTATGCAGATCCTTTGATGTTACCATGTTCTCATAGTCTGTGTAAAAAGTGTTTGGAGGATATCATACAATCCAGGACAAAGTCAGGCCAGGAAGGTCAGTCTTTATTTACCCTAATCCTTGCATGGTTGGATGACTTTTAATCTGTATTCCTGTTGGTCAGTCTCATTGCATACATTACTGATCAGAGGGTACTGTTAACCATCTAATATTCATAACTGCTTTATTTGGCGTTTTAATGTCTAAGGGAGGGTTCACAGCTTTTTATTTTCACAATTCTTTTATACAATGATTACAATGTATATTACAATGAAAAATGAATTATTTCCAACAATTTATTTTTGTGAATTTCTGTTCCTCGTGAAATTCACAAAAATTAGTTGGTTTACAGTAGTTCTCACCACTTTTTCTTCAATGGCAGTTCTTGCTATGGTGCAGCTTTCTTCATTTTTTTCCTGTTCAAATTATCATGGAATGGCACATATTTAAAGGCCATTCTTTCTTCTTTTAAGATAAGGTTGTTTTTGCTGATTTAAATGTCCAAATAATTTGGCAATAAATGTTTTAAAATCAGCTGGTGAGATTTACTCTCTGACCAATAGACACAATCACCAGAACAAATGTTAAATATCAGGGTATATGTATTTAGCTCGTCTCTAAAAGTAGATTGCCTTAAATACAAAATTTAAAGTAGAGCCATTGTAATGTATGTTCGTAGATAAACATTTTATGTCCATAGATCATCTACTTCCTGTTTCACATACTAATACTGTAAACCAACAAACTTTCGCGGCTACAAACTTTCACAGTTTCATTACATTGGACATTTTCACGAAGACAAACATTTGCGGATTTCGAGATTCGTTTAATGAATACAACTTCTCAGTGATTTATTCGCGACTACAAACTTTCGCTGATGTAAAGTGCTCACGAATCCCACGAAAGTTTTAGGCACACGAAAGTTAATTGGTTTACAGTCAGCCAGAGATCCCACTTGTACAAGTAAACAGATTTTAACTTCTATAGGTAAACTTTTAAGAGTTAAAATTGTCTCCCTTTTTTTGACTTTCACTAATTTACTTGTACAAGTAAAATGATAGAAAATCATTCTTTTCTTAATTACTTTATCTAGTCATGCAATTTACTTTCATTCATGATTATTTATATGGCTAATAGTGTCAGCAACCTTCACCAGACTGAGATAATCTGTTATCTTCAGTTAATTGAGAAATAATCAACATTTATTGTCCCAAGAGGACAATTTTCAAAGGCCTGTGCGCACCATGAAGACAGCCATGCACATCAGAAATTTTTAATGGACCATAGAGCAGATGATGTAAACATTTAAAGAAAATTCTCTGTTTGATTGTAAAAATATTGTGTAACTAGTAAAATGAGCTCAAAGTTTTTCAAATTTACTTGTATAGGTAAATTTTTGCTCAGAGAAAAATACTTTACTTAAACAAGTAAATTTTTGTTTACTTAAAGAAGTACAATTCTGTTTACTTGTTTAAGTGGGATCTCTGACTGACAGTTAGTCAGGTAACAACCAAATAAACTTCCAGAATGTCCCATTCACTAATTTCTGTATTTAATTTTTGTTTCAGGATTAGATTGTCCTTCATGCAGAACAAATCTACATCTCAGTAAAGATAGAATAGCAAATCTGCCCAAAAATCTTGCCTTGGAAAATATTGTGTTCCGTTTTCAGGAAATCCAAAGTGCTACTTTACAATGTAAAAATCTCAACCTCTCATTAAACTCTTCCCTTGGGAGTCAGTCTTCTGATAGGGATAGTCCAGTTTTTACAGAAGACATTAACATTCTTTGTGGTCTGTGTGATGGCAAGACACAAAACAAAGCAACATGGTTCTGTGAACAATGTTCTGTATTGTACTGTGATCGATGTCTAGACAAGTTCCATCCCAGACGAGGAACATTGTGCCATCATCGCATTAGGAAACCTAGTCACATGGAAGGGGAGTCTAAACCATCGTTTTGTGAGGACCATTCCACTGAACAAGCCACAGTGTTCTGTGACCACTGTAAAGTTCTAGTCTGTCATTTGTGTCTGTGTGATGGCTTGGGAAAACATACTGGGCATAAAATCTTAGCCAGAGACTCGGCATGCCAACTAGTCAAGGTAAAAAGCATAGAAATTTCACACAGAACTTGGCATTTAAATATATTGAGATGGTTTCAATTTATTCCATACTGCTTTAAATATGCTTCACTAAAATGTTTGGCTACATGTATGTTAATAATTTTTTCTTGTGAAGTTGTTTAGATTTCCTCGTTTCAAAATTTGTATATCACTATGTATACATCTCTTTTGCTAGACCACACAAAATTAAAATCTAAGTTTTATCAAAGGTAAAGCATGGTGGTGGGGAAAAATGTTTATAACAGTTTTCTCAGCAACTACTTATCACAGCCTTTTAATGATTATTACGCAGCATTAGCATGGGGTCCCACAGAGTGAAAAATCCAGGTTATAAAATGGTGAATGTCGAGATGGCTAGGCCAGGACAAATTTTCGTAACAGTTTTCTCAGCAACTATTTATGACTGCCCCTTGATATTTGGTATACAACATCGGCATGGGTTCCTATAATATGGGAATTTATTTTAAGTCTGGTGTGCACCTACTTCCTGTTAAACTAAAACTGGCCATTTTTATGCCCCATCTACAAAAGTAAGGAGCATATAGTGTTCGGGTCTTTTTGTCTGTCCTTCCCAAATGTTGCAAGATGGGTCATTACATGTATATGTCTTTTGGACATATTTTTGTTTATTTTGACATACTAATAAAGGGATTTTGTTTCAGTTCTGATGCTCACCTACTTCCTGTTAATGGATTTTGAGCCATTTTTGTTCTTGAATGATTGTATTTCTTTTTAGATTTTAATTTATAACAAATCTACTTTTAAAGTCCATTAATATCACAAATATGAAATCTGATAATCAGCTTATCTTCATGTAAAAATTTACATACTGGTAATCACGATTTGAAATGATGTGAAATTAACATCACAAAACTATAAATGCAAATCAAAAAAGGATATTAATACATGAACTAGGTCAATATATTTAAGGGTTAAATGTCAATTTTCATCATTGTGTATATGTGTTTAGACTTCTTGTATTTCTGTAAGAACTCTTGAAAGATTTTTAAAAAGAAAAATAGCTGGTACTTTGGTCAACAGTTTAAGCCGTATGAAAATTAGAAACTGTTTCCAGTACATGTTTACTAGCAGTAGCTGGTTTCAATTTTATATTACCCCAAATGAGTTTACTGATAATGTTAAATAATAATCTGAAATATGTACTATGTCATTCATGTCCCAAGGCTAATATTACTAAGTAGTTTACACCAAACATTCTTTTTAACACTACAGAACATCAAAACATACTTTACAATGAAAAACTTTTGATTTGAATCAGACATTAGTTATAAACATACAATATTTATGTTAAAGCTTAAGGGCTTTTCCCTTTTCTTGTTACTTTTTATTTTATTTAACAAGAAATAGAAAAGTCATGTTCAGAATTAGTTTTTTGTTCTTTTTTAAACCATAAATTCCCTGAATTTTATAATAATTGTACAAAAATATCCATGAATTGACACTAAGAGCTGTTCCAGAATTAAATGTGTGGGGGGTAGTGAGGCACTTTTTAGCTCACCTGGCCAAAGGCCATGTGAGCTATTGCCATCACTTGGCGTCCGTCGTCGTCGTCGTTGTCGTCGTCCGTCGTCGTCGTCCGTCGTCGTCGTCGTCGTCGTTAACTTTTCTTCAAACTTCTTCTCCTCTGAAACGGCTGCACAGATTCAAACCAAATTTGGTCTGGTGGTACTTTAGGGTATCCCCCACAGAACTGATGTGGGGATTTTTGATTTGTCGAAAAACATGGCCGCCGTTGCTAAAAATAGACCAGGGGGGTCAGACTACTGTTTTTGGCTTGTAAATCAAAAAGTATAAGAGATAGATGAAATCTGATGCCACGCTACTGCTTCAGCATCAAAAGCTCTACAAAAGTCTTCATTGAGTCGAAGTTGTCAGATGACCCCTTATGGGAGTTACGGCCCCTTAAAGGTGAAAAATAGCATTTTTTCATGTTTTTGGCCTATGAAATGAAAACTATTGCAGATAGAGAGAAGCTGTTGCTTGCTTAAATGTTCAGCTCATTTAGCTCTACAAAAGTCTCCATAAGGTCAAAGTTGTCAGATGACCCCTTATAGGGGTTATGGCCCCTTAAAGGCAAAAAATAGAGTTTTTGGCCTATAGAATAAAAACTATTGCAGATAGAGAAAAGCTGTTGCTTGCTTAAATGTTCAGCTCGTTTAGCTCTACACAAGCTTCCATAGGGTCGAAGTTGTCAGATGACCCCTTATAGGGGTTACGGCCCCTTAAAGGCAAAAAAAAGTGTTTTTGGCCTATAGAATGAAAACCATTGCAGATAGAGAAAAGCTGTTGCTTGCTTAAATGTTCAGCTCATTTAGCTCTACAAAAGTCTCCATAGGGTCAAAGTTGTCAGATGACCCCTTATAGGGGTTATGGCCCCTTAAAGGCAAAAAATAGTGGGCCTATGGAATGAAAACTATTGCAGATAGAGAAAAGTTGTTGCTTGCTTAAATGTTCAGCTCATTTAGCTCTACAAAAGTTTCCATAGGGTCAAAGTTGCCAGATGACCCCTTATAGTGGTTACGGCCCCTTAAAGGCAAAAAATAGTGTTTTTGGCCTAAAGAAAGAAAACTTTTGCAGATAGAGAAAAGATGTTGCTTGCTTAAATGTTTAGCTTAATTAGCTAATCTTTTTAGGGTCGAAGTTGTCAGATGAACCCTTTAAGGGGTTATGGTCCTTTAAAGGTGAAAAATAGTGTTTTTTTGCTTTGGAATGAAAACTATTGCAGATAGAGAAAAGCTTTTTATTGCTTAAACATTCAGCTCATTTAGCTATACAAAAGTCTTCAAAGGGTTGACATTAAGACCAGGTGAGCGATTCAGGCTCCTGGGAGCCTCTTGTTTTCTTTACCCCACCACCCATCTATAATTTTTTATCATTGTTTCTTCCCAAAATCTTTCTCAAACACCCACCACCCACCATATATGTAATAGAAATTCCTCCCGACCCCCCCTACACATAAAATTATGGAACAGCCCTAAAAAAATTTAAAAAAAAAACACTTGTCACCTATAAACCTAACATGATTTAATATTTTTCATTATTACATGTATATTGGCTCTACATGTATTATGCAGTAAATTGTATTTTTTAACAGTTCAGTCATGTCAGTAGAGTTAAGAGATGAGTGGTTTTCAAGTCCCCCTTAGAAAAGGTTTAAAGTTTAGCCACGACATAAGAATATAAAGTAAAAAGAAGATGTTTTTATTTAAGGAAACTATAGAATCAACAAGAAAGTCTTTGGAGACGATGTCCACAACCTCTCAAGAACAAAGCCAGAAGATGGAAGAGCTATGTGAGGAATTAGAGGTAGACTTTTCATCAAGAGCAGTTTATTTGTTTACATGTTGATACCATTGTGTAAACTTTCTTTTATCATGTTGTCTTAAACCAATGTCAATTAAAAGATTCAATAGACAATATTGAGATGTGGGAAAAGAGTATGAGACACAACCTGCATAAACATGATAAACAAGTGGCAATTAATAAAATCTGCAATAAACAAGATTAAAATACTGTGAAGTCTGCCTAAACCAAATTAGATTTGTCTTTACATTCATGACATTTCTATATATTTTTAACCCACATAAAGCGAGCACTATATATTTTTAACCCACATAAAGCGAGCACTATATATTTTTAACCCACATAAAGCAAGCACCTGTCTTAACTGACTAAATCATTCAGGCCCCAAAGTAATTTGGTTTCATATGGGATGCAGTCCCACATCTGTAGAAGCTTCCAAAAGTGAAGGTAATGGTTTGGGTTTTTTTTTCTAACGGGATATGCAGAGTGCGTGCAAGCGCAATAGGCACAAATTTCTATGGGGCCAGAAATTAGATGCTTTTTTGGAAATAAATTTTTAAATTGACAGATTTAAATCACAGTTAAATTTCTTTTTTAAAATGTACAGAAGAATACAGATGGAAAGTCAAAACCAAACTATGTTACATTGCATTGTAATACAATTTTTTATCAAAAAGCCTTTTTTTCTTTGTTTTTCAAATCTCCACATAAATAATGGATTCAGGACCTTTGAAATTAAATTAACAAAAGTCTTGACCTGCATGTATTTACAGTATCTCCTATTGAAGATTTTTAGATGACATCTGGTGGACTTTTAATCTAGAACTTCAAAAGCCCCAGACCTTTTACTCTAAAATATTAATTTGAACCCTTGATAAATGGACCTTAACATATAACAGTTATTCTATCACATTAAAGAAAGGAGTAGGTTCACTAACAGCATATTTTTGTCCTATATCAGGTCATATTTTCAAATTAATTTTTCAGATAAGACTATTGTGGCTTATTAGAGCAGAAGAATTGCTTGTTACAAAACAAAACTAATTTTAACGTTTTCTGCAATTATGATGTGTCAATGACATCATATTGTGAGGCTAGAATCAAAAATATGCTAATTTCAGCAGAATTTTGCCTTTCTCCACATAGTTTTTTGTGAAAATGACAATGGCGCCACCCCTCGCCCATAAATATTTTTGCGTTAATTTTACAAATACATTGTTTTCTTCATGTTTCAACAAATATTTTGATGGGCAATGGGTGGCGCCATATTGAAATTCACACAATTGGGAGTGAAAACCTGGTTATATGGCCGAAAATTGAAAGTTCATTTATTTGACCATTTTTGTCTCGCCTGCGACGAATAGTTGCGGAAGGCGAGACATAGGTATTACTTTCTGGTGGCGGCTGCAGCGACGGCATAAACTGCTTTGTAAGACTTTTGTGGACGATGAATTGCTGTAAAAGTATAATAGCTAGTCATCTGATATTTGGTATACAGACAGTTCAGGTTATTGTCTACACAACTGTCACCATGCCATGTGACCCTGACCCCATTTTCACGCTCCAGTGACTCTGTGAACTTAATTCTTTTTTCATGCCTTACTTAGACTTTTGTGGACAATGAATTGCTGGAAAAGTACATGTATAATAGCTAGCCATCTGATATTGGGTATACAGACAGTACAGGTTATGGTTTATGCAACTGTTACCATGAGGTGTGATCCTGACCCCATTTTCACGCTCCAGTGACTTTGTGAACTTAGGTCTTTTTTCAGGACATTAACTTTTTTGTAAGACGTTTGTGAACGATGAATTGCTAGAAAAGTATTATAGATAGGCATCTGATATTGGGTATACAGACAGTTGAGGTTATGGTGTACACACTTGTCACCATGCCATGTGACCATGACCCTATTTTTTTCACTCCAGTGACTCTGTGAACTTAGGTCTTTTTTTTCAGGCAGAAACTTGTGGACAATGAATTGCTTGAAAAGGCATCTGATATTGTGTATACAGACACTTTTTGTGTTTATATCAAGAAATGAAAGCTTAAGTAGTTGATTTTAGTGATGGTGCCGGCAGGCGAGACATACTTTTAGTGGCCACACTTGTTGAAGTGTCAGGGTGCTATAAAATTTATCAATATACAAAAAACAAATCATTTCTCATTTAGCACTGCTATCCAGCTATACATACACAAATTCTTGAGTAAATCAAACACATTGTAATATTTACGTATCTACAGGGCCAAATATGGGGTTCGTGGCTCTGGTCCTCTCTTGTTATATATTTATTCTAATTGACAGGATGTACACAGGCAGGCATGCCAAAAAGTAGAAAATCAGTATCGTCGCCTTGTAGAAGATACAACATCAGCATTACGTCAACAGAAGCAGGCACTACTACAGTCATTGGCCATGGCTAAATCTAACTCCATAGCACAGCTACAGAAGCAGCTGGATGTTACAAGTAAATCATCAAAACAGATGGAAGATCTGCTGGAGTCTTGTAAGAAGATACTTGATGAAGACCATACCAAGGGTCTGCTCAGCAGGGCTACAGAAATACCTCCAATCACAGAGAAAACACAACAGCTGGAAGAAAGGTACTGAAATAAACTATCCAAGACTATACATGCTTTTTTGGGCAAGTGGCATAAGATATAAACCTGTGTTGTACTCATAGTATGGTAGATGTTGAGCGGCATACAAGGAAAAAAAGATTTTGTAACAGATTTCTTAAAGTATGCTGGTCACAGACTTTTGATATCAACAATCAAGTCCAAGTCTATTAAACAATATGTACTTCCTATTTTAAACAACATGGCCATTGCTGTCTTTAACCCATTTTGTTATACCCCCTGCAAACAAAGTTTGGGGGGTATATAGGAAACACCCTGTCTGTCCGTCCTTCTGTCCACATGACTTGTAAGCGCTTCTACACCTAAATCGCTTGAAGGATTTTGCTGAAACTTAAAATGAAGGAAGTATGTAGATGTGCATGAAGAATTTTTATCACACTTGGACATCATTCAGTGGAGATAATTGGACTTAGACTTTTTTAATACATTATTCATTGGGAGACTTAGACTTTTTTAATACATTATTCATTGGGAGACCTCGTAAGCACAAGTCCTCCTAAACCGCTTGAAGGATTTTGATTAAACTTTACATGAAGGAAGTACATCATATGTAGATGTGCTTGAAGAATTTTCATCCCAATCAGACCACATTCAGGGGAGATAATTGGACTTAGACTTTTTAAATACATCAATCAATAGGAGACTTTTTAAATACATTATTCAATGGGAGACCCCGTAAGCGCAACTCCTCCTAAACCACTTTATGGATTTTGATGAAACTTTTCATGAAGGAAGTACATCATCTGTAGATGTGTATGAAGAATTTGTATTGCTCTCGGTTATCATTAAGGGGAGATAACTAGACTTGAGATTTTTTTTTTTACAATACAGAGTCCAATATAAAGCGGGGGTTATCCTTTTGTGAGCTTGCTCACAGTACTACTTGTTTCTAATAATTATAACGAAATGGTTCTGGGTACCATTTCAAAAAAAACAATTGCTAATTAACATGATGAAGTTGAATGTTAGCCATCCTATGGTATCAACATTAATGGTTGTTATCTGACAACTTGAATTTATTGTAGTTTGCAGAACTCAAGGAGCCAGTATTGTGACTTGATAAGAAGTTGCTCCATACAGCAAGACTTGAAGAGATCTGTGACTAAATTTAGAAGTGCCTCTATGTCTTGTCTACAAGTAATGGCAAGTAAGTAATCTGCTAGCTGTAATAAAGACCTTAAAGATGGAAACTTATTTTTACTATTGTCATTTTTAAGCATTATAGCGATCAAGCGTGTCGGTTTTGTGTGATGACACTTCACTAAATCATTATTGTTTGAAGTGTTGTGTCGGATTTAAAATCGATACGTTTGATTTTTTTACATCAGTCGATTGATGATTCTCAGCTAGCTGTCAGTAACAGCGAGTGTTCTATAGAGAGTTCCTTTACCGTCCTTCTGTTTGTTCTTGTTTTTTGTCTTAGGTTCTCTCTAGTAGAATTGGACTTTGATCGATTTGATTTTTATTGTGTGTTTATTTTTTGTGCTTTGTCTAGGAATATTGATAGGGGGAAGATTGGGCCCAAAAAACTAGTTTAACCCTGCCACATATTACATGTGCCTGTCCTAAGCCAGGAATCTTTGACAAAGCTCTCGTTTGTACTTGTCTTTTTGATGTTTTCTGTTCCTTGTTTAAGAAGGGGGTCTATCTGTGACTATTTCAGGGCTGGATTTGAATTATATGCATCTTATTTAGACCATGGGCCAATTGCAGAACCGCGAGCAGTGCCAAATGGCCTCGTTGAAGGCTGCTGGCGGTTGTCCATTGTGGTTTTTCTAAATTGCCGTTTAATTGTGGGCTGTGTCGCGTACGCTTATTCCACATCTCTTTATTTTCTATTATTTTGAAAAGTTACCAATGGAACTTAAATGAATGGAAGAAAAAAACTTGGTGTCATAACAACTGGTTTAACCTACATCTTTCATCAAAATTCTTATACAATTCCCATCTTTTGCGATTGTTTTCATTTCAGATTGTAAACCATAATTAGGGTATTTTTTTAACATCACAAAAAATGAAAGTAATTTTAAAGTCATTACCTTATCAATGCATGTTTATTAAAATATAAATACTTTAAATTGCAGAGGACATCAATTTCCATAGTGAAAAAATGCAGACGCCTATAATGAGTGAATGCATGGAAATTAATTTTGTATAGCTACCTAGAAAAATTTTGAAATATAAACATAATTTGTCTATTTTTGCATTTTGTTAAATTCAGTTATGACTTAAAATTTACATTTTATACATCTAAAAGTTATCGTGTATATTCACCTTCTAAACTCTTATTGTAGACTTTTTATTTTTCAGCGGATGAGCCTGGGAAATGCCAAAGCATAATACCTCTGATTAAATCCCCATCCTCAGCAGGGAAGGATGCCCCTCGTGTTCAGAACAAATGTCTTACTACATGGGGGTTTAATTCTACAAGTTTTACAGCTGAATCACTAGACTCTAATTCTCTGTGGTCAGTTACGATAGAGAAAAACTCCAACCATGTAGGGGATATAATGTCAGGCTATCTTTTTGGAGTGGGAGTGGCTTCAGATCAATTGAACAACAAAGAACTTGTAGGAATGAACTGTAAATCCTATGGCATTGTATGTTCCAATGGAAACCTGGCTTACTGTCATAATAGCAAGATAGAACAACTAATGCAATTGGATGGTTTACCTCTGTCAATCACAGTCTGTGTTACAAATGACCAATCAGACGGCATAATACTTTCATTTACCATTACAAATTCTAGTTGGGGTGACACTCTGAGTTGTAAGAAGGTGTTGCTTGATTTTATACAGAATGATGCTATTTTTCCTGTCTTCACTGTCAGTCAGAGGGTGAAAATGCAATTCCCAACACATGTTTAAATATCTATCACATTACACCATGTTCATGAAACATTACGAAATATGTGTGTAGAGTTGCAAAACATTTATCGGGAGTATAGAAATACAAAGGTATTATGTGCAAGTGAGACATTTGTCCTTTCAAGATTTGAGACACATTTGTTTGTCGAAAGTTGTATTTCCCAAAAAATAAATGGGGTGGTTGTTTGTTTTGTTTCTTTTTGTCAATCAAAAAGAAAGAACCTGCTTTCAAGTCGTACAAGTTTTGTGACTGCAAACAGATTGTAAAACAAAGCTAGCATTAAACATACATAGAATTTTTAAGTAAAATCGAAAAAAAGTATTTTAAACTGTACATGGGGGGGGGGGGGGGCTTAACATGCCAATTTTACAACAACAACAAAAAACACTGTTTTAGTAGTTTGCTGTGTATCTGTTGATTTTTGTATTTCTCCCATGTGTCATTAAAATGTTATGTTGTTTGTAGTCCTAAACCTAAAATTGATGTTACTTTCTTCTTTTTCCAGTTGTCATAAAAAACAACATTCCATTTTCTATATTGTCATGATTGTTCTTTTCAAGGTCTATAATGTAGTACATGTATAATTGATTGATTTGTAAACAATATGTCAAATCCACAAAATCTTATATATATGGTATTCAGGGGGAAGATCCAAACAAGTATAAAAGGGGCTTAATAAATTTTCATCATTTTTGGCCGGATTTCACGGATTGAAAAATCTGGGTTATAAAATGGTGAGCGGCGGGATGGCGGGGAAGAAATTTTTGTAACAGTTTTCTCTGCAACTTCTGATCACACCCACTTGATATTTGGTATACAGCATCAGGGTGGGGTCCAGTAAAGTGGGATTCAATGTCATGTCTGTCGCTCACCTACTTCCTGTATAACGAAATCCAGCCATTTTTTACTTTGACAGATTTTTCACTGTTGAATTTGAATGATATTCAACATTTCTGCCATAAGTTGATTCTACTTATTAACTTTTCAGTTGAACTCTGTTTATAAAATATATAAACAGTGACTTTTGAATTTGAACATGCATTTTGGTTTAAAATAGTAGAAAAAAAGATTTCAACCTTGAACAACTTTAGCATATGTTGTAATTATTTTTTTTTAATCACTATGGTTTTTTTGTCAGTTATTAATGTAATCTTTGTAATGTTTTTGATAAATTTCTACTTCTGTGATTTTTGTCTCGCCTGCGACGAATAGTCGCGGAAGGCGAGACATAGGTATTACTTTCCGGCGGCGACGGCGGCGGCGGCGTCGTAAACTTTTTTGTAAGACTTTTGTGGACAATGAATTGCTTGAAAAGTATAATAGCTAGGCATCTGATATTTGGTATACAGATAGTTCAGGTTATGGTCTACGCAACTGTCACCATGCCGTTTGACCCTGACCCCATTTTCACGCTCCAGTGACTCTGTGAACTTAGGTCTTTTTTCAGGCCGTAAACTTTTTTGTAAGACTTTTGTGGACGATGAATTGCTTGAAAAGTATAATAGCTAGGCATCTGATATTTGGTATACAGATAGTTCAGGTTATGGTCTAAGCAACTGTCACCATGCCGTTTGACCCTGACCTCATTTTCACGCTCCAGTGACTCTGTGAACTTAGGTCTTTTTTCAGGCTGTAAACTTTTTTGTAAGACTTTTGTGGACGATGAATTGCTTGAAAAGTATAATAGCTAGGCATCTGATATTAGGTATACAGATAGTTCAGGTTATGGTCTACGCAACTGTCACCATGCCGTTTGACCCTGACCCCATTTTCACGCTCCAGTGACTCTGTGAACTTAGGTCTTTTTTCAGGCCGTAAACTTTTTTGTAAGACTTTTGTGGACGATGAATTGCTTGAAAAGTATAATAGCTAGGCATCTGATATTTGGTATACAGATAGTTCAGGTTATGGTCTACGCAACTGTCACCATGCCGTTTGACCCTGACCTCATTTTCACGCTCCAGTGACTCTGTGAACTTAGGTCTTTTTTCAGGCTGTAAACTTTTTTGTAAGACTTTTGTGGACGATGAATTGCTTGAAAAGTATAATAGCTAGGCATCTGATATTTAGTATACAGACAGTTCAGGTTATGGTCTATGCAACTGTCACCATGCCGTGTGACCCTGACCTCATTTTCACGCTCCAGTGAATCTGTGAACTTAGGTCTTTTTCAGGCCAAAAATCTTTTTTGTAAGACTTTTATGGATGATGAATTGCTGGAAAGTTATAATAGCTAGGCATCTGATATTGGGTAAACAGACAGTTGCGGTTATGGACAACGCAACTGTCACCATGCCATGTGACCATGACCCCATTTTTACGCTCCAGTGACTCTGTGAACTTAGGTCTTTTTTTCAGACAGAAAACTTTTTGTAATACTTGTGTGGACAATGGATTGCTTGAATAGTATAATAACTAGGCATCTGTTATTAGGTATACTGACGCTTTTTGTGTTTATATCAAGAAATGAAAGCTTAGGTAGTTGATTTTAGCGATGGTGCCGGCAGGCGAGACATACTTTTAGTGGCCACACTTGTTAAACAAGTTTAAGTATTTATTGATGTTATTTTATGCCATGTATCTTTTTCTTACTTTTTATAGACTCATTTGATTTGATAAAGTGTCCAACTGTGTGGCTTTTTTGAAACTTTTTCTACAAAATATAAGTGAAATAAGTTTTCATTTTGCAAGTGTTTTGACTACTTATATTAGAAATTTCAGAATCATGTCATATTGGTTAGTTTATAGCTTGTCTTTTGTAACCCCTATCTCTGTGTGATTTAAGGATTAATGCATCTTATATCTTGTTAACGATTCAAGTGCAATGATATTCAAAATATGACTGGTCATTAATGTGTTCATTTGTAAAAAAAAGAATATAGGAAAACTCTAACTGAGTTATAGAGAACATATATTTAGGGTTATTAAGTCCAAACTCAATCAAAAGACATAATAGACATGTTTTTTACTGTTTCACAATGAAACATCAGAATTGTTTTGCAATATTTTACACAATATTTAAACTGTGTCTCCCTCCATTAAAATGTGAATAGTACATTAACTATGTTTTTATTTATTGTTTTGTTTTATATGATTTCTACTTGGTTGTGTTTTTTATTGTTGATAACTTTAATTAATAAATAATGAATCTCTGATATTTTATTATTATGGTAATTCAGAGCAAGCTTCATTGAGGATGTTAAATAAATATGCAAAAAAGTCACTAAATAAATATTCTTGAGTGAGTAGAACACAATTATGCAAGAATATATCTCATTCGTGATGCTCACCACACATGACCTTTTCTACAATGGATGAACCATATCTGGATGTGAGGATATAGTTTTCGTCTCACCTGCGAAGCAGAGCGGGACATAGGTGTTACTTTACCGGTGACGGGACAGCGGCAGCGTTAACTTTTTGGAAAAGTTTTATGAGCACCTCCATATCTCAAGAACTATAGGTCCTGGGTTGATGAAACTTGGAATGCATATGCCCAAATAGAAGCTTAGCACACTTGCACCCCATCTTTTGACCTTGACCTTGATTTTCCAGTTAAATGACTTTGACAGTTTTCTGACAATACATATAATAGCAATAGAAAAGTTTTGCAAGCACCTCCATATCTCAAGAACTATAGGTCCTAGGTTGATGAAACTTGGTATGCATATGCCCCAGTAGTAGCTTAGCACAGGTGCATCCCCATCTTTTGACCTACACCTTGATTTTCCAGTTAAGTGACTTTGACAATTTTCAATACATATACATGTAATAGCAATGGAAAAGTTTTGCAAACACCTACATATCTCCAGTATTATTGGTCCTAGGTTGATGAAACATGGTATGCATATGCCCTAGTAATAGCTTAGCATGGTTGCATCCCCATCTTTTGACCTTGACCTTTATTTTCTGGTTGAGTGACTTTTATTATTTTTATTGCATATATTAGCAATTCTATTACGTCATTATCACTTCCGTTCTAAAATGAGATAGTGCTACGCATGTACAACCTTCAGTGTGCTTGCATCTTTCAAACTGTTCGGACGTGGTTCGAACTTGTTGTATTTTACAACCATTAGCAGCCACTTTGTCAATTTATTTGACAATATTTATTTAATAGTCAACGAGGTTGGCTTTAATATTGATATAATTAAAAAATAAAGTTACGTTGTAACAATTTTGTTTACATTTTACGACAATTTTACTACATCTGTCGTAAATTTGATATTGCTGCCGTAAATCGTTATTTTGCACGAGAAATCATGGCAGAGAAGATGGTATCTGTTAAAAGCAGACCAAATGATAAACAAAAAGATGATGAGTCGTTAGACTATTTGCTAGAAGACAACGAGGTTGTTGGTAAAACAGACAAAGACGAGAGTCTGTCAAAATTACAAAGTACGAAGTCGTCTGTTAAGACTCGTACATCTAGGATAAAATCTTCACAGGGTTCAAACTCCCCTCTTAACAAAGATAAACCTTCCACTAGTAGAGATAGCAGTCAGAATGACCAAATTATGAATATGTTGACTCAGATAAAAAATACTCAGGTGGAACAAAATAGTAGAATTGACACTTTAACTAACAAAATAAATGACATTGAAAATGATTTTTACAATGAAGGAGAGGAGTATGATGAACAAGAATATGATGAGGATGATGTTGAATCATCTCATGGTAATGAGTCTAATAAGAGAAAGGCAGATGATGTTGATGAAGGTAGTGCCAATGGTCAGAGTAGGTTTTCCTCCATGTCAAAGAGATTTAAGATAAAAGAGGTTTGTTCAAAGAAAATAGATGAAACTTTGGCTGAGAACATTACTGATTTATTCCGTAATGGCATGGATGATGAACAATATTTAGACCTTGTAAAACATGAATCTACTGCTAGACCTGAAAACTGTGAAGGTCTGTCTTTGGTTAAGACAAACCACCTTGTATGGAACCTTATGTCACCATCCACACAGATTAATGATAAGAAATTGCAAAATTGTGAGAAATCATTAATTAAAGCAGCAATTGTTTTGGCTAAAGTAGTAGATAGTATGGCTAAGAAAGAGTCACAGAGTAAAGATAAAGATGTAGGTGAATTTATTGATTCTTGTAATGATGTTTTGGCTCTTTTGGGGCATGGGAATCGTCAGATAAATATGGTACGTAGAGATTTGATTAAACCTGATCTAAGTTTAGATTATGTTCACCTTTGTGCCCATGCTCTGCCATTTACTAACTTTTTATTTGGTGACGATGTTTCCAAAGAGGCAAAAGAGATTGAAACATGTAATAAATTAGGGGGCCGCATTAGAAGTGGTAGAGGCCGTACTTATAGAGGTACTTATAGAGGTCGATATAGCAGAGGTGGAAGAGGTAGACCTCGTGGTAGAGGAGGCTACAGCCACTACAACACGTCAATGGTTTCACGTTCTGATAGAGATGACAAGAATGGGCCAAAAAACCTCCCAAGGAGGGGCGGTGCCAGGAACAATTAGAAAAGGAAAAAAGAAATGAGGTTGGTTGTAGTTTTCAAGCAGGTAGATTGAAAAATTTTATCTCTCAGTGGAAATTGTTGACTAATGATCCACAAATTTTGGATATTGTGGAGCACTGTCATCTTGAATTTGTTGATTCTTTACCGCCAGTTCAAGAAAAATTTTCTGGCAGGATTCAGTTTAATGAAGTTGAAACACATATAATTGATAATGAAGTTCAAAACTTGTTACAAAAAGGTGTCATAAAGGAAGTTACTTTTCAAAACGATATGTTTATTTCACCTATTTTTGTCAGGCCAAAGAAAAATGGTGAATATCGAATGATATTAAACTTAAAACAACTAAATGAGAGTATTGTTTACCATCATTTTAAAATGGATTCATTTGAAAAAGCTGTTTTATTAATTAAAGAAAACTGCTTTATGGCATCTGTTGATTTACGTCATGCATATTATAGTGTTTCAATTTCAGAGGACAATCAAAAATATTTATGTTTTAGATGGGGAGATAAAATTTTCCAATATACCTGTTTACCTAATGGTTTAGCTTCTGCACCTAGATTATTCACAAAATTAATGAAACCTGTTTATGCAAAATTAAGAACCATGGGCCATGTTAATATTGGTTATATTGATGACAGTTTGCTTTGTGGTGACTCATTTGAAGAATGTAAAACAAATTTACAAGACACAGTTGGTTTGATAGAAAATCTAGGTTTTATTATTCATGAAGATAAATCTGTATTTCAGCCAACAAAACAGTTAGCATTTCTAGGTAATTTTATAGATTCTGAGAAAATGATTGTGACACTTCCAAAAGATAAACAACAAACTTTGTTAACTGAATGTAAAAATCTTTGGTATGTCCAAAGAGCAACAATAAGAGAAGTATCTAGAGTAATTGGGCTTATTGTTTCAAGTTTTTCTGCAGTTGATTATGGTAGACTGTTCTATCGGAATTTAGAAAAAGAAAAAATTGAGGCTTTGAAAGTTTCTAGAGGAAATTTTGATGCATTGATGATTGTTTCAAATGAAATGAAACAAGATTTACTGTGGTGGATTGATAATATATCAACTGCAAAAAGAGTTATTTCTAGGGGAAATCCAGAAATAACCTTACAAACAGATGCTTCTACTAAAGGATGGGGTTGTAAATTTGATGACCAGAGTACAGGTGGACAATGGTCCAAAGATGAGAGAAAAAATCATATTAATTATCTAGAAATGCTGGCTATTTTGTATTCATTGAGATCATTTTGCACTGAGGTTCAAAACAAACATGTTAAGATATTAACAGATAACACAACAGCTGTAGCATATTTAAATAATATGGGTGGTTGTAAATCAGAAAACTGCAATGTTTTAGCCAAAAGAATTTGGAAATGGTGCATTAAAAATGGAATTTGGATCTCTTGTTCCCATATTCCAGGCAAAATAAATGAAGCTGATTATCAATCTAGAAATTTTGATGAAAAGTTAGAATGGAAATTAAATGAAAAATTTTTTAAATTAATAATCGATAAATTTGGTAAGCCAAGTATTGATTTATTTGCATCAAGGTTAAATAATCAGATAAAATGTTATTGTTCATGGAAACCAGATCCATTTGCTTCGCACATAAATGCTTTATTGTTGAATTGGGGGAAATTCACTTTAAATTATTTATTTCCTCCTTTCAGTCTGTTGAGTTCTTGCGTTCAGAAGTTGCAAATGGACAGAGCGAAAGGAATCGTAATAATCCCTCTTTGGCCAACTCAACCGTGGTTTACTCCTTTAATGCAGATGCTAGTAGACATTCCGTTGTTGCTACCGAGAGTAGATCAACTCCTATACTTGCCAGGAAAAGAAACTCTTCATCCGTTGAAAGACAATCTGATCCTTGTGGCATGTCGAGTGTCCGGAGACATTTCAGAGATCAAGGCTTTTCAAAATCAACAACCGATATACTCATGTCATCATGGAAATACGGAACTAAAAAGCAATACAGCTCGAGCATTAAGAGATGGCTACAGTATTGTGACCAAAGAGAGATTGATCCGGTTCAACCATCTTTAAAACAAATTTTAGATTATTTAACATTTCTGTATAAAGAAGGTTTAGGCTATAGTTCGCTGAATACAGCAAGAGGAGCTTTGTCAGCATTGAATATTAAAGTAGATGGAACTTTGATTGGGAGAAATCCTTTAGTTATTAGATTTATGCGTGGTGTTTTTAATCTAAGACCTTCAATGCCTCGTTACACAGAAGTTTGGGATGTAGAGAAGGTCTTGAAGACATTAAGAGTTATGTCTCCAGTTCGTAGTTTAAGTTTAAAAGACTTGACACTAAAATTAACTATGTTAATAGCGCTTACTGGAGCTGCCAGAACTCAATCGATTCATTTACTAGATGTAAATAGTGTACATAAAAACAGTTCAGAGTTTATTTTTCAATATGCGGGATTGATTAAACAAAGTCGTCCAGGGTTTAGAGGCGCATTTGTACATATGAGGGCATATCCGCCAGATAGACGGTTATGTATTTATACTGTTCTTAAAGAGTATTTAAAACGTTCACATTTATTCAGAGGCACAAAATCGAAACTGTTACTAAGATATGTTAAGCCGTATAAAGAGGTTACCAAAGACACAATTGCTAGGTGGATTAAAGTAGTCTTACTAAGATCAGGAATTGATATTTCTAAGTTTGGAGCTCACAGTGTAAGAGCCGCAGTTACTTCTAAAGCAAAAGCCAATTCTGTTCCTTTGGAAAAGATTTTAGACAAGGCAGGATGGAGCAACAGTAAAACATTTGCTAAATTCTATAAGAAAGAAATAGTGACAGAAGACATGTTTGTCCATGGTATTTTCAAGAAAAAGTAATCTTGGTAAGTTTTACTGTTCTCTTAATTAGAAAAATTTTCCATTGTGTGAGGCTTTGAAGTCTCATTTTAGAACGGAAGTGATAATGACGTAATAGAATTCCTAAAATTATACGAAACTTACCTTGGTTAAGTTGAAGTGTAATTGGGATTCTATGTAGTCATAGAATCACTGGAGGGCTAAAATGCCTCCCTCCCACCCATCTGCAATAAATAGTATTTATTTATACATGTAGCTATTACGTTGTTTATTTTCCACAATGGAAAATTTAGTTTTGAAAGCTGAAGGTTGTACATGCGTAGCACTATCTCATTTTAGCCCTCCAGTGATTCTATGACTACATAGAATCCCAATTACACTTCAACTTAACCAAGGTAAGTTTCGTATAATTTTAGGAATTTTGAATAAATGCCAACTAGAAAAACTGTGAGCAGCTGCATGCTCACAAATAAATACCCACTGCCCACAAAATCATTCTGATCAGATTCTAAAATAGAAGGTGCACATCTAAATTTTGTCACAAATATTGTGTTAAAGTTTCATGAAAATACATTAAGAGGTTTAGGAGGACTTGCGAAAAGATGGGTACCCTGAGGTGTAACATAAGGATGGTCACTAGGACACACGGACGGATTGACACCCCTTTCACCATAAAACCCCCAATTTTCAAGCGGGGAGTATAAAAAAAATTCTTTTAACTTCTTAAACGAAAGACCTGAAATCACTACATCAGACAGACCTCTTCCTAAAGCTACTTGACAAATATTAAAAGACTAAGATTATATAATAACTGCCGAGAAATTTAGTATGAAAAATTTTCCAATTTGGACATTTAAAAAAATTATAAGTCAATTTGTTTCACAGGATGTAGATAAGCAAAAGACCTGAAAAACCATTCCACCATATGAGACCCTGATCTAAAGCTGAAGCTGGATTCAAATATTTAAATCATACAAATAATAGCAGCTGAGAAATCTTTTATAACAAAGTGTGAAAGACACACACATGGAGGACGTCCAGCATTAATAGGTCACTGCTCTGCATGGTGTAAGAGGACAAAAGGGGTTGCACTAAATCATGGTAAGCATACCCCCATTTAACCATTCAGAAAACAGGAAGCAGATGACCAACTGACCTGAAAAGGAGCAGCATGGTACATCTTGCTTAAGCTGTGTTACAAATGTGAAATAAAAGAAATTTGTTATACAAGTTTGGACAGACATAAATAAAAAGCTACGCCCAGCGCAGCATGATACGACCGCAACAAGTTGAACCCTGAACGTTGGAGGCCCAGTATGGATAGTCCATTGCTTTGGTCACATGAATCCCATGGTGGACTTACAAAGCTTTTTGACACATGCATCCTGTGGACTTAAAAATGCATTTTTGACACATTTATATTTACATCAACATCTAATACAAAAAGCCTTATTTATAAACATGTATTAATTTACAATTTTGGCCCTTTGACCCCTAATTTCTCAAAAACGGTAAAAATATTGCAAATCTGATTAAAGAATAAGGCAGAAAATTCACAAGGAATCCAATGAAAAAAAGATTTTGAAAATCGGACCACAAATAAAAAAGTTGATTTTAAGGGTGTGGCCTGTCTTTAGCCCCCCTGTAGCAATGTAATGGTGAAATACATATCAAAATCATTGACACATTTAGTAGAAAGAATTTAATGATGAATTCAATAAAAAAAGAATTTTCAAAATCAAATGAATGGTAAACATTCTACAACAGGTTTGTCAATGCACCGGTTTTAGCCCTTTTTGCCATTTTTTCTAAAACAGAAGGGGCCACAAACCCCAAATACAAAACCAACATTCCTTTAGTGGATATAATCATCATACTAAAAGAAATAACAATTGGCAGTTCCACTACACCTTAATTTTTGGTTTAAAACTATTTGCCTTGACAAACTTTTAAAAACGGCGTTTTTGGCCCTTTTGACCACTAATTTCTCATAAACAGTAAGAGATATTGCAAATCTGATTGAAAAAAGCAGGCAGGGATTTTCACAAGGATTCCATTAAAAAAAAGATTTTGAAAATCGGACCACAAATAACAAAGTCAATTTTTTGGGTTTGGCCCTTTTTTGACCCCTAGTAGCAATGTAACAGTACAAGATGCATCAAGGCCGTTGATACATTTTGTTGACAGAATTTAAAGAGGAATACAATAAAAAAAGAATGATAAAAATTAAACATTCTACAGAGGTTTTGTCAATATACCCATTTTTGCCCCTTTTGGCCCTTTTTTCTTAAACGGTCAGAAACCACTGGTATAAACCCGATGACCGTAACTGCAGTTACGTTCATCCCAATATGGCGGTAGCCGAAACAGGACAGTCGAATTTTCTTAGTTTTTCTTTTTGTTGTGCGTTTTTGAAAACAATGGCCTGCCAGTGAATTTTAGTTCATCGAAAAGAATCAAAAGAAATGCATTATCATGCGAAAAAATCGCCAGATACAGCGTTTCAAGATCTGAACAGATGAGTGTAACTGCAGCTTACGATGACCGTAACTTGAAAATAAGATGACCGTAACTACAACATTATGGTACAATACAGTGGGAATACTAGTATTAAATTGGCCGTGGCTATTCGACCGGATCCGGTTGAATAGCAAATCCATTATGGATAGGCTATTCAACCAGATCCGGTCGAATAGCTTGTGGGACAATTCGACCCGGTCGAATAGCCTTTCCATATTGGATTGGCTATTCGACCGGATTTTAATGGACTTTTCTTATATGCTTGCATATAACGTTCTTAAGATGTTTGATTAGTCCTGATTCATAGTGAAATAATCATCTAGTTAATTTTGTCAAATTCATGGATCAAAATATTAATAACAACTCTATTAAAAACTGTATAACCCTTTAGGTTTGCAGAAACACATACATGTACAATACAAAAGACGGAAGAACAACTCAAATTTATGAAAATAACAGATGAGAGAAAAGAGACACAGTGCAAAAGAAGTGATTTATATAAAGTTATCATATATCGTTCGTCTTTAATTAAACAAATGATGAACCTTTTTTTCTAGAAGCAGTCTGCGTTCTGCGTTTCCCCGGTTGACCTTGTGTCCCCATTTTCTTAACTTCATCATCATTTCATGTTCATTTTATCACCCTTTGTGGCCAAATGTGTGCTAATTGCTAAAAAGGCAGCAACTATGATCTAATGAAAAATCCCGGTAAACTTATCCGATATTGTTAAGACATGAAGGCGCGTATGGCCTGGTAGACAAATAGGCCTGAAACAGAGCCAAGCTTTTCGTGAGAGCCGACTACATGAGTCTTGAGATTCTAACATCGGGAAGGTGCTGAGCAAACAGAGCGGCCAAAGTGTGTATCCTTAATGGCTTAATAGGGTAACACTCATCCGCGGGGTTTGTCAGGTCTATTATTACGGAAACCCTGACCTCTGACCATAGTTGGTCAACGTTTATGGATAGTGCCACGTTAAACAATGTTGACGCCAAATAAATGATTATCGTGGTACCGAATGCGATGATAAATGTTTAATGAAATCCGGAATATATATGCACGACACATGCCACAGAAACAAGCGAAAACATTTTTAAAAACCACAATAAAAACAGCAAGTGGCCTTCAACGTGGCCAGTAGGCACTGATGCCACATCTTGATTAGTTAGTTGGTAAGGGACTGACCATTTAACATGAAAAGAAAAGGAGTTTGGTATTGTCAGAAAAAAATCAACACACAGCGGCATCACGACAGAAAACTTGTAGAAATCCTTTATCGATTTTTTTTCATCAAGCTCTGTTGACATCAAATATTGAAATTCAAAATATTTTTATGGATAAAAAGATTCACAGAGCGCAGCATGATACGACCGCGAACCCTGAACGTTTGAGGCCCAGTATGGATAATCGATTGGATACATGCACTCCATGTTGGAATCACAATGTTTTTTTGCCACATGGAGACCTGCAGCAGGATTCTTAAACGAGAGAGGAACGTCATATTTTATAATTTATTATATACGGGGGGGGGGGGGGGGGGGGGGGGGCACGGGAGGCGAATGGTCCCGCAGCAGTGCCTAGCTTGTCATAAGCTAGCGACTAAGGGTCTTGAAATTCTGAGGTCGAGTCAGTGCTCAGCCCACAGAGCGACAAAGGTGTATACATGTACACTGGGTGGCTGAATAGAATGGCCTTCGTCCACGGAGGTTGTCAGGTCTATAATACGGAAACCGTGACCGCTGACCATAGTTGGTCAACATGTGTGGAGAGTGCCACGCTTCATGCACGTAAAAGATCTCTTTGTGGACCGCCAAATAGTGCACCGCATAGGCTATATTTCCGCCCCTGCCCAACTCTCTCCTTTTTCCTGTGGTTCTTCAAATTTACTGTTCCTTGTTGCCTATCCCATCCCCATATTTCATTTCTCGTCATAATTTCATGTTCATCTCCTTTTTAAAAATAACCTATTTAGCGTTGAAAGGGCGTAAAACACCAACTCCCTCACTTAAAAAATCCGTTGACATTTAAGAACACTTTTTTTATTCAAGACTCAGTGAAATTGCACCACTGCTTGCATATCGTGTTCTTCGCTCTGTTATTGCTGTTTTATCTAAAACGGGGAATGAAAAATAGAATCTGCCAAAACAACAACACAAACACCCGAGAATCAATAGAAAATTAACCTTAAATGAACACCTTAGCTTCCATCTATGACTCCAAGTTCTATATACCGGTATTCTAAAGGCTGGATTACCCACAGGGACTTGACTACAAACGATTATTAATAAATTTACTAACATATATATGTATACTATCCATGGCCATATACTTTTTTAGTATATGGCCATGGATAGTATACATATATATGTTAGTAAATTTATTAATAATCGTTTGTAGTCATATATATGTATACTATCCATGGCCATATACTTTTTTAGTATATGGCCATGGATAGTATACATATATATGTTAGTAAATTTATTAATAATCGTTTGTAGTCAAGTCCCTGTGGGATTACCTTAAAACTGAAATTGATATTTTTCTTAACAGCTCACATAAGCTTTAATAGAAACGTATATTTTGTAAAATTGTGGCTAACCCTAGACCCTGTTCACCTTTCGATGAGAAAATACAGCTGAACCTTCTGTTTAACTATCCCAGCCCCCAATACACATTTAACAAAAAGCTTTTTCATTTATTTTGCAAATCAAACTTATTTCTACAGATTGATGTTCTGAATGACTATGCCAGTTACACTCATCCATCTTTCCAGTTACGGTCATTACAACGTTGCAGTTACACTCATCCTGGCAAAAATTTTAAACGCCGCTTATGAGAAACACGAACACCTGACTGAAATATTCACAAGGCAGACTAAGACAATAACGATGATGCCTTTTTCGTATATTCGTATTTGAGCTTTTAACGCATTGAAAGTTTTTTAAAATCAATGTAATTATTTTGCTTATATCAAGCACCGCCATATTGGGATGACCGTAACTGCAGTTACGGTCATCGGGTTTATACCAGTGAGAAACCCCAAATGCAATACCAACCTTCCTTTAGTGGTTATAAACATCATATCAAAATTTTATAACAATTGGTTAACTACAACTAAAGTTATCGCACGGAAACCAAAGTGTCTACAGACGACAACGACAACGAAGACGACGACAACGACATCGCCATAACATAATACGATCGCAAAAATTTTGCGGTCGTATAAAAAGGTGATTGCAATATTGCCCCTTCTATTACAATTGGGTATTACTATATAACATTTAATCACAGGTATCCATGTGTATAAACAAGTATGGCCACTAAAAATATATCTCGTCTGTCTGCACCACTGCAGAATTCATCAAAGGCTTACCTAGGCACTGTTCTTGAGATAAAAAGGTAACAAAATTAGATCAATGTCTTGCATCAGGTGAAAGAATAACATTCAACCACAAAAAAGTCTCTATTAAAGAAGAATCTATGGACCAACTATAATGATATGATAAACAGGCTTAACCTCAAAATATAAACATGAAATTCAACCAATGTTTACAAAATCGTGAAAGAGTAAACATGAGGTCCACATCACATGTCATGGTGACAGATACAAAAAAATAACATCATATATTTAGATACTAAATATTAAATGCCTAAGTATTATTATTTTAGAATTATGAATTTTCAAACAAAGGACTTATAAAAATGTTATACATGTACCTCCATAAAAAGACTATATAGCTAAAGTTCACAGAATCATTGAACCATGAAAATGGGGTCAAGGTCACAAAGCATGGTGATAGTTATGAAGACGATAACCAAATAAGTCTGTATACCAAATATCAGATGCGTTCTTATTATACTTTTCATGTAATTCATTTTCCACAAAAGCCTTAAAAGGAATTTTAGGCCCTCAAAAGACCAAAACTCACAGAGACATTGATCTGTAAATATGGGGTCAAGGTCACCTGTTATGTCTACAGTTGTGTACATCATAACCTAACAAGTCAGTAAAGTAGATATTAGATGACAAGATTTTATACTTTTCATGTAATTAATTTTACACAAGTACAAGTATATGCCTAAGTTGCAGGCGAGACAAAAACCTGATCTTATTGAAACACACACATGCTAATTTTGATAGTCCAATTATTTAATATTTATAATCAGATATCACAAAACATCTCTGTCAATCATTGCACCATTTCTGTTTCTTTCCCACATATCTTCCTACTGTCTACTGATCTGCCTTTAACTGTCTGTCACTCAACACAACCTTCTCACCAGGTTTGAATGCTGGCATTCCTAAATATGGACAGCTGGAACATCTAAAGGCATCACCAAGGTAACACTGAAATATCAATGTAATATGTAAACCTACAAGTCAATATGTTCAGTCTCTAAAGCTTTTGAGACTTTTGAATATTGAAAGATGTGTATTGCTTATAATGAAACATACAGAAATGGCACAAGATCAACAAACATGAATGCATTCTGGCATTTCTGCAGACATGGCAGATCAATGTCTCGTATAAATGGACAATAAGCTAGTGCATTACAGTATAAGAAACTGTGTAAAATTGTCATTTTTCATCAATATGTATTTTTTTTTCTAAAATGATTTGCATCATTTCCCTAGGTACAAGCATAATAAAACAATAACCATAATTTACAATCTTTTGTCTTGTAAACTGGTATTAGGGCTAATAAGTCAATGGCAAAGAACAGGTGTACTGAAATTACCACTCAATCTTAGGGCTATTCCAGCAAAAAATGTATGGGGGGGTTGGACGGCACTCGATATTTTTTCTTGTGGGTGGTGGTTGTTCTAGTAAATACATTTCTATGGGTGGCTGTGGTCTTAGAAAATAAAATTGTATGGGTGGTTGTAAATTGACCTTTAAAAATTTACTATGATCACTTTTTTACAGCTGGAATCCATATTTTAATTCAAATCTGAAACCGGCAATTTTGTTTATTATCTGCGAATTGAAGTTATGTAGAGGCCCGAGAAGTTCGCATGGTTCCGCTCTATGAAACGTTAGCGCGAACCTAAATTCCCGAGAGTTTCCGAATGGATACTGGTTGCCTATTTTTCGGTGACCAGTTAAAGTCACGGAGGAGACAAATCCTAGGGCCTGGAGTGTTGATTGTGTTTGCCTATGGCTGAAAACAATCGGGCTTGACAATGCCCAAGACTTTTTTAGCGGTGAAACTTGTTGATCATGGATAAGGCATACATACAACCCCCAAAACAAGGAACTAAATAAAACAAATACGTGACAAATGTAAACAAACTATTTGGTATTTGACATTCAAAAAACAACTATTAGCCAGTGTAAGCGTGGTACTTGACTTGTGCAGGAAAGGGTAGTTACGAAAATAACACTACAGGTAATGATATTAAAATAAAACACATACATGGTCTCCTGTTCTGTTGGTGTTGGGTATTCCCCAAAAATACTTCAGAGGAAATTGATTTTATGGCAACTTATTCATTAAGAAAAGGATTCTATTGAAATGTTGGAACTATATGTGTTCAAACTTAAGGTGGCAGCTTCAAGGAAAAAGGGACAGAAAAATTGTCCCCTGAAAAAACATCAAACTATCCAACTGAGTGGTGTATGATTCATGGCATGTATAAATGAATTCTGGCCAGCACCTCTCATATAAATTTTCTAATTTCTCCTGTTCTCGCCGATTCATGCTTAAAATTTCACGGTGGCCACATTTTAAACCAGTCCACCTGTCCCCTAGCAAATTAATTAAGCCATACCAAGCTGTCAGTGATAAATGTCAAATGCATAGATGTTATTTCCTTTAATTAGACACCCCAAGGGCAGAATAAATTAGACATTAATTTTGACAAATTTATAAACAAAATCTCAGACTTGAAATGAGGAATTCAGTTATTTCCCCTTAAAATATAAAATTTATAAAAATGGGAGTTTTTCACATAAATTATTTTCTCTTTTTTTTTATTTAATTACTCCAGTAACATATCAAAGCTATATAAAAGAAATTATTTGGGAAAAAAATAGATAAAATATTATTATTTGTATTTAATGGTTTCATTATTCACCTTCATATTATAAAACCAAGAATATAAAATAGTACTACTTGTTGTTGATAATTCGTGATATCCTGCAATAAGCAAAGGTACTAATGGCCAATGGGGTATTTCAAATATCTGGTAGAGAAATAAAGATAACTATATATAACCTAAACAGTCTGGGTGAAGTTAATGAGCAATGATTGTGTAGGTCAATAATGACTATAAAATTATAGTGAATTATCAGACAGTATTAATCACAAATCAGGAATTGTATGACCAATACAAAATATGTCCATTTTAACTTGTGGACATATTGTTTGGTTTCTGTGAATGTGAATTTTGCATTTCAAGATGTCAACTTCACCAGCATTGTGTGGCCAAAATGGAAATGTTCGTTTCTCCTTTTCTGACAGACTGATTAGATTAACTTTATTTATAGAATGTATAATTAACATGAAAGTCAAACTCAAATATAAAAAAAAATACATCAAGAAAATCACTGCTGCATTTGGACACCACCAGGCAATCTACCCGTCTTGCAACAGCATATCACATTCTAATCGGCCTGGAGAAGGAATTGGACCCTTGTATACATATGACAGTAGCTAATGTATTAATGTCATTTTTAAAATTCAAACAGTCTGCTGAAATTAGTATTAAAATGATAGCTGTATGACTAAAGTCCACATCTCATTGAAAATTAAGGGTTGTTGGCATTAAAGTAAAATAAAGTCAAGAAATGAACATGAACTAAATTTTATTATTAAAATGTTGCTTTGTTAATATACATGATATAGGTAAATGTTCTTCTGTGATTTTGCTTTGGTCATTTTTCTTCAAATATGTTTTCTCTGGTGATAAAAGTGATACCTTTCTGTAAATATATACATAGAAACAGCACACACATGTAATATACAACATATTAAATAAGCTGGACCGAATCGTCAAAATTTTTATCAATTTTGATGGGTGGTGGTATCAAGGTAAAATTCAATTGTATGGGTGATTGGTCCAGAAAGAAATTTAATTGAATGGATGATGGGGTAAAAAAAAAAGTGCCTTCCAACCCCCCCATACATTTTTTGCTGGAATAGCCCTTACCAAAAAGACTGAAAAAACTAGGCTCAACCTAACCAGGTGAATAAGATAGAGCAATATATTGCTATAAACTTGTAAGGGCAGTTCTAGAATTAAATGTGGAGGAGACCTTTAGGCACTTTTTTCAAAAACCCAACCACCCATAAAATAATTTAAAGAACCTTACATTCCCACAAGATGATGTAGGTGCTTTAGGCTTGGAGTTTGCCTTCTCATTGTCTAATTCCTCGGCTAGTCCACAGGTACAGTTCTTACATGCCTTTTTCTTCTTGGGGCCAGAACCACAATCCGCTATTAAAAACAAAGCATAAAGGATTTTACTATGAAAATTTCCTATTGTTTACATGTTTACAATGCCCTAGTCTGAATACATGTACATAGCATGTAATTTCTTTTTATTCCAGGCCAAAATCAATTATCAAAAAAAAATTCAGGGCAAAGGGGACTTCAACAATTCTTTTCATTAATAAATAGAACATCAAACATTTAAGAATTTTTTTAGAAAATAAAGAATAAATGTCTCAATGGGACACAGATTCAAATCATTCTGGTGTACACATGCACGAGTTCTGAGAAAAGCTTGACAGAAATTTGAACAAACAGATGGACACGAGTTAAACTCAATGCCTCCCCACATGTCAACTCAGGCACATAAAAAATACACATCAGGACTGAGGCATATGCCTGGTTTTAAAACAACTTTTGTTAGACCAAAGAACCTGGGAAAATACAAGAACATGCTGCAGGAAGGGGGAATTAACATTTATTAAATTCTAAAACAGTGCTGTCATGAAAACAAGATGAATGGCATACTGTGAATTCATTTATTTTCTTGGATATCAATTTTAGTGGTTTCCCTTAAAAAGACATTTCCCTGGAATTCGGTGGTTTGCACATCACACACATATTACGTATTGTTATCAATGTAAAAATTACTTCGTTGGATTCTTATTATCACGGTAGACTGACACCCACTAGAAGCATGAAAAATGATATCCCATGAATAATAATGAAACCACTGTATTCTTAAACTTTCCAAGCATAATCGAATAAAGAAATTCCTATATATATCATGTTCAATAGAGACCTTTTAATGTTGAAGGATCTGGCTTTTTGAAATCATCTTCATCCAGCAGTTCATCATCATCTACTAACTCAACATCTTCATCAAAAATATCATCTGCAGATAATTTCCACACTTTTGCGACATTGTCCTCTACTTTTGCTGGCTCTGAAAAAGATTGCAACAATTTCATTTTTTAAATTCAATTATACGCTCCAGAAGAGAACGATAATGGTAGAAATGTCAATATTTAAGTTGTACTATGGGCTCAATTTTCCTTCAATGTCCGGTAAATCACGCTTGTTTTCCAGAACTTGCAGCGTCATTTTAAGACTTTTTACTTTGAAAATTTTGAACGTCATCAAGCGCATATGTGACCCACATGAAAAGCTATTTTGTTTTTATTTTCAAATCTCATAATAAACATTTATATAAACTTATTTTTACTTAAAAATATTTAAAGATACCTTTTAACTTCGGTAGCGTCACAGGTTAAACCTGCCTCATATTATTATAATAAAAAACATAAATATCTCAGAACTTTTTATGGTTGGGTGTAAAACTTTGGAAAAATGTATTCAATTTCATCTTAACTTAAATGCTTTGAGCTTAGTGAAATGAAGTAAACTGTGTAAATACAAGTTATAAACTAAATAAGGGTTTTTTTTTTATGGTATACCATAACGATATTCTAGAGTAGAATTTCCAGGATCATATTTCCCAATACTGATATACCAGTTAGTATACAAGTAAATGTAGTAGAACATTATTTTTTAACCCTTGAAACTAAACCAGGTTTAAATTGTGCAGAAATTTGGAGAGTAATGCAATCAATAATAGACATTATCTATGAAATTTAAGCTTAAAATTTTAGTTAATGTAAATACAAACCTGACTTTTTAGCAAATGACAGTTTAAGCTGTGATGATGCTCCAACTTCATAATTAGGCTTCTTACAATGACACTGTAGAACTGCACCACCATTTACTGTTGATTTTATTGGCTGAAAAATAAATAAAATGTAATGGATCCTTCTGCAATAATATAATTTAACAAAACAAGGCTGAGGGAATAAAGTACAAGTGCATAATCATTTAAAATGAATCAAACACACAATTACCAGTACTTCATCAGTATGTTACTGGAATTGAAAATAACTGTCAATAAGCAAATTATAATGGTCAGTGTAAGCTAGCACAGAGTACTTGTATGTATGGTATACATATTACTAGTGATTGATAAATAGAGATGCCAAAAATTCATAATAATCATTAAAGGCTAAGCCCCTCCAATTTACTTATCTTCCTAGCTTTGTTGACAAAAGATAAAGTTTGCTACAACTTAAATTTGTTGCATCCCCTTTTAGTCTACCTGTGATTTACCTGGCCAGATGTCAAATCTGAATGTTTGAGTGGTCCTCTATAGAGCTACCTCTTGGTGATGCAATTGTTCAATTTAAATGAACCTATTGAAATACCTTTTAGACAATTTAAATAGGTAATAGCTATTTAAGTAGTGGTACAGTCTTTGACAATTTACTGTAATCATGGTAATAAAATAAAAATAAAAACAAAAAACTGTTTTATTGTCTCTGTCATATCTAGTCTAAAGTAACTTTTCAAGTAAAAGTACAATGTATTTAAACAACAGGTAAATCTATCTACCTGTGATTTACCTGGCCAGGTGTCAAATCTGAATGTATGAGTGGTCCTCTATAGAGTTACCTCTCAGTAAAGCAATTGTTCAATTTAAATGGACCTATTGAAATACCTATTAGACAATTTAAATATGTAATAGCAATTTTAGGACTGGTACAGTGTTTGACAACTCAGTGTAAGAACTCAGGCCTCAGTTTCATAAAACATCTCAAATTTGAGATTTCCTCAAATCCTTCCTCAACTGAGATTTCTTGCAATTTCATTGGTCAATATTTGAGTTGAGGACAGATTTGAGGAAATCTCAAATTTGAGATGTTTTATGAAACTGGGGCCAGGTAATATAGACTACAATACAAAAGTGAAACAATTCAAGTTAATAATACCTTCTCAATATCTACAAATCCAGACATTTTTAAGGTGGACACCATTTTGTCTTCTCTAGGGCCATTAGTTTGTTCAGGAACTGATTCCTGTATGTAAAGCTGTCCTCCTGGTTTCAGAAGTCTACATATATTGCCAAGATTGTCTATACTGTGTTCAGGTAAAGAACCACCTACACCAGACACAGCTATATCAAAGGAAGAGCTGGAATGTGAAGCTAGAAAAAAATCAAAATTTTTCAATTACAGGTTCGTTACCATAAAATTTTTGTTTTAAAAGATCATGTTAAAATTCCTACCTTGCTAAATTACTTTTTTAAAAATTCTTTAAGTTTAATTTTCTGGGTATCAGTAATGTAAACTCTCTTTAAAATAAGAGTGGTTACAGCTGCTTCTAAACTTAAGATGAACCTTGCTTTCTACTAGCACATAAATTGGAATCTAAATAAATCTTACAAAGCTGAAGTCTGTCTAAATTCTCTACTTTTACTGATCCTGTTTCTGATACTTTCTTATTAATGTTGTCAACAGTCTCTTTGAGTTGATCTAAACCTTGATTTCCTGACCAAAGGAACAGGACTGAACTTCCTGGAGTAATAAAATCCATTTCAATTTCTGAAATATAAAAACACATTGATGGAAAGATAATTTTCCTTCTGATTAAACTACAAGTCAAAACAGCGAGATCTAGCATTAAGGTGTTGCATTTTGTCAATAAAGGTAACAGCAATGAAACATTTCATAATGAACCTTTATCAATAAGATCTAAGTCAATATGTAATGACAAGTAATACTTACTGAATCTCATTATTTCAATGTTTTTCATTTAAATTTTTGGTGTCATTATCAAGTACAAAGCAATTCCATTTATGTTGTTTTGTTTCGTTTTTCAGTACTGTGTTGTGATATACATGTATGTAGGTGGTTTAAAATGCTAATCTATATCAAGTAATACAATCAAACCAATTATAATGTATGGGAGTGAAATATGGGGCATGTTTAATACAGACTCTGTGAAATGTAAAAAGGTTAATGAGTATTTTTTACAAAACATATTCTCTACTGATACAGCAGAGCAATCCCATATAAAATTTCTAAAATATGTTTTAGGCGTTAACAAAAAAGCCAGCAACATAGCAGTGATGTCTGAGCTTGGATGTTTCCCTATTTACTTCTCTATAGTTTTATCAATGTTAAAATACTGTCATAGATTAGAGCAATTACAGGAAGGGCTTTTATTTGAGGCATATCAGTGCAACAAATCACTGCACTCCAGAAAAATCAACACTCAAGGTACTCTTGTATAAAGTATATAATGAATGAATTAGATATACCTAATCTGAATATGAAAGCTGGAGCTTTAGCTAATAATATTAAAAAACAACTATGTGACAACTATATTGAGTATTGGCATAAATTGCAGCATGAATCCATAGCAACCAAAAAGGGGAAGCTTTGCACGTATTTTACTTTGAAACAGTGTTTTGAGAGAGAGAAATATTTAGAAAATAAACAGTTTAAAATTAGACAAGCACTGTGTAAATTAAGAATCAGTGCTCATCCGTTATTAATAGAATATGGCAGATATAATAAAAAGCTTCGCCGGGCGCAGCATGATACGACCGCAACATGTTGAACCCTGTACGTTTTAGGCCCAATAGGGATAGTCAATTGCTCTGGACATATGCAGCCCATGGTGGACTGACAAAGGTTTTTAACACATGCAGCTTTTGGTGGACTTTCTAAATTCACATTTTAAAAGGAATTATTTTTTTCCAAAGGAGATCAAAATCAGACCACAAATAAATAAGTTTCGATTATGGCCCCTAATTTCATAACAGGGGGAAAAGGGGGGGTCGCAAAAATTAATTCTCAATTTTGTATCCACTATTTGACAAGAACAAACATGCAAAAAAAATTTTCAAAATCTGATCACAAGTAAAAAAAATTCCATTTTGGTCCCTTTTGGCCCCTAATTACATAAAAAGGGGGAAAAGATGGGGGTAGCAAAAATTAATTCTCAATTTTGCATCCACTATTTCACAAGAACAAACATGCAAAAAAAATTTTCAAAATCGGTCCACTAATAAAAATGTTTCGATTTTGGCCCCTTTTGGGACCGTAACCCCTATAAGGGGTCATCTGACAACTTCGACCCTATGGAGACTTTTGTAGAGCTAAATGAGCTGAACATTTAAGCAAGCAACAGCTTTTTGCTATCTGCAATAGTTTTCATACTATAGGGCAAAAACATGAAAAAATGCTATTTTTCACCTTTAAGGGGCCGTAACCCCTATAAGGGGTCATCTGACAACTTCGACCAAATAGAGACTTTTGTAGAACTTTTGATCCTGAAGCAGTAGGGTGGCATCAGATTTCATCTATCTCTTATACTTTTTGAATTACAAGCCAAAAACAGTAGTCTGACCCCCCTGGTCTATTTTTAGCCACGGCGGCCATGTTTTTTAACGAATCGGAACTTGAAACACATCTATAGAGCATGACACCCTATTGATCAATCATACCAAGTTTCATTGAATTCTGTTCAGTAGTTTCAGAGGAAAAGATTTTTGAAAAAGTTATTGTAAGAACAAACTAAAAGTTGCAATTTGGCCCCTTTTGGCCCTTAATTTCTAAACGAAAAAAGGGGAGACTCCCAAAATCAATCCCATCCATCCTTTAATGGTAAGAAATATCATTGTCAAATTTCATTGCATTTGGATAACTAGAACTAAAGTTATCGTGTATACACTAAAGTTAACGGACGACGACGACGACAACGACAACGACGACGACAGCATCATACCATTATACGTCCGCAAATTTTTTGCGGTCGTATAAAAATATTGACAGATCTGAACGCCTTTGTAGATTTTGTTCACAGGGAGAAGTTGAAGATGAACTCCATTTTATAACTGAATGTAATCTCTATGAACATCAGAGAAACAATCTTTATTTAGAATTAGATAAATTATGTATAAACTTCAGAACTTTGAATAACTCCTCCAAATTTTTATGGCTGTTGTCAAATGAAGATATAAATATTACAACTCTAATAGGAAATTATATACAAGAATGTTTTGAACTCAGAAGAATTTATTGTTAATTTAATATAAAACTGGTATGGCTCTGAACAGACTATATATATATATATATATATATATATATTTGTGTTGTCTTGACCCAATTATACATGTAAAATCAATGTATTAAATTATAATGCCCCTTGAGGGACCTTAATTGGAATAAACAATCTTATATCTTAAGTAATGAGTTATTTATGTGTAATATTATTATTAACAAATAGTTTTGTTAGTTTGATCTACATGTATTTTTTTTAAACATATAAATCTACAATGTAGATTTTTAATTTTATAAACATGTACCAGACATTTTTCAAGAAAAGTTTACTCAAAATAGACTGAATCAATGAATCACTCTGCAGATGCAAGTGACTACACAAAAGACCACTCACACACCCAGGCTCCCCAAACATTTTGGAGAAGAGCTATAAATGTTCCAGAACTTTCCAAATGAATAGCATGTATAATTACATGTAACTGCATTTACTTTATGTATGTTAACAGCCGACTTGCAATTCAGTGATCGGGGGTTAAAGTGTAAAGTCGTTTGAATATGCCTAGCGTAGAAAAAGACTTTAAACCTTGAACTTTACTTTTAAACTTTACTTTATCCTTATTGTTATTTATAGATTTGTTGAAATGAAACAACTTGTAGTGTTAACAAGATATGTCTGAATAACTAAAGTAGGAACAACAAATCAATTTAAGAAAAAAGAAATACACCAAATTATGCAATGCCAAAATGACAATTGAATGTACATACAACTCATTTGAAAGACAATTTTCCAACTTTTTAAACTATGTTTTGTTTCAAAGTTTATATTTTTATGAAAAAGATAGGTAACTTTAGTAGCGAGCATCGCAGATGCGAGCCCTACGGCATTGTGCATGTTTTGAGATGTGCCAGAAATATACTGACGATAAAACCGGAACAGGTTTACTTTTACGGAGTGAAAAAAATAATAGGCACGGAGCAAGTAAAACAATCAACCCTCTGGGCTTATAAAAAATACATCATAATCTGTTATGCAAAAATATAAAAATTGAAATTCAAAAACAGTGATAAAACCCTCATTCATCCACTTGTTTATTTTTACACACAGATTTTTATTTAAACACCATTCGGTCTTTTCCGCTGTAAAACGATTTTCCGGAAATTACTGGGCAAGCTTTTGGCAACATCGTCCCATTGACTAGTCATACCAAATGCATGATACTGACCAAGCTTTGTTAAATTCTAAGTAAGGTAAAATAAGATACAGAAATACATAAATTTACTGAATAAAACCTACTCATAATAATAAATAAAAAGGTTCTTACCTGAAAATAAAAGAAGAGTCCCATCCTGTGGCTGTGGAATTTCACTCACTTTCCTCAGTCCCGCATGATATTTTTACTTTACCGTTTTTTTCCGCCAGGTTTCTTAATGTACCTTCTGTTACCAATGCTTCAAATAAAACACTGATACTCAGAAAATCTCACAAAACCCGACAGAATCTGAATGTTGTTTTGGTCTGCTGAGTGAAGAAGCGCGAAATACTCTGACAAGGAAATGACGTCACGTAATCCATAAAATGGATAATTTCGTCCCCGCTTAATGTCGTCCCAGAATGTTACAGGATTTATTATTTGCACAAATAATTGAATTTTTAATAAGTAGCTATTGATCCCAGATATTTTAACAACAACTTTCTCAAGTGCATATGATTTGGGTTGGGTTGGGTCAGACTTTGCTACTATTTAATTCCTTTTTTAAAAGTTCTCTCTTTACGTTAAACTTAGCCGGTCGAGCACATGGATTTATTTTTAAAAGGTATATAGATTTTCGATGCTCGCTAAAAAGGCAGGGCCTTAATCATATTATTTCATAATTGACCAAGACACAAATAAGTACAAAATGAAAGGATTAGAAGCAAAAGACTAAAAACAAAGATGAAAGGAACCTACTTTCAGTTTCGTCAAATGACCTTGAACTTTTTGCCGGAAATGGCATATTTAACGATAAAGAGTAATTGATTTATGAAAAATAAAATATATTTCATGAAAATTATTTCTATAACAAATTTAAAAAGCACATACATTTATAATATAATAAAATAAAATACATTTTATTTCTAACCAATGAAATTTGTGTTAACATTTCTGACTTTTCTACACACAAGAATTTGATTGGTTAGATTGAAAGTGCGGGTAGATTGAAACGAGAGGAAAATCTAAAATCAAAATATTGATGGATGGTTCACAAAATATGGACTGTAGCTGGGAATTCAACGCCCCACAGTTTGTTGATTTCAGCACAGCAAATGAAGATGACGAGCACGTAGACCGATGGTTTGGTACATATTTTCTAACCATACTGTCCATAGCCTATCATACATGTAGCATACCTGAATGGTGAAAAGATTTTAAGATAAACACATACTGGCTTACTGTACATGCATGACATGTATACTGGTATCTCGTAAGATCGTGGTATCTAGCTACGTAGGAATGGTGATGTCACAGTTGAATATTTGGTTGAAATGAACGTAAATATACTAAATACCACGGGGAAGGGGGGCTGTATATTTAATACAGTCTAATATGATGCAGGTAAAACCTGTTACGCTCCCGAAGTTTCAATTGATTTATTTTTTTTGGTTCGAAAATAAAAACAAACTAACTTTTCCTGTGGGTTACGTGAGCGTTTAATGGACGTCTAAAATTTTCAAAGATAAAAACATTTAAAAGACGCCGAAAGTTTGGGAGAACGATTGCGTTCGAAACCGGACGTTGAAGGAAAATTCAGCTCATAGTACAATTAATATATTGACATTTCTACCATTATCGCTCCCTTCGGGAGCATATCATGCTGATTGTGTTTAATTTGTCCAATATGTCTGAACGGCCTCTGTACCTGTAATACTTTCTGTCTCATATTTTGACCATGATGGCAACGAGCATGACTGTCAGGGCTGTCAAGTTTTATGAGCTGCATGTGTGAGATTCGACGAAAAATAAAAAGATCTAAGAAATTTGCTGCAAATTGCAGACTAGATGTGTGAGACTCACGCGAGTTGTGTGACACTTGATGGGTCTGGACTGTTTATCCCCTATTATACAGGTTGGGGAGTATGCCCCAAACCAAGGATAATACCCAGAAACGGGTATTATCCTTGATTTCAAGGATCATGTGATACTTGATTTCAAGGATTCAAAACTTAAACTTGATACTACTTACTTACTAGAGATATGCGGCTTTTGTTGCAGTGGTATACACTTGCAGGGCTTTCAATAGAAGCCGGAAGCCGGCTGTTTTATCCGTTAACTTCAAAGAAATCCGCCGGCTACTTTTGCAAAAAGTATGACGTTAAAAATCGGGAAAAATTAAATGTACGAGCAATAATTCTTGACTTAAGTCCCTTTAATCGTCGTACCGCGCATGTCAGTGTATTTTCCCTAAACTAAAAATAGATATTCTGAAAATAAACTGAACTCCGTGTCAAATTAGCGCTTGATAGCTATACAAATTAACACCGGGATAATGGCTTCTTAATGACAGCGACGAAGTCGCAAAAATGGAGCGAGGTTCCAAGCAAATGGACATGGTGTTTGGTCCCTTTTATCGTCATGGTGTCGGTTTTAAATAAAGCTCATTAGAGCTTGTGTTATTTGTTTTGTAACTGTACCGACTTTATAAATAAATATTAATTGACTTGACTTGACTTGAAAGAAGAGGAAACAAGGTGTTTATAGACAAAAATCACGAGAAGCAATTATTAATTGCAATGATTATATAGTCTGACTTATCGTAGACATAAACGAAGAAATCAGATCGGGTGGGAAGGGACCCCCTCCTGCTGACCTTTCGTCCAGAAATTTTGCCACTTTGAAAATTGGAGAAGATATAAATTTAAGAAGACCCTGGCAATCATTTATTAGCAGACGGCTGGGGACTAGTTCTTGACTTTGGGACCTTTTCAATACTCTCATCAACCCACCCCAATTTGGCCCAAGACCCTTGTCTGACCAAGTTGAGACCCATGGCCATGAGGCATGACCATCCATAGATATATTGATAGAAAGCAAAAAAAATAGGCAAGCCAAAAAATATCCTGATTGGCTAAAAAAAAACATTGTCCTCACAGTCCTCCTGCATTTGCTATGAAGTGATGGAGGGACTTATCAATGGCGTCCATCTGTGTGTGGATGCATCTCCTCTGAAACCTAAACAGAATTTTCAGAAATTATGTAGCATATTGCTTGTTTGCAAAATGTACTGCCATTTTGATTCAACATTTTTATGTGATTTTTTACCATTGTTGATAATGCTGAGGCCCAGTCACATTTTTGTTTAGAAAAATGTATATAATTCCTTTTAACTTCAGTTCTAAATAATTTATATGGTGCAATCAGAATGTTACGTGATGTGTTGAACTGTTCTAATATTGTCAATTAAAAAAACTGTTTGGCTGACCTGTTACATTTATGATTCATTTGTACATAATATCGTCCAAGGACAGTTATTGAGTCTTATGGTGGGCTTTCAATTCTTTATTTTATCTTTGATTTGCTGTCTCTTAAATACACTCTCCATTTCCAATCTTTCTTCACAGTAGTATGTAATAAATTACTGGGATGATTTTCTATAATGATTCATTTCTGGTCAAGATACATTTGAATCAACACGGAATATAAAATTGATGATTCTCAGGAAATTATGTACACTTTATTACTGAATTTAAATGAAACAATCATAGTCTTAAAGATGATTGACATTAATTAACAGTACATGTACATTTTAATTTATTTATTTTCTTCAAACTGAAATAAAAGTGGATTATTTTTTAACAAATACAGTAACAGTGACAGCTGTCATAGATCTTAATTGAATTAAATATGTAATCATAATCAACAATTATCAACAGTCAGAGAGTTTATTTTCAATATCATATCATATATGAACATAATGATCTGTTGACATCATGAATTTATATGACAGCTGTTAGTTACATAGATCTCCAAGAATCATCAGCTGAAAACAGAAATGTAGAGTATGAAACTTAAATTTGTAAAAAAACAAAAATTGTTGTTCTGACATCATTGAAGGTCAGAAAATGCCATGAGATTATAGATTAAGATAGATATTGTCTTGCAGACTATAAACAGTCTGAGTCAATGCACTCCCAATTTTATAGAATAGAAGTCATCAGATACTGATAATAGCTGACAAAATTGAAATAATTTGTTACAAATCAATAATAATATGAAATATTGAATTACCCCCAAAAAATCACAAAAAGGTGGCAATATTGTTCTAAATTTAAAGGTTGCAAATGAGCTCAGGAGACCCCCAGAATGCAGGATTTTGCGTCTAGAACCCCAGAGCTTCTGGGGGCCTTGAGCGGCCACCAGACCCCCGGCCGTAAGGGCGCATGAAGCGTGCGCAGTGGGCAGCTAATGCCGCCCGCATGTTCAGGTTGGCTACTTTATTTCAATTATCCACCTACTTCAAAATCTGTTGAAAGCCCTGCACTTGAAGTGATGACAGAACTTCCTAATTATGCATCCAAGAATAAAAACCAAAGGGTGATTAAAGCCTACTATTACAGAAAGTATTTTCTTTTGTGTTTTTTATTGACCAATTGATCAATCAATTCAGTTTTTCAAAACATTTAAATGACCAGTGATTGGTTTGTCACATGGCATGTCATCATTCAACAGAAAGTTAAAAGGTGCTCAGGTCACATCTGGATGCTCATAGACATATCAGTCCACATTAGTGCATTTTTAATGATTGTTTTTAATTTTTATTGTGCATTAATCATAGGCGTGATCGTCCACCAATTCCAACTGTTCAACTTTTCAAAGTAACTGGCTTAGCAATTTTAATAATTGCTTAGCCAATTGGTTGAACAGATGAAACCTATTGACAAGAAAAATAAGCAGTGCAGTGCAGAAATATAAAATATCTTACCAACTGTTCTGTTTCAGAGATGTAGAATTATTTTCAATGTGACTTGGTCATTTCGAAAACAAATAGCCAATAACAAAATATAAAAGAATTCCAAAATGTGCAAATTAAATCTTTATAAAGTCTGAGTACCAAAGGGTGAATTGTTAATTGATATCAAAATATATTAATCCTCTTAAGTTCATGAAAATTTTTCAAGGCATTATTATTCTTAAGGTATTTTTTATGCTTTTATATGTTCAAGGGAGACAATAATCTTGAGTTTTATATTGACTATCATATTTATTGAGTTGACAAAAATTGTTTCCCTTTATTTTATTCAAGTACCCAAATAATCCTTTAAAAATAAAATACTTTGCATAATTTTCATGCACCTATTATGATTTATATTTATTTTTATAAATTAACAATGTGCCTTAAGGTATTCAGACTTTATAAAGATTAAATTTGCACATTTTGGAATTCTTTAACATTTTGTTATTGGCTATTTGTTTTTGAAATGACCAAGTCACATTGAAAATATTATCACATCTCTGAAACAGAACAGTTGGTAAGATATTATAATATTCTGCACTGCACTGTTTATTTCTTGTCAATAGGTTTCATCTGTTCAACCAATTGGCTAAGCAATTGTTAAAATTGCAAAGCCAGTTACTTTGAAAAGTTGAACAGTTGGAATTGGTGGATGATCACGCCTATGGTTAATGCACAATAAATACAAATGGAATTTAAACAGTAATTTCAGAAACAGGTAGTATTTGCAATCCTATGTGTTTCCTCTGCATGAGAAAAGGGACTTTTGGTCACAGAAGTGCATAAAAGGGGCTTAAAGTTTCAAGGATAATACCCGTTTTGGGGCATACTCCCCAACCTGTTATATAGCTATGCCACCTTATCATTATATCGAGGGTTCCATTGTATCATTCATGGTAATTAAATTATGTTAATTTCAACCGAAATTATGCTCAACTATGATGTCAACGTTTCTGCCTAGCTATGTGCTATAAATGTATGCTGCATGTACTGGCCACAGAGTAGTTCATACCACTTTTTTTCTCAAAATCAGTTCTCACCATTTTGCCATTTATTTTCATTGTACTGTAAAAATTGTCATGGAAATTATTGCTCTCTTTAAAAGCCATGTTTCTTCTTTCAAGATGATTTGAAATTTCTGGTCTGACTACAGCTAAACAATTTCACAATAGACATTTAAAAATCGGGTGGCAAGAATTACTTGCTGAGAAGATCTACTCTGTGACCAGTAAATGACAAGGCAATGGGTTTATTTTGTTCTCTGTGGGTGTATTCGTATGTTTCCTTCTGAATAAGTTCAGAAGTGTTCCAGCAGTGGTGTGCATTGAATCAAACAAATGTGGAGTACTACTGGATACTCCTGTGTTTTTCCCAACAATCCTGGATCAATCCAGGACAATTTTTACAGATTTTCTATTGCGAGAACTGTGCATAATTTTTACATAAAATATAGTATAATAAGTATGAGAATTCAGTATGTGCAGAGATGCTCACATATCTCTTAAAAATACATATCACATGATTCATTTTCCATTTGTTTCAATCTTTAATAAGCGTTGGCTTAACACTGATCATCAAATCTATAATCTCGTTTGCATGTTTGTAATTAGTTTACACAGATGTAACTTAACTTTGTATTAGGGCGCGCGCTGTCAAGAAAAATAATGAAGCGTAAAAAATTAAAGGTTGTTGGATTTTAATCTCAACTTCTACCTGACAGGCTGACTTGATATTCTTGAGTTATACTAGCAACAGGTGCTTCAAGGCTCACTAACTTCACTATACCTAATATTAGAGCGCCACACCTGTTTGAGGGATGTACATTTGTAAGTCGTGACTTTAGACTTTGTCAAATATTTGAAAAAATGTATTTCTTTACCACTGCATGTACATGTATTGTCTATTCTAAAGTGAGTTGAGCTTCTGGTGATCCACAACATAACCAGGCGGACACTGGTCTGCACATCTTACCAGTCACTTACAGTGACAGTGTGTTTGGTTACAACCCCCATCTTAATTCATCAACATCTTGGTTGATTTATCACAGAAAAAGGGGGTGGTTATGCTTAGGTTTTATACCATGTACATAGTATACATATAGGCTGAACTACTTTATCATGAAGGAAGTATGGTATCATGAAACTTTCTAAATCATTTAATCATCATAAAATTATACTCTTGGATTTAACTTTATGGTTTGGTGATTGTGGGGAAAATAAATGTTGCAAGATGGGGCATTATGTCTGTTGGACATATTCTTGGTTTTTTTTTGTTTTAGATTTTTCATTATCACAATGATGTGTTTAGTGTATGTGTTCCTTGTAAATTTACAAAATAATTTGAATTAAGGTTCATCTTTACACTTTGGAAAAAATGACTGATATTTTACGTCTTTTTTCAGTCTATGTGGAACCTAAGCTACACATTCAATCGCTTAATAATGCGTGGCAGCGTCTAGATAAATATTTTTTTCATTAAGTTTTAGTATTTTGTAGGTGTAAACTTGATCCGTTTTGCCGGAGCATTTTCTTTGCGCTTTTCTGTTCACCCAAATATAGCCAAATATCAACCTTGCCCTGTCAAATGGCCTCCACGTGCAAGGTAGTTCTATTATTGGTGTTATTAAATCTACTCACACTTGGATTTATAGAAGGTTATTAAGGGGTAATTCATGCTTTATTTAAGGTACAATTTGAACGGAAAGAAAATGAATAGAGAAAACCACAAAAGTAATGTTGTAAACAAGAAAAGAAAATGATCGGCAATTTTTATATCTAGGCGCTGCTACGCTTTATTTTCTGTTTCTATGTGTCGTTTAAGTCGTACATAGACTAGAAAAATAGGTCAAATATCTACCATTTTATTCGAAGTGTAACCATGAACCTTAATGTATAAGTTCTCGCATTTGATATATAACTTCAGATGTAGACCATGAGAATGCAGAAGCTGCTAATGCAATAGATAATATATGTAGTGAGGTTGATGTCATTGAAGACGCAGAGATGGAGATTGAAAAAATGGAAGGGACACCTAAACAAGAAACTAGAAGACTGACAAGGTCAATGTGTCAGACACCAGTCAATGAAAAAGGTTTACCCGAGGTTTCAGGTACAAAATGTATTCACTGCCTCAAACTAATTAGTTTAAAATAAAGGGTGATATATAGTTATAAATTTTTATCTATAGACTTAAAAGTAATAATAAATCAAAAAATCAAAAAAATTTTAACAGTCTTTTTATGCTTGTAAAATATAAATTGTTAATGTAAACTTTTATTAAAGCTACAAAAAGTCCATGAAATTGGGTAGTTTTGCAGAATTTAATAAAAAAATGTCTTTAACAACCCTTTGCTTCCCGAGTTGTATTATGCAAACTAGATGCATACGACCCAAGTTTGAACTCACTCGGAAGTGCCCGCGCAAGCCCATCTAAAAATACTTTAGGAAATGGATGTAAACAAACGTGGTCTGAAAAGGTATGTTCTGGTTTTTGTAACTGTTTTGATTTTTCCTTACTCCGTTCCCCTTTAAAATGATAACAATAAAAAGAGAAAGTGGTTTAGAAATCCCCCCAATGAAAATATTGTGTCATTGAATTAATCGAGTTTTCAGTTAAATAGGCCGGGTTAATATATAGCACGATGAATGGAAAACAGGTGCGTGTGTGTTGTTATTATTACATGTTTAACACTTTTTAATCAGTATTTCTTAATAGCGGAAAGGTTGTACTTGTCAAATAAAGAAGAAATATTCAATTATATTAAACCCAGAGCTTTGCATGCTCTTACTTCAAAATACATTTTTGTTTGTTTTGAAATGTTCGGTAAAAATCGGAATGTTGTTCACGAAAGTTAATAAGTGGCCATTGGTATCAAACTTATTAAAAAACAGCTAAATTTCTAGCCGGTAAACGCACATTATTAAAATGTTCGTCTTCATAAAAGCGCGAAAGCTTTAATTTTATGATTATGCAACAGTTAAGTGATTATTTTTACAGTGCAATTTTTTCCCCAAAACTGCTTTATTATTACTTTAAGATATAAATACAGACCTTCTTTTGTCATCTGCAAGAAATGGACTTTTAACATGTATTAAAACAAGATATGATTGTGTTGGGATGCCAACACACAAAGTCTCCCAAACGATTAAAAAAGAAACAAATCCAAAATGAAGGCTTCCCTTTGTCCCAATGTTCGAAGACCATCATGCAAATTCAATATATTTTGAATAGAGTAAGTAAATAGGAAATAATGCAACAGGTATAGTTAAATTTTAAAATTTGCAAATATTTTATATTTATTAAAGATCTTTTGTAAACCAATAGATGAGAATAGTTCAAAATTGTTGTAGAAAAAGAAATAAAGCTTTATTTTTTCCATTGTAAAAAGGACGAGTGTGAAAATAATAATTTTAAAACATAAAGGGAGATAATACACCCATCTTGCTGAAGGTCAAGGGTCAATTGGTCCCTCCCTAACATAGTCCCTAAAAAAGTGAAATTAATGATGACAGGCAGGGTTTATTCCTTTATAATAAGCTGAAATAACAATGCAAATATTTAGTTGAATGAATGCAACCTCATCATCTCAATTTATGTCTCATTTCAAAAAGTGTATGAATAATGTTTATTTTGCTGTGAAATGGTCTCGCATGGAAAACAAAAAAAATATAGAAATTGCAATAAGACTTTCAGAAAATTGTAAACTATGATGACATTCCATTTACATGTTTTCTACCAATATAACTATATTTTGAGATCCACCGAGAAGATTTTTGTTTTTTTCCATTGAACTCGGAGCATCATGTTTAGCCCAGAAACCAATGTTCATCAGAATCGGTCAACATTCCCAAAAATTAGCCGATTTTTGTCGGCCATTTTGAAATAGGCGGCCATCTTGAAAAATTCGAAAGTTTTGTGCACACCTTCATAACATGAATAACTCATTTACCAAGTATGGTTTTGATCTGAAAAACCATCTCAGAGAAACCGGTCGGACAAGTTCATTGTAAAAAAAATCTGAAAAACCTGAGTAAAAACAATAAGTCTCCAAACTTCGTTTGGGAGACTTAATAATAATTACATACCGAAACTTTTTGCAGGCATTTTTTAACCGATCCTTCTGAAACTTGGTAAACATGTAGGACTAAGGCCAATGTAAAGAATTAATACCAAAAAGATCAGATTCACAAGTCATAAGGGGTTCTGGGGGGTACCAGAAAGGGGGACCGTAGGCCAAAATGCCATGGTTTCGCACACAAAACTCCTTATAGCTCTCAAACAGTAAATCCAATCTGTATAAACAATACCTATTATAAGATGCCTAACATGTACTTGAACTCAATACGGTAATCGTTTCAATGTAAGAGGTCCATTGAGAAATTAAGGGGGTCCAAATGAGGGGTTGGGTCACTTCGGAAAAAATTTCAAAACTGTATAACTCGAAAACCGTTGGTCAGATTTTTTCATGACTCACCCCTTTTTTGTAGCTTTTATAATGCTGATTTCAAATATCAAATCAGATTTTTGATAGGAGCACTTGATTTTTTTTCAGAATTTTTTTTTAATTTTTAATGTGATTTTTCAAAAATTCAAAAAAATACAAAAAAAAATTAGGAAAAAAAAACTATACAAGATAGCAATTTTTGGTCTTTTCCATTGAACTCGGAGCATCATGTTTAGCCCAGAAACCAATGTTCATCAGAATCGGTCAACATTCCCAAAAATTAGCCGATTTTTGTCGGCCATTTTGAAATAGGCGGCCATCTTGAAAAATTCGAAAGTTTTGTGCACACCTTCATAACATGAATAACTCATTTACCAAGTATGGTTTTGATCTGAAAAACCATCTCAGAGAAACCGGTCGGACAAGTTCATTGTAAAAAAAATCTGAAAAACCTGAGTAAAAACAATAAGTCTCCAAACTTCGTTTGGGAGACTTAATAATAATTACATACCGAAACTTTTTGCAGGCATTTTTTAACCGATCCTTCTGAAACTTGGTAAACATGTAGGACTAAGGCCAATGTAAAGAATTAATACCAAAAAGATCAGATTCACAAGTCATAAGGGGTTCTGGGGGGTACCAGAAAGGGGGACCGTAGGCCAAAATGCCATGGTTTCGCACACAAAACTCCTTATAGCTCTCAAACAGTAAATCCAATCTGTATAAACAATACCTATTATAAGATGCCTAACATGTACTTGAACTCAATACGGTAATCGTTTCAATGTAAGAGGTCCATTGAGAAATTAAGGGGGTCCAAATGAGGGGTTGGGTCACTTCGGAAAAAATTTCAAAACTGTATAACTCGAAAACCGTTGGTCAGATTTTTTCATGACTCACCCCTTTTTTGTAGCTTTTATAATGCTGATTTCAAATATCAAATCAGATTTTTGATAGGAGCACTTGATTTTTTTTCAGAATTTTTTTTTAATTTTTAATGTGATTTTTCAAAAATTCAAAAAAATACAAAAAAAAATTAGGAAAAAAAAACTATACAAGATAGCAATTTTTGGTCTTTTCCATTGAACTCGGAGCATCATGTTTAGCCCAGAAACCAATGTTCATCAGAATCGGTCAACATTCCCAAAAATTAGCCGATTTTTGTCGGCCATTTTGAAATAGGCGGCCATCTTGAAAAATTCGAAAGTTTTGTGCACACCTTCATAACATGAATAACTCATTTACCAAGTATGGTTTTGATCTGAAAAACCATCTCAGAGAAACCGGTCGGACAAGTTCATTGTAAAAAAAATCTGAAAAACCTGAGTAAAAACAATAAGTCTCCAAACTTCGTTATAGAAACCAATGTTCATCAGAATCGGTCAACATTCCCAAAAATTAGCCGATTTTTGTCGGCCATTTTGAAATAGGCGGCCATCTTGAAAAATTCGAAAGTTTTGTGCACACCTTCATAACATGAATAACTCATTTACCAAGTATGGTTTTGATCTGAAAAACCATCTCAGAGAAACCGGTCGGACAAGTTCATTGTAAAAAAAATCTGAAAAACCTGAGTAAAAACAATTATTTTTACAGTGCAATTTTTTCCCCAAAACTGCTTTATTATTACTTTAAGATATAAATACAGACCTTCTTTTGTCATCTGCAAGAAATGGACTTTTAACATGTATTAAAACAAGATATGATTGTGTTGGGATGCCAACACACAAAGTCTCCCAAACGATTAAAAAAGAAACAAATCCAAAATGAAGGCTTCCCTTTGTCCCAATGTTCGAAGACCATCATGCAAATTCAATATATTTTGAATAGAGTAAGTAAATAGGAAATAATGCAACAGGTATAGTTAAATTTTAAAATTTGCAAATATTTTATATTTATTAAAGATCTTTTGTAAACCAATAGATGAGAATAGTTCAAAATTGTTGTAGAAAAAGAAATAAAGCTTTATTTTTTCCATTGTAAAAAGGACGAGTGTGAAAATAATAATTTTAAAACATAAAGGGAGATAATACACCCATCTTGCTGAAGGTCAAGGGTCAATTGGTCCCTCCCTAACATAGTCCCTAAAAAAGTGAAATTAATGATGACAGGCAGGGTTTTAAACTTTCAAATTTATTCCTTTATAATAAGCTGAAATAACAATGCAAATATTTAGTTGAATGAATGCAACCTCATCATCTCAATTTATGTCTCATTTCAAAAAGTGTATGAATAATGTTTATTTTGCTGTGAAATGGTCTCGCATGGAAAACAAAAAAAATATAGAAATTGCAATAAGACTTTCAGAAAATTGTAAACTATGATGACATTCCATTTACATGTTTTCTACCAATATAACTATATTTTGAGATCCACCGAGAAGATTTTTGTTTTTTTCCATTGAACTCGGAGCATCATGTTTAGCCCAGAAACCAATGTTCATCAGAATCGGTCAACATTCCCAAAAATTAGCCGATTTTTGTCGGCCATTTTGAAATAGGCGGCCATCTTGAAAAATTCGAAAGTTTTGTGCACACCTTCATAACATGAATAACTCATTTACCAAGTATGGTTTTGATCTGAAAAACCATCTCAGAGAAACCGGTCGGACAAGTTCATTGTAAAAAAAATCTGAAAAACCTGAGTAAAAACAATAAGTCTCCAAACTTCGTTTGGGAGACTTAATAATAATTACATACCGAAACTTTTTGCAGGCATTTTTTAACCGATCCTTCTGAAACTTGGTAAACATGTAGGACTAAGGCCAATGTAAAGAATTAATACCAAAAAGATCAGATTCACAAGTCATAAGGGGTTCTGGGGGGTACCAGAAAGGGGGACCGTAGGCCAAAATGCCATGGTTTCGCACACAAAACTCCTTATAGCTCTCAAACAGTAAATCCAATCTGTATAAACAATACCTATTATAAGATGCCTAACATGTACTTGAACTCAATACGGTAATCGTTTCAATGTAAGAGGTCCATTGAGAAATTAAGGGGGTCCAAATGAGGGGTTGGGTCACTTCGGAAAAAATTTCAAAACTGTATAACTCGAAAACCGTTGGTCAGATTTTTTCATGACTCACCCCTTTTTTGTAGCTTTTATAATGCTGATTTCAAATATCAAATCAGATTTTTGATAGGAGCACTTGATTTTTTTTCAGAATTTTTTTTTAATTTTTAATGTGATTTTTCAAAAATTCAAAAAAATACAAAAAAAAATTAGGAAAAAAAAACTATACAAGATAGCAATTTTTGGTCTTTTCCATTGAACTCGGAGCATCATGTTTAGCCCAGAAACCAATGTTCATCAGAATCGGTCAACATTCCCAAAAATTAGCCGATTTTTGTCGGCCATTTTGAAATAGGCGGCCATCTTGAAAAATTCGAAAGTTTTGTGCACACCTTCATAACATGAATAACTCATTTACCAAGTATGGTTTTGATCTGAAAAACCATCTCAGAGAAACCGGTCGGACAAGTTCATTGTAAAAAAAATCTGAAAAACCTGAGTAAAAACAATAAGTCTCCAAACTTCGTTTGGGAGACTTAATAATAATTACATACCGAAACTTTTTGCAGGCATTTTTTAACCGATCCTTCTGAAACTTGGTAAACATGTAGGACTAAGGCCAATGTAAAGAATTAATACCAAAAAGATCAGATTCACAAGTCATAAGGGGTTCTGGGGGGTACCAGAAAGGGGGACCGTAGGCCAAAATGCCATGGTTTCGCACACAAAACTCCTTATAGCTCTCAAACAGTAAATCCAATCTGTATAAACAATACCTATTATAAGATGCCTAACATGTACTTGAACTCAATACGGTAATCGTTTCAATGTAAGAGGTCCATTGAGAAATTAAGGGGGTCCAAATGAGGGGTTGGGTCACTTCGGAAAAAATTTCAAAACTGTATAACTCGAAAACCGTTGGTCAGATTTTTTCATGACTCACCCCTTTTTTGTAGCTTTTATAATGCTGATTTCAAATATCAAATCAGATTTTTGATAGGAGCACTTGATTTTTTTTCAGAATTTTTTTTTAATTTTTAATGTGATTTTTCAAAAATTCAAAAAAATACAAAAAAAAATTAGGAAAAAAAAACTATACAAGATAGCAATTTTTGGTCTTTTCCATTGAACTCGGAGCATCATGTTTAGCCCAGAAACCAATGTTCATCAGAATCGGTCAACATTCCCAAAAATTAGCCGATTTTTGTCGGCCATTTTGAAATAGGCGGCCATCTTGAAAAATTCGAAAGTTTTGTGCACACCTTCATAACATGAATAACTCATTTACCAAGTATGGTTTTGATCTGAAAAACCATCTCAGAGAAACCGGTCGGACAAGTTCATTGTAAAAAAAATCTGAAAAACCTGAGTAAAAACAATAAGTCTCCAAACTTCGTTTGGGAGACTTAATAATAATTACATACCGAAACTTTTTGCAGGCATTTTTTAACCGATCCTTCTGAAACTTGGTAAACATGTAGGACTAAGGCCAATGTAAAGAATTAATACCAAAAAGATCAGATTCACAAGTCATAAGGGGTTCTGGGGGGTACCAGAAAGGGGGACCGTAGGCCAAAATGCCATGGTTTCGCACACAAAACTCCTTATAGCTCTCAAACAGTAAATCCAATCTGTATAAACAATACCTATTATAAGATGCCTAACATGTACTTGAACTCAATACGGTAATCGTTTCAATGTAAGAGGTCCATTGAGAAATTAAGGGGGTCCAAATGAGGGGTTGGGTCACTTCGGAAAAAATTTCAAAACTGTATAACTCGAAAACCGTTGGTCAGATTTTTTCATGACTCACCCCTTTTTTGTAGCTTTTATAATGCTGATTTCAAATATCAAATCAGATTTTTGATAGGAGCACTTGATTTTTTTTCAGAATTTTTTTTTAATTTTTAATGTGATTTTTCAAAAATTCAAAAAAATACAAAAAAAAATTAGGAAAAAAAAACTATACAAGATAGCAATTTTTGGTCTTTTCCATTGAACTCGGAGCATCATGTTTAGCCCAGAAACCAATGTTCATCAGAATCGGTCAACATTCCCAAAAATTAGCCGATTTTTGTCGGCCATTTTGAAATAGGCGGCCATCTTGAAAAATTCGAAAGTTTTGTGCACACCTTCATAACATGAATAACTCATTTACCAAGTATGGTTTTGATCTGAAAAACCATCTCAGAGAAACCGGTCGGACAAGTTCATTGTAAAAAAAATCTGAAAAACCTGAGTAAAAACAATAAGTCTCCAAACTTCGTTTGGGAGACTTAATAATAATTACATACCGAAACTTTTTGCAGGCATTTTTTAACCGATCCTTCTGAAACTTGGTAAACATGTAGGACTAAGGCCAATGTAAAGAATTAATACCAAAAAGATCAGATTCACAAGTCATAAGGGGTTCTGGGGGGTACCAGAAAGGGGGACCGTAGGCCAAAATGCCATGGTTTCGCACACAAAACTCCTTATAGCTCTCAAACAGTAAATCCAATCTGTATAAACAATACCTATTATAAGATGCCTAACATGTACTTGAACTCAATACGGTAATCGTTTCAATGTAAGAGGTCCATTGAGAAATTAAGGGGGTCCAAATGAGGGGTTGGGTCACTTCGGAAAAAATTTCAAAACTGTATAACTCGAAAACCGTTGGTCAGATTTTTTCATGACTCACCCCTTTTTTGTAGCTTTTATAATGCTGATTTCAAATATCAAATCAGATTTTTGATAGGAGCACTTGATTTTTTTTCAGAATTTTTTTTTAATTTTTAATGTGATTTTTCAAAAATTCAAAAAAATACAAAAAAAAATTAGGAAAAAAAAACTATACAAGATAGCAATTTTTGGTCTTTTCCATTGAACTCGGAGCATCATGTTTAGCCCAGAAACCAATGTTCATCAGAATCGGTCAACATTCCCAAAAATTAGCCGATTTTTGTCGGCCATTTTGAAATAGGCGGCCATCTTGAAAAATTCGAAAGTTTTGTGCACACCTTCATAACATGAATAACTCATTTACCAAGTATGGTTTTGATCTGAAAAACCATCTCAGAGAAACCGGTCGGACAAGTTCATTGTAAAAAAAATCTGAAAAACCTGAGTAAAAACAATAAGTCTCCAAACTTCGTTTGGGAGACTTAATAATAATTACATACCGAAACTTTTTGCAGGCATTTTTTAACCGATCCTTCTGAAACTTGGTAAACATGTAGGACTAAGGCCAATGTAAAGAATTAATACCAAAAAGATCAGATTCACAAGTCATAAGGGGTTCTGGGGGGTACCAGAAAGGGGGACCGTAGGCCAAAATGCCATGGTTTCGCACACAAAACTCCTTATAGCTCTCAAACAGTAAATCCAATCTGTATAAACAATACCTATTATAAGATGCCTAACATGTACTTGAACTCAATACGGTAATCGTTTCAATGTAAGAGGTCCATTGAGAAATTAAGGGGGTCCAAATGAGGGGTTGGGTCACTTCGGAAAAAATTTCAAAACTGTATAACTCGAAAACCGTTGGTCAGATTTTTTCATGACTCACCCCTTTTTTGTAGCTTTTATAATGCTGATTTCAAATATCAAATCAGATTTTTGATAGGAGCACTTGATTTTTTTTCAGAATTTTTTTTTAATTTTTAATGTGATTTTTCAAAAATTCAAAAAAATACAAAAAAAAATTAGGAAAAAAAAACTATACAAGATAGCAATTTTTGGTCTTTTCCATTGAACTCGGAGCATCATGTTTAGCCCAGAAACCAATGTTCATCAGAATCGGTCAACATTCCCAAAAATTAGCCGATTTTTGTCGGCCATTTTGAAATAGGCGGCCATCTTGAAAAATTCGAAAGTTTTGTGCACACCTTCATAACATGAATAACTCATTTACCAAGTATGGTTTTGATCTGAAAAACCATCTCAGAGAAACCGGTCGGACAAGTTCATTGTAAAAAAAATCTGAAAAACCTGAGTAAAAACAATAAGTCTCCAAACTTCGTTTGGGAGACTTAAATATTATTTATGGTCTAAAAAAAGAAAACCAGAAAACTCTTACTAAACCGCCAATAACCAGACTGGATCTTTAAAAAGATGCAAAGTTATTAAAAAAATCATACAATAAAGTTCAAGAGAATGACACAACAGTTAGTTGATAAGGTGTTAGCACTGGAAGAATCTTTCCACAGGGGATTTTCAAGCACTTGGGAAGGCGAATATCATTGAAACATTGAAAAAATATTATTTGATATCATTGTTGGCTGGATTTCACAAAGTAAAAATCAGGATTGTCTGGGGAGTAAGGAATTTTGAGAAACTACTTTTTACAGCTTCTTGATTATAAATGTATTTGATATGATGCATCAGCATTTGGGTCTCATATTGTAAAATCTGATTAAAGTCTCTGGCTCACCTACCTCATGCTAAAAAATTCTGTCCAGCTTTAAAGCATAGAGCATAGTTTTGTTGAGTAATTATTTGAGTTAAGAAGTAGCCCAAAATTTAGGACACTGTACAACAGTGATCTACCTTGAACAATGGAAAGCTCACAAGTATTCATTAGTTTTAGTACATGTAGCCTTGGGCTTTGGGCTTCCTGTTAAAACTAGCACTGCTTTAAAAGAAATAAAAAATATTAATAGAATAATTAATTGGGTCGAGTTAATAGCCAAAATATGATCACAAGTCGGTGAACACACTCAGATTTATCAAGTTCCTTGCAGGAGTTAAATCTGAGTACGTTCCTGCATGAGTGATCATTTATTTGTTATTCATGAGACCTAAATGATTATCGTATATATTACATGTACATAGATAAAATTCCGCTATTTAATCATGTTAATGTTTTTTTAACAAATTGATTATAATAGCTTATGAATTTAGACTGCAGCAGTCATGCGGACAACGCAATACAATTCACCACGTCATAATTGAATTTGGTGGAAAAGAACGTAAGAGAGAAAATATTTTTGTTATTTTACACTGTGAATTTACCAGATATTTTTTAACTTGGAAAAATCAGTATTTCATATGTATCTATATGATAAAAATTGTGAATAATGGTTCTGTTTCTTTTTAGATATCACCAATAAAGATGTAAAGTCACCTGAAACAAGTATGAGTTATATTGTATAATAGAGTTGATCAAGAAACTATTTAAATTTATCTGGTTGGGCTCCTGTGATTTAATATTCTAAAGTTCATGGTGTTCCATGCAAACATGATAAAAAAAAATAAAGATGTCACTAGTACTTGCAGGCAAATTCTTCTTCCTAACTCATATGCAAAGGCAGTTTTCTAGGCATTTTTAATAATCTCACTTACCCAGATGTAAGATTGCAAAAAATTCACTTACCCACAATAGAAATCAATGCAAAAAACTGTCAAAGTCCACTTACCCTGGGTAATGGGTAATAGGAATCCTAAAACATTGAAAGGTAACAACACATTTTCTGAATGAGGATGGTAAACATCTTAAGATCATCATAAAGGGAGGAACATGCAGAAGAGCACACAGGAAAAAGGAAAACATAATTATCCTGACGTTGTGCAGACTAACTCAGAGATTGAAGTTGTGTTGTGTTTCTATCTACATGCTCAAAAATATACATATGTATTCTACAATTACTTGATAGATGATACTGTATTTTTAACTCATTTTAAGTCTAACAACATGATTGACTTTGTTTCAGAAAAAGATAAACTTAATGAGTCTGTTCCATTTAATCTGTGTACCTTAAGTGGATGGAAGAAAAGAAGCAGGTCTATGACATCTCAGAATGATGCTAAAAGGTTAGATAAAATAAATCACCATAATATTCAAAATTTTGGTGTTTTACCCGTTGTAAATCCATTAAAACACATGATATAAATCAGATACAAGGAATACTGCATTCTTCCGTAAATGACTCTTTTCAGTGTGAGATGACCAGGTTGAGATGCGAGCACGTGCAGCGATCTCACACTGGTCAATTAACCAATAATAACCGTCGGTACTGATATTGATCGCTGATGTCGACCAATGAAATGCAATGTTATTTTAAACTTTTGGTTTCTAGAATGAAGTCACCTAAGGTTTCAGAATATAAAAATTTTATTTTTACGGAAGAAATAGGTACTTACACGCGTTCTTGGAAAACCAGCAATGATCTTTCACTTGTGATAGAATTTTTTGGGTCTTTTGACTCGTTCCGCTGCGCTCCACTCGCAAAAAGACTGAAAAATTCTATCACTCATGAAAGATCAGCCGGTCTTTTCCAAGAACTTATGTGAGAACCTATAAGTCTTTTTTTCTTTTATAAAATTATAAAGTTTAGAATGCGACGAATTGTCAGTCACAGAAGGCGAGACATGCATAGTACTTTTTTGTAAGACTTTTGTGGACAATGAGTTGCTTGAAAAATATAATAGCTAGGTATTAAGAACAGACAGTTGAGGTTATCATGGTTATGGTCTAGGTAACTATCACCATGCCATGTTACCCTGACCCCATTTCCACGCTCCAGTGACTCTGTGAACTTGACCTCATTTTTACACTAAATGACTTTTTGGGTTTTTTTTGTTAGTCTTTATATGTTAAGTCTGTTTTAATGCATTTTGTGATTGTGCCAACAGGCGAGTATGAATGAATGAGTACATGTAGTTGAATATTCTAGATATTCCAATGTTGCCGGCAGGCGAAACATATTTTTTTTGAATTACCGCTTGATTTGGGCTGTGTCATGTACACTTATTCCACATCTCATTATTTTCTATTTAGTGTTAACTCTTGTTATTTAATGTTTTCCTTCTACATTTTAAAAAAATTGTATGCTCTGTTGACAAAAGGAAAAGGGCATATAGTGGTTAGATGTTTGTTTGTCTCCCCTAAAGCAGATTTATCATCATATTGAAATAACTAGATTTCTACATTATAGAAGTATAATATTCAGATGAAACTTTTGAACACTGAATATGAACAAGCAAACCCATAGAATTATACAGCTTACACCTCACAACAACTTCATGATTAAGTTATTACTGTAAAACGACATGTATCAAAGTTAAGCATCATGCTTAAGACGTACAAGTGTATACTTGTTATCATATTAACACATAAATGTCTGACTGTATAATGTTAATAACGTGAGATAAATCTTCATTGTTTGCATTAAAAACCATTACAGCATCGTACTAGTCATGCATATTACTTTCTTCAAGCCACACATTCAAATGCCACTTAGTCCAATAGTTTTTACTTTGCCCCTCCACATTTTTATACCCCCCGGCTTGAAAAGTGAGGGGTATATAGTGATAGGGGTGTCGTTCCTTCCTTTACACCTCAGGGTACCAATCTCTTATCCGCAACTCCTCCTAAACCCAATAATGGATTTTCCTGTAACTTTCACACAGTCTTTATTACATAATGTAAATGTGCACCTCTTATTTTAAGATTTTATAAAAATGAATTTTGGGATTGATTGTAAAACATTGACTATAAGGGGGTACCCATCTCTTATCCGCAACTCCTCTTAAATCCCTATATATGGATTTTCATAAAACTTTCACACAATCTTTGTGAAATTATGTAGATTGCACCTTTTATTTTAGAATTTGATCAAAATGGTTTTGGGGGTTTCCCATAACAAAACATGGACTAAGCCATATGACGACAAGGGGTACCCATCTCTTATCTGCAACTCCACCTAAACACATTGATGGATTTTCATGATTCTTTCACATGTAATCTTTGTGACTATTTTTCTAGTTTTGTGTGTGTTTAAATTTTAAAAGTTAAGGGGTACAGTTCTGAAATTTTAAAGTGATTAACAATGTAGTACCATTTGTTGAAAGGACAAGGTACACTAAGGCCCATATTTGGCCCCCTCTATAATTCAAAATTACAAAATTGATATGGAAAAGATTTCTTATGCTATTTAGAAGTTCAAGCAAATGAACAAACTTGTTCTAATAATTTTTTAAGCGTAGCATCTGACATTGGTGAAAAATAGGATGTCAAAACAAAACAAATATGAAAGATTTCTGTCAAATTGGCTGAAAATGGACGAATTTTGCGTCATTTTTTCAATTTTTGGATGCCTCCGCCTTCTTGACCCAGACATTTTGTAAATTAACTTTAAAACTGACTTCGATTAAAGTCTAAATCAGTTAAGAAATCTCTGGGTCACGTAGGCGGAGGCCTTTGGAAATAACAATGTAAGCTCTAAAAATCAGCATTTTTCTCGATTTTGTTGATTTTACTCTGTTTTAGGTCTCTATAAAATTGAAAACCGAAAAGATTATTGGAAATTGAAAGCATACTCATAAATTTGAACCATTTTACTCCATATGTAAAGTGCAATTTAATAATTTTCGCAAGATTTATTTTTTCATAAAATAGGGGGCCAAATATGGCTCTTACCGAACCATGTCCTTTGGGAAAAACTTAAATTTTGCAGTTTTGACTCATTCAGACTGTCAATATTCGTTATTTTCACCAAAAAATTGGTTTTTAAAACTACAAACACATGAGATGTTTCTAAGTCAGTTTATCAATTATTCTTTTCTTTATCTTCAGAAAATCACCTCCACAACTGAAAAAGGGAATGCAAGATTCAAAACAAAAGGCTGTAAAAAGACATAACAGATCATTGGAGGGAGAAAAGTAAGTAAAGCTTGAGAGGTAGACACGATGTAACATAATTTCCCAAACTGACAGCCATGTCTGGCAAAATCGTAGGCAGTCAGTTCACTTCTAATCATTATTTTCAGTTTGTTAAACTTTGTTCTAATCTTACACTTTAGCCTTTAATATCTGATTTTTACACAATTATTTGTGATAACTGATGTAATTTGCTTTAAAATTTAACATGTGCAAGATCAATTGATTTAGTTAGGGCTTAGTTTAGTGATGGGGACTACACCTTAGTTTAGTGAGGGGGACTACACCTTAATATTTTTATTGCAACTAAAATATGTATAGAAATAAAAAAAAAATAAATACGTTTTGACGTCATTATTGTTTTTTCTTTAGATCACATGTACTAGTTATATATTTAATTATTGGGCTGTTTATCTTTTAGGAATCCTGCAGTTGCTGCTAAGAAACTAAGAAGATCAGGATCTACAGTCTCAGGCGGAAATCTGAAGAGATCTGACTCTTTTTCAAGAGTGCCTGTTGCCAGCAGCAAACCTGTGATAGGCAAAGCTGCTAATAATAATCTAAATACCAGCACAGGTTCAAAGCGAGGCCCTCAGAGAACTAGGTCTTCATCTGCAATACCAATACCAAGTCCAAAGGTTGAAGGAAGTAATAAGGATGCAGATTCAAAAAAGATGACACGCCCAACTACACCCACATGTTTGAAGTAAGCCAACAATCCTTTAAGCATGTATGTATGAAGCATACATGTATATAGAGTTATTTTGGCTCTAAATAAGTTGGTTTTTTTTTGTCCAGCTTGCTTCATACACATGTTAAATCATGTTTATTGTTTCATGGTATTTTTATCACGTTTCATCTTTATATTTTTACGTTTACTCCTTATATCTTCAAAAATAGAGGGGAATGTAGTGTTCATGTCTGTTTGACTGTCCAGAATCAGATTTACTCTTTATTTTATGGGCTTGCAACATGTTAAAAAAAAATGTATTCAAAAGCTGGGAAAATATTTAATTATCTGTATGTTTCTGTTTTTAGACGCAATCCTGTCATAAAATCAGCATTAGTGAAAAACACAGAAGAAAAGGAACTAGAAACCATTGCTCAATTTCGTCAAAAGCTATCTCAGAAGATTAAACAGAACCAGGAGAGTTATAAGAAGGCTGTTGTAGCCCCAGGCTATGTTCCTCCTCATTCTAAGGTTAAACCAACACAGCCACAAGAGTTCAGATTCCAGACTGACGGCAGACTGAAAGGCCAGGAGACAGAAGCACAGTCTACTAGTCCTTTAGATTATGTTAAGATGTTACGGTCTAACTCAAAGTCAGAGGTAAAAAAAATTAAGAAGGGTTGAAATATAATAGAATTTTTACTTGAATGTTCATGGTAGAGGGGCATGTGGTGTTCTCAAGTTGTCCATCTGTCTGTCCCACATCATGTTTAAGTTACCTTTTTGTGAAGGCGTTCATTGTGAATCTTTATACGCATATATGCATTAATGTATGATAAAAAAATCAAACACCTTTGATTTAAGTTGGTGAAATTATCACATCTTAGGATAAACTTGACAAATAAAAATGTCCTTAACCCTTTAATATAACAGAGAGGAAGAAGTATGTTTCTTTTTCAGAGCCATCCACCACAGAACAATAAGGGTCTGACATGTCCTAAACCTTTTAATCTAACAGAGAGTAAGAAGAGAAAGATCAGTCAGTCCTCAGATACTTTGAATGAGTCCTACCATTCTACTGCCGAGAAACTTATAGCCTTCCATAAACAAACACCAGACAGATTTAGATCAAAACCTAGAGGTTTGAAAATGATATATAACTCTCTGTTTGTAAGATTTACCTTGTGTTTCTATCCACATACCGAAGGCAAAGGCTTCTTAACCAGTTAATTATACCTCCAGCTAACAGAGTGGGGGGGGGGTGTTATATAGGAATCACCCTGTCTGTCATTCTGTATCGGTTTCCCTGGTGGAGAATAGGCCTGCAACAGTGTTAAGGCATTATCCTTTCTGAGTGATTTGGCAGTATTCCTTTTCAAATTTAAAGGAAGTAAATCATATGTTTATGTCTAATATGTGATGGAGAAATTGCAGAACCTCATGAATATCATATAAGGGGTCATATGTATCATTGTGCAGGGGCCATTTATATTTGATTTTGTTTAACGACAATTTAAAGGGGACCTCCGTAACACCAATACTATAAAGGTACAAATTAGAACTTCTACACAGTAATTTATTACAATTTGAGATTTCTTTTAAATTATCATGTTCATGAATATGTTATTTTACTTGTACCTTACTTATTTTTTAAGGAACTTTACAAAGATCTATTCTATTCCAGTCACCAAAGAACCTGTGTCTAAAAAATCACAAGCTCCATCAATGACAGTGCCCGTTACACCACAGTTAGAGACAAGATCTCGCACCCGTTCACAACACGTTCCCAGCAGACAGGAGATTGAGGAACAAGAAGTAGAAGAAATGAAAAAGTATGTTATTATGGTCATACCGTATTACTCCTAATTTTTGCGCTGTGGATTCTTTGCACATTGGAATGAAAATTCTGTGATTTTATTTTTACAGTTTTACTGTTTTATTTTTAAGTAAAATGGTATTAAGCTTTCTGATTAGGGCTGCTCCATAATTAATCGTGTGGGGGGTTGGGAAGAATATCTTTTACATATTTGGTGGGTGTTTTAGAAATATTTTGTGAAGAAACAGTGATAAATATTCATTATTTTTTTATGGGTGGTGGGGTAAAGAAAAAAGTGCCTCCCGACACCCCCCCCCCACACACATACACACACATTTAATTCTAGAACAGCCCTTAGGAATAATATGATATAAAAACTCAAAAGAAACTCTTTTGTTTTAGACTGATTGATTAATTTATCTTACAAATTTTCACTTCAGAAGTCAATTTAAGGCTCACCCAGTCAATCAAAAGATATTGCAAAATCCTGCCACAGGGGTGAGAAAAGTACCATCTAAGCCTCCCACACAGATTGAAGAGTTTAACCTGGAAGGAACTAAGCGATTACAAAACAAATCTGTGGAGAAGACAGAAGAAAAGTTTGAGTTTCATGCACAGCCTGTTCCTAAAGATATCCTTGAAGGACCAGTGGTAAGATTCAGAAATCTTTTCAACACGAGGAGATTCAGGTTGAATTTTGGAACTCGTTTTATTTTTTTGTGTCAGTAATTATACCCCACTTTCAAAGGAGAGGGGTAAACTGGGTTTCCCCTGTCCATCCATTCTTCCTTCTGCAACATAACAGATTTATCAGCATTACCTATCAGTGACATGGAATTTTTATACATGACTTCAGTATGTGGTCCTATAGGTAGAGTTTTGTTGTCAAGAATAACGTCAAATGACTTTTATACATAACCAGCATTTATTTGTCCATTCCAAATATTGAGTGTACATGTAACAACATATATTGATATCATAGGCAGAAATTAAAGGCTTGTTTGTTTGTTTGTTTTCCCTCTCTCTACCATCCCTATTTTAAAAAGAAATTCTAAGAACCCACAAAGGACAAGGTAAAGTAAGGTCCACTATGATTAAAATTTACAAAATTTTTATGGAGAAGATTTTCTATGCTATCTAGATATTCTAGTGAATGAAAAAACTTGTTGTAATGATTTTTTAAGCATATTATCTTACATTGATGAAAAGCAGGATGTCAAAACAAACTGAAGATGTATTAATATAGAAATATTATTTCTTTGATTTTCCGCAAAATGAAATAAATCAATTGTCTTATATCAGTTTTACCATGAACACGAGAGAAAAATAAAAAAACATGTCACTTGCTTAAAGAAAAATCACCCTCTCCAAAAATCTGATTTTCAGAAGAAAAAAAATTCAATCACTCATTCCATTTGTGCGGCTGGATTTCAGGAAATGAATAATCCTAGTTACAAAATGGAGAATGGCGGGCCAGGAAGAAATTTTCATAGCTGTTTTCTCAGCAACTACTAATCACAGTCACTTGATATTTGGTATACAGCATCAGGGTGGGGTTCTATAACGTGGGATTTGATTTCAGGTCTGTTGCTCATCTACTTCCTGTTTCATGAAATCCTGCCATATTTTACTTAGACATATTTTTTAAAGTAAAAGTCTGAAAAAAAGAAATTAATTCTATGTGTCCTTGGGGTTTTCGAAAACAAGTCAATTATGATATTCATATATATATTTTTATTCCTATATTTTCCAGGGTGTTAAACAAGCCAAGCCAAAACCTGTTACAATTCCACATTCTCCTGCCTTTGCCCTGAAGCACAGAGTAAGAATGCCAATAGAGGTTCCTGAAGAAGAAGAGGTATACAGAGATTTTTATTCTTAACCTGATAAGAGTGCATTAAACAACAAAACATATCACTTGTTGAAACAAAAAACAACAACAGAAACATTTATATTGAACAAGAATAAAGCAAACAAAAGTAGGGTTTACCTTGGCTTTGTAATTAGTTTTCACATTTTAAAAAAATGTCATAGCATGATATAAGTTGAAAAAGAAAATGAAAATTTCTATCCATTCAAAATGTTCACAGTAAGCATAATGACATCAGCACAAATTCTTAGCTAAAAAAACTTCTTTTACTTTTTCTATGAACAAACAGTTATTGCAAGGTTAATTTTCAGGCCAATAAATCTACCTGTAGAAGCAAGAAAGTTCCACATACAGGCGTACCATTCCAACCCGCCCTAAGCCATAAAAGTACTGTCCCAGCTCCCTTTACTTTCGAGGAGAGGGAAAGGGAAAGGGCGGCTTATAGGGCTGCTAAAAATGAACAGATTATGGAGGAGGAACAAAGGGTTAGACAAATGTTTTCACTCTAAATATCCTCACTAACTTTGTATGAATGAAACATGCAAGATGGTATGTGTTGAGGGGATTTAATGGGGAAATATACTGAAATTTAGAATTAGAACTAGAATTTTACATATTTTGTTGTAAATGTTAAATTCAAAAAAGTATTTAAAAAATTGTTCTAATGCCATGAGAATAATTTTTTAATTTGAAAAAAAAGATATTTGATGAGAGGAACTTTTTTTTTTTAATTCCACCACATCTCGCATGTTTCAAGTCGTTTTCTCCTTACAGGAGTTATTTCACCTTTGGTAAGGTACAGAAAGAAGTACAAATTCACCAGAGTGAAATAAACTTCCTAAAATCTTGGTGATGGTTTTACTTTAGCTCCCACATTAAAATTCACTTCACATTTTGACTCAATAGGTAGAACATGTAAAGAGCCACCCGGTTCCTCATGTTGGTGTGCCATTTCAACCTAAGCTAAACCATAAACGAACTATCCCTCAACCTTTCACTTTTGAGGAAAGGGACAAAGAAAGGCTTCATAAGAAAGAGGAGAAAATAGCTCAGATTTATGAAGAGGAGCAGCAGGTAGTTGTTCTTGCATGAACTCAATCTTCATTTTGCCTGAAAAAAAGGCAGCTTTATAGTTTGGTTTTTTTTCGTGAAACATGTGTTCTGACATTCTAGGAAGGGCTCTATATCCAGACTGTGTAATTATTAGAGGCATTTATTTAGGATGCAAAAATCCTACATAGTTTTCACTTTGCAAATACTTAAACTTCAAAACTATGAGTGTTACAGATCTGAAACTTAAGGCAGTAATTAAATACCATTTGAAGAAAAGCAAATTAAAATTTCATCATGTTCATGATAATCTGCCTTATTTTGGGGAAAAAAACTTGTTTGCTGACAGGGCCCTTCTTGTCTTTGCCAGAATTGACTTGTTAAATCCACTTCGAAGAAGAGGATGGTATACTTATTAACTTCTGTCTGTCTATCCGCAACATAACTTTTGTAACATTTTTCTCAGCAACTACTAATCACAGTGACTTGAAATTTGAATATGACTTCAATATGAAGTCCTTTATCATGTGTATGGGAATATCTGTTGGATATCTACTTCCTGTTTACTGACTTAATCAATTTTCAACATTACCATGATTGCTGGTAAATTTTCATAACAGTTTTCTCTGCAATCACTCATCACAGAGACTTGATATTTGTTATATGACTTCAGTATGAAGTCCTCTATTGCGAGTACCAGAATAAGGACTGTCAGATATCAACTTCCTGTTAACTGACTTAGTCAATTTGGGGAGTATCAGGGGTATACTGAGGAAGCAGTGGCTCACAGATTTCTTGTTTCATCAGATTGGTATACAACATTTTAACATTTCAGATTATTTGCAAATTTGGTTTACAATTTTCACATGTTTGTCCTAAAAATATTAAAGAAATATATTGTCTAATATTTTGCATATAGCTTTATCCTATAGCACCTTATGTTGTAACGTGATTATGTGATCCTAGTTTATCTGCTTCCTGCTAAATGAATACTGAAATTTTAATGCCATGTAGGCGAAGGAATATCACAAGGGAGCATGAGCTCAGAGATTTAACTGTTTAATATTATATTGGGCTTTTATATTGCTTTGAAATAATAGCAAGAAAAGGAGATGCTTCTGAGTTTGTCTTACAAATAAACAGAAAAATATATGTGTCAAAAAGTTGTGTCAAAATTAGCAAATTCTCCCCTTGTCTAAATGCAGAAATATGAAATACCATTTGGTTAGACAGAATTTCAAATTTCATTTACTCCCTAAAAGGCTTATTTACCCTCAATTGTCAAAATTGACCCTTTTTGCATTTTTAACAAATTTTTCTTAAAAACCATAAGTGCTAGAGGAAAAGTAAGAATTGGAGAATTGTTAGCTCATTGAGATCTACAAAAACGATTGCAGAGTCAAAGTTGTTAGATCAACTGTTTAAGAGCTTTCTCCCTTTTACTGTTTTTATCAATTTAAATGAAACATTTTTTGAAAGCTTTGTAAGTTAGTGTTCTTGATCCAGTGTTTTCTATCCTAACTAGTTTCTTTAATGTTACTTACCAGTTACATGTAAACCATGTTGCACACTAGGTATGATGAGTGACTCAGGATACTGGAATGCACAATTAATGATATAATTGATAATTATAATAAACACATAGGTGTAGAATTATGTTGATCCTATCAATTGTATATTTTAAAGTCTAGGCCTCTGGTTTATGAGTACATCCTATCATGATATTCAGTACAAGAAAAGAAAATTAGCCCCTCTCTCTCTATACATGCACAGTTTCGTTTCACAAATTGCAGTAATGAGTTTATGCTTTCTCTGTAGAGAGGGGAAATGTTGATATATGAAGAAACATATTTTTGTTAATCATGTAACAATAATTGAATTTTGAATGTGATTAACAGGCCAGAGAATTCAAGGCTAATCCTTTACCAAGTCCTTCTGCAGATGTTCTTCCTGCCAAACATGTGAAACCACCAACACGACCAGAACCTTTCAGTCTTGACACCGACTGTCGGATGAATAGAAGTGATGACAGGAAGAAAATGGTATAGTAGACTAATACACTTAGATATCCTCTGCCCTGTCTAGTGTCTAGTATTTAGATCTGTTTGGCCATTGGCCAGTCTCTATATCCAAAATCAGGTTAACCTTCAAGTTGAAGTTAATTTTGCATGAACGAAGTATGATACATATATAATAAGATTTTATGCATATATGCATCATGAAACCTATAAACAATAACCACCATAAAATTTTGCTCTTCTTGTCAACTTCATGGTTACCTACATGTTAATGTTACTTTTCCATGAAGGAAGTGTGATAATCATGAATCTTATACACATTTGAATCATCATATGAATAAACAAAAATCAGCATCAAATAAAACCTGTCATCATTTAAGTTTCTTATCCATGAAGGAAGTATGATTTCATTCTGAAACTTCATACACATTTGCATCAGGGTATGAGCAGACAATAATCATCATTAAAATCATACCCCTTACATATATTTCATTAATTCTTGCTTTTTCCAAAAGAAAAGAAAATAGAACATATTTCTGAATTCTACTGAAAGGAATATGTTCACAAAGGCCTATAAATGGCCCTGTAATTCGGCTGATTTTTAATATTCAAGAAATATAAATGAATGCAATGGAAATAACTCACAGAATACCTATATTTAAGAAATATAATAGTTTTCTAGAGATAAAATTGTTCAGTTTCCTTCAGTGACCCCCTAAATATGAGAAAAATTAGGAAAATCTTCATTTGTGTCGATTTTTAACCCCTTTTCACCACTATTGTGCAAAAATCAAACGTGGCCGCATCCTCTGACCAACATAGATTTTTGTTTATTTATTTATTACTTAAAAGTAAATATTTTAACCAAAAATTAATTTTGGTCAGAATATGCGGCCAACACTAACTTCAAAGGTATTTGCTGTTCATGAAAGTAAACAATTCATGTACAATTTATAACATTTTATAAAGTACAGAGTCTTATGACCACTCTAGCAGCATTATTTTGTAGCTGTCTCGAATTTGAAATTTAGGGCCGTTTTTTGCCCTTTCCGAACATACTCCTTTGGTACACAGCCATAAATAGAGTTGACTGAATGGATGAGTAGATAAATACAAGTCTCAAGATGGTTTTCCCTTGCTCTTTTGGCTCAGGAAAAGTTACAATTTCTTGACTTTTATATGCCCCCATGATGGCATTAAGTTTTACTCATGTCCGTCCGTACGAATATCAGTCAAGCTTTTCTCAGGAACCGTATATGAGAATGATTTGAAACTTGATAGGGTGGTTCAGTATGACAAACTGTTTTTCCTAAGTGATTTTTTTTTGTCTCCAAACCTTAGATTTAACATATTTTATACATGTAAGTAACACCTTTTTAGTTGTTTAACAATCATTTCTATGTAAGCTGTGTTCATTTGCTAAATTTGTTTACAGATTGAGGAAGAATTACATCCAAAAGTACAGTTTAAAGCAAGACCTCCTGAAGTTCTTAAAAAGGATCCTTTTATACCAGAAAAATCATCTAAACCATTAACAGGTATCTAACTACCAAATTGTTGATCTCTAATACATTTATTATGTCGCCTGCAACTATTGCACAGCACCATATAGGGGTTAGTTACTTTGACACTATCCATCCTGCAGCATCACAAAAATTTTCATTGCAATTTTCCAGGCAACTACATGTCACAGCCTCTAGGTATTAGGCATGTAGCTTCCTTCTATAGTATTATATGGTGTAAAGCAATTTTATGTTCATAATTCATCTACTTCCTGTTGACCGATTATTTTAAGACACATGGACATATGACCGCTATTCAAGTCATTGATTAACATGCAGAACAACACTTTTCACCAAAAGATTTGTGACATTGTTTTGTCCACCACCTTGTTTCAAAGCAGGACATTTCAAGTTTGGCTGACCATTATTCCATCCAGATTGCTTTTTGGAGATTTCATTTTGAATGCCTTGATCATGTTGATAGAATTTCATAAACTTGCACATATCAAAAGGTTATAAAAATGTTAGAGGTGAATTGGTTTCTGAAGCATAACTTTTTAACACCTTTATAGAATTGTCATAAAACATGCAGATTTAGAGGCTTGAAGACACATGTTGAGGTCTCAAGATTGTTTTCTCAACTATTGGGTCTTCTGTTTGAAGCAGGCACTTTCAGTATGCTAACAAAAAGAAATGCCAAAATTATTATAGACATGCAATTTTATACCTGGTAAAAGTATATTGGTCTGTCACATACATTTACCTGATAAGCACAACTTGTATACTGCCTCTGATAAAATAAAATGAAAGAATACATGAATGATCTTGTTAAAAGATAGATTGCAGTAGAAAATTTATTATTTTAGCATTGAAATGGTTGTATCATAATCCGCTATCATAATCTCATATTTTAACTATGAACTTCATATATATATTTATAGTTTAACAACTTTATGAATATGATTTATTTTCAGATATAAGTGAATTTTCATTGAATACAGAAAAAAGAGCAATTACTAGAGAAGATTTTGAGATGCACAAAAAAGCAAAGGAAGCTGAAATTGAAGCTGTAAAGCGAAGAATAGAAAAGGAAAAAGAGGAAGAAGAACAAAAAGCTATAGCTAGACTTCGAGCTGAAATGGTTCATAAAAGTAACCCTGTCAAAAAATATAAAAATGTGGAAGTCCACCCAAGTGAGAAACCAATCACATATGCTGTGTCACCAAAATTTGAAACTGACAGAAGATTGAGAAGCAAAGTGAGGGTGTGATGTCAATAATTTATGTGTACATACTTGCAATCAATGTTTTTTTATATATATACATAATGTAGGCCATAATCTGTTTTTAACTTTCTGATGTTATAATCACCTGTGTCTCTCTCTCTCTTCTGTAGATCTTTTTATGTTTTGATTGTATGCTGAGTATCTATTTTTATGCTTTATGCAACCAAGTTGAAATTTTTATCTTGTAAGAATGTTATTTTTTAATGTTTCACAGTTATCACTTCTTTAGAGTATTCAGATCATTTTATATTTTATTTATTATTTTATCCACAAATAAATGTGGTATGTGTATATATATATGTACATAATTAACTTTACCCACCAACTTTCCTACAGATTTTCCTTCAGTTCAAGTTTAAATTTTCATTTTACTTTTCTTGACCTAGCCCTTTTCGAAAAAAAAATCTGTTAAGGAGGATGGACATAATCCAAATACCTATATATATATTTTTTTTCTCTTGAACAATAGATCATGGTTTAATTACCACCACATTCAAAATAGTTTTTTACCGCCTGTGTAACCCTTGATTTTTTTATATTGGAAACTTGTGTTGCTTATTTAAGTTTTTGTTCGAATGATCTCATGAAATGATCACGAAGGCAATAAAAAAAATGATTGTCATACCTCAAAATTAAATGTGTACCAAACTTACCATTCAAGGTATTATGTCTAACCAAAAATCTCACCCTGACATAAAAGATTTAACATGTAATTAGTTATAGGGTTGTATGAATTATATCAAGGGCATAACATGTAGTTAGACAATTTGCAGCAACATAATTTTTGTAACAGTTTTCTCAGCAACTACATATCATAGTGACTTGAAATGTATATGTGTTCAGTATGAGGTACTTAATCGCAAGAACAGAAACTAGATCTACCGGATATCTACTTTCTGTTCACCGACTTAGTCAATTTTCAACATTACTAGTCAATTGTTGAAAATTTTCGTAACATTTTTCTCACGAACTACATATCACAGTAACTTGAAAATTGAGTTCAGTATCAGATCCTTTATTGCAAGTATCTAAATTAGGTCTGTCTATTATGTACTTCCTGTTTACTGACATAATTCATTTTGGGGGTAGCTGGGGTATACTGAGAGCTACTGATTCCTTGTTCATCATAAAATTATATTGATGGTTTTGTGATTGCAGGGAAAAGTAAATGTTGCAAGATGGGGCATTATGTCTTTTGGACATATTCTTGTTGTATAAGAATACCAATTAATTGTTAAGGAGCATAACACATCATTGTTCCATTTTAACATTAGAAATCAAAATAGAAATAAAAAACATCCAGTATGATTGCTTTTCTGTTTATCATCAAATGAAGAACAATTCTAAAATGGGCTGAAGGCTATATCAAAATGATTTTTACACTTACAGCAAGCACCCCAGAATAAAGTTATAGAAAAAGTTTTTCGTGTAAATTATGTATTTGAATAGAAATTAAGTTTGTTTGTACAAATTGGTATGCATGTAACAATATATGAGATGTAATACAATAAAAAATGGATAAACTTGTACATTTAAGCCAAAAAAAAACAGTTGGGATGATTTCAAAGTTAATATATTTTTTCACAATATTTATTAAGGTTAAGAATGTTAAAGAAATAAATGTATAAGTGATATATCATCATTATAAAAGTACAGGTATTTCTGGAAGAGCCTCAATTGTTGTTGTTGATAGTGAACAGGTGTTTTTGAATTCATCACCAACAAGTAAAAAATGTTTTGTAAATGAAAATTCACTTCCAGCATTGAATGTGACAAGAATGAAATAAGAATGATTTTTTTATGTGATAATCTTTTATGAAGTAAACAATAAACTAATAAAACACCTTGTTAGAATTTAACTGCAATTCTTAGCCATAAATTTTGATTTAAGTAGAGAGGCCCTTAAATATATGTACACAACATCCTCATCGTGGGAGCTTAATGCACATTTACTTGAACAACTCAATCTGCTTCTGATCTATTTTTAACAATGAACATAAAAGGTTGTGGAACAGGGCCAAATTTTACTTCAAATATTGTAACTTTTATTTTGACATGTTTTGGGTATTTACTGTACCGGTATATTTCATCTAATCATCAATCTCAACAAAACCCTAAGCTTCCACAAATGAATTTATTTTCGAATGGCTAAGTAATAGAATTCTAGAAGACTCAAATGAAGCAGTATGAAGGTGATTGGGGAAAATGTTCACAAATAGCTAATTAGACCTTTTTAGCTCACCTGGCCAAAGGCCTATAAAACATAGGGTAAAATCACTTAAATTGCTTATAACTCTGCAACCATAACAGAAAGAAAAAATCTGAAGGATCATATACTCATCAGAACCAAAAGCTCTACAAAAGTTTTCATTGGGTCGAAGTTGTCAGATGACCCTTGATGGGGTTATGGCCCTTTTAAGGTTAAAAAAAAACTTTTTATTTTCATGTTTGAATGATAGAGAAAAGCTGTTACAGCCACTTAAAGGCGAAAAATAGTGTTTTTGGCCTGTAGAATGAAAACTAATGCAGATTGAGAAAAGCTGTTGCTTGCTTTAATGTTCAGCTCATTTAGCTCTACAAAAGTCTTCATAGGGTCGAAGTTGTCAGATGACCCCTTATAGGGGTTACAGCCCCTTAAAGGCAAAACATTGTGTTTTTGGCATATAGAATAAAAACTATTGCAGATAGAGAAAAGCTGTTGCTTCAAGTAGATGTTCTGCTCATTAAGCTCCACAAAAGTTTCTTTTGGGTCAAAGTTGTCAGATGACCCCTTATAGGGGTTATGGCCCTTTGCAGGTGAAAAATAGTGTTTGTAGCTCACCTGGACCATAGGTCCATGTGAGCTATTGCCATCACTTGGCGTCAGTCGTCGTCGTTAACTTTTATTTGAAAATCTTCTCCTACGAAACGACTGAAGGGATTGCTTTGAAACTTTGCACACTTCATCTATGGGATGTCCTCTACCAAGATTTTACAAATTGTGGCCGTCGTTACTAAAAATAGACCGGGGGGGTAGACTACTGTTCTTGGCTTGTAAATCAAAACGTATAAGAGATAGATGAGATCTGATGCCACGCTACTGCTTCAGCATCAAAAGCTCTACTTATGTCTTCATTGAGTCGAAGTTGTCAGATGACCCCTTATAGGAGTTACGGTTCCTTAAAGGTGAAAAATAGCATTTCTTAATGTTTTTGTCTTATAGAATAAAAACTATGACATATAGAGAAAATTTGTTGCTTGCTTAAATGTTCAGCTCATTTAGCTCTACTAAAGTCTCCATAGGGTCAGGTTGTCAGATGTCCCCTTATAGGGGATTCCGCCCCTAAAATATTGTTCATTCATGTTTTTGGCCTATGGAATGTAAACTAAAGAGAAGCTGTTGCTTGCTTAAATGATCAGTTCAATTAGCTCTACAAAAGTCTCCATAAGATCAAAGTTGTCAGATTACGCCTTATAAGCTCCCGCTAAGCGGGAGCTAAATAGACTGAGTATGATGCCTTCAACCGGAAGACGTATAAGCTAGTAAAAAATCCGCACCCAATAACACTGAATGCAAAATTAAATTCCTTTTTTTGGGAATTTCTCAATTTAAAAAATGATAAACATAGTTATTGTATTAATATAAATTATTTCAAGTATTTCCAGCTATGAAATGTTTTAAATGTAAAGAGTTTGAATAAAAAATTAGGACATCAGGGATATTTTTATTATTGGCGTCCACTGGAGGTCGCGTCTATCAAAACAAAATGATAGAAGCGCGGGAACCTGTCATTCTAATTTACACAAACCAAGACCCCCAAAAAAGCGGTGCATTATCAACCAAACAAATTCAGCAGACAAATGTCATTCCCAGTAGCCAATGCAATATATTTACTTTGTCCTCAGTAAACAAATTTGTTTTTGTTATTTTCTCTCTAACCGGCTTTGCATTCGAAAATGAAAGTACAAATATTCTTTGTTTACGGATGCGTTCTTCGAAGTCCGCGTCCGAAGCAATTCACTTCCTTGTTCAGTTTGCAGGTCCGTTCTTTTTCAAAATTATGGATATGAGGCACCATATATCATGTATATATATAAGATATAAGAAAGTTACTTTATCTGCGGGAGCTTATCAGGTTTAACCTGTATCATATTAGGGGTAACGGCCTTAAAGATAATGTTTTTGGCCTTTAAAATGAAAACTAAAGCTGTTGCTTACTTAAATGTTCAGTTAAGCGCTACAAAAGCTTTCATAGGGTCAAAGTTGTCAGATGACCCCTTGTAGGGGTTTGGCCCCCTAGAATGACATTTTTACTTCACCTGGACCGAAGGTCCATGTGAGCTATTACCATCACTTGGCGTCCGTCGTCGTCGTCTGTCGTCGTCGTCTGTTAACAATTTTTCAAAAATCTTCTCCTCTGAAACTACCAAACAGAATTTAATGAAACTTGGTATGAATGATCCTTAGGGTGTCCTGCACCAAACTTGTGTTTTGATTTTTGATCCGTTAAAAAACATGGCCGCCGTTACTAAAAATAGACTAGGGGGGTCAGACAACTGTTTTTGGCTTATAAATCAAAAAGTATAAGAGATAGAGGAAATCTGAGGCCACGCTACTGATTCAGCATCAAAAGCTCTACAAAAGTCTCCATTTGGTCAAAGTTGTCAGATGACCCCTTATAGGAGTTACGGCCCCTTAAAGGTGAAAAATAGCATTTTTTCATGTTTTTGGCCTACAGAATGAAAACTATTGCAGATAGAGATTAGCTGTTGCTTGCTTAAATGCTCAGCTCATTTAACTCTACAAAAGTCTCCATAGGGTCGAAGTTGTCAGATAATCCCTTATAGGGGTTACGACCCCTGAAAAATGGCATTTTTTCATGTTTTTGGCCTACAGAATGAAAACTATTGCAGATAGAGATTAGCTGTTGCTTGCTTAAATGTTCAGATCATTTAGCTCTACAAAATTCTCCATAGGGTCGAAGTTGTCAGATGACTCCTTATAGGGGTTACGGCCCCTGAAAAATAGCGATTTTTCATGTTTTTGGCCTACAGAATGAAAACTATTGCAGATAGAGATTAGCTGTTGCTTGCTTAAATGTTCAGCTCATTTAGCTCTACAAAATTCTCCATAGGGTCGAAGATGTCAGATGACCCCTTATAGGGGTTACGGCCCCTGAAAAATAGCCATTTTTCATGTTTTTGGCCTACAGAATGAAAACTATTGCAGATAGAGATTAGCTGTTGCTTGCTTAAATGTTCAGCTCATTTAGCTCTACAAAATTCTCCATAGGGTCGAAGTTGTCAGATGACCCCTTATAGGGGTTACGGCCCCTGAAAAATAGCCATTTTTCATGTTTTTGGCCTACAGAATGAAAACTATTGCAGATAGAGATTAGCTGTTGCTTGCTTAAATGTTCAGATCATTTAGCTCTACAAAATTCTCCATAGGGTCGAAGTTGTCAATTGACTCCTTATAGGGGTTATGGCCCCTGAAAAATAGCGATTTTTCATGTTTTTGGCCTACAGAATGAAAACTATTGCAGATAGAGATTAGCTGTTGCTTGCTTAAATGTTCAGCTCATTTAGCTTTACAAAATACTCCATAGGGTCGAAGTTGTCAGATGACCCCTTACAGGGGTTACGGCCCCTGAAAAATAGCGATTTTTCATGTTTTTGTCCTACAGAATGAAAACTATTGCAGATAGAGATTAGCTGTTGCTTGCTTAAATGTTCAGCTCATTTAGCTCTACAAAATTCTCCATAGGGTCGAAGTTGTCAGATGACCCCTTATAGGGGTTACGGCCCCTGAAAAATAGCCATTTTTCATGTTTTTGGCCTACAGAATGAAAACTATTGCAGATAGAGATTAGCTGTTGCTTGCTTAAATGTTCAGCTCATTTAGCTGTACAAAATTCTCCATAGGGTCGAAGTTGTCAGATGACCCCTTATAGGGGTTATGGCCCCTGAAAAAAGCGATTTTTCATGTTTTTGGCCTACAGCATGAAAACTATTGCAGATAGAGATTAGCTGTTGCTTGCTTAAATGTTCAGCTCATTTAGCTCTACAAAAGTCCCATAGGGTCGAAGTTGTCAGATGACTCCTTATAGGGGTTATGACCCCTTATAGGTGAAAAATGGTGTTTTTGGCCTATAGAATGAAAACTTTTGCAGGTAGAGAAAAGCTGTTGCTTGCTTTAATGTTCAGCTCATTTAGCTCTACAAAAGTATAGGGTCAACATCAAGACCAGGTGAGCGATTCAGGCTCCTGGGAGCCTCTTGTTTCATCATTTGGGCCTATGGCTTCAGAATGAAACTATAGTACATGGAAAAAAAACTGTTACTTGCTTAAATGTTCAGCTCATTTGGCTCTAGAAAAGTTTTTATAGGGTCGACATCAAGACCAGGTTAGCGATTCAGGCTCCTGGGAGCCTCTTGCTTCCCTATAGAATGAAAATATTGCAGATGGAAAAAAGCTGTTGCTTGCTTTAATGTTCAGCTCATTAAGCTTTACAAAAGTCTCCATTGGGTCAAAGTTGTCGGATAACCCGTTATAGTGGTAATGCATTGCCCTTAACAGGTCAAATATAGTGTTCTCTCCCTATAGAATAAAAACTATTGCAGATCGAGAAAAGCTGTTGCTTGCTTAAATGTTCAGTTCATTAAGCTCCACAAAAGTCTCTTGGGTAGAAGTTGTCAGATGACCCCTTAGAGGATGGCCCTTTACAGATAAAAAATAGTGTTTTTAGCTCACCTGGCCAAAGGCCATGTGAGCTATTGCCATCACTTGGCGTCCGTCGTCGTCGTTAACTTTTCTTCAAACTTCTTCTCCTCTGAAACCGCTGCACAGATTCAAACCAAATTTGGTCTGGTGGTACTTTAGGGTATCCCCTACAGAACTGATGTGGGGATTTTTGATTCATCGAAAAACATGGCCGCCGTTGCTAAAAATAGACCAGGGGGGTCAGACTACCGTTTTTGGCTTGTAAATCAAAAAGTATAAGAGATAGATGAAATCTGATGCCACCCTACTGCTTCAGCATCAAAAGTTCTACTAAGGTCTCCATTTGGTCCAAGTTGTCAGATGACCCTTTATAGGGGTTACAGCCCCTTAAAGGTGAAAAATAGCGTTTTTTCATGTTTTTGCCTTATGGTATGAAAACTATTGCAGATAGAGAAAAGCTGTTGCTTGCTTAAATGTTCAGCTCATTTAGCTCTACAAAAGTCTCTATAGGGTCGAAGTTGTCAGATGACCCCATATAGGGGTTACAGCCCCTTAAAGGTGAAAAATAGCGTTTTTTCATGTTTTTGCCCTATAGTATGAAAACTATTGCAGATAGAGAAAAGCTGTTGCTTGCTTAAATGTTCAGCTCATTTAGCTCTACAAAAGTCTCCTTAGGGTCGAAGTTGTCAGATGACCCTTAAAGGAGTTACGGCCCCTGAAATAATGTTTTTTCATGTTTTTGGCCCATGGAATGAAAACTATTGCAGATAGAGAGAAGCTGTTGCTTGCTTAAATGTTCAGCTAATTTAGCTCTACAAAAGTCTCCATAAGGTCGAAGTTGTCAGATGACTCCTTATAGGGGTTACCGCCCCTGAAATAATGTTTTTTCATGTTTTTGGCCTATAGAAAGAAAACTATAGCAGATGGAGAAAAGCTGTTGCGTGCTTACATGTTCAGTTCATTTAGCTCTACAAAAGTTTCAATAGGAACGAAGTTGTCAGATGACATTTAATAGGGGTTACGGCCCCTAAAATAACCTTTTTCATGTTTTTGGCCTATAGAATGAAAACTATAGCAGATAGAGAAAAGCCGTTGCTTGCTTAAATGTTCAGTTTATTTAGCTCTACCAAAGTGTCAATAGGATCGAAGTTGTCAGATGACCCTTAATAGGGGTTACGCCCCCTAAAATAACCTTTTTCATGTTTTTGGCCTTTAGAATGAAAACTATAGCAGATAGAGAAAAGCTGTTGCTTGCTTAAACGTTCAGCGCATAAAGCTCTACCAAAGTCTCCATAGGATCGAAGTTGTCAGATGACCCTTAATAGGGGTTACGCCCCCTAAAATAACCTTTTTCATGTTTTTGGCCTTTAGAATGAAAACTATAGCAGATAGAGAAAAGCTGTTACTTGCTTAAATGTTCAGCTCATTTGGCTCTAGAAAAGTTTTTATAGGGTCGACATCAAGACCAGGTTAGCGATTCAGGCTCCTGGGAGCCTCTTGTTTCCCTATAGAATGAAAATATTGCAGATGGAAAAAAGCTGTTGCTTGCTTTAATGTTCAGCTCATTAAGCTTTACAAAAGTCTCCATTGGGTCAAAGTTGTCGGATAACCCGTTATAGTGGTAATGCATTGCCCTTAACAGGTCAAATATAGTGTTCTCTCCCTATAGAATAAAAACTATTGCAGATCGAGAAAAGCTGTTGCTTGCTTAAATGTTCAGTTCATAAGCTCTACAAAAGTCCCTTGGGTAGAAGTTGTCAGATGACCCCTTAGAGGGGTAATGGCCCTTTACAGATAAAAAATAGTGTTTTTAGCTCACCTGGCCAAAGGCCATGTGAGCTATTGCCATCACTTGGCGTCCGTCGTCGTCGTTAACTTTTCTTCAAACTTCTTCTCCTCTGAAACCGCTGCACAGATTCAAACCAAATTTGGTCTGGTGGTACTTTAGGGTATCCCCTACAGAACTGATGTGGGGATTTTTGATTCATCGAAAAACATGGCCGCCGTTGCTAAAAATAGACCAGGGGGGTCAGACTACCGTTTTTGGCTTGTAAATCAAAAAGTACAAGAGATAGATGAAATCTGATGCCACCCTACTGCTTCAGCATCAAAAGTTCTACTAAAGTCTCCATTTGGTCCAAGTTGTCAGATGACCCTTTATAGGGGTTACAGCCCCTTAAAGGTGAAAAATAGCGTTTTTTCATGTTTTTGCCCTATGGTATGAAAACTATTGCAGATAGAGAAAAGCTGTTGCTTGCTTAAATGTTCAGCTCATTTAGCTCTACAAAAGTCTCTATAGGGTCGAAGTTGTCAGATGACCCCATATAGGGGTTACAGCCCCTTAAAGGTGAAAAATAGCGTTTTTTTCATGTTTTTGCCCTATAGTATGAAAACTATATCAGATAGAGAAAAGCTGTTGCTTGCTTAAATGTTCAGCTCATTTAGCTCTACAAAAGTCTCCATAGGGTCGAAGTTGTCAGATGACCCTTAAAGGAGTTACGGCCCCTGAAATAATGTTTTTTCATGTTTTTGGCCCATGGAATGAAAACTATTGCAGATAGAGAGAAGCTGTTGCTTGCTTAAATGTTCAGCTAATTTAGCTCTACAAAAGTCTCCATAAGGTCGAAGTTGTCAGATGACTCCTTATAGGGGTTACCGCCCCTGTAATAATGTTTTTTCATGTTTTTGGCCTATAGAAAGAAAACTATAGCAGATGGAGAAAAGCTGTTGCGTGCTTACATGTTCAGTTTATTTAGCTCTACAAAAGTTTCAATAGGAACGAAGTTGTCAGATGACATTTAATAGGGGTTACGGCCCCTAAAATAACCTTTTTCATGTTTTTGGCCTATAGAATGAAAACTATAGCAGATAGAGAAAAGCTGTTGCTTGCTTAAATGTTCAGTTTATTTAGCTCTACCAAAGTCTCAATAGGATCGAAGTTGTCAGATGACCCTTAATAGGGGTTACGCCCCCTAAAATAACCTTTTTCATGTTTTTGGCCTTTAGAATGAAAACTATAGCAGATAGAGAAAAGCTGTTGCTTGCTTAAACGTTCAGCGCATAAAGCTCTACCAAAGTCTCCATAGGATCGAAGTTGTCAGATGACCCTTAATAGGGGTTACGCCCCCTAAAATAACCTTTTTCATGTTTTTGGCCTTTAGAATGAAAACTATAGCAGATAGAGAAAAGCTGTTACTTGCTTAAATGTTCAGCTCATTTGGCTCTAGAAAAGTTTTTATAGGGTCGACATCAAGACCAGGTTAGCGATTCAGGCTCCTGGGAGCCTCTTGTTTCCCTATAGAATGAAAATATTGCAGATGGAAAAAAGCTGTTGCTTGCTTTAATGTTCAGCTCATTAAGCTTTACAAAAGTCTCCATTGGGTCAAAGTTGTCGGATAACCCGTTATAGTGGTAATGCATTGCCCTTAACAGGTCAAATATAGTGTTCTCTCCCTATAGAATAAAAACTATTGCAGATCGAGAAAAGCTGTTGCTTGCTTAAATGTTCAGTTCATAAGCTCCACAAAAGTCCCTTGGGTAGAAGTTGTCAGATGACCCCTTAGAGGGGTAATGGCCCTTTACAGATAAAAAATAGTGTTTTTAGCTCACCTGGCCAAAGGCCATGTGAGCTATTGCCATCACTTGGCGTCCGTCGTCGTCGTTAACTTTTCTTCAAACTTCTTCTCCTCTGAAACCGCTGCACAGATTCAAACCAAATTTGGTCTGGTGGTACTTTAGGGTATCCCCTACAGAACTGATATGGGGATTTTTGATTCATCGAAAAACATGGCCGCCGTTGCTAAAAATAGACCAGGGGGGTCAGACTACCGTTTTTGGCTTGTAAATCAAAAAGTATAAGAGATAGATGAAATCTGATGCCACCCTACTGCTTCAGCATCAAAAGTTCTACTAAAGTCTCCATTTGGTCCAAGTTGTCAGATGACCCTTTATAGGGGTTACAGCCCCTTAAAGGTGAAAAATAGCGTTTTTTCATGTTTTTGCCCTATAGTATGAAAACTATTGCAGATAGAGAAAAGCTGTTGCTTGCTTAAATGTTCGGCTCATTTAGCTCTACAAAAGTCTCTATAGGGTCGAAGTTGTCAGATGACCCCATATAGGGGTTACAGCCCCTTAAAGGTGAAAAATAGCGTTTTTTTCATGTTTTTGCCCTATAGTATGAAAACTATTGCAGATAGAGAAAAGCTGTTGCTTGCTTAAATGTTCAGCTCATTTAGCTCTACAAAAGTCTCCATAGGGTCGAAGTTGTCAGATGACCCTTAAAGGAGTTACGGCCCCTGAAATAATGTTTTTTTCATGTTTTTGGCCCATGGAATGAAAACTATTGCAGATAGAGAGAAGCTGTTGCTTGCTTAAATGTTCAGCTAATTTAGCTCTACAAAAGTCTCCATAGGGTCGAAGTTGTCAGATGACTCCTTATAGGGGTTACCGCCCCTGAAATAATGTTTTTTCATGTTTTTGGCCTATAGAAAGAAAACTATAGCAGATGGAGAAAAGCTGTTGCGTGCTTAAATGTTCAGTTCATTTAGCTCTACAAAAGTTTCAATAGGAACGAAGTTGTCAGATGACATTTAATAGGGGTTACGGCCCCTAAAATAACCTTTTTCATGTTTTTGGCCTATAGAATGAAAACTATAGCAGATAGAGAAAAGCTGTTGCTTGCTTAAATGTTCAGTTTATTTAGCTCTACCAAAGTCTCAATGGGATCGAAGTTGTCAGATGACCCTTAATAGGGGTTACGCCCCCTAAAATAACCTTTTTCATGTTTTTGGCCTTTAGAATGAAAACTATAGCAGATAGAGAAAAGCTGTTGCTTGCTTAAACGTTCAGCGCATAAAGCTCTACAAAAGTCTCCATAGGATGGAAATTGTCAAATGACTCCTTATAGTCATATAGAACTGAAGTATTTGATTCTTTTACATCAATCGATAAATGTTTCTTAGCTAGTTGAGTTGAGTGTTCTCAAGAGAGTTCCTCCTTGTCTTGTTGTTTTCGTACAGTATTTTGTCTTAGGTTCTCTATTGTTGAATTGAACTTTTGTCGATTGAGTTTTACAGTGTGTTTTATATGTAGCTTTGTGCAAGCTTATCAATAGGGGGAAGGTTGGATCCAAAAAACTAGTTTAACCCCGCCACATTTTATATATGTGCCTGTCCTAAGCCAGGAAACTTTGCCAAAGCCTTTGTTTGTCCTTGTCATTCTATGTTAACTGTTTTATGTCAAGAATTGGGTCTTTCGTTGATAATTTAGGGATTGGTTTTGATTCTTTTGTATTGTATTATAAGTCTTGGGCCAATGCAAGACGGTAAGCAGTGACCTATGGTCATGTTGAAGACTGCTTGCTGTTTTCCGTTGTGATTTTTTGAATTGCTGTTTGTTTATGTTTGTTGTGTCGCGTACACTTGTTCCACATCTCAATATTGTCTATTATAGGGGTTACGGCCCCAAAAATAACGGTTTTCGTGTTTTTGGTCTATAGAATGAAAACTATAGTAGATAAAAAAAAAACTGTTTCTTGCTTAAATGTTCAGCTCATTTAGCTCTACAAAATGTAGGGTTGACATCAAGACCAGGTGAGCGATTTAGGCTCCTGGGAGCCTCCTGTTTCCTATAGAATGAAAACTTTTGCAGATAGAGAAAAGCTGTTGCTTGCTTAAACATGCAGCTCTTTACAAAAGATTCACATAAGTCTGCATTGGGTCTCATTTGTCAGATGACCCCTTAAAGAAAACACCCTTATGGCTAAAGGACCAGGTGAGTGATTCAGGCTCCTGGGAGCCTCTTGTATCTTTAACTTTTGGCTTGATCACAGGCGTTTGGGTCCAGGATTTTATTTTATTATAAATAACGTGTATATAAAAATTTTCATTTCGTTTACGTTATTTATAACAAGGAATTACATAGATTTGTATTCTAATTCCTTGTTTATAATAAAATAAAATCCTGGACCCAAACGCCTGTGGGCTTGATGTCCAATTTTCACAAATCAAGGTATTGGTACTTTTAGAAATTTAAAGATGCCTGGAAGCTAAAACCTACTGTTAATACTAAATTTATAAAACTAAATGCATATGTTTCCAGCTACCGGTACCTCAATCCCACTATTTCACCACTAGATAGGTCTTGGGTAGGGCTACACCACCCACTAGAAATTAGGTCACTGTGACCTATATTTTACGCATGAATGACTGGTTAAGTTCTTGGTTAAGGTCCATTACTCGGATACTAGATGTTGGAGGCCAATGATATTTCACCACTAGATGTGTCATGGGTAAGGTGACATCACTTACTAGAAATTAGGTCACTGTGACCTATATTTTACGCATGAATGACTGGTTAAGTTCTTGGTTAAGGTCCATCACTCGGATACTAGATGTTGGAGGCCAATGATATGTCGCCACTAGATAGGTCTTGGGTAAGGCTACACCACCAACTAGAAATTAGGTCGCTGTAACCTATATTTTATGCATGAATGACTTTGGTAAAGGTCCATAACCCAGGTTATACACATTGGGGGGTCAATGATATTTCAAGAACAGGAAGGGGCATCCTGTGGTTCATAGGCACATTTTCTAGTTAACTTGCAGATCCTCTTAACCAAAAAACTAGGGGTGTAAGGAGTGCTTGAAATATGTGTGTTAATATTGGTAGGGTTGTCGGTTTGTCCTTCCATCCTTCTGTTATACCTCGGGGTACCAATCTCTCATCAGGTTTCCCATAGCAAAACATGGGACTTTGCCATTCAACTATAAGGGGGTGGTACCCATCTCTTAATTGGATCTCTTATCTTCAGCTCCTAAAACCCCTTGATGGATTTTTGTAAAACTTTCACACAATCTTGTAACAATCTTGCACCTCCTATTTTAAAATTTGATCAGATTTGTGGTGTTTATGGCCATTTGACAACGAGAGTTACCCATCTCTTATCCGCAACTCCTAAACCCCCTGATTGATTTTCATGAAACTTTCACACACTCTTTGTGACATAATGTAAATGTGCACATCCTATTTGAAAATATGATCTGGCTGATTTTGGTGTGGGGTTATTTATTTGTGAGCTGCTGAACACAGTTTTTCTAGTATATTTTAATATTTCTTGAAGTACAAAATATGAATCTGGCCAATGAAGAACACCATTTTAACTTTGTTTTCATTCGGTCGTTCATTTCATAGAAAATAAAAACAGAGACGTGACAGATGGATCCTGAAAAACTGAACATCTTGTCACGAAAACTTTTAAATGGATGGATGGGGATGAAAACCTACAAATTAATTTGATGAGGCCCTGCTTGTTAGTGGCATAAACATTTGGATTATATTATGCTTGAAACCTCAAAATCTGTAACTCTGTGGTTGATGAAGCAACCAATATATTAGGTACCATAACAACACACCTGACTCACATCATTTAATCTAGTGAATTTGAAAAGTATGAATCACAGGGACTTGCTCCCCTCTATCAATATTTTGTTAGAGTCAATGTGTTCGTACCGCACATTGACTCGAACAAAATATTGATAGAGGGGAGCAAGTCCCTGTGTATGAATATTTACACGTTTTGCCCTCCAAGTTCCTTTCTAGGTTTAGCAGAGCAAGACATAGGTGTTAGAGTATTTATGAGCACCTCCATTTCTCATAACCTGTAAGTTCTAGGATGATGGAACTTGGACGCATATGATATGCCCCATTAGTAGTGAAGCACAGTTGCATCCCCATTTTTTACCTTAACCTTGATTTTCTGATTGAGTGACTTTTACAAATTTCAATTAAGTGAACAGGCAACAACAGCATCATACCATATTACGACAACAAATGTTTTTGCGGCCAAATAAAAAAAAAATAATGGCAACGAGTTCTACAGGCACCTCAATAGCACAAGAAGTTGATGAAACTTGGTATGCAGATATCCCAATAGTAGCATAGCACTGTACCGCAATCTTTTGACCTTGACTTTGATTTGTTTGGTTGAGTGACCTTGACAATTTTCAATACATACAATGGCAATGTTAATTTTTTGTTGCTTGAGATGAATGTTGCATATTGGGAGACTTATAAAGTATGGTGATTCCAATGGGAAACACAATTGTAAAAGTTATTTCTCTAGTCTGTTTTATGGTACACCTTTGATATTTGGTATGCAGTTGCATTAGCATTAGTACAGATCAGTTTTAAGGGGGTTATATCTGTATGCTCCTGCAGTCATGGTCTACTGACTGACTTTGCAATTTTATACTAATTTGGCCAATGTTTACCTTTTTTTTCTTAAGTCTGTTTAGCATGAAGCAGTTATGATACATCATTGATATTTGGTATGCAGTTGGCTTGCAGTAGCATTACTACAGATCAATTTCAAGGGGATTTTATCTGTATGCTCCTCAAGTCACGGTCTAGTGACTTTGAGATTTTTTACTAATTTAGCTAAATGTTAACCTTTTTAGCTCACCTGGCCATCACTTGGCATCCATCGTCGTCGTCCGTCATCGTTTACTTTTCTTCAAACTTCTTCTCCTCTGAAACCGCTGAACAGATTCAAACCAAATTTGGTCTGGTGGTACTTTAGGGTATCCCCCACGGAACTGATGTGGGGATTTTTGATTCGTTGAAAAACATGGCCGCCGTTGCTAAAAATAGACCAGGGGGTCAGACTACTGTTTTTGGCTTGTAAATCAAAAAGTACAAGACATAGATGAAATATGATGCCACCCTACTGCTTCAGCATCAAAAGTTCTACAAAAGTCTCCATATGGTCCAAGTTGTCAGATGACCCCTTATAGGGGTTACAGCCCCTTAAAGGTGAAAAATAGCGTTTTTTCATGTTTTTGCCCTATAGTATGAAAACTATTGCAGATAGAGAAAAGCTGTTGCTTGCTTAAATGTTCAGCTCATTTAGCTCTACAAAAGTCTCCAAGGGTCGAAGTTGTCAGATAACCCCTTATAGGGGTTACAGCCCCTTAAAGGTGAAAAATAGTGATTTTTCCATGTTTTTGCCCTATAGTATGAAAACTATTGCAGATAGAGAAAAGCTGTTGCTTGCTTAAATGTTCAGCTCATTTAGCTCTACAAAAGGCTCCATAGGGTCGAAGTTGTCAGATGACCCCTTATAGGGGTTACGGCCCCTAAAATAATGTTTTTTCATGTTTTTTGCCTATAGAAAGAAAACTATAGCAGATAGAGAAAAGCTGTTGCTTGCTTAAATGTTCAGTTCATTTATCTCTACTAAAGTTTCAATAGGATCAAAGGTGTCAGATGACCATTAAAAGTGGTTTAACAGCCCCTAAAACAACCTTTTTCATGTTTTGGCTTATAGAATGAAAACTATAGCAGATAGAGAAAAGCTGTTGCTTGCTTAAATGTTCAGTTTATTTAGCTCTACCAAAGTCTTAATAGGATCGAAGTTGTCAGATGACCCTTAATAGGGGCTACGGCCCCTAAAATAACCTTTTGCATGTTTTTGGCCTTTAGAATGAAAACTATAGCAGATAGAGAAAAGCTGTTGCTTGCTTAAATGTTCAGCGCATAAAGCTCTACAAAAGTCTCCATAGGGTCGAAGTTGTCAGATGACTCCTTATTGGGGTTACGGCCCCTAAAATAACGGTTTTTCGTGTTTTTGGCCTACAGAATGAAATCTATAGTAGATAAAGAGAAACTGTTTCTTGCTTAAATGTTCAGCTCATTTAGCTCTACAAAATATAGGGTTGTCATCAAGACCAGGTGAGCGATTTAGGCTCCTGGGAGCCTCTTGTTTCTTACGTCAGTTTTTCATTTAGTAGTTGTTGCCAACCAATTTGATATTGGGTATGCAGTTGCATTAGCATTAGTACAGATCAGGTTTAAAAGCATTTCACAGCGGTCTACTGACTGAAATTTTTTACTGATTTGTCCCATGTAAATCTTTTTTCTGAAGTCGGTTTACCATGAAGCAGTTATGGCACAGCCACCAATGTCCAAATTCATTACTTTTAGTTGTGCAAGGAAATTCAATGAGAGAACTTCCGAATAATGATAAGTGTGCTTGATTTTTTCATCTTTATTTTCATCCCAAGCCTTATTTAAAAATAGTAGAATGTAGTAAGCTGTAGGATTGGCTTTGATTCTTAGAAATACGAATTTTATGGTAATATATATTGCTGAAAATAATCACATTTTTTTTTGGCTGAGGGGCCAAGGGTTAAAAATTTAACACATGTCCACAAAAGGTAAATTGCAATAATCTGCAACAATATATTGTCATGCATTAAGCTGTTTCATAAACTCTAACCAAAGCTACATCTGACTACATTCTCTAAACAAGAGGCTCCCAGGAGCCTGAATCGCTCACCTGAACTACACAGACACATACAATTTGTAGAAATTATTGTGCATAACCATATGCGATTTAAATTTCTGAAATATCTTGGTTAGTTTTCAAGATATTGGGCTTAATAAGTGCAAAATTTGGCACAAATTAGGAAAAAGGGCAATAACTCCCACATCAGCAGTCTGATCTTTTCAAAAATTTCTGCACAGGTAGATATTAATATGCTGATCTTTTTTTATTCTTGCACAAACCATTTTTGAGTTATTAGCAAAAAATGCAATTTACCGCTATGTTCTATTTTTAGCTATGAGGGCCATGTTTTTTGACGAATCAAAAATCTGAACAATATAGAGTTGTAGCATATAAGCTATTAAACAAGTGTGCCAAGTTAAAATGCAGTTGGTCTTACGGTGTCAGACAAGTTAATCTTTGAAATTCAGGGAAAAAGTAATGAAAAATGGTAAATTTTGTTGTTTTGTTCATCGTCCTTGTATAACTTGAGTGTGAGTTATTGATTGCTATTGAGTTGTTTCTGAGAGTTTTTTAGCACATTGTCTGTTTCTTCATTTAAGGACAATAACTCCTAAAAGAAATGATTCTACAGCTTTGATCTAAATACATAAACTGTAGATCTTGATGTGCTTAATCATATGCAATTAAGATTCTTGAAATATCTTGTATAGTTTTCAAGATATATGGCTAAACAAGAGAAAAATTATGAAAAAAATCCAGAAAAAGGGCAATAACTCCTACATCGGTTGTTGGATCTTCTTGAAACTTTCAAAGCAGGTAGATCTTGAGATGCTGATCACTTTTGTCAACTATCAGAATTTTGATATCTGTAACCATTTTTGAGTTATTAGCAAAAAACTGCAATTTACACCTATGTTCTATTTTTAGCCACGGCGGCCATATTTTTTGACGAATCAAAAATCTGAACGATAGAATTGTAGCATATATGCTATTTAACAACTGTGCCAAGTTTGGTTGAAGTTGGATATATGGTGTCAGACAAGTTAATCTTTGAAATTTAGGGGAAAAGTAATGAAAAACGGTAAATTTTGACGCTTTAAGGGCCATAACTCCTAAAAGAAATGGTTCTACAGCTTTGACCTAATAACATGAAATGTAGATCTTGATGTGCTTAATCATATGCGATTTGAATTTTTAAAATATCTTGTATAGTTTTCAAGATATAGGGCTAAATGAGTGCAAAATTTTGAAAAAAAAACAGAAAAAGGGCAATAACTCCTACATCGATTGTTCGATCTTCTTGAAAATTTCTGGGCAGGTAGATCTTGAGGTGTTGATCACTTTTACCCCCATGCCAGAATTTTAATATCTGTTACCGTTTTTGAGTTATTTGCAAAAAACTTCGATTTACCCCTATGTTCTCTTTTTAGCCATGGCGGCCATGTTTTTTTGACAAATCATCAATCCAAGCAGTAGTTTTGTACACCATATCCCAAAGAATAACCACACCAAGTTAGGTTACAATCCGACTTATGGTGTCAGAGGAGTTAAAGTTTTTAAAAGTTTACGGACGGACGACGGATGCCAAGTGACGGCAATAGCTCACCCGACCCTAAAAAGATGAGGAATGACAATAAACATGAAAATAACAGCAAACTTACCAGAAAACAAGTCTCAAAATCATGACCGGAAACTTCTCCAAACGAATTTCTTCTAACTTGTTTACTGACTGGAGATTTTAAATTGATTTGGCCTATGTTAACGTTTTATCTTCCGCCTTTTTATCATGAAGAAGTTATGACACACCATTGATTGGTATTTGCATCATTACAGATCAATTCAATAAAGATATATGTTAATGTTTTTATGCCTCATCTACGAAAGTAGAGGGGCATATAGTGTTCGGGTCCGTTCGTCTGTCCGTCCCAAATCCTCATATTTCCACTTACTGACAAATGCCAAATCAATGATATTGGTATAGTAGGTGCACCTCGTGATGCTAAGCACAATGCATGCTTTGGATGCTGAATGTGACCTATATTTTCCGCATGGATGACCTCTTACAGAAAAATGGTTAAATTCCATTCCCACATACTGACAAGTGCCACATCAACAATATTGGAATGTTAGGTGCATTTTGTGATGCTAAGCACAATGGATGCTGGATGTGACCTATATTTGCTGCATGAATGACCACTTACAGAAGAATGGTTCAAGTCTATTCCCACTTACTGACAAGTGCCACATCAACTATATTGGTATGGTAGGTGCATCTAGTGATGCTAAGCACAATGCATGCTTCGGATGCTGGATGTGGCCTATATTTTCTGCATGAATGACCACTTACAGAAGAATGGTTAAAGTCTATTCCCACTTACTGACAAGTGCCACATCAACAATATTGGTATGGTAGGTGCAACTAGAACAATGTATGCTTCGGATGCTTGCATTGACCTATATTTTCCGAATGAATGACCACTTATAGAAGAATGGTTAAGTTAAAGTCCATTCCTTCTGACAGACAATTACCTTAATAGCAACCATGTTGATGCTTTAGTGATTGTGGAAAAAAATAAATGTTGCGAGATGTGGCATTATGTCTTTTGTGTATTTTATTGTTGTTTCGTCTTTTTTTTCTGTGAACACTTGAAGTAATGGTACACCATTGATATTTGGTATACAGCTGCATTTGCATCATAACAAATCTGTGACTTTCAACATTGTAATTTTACTCTGTGTCCAGCTGCAACAGGTGAAACATGTAACAGTTTATTATAAGAAGGAACTGTAAGTCAAAGGTTTATAAAACTTTTGTTTTCATTAAACTTGATATGCTTATTTATCAGTGCTAGACAATTACAGCAGCATCCTCATCAATTGACCTTGACCTTTGGTTTTCAGTTGAGTACCTTAGGTAGTTTTTATTTTGGTGAAATGTGAGGTTCTGGTATGATTTTTCACAAAAATTAATGAATGTTTAGTGGAAAAACTAGGTATTCCAGTGGTGCCAGCAGGAGAAGTGTAGTTTAGTCTAAACTCTTGTGAGATCTTAATATGAGAATGGCTCTGCCCTAAAAGCTCGCGAAGATACAAAATCAACACAAATTATGTTGATGCAATGTGATTAATAAGATAATAGGTTCAGCCTAATCTGGGTCGAACCTTAATTTGGATCTGGAAAATATTGTCAAAATACTCTCAGCTGGACCAATATCTAAGAGGGTCCGCTAGTGATTAAACATTGAATAATTTGTTCGAAAACAAAAAATAATAATTAATGTATTATCCTAAAAAAACGTCAAAATATGGTTCGCGGCCGGGACGATATTATCCATAAATTATACATAATTTATTGATCCTCCATTTGTGACGTCACATATCCAGCAGACTGTAAACATGAAGACATCAAAATGTCAATGTTCTTCTGTCAGGTTTTGTGAGATTTTCTGTATACCCGTATCTAATTTTTACTAGTACTGGCTGCAAAAGATTGAATAACCTGGTGGAAAATGACGACGGACCCATGATTGCATTGATCATTTAACTATGTCAGTTTGACTTTGATTTTGAAGGACCACGACACGGCACATGTCATGAGGATGGATTAGGATTATATTTTCAGATCAGGTAGGACCAAATTTATTTATCATACATATGCAGAAAAATAGTTGCTTGTCAGGCTTTTATAATGAATCTGTTTATGTTAAAAGTTCCGATGATTGATTGGCAGAACTTAGTTTTAACTACCCTTGTTAGGGACGATGTGATGTGATATTTCCCGCCATTTTTTCTGCGCATGACTGTGCACTCTGTGTTAAAGGTCACTAGTGTATTGAAATCTCGCGAGAAGGGGGCCATATTTAAAAAAAACAAAACAACTAGCCTTCGTTCGTTAGGTAGTTATTATTTATTGAGAAAGTTCTTGCCATTAACAACAACAAAAGGTTTAGTTTTGTAACCGTTTGCAAATAAATAAGCGAAAACACCGGGTCTCGCTAACGCGAGACCCGGTTTTTTCGTAAATTCCCAATGCATTCCGAGTAGCAGACAGAATTTATTTTCAACCATCGTATTTTGAGTCTCGTGCAATTTGGCAGACACTCTACAATAGTGAGCTTCGCTTCGCTCGCATATAACTCTGCATAAAATGCATATAAGTACAAATACAACAATGTAATGTGGTTTTGATTTTTATAAGTTTTTGTGGGCGACTGTCAGCCTCCAACACAAGCACCAATAGAAATGTTTGTTTTATATTGACTACTGTAGCAACCTTGCAAGCCACTGAAATTAAAAAATCTACCCTCCAAAAAAAAATCAAATTTCCATGTCCCCATAGTTTGGTTTGTTTAATCATCTAGCAAGAAAAGATGTCCTGCAAATAATGTTGATGTAACTAATATAAGAAATAAATTTCAGAAACCCTATATTTTCACTTTAGAGAGTGATTAAGTACTATTTGAAGATTTGTCTATTTTATAAGTTTCATCTTAATTGGAAAAACTTTTGCAATATTCTTGTTTTCCTTGTAAAGTTGCCATTATTTGAAAAAGATTAAAATTTCTCTGTAATGTAAAACTTATTGTATTGTAAGTATAAATTTCACATCCACAACAGGCTGCTGAAGTATTATACAGTACACATGTCAGATTACTTCATATGTCAGTTTGTTGTACATGTAAGTTATTGTAATGTAGTTACTAGATATGATCTACTGGTACCCTAAACCCTGAAAATGTTATTTCATTTCAACTTATATTTTGACAAAAGTTTGCGTTGCTTATATCAGATGTTCTGTTATGTGTTGTTTTCTTGCCCTCTGGGTTTGTTTTTGTTGTAAGACTCCCCTCATTTAAATACCCATTTCCTACTTCATTACTTTTAACTATTCTAATGACTTGATTACATCAAAACTGCTATGTTTTAGTATTTTTATCATTATAAAAATGTACACAATATAAATTAATGAAACAAAGTTTTGTCAGCTCTAGCTCCATACATGAGTTTCCAGGAGTAAGGTTCTTTCCAGGTCAGGCCAGGCATCATCACAGATTTACCATCTATACCAATCACATGTTTTGGCTGGAAAAGAAAGGCATTTATGGCTGGAAAAGAAGGACAACTCGTGTAAGCATCCAGTAATATATTATGGCTCAAAAAGAATGAAAACTTGTGAAAGAATTCAATTAATGTTTTGGTTTGAAAAGAAAGACAGCTTATGTACTGGAAACCATCTAAATATGTTATGACAGAAAAAGAAAGACAACTCATTTACTGTATCTAGTATAATTAATTGTAATTTTCTGTTTTAGACCATCTGCAAAATGGCCAGCATTGGCCATTAAACTGTCTTTATAGCTAAAACTGTTGGCTGTTTTTGATAAAGTTTTTATGCCCCAAAGTAAAGAAGTTTCTGGTCCATTCTCCCATCAATAATCAGATTTACATTTAGTTTGAAGTTAACTATGGGTATCTACATGTTTTCTTGGAGATGGTTATGCACTGTACATTTCTATTATAACAATTGGAAATATGGGTGGTTGAAAAATTGTGCCTTATTACTTTTATGTATCAAATAAAGAGTTGAGGAAATGTGTCTAAATACTACATGTATAATGTACATGTAGCAACAGGAAAAGAAATCATTTTATTACTATACCTCCATGTCAATTATTTTAAGCCAGTCATTGAGATGTTTAGCAAGTTCAAGGCCATCACATGCATTATCACCTTCAGCACAAAACATTAGTAAAATGCACACCCTCAAGTCTTTGGTACTGAAAAAAATAACATCACATACAACAAAGTTGGTTTTAAACTGCCACATTTCATAGTCAGGAATTTTTGTTAAGCTTAAATTTGTACTTGTCCTGTTTTTAAAGCAATTAAACTAATTTTAAAGAAAGACATACATGTACCGTACTTGGTTATTTTTGTACTTCTAAAAGACCTTACTCATACAGCAAAAATGTTTTGAAATCAAATTGTGTCATCTACTTAAAGCTAGGGGGAAATCTATTTTATCATCAAGTGTAGGAATGGAATATCTTTTTGGTGACAAAGTTTAAATTTTAGGGGTTCAGTTTTGCATAGGAAATAGGCCATTAAACGATAATATCTCAAAATTGTAATAAAAAAAATCCACTTTCAGGACAAAACTTTCTGCTTGAAATGAAGTGATATGAGCTAGACAATAGACCCACACATTTTTTTACTCTATTAGAAACACCAAATTTGTGTTTTCACAGGATGTTATAAAAAAAGTTGCATTTGAACGTCAAGATGAATAGAACAAACACAGAGCAAGAAGAGAAAAATTTACAAATAAACTTGAAAAAAGTATCAGGAGAGATTGTAAAATTACCAATCTTCAAATAAGGACTTGGCGATTCCTCCTCCGGGTATGTATAGATCTGTGTTGTCTCCATAGTCTGTCAGTCTGTTCTCTAACTGTTGCCACCCGAGAGTGTTCTTTAAATTGTCTACTTCATCTTGTTCTATTAAGGAACCAGGAACAAATCTGAACTGAGACCTAAAATTAATCAAGTACCGGTATTCAAAACATTACATTGTTTGAGGAAAATTTAAGACATGTTTATATTCACGTACATTAGATTGTTGGTTAAACATCTCAACTTCAATTGCAAAAAATTAGGAATATTAAACTGAGATTTACTGATCAAGTAAAACATTTCAATATTTTCACAAAACTTGTGACAATTTTAAAATTGCAAAAATGTAGGTTGGTTTATGTTAACAAAATATAATTCCACCTTGTATAATAAAGCTGTGTAATAATTGGTATTAACATGTTTTTCTTTTGCTTATTTTATTTATCTGGAATTAATTGAAGCAGTAATTGTATTTAATTTCCCGCCAATTTACTGCAGTGGTATTATTTTATTTCCAGCTAATTTACTGTCCTGGTATTTCTTCCTGTTATTTCAACTACTGTAGTATTATTTAGAAATCGTGGAAAGTTCCTATTATTAAAATAGATCAATCAAATGACGTCAAACAAATTGCTTTACATGTACTATCGCTTTACTGCATCATTCATTCATACATATGATATCATCTTAGGCATTTTTTATGATATTTTATTTATTTTCTAATTTCTTTTTAGTTTAACAGAAAAGATATTCATGGAATTAAAGAACTATATGATACTTGTGAGTGGTACGTAGCAAAAATACTACTTATGAAACTTACGGCTAAGGAATTTTTAAACCAGCCTCTCAACAAATATATATATATATATACCACTCCCAAGTATCGTAAGGTTCTTTAGAATTTCCATAAAAAAATGCTAAATATATCTACAAACCCTTGTAGCTGGCAGTCAAGTCTTTCATGGGCATAACTACTGGTCAGAATAACTAGTTCTTTCATCTTTTCTTCTTTTATCCATTTATTGAGCCAGACCTTAAAGGATGCTCTCTTACCCTGTAAAACAAGGAAAAAATTGTGGCCCAACTTGAAATGGATTTTTGTAAAAGATTTTGTTGCAACTTAAACTTGACCTTTGTTTTTAAGCTATCATCAGAGGACAGATGGGCAGATACTGAATTAAACAGGGCAGCGGTATAGAGAAAATTACAGTCCTCGATTACTTCTGATATAACCAAAGGTGAAGAGTTACAGTGTGTCATGTTTTAGTCATACATCAAAAAGATCACTTTAAATGTTTTTGTTTGTTTGTTTGTTTATTTGCACTAAATGTGATCAAAGGGTTTAGCCAATTAAGGGAAATAAAATAAGAATATCAAGCGAGTAGCCAAGACTAACTTTTCCTGCATCATTCCAATACCTATAACTTTATTATATAGTAGCACAGCCTAAAATCTAAAGGCCTTTGCTAATTTCAGTCCCTGAACATGAGAGTTTACAGGTTGAAAATTGGAAATCTTCTCTCCTTTGTGTTTAAATAAGCACTTTGCAACTCTTATAATTCTTTATTTTAATTTTAGCAATGTAAAGATACCCAAGACTCTACCAAGACTTGATTTCACTATCGGCAAGGCATCCATTAAGGTTATATAAACATTTGAATGTATACAATATCTTTATATAAACATTTGAATGTATACAAAGTTTTTGTGATTTTTTTTAAGTCTCTATGTTCTATTGGATACTGACCCTTTTAAATGGTGCTCTCTGTTGAATTATTATAGTTTTGTTCTCTGTATTGTTGAATACTAACCCTTTTAAATGGAGCTCTCTGTTGAATTATTATAGTTTTGTTCTCTGTATTCTCATACACTGAAAAAGATTATCATTAAAATCATTAAACTATCATTAGGTTTGCATATCAAATTTTATACAGCTTTGACATAAAGTGATTTTGTTGCCTTTTTTCATATTTAGGATATGACATGTTACATGTATTGTGTAAAAAGCTTGTGAAGACTTGTAGAAGATAATTTGATGTGGAATAAGTGTACGTGACATAACCTACAATACTAACGATAATTTTAAAAATCCACAACAGAAAACAGCTAGCAGCCTTCAATGTGACCAGCGGTCCCTGCTCACTGTTTATCAATTGGCCCTGGATTGAAAATAAACTACACGTGTTTCAAGCCCAATCCAAAAGTGTCAATGAAAGAACCTCTTCTTGACAAAAAAAAATAACATAAATTCCATGAATACAAAGATCAGCTTTGTAATTAACCTAATAAACTATTACATGTACAACATTTTTATGATAGTGTGTTTTTAACAAGAGGCTCCCAGGAGCCTAAATCGCTCACCTGGTCTTGATGTCAACCCTATGAAAAACTTTGTAGAGCTAAATAAGCTGAACATTTAAGCAAGCAAAAGCTTTTCTCTATCTGCAATAGTTTTCATTCTATAGACCAAAAACACTATTTTTTAAGGGCTGTAACCCCTATAAGGGGTCATCTGACAATTTCGACCCTATGGAGATTTTTGTAGAGCTAAATGAGCTGAACAATTTAGCAAGCAACAACTTTTCTCTATCTGCTATAGTTTTCATTCTATAGGCTAAAAACACCTTTTTTCGCCTTTAAGGGTCTGTAACCCCTATAAGGGGTCATCTGACAACTTCGACCCTATGAAGACTTTTGTAGAGCTGAATGAGCTGAACATTTAAGCAATTAACAGCTTTTCCCTATCTGCTATAGTTTTCATTCTGTAGGCAAAAAACACCATTTTTCGCCTTTTAAGGGCTGTAACCCCTATAAGGGGTCATCTGACAACTTCGACCCTAAATAGACTTTTGTAGAGCTAAATGAGCTGAACATTTAAACAAGCAACAGCTTTTCTCTATCTGCAATAGTTTTCATTCCAAAGACCAAAAACATTTTTTTTTTGCCTGTAAGGGGCTGTAACCCCTATAAGGGGTCATCTGACAACTTCGACCCTATGAAGACTTTTGTAGAGCTGAATGAGCTGAACATTTAAGCAAGCAACAGCTTTTCCCTATCTGCAATAGTTTTCATTCTTTAGGCAAAAAACACTATTTTTCGCCTTTTAGGGGCTGTAACCCCTATAAGGGGTCATCTGACAACTTCGAACCTATGAAGACTTTTGTAGAGCTAAATAAGCTGAACATTTAGGCAAGCAACAGCTTTTCTCTATCTGCAATAGTTTTCATTCTATAAGCCAAAAACATGAAAAAATGCTATTTTTCACCTTTCAGGGGCTGTAACCCCTAAAAGGGATCATCTGACAACTTCGACCAAATGGAGACTTTTGTAGAACTTTTGATGCCGAAGCAGTAACGTGGCATCAGATTTCATCTATCTCTTATACTTTTTGATTTACAAGCCAAAAACAGTAGTTTGACCCCCCTGGTCTATTTTTAGTAACGGTGGCCATGTTTTTTGACGGATCAAAAATGGAAACACAAGTTTGGTGCAGGACACCCTAAGGATCATTCATACCAAGTTTCATTAAATTCTGTTCAGTAGTTTCAGAGGAGAAGATTTTTGAAAAATTGTTAACGGACGACAGACGACGACAGACGACGACGACGGACGCCAAGTGATGGCAATAGCTCACATGGACCTTCGGTCCAGGTGAGCTAAAAATCAGTTTGGTTTGATTTTATTTTGTGAATATATGATGATACATGTATATTATTAGTTCAAAATTTGCTAAATAAACTTCTTGCAATATTTCTCTTTTTTTAACCACACATATAGCTAATTTTAATTTTCAAATTCATACATCTTCATAGATATCTGCTTCATAAAGAACTTTGAATGAATCGATTTCTTCACTTTTTGAAACACAAGCCTTAAATAATTAATTTTCATAATTTTTCTTTACATATAATAATCAGTAATTAAAAAATTTGAGAAAAATTTACAGTTTTTCTTGCCAGAACCATCTGTCTTATGGCAAAAAGACTGAACTTTATAATAATCATAACAATACCTTCACAGCTTGTAACCAGTTTACAGGAATAAGATTCAGGATGAGCGAATGGATCATTTCCTACAAGTGGTAAAATACTGTCATGGTAAATATAGCCAACTCTCTCCATCCACAGAGTAGAAATCACCAGGTCTACTGCTAGCTGACCAACATTCCCAACCGATACAGAAGGCTAAAAGTAAATACAATTATACAATGAAACTGGCATTATTACAGTCCAGGGGCCAGGTTTTCGAAGATGTCTTACGATTGTCCATTTAAATTGTATAGGTTAAGATGTCATAACTGTTAAGATATGTTTGAAAACCTGGCCCCAGTATCATACATGTACATATAAAGTATATTTATTGTATTTTGACATGCCTGCAAAGTGATGCAAATTATGTTAATTTTTGGTCAATTTCACTTCTACTAGAGTCGGTTAACGTTACAAGTATATGTGGAGACAGGAGATAAATAGAAGTGTCTCTGGTTTGTGACTTGTTTAACAGGGGTTGTTTGTGCACAGTAAAATGGGATTTTTTTTTAAAGTGGTTTTAAGGGGGCTTTGGAAAGAGAATTATCATGATTATAGACTGACCATTTAACTTAAGGGAGGGCCTTGGTGTTTTGTTCTGGTCAGAAAAGTTTTTCCTCAATTTCTTAAACAGTGTCAAGACAGTTCTAAAAATATTTTTTTATGACTAGCATTATTTAGTATGGCAGAAATCCTTCTTCAGCTCTGCTGCAAATTTTTTTTTCATCAAAAACCAAATCCAAAATAGTTTTTTAGGAAAAAAAACAAGGGTTCCCTCTTTCAAGTTAAAAAGTCAATCAACAACATTATGACACCAGTTGATTGACATTTGACATTTTGACCAATTAAAGAAGTCATTGAAGTGTTGTAGAACCGAAACTTTATAGCCAGCTTTAACCAGTTGAGGTAGGGAAGTACTTCTTTGGCTTAGACAAGTTGGGTGTAATAGCTAATATGCACTACTGTATTCTTATAATATTTATGGTTTTCCTGATTGATGATACAGATCGAAATTTGCCATTTTCTATGACTATGCTCAAGAAAAACCATTTGAAATAATTTTAGTGTTTCTTTAGAAAAAATTATCAGCACCACATACGTTTATGTGACAATTAAACAAAAAAATTTAAATTATTTTTTTTACTTCATGAAAAATATAGTTCACTTAATACTAAGTACCATCAACACGATCAAATGAGCTTTTAGTGTAAATGAACTATTACACCCAACATGTTAGAGTGTTAGAGGGCTGTCTATTGAAGGTTGATGTGGTGCTGATGTGCTGGTCCCAGGGCGCAGGATCACTGCGGGTGTCTGCTGTTGTGAAGGGGGCGCGATGAAAACAATGAGTGTCGGTAGCCCTTCTACAGTGGACCCAAGAGTATAAACACCTGTTGTGGGAACAAGAGTTACTAGAGTGAGGTTTATAGCCAGCCTTCTACTTCTACTTATACTGGATACAGAACACTGTCTTAATAGACCATTATGTTTCGGAACTGGAACTTCGGGCACTGGTGGTAAGAAAAATAAATTTATGAACTGAAAAAGAGTAAGAGTAGCTAGCAAAGCTCAACTGTAGAAAAAGGATAGAAACAGCATTGACACTGCTTAATCAGTTGAGCTAGGGAAGCACTTCTTTGGCCCAGAGGGTTAAAGCGCTGTCTATGGGAGGCCGATTTGATCTGATTGTGCTGGTCCTGGGTAGCCAGGTCACTACAGAAGTGAGAGCCTATGCAAAGTTTACCCTCCCTTGTGAAAGGGAAAAGAGGGTTCATTTTGTTTTTTTACTGTACACAAGCTCCTGTGCAAGTGGATGCCCCTTTTTATTTTCATCTTCGGCATGACTTCATCTTCATCAGTTATAGGTGTTCCATCAATAAGACATTTATGTACCATGTGTAGGTCAAGTGTCTTGGGTTAATAGTGAGCACTGCTCGTAGCCAGCATGAATTGCCTGGGAGAGCGGAGAGCTCTACAGCAAATTCCCACAAAAAATTTGCCTAATGCTGATATTGATCGTTTTTACTTGTCTTTTTGATGTTTTCTGTTCCTTGTTTAAGAAGGGGGTCTATATACATCTGTGACTATTTCAGGACTGGATTTGAATTATATGCATTTTATTTAGACCATGGGCCAATTGCAGAACCGCGAGCAGTGCCAAATGGCCTTGTTGAAGGCTGCTGCGTTTGTCCATTGTGGTTTTTCCGAATTGCCGCTTGATTGTGGGCTGTGTCGCGTACACTAATTCCACATCTCATTATTTTCTTTTGATTTTTTTTCGTTCCAATATGCTTCTCCAAGGAATCCGGAGTAAATGTTAAAATCATTACCAATTTTGCTTGTCGCATTCCAAAAATTAAATATGGTACTAGGAAAAACCTGTGAATTCGCGGGAAAATCAATCGTTGGTTGCTTTACAAAATATTTCACAATAAAACATTGCATTTGCGTGACCTTACATGGTTGTGATTAACGCAAATTAAAGGTTCTATGGTATTATTTAACTCTAATAAGTTTTTGGTTACTGTCAGTTTTTCATTGTGGTTTTTCTAAATTACGGCTTGTTATGTGAGCTGTGTCGCATACGCTTTCCACATCTCATTAGTTTCTATTATAATCTTTTAGTGTGTGTTACCCCACCTGTAAATTTAAAAAAATGTCCAGTGGCAGGATAAGTTTCAATCAATCGCTACGCAATTTTGTCGTTGACATCGTTGAGGCTAATTTTACACGAAGGGAAAAAAACTACAATATGATAAATTTTAAATTGTTTTCATTTTCTTAAAAAATAATTTCAAATAAACATTAATTTTAACATGAAAATCTCTGTTAAAACATCACATAAAGACGGAGTATCTTGCGCGGAGTCAATAATCAATACATGTACTTTGTAATTCTGTTTTTTTTGGTCTATTGGAAAATATTATAAATTTCTTGGTCAATTAGATCGCTGCATTCTTCCTAAATTAATTTGTTGTGTGATGAACAATAATCATGGCGATGAGATTTCTTTTTTATTTTTCCTCTACACGTACAGGTACATCTAGTTATTAGTATTTTTTTTAGGTTGATATTGATTAAATAATTCTGTAACAATTAATTTATACATGTATTCTGTATTCCATTATTTTTCATTTTCAGATAAGAATAAACTGTTTAGTCTCGGGCGCCAAATGCCTGCTCGGACACTTCCTATCGCTTTTTAGTATGACCACTGGAGTGTAATTCCGGAATGATGACGGCTATACCGTTTCCGGATCAATTAATTAGGTTAATTAGCAAACTGCAGACATAATTGCATATGTGTTAATGAAATTTTTAAAGGGCACAACCATCTACTATTTTTGATATATGAAGCTTAGTCTTAGCATTTTTTGTTTAGGCTGCGACCCGGCTAACAAAAAACGCTTCGTTATTTTAGTAGTATAGATAAGGAGAAAAATATTCTGATGATGATGAGTTGCTCCACTTTGAGTAACCAAATTTAATTGCTTTTTTCCCTACTTTTCTATATTACATTCAATCGCCCCAAGGATCTCGTCCCAAATTGAACGTTCTAGAAAATGCACAATAATAAAAATAACTATGATGAATTCAGATAATGAGATTAGATTTCTCTGCATCAATTCGAAATCAAATCTTTTTTATTCATTCATCAAAAATGTTTACAATTGCATTTTAAACATGTTAACTTTAATGATACACATGTATGTCTTCACTTCAGTTCAAAATTAATCATTTGGGTAACTCGGAAATTTACCAAAAGGCAGTTAGGTAAACAAATGTTCCAGTATCAAAAGTGTCCATGTCTGCGGGAATGGGGTTCTTAAGATGTGATATTTTGATTTCTAAAAGATTAGATTCCTCAACTCAGGCATAGAATTCCGTCATATGAGAGCAAGATGAGGATCAATCAGTTCTGTTTCATTTTTTTTCACATGTATTTACAAAAATATTTGTCAACATTAAATTATCAGAATTATCCTGTACTCGCAATTAGGCATTATGCCTATTACTTTTTTACTTTTTCTGTGGAGGTCTGTCATCTAGGCAACTGTGCCTCTCTGACCTACATGTATGAATGCATTAGACGTATCTCTTATTTCTTGAATTTGTAGATAGCTATTGTCTTATAAAATTAAATTACATAGATCAAAGTATATCCTTCAAAGCATTTTTCCTTATTGTCAGCTGATATAAACATCTTGTCTTCTTTGGATTTATTCTATTATTTTATGATTTCTTTTCAATGGAGGCTGCCATCTTTAATAGTGCTCGTCAGACGTAAAAGTTCGTCCCATCACCTTAAGCTAAAAACCATGTATTGTAGATTGTGTCACTTTTCTTCAATTTCTTTGTCTTTTCATTATTAACCCCACCATAGACATATATATCTAATATTTAGATCCATGACTACATGTATAAACTGATTTTTGTTAGTTTGTCTATTACCTTTTTTTTTAATTTGATAACTATTTTGGGACGTTGTAGCGTTTAGACCATTAATTTTAAGGACGAAAATTTTAAGTTTTGACAAGTACTCCTAGACCTAGATATTAACCCTTGCTCAGCTGCCAAGCTAAGGTTAGAACAGAGACCTAGAGATTCATTATTTTTCTGAATGTCCTAAATTTGTCAATGATAGAAAATTACTTTTTGATATTGTTAAAAAGTCCAATGACAATTTTGTTAATCCAGACATGTTAACTCTCCCGTTTTCACCGGGAGACTCCCGGTTTCAAGGCTCTATCTCCCGCCTCCCGATTTGTGCCAAAAATCTCCCGGTTACCGATTTTCTATTAAAAAAATAAATTGTCTATAGGAAAGTCACGAAAATCGTCATTTTGATTTTCCTTGGGCAATATGCAATTGATTAGATGGGAAGAATTCAAAGATTAACGTCCTCAATGCATTACTACAGGAGAAACTGGAAGGAGAAAAAAACATTATCTTGTGTAACCACAGCAATATGTGCCACAGAGGCAATCCTCAAGACAAATTTCTTAGTGAAGATAAAGTTCACTTGTCTGAAGCTGGGACAGCAGTGCTCGCTTCCAACCTGAAATCATCGATTTGTGCTAGCCTTGGTATACGTATGTTCCGTCGTCCCAATAATATTAATCAAGGCAAAGGTCAACAAGGTCGTTATCGTCGTCACTTTAACAAGCAGCAAGCTGATAGAGGGTTTGGTGCCAAAGATTAATAACTTAAGGTTCCATGTCAGTGTATACAAACTATGTCAAAGTTGTTAGTTGTTTATTATATTATATTGGTATTGATTAATTCGAAAAATAACTACCTTTGTCATATCTAAAATGTACTGTTAACATATATATATAGTAAATTTAAAGGTGTGATTGTTATGGTAAATTGTAGCATTTCATTGAACTAAATTTCAATTTAAAAAAAAAAGTTTTAAATAACCAAAATTTTGTGGGGAATAATTCCATTTACCCACTCTCTAAATCTTAGCTCTATTCAAGAATTAAAAAAAAAATATAATTATAAATAAACTTTTTCCAATCTCTTAATTGAATTTGAGGTCTCCCTCATAATAGTTTCTACTGGTTTGGCATCAATTCTCTATTTGATCGTTAGTGTTTTATTTTTCTTTGTATATTAGCTTTTTTTTTTTTTTTTTGCTTCTTACTACATTTATTTATTTATTATTATTTTTTTTTTTTTTTTTCACCGAAAGGTTAGTAAGTGGAAGTTATTTTCTTTATTGGTCATTTGAGTGAAAAATACCTTCAAACTTTGTTAACTTTAATAGTTAAATCTTAAACTATAAGACACATTCTTTTCAGAGAGTATATATATATACTTTACTATTACTTATTATATAGATTTTACTATCTACATTTTAAAAAGATGTGCGATAACAACAGTATTAAATTATGTTTTTGGAATATCGGAGGCCTGAGATCTAAATCAAAGAAAATTGACAAGTCCAATGACTCCTCTTTCATAAAAGAAATATCAGCCTATGATATCGTTTTTCTAGCAGAAACGCATGTTGGCTATAGCGACTCAGTGAGCTTTTCTGGTTTTAAATATTTCCCAATTTGTAGACCTCAATCTAAAAATGGTAGATTTTTTGGGGGATTGGGAATCCTTTACAAACCCCATCTCAAACAGGGTATCAAGATCCTTCCAATTGATAACACCAATTTTCATTGGATTGTTCTGAAAAAGGAATTTTTTAAGACAGGGAGGGATATTTATACCTGTGTAATTTATAACCCACCGGAAAGGTCTCCGATCTCCATTGCTATTGAGAATGATGGTAATTCTTTGTTAGATATTTTATCCAAGGACATAGATAACTTTTCCCAAGCAGGTGATATTTTAATCTGTGGTGATTTTAACGCCAGAACTGGCATTGAACCTGATTTTATCACTGGTGACAATGATAATTATAATGCTGCAGGTTATGCAAATTATGTTTCTGATGTTGATGCTGGTCTGCGGGACAATCATGATCATGTTGTGGACCCTAGAGGTAGAGGCTTGTTGGATCTTTGTGTAGGAAATAAACTTAGAATACTTAATGGGAGGCTAATGGGTGATTCTTTTGGCAAGTTTACATGTTTCACACCCCTTGGTTGTAGCACAGTTGATTATGTATTGGCCTCTGAATCTTTACTAAGCCAGATTCCATTTTTTAAAGTATCCGATTTTATCCCTATTCTTTCTGATGCTCATTGTAAACTGTCATGGAACATTTATGCAAATTTTCCTAAAAGTCCCCCCAAAAAATCTAATAAATCAGCACCCCCACAATATAGATGGGATGACTCCTCTCACAATAAGCTGGAATCTGAATTCCAAAGTCCACTAATTTCTGAAAGACTTAACAACTTTATTAATGAAGATATCAATCTTTCAAACGAAACCTCCATAAACAATGCCTGTTCTAAATTTGAATCTATTATCACTGATGCTTGTGATAAATGCTTGAAAAGACCATCATCATCTAAAAAGAAGAAATTTATTAAACATAAGAATTTCTTTGATTCTGAACTTCATGATATGAAATCCCAGCTAAGATACAAGGCAAATCTAATGTCTCAAAACCCTTTCAATCTGGAACTTAAAAATAGCTACTACAGACTTTACAGAATTTATAATAAGACTAGAAAATACAAAGCTAAAAACTATACTAATAACATCATAAAACAGTTAGACAAGCTTGAATCCAATAATCCTAAGGCTTATTGGTCATTAATAAATTCCCTCAAAGATAAAAATGATGTTAATATACCTGTTGCACCATCTGATTTCAAAACACATTTTGAAAGTTTAAATAAAATACCAGAAAAATATGCGAATAGAATCCATGAAATAAAAGCATCACTTATAGATTATGAAAAACATTACAAGTCCTTTACAGGTCTTGACTTCTCTATTACGGATTCTGAAATTTTATCAGGTATCAAAAATCTAAAATATAACAAATCTGGTGGTTTGCAATTGATAAATAATAATATTTTAAAATCTGGACAAACTCATTTACTTCCTAGTATTAAAAAGTTGTTCAACTCTATACTTTTATCTGGCTTTTACCCCAATAACTGGTCTTCCGGTTATCTTAGCCCTATTTTTAAATCTGGTGACCGCAACAATCCTGAAAACTACAGGGGTATAGCTATAACTGGATGTCTAGGAAAACTATTCAATTCCATCTTTAATAGTAGACTTGACAAATTTCTTGAAGATCATAAATTAATTTCACCTTTTCAAATTGGATTTACCAAAAAGTCAAGGCCTTCTGATCACATGTTTGTTTTAAAAACTTTAATAGATAAATACACAAATTCACATAAAAAACTGTATGCATGCTTTGTTGATTTCAGAAAGGCATTTGACACTGTACTTCATGATGCAATATACATTAAAATGTTACAAAATGGCATAGGTGGTCTCTTTTATAACTTATTAAAGAATATGTATTCCAAATCACTGCTCTCTGTTAAGGTTGGAAAAGAATTAACAGAAACATTTCCATCTAGTATTGGAGTCCGTCAAGGTGATGTTCTTAGCCCTAACCTCTTTAAAATTTTTATTAATGATCTTCCCAGATATCTTGACCGGTCATCAGATAGTGTTTATCTTAATAACAATAAAATTAACTGCCTTCTATATGCTGATGATGTTGTACTGATGTCAAAATCAGCCTATGGTCTCCAAAATAGTTTAAATCTATTAGAAAATTTTTGTGATGATTGGTGTATTGAAGTCAATACAACAAAAACTAAAATTCTTGTTTTCAATAAACCAGGCAAACTTATTAATGATCAATTTACATTTAGAGGCAGTTCAATAGAAAATATAAGAAAGTATAAATATCTTGGGATTTTATTTTCTGCCTCAGGCTCCTTTACTGAGTCTAAACATGACCTTTATAATAAAGCAACTAAAGCTTTATTTAAACTTAAGGCGGATCTGTTGTCCCTCAGACCTAGCATCAAGTCTTCTATACATATATTTAACCATACAGTAAAAGCTATTCTGAACTATAGCTCTGAAATTTGGGGATGCTATTTTCCTAAATCATTTAATATTGATTCACTATGCGATTTTACAAAACTTCCTCGTGTCTTCCCCTGTGAAAAAATGGAAATACAATTTCTAAAATATTTACTAGGTGTCAGTAAAAAAGCATCTAATTTTGCTGTAATGTCAGAATTTGGTAAATGTCCAATTATCTTTGATTGTTTTAAATCTGTTTTAAAATACTGGCACAGGTTAGACAACTCACCTACAAAATTGTTAACTGATGCATTTACTGAAATGAAGTTATTACATAATAATGGGGTAGACACTTGGTATGGCTCTTTATTGTCTATGTTAAAAATCTTAAATATTCCTGTAGAGAGTAGCTCAAATGCTTTTAATAATAATTATATTAAACACTCTACTAGTAAACACATGAGTGATCTATACAATAATTTGTGGTACAAACATAGAGATAAGCTTATTTCTGAAGAAGGAAAGCTTAGAACTTATCTTAAAATTAAGTGTAATTTTGGCTATGAAAAATATTTGGACATCATCCAAGATTTCAATAAAAGAAAGTGTTTTGCTAGATTTAGAATAAGCAACCATCAACTTAAAGTAGAATTAGGAAGACATTCTAATCCTTCCATTCCACTTAATCTTAGAATTTGTGATAAATGTAACTTAAATAAAGTGGAAGATGAGATTCATTATTTTTCTGAATGTCTTAAATTTGTCAATGATAGAAAATTACTTTTTGATATTGTTAAAAAGTCCAATGACAATTTTGTTAATCTATCTGCTTTTGATAAACTTTTCTGGTGTTTCACTTGTGAAAATGTTGAAATTATTCATCATTTGAGTGTCTTTCTACAGGAATCAAACATAACTTGATAATTATATATGTAATTATTGAACTTTGATGTTCTGCTATTATATTTGTTGTTCTTGAATCACTCTGATATCACTTATAATCATATATGTTGTAATGTCTTTGCCCCTTGAGGGCCCTTAATTGGCCAATAAACTTATTTGTATTTGTATTTGTATTTGCAATTGATTACTTGTTGATTTATTAATAAGTGATTCCACCTGTCACCCCAAGCTAATTAACGAAGCCATATCAAGCTTTCAGTGTTAATTGTCAAAACCCCTAATTAGACACCTTACACATCGATCTCCGGAGCATTGCCGACATGACAGGTCATTATATGAAGTTGAGTTATGTCCCTTTAAAAAAAGGAAAATTTGATTATTGGAAATTTTTTCAATATACTTTAGTTTTTTACTCAAAATTATGCAAAGAAATATATAACATTTATATAAATGGAACAATTTTGAAACATTTTACCAGTAAAAATATTATTTTTGTACTTTTATTTTATTATATTCACCTTAGTTATCAAATACAGTTTCACAAGCACTTTTATATACAAAAATGTGATGGGGAAGATATCAAAGATGAATGATTCTGCTGAAAAATAAACTAAAATTTTTAGAAAAAGTAAGATATTTATGATCTGCTGTCATGTCAGACTAAATAAAAGACATGCATAACAGCAAAAATGCTTAAGAAATCCTGGTATTAATCAAAATTTGCAATCATTTTGCGGTTTTAAATGACACTCCGGTATGTCGATAAAAATCTCCCTGAGAGGTTGTCTGAAAAGTTAAAAATCTCCCGGAGAGGCCCTCTGAAAAGTTAACATGTCTGGTTAATCTATCTGCTTTTGATAAACTTTTCTGGTGTTTCACTTGTGAAAATGTTGAAATTATTCATCATTTGAGTGTCTTTCTACAGGAATCAAACATAACTTGATAATTATATATGTAATCAGTGGCGTAGCTTCCATTGAGGCAATGAGGCAGTTGCCTCACTTTTTTTTTCCTCAAAAAAAAAAAAATGACCGTAAAAATAAAAAAACAAACTGAACCAAAAAAGAAGAAACAGATACAGTAAAGCTTTTCGTGTCAGGGGTCATTAAAGTCGAAGCGAATTCGTGCTTATCACTCAGTATTATAATCTTTATTAATCTACTCAATTGTACATTTCTATTCCCTTTCTAAAAGTTCGTTCTATTATTTGGAAGTTTACATGCGCTCTTGCTTTGCAAGCTTTCAAGAATATAACAAATCATCATGTCAATCAAAGTTGAATTAAGAAATTCAAGTTTGATGAAAAAAAATGTAACGTCTAAAACACACAGATCTCGGTTCTACTTCCCATTTACTACGATCCACCAACCTTATAAATAGTATATGGCTGTTATTGTTTCATCGTTTGTTAGGTAAAACATACTGCTGCAATTTTTAGCGAAGCTTTTAGTACCAAAAGAGGAAAAATTTTAGCTAATCGAAATTAAAATACACATTTGATAAAATAAATCGTAGCCTAAGGATGTAAGTCACCACTAAGTTTCACGATGATACTTTTCTTGCTTTAAAATAACTTAATATTACAAGAACCTACGGTCGACCCATCTGCAGAGTAGTACAAAGTTGAGTACTGTAGTGTTTGAAATTGCTTATACAAAGCTGCATCTAAATGAGAAAATTTGTATTTAACACCTTAGATCCAGTAACATGTTCAGACATCTAAATCTATGCGATCTCGGTATGCTTTACAAGAAACAGCTAAAAGTAAAAAAAAGTACCGTTCTATCGTACCCGTTCCGTGCGGAGCCTGGGGGGCGAATAGGCCCGCAACAGAGCCTACTTGTTGTAAGAGGCGACAATTAAACGGTCTTGGAATTCTGACATCGGGTAAGTGCTCAGCCCATAGAGCGACCAAGTGTGTACCCAAGGTGGCGGAAAAAGAAGGTCCTCGTCCGCGGGGATTGTCAGATAAATCCTGACCGCTGACCATAGTGGGCCAATGTATGTGGAGAGTGCCATGCACACTTCATGCACGTAAAGATCTCTTTGTGGACCGTCAAGTATTGCAACAAATGGGCTAAATTTTTCGCCCCTACCCATCTCTCCCCCTTTTATGTTGACTTTGAAATTTACTGTTCCTGTGTTTCCCACAAAACCCCATATTTTTCATTATCATTTCAAGTTAATTTTATCACTCTCTTCATTTTCATCGCCCTATGTAGTGTTGCAAAGGCGTAAAACACCAACTCACTCGCGCTACCATACCTAGCAGGAGCATGGCTTTAACACATAACGCAGTTTATAAACTATTTGACACAATACGAATCATAGGATAAAAAAACCTTAAGTAATGGCATTCAAATTTAGAATTGTCAAAAACTCATGAATATGAATAGTATTTATAACCAAAATATACTCAACTGCTATCCAAATTTTGAATGTCTTAGATCAACCTATGCCCGGCCTTGGATAGGAAAAACCTTAGAGTTAAACCATATTGAAATTCAATGTAGATAAAATTATAATTTAAAAAATAAACAATAATTTCTTTAGACACTTGTTCAGTTTAAAAAAACAAGTCTCAGATTGACTTTGATACCTATTTTATATGGTTAGGAGAAGCATTCTGTGGCCTCTAAATAGCTAAAAATCGTTTTCGGCCGGGGGGCTTCGCCCCCCCTGGACCCCCTACCAGGGCTTTGCCCTGGACCCACTGGGGACCTTAAGCGGTCCCCAGACCCCTTGCCGGTTTTGCCTCACTTTTAAAAAAGGCAAGCTACGCCACTGGTAATTATTGAACTTAGGAACGTCCTGCTATATTATTTGTTGTTCTTGAATCACTCTGATATCACTTATAATCATATATGTTGTAATGTCTTTGCCCCTTGAGGGCCCTTAATTGGCCAATAAACTTATTTGTATTTGTATTTGTAAAGTGTCTATAGGGTCTGTGGTTAGAACAAGAAGACTTCGATGCATGTTATAATATTGTCAGATTTATCAAAACTGTTCTTTGAATTTTGAAAGAGACATGAAAAAATAATTTAAATTATAAATGAGGCAGGGTTAACCTGTTAACCTGTGAGTGTGAAAAATGGTCTATCATGAATGTCAGGTGGGCCAGTGGCAGGCGGCCAGGGAAGGAATTTTGTAACAGTTTTCTCAGCAACTACAAATTACAGCCACTTGATATTTGGTAAACAGCACCAGGATACATCATCAGGGTGGGGTCCCATAACGTAGGATTCAATTTTCAGTAGCTCACCTACTTCCTGTTTAACTATATCCATCCATTTTTTACTTTGACAAATTTTTAAATATTTTAATTACAAGCTAGAGTAAGTTTTGAAATGTCTATAATCATGAATTGAAACAATTTATATTCAAAAATAAAATCAAACTAGCTTTTCTTGTAAATCACGTGTGCGCTAAATGATGTACAAAATTTTCAAAGTAAAATGTGTTAAAAAGAGGCTGAAATTCTAGAAAACAAGCATGCTAAACAGGTCATCAAAGGAAAACTCAGCTCATAATATTACAAAAATATTGCATTTCTACCAATATTGCTCCTTCAGGAGCATATTATAATACATTTATTAGAAAGACGCTGCTTTAAAAGCTCATGTAGATACAAAAAGGCTTTAAGTAATGAATCTTTATTTCTCAATGAAACTCACCAGCACTTTAAACCTTGTCAACAACTTGTGCTGTCTGATTACCTTTAATGGAACAAATAAAAAATTTATGTTAAGCCTTCTTAAGACTTGAAATTAGATAGTCTGGGAAACTTTAAAATGCACAAGCTTGTGTTATTTTTTTATTGAAAAGTTCCATAAATATAAGTTTTGAAGATAATACTGTCACTTTTACTATTTACATGTACCATGAAAGAAGCAAAGAGGCACCAACGGGGCATTCGAGTGTCAAAAGTCTGAAAGCACAACAACAAACCCAGATCAGGATCAAAATAAGATTTTGTGATTAAAACTTAATATCAGGAATTAACCATCTTGAGGTATTACTGTGGTTTCATTATTATTCCTGGGGTATCAATTTTCGTGGTTGTCGTGGGTGGCCTTTACCCACAAAATTGATACATCATAGGACCAGTGTGTCACCAATCTTAAAGACCTTGACCTGTGACTTCAAGGTCAAATAAATGCTAATTCTAAGTGGAAAGCCTACCAGGCCATAACTTTTTTTCCCTTTGACATAGGGCTTTGATATTAAAAAGGTAGATGTATCATTATTAAACAATTTGACGTACAATGTATGTCATTGAGACTTTGACCTTTTGACCTCAAGGTTGAACTTATGTTATTTTGGCAAATATAGGAAGGGAGATGTCCCTTTTAGTGCACTAAAACAGTTTTCCCTAGTCTTTGGGGTTTTTTTTGGTTTTTTTATGTATGTTATATAAATGTATGGCAAATGCCCTCAATTAATCAAATTCTTGATACTTTTAGAAACTATGACTATAAGAGTGGCAGTGATTGGAGGAGGGGCAGCTGGCCTGTGTGCTCTCAGACATCTTACTGCCCGTCCACAAGTTTTCTCAGCAGTATGTTTTGAGAAAAACACAGCAGCAGGTGGAACATGGATATACACTGAAGAGACTGGCACAGATAAACATGGTTTACCTGTCCAATCCAGCATGTACAAGAATCTCAGGTATGAAAAGTATATTTTAGAATTGATCTTTTCACAGAAAAAGATTTCCTTTATATTGAACTATGTGAACAGACATATATTATTTGGTTTTAAGTTAAGAAAATACTGCCTTTAATAACAATCTTATTATGTCCCTTTTAAGTGAAGGAGTATGACGATTGTTACAGTATCCATGTGACTTAATTTCATGTCAATGTTCTATATTAAGAAACTCTAGCCTTATTGCGATTATTACCAAGTGATATTGGTTAAAGTCAATAACATGTATACATGTTAGTCAAAAGATAAAATAAACATGAGAAATAAAATGAATTAAAAAAAAATTTTGTAGTCACCAACCTTCCCTAGGAGGTAATGGTTTTTCCTGACTTTCCGTTTGGAACTTCTCCACCTTCTTTCATATGTTAGTAAGCATGAGAAATGAAATAAATTAAAGATTTTTTTTTTATAGAACCAACCTTCCCAAGGAGGTAATGGCTTTTCCTGACTTTCCTTTTGGAACTTCTCCACCTTCTTTCATAACACACGATGAAGTCCTGAAGTATTTACAGGACTACAGTTCAAAGTTCAAACTGCACCAACATATCAAGGTAAGGGTTTAAGTTTATAAATCACAAATCTATTTTTTCCTAAATATTCCCGAAATGATGTTTTCTGAGCTTTTTAACAATATCTCCACCTAACTTTCTATAATTTTTGAAGGGATTGGGTAACACTTTTAAACTTTTGAGGTTTTCCCCAAAGTACAAGTGGTCTTCATAATTATCTTTTTTATCATATTTATATAAGGATATCTTTTTGTTTTTCAGTTTGAAACTTTGGTACAACACGTACGACCTGAATACCATGGTAATAAAACTCAGTGGGAGGTCTCCTACAGTCATGTCACTAAACAAAAGGAGGTCAATAAAGAAATCTTTGATGCTGTCATGATTTGTAATGGGTAATGACTGCATTTCATTCAAACTGTGCATTTTTAAACTTCAGCTCATAGAGATTTAAAAAATAATGTTTATGCATAAAAAGAGGTGTAAAACAGCTTCATACACATATGCATTATTTAGGCTTTGAACAAACAAAATTCCTCATAAAATTAAATCACCCTCTTATCAACTCAATGATTCCATAATTGTGGGAATTAGGACATGTTGCCTCTCATCCTTAATGTTGAAATGCATTAAAAAAGTTCAAAAATATATTCATCTAAATAATTCTTGACACATGACATAATTGGTACTTTTTAAGAATGAACAGTAAAAAAAATTCCTGTAGAAACTTGATACACATGTAATATTATAGTTTTAGATGTTGTAAATGCACCAATATAACAGCTATAGAAAAAGAGAGCTTCAACTTCTGTGCTAACCACAACATTTACGTAGTAGTTCTGTTATTGAGATTCCTGATTGTTAAATTCTGAATTGTTTAAAACACACGGTTTCTTTCCTTGTACTGCCTCGGTGCTGGATTTGGCTTCCCTGTTCAAACCTTTTGGTTTTGAGTACTTTTCATTCAATAATTTTGGTATTTGACCTTCCAATGTTTGTGATTCGAATGCTGCTGATGAGTCTTGAAATATTGATATAAAGCTACATAACCAAATTAACTGTTTTTATACCCATTTTGATATTTTATTTTTTGGTATTTCAGACACTATGAGATACCATATATTCCAAGTATAACAGGAAAGGACCAGTTTAAAGGGGAGATTATCCATAGTCACAATTATAGACATCCAGAAGATTTTTCTGGGAAAAGAGTTGTCTGCCTTGGTGCAGCAGCTTCTGGTCAAGACATTGCTATAGATGTGGCCTCATGTGCAAAATATGTAAGTAAAATTGCAAGATCAGTCAGATTCTCAATAAAAAAAATTTAAGAAACAAATAAAAAAAGGGTCTTATTTGCTATGCTGTTATGTTTTGGACTTCAGTTTTTATCTGTATTAAGATTTTTCAGGGGCTTCAAACTGGGTAGGCAAATGGTCTTAGGCACTGGTTTAAATTCCACACTATTAATCATTAGTGTTGGAGTCCCACTTGTAAATTACAAAAACATGACTTCCTCACCTGTATGAGATTAGGTTCATCAGTTACCTGCCCAAGGTTGGTGGCCTCCTCCAGGTACTCTGGTTTCCTCCACCATTAAAACTGACCATCCAGTAAATTCTGTCCCAAGATGATGTTAGGGCCTTAGGGGACCAGTGATATTAAGCATAAGAAATCCTTTGCCCCAGTCAATTAGGTGTTCTTGTTTGTTTCAGGTTTATCTGAGTCACAACAAACCATTGTTACAGACAGTACTTCCAGACAATGTGGAACAAAGGCCAGGGGTCAAGGTCATGAAGGAAAATTCTGTTATTTTTAATGATGGACAAGAAGATGAGTTAGACACCTTACTCTTGTGCACTGGTTACCTGTACAACTTCTCATTCCTCTCAGAGGATGTAGGGATTAAAGTGAAGGATGAAAGAATATGGCCTCTATACAAACATGTGATTCAACCGAAATATCCAACATTATTCTTCATTGGTGTGTTAAAAACAGTATGTCCTTTTCCCTTGTTTGACTTGCAGATTCAGTTTTCCATAGCAGCACTGGATGGCTCTATGCAGCTTCCATCAGAGGAAGACATGCTCAGTGATATAGATAAAGACTTTCAGGCCAGGCTTTCACAAGGATTGCCTGTAAGATATGCCCATCAAATGGGCCCCAGACAGTGGGAGTATAATAATGAACTTGCAGATATGGCTCACATTAAACGTCTGTCTAAATCTGTGGAAAAACTGTATGATTACGTTCACTTGACTAGAGTTAAAGATATAGCAGGCTATAAATCTATAAGTTATGGCATGGATGAGACAGAACAAGCCTTCCATGTTATTGAGACATGAGTTAAAATTTTATACCTGCTTTTAATCAATACCAATTTTGTCTTTCATATTATTTATATTCATGCTTATTTCCTTTATATAAAGATTTTGTATTATAAAGTCTACAAAAATAACAAAACAGTCAGGCAATAAGGTGTTAAAATACTGGGAAAATCTTTCCACAGGTGAATTTTCAAGCATTTGAGAGGATGTACATCATTGGAATACATAAAATTAAGCAAGGCTGTAGATGAATAGGAAAACCTTAATAAAAAGAACATGACATGGTGATGATAATGAAATGAAAAAAAAGTACATACAGGTTTTAACTACATATTAATTATCTAATTGACCTAATATGTTATCAAAATATAGAAGTCAAAAGTCAAAAGCAAAAGCAAAGTAAATGTTGGGAGCTACAGAAATTTAGATGCTCCATATGGGCACTTAGAGAAATCATCTCATCAAGGTTTTGTATTGATAATGGATTACAAGAACCAAGATCTTTGAATACAAGAAGTGTAAGAAGTACATTTTAGTTTGGCTTATTCTCTAATTCTCATGCATGTTTTTTGGATGACATAAAATATTTTTTAGCGATTATTTTTCCTGCAACTGAGATAACCCCAACAAATTTGTAGAGTTTTTTGGGAGAATTTGAAAATGTAAACTGATTTTCTTTTCTTATGGTACGAGACCACAATTATCGCTCCTTATTTTTCATTGTTGTTTAATATAGTCCCTTTAAAAACACCATATATCTTCCAGAGGTATTTCTAGGGTCAATTTTTGGTGCTGTTTTAAGTTGTTTGGGTTAATTGGTAGTTCTTAAGCCAAAGTTTGATATATTCAAAGACCAACACTTAAATCTGCATAAAAGGGGTGATTTGCTAGGCATACGCGGGGTCAAAATTTAGATCTTCATTTTTGTTGACATTAAAAATTTTTGATCTTTTGACCATAAAATGCATTAAAAGTTTTAAAATCGGTAAAATCTTCTTAAATTTACATATTATTTATGTCTTGTGTTGTTATGGAGCTGGGAGAAATTTTAGGAAAATCAAATGGTAATTTTTTTTTATTCATCAATTAACGCTTTATTGAAAATGCATTAAAAAGGGGGTCAAAATAATACTAGTCTCGGGCCTAGGAGAGGGGGCCTATGGGTAAAATTTCAAAAACTTTCTAGCAATACTGTATTTAGTCTGAACTTACTGAATATGCCAAATTGAAATGATTTCAGTCTTTGTTTCATGAATTTATATGAAAATATGACCAAATGAGCCAAAATTCAATATGTATGGGATTTTCAATGAAAATGGTCTTCTTTTTGGATTTTGGATTTTTTTTTCCACAAAATGACCCCATTCTTGCAAGTAAAGACTTTTAGTTGCCTGGAATTGTCATAAATCATTAAATTAAGACATAAGGAGTGTTTTTATCCTGAAATGTTGAAAGTACTTCTGAAAAAAATCTTTTCCCCACTGCGAAACAAGGTTGGGGCAGCATATGGATTTTTCAGGGGTGGGCATATGCCATCTTTCTAAAATCATCTTTTTATTACTTCAATTCTTGAAATATCAGACAGAAAGCAATGTTTTAATGATAAACAACACAAAAAACACCTTTTTGTTCATCATTGTCTACTACATAAGTGAAATGATTGTAAATATCAGCAGTTACAACATGTACAAGCTAAAGATTTGAAGATTTTTTTTTTGTTTTTGCACATAAGTCATATACTAGTTTCCATCAAAAGTGCTCTGACCAGTGTTTATGCTAATGAAATCTGTTGATTTGCATCCTCTCATACTGAAAACATAAAAAATGTAAGAAATTGCAACCTCTTTTGCATTTTTTTTACCCTAGAATAGCTACTTTTAACAATTTTGGCAAAACCGCTTTCATAATACATATGGTTCCTGATTATCAAATAGTTAATATGGACTTAAATAGTATATAAAGTTAATGTTTCTTGGTTTTTTTGTAAGCTTATTATATAGAGAACATTTTAAAAGAGTTTCCATGTAAATACCTTGGACAAATTTTGAAAAATATTAATGACCATATTAGTACCCCTTTAAAATCCTTGAATGTCTTATTTTTCACTCCGCAAATATAAACCCGAATCAAAAACTAAAACCATGCACTTATTTTACCAAAAACTTGTGTTTTTCATGTTCAGTACACCTCAAGTTATTGATATCAATCATTGGTTTTGTTAAAAATCATGAAATGTAAAAAATATGGCCACATAGGATCCATGTTTCTTGAGTAAGCTGTAGCGGACCATATTTTTAAAGAAAACCATTGATTTGAATGGCTCATATTTTTAATGTTATTCATCTGATCATTATGAAACTTGGTATGTTAACTCAAAAAGACTCTAGTTGGTGAAAAACAACTTTATTTGATGAAATGAGGCTTATCTGAGGAGTATTAGGTTAGGCAAACAATTATCGCCCCTTATTTTTCGTTGTTGTTTAATATAGTCCCTTTAAAAACACCATATATCTTCCAGAGGTATTTCTAGGGTCAATTTTTGGTGCTGTTTTAAGTTGTTTGGGTTAATTGGTAGTTCTTAAGCCAAAGTTTGATATATTCAAAGACCGACACTTAAATCTGCATAAAAGGGGTGATTTGCTAGGCATACACGGGGTCAAAATTTAGATCTTCATTTTTGTTGACATTAAAAAATTTTGGTCTTTTGACCATAAAATGCATTAAAAGTTTTAAAATCGGTAAAATCTTCTTAAATTTACATATTATTTATGTCTTGTGTTGTTATTGAGCTGGGAGAAATTTTAGGAAAATCAAATGGTAATTTTTTTTTTTATTCATCAAAACGATATATTGAAAATGCATTAAAAAGGGGGTCAAAATAATACTAGTCTCGGGCCTTATTTTAGAAAAAGTTTTTAATGAATTAAATGTTCAGTGAATTTTTGGAGAATTTTCATTCAATATATAATTTTTTTTTTAAAGAAATGTAGATTTTATCAATATGCAGTTTTTAGCTCACCTGGACCAAAGGTCCATGTGAGCTATTACCATCACTTGGCGTCCGTCGTCGTCGTCTGTCGTCTGTTAACAATTTTCAAAAATCTTCTCCTCTGAAACTACTGAACAGAATTTAATGAAACTTGGTATGAATGATCCTTAGGGTGTCCTGCACCAAACTTGTGTTTCAATTTTTGATCCGTCAAAAAACATGGCCACCGTTACTAAAAATAGACCAGGGGGGTCAGACTACTGTTTTTGGCTTGTAAATCAAAAAGTATAAGAGATAGATGAAATCTGATGCCACGTTACTGCTTCAGCATCAAAAGTTCTACAAAAGTCTCCATTTGGTCGAAGTTGTCAGATGATCCCTTATAGGAGTTACAGCCCCTTAAAGGTGAAAAATAGCGTTTTTGCATGTTTTTGGCCTATAGAATGAAAACTATTGTAAATAGAGAAAAGCTGTTGCTTGCTTAAATGTTCAGCTCATTTAGCTCTACAAAAGTCCCCATAGGGTCGAAGTTGTCAGATGACCCCTTATAGGGGTTACAGCCCCTTAAAGGCAAAAAATAGTGTTTTTGGCCAATAGAATGAAAACTATTGCAGATAGAGAAAAGCTGTTGCTTGCTAAAATGTTCTGCTCATTTAGCTCTATAAAAGTCTCCATGGGGTTGAAGTTGGCAGATGACCCTTTATAGGGGTTAAAGCCCCTTAAAGGTGAAAAATAGCATTTTTGCATGTTTTTGGCCTATAGAATGAAAACTATTGCAGATAGAGAAAAGCTGTTGCTGGCTAAAATGTTCTGCTCATTTAGCTCTATAAAAGTCTCCATGGGGTTGAAGTTGGCAGATGACCCTTTATAGGGGTTAAAGCCCCTTAAAGGTGAAAAATAGCATTTTTGCATGTTTTTGGCCTATAGAATGAAAACTATTGTAGATAGAGAAAAGCTGTTGCTTGCTTAAATGTTCAGCTCATTTAGCTCTACAAAAGTCTCAATAAAGTCAAAGTTGTCAGATGACCCCTTATAAGGGTTACCGCCCCTTAAAGGCGAAAAATAGTGTTTTTGGCCTTAAGAATGAAAACTATTGTAAATAGAGAAAAGCTGTTGCTTGCTTAAATGTTCAGCTCATTTAGCTCTACAAAAGTCTCCATTAAGTCAAAGTTGTCAGATGACCCCTTATAGGGGTTACAGCCCCTTAAAGGCGAAAAATAGTGTTTTTGGTCTATTGAATGAAATTATTGCAGATAGAGAAAAGCTGTTGCTTGCTAAAATGTTCAGCTCATTAAGCTCTACAAAAGTCTTCATCATGGTCAAAGTTGTCAGATGACCCCTTATAGGGGTTACAGCCCCTTAAAGGCAAAAATAGTGTTTTTGGCTTTAAGAATAAAAACTATTGCAGATAGAGAAAAGCTGTTGCTTGCTTAAATGTTCAGCTTATTTAGCTCTACAAAAGTCTCCATAGGGTTGAAGTTGTGGTTACAGCCCCTTAGTGTTTTTTGATTATTTAGAATGAAAGCAATTGCAAATAGAGAAAAGGTTTTTCATGCTTATAAACATTCAGCTCATTTAGCTATACAAAAATCTTCATAGGGTTGACATCAAGACCAGGTGAGCAATTCAGGCTCCTGGGAGCCTCTTGTTTAGCGTTTATTTTTCCTGCAACTTAGATAACCCCAACAAATTTGTAGAGTGTTTTTGGGAGAATTTGAAAATGTGCACAGATTTTATTTTCTTATTTTACAGTAAGTTTTTAATGAATTAAATATTAAGTGAATTTTTGGAGAATTTTTTATTTAATATATAATTTATTTTAGAAGAAATGTTGATTTTATCAATATGCAATTGTTGATTATAACCTATTTACTTCATCTATATCTTGAATACAAATAAACTTTAAACAAACAGAATTAAAGCATCATTAGTCTTGTCATGCTTTCAAGTTCATCCATTATAAGTTTTATTTAATGTGTGATAATTACAGTTTTAAATATTCATATACAGTCACGTCTTGAAGTATTTTCATAGTTTAATTAAGCCCAGGATATTAAGTTGGTTTTGGGGAAGGGGGAGGACAGTGTAACCAGACAGCTGTTGTTCATTAATCACACATTCTCTTATACTGTGTTTCAGAGTTTAAAGGATAACAGATACCCAACTGTCAAACACAACTCCCCCGAAACCCTTTAATGGATTTTCCTGAAACTTACACAAAATCTTTGTGGCATAATGTAGATGTGCAGCACCTTTTATATGTCATTGCAAAGCATGGACTTGTCATTAGACTACAAGGAGTTACTCATCACTTCTCCTCAACTTATCCTGAACCCCTCAATGGATTTTCTTAATTGTCACGGTTGATATTTTTTGCTCACCTGACCAGAAGGGAATTGCCATGGTTGATATTTTTTGCTCACCTGACCAGAAGGGTCATGTGAGCTATTTTCATCATCAGGCATCTGACGTCCATGGTTAACTTTCTTCAAAGATCTTCGTCCCTGAAACCACTGAAGGGATTGCTTTGAAACTTATTATCTCCATCCTTAGGATGTCGTCTTCCATGTTTGTGAAATTTTTTGACCAACCAAGATGGCCACCATTGCTAAAAAAAGAACAGGGGGGTCAGACCATTGTTTTTGGCTTATAGCTCACAAAGTATAAGAGATAGAGAAAATCCAAAGCAACATTGCTTTTCAGCATCAAAAGCTCTACTAATCTCTCCATTGAGTGGAAGTCATGGAAAGACTCCTTATAGGAGTTATCTCCCCTTAATCGTCAAAATTGACCAAATTTAGTTTTGGACTATATCTTGAAAACCAATAGTGCTAGAGGAAAAGTTAGCATTGCAGAAATGTTAAGCTCATTGAGATTTACATTTTAGGGTCAAAATTGTCAGATCAACCTTTTAAGAGTTATTCCCCTTTAACTGGTTTTTTTCTATCAATTTTAACTTTTTTTAAAATTCTTCTCTGAAACCACTGAAGAGATTGCTTTGAAAATTTGTACACTTGATCTCTAGGGTGTCTTTTACCAAGTTTGTGAAATTTGTGCACGCCAACCAACCAAACATGGCTGCTGTTGCTAAAAAAAGAACAGGTGGGTCAAACCATAGTTTTAAGCTTATAGCTCAAAAATATAAGAGATAGTGAAAATCCAAAGTATCCTTCCTTCTTCAGCATCAAAAGCTAGATAGAAAAGTCTTCATTGAGTCAAAGTTGTGGAACGACTCCTAATAGGAGTGATTTCCCCTTACTCGTCAAAATTGACTATTCTCACAGTTTTTGGACTTGATCTTGAAAACTTGAAGTGCTAAAGGAAAAGTTAGCAAAGGAGAATTGTACATGTGAAGCTCATTGAGATCTACAAAAGTGATTTCAGGGTCGAAAATGTCAGATGACCCCTTGTAGGGGTTATAGTTCTTTAAAGCTGAAAACATTGTTTTTCCATATATTTGACCTATTATAGGCTAAAGAATGAAAGCTGTTACAGATAGAGAAAAAAATTTGCTTGCTTAAATTTTCAGTTTAATTAGCTCTTCAAAAATATCCATGAGGCTGAAGCTGTTGGATGACCACCCTATAAAAGTAATGGCCCCTAATAGTCAAGTTTTGGGTTATTGCCTTGCAGATTAAACCTATAAAATATTAAGAAAAGCTTTTGTTTGCTTGAATGTTTGGCTATATGTGCTCCATACATCTATGGTGATCCTATATTGGAGTTTTTCACCTCAGGTACCCCAAATTATTTTCATTCCATCGGTCATTGAAGCCAGGCGAGCTATCAGGCTCCTGTGAGCCTCTTGTTTCGTGTATTTGACCTATAGAAAAAAAGCTGTTACAGATAAAGAAAAAATGTTGCTTGCTTAAATCTTCAATTCAATTAGCTCTTCATAATTATCCGTAAGGCTATAGCTGTCAGATGACCATGCACCCTATAAAAGTTGTGGCCCCTAATTATTAAGTTTTGGGTTATTTTATATCCATGCATGAAAAGTGGGAGTATATAGAAATAGGAATGTTTGTCCATATGTTATGATATAGGGTACCCATCTTGTATCCTCAACCCCGATCCTTTTCCACCCAATAGATTTTAATGCCACTTTCTCACAATGTTGCATGAAACAAAGAACACCCAAATCACAAAATTAATATCCTATTAGTCAATCATCTTTAAAACTGAAAGTCAACCAAGGTCATGCTAAGAAAAAAAATCTTAGTTATTGTTTTTATTTGATAGTATGTGTATGTACCAGTATCATTTTCGTGGAATTAAAGAACAACATCTCCGATTTAAGCTCTCTTCATATATTTCACCTTGAATCTTATGACTTAAATCAAGTAAAAGCTTTATAGGTCTATAACAATGGCCAAACATTTTATAAGAAAAAAAACTGAAGGACATCCTAATTTCAAATTCCATAAAAACGAAGATAATATCCAGATGGCTAGAACGACAATAAGCCAAACGAAACTGCAGTCAAGCAAAGAATGAGAACAAAATTGACAATGAAATAATTTTACTTCTTCAAACATATACCGTATTATAGTAAAATATTGAGATTCAATAGCATTGTATTAAAGACAAAGCTGACCTGTTAAGCGAACACAAAGTGATAACAAAAACACAATCACGCAAATGTAACAAATGCTAACTAAATAAACTACAAACGTATTTGATTATTGATATAAATAAATTTCAGAGCCTTATAAAATAAAAAAATGAGATTCACTATAAAAAGGTAAAACATTGTAATCTAAACAAGTATTTTCTTTGCTGAGAGATTTTCCTTTCATTCAATAAACGTTCTAAGACAATTACATGAGGTAGATTTTTATCATTACCCTGATAATAAATTATGCCATATATTGCAGTGGCGGATCCATGGGGTTCCGGGGTTGCCCCCCCCCTTATCTCCGAAATTTTTGCAATTTCCCCGTAGATTTTTGGCAAACATGATCTGAATCCCCCTCTTTTCGTTTCATGTCAACTCGGGACTGAAAGTGAACCCCCTTATCGAAATTTCTGGATCCGCCCTGTATTCTGAGTATTGTTAGTACATGTAGTTAGTCTTTTCAAAGACAGTAAAAATGTCCCTCGTCTTTAAAATAGTTAGTAATACATGTCATTTACAGTGATAAACGTTTCTTAGGTAATCAAATAATCGCCCCTGAATCTCTGACGATTTTTGGTTCTGGAATCTTATATCGTATCTGGCGTGAAAAGAATACCAGGCCAATTATCCCTGTGGTTGAAACTAAAGTCCGTTAACGCGTAGGTTACGATTGTTGGTTCGCCGTCGGCGGTTCTAGCTGCATTCACGGACCTGATAAATTCTTTGCCTTTCTTTTCTATGACAAATTTGCAGGTTGGTGACAAGAGGGCGTGTGTATCCCATGGGCTGGTTTTAGCATTATTAACGATGATGCAAAGACCACAACTGATGCACTCAATGACTTGTTCGAAACCGTTTCGGTAAAATCCGGCGTCTGCATATTCTTGAAATTCGACATCGGCGTCAATGACAAGGTCTGAGTTGTCGAACTTTTTGTGGTGGACTCGCATTAATGGAAAATCCTCCTGTGGAAGTGTCTTCTGGACATACGGACAGAGCGGCATGTAGCTTGCATGGTACATCATTGGTTCCAGATCCATTACGGACAATGGCATGTGCCAGCCACACTGGAAGCATTGCATACGATCTGGTTTTGCAATGCAAACGAACCCAGCTTTTGCTATAATTTCACGCTTGTTTTCGTCTTCAATTTCTGCGACAGTCAACATGGTTTCTTTTCTTTTCTCGATGTCTTCAAACTCTGGTAAAAATGGAACACCCATCTTGCTTGCGGCCTTGTTGAGAAGAGCATACACGACGCTGCCAAACATATCATTGATATAGTTTGCATGTGGAGTTTTATATTCTCCGGTGACGGCACAGGACACCGACCAAAGGTTGCTCTTTGAATGGGGGTTGTATGCATCCATGACACACTTCATCAATTCCAGCAGTCCTTTACCGAGGTTGCTATCTCCAAATTTCTGGCTTTCATTTGCGAAGAATTTGTCTGTGAAACCAAGACTGATTGTTGTATCCAAGTCACAAAGGTATCCACAGTCTTCGCAAGCTTGTGCAACTCCATATCTAGTGTGCTTGTCGACATGTTTGGAAAACTCGGGTAGGTCGATCAAAAAGTTTTTGTTTCTTGCTTTTATTAGAACCCCATAAAGATCAAGGTCCATCTGTTGAAGCAGCAACCCTTTAGACAACACGAAGTTGGAAGTGCCACCTTTTGTGTAAAGTATGCAGTACTCGGGAATTATTGTTAGCATTTCAGCCCTCAGTTCGGCAACCCAACCCTCTTGGTACTTAATGACCGGAGACTGGCGGAGACAGACAAAGCCGTTTCTGGGAGTCATCGTTCCATCAGTTATCAATACAATAAACTTCTTTTTCATGCTAGGATCAAAACAAGCTGATTGGATCAAATGCTTATAAACTTCGTTCTTTTCTAAGGATTTTGATAATACACAGAGAATTCTCCTTGCCTTGGTCACTAACCCAAACAAACCGCCAAAGTAGTTACATCCAGGCGTGGCATGCTCTTGGAGTGTAGAATAGGTAACATTCTCTGCAGAGAGTGAAGGTAATATATGATCTTTTGTTGTTTCATCCTTGTCGTCAAAAACGACAAAAAGGTCGAATATATTATCTTGCTGCCTTAGAAGACTTAGTGCCATCTTTTTATTGTCACTTTAACCTGAAATAAATTAAATTACAGTGTAAAGAGTGGAAAAAATACCTTGAAACATTAGCCTATAAAAAGATAACAAGAGGCTCCCAGGAGCCTGAATCGCTCACCTGACATATGTGGCTGAAGTAAAGGTTATAAGGCAAAATCTATTTAACGTTGAAAGGGTCATAAGATTAATAAGGGGGTCATCTGACAATATGGTGGATCTAAAGGTGCTGATCACTTTTGTTCTCAATCAAAATCTAAAAATCTGTCACCCTTTTTGAGTTATTTGCAAAAAAATGCCATTTACCCCTATGTTCTATTTTTAGCCACAGCGGCCATGTTTTACGACCAATCAAAAATCCCCACATCAGTTCTATACACCTAATGCTAATAAACAACTATACCAAGTTTGGTTCCATTTGGACTTAAAGTGTCAGAGGAGTTAACGTTTTCAATGTAATGAGGAAATGCTGTTAAAATGCTCAATTTTGACGTTCTAAGGGCAATAACTCCTAAATGGAAAGGTCCTACAACGTTGACCCTTTTACATATTTTGTAGATCTTGATGTGCTTAACAATATGCAATTTAAATTTCTCAAATATCTAGTATAGTTTTCAAGATATTGAGCTAAACAGGTGCAAAATTTGCAAAAAATCCACAAAAAGGGCAATTACTCCTACATGGGTTGTTGGATTTTCTTCAAAATTTCAGAGCTGGTAGATCTTGAAGTGCTGATTACTTTTGTTCCGAATCAAAATTTTGAAATCTGTCACCGTTTTAGAGTTATTTGCAAAAAACTGCCATTTACCCCTATGTTCTATTTTTAGCCACAGCGGCCATGTTTTACGACCAATCAAAAATCCCCACATCAGTTCTATACACCTAATGCTAATAAACAACTATACCAAGTTTGGTTCCATTTGGACTTAAAGTATCAGAGGAGTTAACGTTTTTAATGTAATGAGGAAATGCTGTTAAAATGCTCAATTTTGACGTTCTAAGGACAATAACTCCTAAAAGGAAAGGTCCTACAACGTTGACCCTGTTACATATTTTGTAGATCTTGATGTGCTTAATAATATGCAATTTAAATTTCTCAAATATCTAGTATAGTTTTCAAGATATTGAGCTAAACAGGTGCAAAATTTGCAAAAAATCCACAAAAAGGGCAATAACTCCTACATGGGTTGTTGGATTTTCTTCAAAATTTCAGGGTAGGTAGATCTTGAAATGTTGATCACTTTTACCCTATGCCAGAATTTTGATATCTGTAGCCGTTTTTGAGTTATTTGCAAAAAACTGCATTTTACCCCTATGTTTTATTTTTAGCCACGGCGGCCATGTTTTACGACGAATCAAAAATCCCCACAAGTTCTAAGCACCGAATGCTAATGAACAACCATACCAAGTTTGGTTTCAATTGGACTTATGGTGTCAGAGGAGTTAACGTTTTAAAAAGTTTACGGACGGACGACGGACGACGGACGACGGACGGACGACGGACGCCAAGTGATGACAATATAATAATAATAATAATAATAATAAATCTTTATTTCCAATCATAGGGCCCTATATAGAGCATGACAATCACAATGTATATCAATGATTACAATGAAACAAAACATAAGCTCACATGACCCTTCGGGTCAGGTGAGCTAAAAAAGGTTTCTTTCCTTTGGTAAATCACCCTCAGCTTAAAACAAAATAGTCATATTGATAAAAGAGAATCCTCACTGAGGCTTCTCAAAATGATATACGAATTCCCTTTGTACAACGAAATCTAATTCAATATTTTATTCTTTCCTTATAGTATAGATAAGTAAAAAAAGCTCGCCAAAAAAAATCCAGGCTCAGCTTTTCCGAAAATAAAAAAGCAGGACGAAGAAAAGAGGGGGGGTATACTGTTTTAACCTTGTCCGTCTGTCCGTCCGTCCGTTCGTCCGTAACAAAACTTCCGTCACAGTTTTCTAAGTAACTACACTGATGATGAGATAGAGTTCTGATATTTTGTATACAGCTTTATCCTATAGTACCATATGGTATATACATGTACTGATTTTATGCTCCTAGGTAGTCTACTTCCTGTTTACCGAATACTTAGGTTTTTACACATTCACACTAGGTAAACGCTGTCCGCGAGAGAAATGATATTTCGCGTTTTTTTCTGTACTGATATTTCATGTTGTCTTGTCTACTGGCATGGATGGCTCATTAAACATGTTATTTCCGTGAGTTTTTACCTTTTTAATACTGCTTGTTGTAAGAATTTAAATCATTGAATATGTATCTTGGACAAATTTGGTTAATCTTTAAAAACATCCGCATAAAACAAAAGAAAAATAACCAATAAAGCATAATTACTAGAAAAAACATTGGAAACACAGCTAAAACATATGAAAAATATACGGTTTGAAAGAAAAGCTAGTGCAAATGCTTTTTGATAAAATCTTTAGTCAGTATAATTCATAAAATTAGTAATTTAATAGATTATTAACTGAAATTCAGCAATCTTAAAAATATTGACTGTACTGTTATTCTGTGTTCATGAAATCATTCTGTACTGTTACTTCGTGTATTAATCTATCAACATTGTACTGTTATTTCGGGTATTAAAATGTTTTTGATCCCTCTTAGAAAATCAAGAGTTATGTTAAATCCAAATTCAAAGTAATAGGTAATTAATCTAAAAGATTCGAAAACTATTACCTTTGCATTAAAATAGTTCACATGAAAATGTAAGGAAGTCAGCCACAAATAAAGCCATAATTATTGTTTAACTTTGTAATAAATAGTATAACTAACTTAAGATATATTCAACTTGTGACCGAACAACCTTTACAATTCTATCGTGCGCTAAGCGCACTCGTGAGTTATTGGAATGTTTGGTCACTCGTTCAATATTACCTCATTTTAGGAATCATTAGTTAGTTACACCATGTAGATATATCATATCTCCACTGTTATACTTTAAATACAGGTTTCACAACTACAAGTGATGAGATACAGATTTCTATTACATCGAGTTAGATATCTGTAAAGTTAGGAAGCGAGCATTTGCGAGTTTCCTTTGACAAATATCTTAAGAGTGTGATAAAAATTCTTATCTCATCACTTGTAGTTGTGAAACCTTTTTTCTCTAACTGTCTAACGTGAAAGTATAGGCCCGAAATTACTTATTTAATTAAAATTCCTAGAAAAATAAACCTATATGTATATCGTTTAGCAAACATGTGAAAAAAGTAGTCAAATCAAAAAGTACCACCTTTTTATAATCAATTTTAATTAAAAGTTGACATTTCATTATTGTCTATTTATAATAAAACAAAAGTTTTAGTGCATTTTGGATATATTTTGTTTGTCCTTTTCTATCAAGCGAGATCAACAGGTGTTAAAATAAAGTAAGCACGCTTTTCACGAGATGCGTATCTAACTGTGGTGTCTTGCGCGGACAGCCAATCAAATGACTTGAAATTGAATATCACATCGTGCAGAGTGTGATACGCAAAATAGTGTCATCTCGCGAGAACCAGATAATATTGCACAACAGTTATATAAATAAAAAGTAACGACGCACAGAATGATACAACCATTGGAAATAAGGCTTTGTTAGTTGTAGTTAACGTTAAACCCCATGTTTAACCCTGTACGGAAACAAAATGTCTACAGACAAAACATCGCCACAACATTATACGACCACTATTTTTAAGGTCGTATAAGAAGTATACAATTTGTCTAAAAATTGATAAAAATGGAAAGTTCAGATTTGTGAGCACAAATTGAAAAAGTATCCTGTAAATATTCACTTTTGGTTAAAAGCTTAATAGTAATGTGTTTTGGAGACCAGGCGGTATTATGTATTATCTTTTAAATATGTATTTTCACTAAAGGCATATGTGCTAGGGACCTATGTGCTATATCTTGAGTTGAACTCTTGCATTTGCATATGCAGATTTCATACGTGCACCATTAAATTCTCCATAGAATAATGGTGAAGTACATGTAGGTAGATTAAGAAATATTCATTCTTAGGGGGACAACAATTTGAAACTTATGAATCAGGGATGTCCAAAATTTAATCCCTGTTATGAATGAATGGGGTTTGACATGAATTTCATTTTGTTTGTTTATGTACATGAACGTAGTATTATGCATGGAATGGGGTTGAGAAGTAAATACATAGAATAACAAAATATTTTGTCGATTCACCACGTAGGTTTTTTTTTGGGGGGGGGAGGGGGTATAAATAAGATTGCAATGTTGTTTAATTAAAAAAAGTATCTAGTATTTAAAAAACAAATAACTGTTAGAATAGTTACTTGCTTATCTGGCTGTTATATGATTGTATTGTGTAACAAGGTGCTGCACCAGGTCGTGCTATGGATACTCCAACTCGACCATGCGGAAAACGGGAGGTAGTATACATTACAAGTTCCAATGCCCTGCATGTGTATATGACAGTAAGTCAATCTTGCAATTTGAAGTCTGTTTTTTATATACGAATGAAATTTTCAAGAACACAGAATATCAGTACAGTTTAACAGAAATAACAGTACAGTAAGATTTTGACAGCCAAATCGGAACAGGAAATAACAGTACAGAAGGTTCTCTGTTACGAGCATTTTCTGCGATTTATAATAAGGAAGAAGGGGTGTGAATGCATTTTGGGTAAATAGTAATCCTGTTTTGAAGTGTTTTGAATCACAGTTCATTTACAATATTAGAAAAATAGGTAAATTATTGTATTTTTTTTTTAAACCATACATCTGCTTAAAAAGTACAAATATTGTTGATAAAGAACCAAATAATTTCATTAAAACTGAAAGGAGATCTGAAATGTATATTTTAAAAAGACATTGGGTCAGCATATACAATTCCATGCTTCAAATAGTAAAAATAAACACCGATTTTAATCCTGGTGTCCAATGTCAACAACAACACGAAATATCCGTACAGTGAAAACGCGAAATATCTTTGCTCTCGCGGACAGCGTTTACCTAGTGTGACATTATAGACATAAATGCAAAATTTCCGTCACAGTTTCCCAAGCAACTACATGAGATAGAGTTCTGATATATACAGCTTTATCCTATAGTGCCATATGGTGTATACCGATTTTATGCTCCTAGGTAGTCTACTTCCTGTTTACCAAAAACTTAGGTTTTTACACATAATGGACATAAATGCAAAATTTCTGTCACGGTTTCCCAAGCAACTAAATGAGATAGAGGTCTGATATTTTGTATACAGCTTTATCCTATAGTCCCATACGGTGTATACATACGGTAGTGATTTTATGTTCCTAGGTCAACTGCTTCCTGTTTACCCAGTATTTAAACTTGTATGCATTTGTATGCATGGCTTAGTTTGGGGAGCGGGGGTATCACTATAGTGAGCATTAGCTCACAGATTTACTTGTTTTTCATATTTTAGGGATCAATTTGTTTTGTAGGTTTAAACGCCTACACCAACTAAATATAAATATAAATTCCCAATATCTATATAAAGAAAAATGATGAAACAATTGTATTTTTGTGGTGAAATGTATTTCTACACAACCCGGGATACAGACCAATTTATACTATTTAATATTTCTAGAAAAAAATCTAGTTTTTCTAGTAAAAAGAAACAATTCTTAAATCAATTCTTAAATGTTTTATGTACCTTATTTTTTATTTTTGTGCAAGTCTTATGCACAGTTGATTTAAAACCTCGAGTATAAAAGTAACATGATTCAAGATAGTAAAATTTAATATGACATTTAATAATGTCTATTTTAATTAATAAAGTAACAATTTTTTACAATTATTGAAACCTTTCTACAAGGAAAAGGAATATTCATATAAAAATTGTATTTACCTGAATTCAGTCATCTACCAATGACTAAGTAATGGGCATGCTCAGTCGATATCGGCCAGGTGTCAGCTAAAATCAATGACTTAAATTCTTCTTGACTTCATTCAAATAAATTTACTATAGATTTTATAATCATTAAGCGTACCTAGGCAGTAACCATTTGAAATTCTGGTATGGGTATGGATTTTAGCCCCTCGACAATTTTATTTTTTTCAAAATTTTTCGAAGACGAGAATTTTTTTTGAACGACTCCGAAAACAATTTTTTTATTCGCAATTTTGTTTACGCTGTGTAGCCCAGGCTCACCAATTAAAATAATTTATTTTTTTCTTTCTGGGTCAAGGACAATTTATTTTTTATTTTTCCAAAAAAATGAAAACAATTTTTTTTCAAAAACATCCATACCCCCCCCCCCCCCAAGAATTATAAATGGTTGCTGCCTTTACTACCTTTATTTACTGTAAAACCACAGACTTTCCTGCTGGTATAGCATTTCGACTCTCGACCCAAAAGGAAAATTAAATCTACTCTGAAATAAAATATGCTTATCCAAATGTTTAATCGGTACCAAATTTGGAAAAAAAAATCTTTTCATAGAGGCATTTTAAATTTTCCAAACTTTTGTTTTCCGTCGTTTTTATCAAAATTTCATTCTGTATTAAACGCACTGGTCAGTGCCAATTTCAGAAAGAATTGATTTGTTTTGTGTTTTTCCTCCCGTAATCGAAAGCAGGGCTGCCTTGAAGGATTTACTACGGGTATGTTGAAAGCTGGAAATCTGAAAATTTACGGTGTATGGTTTTTAGGAAAAAGACATAAAAATAAAATGGTAGAAAACAGTTTAATGATATACCTTTGTCTACCATTTTCCACCATTGTCAAAATAAGTTAAAAAAAAAAGTAGGCAAAAAATCGGTAGACATAAAATCATCGGCTTTGCTTTCGTTTCTAGCTATTCATGTACCTTTATGACGAAAACCTTTGCTAACAGGGGTAATACAATCTTCAGGCAAAATATGTACGTCTAGTTTTTTTTAGACTTTTATAAAATGTTGTGTAACGATGTAATTCAAAATATGATAAGATGTGTAGAATTACAAGCATCAAATGTTCGTAAGTAAGATTTAAACCGGGTAGTTTATTTTTGTATGTTTTTGTTCAAAATCAACAAAGCAGAAAATTGTATGAATCATCAATTTTTGTTCTAAACATGGAGTGAATTAACGTTAAAAGTAAGGTAGGAATTTTTTCACGAGAAAGAACAGCAAATTCGGGTGGATGTAACTACTTGTAATTTATAATAAAAAAAAAAGAAATAACATGCATGTAACAACATTATTTGTATATCTTACTTTTAAGTTGCCCACGGGGAGCAAAAAGAGCAATATGACAATAAGAAGACAGAATGGGACAATCTTGTGTTATATAAGGAAATGTACATTTTTTCTATGCTATCGATGATAGACAACCTAAACTCATCCACGTACAATTGTCTTCAATGTGACCCGTGATTGTTTCTCGTCGTATTGAAATGGGGCGGTCTGCAAATGATTCAAAATCCAATGCTAGAATTATCAAAGATAGACCTCTATTTGAACATATAACATCTAACAAACGTAAAGATTCCTGACTTCAGACATTATGCACGTTATGTGTTTGGATCGGATTTTTTATTTTGACTTTCCTTTTGTTTATAATCTTTAACAAGGCACACACATAGTAAACAATTTTTTGCAATAAAACTCCATTCGGTTATGTATTTATTAGAATCTAGAAGAATATCTTATATAACTATAAGCACAAAAACTATTTATACTGAATGAGAATATCATGATGATTTACGAGGAACTTGTAGCGAGTCTATAGACACACCAGTAACCCGTATATAATGCCGTGGACCTGTACATTAGAAAACTGGTCTATGATAATGCATATGTTCAATGTAGAGCAATTTCACACGGGGTATCGTTGACAACTGGAAATCGGATGACAGTCCTAAAACATTAACAGTGCATGGTTTTAACAAAGAAAGGGACTATAGGAGGAAATGGTAGTCTACGATTTCTCCTGGTGTCCATTTCTTTAAAAAAAAAACCATGCACAGGTTAATTATTTTGGGCTGTCATCAGATTTCCCAAAGAAAAAGCTGATTATACCCCACGTACATGTACGAACAAATCATGTCATAGATTGGGTTTTTAAACGACCGCAAAATTTTTGCAATCGTATACATAACAATTATATCTTAAAAATTGCTTAAGCTATGTATGATGTTTTCAATTGTATTCATGTATGTATATATATATGCCCAGTGATGGGCCCATAATTGGTTTAATAAACTATTCTATTCTATTCTATTCTATATAGAATAGAATAGAATAGAATAAAAAAAAACCATGCACAGGTTAATTATTTTGGGCTGTCATCAGATTTCCCAAAGAAAATATATTATCGCACGGAAACCAATGTCCCCAGACGACGACAACGACGACATCGCCATAACGTTATAATGGCGATGTCGTCGTTGTACGGAAACCAATGTCCCCAGACGACGACAACGACGACATTGCCATAACATAACGTTATGGCGATGTCGTCGTTGTCGTCGTCTGGGGACATTGGTTTCCGTGCGATACCTTGAGTAAATATTGACCAATTGTTATAAAATTTTGATAGGATGTTTGTAGCTACTAGAGTAAGGTTACTTTTGTATTTGGGGTTGGTGGCCCCTACTGTTTTAGAAAAAAAAGCCAAAAGGGACTTAAACGAAAGTAGTGTCAAAACTGTTGTAGAATGTTTATTATCCATTCGATTTTGAAAATTCTTTTTCATTGAATTCCTCATTAAATTCTGTCAACTAAATGTGTCAATGGTTTTGATGTATATTGTAACTTTATGTTGCTACAGGGGGGCCAAAGACGGGCCACGCCCAAAAAATCAACTTTTCTATTTGTGGTCAGATTTTCAAAAAAATTTTTTTTCATTGGAATCCTTGTGAAAATCCATGTCTGTGTTTTTCAATCAGATTTGCAATATCTTTTACTGTTTTGAGATATTAGTGGTCGAAGGGCCGAAAACACCATTTTTAAAAGTTGGTCAAGGCAAATGGTTTTACACAAGAAATTTAGTTGTAGTGGGCCAGCCAATTGTTATGAAGTTTTAATATGGTGATAATATCTACTATAGGAAGCTTTTCATCGCATGCAGGGTTTGTGGCCCTTGCTTTTTTAAGAAAAACACGGTCAAAAGGGGCTAAAACGGGTAGAAAATAAGATTATTTCTATTAGATGAAATTATATATGTGTGAAATATACATTTTAAAGTCGACCACAGGATGCATGTGTCAAAAAGCTTTGTAAGTCCACCATGGACTCATATATATGACCAAAGCAATAGACTATCCCTATTAGGCCTCCGATGTACAGGTTTGCGGTCGTATCATGCTGCACTCGGCGTAGCTTTTTATTGTCATAAGAAATTTTAAATATAAATATTATGCTAATTAACGAAAGAACTACCTAAGCGTATATAGTCTATTTTGTTTAAAGGAATTAACCCTTTTCAGCAGCATTTTTAAGTATTTGAAAAAGAAATAGATCCAAAGTCCCCAAGCGTCAAATTTATGTATTAATATCAAAAAAATTTACAAATAATTACAATCAGGCTGTTTGTTTATTTACATTGTTGAAAGTTCAGAAATTATGACGGTATAAGCAGAAATCTGTTGGAAAATGTTCGGAATAAGCCGTTAAGAATTGGGGAAAGTTATATATCAAAATAGTTTAGTTTTTTTCCCTCCTCGACGATTGTCGCGAAAGACGAAACTAAGGTAATGTGATTCCAGTGGCTTCGGCGTCCACAATTGTTGAATTTTGTGCTTAATTAAGTTGCATTAGCATCAGTACAGATAAAGAGCAATATATTTGTATACTCTAACAGTCGCAGTCTACAGACCCTAGATATTTTTGGTGATTTGGCCGATGTTAAGGTGGTTCGGGGGTATAGAACTGAGCAATTTTTTTGGCATCTTGCAAATTATTAGTCTGCATTTCAATTAAAGTGGCTTAAAATAACACAAAAGGTGCAAGATTTGTTTCTATTCTAAATTTTATTTTATAAATGAAATAAATATAACATAAATATTGAAAAAGCTTTTTCTGAAAAGTTCTATTTTCAGGGGAAATAATTGGCATGAGAATGTGTAACAATTTTTTGTATAGAAATGTTTAGGAAAAATTACTTTTCTTAAATATCTAGAAAAGAAGGTCCGCGGCCCGAAGTTTTTATCATGCTTTTCAGAAGAAAGTATGAATGGCTTGCCATTTGTAAAATATAACTAAAATCTGATGGGTTTCCAGTTCACAATGACGTTAGATAACTCTTTTCCCTTTATAATATATCGAAAAACAATACTATAGGTCACCAATTTTAATAATAATTAATAAATTGATATTATACCGCTTTTCACAATAGTTAAGTCGACTCAAAGCGGTTAACAAATTTTCCATTTTGCAAGATCATAAATCTGTAGAAAGGTCCGTGACCCCCATTTTGGGGATTTTTTATGTGAACTTTAATTCTGCAAAATAAAAAGAAATCTGATGGATTTTGCTTATACCCCCGAACCATCTTAACCTTTATCTTGTCTGTTATGGGACACTATTAATATTTGGTGCTACATGTAGTATACAGTTGCATTTAGCTTTATTACATGTCAATTTCAATAACAACTGCCCCTACTCCATCAGAATGTTGACAGATAAAAACCATCCGACGATAAAACAATTAACCATCACATGACACATGATAGAATAACTAAATTACTGAAACAATTTTGCCCATATAAAGCCCAGGGTTGGCAGAAGAAATTGCACCAATCCTACATATATGTATGTACATCTGTTAATGGATGCCAGCAAAGTACCAGCTGACTGGCACACAGCCAATGTGTCACCAGCCTACACGAAATGAGCTAAAATAAGAGCAGAAAATTATACACCAATATCCCTAACATCGATATGCTGTAAGGTTCCAGCAAACATCATAGCCGGCAACATCAAGAATCATGGAGGATCCAACAACCATTCTTCCCTCTTTGGGTAGAGACCCAACTGATAGAACTGGTTGACGATAAAGTCACTAATGATAAAATCTACAGTGAGACACAACCGAACATACTCATTATGGACTTCGCAAAGGCATTCGATAAAGTTAACAATTGCATTCTCATACATTAACTCAATAATTATGACATTGTAAACAAAACCAAAAAATGGACCCAAAGCTGATTATCAGAAAGTAAACAGTTCGTAGTAACAATAGTAAACGGAGTTTCATCCGATCCAGTCACTGTAGATTCTGGGGTCCCCCAAGGTTCAGCATTAGGACTTATACTCTTCATCTACTATATCAACGACCTACAGTCTCGCCTTAGCTCCACTATACGCTTTTTCGCTGATGATACGATTGCATACTTGCCAATATATAATGCACAATATGCGGAAGCATTACAAGAGAACCGAAACCAACTAGACCAGTGGAATGAAAACTGGTGCATGCAGTCCCACCTAGATAAATACACAGGCCTAACTATCCTCAATAAGAGGAAAATTAATTAAATTATAAACTTCAATAGTACGACCACATAAACAACACCTGTAACAAAGGTAACAGAACCATCAGCTTCCTATGCAAAAAATCTGATATCATAAATTGATATCAAAAGGCATATATTTCACTTGTCAGACACCTAGTTAAATACTGTTTTGACCCATATATGAACAGTGCAATATAAATCAAATTGTGTCTATACACCAACAGTTACAGAGTAAGGTCCAGTGTACGCAATATCATATACCGTATAACTTAAAGTGGTAAACCACCATAGAAAGGACTCATTCTCCGCATAATGTATAAAATTGATCGAGGGCTTGTAGTCATACAAAAACTCAAAAGGCCTACATCACATCTTAGAACATTAAGAACATGGAACAACAGAGCATTCCAAATAGAAAACAGCTGAATCGATACCAGGAAAATGAATGTCTTCCCCGGAACAGTTCGTGATAGGAATGCACTTCCATCAGACATTGTAGAACTAGACACTATTGAAGGCTTCAAAGCCAAGATAGTGTCCATTTGAACTGCCTGACTCACCTGTAAATAGTTTTAAACAATTTTTAAAATTTTGATAGCTTCTCAAATTTATTCTTTTTATAAGAACAAATCATCCACATGTATTAGAAACCCCCTATAACTTTCAATATTTAGAATAATGATGTATGCGCAGCAGCCAACATTACATAATCTTCGAAACTAATAGGCAGAAGAAGCAGAGTTATCAACCACATATGATTACAAACGATCCTACAAATTTTCAGCAAAATCCGTTGAGCAGTTTCAAAGGAGATGTGTCTAGAAAAGATGACTTACTAAGTCCCTCCGTCGTGGTTCGGCGGTGGACCTTTATATGAATCATTGATTTTGACATCTCTTAAACCTATAAATTTCATGGTGGTGGACTAGCATCTGACTATCCGTTTTCCATATCCTATGGGCTTATCATGGCGTTTCTCAAACTTATAATGCTTATGTTGTTTTATTGTTCATTAGATAATATAAAATATATATAATTTGCTTGAAAGCAATCAGAAACCGTCACAATAATCATTGCATATTTAGAATATACCTTAGGCCACTTCAAAATGATAAATATCTATAAACTTACCTTTAGGTGTGTGTCTAGGCAACCTTTGTCCCAGTCTAATATCTAATGGTATTCAATTATCTCCCCTGCAGAAAACAGCTAATGTGTTTTTAAATTTTTAACGATGACAACAACGATGGCGACGGCATATAAACAATCTTCAATTTTCATTTATTACGCATGGCTTTGACTACTATCATATACGTTGGACATGTTATGTTATTAACGAATCTTTTCTGTTGCGTAAACAGTTGTTTATAAGGTCAACAAAAGTGCATATTTTAACAAATCGAGTGAAACTTATTGGCCGTTGGAAAAAATTAAAATGTCAACTCAACCTTTAAAAAATCACACAAGGCGTAATACCTGCAGTACATTTTCGAAACTTGTGGGAAAGTTAGGTTATTACCTTTTCTTTCGACAGATATTAGTTTGAAAATTATATTTTACTGTTATCATATAACGATCCATTTGAATTCAATGTGTAACTATGAAAAACTTTCAAGGGACACAACCAAGTTCTATCTTTAATAAGTTATAAACATGATAAATGGGAGGCATTCCTATTTTTAAAACGGATGACTGAATATTGAATTGGACATTTACTCCAATACAATGCAAATTCACATACTGTTGATCCCAATTTACGGATACTGGTCAAAAAGGTAAACATGTTCTATGACATAATCGAATTCAACAGGTAAATCGTGTACTTTTAAAAAGAAGGTTGTCAAGACGGACTAGAAAAATAGGTATTTTTCTTAATTTTATTTTGGCTTTACCTCTTGCAGTACATGTCTGAAAATTTGCAGATGGGAAGATATACATTTAATCCAATAGCGTGATTTTTTTCAATTTTTTATATAAAAGTTAAAGTTGTGCGATCCATTTCAGTTTGCATCGTATGCATTTCATAAATATCTACATAATAACATGCATTAAAATGCAATCTGTTACTTTTAAAAACTCTTTTTAATTCAAAAAAAATTATTTTATCAGCATAACTTAAAATTGGAAGAAATTTTGTACTAAAAAGAACTTTTGATTCACTTGACAACCAGGATAAACATTCGAATTGACTTTCCTATCTTTTCCGATGAAGAGCTCACATTCTATTGTTTAAATACCACCGGTTTTCGGACTGTGTCCTCGTTTCACTGGGTAACCAATGGACCCAGATTTTCCATGTTTGATCAGTTACTTTTTAGAACTTATTACCCAAAGCTTGCATATGGTTTTATTTTCATATGTAACCATTTTGATGTGTAAAATGCATTTTTTAGAGCCGAATTAATACGTTTTCCAAAAATTCAAAGCTTAACAAGTCATTTACCAACAAAATAATTCTATCAGTTTCTCCCGCGTGTACTTGTACCCATCCGGTTAAAAAATACAGCCTAATCCGCTACAGAGGGGTTATAACGATTTTGGATTTATTTATTTGGAAAATTTCAAAAGTCTTCAAAGTGAATCGATTACTTTAAAAACGTGGAATTTTGATTAAAAACTACATATCTTCGACAATTTTCTGAAACGCTCGACTTTTTAGCACACTATCATAAAATGTTATGCTTTTCGTAGTTTATTCAGAAGTAGAGTTCTTATCATTTTTATTCTGTTTTAGAAAAATTATACTGACAGTTAATGGGGGGGGGGAATACAGCAGAGGTAAAAATTAACTCTGACCAGAATAAAAAAAAACATCCTTCTTTTCAAGCTGCAGTATACCTATTGTAACTTTTGAGTTAATTTAATATTTTTTAATTACTAATAGTTCTTTGTTTGATATGTGGGATAAAATCATGTAATCTTTTTACAGGTCCCAATTTTTGGAAATAGGAGTGTTACAAAATGCCAATGGGTATTTTGAAAGTTTCATCAGTGTGTAAATTACATTGACAACGATTACTCTGATAATTCCTTTGTCTGTCTTATTATCCTGTCTTTTCATCGTTAATTGGATTAATGATACAATGGCTAATAAAAAGAAAGGAAACAAACGAGGCGTGAAATCTTATACAAACAAAGGTATGGACTCACCCGATGTTTACATAATCCAATCAAACACACCGGACTGGCGGTACTCAAGAGAAACACTCTCAACAGATCTACAGTCATCCCCATTACAAATGTCTCGACGAAATTCGTTCTCCTCTGCCATGGAATCGGGGAGTATCCTCTCCGACAATATTTGGCCTGGGACTGACTCGAATACTGACCCTTCAAGGAAAAGTGAAACGACAAGTGCTGCGCTATCTACGGACGCGTTATTAGCATCGAAGACTGAGACTCCGGAGAGGGAGACGTGGGATAACAAAGCTCAGTATATCTTGGCTGTGGTGGGGTATGCGGTAGGATTAGGCAATGTTTGGAGGTTTCCTTATTTAGCTCAGAAGAATGGGGGAGGTGAGACATGTTTTAAACATTTTGTTTTACTCTAATTATTTTAATTATAACTTGTGCCTTTTTAGGCTATATATTTACCAAAATTCTCAACCATACACATTTGCTTCTCAGAAAGAAGTAAGTTTTCCAGCAAAATTTACAGTAACATATAGCGGTTTTTATCAGAATTTAGTCTTCTATATTTTTATATCCGGTAATATATGAATTTAAAGAATGAATCAAAGTTAAAACAAAAAGATTTCATAAGGCTAACATATACACCAGAAAAGTAGCTAGTCCGAGAAGTTTTAAAGCGTACAAAAGTTATACCGGTGAGAATCTATGGCGAATTCAATTTCGCAAGCCCCCCCCCCCAAAAAAAAAACCCCAAAAACCAGACGAAATCAGTAGACATGATAGACAAGACAGATATTAAGGGGGGTGGACAGCATAACATAAATAGTCACAAAACGACTAAATCAACAACACGAGCTCAAGTCGAAAAATAAAGTAAATTGTCTGTTTCAGGTGCCTTCTTGGTTCCGTATGTCATCATGTTAGCCATAGAAGGGATTCCCTTGTTTTACCTTGAACTTGCTGTGGGTCAAAGGTTACGTAAAGGTGCAATCGGAGCTTGGAACGAAATTAGCCCATACTTAGGGGGACTAGGGATTGCCTGCTGCTTTGTGTCATTCTGGGTAGCGTTGTATTACAACACTATCATCGCTTGGTGTTTGTATTACCTAGTAATGAGCTTTAGATCGACCTTGCCTTGGGCAACTTGCCCAGAATCGTTGCCTGCTGAATGTAATGTAAGTTTACTAAATATCTTCAAGTAGTATTTATTATGGAATGCCATTTTATCATTTTGCCATGTTGGAACATCGCATGTATTAAAGGATTAGCAAACCGCCTACACTTTTACTTTTCTGCAAATTTATTTATGTGATGTAAGTTATATCTTTTAAAAGATTTCTAATGAGGTTCGGGGTACTGAGGTGCTAGCGTCACCCCTACCCAAATTTACATGGAGTGACGACCCCTTCCGAAACCAAAAACTTATTACATTGTTTCTTCGGAAAAGAAGTCCTACCATTTTCTCCTTCAGAAAAGTAGTCCTACCATTGTCTTCTTCAGAAAAGTAGTCCCACCACATATTTTTGGTACCGAGAGGCATTAGATATATCACCATCAGTGGAAGAGACGGGCCATCTAAACTGGTGGATACTGGTGTCTCTCTTTGTTGCTTGGTTTATTGTATTCCTGTGTATGATTAAAGGCATCGCATCCTCAGGAAAGGTGAGTTCAAAGCTTTATACAGGTTGGGGAGTATGCCCCAAATCAAGGATAATACCCCAAAACGGGTATTATCCTTGAAATCAAGGATCATGTGATCCTTGATTTCAAGGATACAAAACTTAAAGTTGATATTACTTTCTTACTAGAGATAGGCGGCTTCTGTTGCAGTGGTATACACTTGAAGTGATAACAGAACTTCCTAATTATGCATCCAAGAATAAAATTCAATGGGTGATTTAAGCCTACTATTGCAGAAAGTGTTTTCTTTTGTGTTTTAAATTGACCAATTGATCAATCAATTCAGTTTTTCAAAACATTTAAATAACCAGTGATTGGTTTGTCACATGGCATGTCATCATACAATAGAAAGTTAAAAGTGCTCAGGTCACACCTTGATGTTCACAGACATCTCAGTCAGTATTAGTGCATTTTAATGATTGTTTTTAATTTTTAAATACAAACGGAATCTAAACAGTAATTTCAGAAACAGGTAGTATTTGTAAATCTGTGTGTTTCCCCTGCATGAGAAAAGGAACTTTTGGCTACAGAAGTGCATGAAAGGGGCTCAAAGTTTCAAATACCCCAAAACAAGGATAATACCCGTTTTCGGGCATACTCCCCAACCTGTTATAAGTAAAATATCCAGGTAATTAACAATAATGATTTCTAAATTGATTAATTTTTGGCCGGATTTCACGAAGCGAAAAATCTGGGTTATGAAATGTTGAATATCGGGCGGGCGACGGGCGGGCGTATTGCGGGATTGGAAGAAATTTTCGTCACAGTTTTCTCAGCAACTACTATAATCACACCCACTTGATATTTGGTATACAGCATCAAGGTGGGGTCCCATAACGTTGGATTCGATTTCAGGTCTGTCGATCACCTACTTCCTGTTTAACGAAATCCGGCCAATTTTTAATTTGACAGATATTTTATCAATATTTCCAAATGGTTATTATTTTCCATCATGACAAAGAATACAAATCATCGGGCCCTGAAACCAAATGTACAATGACATATTACAATGATCTAAACGAATTAACAAATAAAACCATGCTATTTTATAAATATTCCAAGCAATACGAATTTTTAGAATAAGAAATGTTCCACCAAAGTGAATCAATACGAATATCAGATTGCATTTATAAAACAATATGCAAAACGGGACATGTACAAATTATAAGAAAAAAATCAACGTTTGTGTTTGAAAGCTTTTGTGATAAAGTAAGGGTATCCGTCCGTTTTGTCTGTTTCACCGTAACACCCTTTTTTACCTCCATATGAAAGTTTCCCAGAATTTTGGGATAAAATGAAGATGAGCATCTTGTATTTCAAATTTATTCTGGTGTATTATTTTTTTCTGAGTTTCCCATAACAAGACATCAACTTAGCCATGAGACGATATTTGAACTATCCACCACTTCAAAACCTCGTCAAAATATCAACGGATTTTTGTGAAGAACCTTTGCGAGGAACTTAGTGTGATTAATTTTAGGGAGCGGGGGTAGTTATTTGTGAGCTGCATATCAAAGTTTTATTTTTTTACGAGACAGTAAGAACATTATAGTTGTGCCATCAAGGAAAGTAAAAAGGTTGATCGAACACCAAACCAAAGAAATGAATAAAAAATCTATCATCACTTGTTTTATGCTTTGTAGGTAGTTTATGTGACAGCTACCTTTCCCTATGTCGTTTTGGTTATCTTCTTTTTCCGCGGGGTGACACTGGAGGGATTTCACCATGGACTAGAACACTTCTTCGTACCAGACGTATGTATAGGTCTTATCATGTGCAATTTAACTTAACTGAGATTTCATAGACTTGATGTTTTCTGTTGTTTTTTACCTTTTTTTCTGCAAGGAAAGGTTTTGGCCATAAAAAAAGAATAACACAATGACCCATGTAAAGCATCTTCACTGGACGCTGGCCAAGGGTTCCGATCCGCAATCTCTCATCTTAACAGATAGCGTATCGTAACCCTTGGCTAGCGAAGATCTATGCATCTAACGATACATATGTATGATAAATGATAATATAATTGAATATGAATATATCTATATCCATGCAGTGATTTATTTCTTAAACTATTGTATTAATTCAATCCACTTAAATCATTCCCCCCTCTTTGTTTTAAGTTTTCCCGGTTAGGAGACCCTCAGGTCTGGTTAGATGCAGCGACTCAGATATTTTTCTCCCTGGGGCTAGCATTTGGTGGGCTGATTGCCTTTTCCTCCTACATGCCCGTGAGAAACAACTGCTATCGAGATGCCATCATGGTCTCCGTTATCAACTGTGGGACGTCGATATTTGCTGGAGTTGTAATATTCTCAATCCTAGGTATGCTATCTTTCCTTATACTTTTATTCTTAAAAAAGGTTTAATAGAGATATAGTTCGTATTAGTGATTATGTTGTTGATTAGCTTGTGATTATGTGGACACCAGCTATATTTTCAACTTCGACAGACTTGAAAAAGTCGTTTCGCCCTTTAGGTGTGGCCAATTTGATATCAATGGGTTAAAATGACATGAAAAGCTTTGCAAGGAATCCCCATTTCATTTATCACAACCCTTTGTATCAGACCCGTCATCGACAGAAACATGAATTCAACTTGCGCAGAAAAGAGAAGGGGGATTAAAGACAAAAGAAGCATATACGAAACTCAATTGGGGTGGGTTAAATAAAGGAACGCCAAAAATCAAATGAAAAGGTTCATCTTTCAGGATTCAAAGCCAACAGTGCATACAATGACTGTCTAGGAGACAGAAATAACCAGCTGATGAAGCTATTCAACACTACAGACATATCAGTGCCAGCTGCGGGCACACCCACCGTGTTTACGATGTGGGACGCGTCTATACGTCAGTGGACACAAACTACAGGGGTAATGCCCGAACTTCCCGTCTGTGATATGAAAGAAGAAATTAAAAAAGTAAGCTGTTATATCCTAATTCAAACGTCATTTCAATTGTAAAAACTCAATATTTATTAACGTTTAACTACTTGAAATATTACAAAGAGGTAATGAAAAAGTTTAAGTTGACACCCCCCCCAAAAAAAAAAAGAATTTGAATTCAGCTTTTTTCAAGGGATTTGAATAGGTTCAAAAGGGCTTCTATTGTAATGTGAATTTTAATGATAAAAGGACAATCTTTGAAAGAAATGAGAGATGAAAGATTGTAGAAATTGATCTAGTTTGAGTTTTTGGAAATTCATTGATAAAGTTGTGATTTCTTAGTGCAAAAAGCTGAATTTTACAGTTTTTGAAGCTCTACCGCCTTGACCCACATAGGGGTCAAATATAAATAAAAAAATTTAAAACGTTAAATGGTAAAAAATTCTGAACTTTTTATCAAAGTTGGGAAAGGAATTTAACTTAACCATGGCAACCGTCATCGATAATAACAGTCATTATTTTTGAGGTTAAATGCAAAGTTGCCAAATTCAACTTTTGAAATGAAAATCAGCAAAATCTGTGATGTAGCATGTCCAAGTTATTTAATTTGGGTGCATAGGGATAAAAAGTTTACAATAAAAACTTTCGTCATAATTTCAGTTCACTCGCATGTATATTATGATAAAAGAATCAAGAAGATCACACATCTGTATGGTATACGTCCTTACAAAATTTCTGTCAAACTTTTCTTAGAAATATATATGATGTTTTTGGTAGGTTGGTTTGGTATGACAGACTGTTTTGTCCTTTTTCATACCTCTTTGAATTCTTATTCCAGTATAAAGTTCGGGGACATCCGTGTTAAATGGACACATTCTTCAATCTATTCTTTCCAGAGGCGAATCTACATTTGTTTTTAAATAAGTGTGGGGCCTCTAGCGAAAGTTCAAACGAAAAGGTGGGATCAGTCAAAAAAGGTGATTTAAGACAAAACTCGGCCCGTTTTTTTGGCCGAAAATCTACACGAAATCAACTATATTCTCCGAGAAGAGAAGAATTCAAACTTCTCTACAAACCTGCTTATAGTTAAGCATATTTTAAATCTCGTTAAATAATTACAATTTTTGTTTCAGTCTGGTTCCGGCACGGGTTTAGCCTTCATTGCCTTTACAGAGGCCATTAATCAGTTCCCGGCAGCACCCTTTTGGTCCGTCCTGTTTTTCCTCATGTTACTTACACTAGGGTTAGATAGTATGTTTGGAACACTAGAGGGCGTTATCACTTCAATCATAGATATGAACTTAATCAAAAACTTACGAAAAGATGTTCTAGCAGGTACTCTTGAAATCTTCCATTTCTTTTTATACAGATAGTAGAAAACTCCTATATTATTGTTTAATTGTGAGTTATTAATTAGTTATACTTTTTGAGAGAATTGAAGCTTTCTTAAAGATGTAAGTTTTACAAGTAATTCCAGCTCATAGATGTTTTGTTATGATAATGTAGAACTGTTGAATGTTTACTAATTTTCTGTTTTGTTGTCCTGACAAACAAAACAAAACAAAACTTTGAGACATTTAAAATATATATATATATATTCTATATTTCAGCCATACTCTGTTCTGTTTCATTGCTAATGTCGTTTGGATTTGCCACACAGAATGGACCTTATATATTTGTTCTGTTTGACGAATTTAGTGGCAACATTCCATTGTTGATCATTTCCTTGGTACAAGTTGTTGCCATCAGTTATCATTATGGATTAAAACGGTAATTTTTAAATTATTTAGGTATCTTTATTTTTAAAAAAACTGTAAACGACAGATAGTAACTAGTACTAAATTATCTTCCTGCTGAATTGAATCGTTTATATTAGTATTCACATGACACTGAATTTATCAATGTTCCACAAAAGCATTAAGTCTGGAAAACAAACCCAAATAGTTTTGAGAATATCTTATGGTATTAACATATTTAAAGACGAAATTGGAAATGCAGCACCATAAAAAATTATCTTAAATTGATAAAATGTAACCAGCTTCAAAGAATGACTTGTCATACGCTTGTAGTTCTCACCCTCCTATTTGGTAATGCAAGGGTATCACGAGTGAGCATTGGTAAACAGATTAACTTGTTACTGTCAGAACTGAAAATATAACTTGAATTCTTACTTCTATTACAGATTTGGTGACGATATAGCATTGATGGTCGGCCACAGACCAAACTATTACTGGCTGTGGATGTGGAGATATATCTCTCCAGTAGCAATTATTGTTATACTGCTAGCTAGTGTTATCAAAATGATAGCTTCTGGTACTACTTATGATGCCTGGGACTCAATCACGGTTAGTAACAACCAGACTCGCAAATATTTCCATGACTATGTTCAACGTAATTTAACATTTTATCTTGTTTTCATTCCTCAAGTTTATACATTACATTTGTACAGAGATATATTTGTGTATGGGATTTCTAATTTTCATTGGAATGATAAGATCTAGGCTACGCTTAACTAGTACTGGTTGTTTGGCTTTTAAGCCTTTCATCAATCTACGCTCAAACATGTCAAAGAAAAGTAGACCTCTTAGCTAATAAGACTTTTCTTATTAGAAAAACGTACGCCATGATTAATGTTTCCATTTTTGGTTACAGGCTTCAACATCCTCTTTACACTGGCCTCCTGCTCATAAATTTGTGGCTGCATTCCTGATTCTTACAGCCGTGTTGTGGATACCAGGTGTCGCCCTAGTCAAATACTTCAATTTGATTGATTGGAAAGAGGAGATTCCAGCAGATTTTCCTACAGAGGAACTGAAAATTGAAAGAAGCTTTAAGCCTTTTATACCTTCTGAAAGGGAAAGAAAATTATTTTACTGGAGGGAAAATATAGAATAGTTTAATCTAGGTTAATTTTTATACAATCTATTTGTTTGTTTTAGTCTGATTTTAAGATATTTTTTTATCTTTTTTAACAATGTTCACTCATTTTGTGCAATAAAACTGTTTTAAAGTTAGTTTTGACTTTATTCTTTGTTTAAAAAGAAACAAAAAAGCTCCTTGTACTAAATTAAAGACAATAAAAGATATTTTAGCTGTGCTACTGACATGAGTAGTTCGAAAACCCCTTCAATTTAGAGTGTTCAAGATAAAAAGAGGTTACACAAATACATGGTTTAAAAAAGTCCATCAAGGCAACTGGGAAAGATGATTCATGTTAACCGCCGTGAGTTCAATAACAAAAGAAACCTTACCCGACAAAAAATGACACGTGCATCTACAAAAAGTAAGAATTTAAATTCAATACGTGAAAGTGTGTAGGAAGATTGGATCCCAGGAGCACAAATACCTGGTTCTTTATGTTTACGATCTCCTCTGTATGGACTATAACCCCGATAAGGGGTCGCATGACAACTTCAACACAATGAATTCTTTTGTATAGCTTAACGTAATGAAGGACAAAGCAAAACAGCTTTCCTCTATCTGCAACATTTTCTATTCTTTTGAGCAAAATCAGGAAAAATGTTATTTTGGCTTTTTATAAAGGGCCTTAACTCTTACAATGGTTATAACAGACAGAAAAATACGAAGCACCCTAGGCTTTTCAGAATAAAGAGCTCTACAAAAGTCTCTATTGGATCGAAGTTGCTAGATGAACCCTTGTAGGGATCAGTGTCCTCACTAACCTTAATGCCAAAAAGGAACGTTGCTTCGGATTTTCTCTACCTCTTTTACTTTTTGAGCTACAGGCTAAAAACTATTGTCTGACCAACGACAAACTTGGTAGAGGACATCATAAAGATCAAGTGTACAAAATTTCAAAGCAATGCCTTAAGTTAACGGACGTACGACGGACGCTTAACGATGACAATAGCTCACATGACCCTTCGGATCAAGTGAGCTAAAAACACTCTGTATTATGTTGAGGGATCTTTTGGCAACAGCCTACTTGGGAATTTGTAAGAGTTGCCAGTTGAAAAAACTGGTAGGTTATTTTCCCGTATGAAAAAGATTAAAAGAACAAAATACGAGAAGGGGAATAATTTAACTTATGCCATCACTTTGTCCGTCCTCCATAAACAATTTCAAAATTATTATCTTCTGAAACCCTTGAAGCAATTTGACTGGAATGATTTATGACATGTTGGCAACAAACGATCCTCATTTTGAAAAGATTCAATAAAACGCGGCCACTGTTACAAAAAATAGAACATATGCCTAGGGTTAAGTCGCTTTAGATGGTTATAACAAACAGAAAAATACGAAGCACCCTAGGCTTTTCAGAATAAAGAGCTCTACAAAAGTCTCTATAGGATCGAAGTTGCTAGATGAACCCTTGTAGGAATCAGTGTCCTTAAAAGGGCACAATTTGAGTTTTTTCATGTTTTTTGCCCTATTTAACTATCTAATGAAAACTATTGAAGATATAGAAAAGCTGTTGCTTACTTAACTTTCAGCTTATTAAGCTGTATAAGAGTCTACATTGGGCCAAAGTTGTCAGGAGACACCATGTGAAGGCTATGGCCATTTGAAGGCTCCCAGGAGCCTGAATCGCTCACCTGGTCTAAATGTCAACTATATGAAGACTTTTGTATAGCTAAATGTTGAAGCAAGAAAAAGCTTTTTTCTATTTGCAATAGATTTGATTCTATAACCAACAAAAAAACACTATTTTTTTATCTTTAAAGGGCCATTACCTCTTTAAGGGATCATCTGCCATCTTTGACCCTATGAAGACTTTTGTAGAGTTTAATGAACTAAATGTTTAAGCTAAATAAGCCGAACATTTTAGCAAGAAACAGCTGTTCTCTATCTGCAATAGTTTTCATTCTATAGGCCAAATACACATTTTTTCTTTTTTTATGGGGCTGTAACCCCTTATTTTTATGGGGCTGTAACCCCTATAAGGGGTCATATGACAATTCCACCCTGTGAAGACTTTCGTAGAGCTAAATCAGCTTAACAGCTTTTCTCTATCTACAATACTTTTCATTTTTAGGCCAAAAACACTATTTTTCTGTTTAAAGGGGATGTAACCCCTATAAGGGGTCATCTGACAACTTCGTCCCTATGGAGACTTTTGTAGAGCTAAATGAGCTGAACCTTTAAGCAAGCAACAGCTTTTCTACATCTGCAATAGTTTTCATTCTATAGGCCAATAACACTATTTTCGCCTTAAAGGGGCTGTAACCCCTATAAGGGGTCATCTGACAGCATGGGCCCTATGAAGACTTTTGTAGAGCTAAATGAGCTGAACATTTAAGCAAGCAACGGCTTTTCTCTATCTGCAATAGTTTTCATTCTATAGGCCAAAAACACTATTTTACAGCTTTAAGGGACTGTAACCCCTATAAGGGATCATCTGACAACTTTGACCCTATGAAGACTTTTGTAGAGCTAAATGAGCTGAACATCTAAGCAAGCATCAGCTTTTCTCTATCTGCAATAGTTTTCATTCTATAGGCCAAAAACACTATTTTTCGCCTTTAAGGGGCTTTAACCCCTATAAAGGGTCATCTGCCATCTTCGACCCCATGGAGACTTTGGTAGAGCTAAATGAGCTGAACATTTTAGCAAGCAACAGCTTTTCTCTATCTGCAATAGTTTTCATTCTATGGGCCAAAAACACTATTTTTCGCCTTTAAGGGGCTGTAACCCCTATAAGGGGTCATCCGACAACTTTGACCCTAAGGAGACTTTTGTAGAGCTAAATGAGCTGAACATTTAAGCAAGCAACAGCTTTTCTCTTTTTGCAATAGTTTTCATTCTATAGACCAAAAACACTATTTTTCGCCTTTAAGGGGCTGTAACCTCTATAAGGGGTCATCTGACAACTTCAACCCTATTGAGACTTTTGTAGAGCTAAATGAGCTGAACATTTAAGCAAGCAACAGCTTTTCTTTATTTTCTATAGGCCAAAAACATGCAAAAACGCTATTTTTCACCTTTAAGGAGCTGTAACCCCTGTAAGGGGTCATCTGACAACTTTGACCCTATGGACACTTTTGTAGAGCTAAATGAGCTGAACATTTAAGCAAGCAACAGCTTTTCTCTATTTACAATAGTTTTCATTATATAGGCCCAAAACATGCAAAAACGCTATTTTTCACCTTTAAGGGGCTGTAACCCCTATAAGGGATCATCTGACAACTTCGACCAAATGGATACTTTCGTAGAACTTTTGATGCTGAAGCAGTATGCTGGCATCAGATTTCATCTATCTCTTATACTTTTTGATTTACAAGCCAAAAACAGTAGTCTGACCCCCCTGGTCTATATTAGTAACGGTGGCCATGTTTTTTGACGGATCAAAAATTGAAACACAATTTTGGTGCAGGACACCCCAAGGATCATTCATACCAAGTTTCATTAAATTCTGTTCAGTTGTTTCAGAGGAGAAGATTTTTGAAAAATTGCTAACAGACGACGACAACGGACGCCAAGTGATGGTCATAACTCACATGGACCTGTCCAGGTAAGCTAAAAAATGAAGTTTAATATCCAAATTATGACATGCTACTAAGTAGCTGTACAAAATTTCAAAACTGTGGTGTTAATTTTAGTGTTCACAAGAATTGTTGACCGACGGACAGAGTGAAAACTATAGGACGTCCACATCTTTGATGCGGGGGCCCTAATTAATGTGTTTTAAACATTTAATAAAAAGCTTCGCCGAGCGCAGCATGATACGACCGCAACATGTTGAACCCTGTACATTTTAGGCCAAAAATGGATAGTCAATTGCTCTGGACATATGCAGCCCATGGTGGACTGACAAAGGTTTTTGACACATGCAGCTTTTGGTGGACTTTCTAAATTCACATTTTAACAAGAGGCTCCCAGGAGCCTGAATCGCTCACCTGGTCTTAATGTCAACCCTTTGAAGACTTTTGTATAGCTAAATGAACTGAATTTTTAAGCAATAAAAAGCTTTTCTCTATCTGCAATAGTTTTCATTCCAAAGCAAAAAACACTATTTTTCACCTTTAAAGGGCCATAACCCCTTAAAGGGGTCATTAGACAACGTCGACTCTAAAAAGACTTTTGTAGAGCTAATTAAACTGAACATTTAAGCAAGCAACATCTTTTCTCTATCTGCAATAAATTTCTTTCTTTAGGCCAAAAACACTGTTTTTTGCCTTTAAAGGGCCGTAACCACTATAAGGGGTCATCTGGCAACTTTGACTCTATGGAAACTTTTGTAGAGCTAAATGAGCTGAACATTTAAGCAAGCAACAACTTTTCTCTATCTGCAATAGTTTTCATTCCATAGGCCAAAAACATTATTTTTTGCCTTTAAGGGGCTGTAACCCCTATAAGGGGTCATCTGACAACTTCAACCATATGGAGACTTGTGTAGAGCTAAATGAGCTGAACATTTAAGCAAGCAACAGCTTTTCTCTATCTGCAATAGTTTTCATTCTATAGGCCAAAAACTCTATTTTTTGCCTTTAAGGGGCCATAACCCCTATAAGGAGTCATCTGACAACTTTGACCCTATGGAGACTTTTGTAGAGCTGAATGAGCTGAACATTTAAGCAAGCAACAGCTTTTCCCTATCTGCAATAGTTTTCATTCTATAGGCCAAAAACACTATTTTTTGCCTTTAAGGGGCCGTAACCCCTATAAGGGGTCATCTGACAACTTCGACCCTATGGAGGCTTGTGTAGAGCTAAACGAGCTGAACATTTAAGCAAGCAACAGCTTTTCTCTATCTGCAATAGTTTTCATTCTATAGGCCAAAAACTCTATTTTTTGCCTTTAAGGGGCCATAACCCCTATAAGGGGTCATCTGACAACTTTGACCTTATGGAGACTTTTATAGAGCTAAATGAACAGAACATTTAAGCAAGCAACAGCTTCTCTCAATCTGCAATAGTTTTCATTCTATAGGCCAAAAACATGAAAAAATGCTATTTTTCACCTTTAAGGGGCTGTAACTCCCATAAGGGGTCATCTGACAACTTTGACTCAATGGAGACTTTTGTAGAGCTTTTGATGCTGAAGCAGTAGCGTGGCATCAGATTTCATCTATCTCTTATCCTTTTTGATTTACAAGCCAAAAACAGTAGTCTGACCCCCTGGTCTATTTTAAGCAACGGCGGCCATGTTTTTCGACGAATCAAAAATCCCCACATCAGTTCTGTGGGGGATACCCTAAAGTACCACCAGACCAAATTTGGTTTGAATCTGTGCAGTCGTTTCAGAGGAGAAGTTTAAAGAAAAGTTAACGACGACGACGGACGCCAAGTGATGGCAATAGCTCACATGGCCTTTGGCCAGGTGAGCTAAAAAGGAATTATTTTTTTCCGAAGGAGATCAAAATCAGACCACAAATAAATAAGTTTCGATTTTGGCCCCTAATTTCATAACAGGGGGAAAAGATGGGGGTAGCAAACATTTATTCTCAATTTTGCATCCGTTATTTGACAAGAACAAACATGCAAAAAAAAATTCAAAATCGGTCCACTAATAAAAATGTTTCGATTTTGGCCCCTTTTGGGGCCATAACCCCTATAAGGGGTCATCTGACAACTTCGACCCTATAGAGACTTTTGTAGAGCTAAATGAGCTGAACAATTAAGCAAGCAACAGCTTTTTGCTATCTGCAATAGTTCTCATACTATAGGGCAAAAACACGAAAAATGCTTTTTTTCATCTTAGGGGCCGTAACCCCTATAAGGGGTCATCTGACAACTTCAACCAAATGGAGACTTTTGTAGAACTTTTGATCCTGAAGCAGTAGGGTGGCATCAGATTTCATCTATCTCTTATACTTTTTGAATTACAAGCCAAAAACAGTAGTCTGACCCCCCTGGTCTATTTTTAGCCACGGCGGCCATGTTTTTTGACGAATCAGAACTTGAAACACATCTATAGTGCATGACACCCTATTGATCAATCATACCAAGTTTCATTGAATTCTGTTCAGTAGTTTGAGAGGAAAAGATTTTTGAAAAAGTTATTGTAAGAACAAGCAAAATGTTGCAATTTGGCCCTTAATTTCTAAACGAAAAAAGGGGGGACTCCCAAAATCAATCCCATCCATCCTTTAATGGTAAGAAACATAATTGTCAAATTTCAATGCATTTGGATGACTAGAACTAAAGTTATTGTGTATACACTAAAGTTAACAGACGACAACGACGACGACAACAACGACAGCATCATACCATTATACTTCCACAATTTTTTTGCGGTCCTATAAAAAATCAAATAAAACAAAATCAGATAAATTCAAATAGAATATTTGCTAGTGTTACTTGTTACACACTCATAGTGTAGATATTAGCTCATATGGCCTTAAGTCAGATGAGCTAAAAAAAACCAACAATACCCTAAAAAACACTAAATCTCAAAAGACCATCCAAAACCATAAACACAAACCACAAAGTGAAGTCCCAAAAACAATGGTAAACTTGTGTGCAGATGGGTTGTTTCTTTTTGTTGCATTATGCTCATTAGGAATAGTCCAAATTGATCACTATATTACATGATGATCAAGCCCAAGTAAATTGTGGCGAAAAAGGATGACTCCTATATATCACGGACTCGAACAAGAGGCTATCATGAGTCTGCATTGCTAACATGGTCCATCTTTTCTGTGTGCAATAACCCTAACAGGTCATCAGACACATAGGCAAGTTTTGTAGCCCTTTTTCACCTGAACATTCAAGCAAGCAACAGCTTTTCTTTATCTTCCTATAAGTGGTCATATTAAGCCTTCCATTTAACGGAGGCTTAGGCATAGCTTAATGAACTGAAGGTTAGAGGAAGAAAGTTTTTCTCTGGGAAAAAACATTTAGCCCTTTTAAGTTTTATAACCACACCCGCCAATGGCACAACCCCTGTTGTCGTTATTTTGGCCGAGTTCATGTTTTTTATGTTATGTGGGGTTTTTTTCATGCCGAACAATTTTGTCTTTGCCGTCTTAAATCAACGATATTCCATTGCCCAATTCGTACACTTTGCTTCTCAGTAGATCTTAGTCTGAAAATTTAAGAAATAAAGTTTTCTCTATGACATCAAAATTGCTATAACACGCATCATGCATTCATAGATGACAAATACTAGTGTGGGATTTCATATTGATAAGTGCAGATCTTGGTTATCAAAGAGATTGTTTTGTAGGACTTTCTTTACCAGATTAGGGGCCTGGATAGCCGAGTGGTCTAAGGTGCTGGTCTGTAATTTTTCTGAGTTTCAATTTTCAAAGTTTGAAAGGTTAAAAGCATAATACTCCCTGGGGATTTTACAGCTATATATAACATACTGAAAACACATTTAATCTAAGGGTTATAGTTAACATCAAGTTTTCATTGCTTCTTTTTTTTCTGAAAACACTGCAAGATTTTGTAATGCAAAGTTATTGTTGTTTTAGGATCTTGAAACATTTATGTATAATATAAATCCTAGGACACCTGTGAAATGTAAAATTTCTCCCCTCATACTTAAATTTTGTTGCCATTTCAAATGTGGATTTTTGTGAAATTATACATGTATTCACTTTATAAGAAAACAATGTTTTAAGCTACAAACATTTAACCATCAATTCCTGACCTCAAACCAAGTGATAAAACCTTAGGAGAAGAACATCTTGCCAATCAACACTGATCAATAGAGATAGACAGTAAATGTTTTTTCTATATTTTTTTAATTGACAAGAGAGTTTATTTTTTAGGCTTGCTGGCCTCCTCCTCGGCTCTTTGTTTAGCCTTCTTTTCTCTGTAACCAACCAATCTAGCGTTAGCTCTAGCCTGTCTGAGGGCTGTGAATGCACTGAATTTCTTTTCTTCGTCAGTAATAGCTCTTGCTTTCTCACGTTTGTACATGTAAGCATTACGTATAGGCATAACCATTCCCTTCAGTTGTTTAGCCATCTTTATTTCCTCAGCCTGTAAAGGGAAGACATATACAAATTTATGTAAATGTTAAATGTAGGAAATATTTTAAAATACAAATATCAAGAATGGGAGAATTCTAGAACAGGATTTATTGTTGTAACCATTATGTTAACAAATTGAATATTACATGTCCAAATCTGTACCACATGCTGTAAAAAACCAGAGACAACTATATCACTCCGAGGGTTTATACAGCATATGGTTCATACATGTTGTATTTAGCAATTTTTAAATTCATTAAATCATATATTTACATTCTAATGTTTTGTAATTACTTTTGTATTTTTTTTGTGATAGGGGTGCTTTATAGGTCATGCAATAAACATGTAGGTAGTGTGTTTTGTCTAATAATACATTTACAAAAAGATTTAATAATTGCTATATGATATAAATAAATAAACTTGCATTTAGATAATATAGTTGACTCAATTACAGTAATAAAAAGGTTTTTGCAATTATTTGTGAAAAAGATTTTAATGCAGTGCATAAAATTGTAAATTTTCAAACTTGATGTGACCTACAAAGTTTATGTACATGTCCAATAGGCAAATAAATTCGCACTTCATTTTTGTTTGTTCAGCTGTTCGTCTTACACTTTGTTTATATTTTTTAGATCACCAGGATGGAATTCCCTGACGTGAATCATGGACACATAATGTACAATGCAGATTACACCAATGAACGCCATCAAATTTTTTTGGTTGAACTGACAAGCTTTCTTTTGTACATTGGTTTGCTGTAGTTTTGTTATTCTATATAGATATTTCAACAGGAGTCTGAATAAAAAATTAGGTTGGCAGGAATGAGAATACTTTATTGCCATCTTTAAAATTACCAGAATGACATAGATAACAGCAGGAGTCTTTATATACTTACTGTGGCATCTCCAGGTCTGGGTTTGCTCATCTTCTTGGGGAATAAGATCAATTTAGATTTGTATTCTTTCAATCTTTGTGCATTTTGTTGGAGTGACTCCATACTTTTGTTTTTTCTCCTGTAATCAACAGCAATACCAATGGACAAGGCTTGTTTCTTGTTGACTCCAGCAGCCTACATAAAGAAGAACAAACACACAAAATAAAATTGAATAAACGTAGAGCCACAATTAACAATTTAAATACACAAAAGTCAATGTCACAAAGATCCTGCAAAAGCTCCAAGAAGTCCATTAAAAGGTATAGAAGAGGTTTTGAAAAAGAGTTAAGCACTCTAAAGTATAATGGACTGACACCTCTTTCAATGCATGTTAAATTTAACTTACTTTTTTAAATCTCGAAACTTTCAGTTTATATAAAATATACAAATCTGTCATTAAAGCCGTTTCTAAAAATCCAATTAAGTCAAAAATGGCCCAATTTCATTAAACAGTATTTGAGCTACACCTTGAATTAAATCCCTGAGTAAGGGACCCCATGCTAATGTTGCATACCAAATATCAAGAGGCTGTTATTAGTAGTTGCATAGAAAACTATGAGGCTGTGATTAGTAGTTGCAGAGAAAACTAAGAAAATTATTTCCCCCCCCCCCCACATTTCACCATTTCATACCTCCAGATTTTTCACTCCGTGAAATCATGCCAAAAATTGGTGAAAGACAGAAATATTATCAGATTTTATAAAATATCATATGGCTGTGACAAAAAAAACAAGAAAGCAACAGAATAGAAATCAAATCCAAAGACATGGAACACCATGCTGAAATCATATCAGTCAGACAGGTGGTGACAAAATATTATCTCCCTTGTAAATATTTTGTATGTCTAACTCATCCGAAAAACACATCATTTTGAATGACGCGGTGAGTTGAAATCACCGACTTAATCTTTTGATTAATAAAAAGTAGGTCATGGTTATTTTCAAGTTTGGGTACAAGTGAATGGACAAACTATTGTTCTTTTTTCTTAGTTAGGATGTTTTACGCATAGAATAATAATTTGTGACAAATAAGGAATTTATTATCTCTAAGGAATAACCGGAACTCTATAAAGGTGATAAACATGTTGAATTTAAAAAAAAATGGTAAGTGCGACGGGTTACATACTTTGACAGATGACGACCAATCTTATGCTTTTTTTGTTGACAAAATTTTTAGGAAATCGGAGAAAAATGTTTTTTTTTGTCACAAGCAAGTCTAAAACGTTGCTAGGCAAATGAAGGGAGACGATTACAGTTTTACAAATCGAACAAACCTCACTTAATAGACCTCCCCCTTCTAAAACGTCATTTTGCATTTGCTTATTATCATTTTATTATAAAAACATGCATTATATTAATAAAAAGTAAAATTTAAACAGTTTCACCAGTTAAAGCCTTATATATTGCAGAATTAAAGAAAAATATTTTAGGAAGTCGAGTAGACCATTGCTATTTTTAGCTGGGTATGAGATACCCTCAATGTTTATTTATTTTATGAATGAAATTTCTATATTTAGAAAGGGGGATTCACAAATAACGTATGAAATTAGCACAACATTTTTATCAATACCGCTATAGCGACGGGTTCAGGAATTTTTTATCAGAAAGAATGGAGTCTTATCTGTTGTATATATTTTTTCAGATTTTTAGGAGCATGATGTTTTACTGTAAACGTACTTATTTTCGCGATTTCCGTATTTGAAACAAGTTCGCGGGTACTTAATTTCACGGTTTTTCTCATTGACCATTCGCGGATTAATGATTTAAAGTTAATATAAACCTAAAATAACGGTCCTTTCTTAATAATTCGTGATTAAAAATAAATACTGACGACAACTGACTAATTGATTGAGGCTATGAATTTGTAAGTTCTTTAACATAGATCGATATTGCAACTTGTAATTAAAACTGTCAGAGATATATTTTTGTAAATAATTTAATTTCTTTCAAATGTCGTATTTGTAAATATGTTTGTTGGTTAATTATAAATTGAAGTGCATTATTGATTTACTAATTACTCAGAAGCCCAATTAACGATCAAAATTTATTGTGGCTACAATTCTATAATCCGTCTGTCATTTATAACTGTTATCGGTTATCACACAATTGAATGGTTAAAGATCAGGTACAAAAAGGTGTCAATTTTGATTATGGTCAGCTTGGGTCATTCACTTCTAGCGTGTATTGAAAAGGTCAAAGGTTGTGTACAACAAAAATGTCAATTTAAATCAAGGTTAGCTTGGGTCGATTGTAAAGATGTTTTGATAACAATCCCTTTGATGTAGAGCCGTTACTTTCAACATCGAGAGTACAGTATTACATGAAAACAAAGGTTAATATTTCTTTAAAAAATATGGTATTTAATTTCACGGGTATTTATTTTCGCGGAAATTAGGTGACCGCGAAATCCGTGAAAATAAATACCACGCGAAAATAAGTACGTTTACAGTATTTGTCACAAAGGAAATCAGACCCCATAATATCACTTAACATGAGAAATGTGCTCTTTTCATGCTGCAAATTTAATAAACCAAGGCAAATTCGGTGTTGTTTACTTTCATTTTACATATTTTATATCACAATTTATTTTAAAAATTGCTCTAATAAACTTTTTAATGCCCATAGTTACTACGTAAACATGCCGAATCAAATTCTACCTTATTTACTGAAGAGCGCATATTCTTTTGTCTCGTTCTGACCACCTTTCTGACTAATAGGGCTGTGTAAGGAAACTGCTGAGAAAATGGTTACAAAAATATTTTTGAAACATTAACCATTTTAGAACTTCTGATTTTCCTGCGAAATCTGAATTATGCTACGCAGAGCCAGGCATAATACAATCATACATGTAGCTAGAGGACATGATCCACAGTACTATACTATAGTTGTTATAAATGCAATCACTGTGACAGTGTATGTTTTATATAATTTATACTTTTTGCGCTGTGTTTAAATATAAATGTTTGTATATCATATTAATGCTATTCAATTGTCAACTATGCCCCAAAAGGGCCCATTTTATGGCTAATAAAGTATCTTCTTCTTCTGTAGCATGTTTAACCATGCGAGTTGGAAACCAACATAGATTTTTAAAATTAACATCTAAATTTAAGGTACACACTACATGGCTAAGAAATTCATCTATAAGGAAGCCCAGAATTCAGATTTCCAATAATAAGGTCTAAACAATTTTTGAAAAAAGTTGGACAAAATGTTTCTTTTTTTTTTTTTCCGTGAGGTACATTGTACATGCACATTATGTACTTCATGCAATGCGAGACAGTGTACAATAAATGAGTATGATTTACCACATATCATGTACAATTTTTTTTACCTTAAGCTCTTGAAGAGTGAATCCTTTTCCTGCTCGTACTTTTGTATTGTATTTGATGGTTGGACATCTTACAATTGGTCTAAGTAACCCGGCCACTGGACGAGGAGCAACCTTCAAAGCCTTCTTTACTCTGTTTTGATGTCTTCTCTGTTTTCTCATGGGCTGGTTAAACCATGTTTTGACAAATCTCTGCCAGTCCTTTCGGAAATGGCCATTAGGAATAATATTGTTCCTTTTTGGGGCCATGTTTTAGCTGCAAACAGAAAATATTGATGTTAAAAGACAGAGCAAAATAGAAGTACATAAAAGATAGATTTGTTCTCTTAAACTAGTATGGCAGTCTTCCATGGAAGACTAATGTCACCTGCCTCTTAAAATATTCAATAAACAGGTAGAAAATGAGTTACGGCTATAATATCGCTTTACACCATAAACATGTAGTACTTTAGGAGGAAGCCACAAGCCAAATATCAAGGGGCTGTTTCAAGTACATGTAGTTGCCCAGAAAACTGCCACGGAAATTTTTGTGACCCCACAGGACGACGGATAGTGTCAAAGAGACTCCTATAGGCAGTCAGGGGACTGACACATTCAAGTCAGAAATCATTTGACTTAATAAAGTAAAAAAGTTTTGACTTGTAGCAGTCATTTCGTAGAAATGACACATTCAAGTCAGAAAAGTTCAGACCTGTTAAAGTCAAAAAGTTTTGATGCAACATGTCCTTTAATTTTGATATGATCAGTATTCTGAATAGTTTTCTGCTCTCACCTTTTTATAATAATATTTTGTTTTCTTGGTCATTGTTGGTATTGATGACACTTGTTCATTAGAAAGTAAGTAATATTTTTTAAAATTTAATTATGGTGTCCGATTTTTTAGAGAGTAGTGATTATTTTTCTATTCAATGTGCATGAAAATACTATTCATTCCAGGTGAAAATGTTTTGGCGCTTGACCTGATTGGCAGGGCGTGTGGCATGTAAATTATTTGACTTCAAGAAGTCAGAAAATGTTTTATACATATTTATCATGTTTATATTACTGACTTGTCTAAGTCAGATGAAAAAGGAAGACAACTCTTTTTTGCACTATAAATGACTTGTATAGGTCAGAAAAGAATTGACTTGCTAATGTCAGTCCCCTGACTGATAGGTCCCTTTGCAACACATGACATTGCAGGCAACAAAAAAAGATATTCATGAAACACTTTCTGTGCTTGACATTTAAAATAGACCTCTTCATTTAGAATAGTCACAAAAATTGCCTATGCACTTGCTTTTACTTTGATCAAATTAAGACCTGCAAAATATAATTCAACATATTTATCTTACAAGTTCTGTGTAAAAATATTGAACATAATTTGTAAAATTTTACAAAATGCTTACATAAGTGGCTTAAATTTACACCAAGTCTGATTTTGAGGTCAAGATACGATAAATGATGATAAATTTTGGTTTTTTGAAGAAAAAATTAATTCAAGTAATGAAATATTTCAAATGCATGGATATGAGATGACTGATTTTATTAGAGAAAATTAAATTGGAGGGGGTGAAATAAGTATAATTTTCCTATGTTTTTTCATTGGCACATACATGTGTATTCTTTTCTAAACAATATCGAAAATATATGCAAGAGAGAAAGTCACTGATACAATCCATACAATGATACATACAAATAATCCAGACAAAATATACATGTACAAATGCCGATTGTTTTTTTGGGTAAAATTCCTGTTGTCGGCTGCATGTACAAGTAGGATTTACTGGTAAAGACAAAATAAAAAGAATCTGCTAGCCAATGGCAATGCAAATTATGACCCCCCCCAATCTTCTGTGAAGTATGATTTCTTGTGAGGCAATAATACTATAGAGCTAGTTTAGACTTTGCTTAATTGAATACCTAGGAATGGGTATGTATATAACTAGTTGTATGCATGTACATGTATTAATTAGCAACTGTACAAATACTGAACAGGGATAATTTCACTGTCATCATCATGTATACTTTGACATGTTCTGTAAAATAACTGATTTTATAACACTAGGGTGCAGCAATGTGATAATAACTAAGTTTCAAATTATTCAATCTATCAATAACTAGTATCATCAAATCACCGTCCTATATACATATTCATTTTACAAGTGTGATGTGCTATCAATTTGGTGAAATACACCAAGTGAATACTTTTAATTGTTTGAAATATATGTTAATTCGAACTGTCAATCATCTGATTGTTTTAACTATATACATTTTTATTGATGGAACGTATTATTGAGCGAGGATTACACAGATTGTCACTGCTGGCGATCAACAAAACATACTTTTCTTGTGGCCGAATTGAAAAGGAAGTAGATTTTGTATTGTAATGCTCTAAACGGCTCCGTCAAGGAAACGTTGTTTAATCCGGAATAGTTTTTTTTTTTAAATTTACAAAAACAAATTATACTAAGAAACTTTATTTATAATTTGTTTTTGTAAATTTAATCGTAATTGGTTGGCCCTACACACATGATTTTTTTATTGTATGACAAATTGACTGCAACACTGGAAATATTGCTATTTTGTATTAATATTGTGGAGTCAATTTGCTCCGTCGGATCTTTCAGTGTGTTTCAACGGGGTTTCAACTGAGATAATTAAACTAAAGAGATTGGTTTAAATTTTCACAGGTTTCAAATTAGAATTGAATAGTATAGAAAAGATGGGATGCCCTCTTTATTTTTTTTCCCTTTATTCTTTATTCTTTAAATGTTTTGGCCACTTTTCTAATTATTCTTTATAACTTAAGGTTCCGGTTATTCAATGTTCTTCATTCAGTTTCAGTCCACTGAAACTGTGCTTTTAGTTCACAAACGATGCTTTAATACATATGTCGTTTACAAGTTGCAACAATACATTGTACATATTGCAACATGTACAGATAAACGCCCTCTGCATTATTAGACAAGACTTATTTTTTGTAATAATCTAACTTTTTCCCCAAGAACCATCATATACTATTGAACCAGCTACCAGCATCTACTGCTGAGACCCCCGACTTGGTATCTTTCAAGCGGGGGCTATCATCTACTACTTTTAAGTCTGCTTAGGTCCGTATTGTAAATAAGTCCTAGGGAAGATTATATATCTTTATTTCTCATAACCATATACATTGGTACAGAGATAAACTATTTACATTATATACATGGAACCAGCTACCAGCATCTACTGCTGAGACCCCCGACTTGGTATCTTTCAAGCATTATATACAACACACACAAAATAAAACAAAGACAAAGACAAAAACTAACATGTGTAATATCAACTGTAATATCTATAGTATAGCATAGTAAAGCCAAAAAATCCAGACATTACTGAGGGGGACTTGCTCTTTTGATTATAATACGGAGCAACTCAGCATTTTTGTTAAATTCAATAAAGTAGATTTATTTTCTGAAGACATGAGTTCTTTAAATTTTAGGACGTTTGGATTTTTTTGCATATGGTGAGTTTTTTTCTCGACAAGTCTCTTTCTGTCATCAGCCAAAACTGTGCATTCCAAAATATAGTGATATTCATCACTTAACTGTCTATTACACAAGTTGCACATTCTATTATTTCTATCAATATTATGCCATGTACCCGTTTCTATGGGCATTTTATGATTTCCCGTTCTAAATTGGCACATTAGAATAGAGTTTTTCTTGCTGAGTATATATCGAAATATTTTTCTTTTTCTAGCGAATCTTTAAATAATCTATAGTTGGTCGCTTTAGAACAATTTTGCATTTCTTCATGCCAATTTTGTCGGAACTGATCAGAGAGACTTTGTTTAATTTGAAGTTTTAACAAATCAAAGTTAGGGACATTTTGTAAGTTCCAAATATAAGCAAGTCCACACTCATTAGAAATACTTTTTACAAATTCAAGCCATTGAAAAGATGTATGTTGGTTAACTGACAATTGGTACATAAGATTGTATATATAATAAACACAGTTTTGTTTGTTAGAGGGTTATGTATGGAACTGTAGTTTATTTTAGTAGATTTAGTAGACTATGTAGACTTTAAACTTATACTATGTTTTATGTTCATTACAGATGACCGTGGTCATTGTTCATAAAGACGAATAAATAGATCAGATTCTTATTTATGACCACGGTCATGAGACAGCTCAAGTGTGATTTGTTGAGATGAAAGTCTGGCTCTATTGTTCAGATAAGTCCATATCAATGCAGTTTCTCATACCACATAGACATCTGTCTTGCACATGTTCGCTTAGAAAAGTTTTCAGTATTTTTATCCAATGCATCACCGGTCATCATCGGCCTACGGAAAAAAGCTGCCTCGCAGGTGTAAAAGTGATCCACAAACTTGGACTAAAGCAGACTGACCTTATCCCCGTGAAAATGAAAATGCATGCAGCAAATAACGGGGGTATAAATATTCTTGGTGCTATAATCCTCCGTATTTCCGGAAAGGATGAACACGGAAACAATGTTGAAACTAGGCAAATGACGTATGTTACTGATACATCAGACAAACTTTTCGTTAGCAGAGAGGCATGTATCGCTTTAGGCATGATTTCCGACAGCTTTCCGACAATTGGTGAAATCATTGACACTCCGTCTCCTGCATCGACTCAAAACAATAACAATGCAGATGGAAGCGTAAGTGGTCTTACCAAAACATGTGATTGTCTGAAACGTCAACTCCCTCCTCCTCCGCCTACCGAACTTCCATACCCTGCGTCTGAAGCTAATAGCGAGAAGTTGAAAGAGTTTCTGCTAGAATACTACAAGTCAAGCACATTCAATGTTTGCGACCATCAGCCGCTACCCTTAATGGATGGACCGCCAATGAGATTAATGATAGACACAAATGCTGAACCAGTGGCGCACCACACACCTGTGCCTGTGCCGTTGCACTGGCAGGAAGAAGTAAAAGCTGGACTTGATCAGGATGTAAGGCTTGGAGTCTTGGAGCCTGTTCCAATCGGTGAACCCGTCACATGGTGTCATAGAATGGTGGTGTGTGCCAAGAAAAACGGCACACCTCGTCGCACAGTCGATTTCCAACCTCTAAATGTGCATGCCACGAGAGAAACTCATCACACCCCCTCACCATTTCATCAGGCAAGATCCGTTCCCCATGATAAAAAGAAAACTATCTTTGACGCATGGAATGGATATCATAGCGTACCTATCCACGAGGACGATCGTCATCTCACTACCTTCATTACACCGTGGGGACGTTATCGCTATAAAACAGCACCGCAAGGATACATCGCTTCCGGTGACGGATATACACGACGATATGACGAAATAGTTGCAGAGATACCGAACAAAACGAAATGTGTAGATGATGTTCTGCTGTGGTCAGACTCTTTGGAAGAAAGCTTCTTTCAAGCCGTCGAATGGCTCGATATCTGCGGTAGACACGGAATAACACTTAACCCTGATAAGTTTGTATTTGGACAAGATACTGTAGAATTCGCAGGATTCGAAATTACGTCTGACACAGTTCGCCCGTGTGCAAAATACGTACGTGCTATTCTGGATTTCCCAACTCCAAGAAACATCACAGATGTACGATCATGGTTTGGACTAGTTAACCAAGTGTCATATGCGTTCAGTATGACCGACAAAATGCTACCATTCAGGCAGTTGTTGAAACCAGGTACACCGTTTTTCTGGGACGATAAAATCAATGCGCTTTTCGAGGAGTCAAAAGCCGTCATTGTCAATGAAATAGAGGAGGGAGTACGAATCTTCGATAAGAGCAAACCTACATGCCTTGCCACAGACTGGTCGAAAACAGGAATTGGATTCTGGCTGTTTCAAAAACACTGTAATTGCAAAGACAGCCAACCGTTTTGTTGCCGCACTGGATGGAAGATCACGTTAGTTGAAAGTAGGTTTACACATTCAGCCGAATCACGCTATGCACCAGTAGAAGGTGAAGCCTTAGCTGTCGTTGACGCTCTTGACAAGGCAAGATACTTTGTCCTCGGTTGTGAGAACCTCACCATTGCTGTCGATCATAAGCCTCTATTGAAAATATTTGGTGACAGGTCGTTAGAAGGCATCTCCAATTCTCGTCTTCGAAACCTGAAAGAAAAGTCTCTCCGATACCGATTCCGCATGATTCATGTCCCTGGTGTGAAACATCGCGCAGCTGATGGGGTATCTCGCTATCCAACAGGAGAAATTGAAAAACTGAACCTACCTGATGATGTTGCGACAATTGACAATGGCATCTCTGGAATTCCCATAGGCATCCGTACAGCGATTACAACTGAAAACAACGAGGTCGACATCATTCTAGCAGCTTCAGCTATTTCTGCATTAGATTCATTAGCAATGAAAGCAGTCACATGGGATCGAGTGCGCACTGCTACCAGCAGCGACGAAACTATGAACGATCTTTTGAACCTTATAGAGTCAGGATTACCAGGCACTCGTCATGAATTCCCTGCACATCTAAAAGAATACTTCCAATTTCGGGAAGATCTATATACCGTCGACGGCGTTATATTGTACAAAGACCGAGTAGTAATTCCGCCAACTCTGAGACCAGAAGTTTTGTCAGCTCTACATTCCGCACATCAAGGGGTAAGCTCAATGATATCAAGGGCAGAGTCTTCGGTGTTTTGGCCAGGCATAACACCGGCCATAACAACACTCCGTGCAGAATGTAACCATTGCAATAGGATAGCACCCTCTAATCCAAGCGCTCCCCCAATACCGCCGATATCACCGGACTATCCATTTCAATGTTTGTGCGCAGATTTCTTTCATCATCAAGGCATCGGTTACTTAGTCATAGTAGATCGTTATTCAAATTGGCCGATAGTTGAGCGATCACTCAATGGTGCAGCCGGTCTTATAACCTCTTTACGAAGAACGTTTGTAACGTTTGGAATTCCCGACGAACTTACATCGGATGGTGGGCCCGAATTCACTGCTACATCAACGAGGAAATTCCTAAAGGACTGGGGAGTACACCACCGCCTCTCGTCCGTAGCTTTTCCGCATAGCAACTGCAGGGCCGAAGTAGGTGTCAAGACTGTAAAGCGTCTCATTGCCGATAACACATCCTCAAATGGAGACCTAGACACTGATGCATTTCAGCGTGCGATGCTCCAGTACCGAAATACACCTGACAGGGACACAAAACTTTCTCCTGCAGTATGTGTATTTGGACACCCCATAAGAGATTTCATTCCGATACCGCCCCCATAATACATGGAGAGAAACACTTAATGCACGTGAGGAAGCGCTCAGAAACCGTCACATCAAACTAGGAGAACGTTGGTCAGAACATACAAAACGATTGCCTCCCCTATCTGTCGGAGATCGTGTTCGCATTCAGAACCAAACAGGGAATCATCCTCTCAAATGGGACAAAACTGGTGTCATTATAGAGGTTCGACAATTTGACCAGTATGCTATCAAAGTTGACGGCTCCGGCAGGGTGACACTTCGAAACAGAAAATTCCTTCGAAAATACATTCCTGTTAAAGATCCAGGAGAAACGAGGACTATTCGAGATGATCAAGTATGGAAAGAGAGCTTACCCCTTACGAGTGGAACGACCAAAGTTTTACCTAAACCTGCAGTTGCTCTTACACTTCCATTACCGAATTCTCCTACTGTCAACGACACATCTCGAACACCTATAGTATCTAGTGGGAAAGGTCACCCGACCGGTACTAACACACCGAATACCCAGCCACCTGACCTCGAAACACCACAACGTCGTAGATTAGACTTTGACAGTGACCCTTCAACCGACACAAACGAGACGCCTCAGTCGAGGGGGGCTCCAACAGTAATATCTGACAATGTTACTCCTCAGTCGAGAGACATCACATCACCGACTGCTGATCAGCGCAAATCGAATCGTGTGCGTCACCCTCCTGCATGGCATTCTGACTATACCATGAAGTAACAATTGAAACATATTTCCGTGGCTATAATGTGGCATGCCTTATGTGGTGACACTTTGATATTGACTTTTTGAAGCTATAACGGAGCTTTAGCATTTGTTGAACAGTTCTCATTTATTAACTTTCGGTCTACCATTACGTATTAACTTTTAGTGCATAGATCCATAGACATCAGTTTTAAACGACCTTTTAATCATTGCACAAGTTAACAAACTTAAGGCCGCTAAAACTTGGGGGGAGATAGAGGGTTATGTATGGAACTGTAGTTTATTTTAGTAGATTTAGTAGACTATGTAGACTTTAAACTTATACTATGTTTTATGTTCATTACAGATGACCGTGGTCATTGTTCATAAAGACGAATAAATAGATCAGATTCTTATTTATTTGTTTACCTAAAATTAGACCAATAAGAAATCATTCTAGTTTTTACATCTAGAGAAAGTGGAAATCGTCCAATTTCTCCATAAACGAAACAGCTTGGAGTAGAAGATTTAATATTTAATAGAATTTTACAGAATTTTAAATGAACTTTTCTTTTTCGATCTGATAAAAAATTTTGTATACCCAGAGTTCACACCCATAGAGTAAAATCGGTTTTACCATTTTATCAAAGAGATCAAGTTGACACGAAATCGATAAATTGTGGTATTTGCCTAACTTTATTACTTCATACATGGCCTTTGTTCCTTTATCAGCCTGTGCTTTAATAGCAAAGTTATAGTTTCCAGTTTCAATTAAGGTTGTGCCAAGATAATTAAATTCTTTGACAATTTCAATTTCTTTATCATCTAAAGTAAAGTGTAAATTATCTGGAAGCCTTCCACTAGAAAAACATATGATTTTAGTTTTATCTAGGTTAACTTTAAGTTTCCAATCTTTGCAATATTTATAGAAGCTTTCTAGTTGTTGCTGTAACCCGGCTGCAGTTTCAGACATCAGTACTGTATCGTCCGCATATAGTATAGCAAAGATTTTGACATAAACCCCTAAGATTGATTCCATTTCATTAGTTATGGATGTTAGTCCGTTATTATTTTGGCTTCCTAAGAAATATTCTAGGTCGTTTAAAAAAAACTGCAAATAGAAAAGGTGACATATTTTCACCTTGCCTTACTCCGTTGTCACAAGAGAAAAATGCGGAACTTTCACTGTTGTAGACAATATTAGATTTTATGTTTTTATACATGTTTTGAATGACGACTAACATTTTCCAATTAATATTATTCAACATTAGCTTGTAAAATAAGCCTGTTCTCCAAACTTTGTCAAAAGTCTTTTCGAAATCAATAAAGGCACAAAATAGTTTTTTCCTCTTATGCTTCAAAATTTCGAAAAAGCATCCAGCTTTAACAAATTATCAGTAGTACAGTAACCTTGTCAAAAACCACATTTGTTTTCATTTAGAATAAAGAACTCTTCAGAATATTTATTTAATCTATCGGTTAACACGGCAGTAAAAAGTTTTCCGAGACAGCTGACAATTGTGATAGGTCTGAAGTTTTTAGGGTCATTACTGTTCCCTTTGTTTTTAAAATGGGTTCAATGTTTCCTACTAACCAGTAGTCGGGTATATGCCCTGTGTCGAAGACAAGATTGAACAATTTCTCGTAAATATCGATAAATTGTTCCGATGTTGTTTTGAAATATTCATTTATAATTTGATCTTCGCCACTAGCTTTATCATTTTAAGCTTTGAAATGCATTTCAAGATTTCTTCCTTTTCAATATACAAACTGATTTCATTGTTCACTTGGTTTAATGTTTGTTCATCGGGGGCAGGCAGGTTAGTATCTTCGTTATCCATTGGTGTTTCGTTCAAAGATTTAAAAAACTCAAACAGGCTATCAATTGGAATATTTGGCTGATTTTTATTCTTACCCTGCCTTAAAATTTTCCAAAATTGTTTAGAATCATTTTGTCTGATGTCGATAGATTATCTGAGTGTTCAGCTTGGCACTTATCCATAATGTTCTTATACCTTTTTTCAGCCTCCGATAATCTAAGCCGTTATAAATTTCGGTTTTATGATTTTTAAATTTTCGCTTGAATTTTCAATAGTTTTTCCTGGCATGCAAATTTGCACTCAAAATTAAACCAAGGTTTAGAGATTAATTTCACATTACGTTTCTTTTTTGGTTTACTTTTATTATAAGTTCCAAAGGTTGTCTTAGCACTATCAATAAATATCTCCCCTAATTCATTTATCACATTGTTAACATCATTTACTGTGGTGTTGGCATTACTTTGTTCAACAAGTTTATTCAAAAGTGCACCTTTCCTTGTGATTTTAATATTTTTCTGGAAATCTCCAATTTTAATTACTATTATCCCATTTTCTTGCCTTTTCGGTATTAGAATATACGTTTCTGGTGGGTTATTACTTTCGTTTAAACCAGTGTTATGCATAAAAGTGTCAATACATACAGATAAAGGACAGTGTACATCAGAGAAGATTTTAGAAAATTCTAGAATATGACAACTACGAAAGCTATTTACAAAATTGGCATTGCTTATACAATAATCAACTACACTTGCATTTTTACAAGTAAAGTCTCCTTCCTTGTCACCTTCAATTCTTCCGTTTAATATAAAGAAATTGTTCACTTTACAGAAATCTAACAAAAGTGAACCATATCTATTTTTAGCTGTGCCGGTTTGGCGTATGCCCAGGGGCCGCTTCGGTAGCCAGATTGGTCTAATCAGAAGGACCGAAAACACAATACGGAATTCACTTTCATCCTTTCATTCTATCCTTTTTCTACAGTTGAGTTTTGCTAGCTACTCTTACTCTTTTCAGTTCATTACTTTATTTTTCTTACCACCGGCGCCCATGCCCTTAAAACAGTGCTTTGTATCCAGCAGAAGTAGATTATTTTAGCTTCAGTTACTGGCCTATTCGACTCGCTATAAGTTCTCATCGGCAGTACGGACATAACAACTATGTAATAAATTCGTTACCGATATCTTCCGTGTCCATATTTTCTTTTTTTTCAAAACACAGCACAAAAAGCTCATGAAACTGTTTCATTTTACTTTTAAATTCCGATTTCTTTGTTAGTATGTGTCTAGTCTACCCTTTATGGTCATGCATTTAAAAGAAGCAAAGAGGCACTTATGGGACATTCGAGTGTCAAAAGTCCAAAAGGGCAATGACGAAACCGGTAAACAATAACAAGAAAAGCACGAAGAAACACAAAACACAAAACCAACCGAACGGAAATCAACAATAAGAACTCAAGTCGTAACAAAAGTGAACTCAAGTGCTCCGGAAGACTAAGCGGTTCCTGTCTACTTTAGCATACCTGTCGTATTGCTTATTTCCAATTCAGTGTGTCAGATCCGGTAAAGGACGACAAAACAAATATCTACCGTGACAAACCAACATCTGCACTCATTTAAGAGATAGGAATCCCATATTTGTCTATGAGTGCACGGTGTCTACCGTAACATTTCTTGAGTAAGACAGCAACCGTGGAGCAACATAACCCTGTGTCCACAATTTCTGTGTCAAACGTGACGCTCTGCCAAGGAAATCGATAAATTCCCGCAAGCTCTGGAGTAACGAATCAACTGTGATACGAAGACTTCATAAGCAGGAGCGGACGGAATGTTGCTACACAAAAAGGGAAAGTTGACAATTGGAAATTTGAAGTCATCACGTTTGTCATAGAGGTTTGTTGAAAGTCTTCCTTGGAGCCAATTTCAAGATATAGATCTAAATATGAAGCAGACTTCCAAAAATCCGTTGTGTCCTTTATCTCAAATTCCTGAGGATATACATGAGATGGAGAAAGTCATCAAATCGAGAATTGTTCAGTGAAAGGAGATCATCAATATAACGGAACGTGAGGTTAAAAAAGAGAGATAGTCTACGATCTTTTTTGTCTAGAAGAGAATGTAAGAAGCCTGCTTCATATGAATGAAGAAACAAATCAGCAAGCAAAGGTGCACAATTAGTGCCCATTGGAATCCCTAGTTGTTTGCATAAAAAACTTAACAAATGTGTTGTCGATAAGAAAATTGGGCATGTCGACTATTTGGTCTTCTGTATATTTGTTCTTTTTCTTAGACTCATTGATGACTAACTCGAATGATCCCAGCCCTATCCGTCTTCGCATACTTCGGCGGGAATGTAGCGACCGTAAAGAGCGAAATATAACGACTGTATTATTCGGGTTAATTGATGACAAAAGATTAGTTAATCAGTAATTATTTCATCTTGGCATGATGGGGGCTTGGATTGGGGAACCCGTGGGTACTCCAAAAGTTCCTTTCTGTTGATACGACTTAAAATACTCCAAGGCAACAATATACATCGGAATGAATAATATCATATTATAAATAATAGCATTTTTTTCTACAGAGAACTTGATGCACATAAAAATATTGCGATTGTGTTCAAATGTGTAACGTTTATTCTCCATGTGTACGTACTAGACCCTTAAAAAAAACTGACCAATTTAGACGGCGAGTATTTAAAACTGACCTGTGTAACTTTTAAGTTCAAAAGTTACATCACACAGCGTCAATATACTTTTTATTGCTATCTATTTGTATATATAAGTACGTACGTACAGCAGATCAAAATTGAAATGAAAAGGATATTGTTGGACTTATACGTGATCCAAGTGTGCCATTACCCCTTGGGTTTTACATGTATAAAACCATTTGAAACTATAATCATTTCTATTTCAATTATATATTTTTAAATATTTTAAAAAATCCTTCCAGGTTATTTAGAAATTCATTTTATCTTTCCATGTATGACAATATAATGCAATAGAGATAATCATGTTTCACTTTCCCGGTAAAAAAAGTAAATAAAACTTCCTTATAAAGTAAGAAGACAATGAATGATTAGATATGATATCAAGTTAACTGGAGTATCAGAACTTCCGGAATCATCGTACACTACGATGTAGTAACAAAACCAAATTAAGAGTTACCAGCAAGGTATGTAGAAAATCTTTACTTATATGGGTCATTCTAAAAAAATGTCTATATTTCGAGGTAGGCAAACTTGAATATTAGAATTGCTCACAGAAAGTTTGTAATTTACTTATTGGTATCCTCTATCATTTCAGTAAACAAAACAAGCAAAGAGTAAAAATCAAATCGAATATATTTTGAATTTTTTTTAGTCATTGTCCTTCAGGGTTGTTTGGCTGTCCTTGATGTTACCACATAAAAAACGTTGCAATGAAAGAAAGCTTTAATCTTTTATTTAAAAATTCATGCATAACTTGCCACAAAGGGACAGAGCAAGTACTTTGCAAGCGTCAGAAATAAAGGTTAGCTCAAAAATTTGTTTTAAGAGCATCAAAAGACAATGATTTTAAACAGTTCAGCAAACAGGTCAAAACTAACTAACATATCAAACGCAACATATGACATTTCACTTCTTCATAAACATTATGATGAACAATAAGGTTAACTAGTTTCAGTTACAAAATATCATTGTTCAGAGGGTTATGTATAAGACAACAATTGAGCAAATTAGACTGGTAACATCAGGGACAATGCGTAACATCACGGACAACTAATAGCAATAAATAAAGACTTCTTGACAATAAATGTTTATTTAAATGCAATAAATAACATGTTTTGGGGCAATATCTAATAAATTATGTAGATGGGCTATCTTTATCATTAAATATCGCATTTTATGACTGATTAAACTTCACTGAATGTCCACTATGTTACCGGCTATTTGTCTCTGATGTTACCACTATTTTAGCAACAAATACAATAATTTTTTCCCCAAAGTATTGACACAATTGCGTTTTGATATCTTAAGCTGTTGTATTAAAGTATTTGTGCCACTTTCTAACTAACAGAATGCAAAACCAGATGATTTGTTGTACCTTTACAAACATGTCCTGTATGTTACAAAAAATGTCTCAGCTGTTACTGTCAAAATGTCCCTCCTGTTACAGATTCTAAGGTTGAAATATTATACTTAAACCATGAACGCTGAGAAAGAAAATATATTTATAACACTCTATATGGCTAAAATCAGTGATTAGAGTAATTTTAGCGCTTTTAAATCAGAAACCATATACAAAGAAGACGGATTCAAGAATCTTTTACTTATAATTTGTCTGTCCTGTTACACTTCTGAACAGTAACAGCAGGGAACAGTAACATCAGGGAATTACGGGAACATTATTTGCTTAAATTATTAAATGATCGTGTCTCCATCATTCTTTTGGGTCTCAGATATGATTGGTCAAGATGTAAAATTTACCCATAGCAGCTACAACCACATACCTCTATAGTCTCTAAGATATCGCGGTAACATTATGGACAAGGAAAAAAATTACGCCTCCACTTCAGCTTACATTCTTTACATTGTAATGAAGATATGTAAATTTTTCTCAAAAATGTAACTGTAACTTAGATAAATGGATGTGTTTGGATGTTTCTATGTCCTTATTTGTTGCCTGATAAGGATATACGTACAATTTATTTTCAATTCTATCTACCAGTAACAGCAAAGACATTTTCAGAGGGGACATTTTTTGATTCGCCAGAAAAAATTTTTCAATGATGTCTATCCCATTATATTTTATAGATAAGACAGATAGATGGCCAAAGAAAAACCCATCATGATTTCCATAGTCTACTTGCACATTATCATATTTTTTAAGGACTTTTAACTTAAAAAATTACTCATAGGACAGACGATTTTGGTCAATTTTTTAGTTTTAAAATTGCGCTGTCATGTCATTTTTAAAGATGGCGTTTATTTGTTTATGTCAGAAGTGCATCTTGGTGCATATTTTACTCAAGACAAAAGATATTGTTTAAACTCAATTATACGTGGAAATATTTTGACTGCCACGTAATAAGGACATTTTTTGAGAATGACCCATATAAATCTATATACTTCTGTACCATGTGAAAACTCTTTTTATACTGTACCTTCCCATTGGATCAAGCCGATTTTGGACATGATGCAGGGCAGATAAGGCATTTATTTCATAGACGTCCACTTTGTCTAGACGTCCGAACATCTTTCACGGGCCAACTGAATGTAAAAACTGCAAATACAAGATTGCTCCAGTCTGCAAAATTTTTATTTTATATAGTGATATAATAAACTTAAAAAGAGTATGAGCTCTTGCTAAAACAAATTTGAATTTATATTATCACCCTAAAAGCATAAATTGGACAAAATAAGGGGTGCTCTAAATACGATGAGTTATTCAGGGCAAATTATTCTAATAGGAATTAAATTCTTTTATCATTTTCAATTTGTACACCAGACACGAATTTCTTACCCTGATTATTATAGGAACTCAAATAAATGTTTATAAAATTCATAGAATCTCAGAAATATATTAGATTTGCTGTTCAAGGAATCCAAGAAATATCAATGGAAATTCAAGGAATCCTAGGACTGTATACATTATGCATACCAAGATATCCTGAATTATCCTTCATTTGATCTAGGAATATGAATTAACTTTTAACTTTCATTTTGTATTCATGAACTCCCTAAATTGTCTCTCATTGGGTATTATGGGACATATAGAAGTATAAGTTTCTTATAGCCAGGAGTGAATAAAATATTTTTTCCACCCAACGATAGTTATTTTATCATTTTCAAAATGAATGAGCAAAATTTGTTATGAATGGAATCTGAAAATATAAGGAACTCCAGATCTTACTTTATTTAGTATTTATAGACCCATCTACGACTACAATTGGTTGCTGAGGTCGGGTTATTTCACGCCCTCTAATTTCAATTAAGTGTTTTAATCAGATATCCTCCTATTTCTAGACAATATTACAAGTTCCCTTTCTATTTGGAAAGCAGATATCGTTATGTTGTCACTACTTTCAATATATTTGTTTGACAAGACTCTGTTTTTAGCGTAAATTCCCTTTTCATATTTTGCTAACTGTTATTTCGCACATATAAATAATGTATTGTCGTATTTCTTTCACAAACTCCATGTAGTTCGTGGTCTAACATTTGATTTTATCTTTATTTAGAACATAAGACTTGTACCATAAAGGAATGCTGGTCATGATACCTTGATAAACGTTGAATAGTATGGCACGTCAGTCACTCGAGTATGGCAGTAGGTGCCAGACCCTGCAATCAACAAGTCATTGTCAAGACTTTGGAGATGGAAATTATTTTGGTTCTTTTGAACATTTAAACAAACAAAGATCAATGCAAGGGTCAGAAAGTCAGGCCTCTATGACTATGCCCCATCGCATGTTGAAAGAAGAAGAAGAAAACACGATGAAAGTGAATATGCGGTTAAGACCACAATCTATAGTGAATGAATGTGCAAGGAAAAGTTTCACTGGTCCAATTTGGACAGGATATCCCACTTTAATGCGCAGTAAGTAATTTAATTACCGTAGTTTAAGACCAGGAAACTGATAAAAATGTCAATTTGTCTCTATGATATACGTAGGAGCTCATTTAATTGTAAGGATGTTCTGTTTTCCCATCTCATCATTCGTGTACTTATTTGATCCTATAAAATCCAACAGTTGTGTTTGTTTATTTCATTCTGATTTAAATCCTTTTCGCGTCTGGAGGCGCATAAGGATGTAGCCAGAGATCTCCATTCAACTCGGTCCATGGCAATGTTATCAAATTTCATCCCCAGGCTTTTCAAAAGCATGGACATGATGTATTCTTGTTTGACTTCGATAGTGATGTTAAACAAACTACTGAGTTTATTGTCATCCATTACGGTGCATGTTTAGTTGTAATAGAAGGCTTTCAGAATGTTGATAAATTTGTCTGGACAACCATATGTTGAAAGTAATTTCCAGAGACTCTGACGATGAACACTATCAGGACAACCATATGTTGAAAGTAATTTCCAGAGACTCTGACGATGAACACTATCAAATGGCTTTTCGAAGTCAATGAAATTCATATGCAGTTTGCTGTTCCATTGTATGCATTGCTCCATCATGTTTCGAAGAGTGAAGATGTGGTTAATTCAACCAATACCATATAAATCCAGCCAACTGTTTTCGGAGTTTCTTGTCAATAGCATTGTTGAGTCTCATATAGATGTTCTTACAGAAAACTTTACTGGGAACAGAAAGAAATGTTATACTGCGCCAGTTACAGCAGTCCATTCTGTCACCCTTCCTAGAAAGTCTAACTATTAAACCTGTACACCAATCAGTAGGCAGGATTTCTAGTTTCCACATCCCCATATCTTTGAAAATAGGATGTATAGCTGATCAGTTGCATATGATTTTTTTTACATAAGCTTAAAACACTTCCTGGAGCTTTGTTGCTTTTAAAATTACTAATAGCTTTCTCTATTTCGTTTTTTGTTGGTGGTTCCAGATTTATATCCATTGGATCTCCGAATTGCCCATTTTTGGCTGGTTTCTCAACAGGGTCTGGGTGATGAAATACAAACTAAATTGTTCAGTCCATCTTTTTTGCTTTAGATTGTCAATTATAATTTTCTGGCCATCTTTGTCTTTTGACTGGCCCATTGGTTTTGCTCGAGAATCTCTGGTGAGTCTTTAGACCTCATTAAGTTCACCCCTTGGGGTGCTTGCTCTGCCTCCTTAACTCTTTCTTCTATATGTGATCTTTTATCTTGTGTCAATCTTTGTTTACTTCTGAGTTTTCCTATTGGCCGCTCTGATTTAACATTTCCCTTTTCTCTTTCAATTGTCTTCTTTTGTCAATTATGATCCAGGTGTTTACCTTTGATATCCAGTTTTTATATTGCCTATTTTTAGTGGCCTAGACTGTACTACTGACCTCGGAAAAAACTTATTTGATTTTTTCCCAGATTTTCTCACATGTAAATCTTCGAGTCCTTGGTCTATATCTCTAAGTACCTGGAATTTGTTCTTTACTGATGTGATAAATTTCTTGTTAACAGCAGGATCTTTTAGTCTGTTTAAATTGTACCGTAGTTGAGTTTTTTTCTGTTTTCTTGGATTTCCTTAGATGTAGTCTGACTTGGGCAATCAATAGGAAGTGATCACTGCCAACACCAGCACCTCGTTTAACAATCAACGTTTTCAAGAGAATACCTCCAGCTTCCAAGTATAATAAGGTGATCTATTTGATTTTGATCCCTTCCGATGTTGCTCAATTTTCTTATTGACAACATATTTGTTCGGTTTGGTGGGCGTGTTTTTTTAGCAAACAATAGGGATTCCAATGGGCACTATTCTTCATTCATATGAAGCGGACTTCTAACAATCTGTTCTAGACAAAAAAGATTGTAGACTAGCTATTTTTTTTTAACATCACTTTCCGTTATATTGGTGATGTCCTTTCACTTCAAACAATTCCCGATTTGGTGACTTTCTGCATCTTGTATATCCTCAGGAACATGAGATAAAAGACACAACAGATTCTAGGAAGTCTGCTTCATATTTAGATCTTCATCTCGACATAGACTCTCAAGGAACACTTTCAACAAAGCTCTATATAAAACAAGAGTTGACACTAAAGTATGTCTCGCCTGTTGGCACCATCACAGAACTCATTGAAGGTCTAGCTTGCCTTTAGAAAAGTTAAGGTCAAGGTGATGTGACAGATGACAAAATTCCATTTAACCATCACAAAAATGTCTGAAGTTTGTTCTAGATACCATAGTTATTGAGAAACAATGAAAAAAGACCAACACTCACTAAGACATTAAAAAAGGCTTACAAAGGGTTTTTTTTGGCCCGAAAAAACCGTCTAAGTTTACAGAGTCACTGAACCATGAAATTGGGGTCAGGGTCAAACGGCATGGTGCCAGTTGCGTAGACCATAACCCCAACTGTCTGTATACCAAATATCATATGCCTAGTTATTATACTTTTCACTTAATTCATTTTCCACAAAAGTCTTATAAAGGTGTTTTTTGGCCCCAAAAAATATCTAAGTTCACAGAGTCGCTGAACCATGAAATTGGGGTCAGGGTTAAACAGCATGGTGCCAGTTGCGTAGACATAACCCCAACTGTCTGTTTACCAAATATCAGATGCCTAGCTACTTTTTCTTGTAATTTATTTTCCATAAAGTCTTACAAAAAAGTTTACGCCGTCGCCGCCGCCGCCGCCGGAAAGTAATACCTATGTCTCGCCTTCAGTGACTTACGTCGCAGGCGACACAAAAATGATGACTTCAACTTTCTAATTTTCTACTTTTGGTATGAACACATCTGTCAAACCTAGACAATTGTGTACAAAAAAGAGGGAATTTTATATCTTAGTACAGTTTAGTGTAGGTTATCAAGTTATCACTCGAAAAGATGGACTAGGAAGTGTAAAAATGTAAAAATGTGTTTTATTGTTGTTGTTTTGAAATGGTTTCTTTTACTTTTTTTCATCTTTTGGTGAATTAAAACGATAAAATAAAAAAAAGATTGGAGATTACGTTAAAAAAAATCAGAAGTGTTAAAAGTTTTTGTAAGCAACGTAAACCTATTGTAGTCTGTTGTATATGTACTGGTATAATATCTTCCTTAAATGAAATCTTTACCATTCATTTTAGCTTTAGTAGTCGTTGAACTTAATAAATTTAGATCCCATATAAAGACCCCATGCTACATTAACACGACATTTTCTATTCTTAAGCAGAAGGTAAAGTACCGATGGAGAGAAAACTACAAGTTTATAGAAGGAATCCTGGAGACGAGGAGTACAAGAAAGATATAATCACATGCATATTACCGGAGTGTAAACGTACCGAAAATATTCAGTTTCTGTCCGAGTGGCTATCTTTTGAGAATGTTCGAATTCGACAAAAGCTCCTAGAGGAGATCGAAATTATGTTGCTTCAAATAGCATTTAAAGAGACGCTCATCTTGGACATACTTCAAGTCATTGACAACGTTATGAACTTCTGCTGTAAGAAAACAAACGAAGCAGACGAACTTCTTTGTCTTCCGGTTCGCGTGCTGACTTTATGCTTCATAGTTCTTCAAGTTCTCAAAGCAGAAACACCGAGTACATCAGTATATATACAGGTACAGAATATCTCAACACGTATCCATGGAGAATTCAACACAATCAAACTACATCCAAAGAGTATTTGTTCATCTTTTGTCACAACTTTACTCGATATGATAGACTTCTTCAGACAGCAAAGTTATCACAGAGGTGCCCTTGACGACATTCTGGCCCATCCAAGACTGGAAGACATAATGCAAACGATCAGGAGTTTGAATTTCTCAGAGAAGATGGTTCATGTATTTGTTCTTTTGAATATGGTAGGTATTTTGGTCAAATAACAATCAGAAATATAAAATAAGAAGAAACAAATGATTTTTTTTCATTTATAACTCCGCAGCTTTCAAGGCTATAACATGAAGCATGAACCCAAATTAATATTAGGATAGTGAAAGTGTATACATGACTTTTGTCCGAATGGTATTTTGCAAAATAATGTATTTCTTTGCAGCTATTTCAGCAACCAGTCGACAAAGTTTCAGCGCTTATTTTCACATTGGTGAAGAGTGTTCACGATGGCGTAAACAGAAAGGAGAAGAACAAACCATTCCTACATTCTCTTCTGTTTATTGTCAACAGGGGAATAGTACTAAGAATCCGAAAAGGTAAAGACGATAGTAAAATTGACAAAATTGGGGTCGTTCATGTACATATCTTCAATTTAAAATGTAGGGAGAAAATCTATAGGAAACTACTACACAATACAACACAAAAAGACTGATCTTAGCATTACATGTATTATAAAAATGAGGCGCTTTTTGTTACAGTTGCTACATAGCATTGTTCCTTGGTCCTTTTAAAAGAACCTGTTGTTATTCTTTTTTCCTTTGTGGATTTTTAAATTGCCTCTGGTTTAAGGATGAAGTGTCAAGTGTACTTATTCTGCAGCTTTTATCTTCTGATGATAATTTTGATTAAAACTCTGTATTGAATTATTACATTGCTTTCAAGGAAGAATCCAGATATTTTGTAAGAGGGAGGGGGGTTCGGTCATTGTCTACTGAATATGAAACAGGAGACCCCGGCTTAATTTTGCCTTTTATCTGCACGAAATTACAAAATTTTCCTTTAAAAAAGGAGGGTTCCGATCCCCGGACCCCCTCCTCTGGGTCCGCCACTGGCTTCTGAAATTGATTATGTTTTATGGAGACTTTGCGCTGTACAATCTCTCATATCTTATCTAAATGTAGGTCCAGACGAAAAAGTCAATTGGCAGGACACTTCAGAACGCTTACTAGCCTGCATAAAGTTATATATGGGAAAGCGAAGCAAGATTAAAAGCCGGTGGCGACGTGTATTTCTTGATTCAATGTTTCCCTTATTGTTCAATACAGACAGAAGCGTAACATTGGAAATCCTTAAACTTCACGAAAAATCAGGAAACAAAAACATAACGGACTTGATTTTTAAACATATCCAAGAACTTATGTCTGAAGGACAATTAAGACTGTTTCCCTTTGATGACGGAACATATATTCAATCTATTCCAACTTGGCGAGAAATTCCAGGAACAATTTGGCACAGTGAAAATGTAACATTATATATACTGCTCCCAACATTAAAATGTCTGAAAAGTGGATCGATGCAGGACTACAAAGCAAACGCCGATATCAAATCCACCAAGAAGCACATAAATTCTCTAGAAACACTTGCTTTGCTACAATCCGACCATTCTCACCCAAATCTGGTAGAACTCGTCGGGTATCAATTCCGTCCTTTACCACTTTTCTATCTGATCAAGTCCTATAAAAAGTTACACGGCTTCCTTCTAGAAAAACGACAGAACCATGAATGGCTGTCAAATAGACAGTTGTCTGGTATGGTCATAGATTCTTTAGATGCCCTGTTGTACCTACACAGTAAAGGGATTGTGCATAGGAATTTGACCACGTTTAGTTATTCCATTGATAAATCCGGAAAAGTGATGCTGGACGATTTTAGTTTGGCGAAACCTCTTCCAACACAGCGTGATCGCAATAGCTTCGTAAACGGTATGATGTTTTTTAAAACGAATATAGAAATACAACGTGTACATCAAAATACCCTGTATACTACCTTTATACCATTAATTATGTTATTATGAATTTATTTCTTATACTCCGGCAGACCGCATTTTTAGTTTGATAAAATCCAGACCCACAAACGAGGATTCACAAAAGGGTAAAATAGCTCTTCAGTTTGGAAATCTTGACAATAAAATATTTATACTAAGTGTATAAAGTTAAACTTTCATAGATATAAATGTCTGTTGCAATTTAAGTTAAAAGCTGTATCATGTATACCTTCTGATGAACCCGACATTTGTGTGTGTGTGTGTGTGTGTGTGTGTGTTGGTGTATAACGCCCTGTATCGACGCACCTGGGTCATGTAGGGCGGCCAGTTTTGATGGTGGAGGAAACTGGAGTACCCGGAGGAAACCACCGACCTTGGGCAGGTAACTGACAAACCTAATCACATACAGTCGGGGAAGTTCCCGAAATTTGTCAAACCACCAAGTATTCAAAGAATTCATTTAATGCCAAAATCAAGTCGGCGTGAAATAACACAATAAAACATTAAAACATTTAATTACATGTGAACCAGTTAAGATATCTTATGATTTAAAGATTATAGATCTTCCAATATCAGATTATTGGTTGTATAATCTTTACAGATGTAAACCGGGATGAGATACCTGTTCTGTACTCCGCTCCAGAATCCATCCTCGATGATAAATTTGATTATAAGACAGACACTTGGATGATGGGATGGCTCATCTATGGAATATTCACCCACGGAGGAATTCTAATAAATACCGATCTAACATTTCAGGAGCTTTTAGAATATGTAAGTGTTCCAAGCTCAATGTTTTGGTTTTCTTGATTTTAACTAACTAGGTTTCACCTTTCATATGCCTACCTCTTCGTTACATACAATTAAGTTAATCAAACGAAATCAATTTGAAGGGGGCGGATAGTGTTCGGGTCTGTTCGTCCGTCAGTCTTAAATGTTGCGAGATGGGAGCATCATGTCATTTAGACATACCCTTTTGTGTTTTCATATGTTGATATAACTTCATACTTTGTATATCCCGCTATACCCACAGCAATTTGACCGACCACTGCGACAGATGTGTTTCACAAACTGGAACTTCCCTTTCTTCTTTCTTTTCATTTTCTTATACATGTGCAAGTCTTTTTTACTACTAGTATTGAGAAATATTAATGCTGAAGCTCGTAAACTGTGTGGTACTCTTTTTCCCGTCAAATTTCTTCTTTACCGGTCCAAAATTTTGTCATGTTTTTATTTTCAACCATCTTAAAATTTTGTAGATAGTGTTTTGTGATTTAAAACCTACTCACTGGCAATGCATACCCCAGCCAATATTTGAAACCATTTCGAGCTGTCTGACCACTGCACCTGAAAAGAGAGCCGACTTAGAGGAGACAAGACAAACAATACAGGATTTTATAGCTGAGGATGAAGGTTGTGGAAAACGTATGTAATATCTTTAGATACTACAAGTTCTACAAGTATGTTGTATACTAACAGACAAAGGGTCTTTTCAAAACACTTTTTTTCTGTGTTTATTGATTAAAAATCATCTAACATTTTACTGTTCATATTTGAGTTAACCAATATCTCTTTGTAATAAGCAAGCTATATATGCACAGAAACACAAACGTTTACCTGCTTTTCGACAAAAACACGCGGAAAAAACAGCTCAGTCAATATTAACCATATGCTGGTTTCGGTTTTAGTTTTTAATGCAGCAAATATTTGTATTTTCTTATACACTTACACATATTTTTTACATCTCTTGTTTTAGGCCAGTCCAATCGATTATCAAATATTTTTGAATTGGACAAGAAGTATCCTACACCAGTATTGAGGGAACCAGAACGAACACTTCCTCATACGTTCGTGCGCCTGAAACAAGAACTAGGTATTTATTGTTATGTTAGGGACCTGAATAGCTTTGGTCCAAGTCGACTATCGATCACTAGACTAACTCAGTGTATGTCGTGTCGGAAGAAGCCACTGACCTCTGGCAACTAACCGACGAACCTCAAATAACATACAGACGAAAAAGCCAGTTTTTTTAATGCTATCTACCTAAGACGACTTGCCCATCTGTAGGAAATAAAGTTTGTCAAGTTACAACTTGTATCAACCTTTTTTGTCGATGGTGGCCTCAGCTAACCCCAAACCAGATCATACCAAACAACCAGCGACTAAATGTATTTTTTCACAACTATTATACTGCTTTGATCTTTTGTTTTTTTGTACACCGTTACGCATTATGTTTCGTTTTGCAAGCAAATTTCACTTTAGGACCATTGTGATTTTTTAAAAAAATCTATTATTTAATGTCCATATCCAAGCGACATAGAAATGCAAGACGAATACATTATTGAAAATATTGATATCTTGCAGGAATAAAACGTATGTTGTCAGCGGTTTTTTGTAGCTTTGGGGTCAAAACGAACGTTTATTTTTGTTTTATACTTTTTTACTAGATCCTCGTTGTGTATACTTTAGTGATAGAAGTTCAAGAATTCAGCCGAGTACATGTTGTATAACGATATCTGAACTGTCACCAGAAAACCCACCTCAACGAATCACTGAGGTAAGGCCACGCTAAATTAATTACTACTTTGAAAGATTCGCCACTTGCTTGAGGAAGCCACTGAGAAAAAAGGGGTATTTTCATATTAATCAATTCATGCCCCCGCATCTACAAATATCATATTATTATTTCAAAATATTGCTCTTGACGTATATGTGTAGCAGTGGGTAAAACTTCTGGATAGTATAAAAGAGCAATATTTTGACATAATATGTTTAGAAATGACAAGAAAAGACTTATTTAAGCATTTTAGTCGAAATTTTGGTTTGTTAGGGGTATTTAAGAAAAAAATGGGGGGGGGGGGCTCGTATATAAAATCCATGCTCCAAGTGCCTGTGACTAAAACATCAAGAAAGAAGAAACCAAAAGTCGTAGTTTGTACTCTACGGTTATCATCAGATATTTTCGAAGGACAACCTGTTACAAATGATACACAAGGACCAAAACAATGTGTTTTATTTTGTAAATAATTTTTAAAAATAAGTTTTCCCTACAGTTGTGATAACAATACCCTTATAAGATCTTATTTAATTAAACATTCAAGTACTTTAATTCAGGCTTCCTTTCTGAGTGTGGAAGAGGTTGTTGATCAGTACTTTATTGAGGAGGTGTTGCCTCAGTTATCTCTGGATGTCTGTACTAGGGTCCTGTACATGGTAGAATGTCCCACAAAACTGAAGAATCCAGGGACAAACAAATTCATCTTGGTAAGAAAAGCTAAAATCAGCTATATTTCTAGCAGGACATACTTTTTTCAAAATACTGGCAAAATCTATGCGTTTATAATAAATTATTAATCAATTTGGTCATATAAAAGTACATCTCGATGTCCAATTAGTGTATAAAAGTCTAGCCGTTAACATACATGACATATGTAAATCATACAAAATGGATTTGACAGAGGTAAATTCATAATCAGGACGTTTTCTCCGCAATACTGAATTATACATTTAGACAGGGTAGGTGTATCAAACAATTTTTCTTAATATAAAAGGGGGGAAAACATTAAACCCAAAACATCCTGTGATGCATATTAAAAGACATTTAAGTCACAGCATAACGATAAAATCTTGATAAAAAAGTTACATTATATTTTATGAAACTGATACAATTTCTATTTATTTACAAGTCAAGATGATAAAAAGAAAGGTGATATCTTTCTTCCTTCTTGCATATAAAAGCTTAATAATAAAGAAATGAATTTTATCCTTTGCAATGTGTATTTAAATCATCTACGAATAAAATTGGGTTAAAAGAAAATATTTTGATAACGAAATTCAAGTTATAAAAAATAAATGTGTAAAAGGGGGGTGTTATTGCAATATTGTCCGTCCGTCTATCTGTTCCTCCATTTACACTATTGTAACAGATTTCCCGGCTTTTGCCGAAGGGATTGGTTTTAAACGTGTTAGAAAGTTTAAAAACCATGAGTTGAATCGTGCCGCTCCTTTCCGGACCAGACTGTTTCATGTTTTGCGAGCCGGCATAGGCTATTTGATTGATGGTAAATGAAGGTCAATAATCCCCGTGAAATCCGCGGCCAAAGAGGAAACTTTTCGTTATTTGGTATAAAACTTCAGCATCATAAGTTTAACCTTGCCTCCCGGTAGTCTGTCATCTACTTCCAGTTTTATAAGCAGACTTAGGGTCAAATAGAGAATTTTTTCTTTAACAGATTTCTCGGCTAGATTTCAAATTTCGTACAATGCTTAACCACAATGATTTGTGCCATGATAATGATGTCTAAATTTTAACCGTTACAGCATTACAAGTGCAGAGAAGGTCGAAACATCATTGACCTTGCTATGGGGAGAGGTCTGGGAGCACCAGGGGTTGATTCTTCAGACATATTCTATCTAGAGATAGCCTACAATTTGGTGAAAATGGTACAACAAATGCATTCTAGGGGCTGGTTACTACGAGACATATGCGGTGAATCTATATACGTGGAAAACGACAGTCGGAGAGTAAGACAACTAAAATAAAGCTATGGGAACCCTAAGCAGCTGTAACATTAGATTATTTAACTCCTGTTCTTTGCATGGGAAATGAATCATTGCAGCATTTTTAATTGTGACAAGTCTACCACGTATTTAAAACTGTTTTACTATTCAACATCATTTCTAAATAATTCTTTTTGGACAAAGGCATATGTTATAAATTGATCTAATAGCAGAGAATGTAGCTTTACCAATTCAAAATACTTTTTCATCTCTAAATAATGCATTTGAAAACTGATTGTAGAGTTAAACGACAGTTTTTCATTTCTCCAGATATTCATGCCCAGAATCTCTCGCCTCAGACGACAAGAAAACAACGGTGTGACAGACAAAGTATTTGAAGACCGGTATCGATGGTAATTACAATAACAAAGCTAGTTTCATAGCTACATCGGAAACACAACGCACCAAAGTTTTGCGATGTATCAATTAGTGGATTGCTTCTGTTTGTTCAAAAACTCTAGGGATTCATCACATTCGAACTAAACTGTACTCTATTCCCCTTTCTTAACTCAATACTTTGTACAAGGAATGTCTAGAAAATCCGGTCACTGACCCTAAGTCTAACATTCATAGACTCACTGCTATCGTTCTTGATATCGGTTACAACCGCCGCTTATTCAAAACTGTTGGAGTTCCACACGAAAACAGTAAAGACAATCGTTCCTTTCTTTCACTCACTTCAATTTTTAAACAAAGGGTTAGATGCTATTAACTTAGGAAATATTTTACACCACAAATCTGTTACGGAACATATTCCTCATTACTTCAAAGATAAAAGCATTCCCATTATCTCTTATTCCTACACTTCCACCATTGCACCTAAGGTTTTCAACTATAAAAATTGTTGCGGGATTTCCGAATCAATGACCTCAAAGCAAAACCTCCAGACTGTACCTGTGATAAGTCCCCATTCAAATATAGTCCCTCTGGCCACGTTATCACTGGTGACCTCAACATCGTGGAAAATGACTTACTTCGCGATGTTTTGGCTTAAGGACCTAAATATCGTGAGCCAAGACGAATCAACTGGAGCTATAATTTCAAAACAATTATGGATTCAGTTGAGGACTATGCCAGAAAATGGGCCAAAAAAGAACAGGAGAAAGAATGTGACGTTTTGTCAGAATGGGTAAAAGCTGTGAGGTCATTGGTTTTGAAAAGAATCAATTCTTTGAAAGGCTCAATGAGCACTAAGGCAACATCCATTTTCAGCAACGCTGATGTTGCCAAAACATTGTCCACCTTACTTGACAAATATGTTGTTGTACCTGCAGACAAAGAACCAAATAATTATAACATCATTTTGGTGTGCAAGAAACACTATATTGACTGTTTGACAGCTGAATTGGGGATTGGTTGTACCAGCAATAGCACCATATACGCGGTTACAACACTGTCTGAGGAGGAAATCATTGACAATCACAAATCTGTCATTTCTTCCTTCGGCCTTTCTGTTGGTGGCAGTAATGATGACATTCCATCCCTGTATTGGATTCCCAAATTACATTAAAATCCATACAAACAGCGCTTCATTGCAGGGTCATCCAAATGTACAACTAAGCCTCTTTCAGTTCTGTTGACTTCAATACTTACGGCAATAAAATCCGGCCTCCAGAAATATTACGATTGTTGTTATTCTAGAAATGGTGTCAATCAAATGTGGATCCTGAAGAATTCGAAAGAACTGATGGAGATTCTTAACTCTAAATCAGTTTCATCTTGTAACAGCATCAAAACATTCGATTTCTCCACACGTTACACTTCTATTCCACATGAACAACTGTAATCGCAATTGGCACAGCTGATTAAACGCAGCTTTTTCAAAAAGAATGGAAAACGCAGGTACAAATATCTAGTAGTCGATTATACCAAGACTTCCTTTGTCATCAATGAGTCTAAGAAAAAGAACAAATTTACAGAAGACCAAATAATCGACATGCTCAACTTTCTTATTGACAACATATTTGTTCTGTTTGGTGGACGTGTTTTTCAGCAAACAATAGGGATTCCAATGGACAATAATTGTGCACCTTTGTTTCTTCATTCATATGAAGCAGACTTCTTTCAATCTCTTCTAAACAAAAAAGACCGTAGACTAGCTCTCTCTTTCAACCTTACGTTCCGTTATATAGATGATGTCCTTTCACTAAACAATTCTAGATTTGGTGACTTTTTCCATCTCATATATCCACAGAAGCTTGAGATAAAGGACACAACGGATTCTAGGAAGTCTGCTTCGTATTTGGATCTGCATCTCGAGATTGACTCTCAATGAAGACTTTAAACAAAGCTCTATGACAAACGTGATGACTTAAACTTTCCATTCGTCAACTTTCCCTTCTTGTGTAGCAACATATTTCGTCCGCTCCAGCTTATGGAGTTTACGTATCTCAATTGATTCGTTACTCCAAAGCGTGCGGGACTTACATCGATTTCCTTAGCAGAGCGACACGTCTGACGCAAAAATTGCTCACACAGGGTTATGTTGCTCCTCGGTTGCTGTCCTCACTCAAGAAATTTTACGGAAGACATCATGCACTTATAGACAAATATGGGATTTCGATCTCTCAGATGAGTGCAGATGTTGGTTTGTCGTAGGGTTTTGTTTTGTCTTCCTTTACCGGATTTGACACGCTAAATGGACTATTGACAACGCGACGGGTGTGCTATAGCAAGCAGGAACTGCTTACTCTTCCCGAACACCTGAGTTCACTCTTGTTTCGACTGGAGTTCGCGTTGTTGATTGATATTCAGTTATTTTGTGTTTCCGTGTTTTACATGTTGTCTGTTTTTGTCACGTTCTTGTTTGTGTTTACTGGTTTTGTCTCTGCCCTTTCGGACTTTCGACATTCGGACCTCTGCTTCTCTCTTATGTGTTTTCGATGTATTTCGGCTGAAGGGTTAAACTAATACTAATTCTGTTTCTCAACAAAATAACTTTACAATAAAATTTGATATTATTGATTTTTTTTAGTGCTAGAAAGGTGATCCCATTTCCACGAACAGATTCAATTTTCTTCTAAACCTTTCAGGTTTTCTAAAAGCAATCAAATTTACTTACGGAGCAACCTTTTCATTTCTTCACACAATTTTAAATAAAGAAGCAAATGTGTACCAAAGGGGCAATCATACATCCTTATACCGGAAAGACAAAATTGGTCGACAAAAAAATCATCACAACGAAACAAATCACAAAACAAACGAAAAAAACACACACAAAACAACCAAACCGCATTTAGCAACGTGAACTCATGTCGAAACGAGAGTGAATTCTGGTGCTCCGGAAGAGTAAGCAGTTCCTGCTTTATTATACAAGATATCAGATAAAATGGAATGCCTAGTATAATGTCTAAACATTAGGTACACCATAAAGGTGATATTAACCAGTTGATGAAAAATAAAGAAGGAATGTGTCCTTGGGACACGGATGCCCCCGCTAGGCCCCAAACAGGAAGTAAATGTCCCTGAAAGTTGCTTAGGACATACAGTTTGTCATACTGAACCATCCTACAAAGTTTCAAATAATACCCATGTACACTTTCTGAGAAAAGTTTGACGGAAATTTTCAAGTTGATTTTTATATCGCCCTGGTCCCAAACAGGAAGTAGATGTCCGGCAGGTCTCAAAATTGCATAGGACGTATAGTTTGTCATACTAAACATTTCTACAAAATTTCAAATCATTCTCATGTACGGTTCCTGAGAAAAGCTTGACAGAAATTTTCAAAGTCATGTTCACATATTTTCACATTGGCCTAAGTCCTAAACAAAAAATAGATGTCTGACAGATTTCAAAATGGCTTATGACATATAGTTAGTTATACTGAACAATCCTACAAAGTTCCAAATCAGTCTCATGTATGGTTCCTGAGAAAAGCTTGACGGAAATTTTCAAAGTTATGTTCACATATTTTCACATTGGCCTAGGTCCAAAACAGGAAGTAGATGTCCGAAAGGTCTCAAAATGGCTTAGGACGTATAGTTTGTCATACTGAACAACCCTACGAAGTTTCAAATCATTCTCATGTATGGTTCCTGAGAAAAGCTTGACGGAAATTGTTTATAGTAATGTTCACATATTTTCACATTGGCCTAAGTCCAAAACAGGAAGTAGATATCTGACAGGTATCAAAATAGCTTAGGACGTATAGTTTGTCATACTGAACAATCCTACCAAGTTTCAAATCATTCTCATGTATGGTTCCTGAGAGAAGCTTGACGGAAAATGTCATAGTCATGTTCACATATTTTCACATTGACCTAAGTCCAAAACAGGAAGTAGATGTCGGACAGGTCTCAAAATGGCTTAGGACGTATAGTTTGTCATACTGAACAATCCTACCAAGTTTCAAATCATTCTCATGTATGGTTCCTGAGAAAAGCTTGACGGAAATTTGTACAGACGGACGTACGTACGGAGATGAGTAAAACTTAATGCCCCCCGACATGTCGTCGCAGGGGCATAATAAAAAATAAAAAACCCACTGCAATGGAAAGCGGCAAACAATCTAAACATAAACCAATTGAGAACAATATTCCCTTCTTGTTTACGGTCCTATTCCGGGTTACTCCTCCTTATGGACTACTGTATTTACCTAGGTTACCCATTGAGGTGCTTCAGAATGGAATGTACTCCACATCAAGTGATATCTATATGGTAGGGATGACCATATGGGAAGTGTACACAGCCTTAGACAGAGGAGAAACGTGTAGATTGGAGGGCAAACCATTTTCTTCTATACATAAGAAAGACGTAAGAATAAACATTCACATTTGCAGTCTTTACATAGTTTGACAGTAAATTGTAAAGTCCTTAACCGGTTACTCTACATGAATGTACCAAGAAGATCTAAAACAATCCTTTACCTTAAGAAACATATGTGATTCGTTTTTTTTTTACATTTCTAGCAAGCTATCTGAAACTATCTTGTTCTATAAATGATATACTAACTTTTTTATATATTTTTGGTTTATCAACCAATAAACTCAAATGATGAGTTTCTTTCAATACAAAAGCAACTGAAAATTTTCATACATCTACTTATTGCAAAATGTAGAATTGTTATAAAAACATTGCCAATAAGTAAAGTAGAACAAGTAATTGTACTGGTTTGAATATATTTACAGCTTTTGAGGGAGCTCTTGGCAGGAACAATTCCAGGTCTTCCACTGTCTTGTCCTATACCTTTGTATAATCTGTTGGAATCTTGTTGGAATAGGAATAAGATATACAGACCAACAGCACAACATTTGAAGAATGAGATCAAAGCAATGTGAGATTGGAATTCTTTATGAATACAGCAGAGTACAAAACTTTAAAAGTATAAACTAATGAGATGTGGAATAAGTGTACGCAACACAGGTTTATAATGGTTTATAAGGAGTATTAGTACATGTACATCCAAATGTGCACTCTCATAAGACTCTTACATGTTGCCATGCTGTCAGAATGTAATCAATCAACAATGAACAATTAACATGTGAATTTCAGAAATAAAAAAGCTATTTGTGAAATAGTTTTTTTTTCTTTTTATAAACTTTGCAAGATAACTTTGAAACCCTAGAATGTATTTCACGGAAATGAAAATAATCTGTACACAATATGTTGAAAGGCCTCATTTTCTAATGTTTAAAAATAACCGTCTTTGAAAGATATTGTTAATGTCCATTTTTTTATAAATTCATTCTGTACTCTTGGTTTGTTTGGTAGGTTACAGTGTCACCCCAAAAGAGACTTGATAGGATCCAAACCAAAGGCAACACAAATTAAAATGTCTCAACAGGAACATTCAGTTTCTAAATACCAAGATGAATCCAACCCATACATTCAAATGCATGCTAGACGTGAATCGTTTGAAAGTATTACAAGCACAGAGAGTAAAGAAAGTTTTTTAAGAGCCAAGTATTCTCATAAACATAGGAAGCCCCATATTCCAAAACCAAAACGATTACATTCACCAAACTTCCATTCTGAGCATCCACAGATGAGACAGACCAGAGGGCGTAAGAATATGATATACGAGCCCTCAGGATACTATGAAAATGATCTCGATTCAGAACATTCTATAACATTACGACAGGAGCCAACATTGGCAAGTTTGAATACTATGAGAATGGAGACTATGGCAAGTCTAAGATCTGTACACCAAGCTTCCTGCCATGTTGATAGTGTCATCAGAGAAGATAGTGGTGTATTTTGTGATAGTACACTCAAAAGATCAGAAAGTATTCAGCAAAACATTGGTTACAGACAAACTTTAAGAACAGACACACTAAAAGAGGCAGATATAACACAAGCACAAGGTCATCAGACTCCTACAGAAACCAAAACTACGGAGGAAGGTAATGGTCTACAACAGCCTGGGGATCAATTAATAAACAATGATGAAACAAAGGGTCAACAGATGCCTAAATTAAAAATTCCTGCCATTCCACTTCGGGTAAAAGGACAATGCATTTCAGATGTTAAAAAGAATCCAAAAGCACAGAAAGACAGTGTAGAAACATTGCCAAAATCAGAACAATATGGAATGAAAAGCCTACAATCACACCCTCTTGCAATGTCATTAGACAATGTAAACCATGAACCAAAGAGAAATACTGTATCTTATGAAACCAGCAAAGAAGAATTGAGCCTTAGGCCAAAAAGAAATACCGTTTTGTTTCAAGGTGAAAATGACAGAGAAGAAACAGACTTTGAGGAACTGAGGCCAAGACTACAAAGGTTTGGTAGCTGTCATTTATTTACCAGAAATGAACTTAAAGCAACTTCTAGTTGTAAAATTAGTTACATTTGAATCAATTTTTAAATTGGTTGAAAAATAAAAATCTTAAGTGAATAGAGACTATGAACTAAAGGTGTGTTTAGTGTCTCTTGTACAGAACTCTTTTTTTATTTATGTTATATGTTTTGTAATTTATAAATCTTAGTCAAAAGTATAAATGTAGTTACCGTTTCAGCTGATATTTAATAATTCATTAATAATATTCAATTTAATAACTAGAGGCTCCCAGGAGCCTGAATCGCTCACCTGATCCCTTATGCTTAAGCCTCTCACCTAGTGTACAACATGGTCTACATGTACTTCGTAAGTAACATGAATGAAACTAGTTAGGATAGAAAACACTTTTAAGACCAAGAATATAAAGTTGCAAAACAAAAAAACAAACATATTAAGTTAAAATTGGTTGAAAACACTTAAAAGGATGATCTGACAATTTTGACCCTGAAATCATTTTTGTAGATCTTAATGAGCTGAACAATTTTGCATTGCTAACTATTCCTCTAACTCTTATGGCTTTTAAGATAAAAGTCCAAAAACTGTGAAAATGGTCAATTTTGACGATTAAGGGGAAATAACTCCTATAAGGAGTTGTCCCACAACTTTGACTCAATGGAGAGGATTGTAGAGCTTTTGATGCTGAAGAAGGAAGTTGCTTTTTCTCTATCTCCTATACTTTTTAAGCTATAAGCTAATAACTATGGTCTGACCCCCTGTTCTACTTTTAGTAACAGCAGCTATGTTGGTTGGTCGACGTTCACAAATTTCACAAACTTGGTAGAAACAAGGTATTATTTGAATCTGGAATTATTTTGGACATAAGAAAATAAATTTAAAAATTTTGAGTTTGACTAACCCTTACTATGTGGGTTAGTCATGCTGGCATGGCTAATGATTTGGGTTAGTGATGTAACAATTTACATGATAACTAACTAACCCCCTTAGCCATGCTGGCATGACTAACACCCTTCGTAAGGGTTAGTCAATCTCAAAATTTTTTAATTTATTTTCTTATGTCAAAAATAATTCCAGATTCAAATAATACTTTGTTTAGAGGACATCCTAAAGATTAAGTGTACAAAGTTTCAAAGCAATCCCATCAGTGGTTTCAGAGAAGAAGATTTTTAAAAAATCAGTTAAAATTGATAGAAAAATAAGTTAAAGGGGATAACTCTTAAACGGTTGATCTGACAATGTTGACCCTGAAATCATTTTAGTAGATCTCAATGAGCTGAACAATTTTGCAATGCTAACTTTTCCTCTAGCACTTACAGTTTTCAAGATAACGTCTAAAACTGTGAAAATGGTCAATTTTGCAATTAAGGGGAAATGCATGTAACTCCTATAAGGAATCGTCCCACAACTTTGACTCAATTGAAAGTTTTGTAGAGCTTTTGATGCTGAAGAAGGACGGTTGCTTCGGATTTTCTCTATCTCTTATACTTTTTGAGCTAAAAGCTAAAAACTATGGTCTGACCCCCCTGTTCTATTTTTAGTAACCGCGGCCATGTTGGTTGGTTGATGTTCACAAATTTCACAAACTTGGTAGAGGACATCCTAAAGATCAATTGTACAAAGTTTCAAAGCAATCCCACCAGTGGTTTCAGAGAAGATTTTTAAAAATCAGTTAAAATTGATAGAAAAATCAGTTAAAGGGGGATAACTCTTAAATGATTGATCTGCCAATTTTGACCCTGAAATCATTTTTGTAGATCTCAATGAGCTGAACTATTATGCAATGCTAACTTTTCCTCTAGCACTTACAGTTTTCAAGATAAAGTCCAAAAACTGTGAAAATGGTCAATTTTGACGATTAAGGGGAAATAACTCCTATAAGGAGTCGTCCAACAACTTTGACTCAATGGAGAGTTTTGTAAAGCTTTTGATGCTGTAGAAGGAAAGTTGCTTCTGATTTTCTCTATCTCTTATACTTTTTGAGCTATAAGCTAAAAACTATGGTCTGACCCTCCTGTTCTATTTTTAGTAACAACAGCCATGTTGGTTGGTAGACGTTCACAAATTTCACAAACTTGGTAGAGGACATCCTAAAGATCAATTGTGCAAAGTTTCAAAGTAATCCCATTGGTGGTTTCAGAGAAGATGTTTGAAGAACATCCCTTATGCTTAAGCCTCTCACCTAGTGTACAACATGGTCTACATGTACTTCGTAAGTAACATGAATGAAACTAGTTAGGATAGAAAACACTTTTAAGACCAAGAATATAAAGTTGCAAAACAAAAAAACAAACATATTAAGTTAAAATTGGTTGAAAACACTTAAAAGGATGATCTGACAATTTTGACCCTGAAATCATTTTTGTAGATCTTAATGAGCTGAACAATTTTGCATTGCTAACTATTCCTCTAACTCTTATGGCTTTTAAGATAAAAGTCCAAAAACTGTGAAAATGGTCAATTTTGACGATTAAGGGGAAATAACTCCTATAAGGAGTTGTCCCACATCTTTGACTCAATGGAGAGGATTGTAGAGCTTTTGATGCTGAAGAAGGAAGTTGCTTTTTCTCTATCTCCTATACTTTTTAAGCTATAAGCTAATAACTATGGTCTGACCCCCTGTTCTACTTTTAGTAACAGCAGCTATGTTGGTTGGTCGACGTTCACAAATTTCACAAACTTGGTAGAAACAAGGTATTATTTGAATCTGGAATTATTTTGGACATAAGAAAATAAATTTAAAAATTTTGAGTTTGACTAACCCTTACTATGTGGGTTAGTCATGCTGGCATGGCTAATGATTTGGGTTAGTGATGTAACAATTTACATGATAACTAACTAACCCCCTTAGCCATGCTGGCATGACTAACACCCTTAGTAAGGGTTAGTCAATCTCAAAATTTTTTAATTCATTTTCTTATGTCAAAAATAATTCCAGATTCAAATAATACTTTGTTTAGAGGACATCCTAAAGATTAAGTGTACAAAGTTTCAAAGCAATCCCATCAGTGGTTTCAGAGAAGAAGATTTTTAAAAAATCAGTTAAAATTGATAGAAAAATAAGTTAAAGGGGGATAACTCTTAAACGGTTGATCTGACAATGTTGACCCTGAAATCATTTTAGTAGATCTCAATGAGCTGAACAATTTTGCAATGCTAACTTTTCCTCTAGCACTTACAGTTTTCAAGATAACATCTAAAACTGTGAAAATGGTCAATTTTGCAATTAAGGGGAAATGCATGTAACTCCTATAAGGAGTCGTCCCACAACTTTGACTCAATTGAAAGTTTTGTAGAGCTTTTGATGCTGAAGAAGGACGGTTGCTTCGGATTTTCTCTATCTCTTATACTTTTTGAGCTATAAGCTAAAAACTATGGTCTGACTCCCCTGTTCTATTTTTAGTAACCGCGGCCATGTTGGTTGGTTGATGTTCACAAATTTCACAAACTTGGTAGAGGACATCCTAAAGATCAATTGTACAAAGTTTCAAAGCAATCCCACCAGTGGTTTCAGAGAAGATTTTTAAAAATCAGTTAAAATTGATAGAAAAATCAGTTAAAGGGGGATAACTCTTAAATGATTGATCTGCCAATTTTGACCCTGAAATCATTTTGGTAGATCTCAATGAGCTGAACTATTATGCAATGCTAACTTTTCCTCTAGCACTTACAGTTTTCAAGATAAAGTCCAAAAACTGTGAAAATGGTCAATTTTGACGATTAAGGGGAAATAACTCCTATAAGGAGTCGTCCAACAACTTTGACTCAATGGAGAGTTTTGTAAAGCTTTTGATGCTGTAGAAGGAAAGTTGCTTCTGATTTTCTCTATCTCTTATACTTTTTGAGCTATAAGCTAAAAACTATGGTCTGACCCTCCTGTTCTATTTTTAGTAACAACGGCCATGTTGGTTGGTAGACGTTCACAAATTTCACAAACTTGGTAGAGGACATCCTAAAGATCAATTGTGCAAAGTTTCAAAGTAATCCCATTGGTGGTTTCAGAGAAGATGTTTGAAGAAAAGTTAACGGACGAACGACGGACGCTTAACGATGACAATAGCTCACATGACCCTTCGGGTCAAGGTGAGCTAAAAACCTCAAAATATTAAAGAGGTAATAAAATCTCTTGTTTCAATCATCATAATGTTGCATACCATTTTTGTGGTTTTAATTATTTTTGCAATAGTAAAGATTCTTGAATCAGTTAACATTTCAAAATCTTTAAAGGGTTTCATGGATATTATATATATATCTTCTATTTTAATATCAAGTGTTTGTTTTGGTATTCATGTACGAGAAACCCTAAATTTTATTCAAATTTATTTTTATAAAACACGAGTCCTTCTGCATAGCAAAATTCTATGATAGTTTCCAATCATTTTAGAAACAAGAGCGAAAAGTGAAAACTGCCATCAACCTTATCTTTTTTTTTGCCAGAGGAGGCACATCAATAAAATGCTTCTTTAATAAAAAAAAATGCACATGGTCCAGCTTCTCTTACTAAAAAACTTTATTTTCAAATTTATCAATTGTAGCAACTGAAAACCATGGGTATCTGCTTCAGAAAGAAGAAAACATCATTTTTATTTCAAAAACTTTCATATTACACAGAATATAGAATTGTCATACAAAATGAAAATTTTCACTTCCTGTGATTTTTATCTCTTCAGGTCAGTCAAAACTTTTTATGTCATTGCTCATAATGGATTTAAAACTGGTTTCCAAAGTTTGAAGGCCTAGAGTAACGGCCCTTTGACAATCAAAAGAAGATAAAATATCACAACACACAAAATTCTAATTTGGGGTGCATCAACATGCATCGTCAAACAATATGAAACTTTGCATTTTGAAAGAACACACATTGATTTAAAAAAAAGAGATGCAACTTCTCACATCATCTTCTTTCTAGTGACCATTAAATTTACCCATGAAAAGTCTGTCAAAGTCAAAAATGGCCACATTTTGTTAAACAAAAAGTAGGTGAGCTACAGACCAGAAGTCAAATCCCATGTTATTGGACCCCACAAAGGTGCTGTATAAAAACAAGAGGTTGCACTAAGTCGTGCTAAGCATACCCCCACTCAAGTATTCAGAACACAGGTAGTAGATGACTGACTGACCTTGAAAAAGGAGGCACTGTAAAACTCATCATGCTAAAGCTGTATACCAAATTTGAAATCAATCCCTTCTGTAGAAGTCTAGAAATCTGTTACAACAAATTGTCTATTTTTGGCCCATAAAAAGTCTAAGTTTGCTTGGAAAACAGGAAGTAGGCAATGGACTGACCTTGAAAGGGGAGGCACGGTATAACTCATCATGCTGAAGCTGTGTACCAAATTTGAAACCAATCCATCCATTAGAAGCAGAGAAATTGAACCAGACAGACAGACGGAGGGACTTAGGAGGTGATTGCAATATCGAGTGGGGGTATAATTATCAAGTGGCTGTATTTAGTAGTTGCTGAGAAAACTGTTACGAAAATTTCTTCCCTGCCCAACCAACATTCACTGTTTTATCACCCGAATTTTTCACTCTGTGAAATCTGGCCAAAAATCTACAAATCAAAAATTGCTTATTGAATTCTATTGTTGGAGTAGCTACATAGTCAATTAAGTTCTAACTCTTATAAAATTTGATAAATACAAATGACATTGTTATGATTTATTGAACTAGATATGGTGAAGAACAATCCTACAAACTTTAAGGTGTCTTGGGGCTATTAAAATTCTACTATAGATTTTTTTCATTTTTAACACATTGATAGACCTTAATACATAGATAAAAAATATCAAATAAAAAGAGGGGGTCACCGTTCATTTTAAAGTTCTAGCAGCTTTCAAAAAAAGCAAAATTTTCAAAATTTTTATATAGAATATATAGGGAGAAAAGCTGTCGAGGCACCTAAAGAAAAATTTCTACTATAGAATCAACTCAAAATTTGAAGGAAAGTTCCTTTTCTTAAGCTTTTCAAAATTGTATAAAAAATAAACTGTTAACACAGAGACATGTCTCGCCTGTCGCAACTGGACACAGTATAAAATGAAGTTAAAATCCTCCTTAAACTGATCTTAACTGATGCTTAAGCAGCTGCATACCAAATATAAATGGTGAACCATAACTGCTTAATATAAAACACTCATGACATAAGTAATAAAAAGCTTCGCCGAGCGCAGCATGATACGACCGCAACATGTTGAACCCTGTACGTTTTAGGCCCAATATAGATAGTCAATTGCTCTGGACATATGCAGCCCATGGTGGACTGACAAAGGTTTTTGACACATGCAGCTTTTGGTGGACTTTCTAAATTCACATTTTAAAAGGAATTATTTTTTTTCCAAAGGAGATCAAATCAGACCACAAATAAATAAGTTTCGATTTTGGCCCCTAATTTCATAACAGGGGAAAAGGGGGGGGGTCGCAAAAATTAATTCTCAATTTTGTATCCACTATTTGACAAGAACAAACATGCAAAAAAAATTTTCAAATTGGATCACAAGTAAAAAAAATTCCATTTTGGTCCCTTTTGGCCCCTCATTACATAATAAGGGGGAAAAGATGGGGGTAGCAAAAATAAATTCTCAATTTTGCATCCGCTATTTGACAAGAACAAACATGCAAAAAAAATTTTCAAAATCGGTCAACTAATGAAAATGTTTTGATTTTGGCCCCTTTTAGGGCCGTAACCCCTATAAGGGATCATCTGACAACTTCGACCCTATGGAGACTTTTGTAGAGCTAAATGAGCTGAACAATTAAGCAAGCAACAGCTTTTTGCTATCTGCAATAGTTTTCATACTAGAGGGCAAAAACATGAAAATATGCTATTTTTATCCTTTAAGGGGCCGTAACCCCTATAAGGGGTCATCTGACAACTTCGACCCTATGGAGACTTTTGTAGAGCTAAATGAGCTAAACAATTAAGCAAGCAACAGCTTTTTGCTATCTGCAATAGTTTTCATACTATAGGGCAAAAACATGAAAATATGCTATTTTTATCCTTTAAGGGGCCGTAACCCCTATAAGGGGTCATCTGACAACTTCGACCCTATGGAGACTTTTGTAGAGCTAAATGAGCTAAACAATTAAGCAAGCAACAGCTTTTTGCTATCTGCAATAGTTTTCATACTATAGGGCAAAAACATGAAAAAATGCTATTTTTCACCTTTAAGGGGCCGTAACCCCTATAAGGGGTCATCTGACAACTTCGACCAAATGGAGACTTTTGTAGAACTTTTGATCCTGAAGCAGTAGGGTGGCATCAGATTTCATCTATCTCTTATACTTTTTGAATTACAAGCCAAAAACAGTAGTCTGACCCCCCTGGTCTATTTTTAGCCACAGAGGCCATGTTTTTTGAAGAATCAGAACTTGAAACACATCTATAGTGCATGACACCCTATTGATCAATCATACCAAGTTTCATTGAATTCTGTTCAGTAGTTTCAGAGGAAAAGATTTTTGAAAAAGTTATTGTAAGAACAAACTAAAAGTTGCAATTTGGCCCCTTTTGGCCCTTAATTTCTAAATGAAAAAAGGGGGGACTCCCAAAATCAATCCCATCCATCCTTTAATGGTAAGAAATATCATTGTCAAATTTCATTGGATTTGGATGACTAGAACTAAATTTATCGTGTATACACTAAAGTTAACAGACGACGACGACGACGACGACAACGACAACGACGACAACGACGACAGCATCATACCATTATACGTCCGCAAATTTTTTGCGGTCGTATAAAAAGTAAAAAAGTGTAAAATCTCAAAGTCAGTAGACTGTGACTGCAGGATCATACAGATAAAATACTTTTGAAATTGATCTGTACTGATGCTAATGCAAGTGTATACCCAATATCGATGATGTACCATAACTGCTTGATGTTAAACAGACGTAAGAAAAAAGGTTAACCTCGGCCAAATTGGTGTAAAAATTCAAAGTCAGTAGACCCTGACTGCAGAAGCATACAGATGAAATGCTTTTGAAATTGATCTGTACTTATGCTAATGCAAGGGCATACCCAATATCAATGGTGAACCATAACTGCTTCATGTTAAACAGACTTAAGAAAAAAGGTTAACCTCGGCCAAATCAGTGTAAAATTTCAAAGTCAGTAGACTGTGACTGCAGGAGCATACAGGTGAAATCCTTTTAAAACTGATCTGTACTAATGCTGATGCAACTGCATACCAAATATCAATGGTGTAACATAACTGCTGCATGTTAAACAGACTTAAGAAAAAAGGTTAACCTCGGCCAAATCAGTGTAAAATTTCAAAGTCAGTAGACCGTGACTGCAGGAGCATACAGGTGAAATCCTTTTAAAACTGATCTGTACTGATGCTGATGCAACTGCATACAAACTAGAATACTGACAAAGTCAGAAAGGGCCCCGCGGCAAAATATCTAACTGTTTTCAAAATCATACAAACTTTAATTATAACCACTAAGGCATGTTCCATGGAATGCATATGAAACTTCAGAGCTGTATTGTTAATAGCCTTTGAGTTTTATTGTTCAAAAATTCCTATTCTCAAAATCTGTGATTTTCGATAAAAAATGAAGTTTTTTCCAAAAACATTTAACAGATTTGCAAGAAATTTTAATATGCAAATCAGGACATGCTACTTAGCAGCTGTACAAAGTTTCAGGACTATATTGTTAACAGTTTTTGAGTTTTAGTGTTCACAAATTCAAATTCTCAAAATCTGTGACTTTCGATAAAAAATGAAGATTTTTTCCAAAAATATTAATCAGATTTGCACTAAATTTTAATATGCAAATCAGGACATGCTACTTAGCAGCTGAACAAAGTTTCAAAACTGTTTTGTTAACAGTTTTTGAGTTTTAGTGTTCACAAAGTCAAATTCTCAAAATCTGTGATTTTCGATAAAAAATGAAGTTTTTTTCCAAAAATATTAATCAGATTTGCACAAAATTTTAATATGCACATCATGACATGCTACTTAGCAGCTGTGCAAAGTTTCAGAACTGTATTGTTAACAGTTTTTGAGTTTTAGTGTTCACAAAGTCAAATTCTCAAAATCTGTGATTTTCGATAAAAAATGAAGTTTTTTTCCAAAAATATTAATCAGATTTGCACGAAATTTTAATATGCACATCAGGACATGCTACTTAGCAGCTATGCAAAGTTTCAGAACTGAGGTGTTAATAATTTTTGAGTTTTAGTGTTCACAAGAATTGTTGACGGACGGACAGACGGACAGACGGACGGACGGACGGACAGACGGACAAAGTGAAAACTATAGGGCGTCCGCATCTTCGATGCGGGGCCCTAAATATCAATGGTGTAACATAACTAGTTCACACAAAACAGACTTAAGCAAAAACTTTAACCATTTGTGGACGCTGCCGCTGTTGCCGAAATCACCATACCCAAGTCATGCCTTTTGCGACATTCGTCGCAGGCGAAACAAAAACTAGAGTCACCGTTCATTTTTTAAAGATATTAATGAAAATTGAAAATTTTCCTATTTATTCTATATAAATTATCTCCCTTTGATTTAGTACGGGAAATTCTAGAAATGATTACAATATCCTTTTAAAACATGATGTATCATTAAAACAGTTAGACTTATAAACAAGATGCTCCCTGGAGCCTGAATCGCTCACCTGAACTTCACATATTTTGAAGATATTATTGTGCTTAACCATATTCAATTTAAATTGAAAATTTGGAAAAAAATACAAAAAAGGGCAATAACTCCCACATCAGCAGTCGGATCTTTTTCAAAATTTCCGGCCAGGTAGATCTCAATATGCTGTTCACTTTTGATTTGGGACAATATTGATATCTGTAACCTTTTTTGAACTTATTAGCAAAAAACTGCAATTTACCCCGATCTTCTATTTTTAGCCATGGCGGCCATATTTTTGGACAAATAAAAAATCTGAACTATAAAATTGTAGTGTATATGCTAATAAACATGTGTGCCAAGTTTAGATGCAGTTGGTCTTATGATCTTAGTTTAAATGCAGTTGGTCTTATGGTGTAAGACAAGTTAATCTGTGAAATTCAGGGGAAAAGTAATGAAAAATGGTAAATTATGTTGCTTTAAGCGCAATCACTCATAAAAGAAATGGTCCTACAGCTTTGACCTCATAACATGAAATGTAGATCTTGATGTGCTTAATCATATGCAATTTGAATTTTTTAAAATATCTTTATAGTTTTCAAGATATAGGGCTAAATAAGTGAAAATATTTGAAAAAAAAAAAACAGAATAAGGGCAATAACTCTTACATTGGTTGTTGGATTTTCTTGAAAATTTCAGGGCAGGTAGATCCTGAGGTGCTGAACAATATTACCCTTGCCAGAATTTTGATATCTGTGACCGTTTTTGAGTTATTTTCAAAAACTGCAATTTGCCCCTATGTTCTATTTTTAGCAATGGCGGCCATGTTTTGACTAATCAAAAATCTGTACAATAAATTTGTAAAGGACATGCTTTACAACATCCTTACAAAGTTTGGTAGCATTTGGCCCAGCTGTTTCAAAGAAGAAGATTTTTGAAAAATTGTTAACAGATGACGACGCGGATGACGACGGACGCCAAGTGATACTAATAGCTCACATAGACCTTCGGGTGAGCTGAAAATTACTTTTTTTAAATAAATTATTCGGTTATATGAAACTGAAATGTTTCTTTTCAACATTTAAGAAATCACATTGATGTTTAGAAGATTGAGAAGTGACCAACATACCTACTCAATCTGGTGTCTGTTTTTATAGCATAAATCTATTTAAAAGTTACATCAAAGTAAAATGTTAAAAGCATGTCAACACTTTATAATATTCTTTTTGTTGTATGTATTATGTATTACAATTTATATAAAATCAATTAACATTACACTCTAGAGCTTTTTCTTGTCCTAGATTGTGACCTAGTGTTGCGGGTTGGTCTAGCTTTACTGTTCCTCTCTGCTGTTCTGTTTTCTTTGCTCTTGGGTCTGTTTAGACTCTTGTTTTCTTTGCTCTTAGGTCTGTTTAGACTCCTGTTTACATCTTTATCGTGGGTTTTATTCAATGATGAGTCTGTCATGTTTGACTGTGTATTTTCCTGGTGTCCACCCTGTTCCTGCGATGCTAGTTTTATGTGATTTTTGCCGAGGGTATGAACAGATGCCAGATACTTTGGTAATGGTAGTGAGACCAGTCCACAGTCAGCCAGATTTCTGATCCCTTCTATAACAGATGAACCTTCAAATTTGATCCTGCAATTAAAAGGTCGATTTTCTTCACTACCTGGAGGAGGGGCTCCACTTCCTTTCAGCTTAACAGCAACCTGTAATAAAATGTCAATTGAATCAAACACTTAACAATTAACTTATGGCTTGGAGAACAAAGTAGGAACTAATCATTATCCTGTTAAGTTTAGTTTTTACTCATATCCTCCTAAATGTTAGCTTTTCAAGCAGGGTGCAACACAACACTGGTTCAAATGTTGATGTTTAAAGGTCTGAAGATCTGTCATAGATGTTCAGAATAGAAATTAGTCTTTATTTAATATTTATTTACTTTGACCAAAATGTAAAAGGCTGACAGATCATGCCAGATTTTGTTAGATGTTTTTTTAATTGATATCAGTAACTGTTTCTATTCAGAAGTGTGTTTACATTGCCAACAAGTGCTTTGAGGATACAGGTATGACTAATATCAGCAAATGAAGATTTCTTGAAGATGACTGGAGAATTGTAATGTACCTTGAATTCCAGTTTTTCTAGAACAGGTTGTTCATTAGGTCCAAAGCATTCCTGTAGATATTCTCTCCTCTGTTTCTTAGCTTCACTGTCCTCACATAACACATGTGGATTGCTCTCAAAGTCACGTTCTAAAAGACAAGGGGTGTTCGGCTATGATTCATATTTATATGTCCTATGACAATAAAGATAATAATTTGTAATTCAAAGAACTTCTTAAGCAACTATTTAAGATTAAGGTTGTTCTATAGGATATTGAGTAATTAAAAATATCGATTATACCTTTTCTCTTTGAAGGTTTTTTCTTCAGTAATGGTAAATTCTGTACTTGTTGTAATCTGTAGCGACTGAAGTCTCCCTGAAAAACAACGAAAAACAACATTGGTAGATCTGTTCATGAAGTTTTAATTGAATCATAAGCAATCCAATCCAGTCAAATAAAATAGTTTTACCTTTGACGATTTAATTTTTTTTTTCAGTTGTGTTATACATGTATGTTTTTTTTTATTATATTTAACAGAAATCAATTATCAAGGATCCATTGAAAACCTATTTGTTTTTTGAAGTTTTACAATATGTGAAATTTAGATTTATGAAATGCATGAAATGTATTTGTATCATGTTTTTTTTTATACCAAGCACAAACAAAGTTTGGGGGTATGTCTGTCTGTTCATCTTTCTACATATTTCTTAAGCATAATTAACTTCTAATATCATACTTCCTTGAAGGAAAATAAACTCCACCCTGAAGGTAAACTTGATAAGAGACAGGAAGAACACTTTATGCCCTCTACAATCGTAGACAGGGCATAAAAAGCTCAAAGAAGGTAAGAATTTCTAGCAATATAAAAACATTTCCTATATAGTTAATGTACCTGACTTTTCCTGTCCAGCGCCAGTTGTAAAAGGGATTCATAATGGCTCCCTGTCAATAAAATATTGGTCAACTTGTCACAGCCCATAACATTCTGTATGCTCTAAAATAAACAAAACAAATGATAGTTTGTCAAACCAGGTAAATCCTGTACTTTCTTTCAAACAATATGGCATTCTGTTCTATTATTGGGTAAGTCCTAGTGTGCCAATCCATATCATGAAGATTCTTGCTTAAGGTATCTCTGATGGGACTCTTTGAAAACACATATTGGAACCAGTGCTATTAAATTATTTTAATTTAGCATTTACAGTTTCTAAAAAAAGCACATATAAAAATGATTTCTACCTAAAGAACAGGTTTATAGCAGTAAATGGGAAAGTAATAACCATCTTTTAATTTCTGTATGTCAAATTCTCTTTATAAATCTTCCATTCTATATTCTCTTTTTACATGTACATGTAGTAGAATTAAATCATTAAAAACAATAATTGCGATATCACCACTCACTTGCATCAAATAGGTCTCGATTGACTTTTTATATCTGCTCATGACCACATACTGTGTTCTTGGGTAGTATATAATATAAACAGTATCACTGCTACGATAGACCTCTCCAGGACCACTCTGAATATAGATCCTAATCCACATAACACCATCTAACTTTCTAACAGATACAACATTCTCCTAAAAATAAAGTTATGCCTGTAATAGTGATGGTAGATATCAAACAGATTATGTACAGCCCATTTGAGCTTCAATTTGCAGGATGGCTAGCATGACTACTCTCTACACATGCTTTCACTTATGATAGTATATATGTAAAATGCAAAAAAAAATTAAACTCACACCTGATTTGTTAATGGACTTAATTACAAGATTCTTTTCATGAAAGCCATCCAGTATCTTGTATGAAATGCAGAGATTCCTAAGGAAGTTGGACCAACGGACAAATCTGGTAAAAATTAAGTTGGTCTGGAAAAAAATCGTATCCGCCAGACCAGAAGTCTTTTATATTACCATAACATTGCCAAGTCCTGTAAAAAACTGTTCGGTCTGGTAAAAGCAGAAGCTTTACAGACTGAATATCTGGTAAAGTCATTTTCACCTTGGGAATCTCAGGAAACGGTTTCTTTTTACTTTCTATATGTGTTAAACTTACCCTCTCAAAAAACACTGTTAACTCATTTTTAAGTTTCTTCTTCAACTTTTCAGGTTGGGACAGACTGGAATCACTAATAAAGTGTTCTGTAATATAAAGTATCATAAAGATCTTATTTAGCAAACTATCATCACCATACCTGCTTATACAGACAAATATAACAGATTTGTTGTTTTTTGCTTTACTTGGTACTCTTGTGTGCAAAGACTTTTGAAGATATTTGATGATAATACTGGTATTCACAAAATGCTTAAATACAAAAATAATACATTAAATGATAACATAAAACAAGAGGCTCCCAGGAGCCTGAATTGCTCACCTGACATAATTGCCTGAAGTAAAGGTTATTAGGCAAAATCTATTTGAAATTGAAAGGGTCATAAGTTAAATAAGGGGGTCATCTGACAATATGGTTAAACTTAATGTAGTAATGATTGTACAGAGTAATACATATGTATTTAAGCAATTAAAACCTTTTAATCATTTTCTTTCCTTCAACATTCTACGAGGAATCACCTTTAAAATAAACAGTATTACAATCTTGACCTTATTTCATATTTTGTTGATCATGATGTGCTTAACAATATGCAATACACATTTCTTAAACATCTCATATATAGATTTTAGGATATTGAGCTTAAAACATTTTTGTAAGTGCAAAATTCGTAAAAAATTTAAATAAACAGGCAATAACTCCTACATTGGTTGTTGGATCTGCTTAAAAATTTCAAAGCTGGTAAATCTTGAGGTGCTGATCACAATTTTAAAATCTGTCAACGTTTTTGAGTTATTTGCAAAAAACTGCCATTTACCCCTATGTTCTATCTTTAGCCACAGCGGCCATATTTTACAATCAACCAACAATCCCCACATCAGTTCCATACACCTAATGCTAATAAACAACTATACCAAATTTGGTTATGATTGGACTTATATGCAATATGCAATTTAAATTTCTCAAATATCTTTTATAGTTTTCAAGATATTGAGCTTAACAGGTGCAAAATTTGCAAAAAAAAAACACAAATAGGGCAAATAAAGATATTTATTTATTATTTAAATAACTGCTACATGGGTTGATGGATTTTCTTCAAAAGTTGTATTTTACCCCTATGTTCTATTTTTAGCCATGGCGGCCATGTTTTACTACGAATCAAAGTTCCCCACATCAGTTCTAAGCACCGAATGCTAATGAACAACCATACCAAGTTTGGTTTTAATTAGACTTATGGTGTAAGAGGAGTTAACCTTTTAAAAAGTTTACAGAAAACGGACGATGGACGCCAAGTGATGACAATAGCTCACATTCAGAGTTCGCGAAATGTGTCGGACCTGTCGGACCTGACTGGTAAAATTTAAGCAGGTCCGGCATTTTCAACATACTTACTGGACCCATGTCCAGTAGAATTTTAGAAATTTTTTACAAGTTGTAGTAGACAGGACCAGTAAAAAAATATTAGGTCCAATTAAAGATTCCATTTTGGCAGACCTATGTCCGGCATAGAAATTTTAAGTTTCGCGAACTCTGGTGTCACATGACCCATCAGATCAGGTGAGTTTAACACTAAAGTAAGTTTCCCCTTCCGGCACCATCAGAAACAATACTTCTTTCTTACTTCCACTATATTTTGCAATTATAAGGATTTTCAGTTTCTCAGATTTAAAGGTGTTTATACTATAGAACTTAAAAATTGCTAATATATATGCAATAAAAATAATCAAAGTCACTTAACCAGAAAATCAAGGTCAAGGTCAAAAGATGGGGATGCAACTGTGCTAAGCTACTACTGGGGCATATGCATACCAAATTTCATCAACCTCGGACTTATTGTTCTTGAGATATGGAGGTGCTCATAAAACCTTAACCAAAAAATTAACGCCGGTGGCAGTAAAGTAACACCTATGTCCAGCTCTGCTTTGCAGGCGAGACAACAAGACCAAATAACACACATTTGTTATCCTAGACCATGGTTTTCAACAAATCACATACTTAAAGTATGTTATTACAGGGAGATTGTAAGGGCAGTTATGATTTAATAACAAATGGTTGTGATTTTTCTGTAATAAACTCTCAGTTATTAGTTCACTAGCACTCATTTGAGCTATATTAAACAAGAGGCTCCCAAGAGCCTGAATCGCTCACCTGAACTACACAGATACATATATTTGTAGATATTATTGTGCTTAACCATATGCGATTTAAATTTATGAAATATCTTGGTTAGTTTTCAAGATATTGGGCTTAATAAGTGCAAATTTGGCAAAAATTAGGAAAAAGAACAATAACTCCCACATCAGCAGTCAGATCTTTTCCAAAATTTCAGGACAGGTAGATCTTAATATGCTGATCACTTTTGATTCTTGCTCAATTTTGATATCTGAAACCAGTTTTGAGTTATTAGCAAAAAAATGAAATTTGCCCCTATGTTCTATTTTTAGCCATGGTGGCCATGTTTTTTTACGAATCAAAAATCTGAACGATAGCGTTGTAGCATATAAGCTATCAAACAGTGTGCCATGTTAGGATGCAGTTGGTCTTACTGTTTCAGACAAGTCAGGGGAAAAGTAATGAACAATGGTAAATATTGATGCTTTAAGGGCCATAACTCCTAAAAGAAATGGTTCTACAGCTTTGACCTAATTACATGAATTGTAGATCTTGATGTGCTTAATCATATGCAATTTGAATTTTTGAAATATCTTGTATAGTTTTCAAGATATAGGGCTAAATAAGTGAAAAATTTTGAAAAAAAATCCAGAAAAAGGGCAATAACTCCTATGTCGTTTGTTGGATCTTCTTGAAAATTTCAGAGCAGGTAGATCTTGAGATGCTTATCACTTTTGTCTTCCATCAGAATTTTGATATCTGTTACCGTTTTTGAGCTATTTGCAAAAAACTGCAATTTGACCCCTATGTTCTATTTTAAGCCTTGGAGGCCATATTTTTTGACAAATCAAAAATCCGAACGATAGAACTTTAGCATTAATGCTATTAAACAACTGTGCTAAGTTTGGTTGAAGTTGGATATATGGTGTCAGACAAGTTAATCTTTGAAATTCAGGGTAAAAGTAATGAAAAATGGTAAAATTTGACGCTTTAAGGGCCATAACTCCTAAAAGAAATGGTTCTACAGCTTTGACCTAATTACATAAAATGTAGATCTTGATGTGCTTAATCATATGCAATTTGAATTTTTAAAATATCTTGTATAGTTTTCAAGATATAGGGCTAAATAAGTGCAAAATTTTGAAAAAATCCAGAAAAAGGGCAATAACTCCTACATCGGTTGTTGGATCTTCTTGAAAATTTCTGGGCAGGTAGATCTTGAGGTGCTGATCACTTTTACCCTATGCCAGAATTTTGATATCTGTTACCGTTTTTGAGTTATTTGCAAAAAACTGCAATTTACCCCTATGTTCTATTTTTAGCCATGGCGGCCATGTTTTTCAACGAATCAAAAATCCCCACGCTAGTTTTATACTACCTATGCTAATTAACAACTGTGCCAAATTTAAAAGCCATTGGACTTATGGTGTTAGAGGAGTTAACGTTTGAAAAATGTTAACGACGACGGACGAAGGACGACGGACGACGACGGACGCCAAGTGATGGCAATAGCTCACATGGACCTTTGGTCCAGGTGAGCTAAAAATCACTTCTTTCAGTTGTAAGTAGTCCTTACTGAAGAAAATACAAACACCATTTTATTTTGATTGTGATTTTTAAAATTGCCATTTCTTTATGTTGGTTGTGTTGCATACACTTATTCCACATCTCTTTATCGTCTTTTGAACTTGCATTGTAATTTGTATGCATATATATATGAAGCCGACATGTATTCACCTTATACAAATGTTTGTTGCAAAAAAGTTTTAAAATAATAAAATGAAATACCATCATTTTTTTCCATGAGGTATACACTCCATTGCTTTCTAGTTGAATACTGTTGTGTACCTAAAATAGAGGATTTATAACTAGACACAAAAATATCAAGGGCATACTGTTAAATACGAAAGAATATGGAATATGCGCCAGAAAGACACGATCCACATATTGAAATGATTTTGATAGTACATGTACACAATGGACCACTAAAAATATCAAACAGAAATGAGTGGAGACTAGGAAATGAAATGGCTCTGGTGCCAAAAATGAATAGGACTTATTTATCATCACTGTAAATCTACATGTAGCCATGTTTTTATTTCTTTAAGAGACAAATAATGTCCCCATGATGTTTGAAAAAAATCAGCCAAAATTGGCTATGTCCAATGGCCAGGGATTGGGAAGGAATTTGTAGCAAAGGGCCATTTACCACCTTTTTCATGGAAATTCAAAATTTCATGGGGCCATTTCTTAATATTCTATATAATTTTTTTAGATGAAAGGGGGCCATTTTCATTTTTGATGTGCCAATGGCCCATGGCCCCCTGCCTTCCCAATCCCTGAATGGCCTTTATCTTCTTTGTCATCAACCAATTCCAAGGGTCATAAATTGGTAAAAATCAACTGAAATCATCACATGAATGAAATGTAGATGTGATCTGTAACTCATCTTGGAAGACTTACATGTACATACTGAAAATTAGCCCTTCAAGCGTGGAAAAACTCTGAAAACTGTGATAGGATGGAAGGAGGATACAGGGGTAAATCATTTGAATATGCCCCCAAACTTATTGTTGCAAAAACATGGTCAGATTGTTTATCCTCGATTGAGAATTGAGATTGGTGCAGTTGACAATGAATAATTATTTATGAACAATTTTGTGACAACTTCATTGTTGTGAAAAAGGTCATATAAGAACTTTTCATCATCTTCTATGCTAGATTGGAGTTTGGAAATACCCAATACTGAACAATTGACTCTGGTGCTTGTCAAGAAATTATTAAAACAATTATAGCAATGTTTATCACTTCATTTGTGGTAATTTTTTAAAAAGTGTTTAAAAGTTTCTTTTTTTTTAATTTGGTTCTGCATCTATAACAAAGGTATAGTACATGTTATTCTTTTTATGGTACAGTGTAACATGCAAGTGCATTGACATTTCTTTAATGGTACATGTAACTTGCAGGTTTCAATTGTATACATGTAGGTGTAGCATAAGCAGTGTTAACATATAACTTACAAATAAGATCAAGTTCTCCATAAACATCTTTCGTAAAATCTTCTTTTTCCTGCAAATATAACAAAATAGTCACAAAAGAAGTATTTTTCAAATATGATGTATGAATAAAAACTTCGCTAAGCGCAGCATGATACGACCACAACATGTCAAACCCTGTACGTTTTAGGCCCAATATGGATAGTCAACTGCTCTGGATTCATGCAGCCCACGGTGGACTGACAAATTTTTTTGGACACATGCAGCCTTTGGTGGACTTTTGACCTACATTTCACCAGGAATCCATTTTTTTTTTCAAAAGCAGACTAAAATTAATAACAGTTACAAAAATATTACACCTTTTGGTCCCTCATCGAGGATACCTGCTACCTTTCATTTTAGCCCCTTTTGGCCGTTAACTGCAATAAGGGGGAGGGGAATGTCATATTATTTATCCTCAATTTTGCAAATTCACTACTTGATAAGAATTTATTGGCGAAAAAAATTTGTAATTGGACAATAAATAAAAAAAGATAAAGGAAAAAAAGGGGGTGTGATAATTAATCCTCCAATTTGTATCCTCTACTTGACAAAAAGTTAATTGAAAAAATAAATCTCAAAATTGGATCAGAAATTAAAGTTACATTTTTCCCCCTTTTTGGGCCCCTTCTTACTAAATGAAATAAAAAGCTTCGCCGAGCGCAGCATGATACGACCGCAACATGTTGAACCCTGTACGTTTTAGGCCTAATATGGATAGTCTATTGTTCTGGACACATGCAGCCCATGGCGGACTGACAAAGGTTTTTGACACATGCTTCTCTGATGGACTTTCGACCCAGGGGGAAAAAATATAAATTTTGAATGTTGTATTCTACTCTTTAAAAGAATAATGTTTGGGGAAAAAATTAAAAATTGAACCAGAATTTTTTTTAAATTATGATTACAGCCCCAAAAAATTATTCTTAAATTTAGAATCGCTACCTGACAAGAATAAATTTGCAAAAAAAATTTTCAAATTCTGACTACAAATAAAAAAGCCCCATTTGGCCCCTAATTACTTAATAGGGGGAAAAAAGGGGGGGTCGCAAAAATTAATTCTTAATTTTGTATTCGCTATTTGACAAGAACATGCGAAAAAAATTTCAAAATCGGACCAGAAATAAAAAAGTTACAATTTTGGCCGCTTTTGGTCCCTAATAAAGTAACAGTAAACAAGAGGCTCCCAGGAGCCTGAATCGCTCACCTGGTCTTAATGTCAACCCTTTGAAGACTTTTGTATAGCTAAATGAGCTGAATGTTTATGCAATAAAAAGCTTTTCTCTATCTGCAATAGTTTTCATTCCAAAGCAAAAAACACTATTTTTCACCTTTAAAGGGCCATAACCCCTTAAAGAGGTCATCTGACAACTTCGACCCTAAAAAGACTTTTGTAGAGCTAATTAAGCTGAACATTTAAGCAAGCAACATCTTTTCTCTATCTGCAAAAGTTTTCTTTCTTTAGGCCAAAAACACTATTTTTTGCCTTTAAGGGGCCGTAACCACTATAAGGGGTCATCTGGCAACTTTGACCCTATGGAGGCTTGCGTAGAGCTAAATGAGCTGAACATTTAAGCAAGCAACAGCTTTTCTCTATCTGCAATAGTTTTCATTCTTTAGGCCAAAAACACTATTTTTTGCCTTTAAGGGGCCGTAACCCCTGTAAGGGGTCATCTGACAACTTTGACCCTATGGAGGCTTGCGTAGAGCTAAATGAGCTGAACATTTAAGCAAGCAACAGCTTTTCTCTATCTGCAATAGTTTTCATTCTATAGGCCAAAAACTCTATTTTTTGCCTTTAAGGGGCCATAATCCCTATTAGGGGTCATCTGACAACTTTGACCTTATGGAGACTTTTGTAGAGCTAAGTGAGCTGAACATTTAAGCAAGCAACAGCTTCTCTCTATCTGCAATAGTTTTCATTCCATAGGCCAAAAACATGAAAAAATGCTATTTTTCACCTTTAAAGGGCCGTAACTCCCATAAGGGGTCATCTGACAACTTCGAGTCAATGGAGACTTTTGTAGAGCTTTTGATGCTGAAGCAGTAGCGTGGCATCAGATTTCATCTATCTCTTATACTTTTTGATTTACAAGCCAAAAACAGTAGTCTGACCCCCCTGGTCTATTTTTAGCAACGGCGGCCATGTTTTTCGACGAATCAAAAATCCCCACATCAGTTCTGTGGGGGATACCCTAAAGTACCACCAGACCAAATTTGGTTTAAATCTGTGCAGTCGTTTCAGAGGAGAAGAAGTTTGAAGAAAAGTTAACGACGACGACGATGGACAACGACGGACGACGACGACGGACGCCAAGTGATGGCAATAGCTCACATGGCCTTTGGCCAGGTGAGCTAAAAAAGGAGACACAAAAATATATCTGCTACTTGACAAGAATAAACTTGCAAAAAAAATTATCAAAATCGGACAAGAATTAAAAAAGTTTCAATTTTGGCCCCTTATTACGTAACAGGTGAAAAAGGGGTGGGGGGTCGCAAAAATAAATTCTCAAATTTGGATTCGCTACTTGACAAAAATAAACTTGCAAAAAAAAATTTCAAAATCGGACCACAAATATAAAAGTTTCGATTTTGGCCCCATTTGGCCCCTAATTACGTAATAGGGGGAAAAAGGGGGGGTCGCAAAAATTAATTCTTAATTTTGTATCCGCTATTTGACAAGAACAAACATGCAAAAAAAAATTTCAAAATCGGACCACAAATAAAAAAGTTTTTATTTTGGCCCCTTATGGCCCCTAATTACACAACGGAGAAAAAGGGGGGGCGCAAAAATTCATCAGGTTCATTCTTTTATTGTAAGAAACATTCTTGACAAATTTCACAGCAATAGGCCAACAAGGACCAAAGTTATGGTGGAAACAAGTAAAATATTTGATTTTTTTTCCCCTTTTGGGCCCCTAATTTCGAAACAAAAAAAGGGGGGACCCCCAAAATCAATCCCATTCATTCTTGTATGGTAAGGAACATCACTGTCAAATTTCATAGCAATTGGATAACTAGAACTAAAGTTATTGTGGAAACAAACAAAAAAGTAGTATTTTTGGCCCTTTTTTGGCCCCTAATTTCTAAACGAAAAATGGGGGGACCCCCAAAATCAATCCCATTCATCCTTTTATGGTAAGGAACATCATTGTAAAGTTTCATAGCAATCGGATAACTGGAACAAAAGTTATTGTGGAAACACTAAAAAGTTAACAGACACCGACGACAACGACGACGACGACGACAACGACGACAGCATCATACCATAATACGTCCGCAAATTTTTTGCGGTCGTATAAAAAGGGGGACCCCAAAAATCAATCCAGTATAATGGATTAATGGTAAGGCATATAATTGTTAAATTTCATAGCAATTGGCCAACTAGAACCAAAGTAATTGTGGAAACAAATAAGATTATTGAGTTTTTTGTCCTTTTTGGGCCCCTAATTTCTAAACGAATAAAGGGGGACCCGCAAAATTAATCCTGTTTATCCTTTTATGGTATGAAACATTATCATGATTATTGTACAGTTTCATAGCATTCATGGCATTTGGGTAGGTAGATCTTGAGGTGCTGATCAATTTTACACTGGCCACGCCGCCAGAATTTTTATATCTATAGCCGTTTTTGAGTTATTTCCAAAAATCTGCATTTTACCCCTATGATCTAATTTAAGCCACAGCAGCCATGTTTTACGACGAATCAAAAATCCCCACATCAGTTCTAAGCATCCAATGCTAATAAACAACCATACCAAGTTTGGTTGGTTGCAATTTTGGACTTATGGTGTCAGAGGAGTTAACGGTTTAAAAAGTTTACGGACGACCAACGGACACCAAGTGATCTGACAATAGCTCACAAACAAACAAACAAACAAACAAATTCTTTATTGTCAATCAAGACGCCCACGAATGAGCTGAACAATCACATTGATAATCACAATATACATTTAATTAGAGTTGATTACAATGATTTTAAATAAAATAAAAACAAGCATTCTGAGAGTATTGCAAAACAATACATAGTCCCCTACCGGCCTCATATTTCAGTCACTGGTAACAATTTGTCAAACAAATGAATACCTAAACTTGATCAGTTTATTATCTAAAAGGGACAATAAAAAAGTGTAGAAAAGAAAATTGCAATGGATTTTCTAACTTACTGAAATTTTAGTGAATTTTCAAGGTTCAAAGGGCCATAACTCCCATAAAAATTTGTGGACCGGCACGAAACTCAAACTTGATCTGTAACTCATCAAGGTAAACTCACATACCAAAAATCAGTTCATTATCTATAAGCGTTTAGAAAAAAGTGAGGAAAACTGAAATTTTAGTGAATTTTCAAAGTTCAAAGGGCCATAACTCCCATAAAAATTTGTGGACCGGCACGAAACTCGAACTTGTTCTGTAACTCATCAAGGTAAAGTCACATACCAAAAATCAGTTAATTATCTATAAGCGTTTAGATAAAAAGTGTGGAAAACTGAAATATGAAAACTGAAATTTTAGTGAATTTTCAAAGTTCAAAGGGCCATAACTCCCATAAAAATTTGTGGACCGGCACGAAACTCGAACTTGTTCTGTAACTCATCAAGGTAAAGTCACATACCAAAAATCAGTTAATTATCTATAAGCGTTTAGATAAAAAGTGTGGAAAACTGAAATTTGAGTGAATTTTCAAAGTTCAAAGGGCCATAACTCCCATAAAAATTTGTGGACCGGCACGAAACTCAAACTTGATCTGTAACTCATCAAGGTAAAGTCACATACCAAAAATCAGTTCATTATCTATAAGCGTTTAGAAAAAAAGTGCGGAAAACTGAAATTTTAGTGAATTTTCAAAGTTCAAAGGGCCATAACTCCCATAAAAATTTGTGGACCAGCACGAAACTCAAACTTGATCTGTAACTCATCAAGGTAAAGTCACATACCAAAAATCAGTTAATTATCTATAAGCGTTTAGATAAAAAGTGTGGAAAACTGAAATTTGAGTGAATTTTCAAAGTTCAAAGGGCCATAACTCCCATAAAAATTTGTGGACCGGCACGAAACTCAAACTTGATCTGTAACTCATCAAGGTTAAGTCACATACCAAAAATCAGTTCATTATCTATAAGCGTTTAGAAAAAAAGTGCGGAAAACTGAAATTTTAGTGAATTTTCAAAGTTCAAAGGGCCATAACTCCCATAAAAATTTGTGGACCGGCACAAAACTCAAACTTGATCTGTAACTCATCAAGGTAAACTCACATACCAAAAATCAGTTCATTATCTATAAGCGTTTAGAAAAAAAGTGCGGAAAACTGAAATTTTAGTGAATTTTCAAAGTTCAAAGGGCCATAACTCCCATAAAAATTTGTGGACCAGCACGAAACTCAAACTTGATCTGTAACTCATCAAGGTAAAGTCACATACCAAAAATCAGTTAATTATCTATAAGCGTTTAGAAAAAAAGTGCGGAAAACGGAAATTTTAGTGAATTTTCAAAGTTCAAAGGGCCATAACTCCCATAAAAATTTGTGGACCGGCACTAAACTCAAACTTGATCTGTAACTCATCAAGGTAAACTCACATACCAAAAATCAGTTCATTATCTATAAGCGTTTAGAAAAAAAGTGCGGAAAACTGAGGCGTGACAGACGGACAGACGGACAGACGGACAGACAGACGGACAGACAGACGGACGGACAGACGGACGGACAGAGCGCAAACCTATAGTCCCCTTCGGCTTTCGCCGGTAGGGGACTAATAAAATATTTCTAGTTTTAAATAAGTACAGTGATCCTTAGTTAATTATAATATGATTACCAGAGCAGAGCACTTACTATGATCATGATAGTGTTAATATATATAGTGATAAGAGTATAATTAGTAAGAATAGTAATAATTAGAAATAATAACAATAATAATAATACATTATTTTTTCATGTTATTTAATAACTCATCTCTTGCTGTTGAAAGATTACCTAAAAGAGAATGTAGTTGGCTGTAAATGTATCTATCTTCAGCTGACATTAGCCAAATAAATTTTTGTTTGTTATCTAATTGTGTCAGATTTGGATACTTTATTCAGGGTTTGACACTAACTTTTAGTGGGCAGTAGCCGACAGGGCTAGTGCCTTACAAAAGTCACTAGTCCGCGGACAAATTCACTAGTCCTTAAAAATGTACCCCCTTTTAAAGTTTAATCTTCATCTTTACATGCTTATGCAGATTGTAACCATTATTTTGAACATGAAGGGTTTTCAAAAATGTTTGTAAAAGGAGGTATAAAGCACTTTAAGAAAACTAATTGATTGTATGGTAACTTAAATTTATTTTAATATTTCTGCAATTAAAGCAATTTAACAGTAGAAGTACAATGTACTAACATTACTACTAACTAGCCCTGACGGACTACCACTTTTCAATTTTTACTAGTCCTCCTTGATTTTCTGGTAGCCCTGGGCTAGCGGACTAGTGTTAGTGTCGAACCCTGTTATCAGTATCTCACCAATAATTGGTTTTCTAATATAATTAAGTTTATTACATTCCAACAAAAAGTGAATTTCATCTTCGACATTTTGGTTGCATAATTTACATATCCTCTGCTCAGCAGGGATATTTTTATATCTACCTTTTTCTATTTCTAAGCTATGACAGCTAATTCTAAATTTTGTGATACATTTTCTTTTGTTATAATCACCCCAATCTAGATAGGATTCAAAAATAAATTGATCTTTAAAAGTTCTATATGTTCTTAACTTATTACCCCCTTTCCCAGATCTGCTGTCATTGAAGAGTTCTTTTTTCCATAAATCTTTATATTTGTTTATAATTAATTTGAAAACATGTTGCTTTAAGACATAATTTGATTTGTCGGTTATATTACTAATATTAATTTTAAAAAACTGTAAAATTTCATTGATACATTTATACCAACTCGGCTTATTCTCAGAGTGGAGATTTTTTTATTCTATAAATGCATCAGAGATAATACCAGTACTTTCAGGACTCATTAATCTAACTAAATATTTAATCATATTAAAAATTACTTCTAAAAAAAGAGGGAGTCTACCAAGCTCACCCCTAACAGCCATATTAGTTGCCCGCCTACTGACCTCTAGTACATATTTACAAAATTTTATATGAACTTTTTCCCCTGGTAACTCATCACACAGTTTATTTAAAAACACATCTGATAATTTATTAGGTGGGAATAGTCCCCAAACTTCACTGCCATACATCAAAATGGGTTTTATTGTATGGTCAAACACATGAATCAATGTTTTAATTTTTGGTTTATGGTATTCAAAGCTTTTACGAAATTTAAAATATGCCTTAAGTCCCTTAAGATGCAGTTCATTTTTTGCCTCATTAAAGTTGCCATTATTACTAAAAACTATGCCTAGATAGTTATATTTTTTTACATTATCTAACTTACTATTTTTATAAATAAAACTTGTAGGTTCTAATTTACCAGTGTTATTAAAAATCAATGACTTTGACTTTTTAATATTAACTTCCAATCCCCATTGATCACAATATTTGCCTAATTTTGTAAGGCATGTTTGAAGACCATCAGCAGATTCTGAAACAAGAATGACATCATCTGCATACATAAGACAATTAAGTTTAGATGTATTCAAGATAACAGGATTACAGCTACTGTCAAAAATCTCTGGCAAATCATTTATGAACAGCTTAAACAGGTTGGGGCTTAAATTATCACCCTGACGGACACCTACATATGATTGGAAGCTTTCACTTAATTTATTTGTATCAACTTTAACACTTAATGACCCTAAGGCCTTCAGGTAAGGTAAGCTAAAAATTGTACCAAGTCCCTGTGCCATGGTCGAAGCACAGGGGCTTATTACGAATAATTTTCATGTTACTGTTTACTATCTATAGAGAGGGGCGGTAGGACCTATTTCAGGACACCGGGATTGGCCATATTTAAGCTCAGGATTCCGGGAATTGGACATTTTAAGTTTGGGATTCCGGGATAAAATTATAACAACTTTACCGAGATTCGGGATTTTCTCATTTTTAAGTCGGGATGACTGGATTTTGTAAAAATTAGTTCGGAATTCCGGGATCAGACCCCCTCCTACCCCCCTCTATAGAGTTATACCCGTGCTTACTTCACATATTTGTAAAAGGGCATTAGTAATTTCCCTTTTTGTGTTTCCCTCGTTGATCTGTTCTACTTCTTGTTCTAACCATCCCCAGCGTTTCAATACAGATTTCAAATCTGCAACTTTAGTACGTGAAACTACACTTTGTATAATCATTTTGTCATGTTTTACTGTTTAATTTGCTCCCCAACTTCTCTCAAATTTACCGCTTGTGTGTACACAAATATAGATGACGTTTTTCACACCGGAAGTCGAAAAAAGTTTCATAATTTCATATTCCAATGCTACTAGAAGAACAGATAGAAGGGTTTGTTGTATAAAAGGATATGTATAGTCACCAAAACGTTAAAAAAACGTATATAAAAATAATTTTGAAGAAAAGCTTTGGAAAGTTATCAGAAAAGTTAAAAAGATATCGAGGATAGTTCTAAGAATTTCTAGCCCAAGGTCAATAACACCAGATGGGACATGTAAATTATATTACAAAATCTTAAAAATAATCCTGGAAAAGCCATATGGGCCCACAGGGACACGTATCTATGATTATTTAGGGTAAATATATGTGTGAAGGTCGAAAAATTGGGGTTAGAGTGTAAATAAGGCCAATTTTTCGACCTTCACACATATATTTACCCTAAATAATCATAGATACGTGTCCCTGTGATGGGCCCTGATATGATCTCACCACACTTTCTGAAAGATTTTGCCATTGAAATGTCACCAATCATAACTGAGCTTTTAAACTCGTGATTTTTTACATTCAGCTAATAGACTCAGAGATCCCGCAGGTTGCAGGTGGTTCCATCCCCAGGTTGGTCTGCCCTTAGTTGATCCGTCCACAGTAGATATGTCCTCAAGGTGATCCGGCCTTTTGTTCTTAGTCAGTCTGTCCCCATTTTAAAATACAATGATATACAGAATAGAATAGAATAATTTTATTAGCTCAAACTCAACTACAATAGATGGTTAAGGCCTATATAAAGTGACATATAAAGAATACAATACATGTTTAACCTGACAATTAATATGTATGTCATTGCATGTCTATACTTATTGTATATATATGTAATATTTATATGATAACATATGATATTTATTGATTTTATAAGCATTGTGTTTGCAATAACCTTTATAACAGTTACAATAATATGAATAAAACAGAAAGATTATAAACTTATTTTTTTCTCATATTTAATCCATCAGATATGAAAGAGGAAGTTAATTTTAGTATTGTATATGAAGTGTTATTTAAGAGAAAGTTAATGTCATATACCTTTTTGGAATAAAAATGCTTCTTGGTTTGAAAAATGTTTAATAACTTATCATGAAATGTTTCTCTTAATTGTTTATATTTTGAACAATAAAATAAAAAGTGATTTTCATCTATACATGTAGTAATACGCTCACGAAGGGAGCGATAATGGTAGAAATGTCAATTTTTTAGTTGTACTATGAGCCGAATTTTCCTTCAACGTCCGGTTAAGCACACGCTTGTTTTCCCGAATTTTCGGCGTCTTTTTAACGTTTTTATTTTTGAAAATTCTAGACATCAATCATTAAACGCTCACGCAACCCACAAGAAAAGCTAGTTTGTTTTTATTTTCAAACAAAAAGAATAAATAATAATTGAAACTTCGGGAGTGTAACAAGTTTTACCTGCCTCATATTTTTTTTCAAGGCGATTAAAATATTATCATGATTATTTTTACTATTTAAAATTTAAGAAAATGCTTGTTATCTGAAAAAAAGTAATTTTTTGAACTATTAATTTCACTTTTTTGCTAAGTGGCTTTAATTAATTGGATCAGTGTTTTGATTGTTTTGCCTTGTCACCAACATGACTAACATGTTTATTCAACAAACCATTGTAACAACTTTATTCATTAGAATAAAAACCTTAGACATGAGTGTATGGTTTCTTTTACACTATACATGTAGTTTGGAACATTATTTTTTTCCTTTTGAAGTTCACACATGGAAGTTCAAATCGGAAACTTTAGAAAGTCATAAATTTCTTTGCATTCAAATTGAACCCTGATTGTCTAATAGTCTTATACATCACATACAAATCGGGTTCTCTAAGAAATCCAGGACTTCAGATCATGTATCTGTATGAACATAGGTATTGTTCAACACGTATACATGTATTTATCAATATATTTTGTATCTTTCAGATACAGCTATTTTGAATAGAACAAAATGCATCCCAATCTATCACCAGCTTTACACACTGATGAGTGTAACTTGATGATTAGAGCATTGCAGAGATGCAGAGAAACAGTAAGTTATAAATGGATTCACATGTCTCTTATTTTATACATTATATACTGACATGTATTAAACCAAAAAAGTATATTCTTTTGGGTAATGAAATATTTCAAAGCAAAAATGTGCATTATTTGACATGTTGAAATGAATAATTCATTTTCACCAAAACATATCCAAAACTTTAAACAGTGTTAGAGAAGAAAATTGTCTTTTAGTAAGACTTCCATAGATATGATGCTATTTTGTGGTTAAAACTTTGTGTTTATTATGTTAACCATATGATTTTGTCATGATTCCTAAAAAACAGCAAGGCGATTGAAATTGAAAAGATAATTGACTTTAAATTATGTTGAAAATGAACTTGAAAGCAAAGTAAAAAGAAACTGTTCAGAATCTAGCAGCATTATACACACTTACAACAATGAAATGGACTTTTCATATTTATTGTATTGTATATATTTCAGAACCCTTTTGGTCAATATTTCAATGCTTGCAGTGATCTGAGTCATGAGGTCTGGAAATGTCTTAAAAAAGAGGTAAGAACTATATGTCGTAAACAGGAACTGCATAGCTGTAGATGTCCTGGGAAAGAATGAGAAATGGTCAACAAAAAATACCAAATGAGTTACAAGATGATCAATATTAAATTCCAAGAAGAAGATGACAAAAAAAAAGACAATAGCATACCAGAGATTTAAAACCATACTCGTCCTGTCTTGGTACAGGCATTGTAAAATGATGATGGGTTGAACCAGGTATATACTGAGTATTGACATTAATGTGTTAATCTTATCATGTTTAAAAAAAACTTACAGTCTGGACCAAATAGTAAGTTTGATCTCATGAAACTTTGTACTCTAATACAACACCTGTACTGAATAAATGTATGGAATTATCAGGAGCTATTTTGTCAGTTTGATTTACCTTTATGTTAAAGTGGATTTCTTAAAAGTTGTAAGACTGATCTTCGTGAAACTTTTTTTTTAATTGTGTTTTCAATAAATGGTGTATTTTTTTTGTACAGAGGTTGGCAAAAAGACAGAAGAACTATGATAAACGAGCCAGAGCTAATCATGTTAAGAAGGCAGATGTCCGAATGTATGACAAAAATAGATTTAATGATATTAATGAAGTTAATGAATCATAACTGTTTGTGTGATACCTAGAAATATACCATGTCATCTGTTGAGGACAGGGATAAAAAGCCAAGTGTAGAAGACTGTTATAGGCATCAAAGACTCTGTCAAAACATAAAAATATTTCATTTAAGTTTGTATAACATGTACAAAGAGAGACAGAAGAAAATAATCTCTTACGAAGTCACAGCATAATACATGTGTACCATTTGTATTACATCATGGCAAACATCTAGATAAATAGAGAAATGTGGGTAAAATATGTGTTCTGGAGTAAAAGTTTAACCCCACCCCCCAAGTAACATTTATAAGCTCAAATGTTTTATACGTGTAGTATAATTGTAATGTATAGTATTTGTCAAGTTTTCAGGAAGTGAATGATGGGTTATAAAATGGTGAATGTTTGTATGGTTTTAGTGAGTGGAAAAATATTTTTGTAAGTTTTCACAGCAACTTTAAACACATGCTACTGATATTTATTGTGCAGCATTAGCACAAGGTCTCATGTCGCAGAATTTAAAGTTCAGGACTCAATTGGACTTGCTCATCTTTTCCTGCTTAATGATATACAGCCATTTTTGTTTTCATCCAATATTCCATGATTTCATTAGCATGATTAGTGTTGCATATTTTTATCGATTTTAATTCTTTATTTCAATGTATAAACATGATATAATCAATTCAGATATGAATTTTAATTTTTGTTGGTATGACAGATGTCTTAGCCAATGTTATTGTCATTATTTCGATTCTATGTAAGGGATGTTACAGATTTAAATATGGGTGGTAGTTTTACAACCTTATCAACCATAAAATTTAATTTTGATTTCAAAATTTATTTTCCTTTTGCTTCTTAACAAAAAATCTTTAATGAAACCCGTCATATATAAGGTACCAACCATTTAACTCGAAGAGAGGCCTTTTTTTTTGGCCCATGCTCTATTTTTTTAAAGGTTTAAGGACAAAATATTTTTTCCAATATATTAAAGCATTGTTTTATATTGCAGAAATCCATCTTCAGAATTATTTTTCTTCACCTTTAAATTTGCTGCAAAATATATTTTGTTCATCAGATTCAGAATTTATTTTTTTAGAAAATACCAATCCCCCCTTTTAAGTTAAATTGTCAGTCCTTAAGTAATGAAATAAAAGTTCCTTCCAACCCCCTCCTTTTTAATTCTTGATCGTCAGACCTGTGAAACTATGTAGCAATCAGTTCGTTCTTAATACCGATGTGTAAGTTCTGTTCAATGTACATGAACATTTTTATGAAATATGTGTATTTGATGTATGTGATCTAAAATTTATGTAATTTTTTATGTGTGTACATATATGTTATTTTAATGGTTGTGTGTTTTTATGCATATATGTGATATAAGCTGTAAAAGTGTATTTTGAAAGCATCTTACATGTATTTTTAAATTCTTTTATTTTAATTACTGCAAATGTGGAAATTTTCGTGAGGGGGTAATTCGCTTAATTCATGACCACAAAATATCCACGAAAATATCTAACACATGAATTTACCATTCCTGATGTTCAGAAGAAACATGAATTTATTCTCACGCGTAACGTTCATTTATCAAAAACGCAGAAATATCACCCCAAGAAAATTTCCACGATTATAGTATCTCATGAATGCATGAAACCTAAAATGTTTATTTATTTGATAAAAAATTCTAAGTAATTGTTCTTTTTGATTGCCGCCTCACATTAACACTCATAGAACTTAAATTTAGGTCTACAGCATTATATTTTTAACTACTATCATGACTATTGAAATTATGTTCTACATTACTGCTGTGAAGTACCTTTTTATGGTACACATTATATTTTAAATTTAGGGTCAATTGCAAAACAGCAAACTCATTGGCGACTGTTGTCTATTTTCGATTGCAGATTTTTAAAGATGTAGGTTGCGTCTCAACACTTATTTCACATTTCATTATTTTCTACCTTTTAATGGCCTTTTGCAACTTTTTGTAGAATGGTGTGCTGCCTTTACAAAATAATAAGAGTTAACACTAAAGTATGTCTTGCCTGCTTGCACCATCGCAATACCTAGTTATTCAAGTATTCATTCATGAATTTTCAACATTTTCCTGTGAACCAACTAAATTGATTCTAGCTATTATAGTCATCGAGAAACAGACTTAGGATGTTCGCTACTTTAATTGAAAATAAATAGGTTTCAAATTTGATTCCTCAAATGAAAAGATAATAGTAAAAGGAATAAAATATGCAAAAAAAATTGATAGGTTCGTGACCTCGTTTTCAGAATAATTGACGTTAAAGTTTTGGCGGGAAAAGGTTTTCTCTGCCTTTTTCATAGGTTTAGCATTAGCACTATTTAGCTGTTAAAACCCATGACAGAATAAATAGGATTTGATAAAACTTTGTCTATAACATCTTTATGACATATTAAAGACATTAATAACAAGAAAATAGGGGGTTCGTGGGCAAAAAATTTAACCCTATTTTGATGGTAAAATCCAGAGGATTCCGAAAAAAGGACAGAAATACCAAAACAAGGCCAGCAAGCATCCTTAACATAAATGACTGAACACAAAAAAAACAACAATTTTAACAGTCTATTGTAGAAATGACAGAGCAAGTCAGGTATTGCTTTATGGCAGCAAGGGAATCCTTTTAACTATCAATGTTTGAGTTTTTTTGAGGACCTAAATTCTCATTAACTACAATCCTAAGGTTTGGAAACTTGGTATGCATATGCCCAAGAATTAGCTAAGCACAGTTGCATCTCCATCTTTTGACCTTCAACTTGCTTTTCAGGTGAGTGACTGACATTTTTCAATCCATATAATTAGATAGCAATGTCAAGTTTAAGAAACATTTCAATATCCCAAGAACCAAGTCTTTTGTAGAATAAACTTGGTATACAAATGCACTAGTTGGAGCTAAGCTCAGTTGCAGTTTAGTGACCTTAACAATTTTCACAAATCAAAGTTAAATGAATTTCTACATTGAAGTCCTAGGTTTATTCAACATTGTATGCTGCATCAGTCTTAGACTGCTGCAGTTACATCCTCATCTTTTGACTTTAACCTTCAATTTTCAGTTCAGTGACTTTGATCGTTTTCAATGAAACTTAATTGTTACATATAACAAACACTTGTTTACACCAATGTTGTGTACCTTTATACAACTGTGGACCCTTTAGAAAAGGGGTTAAATAACATCTTATTCTTTATTCCATAACTCAATTTAATCTACCAGGCATGATGACTGCTTCCGGTAAATCTAAAGGTCATAAGAAGGCAGGTCTAATGGAGTAGAAAAAAAGTTTTCACACCCCAATTGTTTTTATCTATGTAAAATACTGTCAGCATATTTATATTTACTGTATTTCACTCTTTCACTTCAATGTGTTATTTATTTCATACCTACTACCGGTACATGTATTACTTTTCTAGGTATTCAATTTTTCAATAGTGCATAACTGGGAAATCCATGAAAAATGAAATGCCTCACAAAAACAAGGAAACTGTGAGCTGCTGTTCAGTCAGTATACCCCCTTATTTGAATAAGTCGGTACACAGGAAGTACAAATAGATATCCAACAGACCAAATTTGGATAGAAGCAACAAAAGACTTCATACTGTAGACAAATATCAAGTCCCTGTGATGAGTTCCTGCTAAGAAAACTGTTATGAAAATTTTGAACAATAGACCAGTAATGTTGAAATTTGATCTAGCCGGTAAACATGAAGTAGATATCCAACAGACCTGATTTCAGTACTTGCGATGAAGGACCTTATTCGATAGTAATACAAACAAGTATACCAAATTTCAAGTCACTTTGATTTGTAGTTGCTGAAAAAAATGTTACGAAAGTTTTCAACAATTGACTGATAATGTTGAAATTTGACTAAGTTGGTTAACAGGAAGTTGATATCTGACAGACCTAATTTTGGTCCTGGCAAAAAAGAATCTCATACTGAAGTCATATACCAAATTTTGAGTCACTGTGCATTGTAGTTACTTAGAAAACTGTTATGTTGTTACGCTGCAAACAGATGGAAGGACAGGGGGACAGAGGTTAGCCAGTATACCCCCCTTCTTGGAAGCAGGGGTACAATTAAAGTGTTTTTGCATGCAAAAACGATGTCTCCACCTGTTTCTCGCCAAATTTCTAATTTCAAAAGGTCCATAAATAGCGCAAAAAAATTGAGGATAAAAATTTCCTGGTAACATGCACTACAAATTATGGTCCCCTTCCTACATACCAAGTTTCCTTGAAATTTGTTCATTACTTTCAAACAATTTGTGCTGACAAGGTGATAATGAGAATCGTCACCAAATTTGTAAGTTCAAAGAGCCATAACCCCCAAAAAAATGTGAGGATAAAAATTTCATTGAAACATGCACAACTACATATTGTGTTTTTCCTATATACCAAGTTTTGTTAAATTGGGTTCAGTAGCTCCAGAGGAGTTGCTCTGACAAGATGATAAATGAGGATTTTCAGCAAATTTCTAAGTTCAAAGGGCCATAACTCCCACAAAAACTTGAGGATCAAAATTTCATGGTATCATGCACAGCTACATTTGGTGTCCTTCCTATTTACCAAGTTTCTTTGAATTTGGTTCAGTAGTTTCAGAGGAGTTGCGCTGAAGACAAACAGACAGGACAAAAAAATATGTCTCCCACAAAAGTTGGGGGAGACATAATAAGTACATTTTCATAAGTTTCAAAGCAATAGTAGAAATGAAACTTCCACAAAAAATCAACACCACTATTTTGCATATTTTTTTTTATTATGAACAGAATAACAATTCAAAAAACTACATAATATAATACAAAAGAAAACAGCTTGTATATAAAATCCCTCAAAATTCATTTACATCAAAGTCTTTAAAACAACATGAAGTTTGCCAATAAACACTTCCATTCATGATTTACTTCTAATAAAACACATAAACCCCAAAAATAAAATAATCTGAAGTTTGTTGACAAATACACTTACAAATTGTAATGTGAATGGCTTAAATAAAACTCAAAGAGATCATTTCAAGAAGAATCAAAATTCATTTTCATAATGATTTTTGGCATTCCCTCAATGTAACATTAGATAGAATCTGCAACATGGTGACAGAAAAATGTTCAAAAAATAAATTTAATTCTGACCATGATAATAAATCAAGAATATTGTACAAACAGAAATCACAAGTTAAGTCTTGTGTGTTACACTGTAAAAATATCTTTACAACAATGCTTTGTGTTATCCCCACATAGGACCCTTAGTGCATATAGGAAATTTTATGTCATGCATGTAGGTCATTTTATGTGGTGCATATAGGACATTTTATGTAGTGCATATAGGACATTTTGTAATGCATGTAGTAAATAAACAATAAATTAGACCTAATTGTGTCCCAAATTAATTATAATGTTTTCTTAAAGTTTCCTGTAGATATTTCATTTTTAAAAGAATTTATCCGAGTTCTTTGATGTAGTCCTGGTGGCTATTCATTAATTAATTCTAATGATACCTATTAAGCCATGTGTAAAATTTAAACTGCATGCATTAAACATTTACCTACAAAAAATTGTTAGACTGCAGATTATAAGCTCCCGCTAAGCGGGAGCTAAATAGACTGAGTATGATGCCTTCAACCGGAAGACGTATAAGCTAGTCAAAAATCCGCACCCAATAACACTGAATGCAAAATTAAATTCCTTTTTGGGAATTTCTCAACTTAAAAAATGATAAACATAGTTATTGTATTAATATAAATTATTTCAAGTATTTCCAGCTATGAAATGTTTTAAATGTAAAGAATTTGAATAAAAAATTAGGACATCAGGGATATTTTTATTATTGGCGTCCACTAGAGGTCGCGTCTATCAAAACAAAATGACAGAAGCGCGGGAACCTGTCATTCTAATTTACGCAAACCAAGACCCCAAAAAAAGCGGTGCATTATCAACCAAACAAATTCAGCAGACAAATGTCATTCCCAGTAGCCAATGCAATATATTTACTTTGTCCTCAGTAAACAAATTTGTTTTTGTTATTTTCTCTCTAACCGGCTTTGCATTCGAAAATGAAAGTACAAATATTCTTTGTTTACGGATGCGTTCTTCGAGGTCCGCGTCCGAAGCAATTCACTTCCTTGTTCAGTTTGCAGGTCCGTTCTTTTTCAAAATTATGGATATGAGGCACCATATACATATAAGAAAGTTACTTTATCTGCGGGAGCTTATCAGGTTTAACCTGTATCATATTATATGTTAAGTATAAACAGTCAAAAACAAATCAACATTTTTCTTTCTTTTTTTTGCAATAAATTTTCTTAAATGCACAACAAGGTGTGGTCTTGAACTTTTACATCAATGATAAATACTGTGGATTCATTTATTTTCGTGGTTTGGTGAAAAAGTATCAGTTCGTGGGTTCTTAAATTCGTGGTTCTTTAGTATGCAGCATTCACACCAATGTTAAATTTACTTTTCGTTGAATATCAAATTTCGTGGTTCAAGGCTTCCCACGAAAACCACGAAAATTGATACTCCACGAATAATAATGAAACCACAGTATGAGATCTTTCATAAATAATTGATAAGAATATTTACACCAAACTAGTGAAATAAATCAATTTGAACCATCAAACTATTTTATTCCATTTTTAGTAAAAGTGCTGCTTTGAGGTCCTACAAGCCCTTAACCCTCTGGTGCAGGAACAAATCTGAGAAACTTTACAAAAAGTGTTGGAAATATTGTGACGTATTTTGATAATGAAATTTCATTCTTTTTCACAAGTGCAAAACATTTTTTTTTAATTTTAAACAAGAGTTAACACTAAAGTATGTCTCGCCTGCCGGCACTATCAGAAACAATTATTCTTTCATACTTCCACTATATTTTGAATTTACATGGATTTTCAGTTTCTGAGATCAAAAGTTGTTTATAGAACTTAAACATTGCAAATACATGCAATAAAAATAATCAAAGTCACTCAACCAGAAAATCAAGGTCAAGGTCAAAAGATGGGGATGCAACTGTGCTAAGCTACTACTGGGGCATATGCATACCAAGTTTCATCAACCTAGGACCTAAAGTTCTTGAGATATGGAGGTGCTCGCAAAACTTTTCCATTGCTATTATATGTATTGAAAATTGTCAAAGTCACTCAACCGGAAAATCAAGGTCAAGGTCAAAAGATGGGGATGCAACTGTGCAAAGCTACTACTGGGGCATATGCATACCAAGTTTCATCAACCCAGGACCTATAGTTCTTGAGATATGGAGGTGCTCGCAAAACTTTTCCATTGCTATTACAATGTATATGTATTGAAAATTGTCAAAGTCACTCAACCGAAAAATCAAGGTCAAGGTCAAAAGATGGGGATGCAACTGTGCTAAGCTATTACTGGGGCATATCCATACCAAATTTCATCAACCCAGGACCTATAGTTCTTGAGATATGGAGGTGCTCGCAAAACTTTTCCATTGCTATTATATGTATTGAAAATTGTCAAAGTCACTCAACCAGAAAATCAAGGTCAAGGTCAAAAGATGGGGATGCAACTGTGCTAAGCTACTACTGGGGCATATGCATACCAAGTTTCATCAACCCAGGACCTATAGTTCTTGAGATATGGAGGTGCTCATAAAACTTTTCCAAAAAGTTAACGCCGCCGTCGCCGTCGCCGCCGGTAAAGTAACACCTATGTCCCGCTCTGCTTCGCAGGCGAGACAAAAACCATAGATGTTAAATAATGCATCATTTTACTAAAACAAATAAGAGATTTTAGCAAATATATTGAGAAAATCAAATCTTTTATATTTTGTAGAATGAACATTTATGTCATTCCCGCAGTAAACTGATAAATGTCAGTGCCCAGATGAGGACATATTTGTCCTTCCCTCACCATAAGGGTTAAGAGTCCTATGAGTGATTTTTAACATCCCTAGAACATACCACACTTAAATAACAAGACATATCAGTCATCTTTCACACAGATTATACAAGCAGTATCAAATAAATTTCAAAATAAATTTCACTTCATGTATTTACTTTGCATTTAGAATATTATTCTATTAAAATCACTAAAGCTTAATGCTAAAAACTTAATATTATAAATTCAAAGACCAGTGTTAAACAAAATAAAAGAAAATATGTAATATTTGTACTGATATATATAAACTGACTATAAAACACTTAATGTTCAAACACACAAAGCTATGGAAAAAATATATATTAAATGCCTTTAATGTGATAAAACAAATATAAATAACTACTTCAATAACACACTTAAAAATAACAAACAATAACATAATATTGAAAACAAAAATTTTTCATAATAAATCACCTGGAATGAGATTGTCTAAAATGGTCGTTAGTCCTGAATTTGTTTAAAAATAAGACCGTCGTTAGTCCTGCCTGTGTTTATAAATAAGACCATCTAGAGACAGAATTTGAAGTACAAATGCATATGGTTATTCCAGTGAAAACATACAAGGGACCAATAATAGAAGCCAACAATGGTTGTTATGGATTTGAAGAATGTCCACCACAATCTTTGAAAATAATGAGTAAAGTTTTTATAACCTTATTTTAAGATTACTAAAGTAAACAATGTTAACAATTTTAAGGAACAAACCCGAGGACTTGGGGGAAAAAAATGACAATATTCTTCAAATTGACCAATGAGCATCCTTCAGATTACTTCAATACTACCGTGGATACTGAAAAAGAACTTCACCCTGTATGTTTTCCTGGAAAAACTCCCACCTTTAAACTGAGATTCAAAATTGAGTACCGAGCATACAAACCATCACCAGGGCTTAGGTATTCACCACAAAATATGAGATTCAGTAACAACAAATTAAATCTTTAAAAAATAGTCAATCTCTAACATTTAACCTGACTTCTAAATGAAATATAACAATCAATATTATTTTCAACAATTTCATTTTGATTGTAAAGTATTGAGGTATATTTTCTTAATGTTTCATATTTAAAGCTCATAAATAAATATGGAAGATGAGGAATATTTTGGAAGATTATTTATGTAGAGGTTTACAACTAATTTTTTTTTCTAAATGAGTAACTTTTTATATGAAACAAGAGGCTCCCAAGAGCCTGAATCGCTCACCTGAACTACACAGATACCTATATTTGTAGATATTATTGTGCTTAACCATATGCGATTTAAATTTCTGAAATATCTTGGTTAGTTTTTAAGATATTGGGCTTAATAAGTGCAAATTTGGCGAAAATTAGGAAAAAGAACAATAACTCCCACATCAGCAGTCAGATCTTTTTTGAAATTTCAGGACAGGTAAATCTTAACATGCTGTTCTATTTTAGCCATGGTGGCCATGTTTTTTTACAAATAAAAAATCTGACAATAAAGTTGTAGCTTATAAGCTATTAAACAATGGAAAATCATCTTTGAAATTCAGGGGAAAAGTAATGAAAAATGGTAAATTTTGACGCTTCAAGGGTCATAACTCCTAAAAGAAATGGTTCTACAGCTTTGACCTAATTATATGAAACGTAGATCTTGACGTGTTCAATCATATGCAATTTGAATTTTTAAAATATCTTGTATAGTTTTCAAGATATAGGGCTAAATAAGTGCAAAATTTTGAAAAAATCCAGAAAAAGGGCAATAACTCCTACATGGGTTGTTCGATCTTTTTGAAAATTTCTGGGCAGGTAGATCTTGAGGTGCTGATCACTTTTATCCAAGCCAGAATTTTAATATCTGTGACCGTTTTTGAGTTATTTGCAAAAAACTGTATTTGACCCCCCTGTTCTATTTTTAGTAACAGTGGCCATGTTTTTTGACGTATCAAAAATCCCAACGCAAACTTTTTGCACAATACCCTAAAGAACAACCATATCAAATTTGGCTGCAATTGGCCAAGCAGTTTCAGAGAAGAAGATGTTTGAAAAAAGCTAACGGACGACGGACGCAAAGTGATAGCAATAGCTCACATGACCCTTCGGGTCAGGTGAGCTAAAAAAAAGCAAAAAGTTCTGAGTAATTAATATACTACAAAAAAAAAAATGGAACACAATTCATTTGGAAATACCCATTAATTACAGTGTTCTTGCAATCGAGAGTATGTTAAGATATTTGTCTTCTGGTATATTGAAATACATGTAAAATGAAGTATGGTAGAAATCAAAGGATTTTTTTTTAAATTACAAAAAAGAACAATCATTTTATCTTAATCTGCAATACATACATAAAAAAATCACATAATTATAAATTAAATAATGTAAATTGGGGAGAAAGATTTTGTAACATAAATTAAATCATGATCATGATAATGCCTTATAGAACTAATTTATCACTTAATTACGATGTATATCTTAGTCACAATAAATACGACATATCCTTCAATAAGGCCCATTATTTACATTTCACTGGGATATTTTGTCATAGATTTCATTGATCATATCCTACAAACAAATGGAAATAACCCAATTATCACAACATTAGAAATAGTGATAATGAGTATAACCTACATGGATGATAAAAAATGTATTCTTAACTCATGTATTTAAGGTCTGGGTAAAAATAATCCAAACTTTTCAAAATTTTGAACATAGAAGTTTTACAGTGTAAATTGAATATAAAGAGATTATTTTGAAAACATCTACTGCACACAAATTAATTACATAAACCAAAGATACAAAAAAAAATTAAGAAATAAGCAAATTATATGTAGACATAAATGTTACATGAACACAACCTGTATTGATAAACTTTTAAAGATAAATTTCTATTGGAAGTTGAAGTATTCATTATAAAATACAAAAGACCTTAAAGTTTTTAAATACCCATTGGAAGACAACAAATGTTCTATGTATCAAAAATCCTTATTAACAATGTCAGTTCAGTTAACGCAAAAATTTTAATATTTTATCAAAAGTCTGAAAAAAAATTTAACATGCAAAATAAAATATTGTATCAATACATGTAAATAATATGTACATGATGCAATAATTTCTCATTGCACACAAAAATTTGAAGTAAAAATTGAAAATATTTTTTACAGTAATACTTAGTCATATTCACCAATAATGACTTATTTGCCGTCATTTATTAATGCTCTAACAGTAATGCTGGTTCAAAAATTGTTGCCTAAATATGGAAATTCCACTATTTAATAAGAAGATTCTGACTTATCTTGCATTATCTGTGCAATCACATTTAAAAGCTCTGGATTTTAAAAAATAAAATATTACATATTCTGTGCAATTACATGTACATATCAAGCATTTTCTTAATAAAAAAAATATTCAAATTGACATTTTTATTTAAATTATTACCTGATTATCGTTGACACAAACCAAAATGCTTGAGTTTTCATAATAAAATAACATGTTTTCTTTCTCAGAACAAATTTCATATTTTGAGGACTTACAATCAACTAGATCAACACTTAAACATTTCTGTTCTTGAAATTTGAACCTCCTTAGAAAATAATATACATGTACAATATAATAAAGTTTTGTCACTTCTTTTCCCATCAAGGAAAGTGCATGATTTTCCTGTATTAAATAAATAAATATTCTGTAACATTCTTGTTAGCCAAGCAAAAATTAACCTTAAGTTTGTCCTCCAATGTTTACATTTAAAACTTCATAAAGCTTAATAGTTTTTTGGTAAATTTATTGGATGATATCTACAATGTCATTGAGCAATATTACTGTATTTTATTGACCAGGTTGGCCACGGGTCAATATTATTTCAGGCTTCTTCGTTTAAATCTTGCCACATTGATCAAGAAAACTAGGTTCTGCCCAATTTAGTGAATAAAATGGAGTAATAGCAGCAGATAAAAAGATTCAAATAAAATCTTCTTTTTGGATACATTTCTCACAAATAAATATTTTTAAAACAAATCTGTACAGATCTGTTGTCATAATGATGATTAATATGAGATGTATTTGTATCAGCGGAATTCTTTCACACCTCCATCAAGTCCACCATCTTTGTGATCAATGTTTGTACGTCGTTACTCCTCATTTTGGCTGTCTCCAACACCTCTTCGTGATTGGCTGTGCTTTTATTATCATAGTCCATAATACATTTGTTTGTGATGAGAGACAACCCAAAAACTTTCATCCCACAATATCTTGCTATTATAGCTTCTGGCACTGTGCTCATTCCTATAAATATATAACATATCAATAAGTTTAATATTCATTTTGTGATATAGTCATTTAAATAACTCCTTCCCAATGTAAGATGGGTAACTCACTCCCAACCAATCCCCTTCAAATTAAAAAATACACATTTAAATTAAATTTTGCATGCATTAAGTGGATTTCGTTTGGTTTTATGCATTTTGAGCATAATTTGAATTGTGGATTTCCTTTGTTTGGGTTCTAGTGCTGCTGATGAGTAATCATTTTCTAAAATGGCCATACAGCTAATAAAAATTAATAGCAGTTGGAGTTAACATATGTGTTGTAGTCTCCTGTTCATTTACTCCATATCCTTTCATAAATTATACAATGTCAATCAATAATAGAGGTAAATTAAGTTTGTGACAAGACACTTCTAGATCATAAATAGCAACAGGTGTTTAAATAGTGATAGTAAATAAAAAACATAGTAAAATTTCTCACATACCCAAATTTTTAGAGTTTGTCATTGGTTAAACTTTCCATTGTTACAAAAGTAAAATTGGGAAGGTATTATTGCAACAACCTTAAATTACAAGCCTGGGACTGACATTGCTATTTTTAACCCAACTCCTCTGAAACTGTTTGACCAATTTGTTATATATTAGAAGAAAAATTCTTGGTCATAATATGTAGATGTGCATACAATGCTGCTTTTTTGATTTGACAAATTTTGTAGGAGTATTGGGACTGACAATGTTTTTAATTAAAGGTTATTTTTAGTGTCATACACTTTAAAATAAGTTTCCATATTCACTTGAAATGTGTACTAAAGCAGCAATGAATATACTTTTCATAAAAAAAATTGTTTGAGCCATTATCATTTGAAACTAATCATAACAGTAATTGGGGTCAGTTTTTATTACATATACCACTGCATCAACCCTTTGGAGTCATTTTAATTGAACATGTTAATACCTGTTGCATCCACTCCACACTGTAGCAAAAATCTACATTCTGTAACTGTCTCGTATGAAGGGCCAATGAACATGGAATAAACTCCTTCATGGCTAAATTCACTGTAACCTAATTCTTTAATACATTGTTTGGCTAAATTTCGTAACTCTAAATCATATGCATTGGATAAAGCTGGAAAGCGTGGTCCGAATCTAAAAATAAATTTAGGAAATTTGATTCATATTTAATTGAACTTATATATATTTTAAAGAAAAAGAAAGAACTTCAATACCTACAAAATAAAATAATACAGTTAGGATCTACTCATTCTTTAAGTTATAAGTTTACATATGGGCTTTGTGTTCTACAAGTCATGAATATTTAAGATACATGCAATAAACATTAAGAAATCATACTAAACAAGGACTGATTGTGACAGCAGTCCTCACAGATGTTCCCACAAACGAACAAGATGTACCTTAAACATGTTAAAGCAGCAACAATACTGTCTTTTTCAGTTTTATAGAACTGTCAGTAATATGCAAGTAAAATAGCAACATGTGAATGACACAGGCACTAAAGTGTTATGACTGCTTCATAAATCATTGCAAAATAAAAACACATATAAAGATAAATAGTTAAAACTAAACTATCATTAATTCCAAAGTTGTTGACACTTCGATGCCCCATTGGTACCTCTGTTTCTGTTATTAAGAGGAGTTTTATAAGGCAGGACAATAAACAAAGTACATGTACAAACACAATATGTCCAAAAGACATCTTCCACAAGGAAACTGTACATGTGGGACATAGACAGAGGCTGAATTACTCCAATACCTTTCATCATTTGGTCCCACCAATGGATTAAGCATGGCTGATCCTGGCAGATTGAAATGGTCCTTCATTATCATGATATCTCCCACCTTGTAACTCCGGTTAATACCCCCAGCAGCATTGGTAATCATCAATGTCTTCACACCAATTAGTTTCAAGATCTTTATGGGCAATGTCACCTGAAATATAGGATTATTTTTTGTTTATTTCATCTTTAATACTATCAGGGCTGTTCCAGCAAAACATACATGGGACAGGGGGAAATAAATTTAATTTGCTGGTATGGTTGGGTGTTAGAAACTTGTATTAAGTTCAAAGAAAATAAGGAAAGTTTAATAATTTGCTTCTATGGGTGGTAACCCTGAAGAAAAAGTGCCTTCCCCTGGTCCCATGTATGTTTTGCTGGAACAGCCCTCAGCATTTATATGATTTTTGTGTTGACATTGCTTTTGGGAAAATTAGACAAGCAAATATATTTGTATTTCATTGAAGTCTTTGGAAAATAACAATACAGCACAAATTTAAAATTTACCAGTTGTCCTTTTCCCTGAAAAAAAAGATGGCACTAAACTTTCCTGGTTTACAGTTCATGAACTTTGCAAGATTATCGTAGTTATAATATGTGTCGGAAATCATTTTTGCCTTTAACTATCAAAGTATCTTTTAAATTAAATCATGTGCATGATGTATGTATGACAGTATCATGAGTATGCACTAATAAATCTGTACACATTAAAGATGTATACTGATGGTCATAATCCCTCTGCAATGTATATTAATTGCATTCTTTCATTTCAGTATTTTACCATTTATATGAATAATTTACAGTGTTTTACTAGGAACCAGTTATTTTTGAACACTTACTACATGACAATACAGTGACTGGCCCAAACCATATTTTATGCAAAGTTTCCTTACATCTTCAAAATAATTTTTTCAAAAATATCATTCGCTCAATTCAAAATCTTCTGGCCATTGGCCAGCGGCGAGTGCCTATTTCAGGCACTGCAATATCAGTTTAAAATGGTTAATGCTTGAGTTTTGATAATTCTATTAAACAAGACTTTCATTAACAAAAAATCTGTTAGCCACTGCTACCCCCCCAAAAAAGTTGGTAAACAGGAAGTAGATATTTGACAGACCTAATTTTGGTTTTCATGATAAAAGACATCATACTCTAAGCCATATGCATTTGTGTACATTTTGTACTATGTACTAAGTTCCTATGATGAGTATAATTGCTGTCAGTAAACTGTTACAAAATTTTAATGAAGAAAATAGACTAAGCTGGAATTTAGGAAGTACATATCAAACAACCTCACTTTGTTCTCGTGAAAAAGGACCTATAGTGAAGTCATATACATACCACATACATGTAGCGAGTCCCTGTAATGAGTAGTTGCCAAGAAAACTGTTTACAAAATTTTTTAACAATTGACCAAAAATGTTGAAAGTTGAATAGTTGGCAAACAGGAAGTAGATACCCTACAGACCTTATTTTCGTACTCACAATAAAGGACTACCTACTGGATGCACAAACTAAGTTTGAAGTCACTGTGATTTGTAGTTGCTAAAACAAACTGTTATAAAAGTTATATTGACATCAGACGAACTCTATAGCTTTCATTGGGTAGATAATATCCCGCATCACAAGGGAAGCTTCCTTGGGTTATACATGTAGCTTTTGTATGAAGAGGATATCTCTCATAACATTGGACTCTTTCTTGAATTATAGCCTACCTTGTTCTGAGGATATTTCTCATAACAATAGACTCTTTCTTGAATTATAACTTACCTTGTGAAGAGGATACCCCTCATAACAATGGACTCTCCCTTGCATTATAACTACTGGTTTGTCTCTGAGTTTACCAAACACAAAACAACCCTGATGTCCAGGTACTGCAATAAAAACAAGATCTGAATTATATGACTGGATCTGTGTCACTTTTTTCATTGCTTTGCAATTTTTGATCTGCACCATTGATCAAAAATTGAATATGATGCAACTTGTATGTGTATATATTTTTTGTTTGTTCATGTAAAGGATTGGACATAGTGGAGTCTAAGAATTGTACCTTACTAGCTACAGTTGCATAAAGCTTCAACCCTATATAAAGAGTTAACACCAAATTATGTCTCACCTGTATGCATCATGCAAAAATTTAAATTCTTGGCTAATTCTCTTATATTTTCATCAATTAATAAACTATTATATTAAGATCAAACTTGAACACATTTCTCAAAATACCAATTCAACTGAAAACTAAAGTTCAAAAGATGAGCATTCTAAATAAGTAACAAGTCTGCAATTTTGCACATGCAACCATGAGCTCATTCAAAAATATTACATATATTCCTTTTTTGGGGGTGGGGGGGGGATAAAATTTGAATTGTATGTAAAACTGGGACTACCCTCATGAACATGAATTTTTGAATTCTGTCTAGGACTTAATAATTAGAACATCACATAAAACATTAATGTTAGAAATCTTTTCAAGAACACATTCCCTGCATTATACGTGTACGATACAAACAGTGAATCCTATTTAATAAAAAGAATCTATTTATAATTTTGCTTACATGATGTTGTATAAATTATGGTGTCATCATAACATATATAACACCTGTATTCTATTTAATCAGCATATTGTTCTATTTACACTGTCATGTCCTTGACACATGTGCACCATGTGCACTAGTTATGTAAGCATTTAAAAAATGACCCTGACAAGGAAAAATAGCCATCTATGTAATAGGCCACACTCTTTAATCAATTACTTATAAAACATTTTAAAATATGTCAGTCAAAAATAGCCAGCTTTGGTAAAACAGGAAGTACATGAGCAACAGACCTAAATTAGGATCCCACATAATTACTGATAGTGCATATCATAAATCAAAAGATTGTAATAAGTATTTGCCGAGAAACTGTTATGAAAATTATTTTACTCCCACGTTCACAATTTTATTACTCAGATTTTTTAGTGTGAAATACGATCAGAAATTAAGTACGGTAATGTCAAAGTATGCACTTTTTTCAATTGTCCAAGAACAGTACAACAACTTTACCAGTGCTAACAGGAAAACCCTCGATGTCAAAGTAACTGATAGTCTCTTTATCCTCAACAGCATCACCAAGTTTTCCCAAACCAGACCCACAGATAATACCAAGACTTGGGCGACATTTCACTCGACTTAAGATGTCTTGAGCAATCCTGTCAATTTCTTCATATGTAGTGTATCTAAAAACATAAATAGTATTGCTATAATAAAAATTTCTACCAATAAACCTAATAGTGGATTGAAGAAATCAGAGAGAGATCCATAGTACTAGTACTAGATCATCCAACTAGCAATAACAATATTTTTCAAGACCCTTTTCTCTGAAATTTAATGAAAAAAAGAGATTCAATCCTTCAGAAAAAGTCATTGATCCTCTAGGTACACATAGTTAGGCTTGCATGTTGAGAACCTAAAATTACTATCTAGGTGTGTAAAAATCATTTGATCTACTTCTATCCAACAGAGAACAGGACAGAGATTTAGAAATGCACTGTCTTGGTTTGAAACACCAGGTTTCTTTCCTTGTATTGCACATGGTCAATATCCTTAGTGCTGGATTTGGCATCCCTATTCAAACATTATGGTTTTGAATACTTTTCTTGCAACATCTTAGTTTTGTTTGATGATTCAAATGCTGTTGATTGAAATATGCATAATCACAACAAAATTCACTTTTTATACCTTCTTCGGTAATTGTATTTAAAGAATTGTTTGCAGTGACCGTTTTTAAATGTAAATAATCCTTCAATTTAAAGTACCATATAAAGACATTTTACCACTTATTGAAACCTGAACTAGTTTTAGTACAAGCTTTTTGAATGCATATTTATTAATTGAACTTAAGCCTGCATTTATCATGTTTATTGTAAAGCTTTGCAACAGTTAGATAACCTGCAGATTTACAATCATGTTTATTAACAGGCTATCAGGGACTTGATTTTATCAAAAAGAACATTGTAAGTCCTTGAAAAATATAATAAACCTACTAACTACTATTACTATATTAAACTCTCATTAACTGTAAGTTCTAATGTTCTTTATATGTGTTTTCTGTTTATAAGTTCTTTCATTTGCTGAACCTGTGTCTGGGTTTTATGTTTTGCAAACACTATTAGAAATAAGAAATATGTATAGGTTTCAATGATATAAAATATGTATGATATTAGAAATGTGCAAAAAAATGAAAAAAATTGGCACATTTTATCAAATAAAGAGGTTTTTCTAAAAACATGCAGTCTGTATTCTGCACTAGGCATTTCCCCTATTTTCAAAAAAAAAAACAAAAAACAAAAAACAACAAACATTACAATACATCTGTATAATATCTTATTCATCTGATTATACATATTCTGATATCTTATTGTTCCAAGGTACATGTAAATCAAATTGAAACTATATTTCCATAAATTTATCATTAAAACCTTTTTTTTATTGCCAAAAGTCACTATTTCACTTTAACATAAAATATCTTTAATAATATAAAGTATCTAAACTGGAAAAAAAAGTTCTTTAAAATAAAAATGACAACAAAGTAAAAAAAAAAATATAAACAAGAATATGTCCAAAAGACATAATGCCCCATCTCCCAACATTTTTTTTTTTTTCCAAAATCACGTAAAAGATCTAATCGAAACTCATCTGACTTGGAATCTGAGGAACGATCTCAACCGAAAAGAAGTGAAAAAATACGAGAACTTGATAGCACCCCTGAGTTAGCGTCAAAGAGCGACATGGCTTCTCCAGGAAAATCGAATCCCAACAGTCCTCATAGAGACACACACCGAGAGCAGACAAGGTCCCCGAACGAAATTTATGAATTATTGGTTAAAATAGGAGACAATCAGGAGTCATTGAGGCGCTCACTGGAACAGCGAATCTCGAACCCTGAAGCAAACTTTAAAACTGAGATCACAAACAAAATGCAGTCTCTGAAAGACGAAATTAACTTGGAATTTGCTAAAGTTGACAATGAACTTCAAGCACTAAAAAGTAAGATAGCAGTCATGGAAACAAAGGACAACGGGAATGGTCTTGTGAATGAAACGGATTCGAAAAACACTACTCAGCCAAAGCTCATCTTTAAAAACATTAGTGACTTGGATACCGGTGAAAGTATAGAGGACACCAAAGCCTATTGCAATAGGATTATTTCGTCATTAGACCTGCAGTTTGAAGCGATATCGGTACAAAGACTCGGAAACCGACCTAACCAACCAAACAAACCACTCCTGGTTACATTCAACGATATTTCGCATATCAGAAGCTTACTAAAGAAGAAAAGGGAACTGAAAGACAATCCAATGTATAGCCACATCTATATTGAACCGGACAAAACACGACGAGAACGTTTACAAGAAGCAAATCTACGCAAAATTGTAAAATCTATACCCAACTTACAGGTTCGTGGAGGACGTGTGACCGAAAAATAGGAACCCGGCCAGCCTTTAAAATCGACATTTAAAATTGGAAGTTGGAACTGTAAAGGGTGGTATGTTTCTGACTCAACGGCTAAAAGTAGACTTTTGAGAGAAAACATTTTACACTCCTTAAATTTTGATATTATAGGATTATGTGAAACGCATTTAAAAAACGACGAAAAGGTTACATTTCATGGATATCAGTGGTTTGGTAATAACAGAAAAAATATTTCAATAAACTCAGTTAGAAGCTCAGGTGGAGTTGGGTTCCTACTCGCTGACTCTTTGATGAAGGATTACGATTGTGGAATTTTATGCGACAACTGTGACGATATACTCTGGATCTACATCAAAAGCAAAACTGACCCGTCATTAATCTTTCATTTCTGCATGTGTTATCTCCAGCCTCAAGGATCCTGTAGGGGGAACGTTTCACAAGAATTTTACGATACTCTGCTATCACAAGTGTATCTTTTTAGTACATGCTCATCTATGTGTATATGCGGAGATTTTAACGGAAGAATTGGGAATTCACAGGACTATGATGATAAGTTGGATCTTATCCCGCCCAAAAATTATGTAGATTCTGTCAAAAATGCGTTTGGAAATTGCTTTTTAGAGTTCGTCAAGGATGCCAAAATGTGCGTTTTAAATGGAAGAGTAGGCGATCAGAGTAGTGACAACTTTACGTTTGTTTCGACCACCGGTAAATCGGTAGTAGATTACATCGCAGTCCCATATTCTGACTTAGACAAATTCTCAAATTTTAGTGTTCATCTGATATCGGATTTACTTCTTAGATTCGACATAAAACCAGAGGCAGGAGCAACCATTCCAGATCACTCAGTGTTAGGTTGCGAACTTTCTTTTAGTAGCTACAATGGAACTTTTGGAAATCAAACCGAAGCGAATACCCAGAAAGGTAGTGCCCGCAGAGTTTACGATGCGTCCTCCGTCTCACAAGATATCTTCACAAGTGATCGCTGCACTCGAGTAATGGCCGATCTTATCGAACAAATGGAAAATAATATTAACCGGAGTACTGAAATCGATACAATTTATGACAGCTTTGTGACATTACTCCACACAGAAATGGATGAACATGTTCCCTATAAAGACATAAACCGAAATGCTGCTAAAAAAAGGAAAAGAAATTCTTCAAAGCCGTATTGGAACATCGATTTGACAAATCTCCTGAGGAAAACAAACGTATTAGAGAAGGACTTCTTGTCTTGTAAAGGCAGTAACCGACAGCGTGAGGAACTTCGTCGGAAATTTATCGCATCTAGAAATACTTTTGATAAACGATTACGTCAATGTGAGCGAGCATACAACGCCAAAGTACGAGACGACATAAAAACTCTCAATAACACTAACCCGAAAAGCTTCTGGAACGAAATAAACAAACTTGGTCCAAGAAAAGCGACACAAAATATAAACTGCGTACTCTTAGACGACGGAAGTGTTAGTTATGACCAAAATACGATCATGGAAACGTGGAAAAACGAGTATTCTAAGTTATTCAAGCAAGATATTAACCGGGTGGATGACGCGTTCATTCGCAATTTAGAAGATCTGAATCGACAAATGGAAAGCGATTACGAACACATGCTAAATCAAGATGACGAAATTCGTGTACCAAGCGACATGAATACCGATATTACTGCAGATGAAATTGTCAACGCTATGATTAATGCAAAACTAGGAAAAGCAGTTGGAATCGATAATCTTCCCAACGAGGTACTTCGAAATGAAAGACTGATTACTCCACTTCAAAAATTGTTTAACTTGTGCTTCAGAAACGGAATTGTGCCATTGAAATGGTGTCACAGTATTATACACCCGATATTAAAGAGTGGTAAAGACCACAGAGATCCTTTAGGATATAGAAGTATAAGCCTTATGTCAACCGTAGCGAAAATGTTTAGTTCGATTCTCAACAAAAGGCTTGTGAACTTTATAGATCAAAACAATGTGCTATGCGAAGAACAGAACGGTTTCAGGAAACTAAGGTCATGTCTCGAGCATATATACTCATTATGTACAATATTACGTAACAGGAAAACCATGAACCTTGATACTTACCTGTGTTTCGTAGACTTCTGCAAAGCGTTCGATTCAGTCAAACACACGTATTTATGGCACAAACTCTTACGAGCAGGAATACACGGAAACATGATACGTACGATACAAGGCATGTATACTAACCTGAAAAGCTGCGTACGAATTAACGGTAATTTAACGGACTGGTTTTCAATAGAAGCAGGTGTGCGTCAAGGAGACAACATGGCCCCAACTTTGTTCGCCCTGTTTATTAATGATTTAGCAGAGGACTTGAAAGCGAGTCACCGTGGAGTAAATCTTGACAATAACCTAGACGTATGTATTTTACTCTACGCCGACGATGTAGTGCTAATTGCAGATTCGGCAGAAAACTTACAACAGCAGCTGACAATATTACACGAATGGTCATCAAAATGGAGCTTGCGTGTGAACGAAGACAAAACAAAGGTGATGCATGTGAGAAAAACAACACGTCCTCGTTCTGATCATACTTTTGAACTTGGTCAAAATAAGGTTGAATACAAATCGCAATACAGATATCTAGGTTTTACGTTAACAGAACACGTAGATCTTACAGAGAGCATCGATGAACTCAATACTGCGGCAAGTAGAGCCCTAGGTGCGCTGACGTCAAAGTATTACAAAATAGACGGGTTAGATTATGAAACATATACTAAGCTATTTATGAGTACCGTTGTACCGGTGATGGATTATTCTTCTGGAGTTTGGGGTTATAAAGTGTACGATAACATGGAGCGTCTTCAATACAGAGCAATTAGAACTTTTCTCGGAACTAGTAAATGTGCACCGATTCCTGCAATCTGTGGCGACATGGGCTGGATACCGGCATACATCAGACGACACTGTAACATTGTAAGATTGTGGCATCGAATAATAAGCATGAACTCTGACAGACTTCCATACAAAATTTACGCGTGGGATGAAGCAGTTTCATCTACGTATCCTAATACCTGGTATAATGACACCAAGCGAGTGATGGAGAACTGTGGACTTTCACATTTGTTCCAATCAAGTACTACGGATGGACTAAGTGCTAAATTTCTTGCCCAATTCTCTGAAGTCACGATGATGAACTCGTTTAAAGAAAAATGGAAAGAAGACATAAATAACATGCCAAAACTAAGGACATTCAAACTTTTAAATTCTAACTTTGAAGCTCAGACGTACATAAGAGCTAATCTCAGTAGGGAACAAAGATCTGTGTTGTCAAGAATAAGAAGTGGCACATTTCCTCTAGAGGTCGAAAAAGGACGTTACCGTGGTGTTCCAGCTGACAGACGCTTTTGTAAAATTTGTAAAAGTATGAACATAGAAGATGAAACACACTTTATAGTTAAATGTCCAATTTACCAAAACGAGAGAAACCATTTGTTTATTAACTTTCAACTGCGTCACAACATTGACTTTTCGCTTTTAACAGACAGTGAAATCCTTATTACTCTACTATCTACTGACTGTAAACTTGTTTCAAATTATCTAATTATTATTTCAAAAATTCGAGAACAGTTGATCTAATTAATGTCCGAGAGAATTGATCACATTACATTTGTTATTTTCGCTTATCAATAATTCTCTACTGAATTAATATAATAATGTATTTTGAGTAATAGTGCATCATAAGCCTTTAAAGGCTGGCTGGTATATATATAGTTATAATTGTTCATGACTTCATTGTATCTTGTAAATGTCAGGTTGCACTTTAAAATAAATAAATATATATAAAGCATCAACATGGTTGCTATTAAGGCACTTGTCAGTCAGTCAGAAGGAATGGACTTTAACTTTACCATTCTTCTATAAGTGGACATTCATGCAGAAAATATAGGTGACTGCCAGCATCCAAAGCATGCGTTGTGCTAAGCATCTTTAGGTGCATTTACCATACCAATATAGTTGATGTGGCACATGTCAGTAAAAAAGGAATGGTATTTATCCATTCTTCTATAAGTGGTCATTCATGCGGAAAATATAGGTCACAGCCAGCATCCGAAGCATGCATTGTGCTAAGCATCACTAGGTGCACCTACCATACCATTATAGTTGATGTGGCACATGTCAGTAAAAAAGGAATGGTCTTTATCCATTCTTCTAAAAGTGGTCATTCATGCGGAAAATATAGGTCACAGCCAGCATCCGAAGCATGCATTGTGCTAAGCATCACTAGGTGCACCTACCATACATATTTGGTTTGTATGGCACTTGTCAGTAAGGAGAAATAGACTTTTAACCATTCTTCTATAATTGGTCATCCATGTGGAAAATATAGGTAACATCCAGCATCTGAAGCATGCATTGTGCTCAGCATCACTAGGTGCACCTACCATACCTATTTGGTTGGTATGGCACTTGTCAGTAAGGAGGAATAGACTTTAACCATTTTTCTGTACATGATCATTCATGCAGAAAATATAGGTCACATGCAGCATCCGAAGCATGCAATGTTCTTATCATCACTAGATGCACCTACCATACCAATATAGTTGATGTGGCACATGTCAGTAAAAAAGGAATGGTCTTTATCCATTCTTCTATAAGTGGTCATTCGTGCGGAAAATATAGGTCACATCCAGCATCCGAAGCATGCATTGTGCTAAGCATCACTAGGTGCACCTACCATACCAATTTGGTTACTATGGCATTTGTCAGTAAGAAGGAATGGACTTTAACCATTCTTCTATAAGTGGTCAGTCATGCGGAAAATATAGGTCACTGCCAGCATCCAAAGCATGCATTGTGCTCAGCATCACTAGGTGCACATACCATACCAATATGGTTGATGTAGCACTTGTCAGTTAGAGGGAATAGACTTTAACCATTTTTCTGTACATGATCATTCATGCAGAAAATATAGGTCACATGCAGCATCCGAAGCATGCAATGTTCTTATCATCACTAGATGCAGCTACCATACCAATATGATTGATGTGGCATTTGTCAGTAAGTGCAAATTTGAAATATGGGATTTGGGACAGACATCCGAACGGATGGACGGACGAACAGACCCGAACACTATATGCCCCTCTACTTTCGTAGATGGTGCATAAAAAATAACTTTAGATTTACATGTACTACATAATTCATTTTGGAATATCAAAATTTTTTTAATGAAATTTTAGGGAAAACAACAAGAGGCTCCCAGGAGCCTGAATCGCTCACCTGGTCTTGATGTCAACCCTATAAAGAACTTTGTAGAGCTAAATAAGCTGAACATTTAAGCAAGCAACAGCTTTTCTCTTTCAGCGATAGTTTTCATTCTGTAGGCCAAAAATGTGCAAAATGTTATTTATATTAAGGGCCATCTGTTATTTATATTAAGGGCCATCTGAACAATTTGACTCTATAAAGACTTTTGTTAAGAGCTTAATGAACTGAACATTTAAGCAAGCAACCACTTTTCGTTATCTGCTATAGTTTTCATTCTATAAGCCAAAATCATGAACAAGTGTGGCCACTAAAAGTATGTCTCGCCTGCCCGCACCATCGCTAAAATCAACTACCTAAGCTTTCATTTCTTGATATAAACATAAAAAAGTGTCAGTATACCTAATAACAGATGCCTAGTTATTATACTATTCAAGCAATCCATTGTCCACACAAGTATTACAAAAAGTTTTCTGTCTGAAAAAAGACCTAAGTTCACAGAGTCACTGGAGCGTAAAAATGGGGTCATGGTCACATGGCATGGTGACAGTTGCGTTGTCCATAACCGCAACTGTCTGTTTACCCAATATCAGATGCCTAGCTATTATAACTTTCCAGCAATTCATTGTCCATAAAAGACTTACAAAAAAGTTTTTCGGCCTGAAAAAGACCTAAGTTCACAGTCACTGGAGCGTGAAAATGGGGTCAGGGTCACACGGCATGGTGACAGTTGCATAGACCATAACCTGAACTGTCTGTATACTAAATATCAGATGCCTAGCTATTATACTTTTCAAGCAATTCATCGTCAACAAAAGTCTTACAAAAGTTTACAGCCTGAAAAAAGACCAAAGTTCACAGAGTCACTGGAGCGTGAAAATGAGGTCAGGGTCACACGGCATGGTGACAGTTGCGTAAACCATAACCTGAACTGTCTGTATACTAAATATCAGATGCCTAGCTATTATACTTTTCAAGCAATTCATCGTCCACAAAAGTCTTACAAAAAAGTTTACAGCCTGAAAAAAGACCTAAGTTCACAGAGTCACTGGAGCGTGAAAATGAGGTCAGGGTCACACGGCATGGTGACAGTTGCATAGACCATAACCTGAACTGTCTGTATACCAAATATCAGATGCCTAGCTATTATACTTTTCAAGCAATTCATCGTCCACAAAAGTCTTACAAAAAAGTTTACGGCCTGAAAAAAGATCTAAGTTCACAGAGTCACTGGAGCGTGAAAATGGGGTCAGGGTCACATGGCATGGTGACAGTTGCGTAGACCATAACCTGAACTGTCTGTATACCCAATATCAGATGCCTAGCTATTATACTTTTCAAGCAATTCATCGTCCACAAAAGTCTTACAAAAAAGTTTACGCCGCCGCCGTCGCCGCCGCCGCCGGAAAGTAATACCTATGTCTCGCCTTCCGCGACTATTCGTCGCAGGCGAGACAAAAACCGCTATTTTTCACCTTTAAAGGACTGTTACCCCTATAAGGGATCATCGGACAACTTCGACCAAATGGAGACTTTCATAGAACTTTTGATGCTGAAGCAGTAGGGTGGCATCAGATTTCATCTATCTCTTATACTTTTTGATTTACAAGCCAAAAACAGTAGTCTGACCCCCCTGGTCTATTTTTAGTAACGGTGGCCATGTTTTTTGGCGGATCAAAAATCGAAACACAACTTTGGTGCAGGACACCCTAAAGATCATTCATACCAAGTTTCATTAAATTCTGTTCAGTAGTTTCAGAGGAGAAGATTTTTGAAAATTGTTAACAGACGACAACAGACGACGACGGACGCCAATTGATGGCAATAGCTCACATGGACCTTCGGTCCAGGTGAGCTAAAAAGGCTATCAATGTCCCTTAATTGTCTTGACTTGTTATGAAGCAGTTTAGATCAAGTAAATATTAATTTTTCCCTGTGGTCATTAATAATTGCATATCTTATTTACCTCAGAATATAGCATTACGAGTAAATGAAATTCTACAAAAAGATTAGATTTAACTTATTTGATAAAACAATGCAAAAAAATATATATTTTTTAATCCTTAGTATTAACTATCTATTTTTTTTTTTTTTGGAAAAAAAAACAACACATGTCTTATCAAATATTATAAAACATGTAAGTCATACATGTAGTACATAAACATAGTATTATTAAGATAATAGAAAAACTAAAAGTGCAAATTATCAATATAGATACAATGCATGCCATTTGCATGGTACTTCATCCCATTCTCCTTATTGAAAGAATAAGAAAAAGAAGTAAAAAGTAAAACACTTACTTTTCCATTTTCCCCAAAGAAATTATTAATGCTGCGTGATTTCTCTGTAAATCATGAATGACTTAACTTATATCCTGTAAATGTTGGTCATTTAATCTTTAATCCAAACTGCCATTCAAATCAATGGATCAAGTGACGTCAAGGAAAAGTATTTTAACTAATGTGTTACATAAACCTGTATGGCCAGGCAAATACTATTACACAATGCTATTAGATCAGTTTTTATATGTTCAAAATATGTAATATATTAAATTTTGTAACAGGTCACATGTGCCCCTTTAAAAAAAATACAAAATAGGAAAAATAAATTGCTCAACAACTATTCTTTATAAAAACTTGTGTGCTATTTCCTTTTAAAACACAAGAAAATAGGCAAAGAAAGGGGGTATGCAGCTTTAAATAATTAATCTGAATTTAATTCAGAAAATATTAAGCCAACACCAAAGACTTTAAATATTTATATTAAATGTGTTGAAGTTTAGTTCACTTTTAATAATGTTAATCATTAGAAACAAAGTTTGAAGATCTATATGAAAAACATAAAATTCTTTTTACTTATATTGAAGATTCAAAATGGAAAATATGTGCTATAAGAATGACTTGTTCTAATGAAAAAAGAAGATGGAATAAGATTAAATGCTGATAACCAGTAAGCAACTTTACTCATCTTAAATGTAACTATCAATTGATGTGAAAGAAAAACAAATCTACCTTATTTCAGAAAACTTGAAAATATTGAATATGTAGTTATATTCATGATACATGTACTTGTTTATGTACTGTAATGTTAACATTGTTTCAATCATGACTGTTACATGTACATGTAATTGCCCTAATCGGGACCTAATTTGGATAATAAAAATATTGGTATTGGCATTGTAGTTGGAGTCTGTAAATGAAATATGAACATGAATGTTTCAAGCATTAATCTATTCTTAAAACTGATAGAAACTTTAAAAGCACATCTAATTTTACTTAAATTGTCCTAAGCCATGCCCAATTCAATTTATCATTACAAGAACATTTCAGCCACAGGGATTCTTCAGTAGTAGTATATACTGAACTTTAACAGTTAGAACCATTAACAAGGATGTCAACTCATCAGAAAGAACATGGCCAAGTGTTGTTACAATGAAAATCACCAGAAAAGGACAGACTGGATTTGAATTGTTACATGCCTTATAATAGGCAAAATTCGCAAGACAGCTAGCAGTGTTTAAATTGCTGCTTGTTTATATGTGGGCTATGTCCCATACACTTATCCCACATCTCAATATCTTCTGATGCCAAGCTAGCTGTTTTGACCAAAGAAAAACTTGTGTTTGTTTCCTCGGCAGTATCCAAGCTTATTAAATATGGTCCACATAGGTTTAAAGACAAATTCTATTGACTATTTTAAGGATGATTTGACCTTAATTTACATGCTTCTTCTAAACATGGATATAGAATCTTTGAGGTAGGGTGAAAATAAAGGGACAAAAGCAGATTGAATGATCTTTACTTAGAATGGTTTGCCTTTCCATTAATTTACCCACAAATATTGCTCTAATCAAATTCTTTTATTGGTGTTCAAAATGAATTTTTTTTTTCTTGGCGAGAAATGTATATGATTTGAGTAAGCATACATGTAGTCATGATAGTACTGTGGTTTCATTATGTTTTAAGGGGTATCAATTTTTTTGTTTTTTTCTTGGGTCGTTTTGACCCATGAAAAGGAAATTTTACATTGTTCTGAATGCTGCAGATTTCAGAACCATGGATTTAAAATTCCACAAAACAGTCCTTTTTTCATCAAACCATAAATATTGGAATATTGGTACCCACAAAAATAATGAATCAACAGCTAATTTACTTAGTAATGTTATAAGCAAAATATAAAAGTTAATTCCTACCTACATTTTTGTAGGCCTACCAATTTGTCCAGCCTACTAGTTTGAAAATAACTGACATACATGTACAGTATCAGGCTCGTACCAGATATTCATTTACAGGGTAGTGTTAATATAAAGCTTTTAAAAAATTGCAGGCTGCAAGAAACATTTGACAAAAAAATTGAGGAATTTAAAATATTTTATTCCAAAAGGGGGGAGGAGAAAATGCATATTTATACATGTGTACAAGGGGCAGAGGGAAAGAAAAATGAAAGGAAGGGAAAGAAAATCTATAAGTACATGCATGAACACAAGATTCTGTTAGTATATGTACAAATGTATGTATATATTTCGAGAAACATATGTAAGGATACAACTTACTGCAACATAGTATTTGCACTGATCAGCCTCCAAGAACAGCAAAGCAGAAATAATTATGTACATTTGTATAAGGAGATTCTCAGTGAAATATGTGAGAGTTGACCTCTAGAATAGGTTGTGTCCTAAATTTCAAGATCTTGTCCATATAAACAGTAAGAAAAGGTCATCAAATTGAGGATTATTTTGTAAAAGGTCATCTAAAAATTAAGATTACTTTACTGTTAAAATATTCATTATCATACATACATTGTGTGGTTAGCACGAGCCCAATGCCATTCTGAATTAACATGTCATTTTATCTTTTAACAAAGCTTTGTCAGCATAATCTTTAATAAATCAGTACACTTGTACTAACCGTAAAAAATGGAATGGCCCCAGGAAATGCATACATCTAATTTTTAAAGAGTAATTTGCTGTGAATTTAATGCAAAACATGCATTACTAGCATTACAATTAGTTTTTATAAAAAATTATTCTCATTAAAAAAAAAAACAACCAAAACAAAAACATAAAAGGTCAGACAGACTTTTCCTTTGTTCCAGATATTGGACAAAAAAGTAGTCCCAGTACATCCTTGACATTGCTACAACACACCCTCATTTTCAACCAATCAGTGTCTTAGTAACTGTAAACAGATAACACACCTCCCGAGATTAACTGTTTCTATGAATAGCACAGTATTGACATAAATGACAAAATGGTCCCAACTGGCCTTGAGCCAGAAACTCAATCTCAATATTTTGACAATGCTTTCTAAAGTTTTTATAGTTGCCAAATATGTACACTACTTTAAATGTCTGGGCTTGAACCAGTGTGTCAGACTATAATTATACAAATTTGTATAACAACTATTTTATTAAATGTATGGTATAAATATATAAAACATATGTATATTTATATCATAATATTACCCACATTTCATATCAATATATTTTCAGACAAATTAGTATTTTATTAGATTCAGAGCATGCTACCACTAAACTTATATGGTATCTAAAAATAATTGTCCAGGATGAATTTAGCGAAGAAAAAATTTTCATCAAGCTTTCCGAAAAAAAACTATGGAAAATGCAGAACCTTAGAAATGAAGAAAATGCAGAACCTTAGAAATGAAGCAAAAATATAAAATGAATCACTTTACCTCACAGAAATTCACGTTTTATTCATTTCACATAAATGTTAATTTACATGTTCGTTACATAACATCTTATGCAATTTAGTTTATAACATTATTTTACATTTCTTCCAACCATATTTTTAAATCTACATCTATTTGTATTAAATTACACTTACAACACCCTGTTTAAACTTAAAGATCATTGAATACCATGACAAAGATCAAACCAATAGAAGAGTAAACAGACATTCAATAATAGATGAATGACTACCTGGTATGGTTTGTCAACAAACCCCTACCCAATGGATTATACCCTACTATCTAAATGTAAACAAGTTTAATGAAAAGTCAAATATATCAATGATTACTTAACAAAGTAATGAACATTCTAGTGTAATTTGAGACAGGCCACACAGTTACAGCTTTTATCAACAAGAAAAATACTCTAAAGAAGACTTAGTTTAGTTTAAACGTATATTGGGAAACAACCTTCAAAATCCTCTCCAGTTAGCAGTTTGCATGTGGCCTTTGTAAACAGCCCCAATTGAGCCTTCTCTTATGGCACTGACAAAGAGGTCTTTAATTAAGGTGCACATGGTATTGCTCTCCCCTTTCACAGGACAACCTTTTTTAGTTCCTTCCAAAGGACTAGCATCGTTTCTTGTGACAATCCTCGCAAATGTTGTTAAGAAAAGCAGACTTGGACTGACCAAATAAAATCAATTAATGTCATGAATGTACATACATGTAGCGACCAATTCAAAACATGTACATGTATGTACATAGTGACCATTTCAAAACATGTACATGAATTTTTTTCTAGCTATAGATTTGCTGCAAGAACCACTGGAGCTTGCATCCTTCTACCAATATTTTGTTATCAGAATCAATGTGCCATATATACAATATAATAAAACAAAAAAAGACACACAAGGATATCTTAATTTCACTTCCCCTTCTGAGTCAAATGGATTTTCATTAGTTTAGTTTAAACATATTTATTTATCCTGGATTGGGAAACAAGCTTAATGCTTATGTAAATCCCTCTCCAGCTAGCAGTTTGCGAGTGTGGCCTTTGCAACGGCCCCCATTGAGCCTACTCTTATCGAACTCTACAAAGGGGTCTTTAACGTGCATGGGGTATTGCTCTCCACATACACAGGACAACCTTTTTTCGTCCCTTCCGAAGGACTAACATCGTTCCTTGAGACCATCCTCGCAAATGGTGTCAAGAGAGAGTCGGAAAATCGGTTCGTGAAATTTTCACCCCGGACGAGGATCGAACCACGAACCTTGGTGTTAGTAGCCCGACGCGTTAACCACTACACCACCGGCTCTCGTTTTTTTTTAATTATTAAATAATTTGCATTTTTATAAGATTACCATAATTTTAGGTGTATGAAAATACAGAAACTAAAGAAATTGTAAAAAATTGTAGAAAATCACCTTATAGTCATTGTAATGGATGAAGCTACATGTACATGCCAAATGCCAATATCAAGAAGATGTGGCATGTAGTTGCCTGAAAAACTGTGACGGAAATTGTGCATATATATGACATACATGTAATTTACATAAAAACTTCAGTATTCGGTTAACAGGAAGTAGCAATGTTTCAGGCATAAAATCGCTTTACACCTTATAGTACAATAAGATGAAGCTACATGCCAAATATAAAGAAGCTGTGGCATGTAGTTGCCTGTAAAACTGTGAAGGAAATTTTTTTGAAGCCGCAGGACAACAACGGATGGTGACAAATTTACCCCTATACTTCTCGTCTGCTACATGTTACTAGTAAATCTATGAGCTTATGGCCACTAGTGCTTCCCCTGCTCCCAAAATCATGCCTTGCATAAAAGCCTAAGTATTCAGTAAACAGGAAGTAGATGGTCTAGAACTACAAAATCGCTATCATATACAATATGGTAGTATAGGATAAAGCAACATGCAAAATATGAGAATTTTGCATAAACATGTTCATGTATGTCCATATTATGTGTAAAAATGTGTCAAAGAAAGAAACAGCTAGATTTTGTTTATCAGTAAATACATGGGTAACAGACTGAAAATGACTCCCAACATATTTCTTACATACAAGTACCAAGTTTCATCAAAATTAAGTTCTCTTGATCTTGTTTCAGGGAAGTTATTTTTATTATTAATATGCTCACCACACTTGTGTGTAACTGAGTTTGAGATGCATATCCAGATGAAAAAATATCAATATCATCATAATTAGGCAAATTTTTCACAGGAACTTGCTGTTGAGCTCTCTGCTCTCGCGAGCACTAATTTGCGCCAGCTACGAGCTGTGCTCACTATAACCTCCATAACTTTGTTGTATGGGGCAGGGTTCGACACTAACGCTAGCCCGGTAGCCCCAGACTAGTAATTTTTTTCAAGGGCTAGTAAAAGTCATAAGCGCGCTAGCCCGACAGGCTAGTAAATTTTTTTGTCAATGAACGTGAATACTAAAGTACTTTCTACTAAATACAATAAAAAAAAAAGTTTCATGCAACTACAACGTCGTCGCAGACCTAGAATAACTTTATTTTGATCTCCGATGTTTTTAACTGGTTCAATTTATCCTGTAAACCCGTCGCTGTAACAGTCAACTCGGTCTTTTTACACTCGGACCAAATTACTGGACGAGATCCCCGTAGTTCCTAGACAGAACGCACAGGTGCATAACAACCTGATCCGAAATAAAGTGAAATCAGAATGCAAAATTAGGTATACATTTTTATTATTGGGATACACAGATGTTTTACAATGGTTATTTTAATACAGATGGAATATACAAAAAATGGTCCGAGTTTGCATGGGGCGACTTGGCAATTTTCAGTAAAGCATATCGGTCTTTTAAGCGTTTGAAAGTATAGCTACATACAACGAACATATGTAGAACGACATTCACAGAGAACAAGGTCAAAATTTAAGATGCACAAGTTTCTGGGTCTCCCCCCCCCCCAGCCAAAAAAACTAAAACCGACGAGATGCGCGAGTACGAGTCGACAAAAAGGGTTTGAGTATTTCAGAAAAGTTGGTTGTCAAAATTCACATGGTTGAAATATGATAACAATAAAAGGTTTTTTGCAACATTTGCTCCAAGTATGATATCAAAAATCCTTTTTCTAGTTATTTGTATGAAAACTGGATGTGTGATATTAGATGATTAAACATGATTTGATTAGGAGGAGGGGAAAAAAAATTATGCCATATGACTTTTGCATTTTTAATGTAGTTTGTGGAGAGAAAAAAAAACAAGCTTTAACATAGACCTGTATATCAAATGATTTGAAAACTGGTGAAATCTCACAATATCTCATGCAAATAAACGAGATTTCGTACAAAATAAACAATTTGAAAAGTACAACTTTATACTGTAATATCTCAAAAACCGTTAAAAATTTTAACATGATTCTTTTTTACAGCCATCCTTAATTGTTTTGAGATTTTTGATTACACTTTAGAGGAGTTTCAAAAGAGCCCATACTACCCTTATTTTCGTGAAAATACAATATTTTACAAAATTTTTGTAAAGTTTTCACTTTAAATTGTCACAAAAAGTTTATTTCTCCACCAAATTAAATGAAATTTTCACACAGATATTCCTTAATCTTTTCTCTGTTTAATACAATTTATTCTGATTTAATCCATAGAAAGGCATAAAAGTAGTTCGAAAAATAAACCAACTCTCATTCATCAACCAGTGATATTTTCACACATTTACTGGACAATTAACAAGTTGCAAATCTATTTAATATACAGGTCTATGGCTTTAAAAATTTATTTTTGACAGAAAATAACTGTTTTATTGGGCTCAGAATGCAGGATTTTGCATCTAAATTTCAAAAAATTTTCTGGGGGGGGGGGGCATGCCCCCACACACCCCCTAGAAGATTCGCTATGGGCGGCTCACCAGGCTAGTTGGCGGCCATCAGGGCTAGTTCAAAAAATGTTTTGGTAGCCCTATGGGCTAGTGCCCTTAAAAGCTAGTGTCAACCCCTGTGGGGTATAATACATGAACACTCAAGACATCAGTTTTAACACTACAAAGGAATTAAAAGGAACATGAATCTCTCACTTTAAATACTATTAGCCCTCTGAATAATTAAAAAAAAAACCTCTACCCCCTCCCATTAATATTGATAGAAGATACTTTTAAGCCATAAAAATGGGCCCTTTTGGGGCATAGTTGACAATTGAATAACATTAATCTGATAGACAAAAATTGAGAAAAACAAGTGCCTGTGTCACGCACACAAATTCATGTACGAGTACACTTGTACCACGTGCATTGTCGCGTGTGTAATGGACACCGCTACATACCCGTTAACACTCAGGCTACATGTTCCGTTCGTCTTCGGACCATCGCCATTCATTCCCGATACGTCCCCATTAACTTTCACCTCCCCGCTATGACATCTTTTCATTCCTTTCATCTTGGTCTTGGATGTTTATAAACGTCAAGTTGTTGTTGTGAATTCCGATTGCGGAAGAATACGTAGGATATTAGTGACAGTGAGAATATTTGATTGCGCCAGCTTATTGAACAATATAATTTATTAGATTTAATCAAATGTATGAAATTCTGAAAATTCTGTGATGATGAACAAGTTTTTAATTTGTTTCAGACCATAAATAAAACAACAGAGGTTAAACAATCATACTCATTCATAAAACATGGGAGGCACTATTTCTATTCAAAGGTCAAATTTGGGTCATGCTGTTGATTTATTCATTCAAAGCTGGACAAAGCTGTAATTGCATCATCATCGATGAAAGGGACCATCCCCATTACAGGGGCGTAGCTTGCCTCTTATATTTAGTGAGGCAATTCGCCGAGCGAAGCGAGGCGAAAATTTTTTTTGGGGGGCCTGGGGGGGTTTGCCCCCTCCAGAATTTTTTTTCTATTAGAACGCCAAAGACGCGTTTCCTGGCTTTAATTTAAGAAAATGATGAGGTAAAACTTTTGAAAAAAAAATAGTATTTATATGATCCGCTTGGCATTTTTTTTTATTTTTATTGCAATATTTCAATGGACTTGCATAAAAGTTGACTAAACAAATCTTCAAATGACAGTGTAAAATTTCAGCTCTTCACTTCTTTTCTAACTTTTGTGTTGACAGACAGACGGACAAAATCAAGAGAATGCTAATATATTCACTTTATTTAGATGTTATTATTAATTTCTTAAAGTTTAGCGCTGTTGTGACCATGACTTTCAAATTTTGTAACCATGTATAAAACAGAAGTGTGATATTTAAAATTAAAGATGCTCCAGCCTACGTTTCTTGGCGCTGTCATTTTTTTAAACGTTCTCTTTTGGAAATGGAAATATCCCGGTGTATGTATAAGCAGGCTAGACCTGCGAGCCTGTCGTCTTTCATGATGGAACGGCTCCAGTGTTTAAGTCGTCTCATCAGGCGCGTAGTTCCCTTTACGCAAAACTCATATGCGTGCACATCATTTTGGCAATTAGCCGCAAACGACCTCTCGCATAGGACGGACCCTACTGGCATCGTGAGTAGAAGTCGAAAAATTACATATATATTGGGTAATAATCTGAGGAGTGAACCTTAGACAAAGACAACAAGAAAACAAACGAGACATAGAGGAACTCTCTTCAGTCTATTTTAGACCACTGTAAATCTGTAAGCGAAATTTTACCCTATTGGCCTAATGGGAGATAAAAATACCAAACTCTATGCGGACAAAGTCGGAATGTTCCTGTTTGTGAAAAATTAAAGTTTATACATGTATATGTTCTTAACGGAAGTGTAAAATATGCTGTACGAATCTTCAAATTAATGGTATTGATTTTTTAGTTTTAGTGTTCACACAAAATTGTGGTCCTGGACGGACAGGCAGAGAAACCGACAAGGCTATCCCTACTTCATATAATTTATGTTAGTTTTAGTGTTTACCTGGACGGACAGACAGACAAACTGACGAAGGCGATCCCTACTTCATATAGTTTTTTTGTTCTTTAATTGTTCACACGAAATTGTGGTTTTGGACGGACAGACAGACAAACCGAAAAGGCGAAAACTATAGGACTCCGCATTTTCTAAGAATTTATGTGAAAAGAGTTACAAAAACGTGTAACGGGTCAACAACCGAAAATGGGAATTATTTCAATGGGAAGACGAGAAATTTGTTTTTTTTCATTTTTGTATTATAAATACAGGATGAGACCCCGTTCTAACGATATCCGTCAGCCAAAATGTGAAAGTTACCTTTAGTGGCACTGGCTTCCCCCGTCGATTCAGTAGTTTCGGCCTCGGACTCTGACGGAGATTTTGAAGTGTGACTGTCTTTTGGGGTTACTATCTGTTGTACCCCTGAGCATTGCAGTTAACTTTAGTTGGCCTTTTTTTCTTCAAACTTTGGGTTTTTTCCGCGTTTCAAACTTTTCTTACGCTTATATCCTAGGGACGATGGTCACGATACGTGAGATTCTCCGGTAAACTGCAATGTTCGCCAACCCGCATTGATTATTTTCATGGTGTGTCTCTGTCTCTCTTCCTCTCTCTCCCTCTTTTTTCACACATTTTTATTTTTTTTTTAAAATTTTCATTTAGTGAGGCATTTGCCCCATTGCCTCAATGGAAGCTACGCTACTGCTGATTATATTAAAAACGACCAAACAAGACAGTTTTGACTAAGCCTTTTCAGTACCTTAATACAAATTCAAATTATTTTTTTTTATAGGCAACAACACAAAGTCTTACAGGTCTGTGACGGTAACCGTTTTGGTCGATTTCATATGCAGATTTTTTTCCTACGTCATGTCCTACATGGGTTGTGGATTTTTTACAAATTATTAATGCTATCAATAAAACTCGGCCGTATTGCATTTGCGCAAAGTTTTATACCCCGCCAGACGAAATGGCGAGGTATTATGTTATACCCCAGTTTCTTTCGGTGTCTGTCCGTCCGTCCGTCCCCCGAAGGTTCCCTGACGCGTAAAGGGATTTGAATGATATTTTGCACGGCTGTTGAGTCAAATAAAATACAGGTCAAGACAAATTTTCAGGATGATCCGAAAAATGTTACTGAAGATTTGCCACTTTTGTAAATTTTCAAAATTTGAAAATGAAGAAATTTTCTGGTCTAAGAAAGATAACTCATTTCTCTTCTGTCTCTATATACAAATAGCAAATCCAGCAAGTTTAAACCCACTTGTCTTCTCAAATAAAATAAAGTCGCAGTTGTAAAGTTGTTAATAGCTTGTTTTTACGTACCAAGAAGGACTTAGCTTAACCTGAAATAAACAGGGATAATGCTTGTAGTCTTTCAGTAGCGTAGCTTCCATTGAGGCAATGAGGCAAATGCATCACTAAATGAAAATTTAAAAAAATAAAAATGTGAGAAAAAAGAGGGAGAGAGAGGAAGATAGAGAGAGAAAGAGACACACGGAAATAATCAATGCAGGTTGGCGAACATTGCAGTTTACCGGAGAATCTCACGTATCGTGACCGTCGTCCCTAGGATATAAGCGTAAGAAAAGTATGAAACGCGGAAAAATACCCAAACATTGAAAAAAGGCCAACTAACGTTAACTACAATGTTCAGGGGTACAAGAGGTAGTAACCCCAAAAGACAGTCACACTTCAAAATCACCGTCAGAGTCCGAGGCCGAAACTACTGAATCGACGGGGGAAGCCAGTGCCACTGAAGGTTTTCACGTTGGCTGACATCTTCGCTAGCCAAGGGTTACGATCCGCTACCTCTCATCTTAGCGGATCGTAACCCTTGGCTAGCGAAGATGGTTGGCTGACGGATATCGTTAGAACGGGGTCTCATCCTGTATTTATGAAACAAAAATGAAAAAAAAGCAAATTTCCTGTCTTCCCATTGAAAAAATTCCCCTCCTTTTCGGTTGTTGACCCGTAACACGTTTTTGTAACTCTTTTCTCATAAATTCTTAGAAAATGCGGTGTCCTATAGTTTTCGCCTTTTCGGTTTGTCTGTCTGTCCGTCCAAAACCGCAATTTCGTGTGAACAATTAAACAAGATTGCTACGCGAAGCCATGTGTCCCCCGCCGCCGCATGAAAGTTGTGTGGTATGTAAATTCGAGCGATGTATTCTCTGAGAAACAATAGAAATTGGTTGTTTTTGGAGACGAAATCATTCAGTCAAAAAATTTGACAAAGTCCCATTTTTTGGACCAGAAAATCACAAATTTGTAAATAAGTCGAAAAACTTTAAAAATTGCATCAAAATTCGTTCCGTATTATTAAAGAGTACCTTTTGCTCTATCAGCCTACAAAATTTCAGAACCCTGTGCACCTAGGTAACCGAGATATTGAGTGTCCTATATTTTGACCTTTCTTCCCCGTTTCCATGGAAACGGCGGCCATTTTGAAAATTTCGAATATGGGATGATCACCTACTAATAGTATCCTATCAGTGTGTAAAGTTTCAGCAACATGCGTTCAGTAGTGTTCGAGGAGTTGCACCCACAAAAAACGTGACGGACGGACGGACAGACGGACGGACGGACGGACGGACGGACAGACGGAGACCATTACTAAGTCCCTCCGACGCGTTGCGGCGGGGGACAACAAAACAAAAAACTATATGAAGTAGGGATCGCCTTCGTCAGTTTGTCTGTCTGTCCGTCCAGGTAAACACTAAAACTAACATAAATTTTATGAAGTAGGGATTGCCTTGTCGGTTTGTCTGCCTATCTGTCCATGACCACAATTTCGTGTGAACACTAAAACTAAAAAATCAATACCATTAATTTGAAGATTCGTACAGCATATTTTACACTTCCGTTAAGAACATGTATATACATGTATAAACTTAAATTTTTCACAAACGGGAACATTCCGACTTTGTTCGCATAGAGTTTTTTTATTTTTATCTCCCATACGGCCAATAGGGTAAAATTTCGCTTACAGTTTTACAGTGGTCTAAAATTGACTCAAGAGAGTTCCTCTATGTCTCGTTTGTTTTCTTGTTGTCTTTGTCCCAGGTTCACTCCTCAGATTATTACCCAAATGTATATGTGATTTTCGACTTTTGCTCACGATGCCAGTAGGGTCCGTCCTATGCGAAAGGTCGTTTTCGGCAATGAGACGACTTAAACACTGGAGTCGTTCCATCATGAAAGACGACAGGCTCGCAGGTCTAGCCTGCTTATACATACACCGGGATATTTCCATTTCCAAAAGAGAACGTTTTGAAAAAAAATGACAGCGCCAAGAAACGTAGGCTGGGGCCTCTTCAATTTTAAATGTCACACTTCTGTTTTATACATGGTTACAAAGTTTGAAAGTCATGGTCACAACAGTACTAAACTTTTAGAAAGTATTACATCTAAATAAAGTGAATATATTAGCATTCTCTTGATTTTGTCCGTCTGTCTGTCAACACAAACACAAAAGTTAGAAAAGAAGTGCAGAGCTGAAATTTTACACGGTCATTCACTCACTGTCATTTGAAGATTTGTATAGTCAACTTTTATGCAAGTCCATTGAAATATTGCAATAAAAATTTTAAAAAATGCCAAGCGGATCATATAAATACCATTTTTCCAAAAGTTTTACCTCATCATTTTCTTAAATTAAAGCCAGGAAAACGCGTCTCTGGCGTTCTAATAGAAAAAAAATTTCTGGAGGGGGCAAACCCCCCCAGACCCCCCCAAAAAAATTTTTTTTCGCCTCGCTTCGCTCGGCGAATTACCTCACTAAATAAAAGAGGCAAGCTACGCCCCTGTCTTTGTGTGAGAACAGATCTGCTCTACTGTGCTTCTGTGTGGTTTCAGTTAATATTTAACGTGTTTAACGGTAATGCTATGATATTTCTGTTAATGCAGATATAATGAATTATAAATTCAAAGGTGCAAATAAAGTTTAATTCGTGGCGCAAATGAAATATATTTTTGGCGCAAAATTAATAGTAATTGGCGCAAATATAATGCACCGATAAAAACTCTACACTCCGATCACTGATCAAAAGAACTTAATTAAAAGGTAAAATGCAATGATTAAAGTGTCACGTGCACCAGGTGACACCACGGATCCGCCACTGGTCAATAATTTGATCTTCTGTGTTCTTTTTCTTACACTCATTGATGACAAAGTAAGTCTTAGTAAAATCGACTACCAGATATATGTACCTGCGTTTTCCATTCTTTTTTTTTCTTTGGTTAGGGAGCGACCATTTGATTTTTAGGGGGGGGGGGCTATGGTGAAATTTGAAATAAAAAGGCAGGATGGCAAAAATCCAGAAATAAAAAGGCAGGACAGTGCTTTGAATGAAAAAAAAATAAGATGTTATCTTTGGTTGAAAAAATTATAGTAGCTTTAAAAAAAAATGCACGTTTTGCCTCCTTGCAACCCTAACTGTACATGTATTTGATAACTTTTACCATTCAAATTTTGATTTTTATAGAATATCTATAAAACATGTCAAGTTAAAGCATAATTTGTGTAATTTAAAATGCATTAGAATATATGAATGGGTGTCTTTTTTAAGCTGTCCAATATATGAATGGGGTGGGTATAAAATTTTTGGACCATACATTTGTACCCTAAAATACTTGCAGTTACAATGTACCCCCCCCCCTTTTTGCATCCAAGAGTCTAGTAAGAAAAATAAATATACAGAAGATCAAATAATAGAAATGCTCAACTTTCTTATCGACAGTTTGGTGGACGTCTTTTTCAGCAGACAAAAGGTATCCCAATGGGCACAAATTGTGCACCATTGCTTGCCCATTTGTTTCTTCATTCATATGAAGCGGACGTCTTACAATCACTTTTAATAAAAAGGACCACAGACTTGCTTTATCCTTCAATCTCACATTTCATTATAATTGTTGATGTCCTTTCACTAAGCAATCCTCGATTTGGTGACAATTTACATCTCATATATCCGAAGGAACTTGAGATAAAGGACATTGCAGTTTCTATTATTTCTCGAAATTGACACACTAGGAAAGCTTTGTACAAAGATCTATGACAAACGTGATGACTTCAACTTTCCAATAGTCAACTTTCCCTTTCTGTGTAGCAACATTCCGTCCGCTCCAGCTTAAGAAGTTTACGTATCACAATTGATTCGTTATTCCAGAGCATGTGGGGAGTACAACGACTTCCTTGATAAACATACACGACTGACAAGCAAATTGTTAACACAAGGGTACGTTGCTTCAAGGTTGTTGTCATCACTCAAGAAATTTTACGGAAGTCATCATTTGCTCGTAGACAAACACGGGATTTCTATTTCTCAAATGAGCACAGATGTTGATTTGACATAGAGTTTTGAAATGCCGTTCTTTCCGGATTTGACCAACAATGAATCGATCTTTGGCAACGTGACGAATATGCTATAGCAAGCAGGAAAAGCTTACTCTTCCGGAGTACCCGAGTTCACTCTCGTTTCGACTTGTCTAGTGAGTTCACGTTGCTGAATGCGATTTTGTTGTTATGTGTGTTTTTTAATGTTGTGTGGTTTGTTTCGTTGTGATGTTTTTTTTTGTCTACCAATTTTGTCTTTGTCTTTTCGGTATACATGTAATGATATTTGATTACCCCTTTCGTACACCTTTGCTTCTTCCAAGAACTTCCGAATACAGGATATATGACGTTTTTGTACTGACTAAAACAAACATTAACATCTTTCTGTGTGTTCTACACCTAGAAGCTTGAGAGAAAAAAAAACCGATCCTATTTGCGGAATATAAATTATTTATGTTCTGGTGTAATTTATGCCAATTAAGAACTACATCTGACGCCGCTGATGTTGTAAAAATGTGTTTTTATGAAAAATGTCAACCATAGATTTCGTAATGTGTCCTCCATAGATTTTGTACAGATTTAAAAAAACACGGATTGGGTGATTAAAGTTCAAATTGAATAAAATAATGAGTGTATTAGCCCATTTTTGCATGTTTAGAATGTGCAGAAATGATTTTTGAGAGGATACATATACACAATGTGCATGAGTTTAATGCTATACATGTTTCTGAACGGATAATTTACATCAATTTGGAGTGAACTTTTTAAAAATCAAGTGTGCAGATTGAAATTTCTATTTGACGTCACAAACAATTACAGGTAATTGAGTTATACATGTATCATATTCTATGTAATGTCTATCTAAAATTTGAAGCGAACGGCAATCGTACATCTTATTCGTTTTTGTGTCATTTGAAAAAGTTTGTGTAAAAAAAAACAAGTAATACTGTGAGCGAGCTCACAAAAGGATACCCCCGCTTCATATTGGACTCGATCTGTACTGTAAAAAAATCTCAAGTCAAGTTATCTCCCCTCAATGTTAACTGAGAGCAATACAAAGTCTTTATGCACATCTACAGATGATGTACTTCCTTCATGTAAAGTTTCATCAAAATCTTTCAAGCGGCTTAGGAGGAGTTGCACTTACGAGGTCTCCCATTGAATAATGTACTTAAAAAGTCTAAGTCCAATTATCTCCCCTGAATGATGTCCGAGTGCGATGAAAATTCTTCATGCACATCTACATATGATGTACTTCCTTCATGTTTAGTTTCAACAAAATCCTTCAAGGGGTTTAGGAGGAGAAGCGCTTACAAATTATGTGGACAGACGGACGGACGGACAGATAGACAGACAGACAGACAGGGTGTTTCCTATATACCCCCCAAACTTGTTTGCGGGGGGTATAATAAAACTGTACGATCTAGAATGGTTCATTTCACCATTTCTTTATAGATCCTAAAACTGTACACTTCCGTTCCTACACTGTGTAATGTTTCTTTCCGCCAGTTTTTAAGAATATTTTAATTGCACAGGAGCTTTATTAAGTCACTATTAAAGAGTTTGTAAGGTAGAAATATTCAGGCTTTGAATAATTCTAATTCAACGAGTAACAAAAGACAAACATTTAATGAAGTAAGATTTTACATTGTGTGTGTTTCCTTCGATTTTTTTATTTGACCATAATGGATCAGGGTTTATACAAACGTGTCAAGTACGATTCTTCTACATGAAAATCTTTTTGTGGACCGCCAAGTAGTGTGCCAAAAATGTACCGGTTTCTAGCTGTCATCAACATTTGCCTTTCTTTTCTTTCCCACCCCACCACAATATTACTTATCATCATTTCATTAAAATAAAAAAACAAAGTTTCAGACAATTAATTTTGCTACGCCTGACGCGCGTTTCGTCTAATCAAGACTCATCAGAGGCGGTCTACCAAAAATATGGAAAAGCCAAACACTATATGATTATAGAACAATGAAACAAAAAATATCGAACAGTTCATTTTATCATCCCTTTATGTTCATCGCCATATAGGGTTTCTAGGGCGTAAAACACTGAATCACTTATGCACCTATTTTTCAAAAATCTACTGCCACGGCTTTGGTTTTCGGATTTACGCATTTTGAATGCCCCTTTGGTACTTCGTTGCCAATTTAAAAAAAAAGAATAAGATTAACTAATTACCTTACACAAAAGAACATGTATAGATGAGCTTGCGACCTTCGTGTTTCGTGGGATTCGAATTCAGACATCATCACTTTCGTTTGGGACAAAATTAGAGATCGACTTGGATGCAAATAAGTTCGTGATAGTAATGAACAAATGTATCGGCAACTCAGCTGTATTGTACTCTACTTCTAAGAGAGTCAGGCCAATGAACGCCGGAAACAATTTTAAGAAAATCTAAAACAGCTAAAATTGTTATGAAACACGGTATTTATAAGAATAAACTATAAAGAGGCGAAGCTATTAAAAAACATGAACCAAACATACGAGCAACGAATCCACTGTTTACTTCTATGACCCCCCCCCCAAAAAAAAAAAATGAAGAAAAAAAGGTTATAACAAAATTACCGAGCTTGGATGATCAATCTCAATGTCCAAGAGAAAAGACAAAACATGGAAGACACACTGGAATAGTTATAGATCGCATTGGTCCTGACTTGGTACAGGCATATCAAATGGAATGGTGAGTTGAAACGATTATAAACTAACATAAATTATAAGGAGCAGCTGTAAGTAACATGAACATTATAAAATAGCTTTCAAAGAATAAAAGACAACATATCTTTAAGAAGTACCAGTTTTAAAAAGAAACAAGCCTAAGTGTGTTTACATCTCAAATTGACAAGACTTACTTGGTTCAAGATTTATTCAAAATGAGTCGAGTTCTATGCATATTCTATATAGCAAGGAAAATCATTCTCACTGGTAGCCTTCAAATAGCTAAAATTCATAATATTCAGAGAAAATCTGCCAGAAAACTGGTATAATTTAAGAAACAAAAATATTGAAGGGAAACTCTGCAGCTATATTAAAGAAAAAAATCAATTTGGGTTTGAAAATTATTCAAAATGAATTGGTAATACTAAAGGAGCAACCATTTGATTTTTATGGGGGGGCATGGAGATTTTCTTCGCCCTGCCTTTTAATTTTCGGATAAAGCAGAGCCTGGATTTCATTCAAAGCACTGTCCTGCCTTTTTATTTCTGGATTTTTGCCATCCTGCCTTTTTATTTCAAATTTCACTATAGCCCCCCCCCCCCCCATAAAAATCAAATGGTCGCTCCCTAACCAAAGAAAGGCTATTTGTAAATTTTAATTAGAATTTCTGCACATAGATTACAAATTGAAATAGGACGGTACCTAAATATACCACGAGCAGAAAGATATTGTAAAAACTGTTCTTTAAATGAAGTTGAAAATGAAGTTCATTTTTTTGCAGATGTATGAAACATAAATCTAATAAGGCCATCTTATTTGAGCTTGTTACTAGAAAATTTCCAAATTTTAGCAATCTTGATAAATGATAATTGTTTAATTTTCCCTTTAAGTAATGAATACCCTCAGAGCTTGTCAGCCACTGCTAAATTCATTATAGACTGTTCAAATTATATATATACAATATTTTCAATCTATTGATACACTCAGACACATTTAAGGTAACATGAGGTAAATAATATAATACAAAGGTACATAGTGACAGGATGAATAAGTTGACATGGTACAGGAATCAAACTAAATATTTGCTAAGTTGGTTTACAAAGGCTGCAACGTTTGATAAAATTTTTACATTTTATAATGATAACATACCTTTCATTTTATTTGAATTAGGATTCGTAAGAAAATACCTTGATATATATTTTTGTCTAACCGGTTCGTTTTCACATTTAAAAAGATAGTGATATTCGTAGCCAATACCGCCTCCACACAAATGACACAGTCTCTCTTCTCGTTGAATTGTGTTCCATCTTCCCGTTTCATTTTTTAATATTGAATATTCTAAGCTTTGATATGTATTTTCGCTAATGTTTCGAGTTCAATATTGTCCTCTTATACTTTAGAGCAGAGTTGGCAGAGCGTCACGTCTGAAACAAAAGATGAAAAGTTGCTTACACAGGGTTATGTTGTCCTCGTGTGTTGTCTTCACTCAAGAAATTTTACGGAAGATATTATGTGTTCATTGACAAATATGGGATTTCCATCTCTCAGATGAGTGTTGATGTTGGTTTGCTTCTTATATATACTCATTGAGTCAAATATATTTTTTTCATATCTAATTTTTGATAAAAAAAATCACCCAATATTAGTATACGCGTCTCCTTAGTAGTGATAATACAGAACTTTGATTGTTAAGAAAAATATGTATCGAAGTGTATCGCGTGTTGCGAACAGTGCTGGTCCTTCAAAATAATAAATAAATAAAATAAATAGAATCGAAAAGTTAAGAAAATTTTTCTTTGAAACCAATGTTAAAATATCGAACGAGTTGACTAATTTCAACTCTTAAAAAATTAAGCAGACAAAATCAGGTTGGTACATGTAGGAAAAATGAAAAACCAAATAGGGTAAGTGACACGTTAAGCATAATTATATTGGCTTTTCAATCTGCATTTGTTATGACTATATGTTTACATATTACCTAACATGTTGTTTTTCATTTATAATAAGTTATTTCGATATCACATATAATGGGAATGACTAAAATGAAGAACAGGAAGATAGTTAGAAACATAATTATGAACTCTTTATCCTGAGAAAAGTAAACCTTAAACCTTTATTTTTAATTTACTCAGCTTTATCGCAATACACATAAAAGACTGTTCAGCGGGACAAGCAATACAGTCTCCGAAATAGATTCCCACACCACTCCCTATGCTGTCATTGTCATTGGGATAGACTAGACTGCGATACTCTGTTTTGGAGATTGGTCAGTACAGAGGCTTACAAAACGTGTTCGTTGATGCCAGATACATGTTTTTAGAATTTGGGATGCAGTAGTTTAGTTAACAAAGCTTTATTCATAAAATTGCACGTTCAGCCACCAGTACATGCACCTGCACACACAGTTACATGACAGACTATAGTAACCAATATTCCTTTAATTAAATCGAAGTTGTTTTAACAATTTTAATTGCTCAAAAGAGTACAAAATGGATTAGACACAAGTATTGCAAACTTTTGACATCTTTGCTTGAACTTTTTTTTATTATTCAAAGCATGAGTTAGTTTTGATTTTACTTTGCACATTCTGACTTGAACTTAACGGGAAATTTTAATCGCAGTTTTTTCTTATAAAGGCATGCATCAAGTTTAGGACCACAAAGGACTAGTTTAGTTTAGTTTAGTTTAAACATATTTATTTACCCTGGATTGGGAAACAAGCTTTATGCTTATATAAATTCCTCTCCAGCTAGCAGTTTGCGAGTAAGGACTTTGTAAAGGCCTGAAAGGTATATAAAGGTCAATACATAAAGTTTTGTTGTTTTCGTTTATGTTCCATCGACAAAAGATTTATATTTGGAACTTGACATGAAATAAAATCATGAAAATATATTACTGTGAAAGTACTTAAATTCGCGGGTATCAATTTCATGGATTGGGATTGCATTTTCGTTGATTCATGAATTCGTGGTTTTAACAATTCTCTATTAAAAGCAAAGTTAATTATCTGTTCGTTGGTGATTTGATTTCGCGGTTTACCTGACCCACGAAAACCACAAAAATCAGTACCCAACGAATTTAAATAATCACAGTAATTAAGAAAGGGATATCTGCAATAGTCATGTGACAGATAAAGATTCAAGGTTAACATGAAACAAACAGTTAGAATCCAGATAACCTAAATAATACTAATGTCGTTATCAGTCACTTCGTAACTCTGTGCTGTGTAATTCAGAAGGGAAGTCGCAATGGGGACAGTGTTGTTTATCCTAACTTCGGTCTGCCTTTTATTTTCGGAAGCTTTTTTACTTCACGATAAATCCGCTGCCGTTACCACGCCGATTCCCGGGATATCAGAATATCAGTATGCAGCGCTGTTTAATTTAATAATGACGGAAAAGAGTGCCAGACTTCAACTTGAAAAACGTGTATCAACGCTGGAAGGAGAACTACTAGCTACTCAGCAGGGACTAACGGACATGTACGATGCTAACCAGAGGTACAACAAAACCATTACGGACCAGAATAATATCATCAGTGCTCTGCAGACAGAAAATACCGACATAAAATCCAAGCATTCCTCTTTGAAATCTGACTTTGATAATCTTCGGAACAATAACTCTGACTTGGAATATAAACTTTCTAAACTCCAACGTGACTTTACAAACCTTGAAGGGTTGAAGGGTGTGTCGAATTTACAGACAATTGTGGACCTACAAACGAATCTAACGATGACAAACAATAAAGTGAATTCTATGTCTGTGGATATTGAGGCCAGGAAACAGGACTTCATTGCCCTGTATAATTCGTTTATTTCCAACGAGAATAAGTTACAACAAGTCGAATTACATCTGAATCAAACCAACTCAAACTTAGTGTCAAAAATCGAAAAAGATGTTTCCGTTTTGTCTTCAAACCAAAACGCTTCCGTTTCAGAACTGAAAAACAAAATTAATCTCGTCGAAGTTCATTTAAACCATACAACTCAAAACATAGTGTCAAAAATAGCAAAAGATGTATCCACATTGAATAGAAATCAAAACGCGACATATGCCGAACTACGGAACCAAATGACTGTCCTTGGACTAACGCAGAACTTGACGTCAAACCGACTTGACGAGGAATTGCACAATATGTCCGGTAGAGGTAAGCGATACATAAAATGTAACGACAACAAGGTTTGTTTTACACCAATTTGAATTTGCTGACATGTTTCTAAAAATTCAAATTTCTTAAGACATGAAAAGTATAATTATATCCAAACCATCATACATTTTAAAAAAAGGTGAAAAATAAAGTTATTTTAATTCAAAACAACTCAACCCTTACTTCACTAGCCTACGAAATTAGCTTAAACGAATCACCCCTTACATGTCTTAGATTCTAGACATTGCTTTAAAAAATCCTCACCTCGTCCAAAGAAACAGGGATAGAAAGCTAAAGCAATTCTTTGAAAACTTTTGCAAGGTAACAAGCACATTGAAGCAGTCAAGTCACATCATACTTATGTGTGTATACACTTCAAAGAGCTATATTGGTACTGAAATTGTTATAACACAATTTATTGCAAAAAATATCAATGTTACTTCTGTGGTTGAATCCTAGATTTCGTAAAGTATCTTTAAAAAAAATATTTATGAAACTCTAAAGTTCTCGTTATAAGCGTTATAAAATCAAATAAATATCTTATATTGTTAAAACTTCAAACCCCACTAACTGATCAATTAGCAGATGCAAATGAATTTCTGAATAAGTCTTTGTAACAATATAACTGAATATGAGCAATCTATTTCCGACAATCATTCTATGATGTATTTATTAGTGATTATTTAATTTCCAACAGTATCCATGACGGCATGTGCATATGGTGGTTCATCTTCTTCCAGCGAGAAAGTCCGGTTTACCTACATACACACCAGATATGGAGTCAGTGACACAGTTACATCAGATCTGGGATCAACTGGGAACTTCCGGGTGGAAAAGTCGGGTGTTTATCAGATATCTGTTTATATAACAACAACTACGAGGGCCACTGATTACTTCCTTTTATATAAAAATAACAATAAAATAGGACGAGGATTCATGGACACCCCTAGTCATGATCAAACATCTACAGTGGTGGTTACAGAGCACCTGTCCAGGAATGATAACATCTATATCAAACCATCAGACAACCTTTATGTCTACAGTAGTTACGATTCCTGTCTTACGTTATTACAACTTACTACAGACAAATAAACATGATAAATATATTGCACTGTTCAGCCTAACTGAAAGTATGTAAAAATTAAATAGAACCAACTATTTTGTTTTGGGGAATATCTGATAATGTTTTATTATTGTTTTTTTATGGTTTAAAAAGACAAAAATACACAGAAGTGTTTAAATTTCAAGATGATTATACAATGTTAAATTATTTAGATACATGTGCTTAAGGAGTATGAAGGAATTTACAAAAAAAAAAAAAAAAAAAAAAAATAGAGAAGCACAAACAATTCTATTGATTTGTTAAAAATGTTGAGTTAATGAAAATGTGACAAAGTCAAAGTGATGATTTTGATTTTTGTGAAAAAAATCAAATGCCTTATACAGACCACCCATAATATTCACTAGATGTCAAACATTCCCTAAGGAGAAAGACAATCACAGTGGTTCTGATTCAGTACGGTCATGTCAAAAGAAATGATAAGGGTCTCCCTCTTCTGTTTGGTAATCATTAGAAACTCTTAACATGGACACTATTAACAAACACGTATATAAAGAAAAATATCATCTGCAACTGTGTGGGGGGGATCGTTTATATATATATATATATATATATATATATATATTTTTTAGCTCACCTGGACCGAAGGTCCAGGTGAGCTATTGCCATCACTCGGCGTCCGTCGTCGTCCGTCGTCGTCCGTCGTCGTTAACATTTTTCAAACGTTAACTCCTCTAACACCATAAGTCCAATGGCTTTTAGATTTGGCACAGTTGTTAATTAGCATAGGTAGTATAAAACTAGCTTGGGGATTTTCGATTCGTTGAAAAACATGGCCGCCATAGCTAAAAATGGAACATAGGGGTAAATTGAAGTTTTTTGCAAATAACTCGAAAACGGTTACAGATATCAAAATTCTGGCGTAGGGTAATAGTGATCAGCACCTCAAGATCTACCTGCCCAGAAATTTTCAAGAAGATCCAACAACCAATGTAGGAGTTATTGCCCTTTTTTCTGGATTTTTTTCAAAATTTTGCACTTATTTAGCCCTATATCTTGAAAACTATACAAGATATTTTAAAAATTCAAATTGCATATGATTAAGCACATCAAGATCTACATTTCATGTAATTAGGTCAAAGCTGTAGAACCATTTCTTTTAGGAGTTATGGCCCTTAAAGCGTCAAAATTTACCATTTTTCATTACTTTTACCCTGAATTTCAAAGATTAACTTGTCTGACACCATACATCCAACTTCAACCAAACTTGGCACAGTTGTTTAATAGCATTAATGCTACAATTCTATTGTTCGGATTTTTGATTCGTCAAAAAATATGGCCTCCATGGCTAAAAATAGAACATAGGGGTCAAATTACAGTTTTTTGCAAATAACTCAAAAACGGTAACAGATATCAAAATTCTGATTGGAAACAAAAGTGATAAGCATCTCAAGATCTACCTGCTCTGAAATTTTCAAGAAGATCCAACAAACGACATAGGAGTTATTGCCCTTTTTCTGGATTTTTTTAGCTTATATGCTACAACTCTATCGTTCAGATTTTTGATTTGTAAAAAAACATGGCCACCATGGCTAAAAATAGAACATAGGGGCAAATATCATTTTTTTGCTAATAACTCAAAACTGGTTTCAGATATCAAAATTGTGCAAGAATCAAAAGTGATCAGCATATTAAGATCTACCTGTCCTGAAATTTTGGAAAAGATCTGACTGCTGATGTGGGAGTTATTGTTCTTTTTCCTAATTTTTGCCAAATTTGCACTTATTAAGCCCAATATCTTGAAAACTAACCAAGATATTTCATAAATTTAAATCGCATATGGTTAAGCAATATATGTATCTGTGTAGTTCAGGTGAGCGATTTAGGCTCTTGGGAGCCTCTTGTTTTAATTTTTGTTTCTCAAGTTTCATTTATTTAATATATTATAGTTATTCAGATTTCTTTCCTTTACAATTTTTATGCAACAATTCTACCAATCATATAAAACAAATTTAAAAGTCAGCTATCTTCGTTTAAAAGAAAAAAAAATGTACTAGTATGTCATATTGTTCATTCCATTTATAATTTCTCTGTATATTATTTTTTCTGCAGAACCAATTGAAAGAAACAAAGAGGCACCAATGTGGCATTCAAGTGTACAAAACACAAAATCAACCGAATGGAAATCAACAAGGCGAACTCAAGTCTCAAAACCTTGGCTTGTTTTCTCAACAAACTGTTGTTTTCTCAACAAACTGTAAAAATTATAATATGTAACTCTGTCAATACAGATGTGCTTATTTAAATAATCAACAAAATACAGAATAGACATTCAAATGTATGTTGAGAGTCAGAAAAGAAAATTACACAAAAAGACAAGAAAAAGAGACAAGAAAAACCATTTTCAGAGTATTGCAAAACAATGTATAAATGTCCCTTCATGTCCTTAATCGCTACAGCCATTATTCCGACTAATCAGTTAATTATCTATAAGTGTTTTAAAAAACTGCGGAAACTCAAATTTCTGTGAAAGAGTTGAAAAGGCTCATACTCTCATACGAATTTGCGAAATGGAACAAAAAGTCAAATTGATCTGCATATAACTCATCATGTTACACTCACATACCAAAAACATTAGTTCAGTTTCTATAAGCTTTAGGAAAAAGAGCGGACTACTGATGCATGCCAGACGAACAGACATAGAGACTGGCAGAATGTGAACCTAAAGTCCCCTTTTGCCTTCGCCAGAAGGGGTCTAAAACACGAACAAAAACTAAACAAAAACAAACGCAAAGAAGCTAGCGTTTTAAAAAAAAATGCAATGCTCAGGTTACTCAGAAGGAAGAGCAGTTACGCTGATTCATAATAATATGTGTGATAAACAAGACAGAAATGAATGATGACGGTAAATACAGATTACGGGAACAACATATATTGTGGGAGCAGGGGATGTGTTAAACATGTTTTTTAAGTCCGTAGCATACACTCCATCGGGCATTCCATTTTACAATAGATGTTTGAAGTAACTACTGTTAGAATTAAAATAAAAAAAAAATCCAAACCGGGTATCAAAAAGTTCTTTCCGTTAGGCTGTACATTCACATCTCATCAACAACAATTGAATCAAAATATTGGAAGGTCAAAACACTAAAACTTTTAACGAAGTAAATGAAAAGTAATCTTACCCAAATATTCGAACACGAAGCCAAAATCCGACACCAAGGATATCGACCATGTACAGTACAAGGAAAGAAACTGTTTTTTTTTTACTATTTTGAATTTTAGCAACAAGCTGCAGAATATTCATCTTTATTGTGACCATTTTTTCGCAGATAAACATTCTATAATTATTTCATACAGGTATATCTAATTCAAATTCTGGGGAGTCTCCATGTTCTCTTTTCTATCTTCACTAGCTAAGTGTTTAGATTCTTTTTTTCCATCACCCTTTTTTACTATAACTCAAATAGTGTCGATCAACCAGCGAATAAACAAACATCATCGATCCTTAATGAGAAAAGTTGGGCATATTTCTCATTGATATCATATCATCATTTAATGCAGATTGTCATTTGTATTGGTTTTTTTTCATTGGTCTATATGTTTAAAAAGATTTGAGTTGTTGTTCTTTTCACAAAATAACCTTATTTAAAATACACCTGCCTCAAAAGAGCAGACAAATGAGGTTTTACATGCAAAAGGTCCCGACTTATATAAAACGACCAGAAACATTTTGGGTCACATTAATACTATAATCCCTTATACATCTGAATGACAACAATACAAGCTGGAAGACAAAATTCGCACTGTCTTGTCTTGTCTATTCCGTTATATGAAGCTAATTGCTAAATAGAAGACCATGGACCAATGGCAAAACCGCGATCAGCGCCTATTGGCCTCTCTTGTGGTTTTCCTGAATTGCCGCTTGATTTTGGGCTGTGTCGCGTACACTTATTCCACATCGAATTATTTCCTATTACAGATAACAAAAAACTCTAGTTTTTAATATTGGGATTAGCAGGATTAGTAATTATAAAACCAACCTTTATCACCAAAAGAGGGGTTGACGCAAGTAGCTGACCAAAAAGTACTTGCCCGGCGCCACAAAACTTAAGAAAATGAGAATATTCTCAACTCAATGTATTAACTATGGGAGTTGAAATATTCTCAGACTTAAGAATATTTTTGTTTTGTGGCGCCTGGGCCTGGAGAAGAATAAAAGGGAAGTGGAAGAGAGTCGTTAAAACTGGCGATCAGAGAAGAAAGCACACAGCCCGAGTGGAAAACACTAGTCATATTAATTGTACTATTGGCATAATAAGGGCTAGGTATGTGGGTGGAAATATTCAGCACACTCTGTAGGAGTTGTAAATTATAACATGCTTGACAAAAATATACGACAGTGAAAATGAAATTCAATAGATTTTTCAAATTGCAAAATAATATTAAAACACTGTACTAAAGTTATGACTATTTTTACTTTGTTAAATGTCTAAGACGGGGTATTTAAATCAAATTCTCTCCTTAGAATATATATAAAAAAACAAATAAAAACAAAAACAAACAAGCTTGGTCATCGGATATAAAAATTACTGTGAACATATATGTAGGTTAATTAACACTGCAACAAGCGATTGTAAAGTTTTTAAATAATGTTTGTGTAAACCAAGGTTTTCAGAATTGCGTGTGACATGCATTTTATCACTTTCCTGTTACCAAGTGATACTCATAATTAACAACCACTTTGTTCATGGTGTGCTTTGATGTTTCTTTTACAGTTGACTTTGTAGAATAAGATAATGTAAGAAAGTACTCCTTGCAGCCAATCATCATCTTACTAAGTTTGATCTCCTAGATTATAATGATGTTCACGCATTAAACTTAAGGATAATTGATAATATGATTCACGTTCTTTTATTTTTTGATTATTTATTGTCTTTTATTCGTATACCTTTGTGGAAAAAGCAAGAAGGAATGCCTTTGTGTCAATATGCTTTTATATATAAAAAAGGCGCTTTGCTTTTTAGACTGCGGACATTTGGATTAAGAACAACCTAAATCAAGACCTGTTTGAAGTCAAATTGAAAATTAAGACAGCATATTCAAATCCGTTTAAGTATAATCAAGTTGTTAGTATGCTTGGCAAATGTAATAGATATCCATGCCAAAGGAAACCTGATAGTCATATTCTAGGATCAAAAATAACTAACACTGCAAAATGTGTCCTGAACTTTAAACTGTTTCAGGTTGTAGGTGCCAAACATACCACTCATTGCATCTTACCATTTGATTTTAGTGGGGATTATAAATATATATTTGTTTTATCCTGTTCTTCTATTTTTGGAAAAAATCAGAGCCTGGATCAATCCTTTTATTTTTTTTATTTTTTTTATTTTTTTATTTTTTTTTTAGTTTCCAATTTAGCAGTAAAGTTAGTTTCTTATGTTTGGTAATTAAAGGTTTATCATTATACATATCTATCTTGGCTGCAACATATGAGGTACACGAATGTCGATGTTGTGATTTTCTGATGTAGAGTATTAAATATTTCGTAAATGAAATACCTTACATCTGTTCAAAACATTTCAGTATCTGGAACATACGCGTATGGTCATGAAAGAAGCAAAGAGGTTTCAATGGGGCATTCTAGTATCAAAAGTCCGAAAGGGTGACGACAACAAGAACAGCACAAAGAAACACAAAACACGATATAAAACGAACGAAAATCAACAACGCATACTTTTCTGTTTAGCTTCATTGAATTACAAGCAAGATATGCCGATTGTTTGTCGCAAAAAGCTTTTGCATTAGTGAATCAGTCATCGTATAACATGTATAAACGTTCTTTTTTTCTGTAGAGGTCTATACTTTAGGCAGCTGTGCCTCTTTGACCCGTCTGAATTATGCTGATACTCGCTTCTGGTCCGCTTATCGGGCTCAAATTTGATGCTTTCAGTCTTCCAAGCTTTATTAACTTTGCTTTTAAAACTATTTACATTTTGGCTTCCACAGTACTGGATGGTAATTAAACTGTTCTAATGCTTTACAATTTTTTGAGAAAATATTTGCTTTCGTTTTTTAGGGGGGGAGGGGTTCTGGAATGCTAATTTATAGCCTTTCTGTAACCTTTTTTCATATCGTCATTTGAATTAATAATACTAGCTTCCTGTCAAAGTGAACTATCGAAATAATTTCAATTTAGTTTTTTTTTTTCGAAAAGATTTTGTGTCGAGTTTGATAACGGAAATTTTATCTTTTTTTAAATTAACCAGATATATTTCTAATTAGCCCAAACAATATGGGTATGGTTCAGGTACTCATATGGTCCGGAACATTTCCATTATTTGTTAGTTTTCCAAATTTTACAATGCAAATTTTTAAAATCTTTAGTCTTCAGATGTTTGGCACATTGTTCTACTTTAAGGCAGTTTTAGTTTAAATTGTAAATTATATCCTTTTTTACTCCTGAATGATTTAATATGACCGACATAATAATTTTTTAAGCTTTTTCTAACATTTCTGATATGAGCTTCTGATTGGTGTTGGTAAAACCGAACGCATGATCAAGACATTTAAAACAAGTTTTATAACACTTGTTCTTGATTTGTTTAATTATTACCTACTGAATAATTTATTAGTAATGAAAGTACCGCTTGGACTAAACAAGAGGCTCCCAGGAGCCTAAATCGCTCACCTGGTCTTGATGTCAACCCTATATTTTGTAGAGCTAAATGAGCTGAACATTTAAGCAAGCAACAGTTTTTTCTTTATCTGCTATAGTTTTCATTCTAAAGGCCAAAAACAAGAAAAATGTTATTTTAGGGGCTGTAACCCCTATTAAGGGTCATCTGACAACTTCAATCCTATTGAGACTTTTGTAGAGCTAAATAAACTGAACGTTTAAGCAAGCAACAGCGTTTCTCTATCTGCTATAGTTTTCATTCTATAGGCCAAAAACATGAAAAAGGTTATTTTAGGGGCCGTAACCCCTATTAAGGGTCATCAGACGACTTCAATCCTATGGAGACTTTTATAGAGCTAAATGAGCTGAACATTTAAGCAAGCAACAGCTTTTCTCTATCTGCTATAGTTTTCTTTCTATAGGACAAAAACATGAAAAAACATTATTTCAGGGGCCGTAACCCCTATAAGGGGTCATCTGACAGATCGACCCTATGGAGACTTTTGTACAGCTAAATGAGCTGAACATTTAAGCAAGCAACAGCTTTTCTCTATCTGCAATAGTTTTCATACTATAGGGCAAAAACATGAAAAAACGCAATTTTTCACCTTTAAGGGGCTGTAACCCCTATAAGGGGTCATCTGACAACTTGGACCAAATGGAGACTTTTGTAGAGCTTTTAATGCTGAAGCAGTAAGGTGGCATCAGATTTCATCTATCTCTTATACTTTTTGATTTACAAGCCAAAAACAATAGTCTGACCCCCTGGTCTACTTTTAGCAACGGCGGCCATGTTTTTCGACGAATCAAAAATCCCCACATCAGTTCTGTGGGGGATACCCTAAGGTACCATCAGACCAAATTTGGTTCGAATCTGTTCAGCCGTTGCAGAGGAGAAGAAGTTTGAAGAAAAGTTAACGACGACGGACGACGACGACGGACGCCAAGTGATGGCAATAGCTCACATGGCCTTTGGCCAGGTGAGCTAAAAAATACCTAAGTTGATTGAATATCTGTTTTATCTATAAAAGACTGACATCCAAAAAATCTACATCCATTTAAGGAAAACTAGAAGAAACCCTCAAATTCGCGTAAAAAGTTGCCGAAGAACATTTACATCGATGTTGACCATGAAAATCAAGAACATATAATTGATATGGCAAGTCAGAAGTAGAATGTAAAAATGAATTCAAAAATAGATGATGTAAAGAATTATAAAAGAACATTTTTTTCTGAAAGCGCCAAAATGATTCACACCAAAATCGAACATGGCCAATTTATAAAACCGCCAAAATATCCAAATTTACGGTATCCTTTTTGTTGTTCACCAAGTGAGTAGTGAGGAAATGACAATTCTGCGTCAAAACCATTTTTCAAGCAGAAATTCTGCATAAATTCCAAATTTTTTGGGCCTGGGGATGCAAATGGGTCTTGAGCGTCTTAGGGATGCTGAAAAGTGCTTTGGGGCGAGGTATCTGAGGCTTGGAGGGTCTTTTCCGATGGGGAGATGCCTCGTCGGAAAAGATTATTTTCTTGCGTAATTCTTAGTCAATTATCTCCCCTGATTTTGGGGAAAATAGCATTTTTTCAATTTATTCGCGCCGTAAACTAAGGAGAGGAGAAAGAACCCTCCAGATTTCCTAGAATATGCTTCTGGTGAGATTTCAATAATTTTTACTAGGGTCCGAAGGCATGCGGGAAAAAAATTTGCAAATTATTTAGGCAATATGCAAATTTCCCACACCTTCTCCCAAGCAAGTACTGGAATTAGGTAGTATAAATACCGGTCGAAAATCATTATTTGTAATACTATGCACAAGCTTGGTGATCGAGAAAAATCACCATCCTACCTTCAAAAATTTAAAAAATTGAATGGAATAAATAAAATGATGCCATCCAAGATAATTATGGATCGCAACGAAGATTCCGTCTGCGAAGATAGCAGACCAACTTCATCTCCCGAAAAGCAGAAATACTGCAATGTCCCACTGAAAAGGAGGAAGGGGCAGCTTTGCAAGGGAAAACCGGGGAAAGATGGACTTTGCTGGAGGCACTCCCCGCAGCAAGATGACGCCTATCAGCCGATCGGGGGGAAATTTCGGGTGCTCGAAACCATGGGGGAACTAAGAAAAATCGCCAAGGAGGAAGGGGTGAAGGGATATAGTAGGAAAAATAAGCTGGACTTGGTACGGCTCATCGAGTCGGCCACCGACCGGAAATTCAAGCGTAGGGAAGTATTTACCAGAAAGCAGCTCAAAGCGATTGCGAGGCGGAGGGGGATCACCAATATCTCCCGGCTGAGGAAAGATCAGCTGGTCGAGAAGGTGAAGCAGAGCAATGAAGAAGCTGCAGACCATATCGAGGTTGCGGATAAGCGGGAGGCTGTGGGAGGGGTATTTGGCACGGTGATCATCAAGCCCAAGACGCAGCAGGACGTGGAGACTTTCATCAGGCTAAGCAGGGGGGAAATCCGAAGCACGATTTCGGAGGGGTTGGCGGAAAAGAAGGGCTTGAAAGCGGAAATAATCCTCCACGTGGAGATGGTGAAGATTAGCCCGGCGACCGGCGAGAATATCTACGCTAACCCTAAATTCCGATCGACCTTGAGGGTCATCACAGAGTCCGCAGATTTGGACGAAGTGATAGCGCAGATGGAAGATAAGATCATTGAGAGCATGGCAAATTTCCAGGCTGGGGGGAGCGGGTGGACCTTTGGGCACGTTGAGAAGCTGGAGATTCACCTGAATGAATATAAGCCCCTAATGGGAAGCTCATATATCCCACTCCCCAAGAAGCTCGCTGCCAAGAAGGCAATAGTCAACGTGAAAAATGAGGATCAGCAGTGCTTCAAATGGGCGATCCTCTCGGCCCTCCATCACGGGGAGGTGGATAAGAACAACACCAGCCGAGTCAAGCAGTACGAAAAGTGGGTGGATGAGCTAAGGTTCGACGGCATCGACTTCCCGGTCTCACTTCGGGCCATCGATAGGTTCGAGAAGTTAAATGAGGGGATCAAGGTCAACGTATTCGGACTCGAGGAGGGAAAGGAGGGAGAGATCTACCCTTTGAGGATATCCGAAAGGGATGACGTCGGGGCTCAGCACGTGGATCTCATGCTAGTGGCTAATGATGAGACGAAGCATTACTGCTGGGTGAAGAATCTCTCGCGGCTCTTGACGGCGCAGGTAAGCGATCACGATGGGGAAGCTTACTTCTGCCGCCGATGCCTGAACCACTTCACCCGGCAAGAAAAACTGGATCAGCACATGGAGTATTGTGGTCAGAAGAAGGCGGTGAAAATCGAGATGCCGAGCGAAGGAAGCTACGTCAGCTTCCAAAACCACACCCGGTCGATGAAGGTGCCATTCGTCGTCTACGCAGACTTCGAGTGCTTCACGACCAAGGTCGAGCCCGAACCGGCGAAGACTGCCGTAGACGGACTCATGCAGTGGCTGGAACGCTTTCTGGAGCTTATCAAGCAGAAGGTAGAAGGGGGCGAGCCGTCCAAATCTCATACCAAGATCCTCCAGAAGCACGTACCATCGGGATTCTGCTATCATATCAAGTGCTTCGATGAGACGGTATTCGTCAAGGAGCCGGTGATCTACACCATGCAGAAGGAAGGGGAGGACTTGGGTCAAATCTTCGTGGATCGACTGACGAAAGATATCCACGAGATCTATCAGCAGAACGATTTCAAGAAGCCCATGGTGATGACGGAGGAAGATAAGATCGCCTTCGCGGAAGCCACCAAGTGCTTCATCTGCGACCAGGAGCTTGGGGAGGATAGGGTGAGGGACCATTGCCACTTCACGGGCAGATTCAGAGGGGCCGCGCACAATGAGTGCAATCTGAACTATCAGGCGCCGAAATTCATCCCGGTCATCTTCCACAACTTGGCAGGCTACGACGCCCATCTCTTCATCAAAGCACTGGGGGCTACTGAGGGCAAGATCGATTGCATCCCCAACACGGAGGAGCGCTACATATCATTCACCAAGAGCGTGGCGGTCGGCTCATACAAGGATAAGAAAGAGAAGGTGAAGACGCTCTACCAGCACTTGCGATTCATCGACAGCTTCAAGTTCATGGGGGCAAGCCTGCAGAAGCTGGTAGAATCCACGCCGGCCGATGCCTTCACCAATATAAGGAGGGAATTTGGGGCCAAGCCGATGGATCCGGAGCTCTTCAAGATTGGGCACTTTGAATCGGAGAATGGGCGAAGCATCACCTTGCGCGAAGTGATCGACCGGGAAAAACTGAAGCATATCGTGACGCACCCGGAAGACTACGAGCTGGGGAGTCGATATATCAAGGGAGAGAAGGTGGATAAGGATGCCCAGCTGACGCTCTTGCAGGATTACTTGGCCCGCACCAATACCCTGGGCGAATGCCCGATGCGATATTACCAGCGCAATGGCTTCGGAAGGTATTGGACCGGTGAGAAGATCGGTCTCCAGAATATCAGCCGCCGAATTCGGCATACCCTCTGCGCAGATCATATGATCGATATCGATATGAAAAATGCACATCCGACTCTGCTCTCCTGGTATTGCCATGAAAATGGCATCGCGTGCACGGGGCTCGACGCATATATCGCCGACCGGGAGAGGCTAATCGCGGACCTGATGACCTACGAGGGAATCAGCCGGGACGATGCCAAAACCTACCTACTCGCCATCATCAATGGGAAGATCGTCAGACTCAAGCATGATGCACCAGCATGGCTCCGGGAATATTATGGGGGAATGAGGCAGATCATGGAGGAAGTGATCAAGCTGAATCCTGATCTGCACAAGCTTGCCTGCGAATCTAAGGAGAAGAGGGGGACGGACTATAATATCGAGGGCACGACTGTGAATTACGTCATGTGCTCCCTGGAAAATAAGGCTCTGATGGCGGCCTTCGACTACCTGACCGAGCAAGAGATCGAGGTGGGGGCTCTAGTATTCGATGGGCTAATGATCCATAAGAAGGGGGTCCCGCGCACCAGACTACCCGAGATTCTCCGAGGATGCTCTCAGAAGGTGAAGGAAGTCGTTGGGGCTGATATCACCTTCACGGTCAAGGAGATGGATGAAGGGTACGACATCCCCATCGCAGCGACCGGGCAGATGGGCCACCACTCAGACCTGCTGCTACGAAAAGGCGTCTATCCCTACGACTATATGGATAGATTCGAGAGGCTCCAGGAGACCCAGCTCCCACCCAAGGAAGCCTTCGTCAGCACGCTCACCGGTGAGCATATCAGCGAGGAAGATTACGATCACGCTCAGAAGGTCTGGGAGGCCTTCGGATGCAAGACCATGCGCGATTACCACGACCTCTATCTCGAGACCGACGTGGTCTTGCTCACCGACGTATTCGAGAATTTCCGCGAAATCTGCATGAAGCACTATGGTCTCGACCCTGCCCACTACTATACCGCGCCAGGACTAGCCTACGCCGCCGCGCTTAAGGTTAGCGATATCAAGCTTGATCTCATCACCGATCCCGATATGCTGTTCATGATCGAGAAGGGGATACGCGGGGGACTTACCATGGCTTCTCAGAGATATGCTCGGGCGAATAATCCCTACGTGCAAGATTTCGATCCGAGCAAGCCGACCAACTATCTGATGTATCTGGATGCCAATAATCTCTACGGGTGGGCGATGAGTCGGCCCCTGCCCACCGGAGATTTCAAGTGGATCGATCCCTCGGAAGTCCCAGACCTCAGCACGCTCGGCGAAGAGGATGAGCAAGGATTCATCTTGGAAGTGGATCTCGAATATCCCAAGGAGCTCCACGATCGTCATAACGATTATCCCCTCGCGCCGGAATCCATGGTGATCAATGGAGTCAGGAAGCTGGTGGCCAACCTCCATGACAAGGAGAAATACGTGGTCCACTACGTGAATCTCAAAAAGTATCTTGCCCGGGGTCTGAAGCTGAAGAAGGTCCATCGCGTCCTCCGATTCACCCAGAGCCCATGGCTGAGGGCTTACGTGGAGAAGAATACGGCTTGCAGGGCATTAGCCACCACCAACTTCGAGAAGGATTTCTTCAAGCTCATGGTCAACTCGGTATTTGGGAAGACCATGGAGAATATCCGCAATAGGGTGGACGTGCGGCTGGTCAATAGCGAGAAGATCGCCCGGAAGCTAGTGGCCAAGCCAAACTTCAAGCGTAGGACGGTCTTCAGCGAAGATCTGGCTGCCGTCCATCTGCATCGCACCAAACTGGTCTTCGATAAACCCATCTACCTAGGGTTCTCCATCCTTGATCTATCAAAGACCCTAATGGCTGACTTCGTCTATGATTATCTGAAGCCTCGGTATGGCGACCGACTCAGCATCTGCTATACGGATACGGATAGCTTGATCTGCGATATCCAGACGGTGGACGCATATAAGGATATGGCGGAGAGCGTGCATCAGCGCTTCGATACGTCCAACTATGCCCCAGACCATGCCTCCGGGATCGTGGCCGGCGTGAATAAGAAAGTGATAGGCAAATTCAAGGATGAGTGCGCCGGCCAGCCGATGACCGAGTACGTGGGACTCCGCCCGAAAGCATATGCCTTCAAGGTGGATCGCGAGGAATGTAAGAGGGCTAAAGGTGTGAAGAAGAGCGTGGTCGAATCCGAACTGACCTTCGCAGACTATAAGGAGTGCCTGGACACGGGCAAGGAGAAATACCGCTCGATGAATATCATCCGCAGCAGGCATCACCAGATTCTCACCCTAGAAACCTGCAAGAAATCGCTCTCATCCTCCGACGATAAGCGCCACATCCTCCCAGACGGCGTCAGCACCCTCGCACACGGTCACTACCGAATCTAAATAAATGAGCAGAATACGCGTCCATCACTTGATCCTCCCCCACAAGCCCCTCTCGAACCTAGAGCTCGAGGATGCTGCATCTGCCCTGAAAATCTCTCGATTCAGAGGAATATTCATGCGCGATGCCCTACCACCCACCCCATGCCCCATCGAATGCGGCATCCTGAATCACGACGACTTCCATGGCCCCGGCACGCACTGGACGTGCTGGCATAAGCGCGGAGGACTCAAAGTTTACTTCGACCCCTACGGCCTGCCTCCGCCCGACGAGATGATCGACTATTTGCGGCCGGAGATTCGATATAGCACCGATGAGCTGCAGAGGCGCGGGGACGTAGTATGCGGGCACTTTTGCCTCTACGTGCTGAAGATGCTTGCGGATGGGCGATCGATCGACGACGTGATTTTCTCACTATAGATAAATGGATAAGTTCGGTTCACATGCAAGAAAAAGGGTATCGCTCTGGCGGATGCTCCAGGATCTCGATATGAACGATCATCGCATCACTAGCCTGGGGTTGCCTCAGGAGGGGTCGGATGCCGTGACGAAGCGCTGGGTCAACCTGCAATTGAAAGATGGTATGAAAGATATCGATGATCTGGAGGCGGCGCTCGAAGTAACCTCGAAGGCGCTAGAGGCTGAGAAGAAACGTCTGGATCGTATCGAGAAAGAAGTGGTTAAGTGCTTACCCATGGCCGGCGGGAGGATGACGGGTGAAATAGATATGCAGGGTCATGCCATTCACAATCTTCCCGAGGGGACCGGAGCCGACGAGCCAATTACGAAAGGATGGTACGCAAAGAACTGGCAGGACCTGGTCTTGGGGATGCAGAGAAAGATAGACGCCGCGGAATCTAAGTATAAAACCCTCGAAGATCAGATGTTCGATAACCAGGAAAAGCTGGATGCCCTCGAGACGTATGTTAGGCTGAAGCACCCATCCACCGACAGGGTCGGTCGGCGCTCGGTGAGTGATATATCGGATTACGAAAGAACGATCGATGCCATCAAGGCGGCGCTTCCGAGGCGAGGTTAGCCATTCCCTCAAATTTTTTCCGGTCCCCATGGCAAGGACCAGAAAAAAATTCTACCTATTGAAGCTCGGAAGTCCTCACCCATGAGTTGAAAGTCTTCGGATAGCCCCGCCATTTGACGAATATTTCCTTTACTCCTCCCCGGATGCGCCGACGCAAGACTTTCTCGATACGAAAGACGTCCTGGTCGGTGCGCTGAAGCTCGGGCTCATAGAAAGATCCTTGGACTTCCTCCTCCTCGTAATCCTTGAGGCGATATGTGGGAGGCTGCGTATTCAAGGTCTGGGCGATGGTGAAGACTTCCTCCGTCCAGCGAGGCGTATAGCCCTTCTCGAAGGTACCTTTCTTCTTGATGATCCGAACCCTATCTCCGACCTTGAATCGTGGCAGCTGCATGGGTGGTAGGTCTCCATAGAGATTCCAGAATACCTTGACCTCATTCTCCTTCTGGCTGGCGGCGGTGGGCGTCATCTTGATGGATCGATGCTTGGTGGTATTATACTGGAGGACGAGATCGTCCAAGATGGGAAGGTAGGCGCGCGTGGAATTGGCTGAAAAAATACTTGAACATCTTCTCCTTCATGGTACGATTCCAGCGCTCCACCACGCTCGATTTCTCCTCATTCTCAGTGGAGTAGATCTCGACGCCGTGCTTCTGGAGCAGCTCCTTCACCTCCCGATTATAAAATTCTTTGCCCTTATCGGTCCATAGCTTCTCAGGCGTGCGATCCTTGAAGACGGCCCGGAAGGCATCTCGCACCGTAGCACCCTTCTTATCTTTCAGCGGCACCAGCCAGCCGTACTTTGAGAAGATATCGATGATGCTCAAGAGGAATTTGAAGCCTCGATTATCGCGGGAGAAGGCACTCATATCAACGAGGTCGGCCGCCCAGGTCTCGTCCACCCCACCCACCACCACGCGACGCTTCTGGAATTTGCGTCGGACTGGCTTATGCAACTCTTCGGCTAGCTCGTCCGACCAACGAAATTTTTTTTTTTTAACCCCCAGCCCAAATCGAGTCTTGGTGCCGATGATGGGCTTGACGATGCTGCGGTCCATGCGCTCGCGGACGGTGGGATTGGGAATGGTGTCAAGTGAGGCTAGCATGGCCTTATCGCAGATAGAATTCGTGCGGCAGTATTCTTATGCTTGGCGTAGCAGAGATCGTGGCGATAGGCGGCCTGATCCACCCGATTAATGGGCTTCGACCAAGCCTTCGGAGTACCATCTGCATTTAGACGCTTATGGAGCTGGGTGCCCGGCCCGGTGAAATTATGCCCTGGCAGATGCATTTCCACCGGCAGCCAATTGATCATTTTATTTACGAGCCCCGCTCCCTTGCTCCCTCGGAGAAACTGAGACTTCCTTGCCCCGCATACGACGCATAGCCCACCCGTCCGCCGCCTCCCATTGCTGGTGGTGGTCTCATAGCGACCTTCCGTCTCGGTTGGCCGCTTGCACTTCAGGCAGAAAATCATTCTTTATCTATATAAATGGACGTCGAAAATATCTCCTATAATGAGGTGGCTGCAGCCCGACGCAATCACTTCCTCTTCCCGCAGCGTTCGATCAGAGGCCTGATCATCGGGAAGTCGGACTGCGGCAAGACGACGCTGCTGAATAACCTCCTCTTGCGCGAGGGGTGGTTGGACTACGATCGATTATACGTCTTCGGGAAATCCCTTCACCAGCCCATCTACCAGCTGCTGCAGCGGGCATTGGGGAGAGGGTTCTCGAAGGAAGATATCCGATCCCTACTCTCCGTCAAGGATGCCTGCCCCCACTCTTTGATTGACGTGGTGGAAATGCTGAAGCCACCGCCCCGGCCTGCCGATATCGAAGCCTTCTTCTTTGAGCAGGGTGACGAGGTGCCGGATCCTCGTGACCTCGACCCCACCCGCAAGAATCTTATGATCTTCGACGATTTGATGCTGAGCAAGCAGAGTAAGTGCGAAGACTACTACGTGCGCGGCCGCCATAATAACGTGGACTGCTTCTATCTCTGCCAAAACTATTTCAAGCTGCCGCGGCAATCGATCCGGGAGAATGCCAATTTTATATGTCTCTTCGAGCAAGATGCCAAGAATCGCGATCATATCCGCCGGGATCACTGCAGCGACCTCACCTCCGCCCAGTTCGATGTCCTCTGCGACCGATCCTGGGCCGAGCCGTACGGATTCGTGACCATCGATCTCACGAGCCCTAAGGCGGTTGGAAAATATCGATGCAAATTAGAAGATTTCTATCGAGTCTAAGATAAAATGATGAATGAAGAATACGCATTCTTGAATCAGATCGAGCTGGAGATAGGTCGATCTCCATCCATCGCCGAGGTAAAAGGATACCTCATATATATGTTCTTCAAGCCTCCCCTATGGTTAGATAGGTGCGAGGGGTGCTCTGCGGATCACTATTTTGGTCGGTACGGGGAGGAGTGCAAGTGCAAGCTTCTCGGCAATATTTGCCACCCCTGCATCCGCCAGCGTCTGGGGGAATTCGGAGAGTGCAAGTGCCCCTGCCACCATATTCTTGAGAATAGTTTCTGCAATAAGTGCGGACTCCAGCTCAATCGCCCCATCCATGATGGCGAAGGAGATTTCGACGCTTTGAATTCCGGTTGCTATACCGGGTTGAAATCTTACGCAAAATCCCCCCAGCCGCAATGCACAGCAAAGACGGTTCGAGGTCACCAGTGCACGCATCCATGCCAGCCGCGTCGAGATAAATGCAAAAGGCACTCAAATCTATTGATCGACCCTTATCATCTCCCTCCACTCTGGCGGACGATATTCAAACGCTAAGGGGCGTTCGCCCAAACGCTTCGGGGCGTTCGCTCAAACGCTTAGGGACGTTCACCCAAACGCTTTCCAACGCTTAGGGGCGTTCGAAAGCGTCCGATGCTATAAATAAATGACCTTCATCAAGATCACCGACCCTAAGCAGCCTGAGGCGCTCGCTAGGGAATTCCAGGAAACCAAGCGTAGCATTCAGGCTAGCAATATGCAGCAGCGCCTCGAGAAGATGGGGCTCGACCGAGACCTCTCCAAGATATTCAAGCCCGTGGTAGAAGCCCAAAAGGAGGCCGCCTCGAAGATCACCAAAACGATCGAAGATATCCCGATTGCGCTACCCACTCCAGTGCCAGCCCTTCCCCCTCCTGCCGAATTTGCCGATCCACTACCCATCGAACCGCCCCATGGCACCCACCTCGGCCCGCGGGCAACTCAGTATCTTAAGCTCAGCATGACTCCTCGAGCCGACCATACCTTTGGATTGAGGGTGGAGGACGACGTCTTCATGATCGGAAATTCGCCCGTCTCCTTCGATGGGGATATCTTCGTTGATGGCGTGCGCCATAAGGGTACCCCCGGCCTTTGGGAGCTCATGGTTAAGAAGCGCCCTGAATCGTTCGACCCCGAAGATCTGATGACCTATGGCGATATCCTACGAGCCTCGGGAGCCATGTATCAGGGAAATTCCATCCTCTCGCGGACCCCAAAATCCAGCCGAAGCTATAAATGAAAAGAGATCGTCTCGGGCATCTACCAGCAAGATAAGTATGGCTCTGGGCTGCAGACGGTATTCCTGCCGAAAGACTTCGATTCGCTGATGGATCGTCTGGAGCTTTGCGCTGCCGCCTATAGGGCTGGAAATAATGGGGTGCGCAACGAGATCGTGGCCATCCTCGATGCCTTGAGGAAATTTGGTCATATCGACGACCAGAAATATAGGCAGCTGCATCGTAGTCTCCTATAAATAAAATACGATGCCATTAGTGATGAAACGTGGTTATCGCCGCAAATATGCGGTCGGCGGGCGGGGACTATTCGATGCGGTCGCCAATTTAGCCGGGCGCATATTCACCTCCTCTGCCGCGAAGACGCTGGGCAGCAAGGCCATGAGCGCCGCTACCAATGCAACCCTGAAAGGGGTCGAAAAGGGAGCCTCCAAAGCCGTGGACCACGTCGTGGATAAGGTGACCCGCAAGGTCCGGAAGCCCCGCAAGCCCAATCAACCTAGCAATCCCAGCATTCCTACGAAGACCTCCCAGCAGCAAGCCAGACTGAATAACCTCATCTCGGGCGGTGGCATCGCCACCATCCACGACTTCGTCCGGCGCTATAAATAAATATATGATGTCAGAAATTCTCACCATCACCGAAGGATTGACCTTCGATGAAAGTCTTCAGGAATATGAGGTTCACGAATACGAGCCTCAAGCTGGGGCCCAACTGAATAATGCCGGTGCGGAAATACGTATCAATATCGAAACCCAGGATCTCTTCCTCCACCCCGCCGAGAGCTATCTCTTGGTCGAAGGACGGCTCCAGAAGAATGATGGTACCGCCTATGACGATGGAGATCTGGTATCGCTCGTCCATAATGGTATCATGTATCTTTTTCGGACGATCAGCTACCGACTCTCCGGCCAGCAGATCGAGCATATCAACGATCCGGGAGTCGCCACCACCATGCTGGGAATGCTGACCTACCCCGACGATTTCTCCAAATCTCAAGGTCTCAACCAGCTATGGTATAAGGATTCATCCGCCGTCGCCCATGCAGATAATACCGGCTTCTCAGCTCGCCACGGCTATATCATCACCAAGCCTGCCAATAAGGGGTCATTTTCCTTCGCCATTCCCTTGAAGCACATCTTCGGCTTTGCGGACGACTATGGCAAGATCGTATACGGCTTCAAGCACGAACTTTCCCTGGTGCGCGATTCGGATGCCAATGCCGTGCTGAGGGCAGCCGCCGTCAACGACGTGGCGAAAATCGCCCTGAGTAAGATATCCTGGTTCGTCCCCCACGTCAATCCATCCGACCAGGAGAAAATGGGGCTATATAAGACCATCCAAGGCAAGGGTAAGATCGACTGCGGCTTCCGGATGCGGCAGTGCGACTCCATAGCCGTCCCGCAAACCTCCCAATTCAACTGGCGGCTGGCAGCCAAGAGCGGTAGGGAAAAGCCCAGATATATCATCGTGGCCTTCCAGACCGGCAAGAGCAATGATCAGACTCAAAATGCGGCCGTATTTGATCACTGCCGATTGCGAAATATCTACGTCACCCTCAATGCGGACCGCTACCCTGCCGTAGACTTCAATGCTAGCTTCACACAAAATAAGATCGCCAGAGTCTATAAAAGTGCAGCTGATTTCAGGAAAAATTACTTCAGCATGGACCGCCTCATTAGCAATAGCAATATCAACCCTTCTGACTTCATCGACCTCTACCCACTTTTCGTCATCGATGTGAGTCACCAGTCCGAGCGATTGAAGGAGTCGACTGTGGATATTCAGATCCGGGCCGATTTCGAGCGCAATGTGCCCGCCAATACCGAAGCCTTTGCCCTCGTAATCTCCGACCGGATCCTCCAATTTGAGTCCGACGGTCAGAAGATGAACGCCGTCTTCTAGAGACGACCGCCGCCATTGGTAGTTTTTTCAGTGCCTTCTGGCACCAAAATATCTGTCGATACCGCCGGCTCTATAAATAAATGGACCAAGCGCTGCTTCAACGCATTGCTGATAATTCCGACCCCAAGCAGGGATTTTCCTTCATAGTGTCCGATAACCAAAGCCGAATCCTCACCCGCTTCAACCCACCCCTGCACCTGAAGGAGGGAAGGAGCTATGAGATGGCATTGGTGAATCTTGAGACCTACTACTCCATTCCCAATATCCATGCAGGCAATAATTCCTTCCGCTACTCTCCCGATGATGGCGCCAACTGGTTTCCCATCGGGCTGAGCACCGGCTCCTACGGCATCGAAGATATCAATGATGAGATCCAACGGCAGATGCGTCTTAATAAGCACAAAACCAAGGTCATCCTCAACGCCAATCGTGCGACCCTGAGAGCGACGCTTACTCTCGCCCTGCACTATCAGGTGGATTTCGACGTCCCAAATAGCATCAGCAGCGTGCTGGGCTTCGAGCGGCAGATCTATACGTTCGATCGAGCCACGAATGGCTCCTCAGAAGGGGAGCATATCGTCAATATCATCAGCATCAATAGCATCTTGGTGAATAGCGATATCATCAGCGGAAGCTATGTGGATGGCACTCAGCAGTCCACCATCTATAGCTTCTTCCCCGGCGTGGCCCCAGGCGAGAAGATCCTTCAGACCCCCAAAAATCTAGTATATTTGCCCGTGACTTTGCGAACCATCAATCGCATGGAAACGTATCTCACCGATCAAGACGGTCGCCCCATCGATCTGCGAGGGGAGCATCTCACCATCCGCTTTCATCTTCGCGAAGTATAAATAAATGACGTATCAAGAATATGGTTTGAACTTAACGAAAGGTCAAGCCGATAAGCTCCAGCGGGCGGCAAAGAAAGGCTGCCCAGTCACCATCCGCTTGTCCCACGCGAATTTGAGAGGCGATCATAAGATGCTGCTCACCTCCCGGCAGATTCAAAAGATCACCAAGCTCCTACAGAAAGGCAAAGGTGGTATGAATCTGGAGATGAGCGGTGTCCAATTGAAGGAGAATATGCAGAAGGTGGGAGGCTTCCTACCCATGCTTGCCGGGTTGGCCATGAGAGCCCTACCCTTGGTGGCTAAGACCGTTCTGCCTGCCCTAGGCATTGGCGCCTTGAGTGGTCTGGGAAGTGCGGCCGTATCCAAAGCCGTCGGTTCGGGATTATACTTGAAGCGTGTTGGGTATGTCTGCACCATGAAGCCTAGTGGGGGCGGTCTCTACCTGAAACCTTCGACCGCACGAATCGTCCAGGGTGATGGGCTCTACTTGAAGCATGGTCGGCAATTCGTCGATGGCTCTGGCTTGATGTTAGGACCAAATAGCCCATTCAAGAATATCCCCCTGCTCGGTATGCTCCTATAAATAAATGGATGATGAAACAGATGGTAGACTCAAGGAATTCCTGGAGTCCGAGGTCCAGAAATATGCTCGCATGCTTCGCATCTATAAGCGACTGAATAAGGTGGTCTCCATTGCCCTAGCTGCAGCCTCCATTATCAGTCTGTTGCTTACCAGTGGTACCATGGGATCTGCTTTGACCGGGGTCGGTACCGTGGTATCCCTCCCCTTTGGATCCCTCGCTTGCCTGAGTGCTACGACCATCCTGGTGCTCTCGCTAATTGCCAAGCGAATCGCCAAGAAGAAGAAAAAGCACCGCGAAACTCTCCGCTTGGCAAGATTCTATCAATCCCAGCTCCCGGGTGAGGATGGTGTCCCCGCCGTCTGCCTGAAGAATTATTACGATGGAAAGGATCGTCTACGCCAGCCCTCGCCCCCTTTCAGCGAAGATCTAGCCAATCATTCCCAAGGCCCTCGCTGATCTCAACCCTCAAAATATCTTTTCCGATGGGTTTCCCCCATCAGAAAAGGTTTCTCCCACGCTCCCTCAAATCACCACCTCAAAGTCGAAGTAGTCGTGCCCACTCTTCTTTGAATTCTTCATCCCATAATTATCAATCTTGAGCAGGTGCCACTTTTTCCGTGGTATCCGCTGCATTTCCCGGACCATCCTGCTGCACGCCCAAACCTTGGTTTCTACCCCTTTCCTCTCCAGCGTCAGAATCATGCCGTCCCCATACTGGCTTTTCGTCTCCTTGACCCCCATCACTTGGAATATTTCCCAAGGCAGGTCGCGCCACCTCAGAATCGGTTGGCGTCTGGCCCCCCTTTGAGCCTGGGCTCTCTTTCTCACCTCCTCGTCGCTCTCTTCCAGTCCGGGGCCTAGCAATCGGATTTGCTGATCCGTCTTTTAAGAAGATTCGGAATTCATGATTTATTGGATTTCTGAATTTTTTAATCTATTTTGGTTGAAAGACCCTCCAAGCCCCAGATACCTCGCCCCAAAGCACTTTTCAGCATCCCTAAGACGCTCAAGACCCATTTGCATCCCCAGGCCCAAAAATTTGGAATTTATGCAGAATTTCTGCTTGAAAAATGGTTTTGACGCAGAATTGTCATTTCCTCACTACTCAAGTGGTTCCGTCTCCTCCATATCTTTCCCCTTTTCGTTTACAATTCCTTTCTTTTACACACCTCCTCCCGATGTAAATCTTATCTTCATTTTATCATCTCTTTGAAGTCCACGCAGCGTTTTCGACGTGTTTATTTTCGGTGTTTCTCGTGTATTTTGATTTTATTTCTCCCGTTTTCGTGCTGACATGCGGGCTGTACATTGTCCGGTTTCTTTCTGTATTTTTTGTTTTGTTTTCATGTTGGACAGCATATTTTCGTGCTTTATCATTTTTTTCTACAAAATCTGGAACATTTTGATTTGAGTTTATATTCTCTAAGACTTTTAAAAAGAGTATTAAGAATTTTATTTAGGGGGAGGGGGCTAACATGAATAATAAAGTTCGCCTCCATTTATTTTTATTATCCATTTCATGTTCATGGCATCACATGATCTGCTACGGTTCACTCACTAAAACATTATTATACCAGTGTACCCGTACTGTTTTTCTCCCATTTTACCCAATAACAAAAAATTAAACATAAAAAAGTCACATGAGTTCACCCGTGTATAGTTTTCATTATCATTTAATGATATATTTAAGCATCGTCTTGATAACATCGCCCGTATATAATAACCTACTATATTAAAAATGGAACATATAAAAACAAGTGAATAAAACAAAATAAGAATAAAGAATCAAAGCCCTAAAGTGTTTAAAGGCAATCGAAATATATAAGTACTAATATGATATAGGTTAAACCTGATAAGCTTCCGCAGATAAAGTAACTTTCTTATATATATATGGTGCCTCATACCCATAATTTTGAAAAAAGAACGGACCTGCAAATAGAACGCGGACCTCGCAGAACGCACCCTTTTCCAAGAATATTTCTATTTTCATTTTCGAATGCAATGCCGATTAGAGAGAAAATAACAAAAACAAATTTGTTTACTAAGGACAAAGTAAATATAATGGCTTTTGGGAATGAAATTTGTCCGCTGCAGTATTAAAGTTATTTGTTTGGTTGACAATGCACCGCTTTTATTGGGGGTCTTGTTTCGCGAAAATTAGAATGACAGGTTCCCGCGCTTCTGTCATTTTGTTTTGATGGACGCGCCCTCTAGTGATAGAATAGACGCTAATAATTAAAATATGCCTGAAGTCCTAACTTTTTATTTAAATTCTTTACATTTAAAGCATTTTATAGCTGGAAATACTTGAAATAATTTATATTAATACAATAACTGTGTTTATTATTTTTTAAATTGAAAATTTCAAAAAAGGAATTTAATTTTGCATTCCGTGTTATTGGGTGCGGATTTCTGACTAGCTTATACGTCTTCCGGTTTAAGCCATCATACTCACTCATTTAGCTCCCGCTGTGCGGGAGCTTATAATATATTTATTCTCTGGTTCAAAATGTTTGCGAATTGATAATTTTGGTGAGCGGAGACAGGATTGTCATACAGATGCTCTCAAAGTTAAAGAACACAATTGCACACACAAGACAGGTATCGTGTTCAAACGGCATCGATTGAAACACCCCTTCGATTAAAATGCAATCGTCCTAATGATGTGTATTGTGTACTGAATTTATGAATGAAGAAGATGGAATCCTTGCATTGACCAATCGAATAAGAGAAATATGCATACGAACCAATCAAGTAATAGATGAATACATAATGTATATTCTTTTGCCTTTAACTAAATAGGTCGTCGTGTAAAATACTGTAACAGACCATGGTGTCTGTTGCGGGGTATTTTCTAGGATTGTAATATTTTTTTCCTTCTATGTTTTAAAATGCTAATAGACAAAATATATTTTTGCAATATTGTAAAGAACATTCCATATGTTTTTTTGGGCTATCATTTTTTTTTAATAGTAAGATTAACCTTTCTTTCATGTTTTAGCAATGTGGTAAAACTTGTAATGAAATTGTGTCAAAATGAGTCACCCTAACTTACCGTAACTTTCTATCTGGTTTTTTTTCTATCCACATTATGTATGAAATTGTTCCGTTAATTTAGAGTAATCCATTTATTATTCTTTTGAATTTATATTGTTGACGGTGTGGAACCTCTGGTCAAGAACTCAGTGACTTAATCTATCGTTTCTGATCCGCCATATTGTTTTCATTGGAGTCGTTACCGTAAATTGGTCTAGTGAATGTCGTTATAGCGTACTTGACGTCATTTTTAAGTCTTTTGAGTCCCTTATGACGTCAATATTGAGTCTTTTGTGTCCAAGCCCCTATAAATAGCGCGTTTTGAGTCCCTATCGTCAGTCGTGATCTGACTCCCATGGTATAAGGCAACTTTTTAGCCATAAGCCAACTTTACGGAACCTCTAACAAAACGAAGTTAAATTCTCTTTTTCATTAAAAGACCACGTTGCTGCAATCTTTTGAAGGTCATTATAAGAAAGATAATTTCTACATAAAGTTACTATCGGAAGTCGATTAAATCGACATAACAGAAGTATTAAGAAGTCCAAAAGGGACACACTAGACCAATTTAAATCACCGTCAAAGAACTATATTAAAATATACAGATTTAGTTCAAGACTCAGCTCAAGTCAAAACGTACTTAGATTTATGTTTACCCATATAGACCAGAAGCGATAGAAACGAGTCACTCAATAAATCACACAGAAAATATTATGGTTTACACCAATAAAGAATGACTTGCCGGTGGTGTAGTGGTTAACGCGTCGGGCTACTAGCACTAAGGTTCGTGGTTCGATCCTCGTCCGGGGTGAAAATTTCATGAACCAATTTTCCGACTCTCTCTTGACACCATTTGCGAGGATGGTCTCAAGGAACGATGCTAGTCCTTCGGAAGGGACGAAAAAAGGTTGTCCCGTGTATGTGGAGAGCAATACCCCATGCACGTTAAAGACCCCTTTGTAGAGTTCGATAAGAGTAGGCTCAATGGGGGCCGCTGCAAAGGTCACACTCGCAAACTGCTAGCTGGAGAGGGATTAACATAAGCATTAAGCTTGTTTCCCAATCCAGGATAAATAAATATGTTTAAACTAAAGAATGACTCACAAACAATTTTAATAGATTTCATTAATATAACGAAGTCATTTCTTTTAAATTGAGTCATATAAATAACTCACAAACTTATTTCGAAGAATTAATAGAGTACTGCCTTGACCAGAGTTATCCACACCTGTTTGCTTGCTTTGATTATGTTTATATTGTGTATGGGGAATAGACCTAGTTATTATGTCCAGTGTTAAACATTACTGAATAAACATCGTTTACAGTTATATCAGCCTGGCTCATTCTAGTATTGAAATATAGATCGCCCAAGTCGATTTTTCACTAAGGTGTCTAGTCCTCTTGGGGGAGCACACTCAGCCAACACACGAACATCTGTCAGTATTTATAAGCTACAAGGAAGGCAAACTTGGTTTCAGTTTGAGTAAGTCACTTATAGTGACTCGTTGGGTGTCTTAGCCAAAATCAGTCTGTTCAGCTAGTAGCGATCAGTTTCACATAAAACACACGTATAAAAAGTCCAATAAAACATACAGAAACAGAAAAATCGCTACATTGGTGGCCATTGTGGGGATCCTAAAATAACAGGATTTGAACAGTTCAAGCTGAAGAGACTTTAAAAAATGGATATAGGGAGAGGTAGACAGCCGAGTTTCTTTTCACTAGAAACTCTTCAAGAGGAAGAGCAGGCTACAACTTCGGGAGCCAGACCACGACTCCCCGCATCTCCAAACAAAAACAGACCAATGATAGACTTGACACCATCCGGGGAGGTACAGATGCGGGTATTGGGAGAGCACAGTTATTTTAGCGAGGAAACCACAACCACACCCAGATCACGTGATACTCTTACGGAGTCACGTAGAATGACTCAAGATCACAGAGTCGAACGAGAACGAATCGAAAATACAGATAAACAGTCAGAAATTGCAGCACTACAAAAAGAACTTTTAGAGCACCAAGAGGCGGAGAGAAGAATAAAGAAACTATTGGAAAATCAACTAAATGACGAAAGTCATAATGGGGTATCCTGTGGAGGGGGAGATAGTTCTAGTTTTAATGTTTTCCCTGGTCTCTCTATAAACGAGGGGCGTCAACAGGCAGATCTCCGGGGTCCACACGTGGACCAGTGCTTCGGGCCCAGCACTAACCTTCCACAGCAGGCATCGCTCAGCATGCGTGATGAGGGATGCAGGTCTATTCGGATGAATAGAAACGGGTGTGTAGACACCAATGATTTTCAGGGCGTGAGACAAGGGGTCGGAAATTACCCAAGTAGAATGACTGCCTCAGAATCTATGGAACACGGCTTAAACGCTACTAGTAACCTTGGAGATAAACTAAAACCTAAAAGACCGCCTGTTTTTGACGGTACTACAAGTTGGCAAGATTTCTTGGTTCAATTTGAAATGATATCTAAAGTAAATAAATGGGACGATGAGCTCAAAGCATACGAATTGGCAACAAGTCTGAGAGGAATAGCGCAGGGTATAGTCACTGATATCGAGCCAGCTAAACGATTAAATTACAATTGTCTTGTGGCAGCCTTGACGTCTCGATTTGAACCAGAAAATCAAGCAAACATGTATAAGTCACAACTAAATTCAATAAACAGAAAACCTAATCAAACGCTCCCAGAGCTGGGTCAAGAGATAAGACGCATGACTAGATTAGCTTACCCTACGGCACCTGTTGAAATACGTGATCAGCTCGCTAAAGACTGTTTCGTACGTGCGATAAATGACCAAAAGATCCAGATGTCAATTTTTCAAAGAGACCCAAAAAGTATTGATGACTGTGTCCGATTTGGACTTGATTACGAGGCCTTTGTCATGGAACAGAAGCGGTTTAACCCAAAGCAAAACTTACGTATGCAATGTGAAGTAGACGACAGTGACTCAGAGGACCTTTGCATTAGCTCTCATTTAGCAAAAATGAGTCAACAAATTCAGGATTTAACTGATAATCAAAACAGAATGAAAAAGAAAACCATGGAATGCTTTTATTGTGGTATTAAGGGTCACTTCAAAAAGGAGTGCAACAAGCTAAGAAGGGATATTAAAAATAACTGTGTCAAGAGTAACAAAATACAGAATAGAGTTCCGAGGACTCAGGAGAGTCAAAATACACAAAATGACCCAAAAATCAACGCAAAAAGCCAGGTAAACTATTAAATGCTGGAGATAAGGACCAATCGCCAGCAGAGGACTCGTTTGAATTGAGGTCCGATAACTTGTTTAGAATTAAAAGACAAGACAGTTTATTTGTTAAATGTTTTATTTCAAATGTTGAAGTTAACTGTTTATTAGATACCGGTTCGACTGGTTGTGTTCTTCACCCTAGGAAGTATGACTCGCTTCCTAAGTTACTGTGTCCTGAAATAGAGAGAACAAGTCGTCGACTGTGTATGGCCGACGGAAGCATGATTGACACACTTGGTCAAGTATACTTACCATTGAAGATGGGTACATTCGAAACAACACAGAGGTTTACAATAGCAGATATTGACGTACCAGCAGTAATTGGTTTTGATTTCTTCGACCAGCACAAATGTACATTAGACGTTGGGAATGCAAAGATCAAGATTGGAGAAACTGAAGTGAACTGTACAAAAGAGAGTCAAATAGACTCATTTTTCAAGATAAGACTTGACGAGACACTAAGCATCCCACCTCAGACTGAAGTCATTACGATGGGACACATTGTTGGGGACGCAAGTAGTATAGTAAGTGCATTTGTGGAACCTTTAGTCACGAAGCACAGCGAAGAAGTCCTTGTTGCTAAGGCTATAGTGGACCCAAGCAGCGGTACAGTTCCTATAAGGATAGCTAACTTGAGCAACCAAGAAAAGATACTGAGACAAAACATGAACTTAGCAGTATGTGAGCAAATAGAAGTAGCGCCCAATACAGAAAATGAGGCACATAGATTGAACCTCATTAATGAGAACATAATACAGGAATTACCGAGTCATTTAAAAGACTTAAAATTAAAGAGCAGCAAACTGCTTAGAGACACCCAAATTGAGCAACTAGAGTCTTTGTAAAAAAGGCATAGCACTACATTTTCTAAATCAAAAGATGATCTTGGGCTGACAGATACAATACAGCATAAAATCAACACCGGGGATGCCAGACCAATAAAGCAACAACCGAGACGTTTGCCACTAACAAAAAGAGACGAAGTTGAAAAAGAGATACAGAGACTGATTGATTGCAACATTATTGAAGAGTCTAAGAGTCCATGGGCATCCCCAATTGTGCCTATAACTAAAAAGGATGGCTCAACGCGCCTATGTATAGATTACCGCGCCCTCAACAACGTTACAATTAAAGATTCGTATCCATTACCGCGCATTGATGACTCACTTGACGCTCTTAAGGGGTCAAAGTGGTTCAGTGTACTAGACTTATCCAGTGGCTATTTCCAGGTCAAAATGGACAAACAGGATAGGGAAAAAAACAGCATTTACCAGCACAAAAGGATTGTTTCAATTTAATGTAATGGCAATGGGCCTATGCAACGGAGTTGCCACTTTCCAAAGGCTAATGGAGTACATACTAGCTGGACTCAATTGGAAAACATGTCTTATTTACATCGACGACATCATTGTGTTTTCAGAGTCTTTTGAGTCACACTTAGTAAGGCTCGATGAAGTCTTGAGTCGCATTGCACAACATGGACTCAAAGTGTCACCAAAAAAATGTTGTTTGTTTCAGGAACAAGTTTCTTTTCTTGGACACATTGTGTCAAACAAAGGGGTTGCAGCAGACAATGATAAGATTAAAAGTATCGAGAATTGGCCTGTGCCCAAAACACTTAAAGATGTTAGAAGTTTTCTAGGAACTTGCTCGTATTATAGAAGATTCATAAAGGATTTTTCTACGATAGCTCGACCACTGCATCGACTGACCGAAAAGAACTGCGTTTTCAAATGGACAGAAGAATGTACAACTGCCTTCCATGCACTTAAAATAGCTTTGACAACAGCACCAATTTTAGGATTCCCAGACATGGCGAAACCTTTTATATTAGATACAGACGCAAGTGGCTATGGAGTAGGAGCAGTACTATCACAAATGGTAGATGGAAAAGAAGTTGTCATAGCCTACTTCAGTAAAGGCCTCAGTCAAGCACAAAGGCAGTACTGTGTCACCAGGAGGGAACTTTTAGCAGTTATACTAGGAGTTAAACATTTCCATCACTATCTCTATGGAACAAGATTCATAGTTAGAACAGACCATGGAGCCCTTACATGGCTTTTGAGGTTTAAGAATCCAGAGGGACAGATGGCACGCTGGTTGGAGATGCTAAATACTTATAATTTTGAGATACATCATCGCATTGGTAGACATCACGGCAATGCTGATGGTTTGTCACGTCAATGTTTTCCATGTGCTCACTGTAGTAGAGCGGATCAGAAAGAAATGTCAACAGAAAGAGACGAAGAAGAGCATACAGATTTCTTAAAGATAACAAAACCGCAAAATGCAGACGACTCACTCAGTAACAGCAATACTTGGTACCAACAAAAAACCGATGAACAGAAACATGACGCTCAAATGACAGATGACTCACTTGCCTTATTGTATGAATGGAAAAAGGGAGGTAATGGACGTCCAGACTGGAATGATGTAGCATTGTGTAGCCCAATACTAAAGAAATACTGGTCGCAATGGGACAGAATCATTCTACAAAATGATGTTTTGTACAGAAAATGGATTAATATTAACACAGAGGAACCTAATCTCCAACTGATAATACCAGATATTTGGAAAGAGGACGTCATGGAAATGATACACGATGATCCAGAAGCCGGTCATATGGGAACTCAAAGAACAGTCGCCAGGGCACAGAATAGAGTTTATTGGGTTGGATACAAGAAAGACATTGGGAAGTGGATCCAGTCCTGTAATCTATGTAGTTCTAGAAAACAACCACCCAGAAAGGCAAAGAGTAGAATGAAACAATACAATGTTGGAGCACCGATGGAAAGGGTTGCCCTTGACATCCTAGGTCCTCTACCACTTTCAAACAAAGGAAACAGATACGCCTTGATTGTAACAGATTATTTTACCAGATGGGCTGAGGGTTTCCCTATGCCCGATTCAGAAACAACTACAATAGTTGAAAACTTTCTGAATAACTTTGTAAGTAGGTTTGGAGTCCCGCTCCAGATTCACACAGATCAAGGCAGACAATTTGAGTCAGGACTTTTTAAAGAGTTATGTTTGCGTCTAAACATAGACAAAACAAGAACGACTGCTTTCAGACCGCAAAGTGATGGTTTAGTCGAACGACTAAACAGAAGTCTTGAAGACATACTGAGCAAATATGTCACTAAGTCCCAAAGAGATTGGGATGAACAACTCCCATGGGCTTTGATGGCGTACAGGTCATCTGAACATGACACTACTAAGTTTTCACCGAGTATTATGATGCTCGGTAGAGAGCTTCAACTTCCTGTTGATTTGGTCTTTGGTCGACACCCACAAGCTGAGAGTCACGCAAATGAGACTTCTGCTGTCAATGACTATGTTGACAAAATTCAAAAACGAATGTGGAAAGTGCATGAAAAGGCACGCAAAAATATATCCAAAGCTAGTGACAGACAAAAGCGTGCCTATGACACAAAGGCAAATCAAAACTCATACAAAATAGGTGATGCAGTCTGGTTGTATACCTTTACTAGAACAAAACACAGGACTCCAAAACTAATGATAAACTGGGATGGTCCATATATAATTACAATAGTACTTTCTGATATCATATACAAAGTTCAAAAGACACAAAACTCAAAACCAAAAATTGTTCACCATGACAGACTCAAACCCTTTTATGGAAATGTTCACAGTTGGCTCAATGAAAACTAAAGTCTAACGAAAGAAGTCAGTTCATGATCTGTATGATGATCCTGAAAAATAAAATAAAATAATTTATTAAACAGTGACAGATGATATTGTTAAGCATAACAAAACTAAACTTTTAAAAGAACTTATTAGAAAACAGTATTCAACGTTTTGGGGGGAGATCGTTAGCATAAATAGAGTAGGAAGCAGACAGGTTCCCTGGATAACTCACTGGTCAAGGGTTAAATGAGTGTTTAACCCTAAGTCATAATACTTATCATTTGAATTTTGTTTTAACAGAATGACCTTCAGGTGCAATCACTGCGGACGAGAGTACCAGGAGAGAAAGGCTCTGATGAGGCATGTCAGAATCCAACATCCAACCGAGGTCATAGAGTGCTCATTTTGCACGTATAAAGTCTCCAAGTCGCTCCGTTACAGAATGGAGAGTCACATTAAAGCAAAACATAATGAAGCTTATATCAGAAAGGGGGACAAAGCCACGCGAGATATCACCATTCCGGCTAGTCCATTTGTGGAAGAGAGAAAGTCCAGAAAAGATGAACATGATAAGAGGGAAAAGGACAGAAAAAGGTCACACGACAGGGTCTCTTCCAGTAAAAAGGACCCCGAGCAACCACAAAAGAAGCCTAAGACAGAAAAGAAGGACGAGGCTACATTTAGTGATGAACTCTCCTCCCCAGCCTCAATTACTCTTGGGTTTGAAGATCATGGAGAAGTGTCCCCTGTGAAGAAAGATTTATTGAGTCTTTTCTCAAAGCCAGTGCGGCCGATATCACCACTCCCACCAACCCCTAGGAAAACCAGTAGTAATGAGCCTCACCTGGAGCCATTCGTTGTGATTGAAGATGAGACTATGCCACCGCAATCCGATCCAGTTATATCAAAATATACCAAATTAGATTCGACTCCGTGCACCGTGTCATCAAAGAAGGACAGCAGTCATCTTCAGCTGCCTAAGAAGGATGTGGTGGAAGATGGGAAAAAATGGAACCGTTTTCTGGCGTCACCCAGCATGTTCCTTAAAGATGGAGATGCAACAGTCATTAAAGGCATAAGGTCAAAAGCTGTGAACAGCGGGAATTATCAAGCAGCAGTGATACCGATGGGATATGCGGGGGTCAAGAAAGATGAGAAGGCCGTCCTATTAGATGGAACGCAATATTATCTTTCTGCGTTTTGGATGGCGAACCCGATGATGGTGGAGAAGCGAGACGCGGCAGTGCAAACAGAACAAGCAGCTACAAGGGATGAGTCAAGTGAAACGGATTCCTACGTCAAAGAAAATGCAATCGAGTCAAGAGGAACTCAAACCAAGGATAAAGATGTCCGGATTGTTGTTGTGAAGGAAGAAACTAAAGATGACTTTTGTACATATATAAGTTGACTTTATCTAATATCATGAACATTTATATATACTTAATATTCAAGATATTGAATTGTTTGCCATGTTTGTTTAAATATTATTAGTTTTTGATCAAGTTTTATCGTGTCCAGAATGGACACTCTTTTCTAAGAGGGGGGTAATGTAACAGACCATGGTGTCTGTTGCGGGGTATTTTCTAGGATTGTAATATTTTTTTCCTTCTATGTTTTAAAATGCTAATAGACAAAATATATTTTTGCAATATTGTAAAGAACATTCCATATGTTTTTTTGGGCTATCATTTTTTTTTAATAGTAAGATTAACCTTTCTTTCATGTTTTAGCAATGTGGTAAAACTTGTAATGAAATTGTGTCAAAATGAGTCACCCTAACTTACCGTAACTTTCTATCTGGTTTTTTTTCTATCCACATTATGTATGAAATTGTTCCGTTAATTTAGAGTAATCCATTTATTATTCTTTTGAATTTATATTGTTGACGGTGTGGAACCTCTGGTCAAGAACTCAGTGACTTAATCTATCGTTTCTGATCCGCCATATTGTTTTCATTGGAGTCGTTACCGTAAATTGGTCTAGTGAATGTCGTTATAGCGTACTTGACGTCATTTTTAAGTCTTTTGAGTCCCTTATGACGTCAATATTGAGTCTTTTGTGTCCAAGCCCCTATAAATAGCGCGTTTTGAGTCCCTATCGTCAGTCGTGATCTGACTCCCATGGTATAAGGCAACTTTTTAGCCATAAGCCAACTTTACGGAACCTCTAACAAAACGAAGTTAAATTCTCTTTTTCATTAAAAGACCACGTTGCTGCAATCTTTTGAAGGTCATTATAAGAAAGATAATTTCTACATAAAGTTACTATCGGAAGTCGATTAAATCGACATAACAGAAGTATTAAGAAGTCCAAAAGGGACACACTAGACCAATTTAAATCACCGTCAAAGAACTATATTAAAATATACAGATTTAGTTCAAGACTCAGCTCAAGTCAAAACGTACTTAGATTTATGTTTACCCATATAGACCAGAAGCGATAGAAACGAGTCACTCAATAAATCACACAGAAAATATTATGGTTTACACCAATAAAGAATGACTCACAAACAATTTTAATAGATTTCATTAATATAACGAAGTCATTTCTTTTAAATTGAGTCATATAAATAACTCACAAACTTATTTTGAAGAATTAATAGAGTACTGCCTTGACCAGAGTTATCCACACCTGTTTGCTTGCTTTGATTATGTTTATATTGTGTATGGGGAATAGACCTAGTTATTATGTCCAGTGTTAAACATTACTGAATAAACATCGTTTACAGTTATATCAGCCTGGCTCATTCTAGTATTGAAATATAGATCGCCCAAGTCGATTTTTCACTAAGGTGTCTAGTCCTCTTGGGGGAGCACACTCAGCCAACACACGAACATCTGTCAGTATTTATAAGCTACAAGGAAGGCAAACTTGGTTTCAGTTTGAGTAAGTCACTTATAGTGACTCGTTGGGTGTCTTAGCCAAAATCAGTCTGTTCAGCTAGTAGCGATCAGTTTCACATAAAACACACGTATAAAAAGTCCAATAAAACATACAGAAACAGAAAAATCGCTACAATACAAAGGAATAAATAAAACTTGTGTGGTCATATAATAAAATGCCAATAAAAATGGAGATTTTTAAAAAGTATGTATCATGTTAAAAAATATTGAAAAGTAATATAGAAAATAAAGCATTTTTTCAGACTGGATGCAGGATGATCACTCCGTCTAGACTGAAAAAAAAAACCCGCGAAAATCATCAGTACTCTATAGACTCCATAACATTAAGGCTTCGCTGCGCTTGTACAAAAACTAATATAATATGTTTCTATAATGTTGGAATCTTCCCGCCATCAACACTTTGTAATAAACATGTATTGAGCATGCGCAAAAGCTTATAAGCTCTGTAACGGAAACGGTCTTCGGAATCGGATATTTTCATTCACAAAAAAAACCCGGCAAGTTGTAATAAAAAAGTTGTGCTTTTAAAGTTCAATTCAGGAAGAACAAATCACCATTTGTATAAGTCATATAGCAAATATTTTTCATTTTCTTTGGTTACTGTATAAGTCATATAGCAAATATTTTTCATTTTCTTTGGTTACTGGTCCCGTGCGGGGCCCGGGTGGCGAATAGGCCCGCAGCAGAGCCTAGCTTGTCGTAAGAGGCGACTAAGGGTCTTGGGATTCTGACGTCGGGTCAGTGCTCAGCCCACAGAGTGACCAAGTGTGTACCCTAGGTGGCTGAATAGGGTAGCCCTCGTCCGCGGGGGTTGTCAGGTCTATAATACGGAAACCCTGACCGCCGACCATAGTGGGCCAACGTGTGTGGAGAGTGCCACGCTTCATGCACGTAAAAGACCCCTTTGTGGATCGCCAAGTAGTGCACCACATAGGCTAAATTTTCCGCCCCTACCCACTTCTCCCCTTTTCCTGTGGTTCTTCAAAATTTACCGTCCCTGTGTTTCCCACCCCATCCCATATTTCATATATCATCATCATCATTTCATGTTCATTGTATCATCCTTTTCATGTTCATCGCCTGTAAATAACCTATATAGCGTTGCACGGGCGTTAAACACCAACTCACTCACTCACTCACTCTTTGGTTACTGAGGTTTGCGACTCAAAGAATTCAGTCTCTTGATTTAGTAATATAGATATCAAACCAAAATATAGAAAACCAGAGCTGCTGCATAGTGGGGTAATGCTTCACAGGGGTTTAACTGCTGTGGTACAAACACCTTTATCCATTATTCTGATTCAATGTCTTGTTCAAACATCTTCCCATATGCATACATAAATACCCGAATATGGTACACATAAACAGTTCTAATTCAGTTCCATAAGTTTCGCAAACATCTAATTGTATTTCACAACTTAACATGATTTGCCTATCAAAGTTCCCAGGAAAAGGGCTAATAATCGACACAGCATTTTGGTCTACCTTTAACGATTCTTAAGTTTGTTATGGGCTACCTAGAAAAAAACTATAATTAACTTTATGACAGTCTCGCAGTTTTCGATATTACAGCTTACCACAATTTTGGCTGTTTAATGTTTAGTTTTCTGTGTTTCTTTATGTTTTTTTTGTCTTTTTTGAAGTCTACTGGTTCAGCCTTGTTCTCATTCCACATGTATACTCTTTTGCTTCTTTTCAGTACTTATGATTAACCCGCGTGGGTTCTGCTTGGCGAATAGGCCCGCCTAGCAGCAATGAGCTTGTCGGTAAAAGCCCACTAAAGACCACTCAGAAACTTTGACATCGAATCAGGCCGCTTTGTCCACAAATCTAAAGCTACTGGGATATGTGTCCCAGGTGGTTGAAAGGTGTAGCCCTGTCATTATAAATGCCAGCGTCGTCCGGCTATTATACGGAAAACATGACCATTTTTAAAAAAATGATTGAACTAAGGTTGAATTATTCTAGATCAGTTCTTAGATAAACAAGATATAGTAAAATAACATTAATTTTAACTAAATCTTGTTTATTACGTCACAGTGACGTCATCAAATTATGTGAAAAAGACATTTTTGTGAAAAAAGTGTTAAAATCATGCAAATTTTGAGTAGTTTTTGGTAAATATAACTATGAGCCACACCGAGTACCACAAAGACATTTTTGTGGTTTGTTTCTATATTAACAAGAGTTAACACTAAAGTATGTCTCGCCTGCCCGCACCATCAGAAACAATTATTCTTTCTTACATCCACTATATTTTGAATTTACATGGATTTTCAGTTTCTGAGATCAAAAAATGTTTTAGAACTTAAACATTGCAAATATATGCAATAAAAATAATCAAAGTCACTCAACAGGAAAATCAAGGTCAAGGTCAAAAGATGAGGATGTAACTGTGCTAATCTACTACTGAGGCATATGCATACCAAGTTTCATCATCCTAGGACTTATAGTTCTTTAGATATGGAGGTGCTCGCAAAACTTTTCCATTGCTATTATATGTATTAAAAATTGTCAAAGTCACTCAACTGAAAAATCAAGGTCAAGGTCAAAGATGAGGATGCAACTGTGCTAAGCTACTACTGGGGGATATGCATACCAAGTTTCATCAACCAATGACCTATAGTTCTTGAGATATGGAGGTGCTCGCAAAACTTTTCCATTGCTATTATATGTATTAAAAATTGTCAAAGTCACTCAACCGTAAAATCAAGGTCAAGGTCAAAAGATGGGGATGCAACTGTGCTAAGCTACTACTGGGGCATATGCATACCAAGTTTCATCAACCTAGGACCTATAGTTCTTGAGATATGGAGGTGCTCGCAAAACTTTTCCATTGCTATTATATGTATTGAAAATTGTCAAAGTCATTCAACCGGAAAATCAAGGTCAAGGTCAAAAGATGGGGATGCAACTGTGCTAAGCTACTACTGGGGCATATGCATACCAAGTTTCATCAACCTAGGACTTATAGTTCTTGAGATATGGAGGTGCTCATAAAACTTTTCCAAAAAGTTAACGCCGCCGTCGCCGCCGCCGCCGCCGCCGTCGCCGCCGCCGCCGTCGGTAAAGTAACACCTATGTCCCGCTCTGCTTCGCAGGCGAGACAAAAATGATTATCTACATAAATTATTTTAGTGGTACTCCGTGTGGCTCATAGTTAAATTTGCTGAAAACCACATCAAAATTGCAGGTTTTTTGCAGTTTTTCATCAAATCACGATTTTAAAGCCACTTTGGGTAACTATTTTAACATCATAATGGATCACTTAATACAAAATAATGCTGATATAGTAAAGTTAAACTAATCTAAAGTATACATCACATACCTTTAGCTCATTTTAATAATTTCAAAATTGGGGGGGGGAATTGAGCTCTTACTACATTGTATTTACAATTAAACAAAACAGGGAATTTCATATTTTATGAAAATAAGAGCTGTAAATCTTGACGTTTGATTGGTGGAAAAGACTTGATTATGTTTAAGCTTTATCTGATAGAGATCAAGTGTATTAGCATAAATAAAACAAAGAAACAAGTACACTCCTTGTACATCGGAAACAAGCACTTGTCAATGACGTACAAATTCACAAATTTAATTCTTGTTTATTAAAACAAATACTTGTTCGATGGGTATATCTAAAGTTTTGTTTCGAAAAAAAAAAACTGCAAATAAACCAAACTATTAAAACATTTTAATGCAGTCCCGCTTGTATTTTACAAAAAACGGGACTTCCACACTTGAATGTGATCTAAGGTTTGTCAGTTACCTTACAATGGTCGGTGGTTTTCATACAATTACGAAAACCTAAAGCAGAGCGCAATATAGCAAAGTTTCAGTTAAGCAGCTGCTCATATATCAAACAATCTGTTGGTCAGTTTGTAATTCTGTGGAGAGTTATAAATGTCAGGTAAAAACTCACTTTTCATGGTATTGCTTTAAAATAGTCTGGGCCAGGTTTTCAAACATATCTTAACAGTTATGACATCCTAACCCATACAATTTAAACGGACAAATCGATGTCGCAATCGTAAGACATCTTCGAAAACCTGGCCCCTGGATTTTAGTTTAGAGTAGCATGACTGTCACATTTTTATATATTTTATTTGTGTGAGTTAGATAAGCTCTTTTTTATCGTTTTACTTTTGTTCATATCATTTTGAATTTTCTGTTGTTATAACCTTTGATAACGCACAAGGTTTTACTTAATTATCTTAATTTGTCCTGAAGGTTGATTTATTATTTATTTTATGGTAAATTTGTTTTAAATAATATCTATGATATTAATGGGTGTTATGTGGATTTTCTTTCTGAATTTTAATTTTCTAGGTAAGGTCTTCATATAATTGATTTTACTTGGTGTATTGCTTATTTGTCTTTATCTCTATATATTCAATGTATTTGTTTTGCTATATTTTTAGTATGTAAAGCGCCTTAAGAGTATTTGTTTATATAAGACGCTATACAAACGTTTCATTATTATTATTTTTATTATTATCATCAAGGATGTTAGTTTGCCCATTATATTTATTTGTGCACTTTGTATTTCAAGAGGTGTTTTTTTTTCATGTTTTGGTTCCACGATACGAAAACTTGCAGCAAGTGAAAAGCTGTTGCTGCTCATAAATAAAGTTCTACAAAAATTATTGTTGAATCGACGTTGTCATTGTAAAATGGCATTGTAAAAGATAAACTATTTTATGGGTATTTTAAAAACCGTCAAAAGTAGATTTTTTACTTGGAAGTTTTGTAACTTCCAAGTAAAGTAATCACTAAAATCGCCGCTCCTATCCCAGAACGTATAACCTTATCCGGTTGATTTTTTCGGCACAAGAGTATTTGATTTTTAAGTCAACAAGTATTCTGAATACTTGAGACAAAGTGCATGACATTTATATTGAGTGATGCGTTGAACTGTTCGACATTTTCGTTTATTTTTACTGAACTTTCCTGTTGCATTTAAAGGCGGGATATTTGAAAACTTTAAACAATCCATTGGCCCAAAAAAAAGGAATCGTTATCGGTGGAATTTGTGCTTTGCTTTGAATAAAATGTAGATAACACTTACGTAATTTGTTCAGCTTAACACGCACGGATCATATATTATTTTCAGATATTCTTTTAAGGGGGTATCAAACACTTTGGCTAAAATTGAATTGTGTCGTTTAATTTGTCTGAAAATCTGCAAAAAATATCAACTTTAGTCCAATAAATTTAATTGCAAAATCTTAAGAAAATCGAACCATAGGTTTCTTAAGAAATTTATTATTGATTGTGATGGAGTTTCAACATTTCATATTTTGATCACTAAGAAGCTTGATATATTTGAATAAATGTGCCTGACTAAAACGTTCAGCTGAAATTTAAGAGTAACCTCCCTTAGGTGTTCTGTACCCCCTTAATATTATAATTTCTCAATTCAAAGTTATTCTAATTGTATATTTGATTCCGGTGGGTCCATGCTCAATGGATAACTAGTTTCCTTTGTCCACTAAAATCAGATTTGATCATTTCTTATGTTACTTTGTTGTATTTGTTATTTCTTATGTTACTTCCAAGTCTTTAGTACTAACGGTACTTTGATTAAACTTTGTTGTATAGAATGAAAGCTATCGCAGATGAAGAAAAAATATGATTGCGAGAATTTTCTACTAATTCAGCTGTTCCAAACTTTGTTCATTCGATATTGCTAGATCACACCTTACATGATTATTGTTCTTTCAAGATGGAACATAGCAGTTAGTTTTGTTTTGCCTTGTTATAAAATGTCAACCATTGAAGTATGAGAGACGCTGTTGTTTCACTTTGTCTGAATGTTCAGAACACTAGTTAGATCTTCTAAAGTTTACATTGAGTTGAGATATCCAGTTATAGGTTCACTGCCCTTATAACATATTACATGCATTAGGATAAAGTGAGTAAGTCAGCCCATTAATTTTTTGAAGATTGTTTTTGCATTGAAATCACCATTTAAATTTTAAGAGCATTTTCTATTATAGATCTTGCCGATGCAGGAAGAGTTTTATGTATTAACTACATGTACATGTATATATTTAGATATAATAAGTACATTGTACACATGTTTGCTAGTTTTTCAAACCGCCAATGAGTTTATATTATAATCTGCTTATAGAATAAACAAGTGTTTGTAACTTTGTATATATCACATAAAATCCAGTTTCCTGTTAGCCACTTTTCTTCCCTATCGGCATTGTCAAGATAAGTCCCGTTTCCGGAGCTTCATTATGCCGCCATGTTTTTCAAAGTACATTGTATGATTCAGAGGCTGACCTTAATAGTCAAACGCATTTGTAACCCTGTAAGGCTAAAAATTAACACAGATCATTTTAAAAATTTCCGTGTCAGCTGAAAGGTGCTTTTTTCTACAGAAAGAAAGATGGTAAGTCTATAACATCTAAGGTGAACTTTAGAATGCTTTAGGAAGACGACAACTCAAAACTTCCCCTTACGAGGGAAGTCTCTAAAGTATGATGTAGGAAATATAAGCGTTAAAACTTCCACCTCGGCTCCGGTTTACGAGGATTTCCTAAGAACGATTCCGGCCTTTATATTATATTACAACTTGTACGTATTAAACTATCTAATGGCGTATATACAGATTAGTGAAATGTGTGTAGCTGAATTGAAGTTTTTTAACTCCTATGTGAACAGTAAGTTTATGAATTAGTTCTTATGGCAAAACCAGTACTTTGCTTATTGTTAGCAGCTATTATTTGGAACATTACTAATGGGATTTTCCAGTCATTGCAAAACAGTGCTGATTTAATATTAGTTGAGAAGTTTGTCAGAAAGTTTGTTTTCAGTCCAGACTTTACGGTTTTGAAAAACAAAATCCATAACAAATTAGTTTGTTTGTCCTGTCTATATCATAGCAATCTTTAGTAAGGTATATTCTGTAACATATTTATTTAGAAAATTTACTTTTTTTAAATTAGAATTTATAGATTCGATTTGAATGAAACAAAAAGAAATTTACACTTGTTTTAATCCTTTATAGGACCCAGACCCTGAGGTTAACATCACGACCACACCTCAAACCTCTGAAGGGGAGTTAGACGAGGAAACCTCATCTATAAATAGTAGTGATGGGGAAACCCCAGAATATACAAAGCTTCATTCGCAGGAAGGTGATCCAAGAACTGGATTACAATCACAAAACTCTGTTTCTGACAACAGCCAAACATCAACCGACATACAGAATCCCACAACTCAGAACCAAGCAGAAGGATATGGCGAGAATCAAGATCTCCAAATGCAAAATCACCCGGGAATGGCCCAGGACCCTGAATTTCAAGCTCCTTCTAATACAGACTATCAGATAAGACAACAAACATTGTCATTACCAGATCCAGATATTCTAAATAAAGAGAATTTACAGAATCAGAATGTACAATACAGTGGGGATTTCCAACCAAAGACCTCCATTAAATTGGAACCAGGCGTCAGCTCAACAACAGATACCATGTGTGGTTCTGATTGGCCTGGATTTACTTCTAGTGGGAATGAGACCGAATTTACCACAATGCAACCATACTCCTTCTATCGAAATGCATTTGATCAGACAGTACAAGCCTTAGATCCAAGTAACAATTTCCAAAATAAAAACTACAGCATGTTGGATCCCATGCTGACCAGACTTAGTGAAGGGGACGAGTTACACCCCTTTGATACGTCAGGTGCTCAACTACCATCAAATGAAAATATTCATGGCATGAAAAATTCAATGTACAACTATGTAGGTGATTATGGCAAGCAACCAGGGAATGGTATGAATGGGGGCTCTATTGGTCATCCAATGGGTACATATCAAGCACCACCCACAATGCAGGATAGGGAAAATTACAATTACCAAAATATATCAAGACCAAGGTCATGTGAAGGTCAAGATAAGTCTCAGAGGGACGAGAAAGTTATTGTTCCAGAAGGTAGGTCCATTCATTATTTTTGCGTGAAAGTTTTACCGTGAAATTATATATTATGCGGATAAATTCAATCTAAAATTATATCAAACAGTATGATGTCGTAGTTTTATACTTCCATGTCAATATGGAATAAATCATTAAATCGTAGTTTCTGTCTTGTTTCTAACAGCTCTTTATTGATATGACTTATTGTGTAAAAATAATGTTTGATACTAAATATATAAAATATATTAAGAAAATATATTTAACTCTATGTTTCTTTAAAACTGAATTCATAATGAAGATGAACTACACAGATGATTTCAATTTAGTTTAATTGGTGTCTTCAAAAGTTTAGAATGCAAATTATCCTTATTTTTAGTAAATCAAAGGATGACTATTTTCTAATCACAACAAATTGAACCGTAACGGTTGTAAAAATAAATAAATACTATAATCCTATTAAGGAAATAAAGGATTTATATTATATAGTTAATATCCGTTTAACATCTTGAAAAATAAGACGTAGCACTCGTGTCTTCCTTCCACAGAAAGTAGAATGGTGTCCATGATGGGTAAATATGAATGAAATATAGGAAGGAACTTTCTATGGAGGAAGGGGGCAATCTGACCAAGTAATACACTTAACAGTCCTTCTCTTTATCACAGTTTTAGTTTTGTCAAGTCCTTAATAGTTTGTCCCAGTGCACGTGTGCAGCTGGTATCACATTTGTTCACTTACAATAATAAGTATTACTATATAAAGTTATTACATATCAAATGCTAAGTGTTTTACAAATCTTGTACCTCGTATTTCACTGTATGAATCATTAATTAAGTATTTTCAGTATTTATAGAAACTTAAACCAAAAACTTGGGATTTGGGTCAAACATCTAAATCAAGTATCCAATGTATTAAAATTATTAAAATATTGTTGCTGCGAAAATAAAACGCTTGTTGATTCCTTTTATTTTTAAGTACCAGTCTTTCTAAAAATCATGCAGAGGGTGATTCATGGTAAAAAATAACACATGGATTTGAACATGGTTTCTAATTCAGAATGGTCACCTATTAACAAAAACAACAGCCATTTGTTTCTATGATGTTGGTCATGAGAGATAAAATTTACCTAGATTGCATTAAAAATATTGTAAACAAGGGAGATAACTCTTTTCTTGCTATGCATTTCATTGCAATTTAAAACACTGATTTCTCCAATGACCAAGACCTTTGTGGAAAACAGACTTGATTTTCAACAATAACACTATATCTTGATTCAGAAAATGTAAAGAAACCCATGTGTTATTTTTTACCATAAATCACCATTATCATAAACCCTGCATGATTCTTAGAAAGACAGATACTTAAAGCAATCGCTATGTATAGCCAAATATATATAAGGCTCAATATGTATTGTTTTTTTATAATTGAAAAAGTCAATGGAAAGCTGCCTTAATTAAACAAAAATCAGCATTTTCTCATCAGCATATATTTTTCAAAATATTTTAATTGTCAAAATCATATACAAAATGCAATCTTATTAATTTAAGATGTTAGTTTGGATATTTAACTTTTTTATTTCAAAAAAAAAAATCATAGACCTGTATATTAAATGAAACAATGAAAGATCTAAAATAACGTCTAATTTTATTAAGGTTGGACAAAATGAATGGGGGAAACAAGTAAAAGTAAACTTTCATAGTGCTCTCTATATTAAAAATTATTTGAGAATGCGTACGAGTTATAAATTTTACGAAGATAAATTAATTTTCTGGGGGGGGGGGGGATAGTATTGAAAAGTTTTGAAAGATATTCAATTTTCTATGATTTGTTACTTCTAACGATGGTTTTACAATATTATTCATTCACTGAATAAAAAATGTATCTAACGAACCTTTGCCTGTTCTCCACTAGAAATTCATCGTCTTAGTACCCGCACACCGTCGGTACAACTCATGACTGTCACAACACTGAACATAGATTAAGCATATTTTACTTACGCTGTCTGCAGGTTCGGTGTTCTTAGTCTATTTAATTAACATCACTCTTTGGACAGCAGGTTCAAGTTCTCAAGGCATTGGGATTGGACATCTTCACGGAGTATTACCAGCTATATTGTTAATGCTGGAAATCTGAAGACAGATGAAAAAAGATAACGGTATATGATTTTAACAAAGAATATGACAATAGGAGACGGGTAGACAACAAGTTATGATTAGGCTGTTGTCTACCATTTCTTCATTTCCCATATTGTCTTTTTATGTTGAAAATCATGTACAGGACAAGTAAAACAAATTGGACAGTCTTTAGATTTCCAGTGTAAAAGACAGCTTGTAATACCCGGTGTTCTTGTTTGTGTGTGTGTGTGTTTTTTTTTAAACGATATAAAATCAAATAAATTCCACGGTAAACTATCAATACTTTAATTTCAATTCTCATGACTACATGTATATGGTAATAATTGAGAACTTTATTAACAAATAATTTAAACTTATTGAAATATAATGAAAAAAGTTATTAATTCATATTTAAAAAAAGTTCTTATCAAACAATGTGTATTTAGTGAGCTTATCAGGAAGTACAATTTGGCGAGGTGTCAAAACTAAATAAAATAATATTATCGATTGTATACACACACGGCAGTGCCGCAGTTTGAGAGTCGTGAATTTTCCTTAAAAATCAGGGAATTTAAACATTTATATATAAAAGGACCCTCTTGTTTATTACCATTCCCTGATCGTGTGCTTACATCACCCGGGTAAACCTGAGATCGTGAAATTGGTGGTTATCGTGAACTCGGTTAGGCAAAATGTAAACAAACGAGAATTAACCAATGGGAAAAGAGAAATTTCGACTAAAATGTAGTCGTTAACGCGGTTAATGTTATCGTTCAACCCGGTTTGTTCCTTTTTACTGTTATCGTGAACCGCGAATTTGTATAATGTTATATGTACCAAAAACTTCTTTCTCTTATCAAATAGTGTTAGTTTAGATGTTTGAAACCTTTGTTAGTGTAACAAATTAACTTTTTGGTCTTTGAAATTAGAAGTATCTCATTAACAGAAACTAAATAGGGTAAATATAAGTAAAATTACCAGACTATTATAATTATAGATTATAACATGCCATTTTTATATATCAGACCTATTATCAGCCCCAGGTCACGATATCAGCCCGAGAGCCATAGGCTCGAGGGATGATAATGACCGTGGGCTGATATTGGTCTGATATGAAAAATGGCATGTTATGATCTTTTTATCATGTACTTCAATATCAGTGTTTATATACAGTGAATGGTATTTGGTACCACACCTGGTTAAAGTTTTTTTTATCAGTGTAAACAAACTAGCAAAAATGTTATTCACACAATATTGCACCTTTTTAATTTGTCGTCTGTCATGTTTGTGTTTGAGAATGCTAAAATCGTTTGCGGGAATGTCTGGTATACAATTCCGACTTCGCCGTTTGATATTAAAACAGAAGTAGTTGATAATAACCTGGACCAGTTGATAATGAAAGTTATTATCACGCAGTAAAGAATTTTTTGACAAAAAATAAAATTATAAGCTAAAATTACTAAATTTATTATCGTATTGTTGAACTTAAGCATTATAATGTCTAAGTATATGATAATATAATATATTAATAAGTAAGGTTGTCAACCATATGCAATTTGAAGAGTGCCACGCTTCATGCACGTAAAAAACCCCTTTGTGGACCGCCAAGTAGTGCACCACATAGGCTAAATTTTTCGCCCCTACCCACCTTTCCCCTTTTCCTGTGGTTCTTCAAAATTTACCGATCCTCTGTGTCCCACCCCATCCCCATATTTCATTTATTATCATCATTTCATGTTCATTTTATCATCATTTTCATGTTCATCGCCTGTGGATAACCTATATAGCGTTGCACGGGCGTAAAACACCAACTCTTTCACTCACTCACGCAATTTACCACTCTCTAATTAATTACAGCCGGTGTTTGGGAAACTTGGGGTATATACATGCGTCCGATTATTTATTTCTGACCCTGGTACCTTATAAAGAATTATCTTACTATTTTTTGATTTACTTTTCCATAACAACTTGGTTTAATTGTTTTGGTCGTGGTCCAAAATCTTGGAACTAAATATAAACGGTATGACAAAGGATGAGTGGCATTAAGACCCATAATTGGCCCAATATTAATTCGGGTTTCATTTTTAAGCAAAAAAGGTTATCAAAGTCCTTAGATTAGTCATTCTTCATGCACGTAAAATATCACTTTGAGGATCGCCAAAGTAATTCATCAAATATAAGCTAAGTTTGCAGCCCCTATATAACCACCTCGCCCTTTATCCTGTGGTTTTCAAAATTTACAATTCTTTTGTTTTCAACCCAAACCCTTTTTTCTCGCTCAGTGTGTGTCGGTTCAACAGGATTCAGTATTGTTTCAGTAACCCGGCAGATAAGGGTTGCCTATGTGAACCTGGTTAAGGGTTGGCTATATCCCACTCTGTTAAGTGTTCAAACTAGTATATGACCTCATTTCATGTAAGGTTTCTTCATTGTCAGTCACCATAGGTTAAAGTCTCAGAGCATGCGATTTTTTTTTTGGGGGGGGGAGGTTTCGTTATTTTCTGGGTACATTGGTCTTTAGTGCATTGGGGGTACATTAGTCTTATGAGTTGGTACATTTCCTTCTCGTTTATGGTCGTACATTAGCCCTTTCGCATGGAATGCATGACCAAATATTTTTATTGAAAGCCTTAATCTTTATATAGCAGTAATCCTTTTCAATGTTTATCTGTTTTTTTTTTGGGGGGGGAGGGTTCGTTATTTTCTGGGTACATTGGCCTATAGTGCATTTGGGGTACATTAGTCTTTTAGTTGGTACATTTCCTTCTCGTTTATGGTCGTACATTAGCCCTTTCGCATGGCATACATGACCAAATATTTTTATTGAAAGCCTATCCTTTTCAATATTTATCTGAACCTGTGCTGTCAAAACATATTTCTAATAAAAAAAAAGATTTATCATGTTTTTTGTTTTTTATCGGAAATTATCGGTCACTTAAATACTGTGCAAAAGTATGCTGTTAAAATCGTATACAAATACTTTAAGTGTGTAGGTCTATGATAATGATTTACTGGCAACGCAATAATGTTAAACTATAAGTATTTCGGTAAAACTGGTTTTAGTTTGTCATCAAAATAATGCTCGTTTGATTCAGTCCAGAAAAGCAATAGGTATAGGTTGTACACGGTTTTTTATTTTGTGATTTAAGATTGTTTTTATTTTGTCACAACATTTTGTATATTATTTATTTTGTCACAACACTTTGTATATTATATGAATCTGCACACTCTGTTTATTATTTTATGGGGTGTTAACAACTATTACGGAAATACCTTTTATGTATTTTTTTAGCTCACCTGGACCGAACCGAAGGTCCATGTGAGCTTTTACCATCACTTGGCGTCCGTCGTCGTCGTCGTCGTCGTCGTCTGTCGGCGTCTGTCGTCGTCTGTCGTCGTCTGTAAACAATTTTTCAAACGTTAACTTGTCAGACACCATAAGTCCAATTGCAACCAAACTTAATACAGTTGTTTAGTGGCATTATGTGTACAAAACTATCGTTCGGATTTTTGATTCGTAAAAAAACATGGCCGCCATGGCTAAAAATAGAACATAGGGGTCAAATTACAGTTTTTTGCAAATAACTCAAAAACGGTAACAGATATCAAAATTCTGGCAAGGGTAAAAGTGATCAGCACCTCAAGATCTACCTGCCCAGAAATTTTCATGAAGATCCAACAACCGATGTAGGAGATATTGCCCTTTTTCTGTTTTTTTTTTCAAAATTTTGCACTTATTTAGCCCTATATCTTGAAAACTACACAAGATATTTTTAAAATTCAAATTGCATATGATCAAGCACATCAAGATCTACATTTCATGTAATTAGGTCAAAGCTGTAGAACCATTTCTTTTAGGAGTTATGGCCCATAAAGGGTCAAAATTTACCATTTTTCATTACTTTTACCCTGAATTTCAAAGATTAACTTGTCTGACACCATACATCCAACTTCAACCAAACTTGGCACAGTTGTTCAATAGCATTAATGCTACAATTCTATCGTTCAGATTTTTGATTCGTTAAAAAATATGGCCTCCATGGCTTAAAATAGAACATAGGGGTCAAATTACAGTTTTTTGCAAATAACTCAAAAACGGTAACAGATATTAAAATTCTGATGGGAGACAAAAGTGATAAGCATCTCAAGATATACTTGCTCTGAAATTTTCAAGAAGATCCAACAAACGACATAGGAGTTATTGCCCTTTTTCTGGATTTTTTCAAAATTTTTCACTTATTTAGCCCTATATCTTGAAAACTACACAAGATATTTTTAAAATTCAAATTGCATATGATTAAGCACATCAAGATCTACATTTCATGAAAATAGGTCAAAGCTGTAGAACCATTTCTTTTAGGAGTTATGGCCCTTAAAGCGTCAATATTTACCATTGTTCATTACTTTTCCCCTGACTTGTCTGAAACGGTAAGACCAACTGCATCTTAACATGGCACACTGTTTGATAGCTTATATGCTACAACTCTATCGTTCAGATTTTTGATTTGTAAAAATACATGGCCACCATGGCTAAAAAGAGAACATAGGGGCAAATTTCACTTTTTTGCTAATAACTCAAAACTGGTTTCAGATATCAAAATTGTGCAAGAATCAAAAGTGATCAGCATATTAAGATCTACCTGTCCTGAAAATTCGGAAAAGATCTGACTGCTGATGTGGGAATTATTGTTCTTTTTCCTAATTTTTGCCAAATTTGCACTTATTAAGCCCAATATCTTGAAAACTAACCAAGATATTTCATAAATTTAAATCGCATATGGTTAAGCACATTAATATCTACCAATATATGTATCTGTGTAGTTCAGGTGAGCGATTCAGGCTCTTGGGAGCTTTTTGTTATGGTGATAGAGAAAAAGCTTCATAAATCGTTAGTGCGCAAATCCGGGAATTCCGTTCCAAATCGTTCATTTTAAACCTTTTGTTTTAGTTATCTCAACAGAATAGTGTCATTCAAACATATGCAGTACGTTTTAAAACTAAAAGTTTAACTGTTACTGTTGAAGGCATATGTGACCATGTTATGTTGACGATAACTTAAACCGAGTTACACGATAACAGCTTTGATTTTTAACCGCGTTAACGACTACATTTTAGTCAAAATTTCTCTTTTCCCATTGGTCAATTCTCGTTTGTTTACATTTTGCTTAACCGAGTTCACGATAACCACCGACTTCACGATCTCGGGTTAACCCGGGTGTACATTAATATCTTATGCTTGTAATGCTGTGGTATATACGGCGCAGTACGTATAAGCGTAAAAAATATAAAGTTCTACCAACCTTTAAATATTTATGCCTAGTCTAGTTAAAGTTACATCTTGCCTAAAATAAAGTTATGCATAGCCCAAACCCTATATTTATGCATTACCTAAAATATTAATGCCTAAACTAGGTAAAAATAAAGTTATGCCTAGCCTAAAGAACTTTTGCATTATGCTAAACAACATTAAGGCTGGTATAGATTTATATATATTTGATTCTTTTATAAGGTTTACTTAGTCTAAATTTTGTGCGCAAAAGTAAAAGATTTTTAAAAAATTTAAATCCGGGTGGGAAAAATAATTGCTGACGAGATTTTCCGACATGACTTAAGTACTTGAGAAAATGACACAATTTAAACCAATTAACATTAGCTGGTACATTTAAAAGTAAACAAGACTTACAAAAAATACACAAACGTAATCACGTTGTTCTATTTTTGTTGATTTACTAAATCCCGTTTAGATTTGAGACCAAGTGTGAAGTTAGACACCTGCCTATTAATAGCTATTGTCCATTCGTTTAGTGACCACATCATTTTTGTCAATAGAATTGAAAATTACTTGATTATTTCACAAAACAGCAGATGTAATTTACTTGTCAAGCAACAAAAGATTTTCCACGTGCCAATGAAAACAAATAATTTGACACATTACCGATACGGCTACGAGTTGCTTCCGGGCCTTCTTTGAGGGTGTTATCCCAATTACTCTTTTGACATTTCTAAAATTATAGAAATTTACTAAGAAACAAAAACGACTAATAGACATTTGACAGTTTATTTTTAAGGTATTCGTTTTATCGTTACCAAAATGAACAAAAATCCAAAGGGGGAAAACAGCCATCTTGATTAAATCCAAAGGAAAAGCTATTAGTCCAGTAACAAAAGATACGAGTTAAACAAACAAAACTCAAATAAGGATATAAAATACTTACTTAACTTCATATATATATACCAGCGGTATTCAATTTACAAAATAGATGAAAAATGAAAAAGTAAACATGCAATAGAAGATACTGAGATGTGGAATAGGTGTATGCAACACAACCTATAATATAAACGACAATTTAAACAATCATGGCACAACGGAAAACAGCCAGCAGTCTTCAATGTGATAAGCGGTCGCTGCTCGCTTAATAGCAATTGTCCCTTGATTTAAAATACACTTCATAAAGTTTGATTCAAGCCCAGTCCTAAAGTGCCAATGAAAAACCCTCTTCTTGACAAAAAACAAACAACATGAATTATCAGCTTTGATAAGACATGCACATTTAAAATGTGGCGGGGTTAAACTAGTTTTTGGGCCAACCTTCCCCCTATTGATAATCAATGTGAAATCACAAACTAACACACAGTAAAAATAGAGCGAATGGTTAACTTTTATTAAGTATCTTATATGTTTAAAACAAGACACAAAAACTCACAGGAGCTTTTATATTGTTCATTTATACAGAACAATTAGTTTTATTATTTATATTAGTTTATGAGTATAAATTACTGGAAACTTTTTACTATATTCAAAACGAAAATGCTTTTTATAAATATGATAAAAATATCTTGAATACTAGTATCCGAGGTAAGGCTCACGAATGGTATGACAAAGAATATTGCACAGAAGATATTCAAAAGAACATGTCCTTATATTATTATGTATAGATTATGTCTAAACGAGGACAGAAATGACGTGAATTTACAAGTGTCTTTCTTTAACCACACTTGACCTACACTGGGGGATTGACTAAATCATAAACATGGCGATGTTGAAACAAACATGCAACTAATGAAAATATCTACAACTGTATTACTTTGTTCATTACTCAGTCTTTCATGAACTGTGTTTAATTTAATTACCAAACTTGAAATGACAATTTCGACTTTGAGAAACTTTTTTTTTTACTTCAGTTTTTTTTTTCTTTTAGCATTTATCTGTTTTATATCGTTTTGTATAAGTGATCAAATGGATTCAGTTATTCTCTTTTGATAAATTTATTTCATTATTGTATGTTATTTTTAAAATATATATATTACCAACATGCAACCATCACATCCACCAAGACAGCAAAATACCAAAACGTGTTACATTCCGAAGAAACAAAAAACCGCAATGGTCCTGACTTGATACAGGCTTTTCAATCAAATGCTGGATTGAACATACCAAGTGTCATGGCTCCGAACTTGTCTCGTCCATTTTTGGGTCTGATAGACCTAGTTATACAAAACACGACATCGCTTTGAGAGACACACACACATACACACCAGAAAATGTGTTCCTAAATTATTGGTTCCTTAATTAAATTCCAGATCCAGCAGCGTGGACGACTGAGCATGTCCAGCAATGGATAGACTGGGCAATAAAAGAATACAATCTACAGAATTTGGATAGGTCAAGATTTAGCACGCTGACCGGCGTGGAACTATGCAGCATATCCCTTGATGAATTTATACAGATCTGTGGTGACACTAATGCCCAATGTTTGCTTGGGCACCTAAACTTTTTACGAAAACGTAAGTCAAGTGAATCTCTCGCAGTAAATCTTCAAAATGATGCATGTGATGCATATACGTTGCTCTAAACAAGCCTTCTTTTTATACTAGTTCCTTCATCTCAACATGTTCTTACACAAATTGTTGAAATGTAATAAAATATAGCAATCTAAATTTGTACTTAACACGGCATGTCCACCTCTGCATGTAGTGACCAAATTATTTGCACAGTAAAGCTTGGTGCTATTACAAGAGATTTTGTACATATTATTTTCTACTTTAGCTTCATACTTTTCCTATGTTAAGTGAAGACAGACACCTGAAGATGTCTCCATGTTTTGCATGAACAGAAGATCTTCAAAAAAGCTATGCACGAATCATATAACTATCAGTACTAATTTATCTAAGGAAAGTATTTGCAACTACAATAATATAGAATTTATAGAAAAATATTTTTCTTATTATTTTTTTCCCATCAACTTGATACTCTATTTCTATTCAGTTGTAAATTTGATATTTGCACGTGATATAATAGATCATTATATTCAACCGTGATTTTTTAAATAAACTATAATTTCAATATGTAAAAACCATATTATAGTAATTATATATTTATATATAGTAAGAAAAATATAAATAGACAAGTTTCTTGCTTCTTACATATAAGTCATTATAAAGTTCATAATTAAACTGACTTTTAAAATTTAATACTAGTATTTGGTAATTTTTAAATAGGGATCCAACAGAAAATATACCCTTCGGACATCCCCTCTCCTAACAACGTTCAGACATATAACCATAGCAACGGAGGGGGCTTTGTTGCCTGCAAAACTGGTAAGTGTGAATAGGTCGTATCTGGCATCAAAGCAACAGAACTTCTGGCTGTGTTCTCTCCAAAATTTTGTTTTATTTAATTCTGCTTGTAATAATATAATGTTGTTCCTATAGTATAATCCACAACCCTAGTTCATTTGCAAACCCTGCTTACTTTTTTTTTATTTCAAAAAGAGAAATTATTTTTTCAAGTTTATTTTATTTTGTCACCGTTAAAATGTTTAATGAAATTCCCTTTGTTAGCATATTAACTGTGCATGGAAATTTTTTTTATTCCTGTCATGTTTCATTGTAGAAACAAGACATGTATTTTTCGTGGGAAAGTAAACCGCAGATCAAAAGTGTTTGAAACTGTAAAATAAATATCAAATATCACGGAAACTGCACACGAATTGTCATGTATTCAGACCGACAAAGTATCAATCGAACTACGACAATGGTGTTACAGTTTCTTTAAATTTTGGAAATAAGTATTTATTTAATACCAACGTGATTTGTTAACTTTTCACCGCTTGCATATTTACAAGCTTTGAAGAATACTCGCTTTGAGAATTCTACCCGCGAAAATTCACCGGTTTAAGTAAATATTATCAAAATAAATAAACCAGATTAACTGAACTTGTCATCAATTATCAAGTCTTTTCTCCATGACCAGGGGTTGTATATGCTATCCAAATAGTCGTGTCTATTATACCTTCCTGCAAGTAAATACGTTACTACCCTCATAAAGAAGTCCCGACTAGGTTAATCCTTTTATATGAGGAGATGAAGGGATCTGATCATAGAGATGAGGAAGCAATAGGATTTGGGGCGATGATCCGTTCTGTACACACTCGTCAGACGGTCTGTAAACACCACAGAAGGATCTTATAATGGGATAACCTGACTGGTCCCATTGTGTTCAAGTATCTAACTGTATTAAATAAATAGTATCTTTTACAATTAATATTGGGTTCTAGGGCATACTTATTTTATATTTAAGAATTTTTAACACATCAAAGAAAAGATCGAGCAATAGTTTATCCCGTTATAACAGTGAAATGTGTTGACCGACTTACATAATTTGACCCAGACTTTTCAGACATTTGTTCTTTTTGTTTCATCGTTTGCAGCTTGGTGAAACGGTGTACGCAAGAATGTAGCAAAAGTAAAGCAAATACACTGATTCAATAATTGATTGTAACTTTATGCTCAAATCTTCGCTAGATTTCTATTAGTTAAAATACTACCTTAACTTTTACCTTTAAATTAGAGTTTTTACCCCATAACGAAGCCACCCAAGTAAATTATATTGGACCAGATATTAATTTTGGATCAGATATTAATTTTGGATATTTTATCTGAGAACCGATGACTTTTACTTTTTACTTTAAGCTATTAAGACCAGTAGGCGAAAAAAAAATTAAAATTGCTTGACTTTTATTTCGATAAATCTACATGCATTTTAAAATTTAGTATTAGAGATATTACATCCATGGGACAACTGAGCAATACTAGAAACATATTTGTATTTCATTCGTTTAATTTATTGTTATTTAAATAATAAGTCACTGTCGTACTCCCCAAATCATTTTTATAAAGAATAAATTATCTTCAAGGGTCATTGAAGGGAAAATTGAATCCGTTTGAGAAGAAAACACATTATATTATTTTTATTATTTGCAATCTCGTGTCGGTCCTTATCCCTAGTGATATTTCGACCATTAACTCTATTTTTAATGCATAAATGGCTAGTTTTGACCAGGTGAACTACTTATTAACCTCATACAGCACGTGACTGGTCAGAAAAGAGACATGCGACTGGTATTTTGGACTATCAACAAATTGAAAGAAATTAAAATGCAAATCATTTAGTTGAGCAAGTTTATCGAACGGAAACTTGATTATTCCGATACAGCTTTTGTTTATTACCTATGCTTGGATGCATCCGGTTGGTGTCCGGAGTGGATAATTGTTTTACCGCCTGCTTTCCTGTTATCAAAAACGTGTCATTTTAAGTTTTATTCAAATTATTTGATGTGTCAAAAATTGTAAAATAATAGAACAATTAATTAATAAAAGATTTATTATTTTCCACGATTCAAATAAATATGATCGGTGCTAACAGGTATTAAACCAGAGTTTTCGTCTTTTGATCTTTACATTTTAAAAAGGAGGATTTTTTCAAACATCTTATAATGAACTGAAATTCAAACTAAATTATTTAACTTGCCGATTAAATAAAGTTGTTAAACATCGGATTTACAATGCCTTTCAAGAACCTTTCTCAAAATCTTTGTAAAATTACATTTTTATGCAAAAAGACAAATATACATTTAAAAAAAACCTTTTTAGATTAAAAAAAAATATCACTTTCTTAGTATTTGACATAATATTTTATGGCCAGCGCTCGCCTTTTTATAACAGAGTATTTTTTCTTAGGTTCAATTGTTAAACGAAACATAATGAACTGGCTGTATTATATATTATAATGTTGTACTAGAAAAAAAATGAAAAAACTCTTTACACGGTTTAATCAGAGCGGTTTTATAAAGTTAACAGCAAAAGTACCGATCTCAAATCTCCATGAAGAGCAAAATTGACGTAAGAAATAGAAAATCGCCATTGTTCTCGCATTTCAAATGAAATGCTGTGCCGATAAACCAGGTTTTATGAGACCAAACGTTCCCATCCCTCTTCTGTTTAAAGCAAAAGAACGAAAGTGTATCGCAAAGAATGAAGCCACTGCCTTCTACTTGTACATGGAACTAGCCTAAAACGTCAACAAATTGACACTTTTAATTGACCAATGATATCAATTGTCACCTTCATAGTGTTATATTGTTGTTAAAACTGTAGCTCTATTTCACAACTAGTTGTCATAAATGAAATCACCAGTAAAATCATTACTCTTTCCAATTTGTATGACTTTACTATGTTTAGATAAAAAGTTTTGAACAAATATTTTGTTATCATTTTTCCGGCTTATCAGAGCCTTCTACCCTCCAAACTGATTTGTGGCGGAAAACAAAACGGTTTATTTGATATTTATCTGAATATCCTCAAATTTCCAATACCAGTTTGTAGGAACAATCAATTTTGATACTTTTAAATAACAAATGAGATATGAATATAAAAGATATTTTATAAAATACCAATAAATGGTCACATGAGAAATGAATATTAATTGATTGTAGTCCAGATATCAGAAATTCAAAATAAAGTTAGATTTCTCTTTAATTTGATGGTTTGAAAGCGTGATTAGTTTATGGCCACTGAAGGATATTTTTACAAGTTTTCAGAGAGAGAGAGAGAGAAAAAACAACCCAGAAAGTGTCTTGCCACGGCCAATAAAACGAATAATGTGCTCATGCAGTTGTCATTTATCCTCGATTAGTCTTTTCTGTCCGACATTTGTGATTAATCCTCCAAGTTCTGTAGTTTGATATTACCTTTATCTATGTAAAATTAGTAAAAAATACATGCCTAGAATATAAAAAAGAAATCAATAAAAAAAATGACACAAGTAATTAATAGGAATTATTTAAAAGCGTCAAGCCGTATTCGTGAAAGTGAGAAACTTAAACTTCTGGTTTGCTTTTTCTCTGGTTATGTTACAAGAATGCAAGACTTAAGAGACAAATAAGCATATCCAAATGCTGTAGAATTCTTCCGTGTCTGCTATAGAATAGGAAACTTTTTATCTTTCATCTCGAGTTAATTACTATTAATATTTAACAAAGAAACCATGATTTGATCGGTAGAAATTCAATGTTTTTTATTCGGATCCTTCCTTTTTCCCACATTCGTGATTATTTCATAAAACGATTTAATAACTGATTTATAAGCGCCGATAATCAATGGAGATGGATGACTGTGAGAAAGTTCTGCTTTTCCTAGATCTAAAATTTTGTAAATACAAGACCCACGTGTCTAAAAGTCCGGAATCATGTTACGCCATTTAACTGGTATCGATCCATTGATGAATAGAAGACAGGAACTCATTGGTCGGCGTTGACATCCGTTCGTCACTTTGATTGGTTAAGAGGGGAAAATTACTATTTACTCTTTTCAGCCACGTGAACTTTTTTCTTTTTATGTAAAACCAATATAATTTTTCATTAATTACAAATAAGTTCCTATTTTATATTCATTTGCTATTACTACGTCGTCGAAATCAACAGCTCCTTCAAAAAGTAGCAATTTGTTTTCCACAAAACCATTTTTACGAAGAAAAACTGTTGTGAAAAATGTTTTTCCAAATAGCTTAATAATTTACTGAACAAGTTTTTATAATTCCAATCGAAATATCAAAATGCAGGTTTTAAACCAAGTGGACTATTTCAAGCATGCAGATTACTTTAAGCAGGATTATCTTAAAGAAGACTTGTGCAAACAAAGTGACTATTACAGTAGTTATTTAAAACAAACTGATTATTTAAAACCTGACTATATTAAACAGGCAAACTACTTCCGCCAGTGCACGCTCTCAGGATTCCATAATTTTATGTTTGCAGGTATATTATATATGTTTGTTTATATTACATTACGGTAAAATTAAGAGTCGCATCTTTTCCTTGACGAATTTATCGTGTTTAGAAAAGAAATTTTATGTATTAAAATAAATATTTTGTGAACAAAAATGTAAAATAATTTTTTTTTTTGCAGATCCGGGCTTCCCTAAAACACAGTGGCAACCTTCACAGCCATCTCCTGCTACACAAGGTAGGTACATAAATAGAACTTGAAAGAATCAAATAGAAACAAGGAGTTGTAAAAACTTTACGACTGTTACTGGTATTTTTTTTTTGACTGACCTGACTGCTGTGTTTATGGCAAACAAAAATTACGTGTAGTAAACAATTTTAAATAATAATATTAATTGTGTAAACAAAAACTCAAAAAGTTCCTCAAAAATAATTTAAAATTAATAATCTTCACATGCTAAAAATGAAATATTATTCTGTATATTTGATAAAGATATAGACACATTATGAATGTACTGTTATGTATGTGTTTGGTTAAACGTTCTATTTCAATTATATGAAAATGGTGAAACTATAGGATAAAAGAAATCCTTAGAAAATAATAAATTCAACAAATATCACGCGCATTGTCAGTCATGCTTGTAGAATACAGTCAGAAAAAAAGAAATTAAAGAAATTAGCATAAAATATTTTGTAATCAAAATTCATCACACTTTTAAACTTGTGTGATTATGTCTAAGTGTTATGGCATTATTGCCTGGAAATGGAGTTGTTTAAGTGGTAATACAAAAGGAAGAATAGCAATTATGTGTCACAAGACAAATCATATATGCAAATTAACATGTTAAACACTCGTCCAGAGAACACACACAAAGACATTTGAAATAAAGCATCAAACTTTTGGACAAAACTTGTAAAAATAAAATGAATTTATTATAAAATTAAAATTTATTCATGGAATTCATCATTTAATTTCAACTTTCGATTCTAATAATTGCCGTTATGATACTTAAAATGACACACGACCTCGTTGTGTGCCAGTCAGAGTAGTCAATAAGACCGAGTCCTGTGGAGATTTTAATCATCTGAAATCCTATCCCTTCTCATTGTCTATTTCATATTTTCTCTTATTAGGATTCTTGAAATTGTCATCCTAAGATTTTCCGGTTTTCATTTAATCATCAGCAAATTGTAGCAATTACGAGGTTGGTAAGGGGCACCTGCAAGTCTTGCTTTAACAATATAAGAAACCGTTGGAACCGCCGTATAGGGTCAATGTATGTGGATATTGAGATTCTTTATTTACACTCAGACACATGTTATGCGTTACATGAGGAAATTATACATACAAAATATATTACAAGATGACAGAAAAGACAGATAAAACAGAAATCAATTATCTAAAGCAGAGAACATAACTGCTTTATAAACATGGCAATATTAAATAATTATTTTTCGTTGCAGTACAATAACATATATTTCATTTTTTTAATTGAAGGATATCGTGTATAATATGAAGGAATAAACTTTTGCCTCAAATTAGTAATGTTTGGGCTTTTACAAATGAAAAAAATAATGATACTCATCTCCGATAGAATGTTCGTTACAAAAAGTACAAAGTCTATCTTCTTTTGGAGTATTATACCATCTTCCCTTTTCTAATGATATATTTATATTACAACAGCGTAATTTTGAAATCCAAATTCTTGCATTGTTCTTAAGATTTAAAAGACACATAAATTCCATTCCAAATTGAACTTTAAATAAGCTGTAAAAATTGCCTCTTGACGATTCGTCAATAGTTCTGAACCATTTTTACCGAATATGTGTAATAGGAAAAAAACATCCAATTAGTATTTGATAAAAACTATTCCTTATAGTTTGTCATTACACATCTTAGTATATTACATGGAAAATCTAAAGAAAATACCCCAGTTTTAATTTGAGATAAATAAAACATTGTATATATCTACATTTAGAGAATGGGTTCTTAAAAACTAATATTTTTTTTTAAATAGAACTGAATTGACGTAGATTAATTGAAGAAAGGACAAGAAAGCATATATTTGTTTTCATATCACATTTCAAGTTATTTGATGTTTTCAACAAAAATATCCGGACTCTACAAGACAACGGACCAAGCATAACCTTAAAACGAGCATTATTTCCTAATTTACAACGAGTCTTCCTAAAATATCCCTTACTGTATCCGAGGTCTAAGTTCTATCCCAGGGGCAACCAAACTGTTTAATTCTCTGGCAACTATTATCACATTTAGAGAGAAAATTACCAATATCAAAACTGGTATTTGACTTGGGTCTGTGATTAACAATCTAATGGGTTAAATAATCGGGATAATCTAATCTGGATTCTGACGATACGTTTACTTTTCCATTCAAATCTTTGGCTTTTTCATTTCCACATAATGCTCACAATCTAACTAGGCGCACGTCTAGGAAATTGTCTTTCGTCCCGAGGGACTCTGAATGTTGGTAGATAATTGTTTTGTATTAATGCTGGGACTAAAGTATGATAGTTAGGGTTGTTGCAGATGCAATAGGTCGAAAGATGACAAAATCTTATTTCTAAAACATTTTCTGAGGCATTGCAAATATGAAATGAAGCAGCATAATTCACATAAAGAACGACTGACCTGTATAAATATCAAAATAATTATAAGATGCCGAAAACAGACAGAAATAGTTTGATTTTCAATGTATTTAATGGTTTTTCCTTTTTTTTCCAGACCAACTTTTTCAACGAATGGTCCATGTTTCCAGTAGATTTTCTAGTTCCGGTAAATATTAATAGTTTCTTTCATTTTATTGGTTGTTTATCCCCCAAATATCAAGATATTTATGAATATACCGTATTAATTAACGCATCAGTTTTTATTCTTTCTGATGTATTTAAAAAAAAAACAACATTGAAATAGTAACTTTTAAGATTTAAAAAATATATATATATATGTATGTATTTTATGATTCATTTTAACTGTTTAAAAAGCTTCATTAATTAATAAAAGCTTGATTTTTTTTCAACATTTCTTTATTTTGTTTTAAGGTACTGGACAAATACAGCTATGGCAGTTTTTGTTGGAGCTTCTTTCTGACAGACGCAACATGGGGTGTATTGCCTGGGAGGGGACACAGGGAGAGTTTAAACTGATAGATCCTGACGAAGTGGCGAGGAGATGGGGAGAAAGGAAAAGCAAACCAAACATGAACTACGACAAACTAAGCCGTGCTTTGAGATATTACTACGACAAAAACATTATGACCAAAGTACACGGAAAGCGCTACGCATATAAATTTGACTTTGTTGGGCTTGCTCAAAATATGCAGCAAACTACTCCAGATACGTATCATTCGCCACACAGATATCAACCAGATATGTTTATGTCGAGTTACGGCCATTCTCCCCTGAATTACCTCAACCCACATGCACCAATGCCACCAACAACTTCCTCTGGACTATTTTGTTCTCCGAGCCCTTATTGGCCAACACCAACAACCAATAATATATTCCCTAACATTCCAGGACATGGATTATCTCCGCATGGCGTTCAGTCACATGTCGGCTCGTACTTTCCGTGACACAGATATTTTTTATTTATTTAGATGTGCTAGTTTCTACTGTAAATACTCTTGTTGATGACCAATAATCTGTTTTATTTATGTTGATTTTGTTGACTCAATAAATATGTCTTTTTTGTTTTATATCTTGTTCTTTCATTAGATTTTGCAATGACTGTGTTCTAAAAAAGTAGTTTGTATACTTAGGGCACAATGAACAAACACTTGTATTTTAGCAATTGTAAAAATAATAATGAGAAAAATAATTAAGCTAATGATAGATCGGGGAAAATAAGCACAAATAAACGAATTTGTTTTGTTACAGCAATCTATAAACAAATGGTACGATAAGCCATGATTTGTAAATTCACTTGTTTTCCAAATATGTGTTGCTCACAATTTCAACTCTGATTTCAACTGATCATCAATACGTCAAATTAAGTTAAAATCTTGTACTTTCTTGCAGTTTTTTCTAAAGTTTTTATCAATAATTTCAATAGTTTAGACTGCAATCCTAAATTATAATATGTTACATATTTGACATGTTTCCAAAAGCCATTTTAGTGTTGAAATTAAAAACAAAATGATAATTCTACGGCGCTCTTAAGAGACCAGTTTCATGTTGTTGTTGTTTGACAAATCTTCGGTCATTAGTCGAGAGGGGAACCTAAGGGCAGACATTCCAGTTACCCGTTCCATAGGAGCATAGGATAAATAGTAACATTAAAACTGCTCATAGGACAAGACAAATAATTTTGTAAGTGCAAATCTAGTTTTTTGTTTAACCATGTAACACTGCTCATGAATGTATTATTGCTACAGATTTTCAGAAAATCATCATCTGTTTCCCTTACTTCAATTGAAATGTAAACCAGTATGTCGAGTGTTGGAGTTTGTCTCCTTTGGTTGAACTATCAAAGATGTGACATACAATCACGAATATGAAAATTACATTTTTTCTAAAAAGAAGGGCTATAAGTAAATATCAATGACACAAAGAGGTAACAAAGTAGCATTCGAATGTCAAAAATCCGAAAGGGCAAGAACTAAATCAGTTAGCATGAACGATAACAACACGAAGAAACATACAACTTGAAAACAGATACAAAAAGCCAAACAGTAACCAGCAAGGCGAAATCAGGACGTATCCGCGTTGCTAACGGTTTACTCAGAAGGTCAAATCCAGTAAAGGAGACAAAACAAATTACTTTGACAAAGCAATATCGTCACTAATATGAAAAATAGAAATCTCATATTTGTCTCGAACACATATTTTTAGTGAAATACCCATCAAGTAGTAGCATAGCCCTGTAATACATGTGTAATTTGGCAATTTTTGTGACCTGACGCTCGATGAAGGAAATTATGCCAGGTCCCACACGCTCTGAAATAACAAATCAGTTGTCAGACGTACACGTCATAGGCTGGAGCGGACGGAATGCTACAAAATCACAATATATACTTTGAAATAAAGCATAGAAATTAAGCTATCTTTGCTGCTTTTATTGATAACATGGCTAAGTAATATTACAAACACTCGTGTGTATTATTCGACAACAACTTGCTTATATATATAAATCAAAAGTTACATGTGCATTTACACTGAAGCAAAACATAAGAAGGAAATATATTTGTTAGATTACTTAGCAAAGGAAATAAGTATGATATTGACAAATTATACGGATGGGCTTTATAAAACACTGACAGAAAATCTCAATATTCCGAATATTCTGAAAAAAAACCGTGTATTTCGGATAAAAAAAAGTTTAATTAAGAATTTTTGCCGCAAATTATCCTAATATGTAATGTTGGTAATGTTCCAATATGTAAAAAAGAGAATTTTCCATTTTCACGAACAACGTCGAAATGATGTATTAAAAAAACATTCATAAAAACAACAACTATAATAAAATTCCATCTTTTAAAGTGTAGTACATGTATTTTCTAGCCAATAACAACAAAATGGTCACAGAAGCCTAAATCATTAATATCTGAATTGTTTAGCAGCATGATAAAAACAATATTTTCATTTTTAAGGGGAAATAACTCCAATAAGGGACCATATGAAGAGAAGTTTATTGTAAAGCCAAATCAAATGAAAAGTTATGCAAGCAACAGATATGTTTCTGACTGATTTTTAATTTATAAGATCAAATGACTACTTTTTACATTTAAGGGGCTTGGGTCATCTGTTGTCTGTTGTTTGAACATGTGAAAAATTGTTTTTATGCAAGCAACAGATATGTTTCTGACTGATTTTTAATTTATGAGATAAAATGACTAGGTTTGCCTGTTGTATGTACATACTGCAGTTACATTGCAGTCGAGTATTAATGTGTGAACACTTATTTTCTTCTTTAAACCTGGTGTTTCTTGCCCTGAGTACCAAGGACATATATAGGCTCAAAAGTTGAATTCTTTTTCTTGTTTTAATTTTAATAATAATTTTGAGTTTTTTTTCGATTTAGAAAAAAAAAACTTGATGTGTTGAGATCGTACAAGTATTTATGGTTAGTACTCGCTAGTTGTTCATCTCTTGATTTTATTTTCATGGGCATTGCCTCACACACTATTAAATCGAAACCCATAAAATAAATGACTCTGCAAATATTGATATAGGTTTTACAAAAGATAAGCATTAATCATATCCATTTAAAGCGTCACGGAAATTTAAGTTAAATGTAAAATTTTACGTTTCCAAAGGGATGTCTTTAATTACATTCAATCAACGTCTTTGATGCTATAAACTTTTATTACCAACACTGGGTTCTGAAAGTGTTTAATGCCGTTGCAAATATCTTTTATATTATAGAAGCATTTTCCTGAACGAGGAACAAGCCTTGAAGAGGCTTCCGGTGTTTTAAACGAGACCATACAAAAACCCGGAAACAAATCTCAACAACGAACCGGGTATCTGAGTAAATCGGTATTGATTTATTCCGAGTGGTTTTCGTGGAACATTAAACTATGGTGAGAAAGCGAATTTCCACATTGTCAACCCTACGTAATGAACTGCTACCTGTACCGTGTGGAAAATAGCTTGTTAGCTCACTTCCGTTTCTTACCAATTTCCCAATGCACCGATGAATACGATTAAATATCTGCTAATGGTATATGAAACAACAATAGCAAACGTTAATGGAAAAAAGTTTCCGTGCTTTCAAAGACGCTTCCGGAATGGCATACGTAATTTATTTTTAAAATTTTGAACACCGAAATCAATGATTTTGCTTTCATCTTTTAAATTTGAACTGTTAAAATTTCAATTTAAGCGTTTTGCACCATGAAAACAGTTCTATGTAAACTTTTATGTATTTAATATATTGGGCCATTTTCAATTATAAGACAATGGTTTTGGATCATGATTGTCGAGTACGGAAAGCATAGCTTTTGGCAATATAAGATCGCGAACGAAAAGAGCCGCATCTAAGTTCTCGCGAGTTCCAAAACTTAGTATAAAAGCTTTCATTTAAACTGTAATGTCTTACATACTCTATCATACGCATTCGATGACAGACACAAATATTGTCTTTCTCCATTCTACCTTTAATTCTCTTGGTTAAGTTTAGAATATTTGTCCATGTACAATAGAACAGTAATAGTGGTTAAAAATATAATATGTAAATAAAATTTTGTAAAAAAATCATTATTAAGTATTAGTATCTTGTATTGTCTCAAGGAGTTTTGTGGAACGCATGCAGGTTTAATTTGCAAAGCTACGATCCATTGACCATGAGAAGTCTGAGATTCAAGATCGATAGTAGGCGTCGCTCAAGCGTCTGTTCAACTGTGTCAGAAGGTCCAAGTCATTACTAAGAATTAGTTCGGTTTAAGGGAGATAATCCAATCTGAAACCATTTTTCTTTCTTCTAAAGAACGATAACTTGTCCTCGAACAGTAGGAGTCCGTGATAAAGTTTATTCCTTGAGATAAGATGTTGGTTTGCTATCTAACCGCCCGCTATGGTGTTCAAATTGTATGACTGGATTATTAAAATCATATGTTCAGAACTGTTCCTATATAGTAATAAATTTATCATTCTGTGTCTTTCAAAAGAAAAGTTCAATCATGTTCGGGATCGATGTTAAAGTATTCGAAATTTTTGTTCGAGGCGTTTAAGAAATCGAGCTTTTTGGGTTTATAAAAAATAGTCTTGAAGAAAAGAAACAAAGGAATATAATATAAACACATGTAAAATAATTTGTTTTTTGTACTTTATTTTCTCACATAGGTAGGCTTAAAACTGTTACATTGTGCGTACAGTATTTCACAAAAATATCACATGATTTAGTTACATTAAGGAATATTTAATAAACTAATTTTTCTTTAATATGCTATCATTCTTTTTAAGGTGTAACAAACACGAATATACATCTATAAGTTTTAAACAGAAAATGGTTTAAAATGTAAGACGTGTACCGCCCGTTTTTTTTTTTTATTATTTTTTTTTTATTTTAACTATTCCATGCACACAGCTATAAACATATTTCTTCAGATTACAAGCCAGCGAAATATCCGATAACTTGATTGATAATTATAGGCATTTGACTGTAATTAGACTTATAAATATTTTATAATTTATAATTTGACATAATACCTGATGGTGATCAATGTGCATCATTTTAGAAGTTTATTCATCATTTTTGTTATGTACTGTATCGTTAACTTTTTTGTTCTGGAGTTTGATAGGTTGGCAACTTTGTAAATAGTACTTACAAATAATACTTTAATTTCTATAAAATATACGCATAAACGTATTTTTACTAAAAACTTGATATGGTTTACTAAAGCTAGTGTCAATCAATTCATTTGGTCTATGAGTACTTATTCAGTGTTATTTTTTAAGCCTAAATTCTTCATGCAAAAAAGTAGTTATAATTTGTTCACTTGTCAAGTCAGAATATTTTTAAAATTGCGTTAATTTAATTATATATCAAAAACTTCTTTGACATTAATATTTGTTCTTACATTTCCTACATGGTATGCATACATATTTCTATTTGAGCATTGAGATGGAGATATGATATCATAGCTCCATGATTTGGCTATTGTGTAAATCATAAAGACCCGAAGATTCATGCTTGTATATATAGTTACTCTTTGTTTGTAAGCTTGGACTTGCTGTCCAGACAAATTGGTATTTACGCTAAATCTCATATTCTGTATACGGTTAAACAAGCTGTATCTGCTTTTAGCATTTGAATTCGGTTCACAAATAAACGAGCATCTAAACTTTCGACGAGTTAAGCAAAGAATTATCAAGAAAATAAAATAATTTTAAACCGAAGGAATCAAATGTGAATCCTTTAACATTGTTTTATAGTTGACAAGCAAAGAACTTTATCTCGCTACATATTGAATTATTAGATTTTCGAAAAACAATACTTAGTACTATGAAACGGATTTAAAGTATGAAACCGAACAAAACAGATCAACAATAACAGCAACAAATGGGCTTGATCGAGGTTCCGTATAAACGTTGCAATATTATCAGATACCATTTTAAGGAATTACTTTTCTTTTATGTCTTTTTAATCGAAAAAGAGTTAGTAAATGCTTAAAAAATCCGAAGTTCCATTCCGTTGACAAACACTTGAAAATTTCTACTATTGTGCTTCTTATATCCATCTTATTTGAGTATCAAATTATCTAGATTATAGCATAAAAAAATACAAAATTAGCTAAGGAAATTTCTCAATGATTTTACTCCGAAAAGTTTTTTTAATATCATTGCATATAGTGAACTGAGGAAGAAAGGCGTAAATTTGTCCAAAATCTGTACGAAATTACGCAATTTTCTACGAAAAGGGGTTTCCAACCCTAGGACTGCTCTCTGGATCTGCCACTAAGTTTATAGACGAATTGCGTTGGAGTTGTCATTAAAAAGACTTATAATTCAGTTGTGTATTCAAAAAATCTTAATTGCAATAATCTTAATAAGAAAAAAATCTTAATTGCATTTTTTTTAATATTGTATAAGTATAGCATTTAAAACTTCATTTATCTGTTCCAATAAATTCACAACCATTTCTACACCATCCAAATTTTATCATGAAGTCATTTGCTTTAATAATTAACACTTATCTAGCAATTATACAATGTCACCAGGACGCAGCTCCTTGTTATCAATGGATCGCAGCATGTCTCAATCAGTAGTCAAAATTTTCAAAAAATACTAAAAATTGACAATTTTTAACTTGAATTGGAAGTGGTTTAATCATGCGATAGAAAAATTTAACAAATACCATTAAAAATTTTGAAGTTGCATCTACATAACGGTAACAGGGCCTTTCCGGAAAATAAATGCTAAATATTTTTAATCCTGATTCAAAGATACCAACCATATCAGATTCTAAGAATTTTTCAATACATTGCGTTGCAAGTTTCTAAGGAATTATAGGGTGTAAAAAACTTAAATTGGAAGTAAATTAATAATCAAATTTCCTTTATTAACCAACATCATTGGAAAGCTTAATAATAAGGGCATCCGTTGATAACAGGGCCTTGCGGAAATTCTTAGTAGAACATACTTTAATAGTCAGTTAAAACAAAAACCATACACAAATCCTTTATACGATTTTTCGTTACTTGACCGGCAAAATTGACGCATGCGCATTATCGACCGAACTAATTCTTAGTAATGTGTAGAACAAATTTTATTTGCCCCCCCCCCCCCAAAAAAAATTGTTTGCTGAGAACATTATAATTTTTCCCACCAATATCTCTTTTTTTACCAGACTAATTGATTCATCGGTATTGGATAAGAACTTTTTGGACATGAGTACTTCTATTTCCGATCGATATTCCTGGTACCCTACCTTTACTTTTTTAATTCGAAATATCGATCGAAAAGAGAAATACCTATCATAGTACCGCTGATGAAAGGACACCTTTAAAATATATGCATTTTCATCATTACAAAATTGTGATCATTTCTTTGACGCTGGTTTTAATACTGTGTATTTTGAAACCACTGGGTCGATAACCTATGCTGATGGACAAAAGGTCCTCAAAGGTAATTACAAGCCCAATCGTGCAACAAACTTTAACTTTCCAATTGTTTATTTATAATTCGATTTCGTTTCTTTCCTTTTTATGCACCTAGTCGATATCATCAGCGCTAGCTGGGATTGCATGTTTTCTTTTCGTAATCGTCTCTTTGCAATATTCCTGTATTAAAAAAAACTATCGGTATTTGTTAAGAAAATCTCATCTTTGTAAGATTATTTATATAGTTACCATTTACTGTGAATGTATATATTCTGGAGTCCCTAATTTGTATCTGATATTTATGTGCTTAATTTCCTTGTTGTTTAATATTTGTATTTGTATATTTTGCTTGACCTCATGTTACATATTTATATATGTCTGAGTGTATTGAATAAAATCTGAATCTGAAATCGGATACTTCTACCTTTATAGGTATCTTTCACTTTTATTCTTTTTTTACTCCTTTGAAAATTCATATAGAGCATACCAAAACTAATCGTTTACTAGTATTCAGGCCCACTTTATCATACGAGAGACCTATTCTCGAATATCTATTCTAGATGTATACTTAGATTCACCCTGTTGTCGATTGCATAACGATTCGTATGTTGCATAATAGGATGTAAAATAGTTCGTCATGGGGATTGATGTTAATGCCAGTTTGTGAGTAAATTAGAGTCTGGGTAAAATTCTATCAATGATCAATTAAAAAAAAATACCGAAAAGTCACCTTCCGGTGCATTATCGCGCTATAATAGCTGATACTGCAGTTACATGTAAATTTCTTATATTACTGCGCGAACTATTTTTATCTCAGCAGCATAATATACACAAACAGATTGAACTTTTCAAGATATGTTAATTTTTTCTTCGTTTTATCGTTTTGGCAACTCTACCAATAAGGCATTGAACTCGTGATGTTATTTTATGAAAACAAGATGGCTGGATCGATTCGTTTTTCGTTCCATGTGCATGTACACAACCTGTTTGAGAGACATTAGTTATACTTTGACTTGAGGCTCAACGAGATTTCTGTTGTCCGGAATACCCTACACTACAGACCCCGTTGGGGGGGGGGGGGGGGGGGGTGGGGGGGTAACTCCAAGTAATTAAGGGTACAGAAGTGCGGCCCAGAAGTTTTATACCCACCCTATTCATATATTGGCCTGCTTTAAAAAGACACCCATTCATATATATTTTAATGCATTTGAAATTACACAGAATATGCTTCAACTTAACTTGTTTTGTAGATTTTCTATTAAAATCAAAGTTTGAATGATAAAAGTTATCAAATGCATGTACAGTTAAGGTTACAAGGAGGCAAAATATGGATGCTCAGTCACTCTTTTCCTATTGATGTATGACATTTGTGAAAAGTATACCTTATCATATATACAACATTGAAATTTCCAACCTTTTAAAGGATGAGTGGCAATAAGACCAATTTTTGGCCCAAGATTTACCAAGAAATTAAACCTGAGCATACAGATGCCTTAAGTTGCTGTAGCATTGATAAATTGTTCGACTTAAAGAAAATAAAGCTTAATTGCCATATCTGTTAAGCTGTCATGCCAATAAGTTAACTCAAAAAGCTGTGTATTAAAGAAAATGTCCTCATTTCATTGCTTTTTGCTAATTTTTACACACGTTTTGGTCTGAAAGAAGGTGGCCGCATCAAAACAACAACTTCATACCTGGCAAAAATGTATAAAATGATTAAATCCATCATTTCTGGAAGATTGGAGTTGTTGTTTGCATGCGCCCAATGTTTTCTTAAGAAAAACAAGCACAGAAACCATTCAAAATTGCAGATTTTCTCTATTATGTCAGATAAGACCACTAAATATGATGTCATAATTACGTCACAATGAAGGAAAATTGCCATATCTGATGTGTTTTCTTTGTAACCACATATGAGATGATATTTCTTATAAATATCATAACATTTGAAATAACTACAGTTTTTTGGGCCTATTATGGGTCTTAATGCCACTCATCCTTACAATGTAGACCCTTTTGGGCCGCACATATGTACTTACCTTTATAATTGAAGTTACCCCCCCCTTGCTACAGACAGTTAAAATTTCTCAAAATTAACATTTGAGCAACGACTCGTTGAACGAGAATTATTTTTAGTCCAGATAATAATCAGGTCTTTCTGGGATTTTTGTCATTTGGACTTTTTCAGATCCACAGAGTCGTAGGAAGCCAAACGTCAAAAATTTTAAAAGTCTTTCAAGGCCCTTTTGAGCTTAGCTGGGTGGCCTGTCCTATCAACATTTTGTCAGTTTGCAATGCCAAAAAACAGTAGTAGGGGCACCTAATGATACTAAGCAATCGTATGCTTCGAAATTAAATGTAACCTGTTCTTCCAGACGAATGACCACCTAAAAAAGAATCATTCAATTCCCTTATTGTTTTATAACTTGAAAGTGTCATAAAAATTGTTCAAATGATGCTTATAACAATGAATGAATCCCTTCAACCTTATCTTTCATTCTAGTATGCATGTTTCGGGAGCCTGTGACATATATGTAACTCGAGTACCAATGGATATGGTTTTAACCATATCCCTTCTTGTGTATACAGGGAAGTGTGCTGTACACGAAAGTAATGCGAAATTTTTTAACAAATCGCGCTAATAACATGAAATTGGCATAATTTTCATAACATATTGATATAAGAAGGACATGCTTGCGGATTTGCAGTGGTGTTTCTGATTATCATGATAAAAAAAATATTACAGAAAAAAATACTTAAATGAGGTTATCAGAACCAGACATTAGTTAAATCTTTTATGAATATCGAATCAAACTGTAACTTTGATTGAAAAGGAATATCACATCCTGATTTTTATGGTAAAGTTACCAACAAAGCAAACAAATTCAAAAGCAAGCCTTTTGGATGGCAAACTGGCTAAAATTTATTTTATAACGGATATGCATTGAACAAAAAATGACCTTCGGCTTTTCTGTTGGTTAAGATGATGTTGACATTCCAATCCAGTATTACATTCCAAAATTAGATAAAAATCCATACAAACAGCGCTTCATTGCAGTGTCATCCAAATGTACCACTAAACCTCTTTCATCTTGCAATCTTCAGCCGGAGCTTTAGATAAAGGACACAACGGTTTCTATGAAGTCTGCTTCATATTTACATCTTCATCTCGAAATAGACTCTTCCAGGAAAACTTTATTAACAATGCTCTATGACAAACGTGATAACTTCAACTTTCCCTTCTTTTGTAGCAACATTCCGTCCGCTCCAGCTGATGGAATTTACGTATCATCATTGATTCGTTACTCCAGAGCTTGCGGGACTTAAATCGATTTCCATGGCAGAACGTCTGACACAAAAATTGCTTACAACGGGTTATTTTGCTCATCGGTTGCTGTCTTCACTCAAGAAATTTTACGGAAGACATCATGTGCTCATAGACAAATATGGGATTTCAATCTCTCAGATGAGTGCAGATGTTGGTTTGTCATAGTGTTTTTTTTTAATTTATCTTCCTTTACCAGACTTGACACACTGCATTGGAAATTGGCAGCACAACGGGTGTGCAGGAACTGCTTATTTTTTCCGGAGCACCTGAGTTCACTCTGGTTACAAATTGAGTTCTCGATGTTGATTGCTATTCAGTTGTTTTTGTTTAATTGAGATTTATGTTGTCTGTTTATTTTCGTCCTGTTCTCGTTGGTGTTAACTGGTAAACAAAAATTTCTGATTATTGTACAACAACAACTTTCGACGATAATATTTTAGGATTGGTATTGAATCGTATGTATAATATATTCTAGTATTGTACTAGTGGTACAATGTATATGATTGGGTCCCGTGCTGGGCCTAGCTTGTCCTAAGAAGCGACTAAGGGTCTTGGGATTTTAAAATCGGGCTAGCGCTCAGCCAACAGAGCAACCAAGGTTTTGCGCTTATAAATCTGGTTTAAACTGCCATTTCTTGTGAAATGTATATTCTAATATACCCATGGATATTGCGATCCCGGGATTTTGATCATTAATTTTCGAAAAGTCTTTTTTCCATGTTTTCTCTTCTTTTTTTCTTCTTGAATATATGATATTGACAATTCCAGTATTACCTTTATTCACGATCTACGTAAAACAGTACTTAGTATTTGTTATTTAACAATGAATACAGAGTCTAAATATTTTTTTGCTTTAAAAAAATGCTTTAAAAGGATATTTTAATGATTGTCTTTTAATTAATACACAGTAAATTTCTTACTTATAGATGATCTTGAAAAACATGATTTAAATGACGTTTTGGAGCAAAGAAGTTGTCTATAGAAGTAGAATTTTAAATTTAAAACAAAAACAAAAACGTACACTCGCTTCATATGCTCGCACTTAATACAGATCAGAAAACTGAAAAATTTATTAAATCTCCGGTTTTTAAGATAATACATAAATAATTTTATAAATGAATAAATTATAAAAATTTTAAAAAATATATTCAAATAAATAAATGGAATAACTTACACGAAAATAGTCTGAAACCATAATTAAATATGTGCTGTTAACGTTTCCTTGAAACAATATGTTATGAAAAGTTCTTTCTTTTATTGTCTGGAACTTTGTTGTTATTTTTATTTCAGTGTTATTTTTGGATTAGTTTGAGGATATTTTACAGTTAAAGCTATTGGAACACTTGCATGTGAATACTTACAAAATAGTCTAAAATATTTTTGAAGGAATTTCCTATTTTCTCTGATTTTGAGGAGTACGGAAAACTTTTATAAAGGTATAGGAAAAAATAAATGAATAAATCTTATTTATTAGCTGTCTAATAATTGTACAGATAAAATCAGGAATTGTACAAATTGTTTGAAAGTTATCCATGACACGCGCTAGTTAAAGCAGATTCTCGCGCGATTTCACGTGAATTACCCGAGGTTTTACTGAAACGCGTAAACGCACTCTTAAAATCGCATTTTACAGGAAATTAACAATAATCTTTTGCATTTCAACCGTTGGTAATTTACGCCTTATTAGGCTCACTCTAAGAAGTGGAAACCGTGCTGTTTAATTATAAAGCAAATCTACTACAACTACATAGCTAATATTAAAGGCACCGGGTAAAATTGAATAAGCGAACTCGAAGACCCTCGGGTAGTCGTCAATAGGAGTACCTCAACAAAAAAGGAAACAAACTACTCTTCCATTATAGAGGTAATTGAAACTTCTTGTAGCTTTTTCCATTGAAACCTTCGTCATTTGACTAAATTTAGCGATAAAACACGGTTGTTCGTGGACTCAAAATAAAGTAATGAAGGAAACATGAAATTGTCAGCTCTACCAATGTAAACCACAAGTTTCGACGGAAATTGAATCAGCTTATTCCTGCATTGATATAATGCTAATTAGAAATATATTTCTTTCTTTCATAATCTAATTGCTTTTAGTAATTTGAATATGAAACTTTCCCAGTTTAACAACTATTCAATCACAATTGCTTTTTGTCCAACTTGTAAAGACTCAAATCGAGAAGCAATTGTTCTTCAACTAAAGCTTTTAATGTTGGAAAAAAATGATAACTCATTGCTATTCATATGATATATTAACAAGTCATTTCGATAGTGTCTATATGCTACAGTAAACTTGAATCAATTTCTACACAAATGAACATTATACAGAGAACTATATACGTTAGAAGTATAATTTCCTATTCAAAGGAAAATGACGACAACAATGCCATTAAAAACGGGAAACAATCGGGAAATGTCAGTCCGTAATAACAACATTTAGTCGACGGAGCGTCAAACGGTAGTTAGTCCGAGTCAAGGAAACGCTTAAAACAGCAATTATAAAACATGGCTATAAAAGCTTTGATGTGAAGCTGTACGCCACTTAACGTAGAACCATCTCCGGTTCGGTGCTGTATTTCCTTACACACAAAGCATAAAGCACCGTTTCATGTCAAAACGAACGTCCAATATCCTGCAATTGTTTTGACTATAATGTTAGCACGCAAATTGTCGTGATTGCAGGGCTTCTCTATAGTGGTAATGATGCATTTTATTACTTCAGCAAAATTTATAACTTGGTAAGAACGTTAAAAAATCGACAAGAAACAAAAAATGAAACAGAGAATTTTTTTATGATTTACCGACTTTATTGTTTAATTGTGGTTATCAAGTAAATTTTCAAGATATCGTTGATGAGACATTAATTTTAACCACAAGAAAAGTTTTAAAATTTGACTGACACATTAAAAATCAAATGTAAACATAAATTTATACATGTATATCATAATATACTGATGTAAATGTTCAAAATGTGTGCTTTTGTTCGTTTATTGTAAAAGTTAAAGTCGGACACTAAGATCGCAATGGAATAGGGAGGTTCGGTGCCATGAAACCGGGTTTAACCCACCATTTTAATTGAAATGCATGTACAAATTCCGGCCATTGCGTTCTGAAATTTCCCCGGTGTATATCATTGCCTTAATTGTTGGTCTTGTCTTCTTGGTCATATGAGATTTATCATCTCAGAACGACAGTTTTGTTCTTAACTTTATTCGCAAAATGGGCATGTTGATGTGTATAAAATCTTCAATGAAAGTAAGTCAATTTGGAAAATATATATTTTTTTCAGAAGATAGATGTTTAGCATATTTTAGTTCGTCTATATACAAGATCCTGTCTAGAGCATTTTAAAATGTGCTTCTGCAGTTTAAGAGGCTTTCCATGTAGAAATCAGGCAAAATCCTACAGAATCCGGCACATTTTATCCCAGCAAATTTATTGTTTTAATGTATTGTTGGACTCATATGTAAAACAAAAATCACCAGGACTCGTTTGAAAGCAACATGGATAACCTGTGATTCAGCCTTAAACTTCATGAACAAAGCAACCAAATTTTGCAAGAGTTATCTCCCTTTTTTGCATATTTTCAATGCATTATATCTAAGTTATCACTTCAATAAACCAAAAATCGGCATTTGTTTTGGGGAATGGATGTTAACCTGAAGTGAAATCAATGAAAATTTTTGAAAAACAAAATTTGTCATGCGACAGCTATTGCATGGGTTTTGCTTAGACAGCCTTTTAAAAAATAAACACAACTGGCAGTAAATGACGAGATATGTAAAGCAAGTTTACACAGCACACTATTCATAAAACGGGTCCTTCAAAAGTCAGCAATGCAAAACAACCCACACCCGTGATTAAGCGTTCATTGTATTTCAAATAACTCCAAATAAGTAAGAAAAATACCAATAATCTATAAATCACAGCATCCAAGATGAAAAAAAAACAAACAAACAAACCAAAATTACAATAGAAAAAAAAACGCTTGGGAATTTGTTTTACTTTTGTTTTATATTAAATAGTCTGTCTGCTTGGCCCGTCTGTTTTATAATGTTATATGGAGGCATAAAATTACCGACCAGTGTTTACAAATTCATATCCACCAAATTGAATAGTTTTATCCTTTGGGTACGTAGCAATGATCCAATGCTTCGTGTTCTGTAAAAAAGTGGCAAATACTTCTTTTTTTAATAAGATTTAAAAAAAATGATTTAAACATTTTATTTTTATCTATACTTGTACCACACTAGAATATTTGTAAAACAAAAAGCTAATTTATGTAAAGGTTATTTTTGCTCGTTTTCATTATGCAAATTGTCCAAAATCCACAAATGATTCCTCCATTTGAAGTTCTGAAAGGTTATTATTGATTTGCATTAATTTGGTTTCTTTTACGACAACTACATGTACATGTGTACAAAAGGTCTATGTAGTATTTTTTTAAAATGCCAGTGAAATATTTTACAAAAGTTTTGTCATGCACTTATTTGCATTTAATCTTGAAAAACACATTATCCCAGTATGCTTCAATATGAATGTTTTCATTTGTTCTAACTTATGACGCCTTTAGCTACTACAATTAGTTTGATAACTCAAAAAACAGTGCAAACTATCTAGCTTTAGCAGAAATGAACATGAAAGAGGCGATAAAATGAACATGATAGAGGCGATAAAATGAACATGACACAGGCGATAAAATGAAATGAACATAATTAAGGCGATAAAATGGTTGCTCCCGTAAAATGTCTCTCAGAACACCCGTCAGTGGTAGCTCCCGTAAAATGTCGCTCAAAACACCTGTCAGTGGTAGCTCCCGTAAAATGTCTCTCAGAACACCTGTCAGTGGTAGCTCCCGTAAAATGTCTCTCAGAACACCTTTCAGTGGTAACTCATGTAAAATGTCTCTCAGAACACCTGTCAGTGGTAGCTCCCTTAAAATGTCTCTCAGAACACCTGTCAGTGGTAGCTCCCGTAAAATGTCTCTGAGAACACCTGTCAGTGGTAGCTCCCGTAAAATGTCTTTGAGAACACCTGTCAGTGGTAGCTCCCGTAAAATGTCTCTCAAAACACCTGTCAGTGGTAGCTCCCGTAAAATGTCTTTCAGAACACCTGTCAGTGGTAGCTCCCGTAAAATGTCTCTCAGAACACCTTTCAGTGGTAGCTCATGTAAAATGTCTCTCAGAACACCTGTCAGTGGTAGCTCCCGTAAAATGTCTCTCAGAACACCTGTCAGTGGTAGCTCCCGTAAAATGTCTCTGAGAACACCTGTCAGTGGTAGCTCGCGTAAAATGTCTCTCAGAACACCTGTCAGTGGTAGCTCCCGTAAAATGTCTCTCAAAACACCTGTCAGTGGTAGCTCCCGTAAAATGTCTCTCAGAACACCTGTCAGTGGTAGCTCCCTTAAAATGTCTCTCAGAACACCTGTCAGTGGTAGCTCCCGTAAAATGTCTCTGAGAACACTTGTCAGTGGTAGCTCCCGTAAAATGTCTCTCAGAACACCTGTCAGTGGTAGCTCCCGTAAAATGTCTCTCAGAACACCTGTCAGTGGTAGCTCCCGTAAAATGTCTCTCAGAACACCTGTCAGTGGTAGCTCCCGTAAAATGTCTCTCAGAACACCTGTCGGTGGTATCTCCCTTAAAATGTCCCTGAGAACACCTGTCAGTGGTAGCTCCCTTAAAATGTCTATCAGAACACCTGTCAGAGGTAGCTCCCGTAAAATGTCTCTCAGAACACCTGTCAGTGGTAGCTCCCGTAAAATGTCTCTCAGAACACCTGTCAGTGGTAGCTCCCGTAAAATGTCTCTCAGAACACGTGTCAGTGGTAGCTCCCGTAAAATGTCTCTTAGAACACCTGTCAGTGGTATCTCCCTTAAAATGTCCCTGAGAACACCTGTCAGTGGTAGCTCCCTTAAAATGTCTCTGAGAACACTTGTCAGTGGTAGCTCCCGTAAAATGTCTCTCAGAACACCTGTCAGTGGTAGCTCCCGTAAAATGTCTCTCAGAACACTTGTCAGTGGTAGCTCCCGTAAAATGTCTCTGAGAACACTTGTCAGTGGTAGCTCCCGTAAAATGTCTCTCAGAACACCTGTCAGTGGTAGCTCCCGTAAAATGTCTCTGAGAACACTTGTCAGTGGTAGCTCCCGTAAAATGTCTCTCAGAACACCTGTCAGTGGTAGCTCCTGTAAAATGTCTCTGAGAACACCTGTCAGTGGTAGCTCGCGTAAAATGTCTCTGAGAACACTTGTCAGTGGTAGCTCCCGTAAAATGTCTCTGAGAACACCTGTCAGTGGTAGCTCCCGTAAAACATCTCTCAAAAAACCTGTCAGTGGTAGCTCCCGTAAAATGTCTCTGAGAACACTTGTCAGTGGTTGCTCCCGTAAAATGTCTCTCAGAACACCTGTCAGTGGTAGCTCCCGTAAAATGTCTCTCAGAACACCTGTCAGTGGTAGCTCCCGTAAAATGTCTCTGAGAACACTTTTAAGTGGTAGCTCCCGTAAAATGTCTCTGAGAACACCTGTCAGTGGTAGCTCCTGTAAAATGTCTCTAGTGAGGAGCAACATTACCTTATGTTAGAAATGTTTGTCTCAAACATTGTGATTTATCGGGAATAAAATGAAGGATTTTATTATTCGATACCACGAAAAGGTATTTGAAAAGTTGGAATAAATCATTTTGGAGTAGTTAAAATTTGCTTGACGTTTGATATCTACAATTTTCATACAAATGTATACTAACGTTCCTCATAATCTTATAGAAAAAAATGATATTTAACTAAATGTTGTTTTGATAAATCTGAAAGTTACTTTATTTGTTATAAAGTTTCTAAAGCATTTAGTAAATCGCATTTTAATAAAGAGACACAATAACGGGAATATTGGACTGATGCAGAAATGATTACTGCTCTGAATTATCTTTATGATAACATTTATTCACGTTTTGGAAACACATTTATTGCAAAGTAATTGGTATCCTTATGGAGACTAATTGTGCTCCAGTTATAGCTAAACTTTTCTTATATTGCTATGGGTCACAATCTTTGGCTAAACTTCAAGGGCCCGTTGAAACATCACCTCATTGGCACTTTTAATAATACATACATTTATACTTAGCCGACATTCTTGCTGTTTGCATTTTCTAATTTTATCACCGAATTTATATAATTAACCTTGAATAAAACTAATTGTCACCGGCGATAAAAGACAATTGTTTTGGATTAAGAATTAAATAGAAAATAACACATCAAAATGTACTACTTTTCATTTCTTACTGGAAGTTTTCCTTTTCTGGAAGGAGGTGTCTTACGGAGTTTATGTTTCACGGTTACAAAGAAATATACGCTCAAATATATAGCCGTGTTTCTGATTTTAATGATAAAATCAGTTTTATTGCAGGAAAATTGTTAAAACAAGGCTATCACAAATTAATAAATTTTTGTTTTGTATTTATTAGACTTAGATATCTTATTGAAAAAATATAACTGTACAAGTTGTTTTTTTAAGGGAATCTCCCATCCTGAATTCTATAAAGTTTTGTTTATAAAGCAAACAAATTCATCTTAATGTTTTGTGTTTTATGTCCAGAAGGGGGTCTTTCTTACATTTTTAAGTATTGGTTTTGAATCGTATGTATTACTTATTTTTATCTCCGGCAAATAGCAAAAAGGAGAACAGCAACCACCAGTCACACAGTGGATGTTTTCCATTGTGGATTTTTTAATTTCCGTTTTTATATGTCCACATTTCATAACCATCTATGATCATACTTACCTGCTTTTCCCTTTCTGCATTAGTTTAATTCTATAGGGCAACAACATGAAAAAAAAATATTTATTACCTTTGAAGGGTCATCTGACAGCTTCGAACCTCTGAAGTCTTTTTTCTGAAGGTTTAAACAAGCAACACGTTTTTTTTTTTCTCTATCTGCAAAAGTCTTCATTCTATAGGGCAAAAAAACGAAAAAACGCCGTTTTGACCTTCAAAAGGGCTATAACTCGTATAAGGGGTCATCTGACAGCTTCGACCCAATGGAGACTTTTATAGAGCTTAATGGGCTAATGGTTTAACCAAGAAATAGCTTTTTTCTATCTGCAATAGTTTTCATTCTATAGGGCAAATGCATGAAAAAAAAAACCCACTTTTTTTACCTTCAAAGGGCCATAACCCCTATAAGTATTCATTTGACAGCTTCGACCCAATGGAGCATTTTGTAGAGCTTAATGAGCTGAGGGATTAAGCGACCAACAGCTTTTCTCTATCTGCAATAGGACAAACATATGAAAAAAATGCTATTTTTTACCTTCAAAGGGCCATAACCCCTATAAGGAGTCATCTGACAGCTTCGACCAAATGGAGACTTTTGAAGAGCTTTTGATGCTGAAGAAGGAAGATCAAGGAAGGTTGCATCAAATTTTCTCTATCGATTACATATACTTTTTGATTTACAGACCAAAAACGGTAGTCTGACCCTCTGACTATTCTTAGTAACGGTGGCCATGTTTTTTGACGGATAAAAAAATGGAAATGGTGCGGAATACCCTATCGATCAATCATACCAAGTTTCATTAAATTCTGTTCAGAAGTTTCAGAAGAGAAGATTTTTGATAAATTGTTAACGGACGACAGACGACGACGGACGCCAAGTGATGGCAATACCTCACCAGGACACGACGGTTGTTACGTTTATCATATAACGAACTTTGTATAAAATGTCAATCTCTTTATATGAGGCAGCCAGAATACTAAATCCTTATTGTGCTATAATAGAATGGAATAGAGAAAATCACCAAATCGAGGGTTGTTTCGTGAGAGGACATCATCAACATAACGAAAGATTGGGGTTAAAGTGTAAAACAAAGCTATGGCGTTATGTTCCAAGAAGTAAGAAATTGGCGAACCAAAATACTACTTGTTCCAAAGGGATAGCAATTGTCTGCTAAAACACGTTCATCAAACTATAGAAAAACGAGATCCCTCGATAATTTGCATTTCTGTGCATGTGTTTTAACTCTGTAGTTACAAAAAGTCTTGTTATAAAAGACTACCTAATATTTGCACTGTCGTTTTTCGTTTTTCTATTTTTTTTTCTTGTTTTTGGTTATTATTAGTTTTTGTGTGTTTTGTTTATTATAGAAATGACGTTTTCCTCGTCAGTTCTTTTGACATCTTTATGGTCCACAAAGGGCACCCAAAATAAAAAAATAAAAATATAATTATTTACAAATCTGTCGTTCTCTAGACCTAATATTATAAATGAACAACCTCGCCGGGATCATATATTGGCAAATTCATGATATTATAGTTATTTTTTTTAATTTAATGTTGTCTATTTGTCTCATTACAGCTCTTCTTATGCCTATGTATGTTTAAAATCATGTATTTGTAATAGCCCCCTGTGGGACCATAATTGGTAAATAAAATATCTTATCTTATCTGATCCTTTGGTAGACGATATTATTATATCAAAGAATCTAACAAAAATGTCTTTCACTTCGAAAAGTAAAAGCCACATAGAACAGTTAAACGTTTACGTGTTCATTAGATATGTAAACATTCTCACAAGTATCACTCAGTCACAGCAGCTAACGAAGGACAACTCTGGCTGAAACGATAGTTCAGAAATCAAAATCATATTCATAAGTTTAATAAGTGGATCTATAAAACACTGAAATATTGCGACTAATTGTATGCATATATAATAAAATGTTTTTTAAACTGTTTGTATACAATGGGATAAAAAGATCATTTTTAGTCCTTGCGATTATGAATGGTGCTTGCCTTCAATTTGGTGATGAAATAAACCCATGGAAAAAACCTTTCCAACAACATATCTATATAAATCCCGTGCCTGAAAGTTGAAACGAAAATCCTTTCATAAACTATATAAGAAAATGATAACTGCTATCTAAGGAACTGAAAAAGCAAGTTATTTTCGTTGCCGAACGCCGATTTTATGACATTGTTTAGATTCAACGTTTTGAGAGTGTATTGTAATTTGTAATTTTTGAAATGATAGAAAGAATAAATATATACTTTTTGTCAAAAAGTATATCACATTAACAAGAAAATCATGATACTTAATAGTTTTACTTACAGGCATTGTTAAACTTTTTTTTTTATCTTGAATCATTTCTAGATTATCATTTGTTTTCCATATTTATTTTTCTCATTTTTGTTCATTGATTTTAACCTAAATCATAAATAAGGCATTCCAACCAAAAACACAAACACAACCAAGCTATAATATCAATGCGAAAAATCTATTGGTTTGTTGTTGTCACTACAAAATGGAAGTTGTTTGGTCATGTTGGCGACAAAACACGTCTCGTCTTATGGTTTCTAGAGTTACTTCTCTTTTGTGCAAATAAAAGAATTCCACCTAGCTTGTTTCAAGAGACTGAAGACGAAAATATTTTAACTTAGAATACTATGAACAATAATTCTAAAATTATGTTAATACAAAAGCTAAATGATCATGATTCCCTGTACTACACACTCTGAATATCATCGATGTGAGCAGCTTGCTATTTCGACTGTTATGGCTGAGAGTGAATTACTTTTGATGCTTACTTTTTTAATCTCAAGATGTCACTACTTGATATAAATGCATATCAAGTATAACAATATTATTGAAACCTACATCGGTATTGAGTTGCTTTGTTGGTTTTATGTGTGTGTTTTGTTTTGTTTTGCTCTGTTTTTTTTTATTTTTTTTTATGAACTTGTACTGATTATTGCAAGTATATCGGTTTTGACTAAAGCCTTTCTAGCAAAAAAGTTTAATGGTAGTGAATTCTTTAAATAGATTGCACTTAATTAAGTGGTGATCTTCCATGGGAGACGTGTATCGCCTGCATCATAAAGTATTCGGTAAAGAGGTATGAGTTGTTGCGATAACATCGCTGTACACTATAAAATACTATGACAGGAAGCTATTTGTCAAATATCAAGAGACCATGACAAGTATTTCCCAGGAAAACACATGGATGCAGAACATCTCAAGACGACGGATTGTGCCAAAGTAATTCTTATATGTTTGCAATACATTGCAGGTAACAAGAAAAATGTGAAAAAATATTGCACACCATCACAACAAAACAAACCGCAGAAAATCCCACATATTTAAAACAAACCGCAATCAGTAACGTGAACTCAAGTCGAAAACAGAGTGCTCCGGAAGAGTAAGAAGAACGACATGCTATAATCATCTGTCACGTTGCCAACGATCATTTTAGTTAAGTTTAAACATATTTTATTGTCAAACATATACAAAAGGATTGGGCACAAGTTATTTCAACTAACAAGGCCTTTTCCAAACAATAATAATACACACAATTATAATCAAGATGACAGCAATTACCATTAAGTACACACATAAGTAAGTTTAAACAAATACTACAAAACGAAAAATACAAAAGAACAAAAGAGAAAAGAAAAAAAAAGTAATATATACAATGTAAAAGTAGTGAGCAAGGGTACATTTTAAGAAAAAAAGGGAGTTTGAAATACATTGCTCATCTTTAATTATTGCTGAAACGCTGTGTCTTTTTGATATAGCTATGAGCGTTTCGATAAAGAACCTTGTTCTGTTCATGTTTAGCGTTTCATTGCCAAAAAAAAAATATTTTCAATTGAAATAGTTTCAAATTGAGTATTTCTCATAAGTTCCACACGAAAGTTAAGATATAACGGACATTCCAAAACGTAATGAATTGCATCCTCCATTGAGTCATTGACTAAATTAACTCTGTATAGATCAGCATTTAAGGAACTACCGTTTTAGTGTGGGTTAAATCCTGTAACAGACAACAATACTCAACCTCTTTGTCAAACATCAACGCTCATCTGGCAACGTAACATTGTTATGAATTGGCCTATCAGAAGGGATCAACTATAGGGTAGGTAAAAAGTTTTATATCCAACATTTCACTAATAATTTTACGTTGTAAATGACGAAATTACGACCATATTTTAATGTCATGTTATTAGTTTTGTATATCTCTTCCCTCTTTTGCATGGTCTATATATAACTATCTCTAACGTGTTTACGTTCTGTTCATGCTCCATTGGATTCAACAGAAACTACAGAATACTAGATTATTCGAATTTTGATAATATACGGCATTAGAAAAAAATTTGAAAAATGCTCAAGAATTAAACACAAAATCTTTTTTTTAGGATTCGTAGGTTTACACTAAGTGTTTGTTACGGTTTGGTTATACAACATTCAAATGTATTTAAAGTTCTGTCAAAGCCCCTATGGCTATGCTTAGAAATGGACCCCATAGAACTAACTTATCTGTTAAAAAGGAAAAGTAATATAATTGAAATCGATATAAAGGAAGGTAAACATTATATATTTCCTTACATATCAAACGGTAAATAGTAATTATAAGGAGGGAAATGGCGCCTATGTTTTCCTTCCGACGAAAAACGTCAAAGGATATTGGTTCCTAATAATACCTTGTAAATGTTTGCCGGCAAGAGCACAAACAGTTATCGGAATAAGTATCTACAATATTCGCTCCAATGATTGCTAACTCTAAATGAATGAACAACATAACCGATATGACATGCTCTCAATCAACTTCCGGTCCACGAGACATCCCCATGACAACGTATACAGTAATAATACCTGATACAAGTTAAATCCATTTCTAAGACATTTAGTTTTCAATTTGATCGTCGATAAAGGGGTAATTTCTGTAACAATCTAAGCGGTGAAGATATCGTTTTTTCAGTGTTCTTTGTTGATGAAGTAATAATGACGAAAAGCACGATTAGTTTCCATTATTTAGACTGAAAGTTGGCAAAATTGGTAAAGAAATTGACACTTAATGAGACGAAGTAATTAAAGGTAATCATACTGGAATAATTGTCAACAAATAAACTAGCAGATTTTTTTTCAAGTACGTTTAGTCATAATAAAATCTTAGAGAACTGCAATAGTAAACAAGAAAAGATATGGGTATAAACCCATATCCAAAGATACTCGGTTAAACTTATGTTCATTTGTGTTTGATTTAAAAAGCAAAGAACTACCAGACAGAAATGGCCGGATTTCGTTAAACAGGATGTAGATGAGCGACAGATCTTAAATAAAATCCCACGGTATAAGACTCCATCCTGATGCTGTACACTAAATATCAAGTGGCTGGGATCAGTAGTTTCTGAGAAACCTGTTACGAAAATTTCTTTAGCCACCCCAGGGGCGGATCCAGAAATTTTCGAAAGGGGGGGGTCCCACATACTGGGTTCTGTGGGCCAAAAGAGGGGGGGTGTCCAGACCAATTTTGCTGAAAATCTCCACAAAAATTTAAAAATTTCGGAGGAAAGGGGGGGGGGGGTTCCGACCACCGGAACCCCCCCTTCTGGATCCGACACTGCACCCGACATTTACCATTAATCACCGTACAAAATACTAAATATTAATGAGCATTTTGAAGTCAGTGTTCCCTATAAAGGATTATCAGTTCCTGCTTTTTTATAAACATTATTATATCTTTTAAATAACATGTGTTTGTTTGTTTTAAAGTAGTTATATGTACCGAATATTTTACCCGTGCGGGTCCTGAGAGGCGAATAGGCCTGCAGCAACGCTAAGCTTGCCGGAAAAAGTGCACCGAGCAGCGCTCAAAACCCTGACATCAGGTCAGGCAGCTATATCCACAAATCGACTAGGATGTGTGCCCTAGGTGGTTGAATGGGTGCAGCAATGTCATAATGAATGCCGTGGTCGTCAGGCTATAATACGGAAAACCTGACGCAAACTATTTTTGTGCACCCTGTTGGGATATTTGTCACGTTCCTTGCACGTTAAACAACCTTGTAACAGGTGTCCGTGAGAGCGTATATAGGACCCGTAGGATCTAATATGCGAGCCCCTTCCCATCACTCCTTTTTTCCAGTGATACAAAACTCTCCTTGCCCATTGGCCTTTTGTCTCTACTTCCTCCACTTCATCATCATTTCATGTTTATTGTATCGCCCCTTACATGTTAATATCCCGGATATGTATATAGAGAAAAGCAATAACTATAGCTAACCAAATTACGAATATATTTTGTGTAAAGACTTAGTACTACAAACGGTCGAATATAGTTTTAGGTGACATAATGACATTTTTTGATAGACGAGTTGTTTATGAAGCAAAGAGGTACCAGTGGGTCGTTCAAAAATCGGAAAATTTATTATATAAAATGACACGACAAAATCACGATTCAGTAGACGTAAAAAGACAAGAAGAAAAGTAAACACCTTTAAGTCAGGGTACCAGTTCTTGCTTTAATATGTGTTTTTTTAGTTTTTTAACATTCATTTATGTGCCGAATATAATGTCGCTTTAAATTCTTAACAACACACGGTCGGATATATAGTTTAATGGGATTTTGAATGAAGTTCAAGCATGTTAAAGAGTTTTTGTTTCTTTGGAGGCTTTCTCAAAAATAAATGTCACAAATTTATAAATAAAACTTAACAGTTGCACTGAATATTATACACTGTAAAAATTGTGTTTAAAATCTAAACACTTTTCAAATCAAGCATGTAAAATCTAAACATGTTTAGGTTTTAAACATGTTTCACTTTTTAATAATATCAATTTTAGAAATTTCCTATACTATTTTCATTAATCTAAACATGTTTTGCCAAAACACATGTTAAGACATTAAACATGACACCAATTTGTTACATTTAAAGTGTTTAGAAAAATGTTTAGGCCCTAAACACATTTTTTACAGTGTACAAGTAAAAACTTCCAAATTTTCGAATTAAAAAAAAAGCATTGACCAATAACAAATTAAGCCGTCAGGGACAGACCATTTAACTTGAAAAGGGGGTGGGCTTGATTTTTCGTTTTGGCAAGAAAAAAATATATATTTATCGAAGGTGATGCAACTGAATATTGTTTCATTAAGAGACCGACCATTTCACTTGAAAGGGGGGCTTGGTTTTTACAAAAAAAAAAAATCTGAAAATGATTTTTGATGAAACAAATATTTTGGCAGCTGAGGGTAAAAAAAAATTTCTGAAGAAGGATTTCTGCTATAAAAAATAATGCTGATAATGAAAAAAGATATTCTGTTGCGACGCCTTTGAAAAATAAGTATTTTGTCTGCGCTCTGTGAAAAAAAAAATCTGATAAAAAAAACAAGCCCCCCCTTAATTAAGTTAAATGGTCTGTCTCTAATAGCATTATTCTATATGGCAAAAATCCTTCTTCAGAATATTTTTGCCTACCCTCTGCTTCAAAAATATTTTTTTCATCAAAAATAATTTAGGAAAAAAAATTCTGACTGTACAAACTACATTCTAATAATCATCCAGAAAACTGAAAAAAATCGCCGCATTCACACAAGTGCAAATCAATCAACGATCAATGAAATCTTCAAAGTAGATGTTTTATAATTGTCTCGTATGTGTGCACACCAAATGTATTTATAGATCAATATCAATTGAGGAAGATATATATACAAAGTTATTTATAGATCGATGAATATTAACTGTTTATTTCTAACACATTTGTTTAAGTCTTGAATCTCGTAAGCTGCATGTATGTACAATCTTTGATTTGATTAGGTAATGAATTTAGTACATATCTATGCATTGATAAAAGTTATCATTATAAAACTTGACCACGGCTTTTGAGAATACACAAAAAGGCAAAAAGGGGGATGGGCAGTTGTCGAAATTTTGTCAAATAAGTGACCAGTTCATGTATAATACCTAAAATCTATATCAAACATAGATAGTATAACTATTTTGTGAAAAAAAATCTATAGGTGAAAACAGCAAAGCATGGGATTTACTGGTGTATTACTGTTCATAAAATTCGAATGGAGAAAGTGTCGTCCAGCTAGGACAAATGTAGGAACTGACAAAATTGAAACTAACCATTCAATTATCATTATAATGGTATGGAACAACGCTATTTTGAAAAGTTTAAATTTAGACCAACAGTAGATGTAACTAGTGAATAAAAAACGTTCAATATTTGAACATTCATCACGCACTATATCTTTTAGCGCACGCAGAACCTTATCACAAACTCAAACCAAATCCAATAATACTCTATAAGAACTGTTAGAGTATTGAAAAAAAATCTGTCATTTTTATTTCAAAAGCTTTAAATATCAATGTTAACGATATTCTAAATCATTTGCACACGAATACAAAGGCATGTTTATACTCATAATATACTTTTATATACTTAAATGTACATAAAAGAAAAAAAAAGTCGGCATTCGAATGTCTGGTGTTCGGAAATAAAAAAATCGGCAATGTAGCAACAGCCTGGAACAAGAGTGAACTCCGGTGCTCTTCCGTGTTGCAACACGCCCGTGTTGCGGTCGTAAAACAACAATTCCGAATTAGCTATGAATAGTTCTATTGTTTGGGCCTATATAAGCTGTAAAAGGTTTCTTTTGCAGCGTTTTCATACGAGAGACCTATTCTCAAATATCTATTCTAGATGTATACTTAGATTCACCCTGTTGTCGATTGCATAACGATTCGTATGTTGCATAATAGGATGTAAAATAGTTCGTCATGAGGATTGATTTTAATGCCAGTTTGTGAATAAATTAGAGTCTGTGTAAAATTTTATCAATGATCAATTATAAAAAAAAAAATACCGAAAAGTCACCATTCGGTGCATTATCGCGCTATAAGCAGTTAAATTTCTTATGTTGCTGCGCGAACTATTTTTATCTCAGTAGCATAATATACACAAACAGATTGAACTTTTCAAGATATGTTAATTTTTTCATCGTTTTATCGTTTTGGCAACTTTCTACTTATGTATTCATGAAACATGCAAACATTTTGCGATATTAATGATATATTTTTCACGTGTAATTGTTTTAAAGTTATCAATAAGGCATTGAACTCGTGATGTTATTTTATGAAAACAAGATGGCTGGATCATTGTGGGTCGATTCGTTCTTAGTTTCATGTGCATGTACTCAACCTGTTTGAGAGACATCAGTAATGCTTTGACTTGAGGCTCAACGAGATTATTTAACTACTAAAAATTTCTGTTATCCGGAATGACCACCTTGGGGGGGGGGGGGGGGGGGGGGGGGGTAACGGTAACTAAGATGTGCGGCCCAGAAGTTTTATAAAATAATCTTCTTCTTCTTCTATACCCACCCTATTCATATATTGGCCTGCTAAAAAAGACACTCATTCATTTATGCTTAAACTTTACATGTTTTATATATTTTCTATTAAAATCAAGGTCTGAATGGTAAAAGTTATCAAATGCGTGTACAGTTAAGGTTACAAGGAGGCAAAATGTGGATGCTCAGTCACTCTTTTCCTATTAATTGTGAAAAGTATACCTTATCATATATACAACATTGAAATTTCCAACCTTCTAAAGTAGACCCTTTTGGGCCGCACATATATGTACCTAGCTTTATAATTGAAGTTACCCCCCCCCCCCCCCCCCGTGCTACAGACAGTTTGGCTTACGTGCCGTGTGGAGGTCGTAGAAAGCTTCCCCGTGCTTCAGTTGTATGCTCTTATATATTTTCGAGTACTGGAATATGTGTTGGAAAGACACATTTTACATATTTCCAAAATTTGACAACGTTTGGTTATTTCTTTAAAAATTGATAAATTTATTTGTTTGGTCATTGTTGTAATATTTTTTGGCTTCTGTTTTTGTTTTATCAAATCTTATATACTACCGGTTTTCCAAAGTTTTTACTCCTAGCGTGTCTGATGAAGGTTAATCCAGAAAAGCGCTTCACACGCAGCGAAATTTTGCATTGTACATTTATCAAAATCATTTCAATATGTGGATCGTGTCTTTCTGGCACATATTCCATATTCTTTCGTATTTAATATTCTTTCGTATTTAATAACATTTGAGCAACTACATGTTGAACGAGGATTATTTTTAGTCCAGATAATAATCAGGTCTTTCTGGGATTGTTTTCATTTGGACTTTTTCAGATCCACAGAGTCGTAGGAAGCCAAACGTTAAAAATTATAAAAGGCTTTCAAGACCCTTTTGAGCTTAGCTGGGTGGCCTGTCCTATCAACATTTTGTCAGTTAGCAATGACAAAAACCAGTAGTAGGTGCACCTAATGATACTAAGCAATCGTATGCTTCGAAATTAACTGTAACCTGTTCTTCCAGACGAATGACAACCTACAAAAGAATCATTCAATTCCCATATTATTTTATAACTAGAAAGTGCCATAAAAACATATTGGTACGGTTTGTTCAAATGATGCTTATAACAATGAATGAATACCTTCAACCTTATCTTTCATTCTAGTATGGTAGGTATTAATATGATGCTAAATGCATTATGCATATTTTAGGAGCCTAACTGTGACGTATATGTAACTCGAGTACCAATGGATATGGTTTTAACCATATCCCTTCTTGTTAAATATGGTCATCGACACAAGAATTGAAATCTTGTTAACTTTTAGTATATTGAGGTAAGTCAAACATATAGGTTTTAAAACAATATTAAGCATTTAGTTATATTGAAAAAAAATGGTTTAGTTCTATCCACAAACGTTACCCAAGCTGTTAGCATGGTTTGTACCTTTTGTAACATTTATGTTACTGATCTTGATTATTTAACTAAAATTTATGATAAGACGACCAACACGACTCTACCTTCATTTCAAACTCTATTTTCCCTTTTGATTGATCATGCATTGGCGAAATGGTTCCGTGACAAGTAGGAAAGAAACCCTGACAGAGAGATTAGCAATAGACAAAAGACAAGTTCTTCATCAACCAAACCGATGATCTAAATTTGTCGTGATTGCGACCATTTTATCAATTGATATAAATGATTATGAGTGATACAATTTAGCTCTGAAGAGAGTTTCTGATCTTAGTCAAGCTAAGAAGTACTTTCTAGCAATATAAAACAATTAGCTGAAAGGCAGACTAACTATAAAATTTACTAATTCTCAAGAAATTTCTAGAAAAGAAATAAAACCTAATAATTGAAGGCTTTCAGTAGCAATTTGTCTTTTGGGTAACCAAGAATTTTACGTTTTCAGTTAAGCATTAAATCGCATTGACCCGGCTTTTTCATTCTGATAAATTCATTGTGAACATAATCATTCTGTTTCGCAAAGAATCACGCACGATTTAGTCAAGTATGCTAACGCTTTATACCGATATTTAATAATATTTCTCATGATATTGATACTTTTATAAGGATTAATGCTTCACAAAATTATCATTCTGTAGAAATAATTTTTAAGTAATTATTGACGAAATTATAAGGATTTGTTAGCATTTAGATTACCGTAGTTGTCCGGGAAACATTGCAATGTGTCCGTAGTTCTAACATGTCATGCTAAGACAAAAAACAATAATAATTATGTTTATAATAGTTTTATGGAAGTATACCAAGAAATTTAAAAAAATACTATAAAGTACAGATTTTCGTACTCAATTATATTTCGCGAAATTTATGAGCGGGCGTAATCAAATGTTAACGGGACAACTTGGCTTGAGCAGTGCTGTTTGAAACTTTTGTGGACAGTAAAAAGAAAAATTCTAAATAAAATGTGAACAAAAACAGGCTTACCCAGACCCAGACTTTAATTCGGACTTGAAGAAATGAATTTAAATAGATGTAAACCTGAAAAAAAAGAATTGAAACTTAACTGTATATAACTACGAAATAAACACGATAAAAACTTTTTCAGATTTCTAAACCTCGTGTTTTAAACAAAAGCTGTATTTTGTTTAAGTAAATGTCGTGCTGTAAAACTATTGTCCAATCTGTTTTCCTACCTCGAAATTGGTCTTATTATCTCTTTTAAGAACTTTTTGTGGAAAGACACCATTCTTTGGTGAACGGACTTTGAGCCATCAAAATGGTTTGTATTTCTGTTTAAGTTGCACCTTTATATGAGCATAGAACATTTCAGGATGAACCTTTTTTCTGTGCTTTGTTTTATTTCAATCTGTTATAATAACGCAATCTTTGCAACATCTTTATGATTGTAAAAGTTTCCTGGTGGAAGCCAAGGCTAAACAACAAGTAATTTTAAAACTGTGACACAATAATGCTGAAGAAAAATAAAATTTAGTTGAAAGTCTATATAAAGCTCAATTTCTAATAAGCAAATTAAATTGATAAAATCTTCCAAATCAAGGAAATACTCAAAAGGGTTTCATTTGTGTCACCAATCATGCTTATCAATGTTTTGTTGAGACAAAAAGACGAGAATGTGACGAACAACTTTGAACGAATAAAGGTACGTTATATGCCTATCGTGTTTGAATTCTATGAAATTAAAAAAATATGAACTTAAAATCACAACTAGAAAAAAACCCTTAATTTTCAATAGATATTGTTAAATTCAAATAGCTACTAAATGATATTGCGTTAAAGTATTAAGTGGCGAAATATAGAAAGCAATTTTTGTCTAACGATCATGCCAAACTAAGGATTATTTTTATGATCGACTGGAGTCAACGGACCAAAAGTAATGATATGATTGAATGTTACTAAATAAACATAAAATGATGATGGTACTCATGTCTATTTTGCTCCGGTAATGGGCGCACAACGGTCAACTTTCGTCCGGCCTAATTATCTCGCTGAGAATTTCTCTTTCAGGCATATAGGGTCAATTAAAAATGAAACTCGAGACATGCTTTTCATTTTTTTCAATGGGTATTATGTCAAAAGAAGAAATAATGTAAATTGGCTAAAACGTGCAAGTCCCTTGCTTAATGTTTACCAATAAAATAGTAATAGTTAATGAATTCGTTTCGTTGAAATATTTGCCGACTGAGGCAATCACACGTGACCTTTGCACGCGACAAAATGAGGCACACGTCAACGGCATTGTCATGGGTTTAAATTAGCGAGGATCAAAAATGGAAAACTATCATTTGAAAGTTAATGGAAAAGAAGATGTTTTAACAAGCATATAACCATTGTCTCTTGCCTCTACAAAAGGGCGTATTATAGCAAAGACGGGGAACGTCAATAAACTGCATTCAATGGGTGCCCCATCAAGAAACGTGTGCCTTATGATGAGATAACACGTGTGACAAGGAAAGCGAAAATGACCTATAGCTAGCTAAAGTAGTAATCAAGGTTTCAAATGTAAATTAGACCAAAATCATTACACATCTGCAAAGACCATAGATGTCAGATTTGATGGATTTTAATACAAAACTGTATTTCCACTTTTAAATTCATTATTTTGAAAAAAGCAATTAACATTAAAATGTTATAGATACATAATTATATAAATTTTATTTTATAAAATATTACAAAAAAGGATAGTTTTTTTAGACATATACCATGAATTAAAAAGACGCATCTACAGTATTTTTTTTAACAAAATAAAATGTCTCGGTCTTTTGGTTAAATAATTCTTGCTATGGCTTTCTTACTTCTGAACTTTATACTTTGGAGGTATTTATGAAAAAAAATGCAATTTGTCAAATTAAAAAAAAAAAAATAAGAAAACACATTTTTAAAAATTTCATTTGTGAACAAGAGTCAAGACAGCTCTAAGATTTTACGACAATTTAATTTTGATTTTTAACATTGATACAAAATATCTAAGTACTTCAAGATACTGCTAATAAAATGGTAATTTAGTTCTGCATTATGTGCATTCTCTGAGATGAAACCTCGTATCAGCAACATCTAAAAGTTGAAAACTAAAAATATCAAAAGATAAGTACTCGTATCGAAAAAGTTCGAAAAAGAAATGATTACACTAGTATATAACTGTATCGATTGACATCAATAGTATCCTTTTATTACGTACAAAACCTTTTCCCTTTGAAACTAAATCCATTATTTTGTAACAATTCATTCAAATAAACCGACATATTTCCTATGAGAAAAGTAACCGAAACAGAGCTAAAATGAAACAAATATTTCCTTTTTCTTTTGACACTTAGTTAATATTTGCCCGGTTAATATTTACCAGTCAATAAAACAGGTACCGCTAAACAAATACACATAATTTGATCAACTTTGATTATTGAATTTGATATACAAATCTTGAGATTAAAAACGAAACATTCCTTCCAAATTTGTTGACAATGTAATATCTATCTTTAACAAATCTAGCGTAATAAAACATAGTAAAGACTTCAAGCTCCACAGGTGATACAAAACCCTTGGTTGGGTAAAAATATGATAATAAAAACGTGAGACTCAAAGTTACCAGAATCGCTGAAATAGTGTTACTATATAATAAATGTGTATGGTCCTATGTCTTTTCGTCCCTTAAGAGCCACCAGAAACAATTCAAATAACAACAGCTTGCCTGTTTTTTTTGTTTTGTTTTTTGTTTTTTTTATCATTCTTTATGGCAAATCATTAAAAAATTTCTTTAGTCCCTTGTCTTAAAAAAAGGACCAAAGCGGACATCTTCAATTTCTGACAACCTATGTAGTTGGAACTCAAATGATCATTTACTGTGCAATATAAATCACCCAAATATTTCACATTGGTGTTAAAAAGTCAAAATCAAGGAAAGTAATTGAGAAAAAGGGATAATAATCTCAAAGGATAATAATTCGTTCATGAGAAAACTAGTATTCGTCAAAATTTCATGGTAGGTAGATATTGAGATCTCTCCCCGGTTTCATAAAACATCTCAAATTGAGGTGCCCTCAAATCTCTCCTCATCTCAAAATTTAAACATATTTGATTGGTAAGGTTTTTAGTTGATGAAGGATTGAAGGAAATACTCAATTTGAGATGTTTTATGAAACTGGGCCCAAAGTTATGATATCTGGAACAGTTTCAGAGTTCCTTTCTCTTTGTTTCCATGCTCTATTTGAGTAAAGACATCAACGATTTATGACACTTAAAAAAAATCCCAACATGGAATAACTAAACCAAGTTTGATCCAGATATTTTCAGTGGTTTTTGTATCCAGTAAAGTTAAATCAACTGTTTATACGAGATGCCATTGACAAGAAACTTCCAAAACGCAGTCAGGATCAGGTTTTGGTTGCATTGACCACATTTTCACTCGCCGGATGTTTTAACCCTTGCAACGCTACATAGGTTATTTAAGAATTAACTGTAATTAATTTTTGGTTTATTGAACCATAAACTTAATCGGATTATGTTAAATGTGCACCATGAAAAATTCAGTTCATGGTTCTATAAACCAAAAATTTATTACAGTTAATTCTTAAATATTTTAAAATCAGTAAATCAATCTAGCGCATTAATATTTACACCTATCAATCAAAGAGCACGCGGAGCCCGTGCAACTGAAAAGTCAAAACTATATAGGTTGTATTCCGGTTTAATCTGGATTTAACATTAAGATTTTGGGCTTTAATTGCACGATGAAAAAATCATAAGAAATCTTTCAAAATTCTTTGAACGTAAATGCAACTAGTAATGCTCTATTTTTTAATTATTAATTATATCTTTGATTAAGAGGAAATTTGGCAAAATGATAAAGTTGTGTATTAGATGTTCTTTTGAGATTCTGAAACCGGTTTAACTGGTTTGCCAGTAGATTCATTTGGGCGGAGTTTGCCCTCAATTATTAACCATTTGTATTTTTAGTGGGCGTATATAAATAGCTGTATAAGCCAATCGAATTCTTTGCATGTTTTTTGGTTCATTGAAAAATGGTCTAAATTTCTGAACAACGCAAAAGACACTAGAAATACTCTTAAATTTATTTATTTAAGGTGGGACGATACCAAATGACATAAATTATATCCAGATTTTAATGAAAATTGGTAGAGTGAGTGAGTTGGTGTTTTACGCCCGTGCAACGCTATATAGGTTATTTACAGGCGATGAACATGAAAAGGATGATAAAATGAACATGAAATGATGATAATAAATGAAATATGGGGGTGGGGTGGGAAACAAAGGACCGGTAAATTTTGAAGAACCACAGGAAAAAGGGAGATGTGGGTAGGGACAGAAAATTTAGCCTATATAGTGCACTACTTCGCGGTCCACAAAGGGGTCTTTTACGTGCATGAAGCGTGGAATTCTCCACACACGTTGGCTCACTATGGTCAGTGGTCAGGGTTTCCGTACTATAGACCTGACAATCCCCGCGGACGAGGGTCACCCTATTCAGCCATCTAGGGTACAAACTTGGTCGCTCTGTGTGCTAAGCAGACCCGACGTCAGAATCCCAAGACCCTTAAACATTTGTTAAAGGCCTTTAACGACAAGCTAGGCTCTGCTGCGGGCCTATTCGCCACCTGGGCTTCGCACGGGACGATAATTGGTAGACATATAGTTTTTAGTGATATACATCCATGTATGAAATAAAAAATGGGGGTCACCCACCTCCTTTTTTAAATAAATGCATTTGAAAACTGCGATTTTGCTGGGAAATTAACAAAGACATATAGGAAAAACAGAGCTTTAACACCATTTTATTACTTTCTGTATACAAAAATTGACTAACGATATCCAAATTATGGCCAAAAACAAACAAATTATTGTTTGGAAAATTTGCAATGCACTGATGTAAAATAAAGGATGTGTCACGGACTTCGTTTAAAGGTACAGTTTCCTAAACATTGCCTTTACACAAAAAATGCAATAGAATTTATCTAAAATTGACGTTGCATTTCACGACGATCAGACAATTTTTGTGTACAAGTAAATTTTATCGGTAAAGTCGTTTTTGATGTAACGTCCCACCTGAACATGAAAAACATGAAATGATGAAATATGGGGGTGGGGTGGGAAACAAAGGACCAGTAAATTTTGAAGACCACAGGAAAAGGGGAAAGGTGGGTAGGGACAGAAAATTTAGCCTGTGTGGTGAACTACGTGGCGGTCCACAAAGGGTTCTTTAACGTGTATGAAGCGTAACACTCTCCTCACACGTTAGCCCACTAGGGTCGGTGGTCACGGTAATCGTATTCTACACGTGACACATGACAACCATCGCGGACCTGGGCCACCTTATACAGCCACCTAGCTGGGCCGGGCCCCACACGGGATTCACTCTCCGAAACATCATGGAGCAATGCATTGAATGGAACAGAAAAATGCAAATAAATTTTGTAGCCTTTGAAAGGGCAAGTGTTCATAGTGAGAGTCTCTGGAAAATACTATCAGCATATGGATGTCCAGATAAATTTATCAGAATTCTAAAAACCGTAATAGATCGCAAGCACCTTGAATGACTGACTCGTCTTCAACAGCGGAGTCAGGCATGAATACATGTCACCCGTGCATAGGCTGGGTTATGAGAAAGACCATAGACAATAAACAAAGAGGAATACGATGGACAATGACTTCCATGCTAGAAGATCTTGAGTATGTTGATGATATTACTTTACTACCACTAAATTCAGACAACTTCCAAAATGTTTGGTAGCTAGTTAGTTAGTTATTGCTTTACTCCCAAGCAGCGCGATTTCGGCTATGTCAGGGGTGGTGCAATGAACATGAAATGATGATAAAGTGGAGGAAAATGGGACGCAAAGCCAATCGCGAAGGAGAATTTTGACCGCCACTGGAAAAAGGAGTGATGGGTAGGGACAGACAATTTAGCATCCTGCATGGGGATCCTACGGGTAATAAATACTCTTATCGAATCCTGCAGGAGGAATCTTTAACGTGCGAGGATTAACGTGACTTTTCCCCGATACGGTGTACCGCTATTGTTTGCGGTCAGGTTTAACGCATTATAGCCTGACGACCCGAAATTCATTATGACAGGGCTGCCCCATTTAACCAGCTGGGGCATACATCCCAGTTACTTTGTGGGCAAAGCGGTTTGACCCGATCTCTGGTTTCTGAACGCTCTTTGGTGGACTTTTACCGACAAGCTAATCACTGCTGTGTGCCTATTGGCCACAAGGAACCAGCACGGATAACTTCCAAAAGATACACTAAAGATCTATCCAAATATGCTAAGCAGACAAAAAATATTCAACTAGTCCAGTCACCACTCATAATAACACTGGAAAATGAGGAACTCATTGAAGAGGTAGATGCTTTCACTTACCTACGGAGCACAATACGTAAGAATAATAGACATTCGAAATAGATTACAGAAAGCGAATATATCTATCCACCAACTGAATAAAATATCAAACAGCAGTATCATCAGCCTAAAATTTAAATAGCCATGTTTTATATATTCTTCTTTATTTGGCTTAGTGCTCGAGAACACCCTAGAAAAAACTAGATGGAGCCTTCCCCTGAAGGCATATGTCGCCTGCGTATCTATGTTTGTTCGCCAAACAGGAAGTAGTTAATTTTCGGGCATTAAATCGCCTTACACCTTATAGTACTATGTGATGAAGCTACATACAAATATCAAGAGGCTGTGGAATGTAGTTGCCTGGAAAACTGCGACGAAAATTTGGCAACTATGTCCATTATTTATAAAATGTTAAGCATTCGTCCAACAGGAAGTAGTTATTTTTCGGGCATAAAATCGCTTAACACCTTATAGTACTATGCAATGAAGCTACATACCAAATATCAAGAGGCTGTGGAATGTAGTTGCCTGGAAAACTGCGACGAAAATTTGGCATCTATGTCCATTTATATAAAACATTAAGTATTCGTTAAACAGGAAGTAGTTATTTTTCGGGCATAAAATCGCTGTACACCTTATAGTACTATGTGATGAAGCTACATACAAATATCAAGAGGCTGTGGCATGTAGTTGCCTGGAAAACTGCGATGAAATCTGGCATCTCTGTCCATTATATATACATTTAAAGAGGTAACTCAGTTAGTTAATAAGTAATCTTCCCTGAGGCCCTCATAAAGTTCATCATACATTATTACATTAATATAGGTCATAGGAGATAATACATGTAATACACAAATTACAAAAAAGAAAAGAGAAAAAAATAAAATAAAAGCTCATAATACATTTAAAATATACAAACAAACACACTACATCAAAATTTATGAACAAGTATCATTAAATATGTAAGTGTAAAGGTCAATATTGTACATGTTGACTAAAATTAACATAATAAGTTGTCTAAATTATCTCTTGACTTTGTGTATTCATTAAAAATGATTTTAGTTTTATCTTAAAAGTAGCTAGAGTTTTTGAGGAACGTACATTGATTGGAAGTCTATTCCAGAGAAAAGTTCCAGAATAGGAAAATGATTGTTTAAAAAGTTATGTTTTTTTGGTTTTGGAATACACAAATCTCCATTTGTTGCATTTCGTAATTGATAAGGATTTTCATTACTGATGTAATTTATCTTTCTTGTAAGATACTGTGAGGTTTTATTATTAATGCATTTATGAATTAAAATACATTTATGATACAGAATTCTATTTTCAACTGTCAAAAATTCTAACTTTTTAAAAAGAGGAGCAAATGGGGCTAAATAGTCAGCATCTAATATCAGTCTGACAACGCTTTTTTGGAGTTTTGCAATACGATTTAAGTTAACTGCACTACAATTTCCCCAAATCAAATAGTGACACAATAGTCAATTAAAGGCAAAATATAACCACTGTTAAACAGTTTCTTTGAATCTAGAGTTAAATACCCTTTAATCTTTGACAACAAATAGATTCGACTAGAAATTTTTGAACATACACTGTCAACCTGCTCTGTCCAATGTAGATGAGAGTCAATTTTGATTCCTAAAATTTTTTCACAATCAGAAATCTCCAATGGCATTGATTTTAAACAGATATTGACATTCTTATTTTGTGAAACAAGTTTTTGCTTTGTTCCAAATAACCATACATTTTGTTTTACTACAATTTATAAACATTTTATTTCCTTGACACCATTTTTCAATTGCAAGTATGTCTTCTTGAATTTTGGGTTGCAGAACCTCAACATTTTTTCCAGATAAATGAATTGTTGAAAACGTTAAGTATTTGTCAAACAGGAAGTAGTTATTTTTAGGGCATAAAATCGCTTTTCACCTTATAGTACTATGCAATGAAGCTACATACCAAATATCAAGAGGCTGTGGCATGTAGTTGCCTGAAAAACTGCGACGAAAATTTGGCATCTATGTCCATTATATGTAAAACATTAAAGTATTCGTTAAACAGGAAGTAGTTATTTTTCGGGCATAAAATCGCTGTACACCTTAAAGTACTATGCAATGAAGCTACATACAAATATCAAGAGGCTGTGGCTTTCAGTTGCCTGGAAAACTGCGATGAAAATTTGGCATTTATGTCCATTATATATAAAACGTGAAGTATTCATTTAACAGGAAGCAGTTATTTTTAAGGCATGAAATCGCTTTACACCTTATAGTACTATGCAATGAAGCCACATACCAAATATCAAGAGGCTGTGGCATGTTGTTGCCTGGAAAACTGCGACAAAAATTTGGCATCTATGTCCATTATATATAAAACGTTAAGTATATGTCAAACAGGAAGTAGTTATTTTTCGGGCATGAAATCGCTTTACACCTTAAAGTACTATGCGATGAAGCAACATACCAAATATCAAGAGGCTGTGGCATGTAGTTGCCTGAAAAACTGCGACGAAAATTTGGCATCTATGTACATTATTTATAAAACATTAAGTATTCGTTAAACAGGAAGTAGTTATTTGTCGGGCATAAAATCGCTTTACACCTTAAAGTACTATGTGAGGAAGCTACATACCAAATATCAAGAGGCTGTGGCATGTACACAGGCAATTTACCTTGATGTTAAATTAACGTTAAGCTCGATTAACACTAATTTAACGTTAATGTAACACTAATTTAATGTTAAATTAACATTAGGTTAACGATAAAATTTTTAACGTTAAATTAATGTTAAACACTTACGTTAATTTAGTGTTAAACTTTTTAATGTTAATTTTGCTGTTGAGTAATGCGACGTCAAATGTTTAACTTTAACGTCAAATTAACAATCGAAGCTCGATTAACACTAATTTAACGTTAATTTTTAACGTTAAATTAACGTTAAGACAAATTGCCTGTGTAGTTGCCTGAAAAACTGCGACGGAAATTTTTGTGACGCCGCAGGACGACGCAGAACGACCCCAGACGACGGATAGTGCCAAAGTAACCCCTATATGTCGCTTCTGCAACACGTTGCAGGCGACATAAAATTCATTGGCGACCGTCTCGTTTTTTAGCCGGCAGTCATAATTTTTGCAATCTTTGTAGAGACCATCCCATAGATAGTGTGTGTAATGTTTCTAAGCAATCCCTTTAGTAGTTTTAGAGGAGAAGATTATTAAAGAAACGTTAGTAAACGAAGACGACGACGACGACGACGGATGCAAAGCGATGGCAAAAGCTCACCTGACTCTTTGGGTAATGCAAGCTTAAAGTTTCGTGAGTAAATGATTTAGTGAGTGAGTGAGTTGGTGGTAGTGTTTTACGCTAGGTAAAATAGTTTATCTAAATGCGATGAAAGTGAAGACGGTAATAAAATCAAAATGAAATAATGATGAAGGGAAATAAAGACATGGGAAAGGAAACAAGTGGTACACTAAATGACGATTCACAAAGGGATGCTTTACATTCATGAAGCTAACCACTCTCTACACACATTGGCTCTCCATTTTCAGACTTTCCGTATTATAACAAAACAACATCCGCGAACGAGGGACATTAAGACATAAGTGAGTAATCCCACCCTCAAAATTCCATGTAGGTAAGCATAGAACCTCATATTATATATATGTTTTGACGGATCGACAATTCGAACAATTATACGTACCTCGGCGCTAATCGATGCAATGGTGTCAAAGAAGAAGGCGTTTTAATAAAATCTCCTCTACATCAGATATGTCCATGTTCGACTGCTCAATCGTACTGTTATTATGTGCATTTTAGCACCAGCTTGAAATGTTTAATTACAAGACTAATAAGATACACAAAACATTTTCAAATTTTCGGCTTTTCCGGGGGCTTCAAAACATAACATTCAAAACTACTTTTTATACCTTGGGGCAACAATGAACAAACATGGTGGTACTGAGGTAGACATAACAAGAAGACTATGTCTAGCAAGATCTGCCTTCTGCCTACTAAGTAAGGTTTGGAAATCACCCAAATATAGCTCTAGAACCAAACTCCGTCTCTTCAACTCTAATGTGATATCCACACTTCTCTACTGTGCAGAACTTTGGAGAATTACCAAGAAGGATGAAAAAAGACTAGATACTTTCCATCGTAAGTGCCTGCGCAATATACTAAAGATCCATTGGCCTGAAAAAATCTCCAACACTGACCTCTACGTTCGCACTGAGACCACACCACTGTCTACAACCATCAAAGTGCGCAGATGGAGATGGGTTGGCCATGTCCTGCACAGAGATAATAACAACAACATCAAAATAGCACTGACATTGACACCCAGGAAAAAGAGTATCTGGTAGGCCTAGAAACACCTGGCGAAGAACAGTAGAGAAGGAGAGAAAGGAACTTGGATGGGAGACATGGCAAAGGGCTGAAGTCGTGGCAAGCGAAAGACAGGGACGGCGCAAGATGTTGTCCGGCCTCATGAGTCCATAAGGGCCCAGAGAGGATATGTATGTATGTATGTATGTATGTATGTATGTTCAAAACATAGAAATTCCGTGCAGGACCCGGGTAGCGAAGTGGAATCTAACTTTTCGTAAGAGGCGACTTTGGATCTTAGGATTTTGACATCGGGTAAGTGTTTAGTCCACAGAGCGACCAATTGTGTACCCTGGGTGGCCGAATAGAGTGTCTCTCGTCCGCTGGGATTTTCACCCTATAATAAGGAAAGCCTGACTGTCGACAGACTTGTATGGTGAGTGGCACGTTTCATGCACGTAAAAGATCCCTTAGTGAATCGCCAAGTGTGCATTACATAGGCCAAATTTTTCGCACTTACCCATCTCAATCCTTTTCCTCTGGTTTTTTTTTTATTTTACTGTTCCCATCCCCATAATTCTCATCAAGATGATCATCATCATCATCATCATCATCATCATCTCATTTTCACTTTATCATCTTTTTTTAAGTTCATCGCCTTTTATCTATATAGTGTAACAAGGGCGTAAAACCCAAGCTCACTCCCTCACTCATTCAAACATATAAATATTTGACTTTTTTCCTCGCAAATTCAGAAAGGTACAACATACTTTGCAAAAGAACAAACAAAATCAATTCGATTAACAATTGGCGGAAGTTGTTTACATTTCATTCTTTAGTAACAGGAAGGTTTTATTTTCATATGTGATAAATATTTTTGATTCCGTAGTTGTCGATATAATTGCAGTCATCAAAATGTCGCAACACACGCAATTTACACCTCAATTTCAACTGTAAATGTCGATTTATAAGGGTCACGTGATGCGGGCATTTCCTGAAAGAAGTTTCGGATTTCGGCAATTTTTCAAATGACTGTATTGTAAATTACAATTATTTCGATCTATTTGTCATTTCTGAGAAAAATATTTTGACGCATTTCATATTTAAGAACACGGACACGTTTATAGCTGGAACGACTCGATTAACTTCCGGGTTCATTTGTAGTAGTCCATCATCTTTTGACAATGCTTCTTAACAACTACAAAATATCGTGTTAGTAGATAATAAAGAAGCCATGTTTCATTGACAAAGTTATTCACAATTTACATTATCAAATTCTTCATTTTTTAACTTTGCGCGGGACTTCACGGTAACAGATGCAAATTTTAATTGGAAGGATCAGTCATTGGTTACGGTTACATGGATTATAACAAATAAATGTTCAGTCGCAATTCAGAATAGAAGATAATGAGCTGTGGAATAAGTGTACGCGACGCAACCTACAATTAAAAAAAAATCCACAATGGACAACAGCTAGGAGCCTTCAATGTGACCAATGGTCGCCGCTCGCTGTCTTTCAATTGGCCCTGGATTGAAAATAAACTACATATGATTCAAGCCCAATCCTAAAGTGCAATGAAATACCCTCTTCTTGACAAACAAAAACAACTTACATGAATTCGACGAAACACAAACATAAGCTTTGAAAAAGATTCCTGCCTAATAACAGGCACATTTAAAAGGTGGCGGGGTTAAACTAGTTTTTTGGCGCGAACCTTCCCCCTATTGATAATCAATAACAAAGCACAAACTAACACACAGTAAAAATCAAATCGATAGAAGTTCAATTCAACAAGAGAGAACCCGAGACAAAAGGACAACTCTTGAGAACACTCGAAGTTACTGACAGCAAAGAAGCATCTATCGACTGATGTAAAAAATCAAGTATGTCGATTTTATATTCGACACACGTCAAACAATTAATCATTTGGTGATGTATCATCACACAAAACCGACACACTTGACTGCTGTAATGCTAAGAAATGACAAGTATAAAAAAGGCAATTGATATTTCAAAATAAAAATCAAATTATCAATATTTTTACCAAAAACGACTAAATTCAAAGATTTTACTAAAATTTCCATTTCATAACCTTTATTCAATAACCTTTTAAGCCAGTTTTTCAATCCCTAATGATTGTTTTTGAATTTATTTGCTTTATAAACAACATTACCGTTGATATCGGGACGGGTTATTCCCTTTACAATCAAAACTCGACGTGTACAGGTAAAGTTTTTTAATAAGTTATAGATATTTATGATAAAACTTCACTAATTTTTGGTAACGACATCCTTGTTTTAATATTATTTTTTGTTACACTGGATTTTATCATTAAAATCAGACATACCACTGCAGATCCGAGCATATCTTACCAACTGTGCAAGTGGTACATCTCCCTCTAGAAAAGGAAAATTAACAATAGGAAATGAAAAGTCATCCCGTTTATCATATATTTTAGTGTGTAATTTTCCATTGTTAATACTTAAATCTAGATCTAACAATGGGCATCTATCACCGGTAAGGTTAGATTTATTCTAAAGTTTCAATGAGATGTTGTTTGTTGGGGTCCTTTTGAAGTTTTGCCATAAATTGGGATTCATGACAATTTAGAAAAGGTCAGCAATAAGTGGAGCACAATTATTTCCCATAGGGATACCAATGACTTGGTGATAAAGCGAATATTAATGTGGTCCAAAAGATCATTAATAGCAGTTATCATTTCTGCATCAGTCCAATTGACGTTACCTTTATGAGTTTCGTTGCTAAAAAAACGATTTATCAAATAATTTAGAAACTTTAGAGCAGATATTTTAGTCACTTTTAGATTTATCGAAACACCATTTAACGAGATATTCAAATTGTTTTTTTAATAAGAGAGTGAGGAAGGTTAGTGTACAAAGTAGAAAAATTGTAGATATCAACTGTATGATAAGTACCTTCAAAAGCACGAAGTTTGTTTAAAACATCGAGCGAATTTTCAAACTCAAAACATGATTTATACTACTGTTTCCAAATACCTTTTTGCAGTATCGAATAATAAATTCTTTCATAGAAGTCAAAGCAAGAGAGAGGACTTCAGAAATATTAGTGAGAGAACACTTACTTGAAGCAGATATGAAACGAGATTTATAAGGATTTTTGTGTAATTTAGGGATCCAGTACATTGTAGATAGTTTATTGTATGTAGGAGCGGCTCGTAGTGATGTGGTATTTAAAATATGGTCCTCAATGATACTAGATTCTGTAGATTGTACGTGAATATTAAAGTGTTGGATCTTTTAATTTCAACACTTCAAGGTAATATTTTCGTCATACAATAACGACATTATTGGCAGTTTTATCCGCGGGAACGAAAACATATTGTGAACCAAGTGAAGGCATTTTTGACATGCTTACTTGAAGTCCGGTCCATCTAAGTCGTTTCGAGTGACAAGCGCATCAAATGAGACGAAAATACAGAATAACCCCGGTATATCACTGCGATGGGATAGTCTACCGAAGTGGATAGTGCGAGTTCTTCCCTTACCAAAGAAGCAAAGGTGTGCCAAAAGGCAAACATATATCGTAAATCCGAAAAGATAGTCTGATAAAAATGCAGCCACTAGATTCGAAGCAAGTCCCGACGATTTACAACGGGTCTGGGGCTATATTTTAATCTGACCGTCCAAAACGACAAAGCCAAATTTTGCAGCAGTGTGCTTTTACTTGGGAGGAATGTGACGTTTTCCGAACACGAATTGTTGTCCTGGCAAGCCAGATGACAGGACTATCCCATTTAACCATCTCTTAAGACACAATTCCCAATCGCTCTGTGGGAAAATGTCCCGACTCGTCGCTAGGTTCTGAGTACTTTTACCGACAAGCGAAGAGCTGTTGTTGGTCTATTCTCCACCCGGGATCAGCACGGAGAAAAGTAACTACCTGCAATGTTTTGTCAACCAAAATCAGACTTTAGATATTTTAATAAAAAAAAGCAAGTCCCCATTCCAAATTAAATGGTCCCTTATAGTTTTTCGTATGATTTTTTTCTCTATCATTTCCTTTATTAACAATAAACTAGTCATATCAAGTACAACTTTTATGACTATTATTATTATTAATTGTATCTTTACAATAAAGATTTATTGTAACAGTAAATGTAAACAATCGATATCTAGTTTTATTTTCCATTCCAGTGGCAAACTTAATGAATGGAAACGTATGTCAGCCTTTTGCTCTTTTAAATAAATTTCTTGTGATCACAGTCAGTGATAATTAAACCGTCATAATTACGTTTATTGTAAATTATGGGAAAGCTATGGCGATTGTTTTCTAACAATTTGAGAAAGTTTTAGCGAGAGAAGTAAAGCGCAGCTAATAATTACTTGTTATGATTTTGCAGAAATAAAATAATTTAAACGTCACTCTAGCGGTGATATATGCAATAAGTTCACATGAATGAGAGTCGTTCGAATTGAGGCGTACGCGTGTCGCTCTCCGGAATATGATAGAAAGTCCATGGACCGTGACGATAGCCATTATTGAGGATTTTATTGAACATTAACAACGATCTTTAACCACATGAATGGGACTATTTCGGATCAAAATTGCAAAAATATTTTAAAATTAAATAAACCAGATCCGTTAACGCGATAGTGTTCAAAATGAAGATAAATGACAAAAAAGACTGATAGGATGCATATTTTTGTCACGGATGCAATTTTATTACATTTTAATAACGGTATAGAAGTACGATCGTCAGTGTGCCGAACGAAACTTAGTTTTGTTCACGTGGTACCTTTCTATTCTCACGTTAGCCTTGGACATTAAACCCCTTTAATGAACCAAATAGGTCTGTATGGAATTTGAGACTTTTTATTAGATTGGAACACGTGGATATCACACCTATTTCCTCTGTCCTTTCTTCACCTGCGCTGTAACAATAACACTAATGATGTAAATGAAACATTTCCACAAATATCAAAGACGTTGCTGTGTCATTTTATTACAAGAAAAGACGCTTAATGTAATATTATATGAATATAGTGGTGTAAATGTTTACAATTTGCAGTTCGAATAATGATTAATTTGTAGAGGTCTGTGTTTTCCCAAATGAACATTGAAGTGTTGTCTTCAGAGATGCAAAGGTGTACCAGAGGGGTAATTAAACATCATTATACCGAAAATCGACAGACAAAAAAATCATCACAACGAAACAAACCACACAACAAACAAAAATCACACATAACAACCAAACCGCATTTAGTTAAGTGAACTCAGGTCAGAACGAGAGTGAACTCAAGATCTCCGGAAGAGTTAGCAGTTCCTGCTAGCTATAGCACACCTGTCCCGTTGCTACAGATCGATTTAATGTTTGTCAAACCCGGAAAGGAGGACATTACCAAACTTTATGTCAAACCAACCATCTGAGAGATAGAAATCCTGTATTTGTTTACAGGAACATGATGTCTTCCATAACATTTTTTGAGTGATGACAACAACCTGGGAGCAACGTACCCCTGTGACAATTTGCTTGTCAGTCGTGTAGCTCTAGGAAGTCGTTATACTCCCCACATGCTCTGGAATAACTAATCAATTGTGATACGTAAACTCCATATGCTGACCAGAGCGTACGGAATGTTGCTACACAGAAAGGGAAAGTTGACTATTGGAAAGTTGAAGTCAGCAAGTTTGTCATAGAGCTTTGTACAAAGCCTTCCTAGTGTGTCAATTTTGAGAAATAAATCCAAATATGCAGCGGACCTCCTAGAATAATCTCAAGTTCCTTTGGACATATGATATGTAAATAGTCACCAAACTCATCAGCATACAATTACGTAATTATATTCAATATCAAAATCCTATTTAACATGCATCGGGTCAATCGAACTGACAAAAAAGAAAGCAACACTCTACACAGGGTCTGATTAAGAAATTTTTGAAAGCTTTACCATGAGGTGGATAACGGAAAAAGATGGATAGGTCCTAGGTAAAGTTGAGTTAATATTCGTCGATCGTCTGCGTGAAATTACAAAATTCTTAAAAAAATCCGATCGCCATGTCTATAGTACTTCACTTATTGTTAATTACGGAAACATGTTTTAATGTTTGGCCTAATTTCACGGAGTGAAAAATCCGGACAGCTTACTCAGCAACTACCAATCACAGCCGCTTGATATATTGGTATACAGCATCAGGGTGGGGCTCATAACGTGGGGTCGATACGAAATCAGGTCTGTTGCTCGCCTACTTCCTATTTAACGAAATCCGGCCATCTTTTTGACTTTGACAGATTTATTTTCAATCTACCTTTATAGTTCCTAGTTCAACGTCAAAATTTACCAGTTTATTTTGTATTGAAAAAAAAATTATAAAAATATTGTTTACAATTTTGTGTCATGTATCTGAAATCCTAATTAAAATTTAAGTCCTAAAACTAAGACGAATAGGTCGGAATAAAATATTTATTTTCTAATTGTGGCTTTGAAAGTTCATAACCGGACAGAAATAAACATTTAATGTTCTTTTCGAGATCATCAAGAATTTATTCTTCGTTACTGCTTTCTACCACATAAAACGAAGTGCATTAGCTTTCGTCGGAAGTCGTCAAAGTTGGTCCCCAGTAGTAATGGTTCCGAACGTAAAATGATCGGAAGTAACGACAGTTTCAAAGAAACACAGAATTTCCTATTTTACGAAACGAATTAATGATCTGGAAATTATAGCAACTAATGACTGAATTGGAATAATTTCTATCATTTCCCTTTCTTTTCCCGACTAAAGATGGCATCGATACCGTCAAATCAAAGTCCTGCCAGTTAAATGTGTATTGGTCACCGATACTTTGATTGGAAGTTACCTGCAGATGATTAAAGCTCAAATGGCGGTAATAATACTTAAAGGCAATTTTTAGTAATTTCTACCAATTTATTTCAAAGAAAACGCATAAAATTTCCATATGAAATATTTTAAGTGTCCTACATTTATGCCGCTATTTTAGTGGCTCATAATGATCAATATCAATAATACCCTGACAAGTGCCGATATTTAAACCTGCAGTCTATAGGGGCAAACCATACGCTAGCAATGGTTATTGTGAACATAACACAATGTAAAATATATGTCAAAATAAGATTAAAATATTTTCATTCTCTGGATTTAAAGTATCCTCTTAAAAGCATTGATTGCTGTTGATCTTAGAACCACCATAGTATCTTTTACAAACAATACGAAATGTATATTTAAATCCGACACGTGTATACCCAGGATCATCTCCAATTTGTTAAATCGATTTCTTTGTATTTTGATCGAAATCAATACAGACGACTGCAAAGTAGAAAAGGATTTTCTTCTAAAATCAATCTCATGCTGTTTTCACCTGTATCCCTGCTAGATTTTCTTTGAATTTCACAATCTACTTTACCTAACCTCCTTGACCATAACTAAAAGGGCGTGTTCTGCATGAGTTGTCAATTGTTCCGTGTTTGATGGCTTTTCATGAGAATATTTCACCATAACATTTTTCCCATGGAGTCCCGTGTCTACTGATGGAATAGTTCTACCGAGTCCTATGGATCTTGGGTGAGAATTAATTGCATTGACGATGAAAATCAACGGCAAAGTTATTCAAAACATTATAAAGAAACGAATCCAATCGGTTAATCCTATTATTCAATTAAAATATTTAGCGGAGACTTTTTGTTACATGTCATTATTTGAATAACGGTGAAGGTAATTTTATCGCTGCTAATTTTCTCGTTTTAATTACCCTTATGCATTTTAAGGTGAACCTGATGCGGTTTACAATAGAATTACACTCTAGGAACTTTACATCAAAAGAAAAAGTCAAACGTATAATGACATCAAAAAGTCAAGATTGAATACTAATCTTTCCAGGAAAATGAAGTCATCCCAATTGAATTCGTCAAATCTTTAAATGTATGAAATGTACACTGAAACAGAGTCGATCTCTGGTTTAAAATGCTGCTTATCAAAATTGTTGGCCTATATATTGAATATAAAAATATAATGCGGCAACCATTTGATTTTCATGGAGCTATAGATATTCTTTTCATCTTACCCTTTTATTTACGGAAAATTCGGATCTTGAATATTTTTGCGCGCTATTAAAGCTCGCAAGTTTACCATATTTTTTCAGCCAAATACTGCATCCTGAATATTTTTCTTATTTCCAAGCACTGTCACTGAATTTTGATTTCCTTAATATATACATCTTGTCTTTTTATTACATATTTCACCATAGCTCCACTCCACCCCCCCCCCCCAAATGAAAATCCAATGGTTGCTCCCTTTTTCAAAAGACATATTTTATTAGAAGAAATCGTTCTCATTCGCACATTCCTTTCATGTACCATTATTCAGAAATTAAAATACATGTAGTACTGGCAATTTGTTTTTGTGCAATACGGCTAAAAGTTCATCAACTACATATGACCACAGAACAAAACCGACGATGTGTTAGAGCAAAATAAATAGATTAATTCTGTAAAAACAGGTTAAGCACAAAATACAAAGGGATACACGGGCGTAAAACACCAACTCACCCACTCACCCACTGGTATATTTTCTGTGTTTCAATATGTTCATCGGTCACAGAACAACACGGGACAGATTATTAAAAAGTGTCTTCTCAAACTTGTTCGTTATTTTTTTAATTCGACAATAAATTCAACAAAAACCGACTCAGGGGCAATAAACATTTTTAGAAACAACCAAGGACCTTTGCGGGCAATGACAAATAACATTCTTTTTATTTTTCATCTACGGAGTTAGTGTGACGCAATTGTGAAGAAAGGTGTTTTCTCGCTCAGAAGATACACACTATATTTTTAATAGTTTTTTAATGAAATCAAAATTCTATCAACGTTCCAGGCAATAATAAATTTTGATAAAAGACAAGGCAAGGTCGCACGATTTCGTTGTCCATAACCTTTTCAATTAGCTCTGTGTACATAAACAAACGTGTTGCTCTTCTCAAGTTATCTTGTCGACTGCTGTCATTTAGAGTTTTATAAAAACAAAGCCACATCGTCAACAGGTTGATGATAGAACTGGTCCATAAGGATCTGTAGTAATCTCAGTGATAACAGTACCTCGGTATGCCATATGTCAACTTGTTGTCACCGTGGGTTTTGTTTAGCTTTTCATTTAGATGCCACTTCAAAGTCGGAATGATTTTGTTATCGTAGCGGACAAAAAATCGAGAGTCTTGCCTTTAAAAATGAGATTGTGTGCAGATGAATCAGGTATGCAGTTATTGCGGTAGAGATACCAAACATGGCCATAGTGTCAAGAACATTATATTGGCTCATATCTAAAAAAAATCGACTTGAACCAAAATAATTTTGTTGATCTTTCTGTGTTTTATTAAACAACGTTGAAATAATAAAAAAACAAAGATCTTATTAACAGAAATATACAAATATTTCAAAGAAAGTCTTGAGCTAAAAATAATGTACATTTTGCTGAGCCTTGATAATAAACGCCAGTTAAGTTTTTTTTCATGAAATTAAGTTAAACATCAATAAGATAAGTATAAAGGAAATTTTTTATTTAAAACAAATTCTGTATTCTTACAAATCTTCTTTTATTAAATCTTTTTACAGATTACGTAATATGGCAGTAAGCAATACAATACACTACAAATCCACCATACCATTTAGACTGTCAATATATTCTAACTACATCCATGTTTGGTAAATAATAGCTGGCTGGTCGGAACTGAAGTGCGACTTCCGGAAAATTTGGTTGTGTTCCTGCTTAGAGTGATTTGTAAATATTGAGACATTAGAGAATAAATGGATTTGTCAGTCATTTCATTCTGCTGCTATAGTCTGTTAAAAGCATCCTTGTATTCCGTTAATGTTTTAAATTTCTACTTAATGCAGATCGAAATGTACCAACCAGGACGGCCGTGATCGTTTGATATTCGATAATTCGTTTTAACATGGATTGAATTCTCGGTTTCCATGTATCTTAATAGAAAATTATTTCAAAATAAAAGTTTTAAAAGGAAAAGGTATCTATTTTACCATGGCTGAAATACTTAAAGATATTACAAAAAGAAATGTACACAAACAACTAACAAACGAGGAAAAAACGCCCCAAATAAAAAAAAAACTTTTTTGGTGGTGTGCCATACAGAGAGGCCAGTAAGGCCACATCAATTATCTACAGTTATCGTGAAGTCATAGATAAGTAGCTTCTCATCTTGTAGCAAATCTCTAAAACCAACTTAAATAAGGCTTGATTACTTAAAAAATGTTATGGAGTTTAACAAAACGGTCAAACATTCAGAGAAATTCCTAAAAGAGACAATTTAGTTTTTTATACCTAGCCCAGTCCGATGATAGACTGCATGCTATTGATACTGCTATTTCAGGACTCTGAATTCTGGAAAAAATTCCACCTGTTCGTCCAGTTAAAATTATAATAGGGTTTCTAGGGTTTCATTAATTAGGCAACCCGGCGAGTTTTAACCGTATCAATAACCAACAACAAAATAAAATCGTCATCTAATTATTAGTAACGGTAACACACTAACTGTGACACATTCAGATATTTTACTCTTTTTCAGTAATAAAGAAGCTGTGAAAAGTCATTTGGAAATACAAAACCACTTTTGTTTCTTCGATATCAGAGGGTCTTGTTGTGGCACCTGGTGACAATAAAAAGCCATGTTCTCTTATTTTACATATTGTTCTTATATAATAATCCATTATTCATCCCCATTATACGTTCTACCAATATTGATTAAATAATTAACAATTGTTGCTCTGCCATTAAAACTAACGGTACCTTGAAGTGTTCATTTACTGGATGACATAAGTAACAGCTATTCTGATTCATTGGTGATTTTCCGTAGCTGTAGGAAACCCTGATTTACACAAGATTTAGCCGCAAACACGGAAAGCATCTTTTTCCTTAATTTCATCCGATTTTGGATGATTCGGGGAAGTTATCTATTAGTAATTCCGCCTTTCAGCAGCAATCGCATTTCCTTACTTTCCGTTATCGATGAGTCTAGAGCTTATCCGATTGTTGTTAGAGCTATTTAACAACTACATCGAAAAACCATTATAGTTTTTGTTTTGAAAACTTAACAGTGATTTTTGGTCTGAAGATATCGAATATATAGCAAGCCATAGAATCCTAACAAAAGATTTGAGACAATGAGAGTCCTTTATACAACATATAAAACCCTTTGAAGAAATTTCTCCAATGATAGGAGAAAAAACTTGTTCTTGAAGCGATGTGAATTGTGCTAAGGACAGTTTCAAACTGCTATAAACTTGAAAATATGGAGCGTAGACAGAAAACACAAAAATGCAGACCAAATAAGAGGATTCATTAAGTCTTTATACCTCCTCTATTTGACGGCAGACATAATTAGTACAAAAATGTATATTCACAGATTTTCAATAGCTTTTACACAATGCTTGTCATATTTAGCTGATAGACTTATAGTTTCGCATCTGATTCCAGAGCCTGTAGGATATATGAATTCTTTGACAATGTCTTACGTTTTACTTAAAGATTACTACCACAGGTTACGTTGCTCCTTTGTTGTCAACACTCAAGAAATTCTATGCTCGCCATGTGCTCGTGGACAAAACAGATTTCATTATCTCAGCTGAGTACTGGTAATGGGCTAGTCATGGAGTTTTTTGGTAATAGCTCCTTTTGACGAATTTAATGCGCGCTGAATTGATACTTTGCCACGCGACGGGTGTGATGCAAGAAGCAGGAACTTCTTACCCTTCCGGAGCACTTGACTTCACTCTCGTTACGACTTGACTTCACGTTGCTGATTGCAATATCGTTATTTGTGTTTGCTATTTACTTTGTCTCTGTTTGTTCGTGTTTTGTCGAACCGATACTGTTATATCATGCCCATTGGTAGTACTTCTTTGCGTTCAGATCATAGTAGATATAGTCCAAAATAAAAAGTTTTTATTTTTGTATGGTTTGTTAAGCATCAGTCAAAGAAATTAATACCGTATATTAAACGAATCACGAAATTTTATTCTGGTAAAATAATGGATTGAAATTAACATTCAGGAATTGAATTCTATTAGAACTCAAGCATAGATGGCCCGACATTAAGTACATTAAAGGAGAAAAGAACCGTCATCTTGAAACAACATTTTATTAACGAAGCAGCATGTCAATTGCCAGTAATTTATTATCTAGAACGACTATTGATACCAACAAGGGTTTTATCCAATAAACGTCATCAATCGTCTCGTTAAAAAGCAAGACTCGATCTAAGGAACATTTGCATATATCATGAGGCAAGAAGGGGGAACATTTGTCATAAAAATAGTGCCCGGCAATTGTAAAGGTTGAATAGCCGTGACGGAAGAATAATTATTTAATTTTGCATTTAGAATGTTTTTCATATTTTTATTATTTTTATATACACTGTCCATTTTCTTTACTGGATTCTTTAGATAATGGGTGGATGACTGTTGTCTATGACCCCTTTGTCGCATTTAGAACCTTTCTTTGGTTCTTAACAGCTCATTTAAGTTATCTAAAGAGAAATGATTGGATTTTGGCAACTCAATAAACTGTTTAAGAGAGTCGATCTATCCGAGAACCAGTTTTTTTTATCGATATAACGCGAACAGCGAGACAATACGAGATTAATCTTCATTTAATTGTTCTTGACGTTTTCTGAATTGAGAGAAATTGGCACTAAAAGAATTCCGGACGATCAAAATATTGTTATAAATGACATTAAAGGAATGACAATGAGGCTGATAATGCAATAGTAAAACATTTAAGATAACATGTAAACAAAATCTGTAGTTTTCTATGCTTTTATAACATTTTTTTAGCTTTTTACTTCATCCTTGAAAAACTTATAATCATTTATAAAAATATATTGTATTTTATAGATTTTGTATAGACACGAATTAAGTTATTAGTATAATGAATATGCCGTACGTATATGACAGTTAAACACGACATACACCTTGTCATGCTTGTTTTATTTTGAAATTTAATATGTTCGTTAATTTTGTTTGACGTACCTATGTACGTTGATTTTACAATCACGTGAGTTAATTTTGCAACATGATATGTTTGTAAGGTTGTGCATAAAAAACCAAACAATATCAAATTGCTATATACTTCGTATATGTTTCACAATAAACTATCCAGAATTGTTTTAACTCTGTTATTGTCCATCAGTGTTTGTTAGCGTGAGTAGGACCAATCCAAGGCGGTTCTATCTGACATTATGTATATATTTTCAAGATTTATTTGCTATATTGTTGAGACCCCCTGTGTGTTTAAAAAAGCTAAAGATCTTTACATTATTTGAAAATTATATCCTCAACTTTGACAACCACCGGAAGTCGACTCCGATCATTCTAAAATACCGGAAGTTAAGACAATGACACTGCAGCGAGCTCAGTGGAAACATCGAGATACAGGAAATGACGAATGATATGTTAAGTAAAAGATGTAATTCAAGATATTAGTTGTTTTTGTTCATATCCATTATCGATCTCTGATTTCTATAGCCATTCTGCCGTGAGCGGAACAATTTGGAAACTAACATCAAGACGAGGATAATAGAGGGGAAAATCAGTTATATTAACAAATAAATGTGTTCCGAACTTCCAGCAAGGGCAATTGTATTACAGCGGAATAATGGAGCATGTCTTTCCGATTTCCTTCGAGCTAATGATGAACATTTTCTTGAAGATGCATTAAAATTGATCTTATTGAACAATACTTGTAAATTCAAAAGAAGCTTCCAGTATGATTTTAGGTGTGAGACTCATTAAAAAATCTAGAAAAGTATTTACAACGACATAAAAAATAGTCTCATTTAGGTTTTTACTGGAGCAAATGTCGTAATGAAACTTTGGGGGGGGGGTGATTTTAAGGATTCTAAGAAAGCGCGTGAAGTATAAAAAGGTCCATCGATTTTCATAGCATAAAATACCAAAGACAAACCCGCTTATTAAAACACCTAGCTAGTTTGTGTGGTAGATTGATTCCAGTAAAATAGGAAAATGCTAAATCATAACGATTAGTCTTCGACACGTCCCGTGCGGGGCCCGGGTGGCGAATAGGCCCGCAGCAGAGCCTAGCTTGTCGTAAGAGGCGACTAAGGGTCTTGGGATTCTGACGTTGGGTCAGTGCTCAGCCCACAGAGCGACCAAGTGTGTACCCTAGGTGGCTGAATAGGGTGGCCCTCGTCCGTGGGGGTTGTCAGGTCTATAATACGGAAACCCTGACCGCCGACCATAGTGGGCCAACGTGTGTGGAGAGTGCCACGCTTCATGCACGTAAAAGACCCCTTTGTGGACCGCCAAGTAGTGCACCACATAGGCTAAATTATCCGCCCCTACCCACCTCTCCCCTTTTCCTGTGGTTCTTCTAAATTAACCGGTCCTTTGCTTCCCACCCCACCCCCATATTTCATTGATTGTCATCATTTCATGTTCATTTTATCATCCTTTTCATGTTCATCGCCCGTAAATAACCTATATAGCGTTGCACGGGCGTAAAACACCAACTCACTCACTCACTCAGTCTACGATACATGTTATACTCAAATCTGTAATCATAAAAAAGAACGAATTCGAAAAAATCGGTAAATGATTAGACAAATAACATTTCAATGAACTAACAGCAATATAACCTTTTTTTTGTAAGAATATTTATTTTATGTAAAACACGAAAAATAAGGGGAAATATAGACTGATTAAGATATAAACAAAACAATCAACAGAAATCGTTTGTTGTTATTGCTTGTTAGTATTAATGTTTTATTCATACACAGATTCATGCAGATTGCTGTGAACAGCTTACACTTTGTATAAATCAAAAGAAAATGAGGTCTATAGCACGTGGAGGTCAAAATTTTCTATATGTTTAGTGGTTGTCATAATTATAACAAAGACTAGCTAGACAAACCAGATAGTCGGAAAATGAACCTAATTTCCACTGACAGGTTCTATCACAATCAAATATATATCTCAATTCTCATTTGCAGATTTTTAGGGCCCCGCATCGAAGATGCGGACGCCCTATAGTTTTCACTTTGTCCGTCTGTCCGTCCGTCCGTCCGTCCGTCCGTCTGTCCGTCTGTCCGTCCTTCAACAATTCTTGTGAACACTAAAACTCAAAAACTATAAACACCACAGTTCTGAAACTTTGCACAGCTGCTAAGTAGCATGTCATGATGTGCATATTAAAATTTTGTGCAAATCTGATTAAAATTTTTGGAAAAAATCTTCATTTTTTATTGAAAATCACAGATTTTGAGAATTGGACTTTGTGAACTCTAAAACTCAAAAACTGTTAACAATACAGTTCTGAAACTTTGCACAGCTGCTAAGTAGCATGTCATGATGTGCATATTAAAATTTCGTGCAAATCTGATTAAAATTTTTGGAAAAAACTTCATTTTTTAACGAAAATCACAGATTTTGAGAATTGGCCTTTGTGAACACTAAAACTCAAAAACTGTTAACGAAACAGTTCTGAAACTTTGTTCAGCTGCTTAGTAGCATGTCCTGATTTGCATATTAAAATTTCGTGCAAATCTGATTAATATTTTTGGAAAAAATCTTCATTTTTTATCGAAAATCACAGATTTTGAGAATTGGACTTTGTGAACACTAAAACTCAAAAACTGTTAACAATACAGTTCTGAAACTTTGCACAGCTGCTAAGTAGCATGTCATGATGTGCATATTAAAATTTCGTGCAAATCTGTTTAATATTTGTGGAAAAAACTTCATTTTTTATCGAAAATCACAGATTTTGAGAATTGGACTTTGTGAACAATAAAACTCAAGGGCTATTAACAATACAGATCTGTAGTTTCATATGCATTCCATGGAACATGCTTTAGTGGTTATAATTAAAGTTCGTATGATTTTGAAAACACTTAGATATTTTGCCGCGGGGCCCTTTCTGACTTTGTCAGTATTCTAGTTTGTTCTGTATTCCAAACTCTTCACTGTTTTAGTTTCGTACGTGTCGGTCCGTTAACTAGAGAATGCATAGCGAAACAATGATCTTAATTGTCTGTATGAACACACTTTATTATTCACTTCAGAACAGTGCTTTTCGCTGATTCCAGCTTTACAATAAATTCGTTTTCGTTTTTTTTTTCGTTTTTTTTGTGTGTGTAAAAAAGTAAGTGATGTAAATTTGTATTTTAATTACCAATTTATGATATCTAAAAAAAGGGGAAAATTACATGATAAAACTTCATCAAGGATCTTGATGGAATTGTATACTTGAACAAGCTTTTGGCATTTGAATTTTCATAATCTGAACATATATTTTTATTTCAAGTACAAAAGTTTTTGATGTGATAATAACAGTAATTGTATAAATCCTCTAACATAATAAAAACATGTTTTAAATAGTTCAAAAGAAGCTACTTGTAATAATTATATAATTTTTCATCTTGAATAATTTTGTTTTAGTCTATGAGTTGTTGTTTCGAACATCGACATAGACTGAGTGCAGTTTTATAACTGTTCTCCTGAGGTAATTCTATAATCTATTCTCTGCATTGAATCAGTTTTGGACACTGCTTTTGCAAATTGTTCTACGCCCCGAATTAAAGCCGAAGTAAATGGCATTTAATAATCTACTGGTCAAAGAGTTGATCTCGCCAGCAAGTTAGTCTTGTCGCCCGATTTTCAAACGTTTATTGTGGAATTATTCTGACAGTCAGATCGAAACTACATCCCGATCTTGAAAGCAGAAAGAATTATTTTAAATGAGCAATTCCGTGACAAATGGCAAAATAATTGACAAAATGCTTTTGAAAAAAAAATGGTGAGATAAATTTCTGACCAGTACAGAAAAATTCTTGATTAAATAATATAAGCATGAAAACTCCATGAGAGTTTTAGAACTACCAGAGATAAGAAAGGTTTTAACAGTAAATATAATTTTTTTATCTGAAAGTGTTTGTGATAGCTAATTTTCTGTTCTAGATGCAATGAAAAACAAAATAGTAATTTTCTAATTTCTTCCTTTTCGTTTATATTATTTTCAATTTAAATACCATTGTCATCTTCTTATACCTGTATCTGGAATGTGTATATGTGTTATATTTTGTACTTTGTTATAGAGATTATCAGTAGGGGGACAAATGCCCCTCCCGAAAAAACTATTTTAACCCTGCAGTTTATATATGTCTGCCCTATAAGCCTATGTTTTTACTCGTCGTCTTTGTATTAGTTGTTCCATGGTTGTTCTTTGTCAAGAAGGCGATCTTTCTTCGGTATTTTTAAAAAGGTTTCAAATTCAAAACATTTCAATCTAGAGTCAATTGGATAACAGTGAACAACAGTCACAGCAGTGGTAACATTGACGGATGCTGGCTGTTTGCCATTGTGTTTTTTTAAATGTCCCTTAAACATGTAGGTTGTGTTGCGTATACCTATATTCCACATCTCATTATCGTCTATGGTTTGTAAAATTTTGCATTTTATTACTTTTATATATGTTTTATATTACGAAATTAAAATACTGTGTTTAAAAATAAATTACTTAAACGTTATGACAGTGTTGTGTTTCTTAACGTGCTTTTCGTCTTCTGATTGCATGTTGATTACTTTTAATTAAAAATATCATACATAATTTAACTATTTAAATTACCGAGTGTCATTTCTATAAAAGTTCACACGAGAAAAAGCATATTTTTCTTTTTGTTGAACATCTGATAACAAAAATGAACAAATTAAATACAATAGCATTACTTTATTCAATTAAATGTAGAAATAATAAAATAATATATCTTTGTAATTTACATGACTAAATTGCATCATGCTCGTGTAACGGCACGTGCGCCTCTAATAGCACGATCAATCGAAAGTTCGACTGCGTCTTGTGTTGACGTTATTTATTCAAAGTCCAGTATATTAGTCAAATAAATGACGGACGGGTTATTATTAGGATTTTTTAATATGACAACTTTGGTATGTTATCAGATTTCAAGATGGGATATTTAGTGCAGGTGACAGTCCTTAAGAATCGCAATCAGATCTGCTTTTCTAATTAACGTTGGTTAACATTTTCCAATGTTCATTTCATACGATATTTCACAGAGTATTAAACGATGTGGTTTCATCAAACAGATCAAGAACGAGCTCAATCGCAGCTGGTCTCAAAGGAGTATTTTCCAGTCATTTCTTGGTCTTTTATGAGTTTAATAGACTCATTTATCCTTTTATCTCATTAAGAAAGTATAAAGCCCCAATGGTTTTTGTCAAACTGTTATCATTACTGATTTCTTTAAGCGGAATAATGGCAATTCTAGACACTTGAGCAACAATCCATTACCATATATCCTCTCAAATACCTTGTCTAGGTCTCCGATAACATACAACCGGCCAGGAATCCAATTTTCTAACTGTCAAACTTCTTCAACAAAATAAAGTCGATTGAGAAGGAAGAAATTACTGTCGGAATCAACTTTTCTGTCGTTTCCTTCCGCCGAACCAATGCTTAAAACTGTTGTGAAAAATGGATCTTATCTAATTCTCCCGCTGAGCTATTCAAGCGTGCCTCACATTTCATCTGTGCATTAGTTAAGACATTTCCTCGGATTAATTTATCTACTGGTGAGATTTATTCTTGCACGGAATCAATAGTTCCTTAGACCCAGTAAGAAACGGAGATACAGAAGCAACAATCGGTTATTAATTCTATCCCATCCTTTTGTTAGCGCCATTAACCGATTGTGATGTTGTTGCGTTGATAGAATATTCATGCTTTCCAGCCAAAGATCGGTATCGAATTATTGTAAGTCTTTTAAGATGTCACCTTTAAAATCGATAGGACAACACGAATTTGTCTTATACTGGAATGATTTACTGGAATGATTATCAGAAACAACCTGTGACGACCGATGTAAATACGGCTTCAGACGACTACACATACGGGCATGCAACCTTCTTTATATGCAGACGACCCACAGTCCCGTATGGTGATTCACAAAACGATTTATCACAGACAAACCAGCTCTATTACCATGTTTGGTAAATAAGAACTGTAAATATAAAGTATGTCCTCGTTTTTTTACGAGTAATATGACCCCAAATGTGACGGCATATGATTTGGGTGATTGTGTGACATGTGGTGGTGATTCGGCAGACTTGAGTACATACTACTTCCGGAATAAATGCTGTTACTGTTTGGCCAATAGTTTGTAGGTGAGCCAAAAAAGTTTGGTGATTGTGGAATATGCGAGTGCGAGTTGATAAAGTTGAACCTTGACCCCGTATGATAACTCGACATTAAAAAGTCCTGTTGATGATATTTGTACGCGGAAGGATCTGTGGTTTGTGGTTGCATTGCTTGTGCAAGTCCTGCAAAGTCAAATTTATACGCATATCTTTTTCCGTGTACTTTTGTCATTATATTTTTGTCATAATAATAACGTAAAGCACGACTAAGTTTATCATAGTTCATATTTGGTTTACTTTTCCTTTCACCCCACCGCCGGGCTACTTCATCCGGGTCTACAAGTTTGAATTCTCCATTTGTTCCTTCCCACGTTATACAGCTGGCAAGGCTGCTGTCGGACAGGAGTTCTAGTAAAAACTGCCAGAGCTGTATCTGTCCACTGCCTACAAATAGATAAAGGAATGTCAATTATAAAGAAAATTAAATTTATATGCATGGTTAAGAAAATACCAGTATTCAAAATGTTGTTTTATTTGTTCATCTTTGAGTCCATCTTGCATACAGAATTCAAGATCATCGAAAACATATCAAAGGGCGATGAAAATATCAGGACTAAAATAAAGGAAAAAGATTAAAGATAAAAAAAGGTTAGCTAAAAAAACGAAAAAAAAAACCAAAAACAAAATCACAACTAAAAGCAAAGCACGCAATTGAAGAATTTATAAGGGTTTGTGGTGAATTTTTATAATGCCATATTATTAAGATATATGTACGCAAAAAAGCAAAGATGGTATTGTTGCACGTGTAGCTCAAATGGTCAAACTACAATGAATCGGTTACAAAAATACAACATTTTTGGATTAAGGATGGTTACTCTTTATGTTTTAGGATTTCATTCAGATTTTGGAACTCTTAAATTTTTAAATGCTTAAGAATTGGTTTTTTTTTTTGCACACTGGTCTATACTTTTATAACATTATCTAAAGACCTTGAAATACAGCTGTATTAAATTTCTTGAAATTCTTTGTACATCATTTTGATTTTTAATGGCAAGAATATCACAGTGTTAAAGTTAATACAGTCATATCTCGGAGGCGAGCAAAGGAATCTACCTACGGTTTTCCTTTTGTCATTGTATAAAGTGGGAAGATATTTATCTTTTATTTCAATCACAAATCATTAAATCTTGGATATACAAAGAGTTCAAGAGTGACCACCCTTAATAAATTCTATTCATTTATTTGGTTCTTGAAAATTGTTGCAACAAAGTTGAAAACCCTAATACAATATTGAATTATCAGCATATACAGAGTTAGTATCATAACCCGGGTAGATCAGAAAAAATAGCTTTTTAGTTTTCCATAAAGTGCTTATGAAATGGAAATGTTTTCACTTTATAAACCTACTTAGGCTTTTTGATGTTAATAGTATTTATATTGTTAAGGACAGCGTGATGTAAAACTTTCTCTATGAATTAAAGTGGCTTAGTTTTTATTTATTGTTTCGATTCATTTATTTTTGGACAAACAGTTGAATGCGTTATCCGCATGATTTTTCGATATTCTACAAGATATTTTCATTAAAAGCTCAACCTGGACCTAATCCGTAGGTATTGATTTAGGTGAAATTTCTCCAGCATCAAACCATTTAAACAGTTGTTGATGTGCTAAAAGCATTTGTTCATTTACAGGTGAAATTCTGCTTTAGTTGGTGATGTTGGAATGATAGCGCAACGAACCAGATGTTCGCTGTAAATTTATTGACATAAAACACCAATTTCTGATTTTAAAATTCTTCTACTCCAGCGGCGGTACTAGAATTAAGGAATCCAAATTGCAGACTCGATGACTATTTAATAATTTCTTTCATAATCATTGTACAATTACAATATGCCACAAGAATAACACGAACAAGGACTCGAGATAGGAAATTGTTAGCCGATAATCAAATTGCATTTTTAAAAAACGTGATAAATTTTTTGTTCATTTACCTCAAAGCTTAGTACGGTTTCCATGGAGTCTCCGGATATTTGTTAAATAATTGTTGTAATTCACATTCAGGGAAATTACAAGTTCTGACAGAAATCAAAAACTTAGAATTATAAAATCACAAAAATGTATCTGCAGAAAAAAGGAGATTTTAATAAAACGTTTTGTGAATCATCACTTTTTCTCTCGTTACCAAATGAATAACAAGTATACTTTAAAAAAATAAGCGAATTTTTATTCAATTTTTAACGTGGAAAAAAATATGTTTCTTAATTTGGAATAAATAATATTTTGAGATAAAACCAAACGTAAAATGATATAACAACACCTTATTTCTATAGTTTTTATTTCATTTAATTTTCTTATAACTCGACTTTCATCGAGGTCCATGTTTCAATTCTATAGTTTTTGGACCAATTTTCCCACCTTCTCTTTGACTTTGGTAAGGATGGTCTCAAAACCAATGCCAAAGTCATTGATTCGGAAGAGACGAATGAAACCCGGTACTTGTATCTTGGTTGGAGGATCACTGCTTGCACCCATGCATGCAAGGCCTTTTTGTTGAAAGAGTTCGAGATAAGAATGCAGACTATAGTAGCGACAAAGACCACAACCGCATATGGACTTTAAGCCAGTTTCTAGTATGATAAGAATGTTTTAGTAAATTTCAATAACATTTTACAATTTAAAAAATACGATCTTTTATTAAACTTGTTGGCATCATAAAGCTTTATAAAAGACTCTACGTTTGCTGGTTATTAACTAAAATGTTTTATTTGAAAAATATCAAATCGTTTACTCATTAACGGTTTCTGCATGTGGAAACCTTTTAAGAAATTGGCATGAGTAAAACCCGGACAAACTGTCGCAATAGGAGGCGGGGCATAACATATTTAATGGCCTGAACGGGTATCAAACATGTACCCTCTACTTTTATCCCATAACAACAGAGAAACAACAATTAAATTCGGAGAAAGAGAGATACAGTTTTCAAATTCTTTGCACGAGATTTTCTGTAGGGGGATATCTTTTTCTTATAACTTCTCTTTTTCTATACATTTTATCTAATCCATGTCTTTATATGTTATGGTTCAGTTTTTTATTATTATAAACGGATAAAAGGGACAAACATAAACAGCTAACTGCAAAAGCTTTCATTTTTTTTGTACTGTTATTTTAATATATACACAGTTGTTTAATTGGTTTATGGTTTGGTGTTTTATGTTGGGTGATGTTCGGACTCGAAAGATTTTTTTTAAGAAATCCATTTAATAGATACAAATGTAAATCGCCTCAATGCATGTAACGAACCCAAGGGAGGAATTAGCCCCAGCGGACAGACAAACAAAAATTTAACCTGCAATAAAATATTCCTAGTATATCAAAATTCAAAAAAAAAAGAAAAAAGTAGAAGATAGTTTGCAAAACTTGCTTAAAATCTAGCAATATTTTATTTGCTTTGTTTTTTTTTTTTCAAAAATAGCAAGGATAAAACCAATTTATTCTATTTTATAACATTCCAGATTATATTTCACAACGAATTTGAAAATTATAAGGAGAACGAGCTTTGGTGCCACGATTCTTTGATACTGTCTGCGCCATAGTGTATAACTTTAGTTTTGTTTAAACATATTTTTGTTGCCACTGATGATAAGGCATACGGAATAGATAGGCAGTCTTCTCAAGTTTTTTTCAATAGGAATATACATGCATGTAAATGCTGTAACTGGGCATGCATATTTAATGAATTAACAAAAGACAATTCACTAATTGCATACATGTGAAAAAAATGTAAGAAATATAGTCTATACCAGTACCAGTTCAACTTTAAATTTAGTATACTTAGTATACTTTAAATATTTTTCCGACTAAGTTTATATATTTAAATGTTAAAAAATCTCTTTTTTCGGTAACTTACTCCTACCCTTATTATCCATTAGGTGTTATACTATATATGCTAGTATTCTTTTTGGGTTTTGTTGTGTTTTTTTTTTTACTCCGCCTTTATAACTAAGTCCTAAGTTCGATCAAGTTTTCATTAAAATGGAGGGATACAAGTCAGTTCAATATCTATAACATTGTAAATTATGAAAATAATCACTGGTCTCTGTTAAAAAAACAAGCTCGTTGCTCTAGTACATTTTGTACACCCTAATTTCGACTGTTAGAAATTCAACATATATTGTATTTTGTTATGGATATATGTTTATGCTTTCGTTTTTATTATTATTCTTTAATCTTGGATAGTTTTATTGGTGATACTTTGACAATATATAACACTATTTTAATATCTAATGATCAAAGAATTTAAACTGCGCGATTTAAAAAAAAACCCTGATGACCTCAAATCATAAAGTGAAATACATATATACATGTATGTAAATTCGCAATGAATTTAGCATTTAAAGATGAAATCATTTTCGTTCCTTGAAATCGTTACAAATTCGACGGAATGAATAGATACAGAATGTTTTAAATGTACCATTAATATTTTCTATAACTCCAATCTGATAATCTTTTTTAAATAACGTACAATTTTACTTATCTTGGTAAATGTTATTATTAAAAACCAAACAACGCTTTGCTTTTTCCTCAATAATTTGAAACCATAAGCTTCGCCTCTTATATTCCAAAAAAATAAATAATAAACATTTTTTTTTCAATGGTTAACATTCAAATGAATTAATTGAATGAAAAAGATATTTTGCTTGCATTCATATTATTTGACTTCTTATTTTGGCGAATAATAATGCCTTAAATTCGTCTGTTTTTAAAGTATAATCAAATAAATTTTTGAATGCAACCGAAGTTTCCGAATTAAGAAAATCCAACCTCTATGGGTTCTCTTTTGATATTTAAAATAATAATTCTTTTTTTATTTTAATCTGATAATAATAATAACAGGGGTTTTATTTTATAGCAGTTATTATATAAAAGAAAATACAAATTTATTTATCTATTTTCAAATTTTATTTATTACAAAAAATGATTTAGTAAGACAACTTATAATCTATTAAGTAAATATGTGATGTTAAGATGCCCTACCTTGTGGTCTCCAGTGAGTATGGGGGGAATCCAGGGAGGGCTTCGTAAGATGTGGAAACGGACTCGTGTGGCCATAATCTGAAAATAGAAATTGTAAAATCAGAACAAGAAAAACTATTGAAAAGCAGGCCATTTATAAGAAAATATGAATTAATTTTTATTTATTTGTGCGTTATAATGATGTTGAAATGAGAAAAAAATAGTTAGAAACAAATTCTAAGTATTAATTTATTCCGATAACTTATACTTACTTGGGCTTTGAGTGTTGGACGTTGGTGGCCATGAGGCTTTTCCGTACGGAGGATCTGGAATGGAAAGTCGCAAAAAATACAGTACTTATGATGTGATAATAAAGCAGTAAGAAAAAATATTGAAGACACTTTTTTCTTTTACAAACAGTTAAGATAAAATAATTAAAAATATATAAATATTTACTTTTACAAATCCTTCTTCAAATGTTTCGAACTATTCTTCCATGGAAATAAACATATCACACATAGTCTATAAATTTATATATAAATAGGTAAAACTCAATTAACTTTCGTATTTATTTAACAACAATAAGACGGAAATTAAGACATAAACTTTCAAATACCAAATCCAAATATAATTTAATGTAAACTAAATATATTTCTGATCAAAGTTCCCAAAAAGGAAACGGATTTCTACGGTTTCTGAACACCGGAAGAGGTAATTTCCCCAAACATACATACCGGGAATCATCATTCCAGGCAAGGCCGGAAAGCTACAAGTACGGTAATAATCGGGTTTAATTCCCTGCATCGGAACTCGCTTGTAAACAGAGTACAATAAATAGATTAAATCGGTTTAGTATTTACTTCAAAAGTTCCAACCGACACATCCAATTACAGTGTTTCTGTTCACGTTTCCGAAATACGTCTAGAACTATTTCCCAAACGGAACTGAGTCGGAACTTATACAACTGCCGGTTACAACTAGCTTGTATAAACTTTATAAAGGAAACTCTCATACATGGTTTTTAAATAAGTTCCTGAAATAATGTGTACAAAAGCTTTTATTGATTTATAGATTCGATTTTTATACCAAAGTCATGTTTAATCATTTAGTAATCAACGTATCCAATCAGAAATTCATTAAGTAGGCGTGGTTTGGATGATGGGCGTGACTAAAACAAGAATTGCATCTTGTCACGAGTTGTCAGCATCCCTGCTACATTAGTGATAGTCGTTAGCTGGAAACAGATTTGCTATTCAAAAATTACAAACCGAGTTTGAAGTCCATTTTACATTTTGCAAAGGGGCTCAATCATCAGTAAACATATTATAATACTAAAATGGCAGTTACCAGTATTTCGGTTCATGTTTTTTTAAATATCGAAAACTAATTTTGTTACTAAAATGAACACAGCCCCCCCCCCCCCCCCCTGATAAACACACACAAAAAACAACAAACAAACAAGTGTAACAAGGCTTGGCCTCTTAATAAAATTAAATAATGGTTTATACATTTTTATTTGAGAAAAGCTAATCTTTATTGATTAAATGTATAAAAATCATTATAAATCAGTGTAGGAAAATTGTAAGTGAGAGGGAGGGTCAGTAAATATTTGAAAGAATCTAACACTTTTAAAATCCATGATTTTGTCAAAAGCTTTCACTGAGTGGAAATGTTTTAATTGATCGATGATTTCAATATTTACTTTTGTTTTATAGATTTCAAGGGTGAGATTTTCTAAATAAAATGGATTATAATGAAGAGATAGCAATATAATATGAAACATAATATTGTTTTGATCTCATGATAAGCATTTGTAAAAAGATGTAAAAATTCATTTTTATTTAGAGTATCAGTTCTTATAACGATACGTTCCTAAAACACTCAGAAAATATGAAGTGTCACATTCAATTTATAAAAATACAGTGTTATTTTTAAGTAGTGAAGATGTTTTCAGTCAGTCGGCAATTACCTTACTAAAATAATGGCAAAGTCAGGATTTGCTCCGGCAAAGACAAAAAAAAAGTATTTGACAGATTTGCCAAGAAAGAAAAAAAATAGATGAAATGCAAGTTGTCACATGGAATGCTAAATCACTGTGTATAAATAAAAAAATAATTTTAGTTTTCACAAAATATGTGGACAGACGAATGGATAGAAAGACAGACAAACGAAATAAAATTATAGGGCTCCTTCATGCCCCAAGAATTATTTTCTTTTCATTTAAATTCATTTGAAAGACATGAACGTTTTAGATTGCAGTGTAACTTTTGGGATCATTTAAAAGATACTTATTATGGAAGGTTGCTGGCTGTTATTCATTGTGGATTTTTTTACAATTGTCTTTTATATTGTAGGTTGTGTCGCATACACTTATTCCACAACTCATCATCATCTATTATTTTGTTCAACTCCTATGCAGAATAGTATTTATGTATAAAGACATAACTATGTATTTCAATCATTAATCGATGATCACTTGTCCAAGTTTTTTTTTTTCAAGTCAGCCAATATATTATAGACGATCAGAATTCATTGGCGTATACCGAGGGCGGACCCCATCTTTTTACTGCGAAAATTTTTATTTTCTTATGTAGATTTTCAGCAAAATGGGTCTGGAACCTACCTTTGGCCCACAGTAACCAGTATGTGGAACCCCAATATTTGACCATTTCTGTATCCTCCCGCTATATAAATATGTCTTTTTCTATTAATTAAAATCTGAAAGAACAAAAATCATCAGGAAATATCCCCTAAAACATGTTCAACAGCCCAAAGTACCGGCGATGACTAAAAATGGGGATACTGTATATCCACATTGTTGAATATTGTTTTTTTGTTTGTTTGTTTTCTCGAATGGTGTTTGTTTGTTTGTTTGTTTTCTCAAATGGTGTAAACTTCCAACGTAAAGCATCTGAAGTGTCTGTTGAAGATCGAAGTTGAACATTGTCAGGGTCAGTTGGGCCTGGTGTTGCAGTTAACCTTCTCATGGCATCTCTTAGCCGTAGGCGATCACCAATAGTTTCAACGCCTAACCTATTTAGGTCGGAATCGTTTAGGTGGTGAAACATGTCATCTTCAATTTTTTTCATCTAAAAATCTTTGAAAAATGCTTGACAAACTGAGTTGTTCAAGAACACGCTGGATATTAGCAGACGACATTTTGTTCGGTGAAAGCGGAAATAAATCCAAACAAGAGGCTCCCAGGAGCCTGAATCGCTCACCTGAACTACACAGATACATATATTTTGTAGATATTATTGTGCTTAACCATATGCGATTTAAATTTTTGAAATAACTTGGTTAGTTTTCAAGTTATTGGGCTTAATAAGTGCAAAATTTAGAAAAAAAATGAAAAAAGGGCAATAACTCCAACATCAGCAGTCATATCTTTTTCTAAATTTCAGGACAGGTGCTTAATATGCTGATCACTTTCAATTTTTGCACAATTTTGATATCTGAAACCATTTTTGAGTTATTAGCAAAAAAATGAAATTTACGCCCTATGTTCTATTTTTAGCCATGGCAGCCATGTTCTTTTACGAATGAAAAATATGAACGATAGAGTTGTAGCATATAAGCTATTAAACAAGTGTGCCAAGTTAAGATGCAGTTGGTCTAACGGTGTCAGACAAGTTAATCTTTGAAATTCAGGGAAAAGTAATGAAAAATGGTATATTTTGTTGTTGTAAGGACAATAACTCCTAATAGAAATGGTCCTACAGCTTTGACCTAAATACATGAAATGTAAATCTTGATGTGCTTGATTATATGCAATTTTTTGAAATATCTTGTATAGTTTTCAAGATATATGGCTAAATAAGTGAAAAATTTTGAAAATATCCAGAAAAAGGGCAATAACTCCTACATCAATTGTTGAAACTTTAAGAGCAGGTAGATCTTGAGATGCTGATCACTTTTGTCTCCCATAAAAGTTTTGATATCTGTAACCTTTTTTGAGTTATTAGCAAAAAAACTGCAATTTACCCCTATGTTCTATTTTTAGCCATGGCGGCCATATTTTTTGACGAATAAAAAATCTGAACAACACACTTGTAGCATTTATGCTATTAAACAACTGTGCCAAGTTTGGTTGAAGTTGGATGTATGATGTCAGACAATTTAATCTTAGAAATTCAGGGAAAAAGTAATGAAAAATGGTAAATTTTAACGCTTTAAGGGCCATAACTCCTAAAAGAAATGGTTCCACAGCTTTGACCTAATTACATGAAATGTAGATCCAAATGTGCTTAATCATATGCAATTTGCATTTTTAAAATATCTTGTATAGTGTTTAAGATATAGTGCTAAATAGGTGCAAAATTTTGAAAAAATCCAGAAAAAGGGCAACAACTCCTACATCGGTTGTTGGATCTTCTTGAAAATTTCAGGGCAGGTAGATCTTGAGGTGCTGATCACTTTTATCCTGTGCCAGAATTTTGATATCTGTCAACGTTTTTGAGTTATTTGCAAAAAACTGTATTTGACCCCCCTGTTCTATTTTTAGTAACAGCGGCCATGTTTTTTGACGTATCAAAAATCACAACGCAAACTTTTTGCACAATACCTTAAGAAACAACCATATCAAGTTTGGCTGCATTTGGCCAAGCAGTTTCAGAGAAGATGTTTGAAAAAAGCTAACGGACGACGGACGACAGACGATGGACGACGGACGCAAAGTGATGGCAATAGCTCACGTGACCCTTCGGGTCAGGTGAGCTAAAAAATACATCCGCGTTAATAATGATTCCGACGGGACGTCCGCCATCATATAATGAAAAAAAAACACATAATGAAAAAAAACACCGCATATAATGATTTTACTACTGCTATTAAAATGCTGAAACTACCGAACATAATGATGTTGTACTCTACTGAACATAATGGTACATCTACTCGACATAATGATATTTCTACTGAATATAATAAAATTTCTATCAAATATAATAACGTTTCTACCAAATATAATAACATTTCTACCAAATATAATAAAATTTCCACTGAATACAATAAAATTTCAACTGAACATAATGAGATTTCTACTGAACATAATAAATGGTGTATCCACTCAACATCATATAATTTCTTCTGAACGTAATGGTATAGCTACTGAACATAATAAATGGTGTATCCACTCAACATAATAAAATTTCTACTGAACATAATGAAAAAAAATACTGAACATAAAGAAAAAAGCTACTGAACATAATGAAAAAACTACCGAACGTAACGATAAATCTACTGAACAAAAAGGTATATCTACTGAACACAATGAAACATCTACTGGGCCTAAAGTCATATCTACCGAACATGATGAAATATCTACTTAACATAATGAATTATCAACTGAACATAATGAAGAATCCACTCAGCATAAAGAAAGAAGTACTGATTATAATGGTAAGGCTACTGAAAATATTGCTTTTTCCACAACAGGAGACAGCTATGGCGTTCCATACGTTAAGCACCAACTCACTCACGATGATGATGATGCTGGCGATTCATATGACAATGACGACAACGATGATGAATGTTGATGATAAAGCGGAATGGGGACATAAAGCATATGCCAAAAAGTGCTAAAAAACAAGTTTTTGTGAGATTTATGAGCGGACCTGCAGTCTACAAAGATAACTTGCACGTTGCACCACTAAGGTTTGCAATCAGGTTTCTCTGATTATCTCGGCGTGCAAGATAACAGGACTATACTCAAATGCATTAACCTAGGACACACATACTGGTCGCTCTGCGGACAAAGCGACCTCACCCGACGTCGGGTTCTGGGTGCTCCTTAGTAAACTTTTACAGATAAGCTTAGCTTATCGCTACTGTTGACCAATTCGAGTGGGCCATTCGAAACCACAAGAAATCTGAGAGTCTTATATATATATATCGATACCTGAAGCAGACTGCCAGAAACGGTGCAACATGATTGCCTGTGGTCAATGAATGAGCTTCTAACGTTGTTGAATTGTGCGGTCAGCGTTTCAGTTTTTTATGGCCTGACTATCCCGGCATCGCGAGTTATGTTTCAATATTCATACAAAGCATTTTGGCATTAATTTTAACTGGCGAGTCCACGGATCTAAATTGTGCGGGTGCTTTCTTTTTGAAAATTGAAAAGTTTTAAATATTATACTTAGTAATTGCGATACGGACAGTAGTAGGCACGCATTTTCAACTTTTTGCCAAAACGTCTGTGATTGTCTACTTTTGAAAGAAAATGTAGATTTTATAACATTTAAATTAACAATGTAGTTGGCGTTTTTCGTTTTTGGAAACAATATCGTCAATGTAAATTTGTAACGTGTTGCCAAATTAGTACGAAATTAGTTTAACTTGTGTTTACATTCGTGGGTTTACATTTCAGCTTCTGAAGCTAAAACAGTTTGCTGAACACTGAAGAAAGGGCTAAGTCTAAATAATATGTGGCAAGCAATAATAACTATTTTTTTTTAATTAATGAAATTCGATATAAAATTTAATAACAAAACTAATTAAATCCACAAACAGTACAAACATGGACTCTGGAGCACGTGTTTACGTGACCCTTAAAATTAAATATGCACAGTGTCAGTTAATGAATTACACGTGTACGGATGCAGGTGCACCGTTGTGTGCCCTTGTCAACATAGATATAATGGAAAAGAAAGTATCAATATTTTTTTTCTATGAAATAATTATTTAATATATTACTTTCTGAATCAAACACGTTCTAACAAATAAGGCACCACCCATACACGTTTAACATATAATATTATTTGGAAAATGTATTGATAGTGATTTATTTGATTTTTGTTCAACTAAAAATTGCGCAAACCATTTTTTATAAATATTGAGCCACCTAAAATTGAAAAAGTGAGAGGTGACATGTATTTAAAAGGATGCAAACTCTTAAGATCACAGAAACAGTTATATAGCACGTGTAAACGATAATTCTTTTTCTATGATGCAAGGCAGATTGATTGAGTAAATAAAAAAAGGTAAATACTTCTCAGAATTTTAAAGCGATTACTTCTTATATAAATTGAGTCTTTACAAAATCTAGTTTGAGTTTCGATTTGAAATCTCGAGTGTCCTTCATTGTTAACAATACGGCACCAATAGAAAAAAGACTAAGTCATTTTCGTCATATCCATCAAATTCGTCTTGATATTTATTAAGTAATCGCTGCAGGGATTCAGGAAAATTCAAGAAAGTTTCTTTTTTGTGTCATAAAATCTCGATTTTCTTGAAAAATACCCCTATATTTTCTACCCTTTTTAGCGCGCGCCCCCTATAACATCAAATCGCCTAGGATGTGTGCCCCATGTGCTGAATGGGGTAGCCCTGTCAAAATGAATACCAGTTGCGTCTGGCTATAATGTGGAAAACCTAACTGCAAATCACAGTGGTGCACCATGTTAGGGAAAACATTTAAAACGTTCCTCACACGTTTTAAAAGGTGTCTCAAGGTAATTAAACTTGGCATCTTTTTGCACATGCTGATGCATTGAATTTTGTATCAAATTGGTAAACTAGCTAAACTTACTATATTATGAATTATTGTATCAAATACGGAGCAATTATAACGCAAAAAGTGACATTAAAATCAATCATTAATAGGAATACTTTTATGAATGATCTGAAAAAATGTGAATTTATTTTTTAATATATTTCAACGGGTTTTTGAAAAGGGACTCTTCTTATGATTTTCTTGTAAATATTCTTCTTTAGGTGCCTCTATAAGGTTTCCCTTATATATTCTATATAAAAATATTAAAATTTTGATATTTTGATGAAAACCGACAAAGCTCCTATATGAACGATGACCCCCATTTTCTTGATATTTTTTATTTATACAGGAAGGTATATCATTGTGCCAAAAAATGAAAAACGCAATTGTAGAATTCTAATACTCCAGAGACACCCTTAAGAACCTTGCTGAAGATCTCGATACGAGTAAGACCCATAGGATTCATGCAAGAGGCTAAATTGTCCGATTCTACCCATCCCTCGTTTCCCAGTACTGGCAGTCAAAACTCATACTAGTAACTTAATTATAAGCCGATGATGAAGTGGTTTAAGCGTAGGACTACTATCACCAACGTTCTTGGTTCGAGGCTTGTTAAAGGTGAAAAATGCATGAACGAATTCTCAGACTCTCTCTCTCTCTCTCTCTCTCTCTGTATGAAACCATTTGCGAGCTTGGTCTCAATTAAGGAACGATGTTAGTCCTATGAAAGGGACGAAAAATGGACGTCCTGTGTATGGGGAAAGCAATTCCCAATATACGTTGACCCTTTTGTAAATAAAAGGATTGATAAATAAATTAAAACTTAATATCTTTTAATAATTAACGAATATTAAGTTATTGGCAAATATATTTTGTCATTATAAGATAAGCATTTGTTGCTATTGTTCAAAAGATATGCAGACCTGAATTAATAGAAAAAGTGAATGTTCCGTAATTTATAAATCAGAGAGATTCATGTCATCGAAAATATCTCAAATTTGGTCTAGTGAGTGAGTGAGTTGGTGTTTTACGCCTTTTCAACGCTATGTAGGTTATTAAAAGGCGATGAACATGAAAAAGCTGATAAAATGAACTTGAAATGATGATGATGATGATAAATGAAACATGGGGATAGGAAACAAAGGAACAGTAATTTTTTAAAGAACCACATGTAAAGGGGAGAGAAGGTGCACTACTTGGCGGTCCACACTCCACAAAGGGGTCTTTAACGTACATGAAGCGTGGCACTATCCACACACGTTGGCCCACTATGGTCAGCGGTCAGGGTTTCCGTATACCCCCGCAGACGAGGGCAACAATTTTAAGGCCAAGATTTGAAATCTTCAAACCATCTTTACCTTGCACTCGAAGGTATCTCTGACTTATCTAATGTTGAAGAGATCATGTACTTGTGTAGGATAAACCTATCAAGTATTTTATAATAGGATATGTATTAAATGAAATAACGTTTGGAGCAATTTGAAGCATAACACTAAGCTTTCTATTTACTTTCAAAGTAAACACGAATAAAATCTAGTTCTTTAAAACCTATGTACCGATGAGTGAGTGTCATTTCATCTGCATACTTATATAAACTACTTAATTTCTATGAGCAAAACTAACCGAGAAGCACCTCTATTCAACAAGCACAGAACAGTATGGACAAATTCAGCAAAGAAAAGGACATTGGATACCATATGCAACAATAAGTTAGTTAGTTATTGTTTTACTTCCTAGCAGCACGAAATCGGCCATACAGGGAGATGAACATGGAGTGGTGATAAAATGAACATGAAATGATGATGAAATGGAGCAAATGGGGGACACAACGCCAATCGGCGAGGAGAGTTTTCACCGACACTAGAAAATGAACGGATTTGCAGGATCGGAAAAATATGCAACAACCAAAAAAAAAAAAAACAAAAACAAACAGAAAAAATGAACCACATTCACAAGCGACGTGAAAAAGGCAGTATTTGTGAGGTGTGAATCAAGAAAGACCTGTGCAGCGTGACATTTTGACGCCACTTTAGGACCAGGTTGTCTGAATTATTGGTACTATACACCCGTAGAAGGTGTACAGAGATAAGTATTTAGACACACCTACAAACAACAGGAGACATTGCGAGCTTTAAAGATTAGAACAACAGGGAATAATCAGTGGGAATATGTTGGTTTACATTTTACAACATTATATAGCCAATTAAAGAAACTACGAAAACTTACATGTATAATAGTGTTTGGCATTTTTTGTTAAAGCGCCTCTGATGAGACTGCCTGGAACTTTGTTGTTATTTTGATTGGGCTTCGACTTACTTTCGTGGCGTATCCTTAAACAAATGTTCGATGTAGTTTTTTAACACTTTCGTCGTAATCATGTTGAATTTTATGGATCTTGTATATATGAACATAAAAGTCTAGCAGAAGAAAAATAACGTTTATCAGTTGAAAAGATAGAGAAAAGAGACTGGAAACTCGTTATTAAGTAGCAGTCTACGTATAGGATTGTAAAGACAGATTGTATAGATGTGCGAGGAAAGTGATACTTTTCCAATGATGATGGTTAGCGGTCGGGTTGCACTACAGCCTGAAAACTTCGGCTTTCATTATAACAGTGCTGCACCCATTCAATAATCTGCGGGTTGGCCTGACCCGACGTCGGTTCTGGGTGTTCTTTAAAAGACTTTTAAAGACAAGTTTAGCGCTTTTGTGGGCCTATTCGCCATCCGAGACCCGCAAGGGTTTACATAATTCAGTACTTATTAATTTAGTTAAGGATGCTGAAGCGAAATTTGAATATAAGTTCAATAATTCAAAAGTATAATATTAAAAATATTTAAGTTACAAATACATTTGTTGTATACAAGTAGCAAGCATAAAACTACTTGATTGAATTAGTTCAATAAATAAGTTCATTAAAAGATACAAGACTGAGAAACACATAAATGAAAGTTAAACTTAGCCGTGTAAAGTTGGCATTTCTGTTCTCTTAAGTAGTATTCTAGATAAGGGTCAGAGAGTCAGTGGCATATCATTGGGCGCATGTCTCGATAAGAGAGGGACAAGAAGGATTCCCTACATGAACCTAATTTGCCAGATCCTACCAGTTCTTCCCTTTTTCTAGTGGCTTTCAAATCTCATCCCCGATTGACCTTGTGTCCCCAATTCCTCCACTTCATCATCATTTCATATTCATTTTATCGCCCTTTAATTTCATCTATTTGATATAGCCGAATTCTTGCTGCTTTTGAGTAAAGCTATAACTAACTTGGCCGGTGGTGTAGTGGTTACTCGCCAACTAATTTACTAACCAAAATTGGTTTATGTTGAATGATTAAGACACAGAACAGATATGTAATAACAGCTACACCGATGAGTCTTGAATAAAGGTAATAACAAAATTATCGAACTTGGAGGATCAATCTCAATGTCAAGAAGAAAAGACAAAATAAGGAAGACATACTGGAAATATTATAAATCGCAATGGTACAGGCATTTCAATTGAAGAGGTGGGTTAAACCAGGTTTTGGCACGCCAAACCTTCCTCTTCCATTGCGATGTTAGGGTTCGGTAGTAAAACAAAACACAAGACGGCTGTAAATATATAATAGGGATAATAAGGTGCTCATCTTAGTACAACTTTTCAACCAAACACTAATCAAAGCAATCACTTACCATAACGTTCAATTTTGATTTTTTCCACCTATAGACGAAACGCGCATTGGGCGTAGCAAGATTTATTATTTAAGGCTTTGTTGTAGTTTTTTTATTGGAGTTGTTCTTACTATTAAAATTAAAAAAATAAAGCGGTACTTGAAGATGTAAAGATTCAAGACTTTTATAATGCAAACAATCTGCACCTTACGATATATTCAGAACATTCATTATGTGTTTTGTCGATACATGTCAGTGGTCTTTAATACATAATGTCATCGGTTACAAGTTCTAAGTGTCCATTTAATGGTGTCCTTTATACTAAAACATCAAAATTATTCATATTTTCATAGAAGAAATAGAAATAATGGTAGGCTTGCGTGTTTGGAACTTGTTAGAATAGGAACAGCGGATACACGTGTCTAGTAAAGGACGTAAAGCTATGATTGATTCGTTTCGAACTGCCTGTCATACAAAATCACTAACCATTAGCTCCATTAAGGATTTCAAACGTAATCAGCACAACTTCCGGACACAGAAGCAACTTCCTGTCATCGCTTTCCATTAAGATATCTACGACGTTCCTACTAAGTCGTCAAAACGGGGATACATAGGTAAAATAGTACTAATGATAGAAACTATATCAATCTACTATACCTTTTTATACTTAAATCAATATAAGACCAGTAAGTTTTTTTTTCTCTTCGTTTGATAATTATATTATTATGGGCAGTTTTGTTTGCATTTTAAGTTCTGATGATGAGCACTCCTAAATTTTTCCAGTGTTAACATCTTAAAATCTCACCCGACTGTTTTGTTATTTTCAGATTTTGTAATTTGATTTTTTTTTTTTGGATACCTTTGCATTGATCTTATTCCAGTCTGCTTCTTGGCGGTCTAGTAAGAATTTGAGTTTTCTGGTTTTCTTTAGGCCCTAACATGATCTACTTTACTTGGATGCAAAAAAAAATGTTTAACAGAAAAAAATCATCTTAAAATTACCAACAATGTATTTTTGTTTTGCTTATTCAATCAAACTCGCATAAGATGCTCTTTGAGTGAAAAACTAAAGTAAATCAAGTAGAGATAAATAGACACTTATTGATAACTAGAGGTTACTCCTTGAAATATCGATATATAGCATATCCAAATTAACCGTTCATACCCGCGTTTTGGTATTTGTAATTTGAAACCACTGGGCGATAACCGCTGCTGGTGGACCAGAGGTCCCCGAGGGTAATCACAAGCCTGGTAGTCAGACTTGTCTGACACGATTTACCACAAAATTTCTAATATTTTTGTCGCTGAAATTTCCGTTTTTTAAATTCAAAATTGTTTAAAACACCAGGTTTCTTTCCTTGTAATGCACATGGTCGATATCCTCGGTGCTGGATTTGGCTTCCTTGTTCGAACGTTTTGGTTTTGAGTACTTTTCGTTTTAAACAGTTTTGGAATTTGACCTTCCATTGTTTTGATTTAAATGCTACTGATGAGAGGTTACTCCTTGAAATATCGATATATAGCATATCCAAATTAACCGTTCATACCCGCGTTTTGGTATTTGTAATAATGATACTTATATATGATTTTCAAATCAAAATCTGCTAAAAATAAGCAACAAAATTTCAATTAAAAATATGTACATTAACGTGTGTTTCACTCAACTCCACCAGACTTTGGAAATGAATTAGGAAAAACGAAGAGCATAAACATAAATAGCCCCGTTCGATTATAACTGAACAGATGAACTCTTAAAATTTTAGAAGTTGCACATCTATAATATACCAGTGATCGTGTGAAAATTTATTAAAATCCATTAGGGGGTTTAGGAGGAGTGGCAGATAAGAGATGTATTCTAATAACTATGGCCATGTTTTTCAATTGGCAATCCAAAAATCCATCAGATCATATTTTAAAGAAGCAAAGGTGTACCAGGGGAATCAAATATCGTTAAGCCGAAAATATAGAGACAAATCGATCGGTAGACATAAAATAACAACAAAACAAACAAAAAACAAAACAACCAAACCGTAATCAGCAGCATGAACGTCGAAACAACTATAAACTCAAGTGCTCCGGAACAGTAAGACGTTCTGCTTGCTATAGTAAGCCATTGTTGGGTCAGTGCTCAGTCCACAGAGCGACCATGTTGTGTACCTTAGGTGGCTGAATATGGTGGCCCTCGTCCGCGGGGGTTGTCAGGTCTGTAATACGGAATCCCTGACCGCTGACCATTGTGCAGGCAAACGTGTGTGGAGAGTGCCACGCTTCATGCACGTAAAAGACCGCTTTGTGGACCGCCAAGTAGTGCACCACATATGCTAAATTTTCTCTCCCCTTTACCTGTGGTTCTTTCAAAATTTACTGTTCCTTTGTTTCCCATCCCCATGTTTCATTTATCATCATCATCATTATTTCATGTTCATTTAATCGGCTTTTTCATGTTCATCGCCTTTTAATAACCTACATAGCGTTCAAAGGGCGTAAAACACGAACTCACTCACTAACTCACTAGGCTAAATTTTCCGCCCCTACCCATCTCTCCCCTTTTCCTGTGGACATTAAAATTTACCATTTTTCATTTATCATCATCATTTCATGTTCATTTTATCACCCTTATCGTGTTTATCGCCTTAAAATAACCTATATAGCGTTGAAAAGGCGTAAAACACCAACTCACTCAATTACTTAAGATAGTGAAGAGGCAAATATTCTATTTTGTTTCAAAGGCCTATGTGTCACTTTAAGCCAATTAGGATTATGAGGAAGATAAGAGTACAATATTGAAATGTTTGACGCTTCCACTTGATTTACTAAATGTCTTATTAGCCACGATTGTGCCACCGAGATCTATGATCACAATAATTATATCTCGTTAGTAATAGCCACTCCATGGCCGTGGCATACTAACTGGTCGTGGACACTAAATGCATGGGTTGAAGGTCACGCAATGACACGCGTTTCTATCAATACGAAATGGCTGACATCGAAATGACAAACTGAAATGGGGTGCAGAGAGCACAATAATCCAATGCAGAACGAGAAAATATTGGCTCAAATTACAATCAGAATCAAATTTAATTTCACAGAAGGAACGGATTGTATGATGCTTAGCACACTTTTAATTTAGTTTTTCTTTACGGATCACAGATCACATTTGACTTATTATATTTTATGAAGATGGTTAGAAACTTTCACGCTATTTCACGCTATTTTCATTCTAAATCCCCATACATGTATAATAGTACACTCTAAAACTTCCTTAAACTGTCTTTTCTAATATTACGTTTTAAACTTTTTTTCAATTGATATGTCACCTTAAGTTGAGCAATGTTACGGAAGGTCACAGATGAGTATTAGATCTAAAAATAATACACCTCACAGTCTTACAAACCATGTAAAGATTCTAAAACATTATTAAAATACATTTTTTTTACAATTAATGTATATGATTATACAGTATTGTTCCTCGTCCTTGTATTGATTTGGATTAAGCTTGAATCACATTTTGAAACTCTCTTTTTAACCCAACCTTCTTTAAAAACGCATGTTACGTATCCAATGATTGAAGTCAGAACATCCAAATTGCAAAAGTGTATTGTTTTAATTTATTTAATTTTAATATAAATTGAAACAAATAAGCTTTAAAATTTGACCGCAAATCATACAGAGCAAACCCCATTTTCGACTCCCAGTGTGTTTAAGTTTGACCAGAATAATCATTCATCAATGCTTTTTCAACAGATAAGGGTTGTTTATGTAAACTGGGTAAGTTGACCCATGGAAGTATTACTTCCATGCCTATATCCCACTCGGGTAAGTGTTCCAACTCTTGTGTCATCATTTCAGGTTAGGATTTTTCATTGTCAGTCACCATAGGTAAGGGTTCAAGACTGTGCGAAATATTTACCGAGGTTTAGTCACTTTTTGTGTGCATTTGCCTATATATGGTGCGTTGAGGGTACATTGGCCCGTTTTCTGAGTCGCTTCATTTTCGTTTTGGGTTATGGTCGTACATTGGCCCGTTTCGCATGACGTGCGTTGGTCTGTTATATTAGTGCTGTGTCCTGGGTGGGTCTACATAATTTATTGTGTTGTTTCAATTTGTTCGTGTCCTGGTTATGACCGAAATACTGTCGACTGGACACAAAACAAACAACAATCAACTAATCAGTAAAAGAACTGTAGCTGTGCATAAAACCAATTTTCTTTGAAAAATATTAAATGGTTCCGGTTGGAATATCGCTGAATAAAATGTGCATAATTGCACAACTAAAGTACTTCACTCGTACAACATTAACACAGTCAAGGAGAACATTCTTCAAAGAGTACTGCGAGTCATAAGGGATGCACATTAGAGCCTCCTCCTCTTATAGATGTAAATAGTTTAATTAGTTTAAACATATTTTATTTGTAATAAAACAAAATGGATTGGACACAAGTAAATTCATACTTACAAAGTCCTCTCCGCAATACAATGAGAGACATTACAATGAAATACATAATAAGGTACAAGATCGTGCATTTTAAATTAAATAGAAAAGAAATCAAATTTACGAGCTATAAGCAAATAATAAAACAACGATAGAAGTATACAGAAGTAATGGAAGTTCACACACACACAAAAAAAAGAAAGAAAAAAGTGAATGAGAGAGAAAAAAAGACAAAGTGCTGATGAGATGATTGTCCACTTAGAAAATCTACGTAATTGTAAATCTTTTGGATCGTTTAATAAACTCAAAAACATTTCTAAAAATGAGAATATTTTCATCGTATGATAGCTCTTTACATCCTTGGGTAAGCGTATTAATGTCAATGTTTATTCCATTCGGAAGCCAAGTTAGGTTATTTAAAAGTTGAGTTCTGTCATTGTTATATAAAGGACATACAAAAAAGTAATGTTGTAAAAAAGATGTAAATAGCCATGGGTGACTCGAGAATGCCCAATACAACTTTAATGATAACTATACTTAAGGTCTCGACGGCAACGGAATGCAACATGACTCACAAAAATCTGTGGTTTTAGATCATGAAGTGTGTTGTGCTCAGCTGCAGCCCAAACTCTAAACATACATTCGAATTGTTTTCAACGATCCGAATATATCAAAAACACAGGCTAAATTTTCTGCCCCCTACCCACCTCTTCCCTTTTTCTGTGGTTCTTTAAAATTTACTGTTCTTTTGTTTCCCACCCCAGCCCCATATTTCATTTATCATCATCATTTCACTGATGTTCATTATGTTTATCACCTTAAAAAGCAAGGGCCCGGCGTAAAACACCAACTCACTAACTCAATCAAAAAGAACACTATTTTATACGAAAACATTAATGATCAACACGTACAAATTTTAACCTAAATTTAAAATTGCAAATGAAGTAGACATTTTTTTACTTTCTTTTGACACTCAAATTATTATTGACAAGACATCATTTACCATTATATCTCCTAATGAATAGGGATGAATTACAAGTGCAAAAATATTCATCTTTTTCTTCGTCTCATGGTCCAAACGTACGTCCGGTAACTATATAACCACAAGATACCTTTTTATTTTCAAAAATGCATTTAAATTTAGCAATGAAATTTATTAAGTATCCCACTGTCATATTGTTGAAATTTTTACACTGATTTTACCCTTCGTGATGGCTTTCCTCGTCAAAAGAAGAACATTCAAATGTGGCACGTGCCTTGGTATTAGACGGCGCGTGGCAGATGTCAGTTATAGCGTGCGATGTCCATTTCAAGTGTGGTGATAAGCTCTTTACAGATAGTTATTCTGTTTATCCACTCAGGTGTAAACAGAAGGAGTTTGTCATCCTCGTTTCATTAAAGGTTATTTTGTTATTTTCCAATTTAGTCGTTGAGTTTTTTCAATACGGTTTCTACCTGTACTGCGTTGTAAATAATTTCTCGACATAATCATTTTATTGAATTCTTCAGATTAAATCTACATGATATTATTGCACTTATTTTCCCTAGTGTATCTTTTTCATAAAGGTAGAGCGATTATGGTAATAGGTGTCAAGCGCAGTTGAATAGGGGCTCTATTGTACTTCGATGATTTAATTAATACTTCAAAATAAAAGCTAGATTTTATTAGCTGTAATATAAAGATGAAAACAGTCAGTTTATGTCATCTATTGTTGTCATATTTTAGTTACATCTCTCAGCACGCTCTTAGAACCTTAAATAACTGAAGTGAGAAACCTCTTTTGTATTAAAGTATAATTTCAATAACCCTTTATCATGACGATTACATTGTTAGATAGTTTTCTCCCATTTTTGTTCAGCGAGAGCGATAAATGTTTGAGCTGAGAAATTATTGTCTCAAGTTTGAGCTTTTTAATCAAAGTTTTAATATAATTTATTTAAAAAATGAAGAATAGTTTAATCGGCTTCAAATTAATTTAATCAACATATAAAAATGCAAAATAATTCCAAAGGCTCATAGACCTGCAGGAGCGGTGTTCTCGAAAGTATCCTAAGATTTGTCTAAAGACGCGTCTAAAGTCAAATTTTGAGACCTAGTTTAGACCATCTTTAGACCATCCTAATCTGTTTCTCGAAACTATCTTAGACGCGTCTTTTGTTAGGACGTCTCAATATATATTTAATACAATTTTTATTCAAACAAAATTTAATAATTAACTTTTTTAAAGAATATATTCCTCTGTATGTACACCAAAAAGGCTACGATTTGAATGCTAAAGCTTAAAGTCAACACTTTATTAGCTACAGTTTTTATTTTAAATTCGTAACCACGTTGTCCTAAAATAATTAAAACAACACACAGGGTCATCTTATTATGTGAAAATAAGTTCAAAGTTTAAAATCATGCATGATGCCTTGAATACAAGTTAATAATCGATGATTAAATGTCATTAGGTGAACACTTGGACAAAATATAGTGAGTTATAGTGTACAAAATAAGTAAAATTTAAGATTGGATGGTCTAAAGACATCAAATTTGGTGTCTTAGTTTTTATCCTAAAATAAGACAAGAGCTTAAAATAGGACTGCTTCGAGAACACGACTTAAGACTATGACGAGTCTTTTGATGGTCTATAGACACGTCTTAGTCCTAAGATAGCTTCGAGAACACCGCCCTTGTATATCATTTTATGAAAGTATAAAGGAAAAACATAAATAATATTTTAGAGGGTTCATAAAATCCTTAAAAATAGATACAAGAAACGTTTGATACTTAATCGTCATGATCGCTACACAGACAAACTTGACTGACCTGAGTTTTACATAACAAAATCGCAAATGTAACTTACCTGAATCGGACTTATATATACTTGAACCTCACGTGAAAAGTTATCGTGAGATTCATGTAAAATGAAATTTACTTGAATCTCGTGTGATACATGAATTACATAATTACTTTACATTAATTTCACGTAAAAAAATCACATTAATTTCATATGAGACTCACGTGATTTTTATTTGCAATTCACACGAGATTCACATAAAGTTCATGTAAAGCTCAAACCACTCAAATCTCATGTTAGTCAATTTTATTTGTCTTAACAATGTTCATGTGGCATTTGATTCTACCAGATTTCATTCACATAAATTTGTTAGGCTGAAAATCATGAGGAATTTTCTTGGCATTATCTGCATTCAAGTCATGGGAGGGACATGATTTTTTTGCATAATTTTCATACCATGTCAGCAATTGGAATGTCTTTCGCAAGTTGACGGGAAAGTATGATATAAGTTTTATGGGTTCCTCGTTTTGTTCAATTTTTATGCGTAAAATTCCACCCAAAATGCCGTGATGAACAAAATTCATTAAGTTCGTGTTTTTGCCAAAAAGGGACAAAATGTTTGAGACACTAACAGTTGCTTTTGAAGATAAATGTACACATTCAATCTGATTCAATATTAAAATATGACGTATATACATGTAAAGAAATTAATTTTTAAGGTTGTTTATCATTATATTGCACAAACAAGTCCAAAAAATTAAGTTTAAAAATGTCTTCTTCTTTCCTTTTGATGACAAGTTTACAAAATATAATTGGAAATACAGTTTAAGAGCAATTCTCTGTAATCACCAAAAAAAAAATCAATAAGTGTGGCTCGACCTGTCACAGATTTGGTTATTTTTCATTTCATAGGTTTTATTTTACCACATATTCACAAAAAATCCATTTTTTCATCATTTTTACATCTGTTGCCATGGTAACCAGTGCAGCCATTTTGGGTCATTTCAGATATCCATAAAAGTCACTTTTCAAACCTATATTTATCCCCAAAAAATGATTGATATTTCAATTTGGTCCTTTTGTGCCCTTTATTTAAAGTTTTATTTTCTATCTTTAAAAGAGTTTTCAAATTTCAAACTTATTAAGGAATGACTTTATTAGTTGGTCATTTTATACGGGTACAAAATGGGTAGGGTCGTTTTGTATAGGGTAAAACGACCCTACCCATTTTATATCCCTATAAAATGACCAACTATTAAAGTCATTCCTTACAATTTGATTTCGTAAGATTTATATTAACTATATCGAATATTCAACAACAAAAAATCATAGGGACTATTTCGAAAATGCCGTGGCGGATGAAGATGTAAGTGACGTCACAAGACTAAACCATAGTGGGTTGGTCCAACCACTCAAATTGGGCGTTACATACCAAATTGAATTATTCATTAATTACTCAGAATGAGGCTATCAAAAATGTTAAGAAATTGAAATTTTCTGGTTGAAAAAAAAATAGGCAAAACTTGCATACATTTGGTCATTTCTTACCATATTTTAACACATGTTATACTTCTCATGGGCATTAGGACATAGACAAAGACTATATTGCTAAATACATATAAAATATCAGTGGGCAAATACAAAACTGATTGGATAATCAATTGTGAATATGGCACTCTCCACACACGTTGACCCGCTATGGTCAGCAATCAGGTTTTCCGTAATGACCTAACAACCAACTCGTACGAGGGCCACCATATTCAGCCACATAGGGAACACACCTTAATTGGTCTCTCCTTGGGCTGAGCATTAAAGACCCTTAGTCACTACTTACGACAAGCTAGGCCCCTGTGGTATTGGACAATCCTAGTTTAAGACGAATATTTTACGTTTCAAGGATCAAGTTATCGAATATCTTCCTACATGTACTTGAGTTGAAAATTTTGAAATTTTAAAGAGAATTGTAATACATTGTCAGTTGTTCACTTTGAGAAGGAGATATCTTATCTGATTCTTTTACAAATTTTATAAATTTGCATTATCTTTTTGACTGCTGACCATAGCGGGCCAACGTGTGTGGAGAGTGCCACGCTTCATGCACGTAAAAGACCCCTTTAGTGCACCGCATAGGCTAAATTTCCTGCCCCTACCCACCTCTCCCCTTTTCCTGTGGTTCTTCCTTTGTTTCGTACCGTGCGGGGCCCGGGAGGCGAATAGGCCCGCAGCAGCGCTAAGCTTGTCGGTAAAAGTCCACAAAAGAGCGCTAAGAAACCTGACATCGGGGTCAGGCCGCTTTGCCCACAAAGCGACTGGGATGTGTGCCCCAGGTGGTTGAATGGGGCAGCCCTGACATCGAGAGATGCGAGGTCGTCCGGCGATAATGCGGAAAACCTGACCGCAAACCATAGTGGTGCACCGTGTTGGGAAAAATGTCACGTTCCTCGCACGTTAAAGAACACTGCTGCAGGTCTCGGTAAGAGTAGGACCCGTAGGATCCCCATGCAGGAGGCAAAATTTTCCGTCCCTACCCATTACTCCTTTTTCCAGTGGCAGTCAAAACTCTCCTACCCGATTGGCCTTGTGTCCCTTTTTTCCTCCACTTCATCATCATTTCATGTTCATTGTATCACCATTTTCATGTTCATCTCCCGGATATAGCCGAAATCGTGCTGGTTGGGAGTAAAGCAATAACTAACTAACTAACTAAATAACTGTGTCCCATCCCACCCCCATATTTCATTAAACATCATCATTTCATGTTCATTTTATCATCCTTTTCATGTTCATCGCCTTTAAATAACTTATTTAGCGTTGCACGGGCGTTAAACACCAACTCATTCACTCACGTATTATCGTTTTTAGGGGTTTGTAGAGAATCTATTTGAGATGTATATTGCAATGCAACCAAATACGTTGAATTTTCATTTTCATTTTTAGTAATATATTGCTTTTTTCAATTTTATTTATTATGTAGGTGTAAGAAAAGAATGATGGGTAAGGCTTATTTTTTAACGCAAATGTATGCAATAAGTTGAAGCTCAAGATAAGCAAGACCAGACAGAGATGGTACAACTTGTAACTGGACTTGACCCAATGAGGTGGATACACTCAACAGTTGTGAAGTGACATACAATGCACAACCTTCTGCACCAGCACAGAGATTTTTTATGTATCATCTCTACCGGAACCACAGACTACGGATAGGTCTAAGGAGAATAGGCGCTAGATAGAAAACATTATTAAACGGGAACGGACGTCAGACCTCATTCGAAACACAAATAACACGATGGCGTAAAGAATGGTGTACATGTAGAAGTTTGGAGAAAAAACGATGTGGTTTGGATTTGGAAACTGGACACGTGATTTGTGTACTAGTATATATGTACTGTAAATATCATTTATAATTTCAGTCTCCCAAAATAGGCATTTATGACTTTGACTATCTGTTTACAATTACTTATAAAATGACTATGACTCTCAGTTTTCGATCACTCAAGGAAGATTCTAGCCACTTTACCATGCTTTTTAGCTCGTCCACGTGAGCTTTTGCCATCATTTGGCGTCCGTCGTCGTCGTCCGTTAATGTTTGAAAAAAAAACATTCTCCACTGAAACTACTGAACAGAATTTTATGAAACTTGGTATGATTTATCCTTAGGGTGTCCTGCACAAAAGATGTGTATCAATTTTTGATCCATCAAAAAAACATGACCGCCGTTGCTAAAAAAAAGACCAAGGGGGTCAGACTACTGTTTTTGGCTTGTAAATCAAAAAATGTAAGAGATGTCGAAAATCTGATGCAGCCATCATTCTTTACCATCAAATGCTCTCCAAAGTCTCTATGGGAACTAATTGTGCCCCACTTATTGCTGACCTTTTCTTGTATTGTTATGAATCCCAATTTATGGCAAAACTTCAAAAAGACCCCAACAGACAACATCTCATTGAAATTTTTAATTATACATATTTAGACGACATTCTTTCACTAAACAATCCCACATTTTCTAATTTTATTACGGAAATTTATCCCAAGGAATTAACCTTGAATAAATCTAACCTTACTGGTGATAGATGCCCATTTTTAGATTTAGATTTAAGTATAATCAATGGAAAATTACACACTAAAATATATGATAAACGGGATGACTTTTCATTTCCTATTGTGAATTTTCCTTTTCTAGAGGGAGATGTACCACTTGCTCCGTCTTACGGAGTATATATTTCACAGTTGGTAAGATATGCTCGGATCTGCAGTGGTGTGTTTGATTTTAATGATAAAAACCGGTGTATTACAAAAAAAATTACTAAAACAAGGATATCGTTACCACAAATTAGTGAAGTCGTTTACTAAGTTTTATCATAAATATCTATACCTTATTGGAAAATTTATCTGTACACGACGACTTTTGATTGTAAAGGGAATATCCCATCCAGATTTCTACGGTAATGTTGTTTATAGAGCAAATAAATTCAAAAACAATCCCTTGGGAATGCAAAATTGGCTTAAAACTTTATTAAATAAAGGTTATGAAATGGATAGTAAAATCTTTGAATTTAGTCTTCTTTGGTAAAAATATTGATAATTTGATACTTACTTTAAAATGTTAATTGCCTTTCTATACTTATGTCATTTTTTAGCATTACAGCGGTCAAGTGTGTCGGTTTTGTGTGATGATGCATTATCAAATCATAAGTGTTTGACGTGTTGTGTCGGATTTATAATCGACATACTTGATTCTTTTACATCAGTCGATGGATGCTTCTTAGCTAGCTGTCAGAAACTTCGAGTGTTCTCAGGAGAGTATCTTTACGTCCCGTTAATTACTTGTTGTCCTTTTGTCTCAGATACTCTCTTGTTGAATTGAACTTCTATCGATTTGATTTTTACTGTGTGTTAGTTTCAGGGATGATTCTGCACTCAAATAAAAAAAGCTGAAATGGTTTTAGAAGCCAAAACGAGGGTCGCGAAGCGACCCGAATACGCCTCGTAGAGGCGTTTATTCGGCCGGGGGTCTGGGGGCCGCTTAAGGCCCCCAGAAGCTCTGGGCTAAATGGTGCAAAATCCTGCATTCTGGGCCTCTCCTGGACTCAATTTGGCCTTGGTAAATTTTATATTTTTAACTTGAAGATTTTTTTTCCACCATTGAAATGGTTTATAGGCTGAAAAATGACTAAGTCCAACTCTGGAAAAAAATTGGGCAGCATGGCCCCTTAATTTTTAGCTTTTCTACCCCCCAACCCTCAACCCAGACCAAAAGTTTGGACATAGAAAGAAAGCAAAGAGGTTGGGACAACTCTCCCTTATCCTAAAGAGAGCATACCTCTTTGCAAGAACGATAGATATTTAATGCATGCAATATAATTTTAAAAAAGTACAAACCAGAAATTAAGCATTTGTTAATTTTCTTTATTCCCTATTCCTATTTGTAGGAGATCCTTTATTTTTCATTTTTATGATCCCCGGTCATGATACTTGTTTCGTTTTCAACATGTTGTTTTTAGTTTATCTCCAAACCTTGTACAAGACCATGCATGTTATAAATAAAGTTGAAGGATTCGCATCCATGCTTTTCTAAAGCCCGCTTCAATTCCATCCGCTTTTCATCATCCTATAAACGTTTAGAGTGCTTGAAAGTTTCCTTTCCATTGCATTACCGGTAGCGGACATGTTTAAATCACTTAGACTTTGGACCAATCGTGATCGATGTTGCTTAACTGAGGTTGTTTTAGCCAATGAAAACGCCTCTTTGTACCTTCACATTTATAAATTAGACCAGAAACGGTATAGAGCGGAAAAAAATCCGGATTTTCGTAAAACTGAAAAAAATCGGAATTTTTAAATTTAAAACGGATGACAGTCAAACGAAAAGCGGAATAAAATCATCCCTGTAGTTTGTGCTTTGTTATTGATTATCATTAGGGGGAAGGTTGGCGCCAAAAAACTAGTTGAACCCCGCCACATTTTAATGTGCCTGTCCTAAGCCAGGAATCTTTATCGAAGCTTATGTTTGTATTAAGTCGAATTTATGTTAATTGTTTTTTTTTGTCAAGAAGAGGGTCTTTCAATGCACTTGGGGATTGGGCTTGAATCATATGTATTTTACTTTTAATCAAGGGGCCAATTGAAAAACAGCGAGCAGCGACCGCTGGTCACATTGAAGGCTGCTGGCTGTTTTCCATTGTGGATATTTAAAATATACGTTTATAATGTAGGTTGTGTCGCGTACACTTATTCCACATCTCATTTTCTTCTATCTATTGTGTCGAAGCTATCAGATGACACCTTATACAGTTTATGGTCCTTTTTTTACATGTTTTGGTCATATAGAATGAAAACTATTGCAGAAAGAGAAAAGCTGCTGCTTGCTTAAACCTTCAGCTGATTGACTTCTACTAAAGTCTCCATTGGGCAGAAGCTGTCAATTGACCTTAATAGGGGCTATGGCTCTTTGAAGGTCATAAATAGCATTTTTTCATGGTTTTTATGCGCTATTAAATAAAAAACTATTGCAAATAGAGAAAAGTTGTTGATTGCTTAAAAAGTCAGCTCATTGAGCTGTACTAAAGTCTCCATTGGTTTGTCAGATGACCCCTTATAGGGATAATGGCCCTTCAAAGGGCAAAAATAGCGTGAATGAAAACTATTGCAGAAATAGAAAAGCTGTTGCTTGCTTATATTGAAACCTCGACCAATTAAGCGCAACAAAAGTATCCATTGGATCAAAGTTGAATCCATTGTTTGTCCCTACCGTCGAAAGCCGAAGGGGACTATAGGTTTGCGCTTTGTTCGTCCGTCCGTCTGTCACGCCTCAGTTTTCCGCACGTTTTATTTCTAAACGCTTTCATGGTCCTTTGAAATTTGAAAATCCACGGTAATTTTATTTTCTCCACTTTTTCATTTTCTCTTGCAGATAATGAAGTGATCAAGTTTTAATTTGTTTCACAAGTTTTAACCAGTGACTAAAATATGAGGCCGGTAGGGGACTATGTATTTTTGCCAAACTCTCAGAATGCTTGTTCTAGCACGTTTAATTGAATGACTGGATATAACACCAAACTGCTTATTCGAGAACAATGAAAGAAGCAAAGAGGCACCAATGGGACATTCAAGTGTCAAAAGTCCGAACGGGAAACGACGAAACCGGTAAACACGAACAAGAACAGCACGAAGAAACACAAAACACAAAATCAACCGAACGGAAATAAACAGCGCGAACTAAAGTCGTAACAAGAGTGAACTCAGGTGCTCCGGGGAGCGAATCCTGCCTGCTATAGAAAGCACACCCGTCGTGCTGTCCAGTGTGTCAAATCAGGCAAAGAAAGACAAAATTAACTTCTGCACTCATTTTAGAGATAGAAATTTCATATTTTTGTCTACTAGTGCGCGTTGTCTAACGTAAAATTTCTTGAGTGAAGATAGCAACCGCGGAACAACATAACCCTGTGTTAGCAATTTCTGTGTCAAATGTGAAGTTCTGCCAAGGAAATCGATGTAATTCCGCAAGCTCTGGATTAACGAATCGCTCATGAAACGAAAACTCTATAAGCAGGAGCGGGCGGAATGTTGCTACACAAACAAGGAAAGTTGACGATAAGAAAGTTGAAGTCATCACGTTTGTCATAGAGCTTTGTTGAAAGTCTTCCGTGAGAGTCAATTTCGAGATGTAGATCTAAATATGAAGCAGACTTCCTAGAATCCGTTGTGTCCTTTATCTCAAGTTCCTGAGGAACTATGAGATGGAGAATGTAACCAAATCGAGAATTGTTCAGTGAAAGGACATCATCAATATAACGGAACGTGAGGTTAAAAGAGAGAGCCAGTCTTCGATCTTTTTTGTCTAGAAGAGATTGTAAAAAGTCTGCTTCATGTGAATGAAGAAACAAATCAGCAAGCAAAGGTGCACAAATTGCCCATTGGAATCCCCATTGTTTGCTGAAAAACTGTACCAATATGTTGTCGATAAGAAAATTTAGCATGTCGATTATTTGGTCTTTTGTATGTTTGGTTTTTTTTTCTTCGAATCATTGATGACAAAGTAAGTCTTACTGTAATCGACTACCAGATATTTGTACCTGCGTTTTCCATCCTATTTTGAAAAAGCTGTGCCAATCGTGATTTGAGTTGTTCATGCGGAATAGAAGTGTAAAGAGTGGAGAAATCAAAAGTTTTGATGCGGTTGCAAGATGAAACTGATTCCAACAGTTTTTTTCGAATTCTTCAGGAGCCACATTTGATCGACACCACTTCTAGAATAAAAACAATCGTAATATTTCTGGAGGCCGGATTTTATTGTCGTTAGTATTGAAGTCAACAGAACTGAAAGAGGTTTAGTGGTACATTTTGATGATCCTGCAATGAAGCTCTGTTTATATGGATTTTTATGTAATTTAGGAACCCAATACAGGGATGGAATGGCCACATTGTCAGCACCAACAGAAACCCAAAGGAATAAATAACAAATTTGTGATTGTCACTAATTTCCTCCTAAGACAGCGTTGTATCTGTGTATGTGATGCTATTGCTGTCAAAACCAACCCATAATTCAGCTGTCAAGCATTCAATATAGTGTTTCTTGCACACAAAACTGAGGTTATTTGATGCTTTGTCTCCAGGTACAACAAAATATTTGTCATGTAAATTGGACAGTGAGTGAGTGAGTTGGTGTTTTACGCCTGTGCAACGCTATATAGGTTATTAACAGGCGATGAACAGGAAAAGGATGATGAACATGAAATGATGATGATAAATGAAGTGGGACACAATTGAAGAACCACAGGAAAAGGGGAGAGGTGGGTAGGGGCGAAAAATTTAGCCTATGTGGTGCACTACTTGGCGGTCCCCAAAGGGATCTTTTACGTGCATGAAGCGTGGCACTCTCCACACATGTTGGCCCACTATGGTCGGCGGTCAGGGTTTCCGTATTATAGACCTGACGGAGGAGGAGGGCCAACTATTCAGCCACCTAGGGTACACACTTGGTCGCTCTGTGGACTGAGCACTGACCCGACGTCAGAATCCAAAGACCTTTTGTCGCCTCTTACGACAAACTAGGCTCTGCTGTGGGACTATTCGCCACCCGGGCCCCGCACAGGACTGTAAGGTGGACAGTGTTTCTACAACATCAGCGTTGTAAAAAATGGATGTTTCTTTAGTGCTCATTGAGCCCTTCAAAAAATTGATAGACGTAACGCGCGTCAGGCGTAGCAAAATTTATTGTCTGGAACTTTGTTGTCATTTTTATTTCGAAAAACCTTGAAGGTTAGCACTGCTGGTGAAGTTTTAATTCCCTGACGTTAGCCCGGTCCGGCACATCAAAGCTTTAAATTATCCGTTAAAATTTCAAAATTTCAAAATTGTCTAAATCCTAAGGTCCTTCCTACCCCAGACATAGGTTGATCATCTTAGTAATAATTTGGTTCCCCTGAATTTGGTATTTTTTGCTTTACTGATATATGCTCTTCATAATCATATAGTGTTTGGCATTTTCAATATTTTTGGTAGAGCGCCTCTGATGAGTCTTGAATAGACGAAACGCGCGTCAGGCGTAGCAAAATTTATTGTCTGGAACTTTGTTGTCATTTTTATTTCAAAATCAATGACCTCACGGCTTTAACCAACGTAATTTTCTTTCTCCTGTTCTTTCTTGGTCAATTTTCTGGCATAGTATTCATTAGTCCACAAATAGTAAAAAAAAAAGCGATATAGGTTTGGGTTGCCACTTCGAAACGTCGAGGGCTTTTGGAGATTACTGCAATTCTCAGGAACTAAGACCCATAAAAAGTTTCTTATGATCATAAAATCGCAGGGTCGATTCCCTAGCCCAGTATAACGATCAAATACACAATGTCCAGTTGAACTGGTATTAAATGCAAGAGGAATTTTAGTTCCAATTCAATTAAGCTCGCATGTTTGATTATTTGGAACAGAACTACAAAAAAGTAGTGTTTTTGCATCCTTTAAAAGTTTAATTGCGTTTCATGGCCTAAGGGAGTTAATCCACGACTCTTTTCGAACGTCATGATATTATAACAGCGTCACGCTTTTAACAGACCGATTTATAATTTTTGACCAACCATGAATGCACGATGGCATATTTTTGACACACCCACCTTCCTGTGGTCTTCAAAATGTACCATTCTTACAGGCTGTCAAGTCCTTTATTTTTTAGTGTCCTTTGGCCTAAAAATCCCGTATTTTAATTTCTGTGATTTTTCGTAACTTATGTTCAAAGTTGACATATTTAATATCAAAGAACTGACCATGCTCTGCTACGCGTATATTTTTATTACATCTTTTACCAGAGGCCCTTTGCGGGACCCGGGTGGCGAATAGGCTTGCAGCAGAGGCTTGCTTGTCATAAAAGGCGACTAATGGTCTTGGGATTCTGACGTTGGGTCAGTGCTCAGCCCACAGAGCGACCAAGTGTATACCGTAAGTGGCTGAATAGGGTGGCCCAGGTCTATAATACGGAAACCCTGACCGCTGACCATAGTGGGGCAACGTGTGTGGAGAATGCCATGCTTCATGCACGTAAAAGACCCCTTTGTGGACCGCAATTTAGTGCACCACATTAGGCTAAATTTTTCGCCCCTACCCTTTTTCTGTGGTTCTTCAAAATTTATCGTTCCTTTGTGTCCCACCCCCATATTTCATTTATCATCATCATTTCATGTTCATTTTATCATTCTTTTCATGTTCATCGCCTGTAATTAACCTATATAGCGTTGCACGGGCGTAAAACACCAACTCACTCACTCAAATTGTTTGTACGTTCTTATAACTAAACACTTACGTTCTTTGTTTTATAGGTATAGCTATTAAAGGTCAAATATTCCTGCTACTCCTTTGCACCACACATGGTGGAGGGTGTGGCAATACATTTGCCATTATTTAGCTTTCAAAATGACATACTAAGTAATTTGATTCTATTTATACTGCTAGACTGGTAGATAAGGTTTAAGTAATTTTGAGTGAGTGAGTCGATGTTTTATGCCCTTGCGACTTTAAGGCGATGGACATGAAATGGAGGATAAAATGAACATGAAATGATGATGAGAAATATAGGTGTGGAGTGGGATCCAAAGAAACTTTGAAGACCACAGGAAAACGGGATAGGTTGTTAGGTGCGGAAAACTTAGCCTACGTCCACAAAGGGGTCTTTTACGTGCATGAAGCGTGGTACTCTCCACTCATGTTGGCCCACTAAGGTTAGCGATCAGGTTTCCATACTATAGACCTGACAACCCACGCTGACGAGGCCACCCTATTAAGTAACCTAGGTAACACACTTGGTCGCTCTGTGGACTAGGCTAGGCTCTGCGGCCTCCCGGGCCCCGCACGGGACTTCTTTTGTAATTCTAAGATATTTGGAGGAAAGACAAAGTTTAACATATCACCGAAATTGAAATATAATTCCAATAATGACAAAATTTACAGTTGGTGCATGCAGTATTTACTACTTATACTGCATACTGTTACAACTATACAAGGACGTATATGTTGAAAACTCTGGATTTGCTCAACTAATGCACATAAGCAAAACTAAACAATACATGTATAAATATGCTTTAGACATAGTTATTAATCGATCCCAATCAAAACTTTGAGTACAAGCCCTTGGGAATAAATGTTGACTGTAACAAAACTTTTCAATGATGAATAATATTGGGCTTACAGCTACAAGCACTGAAATTACTAGTAATACTGTACAGATCATGTGATAAGATTGACAATACTTTCCATGCGATGTTGAGTTGCCCAATTTCAAGAATCTTTTAATTATATAGGACCAAAGTAACAAATATGATATCAGATTGAATCAGACCTTTCCTTATAAAACTTTTAATTAATATATCACACGAAGCAAAGTAAAAGTCCTGCAACTAGGCACAAGTCACAAAACAATTGGATTTTCATTTCCGAAGTGACAAAAATCAGGTGGCCAGAAGGATATATTTAGCTCGGTTGTTTTTGGCGTGCAAGGTGATACAGACAATAACTATAGTTTCGAAGTTTGAAGAAGATAAAATTGGTTCAAAGTCTGTCCTAACGATCAGTAGTGGTGAACCTAATGTGAATAAAACCATTTTCATAATAAACAAAGCATTGAAGTTATCTGCTTACCCTAGAATAATGCACATTGGAACCTGCAACCTACATGCTGTTCATAATAGTTTTTGCAAAGCTCTTGTGGATTTTCATTCTCCTGTTGATGAAGTTGCTTTTGATATTCATTTTTCCAATATTCATCAGCAAAGTAGTTGGTAATAGGCTTGTCTGAGATCCTGTTGACATGCTGCCAGGGTCAGTACCCGTTACAAAAGAAATACTTGGTTATGTCAGATATTGTCATATGAAGTATCAGGAGCGAATTGAAGATTTGGAGAGAAGCTAAAAAAAGCGATGGAAAGAAACCAAACAATAGGAGACTTTGGAAGAAAAGACAATAAAGCTAGATGACTTGGGGCCATGCAGTGCCCCGGAAGCGAACATGCCCCCAGGTAGTTGTAAGAGGTGACTACTAGTCTTAAATGGGATTCTGACATTGGGTTGTGTTCAGCCCACAGAGCGGCCAAATGTGTACCAAATGTGTACCACATGTTGCCGAATAGGATGGCCCTCGTCCGTGGGGTTGTCAGGTCTATAAGTTGGAAAGCCTGACCGCTAACCGATTGGGTCAACATGCGTTGAGAGTGCTGAGTTTCATGCACTTACAAGATCCATTTTGGACCGCCAAGTAGAGCGCCACATAGGCTAAGTTTTTCGCCCCCCTCGACTTTAACCCCTTTTCCTGTGGTTATCCAACTTTACCGTTACTTTGTTTACCCATCTCATCATTTCGTGTCCAATTTACGATCCCTTTATGTTTTAAATGCCCTACCCGTACGGGTCCCGGGTGGCGAAAAGGCACGCAGCAGATCCTTGCTTGTCGTAAGAGGTGACTGAGGGTCCTAGGATTCTAACATCGGATTGGTTTACAGCCCATAGACAAAATGTGTATCTAAGGTGGCATAATAGGATGATACTCGTCTACGGGGGTTGTAAGTTCTAAACTACGGAAACCCTGACCGGTGACCATATTTGGTCAACGTGTGTGGACACAGTCATGTTTAAGAACGTAAAAGATCCCTCTGAGCCCCAAGTACTACTAAATCCATCCATACTGACTTTTCCTTTTTTGTGGTCTTCTAAAATCTTTCCTTTGTTTTCCACCCCTGCCATATTTCTCATCCTTCATGGTCATCGCCTTTATATAGCCTATATTTTGTTGCAAGGTCGTAAAACACAAAGTCACTCACTACTCACTTATGGTAATGCCCTTTTTATAACATGTATGGCTAGGACGTAAAACATCAACTCACTCACTCATGCTAGAAAACATTCAAACAATTCTATTGGTAGAAAAGTGGCATCCATACTGCATCAGTTAGCCAAGCAATGATAGAAACCACACAGAACAAAATCGAAAAGTGTAAATAACAAGCTTAAGTTAACTGAATTAAGAAGTGATAAAAAATGTTGAAAGCAGAAAAAGGACAAACATAGAGAAGCTAATAAAGTAAGGAGAGCCAAAAATATAATGAAACATTGTCATACTTAAACATGATTTATAATTCTTGTTTTGTTTATTTGATTTGTTTGTTTTAAGCATGGAATAAACCAATGTTAGTCTATAGTAACATGCTAAAGTACCATTTAAACTAGTATATTTCCATTGTTTTGACTTAGAATTTCCCTTTTTATGCTTTCCAATTTATAATTAGCAAACAATTACTTGAAAGCTTGTGATTTTGTTCCTCATATATAGTAATGCCAGGCCGCCAAACCAACTAGTAAGTTTTATTTAAGGATTTTAAAACAGAATAGATAGAATTTTGTAACATTATATCATATTTTGATTTAAAGAAACATTAACAGCTACTATAATCACACTAATCTAATGTACTGACCCAATTCAACCTTTATATTGTTCTTTTATTATGTCTTATGTGTTAAATGTGCCTCATTAAGTTGAAAGAAAACAGTCGTTCTACGTCACCCAAAACAAAGTCTATTTTTTAATATATTTTGACACTGTCTTTGTTTTGTCTCAATAAATTATTGTTATATAAAAACTATTATACATATTATATAAACAAGTACTTAAAATGAAGTTTATAGATGCTTATTAATTCATGCTGTTGTAGCAGTCAATGGTCTTGAATGCATGTATTCCTAAGAATTGTTTTTTATACAAATAACACCATGCATTTTTATTTTAGCTTTATATTTTTTTTTAAGTTCAAGATTCCAAAAGTCCTACAAAGTTAAATATTTGCAATTTCTTAGGGTAAATTAGGGCAATATTCACTTGGCCAAAGGCTGATTTGTGCAATGAAAAAAGAAATCAGTACAATGACAGCATAGTAAGCCGTTGTTTTTAACGACGTCAGTTTTGGTCAATTAATGAATTTATTTTTAATGTGTATAAAAACCTTGCGGGTTCCGGGTGGCGAATAGGCCCGCAGCAGCACCCAGTTTGTCTTTACAACACTGAAGAGCGTTCAGAAACCTGACAACGGGTCAGACCGTCTATCTAACAAAGCGACAGGGGTGTGTGCCCCAGGTTGTTGGATGGGGCAGCACTTTCAAAACGAATTTTGGGGTCGTAAGATTATGATACAAAAAACCTAAAGTGGTGCACCGTGTCGGGGTAAATGTCATGTTCCTCGCACGTTAAAGTAGCCTGCTTCAGGTCTCGGTAAGAGTAGGACCCGTGACAGTCAAAACTCTCCTCCCCGATCGGCCTTGTGTCCCCTTTCCTACACTTCATTATCATTTCATGTTCATTGTGTAAGCTCTTTCATGTTCATCTCCCGGAAATAGCCGAAATTGCGCTGCTTGGGAGTGATTAAAGCATTAACTAAGAAAGCAAGTAATATGAGTCATTAGTGCTCACATTCTGAGCAATAAGGTATAACAGATGCCAGAGTTTTCACAGGTGCCCCGCATCAGACCCGGGGAGTCCAGACATCGGTGTTTAGGATACGCAAACTTAGGGCGCCCTCCCACGGTCAGTTGTAGGCAAGATGTATTTAAAATATCCACTCATTGCATGTCAGTGGTCATCAAATCTACCTTACACCGTACACTGTAAGGTAGAGTTTAATTACGTTCTTCATATCAAGAAACATTTATTTGGGTGTCAACAAGTAAAAGAAACAAATACAGAAAATAACAACATAACAATGATTGTTAACTATAGTTTTCCATGACATGTATTAACGTAGGTGCTAGATAGCATCATGTGAAAAGATTCAAGTTGCATGTGTGAATGGAACAACGAAACAATGCATAGGAAATTATCCGGCCTCTCCCGTTAGACGTAATCTAATTTACTATTTATTTCATGACTTCGATTGACTGATGTCACATAGTTACGAACAGTCGAACTTCTGGTTTCTGTTTGCTCTTCTTCAGAAATATCTGATATTGAGCTTTTTATAAACTGGCCTCTTGATTTTGAACGGTTAGCTGCCTTCCTATTAATACTCTCCGCGTTTGAGACAGTTGAATTTTGTGGAATATTATTATAGTTATGTGTTATTGATGCTCTAGATGAATTCCTAGAATCGAAGAGTCTGGATTCCAGTCTTGTCGAGGCTCTACTGTCTCCAAAGTCTGATGCTCTAGAATCAACTCTATAAAGACTGTTTTCATGAATCACATACGACGTCAAAGACCCCGGAATATTTAAAGGAGTTCCTAATCGGCTTACTCGTGAGTCGGATCCTACCGAGTATCTAGAATCAGGTTTTTCTTCTTCCTCCAGATCTTGAATTGTCAAAACACTTTGTTCCCTCACACTTTGTGTTGCACTTCTGTCATACACCGTCGAAGCCTCTGAAGACATACGCGATGCACTAAGCCTCGAGTCATTCCGAATAGACTCGGCCCTAGATGGAGCTAAATTTTGATGTGAACTCGTTGGTATCACTGCGTGTATGTCGTTTGGAGAAAATGTTGTTCGGCTTGCAATGCGTGTGCTGGTAGATCTGGGTCTAGGGGTTGTTGTTCCTTGTGTTTGGAGAACATTCTGTCTTTGTTCCTGGTGATTTCCTATTCTTGAGAAATATGCTGGCGGAGGGCTCTTAGGATAGGGAGGAGGAATTTGAGATCTGTGGAGGGATGTAGGTTGTGGACCAGTCAATGAACCGTCCTGCACACGGCCGTGATAATGTGGGGGTTGGGCAGACCCTTCCACTGAAAAAAAAAAGAAAAAAAAATAATAGAAAGTGTAAACGGATCGCAATCTTTTGGTTTCTAGAATATTTGTTTATGTTTGTTAAAATACGTATATTCTTTTCATGGGCCAACAGTAAGACAGTGAGCATTGTTCACTGGTATATTTCGGTGGCTGTAGGCCTTTTTTCCACTGCAGAATTAAAAAATCTTTTTTTTTGTATGTCTATTCCATGGCCTATTATTTTCTATTATAACGATTAATTAATAAACAAAACATAAAGCTGACTGCATCCCAGCATGTATCTAAAATGAATCACCTGACGACTTATACTTTTGTAGAGTAACAGTTCTTCGAGCAGAACATTTAAACAAGCAAACTCTTTTTTTTTCTATCTGTAGTACTTGTATATTTTAAACGTAACTATATAAATAAAAACTACAACAACAACAAAACTAGCTTGACCTGTAAGGAACATTTCTTCATGAAAAGCCATCTGCCCCAATTAAGACTTGTAAAGCTCTACAAAGTGAACAGTGTAGACAGACACAGTTTTTCTCTTTTTTCTACTGTTTTTCATTTACAAACTAAGAGTTACGAGCCTCTCATACTTATTATCCCCAAAAGACGAGTAGGGGCGCTTTACCTATTATTATTATAGCGACTAAAGTGTGACCCAGGTTGTATGAGGTAACCCTATCATCCTGCATGCATGCCGAATTGTCAGGCCATAATACAACAATTTTATTTGGTATGTAACGGTCAATTTGATTGGTTGGACCAACCCATGTTATTTTGTATAATATGGTTTGGTCTTGTGACGTCTTCATCCGCCACGGCATTTTCGAAATAGTCCCTATGATTTTTTGTAATTGAATATTCGATAGTTAATATAAATCTTACGAAATTAAATTATAAGGAATGACTTTAATAGTTGGTCATTTTATAGGGCTATAAAATGGGTAGGGTCGTTTTACGCTCTACATATTCGCGCTTTATTAAGCCTAAAACGACCCTACCCATTTTATACCCGTATAAAATGACCAACTATTAAAGTAATTCCTTAAATAAATTTTACAATAAACCATAGTGATTCTTCATTTAGGGAAATATACACAGATTCTTTTCACGTAAAAGAACACTACGGCAATACCAAACAAAAAAACCGTGTCTTTCAATAGGACAAAACATATTAAAAAAACTATCTCTTATCTTTATATGGCCATGACTCCTATAACATGTATAGGGGTCATCTGAAAACTTCAAACCATCTGTTGCTTTGGGAGATTAATGATCTTGAGATTTATGAAACGACTTTTTATGGAACGAATCGTGTATTGGTAAATGCGTTTGACTACTATAACTGTCGGGGATGAAATTTTTATGGAAGAATTTTTTTACTCTTTATACACTAATTGCGAGGGTGATATAAAAGAGCGATGCGAGTCCTAAAGGAACATATAAAGTTTCTTGTGTATATAAAGAGAGCAATACCCATACTTCTTTGTAGAGATTAAAAAGAGTAGACGCAATTGGCGCCGCTACAAAGGTCACAATCTTGTACGGAAACTGGAAATATCTGCAATAGTTTCTATTCTTAAGGACAATAACATTTATAATTGCTTTTTTGCCATAAAGGGCCATAACCCTTATAAAGACTTCGACTAAAAATAGATTTGCAAAGCTTTTGACGCTGAAGATGCAAGGCAGATTCGATTTTACGAGAAAAAAATGTTTACCTGTACCAGGAGGTGGGTTTAGGAAAGGATCACCATTAACAAATGGATCTAACATTAGTCTTCTTTGTCGTTCTTGATCTCTTTCCCGCTGCTGTCGTCGGCGCTCCTCCTGTCTTCGTTGGATTTTTTTCTTCTTTCGATAACGACATAGTAAACAACAAACAATAACGACGATTATTACTACAATAGTTCCTCCGATAAAAACGGATACTAGTATAATAGTAAGAGTGGGGATACAGCACAATGTATCACCGGTTCCATCTGATGGTATGCAGCATCCACCTACTGCGCATGACTCGGATGTATATACTCCGTTTAACGTCCCACTACATTCTGTACATATTACGCTGACTGAAAACAAACAGTATATCAAAAAGAAATAAAATTAGATAAAGACATATTTTTTTATTTGTTCGTTGTATAAGTTGAATTGCATAAAAGTAAACGCTAGTTAAAAGATTAACAGCTCGCCTATCCGTTTGTGCCCCACAGAACCTTTTAAAATATTCCATGTCAAACCCATTGCGATTTTGTTAGTCCAAGTTGAAAAAAAAAGGGTTTTAAATATTCTTCGAGTTCGTATGTCAAGTCAACGATATCAAATCTGAGAAAAAGATGTGTAAAGCGGTCAAACTTTAATGCCAGACCATAAACATCTGACCACGAATTTGCTACAACAAACATGAACAGATTACCATTGCTAGGATTCTTGGTTCACCCTTATTTTGTCAAGATTGCGAGTTCAACTCTGCTCGTTGTTGCTCAGTTGTAAAACAATAGTATTTATAACTTTGTCTATGTGTGTGTTCAAGTCATGTAGTCATATTGTGTGGGGTTTGTCAATATTTCATATTGGCTTTTTTTTTCTTTTTAATGAAATTTTCTTATAGAAGGCCGAAGTTTTACCAGAAAAGGTGGAAACGAAAAGCTTATTGTCGTCTATTTTAAAAAAGCTAATTGTCGTTTATTGTGCTATTTTAACACCAGCTTGTTGGCAATAACATTTACTTTTAACATACCTGGAATATACAAGATAACAAACAACACAATAATTCTTAGTTGGTGCATGTTTGCTAAAAAACATCCTTGTTTTCCATTACTTAGTATATGCATAGATGTATAACCCATTAATGATATATGTGAAACATGTAAACGTTCTCTCCATTTTTAAAAGATTTTCCAACTTTAATTTCACTTCGTGCTTAAAAACAAAGAGTCCAATCGAGCACGAAATTGGAAATATCATTCATTTTAATCTGTTTGTTCGACTCGTATTGTATTTCCTAACATTTATGCATTATTTTGTCAAGTTAACATATATAAATAATGCTACCTCCAGTCAATGGTGTTTTATTGTAGTGTACATTTCAAAACACTGTGTATATATATTATACACTCTATATATTATAATATCTAAAAGTTGATAAAAGGCCCTCGCCGTAAACACAAAAAATGTGTTGTAAAAACACCTTTAAAGCAAAACTGTAATTAAAAAGCCAAATAAAATCTTTTCAATGTATTTTGTGATGTAGATCTTTCGTATATATACCAAGGTCTACTCTTTTGAAAATAATTCTTTTTAATATTTAATAAATGATAAAGGATCGTTCTTTTCGCCATATCAAATGAAAACACTTTTTGATCAAGTAAAATTAATCAAATAGCAACTGACTGATTATCATAGGGTCTTCCGAACTATTTTTGCTGAACACTGAGATCATTTAAAAAAAAAAAAAACAGAATCTACGTGTATTTTTTTTCTATAGGAATTAACAGGGAAATTTTACGTTTCATTTAACTTTCCTTTCATTGATACTTGATTTTTGCTATTTTCTTTGACATGGTTTCTTTAAGGTATCGCTTTTGAAATATGGGAGTTATTGATTAGAACATGTAGAAATAAATATTATATTTGTTATATTTTTAATGTGACCCGCTGCAGTGTGCAATTCCTTTATTCAGCGAGTTCATGTCGGACCAACGTTTGCTTTTTTCAGAATCATATTCAAGATTATTTCTCATTTAATATAAGGGGGGTACTCTAAGTACCGGTATTTTAGGGTACATGTGAAATGTCTATAAATATGCAGATATAACAACTCATGCAGTTACATTGATTATGCTTAACACTTGACAAACTTTAATATAATCTGATTTTGAATGGTAAAAGGGCAATTTAGGCTAAGAGCCCGAATTGGTCCCCTTAATTTGGCATATTTTCCGACACTGGAATATTGAATAAGAACTGTGTATATATTTATTTTTATTTAGAAGTTATATATTTAATGGAACAGGTAAAAGTTGGGTTTTTTTTTTTGTAAAATTGGACATTTGCTTTATTACGAATGTGCACATAATGACAAAACTGTGAAATGTAACAAGATGGGCTCAATGTTGCATGTTAAAATGACAACCGTTTTTGCAAGATTTCAGCTGACCTGCGGCCCACAAAGATACATTAATTGTTGTATGTCAAATTCACATTTTAAATATGTTTAAAGATTGTAGATATATGACATTTGTGAAAAATACACTTTTTTTATAAGCAACTTCATAAATGTCAAACCTTTCTTTCATATTGCACACCCCAAACAGACCCTTTTGTAACTTTTATCATTTTTTTTTACTAAACTTATTCTTAATAGATAGTATCGGACAAGGGAAGTAATCCGTAAGATAAACAGGTATTAGTATATTGAACATCATTTAAAAGTATTTTAAATATCTCTTTGGGGATGGAATGTGTATAAGGAGAGATGCCAGGACATATTTTATATATGTTATTTGTTTTTAGGCAGAGCCTTATAGCGTCATAAAGCTATCTGATTTTCGCGGTTTTTTTCAGTCTAGACAGGGTAAATCGGTCAGTCAATATTGCTACCAGAGGATCTATTACAGAACATTATTCGTGTATTGTATTTTAAATGTTATACGTATTGTCTAAAATAGGAGGTACATATTTATACCCCCAACATAAATGCGATATAAATGTGCACTACATATCGTGTATCAATACTCGTTGACGTTTACTTTAGCATTTTTGAACTTTGACCTTTGATCAAGTGGACGGAGCTTAATTACAGATTTCTTAACAAATGTGTAAGTGTGCGGAGGAAACAAACAAAGTTTCAAGTGCTTAGATTTAGCTCTGCCTTTAAACGCTTTAGCGCTTTGATTTTAATATAAGGTTATAACCGTACGATTTCACGTGGAAGTTGATTTTTTTTTCAAATAATATCAAATCAAATGCGATGCTCGTTGACACATTTAATAAATTTCTAAGATGGATCAATAAATCTACAAACATAAACTTAATTTCATTAAAAAATAATAGCGAGCACAGCTCGTAGCGGAGAGCTCTCCTAAAGCAAGTTCCCGCGAAAAAAAATTGCCTAATGCTGATATTGATTTTTTTTTCGTCCGGATATACATTTGCTTCTCAGTTAATCGACCCGCAAAAATCAGAAACCCTCATCTGTCAGAGTTTTCTCAACAATTTATCAGAAATTAAGCTAGAAGTAGCGAAAAATAGACAAAATAAATCCCGATTGACTCCGCCCACTCAGGGGCACCACAAAGGGTATCCTGTACACACGTACCTGTGGGGCGAGGGTATATCCTTAGTGAACTTGTTTTTTTCTCACAATATGAAACTTGAATTATATGTTTAATGTCAACAACAACAGCAAAATAAATATAACATAAAATATTTTATTAACAAAATAACAATTATCAACAAGATCAACACATAAATAAATGCATAAATTCATACATCAATCACATAACATTATAACAAAATGAAAAATATACATGTACATATACAATGCTAATGGTAAAAACCTGTATAAACATTTTAAAGTAGTTATAAATATTAACATTAAATAAATAAAATACACATTCATGCCACATTCATAATAAAAGAGTCATTTTTGCGAGATTTTAAAGCGTCTATAAGTTTAACATTTTTAACAGGCTGTTGTTCTTAAATAAAAGGAATTCATTATTTTGCATGTCACCTTTTTGATTCATTAGTGAGGCCAATATTGACCTACAATAGTGAAATTTGGTATATGGATATTTATAAATCATTTTATAACTCTTCCAGGCGGGCATCTTTAAGTAATTCTAAAGCCGATTTACTGTCTTTTTTAGATAAATCTATAGTAGATAAAGTGCATACTAAGTTTTGTAAATATACTCTAGGTGTGAAAAAATGTACCAGTAATATAGCATCTAGATCTGAAATGGGAAGATACCCGGTGGATAGCTTCATTAAGACACAATCTTTATTGTATGAAGATAGATTAAATAATCCAAATATAAATCCAATACTAAAAGAGTGTTATAGTATTTCTAAAGAATTAGACTCCAATGGCATTTATACTTGGTATAGCTATATAAAACATATTAGAAAATCATACAATCTACCACAGTCTGAATTTAAGAAAAATACAGACAATAAAAAGAAATACTATAAAGAGGAAGTTGAAAATAGTTATAATAATATATTTTGGGACAAGATTGAAAACTTGGACCAAAATAGCAAGCTACAAACTTTTAAACAAATAAAAAATAATTATAATTTAGAACCATATTTGTTAACAGACAATACTGAATACAGAAAATTAATATGTAAATTACGGTTAAGTGACCACCAGTTAGCTATAGAAACTGGGAGATATAAGAAAATACAAAGAGAAGATAGAATTTGCAAAACTTGCAATGTGATTGAAGATGAGAGTCACTTTCTTTTTAGTTGTAAAATTAACGAAAATTGCAGGAAAATATATTTCGATAAAATTAATATTGATTCTTCTTCACAAAACGAAATAAAGCTAAATTTAATCTTAAACCCAAATAATAGTCTAGAAGTGAAATTTCTGGGATCCTTTTTAAAACAGTCAATGACACTGAGGACAGGAGACACTTAAGTTTCATTGTACATGCTATTATTATTGTTGTATTTTTGTCAATCTATTGTTTGTAGCCTTTGGCCCTTCATTGGGCGTAACTTGTGCTAATAAAATTTGATTTGAATATTATACCCCCTCAAACGAAGTTTGGAGGTATATAGGAATGACCTTCTTCTCCGTCCGTCTGCCAGTCTGTTTGCCTGTCTGTCGTCTGTCCAACTTGTTCAACTATGTGAATGTTTTGTTTCTAAATATGCATGTCTCGATGAACTTTATTTATACAAAACTAATTTGTAAAATTACAGCTATAACAACGAATTCCAAAGCATGAAAAAAGGCGTTTAAATACTTCTGGTCTACATATTGAAATGAGGGCTAGGGGAAGCGACCTTCTTATTAAGTTTGATTATGTCTGATGGATTATATCAGTTCTCATCCTTTAATGCAGAATTTTTCACATCACCTCTTTTGTAATGGTTTTAACAATGCATGTACATGTGCTTTTATTAAACAGACCTAAAATGGTGTTATGTCGCCTGTGCTTAAAGCATTTGGTAAATAGAAAGAAGATGCAAGAACGGCATAAAATTGCTGTACATTATATAGCACTATAGAAGGACGCTAGCTACATGCCAAAAAATCAAGAGTAGTTGCTTGGAAATCGACTCTGGAAATATGTGACCGAGACCTTCTATTACGACGCAAGATGCGGTAAGACAACGGATAGTGTCCCGGTAAGTCCTAAATTGGCCTTGCAACAACTTTCATACAACACAAAAATAAACCATTTGATTCATTGCTTTTAGCAATTAAATTTGCATGTCGTTTTAACGATTGATCATTTATATAAAAAAATCACATATAAATTCATGTAATATTCATCATGAATTTGTAATTCTAATTATGATAATTTTAACTTGTCTCATAAAACCCTTACTTTTTCTTATTTAAAAATTGTCTACATTTTGATGCTTTTTACAATTATAGCGAGCATAGCTCGCAAGCGGGCACAAAGTGCCCGCTCGAGCGGAGAGCTCTACGGTATTTGTTTCCGCGAGAAATTTGCTAATGATGATTTAGATTTTTTATGGTCCGGAAAGGGTTATTATTTTTACAGGACCGGAGTGAATGTTAAAATAATTTATAAGAAAAGAAATAATGCTTAAAAAAATAATAAATTGCGCTTTTTACAAGAAAATAATATTCTTAAAATAATAAATACACATAAGCTGCTCGTTTCGTCTTGGTTATATGCACGTACGAAACTAACGTGTCTCGAAGCTTAATCGCCCCTTACCATTTCGCCCCAAAATAAGCAAATGGAAATATTGGAAATTAAATGATAGCGATGGCCCTGAATGTCGACATTTAGAACAAAAAACGTAGTCCCTTTTAGCTATGCTCGCATTTAGGCAATGCCTACTCCATATTATATTTAACAAGTTTTATATTTTCCATGAAAGTATAGATTATATAGGACGTCCAAACACCTGTTGACACAAAATATAAAAGACAGCGTAATGTGAATTAAGACATTAATTTCAACTGAGTATACAAGAAATAACAATTTCCCTACCAAATGTCATGAATGTATTATGGCACTGTATAATTTCGAGGCTGATCCTGACTTGCTAATCAGTGGCACCTGGTAATGCTAAATGTGACTCGTATGAGGGTGGTGGGTGGTCGGGTATTCGACGTGGTGAATACGGCGGTGGCTCTGGTAGACGATACGGCCTTCTCGTTTGTCCGTCATCACCTATAAACGAACAAAAAATGTTGAAACTCCATAATTGACTTATACATCCATTTGTTATGAAAAAGATAAGGATAAAAATATAGAAATTGCAAAAATAAACAAATGATTCTATTATTTTAATGTGTGTCAGTTCAGCGTGGTTAATAAAGTGAATGCAACCCATGACTTGAAACAACCAAATTTTAAGGACATATAATAACTTTGGAACACAAAATAAGAACTGTCGTAAAATCAAGTTATTGTTCCCCCTGTAAAGCTGAATATATGTTCCTTAGTATTTTTGTTATTTCCCAATATAGTACGAAAGAAGATTTGGTATGCTGTATCGGCATATTTCAATGAGAAATCTCTAATCATTAGCTTTTGAAAATACATTAAAAAGCATTGGACGGTCGAAACCCAAACGTATCGAAAGAAAGTTACTCGTAAGAAAAATACTCGTAACCAATCAAAATTACAAATACCAAAACGTGGGTATAAACGGTTAATTTGGATATTTTATATATCGATATTTCAACGAGTAACCTCTCGTCAGTAGCATTTAAATCAAAACATTGGAAGGTCAAATTCAAAAACTGTTGAAATCGAAAAGCTCAAAACCAAAACGTTCGAACAAGGAAGCCATATCAAGCACCGAGGATATCGACCATGTGCATTACAAGGAAAGAAACCAGGTGTTTTCATCAATTTTGAATTTAACAATCGGAAAGGAGTAGAGCCACGAAGGCCCCGAAATGGCCCAAAAATTCAACTTTGATATATCTGCTAGTAGTTGCTGCATTTTTGTTTATTAGTCGTTATATTTCATGAATTGCAATATTTTTTCCTTCAATTATTTTTCAATAAGGAGAGAAGTGAGGTAAAAAAATAGACTATTTGGTGAAAAATAACAATTTGTGAGAGTTTTCCTTGAATTCCATGCATAAATCGGTGAATATGAAAAGGGCCACACCCGTCGACCAAAATTATTTTGTGATAGAAATGTGTATTATGATATCATAAATTCATTATCGAAAAATTACGATGGTCGAGATATGTGGCCAATACTAATTTTGACGAAATATGCAGTGAAACCATTGAAAATGTGTGAAAAATGAGGAATTTTCAAATTTATGGTCTGTTCAAAGTCTCAAGGCTAAACTTGTGGTGTAAATATTTTGCTAAATCCTACAGATATGAAAAGTCTGTTCATACCTTAACATATTTTAGTAATTTTTTTTACAAGTTATATTAGTTGAAAAAATAGTGAAAATACCGGGCCGATTTAGGGCCTTCGTGGCTCTACTCCTTTCAGCGACAAAAATATTAGAAATTTTATGGTAAATCGTGTCAGACAAATCTGACGACCAGGCTTGTGATTACCCCGGGGGACCTCTGGTCCACCAGCAGCGTTTATCGCCCAGTGGTTTCAAAATCGCGGGTATAAACGGTTAATTTGGATATCTTTATATCGATATTTAAAGGAGTAACCTCTCGTCAGTACCATTTAAATCAAAACATTGGACAGTCAAATTCCAAAACTGTTGAAATCGAAAAGTACTCAAAAACGTTCGAACAAGGAAGCCAAATCCAGCACCGAGGATATCGACCATGTGCATTACAATGAAACAAACTCGGTGTTTTCATCAATTTTGAATTTAACAACGGAAATTTCAGCGACAAAATCGTGTCAGACAAGTCTGACGACCAGGCTTGTGATTACCCTCGGGGACCTCTGGTCCACCAGCAGCGGTTATCGCCCAGTGGTTTCAAAATACAAATACCAAAAACGCAGGTATAAACAAATTCGAAATTCAAATTCGGAAAGAAAGCCAAATCCAGCACAACAAAATATCGTTTACGTTTTTGTTTTGTATTTTGTGGGGTTTTTTTTATTTCTATTGGGGTATAGGGGCGCTGCAGGTTGGGGGATTTGAGTGTCCTTATTTTTGTGTGATTTGAATTAAATTAAAGATACAATGAAACATTATTAACACGTTTATAAATGATTTCAATTGATGTTATTAAAACTATTATCTTCTAAAGAGGACTAGATCGAATTACATAACGATTCAAACTTTTTAAAAACGTAACGATACTCACAAATGAATTAAAATAACTAATTTCCAAATTGGATCTTCTGCGGCCTGACCTACCCCCCCCCCCTCCCTTTTCATGAATTTTCCAGAGAAAGTCTAAAATAGTTGATCCTTTTTGCCTTGTTTATTGCTTTCAACTTCTTATTCGTCATCATCTAATGTATTTCAATCAAAGCTTTATTTAGAGTCGAAGCATAAAACAAATACATATATAAAACACAAGCTCTGTGGAGCTTTTTCATGTTTATATCCTTGTTTAGCCAAGTCTTTGCATAGTAAAGCAAGAAAAGCAATAGATATTATTCTAACTACTAGTAACTACTCATGATCTGCGAAATCTTGCGCTTTCATCATACACCGTGTACTTACACCCTGGTGCTCCACGAACTCTGAGTCTTCGGACTTGGGTTTTCTTGCACTTCAAACAAAGACATCGTATCATTAGGATGAACAAGATCATGAGCACCATTCCACCGGCCACAGCAGCTATGATGATTGTCACACTGTATAAAAATAACAAAAAGTACAATTCAAAAACTTTGTATATGTAAAAGAAATAGTTTAAGAAAAACTTATGACGCCAAGTCTAACCAACGATACACATGTCCACTCTTACAGTGGCAATCTGTTCCACTGCAATCCATCTTTATTACCCGTCAGCTAATGTTGTATGACTAATAGTTTATAGGTCTGTTCGTCCTACGTACTAGTATCTCCGGTAAACATTTTACTTCAACACTGGGACTGGTGAGCTATAGCAAGCAGTAACTGCTTACTCTTCCGGGACACCTGAACTTTCACTCTCGTAACGACTTGTTCGCGTTGTTGATTGCTATTCAGTTGTGTTTTTATGTGTTGTGTTTCTTCCTTCTGTTGATATTTACTGGTATTTTCTTTGCTATTTCAGACTTTTGACATTCGAATGTCCCATGGTTGCCTTTTTGCTCCTGTAGATAAAGCAAGAGACGAGAGTTATTTAATAATGATTATTTCTTTGAAAAACGCAACGTAAGGTTAAGGACTAAGCAACTTTGCTGTCTTCTTATGCCCCCCCCCCTGCGACAACATGTCGGGAGAGGAGCATTAAGTTTTACTCATCATCCGTCCGTCCGTCCGTCCGTACATACGTCCGTACGAATTTCCGTCAAGCTTTTCTCAGAAACCGTATATACATGAGAATGTTTGAAACTTGGTAGGATGGTTTAGTATGACAAACTGTAACTATACGTCCTAAGCAACTTTCAGAACTATCGGACTTTTACTTCCTGTTCGGGACGGGGCCGATATGAAAATTTGCATGAAAATTTCCGTCAAGCTTTTCTCAGAAACCGTACACGAGAATGATTTCAAACTTGGTAGGATAATTCAGTATGACAAACTGTACGTTCTAAGCGACTTTCAGATGCGTCATAGGTCTACTTCCCGTTTTGGGGCCTAGCGGGTGCATCCGTGTCCCATGGATACATTCTTCTTTATTTGGTCAAAAAGTTAGAAGTCTGCATCATATAGAATTAAGAACTGCATGAGCGGTATGCAAATATCAATTCAACCTTTTAGCTAGATTTTAGTTTCACATATTGTATAACCTACAGAATTAGTGACTGCATAACGTCTTTATACTTAAAATATTGATGGTATACTAATAAAACAGTCATGTATAGCGATGTTGTCGATTTACAGATATAGTGCAGCGGTGGACCGCCAAAAAGTCGTCTATTTAAGGAGTTTAATGTACCGACATAACACACAGCTGAAAATTATTTTGAACATAAAACAATCATTTGAGTTTGATTTAAAACGGGTTGTCACGGAATCGTACTGGTCATTTTTGTAAAAAATCGATTTTTTTAACAGTGGTGTATTTTTGTGAAAATTCTTGCACAGATTTACAGCTATAAATCTTATAATTCTACATTATTTCATAACTTATTTTTACTGAATTAAAAAGTATAGACCTAATTCTAGCTTTTGCAATAAAAGTTTTGAACAGATGTCGATTTGATCATTAAAGAAAACCAAGTTTAAAAAAGCCTATTTTTATAGCATGTTTTTAGACAATAAGTAAATATTTATCGAAATAAGACATTTCCGTTTGTAATTTTATATGTTCATACTCTTTATAAGTTAAATCTGAACATAACTGCAAAATTTGATTTTAATCGTATCATAAATATTGTTTTTTTTATGTATTTCGTGTTAAGATCGTAGGTCATTTTGATGAAATAAATTTCCGGAAATTCGGACCATACCCGTGTTTGTGTGACGATAACCATACATATTTTGCCTTAGGGGGGATTAAGAATAAAATAAACGCGATTCAAATTACATTTACACAGTTTTAGGGCCTATAAAGAAATGGTGAAATGAACCATTCTAGATTGTACAGTTTAATTTGTTTTTGCACAAACTTTTTCAAATGACGCAAAAACGAAGAAGATGTACGATTGCCGTTCGCTTCAAATTTTAAGTAGACATAACATAGAATATAATATAACTCAATTACCTTTAATTGTTTGTGATGTCGAATAGAAATTTCAATCTGCACACTTGATTTTTAAAAAGTTCACTCCAAATTGATGTAAATAATCGGTTCGTGAACATAAATAGCATTCAACTCGTGATCTTTGTGTATATGTATCCTCTCAAAAATCATTTCTGTACATTCTAAACATGCATAAACGGGTTAATACATACAGGATTTTATTTAATTTGAACTTTATTCACCCAAGCCGTGTTTTAAAATCTGAGCGAAATCTATCGCAGTCATTGTACAAAATCTATGGAGGACACTTCACAAAATCTATGGAGAACATTTTTCATAAAAACATATTTTCACAACATCAGCGGCGTCAGATGTAATTTTCATATGTCATAAATAATGGCAGAACATAAATATTTCATATAATTATTATAAGTAAATAATGAGTAGGCACATGAAACAAAGATAAAATATATTATAAATCCAGTGATGGGAATATTTTTTTTTATTCAAACACATATCGTATACGCATATGCACATGTATTCCAACATATAAAAAGTGTTTCTTGTCATGTGCTGTATCAAATGGAGATTTTCGAGCACGTTTCTTCCTTACTTACAAAACGTTGGATGGATTAAGTACTAGTATACATGAAATAGTTATTGAGAACCCTTTAATTTCTATTTGAACATCATAAAGTTTCCTATTCTACAGAAACATGGACCTTACGATTGCTTTATATTAACTATCGCTGTTAAATTTCATAAGTACTTCCTAGCTCACGTATAGCTGATGAAACTTTGTGCATATATGCCTCAGTTGAAGACCAACATATCTACATTTTCATCTTTTGACACAGAGTATATATCTTTAAATGACAGAAAGTTTATCAAATATATGAACACTTTATTATCTCATGAACTGTTAAAAGGCATCCAGTTGATAAAACTTGCAAATACCCAAGTGGTACTTTAGCACTATTGACCTTGAATCTCAGGTCGAATCACTTCGGTAATTTCAATACAAAAACAGAAATCATAAACTTTTTTTATGATAAAAGCTACATGTTATTATTCTGGTGGTGCCTGCAAGTGGGATTTACTTTTGATAATCAGTTTATACTTTTTTATACGGAAAAGACACTGCTTTTAGCAAAAAGGGCTAAATTTCCACCAAAGGAGACTTTTGTAGAGTTGAACGGACAGACTGTAGATTCAAACAGTCACTTTTCTCTTTATTCTGTTTTTAAAAGGCTTAACTCTGATGTATTTTTAAGCTTTTTTTCTGCAACCAAATTAAAAATATGCTTTATGTGTACAATTTTTATTCAACCTCGTCGAAAAGTTTGATCAGGAAAATCTTTTGGAGAGAGGTGGCCTAACTTACTATTTCGTGTGATTATTTAAAAATCGTCTAGTTTACGAAGAACAATGCCGAACATTTAAGCAAGCAAACTAGTTCTTGATGGAGTATGACACGTGACCCAAACCAATATTATCGCTTCGAAACTGCGTGAAATGTTCGATTGTAACAAAAAGACACTGATTTACCAGGTGCGATTCGCAAAAATGCCTTTTTGCTATTGATGCTAATCTGATACATGTCTGGTTGCTATCAACAGGCAAAGTTGACAGCAAACAACTTAATGTACACATGTAAATATCAAAATCAATTATGATGCTAGCTGAAGCCTTTTCTCGTATCACATCTGATCAAATTCCCCATATATCTAGTTTTGATATTTTGACAAAAAAATAATTTTAGCTCAATTGGACAATGTCATGTAAGTTTATGCAATCACTATATATATGCGTCTGTCGTCGTCGTCCGTTAACAATTTTTAAAATCTTCTCCTCTGAAACCACTTAACCAATTTAACTGAAACTTTACAGGATTGATATTTGACACGTTGGCAACAAACGAAGTTCATTTTGAATTAATTCGATAAAAAACATATGACCACTGTTACTAAAAATAGAACATAGGGTAGACTTATTTAAAATGGCTTATAACTCAGCAACTATAACAGATACAAAATATCAAAAGATTCTTAGGGTCTTTGGAATCAAAAGTTCTACAAAAGTCTCCATTGGGTCGAAGTCGTCAGATTACCCTTTATAGCGGTTATGGCCCTTTAAAGGCCATAAATAGCGATTTTTCCTTCTTTTTTTTGCCCAATAGAATGCAAACTATTTCAGATATAGAAAATATGTTGCTTGCTAAAACCTTCAGCTCATTAAACTCTACAAAAATCTCCATTTGTTCTACAAAAGTCTTTATCAGATTAAAATTGTCACCTGATCCTAAAACCATAATGGTCTTCTATGAAGGGTCGTCTGAAAACTGCCAAATGCACTTTATCGAGTGCTGACAACGTGACGGGTGTGCTTCATATCAAGCAGGAACTGCTGAACTCTTTAAGAACGTTCATTCTCGTTATACCCATGGGGATAATGTTTTTCGTATGTCGGCGTACGTATGGCGTTAATGTCCAGGATAATCTCTGAAACCACTGGGAGTAGAAAGATGAAACTTGGGTCATTGATTGTATTGTGGGTAGGGATTGTGCCGAAGGTTTCAGAATTTTAATAATGCCTCCCCCGGCCTAAGGGCTGGGCTGTATAGGTAGCCTAAGAGCACATTATTCCTTCGTTACCCAACTCCTCCCCTGAAACTTGGCTCAGTAGTTACACTATGGGTGTAGATTCTGCTGAAGGTTTCTGAATTTTGATAATGCCCCTTATGGCTGGGCTGCACAGGTAGCTGAGGGTAATTTATTCATTCGTCACGCAACTCCTCCCAGGATATTTGGAATACAGAATTGAAACTTGACTGAGTTATTGCACTAAGGATGTAGATTCTGCCAAAGGTTTCTTAGTTTTTATAATTCCCTTAGGGGCTGGGCTGCATAGGTATCCTAAGGGCTAATTATTCCTTTGTAACAAAATCTGTAGAACTGAATTTTGGCTCAGTAGTTGCAGTGTGTATGTAGATGCCCCAAGCGGCTGGGGTACATATGTAGCCATAGGGCATATTGTTCCAGTTTATTTTGAAAATGGAACTGAAACTTTAATTTTTGTGTCAGCCAAATTAACATAAGAATTAGTTTAGAAATGTACCTACCCTTAAACCATATATGAATAATCTTATATTTTATATAAAAAAATCAATTTGCAGGTTATTATTACTTACCACAAAACCAGTAATAAGTCTAACAACAATAAATTACAATTGTAGTTCCTGTTCATTTCTTTCAGTTATTTGCCCCACATACTAGCGTGTGGATATGTAACGTGGCTGCTTCGACTAGTTTAACTCAGAGTTCACGTTATGCGATTTGGTTGTGGGTGGTAAAGGGTTTTTTTCGTGCATCGTGTTGAGCAATTTTTATTTCCCGCTCAGCCGTGCATGGAGGTTCATCGTGCATCGTGTTTCTCTATTTCATTTTTCGTTCATCGTGATTATCATTTTTTATTGGCCGTTCATCGTCATTGTCATTTTTTATTTGCCGTTCATCCGTGCACGTACCCCCCTTTACCACCCCCTTGGTTGTAATATGTTTTTTTTTGTTTAAGTTGTGTGGTTTGTATTTACGATGATTTTATTTTAAATTTAAGTCTTCTCGGACTAGCGATATATGATTGCCGCATTGTTGCCGCACAGGCCGGTAGCCTGAGGACAAATTGATCCTTCGTCACGCAACTCCTTCCAGGTTTTTTGGAATACAGAACTGAAACTTGGCTTCTTTAATAAAATATACTGCTAGTTAAACAACATGTCCTTTAATGTGATACTAATATCTATGATTAAGGATAAACATGTGCGTCGTCATTGACCTGTTCTGGACCGATCCTTGTTAGAATCAAGACATTTGCAGGAAAACGTACCGTGTTATACAAGTGAACGTTGTATAACATACCCTTTTCTGAGCACGCCAAAATTGTTTTAGTTCATATATTTTACTATATACTAGTATGTAGCCACTATGAAGCAAATCTATGAAGCAAATCGTGAAAAAAACCGTTTTGATCTGAAAAAGATCAGCAACTGCTACTTCTAAATGACAGGTTATTCGCTATGGAAGAAGGAGATTTTGCGCTATAAGACCGGGTTTTGGAAATTATATAGGATCATACCTTCAATTTCTCTGGCATGTGCTTCGTTATGTCTTTCCGTCTTGTATTATTAAGATTGATCATCCAAGTTCAGCAATTATGTTGTTACCTTATTTATTCATTTATTTTGACATATAAATTATCCTGTAGGTGTCAACTGAGCGGAATTTATAAAACTGTTCTACACCTATAAGCTTGGGGAAAAACGATTCTTTTTGGGGAATATGAATTATTTATGTTCTGGTATCTTTAATGCTAAATAAGAACTATACATCTGACGCCGCTGATGTTGTGAAAATATGTTTTTATGAAAAATGTCCTCCATAGATTTTGTGAAGTGTCCTCCATAGATTTTGTACAATGACTGCGATAGATTTCGCTCAGATTTTAAAACACGGCTTGGGTGAATAAAGTTCAAATTAAATAAAATCCTGCATGTATTAACCCGTTTGTGCATGTTAAGAATGTACAGAAATGATTTTTGAGAGGATACATATACACAAAGATCACGAGTTGAATGCTATTTATGTTCACGAACCGATTATTTACATCAATTTGGAGTGAACTTTTTAAAAATCAAGTGTGCAGATTGAAATTTCTATTCGACATCACAAACAATTAAAGGTAATTGAGTTATATTATATTCTATGTTATGTCTACTTAAAATTTGAAGCGAACGGCAATCGTACATCTTCTTCGTTTTTGTGTCATTTGAAAAAGTTTGTGCAAAAACAAATTAAACTGTACAATCTAGAATGGTTCATTTCACCATTTCTTTATAGGCCCTAAAACTGTACACTTCCGTTCCTACACTGTGATTTATATAAGAAAGTTCACGATATTGTGTATGTCACCCGCAGTACACGTGCTCATTTATAAACCCTCATTTTGGTGATTTCTATGTTGAGTTTGCAATCGTTGTTTTTTGCTGATACATATAGTTACATGTATTCAAGACATAGATCTATGTTCAAAACAATGAATTTTTTTGACGTTTCTCAGTTTTTGTTTATTTTGCTCATTGATTTATAATCACTTTTTGTTTTGTTGTTGTTTCAGAATAGATAATTCTGATTTTCCTTGTATTCATATAGTTGTAATTTGTTTGCTTTTTCTAGAATTGATTTCAAATATTTTAAATATGTCTGGTTTTGGAAGTCCCGTAAAGTTTGCGCCGTCCCCAGCCAAACGCAGTAGACCTTCTTTTAATTGGGACAAATGTGTTTTTTGCCAAGAGAGTGTTTCAAGCAAATCTTTGGTAACCATGTCGTCCAAAGGAAAGGACACGTTTTGTGCTGCCATGGAAACCCGTAAGGATGAGATCTACAATCAGCTTTTAACAGAGATTCCCTCTATATGTGATATTAAATCGGAAGATAGAACAATCAGATACCACAAGGCCTGTTATTGTTCGTATACTAGCCGACACAATCTTAAGTCATTTGTAAAAAATGAGATCTCAGATTCAAATAGTAGTTTGAAGAAGAAACATGGGAAGCAACGTGGTACGGCCATTTTCAAACGATCAGACTGGAGCTCTTGCATTTTTTGTAAATGTAAAAAACGCAAAGGTGACATTAAGCTACACCAGGTTACGACTGCTGAAAGAGCAAATAACATATTAGATGTTGCACAATCACTTTTAGACTATGATTTAGAGTCATGTATTTTACAGGAAAATTTTCTCGGCAATGCTTTGTACCACTCTTCCTGCATGACAAACTACCTGTTGAAGGCTGCAAAAGTAAGCAAAGCTGGCGAAAACCAATCATTTTATGATATAGCCTTTCAAAAGCTAATATCTTTGATCAACGACGATATAATAGTACACAAAAAAGCATTTTCCTTGTCAGACCTCTTAGACAAGTTTAAATCTTTTCTTCCGGATGATACAGACTCTAGTTACACAACGTTTAAGTTGCAATCTAGGTTACAAACCCATTACGGAGACGCTATAAATGTACATTCTCAGCAAGGTCAGGGGAAATCCAACATTATATACAGTAGTTGTATATCAGTAGGTGATGCTGTGAAGTCAGCTAGATCATTAAAAGCTGAAGTTAAGTCGTTACAAAATGACCGATTACCAACAAGATCACACACATTGAATAAATCCCAAATATTACATACTGCTGCAAATATTCTCAGAGATGAAATTGAACAAGTCAAGGTTTCCACAATGTATTATCCTTCACCTGTCGATCTCTCATTGTCAAATTCAATGGAACTAGTTCCAGATACTCTCATAAGCTTTTTGTGTTGGCTAATGGGTCATGACGGCTTCCATTCAGATTCGCCAGAAACCCATCCATCCGAGGACAAAATGCGTAAGTATTTAGCTATTGCTGAATTGATTATGAGTCTGAGCAAAAATACCTTGACACCGTTTACTATTGGGTTAGCAATCCAATTACACAATGATTTTGGCTCCAAACACCTGATTGACACTTTGTATGCCAATGGTCTGTGCTCTTCATATGATGAAGTCAGACGTTATCTTACAAATCTAGCTAATTACGAGATTAGTCGCTTTCAGTCAGGATTCAGTGTTCCAATCGGTATCATGACTTCCACTGACGGTGGATTTTTGCTTCAAGAAGGTTGCGACAACATAGACATTAACACTGAAACTGTTGACGGGAAAAACACGTTTCACTCAATGGCACGAGCAGTTTTCCAGGTACAGTCGCCTCATGTAGAAGGCACAGTTATTGACAGCATAAAAGTTCCCCGAACACAGTGTAAATCGCTCTCATTAGATGAAAACATATGTTCTCTCATTGAACGTGCCCCTTTTGAAAAGCCAAAGAATAAACCAGAGTCGCCTCGAGTTGAAAACCCCATAGATCAAATTATGAGTCACTCGTCAGAAGCTGTTGTAACTTCAGATTTTGTATGGGTGCTCCTTAGGTCAATCCACCGAGAAAACAACACTATTCCTTTGACTGTAGAACAAACCCAAACTCAAATCATTCCATTTTGGTCTGGATACAATAGTTTACTATCTTTGTCACATACTAGCCAAACCTTTGTGGCATATGCCCCTGTTATAGATGCTAAACCTAGTGATATGGGGACTGTCTTTACTACCATGAAAAAATCCACTGAGATGGCATCCAGCTTAGGGCAGACACATTCTATTCAAACATTTGACCAGCAACTATATTCAATAGCGCAGCAAGTGAAGTGGTCTAGGCCAGAACAATTTAAGGATCATATCAACAGACTAGGTGGATTTCATGCCCTTTGTTGCTTTATTTCAGCCATAGGAAAGCTCTGGGCAGATGGTGGACTACGGGATTTATTAGTAGATTCAGGCGTTTATGCGGGAAATACGGTCGATCAAATGTTGACCGGAAGACAGTTCAATAGAGCTGTGCGGGGTTTGACAATTGCCTATGAAGCTTTCAGATATTTATAGTTAAACTCCTTCTTTCAGTGGTGTCATGATAATGACAAATTAACGACACTTCCAGAAAGTGTTTGGAGAAGCTTACAGCACTGCCTTGACGCATATACAAATGACCCTGCCAATTTTAAAGAGGCTATTGATGAGTTTCAACTTGTATTTGACAAGCACATTTTTCCTTTAATCGGTTCATTTAGACAGTGGGGATGCAAAGAGTCTCAAACTTTTAGGTACTGGGACATGTTTTTAGATGCAGTTGGGATTCTTCTCCGAAATATTCGGACGAGTATATTTTCAAAATACCTGTACGGTCGGACCGTACGCGTACGGTCTGACTTGCCTTTTCTAGATCAATATTCAATAAAATATATTGATCCTGTAAAAATGCATTAATTTTATCATTTATGTTTCAGCAATTCGTCCTTTTTTAGCAAAAAAAGTTCCATAGAGCTCTTGTTTTTATATTATGTGCAGTCGAGTTTACTTTCTTCAGATATAAGTTATATGTATTGTCGTCATCCTCAAACTTTTCTTTACTGAATATAATTTTAGAATGATTTTTTAATCATCATCACAAAGTCTGACATTTTTGTGGACCCTATATACAGGTGAAATCCAACAACAAAGCAGAGAATAAAACCTAACAAATTCTACTAAATGAATATCAAACACCATATTGTACCCAATTCCCTCACCTACCGCCTTTCTATATTTTACCTATTCACAAATTCTGACTTTTGTTTAATTTTGTTTGTCTTATTATTTTAAGTTGGCTTTCCTCTTTTCGTTTTTTTTATTTTTTTGAGTTTCCCTATTTTTTTCCGTAAGAATCTGGGAGTTGGTAATAACACTTTTTAGGTTGAAAATAAAATATTATTTCCTAATGCTATATGAATAAATGCAAATTTAGAGAATACCTATATGGTCTGAACACTTGTATGGTCCAGCTCGTTTTAGACCTTACGGGTATACTTGCACGGTCGGACCGTACGCGTACGGTCGGACCGTATAGGTATACTCGTACGGTCCGGACCGTACGCGTACGGTCTGAATACCTGTACGGTCTGGAACATAGACACGTCCATTCAGATGTTGTCCTACTTTTTCGCAACAAATAAGGTAAACTATTCAAGATGGATGCCTGTCTATATTCTTGATATGATAGCCCTTCCAATAGAGGTGAAATCTGCCTTTCTTAGAGGGGAGTTTGCTATTCGTCACAACACAGGTTCTTTTAAGGGCGTGTGGAGTGATATGGCCACGGAACAAACTGTTATCAAAGATTCGAAAAGTCATAGCGGAATTGTCGGTATAACTCACCAGAAATCAGCTCTAATCAGGTGGACAATTACCAGACATGTACTCGGGCACTTCAGTAAGGAAATGAGAAAGCGTTCTGGCAGTGATGATACCAACGATTCTGGTAATGCACATGAAGAACTTAGACCAGCATCTCTTAAACGAGATGAAGATCATGTAAGAACTCTAATATCCTACATTCAAGATAACATGACAAATCCGTTTCTACCAGAGCTTCATCCAAACAACCTGATAAACATATCGACTGGGATGCATGCTACTAATGAAGTCATGAAATCTCTTTTGGAATCTGTGGCTGTAGGAAATGACATGGCCAAAAAGTTTATAGAGGGCGCTTTTTCTTCAAGTTCTGACAAGAGTTTCTACAGTGCCATTGCTAGGTCAGGTGTTAAGACATTCGAGGATATGACCAAGACCACCAACCTCAAATGTAAATCAGGTGATATTGTAAAGGCACATATCAATCCAGAAACAATTTTCCGTAGAGCCCTTGTTTTGTCAGGTTGTCGCGATGATGTTACCGTGGAAAAAGTTCTGTCGTACCCAGTTGGGCCTATTCCAACCTCATTGTTCCACGATGATGGTACAATGAGAAAAACATGCAAGGCTTATCTAGGACATTTACTTGAAAGCGAAGCTTCTAGTGTTTGCCAGAGTCTTCCCCGATTTAACATTTCTGACTCCGTTCTGATACGAGATGGCATGGCACTGTTTCAAGCAATGAATGCTAAGCAGATAAAGACTTTTGGTGAGTTTGCATTGCAATATGCTCAAACTCAAATATCGTTGCTTGAAACCGCGCATTTGATTGTTGATGTTTTTGACAGATATGATCTAGAAAACTCTATCAAATCTGCAGAACGAGAACGACGATCGAAATCGAAGGCGTTAGTCAGAACCTTTGATATTATTGAGGGAAGAGCGCTACCAGATTGGAAAAAGTTTATGTCTTCAAACGCTAACAAACAGTCACTCATTAAATTTACTGGCGAGTACATAGTTTCCTTCTATGAAAGTATAGGCAAATTGAAGATGAACCAGAACCAATCAGTGATTATGGCAGGTGTTTTTAGTGACCCCGAGGTGGTAAAAGAAATAACTGCTGGTGGCATTAAAGATCTTACGCAGTTGTTTTCATCTCAGGAAGAAGCTGATACTCGAATTGTCGTACACGCATTACATGCTGATAGAATGTTTAAAAACAAGGGAACAGATGGTAGAATAGTTGTAAAGTCGCCTGACACAGATGTATTAGTTTTGTTAGTACACTTCTATTCCAAGATGACAAACACGAAAGAACTTTGGTTTCAGACGGGATCAGTCGGTGCAGTTAAAGACCACAGACGAAATATCCCCGTACATGAAATTTGTTTATCTCTTTCTTCTATTGTTCAAAGAATACTTCCAGCAGTACATGCATTGTCTGGTTGTGACACAACGTCAGGTTTCTTTGGCATTGGAAAGAAGTCAGTTTACAGGGTCATTAAGGGCAATCCCGAAAGATATCAGAATCTTCATGAAATTGGCAACTCTGACATTGATACTGCTCTTGATTTGTCAAGACAGCTTTTGTCAATACTGTATGACCCTAAGAGCAAAATCAGCGATACTCATTCAGACCTAAATAAACTGAGGGTAAAGCTTTCCAACAGCAAAGACTGCAATCTTGTCCGACTTCCGCCAAGTGAAGCTGCTTTCAAACAACATGTGCTTAGGGCGTCAATTCAAACGAAAATATGGATGACTGCCGACGAACCTAAACTGCCACCAGTATCCCCTATGTCGTTTGGTTGGAAGAAAGGGTTGTATGGTTTGGAACCTGTGTTATTTGAGGGGCCAATGTCTTCTGACTTTTTGCAAGATTTGATCTGTCAGTGTAAAGGAAAGGCTGTATGTTCAAAAAATTGTGTTTGTCTTAGTCAGAGTCTTTCGTGTACTGACTTGTGTAGTTGCCAAGGAAGTGAGACATGTTGCAATCCAAATACACACTTTAATGAAAACTCCGAGGACTTATAAATACCATCTTAATCAGAAAAGAAGTGTGGATACTATAAGACATTTTGCGAAGAATGTTACCCTTCCAGAGCACCTGAGTTCACTATCGTTACCACTTGAGTTCGCGTTGTTAATTGCTATTCAATTGCTTTGTGTGTTTTATACTGTTTGTTTCTTCGTTTGTTTTTACTGGTTTCGTATTTGCCCTTTCGGACTTTTAAAAATCGTATGCTGCATTAGTTCCTCTGCTTCTTTTACCTTCCAAAGTTATTACAAAATCGTGTATTTACTAGTTTCAGTGAATTCTGTATGAAAAAATTAGTAAGTATTTAAAAAGGGCTCAAAAGTTTATTTCTGTACAATACAGCTAGATACTTCAGTAAATTTTCCGCCTGTCCCCCTCTTATCCCCAATTCTCCCCTTTTTCCAGTGGTCTTTAAAATTACTTTTTCTTTATTTTTCACTTGCCCAAACAGTTTCCATCATTTCGTATTCATTTTATCACCCTTTTCATGTTCATCGTTTCATATAACCTATAAAGTGTTGTTAGTGCGTAAAACTCTTAATGACCTCCCTTTTTTTAAATTCCTATATGAAACGTTTAAATTGTTGTATGACTTTAAAAAGTGTCTAACATTATATATTGTGCCTAAATTTGTATTTAAACGCAGTTTATATGAACGCTTTAACAAATTAAATGAAGTGAAAAAGAAGAAACACATTGAAGTTTATGTTTACTTATGAAAATATATATAACGTCATTTTACGTCAATTTAAATAATGGTTTGCTTCAAATTTTGATGTGTTAAGCTAAAATATATATAATTAATTGGAATAAATTGAGTTTAGTTACTAGTATATATCTCTTTGGAATTTTCTCTACTTTAAAAAGTGAAACTTAGATTTTTTTAAATTTTAGACCGATTGACCTTTGACCTTAAATATTTCAAGTTTGACCAATAGAAACATGTGACAACCTGGTTTTTCTGAAACTACAAATGTTTCTCTTTAAAATGATGTATGATATAGGTGTGTGTTCTTCCGGACCATTAAAGTCATTTTTTTCTTGGTCATACCGCTGCACTAATATTGGAGTGCTTTAATACTAATAATTTTATTGATATTAAAATAACCCATTGTTTTAATTAAGTCAATTTATTAGGTTTGAATCAGGAGTGATTAAATTCAATAGTTTTAAAATAACCTTTGTGAACTTCCTAATATAAGTACGTTGTAAGCGTCTATAAAGAAAACAAAGTGCTGCAACTTCCATATGAAATGTAGTCTGCTTTTAATATGAATATTGACATTGTTGCATTTTTACAGTAGTAAGAATAAAGTTGAATCTTGTTTAGTGACTTTAAATCGAAAAACAATGTCACGTTTACTTACAGAAAGTCTGCATCGTTGTCATTGTCTGTTTGGCCCCTACATTCTGTTGCTGAAATGATATAAGAACAAATTAGTTGTACACATGTCGGATACATTGGTAATAGCTACAAGAAAGGTGATTCCTGTGACAAATTTGATTTGGCAGATTGTATAGAAAATGGGTATACTTGCAGAGTAACTCAATAATGACCATTCCTAAAGCCCCAGTCACACTGTCACGTTTCGGCATCCCGTTTTACTACGTTTCTGAAACGTAGTGAAACGGCTATAAACGTAACGATACGTACCGACACGTAGTTTAAACCGGGTACATACGTAGAGATACCTGGACGCAAACGTGGGGTGCCCCGTTTGTATCGTTTGCACCACACAAACGTGGCGAAACGCGGCTTAAAAAATAAACGTAGCAGATACGTAGTAGAACGTAGTAAAACGTCGTTAAAACGTGTTAAACCCTAGTGAAAGCGTAACGAAAACCTAGTTAAACGAAGCGGAATGCCCACCACCAGGTTTTACTACGTTTTCCTAGGTAGTTACTACGTTTCACGAGGTTTTATGAGGTTTTTGTACGTTTTATACGTTTAATGATACGTTTCGCTAGGTTTTTTTCACGTTTTATCACGTTTGAGTACGTATAATCACGTTTTATTACACTTACTCTTTCATTACGCCTATTTTGGCACCTTTGTTTTGTGAAAAATCTTCATTTAAATCACATTAAAAGAAAAAAAGAACTATGAAAATGGTAAATTACGGAATGTTGCTGTATTAGCATACGCATATTCTGCAAGATAAGGCTGTTGTTGTTTCAATACAACCAGAGGATAAGAAAAACGCGTTAAATTTTTGTGAGACATTAATTTGGAAAAGTAGGAGATCCTAGTTCGGCATGTACGAACAAGTTGGCCTATCTCTTGCACTTGTACTCATCGCAGCGATTTGAAATAGTACTTTGCGTGAAAGTCATAAATCTGTGTAATATAAACAATTTGTAACAAGTATTTTGTAAGCTAATGCGCACTAGTGATATCCCGCTTCTGTTCAAAACTTTAGTATTCTGTTAACAGAAAGTAGAAGACCTAGGAGTATAAAATAGATATGCATCCTATTATACCATATGATAAGATTGAAGGCGAAATATTATAAAACCTCTACGACCTATAGTTAAACAACTGTGATAGGATTTTTGCATCCATGTTCAACATGTTTAAAACCAGTTTAGCTTGGAACCTAAAATTATTATGCACCATTTGTTACTACAGTAAATGCAAAATATCATATCTATTATATTTTGAAAGCAGTTGGAAAACTGAGACAAAAGTGTATTTCACAGACAGACGAACGGACTGACAATGGTAATATACTATACCATTAGTCATGTTAGTGATCATATTAGTCTTTGGAGCAAAAATATAATATAAATGTACTAAGATATGAATAAAATCACAACTTACTTTCTGAATATATATATATTTTTTTTGTTTTGAGAAAATTATGCTGTTTTTATTCTTCACTGCGTAGTGGCACGTGGTAAAACGTAGTACATACCTAGCAAAACCGCATCAATACGTACTAAAACGTAAGATATACCTTGTAAAACGTGACAAATCCTAGTAATACCTGACGAAACGTACCACACACGTAGCAAAACGTGGTAAAACCTAATGAAACGGCTGATGTTAAACCTTGCAATACCTAGTAAAACGTAGTAAAACGTGAGGAAACCTTGTAAAACGTAGCATATACCTAGTTAAACGTGAAGATCGAAAACTTTGACAATAAATTACATTGAAACGTGACGTTTTAAAACGTAGTGAAACGGGGAAGCCGATACGTGACAATGTGACTGGGGCTTTAGGATTTGAACCTACTCGCTGCTTGTTCTTATTTTGCTGTCATAATGTTCGTGTCTTTGATTTGGATATTTTGGTTGTTGTCATTTTGTTGATACCCCTCTCCCTCTTTTCGTTTCTTTTTTTCATATAACCCCATATTTCATCACCTTATCATCTTTTAAATTTTTTATCGCCCTAATATATAGTATTGTAAGGGCGTTAAACGCAAACTCGCTCACCTTAGAAAATCATTAACACTACAAACAAAAGGAACACGTTATGTTATATACACGGACTAAGAGATACCTGAATTGATAGTCCATGCTTCATAACGAAGATTTCACAGACAATTCACGATAACAAGGTAGTATTACATACAAGATAAGAAACAATGAGATGTGGAATAAGTGTACACAGCCCAAATAACAAGCGGCAATTTAGAAAAACCACAATGGACAACCACAAGCAGATTTCATTGAGGCCAGTAGGCGCTGCTTCAATTGGCTCATGGTCTAAATAAAATGCATATAATTCAAATCCAGTTCTGAAATGGTCACAGATAGACCAGGAACAGACAACAATTACAAACAAAAGCATTGTCAAGGATTCCTGGCTTAGGACAGGCACATACAAAATGTGGCGGGGTTAAACTAGTTTTTTTCGGAAGAGCAGTGGCTTATAAAAACAGATGTCGCGCTAAAATGGAGAAATTTAATTGAAATAAGAAATGAAAAAAAAGAGCACAAGAATAAAGAATTAATTTGATATTCACATGACAGGACATAATATGAAGGTCAATGGTGAAAGCTTATGCTTATGCTCAAGCCAGAACTTATGGATAGAAGAAAATAAGATGTGGAATAAGTGTTCGCGACACAACCTACAAATTTAAAACATCCACAATATAAAACAGCCAGAGGTCTTCAATGTGTCCATCGGTCGCTGCTCGCTGTTTTTCAATTGGCCCCTGGATTGAAAATAAACCACATATGATTCAAGTCCAATCATAAAGTGCAATCAAAGACACTCTTAGTCAGTATTATGAAAGCTCGTGCAGCCCTTAGCTCAGCTTTGACCAGGTCAATTGTTATTACCAATAAAAAGCTAACAGAGTGCGGGCGAGGAAATAATTTCCGTAACAGTTTTCTCAGCAACTACTTATCACAACCTCTTAATATTTGGTATGTGGCATGGGTAATATTTAAAAGGAATTATGCTTTTTCTTAAAAGTTCATTTTAAAAGGGAATAATCGGCGGGAAGATGAAAATGTATAGAAAAATAACTTTGTTCCTAAATATCTTGAAAAAAAGAAAAAGAAACCCTAAACTTTTATCTTGTTTTTCAAAGATGATAGTTATGGCTTGTCGTTTGTGAAATAAATAGAAATAAAATGTGATGTGTTTCTAGCTCACAGTGTGAGGTGGAAGATGCTAAATGGCACTTTTCCTTATGTATTATTTATTCATTGAAAAACATAACTTTGATGTCGTCATGTTACCAAGGTCATTAATTTGTAGGAATATCCATGACCCAAAACTTTTTTTTTTAATTTTCAAAGTTCATTTATTCATGATTAAAAATTCTACAAAGTTTCTTGAAAATATGATGTTTTTTTGGTTTATATTGGGTATTGTGGAAAAAAAGCAACTGCTCGAATACGTGAGGTCCAAAGTATGATTTCAGGTACTTTTATTATTATAAAACAATGGTGAATGTACTATACATTTTACTTTTAATAGGTATATGAAAATGTACTTAGGTCAATTACACGGATTTTATCCAGTGACGTGATTAAAAGTGAAGCACATAAGAGAATAATTTTTACACAGAAATGTTTTTCTTGTTTTCAATTGTTTAGATATAAGAGGACAAGAGGGAACGAGAAAGTTATAAATGAGAGGTTAGTGCAGCAAACCTAAGTGATGACGAGCAGAATATTTTGGCAAACTAAAGCCAGCGTTCTGAGGAACAAATGGTATGAAAAAATATCAAACTGGTCCCATTGCATGTATCAGCATGGGCTTGTTCCTTTGTTAAATTGTGATAACTCTCTATAGTTAGTCATCTTTCTACATACCCAAATGAAGCAGAATAATTAATCCAACAAAAATTATATTCATAACTTAAGATATTTTCCAGTCAGCCATATTTAGAGTGTATATATGAATATTGCACCCAAGGATAAATTAATCTTCAACGTTTAAATCCAAAAAATCACAGATATTATCATAATAATTTTTGAAGGAGTAAAGAAACATTGGCATTTAAATGATTTTACAACAATGCCCCAACCCAAAGACATGCAAAGTTCGTGATATACACAACAGTAATTGGTTTAAGAATATAGACTTTAAAGGGAATAAATGTAACTATTTCTTTGTTGCTAAAAATCAAATAGGATTAAAATTTGGTTGTAGAGAGTATGAATATTTAAATTTAAACCTTCAAGTTTAATTCATTTTTTTTCATAATATTTGATTTGCTTTTAAATTATGTTTAAATGAACTGACCATTTATGCTAAATCATGAACAGTTCACAAATAATTAAATTACGATCAGAATATCTTTGCCCTCTTTATCTTTCTATTATATCAGAGCATAAGTTTTGCAAGTTGGATTTATGCATAATTGGTTTTTACTTCACTAAATCTTAAACCGTGTTTAAAAGGCTTGAATTATGACATGTCACAATGGCCTCAGTTCATGTCATGTCATGGCCTGGAAGGGATATCATGTCATGTCATGGTATGGAAGGGATATCTGCCAAAAATATTTCCAAAGAACAAACGAACATTTTTTTTTACAAAAATCCCCTTCCATCATGTATCATGATTTTGGAAAAGATGAATTAGTTTTAAATTTATCTCTCAATTTCAAATGGGAAGCAAAGGGTACAAATATAATTACTTTTTACAGACAATGAACAATAGTGGTCACTGAAATGTCTTGCTTGCTGTCATTATCACAGAAGACATTAAAACCCCATTTACAGTTTGTTGTTCTTTATACCTATGGAATCTGTTGGAAGCTTAAAAATGAGAGAAAATGATATGTTAATATGACAGGGATGCAGATATTGTACACTACTGAACCTGCATGCCTATGGAACTTTAGTTGGCTAGATAAGGAGATGCCACAAATGTAATTGAATTTGACTGTAAAATGGGAAAGAAACTCTACCAGAAAGCTAAGGTCTAATAACTGATGCTGATCTTTTACACTATTCCTAAGAATAGAAGATTATGAGATGCAAAATAAACACAACCTTCAATCGAAATTTTAAAAATCTGCAATGGAAAACAGCCAGCAGCTTTTAATGTGACCAGAGGTCCCTGTTGGCTGTTTTTCAATTGGCCCTATATATAGCTAGATTAAAAATATAACGTGTTTGATTCATAACAAATTCTAAAATGCCAATGAAATACCTTCATACTGAGTTTCAATGGCCTAGCTATAGGGGGAAAATCCTTTTGCACCAATTACATATTTTCAGAGGTATCCATTGTGCCACATATTTTTAGCTCACCTGACCTGAAGGGTCATGTGAGCTATTGCCATCACTTTGCGTCCGTCGTCCGTCCGTCGTCCGTCGTCCGTCGTCTGTCGTCCGTCGTCCGTCGTCCGTCGTCCGTTAGCTTTTTTCAAACATCTTCTTCTCTGAAACTGCTTGGCCAAATGCAGCCAAACTTGATATGGTTGTTCCTTAGGTTATTGTGCAAAAAGTTTGCGTTCGGATTTTTGATACGTCAAAAAACATGGCCGCTGTTACTAAAAATAGAACAGGGGGGTCAAATACAGTTTTTTGCAAATAACTCAAAAACGGTCACAGATATCAAAATTCTGGCATAGGGTAAAAGTGATCAGCACCTCAAGATCTACATGTCCAGAAATTTTCAAGAAGATCCAACAACCGATGTAGGAGTTATTGCCCTTTTTCTGGATTTTTTCAAAATTTTGCATTTATTTTGCCCTATACCTTAAAAACTATACAAGATATTTTAAAAATTCAAATTGCATATGATTAAGCACATCAAGATCTACATTTCATGTAATTAGGTCAAAGCTGTAGAACCATTTCTTTTAGGAGTTATGGCCCTTAAAGCGTCAAAATTTACCATTTTTCATTACTTTTCCCCTGAATTTCAAAGATTAACTTGTCTTACACCATACATCCAACTTCAACCAAACTTGGCACAGTTGTTTAATAGCATACATGCTATAACTCTATTGTTCAGATTTGTGATTCGTCAAAAGATATGGCCGTCATGGCTAAAAATAGAACATAGGGGTAAATTGCAGTTTTTTGCTAATATCTCAAAAATGGTTACAGATATCAAAATTCTGATGGGACACAAAAGTGATCAGCATCTCAAGATCTACCTGCTCTGAAAGTTTCAAGAAGATCCAACAATTGATGTAGGAGTTATTGCCCTTTTTCTGGATTTTTTTCAAAATTTTTCACTTATTTAGCCATATATCTTGAAAACTATACAAGATATTTAAAAAAATTAAATTGCATATGATTTAGCGCTTCAAAATCTACATTAAATGTATTTAGGTCAAAGCTGTAGGACCATTTCTTTTAGGAGTTATTGTCCTAAAACAACAAAACTTGTCATTTTTTCGTTACTTTTCCCTTGAATTTCAATATTCACTTGTCTGACACCCTAATATCAACTAAATCTTAACTTGGCACACTTGTTTAATAGCTTATATGCTACAACTCTATCATTCAGATTATGATTCGTCAAAAAACATGGCCGCCATGGCTAAAAATAGAACATAGGGGTAAATTTCATTTTTTTGCTAATTACTTAAAACTGGTTTCAGATATCAAAATTGTGCAAAAATCAAAAGTAATCAGCATATTAAGATTTACCTGTCCTGAAATTTTGGAAAAGACCTGACTGCTGATGTGGGAGTTATTGCCCTTTTTTGTACTTTTTGCCCTATTTTGCACTTATTAAGCCCAATATCTTGAAATCTAACTAAGATATTTCAGAAATTTAAATCACATATGGTTAAGCACATTAATATCTACAATATATTTATGTATCTTTGTAGTTCAGGTGAGCGATTCAGGCTCCTGGGAGCCTCTTGTTTTTAGTAGGTATCCGTTTTCAGATATTGAGGTATCCAAAAACAATACATTACCATGCCATAATATGCATTGAAAGCATTGAAAGTTTGAAAGCCATGCAAAAAGAATATCAGATAATAACCTTATGATTATAATAAATACAAAAACATTGTATAGAGAAATTTTATTAAAAATATATTTTTGAATATTTTAATAACAAATATCAAACATGACTAAGATCCCTGCTCTTAGTCGAAAATTTTTTTGAATGTTAGAAAAACTATCACAATATGAACAATACTTCATGGAAATAAATAACAGTGTTTCAGTTCTTACATTATAAGCAAACAATAGAGTTGACACTAAAGTATGTCTCGCCTGTCGGCACCATAATAGAACTCATTGAAGGTCTAGCTGGGCCTTCAGAAAAGCTAAGGTCAAGGTCATGTGATAGGTGACAGAATTCCATTTAACAATCACAAAAATGTCTGAAATGTGTTCTAGATACCTTAGTCATTGAGAAACAATGAAAAAAGACCAACATTCACTAAGTCATTCAACCATGAAAATGGGGTCAAGGTCACATTACTTGCTGATGTCAGTTGTGTATACCATAATCCCCAAATATCAGATGCCTAGCTATAATATTATAATTTTCACTTGACTCATTTTCCACCCAAAAATCATCTAAGTTCACAAAGTTACTGAACTAAGAAAATGGGGTCAGAGTCACACAAAATGGTGTCAGTTGTGTAGACCAAAACCCCAAATGTCTGTATACCAGATATCAGATGCCAACCTATTATACTTTTCACTTTTCCACAAAAGTTTTAATTGTCCCAAAAATAATCTAAGTCAACAGAGTCACTAAACCATGAAAATGGGGTAAGGGTCAAACGGCATGGTGCCAGTTGCATAGACCATAGCCCTAAATGTTTGTATACCAGATATCAGATGCCTAAATATTATACTTTTCACATAATTCATTTTCCACAAAAGTCTTACAAAGGGGTATTTTGGCCCGAAAAAACATCTAAGTTCACAGAGTCGCTGAACCATGAAATTGGGGTCAGCGTCAAACAGCATGGTGCCAGATGCATAGTCCATTACCACAACTGTCTGTATACCAAATATCAGATGCCTAGCTATTATACTTTTCACTTTATTGTCTTAAGTCTTACAAAGGGGTATTTTGGCCCGAAAAAACCTCTAAGTTCACAAAGTCGCTGAACCATTAAATTGGGGTCAGGGTCAAACTGCATGGTGCCAGTTGTGTAGACCATAACCCCAACTGTCTGTATACCAAATATCAGATGACTAGCTATTATACTTTTCACTTAATTCATTTTCCACAAAAGTCTTACAAAGGGGTATTTTGGTCCAAAAAAACATCCAAGTTCACAGAGTCGCTGAACCATGAAATTTGGGTCAGGGTCAAACGGAATGGTAGCAGTTGATTAGACCATAGCCCCAACTGTCTGTATACCAAATATCAGATGCCTAACTATTATACTTTTCTTGTAATTTATCTTCCACAAAAGTCTTACAAAAAAGTTTACTCCGCCGCCGCCGGAAAGTAATACCTATGTCACGCCTTCAGCGACTAAAGTCGCAGGCGAGACAAAAACTGACTTCAAAATATAAGAAATTAATTAAGAGTTCTAATGATTAGTATCTGCAACATTTTTTTTAGATAAAGGCACAAAAAAGGTAATCATGTAAAAGGCAGAGTATACATTGCAGAAAAGCAAGTTCATAGTTCTACATTTTTATCTTTTTTTTTAAAGACAAAAAATTCATATAGTGAATATAGCATAGCACACATATTTATATAATATTGAGCAGATTGTAAAACCCTTTCAGTATAATAACCAAAGTAGAGACTATTTATAAAAAAGTTTTTGTAATATCAAATGAAAGATAAAATCCCCAAAAATAATATCATTTAAGACTTATAAATGTTAATATCATGAAATAAATGCTGAAAGGATGGTCACTCCTAACATCAAATTGGTGAACTCCCTCTTGATTCATTAGCTACATACTGAAAAAATATTCAGTATATTGATTTTTATGCCTTATCTACGAAATTAGGGGGGGCATATAGTTTTTGATCCATTTGTCTGTCCATCCCAAATGTTGAAAGATGGGGCATTATGTTATTATTTACATATCTTTATTATTTATATATATATTGACATATCAGAATCTTGATTTATATACTTGAAAAATACCACTGTATAACAATGTCTTAAATTTCTATAAACAGGTTCATGATCTTCAAAGCAAAAAAGTAACCAGTAAAAAAGTTACCGATATGTAAATCTGGAGGAGTTTGACCAAAAAGCAATCCTTAAACTTCATCACAGGTTTACCTAAAAACTGTAGAGACCATCTTCAAAAGTCACTTTATATGTAAAAAAAACCCTTAATATCATCAATAAATGTTTTTCATGGTTTCATTTCAGCAAAGTAAAAGTAACAAACAACAAAAAATGCAAGAATATAATCTCTAAGACTTACTTCAATGTAAAAAAAAATATTATGCTGTGTAGTATCAAAGCAAAGATAAAAGTATAAAGAAAAAAAAAACAAACAAAAAAACATTCAATGTGAATATCTTGTTTGATAATCTACATATTCAAATGGTCATAGCACAAATGTAGCATAAAGCATCTTTTTTATTTGCTAAACATGAATGTAATTAATAAAGAAGAGGCTCCCAGGTGCCTGAATTGCTCACCTGGTCTTGATGTCAACCCAATGAAAACGTTTGTATAGCTGAATAAGCTATATGTTTAAGCAAGAAAAAGCTTTTCTCTATCTGCAATAGTTTTGATTCTGTAAGCAAAAACACTATCTTTCACCTTTCAAGGGCCATAACCCCTTTAAGGGGTCAACTGACAATTTCGACCCTATGAATACTTTTGTAGAGCTAAATGAGCTGAACATTTAAGCAAGCAACAGCTTTTCTCTATCTGCAATAGTTTTCATTCTATAGGCCAAAAACATTATTTTTTGCCTTTAAGGGGCTGTAATCCCTACAAGGGGTCATCTGACAACTTCGACCCTATGGAGACTTTTGTAGAGCTAAATGAGCTGAACATTTAAGTAAGCAACAGCTTTCCTCTATCTGCAATAGTTTTTATTCTATAGGCCAAAAACACTATTTTTCGCCTTTAAGGGGCTGAAACCCCTATAAGGTGTCATCTGACAACTTCGACCCTATAGAGACTTTTGTAGAGCTAAATGAACTGAACATTTAAACAAGCAACAGCTTTTCTCTATCTGCAATAGTTTTCATTCTATAGGCCAAAAACGTTATTTTTTTGGCATTAAGGGGCTGTAACCCTAAAAGGGGTCATCTGACATCTTCGACCCTATGGAAACTTTTGTAGGGCTAAATGAGCTGAACATTAAAGCAAGCAACAGCTTTCCTCTATCTGCAATAGTTTTCATTCTATAGGCCAAAAACATTATTTTTCGCCTTTAAGGGGCTGTAACCCCTATAAGGGGTCATCTGACAACTTCGACCCTATGGAGACTTTTGTAGAGCTAAATGAACTGAACATTTAAGCAAGCAACAGCTTTTCTCTATCTGTCATAGTTTTCATTCTATAAACCAAAAACATGAAAAAATGCTATTTTTCACCTTTAAGGGGCCGTAACTCCTATAAGGGGTCATCTGACAACCTTCGGTCCAGGTGAGCTAAAAAACTGATCTAGAATAGTTTCACCTCATTTCAATAATTTTTAAAATATGCCATATTTGGGGACCAAATTTAGCATTTAGGCCAAAACAAAATAATTTTATATGTTTGTTTCCTGCTTCCAACTCTTGAAAATTAGGGTAGGTAGGTAGGAAATTTTTTTTTTACAAAATTATTTTACATTGAGTCAATGGGGAAGCAATCCAAACTTTAACGGTTCTTGTTCCAAAATGCCAATAAAAACTTTAGGGTAGGGTAAAACAAATAGGGTAGGTAGGGAAGCAGGAAACAGACATATATTTTTTTGGCCTTATCATATCTTGTCCTCTAAATTCACTATAATCCTTTCAGTGTAAAAGGTCAAAACTAAGACTATTTTGCATATATAAATAGAAAGCCAATAAGTGCTCTGTTATGCTAATTAAAAAAGTAAGTGTAGAAAATAAAACAAATATCCGTAATGTATTTTGTAAAAACACTCTGTCATGTCTGTCATCCAGCCGACTCTTGCTGTCTATGTGTATTGCAGGTCTGTTGCTATCATCAGTGTGTTCTAAAAGATACAAGAAAAGTACATTCTTAATCTGTATTTCAACAAGAGAGTTGTCAACCCTGCTGGAAAGGACCTTGCATGAGCACTGCTTGTATATACATGTATGTAGTATAGAGAAAGAAGTTCTAACTAATCCCATACCATGTCTGTACTTCTAATTTTTGATGGTGTGGTTAATTGCAAGACAACTAGAATTGACATCTGGTCATAAGTGATAATAATGCTGATAGCTTTTTTTTATTGCAAATTTCTAAATTATCATATTAATGGATGCTATGCAAAGTACATTCTACACATAATAATTCACTTCATTTCAACAGTAAGAGAGTTTCATTAGAAGATGCAAGTCATCCAGCCGTGGGAGACCCCTGGGTAACTTATAGGCTGTTATATTAGCAGTTTTTGATTTCATGTTATTTCGATTGGGTGTTTTTTTGATGTTTTTATGTCTACTGACTTTGTCTTGCCCATTTTGGACTATGACATTCAAATGTCCCATTGGTAGTCTTTGCTTCTTTCATTCCATTCTAGGAGCCGTCCTAAACATAAAGTGAGGTGTGTCAGCTCCATGTTGAAGGCCTCACTGTGACTTTAAGATGAAGAACAGCTATAAAAGAGCTATTCCTCTGCTTTGTTTTACTTCACTATTTATAATGTGATTTTAAGTCATGCATATATACTCCAAATCCCTATAAAGCTTCATGTTTAGATTTTAACTTTGCCATTGTTTTTATGGATCTTGTGTCCAGTACACTTATTCCAAGTCTCAGATAATATGGTCTGTAAACATGTTAAAATATTTCTATAAAAGAAGTTACCTTATCTAGTGTGAGGGTTGTCTTCACAAAGTGTACTTGATTTGTGACAGGTAATGGAATACCTCTAGCTCCAAGTTCTGAAAGATTATCAGTTTTTAAGTTACATGTGGAACACTGGTATATATCCATAATTCAATAATAGGGTCTAATAAAACAAATATAGATATATTGCAAATTTATATTTGTTTTTCATTTTTATCATTTGACTGTTTAAATCTTTTCATTAAATCAAGTTAGATCATAAAATTAAAACATGAACTGTTCTTTTACATCTGCTACTTAAAATTTTACACTACCAAGTTCAATCTTGTTCCAAAGTACAATTTCAGGCTTATAAGTTTCATGATAATACCACACTTTTTTCATGGTAAAGTAACTTCAACCTGTAGGTAAACTTGATTTGGGACAGACGAATGGACAGAGGAACAGACCTGAACAGACCCAAAAAACTTAAATAAAACAACGTCCTAAACTATTCAACAACATTCTACGAATGCTAACATATTTTTTCTCAGACAAGTGACATTAACAAACCCATAAATTGTCTGGCATCGTGAAGCTGAGGTTAAAAGTTTATCGCCGATCAGATCATGGCAGATAAGAGACCCTGGGAATACCGCCCATAAACTATAATTAAACAAATTTAAATTTGCATTTATGTTCGCCATTCCCTCTAAAGCACGTGACCAAATTATATAGATCTAGTAATTCGTTATTTGTACATTTTCCACACCTCTTGAAAAACCATTAATCGCCATGTCCATTATTTCCACATCATTATTAATACTGATACGAGCACACTGATTTCACATCTCATTATTTACCCTATTAACTCTAGACAATTGACAGTCATGCGAATTCATTCCACATGGTATATTACTATTGAAAAATAAAATATAATTGATACATATTTAATTATTTACAAAACCAACATCATCATATATATATATGCAACATAAAACAAATTACATTAATATAAAATTAATAAACAAACAAATTTGGCGTTAAGGGCAGTACACCTTCACTAATCCTTAGATTCGCAAAATCAGGGCACCTGTCGCTGGACGGTGTGTTTAAAGTATGCATGTTCCTTATCCCCCATATTGCTAAGGGAGATTACAGACTAGACTACATACCCAAACAGAACTCCGGGTTGATAAGGCAGTGGAGCGACCCCTTACATTTCGTGAATTTAAGCGTAATAAGGGTATTTATATGTATTGAAACGAAAACTGTTGAGCGCTGGCCCAGCCCAGTATAACGTTATTATACCCAGATTACGACCTGAGCTGGTACAATCTCTCGGAAAAGCTTCCAAGCACATATAAAATGACTCCAACACTTATTTCGAGTTGGAATACTAAGAAGCGGTTCACGAGTTGTATGATTGTCCAGAATTAAGGCTGCTTAATATCTCAGGTGAATAATTTGGAACATAATAAATGGGGAATCCCATTTAGATTGCCCAAACGAGTGTTATATGGGTGTACCCGCCCTATAACGCACGAGTGTCCTCACATAGAAATTAGATACATACATGTATAAGACATGCAGAACAAGCATGCATTGCACATAAAAATCAGAAAACTAAAATGCAAATTACATGGTAATTAAAGTATCCTCTTACTAGCTGATTTTACAGATAGATAACATTTTTGTCTATTCACAGTTTTGAGAAATACATCTGTATTCGAGGCTTTTATTTGAAGTGTAAGCGAAAGAAATGTCATTAATCGTCTCGTCATAAGCTGGATCAAATGTTTGTTTACTTAATCATGATCATCGCAGGAAGCCGTAAAAATCCATAGTACAGACAGCGTGGCATGTCAATAATGTAGAACCAGACTTATATTAACAAAATTATTACCTATTCAATTATCCACTGACAGATTCTGATTGTACAAGGACGAAAATTTTCACAAACGGCACTTATATTTCTATAAAACTGCTGAGTGGTGCGGGTATAAACACAAGAGTGAGTAAGTTCTATTGTCGGACAAAGTTGTCTATGTAAAATCCATTCCCAGGATCCATGAAAAGCAGATTCAAATCATGCCCATAATCGATCATTACATGTAGTGTTTTCATAGAACAATATTGTGGTACATGTCTTCAGAAGTGTGTTGAATAAGAGCATTCGAGGTATATACGTTCCGATTCACAGTTACTTGTAGGTAAGTTTGGCGGGCCTTTTTCTATAAGTGGCTTGGTCTTCCCTAATTTGTAGTAGGTGACATCTGTCGATTGCGAATATTGTTATAAGCATTCTACAGGTCTTTGCATCCCGCTACTGAATGGCGTTTCTGAAACTCATAATGTATAAAATGATTTAATAATAAGTTTATAGACGATGAAACGTATACAATACATATACTGTTAATGGGTGTGTCAACTATTGCGATGGTAATTACGAAGCTGCAGTAAATGTACATTTTATATAATGTACTAAACTACATGTAACTTTATGTACATTCACTGTATATGTAACAGTTGGGGTAACTAGTAAGTTTATGAAGATGCAGTCTGAAAATACCCGTAACACATATGAATTCAAATTTAAATTCAAATTCTTATAAAATTGATACAAATCTGTTCAGACGAGGTGCTTAACATATATACAATTAAAATCAATATATAAAAATAATTTAACTACTACGACATTAGTATATATATAGGCATATAGTATGTAATACCTTTTTCAATATCAATATGCTATTTCTTATTAATTTACCATGTCTATGGCTTTCTTTAAATCAATAGAACTTTAGTTATATAACAAACAATTAAGACAAACTATGTTTAATAAATTAAATTTAAATATAACATCGACTTAAATAATAAACTTATACATATGCAACGAATTTTGAATCCCGATATACATAGAACTGATTCCAATTGTATGCGACTTTATAAAGCAGTCACTTGTTCTACGAAAATAGGGTCCACATTGGTCAAAATGTTCTCAAACCTATAACTCCATATGTTAATATTTTGTATACTCTGTTGTTTCTGTATATGTTTGTATTTTACATGTTTTGTTTTTTGCTTTGACCCATGTGGGTGTATTTTGCAAATAAAGATCTATATATTTCAAATTGTTTATGACCCGATTATGGCTGAAATATCGCCGACGGGACAATACGCAAATAACAATCAATCAATCAATCAATCAATCAAACAAAGCTATGTCTTAAACTAGTATAATATGCTGGTATAAGTAATGTGTTCTAGTTATAGGACAGTAATTAAGAAAGGTAAGATCATTCTTGTATAGTCCGCTCCATAAATTAAATCCAACTGACGATATAAAATATCATAAGAGTGTATATACAAGTATTGTTTGTAGATGCATTGCCTTTTAAAGGCCAGCATACATGTTTGTGTACACATCCCATTAAAAACAAACATTCATGACATTCATATGAAATACATGTAGTTTCATCCATTTAGTGATTGATTGTGCAACAATATAAATAACATAATATAGTGAAATGCAGTCAAATATCTGTACAACTAATACAATTAAACTTACCAACTATCAAAGGAAAAGCTCTTAAAAATAAAACTAAACGTTAGCCCCCCCCGCTTTATAAACATGAAATTACACCCACGCACACAAATTGATACAAACATGGAAAAGATCTTGCGAGAATGTTGTGAAGCCTATTGTTAAAGTGTCTATTGTAGACTCTGAATCAATGTAATACGAAGCAAAGTTGAAATTTCAACTTGTACGAGAAAATATAATCAATAAGATATAATTAACAGAAGAGGGAAAATGTAAGCAACAAAATATAATCAATAAAACGTTTTGTATCGATCGATTAACCGTCGGTACCTTTTAATATGTAACTAATTTATACCATCTAAAAGGAAATTGAGTCATAGTTGGAGAAGTGAAAGAGTTTACCGATTACATGGGATTATTGTTTAATCATTTAAAATGCAATTATAGTTTGTTCTTCTTGACAAAATTGAATAAAATATGATTGTTTCGTTTGGGGGTAATATAAATTACGCAGCTTGTACTTGCCTTCGAGAATAATCTCTGCTTGTCATGTCTGTGTGCTGGTGTTCCCGTAATGGTATGCAAATAAATGAAAGCACTGCTATGAAGAATGTTTTCTTTCGGGTCTGACTGGTCTCATTGTCATGATTGTAGCATCTGGAATAAACGCCGAAATAGTTCCAATGGTCAGAGCTGGTTGCCGATCTTTAGTATTCAGAGGCCAATATTTCGTAAAGTGTTCTAACATTCCGCCGTGGTTTGTAATAGTTGTATCTTAGGGTCCGACCAAGATAATATTTCCGAAATTTCGTTAATAAGACTTGAAATTGGCGCTAATTCACAACTCTGTACAATAACGTCATTGTTAGAATGAACATTAGAATTTCACAATTTATTGTTCCTTAGATTATTCCATCTGCGATTTATCGAATGAAGAGGGAGTCTTAATTCCAATGGTCCCCGAAGCTTCGAATGTTTACGTAGCGGTACATTATCGTAATATTTTAAAATACTTATTCGATTCCAATAAGTTATTATTGGGTTTCAGTACATAACATATAATTAAAACATTATAAACTTTAAAACTTAAATAAAACAAAAAACTTAAATAAAACAACGTCCTAAACTATTCAACAACATTCTACGAATGCTAACATATTTTTTCTCAGACAAGTGACATTAACAAACCCATAAATTGTCTGGCATCGTGAAGCTGAGGTTAAAAGTTTATCGCCGATCAGATCATGGCAGATAAGAGACCCTGGGAATACCGCCCATAAACTATAATTAAACAAATTTAAATTTGCATTAAAATTTTACACTACCAAGTTCAATCTTGTTCCAAAGTAAAGATAATTTTCTGGTATTCTTGGTTCAAGTTAAAGAGGAGGCTATCAATGCATCAAATTAGTAATTGGTCCAATTTCAGGCTTATAAGTTTCATGATAATACCACACTTTTTTCATGGTAAAGTAACTTCAACCTGTAGGTAAACTTGATTTGGGACAGACGAATGGACAGAGGAACAGACCTGAACAGACCCAAACACTTTATGCACCTCTTCTTTTGTAGACAAGCATATTGGTTAATGGGTATAAAAATCTTAAACTACATATAATATGTATTAAAATATCTTTAAATGCAATATTCAGCCATAACACTTACTGTTCAACTGTGGTTTGACAAACTCTAGAATTGCAGTGTTAGCAATGAAGTTCAACATCACGTCCTAAAATAAATTGTCATCTAGTCAGAAAATCAAACAAAATCAGAATATTTGTAAAATGTTACTTTAACCTATGAAAAGGATATAATGAGAGAGAAGCAGATGGTTCCATAATGTTAACAATGAAGAGATCACAGGGAAAAAAATGTTTTTAATTCTGATTCAAATGCTTTATTTTGAGGAAATGTTGATTTTAGATACTGATCATATGTTTTTATTTATAATGTAAAAAATTACATTACAAATATGGGCAAGATGACAATGGATATTCATTTGAAAAGTAACACAACTAGTAGATGTAAATAAATTATGAACTGTATTTCAAAATTCCAACACAAGCAAAACATACTTACATTTAATGGGCCAACATTGGATTTTGCAACATGTAACTTCAGACTAAAAAAAATAATTATAAACTACTTTTTGCAATGCTTATGTTTTATGAGTGAATGTCATATTGAGCAGGTGTGAATCCAAGGAAAATGCATTGGGTATATGCCCCCTAAATCTGACAAAAATGATGTTTTGCAAAAAATACATGTAATAAAATAATTTCATGCCTAACTTCGCTTGGTGCAAAACAACAAATGACTTTTTTACCCCTCCCTTAAACTAAATTCCTGGATCCACCCGTGTTGAGTGACTACCAACCATGGTCATGTAAGTAAGTGAAATGTATAGTATTAGAATAAACAATTTTTGCAATTAACAAAGCAGGGTTTGAACTTGCATTGTAGAAGTACCGTAGTCAGTAAATAACAGTATACTGTGACATTAACCATAATGATGGTAGATATATTCATGATTTCTCTCTTAATCCAACATTTCTTTTGTATGTTAAACACAAACTGATAATGCTCAGAGTCCTACATTTGTTTATTTTTTTCAATATCTTTAAACTAAACAAAACTTACTTCATGTCCTTGATGCTTGCAAATATCATCTCTGTCTTTACATCTATCAATAATGATGTTTGGAGTGACTGAAAAATAATGAACATCTAACAATGAGAATGAAAACTAGAAATGGTTTATGTTGAAGACAAACGGTTACAGCCCAATTATTCAATGATATGGACTTTAATCGTATATTCCCCCAAACAGAAATCCAGAGAAAAAGGGAAAAATATCATGGCTTCACAAATACATAGACAGGCTATAAAAATCTTGAACAAACTGTATGTTGTAAGTAATGTTAATTAAAATTGCAAGTGCATATATACAACTTTTTATTTAAAAAAAAATCAGAACTGTCTATGGCCTGTCATATGAAAAATATTAAGTTGATATAAAAATATTAAAGGACAAGGTACAATAAGGGCCATTTTTGGCCCCTACCTTTAAGAAAAACTAAATCCTATGTAAATAACAAAATTATCATTAAAGTTGCAAGCGAGATGGTTGACCTTAATGACTATAGCTAGCATTGTTTATAATATACTCTGGTTTTAATTTCATAGAGGCCTGAAATAGGGTAAAAGTAACAACATTAGAGAAAAATGGCATTTTTCGTGCTTATTTCATTACTATTAATTGTCAGCGACAGCATAGACCATTGATTTCTCAACTAATTTATAATCATTTAAGAGTGAAATTTAAAATTCATAAACAATAACTGTGGTCCAAGTAGTTGCTGGCATCTAAATATCAAATACCCATAATTTTGATTTTTTTTGGCCAATTTGGCAAAAACCATAAAAGATTGTCATGTTTGACATGATATTTTTAAGTAAATAACATGTAATATTTTTAACTAGAAAATGTGTCTATGAGCCACAGGATGGCCCTCCCGTTCTTGAAATATCATTGACCCTAAATGTGTATTACCTGGGATATGGACCTTTACCAAGAAATTGATATTAAGTGTTCATGTGTAAAATATAGGTCACTGTGACCTTATTTCTGGTGGGTGGTGCCATGTTACCAAGACTCATTGAGTAGTGAAATATTATTGACCCCTAACATGTAGTTTTCAAGATATGTATGGACATTAACCAAGAACTTAACCAAAGTCATTCATGTGTAAAATATAGGTCACAGTGACCTCATTTCTAGTGGATGGTGTCACCTTACCCAAGACACATCTAGTGGTGAAATATTATTGACCCCTAACATGTAGTTTTCAAGATATGTATGGACATTAACCAAGAACTTAACCAAAGTCATTCATGCGTAAAATATAGGTCACAGTGACCTCATTTCTAGTGGATGGTGTCACCTTACCCAAGACACATCTAGTGGTGCCATGTTACCAAGACTCATTGAGTAGTGAAATATTATTGACCCCTAACATGTAGTTTTCAAGATATGTATGGACATTAACCAAGAACTTAACCAAAGCCATTCATGCGTAAAATATAGGTCACAGTGACCTCATTTCTAGTGGATGGTGTCACCTTACCCAAGACACATCTAGTGGTGACATGTTACCAAGACTCATTGAGTAGTGAAATATTATTGACCCCTAACATGTAGTTTTCAAGATATGTATGGACATTAACCAAGAACTTAACCAAAGTCATTCATGCGTAAAATATAGGTCACCGTGACCTCATTTCTAGTGGATGGTGTCACCTTACCCAAGACACATCTAGTGGTGAAATATTATTGACCCCTAACATGTAGTTTCAAGATATGTATGGACATTAACCAAGAACTTAACCAAAGTCATTCATGCATAAAATATAGGTCACAGTGACCTCATTTCTAGTGGATGGTGTCACCTTACCCAAGACACATCTAGTGGTGACATGTTACCAAGACTCATTGAGTAGTGAAATATTATTGACCCCTAACATGTAGTTTTCAAGATATGTATGGACATTAACCAAGAATTAACCAAAGTCATTCATGCGTAAAATATAGGTCACAGCGACCTCATTTCTAGTGGATGGTGTCACCTTACCCAAGACACATCTAGTGGTGAAATATCATTGACCCCCAACATCTAGTATCCAAGTTATTGACCTTAACCAAGAACTTAACCGAAGTCATTCAAGCAAAAAATATAGGTCACAGTGACCTAATTTCTAGTGGGTGGTGTCATGTTACCCAAGATACATCTAGTGGTGAAATACCATTGACCATCAACATGTAGTATCTGAGATATGGACCTTAACCAAGAACTTAACCAAAGTCATTCATGCGTAAAATGTAGGTCACAGTGACCTAATTTCTAGTGGGTGGTGTCACCTTACCTAAGACACATCTATTAGTGAAATATCATTGACCCCCAACATCTAGTATCCAAGTTATGGACCTTAACCAAGAACTTAACCGAAGTCGTTCATGCATAAAATATAGGTCACAGTGACCTAATTTCTAGTGGGTGGTGTAGCCCTACCCAAGACCCATCTGGTGGTGAAATATCATTGACCCCCCACATCTAGTATCAGAGTAATGGACCTTAACCAAGAACTTAACCAAAGTGTTACGGACGGACGGACAAGGGTAAAACTATATGTCCAATCCACATACGTGGTCGGGCCATAAAAATTGAGCTGTACATGCTTTTCATTCATTTAACTCACTGAATAACACCATATATTTTTTTTCTCTTTGTTGATGTTCAACTTTTCAGTTTCACAGGTGGCCAAATATGGGCCTTACTGTACCTTGTCCTTTGTCAATATTATTGTGTGTACTCTGATACCAAAATGGAATTATAATTGCATGTCTAGGATTCTCTCAGGTATACCCTCTATTACCCATTGAAACAATGGTTGGTTATTCCAAACAAACACACATTAACAAATATGAGTCTTGCAATGGTTTACTTACAGCATTAAGAGCCACTAAGAATGTCCCATTGCTTGCGGTCACCATATTGATAGTTCCACCACAGTTAACATTGACTTTTCCTTCCGCTACAGTCATCTGAGGTGCGAAGTCACTTGACATCTTCAGCACAACTTGATCATTTGGGAATTTGTGACCAATCTGTAAGTGGATAAATTTGATATAAAAATTCATAGTATTCTTTTCTTAATTTCAATACATGTAGTTTTTTGGGAAAATATCTTATGGGCTATTTGAATCTTTGGATAATTATACAAACACATATCAAAGCAATGGTTGAAAAAGAACCAATAATAAAGACAAATTATAATTCCTAACAATAAATTGACAATAATTTTAAGAAGTCATACATATAAAAAATATCATATATATCTCTGTAGATGTTCTTTAATAAACACAAATTGTGTTTTAACTCAGTACATTGTACTTCAATTAGTCTGTGCTCATATGCAAACTATACATTTGACACTTAACTGCATGTACAATTGTGTTGTTTCTGTGATTATATAACAAAAATATAATAAAAAGATAATATTGCTTGGACAATCTTGAACATAAAACTATCTAACAAATTAATATTTAACAATATTTGGTCCTGCAAGCTTTCTTTCTTTCTAGCTTGTGACTTACAGCAGCTATGATCTGTCCAATACATGGTTCCCCTACACAGGTGGTGTTCAGGAACGATCTGTCTTTGGCTGGTAACTGGAAAAGAAATAATCATAGATTCTCTTACAAAGCAGGTGTTCAATATATCTTTAAAACTATCAATGTTAAGATCTAACACGCCATTTCATTTCAGCTGCCTGAGCTATGTCAGAACCCTTGTGATTTTCTTTTCTCAGGAAGAAACAGAAAGGTAACAATAGGAATCCCTAACCACCTGTTTTGTTTTTGAAATTTCTTGTCATTGATAAGAAAATTTGATGTTACTTTTTAGTATGCAACATTGTATTCAACTTATTTAAGAGTAAGATGAATAATGAATGAACATGAGATAGAGAATCCATTAATAAAAAAGAACTAAGCTTGAGCATTAACATCATCATTTCTTCAACAAGAAAGAGCAAAATGTTTATTTTAAAGAAATATTACACACATCTACAACTGAGACTATCTAACAAATGAGCAAAATGCTTAGACTTTTTGACTTATTTTTATCCTAATTGTAAAGTTGTCAAAAAGTGCATATTTTGTTTGTTTTTCTATGTTTTTACAGTGTTATCTTGACATAAATTATCCAACCTACATCTTTGCCTGTAAGGACATAAGACAACATTCCATGGTTCTGGGCCTGGTAAGACAAGGTATTAAAGACATAGTCAGACACCCAGATATAGAACATGTTTCCTGTACTGTTTATCTGAGGCAAACCAGCGGGCTCAAATGGTGCATCAGTGGTGCTACTAGCCCAATACACTTCACCCTGAAAATACAGGTAACATTATTGACAATGTGTGGCATACCAGCAGGCTCAAATGGTGCATCAGTGGTGCTACTAGCCCAATACACTTCACCCTGAAAATACAGGTAACATTATTGACAATGTGTGGCATACCAGCAGGCTCAAATGGTGCATCAGTGGTGCTACTAGCCCAATACACTTCACCCTGAAAATACAGGTAACATTATTGACAATGTGTGGCATACCAGCAGGCTCAAATGGTGCATCAGTGGTGCTACTAGCCCAATAAACTTCACCCTGAAAATATAGACAACATATCAGTGGTGCTACTAGCCCAATAAACTTCACCCTGAAAATACAGACAACATATCAGTGGTGCTACTAGCCCAATAAACTTCACCCTGAAAATATAGACAACATATCAGTGGTGCTACTAGCCCAATACACTTCACCCTGAAAATATAGGTTACATTATTGACAATATGCATGTCTGTCTATTGCATACTTACTGTCCAATTATTTTTGGTCTCATTTTTTTTCATTATTTGCCTAGAACTTTGTTGTAATTTTGTTTCTACACTGTTTATGTATGTTTGTACTGTTGTTCATAATCAGCAATGAATTTTTTAAACAACAATAAATTTGTTTGTTATGTAATACCTAAAGAAGCTGGATAATCAAAACTTTGTAATCCTACTGGTATAATATTACGTGTATAACATGTTCAAATTGCTGTTCATAAAAAGTTCTTATTTAAAATATGCCCCAAAACTAAACATGAATTCATCTAATAATAATCTGTCAAAGAAATGGGTTAGTGACAGACCTAAAATTAAATCCCACATTATGCTGAATAACAAATATCAAGAGATATGATAAGTTATTACTGAAAAATCTATTACCACCCACCCATCAATATTACATTACCTGGATTTTCACTTCGAAACCCAGTCAACTATTTGAAATATGATATCTTGAAAAGAAGTATACCTTGTGATACGTCTCTAAGAAGTGTCCAGGGTTGAAGGCTGGTCTCCCTAGAAATCTGTAGTCCAAGCTGAATACTTTGTCAATATCCACTGTAACTAAAACATTAGAACAAATAAAGCCGAATACAAATCATAACTTGCCAAACAGATTGCTTCATTTAACCAATGATTAAAAGACCCATAAAGATGCAGGTTCTTGGTTTTTTCTAATGCTTTGAAAGTTCCATTTTAATGGATGCTGTGTCATGTACATTTATTTCATATCTCATTATTATACACATTATAGACTTTCAATGATTTATATGATCTCAGTCACAATATGTTAACAAAATCTAGTCTCTTTAAACAAATACTTTTGAAAAGTCAAACAGAGATTATAGACATGATAGATGTTATGTATTTTTACAGGATAAAATTCCATGCAAATATGACAATAATCTTATGGAGAAAGTCTATTGTTTGTATCAGAGTTTTCAGTCTTTTTCATTTATATAGTGTACATGGTGTATTACCTTTTAGCTTGGCCAAAGAGTTTTCTGCATCTGTGTCAATGGCTTTCTTTATCATCACACAAAGCTGAAATCAAAACAAAAAATGATCAGAAGTTAAAACATGTTTGTTTATATATATATTATATATTTACACAATTTATAAAGCGCATTATATAAAATTAATCACTCTAAGCGCTTAACAATACATAAAAAAAAAAAAAAAAAAAAAAAAAAAATTTAAAAAAAAATACAAACATATACATATAACACAAAATTTGTAAAACATGATAATGGCATTTTGAAAGAAATCAACATTTAAAAAGCACTAATTAAAAAAATTAAAATATAAAAATATATACTTTGAGCACTAAAATCAAAAATATAAACTTTGAGCACAAAAATCCAAAATATAAACTTTGAGCACTAAAATCTAAAATATAGAATTTGAGCACTAAAATCTAAAATATAGAATTTGAGCACTAAAATCTAAAATTTATACCAAGTACGCCCTAAAGTAATAAAAAGACGAGAGTATGAAAAAAATAATAATAACTAAAACAAGCAACTCATAATAATGGTAAAATAAATACAGCCAGTCTTTAATGCTTCGTGAACAAATGAAGCAATAAGCCAACTACAAAAGATCAGTGTAGGCCAGCCTAAAAAGGTGTGTTTTAAGCAGTTTCTTAAAGTTTTCAACAGAATTGCACTCCCTCATAGTGGATGGAAGACTGTTCCAAAGTGTGGATGCTGCCCTGTCGAAACATCGGTCCCCAAAAGTTTTTGTACGTACATTTGGCTTTACAAGTAAGTTCGAGTTATTTGATCTGTTTAAAGGTAAGCTCATCATTCAAAATCTAAAACTGCAAAGTCTCTGTTTTGTTTAATTCTCATATCTTCTTGAAAAAAGTCAGAAAGCAATGAATTTTCTCCATGCACATCTACATATGATGAACTTCTTTAATTTCCATTTTCATAAAATTCCGCTAAGCAGTTAAGGAGTAGTTGGGCTTATGAAATATGTAGACAAATGGACAGACAGGCAGAGTGATCTCTACATGTATATATGCCTCCCTAAAAGATTGCATTTGGTATAATAAACTACCTGTCCATTTAACTGGCCTTTCAACATGTCTGCCACTTTTCCTTTGAAGAGGTTGTAAATAAAAGCTGCTCCACCATGGAACTTGACATCCACATGTCCAATGTTACAGCTACATCCATTGGATCCAATCTTTGGTCTTCCTGTACTGTCAGCTCCTGAACAGAAATTGTTATATAACAACTAATGTAAATCTAACATCATTTATTAGATTCTGATTATATTTTGAAAGTAAACCAATTAAAGTTTGTTTTCCTGCAAAAAATATGTTTTCCCTTTCCATAAATATTCAAAGTTCAAAGAACCAAAATTTCCACAAAATTAAGAGGATCAGAATTTCCTGAAATATGCATAACTGAAAATAATGTACTTGCTTAATGCAAAGTTTCATTAAATTCTGTATAGTAGTTTCTCAGAGGAGTTTAATGGAATACCTTTATGGAGGAAAGAAGGATGGGGTGGAAAGACAGACAGGACAAAAACATTTTGTCTCTCCATCATCAAAGTAGGGGGGATACCTAATGCCTTGACCTGTGTATTTTTCAAAGGGAATGATTTGGTTCAATTTGCAGATTTTATATTACACTAACATGACCAAGATAAATACTTTTCAAATTCTTCCTCCTCAATACCTGTATGTTAATCATTAAGCAAATTCAATGTTTTCGTGTATTTTCTTTTGTAGTTTTTATTTGATTTTATCCATAATATACATCATGTTCATGAAATACAACCATGATTACATAAACATATTTTTATAATTTTATTTTGAATTTTTTGTATATATTATGAGTCAGCAAAGGAAACTAACCTAAAGAGATCCCAGCATTGAAGTTGACACCATTGACATTGACATCAATGCTACCACTGTCTGATATTGGAATACTGTTAAAAATATAAAATAAGGTTTACATAAATAAGTTGCATTTTGAATCGAAGTCCAACAAATTACACACTGAATAAAAGTCACAAAATTTTCAAGAATACTTTCTATTTATTTGGTAATTGTTATATATTTTAAAGTGCAATTTAAGTTTGAATTTTCATTATCATTTATTATGAAATCTAACATCCTTTTTTCACACATTTGGCAAAGTTGCTTTCAATTTGAATGAAATAAATACATATAATTACATGCAACATGATAACATATTGGATTTTTATTGCTTTAATATACTTTAATATACATGTGTACATGTATCTGTTGTTTAATTTTGCAATTAACATGTTTAAGAAAGCTTCAGAAGCTAAACACAGTTTGTACATATATATCACATGATATGTGTGGCATTTATGATTTTGTTTCAAAATGCAAAAATACAGTTATCTGTAAAGGCGTTACTTATCAAATTGGCAAATACATGATCAAAAATTTATTATGAGCCTGGTACCCCCCATTAGGGGCATGACTGTGTATTCACATACAGTATACATTGCAGATTCTTCATCAAATGACACTGACATGATATGACCACTGCATGTTTAAAATGAGAATTTTGAAACTTAAAAAGTACTCCAGTTCACTTAAATAAACCTATCAAAACATCATCCTAGGATTTACTTACAATCCACCTTTGTGATAATGGAAATGGCCACTGATGGACAGACCAAGACCATTAGCAGCCCAGCTCAACCCATCTGTAGTAACTGTGATGGAACTGGATGGTTTTTGAAAACTGTTTATTATAATACTGAAAAGTAAGAAAGTAATAAATCATAAATAAAACGATAAGATAAATGAAAGTTATTACTTAGACATGTCAGAATTGGACACAGTCTACAGACATAAAACACAATTCTTAAAATTATAAGATCTCTTTAATTAATTAGAGATATATCGGTAAATCAAAATCTAATTTTTAGATGAAATTTCTAAACGATTGAATTATAAAAAGATAAATCTCATCCTTTTTTTTTTCATTTGGCAACTTGTTCCTATACCTTTGATCAAGTTTTAAAATGCTCTTTTATAGTTGATTTTTGCCACTTTATACATGAATTGTATCAAACACTTTGTTGAACATGTATATGCTACTTTGTAAATAATAATTTTCACGAATCTACAGGGTAAAAAATGACCATAGAAAAACTGATGAATTATTAAGGGACTTTTAGCTTTAATTTCTTTTAATTTGGATAAAAAATTGTACCTTTAAGGCTCATTTAATATTACCTAATGTTTTAAAACATGTTAAAACAACCTAGAAATCTGAGGTGGGACCATGTGAGAGCCCATTTTTTTCACAATTTTAACTGAACACATACTTAGATATCTCATAATGAATACCACTAGATGATCCACTCTGATCTGGAATTCTTTGACCTTGGGCTTGTTTTGCTAACTGGTCTATGGCAACCTGAACAGCTGAAGATATTAAGAAAAAATTTACAATACATATGATAATAACAAGTAATATCAATAAATATGCTACAAACTTTGACCAGTCTAAGCCCTTAGAACTCAACAATCAATAATTTTAAGTGATAAATATCCTTTATAACTTGTACCAGTTGAAAATGGAAACAATGAAGAGAAAAAATGGGTAACAAAATTTGAACAAATTATTGATTGATTTTTTTTATAGGAGTACATGCGTAAATGTGTAGCTACAATTTACTGTAAAAAATATGATATCAACCCCTCCTTCCTACATGTACATGTACATGTACGTTCAACTTCAATATAATACTCACCATATGTTAAACCTGCTTGAGTAATTCTTGATTTTAATCCAGGATTCTTCCCAGAAACCAAACCAATAAAGATGACAAGTATTGTACAAACAGCAACTTTCATTGTTGATCTTCCTGGTTATTTACATTTTAGGGTTAATATTTTACCGGGGACAGAAACGTTTCTGACGTGCTTAGCTAAATAGTGACATTACTGATTACTGTGCGAATCAGAGTTAATAGGCCTAAGGGGTGAGTATCGTAAATGTTCAGTTAAAACCCGTCTCGTTTAAAAGCTCCTTAGAGCTTGTGTTGTATTGTTTTTATCTTGCCGAATCAAGATCCAATCAAAATAAAGTTTTACTTATTTACAAGTACAACTGAAGTTTACTTACTTGGTTATAACAGGGCCTTCTAATACAGTTATTGAAGGCCCTGGCTGAGAAAATCATAACGAATTATTGTCTCAGGCCCTGGTTATAATTACTTACTAAGAAATATATTTCATATACAGGTTTTATTATTGTAGCTGATGCTTACAGCTACATCTTCTCTCGTATACTGACCACAATTCATCTTACTGAATATACTGGCAGGCTGCGCATGTTAAAAACAGGGTGACAAAAACAGGTGAACTCTACTTCATGATTCAGATTGTCACTTGAGATTTGAAGATCTCAATTGACTTAGCCTTGGCTATATTCGGTGGTAGCTTGTTCCAGTCTCTTGTGCATGGTGTTCGGAAAGAATGACAATTTCCTGCAGTCCTTGGTTGATGACTGTTGGGCAAATGTATGGCTCTCTGCGGAGTGTCTGGATCTTCTTAGAGGCAATTTTAAGGTATTTCATACTATCGATGGCTACTTCATTGTTAACTATTTTGTAAAACATACAAAGTCTGGCCTCTTTTCTTCTCTGTTGTAGGGATTTTCAGTCCAGCTGATTTATTAGATTTTTGACGCTTGTTCTTTGTCTGTAGTGGTTGGTCACATATCTTGCTGCTCTTCGTTGTACCTTTTCCAGTTAGTCAATATGATTTTGGTGGCATGGGTCCCAGACTGTGGCAGCATATGTAAGGCAAAAAAGTGTCCTGGGATAAAGTGTCCGGGAGGACAATATTTTCCAGAAAAGTTGCTATTTTCAAGTGTCCCCTGCTATTAAATAGTGTCCATTAGTAGGACATTTTATACCTTCTTATGCCATTTAGAATTGTCCTTTTAAAAATGACAGCTCTAGTGGACATTATGTAATTTTAAAGTATTCTTTTTAAAACTCAATATAAGTGATTGTTTAACTAAATTCTGTTATAAAGTATAAAGTATTAAGTATTTTTATTCAGCCAATTATGGGCCCGTTGACACATGCAATGCATAATAGCAAACAACATTCACTCACACTTTCTCTCTTTCACTCTCATACTGATTGAAATGATTTCTTTTACAATAAAATAAGACAATAAGACAAAATGAACATATTTTTATTGTTAATATTATCAAAATGAAAAATATGCCCAAAAAAAGGAGAATTTGAACCACAGCATAGTTGAATACTTAGTTGTTAGGTGACAATTTATAGACAAGTTAATGTTTACTTTTTGAGTGCAGTTATTTAGTCAATTTAATTAAAAACCGATCTCGCATCACTCCCGGTTTTTAATTAGATTGTTATTAAGTTGTCTTCTTTGATTAAATGTATTAAATGTTACTTAAATTTAACACTCATATTTTGAAAAAGATCTCATTCAAATGACTTTTATGAATTATGATGGAAAATTTTTCATACATATGGACATTATTTCATAGATTCAGATTTAAGATTAAATAAGATTCCCCAATTAATATGTTATAATATTATCATAAAATAATGAATTGTTATATTGTTGAGTAAGTAATCGGGTATGAATAGAGAAATTGTTTGTTTATTCCTGCATTTAATATGATGGACAATTTTTCATAGCTATGGACATAATTTTATAGGTTTAAAGTGTCCAGGACATTATTTTATAACAAAATTATGTCTATGGACAGTATTTACCATTTTAAATAGTCTGGAGGACATATTAAAATGGGGGACATTATAAAATCTTACACATTCTCTAATTGTTGTTTAACGAGGCATAGGCGGACCCAGGAGGGGGCCCTGAAGGGCCCGGCCCCCCTTTTTGGCGGAAAAATTTGGTTGAATATATAGGAAATCATTGAAGCGTGACCAAAGCGGACCCCCTCTTAGGCCAGTCAGTGGGCCCCCTCTTTTCAGAATCTCTGGATCCGCCTCTGCGAGGGACTTGTAAGCTTGGTCTTTGATTTTAATAGACTTGACATGGAGGTTCCGATGTAGAAATCCCAGGCTTCTGCTAGCTTTATTTGTGATGTTGTCTATATGTTCTCCCCAGTCTAGCTTTTGTGTGATGGTGCAGTCTAAGTATTTTGTGGACGTCTCGTGGTTACATGTAAGTAAAATTACTTAAAATAGTATGATAAACATTTTTTGCGACGTCAAAAGTATTTCACGCTTTATATATATATTTTTTTAACTGGGGAAGCTGAAGACGAAACACGCTTTTTATGTGTTTGTTCAAAAACTGAAACAAAAAGAAATATTTTATTTAATCTTATTGCCCTAAAGTATCCCATTTTTTCTAGTCTATCAAACAATTCTAAAATGATATTTTTACTTAGTAATGAGGACACTGATATACTAACTGCCACTGCCAGTGTTATATTGCCATTTTTCCCCCATGCCAGTTTCCCCCCGGAAAATCTGGATCGATCTAGTTTTTCCCCCCCGGGGGAAAAACTGGATCATTGCCATTTTTCCCCCTAGGAAAAATGACAATACGTATACATATTGTAGATTTTCCCCCATGCCAGTTTTTCCCCCATCGATGTAGCTTTTCAGTGGATACATGCTTATACCAGTCTGTGATTTTTTAATGGAAAATGTAGCTTTAATATGGTTTATACGCTTTTTCTTATGAAAATAAAATTTTTAAAGTTAGTATCTTATAAATAATTTTTATTTATATTCAGCTCTTACACTTTTGAGGTAATGAAATATTTGAGGTACGGATTCAGTATTGAAAGCATTATCATCATTAAAAAACCATAGTTTCATCTTTAAAATACCAAGTCGTTTATGCTTTATTCAATGAGAGATAAGAAACAGTAGACCTCTTTGCAATTGACAATGACTTGGCTTTGTGTCAATATGAGGTGAACAAGTTTTACATTAATATTGCATGTCTACTGCATGGTTCAATTTAACTCGTATTCATATTTACTTTGGGTTGTCTTTTACTATAGCTTTTATGTGCCAACGACGACGACATGTCGGAATAGGTAATTAAATTTTAAGTCCGACCATGCAAAAATTACTACGAAAACCGCACAGAGAATGATTTGACAATTGGCAGGATTGTTTAGTATGACCAAATGTATGCCCTAGGGGGATGTTCATCCCTATAGACCTTTAAAGATATCTGTTTGGTGTAATCTATGGAATAAACATATCCCATGGATTAATTCTTCCAGAAGTCTTTATCAAAGATTATGTTTGTACTCTATCTTTTCTTTATGAAGAAGGGGGTCTTCTTTGACATTTTATGATAAGTTTAGAACCTTGTGCATTATAATCTACCTTCTTATAGGAAAAAGTAGATATTTGAAGTCCCAAGGAAAACCGTCTATGTCCGATATGTAATATGGTCGAGGATGAAAATAATGTTATACATGACTGTAATAGAAATTTAAAATTACGAAAAAAACATATGTAGAAAAAGCAAAAACAGAAAATAAATCTTTTAAATTTTGATATTTTAAATGAAATAAGTACAGTCCCAAACAATCTTTCGGCAAGTAGGAACCACTAGTTCCTTCTTAAAACAGTCATTAGCGCCGAGGACAGGGGACCTAAAAACATATGTTTAAGTGGTAATTGTTTATACTTGCTGTTAAATGTTTGTGTATGTTTCTCACAATCCTGATGTTGTGAATAATATGATTAAGGCCCTGCCTTTTAAGCGAGCATCGAAAATCTATATAACTTACCTTTTAAAAATAAATCCATGTGCTCGACGGGCTAAGTGTAACGTACGTAAAGAGGGAACTTTTAAAAAAGGAATTAGGTAGTAGCAAAGTCTGACCCCACCCAACCCAAATCATATGCACTTGAGAAAGTTGTTTTTAAACTATCTGGGATCAATAACTACTTATTATTAAGAATTCAATTTAATATTCGTGCAAACAATAAATCCTGTAACATTCTGGGACGACATTTAGCGGGGACGAAATGATCCCTTTATTGATAACGTGACGTCATTTCCTTGTCAGAGTAATTCGCGCTTCTTCAGCAGAAGAATACAGAATTCAGCAGACCAAAACAACATTCAGATTCTGTCAGGTTTTGTGAGATTTCCTGAGTATCAGTGTGTTATTTGAAGCATTGGTAACAGAAGGTACATTTAGAAACCTGGCAGAAAAAACGGTGAAGTAAAAATAGCATGCAGGATTGAGGAGAGTGAGTGAAACCCCACAGGATGTGACTCTTCTTTCATTTTCAGGTAAAAACCTTTTATTTATATTAATATGAGGCAGGTAAAACCTGTTACGCTCCCGAAGTTTTCATGTTTTTGTTCGAAAATAAAAACAAACAAATTAGCTTTTCTTGTGGGTTACGTGAGCGTTTAATGACGTCTACAATTTTCAAAGATAAAAACGTTAAAAAGACGCCGAAAGTTCGGGAAAACAAGCGCATTCTAAACCGAATGTTGAAGGAAAATTTAGCTCATAGTACAACTAAAATATTGACATTTCTACCATTGCCGCTCCCTTCGGGAGCGTATTATTATGAGTAGGTTTTATTCAGTAAATTTATGTATTTCTTTATCTTACTTAGAATTTAACAAAGCTAGGTCAGTATCATGCATTTGGTATGACTAGTCAATTGCAATGGGACGATGTTGCCTAAAGTTAGCTCGATAATTTCCGGAAAATCGTTTTTCAGCGGAAAAGACCGAATGGTGTTTAAATAAAAATCTGTGTGTAAAAATAAACAAGTGGATGATGGAGGGTCTCATCACTGTTTTTGAATTTCTATATTTTTATTTTTGCATAACAGATTATGATGTATATTTTTATAAGCCCAGGGGGTTGATTGTTTTACTTGCTCCGTGCCTATTATTTTTTTTCACTCCGTAAAAGTAAACCTGTTCCGGTTTTATCGTCAGTATATTTCTGGAACATCTCAAAACATGCACAATACCGTAGGGCTCGCATCTGCGATGCTCGCTTATATTGCAATAAATGTTGATTGCAAAACAGTGAGCATCAAATACTGATCACATCGAGGACTGCTTGCTGGCTGTTTTTTATTGCATATTTTTGTATCCATGCAAACGAAGTTTGGGAGTATATAGTAGTCACCCAGTCTGTGTGTCTGTCTGTTTATCTAGCATTAAAGCACAACTCCCCCTAAATTGCTTGAACTATGGAAATATCGATTTTTTTTATTTCATCGTGACGTCGGTGACGTTATGTACATCGTAAGGGGGAAAATGAGCTTTTTGCTTATAAAGGGGGAAGAACTGGACTGATCCTATTTTTCCCCTGGGGAAAAACTGGATCGATCCTATTCTTCCGGGGGGGGGGGGGGGGGAAACTGGATCGATCATCCAGATTTTCCACCCGGAAAAACTGGCATGGGGGAAAATCTACAATAGAACACCAGATTTATACTGGATAAAGATATTTTTTACTAAATTTATATTTTATTTATGATATATGGTATTCAATATATGGACATTGATCAACATTAACATCTTATACATTGTATATAGATTGTATCACCATGTTGTCTATTGTATTTTATGTGTAATCTATCAATTATGTTCTTTTTCTCCACATGTACAACTCCCCTTGCTCCCAGTGGGCTCCTGATTGGAAATAAAAGATATGTTATGTTATGTTATATTGTTTTACATTATATATTTCATATAAATTCACATTGTTTCGAAAATTATTACCAGGCCATTTTGAACATTTTTTTTTGAAATATTATAAAAACTATATTCAGGAACGTATAAGATATAAAATATAATATATAATTTTATCATACATTTAGTTTTGATACCTTTTTTGTCCGTGTGTAACAGCCGTAAATATACAAGCCATATCTTGACAAGGGACTTTTTTTGCCATATCAAGCCCTCGCGTGCACAAAAGTGGGCAAATATGGCCATATCAAGACCTCGCGTGCACAAAAGTGGGCTAATATGCCATATCAAGGTCTAGAGCCTCACTTTGAAATTTGACGCCAGAGTATATTTATATCCTCTGCTATTTATTTTTATTTGCTGAAAATGTATGATAAAAAGATTATGACACAAGGTTTTCCATATCAGGACCCATATCATTCCTCGACGCATATTAGGTCTCTTTGCCGCCTCGACCTAATATGGGAGTCTCGGAACGATATGGGACTTGATATGGAAAATCCTGTGAAATAATCTATATATACCTCCTGCATGCTATATTTTAGCAATACTAAAGTAAATTTGTGTATTTTGACATCCTTAAAAGTTTGATGGTATTTATTTATTCAGAATTAGAACACAAATGAAATTTTATGAATCAGGTTCCTATATACATGTATCATTCAGCAGAATACTTTTTGTTATTTTTTTTCTGTGTGTTCAACGAATGATAGGGTCTCTGGTCGTCTCTGGTTCAACTCGTGTATTAAAATAAACCAAGATGATCATGGATTAATCATATTTCTAAACAAATAATCACATATTAGATAATATAATCAGTTTTATATAATCCCTGCACGCATTGAATATTTATCATTTTTTAACTTGAAATGATATCAATATGTCGATCGTGTCTTTCTAGCACATATTCCATATTCTTTCGTTTTTAATATTATTTCAGTGCTTGGCTTTAGTGCCGTGTGGATCGAGGTCGTAGAAAGCTCCCCGTGCTTTAGTTGTATGCTCTTATATATTTTCGAGTACTGGAACATGTGTAAGAAAGTCACTGTTTATATATTTCCATTTTTTTTTTAAGTTCTGATCTAAAACTGTGGCTATCTCAAATGCAGTTGATAAGTTTACCTCGTTTAGTCATTGTTGTAATATATTTTTTTTTGGCTTTAGTGTTTTGTTTGTTCAAATCTAATGTCCGACCGGTATCCATTTTTTTTATCTCTAGCCTGTCTGATGAAGGTTAGTCCAGAAAAGCGCTTCACACGCATTGTTAAAGACAATATCAATATGTGGATCGTGTCTTTCTAGCACATATTCCATATTCTTTCGTTTTTCATATTCATTGTATAAAAATGAAATCCATAGGAATGATTAATGGAAAAGCGTGAAATACCGCACTACAGTCTCGGGCTAATTATTTTGGTATTCTAAACTTATTGTTTGTATTAACCATGATAATTCGTCCTGCTTTTCTTTGACTTGACAAAAATGAAACTATATTATGATCGTAAAGTTTTGAGAAAAATACCTTGGTACTCTAAATATGTTAGTAGAATAGGACACCTCTGTAGAACACTTTGTTCTTTTAATTTTCGAGGGACTAAAGTTCAAACCTAGACTAAAGGTCAAACCTTTCGGCGACACCTGTTCCCCTATGTCTACTGCAGTTACTTTAGTAGCATTTGTGCAATCATGTGGAACGGCGAGTCGTCCCCTCCTGTCCTCCCTTTATAGTTCATTCCCAGTTTCAGTTTCGACCTTCTAACCCTAATCCTAACCCTTATCCTAACATTAAGCCTTACCCTTCACCCTATCTTTAACCCTAACTTTTAACCCTTTTCTGTTTTTAGGCAGATCCTTATGTAGTCATATAGCTATCTGATTTTTGCGTTTTTTTATTGTCTAGACAGGGTAAATTGGTCAAGCAATATTCATACCACAGGATCCTTTACAGAACACATTAATCGTGTATTTTTATTGTTTCAATGTATTCTGATAATTTAAAATGTAAAACATATTGTTTAAACAAACAGGTACACCTATGTACCCGTGATGGAAATATGCACTATATTTCATGTATTAATACACAAGTTGATGCATAATTATAAGCAATCCTGACCTTTCACCTTGGGTCAATACTCATTTCTTCAAAAATATTCGAGTGGGCGGAGTCATTATTATAAAGTTAGATAGTGGTAACCTTTTAGCTGTTCTGCTTTTTGTATGCTTAAATATTTAATCTTATTAGGCCTTTTATTTATTAAAATTGCAGTAAAGAGATCAAATGTCAGAGTTTTCAGCTAACAGCGATTCAACAGGTTAAGATATGTGTAATATTCTTTCAAAATCAGGTCACATTCGTTTTTTGCATATTCATGTATCAATGGATTGAATTGAATTGAATTATGGGATATGTACTATTAAACGTGCCAATCAATAGTCATGATAGTAAAGTGTATGAAGTTGCAGAGTACCGAAAGAAAATTTGAATACATACAACTTGAGACCTTCCTCTTTATACAAAAAAAAAATAATGTGTATTTTTTATTAATATTTCGAATTTAAAGATACCCTTTCAAACACACATGTTTGCGTCGAATGGTCGAGTGATTAAAAAAATGTTTTTGCCTAAAACGACCTGAAATTCGAATACCCCATTGCAACATCTTTGCTTTAATTCTGAAACAGGCAATTGATGAAGTTTGTAGATTATTTGTATTTCAAATGACCAAATCATTAATAGGTGTATGCATTGCTGAATACCAAAAAGTAATATGTGTCTTGTTCACTCGCTTTTTAAATTTTTTTCTAGTACTTACATGTATAATTAGCTCTGCCTTTTAACGCTTTAGCGCTTTAAATTGTGTAAGTTTCGCTCTTTATGGACATCTGTGTTGTGATTCACCCTCTTGTGTGGCGTATTCCGCATTTGCCTCTTCTCTTTTTTTTGTCCTTGATGGTGACGTTTCGCCCTTTACGGGCTATTGTGTTGTAGTTCGTATCTTTGTATTTTATGAATGGTTTTCTGTCCTGGTGTCGTTTCTGTTAATGGTAACCATCTCTTTGATGGTATCGTGGTCTATCGTAGTTGATATTTAAAGCATTCTTGAAGTTGAGTGTTATGCCACGGACTTTGTACATGGTTCTATTTCGTCCTTTCTCAGGGACGGCTATTTTATACGCATAGTTTCGGTCCTCCCGTGACAAACTCTATGATGGTGTTTCCAGGTACTTCTTCCCTTAAATCTCCTAAGTAGTCCCCAAGTTCTGGGTCCATTCTCCAGGCTTCGACGTAAATGCAATCGAATCTGTATCACACTACAGTGCTCTTTTTCCTAAATTCTCCAGATAAGAATACAGTTTTATTCTTGCCTGGGTGGTAGTGTAGGCTGCTATGACGACATTCGTTTTCTTTGATGTTTTTTTTTGCAATCAGATTTAGTTTCGTGTCTAATTTTATCATGTTTGTTTTTTCGTCAACAAATTTGATTTTGTTTGAAGTTGCTGTACCGATTTTCGTTTTTTAAGTCAAACATTTTGATCTCTTTCTTGTGTTTTTGGTGTAATGTTGTATCGAAAACGCTATAATTTGCTCTTTTAAGGTTTAAAAGGTAAAATGTTAATCAGTGACTCTCAATCTTTGAATGGAGCAAAACATAGCTTAAGACAAATATATTGAAATTGATAACAAATGTCAGTTCACAAAGCTCACAGTACTACTGGTATATAAGATAAATTATGTATCTAATGCAAGAGAAGTATTTAGGTTATGACTACTTCTAGGCCAATTCATAGGTGCATCTAAATCTAAAAGGATAGCGTGTAGTTTGAAGAGCGCTTCATTAAGAATTGAATGTTTGTATTTTGATGTTCCATTGGCGTGTAAAACCGTTGACCGTAGCACACTTTGAATGAAGCGCCATAGCGCTTCATGTTAAAAATGTGCGACCGGTCAACGGTTTAACAACCCTATGAAACATCAAAAACAATTAAACATTCAACATCTTAATGTTTTTTAACTTTGTTTCTGATTTTTCGTTTTGTTTTGTGGTGTATGTTTGTGTAATTAATATCCAAATGCGAATTCAAGTTGTGAGAATTTATTTGGATCAGAACAAATTTTAGTTCTGCGTATAGTAAGGTCATGACCCTGCTACGACCACGTGATTCAAGTGACATTTCATCGAGGTATGAAAGACGATTCAAGTTGTCAATTAACCAATAGAATTATTGCATATATAGCGAGGTTTAGATTTTTTATATGTACACAATAAATTAAAAATATCGTATACTCAAATGCCTGTTTGCAATTTTATTAACAACGCCTGATTTCTATATTTGTATGACGTCTATATAAAGTATAATTTACAGATTGGTTCACTGAGAATCTTATCTCGACACTAACCCTATTTGGCATTTGATGATTTATGTGGTTCTGAGAAAATTAAAATAGAACTTGATGGTATATACCCTCTCTTAAGAGACCCCCAATTGAACGTTTGTACAGGTATTATGTCTCCTTCGACTTGAACTCCCCATATGAAAAATGCACTGCACATGAAAAATTTTATATAGATCAACAATATTGTAACTTACATGACTGTATTGCTTTTGAAGGCGACTATTACATATGTCATGTAATAGTAGTGAATTTTGTTGCTGTCCTCCTTTTGAATTAACAATTGTAATCCTTTTATGCATGTCAGTCGCGACGGTTTTTTTAAAAAACAATTTTGATGTTCTGCAGCTGCATACTTTGGTGCTTTTCATAAATTAATTTTAGTTGCTTACTCTGCATATTTTCACTTGGATTTTTTTACCCTTGTATGAATGTGCACTCATGAATAATTTGATTGAAGTATCTTAAAATACATTTAGTATCTTATTTGGCATATTTATTGTGTACTAACTATATTTTGAGTCTCACCTCTTGTTAGATTAGTTTGATTTTGTTGCCTTAATTTATTTTTAAAATGGTCTTTGAAATTTTGAATACTATAGTAGATATGGATTGCTTTTTCTGCACAAACAGCGTACCTGTAACATAACATGATCGCTTGTAGTACTGTGAAATAACCATTAGCTGCGGATCCAAAGTATTATGTTGTACTTTTTGACATTCTCTGTTGTGGTGGACAAAACCATTTATTCAGATTCCAAATCCGATAAAACTTTTCAAAACATGTAATGATTGTAGATGGCATCATCACAAATAATAGGTGGCAAAATATCTAAAGCCACAATTTAGCTTAAGTACTAGTTGAATTAGACTTACTAAGGTAATGCATTTTATTCAATGAAATGTCTATTATTATAGGAATATGTTTTATTATGCTTAAAGGTCTCATATATGTATCAATAATAAGCAAGAAAAAAAAAATACATGAACACATAAGTACAATTAGGTAAATATAGTCATTATAGTCATAGGTTTAACTAAGTATAATATGAAAAAAGTCAACATATTAGCCTAATGAATATACACAAAGATGTGAAAATGCTATCATTATATAAAGTGCTTTAACATGTACTTGCAAGTTACAAAAAATGTTTAAGTATAATAATGTATTTTTTTTTAATTTTCAAATATCCTAAAATGTAAAATCTTATTTTTATCATCTGCAAAAAAATAAATAAAAAACAATTGCTACTTTAACATTTAAACAATACATTTTTGATGCTACATGTAAGTAAAGCAAATGAAAAAAATTCAAATAAACACCGGAACACATATTTATAATTTACATACAGTATATAGGTAATGTTATAAGACATGTTAGAGATCTTAGAAATGTTATAGATTACATGTATAAACATTTATTTAATATCTGGATTCCCCACGGTATTCACTGCTATGAGTACTATCTGCATCTCCAGCGTGCTCGAACTCAGGGAGATCAAACAACCCCTCCACTGATTCTGGTCTGAAATCGCTTGCCCGTCTGTCCGTAAAGCTACCACGCCTATCCATGAATGATGGTGGTGGTGGCGGGAATGCTTCTGGTTCAGAGAAGAACTGATACGCACCCCTGGGGCTTGTTGTTCTGCTGTCTTGCCAACGTGGACTTAGCATTCCACTTGTAATTGTATCCCGTCTGGTAAGAGGACTTGGCGTTATAGGCCTAATCTCTCCATCACTTCCGTGTCGTGACCAGGATGGACTTCGAAGTCTCTCCTCGTACCGGATAGGACTTCCACTTCCAACATATTGGTCATCGTCGTCATATCGTGATGGACTTCTTCGACGTAAGCGGTCGTGTTCGAGCCGACTTGGACTTCCACTCCGACTACCAACAGATGGACGTCTGTCAAATCGAGATGTTCCTGGCAAAGGAGACAGTAGTTCAGATTTATCTTTTCCCAGCATGCTCGTTGCCAGACCAACATCGCTTAATCTTCTGGGACTTGTTCTGCCGGTCAATGCACTCGATTGTGGGTATATTGGTTTAAGGTATTGTTGTGGAGCAGCGAGAGTGGTCGGGTCTTCAGCTGGTAATTGTGGATATACCATCCCAGTTAATGGATCTTGTTCTGCTGGAGCTGGTAGCTTAGCTCTCCTTCTGAATGATCCTAGACGGTGTTTTTGTTCCCATACTTTCTGTCTTACCCTCTCTTCGCTACGTTTCTTCTCAAGTTCCTAGAATAACAAATTAGAAGTTATATTTCTATCACATATAAAGTGTACTTAGAACTAAAGGAAAACATATTGTTATGCTCAGTATAAATCCTGTGTTTTTATTTTTGACCTAAAACCGCAATTTCTTTAATTCCTTTAACAAACCGACCACGATTTCTTGAAGAAATCATAGTAATACCAATTATCCTTTTTAAGCAGGAGTATACATCTTCATAATAAATGTAAATCCCCCCAGTGCTAACAATGCTTACCTCTCTTCTTTGTTTTTCTACGATGCAGTTCACATGATAAAGTAAATCATCTATCTTTGTTTCTGTAGAATCTTTGCCCATTCCAGAAAGTGAAAGTGCTCTATCCAGAGGGAAAAAGTCGTAGTTCTCCCTTTGTAACTAAACAAAAAATGACAGGTTTAAATATTAGTTAAAACTCAAAACCTATGAAGCAACGAAGGGTTTATGTAGGATAGACTGGGTAAAATAGTATATTAATTGTTTTTAACTTGTCAGACTTTGTAATATGTGTAAGATAGGTTTTTACTTTAGAGTAAGGGGAGTATAAGTTAGACCTAATGACTTTATATATAAGATTATCTACACTTACCAACTTGTAGACATACATCTCTAGCGCCGTGTAGTCATTTACTTTAGTCCCATTCAAGTGTATGAAGAAGAAAACGTAAGCCCACATGTTATGTTCATGTCTAACATGGTGGTCGAACCCCTGAAATAAATATTATATATATTTTTCAGTTTATTTGCAAAGGACATATATAACATTTGTTTATACGAAATTTTAAGTTAAAAAAACTTATGTTGGAGACAGTTGTACAATATGAATATTTGTCTAAAGTTTTATAATTTTACTAGTACAAAAGTGTTATATATTTATTTGATTGCTACTTAACAACTAAATAACTAAATTGTAAATGCCAAGCAGCATTGCTCTACTCTATAGCCAATATAAATACAAGGTTCAAAATATATTTTCCTAATTAGTGTATTAATTTTAACAGTGAATTATGATAAAACAGCAAACAAGATCATCCAACTTCATGATGAAAACGTGATTTTAGATTTTAATTAATACTTACTTTACCATGGTGCTCGAAGTCATAACTATTTCTGCTGCAAATAAAACAAGTATCTCTCATATCTGCCTCAGAGGTCCACTGAAAATAAAATATAAGTATAAATATGATGTACCAATCTCTACAATAAAAGCCAAAACTGAAATATTCTAGGAATTCTTAAATTATGTAATATTTCCTACAGAGAGAAGGTATCCACATTAGTACAAAAGATGATATCCTACCTTCAGGTCCCTGAGTTCGGAGAAGGTATCCACGATTATACCAAAGATTATATCCTGCCTTCAGATTCCCGAGTTCTGGAAATATATTTACGGTTATAACAAAGATGATATCCTACCTTCAGATTCCCGATTTCGGAGAAGGTATCCACGATTATACCAGAGATGATATCTTACCTTCAGATCCCTGAGTTCAGAGAAGGTATCCACAATTATACCAAAGATTATATCCTACCTTCAGATTTCCGAGTTCGGAGAAGGTATCTACGATTATACCAAAGATTATAATCCTACTCAGATTCCCGAGTTCTGGAAAGGTATTTACGTTTATACCACAGATGATATCCTACCTTCAGATTCCCGAGTTCAGAGAAGGTGTAAAACAACTAATTCGGGATCCAGTCGGTGCACATATAAGAAAGTAGTACATATAGGAGACAAAGTAGTCCATATAAGGTAGTGTATCTTTAGAATGACATGTCCTGAACCAATAAATTTGGTATTTTCTAAAAGCTTAAAGACTTGAGAACATTTTGAGCCCATGAAACAGTCATTATTATGATGTTTAGAAAAATAGTGAGTAGTAATTTATGGGCATGTGATTTGGTTAGAATGTTTACATTAGTTCCCGTTTTCTGTCACATGCCACTTCCGGTAAACCGTTCTCTCCCAGATGCCGAGGAACCTTATATGAGATTTACATGAAAGGTACTGTTATGTGTCTACTTTAAGGCACAAGTACTGTCACACCCCCAAAAATTCATTTCTGAGTTTGACAGTGACCCCCCTAAACCAGGTTTAACATAGAAAGTAATGGGAGCCTGAATTAGTTATTTTACACCTCTTACTGGGGCTAACCAAAAAATCAAAAATGCATAAAATACTCATTTAATGGCCTAAATCATTGCCTTTGCACATTACAACTGTGAAACAGACTAGATTTTGCTTCCTTTCTTTTATATATAGGAACATTGGCTCATAAATGCCAATTTCATTGTCGCGACATGATTTTTGGTCAAAATTTCACTGTGAGTCATGAACTTCTCAAAAATTTCTAGTTATAAGATATTTAACTGGCTTAAAGTGATGAATTATTCTTCGAATAGTGTGTTGTAGTCCTATTCCACAATTTGTTTCCAGAAATCTTAAAATTTGTGAATTTTTTACCACTATTAAGATGCGCAACATATGTGATTTTGCCCTTCTTTCATTACCTAGCTTGCTAGTATGTTTTGGTTATTTTTTCAAAATTTTGTGGATAAATACCTATAATATACCCTTTTTTGTGTCTGTGTTTGATTTGCATACCAACTTAGACTATTCTAAGCAAAAAATATTAATGTTTTGGCAAATAATCCAAGTTTTTGTATGTCAGGATTGGCATGTCATGGAGAAAAGGGGGGTGGTTTTGTTGATTTTTCTTGCCAATAGCATGAATTATTAATTTTGAGGGTTGTTTTCAAGCAAATTATTGTATTTCTATTTAAATATGTAGTTTAGCTTGGGTTAAGTCTTTTATATCAGACTTTTAACTATTCAACTCAAAAACTAAAGCCATAACTTAATGTTTCTGGCTAATATGTTAATGGCCGCATTGGTATGGGGGTCTTTATACTGGCCCACCACAACAAAAAACATGATAAACAATCAATTTTTTTATTCAGATGAAGTCATGTAGGTCTAGGCTACACACAAATATTAGTAAATTTTATTCTCCAACAAAAATATTCTGTAATAGGTGTAAAACAACTAATTCGGGATCCAGTCGGTGCACATATAAGAAAGTAGTACATATAGGAGACAAAGTAGTCCATATAAGGTAGTGTATCTTTAGAATGACATGTCCTGAACCAATAAATTTGGTATTTTCTAAAAGCTTAAAGACTTGAGAACATTTTGAGCCCATGAAACAGTCATTATTATGATGTTTAGAAAAATAGTGAGTAGTAATTTATGGGCATGTGATTTGGTTAGAATGTTTACATAAGTTCCCGTTTTCTGTCACATGCCACTTCCGGTAAACCGTTCTCTCCCTGATGCCGAGGAACCTTATATGAGATTTACATGAAAGGTACTGTTATGTGTCTACTTTAAGGCACAAGTACTGTCACACCCCCAAAAATTCATTTCTGAGTTTGACAGTGACCCCCCTAAACCAGGTTTAACATAGAAAGTAATGGGAGCCTGAATTAGTTATTTTACACCAGAAGCTATCCACGATTATACCAGTGATGATATCTTACCTTCAGATCCCTGAGTTCGGAGAAGGTATCCACGATTATACCAAAGATGATATTCAGACCAATAGTCGTGATGAAGATGAAGAAGGAGACGTGATACAAGACTATCCAGCCAAATTTGGCGAAGGTGGCCTCTGAAGGATGTGCTTTCATTTCCTGTGAAGAATATATAATGGTTAGTTTTACAATAATTTGTTTTACAATTCTTTTAATAAATATTTATATGACTGATTCTAAATAAATAAGCATTTTTTAAAATAAAGGTTATGAAGTATCAATAACAAATAGCATTAAAAACAAATTGCATAAAAAGTTACATAATTTCAGATTACTTTTGCACTTTTGTCACTTTTAATGAAGCATGACACAGAAATTCAGTTAATGAACATACTTCAAAAAGCTCTCCAATAAGACCATATCTTATGACTGTGATGGTACACTGCCATAAAGAGGCACAATATAAGTAGGATTCCGGATCAAACATGCTCCTCATCATCGCAAAACTTATAATGGCATACAGGTAAAACACAACCAAACCAAGTATGGCAACCCATACTAAGGATTTACCTGTTCAAAAAGAGTATATATGATACAAAATAATCTTTAGAATCATAGACATCCAATTGCCATTTCACATTGTTTTATTCTTCGGAACTAATAGAAACCTGTACGATATGAAATAAATTATAATTTGGTTTGGAAATTAAGAAAATGAACATGTTGGCTACCTTACTTTAGCAGGGACTGATTTTACATCTATATTTTTCCAATACTGTATAGACATACCATTTTGGGTTACAGCTTTTATAACTCCTCCTAAAAGCTGGTTGTTGTTAACGATATTCAACATGTGGAAGGCAAAGAAATAGCCATGGGCTAAAGTACCACCAACTGAAAGTGCCAGAAAAGCCTAAAATGACAAAAATCATATTGCGATTAATCAATAGGTTTTAAAGACCTTTAGCAACATGAGTTTTAAAATATAAAACACAAATGGAAAATTGTGAATTTTAAACGACCAAATTCTTACAGTTCCACAGAGACATTTGTTTAGGTTTATCCAGTAAAACAATAGTTACGAAGCTCGAGAAAGATGAATAACAATATTTCTTGTTGACTTCTAATTCAAATAAATAAGATAATAACACCGACCAGATAATAAAAGGTAGTAAAGCTGAGGAATTTAGCATCAAGTTTGGACTGATGTGGCTTTTTTAGATCTTCCTCTGGGTCATCGTCCTTCTTTCTCCGACTAAAAAGCTGTCTGGAAATAAAAAGAAAGCCACAATGAGATATGGATTGAAATAAGTAAGATTAAGGTAAAGAGTTTGTTGTCAATACAGATTGTTCTGTGGTCTTTTGTATCTGTTTTATGGACTACATATATGTAGATATTTCTTATATACTGTTTGAGGAAAACAAATTTAACTAAAAATGATTAAAAATTAGATACCCAAACTGTTTGCATATAATATTACAACTCTTTTAACTTTCAATTGAAAACAAAAATCTATTCAACAGGATTTATAAGCTTAAGTATCATTATGTGCATCTTGCAAATTCAGTCAATGAGTATTTTTAGGAAATTAAATTCTTTATCTTATTCATTGATTTAACTGATAAAAGATAATGATCTAAATGTGAAATTAATCTTGTTTTAAAATCCTAATTTCAGGGGGTATTATTTTCGGGAATCTGTATAAGATATAGGTTAAAATTCAGTTTTTTAATATTTTGATTAGAAGTAAATAGTAAATAGGGCCAATGACATAATAGTTTTATTACAGTAAGATTTCTTTTGAAAGACCATTCATTAAATTAAGCATAACAAAATATATAAAATTCATTCTTAAAGGTTCAAGCCTAGATCGACCCTAAACAACATTTCAGGCTAAAGGTTATAAACAATATAAACGTTGTCACATACTTGATAGAATCAATTGTTGTTTTGACTTTGGGAAGCCTTGGATGGTTGCCCACGAAATAACTGATGAACACCAAGAGCGAAAAGAAGTTATGTGTTCCTCCAAGCACATAGATGGCGATGTCGTACTGTTCCTGTGTCAGAACAGATATGTCTGGCGTTGGGCTACAATAGAAATTATTGAAATGTATTATTCCCTTAGTTGAAACATGCACACCTACAGCAAAATGTCATTTGGCATCATTAGATCAGATATAATCTGATGACTGGTACGTTCAAATTTATCTGAATCGCCCAATTAAGGGGATAAAGTACACTTCAGGGAGATAACTCTTAAATAACTGTTGAACGTTTTACTAAGTCATAATAATACAATGATATCAAGCTTCTGAGTGATCAAAATAGGAAATGTTGAAACTGACAAATTTCCCAAGAAACCTATGGTTCGTTGTTCGTAAAATTTTGAAATTAGATCTATTTTATTCAAGTACATATTTTGGCAAATTTTCAAGAAAATTCAACGACACAATTCTATTTTAGCTTAAGCGTTGGGTACCCACTTAAGATCAACATAATCTTAACATGTCTGAACAATACACTTTTTGAGACCTGTCAAGACATTCAGTTCTTAAAAGACTAGAAGCCTTGCAGTCCAATAAACATATGTTCAGACATAAATATTTTACGGGAGTCTTAATTGACTGCGAAGCATTTTGACCGAAATTCTTAACAGATGTGAACAGTTTTGGGTGGGTCTTGAATAATGATTATTTTCAATTACCACTGGTCGGTATAACATGCATTAAGTATTATAATTATTAAAATCTTCATCTTTACTTCGCTGTGTTGGAACGAACATGCCAATGTGTTTCAAAATATTAGTAAATGTGGTTTTGGTGAAAATAAGGTCGAACGTAAATTTTTATAAAGATAAACAAAAAAGTCAAGTTAAGATCATTTTCAGCTGGATTAAATTTTTGGTTTATTAATAATTTATTGTCATTTTTGTCTTCTCAATAGTATCTGTAATATAAATATTCAAAAAGTAATATATCAGTAAAACAGTAAAAGTATATTTTTGATAAAATTAAAAATATCATGAGTAGGATACTTATACACAAAAAGTACAAGGAAAAACCTGGTGTTTTATGCGAGAAGCAAAGATGCACCAAAGGGGCATTCCAGTGTCAAAAGTCCGAAAGGGCAACGGCAAAACCGGTAAACACGACAAAGAACAGCACTAAGAAACACAAAACACAAAATCAACCGAACGGAAATCAATAACACGAACTCAAGTCGTATCAAGAGTGAACTCAGGTGTTCCGGAAGAGTTAGCGGTTCCTGCCTGCTATAGTACACCCGCCGTGTTGCTAATTCCTAATTTAGTTGAGTGTGTCAAATCCGTTAAAGGAAGATAAAACAAATTTCTACGACAAACCGATATCTGCATTCATTTGAGAGATAGAAATCCCATATTTGTCTACGAGTGCACAGTGTCTACCGTAAAATTTCTTTAGTGAAGACAGCAACCGTGGAGCAACATAACCCTGTGTTAGCAATTTCTCTTTCTGGTGGATTATGCAATTTTCGAATTTAAACGATTGGTAAAGTTCTTGTCTTTTGACCGTGATAGTGATTTGTCTCGAGAACATTTGGTCAACGCCGCAGAGGTTATCGACCTAGTGATTTCAAAATTCAAGAATCAAAGCAATCATATTATTTAGCCTTAACATTTTGTTAACAATTTTATTAATACCTTTATTCTAAACCCTTTGTTGTTTGCGTCCCTTTAATGTTCACTAATAATGTGTACTTACTCGTATATACCTACAGGAAGTGCCGGTGTGGTTCCATTTCCACTGTCACCTTTGATTGGTACCCCAATTGAGGACTTGGCCTGCCATGTGACCAACATTAAAATGTTTATGGCAAAACTAATGATGGTGACTAAGTGATTCCATACCAGCCTACAGGTAAGGAAGTTTTATCTCTGACAAGCATGTTTTCGTAGATTTGTGAAAAGGTTCTGTTTATTGTATTGTTATTATCGTGGGTACCAATTTGGTGTTTTGTTTTTTTTTATTTTCGTGAGTTTCAATTTTTGTGAGTTCTTATTTACGTAGGTACCAAATTTTGTCTTTTATTATTTAATATCGCGGATACCAACTTTTGTGAACTCTTGAGCCTGGTACTGGATCATGAAACAGAAATTCCACAGATTTCAAATAATGATTGTCACTATAAGAATTAACTAAATCATTTTGTTGTATTCTTTTTTTTATTATTCACCAGGCATAAAATTCAAACGAACACCAATGTTTCATATTCATTTTGTTCCCTCAAAATGAATGTATATTAATTGAAACAAGATACAAACAAGTGAAATTTACACTACATATGAACTTTTATCGTGAACCGTGGGGTATCGGATTTAGAACTGATGTATTTGATTCTTTTACATCAATCGATAGATGTTTCTTAGCTAGTTGTCAGTAACTTCGAGTGTTCTCAAGAGAGTTCCTCCTTGTCTTGTTGTTTTCGTACAGTATTTTGTCTTAGGTTCTCTCTTGTTGAATTGAACTTTTGTCGATTGAGTTTTACAGTGTGTTTTATATGTAGCTTTGTGCAAACTTATCAATAGGGGGAAGGTTGGATCCAAAAAACTAGTGTAACCCCGCCACATTTTATATGTGCCTGTCCTAAGCCAGGAAACTTTGCCAAAGCCTTTGTTTGTCCTTGTCATTCTATGTTAACTGTTTTATGTCAAGAATTGAGTCTTTCGTTGATGATTTAGGGATTGGTTTTGATACTTTTGTATTGTATTATAAGTCTTGGGCCAATGCAAGACGGTAAGCAGTGACCTATGGTCATGTTGAAGACTGCTTGCTATTTTCCGTTGTGATTTTTTGAATTGCTGTTTGTTTATGTTTGTTGTGTCGCGTACACTTATTCCACATCTCAATATCGTATATTTTATGTATATTTTATTGAAGTAACACTATCAAAGTTTCTTGTCTATTTCATTACATTGCTATTTAAATGTTCTTACCATCCTTTAGTCAAAAGAATGGCTATGGGATTACTGAGTATAGTTCTCTGGTATATGATATCTTTCATGATATCCTTGGTCCATCCCATCAAGTCTCTTATCTTATTACTAGGGGATGATCTGTCAACGTTCCATTTTAAACTTTCTTTTACCTCTTCACGCAACACTCTCTACAATATGAATCGAACATGAAAAAGCATAGCTTTGCATTTTTTAAGATGATTACAATTTCATATTGTTATTGTCATAACAAGGCAAGACGAGTGTGTTGTCACCAAGTAGTTTTACTTTTCTTAGATGAAAGACATAAATGACAAACACTTGTAAGACATAAATGACAAACACTCGTAGGGTCTTATACATGTAATAAGTTTAATATGATTTAGGCCTTGTCAAGCTGCGAGCACAGCATAATTATTCAATATTTGTATCCTTTGATGGCAAATAATAGGAAGTAATAATCAAAAACTTTTTTTTCAAATACTTCAAAGTTAATTTTAGCAAACGACGCCGTGAATTCTGTGGATTATTATGGAAATGGCGCCAATGAGCGCGTGACGTTTAGCTCTAAATTTTGAATGATGACATCGACAATATTTACTTCATTGATATGCAATGTTGAAAAATAAATGAAATCGCAAATAAATCACGTTGCAAGTTAATATTTACCATACTTATATTTAAAAAAATCTTCCATGTTTTAAAACACAAAATACATTTTAGAGCCAATATTATTAATAATCACGCCGCACCTGCAACTTTGAGAAGCATATCCGGACGAATGTTGAAAAATAAATGAAATCGCAAATAAATTACGTTGCAAGTAAATATTTACCACACTTATATTTAAAAACAATCTTCCATGTTTTAAAACACAAAATACATTTTAGAGCCAATATTATTAATATTCACGCCGCACCTGCAACTTTGAGAAGCATATCCGGACGAAAAATATCAATATCAGCATTATGCAATTTTTTTTGGGGACTTGCCGTACAGCTACGAGCTTTGCTCGCTATAATTTGTTAAAAGATTTTTCTATAAAATTGTCGAAATGAGTTAGTCCCTGTTTTTAATATATCAAAAATGGTCTTACTTTTACCAAACGTAATTGTTTCTTAGTACCTTATTTTTTACTCTAAAGTTGACCTTTTGCAGCTCATCATCCTTCACCAACTCAATTGACATACAATTCTTCTTATAAAAGTTAAATGCTCTTTGTTGTATAGGGTCCATCTTCACTAAAAATAATACGAAGTCTTCGTATTTCAAATGTATAAAATATACAGTCATTCAGTTTAAAGAAGACTGCATGATTTAAAAACGCATTACATTTAGTTCAGCCGAAGAACTATATCATGTTAATAAAACTCTTCTTTATGTATTAGAATGTATGAAAAAAATATCTAAATTGATTTAGATTGGCAATGTTGCAATCTATAACACAAATTTATAATATCTCCTTTTAAATGTTTACACTTTGAAAGTTACTCTGAAATCAATCGATCTAAAGCATCGTGTCTTTTCTTCTTACGTTTTGGATTCAAAAGAAGTTTTGGGTCACAATCAATCATCCTATTGAATATCAAGTAGAACCTAAAGCCAACATCCATGTAGACCTCTGCCAGTTCATCTAGTTTTTGTCCCTTGAAACAGATAGTATAAAAATAAATAACTGATAGTTTTGCTAGTATAAAAGCAAGTTAAAATAATGTAATACTAGTAGTCTAAAACTTGCTTTACCAACATCAAATTGATGTGATAACAAAGATTGAATTAGATAAAAGTTGAAATATAAAGGTAAAATATTTCATGATTTCACCAACACTTGTTTTTGAGTTTGTTTAAATGAAAAACACAACACATACCTTCATTTTCTGAAGCAGAGTGCCCCCAAGCTTGGACAATGATTTCACTTTAGACTTAGGAGCAATAGGTTCGTCCATCATGATACTTCTAAGCTCTGCTAATTTTTTCTTGTCAGGTTCATGAACCTCATAACATTCAGCCATCAACTGAAGAATTGCTATTTTGTCAAGTGTGTCTTTGACTTCCTGTTACAAATTTAACAAAAAATATATCATTATTTTGTTAGCTTGTATTAAGATTTTTTTTAATGACAAGTAGTATAATTGTTTTCTGTATATGTTTTGTATTTTACATGTTTTTGTTTTTGCTTTGACCCATATGGGTGTATTTTGCAAATAAAGAATTTATTATAATTATCAAATAATTTTAGTACTAATTCCTAATTTTTCAATCAGCCTGTTTTGAAAATGGTTTAAAAATGTTTGTGGATCACGAAACGAACAAAAAACCAACAAATTCATTAAAACCTTACGAATGCTTAAAAGGAAAAATTAAGTTCAGTATGCCTTGGTTATATAATTTATATCTATAATTTATAATCTTATTAAACTTACAATGCTGACTTCGGTTGCGCCTGGGCCATTTTCTTCAATTAAAGAAAGTATCAAATTTGCTATACTTTCTCTCAGTAACAGAATCTACCAATAAAATGTTATTTGAATTGATGAAATGATAGCGAAGCAAACAATTAGAAAAAAACAACAATAAAAAGTTTGATGCGTTGCATACTAAATTTTAACATAAGTGTGATAAAGATGGCCAGACTGAATCAAAATTACGAATATACAACAAAGTTCCAGGTTATAAACTAAAAAGATACTGAAATGTAAAACATTATTAGATCATACAAGTATTGCCTTTTTAACTAGCCTTAATATTAGCAACCCAAAATTCAACATTAATGAATTCATTATATCTTTCAAACCTAACAGTAATGATTTACCTTTTCCGTTGAACATTCTTCGAAATCTCCAGCCCGTAGAATAAAATTAATGTAGTCTATAATTTTGTTGTCGTAAATAACGATTCTATTTTCTTGGTTTCCCTGGAAATTTTAAATGACAAATTAATAATATATTTTTTTCTGATAAAGTGAATGATTTCTTGCAAATTATTCAGGAGCTTCTCATTATAGTTGAGATGTTTTATAGAGGCAGACACTCAGCCTCGGGCATGTTTTTTACATAGTTACGTTGAACAGAAATATTAGAATGAACAATTGAAAAAAACACCATTTCTTTCAATCATTGGATTTTCATGCGTTGCTGTTTAATAAAGTTACAAGATGCTTCATTTTTGAATGTTAAAAATATCACTCCATTTCGAAAAGTCTTAGGAACAAACTATTTTTCAAATGTTTGAAATTGATCGTCCCAGTTCATCTTTATTTGTAACATTTTTTCTTTCATTATCAGCAACTGGTAGAAAAATGCAAAATTATGTAAATCGAAATAATTCATGATTGTTATAATTTTGTTTTCTTTTTTGTACTGAGATAATCACCTCTCTACATCCGTTTTATGTCTCGTAACCGTGATGTGTTTTGTGTTACTACCGGACCCTTAGGTCGTAATGAAAGAGGGAGGTTTTCAAGCCATAAACCATTGTTTAACCCACTATTTGTTTTAAATGGCTGCACCATGTCAGGACGATAACGATTTTAAATTTCTCCGCTACGTCTTTGCCTTTTTGTCTTTTATTAAAGTACTAATGAGATTGTTTATCCAAATTCAGTAGATTGGTTATTACCTTTATTTTCTATATACGAAGGTGAACTAACCTAAAACTACGAAGCTTTACCTACAAGAACGGGATGTCATACTTACAGCTGTAAACTCATTCATTGTGTTAAACAGTTGAATGACTAAGTCTATACTCTTGAAGTTGATGTTTGAGTAAACAACATTCAGGAACCGTGTTACTTCAGCTATTATGTTGAAGGATTTTACATTGTCTGGTTGTTCTCTAAGATAATCCTAGAATGACAAACACTAAAATCAAAAACAAAAACAAAACGTAGGTCGTACATATGCAAATTCACTTTCGAACCAAAAATAGTATTTCAGTAATATTTTTCAATAAAAAAATACTCAGCTAGGCAATAAGAAAAATCTGTAAATGCGTTATAACCATCACCTGTAAGTCATGGTTTTGTCCATCACACATTCTTGCCATAACTTTAAGGACAAGTTCTATGTAGCCATCGTGTCTATATTCGGGTCCCTCTGACACAGATAAAGGCTTCTCATCTACTTCATCTTGTTCGGGGTCCTAAAAGCAGATGAATAAGTATTAGATTATTGTATTTTATGGAAAAACAATATTTTTGTAAACAAAAAAAAAGATGCTATATTAAGTGATATTGGTGGCCGAATGATCTTATGCATTGGTTTGAATACTACATTATGAATCCCTACTCGATTGTCTTAGCATAGGAAAGTTTTTTATTTGTTTTGTAATTAACACGTCAGTTTGTACCTTCATATGACCGTTTGTCATCTTTTTGATTTCTATAAAATTTTATTTTATTCATCATCAAATTACAAGCTATTTTCTTTTCACACATTAACATTACCTCCATTTTAATAGCCACGGATTCTGGTCCATTTTTCGTTATGAGTGCTTGTTTTTCTACGGTTCCAGGCTTCACAAAAGTGACATCTTTTGTCTTTCCAGGGGCTGATGAATCAGTCACTTTAGTGATTAGTTGTTTTGGTTTCTTTTCTTTAGGTTTCTTCTTTTTAGACTTTTTCTTTGATTTTTTACCTGACGTTTTACGTTTTACCGACTGAAATTAAGAAAGTAATTTTCAAAATTTCATTACAACTGCAAACTTATACCTATTCCAGTCTTAATGTTATATCAAAAATAACTTTCTAGACTATGTGGAATACGAAATATAGTCAATATTATACTAATGTTTATTTTATTGTCCAGAAGTTTTTCTTTAATTATTTTTCTAGGTGTATAACGCCCTATATCTGGAGAAAAGTTGAAATAAAGATGTATAAGTCTTAAGTGAAGTGCTTTATAGTTTTTGTAAATTAAATATTTTTTTCAGTGAAAACATGAAAAATGTATATATAAACTGTCACATTTTGTTGTGAGTTGAATGGTAAAATGTGATTCCTATAACTAGATAAAAAATTACCCATCCTGCTAATCTTTGTTGAAGTAAGGTGTCTTCATAGGCCTGAATTTGCTGAAGTTAAGATACATTTGAATTAGATGTTTGTACGAGTTTTCATTTTGATTCATTACTAACAAGTAAAATAATATTAAAATTTCCTCGAATTGAACTTATATAATAAATGATCTAAAAGTGTAAAATACTAAATCTGATCGAATCTTATAAAAGGTTAAGTTTATAAAAGATACTTGCATATAATCTTATGACAGTTGTATTGAATCAATTGTTATAAAAAGCTTAAATGAATAAACAGACCAAACGAAAATAAAGTACCTTCAGTGCCAATTTAGCTACAGGGAAAGACTGTTCAGAGTGTTTTCCAGGAGTTTTTGGCGTATCCTTTTTCCGCTGATTTTGTTGTGCGTTTAGCGAACGTCTGAAAATGTTTAAATAAACGATATTAAGCCGGGGTTATCATAGTCGCTATCTAGATATTCATTTTAATTAAAGACTTTTGTAGTAATAGTACAATTTTTCTAATGCGCTTGAATTTCTAGAAAAGAAACTTTGCATTTTGGAAAGTTTCTAATAATAAATTTTTTGAGGAGTGTTGACAATTTCAATGTATACATGTATTTACAGCATTTAAGGAAATTCAACATCGAGATTGTCAATATAGTTATAAAATTTATAATTTTTTTAAGCATTATTATCATTTTTAAAATAACTGTAACTGTTATAAGGACATAAAATGAGAGAAACGTTATTTTCTATTAATTAAAATGTGCAAGTGTATTCAAACATTTAGTAGAAAGGAAATAATGTTTAGAAATAATTTAACAATGTTAAATTCTATCATAGTTGATATATAACAATTTGAGTTTTATTGGTGCATTTATGATGTCTAGTTGCTACTGGCTATTCCCTTTTCTGTTGAAATACTAAAACATTTAAACGTTAACATCTTCACAAAAGGATCAAGTTGTTATAATGCGAAGCAATCTCCCTAAAACATTTTATGGATAAAAAGGTTAAGTAGAAAAAGCAAAAAGAAGTCGAAGCTTACTCTGCTGAGAGGAATAAATGGCAGTTTTAAATCTACCGTTTTTCAGACAAACATTTAAGCTAACACAACTAATGTTTAAACCATTGATGTAATTTTAGTATTTAGTAAAATCTTAACTCAAATAACAAAACTATCAAAAACAAATATTGTCATTGTCATATCAAACGTGCATTTTGCATGCATTGTGAAAATTTTCATTCACTTCAAACCAGTTAACTGACCAAGATGCAGATGTATTGGTTTTATGTTAAAACTGCTCCATTTTAGACAAGATGGTCAGATTAATTTGGCACATACCATACAAGATTTAAGCGGTTTTTTTCATTTAAAGTCTGCATTGCTGGAACAGTTTTAAATAGTAACAAAATCTCAATCAAAAACCAACCTTCTCGCTATTGCAACACTGAAAATATAATGAATCGAACAATACAAAATGTACAATAAAACTACATGTTTTGTATATCCTGATAGTTTACAACAATGGGAGAATCATAGATTCAGGTTTTCACAATATCAATAGCTTCTAGTTTTTAAGACAATATATTTCTAGGTGCTTCCTATACCTTGCTTTTGTACCACCAATGGCTTGTTTGCTATATACAACATCAAAAATGGTCAAATATAAACATAAATGTCTATAGTAACATTTTCTTTAAATATATGCACAGTTACACATATTCAAAAGTGGACTCGAAGTTGTCATATCAAAATAATCCGGGCATTCTTTTTCATTTAAAAATAAAACAAATAACGATTTTGAATACGGTTCTTGTAATTTATTTTTAAATTACAAGATCCTTTTAATAGCTGTGATAAAGTAGAAAATATTAGTGTTTTGTACATATATTTTAAAAAGCATGCATTAATATATTTATGTGATACAAAGCGTTGTGATATATAGACACAAAGTTTTTTTGTATAAATATCAGATATATAGGTGATATTTGCAGTTGTTTTGATAGCAGTTATGCAAAACAAATCCGAACCCTAATTATTTGTTACGCCGGAAATTGATACTTTAATGTACTGTGACAACAAAATTAAAAAGTTCCTTGGCTTTTCCAAAACAAAAAGTATCAAGTTCCAATTTCATTCTTCTCACATGCTGTGATCAAGCAACAAATTATATGAACCAATAAAATCAATTCGTTTGAAAATCGGCGATTTTGAGAAAATCACTTTTCATAGTGTTGCAAATTTTGGGCTATTAAAGCATTAAGCAGATTATATTATTTAACAACATTTTTTTAATTTTTTTTATCAATAATAAATAACATACTTTTCTTTGATGGAGTTGGTTGATAGTGCCATTCTGTCTCTCACGGCCATGAAGAACACCTCTTCCCGGGTAGACAGGAAATATGCTAGCATTGATTTCTGTCAAAATAGAACATACCTTGAATAAGCAGTTAATGAATGACAATGTATGTAAATTGGTTCATTCATAATAAACATATAAAGCTCAATAGTTTTTTTTCAAGTTGTTTAAATGTTTAATAAATAATTTAAAATGTATAATTAGGTTTCTAATCAAAGACATACTTATTATAAACATTATAAGAACAAACAATACTGCTAACTTCAATGACAAAGTCTGGAAACCCATTTAAAATACTAACAGTACAAGCAATAACTAGAATACTAACAGTAATACAAGCAATAATTAACAGTAGCAGATATAATCTTTTCAATGCTATTGACTTACCTGGACTTGTAAATTTGCATTAAACAACAAAACACAGAGAAACCCTAGAACTTCTCTTGCCACCTCTTCATTTCTTGTTGCTAAATGAGGCAAACATTTGCTCATCGAACCTTTTCGATCAAAAAAGTTCTGAATACTGGCAATCCATTTTAAATGCCTAAAAATGAAATTGATAAATACTTGCAACAATTGTTTGATGTGATGAAGACTTGGTACTTATATACCTTACATCTGTCTAATTGAACACTTAAAGAAATAAAAACGCTTAGGTTAATATTGTTATATTCATTTGGTTATTTTGGCTGTTTGACTTTAAGGGGGTTTCATTCTATCCAAACCTCTGCATCTATCCAGTGAACGTGTCCCTCAGAATAAGATGAAAAAGGCCAGCTTCAACATTTGGTCACAATACACTTTTATTTACCACAAGGATTGTCTAAATCTATAAAACAGAATAGCATATTTTCATTTTTTTACTAGTTCAACGAAGAAAATACCTTTACATCAAACTCACTTTTCAATTTTATGCTCTGCTGTTCTGATTTCCCAGTCTTCATCCATTTTTCTTTCTTCGTTATGTATTGCAGCTCTCAGTATCTGCAAACATTTTATATTAAGCTCATCCATTTCGTTTCTGGCCGCTTCCGACATCCTCTTATCCGCTGTGGAAATGCTGAAATAAGTATAATTACCGATAAATTCGCATTATTACATAACATGGTTTGGGTAGCACGTAAAGAAAAAAGTAAAGAACAGCACAACGACCACACTTATCGATGAAAAACTCAAAAAAGAACATTAATTGAAATTACAAAAGTTTGGATAAAGAATACCCGATAAAAAGTTTGGTTCTTTCATATCTCAATATTTAAACAAACGTTCCCGAACAGATCTTAATATCTAAAAACAAACATACTCTAGTTGTTCGATCAAAACTGCGAACAGTTCATGTTTCTTCTCTGCTTTCTTCTCCTTGTTGTCAATAAATACCCGAACCAAACTCTGAAACTCTTCTCCTAATGGAAGTTCTTCATTTCCACCTAGCTCTGTGTATTCTTTGAAATAAAGGATAAATAATGTTTGAATGTTTGAACTTTAAGGACATAGAACCTATCATTTTCACAATAAATTTTCAAAACATAATGAAATTTACTTTTTATGAAGAATGCATTTTTTAAAACTCTGAAAATAAAACAGTTTTTTTTAGAGAAAAATGCAATAAAATGCAATGGCAAACAAGGAAATATGTCAAGATGAAATTCATGCCCCGCTGGCAAATATCAGTGGACTGGAACGAAACTTGACCTGTCACTCATCATTTTAGACTCACATACCAAAAATCTTTTGAATATAGGCAAGGATGTCGAAAAAAAGTGCGGAAAACTAAAGTGTGACGGACGGAAGGACGAACGGACTGAAAAACTATATGCCCCCTCCCCAACACAGTTGGTGGGGCATAAAAAGAGGACAAACTTATTATGAAATGTAAACACTGGTACCTTTCGTGATGTTACCTGGGTAAGGTATTTTGTATTTGACCATTTAATCACTCAAAGACTACCAAGATATCGTATTGTCGCAAAATTGCTTTCTGTCAAAACATTCTATTGATTATTGATATTTATTAATTCACCAAAAATGTTTATTTTTTATATTTATTTTTAAGTAATGACATTTTATCACCGTATTACTAAATAAGAAACGTGCTTGATATCATTCCATTCAACGTATGGTCAATTTTGTTGCCGAATTTGAGTAGCAGAGCATTACTGAACTGTGTTTAGTAAAGAGCATGTGAATAACGGTTTATCAGAGGTTGGTAATTAATGCTGGACAACACTTATTGAATGCGAGGAATTAAAAACAATTATTTTATTCAAAGCTGCAAAATTTGAATTTGAGTCGATAAAGATATGTTTTAAAAAGTATATTTTTCATATATGTGTATTTAAATTCAGTTTGAATAATTGCGAATTTGATAGATTTCATGTTTAACTGAATTTTGGTCTTTTTGGTTTTAGAAAATCTTCTGTCGCTTGTGCTTAGTTTCATTTAAAAACACACATGTAAAGGGGTTTCCTTGATAATAAATTTTATTTATATCCCGTTGTTTAAACTTACCACGCTTTGATTTGAGTTTCATTTGTGCCTGAACTGTGTTATGTCCAGAAAACACTGTGGCACTATTTTTTGCAAAATATCTAAACTTTGCATTAATTTCAACTTCGTCAGAATAGTACTCAATATTTCCCTGCAATTACAGTTGCATTAAGAAGAACTAGCTATGAAAATGATACGATTAACAAAAGAACAAGAAAATGAAGATACACAATCAATTAATGACGTCGTTTCAAAACACTTAACATTTTGTTATAATCTTTGCTAAAAAAATGTGTAGGATTCAAGTATAACAGCTACCAAACTAATATCGTTGATACTTACATTGATATTTTTTAATTTACAACAGATTCATACATGTGATTCTGAACCTATATTTGCGTTTTTTTCGACAATTTTAATAGAAAATTCTTTATGAATTAAAGTAAGAAAGACCACCCAAACCAGAAAAATAAATATGAAATAGAAAGAAAACAGGTTTACAAAACTAAAAACTAAAACAACAGGAATTTAAGAATATATCAATATACAGGTGAAAGTGTCTCTGATTAACAACAAAATAATTCTCTGGTATAACATGAATGATTTACCAAGAATGTTGAATGAAAAGTCGAATCGATAAATAGCTTGTTAGACAGTTTTTTTGTTTTACTAAGGTAATCGTCAAGTCTTAAAATGTTTACCCTACGAACAGCAGAGGACGTGTCTTCCACCGTGATTCCACATGAAAATCTGCCGAGAACATGCTCTATATTCTGTAAATCAATTAACAATAGGTCATTATACAGTTAAACACAAGTAATGTTCTTATTTTTATTAAATCATGAAAGTTTTAGTTGAAATTGTGTTTTAACCGATCCTAGGTTCGAAGGTTTCAAAAAGTATTTTTTTGCTTATTTTTCTTCTTATACGATATCTTTTATAAAGTGACAGTTTCTAAAAAGTAATATGGTTTGTAAGAAATGTAAATATTTTTTTCACGTTGCTTTAATTGATACTATATTTATTTTGCGTAAAGATTTTATAAATATTTTTACACGTTGCTCTTATTGATACTCGATTTTTTAGGTTATGAAGTCCGGTCGATTTGTGAATAAACGCTCAAACTATGGTAAAAGCATGATATATGACATGATGGTAGCAAATAGCATACTTAACAATATTAGCTATGGACCAAATTCGAAAATTCTAAATTGCGGGCATTTTCTAGATGGCCGCCAGATAGAAAATTAAATTAAGAAATAAATCAAATTAAAACTCATTAAAAATTGTACTTTAAAGATAAAAGCACGATATTGTGTATAACGACGGTGCAAATATTCTTAACAAAATAATAATTGGTTTCCCTTATATTTGAAAAAGACTGTCATTTAAAGACGGCCCCCTAAGAAATAACATATATATTAACAATGTCAAGTCATTTTTAATTTCATGCTATTTATGACATAAAAAAGCATGAACAGCAATGGATATGTTCTTAATAACAGATGTTAAAAGGGTCACAATTTTGTATGAAGATACCAGGCGGAAGAGGATTATACTGCATATCTGATTTATCTAGCATATCTAGATTTTATATAATAAATTGTGTTATAATAAAAAACTAATCACATATTAACAATGGAAATATCAACTCGAAATGGCGTTTTTTTTAAGATGACTGACAAAGCTTACCTTTCAAAGTATTATCTAAGCAATACTTACGGTGTCACTCTGTCTGTCCGTTATCTTTCAATATGCCTTACCTGCAAATAGGGGTACCACATTTGGAGACATCATTAGTTGACTCGAGCCATTTTCACTCCCCAAGGGAGCACTGACAATTCGTCTCCATCTCCCCCTGTCCTTCGAAATTTGTTGGATGCTGTTCCATGTATGTTATTCAATATCATTTCTTTTTCTTGAACTCTCCTTCATGTCAGTCTATGACTTCCTTTTTTTCATTGTCAGGTCCATTGAAGGGTGTCTGGTTTTCCTTTGCGTAGTGTGTGACCTAACCATTTCCACTTTCTCCTTTTTATTTCAAGAACAATAGGTTTGTCTTCACTTGTGATTATGTTAGGCCACCATATCTTCAGGATGGATTGCTGACATGTTTCTATGAACAGCTTATGTTACTTCGTGTTGGCCATTGTGAGGAGACAGATGTTTCTGATCCCTACAGCAAGACTGATGAAACGTAACTGTTAGATATTCTAAGTTTGGTCTTTGTTTATATTTGTCTTGCTTTCCATACGTTTATTAGCAGGCCACAGACATTTATGCTTTTGATAGTCTTGCTTTAACATCATCATCTGTTCGACCAAGGTTGTTTATCCCACTTCCTAGACATATAAAAATGTTATGCTTTCAAAGTGAGTGAATTTTCCGGTATGTATTCCTTGTTTTGTCTTGTCTTATGGACATTTGAGATTGATTTTCCAAGCTCGGTAATTTTGTTATTACCTTTATTTTACTGATAGTGATGTTGTTTGTTTAAATTCTTATTTTTTTATATCTTGTTTTTGTTTTTACGTAGCCATGTTTTGCAGCATTTTCAACCAATGAAGGTGTTTCTCTGACATTTGATCATGAGTATTAGAAAGAAAAAACAGGTCGTAAGCAAATCTAGGTCATCTAGTTGGTTTGTGAGATTTTATTAGATTACATTCTTCTTTCCTGTCGCGATTCTCTCATGATTCCATAAATTGCCAAGAAAAAAGAAAATGGTAAAGTAAACAACTATATCTTACACCCAGTCGTATTTTAAAATTTATACATACGTCTCCACCATGTACTACGTTACATTTTAGTTCTTTTACATATTTTTCTAGAATTCTGCAGCTCTCAAAGAGTTTCCAGAGTTTTTCGATCAAAGCTACTATAAGCTTTATCGAGGTCTAAAAATTGAAATAAAGGGAACCGTTGTCTCAATTAACTGCTTAGTGGTCATGTAAATGTTGGCTATTTGGTCAATGCCATATCTTTCGTTTCTAAAACCTGTTTGATGGTATCGCATTTTTTGTCTATCGTTGCTTAAATACGATGTAGAATTATTCTGTACAGGATTTAGTACCATTATGCCTCTAAAGTGTTTATATTGGATTAAGTTTCCTCTTTAAGAAGTTTAATGATGTATCCTTTTTCCAGTCTTGTTGGAAATCGTTTGTTTCCAATGGATTTGGGAAAGTTTGCGGATAAAGGCCCGATATGGAGGATCTTTTTCAACTGGTTTAAAGCCTAGACCTGGCGATTTGCCTGTTTTCGGGGTCTTCATAGCTTTAATCATTTCATACCAGGAAAAACTGAATAATCAATGTTAAGGTGGTCTGCAGCAGTCTGAATATATGTCATTGATTCAGGTGATGGTCGGTTGAGTAATTCCGTACAATGTTCTGTCCATACCTGCTTTTGGTCTTCTTGTGGCTGTCGTGTTATTTCGTGTAGCATCGTATATCGTTGTTCTGCTCCTAGTTCTGCCATTGTTGCATAACAGCACTTCTTATCGTTTTTCACACTTCTCTTAACCTCTTCATGTTAAGTTTTGTAGTCCGACTCAAACTTGATTGTTCTTTATTAAGTATGTGTACTATAAATTGTCTGTGTATTATTTGCCTTTAGTCCATTCCTTTAGTGATTACTGAAAAGTCTACTGTTCGTAAGTTTTCTTCTTTTAACAGATTTCCAGCCATCTTTCAAAAGGACGGCCAATTGGAGTTGATAGTTAAATAATTGATACAGATTGAGCAGTTCATTAGTTCTACTATGTCATCTTTAACAATTTTATCATCTTAACATCTAATCAGATATAATAAGATATGCAATTTATTCCTGTATATCCGCTCCCCGTCTGGTATTTTCATACAGAATCGTGATTCTTTTTACTCTTGTTTTCAAGTGTTAATTTAGCACATAATCATTGCTGTTCATTCAAATTTAGGTCATAAATAACCTTAAATAAAGAATGAATTGATGTTGTAGACATATATGCTATTTTTTGGGCGACCATCTTTAGAATGACAACCATTTTCAAATTTAAGAGAAATTATCTTTTATAATATTGTTATGACTATTTTGCATTGCTATCATACAATTTTTTAATTAATTTTTATTTCATTTATTTCTTAATTCTATAGTCCATCTGTTGGCCATCTTGAAAATGGCAGTCATTTTGAGTATTCGTGTTGGGTCCCTAGCTAATATTATTTAGCATGCTATCTTCTACCACCATGCCAAACATGCTTTTACCATATTTTAAGCAAACTTTGCCAAAAAACTGCACAAATCTCCTGGATTAATGGTGATTCCGGCAGCGGCAATGTAAATGGTTTTTTTCTTAGCCTATTTTATGTGAACAAGTAATGGTACACCCTTGTTATTGGTATACTGTTGTATTTGCATCAATATACAGATTAATTTCTTGAGGTAGTCACTTTTAAAATTTGCATTTTTGTCTAACTTCATTTTCTACTGATACTTTGTCCAGCTGCGACAGGCGAAACATATTTCTGTGTTAACAGTTTATTCTATATACTTAGCACTACGTTGTCTAACAGAATGTGATACAAGATTTGTTTTCATAACCTAACACTATGTTTTCTTACAGAATCTGGCATATTTGATACTGGGACAATAGTCGTCATTGTGTTCACTAGATTCTTCATATGATGTGGCTTGTACAGTAATGGTCCAACAATCTCAGAAAACATCTATAATTGAAGTAACAAACGTGTTTGCATTGGGATAGTTTATATAGTTATCAGAAAGCATCTGAAATCTAACAAATAGAGATATTGACGTTTTTACGAAGACCTTTTAGTAAAGGATAAAGGCACATCGGGTAAATTCGTTTTAATGGCAGAACTTTGAATAGGTTCAAAAAGTATATTTTAGTGAGACAAAATGAAAATTGTATTTCGGTTTGCATGAATTAAACTCTATCAGCTCTAATTTTTCTACGTTGTACAATTGATTCTATTATTTTATACTCACAACCACTGCTTTTGCGATGTGGTCTGTTTCATCTATTTCATTGCTATATGTAGTGTTGTCAGGGTAATAAAAGTTTTTGTAGAATGTCTCTAGGAATGGTAAAACTGCCTCCAGGAAGTACAGTACCGATCCATAGGCAGCTGATTCGAAGTCAGGGGCACTTGCCGATCCACTGATAAAACATAACGTGGAAGTTTTAATTTATGTTGTAAGGGAAGATCAGTTTGTAATGAAATATCAGTTTAATGAGTAGTTTTTGAATGGTATTGATTAAAGACTCGATGTCAGTATTTGAATATAATAAGTATTTATGTTTGGAGGGCGGAAACAACCAAAGGAAATTAGACGTTGCACAAAATGCATCAATTTGATGTTATATTTAGCTTAAATGATTGCCTTAGTTAAAGTACAATATCTAATAGATAGATGTAGAATAACTGATTTTTCCTGGCAATCAATTCATGTTTTAAAGCTATGTTTACTTCGCCCTTTAGATGAAATTTAGATGTGAACTTATAAATAAAAGAAATTCTATAAGATTTAACGTTTTATATTTTATCTATATCTTAGATATATTTCATCGTTTTTTGTAATTACAAATACCAAAACGCGGGTATAAACGGTTAATTTGGATATGCTATATATCGATATTTCAAGGAGTAACCTCTCATCAGTAACATTTAAATCAAAACATTGGAAGGTCAAATTCCAAAACTGTTGAAGACGAAAAGTACTCAAAACCAAAACGTTCGAACAAGGAAGCCAAATCCAGCAACGAGGATATCGACCATGTGCATTACAAGGAAAGAAACCTGATGTTTTAAACAATTTTGAATTTTAAAATCGGAAATTTCAGCGACAAAAATATTAGAAATTTTATGGTAAATCGTTAGGCTTGTGATTACCCTCGGGGACCTCTGGTCCACCAGCAGTGGTAATCGCCCAGTGGTTTCAAAATTACAAATACCAAACGCGGGTATAAACGGTTAATTTGGATATGCTATATATCGATATTTCAAGGAGTAACCTCTCATCAGTAGCATTTAAATCAAAACATTCAATTGGAAGGTCAAATTCCAAACTGTTGAAAACGAAAAATACTCAAAACCACAACGTTCGAACAAGGAAGCTAAATCTAGCATCGGGAATATCGACCATGTGCATTACATGGAAAGAAACCTGGTGTTTTAAGCATTTTTATGGCCCGACCACGTATGTGGATGGGACATATAGTTTTACCCTTGTCCGTCCGTAACACTTTGGTTAAGTTCTTGGTTAAGGTCCATTACTCGGATACTAGATGTTGGGGGTCAACGATATTTCACCACCAGATGGGTCTTGGGTAGGGCTACACCACCCACTAGAAATTAGGTCACTGTGACCTATATTTTATGCATGAACGACTTCGGTTAAATTCTTGGTTAAGGTTCATAACTTGGATACTAGATGTTGGGGGTCAATGATATTTCACTACTAGATGTGTCTTAGGTAAAGTGACACCACCCACTAGAAATTAGGTCACTGTGACCTATACTTTACGCATGAATGACTTCGGTTAAGTTCTTGGTTAAGGTCCATAACTTCGATACTAGATGTTGGGGGTCAATGATAGTTCACTACTAGATGTGTCTTTGCTACGGTGACACCACCCACTAGAAATTAGGTCACTGTGACCTATATTTTACGCATGAATGACTTTGGTTAAGTACTTGGTTAAGGTCCATATCTCAGATGCTACTTGTTGATGGTCAATGGTAGTTCACCACTAGATGTATCTTGGGTAACATGACACCACCCAATAAAAATTAGGTCACTGTCATCTATATTTTATGCATGAACGACTTCGGTTAAGTTCTTGGTTAAGGTCCATAACTTGGATACTAGATGTTGGGGGTCAATGATATTTCACCACTAGATGTGTCTTGGGTTAAGTGACACCATCCACTAGAAATGAGGTCACTGTGACCTATATTTTACGCATGACTGACTTTGGTTAAGTTCTTCGTTAAGGTCCATATCTTGAATACTACATGTTAGAGGTCAATAATATTTCACTTCTCGATGAGTCTTTGTACATGGCACCACCCATCAGAAATAAGGTCACAGCGACCTATATTTTACACATGAACACTTTTGATCAATTTCTTGGTAAAGGTCCATATCCCAGGTTATACACATTGAGGGTCAATGATATTTCAAGAACGGGAGGGTCATCCTGTGGCTCATAGACACATTATCAAGTTTTATTTAAAATCGGAAATTTCAGCGACAAAAATATTAGAAATTTTATGATAAATCGTGTCAGACAAGTCTGACGACCAGGCTTGTGATTATCCTCGGGGACCTCTGGTCCACCAGCAGTGATTATCGATTAGTGGTTTCAAAATTACAAATACCAAAACGCGGATATAAACGGTTAATTTGGATATGCTATATATTGATATTTCAAGGAGTAACCTCTCATCAGTAGCAATTTAATGTAACATTAAATTAATTTAACATTAACATTGATTCTTTGGGTTTTTCAATATGATGCAGGAAAACTTGCAATGATTACAACTATGTCATGTATGTGTTAATTCTATGAATTGTTGTTTTTGTTTTGCTCAAGCAAAACGTTATTTGATTTTGTGTGTTGCTTTAGTGCATTAACGTTTACCTTTTTTCTGGAGCAGTTTTCAAGACTGTGGCAATTTTGTCAGGGTCTTCTTTTATACTGTCTGTAAGTCTGTTCATTTCTATGGATATGTTTGACAAATAGTCCCAAAGATCCCTAAAATCATTACTGTTTGTTAAATATAAGTCAATTTTAAGCTATTCAATTGATACCGATTGCAAAATAGGGATGACAATAAATGCCAGTTCAAATTTTCACTTCTAAGACTACTACATTATGGCACTTCTGTGAACTCATTTTTTTATGAAGCTAGACAGAAATCACTGTCTATTGAAAAATATAATTATGTATTTACTCATATTTTCATATAAATTCATGAAACAAAGACTGAAATCATTTCAATTTGGCATATTCAGTAAGTTCAGACTAAGACTCTTAATTTAAAATTATATTTAAATATCTGAATGTTCTGCTTAAGCTGTTTATAGTGTGATCGTTTTGAATATTTCAAAACAATGACCAAACATAAGAACTTTTCTCAAACATAACATTGTATTAAATTGTAAATATATTCTTTTCTAAGTATAGATGATTTTTTACACAGATAGGTACATATATCATTTACAACAGGAAATAACACTACTACAACAAGCTTCAAGCATCTACTCTACATCTATTTGTCTATTGGTTACCAATTAAGCATAAAGCCATGATCCTTCACAGGTCTTCTGATAGATATAAGAGGAGATATTTCAAATGTTTGAATCCTCAGAGTCATTATCAGCAATTTCTACATGACTTGTTTTAATTGATAGATGCAAAATATTGACATTGTTTCAAATTCTAATAACAAATAATATTGCATTTTTTTTTACCTGAAACAATTTCACGGTGTATGTTTGAAATGCTAATATTCAGATGAAGGACACTTCTATTCAGACCATATCGCATAAGAAAAGAACATATCTCCGTAGAAAAAATGTACCATTCGATTTGTAAAGGGTTTTATAAAACATAATTCTTTTATTTTACTGTGTGTGTTTTATGTTGTTATGTGGTTTGTTTTGTTGTGATGATTTTTTGTCTGCCGGTTTTTGCTTTGTCTTTACGGTTTTATGATACTGATTACCCCTTTGGTACACCTTTGCTTCTTCCGTAAATGTTCGAGGTGTACAAAATTTCTTTTGAGGAAAAATTGATATATTTTTTTATTTTTTGGCAGATATTGTGTACAAATCTTAGCTAGTTTTCTTAAAAATCCTTTTGTGGTTTTAGTTACGTAATTGCAGCAAAATTCATTAAAATTTCTATAGCCAACGGAAAATTTATTTAATAGTTCTGTAATCCGCAAGTCAAAATTAAGACAGTGAATTATGTTTGCACTTCTTACAAAAATAGTTTTTGTCATTTGTCCCAGTAAGAATTTGTAAACCTTTATTTTATAGATATTCTGTAAAAGTAGACAATTTATCTTTGACATCCTTAAAAAATATTCACTTTTCTAAGACGGGTTGTTTTTAGGCAAGCGCAGCGAAGCCTTATGGCGTCTATAGAGTAGTGATGATTTCGCTTTTTTTTTCAGTCTAGACGGAGTGATCTTCCTGCATCCAGTCTGGAAAAATGCTTCATTTTCTATATTACTTTTCAATATTTGTTAACATGATACAGACTTTTATAAATCTCCATTTTATTGGCATTTTATATGACCGACACAAGTTTTATTTATTCCTTTGCATTTTACATTAGAATATATATTATGTATTATTTATTATTTGATTGGTTCGTATAAATATTTCTCTTATTTGGTTGGTCAATGCAAGGATTATACAATACACATCATTGGGACGAGTGCATTTTAATCGAAGGGGTGTTTCAATCGATATAATGTATGTACACGATACCTGTCTTGTGTGCGTTCATTAACTTTGAGAGCATCTCCATGACGATCCTTTCTTCGCTCACCAAAATTATTTCGCAAACATTTTGAACAATATACTTCAACAAAAATAAATCTATTACATTACCTGTATCATAGACCTGTGATTACAGGTCTATGCTTATATATTTCGCTTGCCTTTAAACGCTTTAGCGCATTGATTTTCTTCTACAAATAGATCTGAATAGAAGCGTACATTACCTGAATAGCAGTGTTGTAATGTTATTGATCTGAATAGTTGCGTTTTGAATATACACCATGAATTCACAGATTTAAAGCATGACATCTTTATACACTTAACTGTGGAATTTCACTGCTTTTATTACAAATAACGTAAACATTAGATCTGTATTTGAAACTTAAAATATTTTAAAGCATTTTACACAATATTATGAAAATCATGAAAAGGCAATATATAAATATGAAAATATATACTATGTTTTATATTTAGTGAAGGAAATATAGAGGAAACATTAAACTTAGGTTGGCTAACTGCATGCTTACTCATTGTGAGGCATTTCCCCAGCGCTAGCATCGACCGTGTCTTGTCCTGTGTTTTTCATGTAAACATGGTGTAAACATTTAAGGAAGGGTTTCTTGTAGGTATTGTCTATGCCAGAGTTGTTTAACACCCAGAGCAGATCATCCATTGGTAGAATAGTCTGACACAAGGACTCAATGAACATGTTTTCACCCTGTTAATTTTGAAGCAAAATATAATAGAAAATAATGAGATGTGGAATAAGTGTACGCGACACAGCCCACAATCAAGCGGCAATTCAGAAAAACCACAATGGACAACCTCCAGCAGCCTTCAACGAGGCTAGTACCATCGCGGTTATGCAATTGGCCCATGGTCTAAATAAAATACATATAATTCAAATCCAGTCCTGAAATAGTCATAGATAGACCCCCTTCTTAAACAAGGAACAAAAAAAAAACATCAAAAAGACAAGTACAAACTAAGTTAACAATTTCAAAACTACTGATAGATAATTTAAAATTGATATAAAAAACTAAGTTAAAAAAAACATGTTAATTTTCACTATTCCCATATATACAAAAAGTAATATATTAAATCATTTAGTTCTAATATTACCTCAGCACACAAAGCCAGTAAATCTAGAATGCTCAGGTAGTACCTTAGTGTTACCATCTTTGAGGGGTTTGTCAAAATATTTTCTCTGAAAAAAAAGAAATTTTCAGGTTGTTAATTTTTTCATTGTATATTTTTGTTTTAAAAAATAATATGTACATGTCAACACGAGCTTGAACTTATAAAAGAGTCTTTTTCGTTATTGAGAAAATGCTTCTAAAAATTGTTTTAATCACATGATTTTAAAAGTACCTTTCATCTCTTGACATATCCAAGACATAGGCTAGTTTCTTATAGTTCTGCATGATGTATTTCATCACAAAAGCTTGGTTCCGTTTCAATGTAAGATCTGTCCCCACTACCTTGACTATCATTCCAAGTAGGTCTAGAAATTCTGGCGCCCTTTCTTGCATTTCTGCTGCCCTAGATACTATTTTCTGTATTTGCCTAGGGCTGATTTTAAGGCAAGTGTTCTGATTGCCTTGGAATACCTAAAATGAAGCATTACGTACAAGTCAGAATATGCTTGGATAAGTGTAAACAGAATTTAGAACCATGTTTCAAACAAGGAAGGCTCATGGGACAAGGGTTTTTCTATAACTTTTATTATGTTGTTCTGAGATCCTTATTTAAACAATCATGGGACTAATTTTAAAGACAAAACATGCTATGAGATACGAATGTGCAGTGAAAGGTCAGTTAAAATATAATTAGGAAAAGTGAGTAAATATATTTAATACATTTTTGTACCTCCTTAAGAGCTAATGCTAGATCTGACTCCACTACTCTGACATCAAGCAATACGTCTATTCTCTCAAACAAATGGTGTTGTACATGTGCATTCTCTCGAGCTAAGAGTTTGACCAACTGGAATGTTTTCTTAAAGACATCTCTCATACCCCTGTATTGTTCCTATAAAGTAAAATCAGTGTTCATTTGTAAGGACAAAAATGCCATTCTCATTATTCATATAGTTACAAAAAGAGCTTTTTTGCAATATTACTATTTTGATCCGAACAAAACCCATATTTAAAGTTCAAATTTTAACAAACCTTTTCAAAGAATGATTTTTTAAGACTGCTTCTGGCATATAATGTTTCTTTTGTCATTTTTTAATTGTAATTGATTATTTAAAATATAATCCATGTCTTTCTGGCGTTATTATTTTGCTTAACATGTTAAATTATGGGTTTACTCTGGTCTGAATTACAAAATTGGAAAGTTGCACTTTTCTGAACTTATAAATTCATAGCATTTGTGCATATATTATCAATAATAAGTTATTCAAGGAATAGATTCGACAAAAAACAAAACATACACAGAATTCATTCTTAACTGGTCATATCGTTAACCAAAAATTATTTTTTTAAAAATTCAATTATACTCACCAACAATTTTGTGTCGATTTCTTGTGTCAAAATATCAAACAATATTGTAAGAATGCCTACAATTATAAACAATGTTTTAACAATTTGATTTTATAATACTTTAAATGAGCCAATCTCATTAAAATAAGATCTTAGTTTACTCGTCCACTATGTTCCCGAACGTTCGGGAACATAGTGGACGAGTAAACTAAGATCTTATTTTAATGAGATTGTAAATGAGCATTTTTATTAAAACCTTATAGATTAACGCTACTTTAAACCACTCTTGAAATTGCTGAATTTTTTTTTAAAACGATGTTAAAAGAACATGAAACTTACCATTGCTTATCATGATATTCTGGTTCATTGGATGAGGTTCATCTGGTGTCATAGGTAGATGGCAAAATCTATGAAAAAGACGAAAAAAAAATAAAATAATATCAAAATGTTCGATAACTCTAATAAATTCACATTATTTCATCATTCCAATATTATAATTGTTATTCAATTTATCTTAAGTTTATGAAACATAAATGGCACCACCATTTATTATTACATTGGAGAACAATAAACAAATAAAATATCTTTTTTTATTTTAATGTATTAGTTTTCTTACTCTGCAAGATCATCAAGCATCGAACACATGAGTTTGACTTGTTGATCATCCAGCTTTGTCCTCGCTAACCGTCGAAGAATAGGCATGTTCTTCAACACTTCTCTGTGAACTCTTGAAGAGTCTTGTGTCAAAAGTATCTGATAAATAATAAGATTTTTTAAAAATGTTCTTTATCTTTAAAGCATTTAAAATGTGAATTCAATTGTTATAGTCTATTTTTATCTAAAATGGACTATGTAAATAGATGTTTATATATTATGTGCTTGACTATTTTAACAGTTACTTTTATGTCAACTTTAATTAGATTTTGTTTATCTGAACAATTAATCAACTGCATGTTAATATTAAAACGAAATATTTGTTATATAAGGAATTAAAATTGAAAATTCCTTGACCTTACAATATAGATAATTTTCAAATATTCCAAACCTGTGCTTTTGATGACAGCTTAAACATATTGGTCTTTGACGAGTACAGCTTGTTCAGTATATTCAAAGATTTTGTAATCATTCTGTTGTATCTGTACATGGAAAGATCCTGCAATAATACATAAAGGTAACAGGAAAATTACCGAACCAGGATGATCAATCTCACATATCCAAGAACAAAAGACAAAATAAGGCAAAGAAATATTAGAGAAATTGAAGATCACAATGGACATGTCTTGGTACAGGCATTTCAAGAGAAATGGTGGGTTGAACCAGGTTTTATAGCGCCAAACCTCCTTCTTCCATTGCGATCTAAGGGTCTAGTAACAAAAAACATTTTAAACACTTTTTGATCTTATGTAATTTATTCTGAATTCAAATTACTGTACCTATTGTATTCAAATTTCGAATACCATTGAAAATTTTTTAGCACAATTTTTTTTTTAAATCAAGACAAATTATAAATATCTTAGAATATTTTGGTGTAAAACAAGACTTTGATTTACTCAGTTTAGTTGATTAGGTTATAATGCATACCACTAAAACTTTGGTTAGAAAATCGAGATCAAATAAGGCAGATTGGTTGAACATGTCTCTCAATTCTTTGTTGATCTTCTTTTGAATTGATAAGGCTTTCCTACAACAGATACATTTATATGTAGTCTATTAGGGGAGGACCAATTGATTTTGAAGGGGGCCTGGCAGTTTTGTAAATAAATATTCTGGCCTGGAAAAAGTTGGAAATAAATAATCTGGCCTCTGTTTGCAAGAAAATAAATAATCTGTCCCAAGATCCTTGCTCAATTAAGCTATTGTATGCAGAAAATAAATATTCTGTCTCGACTGAAACTGCCAGGCCCCCCTTCAGAATCAAATGGTCGTCCCCTTATTTATAAATATTGCCAATAATGTTTACAAAAAACGAGAATAATCAAATAAGATTTTTTGGGGTGTTAGAATTAAACTAACTTGGAATGGTCATGGAATCATAAAGCATGGATTGCATGTGATAACTTGCTTACAATGATCATTGAAATTAAATAAATGATAAAGTATTGTTTCAATCTGTGATATCTTGCTAAAAATGATCTTGGAGATGGAATTAAGAAAAATAAATAAAAAGCATGGTTTCAATATGTGATAACTTGCTTAAAATGATCGTGGAGATTGAATGAATTATTGGTTTCAATCCACTAGAACTATCTATAACTTACAAGGAATGATCACATAGGTTACATGATTAATAAAGCATGGTTGCCTGCGGTGATTTATTCTGCTAATAGTGAGATCCAGATAAATTATATAGCATGGTTTCCATATATGATCACTTGAACTTACTAAGAAAGCCTTTTAGAAAAAAATGAATCATTGAGTATGGTTTATATTTGTAATAACTTGAACGAACTTTTTTAATCATGAGTTTAAAAGGGACCATAAAAAATGTTTCAATCTATGATAACTCGAATTTGCTCGTATTGGTTGTAGGGGATACTGAAAAGGTATTTTGCTATCTTTCGTTTTGAGAACTTACTCATGTTACAAGAATGATCCTTGGGGCTCATTAAATCATAAAGCATGGTTTTCTTCTGTTATTACTTGAACGTACTTGAATTGGTCGTGGGGCAGGCCATTTATGATAATTTGCTTAGAACGATCGTGTTATAAAGCATGGTTTCCATCCGTTAGAAATACAAATGACAACAAAGTTCCAGACAATAAATTTTGCTACGCCTGACGCGCGTTTCGTCTATTCAAGACTCATCAGAGGCGCTCTACCAAAATATTGAAAATGCCAATCACTGTATGAATATGAAGAGCATAGAACAGTATATCCAAAAATACCAAACCGGGGAACCAAATAATTACTAAGATATTCAACCTATGTCTGGGGTAGGAAGAACCTTAGGGTTTAGACAATTTTGAAATTTAGACGGATAATTTAAAGCTTTGATGTATTCTCCAACTCAAAAGTGTTGGTGCCGGAGCGGGCTAACCTCGGGGAATTTAAACTCCACCAGCAGTGCTAACCTTCACGTGTGTTCGAAATACAAATGACAACAAAGTTCCAGACAATAAATTTTGCTACGCCTGACGCGCGTTTCGTCTATTCAAGACTCATCAGAGGCGCTCTACCAAAATATTGAAAATGCCAAACACTGTATGAATATGAAGAGCATAGAACAGTATATCCAAAAATACCAAACCGGGGAACCAAATAATTACTAAGATATTCAACCTATGTCTGGGGTAGGAAGAACCTTAGGGTTTAGACAATTTTGAAATTTAGACGGATAATTTAAAGCTTTGATGTATTCTCCAACTCAAAAGTGTTGGTGCCGGAGCGGGCTAACCTCGGGGAATTTAAACTCCACCAGCAGTGCTAACCTTCACGTGTGTTCGAAATACAAATGACAACAAAGTTCCAGACAATAAATTTTGCTACGCCTGACGCGCGTTTCGTCTATTCAAGACTCATCAGAGGCGCTCTACCAAAATATTGAAAATGCCAAACACTGTATGAATATGAAGAGCATAGAACAGTATATCCAAAAATACCAAACCGGGGAACCAAATAATTACTAAGATATTCAACCTATGTCTGGGGTAGGAAGAACCTTAGGGTTTAGACAATTTTGAAATTTAGACGGATAATTTAAAGCTTTGATGTATTCTCCAACTCAAAAGTGTTGGTGCCGGAGCGGGCTAACCTCGGGGAATTTAAACTCCACCAGCAGTGCTAACCTTCACGTGTGTTCGAAATACAAATGACAACAAAGTTCCAGACAATAAATTTTGCTACGCCTGACGCGCGTTTCGTCTATTCAAGACTCATCAGAGGCGCTCTACCAAAATATTGAAAATGCCAAACACTGTATGAATATGAAGAGCATAGAACAGTATATCCAAAAATACCAAACCGGGGAACCAAATAATTACTAAGATATTCAACCTATGTCTGGGGTAGGAAGAACCTTAGGGTTTAGACAATTTTGAAATTTAGACGGATAATTTAAAGCTTTGATGTATTCTCCAACTCAAAAGTGTTGGTGCCGGAGCGGGCTAACCTCGGGGAATTTAAACTCCACCAGCAGTGCTAACCTTCACGTGTGTTCGAAATACAAATGACAACAAAGTTCCAGACAATAAATTTTGCTACGCCTGACGCGCGTTTCGTCTATTCAAGACTCATCAGAGGCGCTCTACCAAAATATTGAAAATGCCAAACACTGTATGAATATGAAGAGCATAGAACAGTATATCCAAAAATACCAAACCGGGGAACCAAATAATTACTAAGATATTCAACCTATGTCTGGGGTAGGAAGAACCTTAGGGTTTAGACAATTTTGAAATTTAGACGGATAATTTAAAGCTTTGATGTATTCTCCAACTCAAAAGTGTTGGTGCCGGAGCGGGCTAACCTCGGGGAATTTAAACTCCACCAGCAGTGCTAACCTTCACGTGTGTTCGAAATACAAATGACAACAAAGTTCCAGACAATAAATTTTGCTACGCCTGACGCTCGTTTCGTCTATTCAAGACTCATCAGAGGCGCTCTACCAAAATATTGAAAATGCCAAACACTGTATGAATATGAAGAGCATAGAACAGTATATCCAAAAATACCAAACCGGGGAACCAAATAATTACTAAGATATTCAACCTATGTCTGGGGTAGGAAGAACCTTAGGGTTTAGACAATTTTGAAATTTAGACGGATAATTTAAAGCTTTGATGTATTCTCCAACTCAAAAGTGTTGGTGCCGGAGCGGGCTAACCTCGGGGAATTTAAACTCCACCAGCAGTGCTAACCTTCACGTGTGTTCGAAATACAAATGACAACAAAGTTCCAGACAATAAATTTTGCTACGCCTGACGCGCGTTTCGTCTATTCAAGACTCATCAGAGGCGCTCTACCAAAATATTGAAAATGCCAAACACTGTATGAATATGAAGAGCATAGAACAGTATATCCAAAAATACCAAACCGGGGAACCAAATAATTACTAAGATATTCAACCTATGTCTGGGGTAGGAAGAACCTTAGGGTTTAGACAATTTTGAAATTTAGACGGATAATTTAAAGCTTTGATGTATTCTCCAACTCAAAAGTGTTGGTGCCGGAGCGGGCTAACCTCGGGGAATTTAAACTCCACCAGCAGTGCTAACCTTCACGTGTGTTCGAAATACAAATGACAACAAAGTTCCAGACAATAAATTTTGCTACGCCTGACGCGCGTTTCGTCTATTCAAGACTCATCAGAGGCGCTCTACCAAAATATTGAAAATGCCAAACACTGTATGAATATGAAGAGCATAGAACAGTATATCCAAAAATACCAAACCGGGGAACCAAATAATTACTAAGATATTCAACCTATGTCTGGGGTAGGAAGAACCTTAGGGTTTAGACAATTTTGAAATTTAGACGGATAATTTAAAGCTTTGATGTATTCTCCAACTCAAAAGTGTTGGTGCCGGAGCGGGCTAACCTCGGGGAATTTAAACTCCACCAGCAGTGCTAACCTTCACGTGTGTTCGAAATACAAATGACAACAAAGTTCCAGACAATAAATTTTGCTACGCCTGACGCTCGTTTCGTCTATTCAAGACTCATCAGAGGCGCTCTACCAAAATATTGAAAATGCCAAACACTGTATGAATATGAAGAGCATAGAACAGTATATCCAAAAATACCAAACCGGGGAACCAAATAATTACTAAGATATTCAACCTATGTCTGGGGTAGGAAGAACCTTAGGGTTTAGACAATTTTGAAATTTAGACGGATAATTTAAAGCTTTGATGTATTCTCCAACTCAAAAGTGTTGGTGCCGGAGCGGGCTAACCTCGGGGAATTTAAACTCCACCAGCAGTGCTAACCTTCACGTGTGTTCGAAATACAAATGACAACAAAGTTCCAGACAATAAATTTTGCTACGCCTGACGCGCGTTTCGTCTATTCAAGACTCATCAGAGGCGCTCTACCAAAATATTGAAAATGCCAAACACTGTATGAATATGAAGAGCATAGAACAGTATATCCAAAAATACCAAACCGGGGAACCAAATAATTACTAAGATATTCAACCTATGTCTGGGGTAGGAAGAACCTTAGGGTTTAGACAATTTTGAAATTTAGACGGATAATTTAAAGCTTTGATGTATTCTCCAACTCAAAAGTGTTGGTGCCGGAGCGGGCTAACCTCGGGGAATTTAAACTCCACCAGCAGTGCTAACCTTCACGTGTGTTCGAAATACAAATGACAACAAAGTTCCAGACAATAAATTTTGCTACGCCTGACGCTCGTTTCGTCTATTCAAGACTCATCAGAGGCGCTCTACCAAAATATTGAAAATGCCAAACACTGTATGAATATGAAGAGCATAGAACAGTATATCCAAAAATACCAAACCGGGGAACCAAATAATTACTAAGATATTCAACCTATGTCTGGGGTAGGAAGAACCTTAGGGTTTAGACAATTTTGAAATTTAGACGGATAATTTAAAGCTTTGATGTATTCTCCAACTCAAAAGTGTTGGTGCCGGAGCGGGCTAACCTCGGGGAATTTAAACTCCACCAGCAGTGCTAACCTTCACGTGTGTTCGAAATACAAATGACAACAAAGTTCCAGACAATAAATTTTGCTACGCCTGACGCGCGTTTCGTCTATTCAAGACTCATCAGAGGCGCTCTACCAAAATATTGAAAATGCCAAACACTGTATGAATATGAAGAGCATAGAACAGTATATCCAAAAATACCAAACCGGGGAACCAAATAATTACTAAGATATTCAACCTATGTCTGGGGTAGGAAGAACCTTAGGGTTTAGACAATTTTGAAATTTAGACGGATAATTTAAAGCTTTGATGTATTCTCCAACTCAAAAGTGTTGGTGCCGGAGCGGGCTAACCTCGGGGAATTTAAACTCCACCAGCAGTGCTAACCTTCACGTGTGTTCGAAATACAAATGACAACAAAGTTCCAGACAATAAATTTTGCTACGCCTGACGCGCGTTTCGTCTATTCAAGACTCATCAGAGGCGCTCTACCAAAATATTGAAAATGCCAAACACTGTATGAATATGAAGAGCATAGAACAGTATATCCAAAAATACCAAACCGGGGAACCAAATAATTACTAAGATATTCAACCTATGTCTGGGGTAGGAAGAACCTTAGGGTTTAGACAATTTTGAAATTTAGACGGATAATTTAAAGCTTTGATGTATTCTCCAACTCAAAAGTGTTGGTGCCGGAGCGGGCTAACCTCGGGGAATTTAAACTCCACCAGCAGTGCTAACCTTCACGTGTGTTCGAAATACAAATGACAACAAAGTTCCAGACAATAAATTTTGCTACGCCTGACGCGCGTTTCGTCTATTCAAGACTCATCAGAGGCGCTCTACCAAAATATTGAAAATGCCAAACACTGTATGAATATGAAGAGCATAAAACAGTATATCCAAAAATACCAAACCGGGGAACCAAATAATTACTAAGATATTCAACCTATGTCTGGGGTAGGAAGAACCTTAGGGTTTAGACAATTTTGAAATTTAGACGGATAATTTAAAGCTTTGATGTATTCTCCAACTCAAAAGTGTTGGTGCCGGAGCGGGCTAACCTCGGGGAATTTAAACTCCACCAGCAGTGCTAACCTTCACGTGTGTTCGAAATACAAATGACAACAAAGTTCCAGACAATAAATTTTGCTACGCCTGACGCGCGTTTCGTCTATTCAAGACTCATCAGAGGCGCTCTACCAAAATATTGAAAATGCCAAACACTGTATGAATATGAAGAGCATAGAACAGTATATCCAAAAATACCAAACCGGGGAACCAAATAATTACTAAGATATTCAACCTATGTCTGGGGTAGGAAGAACCTTAGGGTTTAGACAATTTTGAAATTTAGACGGATAATTTAAAGCTTTGATGTATTCTCCAACTCAAAAGTGTTGGTGCCGGAGCGGGCTAACCTCGGGGAATTTAAACTCCACCAGCAGTGCTAACCTTCACGTGTGTTCGAAATACAAATGACAACAAAGTTCCAGACAATAAATTTTGCTACGCCTGACGCGCGTTTCGTCTATTCAAGACTCATCAGAGGCGCTCTACCAAAATATTGAAAATGCCAAACACTGTATGAATATGAAGAGCATAGAACAGTATATCCAAAAATACCAAACCGGGGAACCAAATAATTACTAAGATATTCAACCTATGTCTGGGGTAGGAAGAACCTTAGGGTTTAGACAATTTTGAAATTTAGACGGATAATTTAAAGCTTTGATGTATTCTCCAACTCAAAAGTGTTGGTGCCGGAGCGGGCTAACCTCGGGGAATTTAAACTCCACCAGCAGTGCAAACCTTCACGTGTGTTCGAAATACAAATGACAACAAAGTTCCAGACAATAAATTTTGCTACGCCTGACGCGCGTTTCGTCTATTCAAGACTCATCAGAGGCGCTCTACCAAAATATTGAAAATGCCAAACACTGTATGAATATGAAGAGCATAGAACAGTATATCCAAAAATACCAAACCGGGGAACCAAATAATTACTAAGATATTCAACCTATGTCTTGGGTAGGAAGAACCTTAGGGTTTAGACAATTTTGAAATTTAGACGGATAATTTAAAGCTTTGATGTATTCTCCAACTCAAAAGTGTTGGTGCCGGAGCGGGCTAACCTCGGGGAATTTAAACTCCACCAGCAGTGCTAACCTTCACGTGTGTTCGAAATACAAATGACAACAAAGTTCCAGACAATGAAGTTTGCTACGCCTGACGCGCGTTTCGTCTATTCAAGACTCATCAGAGGCGCTCTACCAAAATATTGAAAATGCCAAACACTGTATGAATATGAAGAGCATAGAACAGTATATCCAAAAATACCAAACCGGGGAACCAAATAATTACTAAGATATTCAACCTATGTCTGGGGTAGGAAGAACCTTAGGGTTTAGACAATTTTGAAATTTAGACGGATAATTTAAAGCTTTGATGTATTCTCCAACTCAAAAGTGTTGGTGCCGGAGCGGGCTAACCTCGGGGAATTTAAACTCCACCAGCAGTGCTAACCTTCACGTGTGTTCGAAATACAAATGACAACAAAGTTCCAGACAATAAATTTTGCTACGCCTGACGCGCGTTTCGTCTATTCAAGACTCATCAGAGGCGCTCTACCAAAATATTGAAAATGCCAAACACTGTATGAATATGAAGAGCATAGAACAGTATATCCAAAAATACCAAACCGGGGAACCAAATAATTACTAAGATATTCAACCTATGTCTGGGGTAGGAAGAACCTTAGGGTTTAGACAATTTTGAAATTTAGACGGATAATTTAAAGCTTTGATGTATTCTCCAACTCAAAAGTGTTGGTGCCGGAGCGGGCTAACCTCGGGGAATTTAAACTCCACCAGCAGTGCTAACCTTCACGTGTGTTCGAAATACAAATGACAACAAAGTTCCAGACAATAAATTTTGCTACGCCTGACGCGCGTTTCGTCTATTCAAGACTCATCAGAGGCGCTCTACCAAAATATTGAAAATGCCAAACACTGTATGAATATGAAGAGCATAGAACAGTATATCCAAAAATACCAAACCGGGGAACCAAATAATTACTAAGATATTCAACCTATGTCTGGGGTAGGAAGAACCTTAGGGTTTAGACAATTTTGAAATTTAGACGGATAATTTAAAGCTTTGATGTATTCTCCAACTCAAAAGTGTTGGTGCCGGAGCGGGCTAACCTCGGGGAATTTAAACTCCACCAGCAGTGCTAACCTTCACGTGTGTTCGAAATACAAATGACAACAAAGTTCCAGACAATAAATTTTGCTACGCCTGACGCGCGTTTCGTCTATTCAAGACTCATCAGAGGCGCTCTACCAAAATATTGAAAATGCCAAACACTGTATGAATATGAAGAGCATAGAACAGTATATCCAAAAATACCAAACCGGGGAACCAAATAATTACTAAGATATTCAACCTATGTCTGGGGTAGGAAGAACCTTAGGGTTTAGACAATTTTGAAATTTAGACGGATAATTTAAAGCTTTGATGTATTCTCCAACTCAAAAGTGTTGGTGCCGGAGCGGGCTAACCTCGGGGAATTTAAACTCCACCAGCAGTGCTAACCTTCACGTGTGTTCGAAATACAAATGACAACAAAGTTCCAGACAATAAATTTTGCTACGCCTGACGCGCGTTTCGTCTATTCAAGACTCATCAGAGGCGCTCTACCAAAATATTGAAAATGCCAAACACTGTATGAATATGAAGAGCATAGAACAGTATATCCAAAAATACCAAACCGGGGAACCAAATAATTACTAAGATATTCAACCTATGTCTGGGGTAGGAAGAACCTTAGGGTTTAGACAATTTTGAAATTTAGACGGATAATTTAAAGCTTTGATGTATTCTCCAACTCAAAAGTGTTGGTGCCGGAGCGGGCTAACCTCGGGGAATTTAAACTCCACCAGCAGTGCTAACCTTCACGTGTGTTCGAAATACAAATGACAACAAAGTTCCAGACAATAAATTTTGCTACGCCTGACGCGCGTTTCGTCTATTCAAGACTCATCAGAGGCGCTCTACCAAAATATTGAAAATGCCAAACACTGTATGAATATGAAGAGCATAGAACAGTATATCCAAAAATACCAAACCGGGGAACCAAATAATTACTAAGATATTCAACCTATGTCTGGGGTAGGAAGAACCTTAGGGTTTAGACAATTTTGAAATTTAGACGGATAATTTAAAGCTTTGATGTATTCTCCAACTCAAAAGTGTTGGTGCCGGAGCGGGCTAACCTCGGGGAATTTAAACTCCACCAGCAGTGCTAACCTTCACGTGTGTTCGAAATACAAATGACAACAAAGTTCCAGACAATAAATTTTGCTACGCCTGACGCGCGTTTCGTCTATTCAAGACTCATCAGAGGCGCTCTACCAAAATATTGAAAATGCCAAACACTGTATGAATATGAAGAGCATAGAACAGTATATCCAAAAATACCAAACCGGGGAACCAAATAATTACTAAGATATTCAACCTATGTCTGGGGTAGGAAGAACCTTAGGGTTTAGACAATTTTGAAATTTAGACGGATAATTTAAAGCTTTGATGTATTCTCCAACTCAAAAGTGTTGGTGCCGGAGCGGGCTAACCTCGGGGAATTTAAACTCCACCAGCAGTGCTAACCTTCACGTGTGTTCGAAATACAAATGACAACAAAGTTCCAGACAATAAAATTTGCTACGCCTGACGCGCGTTTCGTCTATTCAAGACTCATCAGAGGCGCTCTACCAAAATATTGAAAATGCCAAACACTGTATGAATATGAAGAGCATAGAACAGTATATCCAAAAATACCAAACCGGGGAACCAAATAATTACTAAGATATTCAACCTATGTCTGGGGTAGGAAGAACCTTAGGGTTTAGACAATTTTGAAATTTAGACGGATAATTTAAAGCTTTGATGTATTCTCCAACTCAAAAGTGTTGGTGCCGGAGCGGGCTAACCTCGGGGAATTTAAACTCCACCAGCAGTGCTAACCTTCACGTGTGTTCGAAATACAAATGACAACAAAGTTCCAGACAATAAATTTTGCTACGCCTGACGCGCGTTTCGTCTATTCAAGACTCATCAGAGGCGCTCTACCAAAATATTGAAAATGCCAAACACTGTATGAATATGAAGAGCATAGAACAGTATATCCAAAAATACCAAACCGGGGAACCAAATAATTACTAAGATATTCAACCTATGTCTGGGGTAGGAAGAACCTTAGGGTTTAGACAATTTTGAAATTTAGACGGATAATTTAAAGCTTTGATGTATTCTCCAACTCAAAAGTGTTGGTGCCGGAGCGGGCTAACCTCGGGGAATTTAAACTCCACCAGCAGTGCTAACCTTCACGTGTGTTCGAAATACAAATGACAACAAAGTTCCAGACAATAAATTTTGCTACGCCTGACGCGCGTTTCGTCTATTCAAGACTCATCAGAGGCGCTCTACCAAAATATTGAAAATGCCAAACACTGTATGAATATGAAGAGCATAGAACAGTATATCCAAAAATACCAAACCGGGGAACCAAATAATTACTAAGATATTCAACCTATGTCTGGGGTAGGAAGAACCTTAGGGTTTAGACAATTTTGAAATTTAGACGGATAATTTAAAGCTTTGATGTATTCTCCAACTCAAAAGTGTTGGTGCCGGAGCGGGCTAACCTCGGGGAATTTAAACTCCACCAGCAGTGCTAACCTTCACGTGTGTTCGAAATACAAATGACAACAAAGTTCCAGACAATAAATTTTGCTACGCCTGACGCGCGTTTCGTCTATTCAAGACTCATCAGAGGCGCTCTACCAAAATATTGAAAATGCCAAACACTGTATGAATATGAAGAGCATAGAACAGTATATCCAAAAATACCAAACCGGGGAACCAAATAATTACTAAGATATTCAACCTATGTCTGGGGTAGGAAGAACCTTAGGGTTTAGACAATTTTGAAATTTAGACGGATAATTTAAAGCTTTGATGTATTCTCCAACTCAAAAGTGTTGGTGCCAGAGCGGGCTAACCTCGGGGAATTTAAACTCCACCAGCAGTGCTAACCTTCACGTGTGTTCGAAATACAAATGACAACAAAGTTCCAGACAATAAATTTTGCTACGCCTGACGCGCGTTTCGTCTATTCAAGACTCATCAGAGGCGCTCTACCAAAATATTGAAAATGCCAAACACTGTATGAATATGAAGAGCATAGAACAGTATATCCAAAAATACCAAACCGGGGAACCAAATAATTACTAAGATATTCAACCTATGTCTGGGGTAGGAAGAACCTTAGGGTTTAGACAATTTTGAAATTTAGACGGATAATTTAAAGCTTTGATGTATTCTCCAACTCAAAAGTGTTGGTGCCGGAGCGGGCTAACCTCGGGGAATTTAAACTCCACCAGCAGTGCTAACCTTCACGTGTGTTCGAAATACAAATGACAACAAAGTTCCAGACAATAAATTTTGCTACGCCTGACGCGCGTTTCGTCTATTCAAGACTCATCAGAGGCGCTCTACCAAAATATTGAAAATGCCAAACACTGTATGAATATGAAGAGCATAGAACAGTATATCCAAAAATACCAAACCGGGGAACCAAATAATTACTAAGATATTCAACCTATGTCTTGGGTAGGAAGAACCTTAGGGTTTAGACAATTTTGAAATTTAGACGGATAATTTAAAGCTTTGATGTATTCTCCAACTCAAAAGTGTTGGTGCCGGAGCGGGCTAACCTCGGGGAATTTAAACTCCACCAGCAGTGCTAACCTTCACGTGTGTTCGAAATACAAATGACAACAAAGTTCCAGACAATAAAGTTTGCTACGCCTGACGCGCGTTTCGTCTATTCAAGACTCATCAGAGGCGCTCTACCAAAATATTGAAAATGCCAAACACTGTATGAATATGAAGAGCATAGAACAGTATATCCAAAAATACCAAACCGGGGAACCAAATAATTACTAAGATATTCAACCTATGTCTGGGGTAGGAAGAACCTTAGGGTTTAGACAATTTTGAAATTTAGACGGATAATTTAAAGCTTTGATGTATTCTCCAACTCAAAAGTGTTGGTGCCGGAGCGGGCTAACCTCGGGGAATTTAAACTCCACCAGCAGTGCTAACCTTCACGTGTGTTCGAAATACAAATGACAACAAAGTTCCAGACAATAAATTTTGCTACGCCTGACGCGCGTTTCGTCTATTCAAGACTCATCAGAGGCGCTCTACCAAAATATTGAAAATGCCAAACACTGTATGAATATGAAGATCATAGAACAGTATATCCAAAAATACCAAACCGGGGAACCAAATAATTACTAAGATATTCAACCTATGTCTGGGGTAGGAAGAACCTTAGGGTTTAGACAATTTTGAAATTTAGACGGATAATTTAAAGCTTTGATGTATTCTCCAACTCAAAAGTGTTGGTGCCGGAGCGGGCTAACCTCGGGGAATTTAAACTCCACCAGCAGTGCTAACCTTCACGTGTGTTCGAAATACAAATGACAACAAAGTTCCAGACAATAAATTTTGCTACGCCTGACGCGCGTTTCGTCTATTCAAGACTCATCAGAGGCGCTCTACCAAAATATTGAAAATGCCAAACACTGTATGAATATGAAGAGCATAGAACAGTATATCCAACAAGGAATACTGTGAGCGAGCTCACGGAGGATACCCCCCGCTTTAACAATTCTAAGTCCAATTATCTCCATTGAATGATATCCGTCAGCAACCAAAATTCTTCATGCACATCTCCATATATTGTACATCCTTCATGTAAAGTGCCATCAAAATCCATCAAGCGGTTTAGGAGGAGTTGCGCTTACGAGGTCTCCCATTGTACACCAAGTTTAAAAAGTCTAAGTCCAATTATCTCCCTTGAATGATATCTGACAGCAACCAAAATTCTTCATGCACATCTCCATATAGTGTACATCTTTCATGTAAAGTGTCATCAAAATCCATCAAGCGGTTTAGGAGGAGTTGCGCTTACGAGGTCTCCCATTGAACAACATGTTTCAAAAAGTCTAAGTCCATTTATCTCCCTTGAATGATATCTGATAGCAACCAAAATTCTTCATGCACATCTCCATATGGTGTACATCCTTTGTGTAAAGTTTCATCAAAATCCATCAAGGGGTTTAGGAGGAGTTGCGCTTACGAGGTATGTGGACAGACGGACAGACGGACAGACGGACAGACAGACGGACAGACAGGGTGATTCCTATATACCCCCCCAAACTTTGTTTGCGGGGGGTATAAAAATACCAAACCGGGGAACCAAATAATTACTAAGATATTCAACCTATGTCTGGGGTAGGAAGAACCTTAGGGTTTAGACAATTTTGAAATTTAGACGGATAATTTAAAGCTTTGATGTATTCTCCAACTCAAAAGTGTTGGTGCCGGAGCGGGCTAACCTCGGGGAATTTAAACTCCACCAGCAGTGCTAACCTTCACGTGTGTTCGAAATACAAATGACAACAAAGTTCCAGACAATAAATTTTGCTACGCCTGACGCGCGTTTCGTCTATTCAAGACTCATCAGAGGCGCTCTACCAAAATATTGAAAATGCCAAACACTGTATGAATATGAAGAGCATAGAACAGTATATCCAAAAATACCAAACCGGGGAACCAAATAATTACTAAGATATTCAACCTATGTCTGGGGTAGGAAGAACCTTAGGGTTTAGACAATTTTGAAATTTAGACGGATAATTTAAAGCTTTGATGTATTCTCCAACTCAAAAGTGTTGGTGCCGGAGCGGGCTAACCTCGGGGAATTTAAACTCCACCAGCAGTGCTAACCTTCACGTGTGTTCGAAATACAAATGACAACAAAGTTCCAGACAATAAATTTTGCTACGCCTGACGCGCGTTTCGTCTATTCAAGACTCATCAGAGGCGCTCTACCAAAATATTGAAAATGCCAAACACTGTATGAATATGAAGAGCATAGAACAGTATATCCAAAAATACCAAACCGGGGAACCAAATAATTACTAAGATATTCAACCTATGTCTGGGGTAGGAAGAACCTTAGGGTTTAGACAATTTTGAAATTTAGACGAATAATTTAAAGCTTTGATGTATTCTCCAACTCAAAAGTGTTGGTGCCGGAGCGGGCTAACCTCGGGGAATTTAAACTCCACCAGCAGTGCTAACCTTCACGTGTGTTCGAAATACAAATGACAACAAAGTTCCAGACAATAAATTTTGCTACGCCTGACGCGCGTTTCGTCTATTCAAGACTCATCAGAACTTAAATTTACATGGAATTAATCATTTTTAACACAAGAACCAACTTTAATTAATCATTTGGTAAAATGGATCATAAAGAATGGTTTCAATCTTTGATTATTTGAATGAACTTATATTCAACATGGTATTTGTTGAAGGGAATGCTGAAGTATAAAGCATTTTTCTATCTGCATTTTTTTAAATAACTTATATTACTAGAATGATCCTTGGAACTAATTAAATATTATTACACCCTTTAAATGGCATTTGCCTGATTCTTAAAAAAGACTTAAATCATAAATTAGAATAGCAAAACGGGTATAAAAACGGATAATTTGGTTATGCTGTATATCGATATTTCAAGGAGTAACCTCTCATCAGCAGCATTTGAATCAAAACATTGGAAGGTAAAAAACAAAAAGTATTGAATGAAAAGTACTCAAACCCAAATGAATCGAACAGAGAAGGCAAATCTAGCACCGATGGTATCGACCATGTGCAGTACTAGAAAAGAAACCTGGTATTATAAACAATTTAGAATTTAACAATTGGGAATTTCAATAAAGCATGGTTTTCCTCTGTGATCACTTGAACTTACTTAGATTGGTCGTGTGGGTTAAATGAATCATAAAGCATGATTACTTGAACTTACTTGGATTGGTCGTGTGGGTAAAAAGAATCATAAAGCATGGTTACTTGAACTTACTTGGATTAGTCATGTGGATTAAAAGAATCATAAAGCGTGGTTACTTGAACTAACGTGGATTGGTCGTATGGGTTCAATGAATCATAAAGCATGATCACTTGAACTTACTTGGATTAGTCGTGCGGCTTAAATGAATCATAAAGCATGGTTACTTGAACTTACTTGGATTGGTCGTGTGGGTTAAATGAATCATAAAGCATGGTAACTTGAACTTACCTGGATTGGTCGTGTGGGTTAAATGAATCATAAAGCATGATTACTTGAACTTACTTGGATTGGTCGTGTGGGTTAAAAGAATCATAAAGCATGGTTACTTGAACTAACGTGAATTGGTCGTGTGGGTTAAATGAATCATAAAGCATGATTACTTGAACTTACTTGGATTGGTCGTATGGGTTAAATGAATCATAAAGCATCGTTACTTGAACATACTTGGATTGGTCGTGTGGGTTAAATGAATCATAAAGCATGGTTACTTGAACTAACGTGAATTGGTCGTGTGGGTTAAATGAATCATAAAGCATGATTACTTGAACTTACTTGGATTGGTCGTGTGGGTTAAATGAATCATAAAGCATCGTTACTTGAACATACTTGGATTGGTCGTGTGGGTTAAATGAATCAAAAGCATGGCTATTTGAACTTACTTGGATTGGTCGTTCGGCTTAAATGAATCATAAAGAATGGTTACTTGAACTTACTTGGATTGGTCGTGTGGATTAAATGAATCATAAAGCATGGTTTCCTGGACGTTTCTTTGACCTCCTGACACTACTGCTGCCTTGAACTTCGATACAAAACTCTAAATAAAGATATACGAAAATTCCGACCTGTGATTATTTATATCTAATATTCAACAAGAAAAGAAACATAAGAAAAGACATGCCGGAGAGTGTTGCATTGGTTTTAACTTGGTATTTTAGAAATTATTAACATTAATGGCCGACAACGTATATATTGAATCCAAGGAATACAAATGACAACAAAGTTCCAGACAATAAATTTTGCTATGCCTGACGCGCGTTTCGTCTATTCAAGACTCATCAGAGGCGCTCTACCAAAAATATTGAAAATGCCAAACACTGTATGAATATGAAGAGCATCCCTTACAAAACACTACTGTCTGCTGTAAGCTTGCCGCAAGTCTGCAGTAAGCTTGCAGCAAACTTTTTAGTTCGCAGAAAGAAAAGATAATAGTTCGCAGATGTTTGCGGCTACCTGCAAACTTTCTGCGAGTTTGCCGTAAATCTGCAGCAAATGATACAAAGTTTGCAGATATGCAGGAAAAGTTTACTGTTTGCAGCAAGTTTGCAGCAATTGATAATTTTAACCCTTGTGCACTTGATGATGTCATCTATGACATCATCAGTTTTGGAGGCAAAGATTCTTCTAATGGAAGTTCACATGTTATTAGCTCAAATCAGTGTTTTAAAAGGATTTAATGGTGTACATTTTAAAAGATGAAGATATAGTAAGTAAATACATGTATAATATTATTCTTGCAATATGACATGTAAATAAGCTAAATTCCTTGCCAATTTTTACTCCAAAGTTGCACACATGTATATGGATGAATTATGAATTAAAAAATGAATGGCATTTTTTATCAGTTTAAGAGTTAAAATTTAAGAAATCATTGGCAGTTTTAGAAGGTCCTCTTATTTTTAGGTACATGTATAGTTCTTTCCACTTTTCTACAAAAGCATTATATAGTTCTCATCTGCTGTTTTTTTTCTGTTTTAAATTTTCAAATCAGTGATAATTTTAATGGTTCACAACTTGAATAATTTTTATTTACTTGATTTTTTCATGCTTGAAAAAATGTCTTATGCATGCAAACTAAAGACCATGCATATATGTATAATTAAATTTTGTTATACATGTATCACTTAATATAAATTGTTCATTCATGCAGATTCATTCAACATCTGATGAAAATGTCCATATAAGGTTATGAAGAGTTTGCAGCAGACCTGCTGCAAACCTAATTTGCATGGTAAAAAGTCGCAGCAGACTTACGGCAAAGTTCGCAGAAAACTTGCTGCAGGTTTGCAGCTAGCTGCGATGTTCGCGAGAGTTTGCAGGTGCATGCCCATATAAGGTCGAAGAATTTATCTGCTGCAGACTTGCCGCAAACCTAATTTGCATGGTAAAAAGTCGCTGCAAGTCTGCAGCAGACAGTTTACCGCTAATTTACAGCAACTTTGCTGCAGATCTGCAGCAACAGGTTGCGGAAGACCTCTTTTTTTGGTAAGAGATAGAACAGTATAACCAAAAATACCAAACTGGGGAACCACATTATTACCAAGATATTCAACCTATGTCTGGGGTAGGAAGAACCTTAGGGTTTAGACAATTTTGAAATTTAGACGGATAATTTAAAGCTTTGATGTATTCCCTAACTCAAAAGTGTTGGTGCCGGAGCGGGCTAACCTCGGGGAATTTAAACTCCACCAGCAGTGCTAACCTTCACGTGTGTTCGAAATACAAATGACAACAAAGTTCCAGACAATAAATTTTGCTATGCCTGACGCGCGTTTCGTCTATTCAAGACTACAAAAATAACGTTTTAGGTATATTTCTAAGTAATTTTAAGTACCTGTAATCTGGAGTTTCTTTGATATGTAAGTAAGAGGTCTAAAACTTCTAAAACCCTGTAATCCAATAACATGATAATTGTTAACATTTTAATACATAAAGTGGTCAGCAATAAAAGAAAATATTAAAAAGGCAGCAACAATGTAGAATAGGTACATTGTAATCTTAAAACCTATTAGCTAGAGATGGCTTATTGTGCGCTGCTGTTTTTTCCTATATAATTTTATTCTGTTGTTTCAAAGTGCCGTTCTTCAACTGTGTCGCTATCTAATGATGTTACGATTTTGAAATGATTGCTAAATTTGTTTTTGCTTATATTTAAAATATATGTGTACCTCATTTTCCACCCCAAAATAGAGGACGAGATGTTTCTGACAAAAACCATTTTTGAAAATTAATATTTACTGATATTTGGCATTGACTATAGCCTCAGTTTCTGGTTTCTTCTCCCATCTTTCAGATGCTTGGTATTTTGATACCAGTTTCTTTTGTTCCTTTGTGTAGTCTGAATAAAAACAAACTCTTGTTATAAACATAATATATTGAACATTAGATTATCAATCTGTAAGCTGGATTTTTGTTTAATTAATTAGTTTTTGCTCAATCTCGTACAGCAAACCAATCTGTTTTGAATTATGACGATCTTTGATAATATATATTTAAAAATTTTGCATAATATAGTAATTTAATCTATTTTCTAACAATATGCGATACTTTTTAATATCTATATTATAAACACAAAGATTTACCCTTTTCCTTCTTGTTATCTTTTTCATCTTTTTCTTTAGGAAATGGAAAGTCATGTCGACCATCCAACAAGTTGAGGAGAGGTGGAAGTAAGTTTTTAACATCCTCTGCATCAAGATAGTATCCAAACTTTACAAGATGGTACAGTAACCTCACAACCTAATAGTAAATAAGTAATCTGAGGTACTAGTAATTTATTGTATAAATTATCAATATTTTTTAACCCAAAAAAAAAATGAATTAAAAATTTGTTTTTTTTTTACAAATCAGGTATCAATATATTTCCTTAAAATTCTATAAAATGTATTTATTATTATAATCAAAACTTTTATATTGAAAATAATATTTATGAAAGTATCAATTAAATGTTATCACCCAACAAAAATGAAACACTGTCACAGCTACTCTAATTATACCAACCTGTTCAATGAGCATATTGTGGCCTATATTGCACGCAAACATACATTTGTTTTCATCTAAGAAATCTGCTATCCAGTCTCGTAGTACAGGAAATATGGCAACAAGTTCTTTCACAACCTAAGCGGTATAATGATAAAATTGTTTCAATTACTTTTGTTGCCCTTTTTTTACGAAACATAAACATAAAGAATTGTCATATTTCAATTCAGTGCTTAGTATTTTGTGGCTTTACAAATTTAACCATTCAAATGAAATGCTTTCTAGAATTTTCCTGATTTAACATAAGGGAATTAGTTACCAAAACACAGTATCTGCTATATGATCTTCAAGAAAAATATCAAATGAATTACACTTACAAAGTCTCCTTGGCTTTTTTCTTCATCTTTGGACCCAACGTACTCATACACAAAACAAATGTTTGGATGATCTAAGACTGAATAGTTGTTACCAGTGTCAACAAACATACCTTAAAAACATTACTATCAATATTAAAATGACAGCTGAAAGGGCTTTCTTGATATCAAACAAAAATATTCTTATGTTTCTTCATTCAATTTTGCTTTCTATTGTTGTACAGATAAAATAATACCTAAATGGGATAAACAATTTCAATGTCCACGAAGATATTAGGAATCATTAAGGTCTTGCCTTGGTACAGACATTTAAATGCATTGCCTTGTTTAACCAGGTTTATCGCACCAAAACTCTCTCTTCCGTTCTTCCGTTGTGATCTTAGTTTTTAGTTGTAAAATATAGCACAACACAACCCAGGTTTGAGACACGATCGAGATAGGTGATCATATCGGTACTTCAGACAGCTAACAATAACGAATTATACATAAGAGACCGCATGTGACGTATTATCTTTTATATGTTTGTCTACGGAGACGACGTCGACGGGTACAACAATCAGACAAATGAGTATGAGCCCTAAAGACAGCCAACTGGACTATTTGAAAATTAAGGAACCAGATGGTTTATTTCATTTTATTATTTTTTTGTGCTTAAAATTGCAAAAGATTTTATAACATTTAAAAAAACAACGAGGATTGTGGAATACAGAAAACATGTAGATGACCTTAAATCCAAGAAATAAGGATGTTTAAAACGTGCAATTAAAACACCACGCAACTTTTTAACATAGACCAAAAAACGATTGCCAACTATTAACTAATCAAATGTACTAAACTTTTTTTTCCTTTCTGGATAAACAAAACTGACATAATTAAAGGACGGACCATTTAACTTGAAGGGGGGTCTTGGTTGTTTGTTTTGGTCAGAAAAAAAATTTCAGCGCAAATTATGGAAAAAAATATTATTTTCGAAGGCGTCGTCGCGACAGAATATTTTTTTTCATTATTATTATTATTTTATATCGCAGTAATCCTTCATCAAAATATTTTCTATTTCTTATCCTTTGCTACCAAAATATTTTTTTCATCGAAAATAATTTTCAGAATATTTTTTATGAAAAAACCAAGCCCCCCACTTCAAGTTAAATGGTCGGTCCCTAAGGCTAGAAAAATGGTATAAAATCATTCAATCAAATATACTTTATAATAAACAATCTTACACGTAGTAAGGTCACAATATTTTGCCCTGATAGCATCCGGTAATATATCGGATCTCAAGGACAGAAATGTTTCCTCCCACGTCAAGTACCGTAACTCCTTTGTCAGCATGTTGATGGTATAATCATTCCGACCCTACAATGTAGATGGTATATCAGTTTGTGAAGAATGATTATGATGATAATTTTATTTGACGATTTTTTCCTAGTTCTATTCTAGTGATACATTTTGTACATTGATGTAACTGAGGGCAAAATAGCAATGAAAGCTTGTGAGTAAGAATTTACTTAAAATCACATTGCATTTATATAAAATAAATAACATAGGAGTTTTACATGTTGTTGTAGATTTTGTTATTACTTATCCTTTTAAAGATGTATTTCACTTATTTACTCTTATGTAAGATATTTCATGTTAAAAATTGCCAAAATAACACGTTTATGAAGTTCTTGTGAAAACAGTCTTTTGATTCATAAAACTTTGCTTTCTATCAGACAAAAATAATATCTTACATAACAAAGCGCCTTATACAGATCTAGTTGATGAATGAGGAAATCGTGCTGGTTCTTGTCATACTCCTCATCAGTTGGCTTTAAAGGAAATAAAACTTTTTTTTATTCTTAAAGTTGATTAACACAGGGTTTTATAGAAAATAAAAGCGTTTTCAATAAAACTTGTTTTTATTAATAAGTTAATTTAGATTTTTTTTTGTCGTAGTTGGTGGTTTCTCTTGTACAGAATGTTTAAAAATGATGATGTTTGTCTAAATTTTAGCTTTAGTATGGTCTGTTCATTCTCTATATTTGTATCTTTAGTATTTTTCAAATGTGCTCTCTTAACGATGTTAAAGTACTAGTACTTTGACACTCAATCTTAAAGAATGTATAACTATTGTAATACAGTTAATACTTATATCAATAAATTAAATCAATGTTGTATTATTTCCATTGTTTTCCATGATAAAAGTAAAATTCATTGCTAAGTATTTTAACTTGATTATAATAATAATGAATCTGTTAGGTTTCTATTAACGTATACATCGACAAATTGATGAAGAGCTTTCCAGTAACCACCACCATCTGTTGTTATGTACAGTATGTTCGGCTGTCTGTTTATATCCTGGCCCCTGGCCGTCAGAAAAATTCCTTTCCCCTGTAAAATAAAATGAACATATTTTTCAAAAAAAATTGTGGCTTCTTTACTCCATAAAATTAGTCTAAAAGCGTTGCATATAATATTTACATGGTGAATTTTACCTCTTAATATCTAATTCTACACAACAATCTTATAAAAAAGGCTTAAAGGTTGCATATAAGATGTAGATTGTGAATTTGACCTCTTAATACCATATTCTACACAACAATCTGAGCATCTTCATTAACTTCATTTTTCACAAGCCATTTTCGTTATCTCATTCTAATTTTCCTGAGTACATGTGTTCACTGTTGTTACGACTTGAGTTTGCGTTGTTGATTTTTGTTCGGTTGATTTTGTGTTTTGTGTTTCCTCATGCTGTTCTTGTTTACCGATTTCGACGTTACCCTTTCGGACCTTTGACACTGGAATGCCCCGCCCCATTGATGCCTCTTTGCTTCTTTCAAAGCTTTCTATACACCGTAACAAAACTTAGGTCAACATTATTTTTATGTACATATGTATTTTACTAACCTGTTCTGTCTGTAGCCATTTCTGGACTATATATGACTGGTTGTTGGGTATTGCTACATCATCACAGACACAAAGTACATGTAACAAGTCTAAGAATCTGTAATTCTGAAAATATAATTTATATTTAATATATCGTTATAGTTTTGTAAGCAAATGAACTTAATCGGTGTCTCATTTTGTCAAAAAAATCAAAGGTGAAATAGTTTTTGATATATTCTCATGTCAAACATTTTCTGAAAAGCATTTATACACAATTTTTTTAACATACGACAATGTAATAATTAATAACATTCAAATCTAAAACGTTTTTAAGTAACCTACTTGTGAAGTTTGCAAAAGACCAACAAATTCGTCAATCTGATCCCTGGTAATTCTGTCTACAATTTTTCTCTTATCTCTGATCAGTTCTACAATCATTTGAGCGACATTCAGTCCTATTCCTCCCTGCAAAAATGGTAAGTACAAACTGTTCTCTTCATAAATACGGAAAGCAAAATTATGGCATTCCTTATTCTTTAAAGAAAACAAACAAGACATAGTTTTTTTCCGGATTTTTCTATGTCTAAAATAATTAAAACATTAATTGCATGGAAACTAACGTGAAAACTAGCGCTTTTTACTACTAGTATTATGTTATTGCATACAGCACTTTCGAGATTCTAGTCTGTGTCTTAATTTAGAGTTCTACATTTATGATATTTCTCGTTAGATTTCTACATTCTGTGTACAGAAAGACAAGCACAAGAAACTAAAGAAATACAAAACATATTATACAAATGATTTGCTTACCTTTTGTGTAAATTGAGTTTGAAAAAACTCAATGTATTTTGCAAAATACAATGCATTCTTTCTGCTTTTACCAATCATATACGTATACAGGATTTCATACGCCTCTTTAAATACATGTATGAGGTTTTGTTCATCGTGGCTCCCATCGAGTGGACATTGAAGGATCTTTACAAGTAAGTCGATAATCTGAAAGACATTGTAAATAGTGCTCCATGCCTGGCAATACAATATATGTTCAACTAGTTGCAAGTTTTTTATGATATCATAATTCTAATTCCAATTCGGTATGGCTTTCATGGTGACGTTCATTCGCTTTCTATAACTGCATGGTGCTTAAAAAAAAGAAAATTCTTCAAATCTGGTTTATTCTTTATCAACTAGTTATTCAGCATTCTACAATTAGTTTTACTAAATTTACTCAATATACATGATAGATAGATATATGTTTAATTCTCAAATACTTATTTTAGCAATATGAATTTTCTTCATAATATCTTCTATACATACCCTGAGATTCCTCATCAATTTTTGTCTGTTTTTACTGGGAAGATCCTTTATCATCATAAACTTTCTCAATTCCTCCATAGATGTCATAATTGTATGAGTTTTCTTTGCATTGAGGTAATGGCCTTCTTTCCTCTGAAAATAGAATTAAATTGCACTATTTGCTCTTTAAAGCCATAGTTTACATGCAATTGTGTTTCAGCTATTGATAAAATGCACGTAAAAACTTTTAATCGAAGGCACTGAACCAATGTCGAAACAAACAATTTTGACTAAATGGAACTAAATTAATTATACATGTAACAGGTAAACTGTTCATTAAACTTGCTTATTAACTTTGTGAATATTTTTCAATACTAATATATGCAAACACTTTAATTGTCAATTTATAGAATACATGTACTAGAAATGCCTGATTTCTTTTTATTATTCTCTAGTTCTGATTTCTACGACGAGAACAATAATATTACCATTTTTCAACTTGGTCTAATTCTGTCGATGACACGTGATATCTTTTTTATCTGCTCAGATTTTTTTATTTGCCCATTAATGCCATTAAAGTTTGCTTACTTACATCTTCTACCAGGTTTAGCAGAAATGGCACCATCCCAGCAGCAAAGTTGAATTCTGTTATATGTATTTGTTCTACGTATTGTATTGTGAAAGCATCATCATATTGACTTTCTCCACTAGCTGCCACCTGCCAAATCAAACAGACGCTTGTGATAATTATTTGTTTTTAGTCACTGAAAATTATTGTAAAATTTAGAGTATTGTTGAGGAACTTTCTACGAACAATTAGAAAACAAAAATTTGAACTATTTAAAAGGTCAATCTCTTCTTGATATACAGTGAACAAATGTCCCTACCTGTCTCACAGATGTCCCATCTCGATCCAGGAATACTTATATACCTATCTGTCTCACAGGAGTCACATATCATTCCACGAAGACTAATATACTTACCCGTCTCAAACCTCAATCCTCGAAGACTTTTATATCCACCTGTCTCACATGAGCCGAGTCCCACCTCAATCCACGAAGGCTTATATACCCACCTGTTTCACAGTAGCTGAATCCAATCTTCATTCACGAAGAATTATATATTACCCACCTGTCTCACAGGAGCCGAGTCCCATCTCAATCCACGGAGACTTATATACCTACCTGTCTCACAGGAGCCGAGTCCCATCTCAGTCCACGGAGACTTATATACCTACCTGTCTCACGGGAGCCGAGTCCCGTCTCAATCCACGGAGACTTATATACCTACCTGTCTCACAGGAGCCGAGTCCCATCTCAATCCACGGAGAATTATATACCTACCTGTCTCACAGGAGCCGAGTCCCATCTTAGTCCACGGAGACTTATATACATACCTGTCTCACAGGAGCCGAGTCCCATCTCAGTCCACGGAGACTTATATACCTACCTGACTCACAGGAGACGAGTTCCATCTCAGTCCACAAATACTTATATACCTACCTGTCTCACGGGAGCCGAGTCCCATCTCAATCCACGGAGACTTATATACCTACCTGTCTCACAGGAGCCGATTCCCATCTCAGTCCACAAATACTTATATACCTACCTGTCTCACAGGAGACGAGTTCCATCTCAGTCCACAAATACTTATATACCTACCTGTCTCACAGGAGCCGAGTCCCATTTCAATCCACGAAGACTTATATACCTACCCGTCTCACAGGAGCCGAGTCGCAGCTCAATCCACGGAGACTTACTAGTATATCCCTACCTGTCTCACAGGAGCCGAGTCCTATCTCAGTCCACGGAGACTTATATCCCTACCTGTCTCACAGAAGCTGAGTCTGATCTCAATCCACGAAGACTTTTATCCTTACCTGTCTCACAGGAGCTGAGTCCCATCTCATGCCACAAAGACTTATATACCTACCTGTCTCACAGGAGACGAGTCCTATCTCGATCCCCGGAGGCCTATATACCTATATAAGAGCCGAGTCCAATACCTACCTATCTCACAAGCGCCGATTCCCATCTCACTCCAAGAATACTTATATCCCTACCTTTCTCACAGGAGCCGAGTCCCATCTCGATCCCCAGAGGCGTATATTCCTACCTAAATCACAAGACCCGACTCTAATATCTGTCCACGGATACTTATATCTCTATCTGTCTCACAGGAGCCGAGTCCCATCTCAATCCACCTACCTGTCTCACAAGAGCCGAGTCCCATCTCAATCCACCTACCTGTCTCACAAGAGCCGAGTCCCATCTCAATCCACCTACCTGTCTCACAAGAGCCGAGTCCCATCTTAAACCACCTACCTGTCTCAAAGGAGCCGAGTCCCATCTCAATCCACCTACCTGTCTCACAAGAGCCGAGTCCCATCTCAATCCACCTACCTGTCTCACAAGAGCCGAGTCCCATCTTAAACCACCTACCTGTCTCAAAGGAGCCGAGTCCCATCTCAATCCACCTACCTGTCTCACAAGAGCCGAGTCCCATCTTAAACCACCTACCTGTCTCACAGGAGCCGAGTCCCATCTCATACCACCTACCTGTCTCACAAGAGCCGAGTCCCATCTCAATCCACCTACCTGTCTCACAAGAGCCGTCCCATCTTAAACCACCTACCTGTCTCACAGGAGCCGAATCCCATCTCAAACCACCTACCTGTCTCACAGGAGCCGAGTCCCATCTCAATCCACCTACCTGTCTCACAGGAGCCGAGTCCCATCTCAAACCACCTTTCTGTCTCACAGGAGCCGAGTCCCATCTCAATCCACGGAGACTTATATACCTACCTGTCTCACAGGAGCCGAGTCCCATCTCAATCCACCTACCTGTCTCACAGGAGCCGAGTCCCATCTCAAACCACCTACCTGTCTCACAGGAGCCGAGTCCCATCTCAGACCACCTACCTGTCTCACAAGAGCCGAGTCCCATCTCAATCCACCTACCTGTCTCACAAGAGCCGAGTCCCATCTCAATCCACCTACCTGTCTCACAAGAGCCGAGTCCCATCTCAATCCACCTACCTGTCTCACAGGAGCTGAGTCCCATCTTAAACCACCTACCTGTCTCACAGGAGCCGAGTCCCATCTCAAACCACCTACCTGTCTCACAGGAGCCGAGTCCCATCTCAATCCACTTACCTGTCTCACAAGAGCCGAGTCCCATCTCAATCCACCTACCTGTCTCACAGGAGCCGAGTCCCATCTTAAACCACCTACCTGTCTCACAGGAGCCGAGTCCCATCTCAATCCACCTACCTGTCTCACAAGAGCCGAGTCCCATCTCAATCCACCTACCTGTCTCACAAGAGCCGAGTCCCATCTCAATCCACCTACCTGTCTCACAGGAGCTGAGTCCCATTTAAATCCACCTACCTGTCTCACAGGAGCCGAGTCCCATCTGAGACCACGGAGGCTTTGGTCGTTACTGCTCTCAATGTCTCGGAACTTTTTTCTGATATAATCCTCATCTACATGTAAAGGTTGTTTTATGTAATACATATTTAAGTAATTGATCAAGTTAATTACAGTACAAATATACAAAAGACCAAATAGTCGACATGCTCAATTTTTTTAACGACAACATATTTGTTCAGTTTGGTAGACGTGTTTTTCAGCAAAAAATAGGGATTCCAATGGGCACTTTTTGTGCACTTTTGCTTGCTGATTTGTTTCTACATGCATATGAAGAAGACTTCTTACAATCTCTTCAAGACAAAAAAAAGATCGTAGACTAGCTCTCTCTTTCAACCTCACGATGATGTCCTTTCACTTAACGATTCTCGATTTGGTGACTTTTTCCATCTCATATATCCCCAGGAGCTTGAGATAAAGAACACAACGGATTCTAGGAAGTCTGCTTCATATTTAGATCTACATCTCGAAATTGACTCTCAATGCATGAAGATTTTCAACAAAGCTCTATGACAAACGTTACGTGATGACTCCAACTTTCCAATCGTCAAGTTCCCCTTTTTGTGTAGCAACATTCTGTCCATTCCTGCTTATGGAGTCTTCGTATCACAGTTGATTCGTTACTCCAGAGGTTGCGGGAATTACATCGGTTTCCTTGGCAGAGCGTCACGTTCGACACAGAAATTGCTGACACAGTGTTATGTTGCTCCACGGTTGCTGTCTTCACTCAAGAAATTTTACGGTAGACACCGTGCACTCATAGACAAATATGTGATTTCTATCTCTCAAATGAGTGCAGATGTTGGTTTGTCGTAGAAATTTGTTTTGTGTTCCTTTACCGGATTTGACACAATGAATTGGAAATTAGCAACACGACGGCAGGTTTGCTATAGCAAGCAGGAACCGCTTAAGTTTCCGGAGCACCTGAGTTCACTTTTGTCACGACTTGAGTTCGCGTTGTCGATTTCCGTTCAGTTGATTTTGTGTTTTGTTTTTCTTCGTGCTGTTTTTGTTCGTGTTTACCGGTTTCATCGTTGCCCTTTCGGACTTTTGACATTTGAATGCCCCATTGGTGCCTCTTTGCTTCTTTTAACTTTTTATTCATTTGCACATTACTCATATGTTTAAGCAATTGAAAAAGCCAGGACCATGAATCCATAACGTTAATCTTTACATGAATATTTTGTTAATATATATATATGTGTTTAATAAAAATTAATGATTTAATATTAAAATAGTCATTCGGATAAAACAGGAACCTACTTTATAGGAAGTTTTGAATAGAATCTAGCCAAATGTGAAACTCAAAAAGGTTTGCTTGGTCGTTCATTTATAGGAATTAAAGTGTCTATGTATTCAATGTTTACTTGAAATACAATAATAAGAGATCTGTTGAACGAAAGCAAGACATAGACATGAGCAGTGATTAAAACAGCTAGTAGCCAAGTCTGCATCAGTATATTAATCCCAAGTGCAAAACTTGTCACATGGAATCTTGAAATTCCTAATGCAGTTCCGTGTAATACAGTTATTGGAAGCTTAATTAATTTGTACCAGAATCGTCATAATGAAACATTGTACTGTAAATTGAATTGTTATAACTAATTCAGTACCTTTCAGTGCATGCAGCCAGAAACCTGTTAGCACATGTTCGATACGACAATAACTTTCATACCGAATCTCATCTCTCTCCTAAAGGTATTTTAAATTAGATTAATAACTAATGAGAAATAGCAGATAAAAGGAACAAATAATGTTTGTTTGTAACCTTAGTCAAACATCAGTGTTTAATGCTGAATTCTTTAAAGTGCATTTGGTGTGTGATATATGGTAAAAATATGCCTTAAAAAATTGATGGATTATTTTGTACCTTTATAATGTTTGTCGTCGTGCTTTTGTTTATTTTGGGCTCTTGTAATTCGCTGCATTTTGTTGTTATTCATACTATCAGATATTTAGTCATTTACTTGTTATTGTATAACCATTTTTAATCTTTAAAGACAACAGAAATGCATTTAATCGCTATTCAAATGAATAGAAACTAGTAATTCAAAATTATTTAATTCTACATATAAGTATATTGTTGGAGTTTTCAATATAAACTAACACTGAGAACAGAATACATTCTGAACACGGTCTTAGGATCTTCGTTATCATCTGTCAGAGATATCTCTTTAGTGGCATCTATACACAGGTACTTCCTTGTGGTCATGTGTCTCAGCCTCACCTGCTGTTCCCATCTTAGAATATCACCTACAAAGTTACAGGTATCAAACGTTGTTTCTCAAAGGCAAGATAAGGTTTTTAAAATTTTTAAAATATTTTGAGGTTTGTTTAAGTTTTAGAAAAACGAACAAGTGAAATAGTAGCATTTAATATATGTAATAGTTATTTAGTTTCTTTCTGTTTTAGAGATGTTAGATGTTTTGTCCTTTTAAACGATTAGTTATATAATATACCAAACGTGTCCTGTTAAGAATTGGTTTACAAAATAAAGGTCGTATTTTCTAAAGTTTAATGAAGTCAAATACAACAGGCTAGGAATATGCCACTTACCGTTTAGGATTCCATTCTCTGCCTCTATTTGCCAGAAAGAATTTCCGGATGTTGGCGGTGACAATGTTCTCGGTTTGTGTTGATCCATCACCCTTATCCTAAAATGAACTGTAAGAACACATTTATCATAAAACATTTTTTTCAGCAATAGCAATTCATGTAACCATATAAAATTTGATTTAAAATAATGAAAATGTAAAGTAAAAACGTCTTAAAATAATATGAAATATTAGTGGAATAGATTATCGTTTTACAGGTAACCCTTATACGTATTACAAAGTCATATATCATTTTTCTTTTTAGTTTCTTAGATTTCAATGAAACCGATTTACCATCTTCTGTTACTTCCTCGTCAAAGAGTCCCTCCGCCACCAGGTAGGCTTCTAGTTCTTTGTGAAATAGCCTTATACAGCTGCCACCCTAAAACAATTATTGAAAAGCCTTAGGCTAACGAATGTTTTAAATTGGCAACTAATACTTTCGAATATCTTAAAGGGGAAACTTAGTCTTACGAATATCTCAAAGCAGCTATTTAACCTAAAGAATATCTAAAAGAAGCAACTTAGCCTAACGAATATCTCAAATAGGCAACTTAGCCTTAGGAATATATTAAAGAGGCAGCTTAGTCTCTCCTTGAAATATCGATATAAAGTATATCCAAATTAACCGTCTATGCCCGCGTTTTGGTATTTGTAATTTTTTATATCTCAAAAACCAATTATAATAATTCTAATGAATATTTGAAGGAGACAACTTCACCTAACGAATATCTCAAAGAGGCAACTTTGCTTAAAGAAAGTCCTAAAGAAGCAACTTAGCCTGTAGGATATCTGAAAGAAGCAACTTAGTTTTACGAATATCTCAAAGCAGCAACTTAATCTACCGGTAACCAATGTTCTCAGAAGCCAACTTAAATGCAGGAATTTCTCAAAAAGGCAAATTGGCCTAACGAATATCTCAAAGCAGCAACTTAGACTAACGATTATCTTAAAGCAGCAACTAAGAATAACGATAATCTTAAAGCAGCAACTAAGCCTAACGAATATCTCAAAAAAACAACTTTGTCTTATGAATATTTTTTAAGAGGCAACTTAGCCTAACGAATATTTCAAAGTGGCAACTTAGTGTAACGGATATATCAAAAGAGAAAATTTAGTCTAACAAATATCTCAAAGAGTCAACTTAGCTTCCTACCTCAAAGCGGCAACCTAGCCTAACGAATATGTCGAAAAGGCATCTTAGTCTTTCATTTCAAAGAGGCAACTTTAGCCTAGTAAATATCATAAAGAGGCAACCTAATCTAGAAGAGAAAACATAGCCTACCGAATATCTCAGAGGCAACTTTGGCTGTCGAATATTTCAATGAGGCAACTTAGCATGATAAATATCTCAATAGGCAACTTCCATTAATAAAGATTTCAAAGAGGTAATATAATATATTTCGACTAATTACTCAAAGACAAAGTTATTGTAAAGTACACAAGGACAGTGATGAAAATTCTTGTTTCATTTTCTTACCCTAACGTAAGGGTCATGTTCTGGAAAACCTGGGTGGAATCGAATAAGTGAAAATCCAGACCGCTCTACTCCAAGATTAATTTCTGATCTAAAATAAAACATTTCTTTGTTATAGAATATATTGAAAGAAAATATTTTACCAAAAAGTGAAGATATTTAACAAAAACTCTGAAGACGGCAGAAAAATACGCGAATCGACAAAGCTTAACGGCTAAGAGCCGCCGAGGTAATCCGGGTATTAAAAGAGAAATCGCCTCATGAAACTCTGAAAACCTTTTATGCTATCTGTCTAAAGATTGCTTTAAAATGGTTGTAGGCAAACTCTTGACTCAAACGCTCGAATATAGACACAAACTATGGTATATAAGTTTTGTTTATATGGTAGCTAGATGTATAACATACCCATATGTGTAGTGGTCAATTTTAAACGGTTGGCTGGCATGGTAGAAGTGTCCTGGTGATTTGATACTTTCAAATACAATCTGGTCATATATTTGTACCTAGAAAAAAGGTTTTTAGAAGTAGTTTGCAGTGTCTGAATTGAAATGCTATGCCTTGTTTAAAGTTTCAAAATGATTAATCATGAAAGAAAAATATATAGTTCAAACTATGTCGTAATTGTATTATTTATTTCATGTCATTTCCCAATACTCTTTTCATGGAGACAATTTGTACGAAAAATGGAAGGTAAAAAATAATGTCGAAAAAAAATAATTGGTACCCGTGTGATTTAACCAGTTAATTTTTCAGCACTACTCATGAAGACATTTTTGACAAAGCGTTACATGAATCTATCCTATGAAATTTTTAAGAATGAATCATAACACATTTACTTCATGTATGCTTTAAAAAAACAATTTCAAGCTTTTTTCAAAATTTCAGAAATTCGTTTGTGTGAAATTTAGAAATCATTAGTTATAAAGCCGACTTATCAAATTTTTGTTCTGAACATTAGACATTATTAGCTTACCACTTCACCTTCCGATTTCACTTTGTATTGTGGTAAAATTCTAAACTGGGCATTCTTAGCATTATAGTTGTGAAGCATTATCTGAAATATGCAAAATGAAGCAAAGGTGTACCAAAGAGGCAATCAAATATCGTAAATCATAAACAAAATTGTAAAGTTGCGAGCGAGTTTTTGTCTTGTGCTTTCGCTATGCTCACTAGAAAATATTTTTGTCAATTACATTTTTGTTTTCTCTTAACATGAATTTGTAACATCGACTTTGCAAGTGATCATTTTCGACAGTCAAAGTTAAATTTTGATTTTTTTCGTTAAAAAATGTTTGAGTTCTTTTTTTGCTTATTTACAATAACTTTTTTGCAAAGTAGTTTTCAACTAGGGAATATATATCTTCACTGAAATCATATGATAAACCACCATTCGAAGTAATTTACAACCAATAAATGGCAATATTGTTTTGAATCAGTCTTTTATCTCAGAGTCTATGTAATCTAACAGCCGTAAGACTATAACATGTGACTGTATCATTACAAATTGACATCAATGTCTGACAATTTTAGAAAAACAAACCAGAAATCCCAGAGGAGTTAATCAAGCCAATACTGAAAGTTGATTATTGTGTTACGGTTAGGACATTGGTCTAATGAACTGCGATTGATGTCTTACATCAAATAAAGTTTATATTATTTCAAAAGCTGAACCATTTATTGAAGATTGTTTTAACCTATTTTGCCATGAACTAAAAAAATTCGAACCAGAAACCACTGGTATCAATGCAAGTCGCTTGGACAATGTGGACAGGGCTACATTAAAAACATTATATTTGACAAATATGCACACACACAGACTGTAAACATTCTTAAAAAGGATTGGCGGTATTTGGTTTTTAGCTTATGCATTATTCATAATTTCCAAATACAAACACAATACCAATGGAAAGGGGGAGTTCATCTAAACAAGGACACAAACGGTAAACACTAAAGCCATCCTACTTAACTGCAATAATGTGTCTCAAACTAAAGTGAAGTCAAGTGTTCCGAAAGAGTAAGCAGTTACTGCTTGTTGCAACACACCCGTCAACGTTGCCAATGATATAGGAACGAGCTGTGCCCGGTTTCATAAAAAATCTGAAGGTATTTTCATACAAATTATGCATATTTCATGCGAAAGCGATCTTTCAAGCTCTTGTTATGTTCTCCTTCTCACAAAAATACGTTTTTATAAAGAAAGGATAACATTATTACATAAAATCTTATTCAATTCATTTGCTTTACTTTGTATTAAATTTTAATGATAAAAAGATATATATGTAACAATTACCAGGCATGTTATAATATCTTACCATCATGTTATTCTTGTCCCTCTGACTCGTCTGTGAGGTACACATATGGACATATTTGTTGGTAAACACATGTTTAAGCTTTGTAAAGAACAATTTGATACAAAATATTTACACAGTTAAAATTCAAAAATTTACTGAAATTCAATCAATCAAATATTTTATTGTTTAATTTTTCAGGTAATGGCATTGGTATAGCAATTTTGATACCACATATGACTGTCAAAAATTGAAGGCATAAATCCTTTGGTTTGGAAACCTGTGTAGGAGTATTTCGAATAGTCACCGCCTCTCGTCAGCTGCATTCAAATTTATTTAGAAGATTTTGAAGGTAAATAAGAAAGGTAGGTATCATAAAAAATTATCACAAAAAAAACAGATTTAAATATAAAAAAAGCAACAATGAGCAAAGTGGATGCAAATCATTATGAAATGAGGGGCACAAATATCTGTCCAATAAACATGAACCAAATATCGTTATTTGAAATTCATATACAGGAAACCTATGAAAACAAATGGTCAGATTGAAGGCTATTCATTTTTATAAATCTGCCAATAGGACTTTTCCTTTTAAACTATCCACTTTTTATACGACCGCAAAAAAAATGCGGACGTATAATGGTATGATGCTGTCGTCGTCGTCGTCGTTGTTGTCGTCGTTGTCTGTTAACTTTAGTGTATACACGATAACTTTAGTTCTAGTAATTCGAATGCAATGGAATTTCACAATAATATTCCTTCACAGAAAATGACAAAAACGAATCAGTCATACCGGAGAATTGGTGGATCGCAATGGTCCTGACTTGGTACAGGCATTTCAAACGAAATGGTGGGTTAAACCAGGTTTTATGGCGCCAAATCTCCCTCTTCCAGTGCGATCTTAGCATCCGGTAATGACCATAGAACACAACATAGTTGTGAGACACAATAGGGATATTGAGGTGATCATCTCAGTACAGCAGACCAGTCAAACACTAATTAAAACAATTAAATATCATATCTTTTAACTCAATTTTGAACTTTTCTACTAGTGGCTGATAACGAAGAAAGAATTTTTTTAGGGATCGTATGAGACGTATTTTCTTATAGCCCTGCTCCAAAAGTCGGTCACGAAGAAATCGGTGTCTGATCAAAAAATCTGTGAAATGAGTGCAAGCTCTGGCGTATCGAATAAGTTGTGAAATATAAACACCGTATGCAGGGGAAGTAGGTATATTGCTCTGTAGATTAGGAAAATTAATAATTTGAAAATTAAAATCGTCTCGTTTATCGTAAATTTTTGTACTGAGATGACCACCTGGGTCAAATTCGTGGCCTAAAAGGGGCCATAAATGCTACTTTTATGTTTGTTGCCATGATTACTTTAGTTCTAGTCATCTGATTGCTTTGTACTTTGGCAATAATGTTCCTTACCATTGAAGGGTGAATGGGATTGCTTTTGGGGGTCCCCTCTTTTCGAAATTAGGGGCCCAAAAGGGGCAAAAAATTTAAATATATTATTGTTTCCACCATAACTTTGTTTCTAGTTGGCTTATTGCTGTGAAATTTGTGAAGAATGTTCTTACAATAAAAGAATCAACCTGATGAACTTTTGCGGGCCCCTTTTTTCCCCGTTTATATGTAATAAGGTCCCAAAAGGGGCCAAAATAGAAACTTTTATATTAGTAGTCCGATTTTGAAAATTTTTTTTGCATGTTTGTTCTTGTCAAATAGTGAATACAAAATTGAGAATGAATTTTGATCTCTTTTGGAAAAAAAACTTTTAAAATGTAAGTGGAAAGTCCACCAAAAGCTGCATGTGTCAAAAACCTTTGTCAGTCCACCATGGGCTGCATATGTCCAGAGCAATTGACTATCCATATTGGGCCTAAAACGTACAGGGCGCTCGGCGAAGCTTTTTATCAATATGAAAAATAAAATCACGACTATATTGTCTCGGTAAACTTTTAGTATGATTACAGACAATAAACGTCGTAATATGCATGTTATTGTGGTTCGCTATTAGGATACCATGCATTTCTATATTTTATACAACGTATTTTTGCCTTGTTTGATTTTTGCCAATAACTCACATTTTTTGAAAGGGAAGATTAATCGCGTTGACCTATGATTAATTTACCAAACATGGAATGGTTTATTTGACTGATTAATATATTTGTCTTTATATATTTCTGGCAATGATTTTATAACTTTTTTCTCTATATAATTTCTTCTTTGATATACAACTTCAAAGTATCGATAAAAAGAATCAATTGCTTTATCGAAATAATTCAAAGAAGTCACAAGAAAGATTTTGCGATCTCCGCTATTTCTAGAAATATGGAAAGCAAAAAAAGACATTTTCCCAAACATTAGTTGTTTATTGCTTTCTACTTATCACATTGTAAAGTAAAGAATTAACTTTATATTTCTTAAAATAACTAATGTACAAGTTTTGATAAAACATAGACGATTCTGAGAGTCTAAAGTATATTTTATTTTTAATATTCATGGTTCACTTCTAGTTCAATGGTATCGAGTGCAATAATTTTAACAACATTAAAAAATGGGCATTCATTTTGATTTTTTTTATATATAATAGTGAGGTATTTTTCATTCAATTATTTAATTTACGGGTTTCAGTCTCAAGAGTTGAGTGAGTAACTGAGTTGGTGTTTTACGCACTGGCAACATAATAAAGGTTTCATTAGGGTATAAGGGAATTGAAAATGAACATGAAACGATGGTGAGAAATATGTGAGTGGGTATTGCTTATTAGAAAAATAATTCCAGTCATTACATTAAGTGTATACTTGGTAGAAATAATGCAGTTGAATCATAAGAAAAAAAATGTGTATCGGCGTATGGTAAAAATTATTGAACATGATATACTTGGACCTGGAAGTGGTTATTTGTTAGGTTAGCATCAAAACAATGGCTGTATCTAATACATTTTTTCAACAACTGGATTTTTTGCCCTTTTCACTCCGGTCTTAAAAAGTAATTCTTTTAAAGTTTTATTTAAAAATGCAATAAAAAGCAATAAAAAAGCATAGCAGTCTGCAAAACCACTCAACCACTAGGTGTAAATCTGTTATATTAAAGGTTATAACTTTTTTCATTATTTTTAACTTTTTTAATTTAGCAATACTTGCCAATTAATATGTTATAAAATTCTTCGTTACTACATTCAGATTGTTTGATATTTCTTGTTTGTTCATATCATCCATCCTTAATCATGATGTTTTATTCTTTGTTTTAGGGTATGAATGCATGTTCTATCAAAACGCTGTCATAAATAACAATTTATCCACATTAAAATTCAGATTAAAGGGCCATAATTTGTATAATTTACAATGGCAAGATATGGAAACAATCGTAAATCAGATAATATACTAAGCAGCTGAACAGGCAGCTTATAGACGTTTGTGAGATGTGGAATAAGCCTATATAAACGAACATCAACGTGACCAGCCGTCGCTGCCGAAATTATACAGTATAGTAAGAATTACATTTATTATACCCCACGCAACGAAGTTGCGAAGGGTATAATGTTTTTGACTGGTCCGTCTGTCCGTCCGTCCGTCTGTCCGTGATCAAAATTTTCGTAACAGATATCTCAGCTATTATTAATCGTAGGCTTTTGATATTTGGTATGAAGCTTCAGGTGGGGGTCCCATATGGTGGGATACGTTTTCAGGTCTGTCGATCATCTACTTCCTGTTTAACGAGTTGACTTAGACTTTTTTCACTTAATTTTCAGGGTTGAAAATATTCGTAACAAATTTCTCAGCAACTATTAATTGTAGGTATTTTATATTTGGTATTTAGCTTCAGGTAGGTGTCCCATATGGTTGGATTTGTTTTCAGGTTTGTCGATCATCTACTTCCTGTTTAAATAGCCGACTTTGACTTTTTCACTAAATTTTCAGGTTTGAAATTTTCGTAACAGATTTCTCAGCATCTATTAATCGTAGGTATTTGATATTTGGTATTTAGCTTCAGGTAAGTGTCCAATATGGTGGGATTCTTTTTTAGATTTGTCGATTTTCTACTTCCTGTTTTTCACAAGCCTACTTAGACTTTTTTCACTAAATTTTCAGGGTTAAAAATTTTTGTGACAGATTTCTCAGCAACTATTAATCATAGACTTTTGATATTTTGTACGTGGCTTCAGAGAGGGATCCCATATGGTGGGATACATTTTCAGCTCTGTCACTCATTCATTTCCTGTTAAATGAGCCGTCTTGGAAAGACAACAACTAAGACTTTTTTATTCCTAACTCGAAATACATAATCTCTGTCCATAATGTGGACGCGTGGGGTATGTGAGCGTGCTCACTAAGGTTCTTTCATTTTCATACCATTAGAGAATGAGCTAGTGTTTGTAAGTCTTAATTGGTTTTTTTTTCAATTTTTGATCGGTCTTGACTTGGAAACAGCATTAAGACTTCAAAATGTACTGATGATTAAGTTTGTTCCATGGCCCTACTGCCCTGGTCGAGTTTTGTCTCTTAATAGCATAAAGAAGACTTGCCTGTACAATTTCACCATACCGTACACGTTTACCCATCTGTCGTTTCTGTTCCGCGGCATTGTCAGCATCTTCTGCCTGAGCTGCCAGCTGTTGACAAAGATCATATCAAAGGATATATTTTATTTCCTTTTCATTTTAATGTATTTATTTAGATATTTAGAAAAAAAACTTTAATTATAATTCTCATTCAATCAAATACATATACATATATTTTGATCACCTCAAATATTTTTTACCTAGGAACACAGTAAACGAACATATGCATTTTGCATTAAAGTATTGAAAGAGCCAGCCCAACCCACCAGGGTCCCTGGATTTCGATAGGATTTGGTTAGAATCTTTGTGTGATAGTTGATAACAATATTTTCATGCCATAGATTTATACTTTATTTTCTAAACCCTAATATAAAAATGTTTTTCCAAATAACTCTAACATCACTGACCTTTCACAAACAATGTATGATGGACTTATTTTTACGAAAAAGTCCATGATTGTCAATATAAAACTATGACATTTATCTTTCAAATCTTCATTTTAAGCCTCCTCGTTTTTAACCGAAAACCAAGAAAATAGAGAAAACGTTTCAATCTATTTCATCTTCATATAAAAGACATCTGTTCATGAATGGACAATAAACTGCAATCCTTGCAACCATACATCTCCTTATAAGTTTATGATTACCTTGGCTTGATGCAGTACTGCGTCTTTATCATTGGTATCTATAAGGTTAGACTCGGATGATGTTACTGGGGCAGACAATTTTCTCAGTTTCTTATTCAATTTGTATCTGTTCTGAATGACGACTTCAAAGACCACGGCTGTAAATTCAGTTAAGTGGTATTGTTAATGTAATGCATCTTACAATAAAACAACATTTGCATTGCTTCTTGATGTTTAATTCTTAATTATGCCATACTTTGTTTCCAAAAACGAATATATTTACACACATTAGATACAGAACATAGTTTAGTCATATCTGAATCAGTAAGGGCTCTGAACATGTTTAAATTCTTTGCAAAAAAAACTATATAATGTCATAAGAAAAGAATCTTTGTACTCTTATATAAGACATATCAAATTACATAAGCACATAAGACTAAGTTTTACACAAAAAATCAAAACTCTCGTGAAATTCATCTTAAATGTCGAGCTCTCATGTGAAATTTACGTGAGTTTTACTTGAAATATCACTTTATTTCACATTAAATTGTTTCGCGGCCATTCAACACCAATAGTTCACATTATTTTAATGAGAGACAGTCTCATTTGAAACTACGTGACATGATTTTAACATGACATTCATGAAGCTCAATTCTTGTGATACCCATCGGAGCCAATTTGTATTGTATACTCATACGTACCATGAGGATTAGGAATTTTCGTTGGTTTCTCTCTATCTTGTGCCTGGTAAACGTACAACCCACTGTGTACAGAACTTAGTAGAAAGAATACAAATACATATTAAACGTAAGAAATGTAAGAAAGCCTCTAGTTTTCAAGATTTCTGTCTAGTCCGGGAACAGCAGTTTTTCGACTGTTTGCATTTTTGCATCTAAACTTTAAAACCGGACAAAAAGTGTCTAAAGAGGGTATAACATGTGCTATCTATAAAACTGCTGCCCCTAATGTACAATGATGTAGACTAAACATTTCAGATGATATTTTTGAGAGTTGTTCGGTAGACTACTTCTAGCATGAAGTCAGTACTGAGATCCTTAACTTTGTATGATCGTTTTGAACTGAAAAGATTATGTTACAACCATCCAAGTCTAATATCTTGGCAGAGTGAAACTCGTTTTCCGTTCGGTAATGTTATTTCTACTTAAATATTTTACATTAAATTATTAAGTAATTTTGAGAAAAGACATTGTAAGTCAAACAGCAGTTTGAAAGATTATATGGACAAAAGTTTTCCTAAAATTGGATACTTTTTGTTTGTAATTCATCATACATAGAAAAGCTAAATGTCAGAAAGTGATTATAAGATATATCGATTGTAACCTAAATAAAGATACATCCATGTATGATGAATTACAGACTGTAGTTCTTACTATCATAACTTTCGATGAACAGGAAATGTAGGCTACAATATGACTATTGTTGGTTTAAAGTTAATCTGATATTCTGGAATAGGTCGTTATATTTGATAAACAACTTCTGGTTTTAACTTTTTTCTGTTTCCAAAGACAGTTTTTTGTCCTGAAAATTAGTAAGACTTTTGAATGTCGATTACATATCTGTCTTCTTATATAGAACTTGTACTCATAGTGACAGCTACTTAGACCTACTTAAAGTTAGTAGTTTAACAGGGAAAAACTATCTTTTGAAACTATGTCTTTCAGTTAAAAGAGATGTAACATACATGTTTTGAAGGTAAAAATGGCAAAATAAATAAGATGATGTCATTGACCCTGTCCCTAGTGGAATACGTTCGTATCTTGTGTAACTATTTTGGACCAATGTTTAGTCATATTCATTTATATATTGAATTGTTTCATACTTTCATTTATACATTCCGTGTACTCTGGGTTTCTATGATCTCCTCTGAGTTTGATAAATACATCATAAAATATGAGATAATTAATATGGAGCCCCTACAGAGCAGTATTACGGACATTGATTGACCGTATATGCCCCTGATAACCGACCTTTTTATAACATTGTTATTAATACACTCATTAATGCCATATTAATATGAAATATTGGACATATCTTGTTGTTAATATCATATTAAATCAATAGCAAGAAATTCAATGAGTACATGGTACTGGTTCTAGCGTGTCAGTGAGCCCGTGCTGCTTATTGCAGTTGGTTTCTTTTATGTTATATGTTTCAATATATTGTTGTTGTTTTGGGGTCAACAGATGCTTTTTGGACTTTTGATATTTGAATTAATAGACTTTAATAGTACGGTGAGTGGAACTATATATTAAGTCTATTTATGGTCAAAGATGCCAACCGACAAAAATGTTTGATGGTTTTCTATTATGTTTTCTACATACAAAATGAACTTCATTTTAACAATTTCTGATTAATTTAATAGTTGAATCATCTCGGAACATCCCTATGGTCACCCACTCACAGGTATCAATCCTTACCTTGATTGGACGCTATAGGTATAACCTTCAGTCTCCACAGAATACAGGGCTATATGGTCACCCACACATAGGTATTAATCCTTACCTTGATTGAACGCTATAGGTGTAACCTTCAGTCTCCACAGAATACAGGGCTATATGGTCACCCACACACAGGTATCAATCCTTACCTTGATTGAACGCTATATGTATAACCTTCAGTCTCCACAGAATACAGGGCTATATGGTCACCCACACATAGGTATTAATCCTTACCTTGATTGAACGCTATAGGTGTAACCTTCAGTCTCCACAGAATACAGGGCTATATGGTCACCCACACACAGGTATCAATCCTTACCTTGATTGAACGCTATATGTATAACCTTCAGTCTCCACAGAATACAGGGCTATATGGTCACCCACACACAGGTATCAATCCTTACCTTGATTGGACGCTATAGGTATAACCTTCAGTCTCCACAGAATACAGGGCTATATGGTCACCCACACACAGGTATCAATCCTTACCTTGATTGGACGCTATAGGTATAACCTTCAGTCTCCACAGAATACAGGGCTATATGGTCACCCACACACAGGTATCAATCCTTACCTTGATTGGACGCTATAGGTATAACCTTCAGTCTCCACAGAATACAGGGCTATATGGTCACCCACACACAGGTATTCACCCATCGAGTGGTTCGTTGTCATCATCATCTATGAAGAAAATTGAAATATAAAGTAACTGAACCTTGCATACTTTTCATATTCTTGCGAAATACACAATTCCCTTTCCACCTATCGCTAGCAGCAAAACAACTAAACTAAAACAAAACAAACAAGCAACTGCAGCCGTTGAATAATAAAAGAGAACATGGAAAGACTAAATGAAAGTTGGATGTTTGATGTCAACTTTGCTAGAAGTTAACATTTTGTTATCGGCTTTGTCAGTCAAAGATGCACCAAAACAATGCTTATAGAATAATGTGTTAGTGTTAGATTTGTTTTACAAACGTCAAGATTTGAATGAAAAGTAAAGAATCTCTCAATGAAACTACAGAAATTAGAAGCGAGAGAAAAATACTAAGAAAAGGCTGTCAAAATTGATGGATTCAATATCAAAACATGCTATATTTTTATGCCAAAAGGAATCTCTCAGACAAAAACTGACATACTTTTTGTTAAATAAATGTTATTAAAATAATAGCTTCAACTATGTACAAATAATCAATAATCTCGTAAGATTTAAAAAGCAGTTGCAGACGTTCGTGCCTATTGAAGTAGCGTTATCATGAATGTTTTTACGTATACGGGTGTGTTGTCTGGCATAGAAATTAACCCTGTCATCTAAAATGCCAAATTGCCGAGGTAGTACCCAGGGCTATAATTGTAAAACATGACTGTATAAGTACCATGTGTGGGGGAAATACCATGTTCGGCGCAAGTAAGAGCAAGAGCATGGCCCGTATGATACCCTGTAGTAGATTAAATTGTCCGATTTTGCCTATCTCTTTTACCCTATTTAACTTTATGTTCCCTTTCAACGTCATTATCCTTATCACCGCTTCATGTTCATCTCCGTGATACAGCCGAATTTGTGCTGCTTGTGAGTTAACCCATCATTAATTTATGATGTTCGCCGTTGGTGTGTGATATCTTCAAAGAACTACCACGAAAAAGTTGTGTTGCGTAGTGTCTTTCCACCTTTAATTTGCAATCCTAATTAAGCGAATGATAACATCGTTCAAATGCAGTATATTTAAGGCAAGCAAAATGTTTAAAAGTAAGATTAGCAATGATATGGATTCCTTTGAGAATATTTTTGCTGTAGAATTATCAAATGTTGATAAATCCTACAGTTGAAGGAAACAGTGTTCATGTTGCAGCATGTCAGACTGTAATTCAAAATATACATCATAATGTATTGTAATTCTATGAGTTCTTATATACATCATTTTCAATAGAAAGGGTCAATGTTTAGCTATATGTTGTATTCATCTGATATCCTGGGTTAATATGTTTACATTTTGTGGGTATCAGTGTGTTATATATAGGAGTTGTCACATTATTTTGATTTTAGTTTAATAAACATTATATAATGACTTTTCTTAAAATATATGTATCGTTAATTGAATAAGGGTTTCTCCTTGATAAACTAATTTTCGATCGCAAACTATTTAGGTATCGAGCAATGAACCCAGTTTATCGATTGCAAAATATAGTTATCGGTCGATAAAAGATGTTATCCGTTCGTATCCTCGTAAACAATAATTATCGCTGATAAACTGGGTTTCGCGAAAGCAAACTATAGTTAAGGAGCGATGAACACAGTTTATCAACGACAAACTATTCTGTTGTAGTTAATAAGGTTTTTGTAACTATCACATGCAAAACTTCGGCACATCGGAATGTTCATCGGTTTTAACTTTCTTCGAGAACATCTGATTCGCTTGAATGTATTTCCCCCATTGAGAAGTAGGTAGTCCTTGATTTGACGCAGTATATATCGCATAGGGCTGGTTGTAAAGTTTTTTGGGTTTTTTTGTATTCTTTTAAACTTCCCTTTTTCTGAATTCGTTTAATCATTATCATGTTCATAGGATAATTAACAGGAGATTGCGAATCTAGCTAATAGAAACGTTGTTGAGTAACTTGCTTGCATGATCTTGTTGACTTATTGACTTATATTTTACTATTTTCACACAATTAAAGGCAACGTCGATGGCTCAAAGCCGAAGGTATTAAACCCGTTATTATTAAATAACCATATCATATCATGCCAATTCTTCTTGGGTTCTTGACCATCATGATGCTTTGCATTTAATAGAACCTATCGATGAAAGATTTTTGTGCAGTTTACAAAAATAAAGTCATGGATTAACAATTAATTTCTATCATCTATATCTTGAGTGGTTCTGACTTCAATTTGTTGTTTCGTAGCTTTACTTTCTTCTACGTGTTTAATAATGAATCAGTTTAACCATTAGTCAACTTTTCTAAATTTACTACCACAACACGTAAAAATAGCGTTTTCTAATTTTTCACTGATATTGCCAAAGTAACTCAGATAACAGGTACATGACGTATAAGGAGGATTTTCTCATTTTGACCCATTGATTTGTTTATGATTGATGACGCCATCGTTCACACTGGGTATCATTCATCAGCTCTCGGCATCAAACCTCCAAATTCGGTTAATCAACGTCTTCCGGTCAATGATTGCTTCCTTTAAATCATCAGTATAAGACAAGGTTTTGTTTGTCTTGTACTCATACATCAAAAGTTTAAGATAGATCACACTTAATATATTTTGATTTGTGGACTTAATATGAAATGAAATTAGCTTAAGCTAATATAGGTACATTACGTTATTTGATCGTGACAAAATTTGCGAAAGTATGCACTTTGTTGTACAGAACGAAAAGACGCAACAAATTGAATTAACTACCAAATAGAAAGATAATAAGATGTTGAATTAATAAGCGTACCCGACAACTCCTACAATATAAACGACAATTAGAAATATCAACAACGGAAAACAGCCAGCAGTATTCAATGTGACAAGCAGTCGCTGCCTAGATTGTGTTTGAAGCGATTCTTGAAGTTTTACATTAATGCTATTTTTATCTTTAGTGGGCTTTTCAACTTAATTAATTTGTGTGTCTTAGGAAAAAGAATTAAGTGATCTTATTTTATTCAGTCAAATTGGGGTCTATTACATATCTTCTGAAACAACCTATCTATTCCAATAATAAAAGATTACACAATAATCTTGAAATTAAAAACAGAATTGGTCGTGTCCATTATCATCATATTTTTTTTCAAAGATGTATGGTTTTTATTTCTTATCACATGTCTTTATTTCCATGATCTATTACCCTTTTGTTGGTTAGGAATTCCTATGGCATGTTATAGATAACGTATTTACTATGCACATTACTACAATAGTTGCCCATCCCTCATGAGAGCCATTTGACAATCACTGGACTTATCACCCCTAACCTGTAACGTGCTTAAAGTGTTTATTAGGACCCTTAAATTTACACCAAACGTGTTTGGGATTAACGAAAGACCATCTTTTAATGGCCAATTTCCGTACTTTATATGACGTAATCTGTATGCAATTTGTTAACTGAAGTGAAAAGTCTTGTTACATTTGTCATCATGTCTGCTGTAGAGTTTACCAACTCAATATCAATATCCTCCTAGGAGCTCTGATACATATCCTGCCCTGTCATATTATGCAAATGCAGCGGCGTTTTGTAGGAGTATACATTGCACAAGGTTCGTGGACTGAGAAATAAAAATTTTGTTTGTTAAATGATGCATACTTTGTTCGTTGCATTTTTTTTTTATTCTTTAGCGCTTATAAACTACCATTGATATTTTCGAAATTCGTTCCCTTTTTTCATCAGAACAAAATAAACAGATATCTTATGGGCTGAAGGGGTTTATGGCAAAAATACCAGTAAAAAGACTAAAAATTTCCTTTGTATTTTTGGCATACCATTCAGTCTCCAATATTAAACCAGCTAAAAAGCCGAATAAGTAGCTGGAACGGCTATTCAAGAGGTTATAGCCAAACAAATTAATGTTTGATTTATATGCAGTTACTGTACTTTTAGTTTATAATAGTAGTTAATCTTTGCTTTGTGCTATAAGTGCTTGCTTAAGTTTGTATACATATTTTCTGCATGATATGTATTATATCGCGCTGCTTGATGTGTACATGCTTATCATTTATATGACAGTAGATAAAATGCTTTAGTGCGTGTGTTTGCCTGGTTTAATCAAAATCAACGTTAGATAAAAAAATTCTTCTAAATGTTTAATATACTTATTTTGTCATCCAAGAGTTTAGTAATAAAAACAAATTTACAGAAGATCAAATAACAGAAATGTTCAACTTTCTTATCGACAACATATTTGTACAGTTTGATGGACGTGCTTTTCAGCAGACAATAGGTATCCCAATGGGCACAAATTGTGCACCATTGCTTCCCGATTTGTTTCTTCATTCATATGAAGCGAACTTCTTACAATCAATTCTAGACAAAAAGGACCGCAGACTTACTTTATCCTTCAATCTCACATTTCGTTATATTGATGATGTCCTTTCACTAAACAATCCTCGATTTGGTGACTTTTTACATCTCATATATCTGAAGAATCTTGAGATAAAGGACACCACAGGTTTTAGAAGGTCTGCTTCATATTTGGGTTTATTTCTCGAAATTGACACACTAGGAAGGCTTTGTACAAAGTTCTATGACAAACGTGATGACTTCAACTTTCCGATAGTTAACTTTCCCTTTCTGTGTAGCAACATTCCGTCCGCTCCAGCATATGGAGTTCACATATCACAATTGATTCGTTATTCCAGAGCATGTGGGGAGTATAACGACTTCCTTGATAGAGCTACACGGCTGACAAGTAAATTGTTAACACAGGGGTACGTTGCTCACAGGTTGTTGTCATCACTCAAGAAATTTTACGGAAGACATCATGTGCTTGTAGACAAATACGGGATTTCTATCTCAGTTGAGCTCATATGTTGGTTTGACATAGAGTTTTGTATTGTCCTCCTTTCCGAATTTGACAAACACTAAATCGATCTTTAGCAACGTGACGGTTATGCTATGGCAAGCAGGCACTGCTTACTTTTCCGGAGCACCTGCGTTCACTCTCGTTTCGACTTGAGTTTGCGTTGCTGAATGCGGTTTTGGTGTTGTGTGTGTGGGTTTTTTTTTGTTTTGTTGCTGTTTTGTGGTTTGTTTCGTTTTGATTTTTTGTCTACTGGTTTTGTCTTTGTCTCTTCGGTATAATGATGTTTGATTACCCCTTTGGTACACCTTTGCTTCTTTTAAATATTAGTTAGTTTGATAATTGTGTAATTCCATTAAATATCTTAATTTTCCTTCTTCTTATGCATTCCCTTTAATTATCGTCATGTATGAGTGTAACAACAGTTTCTGATAAAAGGGGCATATTCAGTTAGATGTTAGAAAAGATTGAATATTGAAACAACAAAAGTCTTTCAACCGAATTTTATTTAGTTTTCATCTGTCAAATATAAGGTATATAATTCCAAAATTCTTTTAAAAATGAGCCAACATATGAAAGTCATAGGAATTTAAGATAAATGTACAAATTCTTAAGCGTACTTTATGAATATTATCATCTTCTTCATTATTTCATGTTTATTTTGTCACCCTTGTAAGTTGTTATTCCCATGCAATATAACCGAATCTGGTGCTTGTGGGCAAATCAATATCTAATTTACAAACGCTTCAAATTTTAAAACAGATGTTATAATTAAAATAATTTCTAATATTATTAAATTTGGATGGGTACATGCATCATTTTACAGTGAATTCACGTGAATTTTATTTGAAGATCCACATTACTGGAATGTTTTTATAGATTTTGAAAAATTGTATGAAATTTTAAGAAATTGAATTTTTGATACGTGACTTTTTTTTAACATTGATTGCTCTTCTATGATTAATTATTCACTTTTATTTCACGTGTGCATAAAAGCAGTTGCATATTTTGAGTAAAAATATATCATGTTATCATTATAAGAACGAATCGTAATTTTAATTAAAAACTAGCCTATTTGATTTAGTTTGACAAGAACCAATTGAAATCGAATTTGCTCTATAAAGATAAGTAATAGTTTGCCAGAAACATGAAACAAGATAGCAAGATAGCAAATAAAGCAAAAGACCAGTTGTATGGTAAATGTGGACTGTTTTATTTTAGTCGATAAATTTTAGTCAAATTTACGTAGATGGCTGTCTTCTTAAAAAAAACATATATGTTTATCATTGAAAACAACAAAAAATTCTCCAAAGTGATTAATACATTCAATCCTGTTGATATTTTCTAAAACATTTACAAACTAGTTACTGCTCTTGGATTAAGCATAAATTTTGGATATGAGGCCAAAACAAATTTGTACACTAACTAAACCGTCACAATTTAATGAAACAACAAAAACTATGTTTGACTGAACTGTTTTAAAATATGAATTATTTAATTATTTTAAAGCAAAACGGATACCACTTACCTTAAAGTTTTGTCTTCTTATTTAAACTCCATATCAAACTTTTCACAATGTCTAAAACTTTTGAACTTGCAATATGTTCCCGCATGCTATCATACTAGTTCCAAATATGAAACAATGCCTTAAAGGGCCACTCTAGTAAATTAGATGGTTAATGCCATGGGATGTCCTAACCGATACAAAGCCTGCATTATACATTATACATTCGGTAATTACTGGCTTTTTATTTCGTTATCAGAATGGATTAATGCCATTGCAACAGCTATCAATTTACTTTCAATAAAATATATCCTTCCATGCAGTGAGGCATTCAATTTGCTCATTGGGTAATTTTTTTGGACCAAAATATTTGTAATGTTTTCAGCTTGGACTTAGAAATAAACCTATTGATATTTATTGTATTGCTGCTGTCTTAAGTTACAATAATTATTGAAAACATGTCTCTAATAAGAGCCAGTTTTATTCCCATTTGGAATGATATAGTTGTTTGATTTATAACTTGAAATTGGGTCGAAATGATGTAGAACAAATTATTGAAACCATATTTGTGACCTTTATCTATGTCTTACTATATACAGACAAATTCAATGAAATGCAAAATTCTGTCAGTTATGTCGTCAGCTACATGTATGTTGTGATGTATGGACATTATTTAGAAAAATAAGAATAATCATACTTTTCCAACACATCTTTTTAACTCCCAAATTTACAGTTTTACATCACTCTTTATTCTAAGTATTTTCTATAAAACATGATAATTATGGCCTATTATTCAGTCTCCAAATTCAAACCAGCTAAAATTTAGCCTAAGAAGTCATTTAATATTTAAACGGTTGATCATGTTGATTTAAGAGGGTATATTTTGTGCTACATCTGTACTTTTAGTTGTAGTTTAGTTTGTGTTTTGTGCTGTAAGTGCTTGCTTTAGTTTGGGTTTATATATATGCTACAGTCATTTTCTTAATTTAGGCATTTTATAAAAAGGCATACAATATGACTAGAATTTTCAGTCATTTAACAAAATGCATAGAAAAAAAATCGAGAAATTTAATAAAATACCTGAATCAGATTTACTTCGGAACTTCAAAACAAGACTTTAGTAATTCAATCATAACTATGAAACGTCCATATAATATGCAAAATTGTACATGTCATAAATCCTGAATACAACCAAAAAATGCCAAAAAGGCAATATCACTTGTCCGACACTATACCCCTTTTCCCACAATTTCTGAACCATGAAGTTGTTATGAAGGTTACCATTTTACAATGATTATTTTCATACTGCGAATCAGAGGTGCTCTAGCCGGGAAGGAACGTATCCTAATGCCATTGTCGACTGAACATTATTGTTCTAACATTCAAAGAAACCTCAATATTCTGGCTGAAATTTCTGGGCCTACTAGTTATGCCCCGCCTATAAGAAAGTAGAGGGGCATATAGTGTTCGGGTCCGTTAGTCCGTCCGTCGGTCCTGAATCCTCATATTTCCAAAATTCCCACTTACTGACAAGTGCCACATCAATCATATTGGTATGGTAGGTGCACCTATTGATGCTAAAACACAATGCATACTTCGGATGCTGGAGTTACCTATATTTTCCGCATTGATTACCACTTTCAGAGGAATTACATTCCTGCTTTCTGACAAGTGCCACACCAACCATATTGGTATGGTAGGTGCACCTAGAAATGCTAAGCACAAAACATGCTTCGTATGCCGGATTTGACCTACAATGTATATGTTCCGCATGGATGACCTCTTACAGATGAATGATTAAAGTCCCTTCCTGCTTTCTGACAAGTCCCACATGAACCATATTGGTATGGTAGGTGCACAAAGTGATGCTGAGCACAATGCCTGCTTCAGATGCTGGTTGTGACCTATATTTTCCACATGGATGACCACTTACAAAAGAATGATTTAGGTTTATTCCTGCTAACAGGCAAGTACCACTTCGACCAAAGTGATATGGTAGGTGCATCTAGGCATGATTAGCAATACATATGGTTCAGATGCTGGCTGTGACCTTCTTTTTTTGCATGAATGAGCACTTAAGATTTTGAAAAGTTCAAGTCAATTCCCGCTTAGTGACGGTTAACGAGTTGAGCTTCGTAATTGATAGATAACCAAGCTGTTTGATACATATAAAGGCGGGGGCACCGTGTCTGTTTGACACATGTTCTTGTTGTTTAATCATTTACAGAACTTCAGTTCAAATGTAAATCTGAGCCCTGTATTTAAAGTTTTGATCGGAATGGTCTTTTCAATCCATTCAGAACTTTAACTTTCTGTGAAATTTCTAGCTAGTTTAACCCATAATCAAGCATACCAACTTAATGCTTGATAAATTTAGTGGTCAGAACGTCTGAGGTCAATGCATTTCAGGCAATTTCTTGAATTTTTGTTAAAAAATTGCAGGCATTTTACCAAATGCTTTATGATTTTCAGGCATTTATTATAATGCCCACCCCGTTTTGTCATTTTATAAAATGCATAAAAATCAGGCATTTAACAAAATGCCCAAATAAAGAAAATGCCTGCAACATATATATTTTCTGCATAATATGAAAAATGTTGTATTGTTCTATGTGTGCATTCGTATGTTTTATATGACAGAAGCAGAGATACCAATGGGGCATCCGAATGACCAAGTCCGAAAGGACAGGGACAAAACCAGTAAACACAGACAAGGACAGGACGAAAAAAAACCCAACATATATATAAAACACAGAAACACCAAGAATACTGAATATCAATAAACAACGCGAACTCCAGTCGCAACGAAAGGGAACTCAGATGCTCCGGAAGTCTAAGCTGTTCCTGCCTGCTATAGCACACCCATCGCACTGCCAATTTCGTAATCAGTGTGTCAAATCCACTAAAGGAAGACAAATCAAAACCCTATGACAAACCAACATCTGCACATATTTGTCTATGAGTGCATGATGTCTATCGTAAAATTTTTGAGTGACGACAGTAACCGAGGAGCTACATAGTAACTTTGTGTTAACATTTTTTGTGTGAAACGTGACGCTCTGCCAAGGAAATCGATATAATTTCCGCAAGCGCTGGAATAAGGAATCAATTGTGATACGAAAATTCCATAAGCAGGAGCGGACGGAATGTTGCTACTCAAAAAGGGAAAGTTGACGATTGGCAAGGTGAAGTCATCACGTTTGTCATAGAGCTTTGTTGAAAGTCTTCCTTTAGAATCAATTTCGAGATATAGAACTTAAAATGAAGCAGACTTCCTACAATCCGTTGTGTCCTTTATTTCAAGTTCCTGGGGGTATATGAGATGGAGAAAGTCGCCAAATCGAGAATTGTTCAGTGAAAGGACTTCATCAATATAATTGAACCTGAGGTTAAAAGAGAGAGGTAGTATACGATCCAGAAGAAGAAGGTCTAGAAGAGATTTTAAGAAGCCTGCTTCATATGAATGTAGAAACAAATCAGCAAGCAAAGGTGCACAATTAGTGCCCATAGGTATCCCTATTATTTACTGAAAAAAACACGTCCACCAAACTGAACAAATATGTTGTCGATAAGAGAATTGAGCTTTTCGAGTATTTGGTCTTATATTTGTTCTTTTTCTTAGACTCGTTGATGACTAAGTAAGTCTTACTGTAATCAACTACCAGATATTTGTACTTGCGTTTTCCATTCTTTTTGAAACAACTGCGTTAAATCAGCTGTGCCAATCGTGATTTGAGTTGTTCATGCGGAATAGAAGTGTAAAGAGTGCAGAAATCGAAAGTTTTGATACTGTTGTAAGATGAAACTGATTTCGAACTAAGAATCTCCAATAGTTCGAATTCGTCAGGATCCACATTTGATGGACACCATTTCTAGAATAACAACAATCGTAATACTTCTGGAGGCCAGATTTTATTGGCGTTATTATTGAAGTCAACAGAACTGAAAGAGGTGGTACATTATGAAGCGATGTTTGTATTGATTTTTATGTAATTTAGGAATCCAATACAGGGATGGAATGTCATCATTGTCAGCACCAACAGAGAGCCCGAAGGAGGAAATGACAGCTTTGTGATTGTCAATTCTTTCCTCCTTATATAGTGTTGTAGCTGTGTATGAGGTGCTATTGCTGGTACAACCAACCCCTAATTCAGCTGTCAAGCAGTCAATATAGTGTTTCTTGCACACAAAAATGATGTTATTTGGTGCTTTGTCCGCAGGTACAACAATATATTTGTCATGTAAGGTGGACAATGTTTCTGCAACATCAGCGGTGTTAAAAATGGATGTTGCTTTAGTGCTCATTGAGCCCTTCAAAGAATTGATTCTTTTCAAAATCAATGACCTCACAGCTTTAGCCCACTCCGACAAAACGTCATTTTCTTTCTCCTGTTCTTTTTTGGTCCATTTTCTGGCATAGTCTTCAACTGAATCCATAATTGTTTTATAATTATGGTTCAAGTTGATACGTCTAGGCTAACGATATTTTGGTCCTTTAGCCAAAACATCGCGAAGTGAGTCATTTTTCACGATGTTGATGTCACCAGTGATAACGTGACCAGGGGGACCATAATTGAATGAGGACTTTTCACAAGAGCAGTCAGGAGGTTAGAAACCAGAAACTGGGGACGAACTATAAAGGGATGAAAGAAGGGGACGAGTCGCCGTTACACATGATTGCACACATCTTAACTGCAAAAGACATTAAGGGGACAGGTGTCGCCAATAGGTTTGACCTTTATCTAGGTGTCGCCAATAGGTTTGAACTTAAGTCCCTCGAAAATTAAAAGTACAAAGTGGCACACGTCGTACTATATGATGATCCAGGGGCACAAGTCGTACTATTATTGAATTGATTTGTTCTTCTTCTAAGTTCTTAACGGGATTGTTATAATACAATGAACAACACAAACATGTCGTTGTTATTGCTTGCAGTGTTTGTTTTCGACTTGGTTTTATGTTTAACTTTCATTCATTGACTTTCTTATATCATTATAAATTAATATGGTTATTGTTGTATTCTGATTGGTCTTTTTTTTCTTGAATTTATAATATTGTAGTCATTTTTTTCTGATGTCTTCCCACGTCAACAATTGTTTAGTTTTTATCTGAAATGACTGTTGCGTTAAGAGATATATTTGAAAAAGGGTTTTTTTACACTTCACATTTTGTCTACTTTATTAATTGTTACAAATTACATCCCATTCAGTATAATATCGCTGTTTTGTAAAAAAAAAAAGTTTTAACTAATTGGACAGTGATTCATGTGTAGTAACTAAATAACAACCGATCAGTCATTGTTCAAAATACAACGATGCTATATGCATTTATTCACTTGCTTTATAACAAAGATGTTAAACTTTTCTAAAATCATTGGAAATAATCATAATATACTAAAAAAGTTGGATACCAGTTATGGTCATTTGAATGCTGCAAACATTAACAACAAAACACACTGAAAACGTCAAAAACATTAGCTCTGTTCTTTGCTCGTGGCATTAAGATGAACAAATCACGATGCGAACAACAAAAAACTTTGTTCAATTAACATTATATTTGACATTATGAAAAAATATAAGGAACTAAGATTGAAATCATATAATTTGCTCTTTATAATAAGTGGCATCCTGGAATTTTCGAATTTTTCTGTGATCACATTTGTTCTGTTTGTAATTTGCCTTACTCAAATCCTTTTTATAATTAAAAAAAAACAAAACATTATTTAAAAAAATGCATATCCCAATATATTTTTTATGATTTTGTTCTGTTTTGTTTCGACTCAGCACAAATTTTCCTTTTATTTGGTTGTTTACCACATCATAAAAAATAAGAACTGACGTTTAAATAAGGTTGTACTAACTCATTTTAAAGAAGTAATGAATCATGATACTTGGTTATTCTTGTATATCTTAACATGAAGTCGTTCGTCTGAGAAATAAATGTAATTGCCGCATAATAAAACCTTCATGTGATCCTGATTAAGTTGTATGTGTTTTTGTTCAATAGCTAATTCTGATATCAGGCTCACGAACTGTTTAATCACTTGTTCCTATTTCATACCGGTATCTTCTGATAATGTTTTTGATTCAAATGCTGGTATCCCTTGAAATATGCACAATATAGCATAACCAAATGAACAGTGTTTATACCGCTTTGTATTTTGTAAACTTTTGGAATTGAAAAAACAATTAAAAGACCCATGCGGGAGTCACTCTTGACAAAATAGTTCTAAAATGTAATGACAGTACAATATGGTTTGTCTTATGATTGTTCAAGGAGCATGGCAATTCAAGAATAAGTTTCTGCAATCAATATTGGTGAAATATGTTTTTTTTTTATTCAATATTCAAAATTTGTTGTGTAAAAAGTCCTATCGCAGACTAAACTAGGATTTTGTTTCATTGATCTCATTTTAGTTTAGATCATTGTTATTTACAGCAGTTTGATTTATTCCCATCCGGACTTTGATTATATACATTTTATTTAGACCTTGGGCCGATTTCAGAACGGCGAGCAGCGCCCGCTGACCGCGTTGAAGGCTTCTGGCCATTTTCCATTGGTTTTTTTTTCTAAATTACTGCTTGTTATGTGAGTTGTGTCGCGTACACTTATTCCACATCTCATTATTTTCTATTGATTCAATAGCAACAATGTATCACGGGAGCAGGGGCTAAATTGACAGAGTATGATACCTTTAACCGGAACAAGTATAAGTTTGTCGAAAATCCGCACCCAAAAGCACGGGATGCAAAATTAATTTCCAATTTTGTAATTTGCATTTAAAAAATAAAATAAGATATATATAGTTATTGTATTAATATAAATATTTTTAAAATTAGGACTTCGGGCATATTTTATTGAAGTCATAATTGACAACAGAAGAGCAGTTGCTGGTGATAGATAGCGATAGATGTTCCATTCTATCGCTAGAGATTAAAGCATGGGAATTTCGCGGTGCATGTCAACCAAACAAACAAAAATTGAATAATTCAGCAGAAATATTTGCCCTGCAGTCATTACATTTACCGTGTACGCCTCACTAAACCTTTTTTTTTAATTTTTTCTCAAATGTTTGCATTAGGAAATGAAAGTAGAAATTCTTTAAGGGTGTCTTCTTCGAGGTCCGAAATCGTCTTTTTTGCGGGTGCTTTCCTTTTTTTAATCACGCAGAAGCTTGCATTTAAAGATAATGAGTTCTTTCTTTTTTTAAAGTATGAGGTACCATACATGTATATAAACATGAAAGTTACTTCTCTCTGCGGGACCTTTTCGGGTTTAACCTGCATCATATTATAGTACAACAGGACAAGCACAGTTGTAAACTTATAGGCGGCGGGTAAATTAAGTTCCAGCTTTGATTCCGTGGCTTTTTATGGTCCAAATGCGATAAAGACAAACCCACACACATTCCAGCACATTTAGAATGCGACTTAGATATGCTTTAAATCCGAGTTCAATGTTCTGTGTTTTACTGCCATTACCAAATACGAATTAGATAACATGTCAAAAACAATATGGGTCTTTTATGTACAATTCTTTGATACCTTATTACTTATTACAATAATAAGTCTATAAACGTCAACTTTTCAAGTCTTTATAAAAAGACAAGAACCACGTGTTAATAATATCAATCGACATGGGTGTAAAAAGTTCTTGGTGGTAAACTTTTAGACACACTACATTTGGCGACTTTTCTGCATTTGTTGACTTCGTGGTTGTTCAAGGTGACCTACTAGTATATAGTTATTGTTAAAAACATATATTTTTGTTTTCCGACGATGCTTGAACCTTAGTTTCCAATATTGTTCATTTACTAAATATAAATGTGAGCACACCTTGAACTTTAAACTTGCGAAAACAAGGCTGATGACCTATGTTTATTTTTGTTTTTAATAAAGGATGATAATATGTGTTTACTTTTGCATTATACTGAGCAGATTCAGATTTGTTACTGACAAGAATATTTTCAGCAAAAGTGCCCATGTCTATATCCATTGTGATCTTTTATACGTACGGGACCAAATTGGGGGAAGGGTGCCGCCCTTGTTTTTCAAATTATTTTTTACACATTAATGTTCAGAAGTTCTAAATTTTATTTGACCTAAATCATACATCTTCAAAATATCAGAAAAAAATGGAAGAATAAATGTTTTCTTACAGTTGCATTATAATATCCTGAATGTGCAATAATTCTACTTTTCTTTGATTACTTACAGTAAATGTGCTGGAAATTTTATAAAAAAGATATTACACTAAATAAAAAATAAAAAATAATGTTTAGATTCTAAACGCAACTCTTAACATTTAACTGTAAGTTCAATCTCTAAACATGTTAGGATTGTGGTAATATGTTAATGAAACGTGAGGGAAATTTTCTCTGGTTGATATTTTAAAGAAGTTTAAAATCTAAACATGTCTGGCTTAAACATGTTGTATTTAAAAGGTGTTTAGGTTTTAAACACAATCCTATACATGTTGAGGGCTAAACAAGTTTTAAAAGTGTTTAAATTCTTAACACCGTTTTTATAGTGTATTTGGTAGATCATTGCATTTCATTAACAATTCTTATCGGTAAAAGCATATTCCATTGATTGGCCTAGAAACAGTTAGGTTGTTCCTCGCCTGGTAGAATACACTAAGAATTGATAAACACTTCAGATATATGGTAAAGCACAAACACAGTATAATCTCTTGTCTTTAATTCTGCAATGGGATGTAAACATCTGCTAGTCCAGTGTTCAATTGTAAGAATATATTGTTGTAGGTTTTATCTCTATAAAAGAGTTTTTTTGCGGAAAATAATACTCTCGCCATGCAATGATTGCATATTTCAGACTTTTTCACTATGTAGTAACACTAAATATAATCCAAAACTAGAACGTTTTATATCCGAGTCATTGTTATTATGGAAGATGCTTCCTACACTAAATGGACGGACTATTATTGGGACTTTTTTGACATCACAATAGATTCACTAATTCTTATCCAAGCCATCTGTTACGAGTAGCCTGCCTGTTACGAGAAGCATGACGTGGACCATGGGCGTGAGCATGTCTTTGCACTGCAGGGCGACCTGCAAAGAAAAGTAATCCTTTGAATAACATCCACCAGAACTTATAATAAAACATGTTCTTTTCATCGATATGAAGATTGTGTAAGTATGACAAAACAAGTTTCTAATAACACACAATTTTGTTTTGTCAGTTGTTGTTTATTTCTTTGATTGTTTGTTTGTTTGTTTTTGTTGTTGTTGTTTTAATGATTAATTGTTGGTTTTTTTTTAATTTTCTTTTATTGTAAATCTCTATATTCGAGTTTATCGTTATGTGTGAATATTTTTTTGTCAGATAACGCACATGTTCGCAGGCCAATGGTTGCGATCCGCTAGCACTTAAATTCACGTGAAGATGAAAGATAGCGGCTCGTGACCCTTTGGCTAGAAGATGGGTAAAGCATAACATTCTCAATGTAGCTATACCTTATTCTTTTTAAATGCATTAATTTTATTGGTTAAAGTTTTATTTTTGTCAGCTACAAATGCTGAGGACATGCACAATACATAAACAACTCTAACAGAAGCAAAAATGTACAAATGGAGCATTTTGTAGGTGTAAATAGAAAAGATAGTTTTGATGTGAAAATTAGCCAACACCAAAAACCACATATATCTAGAAAGTATTCTAATCAAGTTAGTCAAGGGTGCATACATGTTACTTTTATGTAAAATTAATCAGACATGTGCATGCATATTAAAACATTAGGGAATGAGTCAAAGTGTGCATTTTTATTTATGAATGTCAAACCATTGTAGAATGCGTACTTATAACTTAAACTCTGAGTTTTTATTTACAATAGGTTATTGTTCCGTTTAAATACTATTTGGTCTTGAAAATTTATGTATGACATGGTAAAGCACAAGTAACAGTTAAGTGACGTCAAAATACAAGGAAATAAATTCAGCCACTGATATTGTATCTATATAGACCACAAGATACTGGATCTCCCTGACGTAACACCTATTCATGTTTGATTGACGTAGACTAACCATAAATCATTTAGTCCGTTTAATTTCCTTGTTTAAGCTATAGTTCTTGTTTGATTATGGAAACAATTACTTTATGTAAGAGTGAATTGTTAAAGATATTTTTGTTAAAAACAACATTGATGTTTTGGGATTTTAATATCACATCATTTGTTTGATCACTAAAAAAATTCTCCGAGCCATCCTTTCTTTGTTAAAGAAGCGTCAAACAAATAAATATAGACAAAAGGTCTATTTAATCTTTTTGACTAAATACTTCTTTTGTCAAGATAAGTGAAACATTATGTTTAGTTCTACTTTATTCACTGTACTACAAATTGTGTCAAAACATCACTGACATTGATTGATCCATGCTGTGTCGAAAACATATTTTTTTTATATTTTGACTCCTACGTGAAATTTACTTTAATCCCATAGAGTCTTGATACCTTGAATCTATTGAATTTTGCTGACAGTGTAAATAATAATCATGCCATTATGATGATTATAACCTGGTCCTAAAACTCCCCCTATAACACTGATTCGTAACACCATATCTTGATACGAAGAATTATCTTATATTTTATTTTAATAAAAACAAATTCCTCATTAACATATTTTATTATAAAAACAAAAATAAATAATATATACAATATTGCACATAAACTTTAAAAAGAGACATAATGTAAATGTTTGTTACATTCTTTCACATTGTATATCACGTAAACACAAAATCATCCCGACTTAAGCAAAAATAATACCCAATGAAAACTGAAGCATGATTAAGCACAATAATGTCAAGACTAAGAGATATAAATATCGATAAATATGTAAATCAAATTAAAACGACATACTTATCGGAGACTTGAATTTCGAATTTTAAAAATAAAACTTTCAATTAAATAATGTTGCATGCCAAAACGAGTGTTTTATTTCAGTATTTTCTTATAGAAAGAATTGTTGCTGTATAATGCCATAACTAGTGTAACAACGCAAATTGCGAACCAATCTAATAATTTTAACTATAATCTTAAGCGTTTTCTGAAGTGAATTTGATCTTCCAATGTTTGATTTAAATGCTACTGATGAGAGGTTACTCCTTGAAATATCGATATATAGCATATCCAAATTAACCGTTTATACCCGCATTTTGGTATTTGTAATTTTTCAACTTACTATTCAATATATTATATTATGACTTATTATCACAGAGCATACTATATTTATAAGCCTACTTGCTGGATTTCATAGTTTGTAGTTTCTAGAGGGATAAGATAATAAACAAATAGGAAAACAACCATACATTCAGCTTTGTTAAAACATGCACATTCAAACAACATAAGATTGTTTATAAAATCAATGTTATGGTGTCCAGTTATGCCACGTACACTTTTATGTGCATCTCATATAATTTATGTGTTTAGCAGTCCGAAATAAATTTAAACAGGAGCACATTTTACAAAGGTTCAGTGCATCAAATTCAATTAGTGTTGCAAGATTTTACCAACTAAAGGAGAATTGAGCAAGATCAGTCATTTATTTTTTTAGTTTCCTTTGTTAGATACAATTTATCATTAAAAACACAATGCAAACTTCGGAACCCTTTGATTTCATATTACAAGTATGTTAGTCCTTCACTACCCAGAAAATCTAGTAGGTTTACCGTTATTATACTCGTCTTGTGTGCAATGTCCTTGTCCTCTCATACACATCTTTTTCTCTTCGTTATAATGACCCCAATTGCAATAACTTATGTAGTATTTTTGATAGAAACATCTGGCGTAAGCATTGCACATATTAACACATCGATAGTTCTGCATATTTTCACAAGGGGCATCACAATTTTCTCTTTCAATTTGACATGCACCGACTTGGCATTCTGAAATAAAAAAGACATACAAACATAAATGAGTGTTCATGGGAAGCTTAGCACATTTAGCAAAGGAATATGTAATTCCTTTGAAAATGGCAATTTTAAAATCCAGTCTACAGTGTATAGTTTTTGTTGTTGGTGATGTTTATTTTTATCATTTTTATCACATTTTTTATGTCTGTCTTAAAGTTTTTTTTTCAATTAATTGATCTTTTGGGCTAAAGCTATGAACTTAATTGTCCTTATATTCCAGTTTTCTAATGTTTCCTATTTTACGAGCGAATACGGGTAGTTTAAGTTTGAATGATTCCAGTTTACTCAATTTAACCAATCGCTTTGTTGCCTAAGAAGTACCTAGTTCTTGACAATAACTTACTTTTAAGATTATTTTGTGGCGCCTGTTGAATCTTGTCTGGGTTTACTGAGGGTGGTGGACTCTTCCTTTTTGGAGGAGGAGGTGGAAGTTTCTGTTTAAGAGCATGTTCCCATGGCCATCTGTCGCTGTAGTCACAGAAGAAAGAGACATAGATCTTATCAATGTTAAATTGTGGACACGACGCTCCTTGTGAACTTGCAAAATCCCAAACATTTAACACGGAGTTTCCAAAGTTTTGGCCATACATTTGAGGTCCTCTTCCTCTTACAACGTCTTCTGACACCCGAATTGCACCAGAGCATGGTCTGTAATAGTTTGTTCCTGGGATCAAACAAGTTGCATGACAAACTCTTCCACAGGAATCAAAAGCAGAAATTAAAACATCAGACGGTTGTGATCTTGATGGTGCCTTCACTGCTACATATGCTACCGACATAGAGATAGCTAACCTATTGTCAATTACGGCATATTCTTTATAGGTCCCATCGTAGTTTAATCCGTCAGATTGAATATACATTTCTCCTGCTCCACTCGTAGAACTTTTACATTTTCCATAATTTTCTGGATGGCCTGGTCGGATATACTTGTTGACTGCATTATATGCCGAAGGTGCATAAATGTCTGAAACTACTCTTGCTTTTCCATCCAGGATCGGATATGAGTTGTATCTTTTAAAATCTGGAGGTCTCTGGTATGTGACTCGAATAGGTAAGTAAACCCACTCTCTTGTATCACTTTTTCCGTTAGCACAAAAACTGTTTTGTACAGGTTTGTGTGTGGGTTTATCGTCAGGCTTTGGCTTTGGTTTAGGACAGCTACCACCACCTTGATTGCCGCCTCCCTGGTTTCCTCCCCCTTGATTACCTCCTCCCTGGTTTCCGCCTCCTTGGTTACCGCCTCCCTGGTTTCCTCCTCCTTGGTTACCGCCACCTTGGTTACCGCCTCCCTGGTTACCGCCTCCCTGGTTACCCCCTCCCTGGTTGCCTCCTCCTTGGTTACCTCCACCATTATTTCCTCCTCCGTTTGCCAAGTCATATTCATACTCTTCGACAGTTTTAGAGACACATCTATATGCTCCTTCAACGTTAGCACATTTTAAAAAGTCTGAGCCGCAATGTCTGTTGTTGGCTTGACACGTGGGCCGCGGTTGATAATGGTAAATATCATCTATAAATCTATTAGCAAGTCCGTCCCTCAATGCCATTGTCCCTATACCCATGTCTTCATCTGGAGCGTGGAAAATATCTCCAAAGAATTCATCTGGATAATCAGTTGTAGGATCAACATTATTGCGTCTTTGGTTATCCCGAAATAGTTCCCAAATGTGATCAACAAAGGCGTGGTGCATATAGAAAATTGGTTCGAAAGCTGCAGTTTCGATTATGCCCATCTGTCCGTCTACGTAGATATGAATAGGGCCGTGTAAGAATTCCATGTCTGTCTCGGCTGGTGCCATGTCGCCACAAATCTCGCCATACCTCGTTCTTTCTGTCACATTTCTAATATCCTGTTCGCTGTATGTTTTACCAGAAACACCAACATTTCTAACTAATGGACCGACAGGACTATTCCAGTTAGCAAAGGGTCCGCTGGTGACTAAACCATCACCATTTCCCATTAAGTATTGTGACCACAACACTGACTGTGTGGAATCCTCCATGTAGTATTCAAGTGTGGAATCCCAATAAGGTAAAGTCACCTTGTCGTCAACCTGCATCAATGCTTCTTCATACCTGGAACAAAAAACATAGTAGCATATTTACTTAAAGACAAAGCACGGCAAGTTTTTTCATGAATAGAAAAATCTAAGACAATTATGTCAGAAGGTTAAATGTGTCTTTCATGTTTAACAGTCAGATAATCTAGTGATAGGCTGCAACTCGGGGAAGGGATCATTCTCTCTTGAGTTCAGAAGATAAAATTTTAAATTGCGTGGCGAAATAACACCATCGTATTTTATATCATTTAACGTAAGTGCAATATTCAAGACTTTCTTATAGCTTCTTTGAAACACATGCTCTTGTACTTACATGATAAGGTATGCACGATGCCATGGACCAAATCCACACCCGCCATGAGCACCTAGCTGTTCGCCATTGTGGAAGGAAGCTATGATGTCAAATCTATTCATTGTTTCGTTTCCTACTGTCATCTACAAAAGAAATAGATATTTGTGCTTAGAAAATGTATTCTTTGGATGTCTTATTCCGTAACTGTGTATTAGTCTAATCATGCGCTCATAGAAAAACAAACAGCATCCTATGATTGTATTATTTCCTTTTAAAAAAATAATTATAATTTTGTTTTCCACTTTGTTTTCTCGAGTCTAAAATAAGGTTAATCAAAGAATACATCTTCTTTCTAAATGGCTTGGTGTGCTTTCATTTTTAACTATATTTGTCGAGTTTAAAACGACACCGCCGTTTTGGAATTGTTAGTATTTATAAATTATATGTCTCATTAATATATCTAAATTGACGTACCTCTGTCGATTTCAGAACGTTAATTGCGGCAAAGTATCTATCGATTTCTTCTCTCGTCATCATTCTCAGTTCCTTTCTCCTTCGTCGTCTTGGTGGGACATTGTTATTGGCTTGTCTCTTCTTTCTGACCACTTGTTCTGCTTGTTTTCCCAGTGTTTTGATATAGCTATTATCCTTCAGACCGAGTACCTTCCCTTTGTACTTTCTATCTGTTGATGTTTTAAGTCTGTACCCTTGATAACATCTAAATTGTACTGAATGTCCTACACTTTTAGAAATTGATGTTTTCTTGTGGAAATCGTTGTAGCATCGAGCAAGTTCTACCGGGAAATCTATTTGGTCTACTTTTGCAGCAACATATGACAATAATACAAAAAGGCTTAGCAAGACTTCGTGGATGTGCAGTTGCATCTGAAAGCAAACGAAATAATATCAGCTTTTGACTGTTAAGTAGCTTTAAACTTTTATTTTCATTTTCAGTAATTTAATAATTTCCTAAATTTATTTTTGCAATATTATATTTATACGATATTGAGATGTGGAATAAGTGTACGCGACACAACAAACATAAACAAACAGCAATTCAAAAAATCACAACGGAAAACAGCAAGCAGTCTTCAACATGACCATAGGTCACTGCTTACCGTCTTGCATTGGCCCAAGACTAATAATACAATACAAAAGTATCAAAACCAATCCCTAAATCATCAACGAAAGACTCAATTCTTGACATAAAACAGTTAACATAGAATGACAAGGACAAACAAAGGCTTTGGCAAAGTTTCCTGGCTTAGGACAGGCACATATAAAATGTGGCGGGGTTAAACTAGTTTTTTGGATCCAACCTTCCCCCTATTGATAAGCTTGCACAAAGTTTCATATAAAACACACTGTAAAACTCAATCGACAAAAGTTCAATTCAACAAGAGAAGAACCTAAGACAAAATACTGTACGAAAACAACAAAACAAGGAGGAACTCTCTTGAGAACACTCGAAGTTACTGACAACTAGCTAAGAAACATTTATCGATTGATGTAAAAGAATCAAATACATAGTTTATCTATTTTAACAATTAATTATGAATAAGTTATAAGAGTATATGCATTTGTTACCATATGGTTGCTTAATCAATCTCGTTTTATATAAAAATAAATATAAAACAGCGTATGAAAGAAGAAAAAATACCTTTTGAATATAGGCTCCGTTGTTTTTTTTAAATCCTAAGCACACATTTAATTTTCTTTAGTGATCATATACAAGTAAAGAACTGTTTCAATTTTAAAACATGTGTGTATGTTAACTCTATTTATGATAATAAACTCTCTATAGGGAAATAACAACGAACCAATGAAATTTCTGAAGCTAATTACCTAAAATGACAACTGTATTGTAACTAACTACGTAGATATGACAATAAAAACTACAATATTTGATTGATGATTGGACGTCTATACATCCGTCTTTTGTTTTAGATCACACTTTGTAATTTAGCTAGGTGAAAATCTTGTATTTATAAAAATAACATTTGCCAGTTTTAGCACGTAGGTATAAATGCGATTATTAATGGAATAAGTGTGATATTTTTAGAAGGAACACTTCTTACTTTACATTTGAGAATAAAAAACATTTATAACTGAAGATATCTATTATCAAATTTTCTTTTGATTTGAAGCGAAACATTTTGCACGACAAACTGGCATAAAACGTGTGTCATGTGTATATAAATTAATTCGATATGCGATTTACATAAAAATGCTAAATAAGCATTAGAAAATAGGACAACCCTGTCTGATCGTATTTCATATGCATTTTATTTTCTATCTTGGCCCGGATTTTGTTCCTCTCCATTTTAAGACAGCAGTAGCGACCAGTGGTCACACTGAAGGTTGATGGATATTTTGTATCGTGGACTTTTAAATTTCCGCTGATTTGTGAAGATTGTGTTGTGTATACATCTCGTTATTATCCGGCTTTGATCGTTAAAAAACCCAATAACTACTAAACGGGGAATTTATTATCGAAAGTAAACAAAATATCGATACATGTACGAAAATTGCAATGGTCCTGATATATGTAAACATGCACTCTAGAATTATTTGGGAGGAGCGCACCTTCTGGTGCCAACTTTACCTAATATTAGCAAGTTTAAAATGTCATTTATGTCTGGAACATTTTTAAGCCTTTCGTCTTTGTTAATCATAAATCAAATTCAATTCTCAACAACAATTTCAATAGTAAACAATTTTAAAATCATGAAAATGTTTGCATTTAATTATATTATTAAAGCAACTTTGATATCAATTTTTGTGTTTTACTGCACACCTTTTTGCTCGCCTAGACCAAAGGTCCGGGTGATCTAATGCCATCACTTGGCGTCCGTCGTCGTCTGTTGGCAATTTTTCAAAAATATTTTCCTCTGAAACTACTGAACAGAATTTGATGAAACAAGTACGATTGATCCTTAGGGTTTCCTGCACCAAAGTTGTGCTTTGATTTTTGATCCGTCAGAAGAACATGGCCACCGTTGCTAAAAATAGACCAGGGGTCAGACTAATGTTTGTGGCTTGTAAATCAAAAATTTAAAGAAATAGAGAAAATCTTATATGCAACTTTCCTTCTTCAGCATCAAAAGATCTAAAAAAGTCTCTATTGGGTCGAAGTTGTCAGATGTCTCCTTATATGGGTTATGGTCCTTTTAAGGTAAACAATTGTGTTTTTTCTTCATATTTTTGGCCTATAGAATGAAAACTATTGCAGATAGATAAAAGTTGTTGCTTGCTTAACCTTTCAGCTCATTGAGTTCTACAAAAGTCTCCATTCAGGGCCCAAGGCGTCAGGTGACCCCTTATTATGGACTTTTAAAGGTCAAAGATAGTGTTTTTTCATGTGTCTGCCCTATAGAATGAAAACTATTGCAGATAGAAAAGGCTGTCGTTTGCTTAAGGCTTTATCCAATTCAGCTCTACAAAAGTCTTAATTGGGTCGAAGTTGTCAGGTGATCAGTAATAGGGGTAATAATAGCTCATAGGAGAGACCCTTAGTTAAAGCTTAGGACCAGGGATACATAAGCGATTCAGGCCCCTGTGAGCCTCTTGTTGCTTTAATGTGACGATTTTATGTATCCCTTTCAGTTTTATCCTTTATACAAACGCACGACCGGGTCTACAAACATACACTATTTTCTACAATCAGAACAAAGAAACAAAAATCAGGATTTTTTGTTTAATTCAGCCGACACGAAACACATGACTATTCTTGAATGAAATGAATTATAAATTGAAAGTGACTAATATAGTGGAAAGACCGATTTGAAAATTTTCATGTCAAACTGCATGCTTAGATTTGACTTTAGTGGTTTCAGTTAAGGTGAAACGATACACACAATATGGTTTAAAGGAAATTCCTATTGCATCATTTAAGAAATGCAGTAAATTTTTACAGGAATTTAATCTGAATACTATACAGACGTTACAGAGGCGTTAGCCATGTGGTTTCGAAACTGCATCAATGCAATGTATGACTTGAAGAACAGAATGATAAACTTTAAATAATTTAAAAGGGTGTCAAATAAAAATCAAGACTTTCTGTTCCTCGGAGAAAATCACTGGGGTTTTAATGTTTTAAGATTGTATCACAATAGTGCAATCCAACTTCACCGATACATCTTCAAGCTGAATTTTCAGCATGTGTAACCCTGAACAAAACAATATGGAAAGCTAAAGGGGAGTACAGAAAATGACTTTAAAAGTTTACGGAAATAAAAATGAAATGTTTATAATGAGGTCATGTTTTAACTTTGCTTTGATAGGCCTGTTATGTAATGATTAACAAAACGTCAGAGGTGATTCACATTTACATTTAATTGTAATTCAAACTACAACAAGTTTTGTGTTCAGCCTTGTTTGAATGTTTAGAAAAGGAGAACTCTAAATAATAAATCAAAGTTTCCCGTATTAAAGGCTTTTTTTAATATTTCTAATTTGTTTTTTTTTTATGAATGTCTTATAATTTCTTTAAAGTAATTTAACAACGCTCGGGGAAGTTTTTGAAAGGCTTATGATTTCGAATAGCTAACTAGATAACACCAAAAAAAGTTTGGTTTGCGTTTGATCAATTTAAAACTGTTTTATCCAAAGCAGTTAAAACAATGAAATGAAAAACTGATATTCAGGTAGAAAACAGTCATAGAACCAAAAGTGTAAAAAAAAAATCAACTTAGATCTTAAAGAACAGTAAATATTAGTTTTGAAAAATTCTATCCAAAAGTTATAAATGATCAATTTATACTTTTTTCTAGCAATTGGAAATAATTATGTTTTACTTTTTGATTGTCAAATCGACAAACTCTAAATATTTTTCAGTGTTTTATCTTTTCTCTCTTCGACAGAACTTTTTTAAGTAGATAACATCATGATATCAGCCGGTTTGAAGTAATGATGCAAAGCTCCAGAAAAACATGACCTTCCTATCTAAATGATATACATCCACAATCGTATCTTACGTGGTCATGAAGACAAGTTATCTCCAGAGTTTTATCAACATTCTGTCATTCCCCGGGGTCGATAAATAAACACCTGCTTAAAGGTTCAATCTACTTTGGAGACAAAACATCCCAAGTCGTGCTGGAAGAAAAAATGATCATGAACTGTATATACTTATCCGTTTTGTTTCTGTTAACTTTTTGTGGTAAGTTTTATTTGTAAATTAACATGAACACTAAAAAATATCAATATAATTGCCATGGCATCATACGAAATAACAATTACGAAAAAGTGTCAAGCAACAAGTTTTCAGCATTAAAGAACTGTGTCTATAAAAGACTAAAAGTTCGCTCTAGCCAAAAGTCGTTATGCCAAGCAAAATATATTTAACTGGTTTTTTTTTCTTAAGTTGTTACTTCGGCACGATGAATAAAACAAATCCTACTAATTGTAACATGTATGTTATTCCAAATTAAAGAATTATGGCCCGAGTTTGAATGTAATAATGAAGGAATTCAGAAAGAATTACATATGACAAAAGACTTTTATTTTATCGAATTATAGGTGCCACTCAGAAGAAGAGAAATTTCGATCCTGACACTCTTATGTATGACATGATGTTTAATCACAACGATAAAACACAGGAAGACAATAAGAGACCTACAGTGTTCTCCAATAACTGGGGGTTCTATATCCATAACCCGTTCTCCTACCTGGGCCAATACAGTGGTGATAGTAATAGTTATACAAACAACCAAAACAATGAAAAGGAACAAGGCAATACTTCAGAAATGAAAAATACTATGAGTGCAATAAATGAGCAACAAGTCGCAGCAGAAAACAAGAACAGTCAAAAGGTTGGCGAACAAACGTCGGCGGGAACTCAAGGGTTTCTTGATATGAATACAAGCGGTTACGGCTTTAATCCTAACAACCTATTCTCCCAGTTGATGCACATGTCATCGGGTGTCAACTCTTATGACATGTTGAAGGGTAAAACCCAAACAAATAAAATGGAAAATAAAGCACAAACGGAATCAATGAATAAGGGCACAGCGTTAGCTCATCAAGGACAGAACACAGACTCGAGCGTTTCAGCAAGCCGTAAAACGGAAGGCTCTTCGTTGAGTTCTATGGTGAAGCAAATGTCTACCAATAAAGACCGTACTGGATTTAACACCGATGAACTAAACAAACAGATGATGGAAAATGTTGGTAAAACAGACTTTTCAGAACATGGTTCAATCAACAAACTCTCAAGTGGTGGGCAAAATAGGGAACAGCTCACTTCAAATTTTGATGCTACTGATCTTAACTCTAAAATGTTTAGCAATATCGGATATAACCCCGTGTATGTTCAAATGGACTCAAAAAGAAGACAAAGAAAAAGACAAGCTAATGAATTTGTCTCTGGATTTAATGGTGGACAAATTCCGCAAACGTATGGTTCGAGCAAGGACGCAAATGCACAGGTAGAAGAGTTTAATCCGAACGCTAACCAATTCACAGTTGCTCAAACAAATTGGGGTCTATCTATTTATAACCCTCAAGGGTCACTAGAACAATACAGTGGCAGTAACACAGACCAAGGGGTTGTCCAACCGGTAACGACAATCGTAAATACAAATACAGCCCAAACAGATTTCGATCCTGATACACTGAATAGTTATCTAATGTCTCTTTTGAAGCAGAAAATGTCTTCATCTTCTCAATCAACAATGCAACAATCATCATCCGGTTACAACTTCAATGCCGCAGGATTCAATCCAGTAGTGACCAATGCTCAATTTATTCAACCCATGATTCAGGCAAATGTTCAACAACTTGCACAGGTTCACAATGAAAACATTACCCATAGAAATAGTCTGTCTGAATCAAATGGTTACGTCAAAAATATACATGGTCTAAACCAAAATGGATATGAAGCAGTATCGCACTCTGGTCATAGTGATTCTGGGAATGGTTATGTGGCAGTGCACAATCAAAACAGTGGTTCTCTAAACAATGATATGGTTCCATCTAAATTGAATTTTGGCAATAATAACCAGGGTGGTTACGCAAATAACATATCCGGAGGAAACACTGCATTACAAACAAATACTGGGAAAGGAAATGCAGTCGTTACTGGAATAGGTTCACTTGGAGGGGCAGTATTAACAAACGGAAATGGATACACACAAGCAAAATATCAAATGGGACCGGCTCAAGGAATAATGAATAACACGTCTGTACTTATGGGTAATGGGGGAACAGTTACTCAGACTCAAGCTGGTGGTCTTGGGACCAATACAGTTCAACAAACCGGGTTCGGACAAACAACCGGGTCAGGTTCTGCAACTGGTAATGCGGTACAGATCGGGACAGGAAACGGAAATGCTGTACAAACCAATACTTTAAATACAGGAACAGGAGGAATCACTCAAACAACAGCCGGTGGTCTAGGTTCAACAAGTGTAAATCAGATTGGAGCAGGTCAAGCTGGAGCCGGTGGTTTGGGGTCTAATGTGGTTGCACAAACTGCAGCAGGAAGCTTAGGATCTAATAGCGTAACCCAAACGGGTACAGGTGGTTTGGGTTTAAACACACAAACACAAACTGGAGGACAAGGTTCTCTTGGTTCAAACACTGTGTCACAATCCGCTGCCGGTAGTCTTGGATCCACCAGTGTAGCTCAGACAGGAGGAGCCGGATCTTTGGGTTCAAATACAATAGCACAAACTGGAGGCGCTGGATCTTTAGGTTCCAATACAGTGTTACAAACTGCTGCCGGAGGCCTTGGATCCACAAGTGCAGCGCAAACGGGAGGCGCCGGATCTTTGGGTTCAAATACAGTATCACAAACTGCTGCTGGCAGTCTAGGGTCTGCAAGTGTAGCGCAAACGGGAGGCACCGGTTCCTTGGGCTCTAAGGCAGTTATACAAACATCTACAGGAGGTCTTGGGTCAACTAGTGTTTCTCAAACTGGAGTCGGCTCACTTGGTTCAATATCCGTCGGTCAAACAGCTGCAGGTGGTTTGGGGTCGACGAGTGTTTCTCAATCAGGGAGTGGTACATTAGGGTCTAATTCTGTTCAGCAAACAAATGCAGGTTCTCTGGGGTCAAACTCTGTGTCTCAAACAGGAGCTGGTTCTTTAGGAACTTCATCTGGAAACAACGGCCAGACTGGAGCCGGATCGTTGGGGTCGAACACTGTTAATCAATCAGCTGTAGGGTCTTTAGGTTAAGGTCAAATAAAACTATTTACAAGATTGTTTTGATTGTCATAGTTGAGATTTATTTAAAAAATAATAATATGATGAATGGTTATGCTTAGATTTTTACACATAACAAAGTCATAAAAAAGAAACAAAGTACCAATTGCTTTTTTCAGCAACATATAGTAATTATTTACATGCTGGAGAGTTAACTTCCGTCAGATGATGAAAAATAAAATTTAAACCAAAGAAAAAATATTTATACCTTATCAAACTTATTAAAATGAGAAGCAACCCCATGCAAATCAAGTGAAAAAACTGTGAAATTATATGTCCAACAGTCATGATGCCCAGACTCCCAGTGTGAAAAGAAAATAAAACTTTCAGGTAAACCTGTCTGGGACTGACGGACGTAAGAACAGAAACACTACGTTCGTAAGGGAGGGGCATAATTTTTCATCAAAATTTAGTGCTTTGTTTTGCCGTATAGAATAAAAACATTTGATGTAGAGAAAAGATGTTGTGGAAATATTCAGCTCATAAATAAGTTAGTCAGTTGATCCCTTCTAAGGGTGTTAGGCCCTATAAGATAAAAATAACGTTTTTCATGTTTTTGCCTAATAGAATAGCAACTATTGCAGTTGCTAGCTTAATCAATCCGTTAGTATGTTCTACGAAAGTCTATGAGTCGGGCCTTTCAGAAAATCTCATTAAAGTCAAACATTATAGGTATTTACATGGTTTTGTCGTATATACAAATTGCATATATTTGTAATTTTACTGAAGTGTTAGTTGTTCCCGTATAAGGGTCTTGGGCCCTTAAACCTGGCATAGGTTTTTTTTTTCATTTCATTCATTTATTTGGGTTTTTTTTACAACGCTATATACATGCATCCAGTAAAATTCCGGGACACTTATAACAATCAATAAGTTAGTTCATGTCAAAAAGGATGTAATAAGATATAATTTCCATTGATTTTTTACAATTGAAAACGGCAATATCTTCAACATAACTCCGAAAAAAAGTATGGTTGGTTATTTCTGCCACGATTCGTCTCATAACTAAAATCACCAAGATTGTCATAAGTTAAAAACTGTCAGGTTGGTTTTATTTTCCAATGATACAGACATATTTGTATCTCACTTGGTGCATATACAACCACAAAGATCCTGTCTTTTTGTTAAGTGCATGTATTACAGGGATGACCAAAACAAGTTTTATTTAATCCCTGATGTATTATTAAGTACTGGAAATCGAGGACAAGACAGAGGTACTGTACCGTAGACCTAATATTTGTCTAGCGGTCCATTTTAACATAGAAAACTTCCTTATTTCGATACATATTAAGACTACTAATTACAGCTTGCAAAGTACAGTAATATCAAGCAATTTTAAAATAGTCCATTTGTGCTGGTTTTGTGAGATGACTAATTACATGACTAATACCGGTAGTATATTTTTAATTTTATGATCTATAAAGACTTCAAACTATGATTTGTTTTCTTAAACGATTTGATTTCTAAAATGGACAGTATCGTAAGCTAAATACCAAAGTAACCATAGAGTGTAAGTTGTAAGGACAGCATCGTTGAGTTCATACTGGTCTCATCTGAAAAGATCCGGCAAAACGGAATTATCTCATCAGTGAGGTGAGCATCTCACTATCCCTATTGTGTGTGCGGGTTTTTTTGTGTGTTTGTTTTATTTTTTGTTTTTTGTATTTTTTTCACAATCACGATCACAAAAAAAGAAGGGAGACTTGGCACCATTTTACCTGAATAACCCATTTCTGTTGAAAGGCCTTTACCAAGTCAGGACCATAGTGATCTTCAATTTTCCTTATGTCCTTGCTGTTTGCTCTTTTATTCTTGGGCATTTAATCACTTGATTACAAATATAAATTGAACTAAGTCTTACAGAAATAGCAAGCATAGACCATCAAGGAACTTTTATAAATACCGAAACCTAAAAGCAGCTTAATGTCAAATATTGAAAGATCTACAATAATATTAGTGTATTCAAGCTTAGAAAATTATAACTAAATTAATTTATAATGTCTAAGATTCAAGAAGAGCCTGCTTTGATATTCAGTCTTAAGGAGGTTTGCCCCTCATATTTTGGGGGTTTTGTCAGATTTTCGAGATCCTCAGGGTATGTCCATCTATTTATATGCTTGAAATTTTTTGCCCATGAACCCCCTATATTTTCTTTTTCTTATTCAAAAACATGTCCATCGAATATGCAGTTCACAATTTTTTATGGAATTTTATTTAATTTGTCATACTTTTAAAAGGTTTAAAGATGCTAATCTGCTGCAATGCAAAAGTAAAGAAAAGTCTAGAGAACTTATTTCCCCACAAAATAATAAACGCTTTAATATAGCATAAAAGCGAGCACATGGACCTACATTTTTTTCTTGCTTATTTTGATCATTTGTCCATATTCTTTAAAACAGATGCAACTTTTTTTAGATAGATTTTTAAGATAGAGGAGCAAAACCCCTTAAAGAATATTTGTTAACATGACAAAATCATATATTTGTAGAAGGTTATGGTAAAATGACTAATATAGATCAAAGAAGGAACATGTAAATTAATAATATTACAAAATGTATTTGTAGCTAACGGTCAAAATGTCTGACTTTGTAACCACAAAAAGGAAGGAAAGATTGTTTTACTTAATGTTGAAAGAGGCGAAAAACAAATAAAACAATATGGTACCTAGATCCCACATCCTACACCATTTAAGACATGTGACTAATAGAATCTCTAATGTTTCAAGAAATTAAGGCAAAATGGTTGAAGGGATACAACTCAAAACCATTTCACACAAACATTACATCTAAGTAAAGCCATTAACAAGAGGTGTCCTTTGTATGGATTTCAGCCAGACAGGCAATTCTTATAGAGCATATTTTACCTTCACAGTTTACAAAGGTACCTAGTGAGTATAGTGGCTTCTCAACCTGAGGTTAGCTTATCTGTAGTATAATTTCGTTTCATTTAGATATGCCATTTAATTTCAAGGGGAACCTTGACCTTTGGCCTATTAAAAACTTTTATAAGATGTCATCATTACATTAAAAACCTTATGGTGTACTAGTATGTAGGTTTCATGATATTCTATAAACTTAAAGGCTTTCAATAGTTATTCTCTGAAAACCATTTTAGAATTGTGGCCTTGACCTTTCACCTATTGCCTAGTGATCCAAAAATCAATAAGCAACTTTTTTTAACTCTAAAGCTTAAAGTTTGTTTGATCAATGGAATGTTGATGGAGAGCCAAATTCTATAAAAGCCTGTTTTGTGAAAAGAGGGGGTGAAAAATCTTCCACAGTGTGATTTAGTTGTTCTTTGATTAGAAATATAGAAAGGGAGTAAGGCCAGGCCCACAAAACTTTTTAACCAATTTAGTCACATCTTAAGGCCAAGAATCTTTATCAATGATATAAATTAATACTTCTCTTATTCATGTCAAAAGGGGTATTTTTTCAATGATTTTAGTCATCACTACAATATCTTGAGTCACAATGCAGAATGACAAGCAGAAACCACTGGTCTTATAGTGTATGCTGATTGTTTTCAATTTCATTGCAGAAAATTAAAAGGCCATTGGTCTATAGAAGTTAGATCATTTACACTTATTCCATATTTTATTTTTATTTAAAAAATAAGTTTGTCAATAAGTTTGGTTTTAACCCAATTTACCTGTATTAACACAAAAATAAAATAGCTCTTTAATTTCTTAAACCAAGATTCAAGTGGATTCATTTTTAATGTGTAAATGATTGAAAATTATAACAATTGAAGTTAACAGTCACTCAAAGAATGAAGACAATATATTTTAACCCATAAAATATTTTTATTGCACACATACACAAAAGAAATGACATTTAAACATTTTTTTTTAAAGCATTTAACAATATATTGTAATATTCAAGTATCACCAAATAAGGCCAGTCTGATACTTCCAAGAACTGTCTCAGTGTAAAACATCATAAATAAATGATTTTCCATTTTCTTTTTTTATAAATAAATAGTTTTTTCATCAAATCATAAAACAAAACAGATAAAATGTAAACACATTTCATACCCCCTGTCACATCTAGTGGCATTATATTTTGTTATACACACATACCCTATTTATGTTCAGTTTCATCCCCAGATGGTTTAATAATAACACCTTTATTGTTCATGTTGCTAATGAATATAATGGCAAAATATAATATCCAATAATATTACGGTAAAGTTTGATTTCCAGCAAACCCAATATATATGGTTTCTTTTTGGTCTACTTTAAACGTTTTTTAATTTACATGGCAAGGTATCATTTATTCTCCTAATTTTATCCCAGTCAGTCATGTCAGTGACATATATAATAGAAGATAATCTTAAATCATTAAAACAGGTCAAAACCAACTCATAGTCTGTCCTTTAAGTCTTTAACATTCATCTTTCTTCTCTTTTCTTTCTTCAAGTTTTTACCATGTCTCCAGTTGTGTATTCCAAAACAGCACCTGTAAAACAACATTATCTTTAATTGCTGTTATTGTTACTCTTAGTAACTAATAGTAACTAGAGGCTCACAGGATCCTGAATTGCTCACCTAGTATTTGATGATATTTATAAGCTGGATATTTAAACAAAGGACTGCTACTCTGTGGAATTATCAATTTTAATGTTCTAAGGAAAACAACTCCTATCAAGAAAGGTCTTACAACTTTGACCCAATTACATAATTTTTAGATCTTTAAGTGCTTAACCATATGCAATTTATTTTTTTCAAATAGTATAGTTTTCAAGATATTGGTCCAAAAAGAGCAAAATTTGAAGAAAAAAAAACAAGAAAAGGGGCAATAACTGCTATAACCATAGTCAGATCTTCTTCAAAACTTCAGGGCAGGTAGATCTTGATGAGCTGGTCACTATTATCCAAACAGAATTTTAATATCTGTTACCATTTTTGAGCAATTTGCAAAAAAACTGCAATTTACCCTTCTGTTCTTTTTTTAGCCATGGTGGCCATGCTTTTTGTCAAATCATAATTTCAAATGATAATTTGGTAGAGGACATACTACAGAACATCCCTACCAAGTTTCATTACATTGGGCCAAGCGGTTTCAGAGAAGATTTTTGAAAACTGTGAAAATGGTCTGACAATTTTTACGATCAAAGGGGTTTAACTCCTAAAGGAACGGTCTTACAACTTTGACTCTGTTACAACTTTGTAGATCTTGATGTGCTTAACCATATGCAATTTAAATTTTTCCAATATCTTGTATAGTTTTCTGATATTGGTCTAAAAAGTGCAAAATTTTGAAAAAATCAAGAAAAAGGGCAATGACTCCTACAACGATTGTCGGATCTTCTTCAAAATTTCAGGGAAGGTAGATCATGATGTGCTGATAACTTTCAACCTGCCAGAATTTTGATATCTGTTAAGGTTTTTGAGTAATTTGCAAAAAACTGTAATTTACCCTTATGTTCTATTTTTAGCCATGGTGGCCATGTTTTTTGTCAAAACCAAAAATTCGAACAATACTTTTGTAGAGGACATACTACAAACGATCCTACCAAGTTTCATTACATTTGACTTAGCGGATTCAGAGAAGAAGATTTTTGAAAAGTTGAACGACTGACAGATGACAGACACCAAGTGATGGCAAAAGCTCACATTTCCTTTGGCAAGGTGAGCTAATAAATAGCATTTGTATGAAATTTTATCATTGTGTAAACTTGCATGGTAAACCACAAACTTGTAATTCTGTGGTTGAGCTCACAAAAGGATACACTCTGTAAACAGGAGTAAACTTGAGTCCCATTATCTCCCCTGAATAATATTCAAGGGCAATGATTTTCTCCATGGACATCTCCTATGAACTTCCGTAAAGTTTCAAGATCCATCAAGCTGAGGAGGAATTGAGCATACATGTGGACTGACAGACAAACAGGGTGATTCCTATTTAACTCCCCTCTCCTTTCCAACTTTGTTTGCAGGGTATGAAAAATTGTACCCAATATCCTTAGGACCATTGAAATACGTCAGATGCAATTCTTACAATATACTATATTCTTTGAAGCATTAGTCATAATAACAAGAAAGTTCTAAGCAGGTAATTTAGAGAATTAACAAATTTAGGTGAGGGAGTGCTACCTTGATCCCTGATTCCCCCACTTTGGTCTTATTTTACCCCCATTTTCCATGCTGTTCCCAGTCCCCTTGTTTACTGCTACCTTAATGTCCCACATACTGCCTTTTGATTCCTGTTTCCAGTTTGGATTAAGAAAAAATCTTGAACAACATTTACATATACCTACCCAGTACTTGAATGCTCAAGGAAAGTAGGGTGGTCAGATGCTGCCTTCTCTGTACAACAACTCCAGAGATTATCACGATCTACAAAAAAAAACAAACCTAAGTTTTATAAAAACAACCCTTTTCAATTAGTCTTCTTCATGTGTTCTTCAATGTGAGATTCAAAAGTTTCTATAAATTTTGTTCAGTTGTTTTCAGAGGAGTTGGGTCCATAAAATGATAAATCAGAATTTGAAATTTCAGCAAATTTCTAAGTTAAAAGGGTCATAACTCCCATATAATTTTGCTGATAAAAACTCCTGATAATATGCACAAGATGTACTTCTTGCATAAAAAGTTTCATTTAATTCCGTCCAGTAGTTTTAGAGTTGTGTCCACAAAATTTAATTTCAGACATACTGGCAGACTGACAGTCAGATGGACCAGTAAATAACATTATACCCTCTGCAACTTAAATTTGTCTCATGGGGTATAATAAAGGATGATCATGTGGATTAAATAAATATACATTTGTGAAATGGTGATCATTTTCCTATCATAAGATACAAATACATGTACTTGTATGTAAATATTTCTCTGATCATTTTAAATCATGCCATGAAATTTATATCTTGATTTGGTCACATTTGGAAGACAGAGGGCAGTTGCTACACATCTACACTGAAGGCTGCTGACTGTTTTCCTTTGTCTTGGCCTTATGGAGGTTGTTTCATGGTCATTAACTTTTCACTCTACATCTCATTTTATCTACCGGTACTTGTATTCTTACAACATTGGCAGAAATCCTAACAAAAACCAGCACTACTAACATTTGATCCATTTTATATGAAGACCTACCAATATACCCTGGATGGTATCTACACTCTGTGTTATCCTTTAATGATGTAAACTTATCCAGACAGTTGATACAATGTCCATCCTTCAATGGGTTCTCTGTCTTTGTTTTCACACTTAATAGATAAAAATTTAGAAATAAATATACATTTAAGTCTTATGAATTGGTATATCATTACATGTATATGCATGGTTTAATGCTTTATGTTGTTGAGCGCAATATTTTTAACAATTTCATAAATTCTTTAAAACAGATCTTAAATTTACTTTTCGACTTTTAATACATGTATGTGTTTGTGTTAGGGTTTAATGCCCTTTTCAACACACCTGGGGTATATATGGCAGTCTGTTTGAATGGTGATGGAACCAGAAGTACCTGGAGGAAACTACCAACCTTGGGCGGGCAACTGTCAAACCTAATCAGATGGGTAGTCCTGTCTTTTTAACTTTTCATATCTAAGTAATGATCACAGCAGCATATTTTTTTTTACATAAAACAAATTAATAGCAGGTACATGTAGCAATATTAAATGCATTATACCCTTTGCATACTGTTAATGGCTTGTTTTGTTCTTACCCAATTTTATTGGCTGTTTTTCTTCTAACATAGAAATCTTCTAAGGAGCTCTTATATTCCACTGCAATACAAGAATTAACATTATTTACAGATAAACTGTTAATACAGATCCCTTCATCATTATTCTTTCATTATATCCATTGTCTACACTATATAAGTGAGGAGATAATGAAGTTATTTTGAATTTTAAAAAATTTCATAAAGTTCGGTCAACAATCGCATGGAAAACAAAGTGTCCACAGACAACAACAACGAAGTGACAACGCCATAACATAATACGATCACGTTGTGTAAAAAAATCCAACAAAATGAAAACAAACTTTAAACAAAATGTTTGCAAGTACATGTACATGTAAAATCTATTCTTATTTTACAATAAATCATATGAATTGAAGTCTGGAAAATATGAAGATTGATATACCTAAAAGCATAGCATACATTTCTTCAAGCTAAATGACATATTTTGGAAAAAAAATGATTTTCCATAGCACATACTGTTCTACTTATATAGATAAAATTAAAACACATGTCTCTCATATGCATTTTTATAGAACTAAGAATGTTTCATAGTTCCATGGTGTTATAGATATCAGAAACAATATCTGAACAGTTGTGGTAATGTTAGGTTAAATTCTCTTAGATTCAAAATTATAATATCCCTAAACCATGCTGTGACTCACCGTCGGTAACCCCCAGTTGATTCTGCTGGAGAGAGGGAGAACGGAGCGGAATCAACTTGGGGTTACTGAGGATGGCTGTGACTTACGAGATTCAGATGTCAGATCATTAAAGCCCTGTTTTGTGTCATGCTGATTATTCATAAACTCTGCATACTGTCTCCTGGAGGCTTTTATCTCTTTTCTTTTTCTGTACTCAACCTTAATCAAAAAAACAAACAAACAAACTCAATTACTTGAAGTAAATATTGTTAAATGGTATAAAGAACATGCAAATTTTAATATTGTACATCTTACCTTATAACATATACACTTAATAGCTATATACATGTATTACATGTAACATCAAACAAACAAGAATAAGAAAGAAAAAAATCGACAATTTCTGTTACCTGCTTATCATGCTTATTAGATTATATTATTATCCCAATATCACTTTAAAATTTATATCGGAGTGTTATACATGTATGTGAATTCCTCTCAAGTTTGCATTCAGTGTTTTTGTTTGCTTGATTTTACCTCCCAATACAGGCTGTTTCCTCTAGTAAATTTCTTTCAAAACCTTGCAAAATTCCCAAAATCATCAATATACCACCCATTTTGGGTTCCCAAATAACTATTTTTTTGTGATTTTTCCTCCCAAAACATACAGGAGGGGGCTGCTTTGAAAGAGGGCAACAAAAACACTGGCATTGTGTGAGTGTGGAAGCCCAAATTCAGCCTACCAGGTACTCAATAAAACTCTAAAATTAGGTTTCTCTAATGTGCATGAAGTACACAAAACAACTATTTTTTCACTCCTCAAGGACTAGCATATTTCCAGAGATTATCATTGCCAATGGTTTCAAGAGAGCATTTGTAGTCTGACACATATAATAAGTACACTGCCAGCTATCTAAAATAAATAGATTTCATATTGTAAGACTCACAAATAATTACCTCACGTTTAACATCTAAACTTTTTTGAATTTCTGAACCAATATGTCTCAAATGTGTTGCAGTCATCTGTACTTTCTTCAAGTCTTTTCCAGCTAGCTTAACTTTCATCATCTTTTCATTCCTGTCCATATATTGTCCATTTTCCTTGTGCATTATTTTCATAATTATGTCCTTATTAACCGAGAGAATACGTTTCAATGTTTCATTAGCTTCAAACTTTTTAGAATTACCAGCAAACAGAGGGACCATGACGTCCATCTTAATTGGGCTTTTTTTCATTTTTTTGTTCATCATGAGCTCAAATTGAGCTGGTGTCATCCCAATGGCTGAATCTTTAAATTTTTTCTCACTACAGTCTTTCCTTCTTAATGACTCTAACAAATCATAGTTGTTATCGTGAACTGCCCTGTACAACACTAACGTTAGCATACTGGCACTATATTGTTCTATGTGTACATTTCTCAGAACTGATTGAACTAAAGATGTTACTGATGTGGGCCAGGTCTCTTTGTTAGAACACTGCTCTAAGTAGGATACCATCTCTTGAAGCTCTGAGTTTGTAACCAAATTGTTCAGTTTGAACTCTTTTATAATAAAAAAAAAACTTAATTAATGTAATAAATGAATCTTTTCCATCTGAAAGAATTGTTTGTACATATTGATTATTCTTTGTTTTATTTAATTCATAATACTTTTTTCCTGCATGCCCTTCTTGTCAGAACTTGAAAAAAATATATTTAAAATAATTCTAACATAAATTTAAGAAAAATCAATTAGAGTTATCTTTCTTTGATCATGAAAATTTATTTTTTTTAACTCGATACTTTGGGCATAGACCTGTATATTCAATATATAGGTCTATGCTTTGGGGAACCATCTTACTTTTCATTAACATTTTGCATGATTATTCCTTTTATATATTTATTGATGTGTATTTTGCGTCTATAAGTATTAATACTTGAACTTACTGTTCCTTCTACATGAACATACACACATGGCAAGTCTGTAGGCATGAACTCTGGATAAAACCTTTCCTTTTCGGAGATCTCTTGTGACAATATCAAAATGACACCTATCATTGTGAAACAGACAATCATCCATCCTTTATACTTCTAAATCTGCAATCATAATAAATAAAAGCATATGAAAATAAATGTATTATCAAGGAATTACATCTATACAATTCCTTGGTATTATACTATAATGTTAAAGGGTTTTTTTTTAAGGTGTAAAAAGTAGCACCTTTAACTGATAATTGAATTTATTTTGCTAAATCCATAGACCTGTATTCTATTCTAATATAGTAATAGACAGGTCTATGATAGATCTAATATTAAGTATTAAACTTACATTTATGTGATCTCTTCAAACAAAAGAATGGTTCTTAAAAACAATTTTTCGAACAGCTGTTTATATAGGTTTTGAATTTATGCTTACGCTGCACTTGGCTTAAGATGCTTCTGGACTTTTTTCAACTCAGGAAATATTGTGCAATACATTTTTTAGTGGAAAGGGAGGTAACACTTTTGTTTTCATTGAAGAATTGATGAGATTTCTCATATGTTCTCCGTCAAGTTATTGTTGAAATTTAAGTTCTACATATTTTTTTTTAATTTACTTGTTAAAAGAAGGGCAGGAAGCAATCAGATCAACATAAATATGTATTGTGCATTAGGCCCACAGAGCATTATTTTGATTGATTGGGTTAAACCTGTATAACCTGGGGCCCTCAACCATGCATATTAATTTATCGATCACAACAATAACACGTGAACTAATTGAATGCGTGCGCAAGCTGGTTGCCATAAACGTACTAATTTCATCTTATGAATATTCATAATTTTCCATATAAGGAAACAACAATAAAAAATTAACCAATCAGAACGGAGAATTAGAACGTAAACACAGCTGCCTTGTGAACAAGTGAATGCGTCGTGACTGGTGTTTGGGTCGAACAGCTGAGCAGAAGTGACGCAGTTATTTTAATCAGATCCTGTTAATTATTTGCTTAAATACTTTGGATAAAATACCTGCAGAAATATATAAGTAACTGTGTAAAAGATTCGGTAAGTCAAAATTTATCGAAATACCCTCTTGTTTTGCATATTTTCTCGAAAAAAGATTTTGACAGATGTGACCTTGTTTTCATAATGGCTTCCATAAAATGACAACAAACCCTTAGGATTCTTATATTAAAGATAATTTAGGTGCGTTGTTGCAAAATTCATCGACCGTTGATGTTACAAATTACATCAATAAATGTAAACTTTTCAAGTTCAAAAGTTGGATTGAAAAAAAAATGTGAAAATGTATGCAATCCTTTGTTTATGTTTATGGATTAGAGAAAAGGGCGTTACGCGTTCCTCTCTATTTTGCAGCTTTTGTTCCTCTCAAATAAAAAAAATGTAGAAAATTCTTTCACAGACATCAAAATTATAATAAGAAATGTACATTTTAATAGAAAATACACAATTTAGAGCTTCAAGGTCATTTTCAAAAATTTTGTTCTAATTATAGCTAATTTATTCTTTAGGCCTAGCTAATCAATATTCATGACGTAAGATAATAAATATATAAGTATTTCAGTCTTGTATGTAATACTTTTCAAAAAGTAAATCATTTTGAGTTTGACTTCATTTCACATTCTTGTGCAATACAATTAAGAAAGAGCTTAAAACTATCTATTTGCATGTGTAGAAATGTACATGTACATTATTATTTGATTTTAGAAATGTTCAGCAGTGTAACCAACTTCTTATTTGGTGGATCAACTGAGCCAGAAGCTAATGAAGTTGATCTTGATACAAAGCAAGCACCAGAGGGAGATCATGAATGGATTCTTGTAGACGTACCAGGTAAAGATATAAAATGTTTGCAAAAAAAATACAGTTTATGTAATTTGTAAAAAAATTTCTTGAACAAAATTATACAGAAATAGTCAGAAAAGTGAAAGTTAAATGTATCTTATTGTATGAAATATTCGTAACGAAACCTTGCATCACAAGTATGACAAAAACAACAGAAAATAAATTTAAACATATTACATAATGTTTCATCAATCAAATCATATTATGAAAAGATTTATTTTACATACATGTATGTTTTCACAAAAACCACTTCAATTTATTTACATGTATGTAGATCTAGGTTTTTTGTGGCTATATTCATGAGTTCATTTAATATTCTTTCCAAGCAGATAAACTAAATCTAGTATTAGATTCTTTTCTAGATTATTTTCATGTTTTGGTTTAATATTTTACAATTAGATATTAAAATTACAAAATTGATTTAACTGCTTACAGAGAGGTCCCCTGTGCCTTCTTTAATACATACACCAACTTGTAGTGATAGCGAATCGGACAACCAACGAAGCTCAAACAATGGTTCTCCGTGTTCACAGGGTAGCAGAACACCTGTTTCACGATTCTGTTTACATTCTAAAAAAGGTTGTTATAATGAATGTTGGATAATTACACCTCCACCATGTTTTCTAGCAGGGGGAAGCAACTCTTCCAATGTAGAGATGACACCAATGGAAAACTTGTTGATTGAACATCCCAGCATGTCCGTCTACAACAGTCGATGCTCAGGCAGCACAGGAGATGCAAGTGACTTATCAGTGTCGTCCAATGATTCTTCTGAAAGAGCTGCAAGAAGAACAAATCCCCCACGGAAAGTTAAGAGGGACTTAGTAAGGCAAGCTCCTCGAAGACCTGCCGCAGTAGCTGCCAGGGCAGGTGTTGTTTCAGAAATACAAACTGTCAAAAATTCTCAGAAATGTCTCAAACAGTCAGAGAGCAAAAAACTTTCTCGCCGTAACTTGCAGCGATTGAACAGAACTCTGAACCATCAGAGTGGAGCCGGAAAGCCATACAATAAATCAGGCCGAATCCATTGTCCATCAGCCCGCAGCAATTGCCATTAAATAATGTCAGCAATAAGTGTTACAGTTACTGTAGTTTTAAGGTGTATTTACTTTAGATATGTTAATTAATTTTATGTTACAATTTTATTGTTAACCTTATAATCATAATGTTATAAAATGTTAATTTATTGATCTGTGTAATGATCATGAATAAAAACACATAAAATATATTTAATTTTACCAAAAATATTTCAAGGTTTAATTTAAAGACAAAACTTTCATCACATTGTATCTTATAAGGATTGAACTTTTATAAAATGTAGATATCATCTGTTCACTGCATGTTCTTGTATTAAAACTACCACAATTCACTAGAAATTTAAGTTTTCACAGAGCAGATATTCATTTATATCATACAATGCATTTTTTCCTGTAAATGAATTGCCAATCAAGATTATGGATTGTAAATATAAAAGATGTTGTTTTGTTTTAGATAATAAGGATCAATCAGTTAATACTTTTCAATGAAAGCTTACACCAAGTACTAATATAAAATAATATATTTATGACAGTGCACATGTACATGTACTATATATATAGCTCTAAGACTGAATCACTCTCTCAGTACTTATAGAAATAAATAGCCTGTACCAGTTTTTATAATGTTTGGTTTATATTGATGCTAAATTTTGTGTGCAATACTCTAGTGTTTTATTTTATTGAATTATATCTCTACATTTTAACAATAGATTTTAGCAAGCAAACTAACACAAAATTTAACGTTGTTGGAACAAACTGATTTGATTTCAACTGTGGACTATTGAAAAAAGGAATCAACTTCTATTATGAACTATTTACAAAAATATAAGAATGTTGGCAAATATATGACATGTTTAACTGGTTAACAAATTTTAGCAGTAATGCAATTTTATTCATTTTTTTAATTAGATTTTTTTTTTCAACTGTCCACATTTGAATGAAACAGTTATAATTGTTGTGTATAGATGTTTTAATATTTTTTTAATATGAATGTAATATGAAATGAATCTCTCAATGTTAGTAAATTAACTACAAATGTACCTTTATTAAAGAATATTGACCACACTAAAAATTACAACTTGTTTAATTCCCTATGTACATGTGTTTAGAAATCCAAATTCAAGAAATTTAAAAGAGGTGTCATATAAAAGTTAACATTGAGTTTTAAAACTTTAAATCAAAGCATTGCTTAATGTATTTGAAAAATTGTCTTAATTTTTTCAATCATGAATCATCTGTAAAAAAAATCTTCACATGTTTTTTAACCATATATAATAGATTTGCATTTAGGCTTCCACATTGTAAATAGTCATCTATGCAAATGCCAGATAGTTTCACTATTCAATTCAAATAAGATCCCCACACATGTTCCCCTTCTTCAAATGTTGCTATCTTTTTTACTGCAACCAAAAAAATGTGAACAAGTATGGGGATCTAACATTTAATAAGATATGTACAAAAAGCTTCCAAACTGTGATATAAAGCCATAGATATTACATCTGTCATCGAAACATAATAACGGGTCAACTGTTTGTAAATAATATTGTATAAAATTAGAATAATGGCGATTATCAAAATAAATTCAACTACGCGAACAGGTAAATCATGTGATATTTGTACAGTAAATTGCATTTAGTTGCATAATATTAATGTTTATGAGACTGGGTAATCTGTCAAATATTTTTAGAATTTAGAGGCATGTTGTACATTATTGAATCTAACCCACATGACTGACCTCTGTACATAGTCCAGCATGATATTTCAAGATCTCTTATATTTATTAATTTTTTGGTGCAAATCATTGTGAGATCCAGATTTGTGTGGAGTTAATATATGGTCAATAAATGTCTGAGAGGAAATTTTTGAAAGAAGTGATGAAAAAAAGCTTTATCCTCAAATCTTGCCAAAATTAAATCATATTCTGCATCTACAAATCGTATACGTCCTTGTATGAAAAAGTTGAGCATTCAAATGCTATGCAGTCAATAGGGGAAAAAAGCACATAGATGGTGAGCTAGTTGAACTGAACAAAAAAATGGAAAAAAATGTGAGTTTATATGTTTAAAAAAAAAGTGAAAAATATAATATAAAATAAAAAAAAAAATACATATAGATGTATGTTTATACTATATTTAAATCTTTGTTTTTCATTTTTATTTCAAATAACAAATCATACGAATTGTTTGTACCAGTGACTTTTAAAGTTCTAGATTTTTCTAAAGATGTTTCAAAATTCTCTTTTCTTTGGGATTTTTAAATTTTTCTCTTAACCTATTTGCCTTAGTTTGTTTAGAGTACAAGTGCACTCGTAAAGTTCAAGGACTAGTTCTTTGTCTTAAAGCCTAAGGGTACCAGTATTACATGTCTTTAATTCAATTTAGTAAAGGAGCAAGTTGCTTGTTTTTAAAACACCAGTTAAATATAAAATTGTTCAAATGTAGTAAATTTAGATTTTTTGACTCAATGAAACAAGCACATAAAAAAAAGGTTTTTAAATTTTTGGCTATAAAAATTTCTAGGTTTTATTACTCGTTTTTCAAGTAACCCTTGGCTTTTTTCACAGAGTAGAGTCAGTTGAACATTATGTAGAGTGTCTGTAATCATTGAGTGATTAACTCTTGATGTCTGATGTTGTGAGAGAGTAGTCTTATTATGTATTTTGTTAAAACAACAATAAACTTGTTGCAGTTTTATATTTTGATTTTCTTTTTGTCAGAAATTTCAGTGAATAAGAATTGATCATGAAGAAATACCAAATTGGCAAAAAATTCTGAAATTAAGAAAACAATGCATTTAATATGTAGACACACTGCCATAACAACATAATCCAAACAGAAACTTTGAAAAAAGAATTCAGGATTGGTGAACATGAACAAAACATTGGCTGATGTAGAAAATATTAGTTGCTTCATTACAACCTAATTATCAGACAATACCAGGACTATAACCATGAAAATAACACCAAGGCAGTAAACTCATGTGTGTGCCCCAGAAAGATAGGCAGTTCTAACCGTTTACACCAACTTGTATCTAAATTACTATATGCACAAAGGCAGTTTCGGTATTGCCAACTGTTTGTACACTAAGAAAATCCATTCCCAAAACAAACTAGTGGCAAGGTTTTGAAGAAAATGATAAGAAAAAACTTCAATTCAGTCAGCACAGAGTTCATAGTGTCACTACAAGTATTCAAAATTGAGAAAATAACGAGATGTGGAACAAGTACATGTACATGACACAGCCCACATAACAAGCAATAGTTTTAGACAAACCACAAAGAAAAGACTTTGTCAAGATTTGAAACAAAGCATCTAAATGGTACAAAATGTTGCTCATCATTTTCAAGTCATATACTAGAATTTATGTTGGTAGACAACTAAGACAATGGTGGCCTGATCAATATATATTGTTGGAATTGCTCAATTATAGTTGAAATCATAATTTGTCTTTAATATACTTTAATAAGTGTATAAAGTTGAATCATGAAAATGTGACAAGTGGTTGTTTCAAGAAATCTGCTTAAATGCAAAAAGTAAACCAGCGTGTGGCTAACAATTGACAGACCAAAAAAACCTAAATGTCCAACATTTCTGGAAACAGATCAATCAGATTCGCTTTAGTATTTGCATGTCAAAAGCAATTGCCTGACTAATGGAAAAATACACAAATATTTTGCTTGCATGGCTGTTAGAGTATACATATTTTGAAACACTGATTAAGGAAATCATGTTTTTTTTCTTAATATTTAATGATATTTTAGTGTAAGAGTTTAAAGGCCCTTTAAATTTTATGATTTATGACATAATTCTATCTATGAATGGTATATATATCTACATTCCCTTACAAGATTGTGTAACTAAATTCAATGAAGCAGGATATGGTTTAAGTCTGCATATGGATTTTAATTTGATATGAATTATTATTACAAAAGTTATATAACCATCTCCTGTTGGAATGAAACTTTATTTTATAACATCACAACATGCATTTAACTCCCACACAACTAATACTTAAAAACATATTGGGTCACGATGTACTTTTTGCAATTTAGGCTGAATAAATTAAAACAAAATTCACAAAAACACCTTGTTACTTTTTTGAAGACAAAAAAAAATCAAACCTATCTCAATCTTTGTTGTGGTTAATGTTTTTGGGCATGTTAAAATGATTTTTTCTGGTCACTAGTTGCAATGCAAAACAGTCATTGTCTCCAGAGCTTCAGTCAGTTAGAAGATATAAATTTGTGGGTGTAAAAACTGCATAAACTTGCAATTGGAAAATCATGTAAAACATGTTTTTTTCTTTTTCTATACTCTACAAAACAAGCTTTTTTTTTCTTTAGCAAAATGATCTTTTGGAAACAGATGTTTCTGAACAATTCATGTTTGTAAAAAAAAAAGGATATTAAAATAATTGTTCAATTATTCATTATAATTTCTCTGTTTTGTAGATCCTGATCTATCTAATTATACAATCACATGACTAATTAGTATCATTTGACTTAATTTAATTTGTTATCATGTGTCAAGGTTTTATAACAACAAAATTTCTTTCTTTGTTTGAAACAATCATGACACCTATTACTTTTCCACAGATCACTCCTTGTTTTGACACTTGTTGCTTTCCATAAAATAATGTATTCAGATGTGTATAATTTGACCCTAGGAATCTTGTCTGTTTGACAATAGAGATAATTGGCAATTCAATAGATAGGTCTAATTTTCTCTGTGAAATGATTACATAATGACTATAAATAGTTTGCTAATTATAATTTATTCAAGCTTTTAACAATATCTAATCTGCATTTTTTGGATAACAAATCATAACAACTGGTACAAATAATACCTAATCTGAAATAACAGATTATGGTAATAATATGGCAAGTGAAAACACAAACAAGGTTTTAAAACAAGTATTAAACTTAATCTTGAATAATATAAAGCAACATACCATTTAAAAATATTGATAAATTAAAATGATAAAACACAGCAAATGTACAAATCACAAAAACTGTCAAAACTGAAAAAATTACAAAATATCAATTCAAATTTTGCATCTTGAAAACAAAATATTTCCAAATAAAAAAAAATAGGGTCCAAAGAAATCCATAAAACTAAAGTTCTTACTTAACCGTTGAGAAGCAGACTTGATCGAAAACGATGCAAAAAACGATAACAAGACAGTCAGGCAATAAGGTGTTATCACTGAGAGAATCTGTCCACAGAGGAATTTTCAAGCACTTCAGAGAGCGTACATCATTGAAATATCTACAGTTAAGCAAGACCGGAGATGAACATGACAACCAACCTTGATGAAATGAACATCAACATTTGATGTTAAAAAAATACACAAACAAATCAAAGAAATAGATGTATTGGCTGTGATTGATGATAAATTTTTTTAATTAATGTATTTATAGCCTAGGCAAACACAACAAAATGTTTTTAAGTAAATGTAAAGGAAAAACTTTTCAGGAAATGTAGAAGTTCTTTCAGCTTTATTCAAAACAGTTTTTCATACATTGACCAGCTGGAGCTAAAGAACAAAACACCTGGGCCATGAATTAGTTCTAAGAACAAAACACCTGGGCCATGAATTAGTTCTAAGAACAAAACACCTGGGCCATGAATAAGTTCTAACAAATTCAATTTTCGTGCCTCATATATCTATTAAGCTATTAATAAACATGTAGTTCTGACAAATCTACAAATTGAACAGTAATAGTTATTGGACATTATACCAAGGGAAGGTCATCACAGGTACATGTAATGTTATGTACAGGAATGTCATTAACCTGTATGACGACCATGAAATACATGTACCTTTCTGGTCAAATCATGTCTGATAATGGAAAAAAGCCAGAGGACAAAGGTCGAGGGTCACTAACCTAAATGTTGTACAAAGTACTACAATTCCAGACAATATTATTGAAATTCAACTTATTATGACCTATAATTATATATATATATCATTTTAAATCTGTTTCAACCTTCAATATATATGTCATGTATGTATATTCAATCCAGAAAAAAAACAACTAATTCGTCAATGTGACAAAATAAAACAATTTGCAACATATGTATGCATACAAGTGAATAAATTAACAGTCCTAGGAAATACAGGTACAAAATATATTAGCTTTAAAACAAGTGCAAACAAATAAATAGTCAAAAACATGTTTTATTTTATCATACATCTACATGTACCGGTATATATATCTGAATTTATCTCTTTTTACAAGTCATAGATATAGATTCAAGAGAAATATATCAAATAAGGAGATAATTCAAATCATGATAGTTCCGTAATTTTGGATCCTTGTATATTTTCTACTTAGATCCTGAATATGCCCACATTTCTCAGAAATATGTGGTTAAAATTTACCAAGAGATAACATGAAAAACATAGCACTAGACACAAGTAAACCCCCATTGTGATTCCTATGGGTCTTAAACTTTTTCATGCTCAACCTGAAATTGGGGTTGTTGACTCTATTGTGAATAAAATATGAGTATGAAATCAATTCTTAGCCAACATTTTATGTGTCAGTCAGGCCTTCAGATAACTCGAATGATCCAAGCCCTATCCGTCTTCGCATACTTCGACGGGACAGGGCTTGAACTCGTCCAATGGAAATTCTCTGTCACTCGCTGTCCAGTTCAGACAGCCAATCATAATCCTTTTAATAATGTTAATTAATTAGTCGATAAGATTAGTTTGATCTTTTCTAAAACAGATATGACAAAAAGGTGTGAATTATGTGATATTTAATAATAAATTAATGATAATGGATTTTATCTACAGTGGTTCTAAGAAATTTTGGTCAACACAGTAGGCTCAACTGACAAATTTTGACGAATTATCATCGTATGAGCATTCAGGCGTTAATGTAGCGACTGTAAGGAGCGAAATATAACGTCTGTATTGTTCGGGTTAGCCTTCAGAATCACTACCTTAATTTTGTGTCGTACTAATTTTCATGGATTATGCAGGCAAACTACAAAATCTGCTTAGTTTTGCACTTATTTCTAAAACAAATTTGTTGAAACCACAATTTTATGAATCTACAAACATGCATTTCATTTTTATTCCATGAAGAATCTATGTAAAAAAAAATTGAACAATTTGACATCAAGCATTGATTTTGTTTTGTATGTTGGTAATACATGTAGTGACAAATAAGTAATACATTTACCTCATCTGAAATGAACAGAATTGTTTCATTGTATCTGAATTTTAACAAACATTCAAATGAAAAAGAACAATGGTTGGGTGAATTAAAAAAAAAAATTAATGTACCGTTTTTCTTCATAATTATTCAGCTGGCATTTAAGGTTGCATTAGATTTTGACAAAAACCCTAACAAATTATAACCAGATATTTGCCTGATATAGGGAAAACTATGTATTTCTAGCCATGTTTGTCAGGTGTAAAATTATTATGAAGCTCAGGGTAACATTTGCCGTTTTGCAAAGCACACTTTTTACATACAAAAACACATAAAATGTACAAAAAAAAAGCAGCAAACTTGTAGAAAAACATGTATATACAAAATAACTTATTTAACAAATACTAATGCACTGATAAATAAAGCAGGAAATGTGTCCATGGGACACAGATGCCCCTGCTGGTCCCAAACAGGAAGTAAAATTCCAACAGGTCTGAAAGTCGCTTAGGACGTACAGTTTGTCATACTGAACCATTGACCAACTTTCAAATCATTCTCATGTACAGTTTCTGAGAAAAGCTTGACGGAAATTCGTAGGGAAGGACATGAGCAAAACTTAATGCCCCAACATGTGGTCATGGGGGGCATAAACAGATTGTTTTAACTTCAACACACAATAAGCATGATAAGTATAATTTATTGTCTCAAAGCAGGACTGTAACATACATGTATGCACAAACAAATGTGTCTAATAAGAGACTGAGGACCTGGACAGCACATATTGTTGGAATTGCTTGATTGTTGCTGCCATGTGATGTCCCTTTAAAATTTAAAGGTAACAAGTGTACAAAGTTTTGCTTCCTTTATGAAGATCAAGCATACAGTTTTCAAAATATTTCTAAAATATTATGAACTTATGGCAGTTAAAAACACTTATTTCTCCAGTTTTCAAAATTTTGAAATCAACCAAAAAGATAAAAGAATATCATTAGTTCAAATGTGCATACTGTGGATTCATTTATTTTCATGGGTACCAATTTTCGTGGTTTGATAAAAAGGACCATTTCATGGATTCTTAAATTTGTGGTTCTGAAGTCTGCAGCATGCAGATCAATTTTTATTTTTATTTTCGTGGGGTATCAATTGTCCTGGGATAAGGCCACCCACGAAAACCACGAAAATTGATACCGAAACCACAGTATATTATTTTTAGTTCAATCTACACTTTGGACAAGTACAACAAATGAAGGTATTATGCACCTATCATGAAGACAAAAGCATAAAAATCATGTGGAAGAACAAAGCATTAGAGATTCATTGATATAATAAATATATCTAAGATATATGGCACATATCATCGTTGACAAATTTGATTTCTCCATCTAGTAATGTTCTCAATACAGCTTTGGTGATATAACTTGTTGTTCCATGTTTTATATTGGGAGGAGTGTTGAAGAAAATTTTAATGTCATCTTTCTTATCTCCCTTGTCATCTGCTAAGTCTCGCTGGAATTCTTCAAACGAGTCATGGATGATCTGGAAATATTAAAGTGAAAGTAACATTTATCCAACATAGTTGAATACACATAAGAATACATAAACCAACAATAAACAAAAGTTATGAATAGCTATGGACCCATAACAAGATAAACCATTCATAGATAGTTTCGCTGATATAAGCCTTTTGCATTTTGGCCTGCATTTTGGGCTTAACAACTGGAAAATTTGTGAAACTCGGAAGCAAGTATAAGTGCATTTAAACATATATAATATATATAGAAATATTACATATGGTTTATCATTCTTACATTTTCATTGGATTATTTGGTCATGTGATTTTAGTGATATTTAGTGTATTTCTTTGCTTTGGAAATAAAAACGATGCATTTTTGGTATATTGACGCTATGTTTCTATTTTTACCTATATTGACGCTATGTTACTAAATTTAGATCCGGATATTCGTCCATTCTTGACATATTTTATACACATCTGTGTGACGTTATTTAGAAGTCCTAAATATTGACATAGCTTGCAACGGAGCCTTCACTTTCTAACGGTGTGGGAAAAGATGTTTAAAATGTTAAGAATTTAATAAATTACATTTGATTTTTCGGTTAGTACGTGAATTATCTGTAAATGCAGAAATTGGGTTACCGCCATGACCGCCAAGACAAGAATGCAGTGAAGAAGGGTATGTTTGTCAGCATTTTACAAAGACGCAATAAACTTACTGCCCAAAATTTAAGGCTAGAAATAATAACAATTAAGGTGTGGAAGATTTCCTAGGTAAATTACCGTATTTTGCCGTGTATAGTGCGCATTTATGTACAATGCGCACCCCCTTTTCATGATGAAAATCTGGGGAAAAAAACGAAGTTTTGTGAAAAATGGGTGATCATTTTCTATGACAGAAAACCCTCAAAATTTGTCTCTTTTTTCAGGTAGAAAGACTACAGATGAAGATTTTTTTAATTAAAATAAAATTGTTTTGTTATTATTTGTAAAATAAATTGTTGTATTATTTGTGTATTTTATTATGACAGCAAGATCGTAAATCCCGGTAATGGTCCCCCTTTTCAATGAACAAACAACAAGTGTTAACCCAAGCTCACATCTTTTGATGAAAACAATATAGGTGTCAAAATAGTGGTGATCAACAGATTACTATTCAAACAATCCAGAAGTATTACAGCTGAATGGCTTTAATTGTTAATATATTGTCCAAGCCAGTTTGACAAAATAAATGCGTTCTCAATTAAAATTAAAAATTCTCATATGCAAATCTACGAAATATTTCATTCAAAATTGACTTGAACGGTCATTTTTTACTAAAACCCTCTTATTTTTTAACAATTTGGATATCTAATACTAGTGAAATGCAAAAATTGCCTTTTAAAGTGTAGTTTTATGTTGCCTTATAAATTTTCGTATGCAAAAATAAAACAAAGAATGACACTTTGATCAGCTACTGATAAATTCCCTTGCATTTTTGTCTAATTTGGTTCTTTTGTGCAAAATGTATCCAAAAATAAAATAATTACTATGAAATTTGAATTCCAAGAGCTTATCATCATTTCAGGATGCAATGTTCACTTTTAAAAGCACTTACTTCATTTGACAGGTGCGGATGCCTGCATCCCACCCTGGTGAATGAAGAATATCAACTTAATTATGAGTTTTGTATAAGTCAGGTGCAGATGCCTGCATCCCACCCTGGTGTATGCAGAATGTCAACATAATTCTGAGTTTTGTATTAGTCAGGTGCGGATGCCTGCATCCCACCCTGGTGAATGAAGAATGTCAACTTAATTCTGAGTTTTGTATAAGTCAGGTGCGGATGCCTGCATCCCACCCTGGTGTATGAAGAATGTCAACATAAATCTGAGTTTTGTATAAGTCAGGTGCGGATGCCTGCATCCCACCCTGGTGTATGCAGAATGTCAACTTAATTCGGAGTTTTGTTCCGAGTCAGGTGCGGATGCCTGCATCCAACCCTGGTGTATGCAGAATGTCAACTTTATTCGGAGTTTTGTATAAGTCAGGTGCGGATGCCTGCATCCCACCCTGGTGTATGAAGAATGTCAACATAAATCTGAGTTTTGTATAAGTCAGGTGCGGATGCCTGCATCCCACCCTGGTGTATGCAGAATGTCGACTTAATTCGAAGTTTTGTTCGAGTCAGGTGCGGATGCATGCATCCCACCCTGGTGTACTGTATAAATTGCGGACTGTCTCCAAAGTTCCAAAGTTTGTAAATGTCAGGTGCAGATGCCTTTATCCCAACCTGGTGTATGCAAATAGTCTACTTACCTTGAAGATTTGCTAATGTTCGGTGGCACCGTACGGATGCCTGCATATTCAAAATGTACAAAACGATTTTCTCTTTGATCATTAGAAGGTATTGTTGCTCTCTTTAATTTTATCAGACTTGGCAAAATAGATAAAGGGTCTGTCTGGCCAAATGGCATTTTCAATCTTTTTTCTCCATATGTTCAACTAAATTTTCAAAATTTTCTGTCTGATCGAATCAAATTTTGTCTTACAGTTGGTTTCGCCATTTCCGTTAATTTTATGGCTATCTGTTTTATTGAACAAGGCAACTTTCAACATTATGTCCAACAGTCGTAAAGATTTGTTAATGTGTGATGGTCGTATTGTGTTTTGTGCTACCACCGCTCTAAGATTGCATTGGAAATTAAGTGCAATAACACCTGGTTTAACTCAACATTCATTGAAATTAGATTTGAACTAATGCAATATAAAATTTCTCTGGTATTGCCTTTTGTTGTCTTCTCTTCTTGGATCGGTCATTTTGTTGTTAATGCATGACGTTTCAATTGTGCATTTGTTACAGTTTTTTTTAAATATGTGTAACTAATAATTTATAAAGGATATGGAGTAAATGAACATGAGACCACAACACATATGTTATCTCCAACTGCATACTGGTATATTTGTATGTTTGTAAAGTCTCATTATGGATAGCATTAGCTTTAGACACAGTGACATGCAACACATTCATATCGACCAACTGGTAAAATCATAATATATATCAAATCAAGAATACGAGAGAAACAAGTGCATTCGAATGTCAAAAATCCAGAAGAGCAAAGACAAACTCAGTCATTACAAACAACAACTAGGCAACTTCAAAAACGTTCAATATTAAACAAGTGAATAACAGGCATTGACTCAATGGTCTTCGGAAGGCTAAGCAGTTCTTACTTGTTCCTTTACAAAAGAGGGTGAATATCTTAAATTGCGCAGTGAAAAAACAAACACAGAACTTTTCGTTTACAATGATCATTTTCAATAAATCATACATTCTGTCAGAACATGGAAATTAATGATACAAGTGTTATTTCATATAATCAAAAGTACTAGAGATGACAAGTAGATGATCCTTCTGGTCCTCTATGTTTTAATACTAGTAATACGTCTGTGAAAGAAACCGATGTCCATGGGTTGACTGTTCACTACAATTGTTGCAGCTGTGAAGCTCTATCCACTAGCAGAGTTTATGGGAAACTTGACAGGAAGATGATTTTTTGCCTGATATTAACACCCGTAAGTTTGTGCAATGTCTGTGGTGCATTGACAATGATGAAGGTTTACGCAGTTACTAAAATCCGTTCTGAAATAACGTGAAGCTGTGAAGTCTTCCACTCTGGTACGGCGTTTAGTAAAATGTACGTGCAGTTGTTTTTCAAACGGGCACAAATGACATAGTCTAGATGCATACCAGAAATGTAGGATTGGAACTGGTGTAATAAACTCCTGAAATGAGAAAAAACGTTTATTTTCAGAGTATTTATATATTTTACTATGTCAATATTGCTAAATGCTCTTCATTTTACAAACTTATGCAATATAATATACCATTTATTGACACGTTGACATGCTTTGGCACAATTTGCTTCATTATTTAAAGGAGTCTCAAGAAAGGAGTAGAACCCCGAATCGGCCCAAAAATTCAACTTTGATATACTTGTTTGTAAATGCTGCTTTGATGTTCATCAGACCTCATATTTCATAACTTGCAATATCTTTAATCTGGTGGTTTAATGGTTTATCAACAAGGAAAGCAGTGAACTAAAAATCACCTTATTGGTAGAAAATCTCGTTATTTGACCTTTTCCCTTGATTTTCATGTAAAAATTGGTGAAAACGAAAATGGCCACAGTCTGACCATTGAAGTATCAAATTAATACTTCCATGCTCTGACTCAGACCAAAATTATCCTGTGACAAAAATGTGTATTATTGTCAATCTGATGTATGTAATAAATTGATTATAAAAAAAAATGTGATGGTCGACACATGTGGCAGGGTGTAGGTAATCGTCAAGTTCGAGTTCGAGTTCGAGTCAGAGTTAAAGTTCGAGTTAGAGTTCGAGTTACAATTCGAGTTCGAGTTAGAGTTCGAGTTAAAGTTCGAGTTATTTTTCGAGTTCGAGTTAAATTTTGAGCTAACTCGAAACAGTAATTTTCATAGACATAGTCGAGTTACGACTCGAGTTCGAGTTAGAGTTCGAGTCAGAGTTCGAGTTACAAATCGAGTTAGAGTTCGAGTTACAAATTATTTATTGTTCTATGTCCAGACTTTGGTCTTTCGTTCATCATTATACCCCCTCTTGAAAAAATGGGGCGTATAAAGTGATAGAGGTGTCTGTCCATCGTCCCGTCCGTCCGTCCGTCCGTCCGTCCGTCCTGCCTTCCTTACACTTTAGGGTACCCATCTCTTATCACAACTCCTCCTAAACTCCTTGATGAATTTTCATGAAACTTTCACACGATCTGTGTGACAAAATGTAGATATGCACCTCTTTTAAAATTTAATCAAACTGATTTTGGGGAAGCGAAACATGGAATTCGCTATTCAACTATCCGCAACTTCTCCCAAACCCATCAATGGATGTCAGTGAAACTTTCACACCATCTTCGTGAAATAGTGTAGATTTGCACACTAGTTTAAAATTTGATCTGTTTTTAGGAAAGAGGTAGCGGGGTATTTATTAGTAAGCCACGGCTAACAGTTTTTCTAGTTTGTTTAGGGATTGGTTTTAAATCTTATGCATTGTATTTTTTATTTCCAACTTTTTCCAAGCCAGAATATTTATTAACAAAAACAGCCCCCCTCAAAATCAAATGGTCGTCCCCTTAGTCTTGTCCTAAAAACCAAACTGACGACTTTGATAAAAATTAAAACTTTTTTTTTCTTTTTTCTGTAAACGCGGCTTTTTTTTTCAACAAAATAAACCAAGGTATTTCAAAGTATTGTCTCGTCCTTGGCAGAATTAACATATTTTCTTTTCTTAAACCACAGCACAACATAATAGATGTCTGAATTATTATTTTTTCTCGTGGTTTGCTAAAAATAGGTTTTCTTTAGGTCGGAACTCTAACTCGAACCCGATTTGTAACTCTAACTCGAACTCGAACTTTAACTCGAGTCGTAACTCGACTATGTCTATGAAAATTACTGTTTCGAGTTAGCTCAAAATTTAACTCGAACTTTAACTCGAACTCTAACTCGAACTCGAATTGTAACTCGAACTCTAACTCGAACTTTAACTCTGACTCGAACTCGAACTCGATGATTACCTACACCCCATGTGGCATATACACAAAACATGTACTAATTTTCAGAATATTTTTTTTAGGAAAAAACCACCACCCCCTTTTCAAGTTAAATGGTTGGTCCTTAAGTTACCCAATATTTCGGCATTAGCAAGGTATTATTTACATACAATCGAAAACGAAGATGTGATTTATTAAGTTCCAAACATTTCTTTCAAAATCACTAAATCAGGGTTTTATTGATTTTGCATACATTTTATTGCTGAAATTGAACGCTTCGTCGAAAGCTACGTCAATATTTAGAACATTGGAAATGACGTCATACGAGGAAGTATTTTGATTTTTTGGTCTAAATAAAAATAAATAACATTTGTTTTAGAGACACTCCGCTTTATTATGTTCCGTAGATTCAGTAGTACTAGTTTCATGTTCTTAATAGCTATAGATTTATACCCCCGCTTCGAAGAAGAGGGGGGTATACTGTTTTACCCTTGTCCGTCCGTTCGTTCGTCCGTCCGTCCGTAACAAAACTTCCGTCACAGTTTTCTAAGTAACTACATGAGATAGAGGTCTGATATTTTGTATACTGCTTTATCCAATAGTGCCAAATGGTGTATACCGATTTTATGCTCCTAAGTAGTCTACTTCCTGTTTACCGAATACTTAGGTTTTTACACATAATGGACATAACTTTATGCAAAATTTAAGGTAAAAGGTATAACATCGTAAACCAGTAACGTCACAGAACATGCTTGGGCTAAAACTTGTTGGCTTCACTTGTTTTTTGCCCCAAAATCGCTATTTTTAGCTTTACAGTTGGCAATTTCGGGTTGCAGGATAAACACAATTATTTGTGCTCGCTACGAAACATGATAATAAAGCTCGTTAAAAGCTCGCCATTATCATGTTTCTAAAGCTCGCGTAAATAAATGTTATATTTTCTGGCAATGTACATAAATATTGTTTATATTCACACATTTTCTTAGTGGGATACGGGATATTTGAGGCAAAACTTATTGGGATATGGGATATTTTTGTCAATTTTATTGACAGGGATATGGGATACTGGAAAAACACTTTTTGGGATACAGGATATTTGATGAAAAATTTATGGGGATATTGGATATTGGTACCCCCCTAAACAAGCTCCAATAAAAGTTCTAAATAACAGATGTGCGACTAAAATAACATATATACATGAGTATTTATTTACTGGGGTTGCTAGCTGCGGCTCTAAGCTCTTTGTGGTCCTTTAATTTTGCTATTTTTTTTTTTGCAGACGTCCAGTGGGACGGTCTGTCAGAAAATTTTTAAATTTTCAAAAAGGAGCCGGAGGAAAATAAAAGATCATAAAGGAATAATATTATGCTCATATATTTGAAATCAAACACACAAAATAATTAAAAAGTAAGCTTACCCAGCAAGACCATTCATCGGCATGTGCATGTGTTTTTCATGATGATGTTGTCAGATTCAGGTCTCATCAAGTTTGAAATATTCGGTCTGAATGGCTCATTACCTCAAACGGCCAATAGACACGCGTGAAATAGTGCAATGTTTTTCTTCACGCATTTTCATTTCTATGTTAAGCAGATTTTGTTTACTAGCTGTGAAAAAGGATATTATTTATTTAAAATACCCATATGGGACTTTTGTAAGTTATCGATAAAATGGAAAAGTAAAATGTTAATCAATATTGCGTAGAAATTCCAAGGAATATTACTTCCATGACGTCACTTTTACGTCATCAATGTTTACAACGGAAACATTTTCGATTTGGATGGTCATGGATCTTGTGGCACATTTTTGAGCATGGATACAACACAGCAATGGTAAGAACCATAGAATAAGTTAAACTTTGAATATGATCTTACAGAAGCGTATTAAGTCAACTGCTTCTAATAAATAAAACTTTTTCCAAATAAAAAGATCGGGCACCTGTTTTTTATTCTGTTAGCTCGGGTCTAGTTTCGAGACGTTAAAATTTACTGCTCAGGATCGCAGATAGCAGGTTTTAGCTTTCTTTTGTGTGTGTTTTTATGTATATTTTGAATGGACAGACCGTTTATTAGCATTTTTTTTAGGCAAAAATAATTCATCTGAACATTTTTTCTCGACCTTAGTCTTATAAGTTATATGCAAGAACACAAGAAGAATATATATTTTTTCACGTGTATTTTTTTCCTCACAAATCAGCTTCAGGGTGATTTTTTTGGGGAAAAAACAAATTCAAAGCCCCTTCACTCCCGTTTTGCATTCTGTAGATTAACGTACAGTAGAACTCTACAAAATGAGAAAATCCCGAATCCCGGTAATGTTGATATAATTTTATCCCGGAAACCCGAACTTAAATTATCCAAATCCCGGAATCCCGACGACCCGAGCTTAAATATGGCAAATCCCGGCGTCCTGAAAAACGAAAAAGGTCCTACCCCCCCTCTTGATATATTCAAGAAAATGTACGGGTACATACGTGTACAAAATATATTTCAAAACTCCCTAGCATGCTAGAGTAGATCTATACCATAGGAATTTAGTATTTTCTACAAAAAGGAGGGGTGCAAACGCTCCCCCTCAATAGGCGGATCTAGGGGGGGCATGGGGGCCCGCTCCCCCTTTTGGTTGAAAAATTTGGTTGAATGTATAGGAAATTATTGAAGGGTGACCAAAGCGGCCCCCTCTTAGGGCAGTCACTGGGCCCCCTCTTTTCAGAATCTCTGGATCCGCCTCTGCCCTCCTCATGGGTACGGGCCTTGTAAGCGATTGATATATTGCAGAGCGAGTAGGATAGTTATTTGTGTGCTTGCGGCTCAAATTTTATAGTTCAAAAATGTTGTAATCAATGTAATGGAGAAATGGTAAACCACAGGGACTTGCTCCATTTTATCAATATTTTGTTGGAGTCAATGTGCGGTACGAAAAAAACAGTGTTTTTTTGTACCGCACATTGACTCTAACAAAATATTGATAGAGGGGAGCAAGTCCCTGTGGGTAAACAAATAAAAATTACCGCAATTTAAGTTTCTACTTCAAGATGATCTTATCATCATGTACCATGCAGAAGCTGCACCAATTTTGATATAAAAAAACATTTGGTACGTCACGTTTGCGAACAAAAACTACAACACAACGAACAAAAACTACAACACAACGACAACGAGGATAGTCGCATTTCGGGGATAGTAGTATGTTCAAAAGTAATATTTTTCCAGTTAGGCCCTCCCCTACGTAAGTTTTCATCCAAAAATATATAGATATAAACAACGAAATAATAAGAAAGAAAATATTTTTACCCTCGTTAATTTTTTTTATGCTTGTACTTATAAGAACATTTGAAGTAATATTATTAGTTGAATCGTTGTTGAATTCTGTGTGGGTATTTTTGTATTCTATCTGAATTCTGTGTATTTTTCCGTTGTCCGTGCGTTACGAAACTATATTGCCCGTGTATTGACATCGTTGCCAGTGCGTTATCATAGACCAATTCGGTCACTTTGAAGTTCAGTCTTTTTACCGATGTGTCTATCAATCATCCATAAAAAAATGAACTTCCTTGAATCTTTGAACTGAGAGCCATAGGAACTTGTATTTGAAGACCTGTCGGACTTCTTCTTGTTTCAGGCGAAGACGTCTGGTTTGATATATTTAATTATATCTTTATTTTTATTTTTAGGAGGATTTTGGTATCAAGACAAGTTCGACATAATAAAGAAGTTTTGAGTGAAGAAAATGGCTCATATAACAAGGACAAGGATGGCATAAACCCATAAAATAGCACGCCGTCAAACTTCAATTTAGCCAATACAATACAGATTGTCCAAGAAACAACTACATGTATATTCAGCACAATGAAGCAGGCTCCGATGCACATCACCATTAATTAATCGCCAATTATCTGCATCAAGAAAAGACAATTATTTTCCTTTATATATTTTAACCTATTTCATGTAAAATTTGTGTTTGAATCTGCATTTGTGTACTACAAGAATAGACAAGTCACAAGACAACAGCTTATTTATGTATTGCCTTCAATGTAAATACATTTGTTTTTTTGAAATTTCATACTTTTTTTTACTGGAAAGATTGATTTCATGAAAGAGTTTAAACACACAGTCTCTGGGTTTTTTGTCTTCTCTTTTTATAGCCCACTCGTACGTTGAGTGCGGGAACATTTGAAAACACATTGTCTGTCAGTATATATATATATGTTCTCAGCTAATACTGAATTGATTAAACACGATAAGTTGTAGTGGCGGTGTAGTGAAAGAACCTGTCCCTTTCCATTTCAGTCGCTCGAGTCGGTCATCTATTTCCTGTTCCTTTCATAAATTATATTGTTGAGTGGAGGTATGCGTGGCATGACTTAAATAAAGTGTAACCACTTTTTGTTGTATTAAAAAGACCAGGTTTTCTGCCAAGCACAATTTTAGCTATAGTTTTATTTTTTGATACAAACCACATGAATGTGAAATAATTATTATCCAGCGCTTTTAGTGATTGATTTAGTATCTAAATCATGATGTTAACTATCATTAAAATTACGGAGATTTTGTGTTAAATATGCACCAAATGAAAACATAAGTAGATGGTTATCCAGTTTTGTATGTGTTAAGTACTTTATTTCAATATTATATATTTACCAAGTTTATAAAAAAAGACTCATAAGAGGTGCTCTGGCCAAAAACTAGCATAATGATTGATTTCCAAGACAGTTAGAACGTTAGTATTCCATCTATTGGTAAAGTATAATTTAAAAACTTGGATTTGTTGCAGACATCTTCACCTCAAAAGTATCAAACAAAAAACTGCACATACCAGACAAAAACAACAGAAACAGATAAATATTTAAATAAATAGATGATGAAGAGATGTGGAATAAGTGTACGCGACAAACCAACATGAATCGGGAATTTAAAATATCACAATGGAAAACAGCCAGCAGTCTTCAACATGACCAGAGGTTGCTGATTGCCCGGTCTTGCATTGGCCCAAGACTAAAATACAATACAATTACATAAGATTCAAAACCAATCCCTAAATTATCAACGAAAGACTAATTTCTGGACATAGAACAATATTAAACAGATAGATGGCAGAGACAAACAAAATCTTTGACATTGCCGATTCCTGGCTTAGGACAGGCACGTATAAATCGGCATTAACCAGGTTGAAAAATACAACAAATATATATAAAACTGAAATCTGCATACACCAGGGTGGGATGCAGGCATCCGAACCTGAGAAATACCAAAGGTGTAAAACTTATTTGAATCAGCATCCACCAGGGTGGGATGCAGGCATCCGAACCTGAGAAATACCAAAGGTGTAAAAATAATTTGAATTAGCATCCACCAGGGTGGGATGCAGGCATCCGAACCTGAGAAATACCAAAGGTGTAAACATTATTTGAATCAGCATCCACCAGGGTGGGATGCAGGCATCCGAACCTGAGAAATGCCAAGTTGAACAAATACATCTTAATGGGTAGCACGAAATACCGAAAACCAGGTGAATTATCGAAAACCAGAACGATTTACCGAAAACCAGTATTAATTATCCGAAAACCACAATAAAACATGGTTCAAGTGTGCAATAATGATTAGAAACTGAGTAATTAGTCTATTGGAACCTATTTTGTTTATCGGTGCCTTTTAAGATTAATATAAAATAGATTTATTTTTACTGCACTACTCATGAATCGTACAAATTATAATGGGTGACCAATCTGCATTCCTCAAGGCTTGTGACTTGCAAGATATTTTATCTTGGCTGCAGTAAGCAGGTAAGTATTGGTTTAATCATATAATAAATTTTCTTATAAAATGCTACAAAATATAATTAGCCCATATTACCAAATTGATTTATTTACACCTTACGTCAACAACATAGAGGAGCAACTTAATCAGCCAATATTTTGTTTTCTTAAAAAAAAAACCGGAACAAAAACAGGTAGGTTTTATAAATAAATCAGTTATAAATACAGAAATAAAATTTTAATAATATTTCAGATAGGTTTTCGGACATATTTATCTGGTTTTCGGTAAATTCTTAATGGTTTTCGGTAAATACCGTGGTTTTCGATAATTCGAGGTACCGCATCTTAATTGTCATACACCAGGGTGGGATGCAGACATCCACACATGAAAAACATCAATCATACAAAAAAAATAACAGATTGGCATATATTGCAAAATAAATATCTGTTTTATTCTGAAACGACTAAAATTTTATAATTTCCAAAAATTTACAAAAAAGAGATGCAGTTTCCACAGATTTGTACCGCGCAAAAGGGTAAGGGGGACATTTTTATTGTAATAAACCATTCTTAGCATTTTCTTAACCTTTGTATGAAAAACTTACTTTTTTCGATCATTTTATTGTAAATGAGAATTTCTAATTTTAATTGAGAACGCATTAATATCGATGTTGTGCAAATTGGCCTCAGGGGGTCAAGCCTGGCTGTCAAAACAAATAATTACCGGTAAATCTAAATTTTCTCCAGCTTGGGATGAGTACTTATTCACAAAACAATAAGAAAATGGTTATCTGTTGCTCAAGTTGCTCAAATAATTACATGAAAGAAAATACACAATCATGTAAACAAACCATTCTATTTTTAGATTTATTTACATAAGGTTAGTGAGGGGGGAATACACAATATTGATCCAGAAATGAAACTAGTAAAAGGAGAATGAATAAATAAATGAAAATCATATTTAATTATTCTTTTATTGAATAAAGAAATTGGATAGAAGTATTTTTTTAAGAACATAGATATTTATACCAAACTAAACAATAACTTGTTGTGACAAAATGGCGGTCGATATGAAAATGAAATTAATAAACAAACACATGAAGACACTGGAATTAAGGTTTTATTTCAGAAAAGCATGATAAATTTGATTTAGAGAATCTTATAATGAACAGGATTCAATAGAAATCCTGTGAGCAATGACACTTGTGTTCAATCATGGATGAATCTTGTGTCCAAATTCTGACAAACATCGATCTTTTGCCATTGCCGATGATCATGAAAATGGATGAAAATCTCATATAGGGATGTATTGTGCGCACCCCATTGGTAGATTCATGAAAAAATTGTAAAAAACTGCGCACTATACACGGCAAAATACGGTAGTTAATTTTTGTTTTGATATTGCAAGTCAAAAAATTATGACATCGAAAAAAAAACGTTAAAAAACTGCGAATTTGAATTATATGATGTTAAAACAGCAATTCATTTTACTCTAATAAAAAAACTAGAGGCTCCCAGGAGCCTGAATCGCTCACCTGATTTCTTATGCCAAAGTTTGAATAAATTTCACAAACTTTCAACTATACAAAGTTGCAAATAATCCCTTCAGTGGTTTCAGAGAAGATTTTTGGAAATCAGTTTAAATTAATAGAAAAAAAACAGTAAAAGGGCAATAACTCCTATAAGGACCTTTTGATCTTCGGATTTTCTCTATCTCTTATACTTTTTGAGTTATAAGCCAAAAACAATGGTCTGACCCCCCCTGTTCTATTTTTAGCAATGGCGGCCATGTTGGTTGGTTGACGTGTATATAATTCACAAACTTGGTAGAGGACATCCTAAAGATCAATTGTACCAAGTTTCAAAGCAATCCCTTCAGTGGTTTCAGAGAAGAAGATTTTTGAAAATCAGTTAAAATTAATGGAAAAAAACAGTTAAAGGGGAATAACTCTTAAATGGCTGATCTGACCATTTTGACCCTGAAATCATTTTGTAGATCTCAATGAGTTGAACAATTCTGCAATGCTAACTTTTCCTCTAGCTCTAACGGTGTTCAAGATATTGTCCAAAAACTGCAAAAATGGTCAATTTTGACGATTAAAGGGCAATAACTCCTATAAGGAGTCGTTTCACAACTTCGACTCAATGGAGAGATTTGTAGAGCTTTTGATGCTGAACAAGGAAGGTTGCTTCGGATTTTCTCTATCTTTTATACTTTTTGAGTTATAAGCCAAAAACAATGGTCTGACCCCCCTGTTCTATTTTTAGCAACGGCGGCCATGTTGGTTGGTCGACGTGTATATAATTCACAAACTTGGTAGAGGACATCCTAAAGATCATGTATACCAAGTATCAATGCAATCCCTTCAGTGGTTTCAGAGAAGAAGATTTTTAAAAATCAGTTAAAATTAATGGAAAAAACAGTTAAAGGGGAATAACTCTTAAACGGCTGATCTGACAATTTTGACCCTGAAATCATTTTTGTAGATCTCAATGATCGAGCTAAACAATTCTGCAATGCTAACTTTTCCTCTAGCTTTAATGGTTTTCAAGATATAGTCCAACTAGAGGCTCCCAGGAGCCTGAATCGCTCACCTGATCTCTTATGCCAAAGTTTGAATAAATTTCACAAACTTTCAAGTATACAAAGTTGCAAAACAATCCCTTCAGTGGTTTCAGAGAAGATTTTTGGAAATCAGTTCAAATATATAGAAGAAACAGTTAAAGGGCAATAACTCCTATAAGGACCTTTTAATGCTGAACAAGAAAAGTTGCTACAGATTTCATTTAAGTAGATCTCAATGAACTAAAAAATTCTGCAATGCTGACTTTTCCTCTAGCTCTAACCGTTTTCTAGATATGGTCCAAAAACTGCAAAAATTGTCAATTTTGATGAATAAAGGGCAATAACTCCTATAAGGAGTCATTTCACAACTTCGACTCAATGGAGAGATTTGTAGAGCCTTTGATGCTGAACAAGGTAGGTTGCTTCGGAATTTCTCTATCTGTTATACTTTTCGAGTTGTAAGCCAAAAACAATGGTCTGACCCCCCTGTTCTATTTTTAGCAATGGCGGCCATGTTGGTTGGTTGACATGTATATAATTCACAAACTTGGTAGAGGACATCCTAAAGATCAAGTATACCAAGTATCAATGCAATCCCTTCAGTGGTTTCAGAGAAGAAGATTTTTGAAAATCAGTTAAAATTAATGGAATAAAACAGTTAAAGGGGAACTAGAGGCTCCCAGGAGCCTGAATCGCTCACCTGATCTCTTAAGCCAAAGTTTGAATAAATTTCACAAACTTTCAAGTATACAAAGTTGCAAAACAATCCTTTCAGTGGTTTCAGAGAAGATTTTTGGAAATCAGTTTAAATTAATAGAAAAAACAGTTAAAGGGCAATAACTACTGTAAGGACCTTTTGATGCTGAACAAGAAAATTTGCTTCCGATTTTCTTTATCTCTTTTACTTTTTGAGTTATAAGCCAAAAACAATGGTTTGACCTCCCTGTTCTATTTTTAGCAACGGCGGCCATGTTGGTTGGTCGACATGTATATAATTCACAAACTTGGTAGAGAACATCCTAAAGATCATGTATACAAAGTATCAATGCAATCCCTTCAGTGGTTTTAGAGGAGAAGATTTTTGAAAATCAGTGTAAATTAATGGAGAAAAACAGTTAAAGGGGAATAACTCTTAAACGGCTGATCTGACAATTTTAACCCTGAATCACCTTAGTAGATCTCAATGAGCTAAACAATTCTGCATTGCTAACTTTTCCTCTAGCTCTAACGGTTTTCAAGATATAGTCCAAAAACTGCAAAAATGGTCAATTTTGATGATTAAAGGGCATTAACTCCTATAAGGAGTCGTTTCACAACTTCGACTCAAAGGAGAGATTCGTAGAGCTTTTGATGCTGAACAAGGATGGTTGCTTCGGATTTTCTCTATCTCTTATACTATTTGAGTTATAAGCCAAAAACAATGGTCTGACCCCCTATTCTATTTTTAGCAACGGTGGCCATGTTGGTTGGTCCACATGTATATAATTCACAAACTTGGTAGAGGACATCCTAAAGATCATGTATACCAAGTATCAATGCAATCCCTTCAGTAGTTTTAGAGAAGAAGATTTTTGAAAATCAGTGTAAATTAATGGAAAAAACAGTTAAAGGGGAATAACTCTTAAATGGCCGATCTGACAATTTAGACCCTGAAATCATTTTTGTAGATCTCAATGAGCTAAACAATTTTGCAATGCTAACTTTTCCTCTAGCTCTAACGATTTTCAAGATATTGTCCAAAAACTGCAAAAATGGTCAAATTTGATGATTAAAGGGCAATAACTCCTATAAGGAGTCGTTTCACAACTTCGACTCAATGGAGAGATTCGTAGAGCTTTTGATGCTGAACAAGGATGGTTGCTTCGGATTTTCTCTATCTTTTATACTTTTTGAGTTATAAGCCAAAAACAATGGTCTGACACCCCTATTCTATTTTTAGCAACAGCGGCCATGTTGGTTGGTCGACATGTATATAATTCACAAACTTGGTAGAGGACATCCTAAAGATCATGTATACCAAGTATCAATGCAATCCCTTCAGTAGTTTTAGAGAAGAAGATTTTGGAAAATCAGTGTAAATCAATGGAAAAAACAGTTAAAGGGGAATAACTCTTAAACGGCCGATCTGACAATTTAGACCCTGAAATCATTTTTGTAGATCTCAATGAGCTAAACAATTTAGCAATGCTAACTTTTCCTCTAGCTCTAACGGTTTTCAAGATATTGTCCAAAAACTGCAAAAATGGTCAAATTTGATGATTAAAGGGCAATTACTCTTATAAGGAGTCGTTTCAGAACTTCGACTCAATGGAGAGATTCGTAGAGCTTTTGATGCTGAACAAGGAAGGTTGCTTCGGATTTTCTCTATCTTTTATACTTTTTGAGTTATAAGCCAAAAACAATGGTCTGACCCCCCTATTCTATTTTTAGCAACGGCGGCCATGTTGGTTGGTCCACATGTATATAATTCACAAACTTGGTAAAGGACATCCTAAAGATCATGTATACCAAGTATCAATGCAATCCCTTCAGTAGTTTTAGAGAAGAAGATTTTTGAAAATCAGTGTAAATTAATGGAAAAAACAGTTAAAGGGGAATAACTCTTAAATGGCCGATCTGACAATTTAGACCCTGAAATCATTTTTGTAGATCTCAATGAGCTAAACAATTTTACAATGCTAACTTTTCCTCTAGCTCTAACGGTTTTCAAGATATTGTCCAAAAACTGCAAAAATGGTCAAAGTTGATGATTAAAGGGCAATAACTCATATAAGGAGTCGTTTCACAACTTCGACTCAATGGAGAGATTCGTAGAGCTTTTGATGCTGAACAAGGAAGGTTGCTTCGGATTTTCTCTATCTCTTATACTTTTTGAGTTATAAGCCAAAAACAATGGTCTGACCCCCCTGTTCTATTTTTAGCAATGGCGGCCATGTTGAATGGTCGACATGTATATAATTCACAAACTTGGTAGAGGACATCCTAAAGATCATGTATACCAAGTATCAATGCAATCCCTTCAGTGGTTTCAGAGAAGAAGATCTTTGAAGAAAAGTTAACGGACGACGGACGACAGACGACGGACGGACGACGGACGCTTAACGATGACAATAGCTCACATGACCCTTCGGGTCAGGTGAGCTAATAACTCTTTAACGGCTGATCTGACAATTTTGACCCTGAAATCATTTTTGTAGATCTCAATGAGGCCAAAAAAAAAAGTAGGTGAGTTTACTGTCACCCGACCCTACCTAATTTTTACCCCCCTACCCTAAAGTTTTTTTGAGCATTTTCCATTAAGCACTGTTAAAGTCACAAAGCTGCCCTCATAGACTCAAGGTAAAAAAAAATAATAAAAAAAAAATAATTTCCTACCTACCGACCCTAATTTTTTTCAGCATGTGACAGTAAACACACATACTTTTTTGTTTGGCCTGAGCTTAACAATTCTGCAATGCTAACTTTTCCTCTAGCTCTAACGGTTTTCAAGATATAGTCCAAAAGCTGCAAAAAATGGTCAATTTTGATGATTAAAGGGCAATAATTCCTATAAGGAGTCGTTTCACAACTTCGACTCAATGGAGAGATTTGTAGAGCTTTTGATGCTGAACAAGGATGGTTGCTTCAGATTTTCTCTATCTCTTATACTTTTCGAGTTATAAGCCAAAAACAATGGTCTGACCCCCCTGTTCTATTTTTAGCAACGGTGGCCATGTTGGTTGGTCGACATGTATATAATTCACAAACTTGGTAGAGGACATCCTAAAGATCAAGTATACCAAGTATCAATGCAATCCCTTCAGTGGTTTCAGAGAAGAAGATTTTTGAAAATCAGTTAAAATTAATGGAAAAAACAGTTAAAGGGGAATAACTCTTAAACGGCTGATCTGACAATTTAGACCCTGAAATCATTTTTGTAGATCTCAATGAGCTTAACAATTCTGCAATGCTAACTTTTCCTCTAGCTCTAACGGTTTTCAAGATATAGTCCAAAAACTGCAAAAATGGTCAATTTTGATGATTAAAGGGCAATAACTCCTATTAGGAGTCGTTTCACAACTTCGACTCAATGGAGAGATTTGTAGAGCTTATGATGCTGAACACGGAAGGTTGCTTCAGATGTTCTCTATCTCTTATACTTTTTGAGTTATAAGCCAAAAACAATGGTATGACCCCCCTGTTCTATTTTTAGCAACGGCGGCCATGTTGGTTGGTCGACATGTATATAATTCACAAACTTGGTAGAGGACATCCTAAAGTTCATGTATACCAAGTATCAATGCAATCCCTTCAGTGGTTTCAGAGAAGAAGATCTTTGAAGAAAAGTTAACGGACGACGGACGACGGACGGACGACGGACGCTTAACGATGACAATAGCTCACATGACCCTTCGGGTCAGGTGAGCTAAAAACTGCAAAAATGGTCAATTTTGATGATTAAAGGGCAATAACTCCTATAAGGAGTCGTTTCACAACTTCGACTCAATGGAGTGATTCGTAGAGCTTTTGATGCTGAACAAGGAAGGTTGCTTCGGATTTTCTCTATCTCTTATACTTTTTGAGTTATAAGCCAAAAACAATGGTCTGACCCCCCTGTTCTATTTTTAGCAACGGCGGCCATGTTGGTTGGTCGACATGTATATAATTCACAAACTTGGTAGAGGACATCCTAAAGATCATGTATACCAAGTATCAATGCAATCCCTTCAGTGGTTTCAGAGAAGAAGATCTTTGAAGAAAAGTTAACGGACGGACGACGGACGGACGGACGACGGACGCTTAACGATGACAATAGCTCACCTGACCCGACGGGTCAGGTGAGCTAAAAACTACATATGTAATATAACAATGATGGACTTTTGACTCTGTCAATACATTATATATGGACCTGTTAGGAATATATTGACCTCGGACTTCGTCCTCGTTCAATATATGCCTAACAGGTCCATATATAATGTATTGACCTCGTTAAAAGTCCATAATTGATCAATATTTTCAGAATTAATAGTGTAGAAATATTTTCAGAATTAATAGTGTAGCATTATTTTCAGAATTTTTGCTGAAGCCAGTCTTAACCTTACAGTAACATTTTCCTGTTGTCTAAATAGACAAGTGGACATAGCAAAAGTTCGTTATAATTACAATTTTCAGGGAGAAATAGATTAGAAACTTATTAACATAAAAGTACAAACCTTGTCCATATTAACAGCTTGATCAAATGTAACCTCTGGATTCCTCTGTAACATGGTAGATACAACCATAAAGGCCTGTAAATAAACAGTTTTTAAAACCGTAAAGCAATCTCCTATCATGAATAATGTCAAGAAGAGCTCACAAAATGATGCTCCAAAGAACCTTAATCATCTGATCTTCAATGGCTCATCTTTCACCTTAAAGCTAACAAGAAGTTTAGAGTATAATATCACTTTACACCATATAGTACAATAAAAGGAAGCTGCATGCCAAATATCAAGAGATTGTGACATGTAGTTGCCTGGAAAAATGTGTCAAAATTTTTTGTGACGCCGCAGGATGACGACGACGGAAAGTGTCGAAGTAACCCAGGCCCTATATGTTGCTTTGTAACATGTTGCAGACGACATTATAACCTGTCTATAAAAAAGTCTACAATCTTTCTTAACATCTCTTCTTTCAACAAGAATATGGCCAAAAGACAAAATGACCCATCTTGCAACATTTATTTTTTACCGCAATCACTAAAGCATCCCTAGGTGCACCTACAATACCAATATGTTTGCTATGGCACTTGTCAGTAAGAAGGAATGGACTTTAACCATTATTCTATAAGTGGTCATTCATGCAGAAATTATAGGTCACAGCCAGAATCTGAAGCATGCATTGTGCTAAGCATCCCTAGGTGCACCTACAATACCAATATGTTTGCTATGGCACTTGTCAGTAAGAAGGAATGGACTTTAACCATTATTCTATAAGTGGTCATTCATGCAGAAGTTATAGGTCACAGCCAGAATCTGAAGCATGCATTGTGCTAAGCATCACTAGGTGCACCTACCATACCAATACAGTTGATGTGGCACATGTCAGTAAGTGGGAATGGACTTTAAACATTCTTCTGTAAGAGGTCATCCATGCAGAAATTATAGGTCACAGCCAGAATCTGAAGCATGCATTGTGCTAAGCATCACTAGGTGCACCTACCATACCAATACAGTTGATGTGGCACATGTCAGTAAGTGGGAATGGACTTTAAACATTCTTCTGTAAGAGGTCATCCAGGCAAAAAATATAGGTCACATCCAGCATCCGAAGCATGCATTGTGCTTAGCATCACTAGATGCACCTACTATACCAATATGATTGATGTGGCATTTGTTAGTAAGTGGGAATTTGGAAATATGGGGATTTGGGACGGACAGTCGGAAGAATGGATGGACGGACAAACGGACCCAAACACTAACAAGAGGCTCCCAGGAGCCTGAATCGCTCACCTGGTCTTGATGTCAACCCTATGAAGAACTTTGTAAAGCTAAATAAACTGAACATTTAAGCAAGCAACAGCTTTTTCTCTTTCAGCAATAGTTTTCATTCTGTAGGCCAAAAATGTGAAACATGTTATTTTAAGGGTCGTCTGACAACTCTGACTCTATAGAGACCTTTGTTGAGCGCTTAATGAACTGAACATTTTAGCAAGCAACTAATTATTTTTTCTGCTATAGTTATCATTATATAAGCCAAAAACATGAAAACATGTTAATTTAGGGGCTGCAATCCCTATACAGTCAGAAAGGTGGTCAGAACGAGACAAAAGAATATGCGCTCTTCAGTAAATAAGGTAGAATTTGATTCGGCATGTTTACGTAGTAACTATGGGCATTAAAAAGTTTATTAGAGCATTTTTTTAAATAAATTGTGATATAAAATATGTAAAATGAAAGTAAACAACATCAAATTTGCCTTGGTTTATTAAATTTGCAGCGTGAAAAGAGCACATTTCTCATGTTAAGTGATATAATGGGGTCTGATTTCCTTTGTGACAAATAAAACATCATGCTCCTAAAAATCTTAAAAAAATATATCCAACAGATAAGACTCCATTCTTTCTGATAAAAAATTCCTGAACCCGTCGCCATAGCGGTATTGATAAAAATGATTGTCAAAGTTGTGCTAATTTCATAAGTTATTTGTGAATCCCCCTTTCTAAATATAGAAATTTCATTCATAAAATAAATAAACATTGATAGTATCTCATACCCAGCTAAATATAGCAATGGTCTACTCGACTTCCTAAAATATTTTTTCTTTAATTCTACAATATATAAGGCCTTAACTGGTGAAACTGTTTAAATTTTACTTTTTATTAATATAATGCATGTCTTTGTAAAAAAATGTAAAATGACGTTTTAGAAGGGGGAGGTCTATTAAGTGAGGTTTGTTCGATTTGTAAAACTGTAATCGTCTCCCTTTATTTGCCTAGCAACGTTTTAGACTTGCTTGTGACAAAAAAAACATTTTTCTCCGATTTCCTTAAAATTTTGTCAACAAAAAAAGCATAAGCGTTAAACATCCTAACTAAGAAAAAAGATCAATATTTTGTCCATTCACTTGTACCCGAACTTGAAAATAACCATGACCTACTTTTTATTAATCAAAAGATTAAGTTGGTGATTTCAGCTCACCGCGTCATTCAAAATGATGTGTTTTTCGGATCAGTTAGACATACAATTTATTTACAAGGGAGATAATATTTTGTCACCACCTGTCTGACTGTATAAGGGGTCATCTGAAAACTTCAACCCTATAACTGCTTTTGTTGAGCTAAATGAGCTGAACATTGAAGCAAGCAACAGCTTTTCTCTATCCGCAATAGTTTTCATTCTATAGGCCAAAAACACTATTTTTCGCATTTAAGGGGCTGTAACCCCTATAAGGGGTTATCTGACAACTTCGACTCTATGGACCCATTTGTACAGCTAAATCAGTTGAACATTTAAGCAAGCAACAGCTTTTCTCTATCTGCAATAGTTTTCATTCTACAGGCCAAAAACACTATTGTTGGCCTTTATGGGGCTGTAACCCCTATAAGGGGTCATCTGACAACTTCCACTCTCTGGACACTTTTGTAGACCTAATTGAGCTGAATATTTAAGCAAGCAACAGCTTTTCTCTATCTGCAAAAGTTTTCATTCTACAGGCTAACAAGAGGCTCCAAGGAGCCTGAATCGCTCACCTGGTCTTGATGTTGACCCTATACTTTTGTAGCTCTAGCTAAATGAGCTGAACATTTAAGCAAGCAACAGCTTATCTCTATCTGCAATAGTTTTCATTCTGTAGGCCAATAACATGAAAAATCGCTTTTTTCAGGGGCCGTAACCCCTATAAGGGGTCATCTGACAACTTCGACCCTATGGAGAATTTTGTAGAGCTAAATGAGCTGAACATTTAAGCAAGCAACAGCTAATCTCTATCTGCAATAGTTTTCATTCTGTAGGCCAAAAACATGAAAAATCTTTATTTTTCAGGGGCCGTAACCCCTATAAGGGGTCATCTGACAACTTCAACCCTATGGAGAATTTTGTAGAGCTAAATGAGCTGATCATTTAAGCAAGCAACAGCTAATCTCTATCTGCAATAGTTTTCATTCTGTAGGACAAAAACATGAAAAATCGCTATTTTTCAGGGGCCGTAACCCCTATAAGGAATTATCTGACAACTTCGACCCTATGGAGAATTTTGTAAAGCTATATGAGCTGAACATTTAAGCAAGCAACAGCTAATCTCTATCTGCGATAGTTTTCATTCTGTAGGCCAAAAACATGAAAAATCGCTATTTTTCAGGGGCCGTAACCCCTATAAGGGGTCATCTGACAACTTCGACCCTATGGAGAATTTTGTAGAGCTAAATGAGCTGAACATTTAAGCAAGCAACAGCTAATCTCTATGTTCAATAGTTTTCATTCTGTAGGACAAAAACATGAAAAATCGCTATTTTTCAAGGGCCGTAACCCCTATAAGGGGTCATCTGACAACTTCGACCCTATGGAGAACTTTGTAGAGCTAAATGAGCTGAACATTTAAGCAAGCAACAGCTAATCTCTATGTTCAATAGTTTTCATTCTGTAGGACAAAAACATGAAAAATCGCTATTTTTCAAGGGCCGTAACCCCTATAAGGGGTCATCTGACAACTTCGACCCTATGGAGAACTTTGTAGAGCTAAATGAGCTGAACATTTAAGCAAGCAACAGCTAATCTCTATGTGCAATAGTTTTCATTCTGTAGGACAAAAACATGAAAAAACATTATTTTTCAGGGGCCGTAACCCCTGTAAGGGGTCATCTGACAACTTCGACCCTATGGAGACTTTCGTAGAGCTAAATGAGCTAAACATTTAAGCAAGCAACAGCTAATCTCTATCTGCAATAGTTTTCATTCTGTAGGCCAAAAACATGAAAAATGGCAATTTTTCACCTTTAAGGGGCCGTAACCCCTATAAGGGGTCATCTGACAACTTCGACCCTATAGAGACTTTTGTAGAGTTAAATGAGCTGAACATTTAAGCAAGCAACAGCTAATCTCTATCTGCAATAGTTTTCATTCTGTAGGCCAAAAACATGAAAAAATGCTATTTTTCACCTTTAAGGGGCCATAACCCCTATAAGGGGTCATCTGACAACTTTGACCAAATGAAGACTTTTGTAGAGCTTTTGATGCTGAATCAGTAGCGTGGCCTCAGATTTCCTCTATCTCTTATACTTTTTGATTTATAAGCCAAAAACAGTAGTCTGACCCCCCTAGTCTATTTTTAGTAACGGCGGCCATGTTTTTTATCGGAACAAAAATCAAAACACAACTTTGGTGCAGGACACCCTAAGGATCATTCATACCAAGTTTCATTAAATTCTGTTTTGTAGTTTCAGAGGAGAAGATTTTTGAAAAAATGTTAACAGACGACGACGACGACGACGACAGACGACGACGGACGCCAAGTGATGGTAATAGCTCACATGGACCTTCGGTCCAGGTGAGCTAAAAACACTATTTTTGCCTTTAAGGGGCTGTAACCCCTATAATGGGGTCATCTGACAACTTTGACTCTATGGACACATATGTAGAGCTAATTGAGCTGAACATTTAAGCAAGCAACAGCTTTTCATTTTAGAAGCCAAAAACATGAAAAAATGCTATTTTTCACCTTTAAGGGGCTGTAACTCCTATAAGGGGTCATCTGAGAACTTCGACTCAATGGAGACTTTTGTAGAGCTTTTGATGCTGAAGCAGTTGCGTGGCATCAGATTTCATCTATCTCTGATACTTTTTGATTTACAAGCCAAAAACAGTAGTCTGACCCCCCCGGTCTATTTTTAGTAACGGTGGCCATGTTTTTTGACGGATCAAAAATCGAAACACAAGTTTGGTGCAGGACATCCTAAGGATCAATCATACCAAGTTTCATTGAATTCAGTTCTATAGTTTAAGAGGAGAAGATTTTTGAAAAATTGTTAATCGACGACGAGTGATAGCAATAGCTCACATGGACCTTTGGTCCAGGTGAGCTAAAAACAAGGAATACTGTGAGTGAGTTCAAAAAATTATACTTGGCTTCTCTAAAAAGATATAATCCCAATTATCTCCCTTGAATGATATCCAAAAGCAATGAAATTTCTTCATACACATTTTCATATGAAGAACTTTTTTTCTACTAAGTTTCATCAAAATCCAAGGGGATATGAAGAAGAACAGATGAACACATTTTCTTGTCAGTGTAACTTCTCCTAAACTGCTGGATGGGACACGTACAGTCAGAATGTTTCCTATGAACTCCTTAACTTTGTTTTCCAGAGGTTAAAAGACACCTTTACAGGGGAAATATCAGAAAGAAAGAAAGAAAGATAGAATGACAGGGACTTTGTGCTTACCTCTACAATAATCTGTCTATAAGCTGGGTCTGCTATCTTACTCAACATTTGTTCTACCAGCAATGAAAAGTTCAACTCATACATTGTCATATCAGATAAAGTGGGTTGCTGAAATATAGAGCATAGAATTCATGTTATAAATAAAAGATTGTTAGAATTCAACAAATAAGAGTCATGAAGTAAATAATATACAATTACGGCCCTTGGAAGAGGTGAATATCTAAAATTGTCAACCAGAGGTGGGGTTATTTCCCTGAGGGCTTTAGCCCGAGGGAAATAACCCCAGCGAGGTTGACAATTTTGATATTCACTGATTTCAAGGGCCGTAACTGTTTTATTATACCGAACAAACAGTGGAAGGTTATTCACCGGTGAATAATAGGGTTATTCAATGGACATGGGTATTTGAAAAGGTTATTCACCGGTGAATAATAGGGTTATTCAATGGACATGGGTATTTGCAACGGTTATTCAACTTTTGTACGAATTTGAAGAAAAATACCCAGATTATTTCACGTCACGTTACCTTATTTCATCCAATTAAATTAATTACTAATTCAGTAAGGTATAATAATATAATTTACAGGTATCACCTCAAAGGCAGTACTCATGGTTTAGTTTAAAATTAATGTTACATTTTGCTTGTTTTCAGACTTCTTTATAATGTTTTCATCTTTCATCAAGATTGAATTCTAATTTCTATGTCTAATTTGTTCTGTTTTGTCTCAAATCTGAAGGACAATCCACTGGGACAATCTTTAAACTAGATGAGATAGAGTCTGCAACTTGACAGTTTGGTTGAAGGAAATGCTATTTGCTGCACATTAATGGATGGTCAATGAATCTGTTTTAAAATGTTGTCAATAAAGTTTTTAGTGACCTGATTTGAATATTATGAAATATTGTACACATTGAATGCTTTATGTGTAATTAATAACAGTAACAATCAATTTATACTACACTTTTAAGCAACTTTCATGCAGCAACTGTCTACAATACAACCACAGATTTGGTTTTTGTGTTCATTCAAGTAAATTGTTTCATATCACCAAAACAAAAAGTAGAACAAATTCACAATAATAACCTGAGGTAGATGATACCCAGCCAGTTTAATACCATTGGGTGTCTTTTCTAATATCTCCCACACTCTCTCGTAGAAGTCTTTGGGTACTCTATTGAGAGCCCCGTCAATCTGTCGTTGTTGTAAGGGTGTTCTACAGTCAGCTTCATAGTATATATTCTGTATCAGTATACTTAGTATGCTGTCTTTGATTTCACTTGGGGATAAGGTATGAATGTCAACAGGTGCCCCTTCTTCTTGCTCTTTGTCTATCTGAAGTGCTCTGATAAACCAACTGTAAATAAAAAGTATCTTTTTAGTAATGTCAGTACAGTAATATGTAAAAGGCTTTAGCCTACAATCAGATGAATGCATTGTTACTACAAATGAAAAATAATACATTAATGTTGCATCTATTTAAGAAATGTTTGGACTGTGGTTTAAATAGTTTGTTTGTCTGTTGTTATGTAATCACACGAATATGACAATTATATTGGTGTGTTATGCATATTGCAAAAAAGAGTCCTGCCATATTCTTGAATAACCATTCTCAGTCGTTGAACAAGGGAGACAAAAACATCAGTGAGCCACTGCTCACTTAGTATACCCCAGCTACAACAAAATGATGTTTTCCAGCCCTTTAAATATGAACACCTATATATTATGTTGCATACAAAATGTATCTGTTTCAACTCTATAACTTACCCTATTCTAATCTTGAGTATTCCATCAAACAGTTCAGGTGAGGCTGCTATCAGTTTTCCGATACCTAGGATCAGTTCCTGCTGTAACACAGCTTGTAACAGGTCGTACTGGGCACAGCGACTGTACAGCTTGTTCCTCACCTCACCAGGACTGATGGGTTTATCTATAACCTCCTCCTCATGTCCAAATACACCCACGGTTATCTAGTTGAATAGATAAACACAGAATGACAAATAATCAAACACTATTTTCCATAATGTTACTTTTTCAAAATAGCTCTTGATAAAAAGCTTCCAGTTTTCTATTGTAGATTTTTAAAATTGCTGCTGATTTCTGAAAATTGCGTTGAGTACACTTATATCACACCTCACAATATTCTATTAACTCTTTGCACATAGTTTTTTCTTTATATAAACATCATATTACAGATTTATTTATTTTTTGTGAAAAGTGAAGTTTTTGGAGTTCCCAAACAAATAAATGTTTTTTTTGTTTTTGTTTTTTATAAATTTGATGGTTTGCACATGTTGTTAGAAGGATAAATAAACATTTCATTGATTTCTTTCTTTCATGGTTAAGTAAACCATGAAATTTGTATCCCCTCAATAACATAATCAAACCATAATCTCTAAAGGATATAGATATTTTTATTACTGTTTTCTGTTGAGGATTTAAAAAAAATCTCTGATTTATGTATGTTGTACACTTATTTTATTCCACATCTCATTATCTTTTATTACTTACATGTTTTCCCCTCACTAGTATTGAAGTTACTATCTACAAGTTTTCCCAGCAAACAAGAACACAGCCTGACCACTCTCCACTGTTTGTATACCCCTGCCCACAATATACCACATCTTATTATCTTCTTTTACTTACATGTTTTCCTCTGACAAGTATAGAAGTTATAGATGGTGCCAGACTATCTACAAGTTTTCCCAGCAAACTAGAACACAGCCTGACAACTCTCCACTGTTTGTATACCCCTGCCTTGTGAATCAGCTCATCTAATGAATGTGTAATAGGTTTATTGTCCATGTAAAAGTTAGCTCCTTCCCTCTGATATAAAACTTTCAGGATTATACTTCTTGAATGGAGTCCATCTGTATGTTTGAATTTTTCTACTAAGTCCCAAGTTGCCTTATATAATAAGTCCTGAAATTGAAATCACCAAATAATAACAACTATAAACCCTTTAGATAACCTTTATTATACCTCACTGCAAACTTTTGTGTATATAGGACCTGATGTCATGGTAAAAAATCATTCTGATTTTGCTAAGACCTGGCCTTAATGTTTATTTTTGTTGCTGTTGCTTTCAGCAAAATATATATAAAGGGTGATGGATTGACTGAAGTACAGACTAACAGAATGTATCATACATGTAGCTATATCCCTGACCATCACATACACATTTAGGGGGATTTAAAAATAAACCTACGCTCTACTTCTCATACCCTATTCTTAAAAAATCAAGTGAATTTAAACACCATCCTAAAGTTATAAACAAATACCACAAGGGAAAATACCATATTTTGTTACTGCCAAAAAGGTGAAATTATTTGTTAAGACAGATTAAAGTGAGTATGAAAACAACTTGTTAATTTTGTGGCGTGCAAATATCGCAATTTCATACTTAATGACAAATTGTTATATACGCTGACATTTATATTTACGATTTTATAATATTCTCAATTCAAATTTATGTTGATTTTATTTTACACAGGTTCTTAATTTCGTGATACAGTAATGGTCGCGAATAAAGCAAAATTTTGAACCTCACGAAAATTTCCCGCTATACGGTATAACATTTCAGGGCAAATACTTCTGAGTTTAGGTCTAAACAAAAGTATCCTTTTCTCTGGAGTTACATATTGATTATTTTACTTTCAGAGTACTGTACTATGTGTACTACAAACATTTTTACCTCTTCCTTGAGAATTTCTGTTTCGATGATTTCTGGAAGTTTTGGTATTTCTGTCAGACTCTTAAAGCTCTGCACCACACTCTTCTCCTCAAATCTTTGGAACATATCATCCCCGACAGTATCCAGAAAGTCTAATGGTTCAATACAAGCTGATGCTATCATGGACTGAAAAACATTAACAAAACATATTCTATATCATCCCAAATAGTATCGTCTATTTATAGCTATCTCTAACGTGTTTACGTTCTTGCTCCATTGGATTCCACAGAAACTGCAGAATGCAAGATTATTCGAATTTTATAATGTATATGAATGTCTAGTATATAATCAAACAATGTTACTGTAATTTCAACCCTGAAAATCATCTGACAAACAGATTTTGATTTTTTTGAGTGCCCTCAGCGAGGATCGAACTCACAACATTTGGGACATCTACGGCGTATGCGCCTAGCTAACAGAACAGAGGTTGTAACCACTACACCATCCTAGGCTCCTCAAAAGAAGAGCTTTCGTTTGGGTAGTGTTACTTTTCCCTGCGAAGTACAATTACAACTTATTCTGCTAACACAATGTATGAAGCGTCACAAGGTTTTAATTACAGAGCTATTAATTTGAAAGCATACACGGATTTATCAGAATTTTGATAAATTCCATAGCCTTGTGATATTTATGCATGGTCTATTTATAGCTATCTCTAACGTGTTTACGTTCTTGCTCCATTGGATTCCACAGAAACTGCAGAATGCAAGATTATTCGAATTTTATAATATATATGAATGTCTAGTATATAATCAAACAATGTTACTGTAATTTCAACCCTGAAAATCATCTGACAAACAGATTTTGATTTTTTTGAGTAAAAAAAATATCCCAAATAGTATCCACGCAGTTATCGAAATGTAAAGTGGAATACAAAATTAAGGATGTTTGCTGGTCATTCTTCAGACATTTATCAAATTAAAGAATCCTTAGCATTTACCATTAAATTAGGGGTATTTTTTTGCTATATTACATTTTTTTTTTTTTACTAACCCTGATAAAATGATTATATAGTGATAAATTTTCTGTGTTTTTTCTTTTACTGACAGCTCATATTCTGTTTAATTTGTAGAATGTAATATACTGAGGCTAATTTTATCTTTTTATTGTTACAATGTATATAAATGTCCATGATACAACTATTGACAATTATTTCTTCCAACCTTTGATGACATAGCATTGGACAGATGCACCGCTTTGAATAACTTTCTCCAGGACCCCAACATATGTTTTTTTACAGCTCATTTAGCTGTACATTTATGGAAAAAAAATTCTTTATCTTCTTTCTGCATAAAAACAGATGATTTTGCCAATGAGGGACTATAACTCCTATAAAGGATCAACTGACAATTTAATCTAATGAAGGCTTTTGAAGAAGTCATTGAGCTGAAAGTTTTAGCAAGCAACAGCTTTTCTCTATCTGCCATAGTTTTCATTCTATAGGGCATACAAATGGCACTATGTGTGCAATCTTAGTTAAGTTTATCCTCTAGGTGCAGTAAGCACACTTTCAAAGCAACTCCTTCAATGGTTTCAAAGAAGAAAATATTTCTAGAAAAGTTAATGATGAGAGATGGCTGTCAAAAGCCAAGTGATGGTAATTGAAAACAAAAGGCTCCCAGGAGCCTGAATCGCTCACCTGGTCTTGACATCAACCCTATGAAGACTTTTGTATAGCTAAATGTTTAAGCAAGAAAAAGCTTTTTTCTATTTGCAATAGTTTTCATTCTATAAGCAAAAAAACACTATTTTTCACTTCATCTGCCACTTCAACCCTATGAAGACTTTTGTAGAACTTAATGAACTGAATGTTTAAGCAAGCAACAGCTTTTCTCTTTCAGAAAAAATTTTGATTCTGGAGGCCACAAACATGCAAAATGTTATTTTAAGGGCCTTAACCCCAATAAAGGGGTCATCTGACAGCGCTGACTCTATGGAAACTTTTTAAGAACTTAATGAACTGAACATTTAAGCAAGCAACAGCTGTTCTCTATCTGCAATAGTTTTAATTCTATAGGCCCAAAACACATTTTTTCTTTTTTATGGGGCTGTTACCCCTTTAAGGGGTCATATGACAACTTCATCCCTGTGAAGACTTTTGTAGAGCTAAATCAGCTGAACATTGCGCTGACTCTATGGAAACTTTTTAAGAACTTAATGAACTGAACATTTAAGCAAGCAACAGCTGTTCTCTATCTGCAATTGTTTTCATTCTATAGGCCAAAAACAATTTTTTTTATTTTTATGGGGCTGTGACCCCTATATGAGGTCAATTGACAACATCGACCTTGTGAAGACTTTTGTAAAGCTAAATCAGCTGAACATTTACGCAAGCAACAGCTTTTCTTTATCTACAATAGTTTTCATTCTATAGGCCAAAAACACTATGTTTCACCTTAAAGAGGCTGTAACCCCTATAAGGGGTCATCTGACAACATGGGCCCTATGGGGACTTTTGTAGAGATAAATGAGCTGAACATTTAAGCAAGCAACAGCTTTTCTATATCTGGACCAAGGTCCCTAATTTAGCAGAATCCTGAGGGAGAGAAAAGAAGTGCGTTCAATGACCGTGACATCTTTGAGATGTTTGATATTACTACACCTTAAATATTGAATCAAATGACAAAACAGTGACTGTTCTGAATAGCTCATTTAGTGTGGAAAGTAAAATGTTTAATTTATTCTCTACAAGAAAAGAATGAATGTAAAAAAAATGACACCTATTAAAGATGCAGACTGAAGGACTTGTTCTTTCCAACATCACTAAAATGTTTTAATTTTTCGGGGTTTGCCAAATATTGGAAAAATGAATCTCACTTCATACCCCGATATCGGAACTGTAGAAAGAAGAGTTTATCAGCTTTAAAATGAGACCCCACACAAGTGTGTACATTCTTCAGAATTGAATCAACAAGCCAAAATGCTACCATTGTCGTCTATGGAAAAACATTTAGTTCCGTTGAGCCATCTGCCTATAGGCCAAAAACACTATTTTACAGCTTTAAGGGGCTGTAACCCCTATAAGGGATCATCTGACAACTTCAACCCTATGAAGACTTTTGTAGAGCTAAATGAGCTGAACATTTAAGCAAGCAACAGCTTTTCTCTATCTGCAATACTTTTCATTCTATAGACCAAAAACACTATTTTTCGCATTTAAGGGGCTGTAACCCCTATAAGGGACCATCTGACAACTTCGACCTTATGGAGACTTGTGTAGAGCTCAATGACCTGAACATTTAAGCAAGCAACAGCTTTTCTCTATCTGCAATAGTTTTCATACTATAGGGCAAAAACATGAAAAAATGCTATTTTTCACCATTAAGGGGCCGTAACCCCTATAAGGGGTCATCTGACAATTTCGACCAAATGGAGACTTTTGTAGAACTTTTGATTCTGAAGCAGCAGGGTGGCATCAGATTTCATCTATCTCTTATACTTTTTGAATTACAAGCCAAAAACAGTAGTCTGACCCCCCCCCCCCCCCCCGGTCTATTTTTAGCCACGGCGGCCATGTTTTTTGATGAATCAAAAATTGAAACTCAAATTAGGTGCAGGACACCCTAAGGATCAATCATACCAAGTTTAAAAGAATTCTTGAAAAATTGTTAACAGACGACAACAACGATGGACGCCAAGTGATGGCAATAGCTCACATGGACCTTCGGTCCAGGTGAGCTAAAAATTAAAGACTGAGATTAGAACATATACTATACCTGTTAAACTTACCTGTAATTTGCCTACTCTGACACGAACACCATCCACGTCACCTCTCTTGAACATAGACAGCAAGTCCAGGAACTCAGAGAAGTTAGGACCTCTATATAATGCAATGTAAATTATGTAGATAACTGTTTTATAAACAATACAATGTCACTGGTGGACTGTGCATAATTGTTTGAAAAGCAAATAAAAGCTGCAATTTGTTGCTTTTGTAACTAATAAGTTTACAAACTTTCATTCAAATCAAAATGGTTTCTATCAATAGAAAATAATGAAATGAGGAATAAGTGTACGCCACACAGCTCACATAACAAGGGGTAATTTGGAAAAACCACAATGGAAAAACATCAGCAGCCTTCAACAAAGCAATAAGTTTAACTCTATTGACTTTTAATTTTTCCTCATGTTTAATAAAAAATAAACTTCCATTGGTCATCCCTTTTAACAGATGCATGTTTACTACATTTCACATTTTATTGCTGCATGACATCTTCTTTTTACCAGAATTAGATTTTAACTAAATATCATTTAATCTGCTTTGGTCAAAATGTTGTGTTATTTTGGTACCTGATGTTGTTTTCTCTGATCAGCATACAGAAGGTAGGTCTACCAGCTAACTTCCAACAGCTGGACAGAAAGGCTAAATCATTCTGAAAAAAAAATTAAATTTAACTTTTGTATTCTGAAAATTTGTTCAAGATATGTATTAATTAATGAGGACCTATATTAAACAAAGATTTTTTTCTAGCATCCTTATAAGGGAAAACATATTTGTCATTTGGCTACATGTAACATTTTTTTAAAATTATTCTACTGGTATGTACAAAAAATCGGTCAAAGTAAAATATTGCTGAATTAGTAAGAGACCTAAAATTAAATCTCACTATTTGGTACCCAATAATGATGCTGCATACAAAATATTTATAAGCTGTAATTAGTAGGTACATGTACTGAGAAAACTTTGATAATTTGTTTTACTGTCCACCCATCCTAAACATCTTCCTTTGTATAATCTGGATTATCACTTTGTAAATCCTGCCAAAAATGTAAACTATATACCAAGAAAAACATTGATAAAGCAGGTAAATGTTTTGCTGTAGCAGATGATGTGTATCAAAAAATACTAGTGTTCTTTCAATCATAACAAAATAACTAACAAACATTACTGTGACTGGTTTTAAAACAAGTGGTTGCAATTAGTCGTGCTAAGGATACCCCCACTCCACAACTCAGAAAACTAGAAGTATATGAGCAACTAACCTGGAAAGGGGAGGCACAATACAATTCATCATGCTAAAGCTGTACACCATATTAGAAATCAATCCTTTCTGTAGAAGCAGAGAAATCTGTTACGAAAATTGTCTATTTTTGACCCATAAAAGTCTAAGTCGGCTCAGAAAACAGGAAGTGGATGCACAACTGACCTGGAAAGGGGAGGCATGATACAACATATCATGCTCAAGCTGTATACCAAATTTGAAATCAATCCCTTCTGTAGAAGCTGAGAAATCTGTTACGCAAAATTGTCCATTTGCTTTTTTTGTTCATGTTTACTGGTTTCATTGTTGCCCTTTAGGACTTTTGACACTTGAATGCCCCATTGGTGCCTCTTTGCTTCTTTGACCCTTAAAAAGTTTAAGTTGGCTTAGAAAAACGACTGACATGGAAAGGGGAGGCACGATACAACTCATTATGATAAATCTGTATACCAAATTTGAAATCAATCCCTTCAGTAAAAGCTGAAAAATCAGTTATGAAAGTTTGTTAGGGAGGGACAGACGGACGGACAAGGTGATTGCAATAAAGTGCCCTCTCTTACGAGTGGGGGTATAAAAAATATAATCTACTCTATTTATTTATACTCTTTCTAACATGTCAAATTTATTTAAAGTAAATGCACAAGAGTAGCTCTGTACAAAATGTACCTAGTTCCTTTCACACAAAAGATACCACTTATATTCTTAACATTAGAGTGGTCATAATAAATTATACTTGGACACCTGGACCTTCCCATCTTTGGTAACTTGTCTTGAAGGGAATACATGAATTAAGCAACTAACAAATATTGGGGATAATAGTAAACAATATGTGCATGCTAGCTTTGGGATGTTCAATCTTATTTGTAAAAGAAAATTAAATTTAACTGCTTTAATACAAGATTGTGATTTTTTGCCATGTGTTAGTTAAAGATACATTTCTTTTTACTTTCATCTTCATTAAAGTTCAGAAAAAGCTTTTTAATGACCCTGATTAAGGAGATAACTAATTAATACTATTAACAATGTAAGCCCTTTGTTGAGACATCTTATGGAAAGTTTAGGGAGGGGTTATAAGGCTACACAACATGCAAAGTAACAATAAATGTGTATACTGTCATTACATCTACAATGTTTAACACTAGATCTTACCAACTAAACAAAGAAGTTGTGGAAAAGTAAAATGAAAAATTAAATTGTATACAACAATACAAATATATGTTAAAAATAAAATAAAGAATGTGCCCATGGCACACGGATGCCCCATCAGGCCCTGAACAGGAAGTAGAAGTCATATAGTCTGCAAGTTTTTGTACTGAACCATCATATCAAGTTACAAGTTATTCTCATGTATGTTTTTTCTCAATTTTTCTCGCACATTTTCATCTCGACCAACTCCCAAACAGGAAGTAGAAGCCCAACAGGTCTGAAAGTCCATGAGAATGCACAGTTTGTTATACTGAACCACCCTTCCAATCTTCAAATCATTCTCATGTATGGTTTTAGAGGAAAACCTTGAAGGAAATTCAATGACAGGTGAATGAAGGATGGACATATGTATGTATGGACGGACAAGAGTAAAACTATATTACCTCTGTGTGTGGTCGCTGGGGCATAATAAGTTGTCCAGACTGGATTAATTTTTATAATACATGTATATAAAAATATCTTTATATTTCTTAGTAAAATTTCTGTATGTTACATATAAAGGATCAAAGATTATAGTGTAAGTGGTATAATGGAAGAACTAATTCATGCATTTTTTTTTCAAACTTGCCACACACAGAAGGGTTATACTGACCTTCAGATCATCTAACACAACAGACATATCTTGTGCCAGATAGAAATCACTGACTTCAAACAACAATGGATAACATAACACAGTCTGGCCACAAACTCTGTATAGCTACAATAAACAAAAGACTGACTTCAAATTACAATGGGTAACATAACACAGTCTGGCTGCAAACTCTGTATAGCTACAATGCACAAAAGACTTTTTTAAAATATGCATACTGCCTATTTACTACTCTTACTCCTTCAAGCTACTATAAGTGGAAAACATAAAACAGTCTGTATTTGTTTTTATGGATCATAATTTAAGCTTTCCCTTATAACTTAAAATTTTATGTTTCATGTACATGTACAATGATTATTATCTACCTGGTATTAAAAATAAGTTAACAAATTTATAAGAGCTTTTTAATGTTACCTTTGAAGTGCTCAGGACACCAAATGGTCTTTTTGGTCTACCAGTTAGTTTTAGTTTCTTATTTACACCAAGGTATTCGTATGCTTTGGACAGTTCTTTGGGTGACCATATCTGCATTGGCTCCACCTGGTGAGGAGTCTGTGTCTGTATACCATACGTGGCCAGTAATTGTTGTAGACGAGCACTCTCGGCAATGAGCACTACTTGTGTGACTAGATCTGGTGGTGTTACCTAAAAAACAGAAGAGTTGCCCTCTATTATTACTCTATTTTATTCGCAAGGTTGTGCGGAGCTTAATTTTCTCGGACTATTAGGTAGGATTTAAATGAAGAAGTCCGAAATAATTGACCCGTGACCAGCCCGGTCAATAAAATAGAGTAATACAGAGATGCCCAAGTAATTACATACATGTATTTCATTACTGGCTTAACAGAGCAAAATGTAGCCATTTATAGAAGAGTTTTATGTGTAACTTAATATACAAGCATGATATTAATAGGACTTCGCTTTACTTCATAAAATGTTAAATGTAAAATCAAAACCTGACAGTCTGCACCAAAAACTTTTTCAACAACTAGTCCGACAACAAGTTTTAAAGGTTTTTCCTTAAACATGTTAAATGTCTATATAAAATCTTGGCTATTTTTCACTAGTCCGAACAAATTTTTACTAGTCTGAGGCATTGGACTAGTGGCTAACGGTGCAGACTGACCTAATGTTGAAAAGAAATATATTTCTAACAAATCTCTATTAAACTAGGACTAGAATGATGTGTACTTGCAAATGATTATTTGAATATTTTAACTCCTTTTTGGTAATGAATTATAAAGCTCAATGTCTGATTTTGGATCTTTAAAGCATAAATATACCTTTCAAAATCCTATTAAATCTTATGTTATTTATTTTTAATCTTGGGTAAATACAGGATGGTAAGTAGTGACCACTGGTCACATTGAAAACTGCTGGCTGTCTCCCGTTGTGGATTTTTAAATCCTTAGTTTATAAGGTTCTGTCACATAAACTTATTCCACATCTCTTTATTTTCTATTAAAATGTAATATGTACATGCATCAAGTTCCTTCTATTTTCAAGGAAAAGTACCAAGTTTCATGACAAGACTTCTTTTGCTTTGGTTCACACTAACCTGAAAAGTTGAGTATCTTGTGTTGACCATAGACTTTGGTCTCTCTGAGGCTGGAAGATGTCTTAAAATGGGGTCAAGGTCACCAGGCTTGAGAAGATCATGTACTGTTTATAAACAATAAAAAATTAAAGTTTGATTTTGCCTACAAAAACGATGTCTCCCCCTGTTTCCCCAAAACGTTCTAAGTTCAAAGGGCCATAACTCCCACAAAAATTTGAGGATCAAAATTTCATGGTAACATGCACAACTACGTACAAATGGTGTCCTTCCTATATACCAAGTTTCGTTGAATTTGGTTCAGTAGTTTCAGAGGAGTTGCGCTGACAAGATGATAAATGAGGATTTTCAGCAAATTTCTAAGTTCAAAGGGCCATAACTCCCACAAAAATTTGAGGATCAAAATTTCCTGATATCATGCACAACTACAAATGGTGTCCTTCTTATATACCAAGTTTCGTTGAATTTGGTTCAGTAGTTTCAGAGGAGTTGCGTTGACAAGATGATAAATAAGGATTTTCAGCAAATTTCTAAGTTCAAAGGGCCATAACTCCCAAAAAAATTTGTAGATCAAAATTTCCTTGTAATAGGCACAACTACATATGGTGTCCTTCCTATATAGCAAGTTTCATTGAAATCGGTTTAGTAGTTTCAGAGGAGTTGGGCTTACAAGATGATAAATAAGGATTTTCAACAAATTTCTAAGTTCAAAGGGCCATAACTCCCACAAAAATTTGAGGATCAAAATTTCCTGGTAATATGCACAACTACATATGGTGTCCTTCCTATATACCAAGTTTTGTTGAATTCAGTTCAGTAGTTTCAGAGGAGTTGCGCTGACAAACTTTGTGACGGACAGACGGACGGACACGACAAAAACAATATGTCTCCCCACAAAAGTGGGGGGAGACATAATCATTATACAAAACAAAAGTCAAGGTGTTTGAATATATGTATTTTTAATACATGTCGCCACTCTTTCCTTAGATGTCAAGCACATGTTATGATGTACATGCATGAGTGTACAAAGCTTAATAAAGATTTTAAAGCATTGAGGACTATTCAGATCAATGACAAGAGGACTAGTTTAAACAATGAAAATCTACATGTCCTGTGACAAAATTGGCAAGTCATAAAAATTTAAAAGGTCAAAATTCTGGAGATCATTAGTGAAAGGATATTGAAAAGGTAACATAAATTAATGCTTTCATAACTTAACTCAGCTTTATATTTTGCAATGTAATATGATGCAGGTTCAACCTGATAAGCTCCCGCAGATATATTTTAAGGGATAACATATTTGATTCTGACGGGGGTTGAGTGGCAGTTCTTGTAAATAAATAATCGTGTCACAAAAAAATTGGAGGCAAATAATCTGGCCTCTACTTCCGAGGGAAAAATGAAGTATGATTCAGCCGTGGTCAGAAGTCTCAGAATGGTTGATTAAAATTTGAAATCAACACTCTTATTATATCCCGTTTAGTGTCCCAAGATTCTTTACTAGTATGGTATATCAAAAATAAATAATCTCGGCGGCACAAAACGGCGGAAAATAAATTTTGTGACTCGACCAAAACTGCAGACCCCCTTTTCAGAATCAAATGGTTGTCCCCTTATTTCTTTAATAACAGCAAGAAATGCAAGCTTTTCCATGGTTTTGAAAAGAGCGCACCTGCAAACAGAACGAAGAAGTGTTTTTTTTTCTCAAACTAACGTCATAATATATGCTTAAACTAGACAATAGAACCGAACGTCATAGAGGACACCTTTAAAGAGTTTCTACTTTCATGTTCGAATGCAAAGTTTAGAGAATAAACAATATTATATACTGTTCAAGACACAACATGGACAAGGTTATAGTTTTATGACTGCAGAAATATTTCGGCAGAATATTTATTTTGTTGCCATGTACATTACGCTTTGTGTTGTTCCACAAAAATTAGAATGACAGTTTCCCGCCATTCTGTAATTTTGTTTTGAACAATTATGACGTCAATGAAATATATAGCGTTTTCATTCAAAAAAATTTATAAATGCATCTCTGTAGCTAGAAATATTCAAAATATTCATATTAATACAATATTTACGTATCTTAATTTTAGAAGTACAAATTACAAAGTAGAAAATTAATTTTGCATTCCGTGCCATTGGGTGCGGATATGTTGACTAGCTTATACCTATTCCGGTTAAATGCATCATAGTACGTATTCTCAGGCAATTTAGCACCCGCCTTGTGGGAGCTTATTAAGATAAATATATGCTTAATATTTGCAAGGAAAATATCAAAATTCTTTTTTTTTCATTTTGGCAATTAAATCAATCCATGTATATAAATACACTACATAACAAACACAAAAGTCATATATCAAAGTAGAGAATATACACCTCCATTTTTTGGCTAGAATTTTTCATTTCTTGATATCAAAATTCTTACCCAGTAATTGTGAGATAAAGTAGAGGGCCTGCCCCCACATAAACACTCCATCTGTGTTGCCTTCAGCACTGGGAAGTTTGTTCATTAAGGACTTATCTCTCTTACATAGCTCTTCTTTAGGTACATAATACAACATAGGAACCAGATCACCTATCAAAAACAAAATAAGGCATGCACAATAACTTCAAATGTGTCCAACACCTCATTAAATACCTTCTCTTCATAACTTAAAAGATTTTATTGTCATTGTATTTTGTATGTACATAATTATGTAAATTGCTTAACTCAACAATGGGTGTCTTAATTGAAAATTAAAGATTTTTTTTTATTGGTGAATGGGAAAAAAAACAAAAATAAAAAGCTACGCCGAGCGCAGCATGATACGACCGCAACAAGTTGAACCCTGTAGTTGGAGGCCCAATATGGATAGTCAATTGCTTTGGTCACATGAAGCCCATGGTGGACTTACAAAAGCTTTTTGACACATGCATACTATGGTGGACTTAGAAATGCATTTTTGACAAATATATTTACATCAACATCTTATACAAAAAGCCTTATTTCTATACATGTATTAATTTACAATTTTTGGCCCTTTGACCCCTAATTTCTCAAAAATGGTAAAAGATATTGCTAATCTGATAAAAAATAATAAGGAAATTGTGTACATGGAATCTGATGAAAAAAAGATTTTGAAAATCGGACCACAAATAAAAAAGGTGATTTTTTGGGCGTGGCCTGTCTTTAGCCCCATGTAACAAAGTTATGGTGAAATACATATCAAAATCATTGACACATTTTGTTGACAGAATTTAATGATGAATTCAACAAAGAAAGAATTTTGAAAATCTAATGAATAATAAACATTCTACAACAGTTTTGTCAATAAACCCGTTTTAGCCCCTTTTGACCCTTTTTTTTCTAAAACAGTAGGGGCCACAAACCCCAAATACAAAACCAACATTCCTTCAGTGGATATAATCAAATATAAACTTAATGACAATTGGCAGGCCCACTACAACTTAAATTTTGGTATAAAACTATTTGCATTGACAAACTTTTAAAAATGACGTTTTTGGCCCCTTTGACCCCTAATTTCTCAAAAACGGTAAGAGATATTGCAAATCTGATTGAAAAACGCAGGCAGGGATTTTCACAAGGATTCCAATGAAAAAAAGATTTTGAAAATCGGACCACAAATAAAAAAGTCAATTTTTTGGGTTTGGCCCCTTTTTGACCCCCAGTATCAATGTAACAGTGCAATATATATCAAAACCATTGACACATTTTGTTGACAGAATTTAATGATGAGTTCAATAAAAAAAGAATTATCAAAATCGAATGAATAATAAACATTCTACAACAGTTTTGTCAATACACCCGTTTTAGCCCTTTTTGGCCCTTTTTTCTAAATTGATAGGGGCCACAACCCCCAAATACAATACCAACCTTCCTTAAGTGGTAACAAACATCATATCAAAATTTCATAACATTCGGTCAATATTTACTCAAGTTATCGCACGGAAACCAAAGTGTCCACAGACGACGACAACGACGACGACAACGACGACGACAACGAAGACGACATCGCCATAACATTATACGATCGCAAAAATTTTGCGGTCGTATAAAAACATTAGAATTGAATTGAAAGCACAATCAACTTGCTCTTGAACGTATGTCCTGGGAAGAACCTAGGATACTTTAAGTTTCCATTTATTAACCTCACTGATAATGACAGAAGTGTTGAAAGAGAGTTGGTAAATAGAGTAATTAATATTCATTCCTGAGGATGATTTAAAAAGCACTTTTCATCCAAAAAGCCCAACATTGTCATCTGGATATTTTTAATGTGCTGTATTGTTACTCGCAAAGAGTTATAAGAATGTAGACTAAAACAATTATTAAATATTGTAAATCATTCTTGTTTGTTTATATAAGACATAATCAATTAAATATGAGGCAAAAAAAAAGCCTATGAAAATTTATTCAGGACAAACAGCAGTTTTCATGTCAAAGAATTATAATATTGTTTTCTGAAAGTTGTGTTAAGCATAGACAGATCCAACTACAAGTGTGACCTAGGCCCCTCTAATGAATAAAAGTTTTTGGCTGAGTCTTAGAACAAGGACAGCCTTCCCTCCTCATAGACCAGTCAGAGGACAACCTTTATGAACAATCTTGAACTGCAGAAACACAGCATAATCTGTCAACTAACCTTCTGGTCTTTTTACCAACAGTGGTTCCAGTTCTTTTTGACATCGCTCAGCTAAACTTTTGTCTCCTTGAACAATACCTGTAAAAATATACATATACAACTAAAAAACAAGGCGAGTCACAATTTGTAAATAAACAAGCTGTACCAAAATTAAAGCATATCAATTTTCAAAATAAGAGCTGCACATCTACACTGTCACACACAATTTTAAAGTTTCATTAAAATCCATTGAGTGGTTCAACTATGAGTCACAAAAAAAGGTGGTTGCCCTTTAACATATAAAAAATGAACATGATAAAACTAAAAACCAAGGTGAGTCACAATTTGTAAATAAACAAGCTGTACCAAAATTAAAGCATATCAATTTTCAAAATAAGAGCTGCACATCTACACTGTCACACACAATTTTAAAGTTTATTAAAATCCATTGAGTGGTTCAACTATGAGTCACAAAAAAAGGTGGTTGCCTTTTATCAACTTAATGCTTACTCCATGTTCTGCTATGGAATTGAACATTTAATTTACATTATCATGTTACATGTAATATGAGAAAACTTTGACAGAACTAAGACTACATGTATATACTCACTGCTTAAGAAATACTGAAGAAGTTTTTTTCTATACACCATAACTAATGCAGTTAATGCACAAAAAAGATTTTTTTAAAAAGAGAAGAGAGATTTATTCCTACATAACAAGGTTTTTCATATAGAAAGAACAAAGCACTTATGTTTTTTTAATAAAACAAATAGATTAACTATAATATGATGAACCTACATCTCTTCCTGTTTAAAATGTTCATAAGGTTCTACACTGCCCTAAAACTTGTATAATCTACTTACTTGATATTAATAGGAAAATATAGAACATTGGCCATTCACATTCTATACCATCAAATGTCTAAAAAAATGAAAATATGAGAATACATTTTTCTAAGTAATGAATCTTAAAAGATATAATTTTACAGTATTTTTGTAGAAAGTGATTACCATTCCTATCGATATTGAATATGTAACTACATGTAGTCATAAAAATGAAATCGGAAACACTGTCAATGCATTTTTGTTGGGAAACATTTCTGAGAGTTTGTCAAGATTTGCTTTTGCATCTTTTTATTTTATACTAAAAGTTTAAACATTTTCCCTGTAGGATATACATATACATGACATATGTGAGGATATTTTGAAATTAAAATTAAGGGAACAATTACCTCTCAAGTTAGCACTTCCTACCATTACAGAGAGTTGACCTTATACAAGGCGGAGATGAAATCTTATTAATTTTATCAACGGGGAATATCTAATTTTACATTTTACAAACCTTAATTTCTGCAGGCCTGTAGAAGTTCCTAGATCTATCTTCTAACACAGTCCTGTAACCATCCCTAAGAAATCTCTTCACACCAAATTTTCCCTTGAGCTTACGTAATACTTTGTCTATAGTTCGATGTTTGAGTTGCTGATCATGGATGGCAAAAGCTGGCCAATATATCGTTGGTAAAAGGGAAGCATCTGTGTTCTGGAAGAAAACCATAAAGGTTTTAAAAATATTTTGTGTAAAATCACAAATAAATATTGTACTTAAATTACTTGCCTTAAGAAAGCAAACAATAAATGTTTCTCAAATCTTCATTAAAACATTTGCTTACCTCTTTCATAACACAAAAGTAAAAAGTCTTTCAATATTAGCAGTAGCTTTCAATCTATTGTATGCACACATTTTGATGCATTTTCTTTCATCTGTAGCATAACATTGATTGAATGTTGGGGTGTTGCATTCCTTTACACTATCAAAAGCATATTGTTACCAAACTAGGTCATTTTCATTGACGGACAAAATCAGATCTAGAGGTTAGGAAAGTTGCACAGTTATTGACATACCTAATTACATTTCAATCTTTATAAATAAACAAGATAGCTACACGTAGCCAATGCCTGCCACTGCATTAAAATTGAAATTTACTTAAATTTGAAGAATTAAAATGGCATTGCAATATGATTAACTACATATTATGAAAAACAATCCTAAAAAAAATTGTCAAGTGACATAACTCATACAAAAATTGTTGAATCAAAATGGTGGTGTGATCAACTACAAATTATGACAAACAATCCTACAAAATTTCATCAGAATTTAATGAGCAGTCCCAGAGGAGTTGCACTTACAAACTGTTCCCATGACCTTAATGAAAAAAGTCAATGAAGTCCTATAACTCCTAAAAAATTTGTCAAATCAAAATGATGATGCGATATGATCAACTATATATAATGACAAACAATTTAAGAAAATTCCATCAAAATCCATTGATCGGTCTCAGAGGAGTTGAACTCACAAAGTGTTCCTATGACCTAAAATGAACAAAGTCAATAAAGTCTAATAACTCCAATAAAATTTGTCTAATCAAAATGGTGGTGTGATATGATCAACTACAAATTATGACAAACAATCCTACAAAATTTCATCAAAATTTAATGAGCAGTCTCAGAGGAGTTGCACTCACAAAGTGTTCCTATGACCTAAAATGAACAAAGTCAATTAAGTCTCATAACTCCAATAAAATTTGTCTAATCAAAATGGTGATGCAATATGATCAACTACATATAATGACAAACAATCCTACAAAATTGTATTAAAATCCATTGAGTTGTCTTAGAGGATTTGCGATCACAAAAGTGTGATGAAAGGACAGAAGAAGACCATTACTAGGTCCCTCGGTCACATTGCATCAGGGGACAAAAAGCTCAACTCATAAAATCACAAATTTCTGATTTCTGGATATTTTAAGTCAAGCTTTAATCAAGGAAGAAAGCATTTTATCAAATATTAATTTGCATCATCTCATACCTTAGAATTAGACTCTCTTGGTAATATACTTTCAAAGATGGTTCTGTTTCTGTTGTGAGCATCAATATCTACATATATCACAGACCAAGATGCTCCTTGATCACCAAACAAATTCACACCATTAATAGCTTCTAATGCTGCCTTGGCTATTCCTATTGAGCTGTCAAACCAAAAAATATTTTCTTTAACCATGTTTAAGGTAGATGGGGTGTCTAAAAAGTTATCCATAGAATTTTCTTAAATTTTGGCCACAGTTATCTCTAGAAAAGTACTTTAACTCTTGATAAAAAAAATTAGAAGTTCACCATAAGATTTTTTGCAGAAACGACTGAAAAATGCATGATTATAGTACTTACATGTATTATATAGGATCAATAGGGAAATTCAAAATTTCTTATACCAAAAAAAACCTCCTCCATAGATTTTTCTTAAAAATTGTGAAATTGTTTGTTTTGTATAGATTTTTAAATATACTTAATAAAACATAAAGTTCACAATCAAAATTTTGAAAAAAAGTGAAAAATGTGCTTTTCCCCTATCATATTTATACAAAAATTATCTCCCTTTAAAAAGTACGGGAAAATATTGAAATTCGAAAAGAAGGTGTATTTTATCTTTTTGTTGTTATTATCCATTTTGATGTTTACCTAGCCCAATAGAAATCAATTAGAATAACAAGAATTATGAATTCTAATGTTATGTTAGATGTGCAAAAAGATGCTCAGAAATAGACACTCTAGCTACCTTAAAAAGCAGTGTCATATTGTTTCTTACAAATACATGTACATTTATTGGCAAAATTTAAGCATGTGTTTATCATTTAACCCTTTAAACAGACACTAGTAATGAATCATGAATAAAGGCGCAAGCAAATGTGTCCTGTCTTCTAAGACACTGAATGGGAATCAATCAATATTTGTAAGAATTGCAGAATTTTTTCAGCAATGTCGTTGTCCTTGTTATGATTATTTAGTGTAAAAGTTTTCATTAGTTTTTGAGGAATTAGCTTATATCAGTATATACAAAGGAATACCTAGAGGTAAACCTGATGTGAGAGAGATGGACCAAAAAACTATGTTCCTAAAAAAAAAGATTTTTTAATTAAGGTTGAATAAAAGGGTACACCAAGCCCAGCATAATATGATTATATGACTGAAACATGATGAACCTTGTGCGTTAGGGGCCCAATATGGATAGTTTATGCATTGTTTAACCCCCCAATTTTGTATATGTGCCTGTCCTAAAAACACAAGATACAATAGCTACCCTGTTTTAATTATTGCAAACATCATATCTAAATTTCATAACAATTGGTCAATATTTACTTAATTTATTGCACAGAAACCAAATGTCCCCATGTTTAATTATGTTAATTATTGGTCAATTTCTTTTAAAATGGCAGCATATTAAATCATTTTGGATAAAAAATTAAAAAATAAAAATTTGCCAGCCCGCCCATATTTTCAAGAATCTAGGAATTATTTTATCATGGACTAATCTTTACCACTGCCTTTGTTCCCTATTCACCTCATTCATAGACCTACCTTGCATGGACTTCAGTTGATCCATTGTAATATTTAGTGCCCCTCTCCCACATCCCATAATCAGGTGTCCTATAGGCCCTCTCAACATAGAATACAAGGTTCTGTACAAAGTTTACTTCATCTGTTGTGTAGATTATCTGTAAAATACATTTTCTCATTAGTCAACTCATTCTAGATTTTATGGCATTTTAAAACCTTTATTCAAATTATTGCAGAGTAAATGAACAAAATGTTTCGGCACTGAGAGATATAGACTTTTATAAAATTTGAAAGGAACAAATATAACAAAGATAAGCAAGCAACCACTTCTTGTATTGATTGCATTGAAGGCTGCTAAATATTTTCCATTGTGGAATCACTAAATGTCCCTGCTTTATGCAGGTTGTGTTCTTTACACTTATTCCACATCTCAATATCTCAAATGTATTCAATATCAATAACTAACACATGGAAAAAGTACCTTTAAACCTGATGCTATCATCTGTACCAGAAATAGTAGATATAATCCAACAACATCAATCTGAAAGAAAAATTCAAGACAAAATGTAAAAAAATGTTGATGTTGTATTTTCGCTCATTAGTAAATGAAAATGACAAAATTATTTTTGTTGCCTTGTTTTTAAATAAAAGATATTAGTGCCCAATTGATATGTGGGTAGCATTTGTATATGCTCACCTATAAATGTGTATATTTTGTATGCTTACCTGAATATATTATTTTGTATGAAAATCTGTATATGTATGATTACCTGTGCAGATGGATAATATTTTGCTCACCAGTTAATGCGGATTCATCTATAACTGTAGATGCTTTTTTGCTCACCTGTAAATGAAGATTTTTTTTTCTCACCTGTAAATGTAGATGATATTTTTTCTCACCTGTAAATGAAGATTTTTTTTCTTTCCTTACCTGTAAATGTATATGATATTTTTCTCACCTGTAAATGTAGATGATATTGCTACTTTGTTTGCTCATCTATAACTGTAGATGCTTTTTTGCTCACCTGTAAATGAAGATTTTTTTTTTCTCACCTGTAAATGTAGATAATATTTTTTCTCACCTGTAAATGAAGATTTTTTTTCTTTCCTTACCTGTAAATGTATATGATATTTTTCTCACCTGTAAATGTAGATGATATTTTTCTCACCTGTAAATGATTTTTTTTTCTTTCCTTACCTGTAAATGTAGATGATATTTTTCTCACCTGTAAATGATTTTTTTTTCTTTCCTTACCTGTAAATGTAGATGATATTTTTCTCACCTGTAAATGTAGATGATATTTTTCTCACCTGAAAATGATTTTTTTTTCTTTCCTTACCTGTAAATGTAGATGATATTTTTCTCACCTGTAAATGAGGATACTCTTGATCACCATAAACTGGATCACCTGTCACCATATCAAATGATGAATGAAGAGCAAAGTCAGCACTCTGGTTTGCTTTAAATTTCTCCACCTTTAAAACAAAACAAAACTTGATACTTTTCAAAGCATTGTTGAAGAAAATGCTTGCATTTTAAGACTTTGTAGAAATATTAAGTCAAAATATTTATATTTTACTGTTCAGTGTCATTGGAATTGAGGTTCCTATGGATGCTAAATTGTCTCCAATTCATACAGTGTGTGATACAAATTCTGACATGTCATATTTAGTGTAGATGTTTAATGTATTGAGTCAAAAGCATTTATTTTTCAAGATACTTTATTGGCTATTATTTGTTTTAGAACCAATGAAGCAAGCAAAGAGGAATCAATGGGGCATTCTAGTGTCATAAGTTTGCAAAAGCAACGACAAAACCAGTAAACATGAACAAGTAACAGCATGAGGAAATACAAATCATATACAATCAATTTCGGGTATATCATTTTCAGAAATCAATTAATCAATGATCTGTTTATCTGTGTTTTTCAACAGCTAGCTTTGTGACTTCACTTGTTTTCTTAGTAACATTGTTAAAAAAATAGCAATGCAAATCCCTCTAAGCACAGTACACTTATATCTGTTTTCATCAGTTGACTTAACAATAATAATTGACAAAACAGGGCATCTAATGGGACATTAAATAATACCCCGCCACAATATTTATCAATAGCAAAATATATTTGTATACGACATCTATATGGAGACAGAAAAGAAATGAGTTATCTTTCTTAGATCAGGAAATTTCTTCATTTTCAAATTTTGATAATTAACAAAGTGGCAAATCTTTAATAATGTTTTTAAGATCATCCTGAAAATTAAACTTGACCTGTATTTTATTGTACTCAACAGCTGTGCAAATTATCATTCCAATCCCTTGATGCGTTTTCAAGTTATCATCTGGAAACCTTCAGGGGACGGATGGAGAAACTGAGGGTATAACATAATACCTAGCCACTTCGTGTGGCGGAGTATAAAAAACAAATTATTGACCTTTTCAGCTTGACGAAACCAGCAGAACAGAATTCCTCTCATACACTGGACTGCAGTCTGTGCAAGTTCTACTGTCCGACCCTGGTCATCATCTATCTTTCTACAAATTATTCAGATAAACAATTGGTCTACAAATTATTCAAATAAACAATTGGTCTACAAATTATTCAGATAAACAATTGGTCTACAAATTATTCAGATAAACAATTGGTCTACAAATTATTCAGATAAACAATTAGTCTACAAATTATTCAGATAAACAATTAGTCTACAAATTATTCAGATAAACAATTAATCAAGATACCAAAAAAAAGTTCAGGATGTATTGTCATACCTCTACTGGTGTCAAAATGATTTTGTGACTAGGTAGGTTTTGGGTTGTTTTTTTTTTTCAGTTCATTGAAGTTAAAAAACATTAATACATACAAAATTTAAGGACTAGGTTCAGTCAATTCATATAATGCAATGTGACCTGTTGCAAAATATGGCTAGCCCAGTGATTTCTTTATTTTTTTCAAATTTAACTTTTAAAATCTTTTAACAAGCCTAAACACAGCCCAAATGTTACCTTTCTAAACTGAAAATTAAACTTACCTATAAGCTTGAGATAATGCCCATACAGATACAGCACAGTATATACTTTCTCTGACCCTTGCTATCTTTGATGGATTATTTTCACTGCCAATACTGGGAAACATCCCCAAGGTACTACTCTGGTAACATAAGATCTGCTTCTTTACTACAAGAACGATCAAATAAATAATTCAAATAATCATCATAAATTGATCATGTTGAGTAAGGAAAATATGAACACACGAAATCAAAGAAATAGAATTAATGTAGTTTAATATGTATATGCTTGATAAGTGTAAGCAGGCAAACTCCTAAGTCTATTCTCTTTTTCTTTTCTTGTTTTAAATAAGTCTTCATTTTCCAGTTTTTTTTTTTTATTTTTGAATGACCAATTTCGAAACAATTTTCTGCAATTTGTTGAAAATTTTCCAAATGACATGACTGAGGTTTGGCTATTGACCATTAAGCACATGTATTATGTACACTACAGTCAATTTTAGCCTCTTTCGGTCCTTTTTTTCTGAAAAGGTAGGGGCCACAAACCTCAAATGCAATACCAATAGTGGAAAGAAACATATTATAAAAATTTCATAACTTTTGGGCAACACCTACTCAAGTTATCGAACAGAAACCAAATGTCCCCTGACAATGCTGACAACAAGGAGGACGTCATTGCCAAACATTATCAAACACTATATTTTTTGTGGTCGTATAAAAAATTATGTTGAATCATATTGGCTATCTAAGAGTTACAATCCCTTTTCTCCTTTCCCCCTTGGCGGATCAGTCTTGATCTTTTTTTTTAGGGGGGGGGCCGGGGGTGATTTTTGCATTTAGACTTATCAACCTTGCTTTATTTTTTATAACCGATTAAAACAATTATCAATACAAAAGACAATTGTGTAGGATTTTTAATTCAAAGCTGCTTTTCCACCATTATCACAATTATGTTTGTTTTAGCAACATTTGTATACTTGTGATGCTTTTCAGTCGATTTTAAATTGACCAAGTTCGATTTTCAGACATTTAGCTTTCCTGTTACAAGACTTATATGTTAGATTTCGTTTTCTAATTTTACTGATTTTGTTTGATTTGGTTTTTACTTGACAGATTTTGTTTTCTTACTTTACTGATTTCGTTTTCTCAGTTTACCGGTACCCTACAAACAGTGGTCATCCACAGCCACCTTCGGTGGTGCCTAAAATGTGTAACCCGTACCTGTACCCGTACCCAGATGTGTCAAAATTTCACAAATTCGCTTCGACTGTAGAGAAAATGATGTCAATCATTGTGATATTGGACAAGAGCCTTTTAAATATACCAATTATTGTTTATATATCTCCAAACATCAAAACTAACATTCATATTTTGATATATTTGATGTTTTAACTCGATACCAACATTGAAAAACTACCCGTACCCGATGACAAACAGGGCCTTTTCTGATCAAATAAGAAGCATATTTGTTTTAAACATAACTTAAAAGTTACAAAAATATATCAGCAATTAGTGTACGAAAGTTTTATCTGAAATCAATAACAACCCGTTTCACAATTTTACTTTTTACCGAAGGACATATCGTGATTTTATCCAATGTTTACAAATTACCCGTACCCAACGAAAATCAGGGCCAAAGTTTTGATAATTTCTTATATAAAAATTAAGATTAAAAAGATTCATATAAGAATCAATTCACAAAATATTCGCTATAAACATTAAACAATAAAAAGAAACCAATTAATGATTAAAAAAGTAAAATTTTAAGAAGATAAAAGTTATCAATTCTTTGACACTTAAATTTGTCTTAGTGTAAACTTCCGGTTACACATTTTAGGCACCGAAATTTTTTAACATCATTGATTTTTGAAAATTAGAATAACGATTTGAAAAACAAATGATACCAGTTCGTTAAATAACTTATCAAATATCTTCGTGCGCAATTTCAGAAAGTTTCAATGTTTACGAGTCAAATTTGAAAACAGGTGCGAGTACAGGTAAATGAACCGAAAATGGTACGGGTATGGGTACGGGTTACACATTTTAGGCACCACGCCACCTTCTCCCATATTTGAAATGATCGTACCTTAGATTTACTCTGCATGTCAAATCCATCTCATGTCAACAGAATCGAAACCCTTCCACCGTTCGGTCATAGTGACCATGACATTATCTTCAGTGAAATAAACTTTAAAATGCCAAACTCAAACCAGACACCACACAAGGTTTTTATATACAAAAAGGCAAACTGGAAAGAAATTGAAAAAGACCTGAACAACACTTACAAACATCTAAAAGAAAATCAAACAAACATGACAATCGACAAATTGTGGACAAATTCAAAAATGACACACTAGAAACAATTGACAAAAACATCCCTAAAAAGATGCTTGGGAAAAAATCTAAACTACCATGGCTTAAGGTTAGTGAGGACACCAGTCATGTGACCAAAAACAGCTAAAAATGCAAAAAACAAGCGTTAAAGTCATAAATACCTTGAAACTTGTGTTAAATAGATTAATTTAATAAAACTTAATCATAATAAATTAATTTTAATACAAATAAAACAATCATTCCTTCATAAATAAAATTTTCAAATAAAACAAGGGAGATAATCCACTTAACAAATGACAAAAAATGACAAAGATTTGTATAGTAGAGAGAAAAGTAAGCTGGTGACCCCCAGTTTTTATTGATTTATTTCAAAATATACTATATTTCATTGATTTTTATCAAATAAAAATAAAATTTAAATTCGTGGATTTTCTCTGCAACAAGATTTTATGCTAATTCTTTGGCCTTTCCTATATAATCTATAGTAATTTGGGACAACTTTGAGCCTAAATTTTGGAAAAACAAGCCTGGAGAGGGGGTTCAATATTTTTACACAAGATAAAGTATATACTTAATACTAACATATCAAAAAATTGGACATTTTAAATTCGGCATTATTTTTGGGGTCAGGTGTCCTCACTAACCTTAATAGAGATCTAAAAAAACTCATTAAAAAGAAAAACAAGCTCTACAATAAGAAGAAGCAAAACCCTACATATACAGCTGAATACAAAAAGGTTAAAACTAAATTACAAAAAGAAATGAGAAATGCCTATTGGACATATGTAGAAAATGTCATATTTGATACAGAAATAAAAGAACCTGACAACATCAAATACAAGAAACAACCAAAAAATCTGTTCACTTTTATTAAAAGCCAGAAAAATGAAAACACCGGCATTGCACCATTAAGAAGTGAAGGAGTTCTCCATACAAACCCTGAAGACAAAGCAAATATACTGAACAAGCAATTTCAATCTGCTTTCACATCAGAATCTGACACGACCATACCTAATAAAGGGCACAGTACACACCCCAAAATGAACGCTTTTAAGATCTACCGAGAAGGAGTTCATAAACTATTAAAAAATATAAACCCTAAGAAAGCCACTGGACCTGACAACATCGCAGGCATGATACTAAAGGAAAACATTGACATCTGTACAGACATCCTCACCATTATTTACAATAAATCACTAGAACAAGAAAAAGTACCATCAGACTGGAACCATGCAAACGTGACATCAGTGTTTAAAAAAGGGGACAAACATCACCCAGGAAACTATAGACCGATTTCCTTAACTTGTACATGTTGTATTGCATGCAAGATCATGGAACACATTCTTGCCGGCAACATGATGCACCACCTCGAAACAAACAAAATACTATACGATCTTCAACACGGCTTCAGGGCAAACAGATCTTGCGAATTCCAAGTTCTATCTCTGGTTCACGAACTCACAGAAAACAACAACAAAAATATTCAAACTGACCTTATAATAATGGATTTCGCAAAAGCCTTTGACAAAGTTCCACACAAACGTCTAATATACAAACTTAAATATTTTGGCATAAATGAACAAACAACAAACTGGATTAAATCTTTCTTATCAAACAGAACTCAAACTATACTTTTAGAAAATTCAACATCTTCAAAAATTCCGGTTACATCTGGCGTACCTCAGGGCACTGTACTAGGTCCAATACTTTTCCTAATTTACATAAACGATCTCCCAGAATACTTTTTGCAGACGACAGCATCATCTATAGAAAAATAACATCTCAAAATGATTGTTTAAGACTACAAGAGGACCTTGAAGCCGCTATTAAATGGGAACACGACTGGCTTATGCAATTCCACCCAGACAAATGTAACATCATGCGAATAACAACAAAGAAAAATCCAACTCACTTCTACTACAACATGTCCGGCCATATTCTTGAAACTGTACAAACTGCAAAATATCTTGGCATAACACTATCATCAGATCTAAAATGGAATACACACATACAGCAAACCGCAGCAAAAGCCAACAAAACATTAGCATTTGTAAGACGCAACCTCAAAGTCAGATCAACAACCATCAAAGAACGTGCTTATCAATCACTAGTTCGACCAAAACTTGAATACTGCTGCACTGTCTGGGACCCACATACTACTGAAAACATAAACACACTTGAACGTATACAACGAAGAGCAGCTAGATATGTCTGTCACAGATACCATAATACCAGTAGTGTGACAGACATGATGACACAACTAAATTGGCCAACCTTACAAGAATGAAGAATCAAAACTAGACTGCAAATGTTTCATAAAATCATACACCATCAGATTGAAATCCCAGCAGACAACATCTTAATAAAAAGCCAGGCTAAAACCAGATCCACCCATGAACAAACATATAGACAACTATCATGCAATAAAGACAGCTACAAATTTTCATTTTTTTGCCAAACAATAAAAGATTGGAACAAACTGCCATCAACAATTGCAAACATAAATTCCACTGACAGTTTCAAGGAAGCACTCACTCGCCAAGTGCTCCTTGATACATTTACTCACCTCAAATAGTAAATACATGTTTTTATCTTATAGCAAACTTTAAAAATAAAATGTAAAACTTAGAAATATAAATAAAAAAAATTGAAAATACTAAAATCAATTTCAAAAAATGAAACGTAACTCTTTCAGCATGCGCCGGAACGTAATCCTCAACTTGTTGACGGTGTTTCTGTAATAGAGAAGAAGAAAGAAAGATTTTTGAAACCAAGGAAAATCAGACCAAAGCTTTAAAGGAACATTATATATAAACATACACATGGTGTAATGAATATTAAGATTTCTGACAGCTTCTTCTTTTGCCTCTGCATTGCTATAATTTAAATGAGCACTTGGGATAAAACTGTGAAAGCCTGCCCCTGATCTGCTGTCGAGTCGTGACAGCCTTCTCTTGCTTAGTGAAGGCCTGTCTGTGCTTCCTCTTCGATCACCAGCAACTGCTCTTCTGTTGTCAAACATATCTATTCGTTGTTTTAAAACAATCGTAAATAAATCAGCATGCTTTCCTTCATCTCAAATTTTATTTATTTCGATCAGAAATAGCTCCTTACATCGTTGAAAACAGATTGCATAAAAAATCGTGTGGATTTGTAAAGAGGAATGATAGGTATAAATGATCATATTTGAAAATAAAATTTAATTCTAAATTATTTATTGCATGATCTTAGGCCTATATTCCAGAAAAAAATCAATTTCATAATCGTTTTTAATGTTGTGAGCGATAAAATGAAAAGGTACAACCACTTACCAAAAAATAGACCAGAATGGACTACCAACATCTAAATCGTTTGAAAGAAGAACAAACGAAAGCAATAGATGATACAAATGCTAACATATTACAATGGTATCAATTTTTCAAAAAATATAGTACTATTCCAAATAATGACACCTAGTCCTAAATAGCTCAAGGTGTATAGTTTTTAGTATTGTCTAATTCTAAAGGATCAAAATTTTCCTTTCTGGCTTGCATCAAGTTTTAATACTCCCACACCCAGGTCCCTGGCACAGATTCAAGGAAAAGCGTACCAGGCACACAAAATGTGGGGACCGACAGGGGGGACAGTGTTATGACCCCAATTCAGAACAGATAACCAACTCCATAGTACATCTTTATTATGAGGGGGGGTAGGAGGGGGTCTGATCCCGGAATCCCGAACTAATTTTTACAAAATCCCGTCATCCCGACTTAAAAATGAGAAAATCCCGAAGCCCGGTAAAGTTCATATAATTTTATCCCGGAATCCCGAACTTAAATTGTCCAAATCCCGGAATCCCGAGCTTAAATATGGCCAATCCCGGAGTCCCGAAAAAAGTCCTACCCCCCCCTATTATGGATAAATGGTAAAAAGCTGTAATACAAAAATGAACTTGCTTAGAAGTTGAAAACTACAATTCTAAAAGATTTACTTCAAAATATCATCACATAATTATGATCGGAATGGCTTTCCATAGTTTTTATACGACTGCAAAAAATTTGCAGCCGTATTATGGTATGATGCTGTCGTCGTCGTTGTCGGTGTCTGTTAACTTTTTAGTGTTTCCACAATAACTTTAGTTCCAGGTATCCGATTGCTATGAAACTTTACAATGATGTTCCTTACCATAAAAGGATGCATGGGATTGATTTTGGGGGTCCCCCCATTTTTCGTTTAGAAATTAGGGGCCAAAAAAGGGCCAAAAATACTACTTTTTTGTTTGTTTCCACAATAACTTTAGTTCTAGTGATCCAATTGCTATGAAATTTGACAGTGATGTTCCTTACCATACAAGGATGAATGGGATTGATTTTGGGGGTCCCCCCTTTTTTTGTTTCGAAATTAGGGGCCCAAAAGGGGAAAAAAATTCAAATATTTTACTTGTTTCCACTATAACTTTGATCCTAGTTGGCCTATTGCTGTGAAATTTGTCAAGAATGTTTCTTACAATAACAGAATGAACCTGATGAATTTTTGCGCCCCCGTTTTTCTCCGTTGTGTAATTAGGGGCCAAAAGGGGCCAAAATAAAAACTTTTTTATTTGTGGTCCGATTTTGAAATTTTTTTTACATGTTTGTTCTTGTCAAATAGCGGATACAAAATTAAGAATTAATTTTTGCGACCCCCCCTTTTTCCCCCTATTACGTAATTAGGGGCCAAATGGGGCCAAAATCGAAACTTTTTTATTTGTGGTCCGATTTTGAAATTTTTTTTTGCAAGTTTATTTTTGTCAAGTAGCGAATCCAAATTTGAGAATTTATTTTTGTGACCCCCACCCCTTTTTCACCTGTTACGTAATAAGGGGCCAAAAGGGTCCGAAATTGAAACTTTTTTATTTCTGGTCCGATATTGAATTTTTTTTTTGCATGTTTGTTCTTGTCAAATAGCGGATACAAAATTAAGAATTAATTTTTGCAACCCCCCCTTTTTCCCCTTATTACGTAATTAGGGGCCAAATGTGGCCGAAATTGACTTTTTTATTTCTGGTCCGATTTTGAAAATTTTTTTTGCATGTTTGTTCTTGTCAAATAGCGAATACAAATTAAGAATTAATTTTTGCGACCCCCCCCTTTTTCCCCCTATTACGTAATTAGGGGCCAAATGGGGCTTTTTTATTTGTGGTCCGATTTTCAAAATTTTTTTTGCAAATTTATTCTTGTCAGGTAGCGATTCTAAATTTAAGAATAAATTTTTTGGGCTGTAATCATAATTTAAAAAAAATTCTGGTTCGATTTTTAATTTTTTCCCCAAACATTATTCTTTTAAAGAGTAGAATACAACATTCAAAATTTATATTTTTAGCCATTGGGTTGAAAGTCCATCAGAGAAGCATGTGTCAAAAACCTTTGTCAGTCCACCATGGGCTGCATGTGTCCAGAACAATAGACTATCCATATTAGGCCTAAAACGTACAGGGTTCAACATGTTGCGGTCGTATCATGCTGCGCTCGGCGAAGCTTTTTATTAAATTTTGGCAGAACCCTGTTACATAATTCAATACTTTGACTAATTATATTATTTATACTAAATTATTATAAAAAATTAAAGGCAATAAATGCTTAAAAATAAGTTTTTCAAAACATAATTTGACACGTATAATTGATTGTAAATCGGTAAAAGTATACAAAGCAATTATCTTTAACACACTGATCAAAACACAGGCATAACTAGGTCATTGCCTACGCTATGCACGATAAACAAAGAAAACTTTTTATTAACCTTTTAACATCAAAATTTGACATAGCAAGTACGTTAATAATAAAAAAATAATAATTATTAAAGTAAAAGATTTAATAACAAGTAAAAACTTACACTGTAGTCGGCCAAAATTGCTCCGAGCTAAATATAAACAAAACCTAATTATCTATAATGTGTGCGTTATCAGAGATAAGAAAAATCTAAAAATAATTCTACGGAGTGCAATCTTGACAGACAGGGGTACCGTTACAGGGTTGTCTGTTGAGGGGGCAGGGAGCGGGAATCATGTAATGGTTTGGGGTTGAAGGGACGGGAACGGTGGTAGCTGTATATGTACTGGGGTATCATACTTAAATGGGCTGGGGTAAACATCTTTTTAGGTCATTAAGGTGTCTCGGGGCTATTAGAATTCTACTATAGATATTTTTCATTTTCAGCACGTTGATAGACCTTAACATATAGATAAAATATATCAATTAAAAAGAGGGGGTTACTGTTCATTTAAGAGTGCTATCAGCTCTGTAAAAAAAGCAAAGTTTCAATATTATTATATAAGATACATAGGGAAAAAAGCTAAAGAGGCACCTAAATAAGAATTCCTACTATAGAATCGGTCCCAGGTGGTTCCGTCCCCAGATTGATCCCTCCTCGGTTGATCCGTCCACAGTAGATCCCTCCCCTAGTTGATCCGGTCTCTAGTTCTTAGTTGGTCCGTCCCCAGTTTAAAATATGATGAAATACTAGGGTTGCACAATATATCCGTTCCGGATTTGACTCGTCATTTAGACGAGGTCATCAGGGGTCACGGGGAGGAAAAACGACGTCATTCAATGATGGGACAAAGGGAACGGCATTTTCTATGAACGATTCTTCTATAATTATTCAACATATGGGGTAAAAATCATTTGCAACTGACAAATAAACCAACCATCAACATTTCCAACCAATAAAAAAATTATTCTTGAACGGAAATAAAGAAATTACTTTCTTTGTCCATTAGCATGTTGGAACCAGTTTTTTTACCAGTTCCTCCTCTTTTAGCTAAATTAGTGACCAATCCCGCAAATGCGCAATGCGTGTATTAGTCTTTCTTCAAGAACGATACCATATTACTTTTAAGTTATAAAATTTTAAGAAAAGGTTATTAACTAAAAAAGAAGAGAATTTTGAAACCTATTAATTTCACTTTTCGCTAATTGGCTTTATAAAATTGGATCAGTGTTTTAACAGGTGTTGATTGTGCCCTGTCACCAACAAGACCAACATGTTAATTCAACAAACCGTTGTAAAAACTTCAACTATTATAATAAAATCCCTAGGCATATGAGATCTGTATGGTTTCTTTAGCACTACAGTTCGGAACATTCTTTTTTTCCTTTTGAAGTTAAAATAGGATACAATAAAAAAAAAATTTACATTTACAATCGGAAGGGACAATATAGATAAAAACCGGTGCATTGTTTTTTTGTTACAATTACTATTTCTTTAATACATTTCACTTAATTCATTTGCACCCTTTCATATTAAAATGTTTCATTTGCACCAATAATAACGGTAAAATGTTGATATTTATAGAATAAATGGATTTTTTTCAGTAAAAGCAATGTAAAGCTAATAATTAATGTGTAAAACACAATATCTGCATAAAAAATCAAAATAAAAGATTTAAACTCTATCATGCAAATATCACACCGAAATCCCAAAGATCAAAGTACAACTCTACAGATCTGTTCTCGCATAAAGCTTGTAAGAATTAACTGATAAAATTATGACCATCTTGATTGACATGCAATTTAGCGACTTTATAAATGTTTTATTGGGGAGGAAGGATCAACTAAGGGACGGATCAACCAAGGACAGATCTTTTTTTTTTTTTTTTTTTTTTTTTTTTTTCTTCTTTTTTTTTAAATTCTGAAGGAAAGTCCCTTTTTAAAAGCATTTTGAAATTGTCTGAAAAAATAAAGGGTCTCTTTTCATTTTTTAAAGATATTCATGAACATGATGAACATTGAAAAATTTCCTATTCATTCTATATAAATTATCTCCCTTTGATTTAGTACGGGGAAATTCTAAAAATGATTAAAAATGTCTTTTTTTTTCAAAATTGCTTTTAATTTGATAAAATATATGATAATGAAAAGAAAAAAGACAACAACATCAACTGGATATGCAAGTCTATGTCTATATTTCTGTTTGACAACTAGTTAGGACCTGAAGTACAAATGTGGGTTCATAAAATATGATTGGATTGTTTATATACCTGATCAGACTCAAAAGTTTCCAGATATTTTTTCTTGGCCAATCAGAGCTTGGTTTGATTTAGTCAATAGTTTCAGGATATATTTTTCGTTCTGTTGCAGAGATTGTTCTGGTTCAGTTTATTTTCAAAATTATTGAGGCGTCAGTCTTGTAAAAGATTCCCCTTAATGTTAACCAGGGTTGGAATAAAAAATTATAAAAATTCAAAATTTCAAGCATATGCTGTACTTGGGGAAAGATGAAAAAATCGGGTCATGTGAGCTATTGTCATCACTTGGTGTCTGTCGTCCGTTGTCAGTAAACTTTTATAAAAGGTTAACTCCTCTGACACCATCAGTCCAATTGCAACCAAACTTGGTGCAGATATTTGATTCATGGTAAAACATGTCCGTCATGGCTAAAAATAGAACATAGGGGTAAATTGCAGTTTTTTGCAAATAACTCAATATCAAAATTCTGGCAGTTTAAAAATGATCAGCACATCAAGATATACCTACCCTGAAATTTTGGGGAAGAACATATAATAACTCATGTAGGAGTTATTGCCCTTTTTTGTTGAATTTTTGCAAATTTTGTACCTGTTTAGCTCAATATCTTCAAAATTATACAAGATATTTTAGAAATTTAAATTGCATATTGTAAAGCGCATCAAGATCTACAAATTATTTAATAGGATCAACGTTGTAGGACCTTACCTTTTAGGAGTTTTTCCCTTAGAACGGCAAAATAAAGCATTTTCACAGCATTACCCCATTACATTGAAAATGCTAACTCCTCTGACGCTTTAAGTCCTATTAGAACTAAACTCATTATAGTTGTTTATTAGTATTAGGTGAATAGAACTGATGTAGGGATTTTTGATTGGTTGGAAAACATGGCCACTGTGGCTAAAAATCGAACATTAAGGGGAAAATGAAGTTTTTTGCAAATAACTCGAAAATGGTGATAGATTTTAAAATTCTGATAGTCAAAGAAAACAAAAGTGATCAGCACCTCAAGATCTACATGTACCTTCCGTGAAATTTTGAAGAAGATCCAACAAACCATGTAGGAGTTATTGCCCTTTTTCTAGATTTTTTTATGAATTTTGCACTTATAAAGTTCAATATCTTAAAAACTATACAAGATATTTGAAAAAATTAAATTGTTTATTGTTAAGCACATCATGATCTACAAAATTTATAATAATTTTTTTATTAGCATTAAATTTTTAAAACTGATAAGGGGATTTTTGATTGGTCGTTAAACATGGCCTTCATGGCTAAAAAAAGAATACAGGGGTAAATTTCTGTTTTTTGCTAATAAGTTATTCCACTTAGAAAAGAATCAACGTTAAATAGTATTTGCCTAATAGCCTTTAGTTGAGGCGCATACATCAGGTGAATGAACCCAGAGAAAGGGGGTGCAATAATTAATCCTCAATTTTTTATCCACTACTTGACAAAACTTGACATGCAAACAATTTTTTTCTTTAAATTGGACCAGAAAAATAGTTGCATTTTTTTGCCCCTTTGGGCCCCTTATTTCTAAATGAAAAAAACGGGACCCCCAAAATCAATTTCATGTATTGTTTGATGGTAAGGCAATATATAGCAACTGGCGAAACGACAGTGATGATGCATCATACCATAATACGCCCGCAAATTTTTATTGGTCATATAAAAATTATAAATATCCATGTAAAACAACTGCTCATATATTCTTTTTTTTCCTATGTTTTATAATGTTGGATATTTGTACATGTATTTTGTACATTGTATATTTACAGGGAGAAATTTAGAAGTGATTATAAATCATTAAAGACCAGATTGAAGACCTTGCCAGACAAAGTTACCCATGATGTTATGGTGAGTCTACGGCAGAGCTCTCAATACACAGGCAAAATGTTGGCTGCGTTTTACGTGCGTCTGGCGTACGTTAAACGCATGTCATCTGAAGCATATTAAATTGGCGTTTCTAACCCTGTACGTCTGATGCACGTTAAAAATTTATCTTGGCAATATTTTTATTTCATAATAAAACACACTAAATAAATAACTTACTAACTTCATACATTTTAGGAAACTATATGTCTGACGTATGGTAAACGTATGTTTACCGCACGTTTAAAAAACGTACGTCTGACATATGTTTTTACAATAATTTGACGTACGTTTACCGTACAGCGGTTAGAAACGTATGTTTAACGTACGTTTATGCACCATGTCAGACGCATGTTTTTATTAACGTACGTCAGACGTATGTCTAAATTTTGCCTGTGTATACTGTAAACATTTGAATGTTTTGCACACGATAAATGTTAAGTGCTTACATCTCAAGTTTAATTTTGTGTTAACATGGTTAAGTTGATTTCTTGTGTACTGGTATTTTTATTATACTGTATATAGAAACACAATGGTGTTAAATATCTGTTTTGATATGTTCACAAACTGCAAACTGGACAAGAACTTGCATAAGCTTATAGCTTTTTCAGTTAGCTAGTTATTGCTTTACTCCCAAGCAGCACAATTTTGGCAATTTCCCAGAGATTAACAAGAAGGGATGATGTGATGAACATGAAATGTTGATGAAGTGGAGGAGAGGAGGAAACAAGACCAATCAGGGAGGAGAGTTGACTGCCACTGGAAAAAAAGGAGTGATTGGTAGGGGCAGACAATTTAGCTTGCTGCATGAGGATCCTACATGTCATACTCTTAATGAGACCTGCATGAAGGTTTGCGGTCAGGTTGTTCGCATTATAGCCTGATGACCCAAGCATTCATTATAACAGGGATGCCCCTTTCAACCAACTGGGCCACAGATCCCAGTCTCTTTGTGGACAAAGCTGTGAAGCACAGTCTGAATGGGGGATGGTTGGGGTCTACTAAAGGCTTAGATAGACTGTGAACAAGTTTCATTGTGGTGCTGACAGCCGAGACGTACCTTAAGTGGCCACACTTGTGCTGTAAATTTATTGTTTTATTTAGCATTATATTGGATAATGATTTATTGAATATTTACCGTTTTTTTGACAAATTTGATAATCAGGTTCCATTTGGACCACTAGCATTCATGCCTGGAAAATTGGTGCACACAAATGAAATTTTGGTACTGTTAGGGGACAACTGGTTTGCCGAGAGATCAGCCAAGCAAGCATGTGAAATAATTGACAGGAGAATGAAAGGTAAGAACAATTAAAGCTGGGAGTTATAGCAAATCATTTCACAAAAAAATATGACTTGATTTCAAGTGCTAAAATGATTGATAAACCATCAATAGTAATAACCTTAACTTATATTGAATTGAGCTACATTGACTGAAATACCAGTAAGATGTAAAAACATGGCTTTCATGCTGATAAAGGACAGAATTAAGACCTGCTGATAACTCATCCTCATTATGTCAAAGTTCTTAGTTCTCAAATGTATGTAAAGTTATTAGTAAATATAATGATTATGGCTAGGGATAAGGGATGCTGGAACCTTAAGTAACTGATGTCTAACGTTGTTGATTTCCGTTCGGTTGATTTTGTGTTTTGTCTTTCTTCTTGCTGTTTTTGTTCATGTTTACTAGTTTCTTCGTTGCCCTTTTGGACTTTTGACACTTGAATGCCCTGCCCGATTGGTGCCGCTTTGCTTCTCTCAATAATAAAATCTTTTAACAAATCAATATAACAAGAAACACTATCATTCCTTATGAATATATACTGTACATTCATTTATTTTCGTGGGTATCAATTTTTGTGGTTTGATGAAAAAGCATTAGTCCTTTGGTTCTTAAATTTATGGTTCTGAAAGCTGCAGTATACAGATCAATTTTAAAATTACTTTTCAGGCAGCATCAAATTTGGTGGGTCAAGTCCACCCATCTAAACCATGTAAATTGATAACCCAGGAATAATAATGAAACCACAGTAGCTCATTATATTTTTTTTTTAAATTTGTATTACATTTCTATACAACAACAAATTACAGACTTATTTTAGTCTGATGCTGTTAGTGTCACCAGTGACATTGTTGTTGTATGTTAACTAAGGTGTATGCAAAATAACTTCAGAATTGAAACACCAACTATTAAATTTTACATTTAAGTTCCTTTACTATCAGAGTATGTATGTGATTGATTGTTTGTTAAGGTGTTTTTTTTAAGATTAGTTTTATAAAACTGACATAAGACATATTAATAAGAAGATAGATTTTTTAAAAGGCTGTTGACACTCAAAGTTTAGTCCTACAAGCCAATAGTATTTGCACTTTGTTCTTTCAATACAGATGTCAGGTTTGTGTTTCAACATTAAAAGCACAAGGTTGTTACTAGTTCATCAATCTCAAAGAATATATATTAACAATAAAGTTTGCCAACTACTGTAAAAACAAAATCTTAAATTAGGATTCTTGAATTTTAGTGCATTTTCATTGTATGCCAATAAGTTAATAAGTATTGATTGCTATATAACAAAATGAGTATAATTTACAAATGTCGGTATAAAAGCTCTACGAAGCTTATGTTACTGTTACAGACCCAACTTTAAATAAAATTTATCTTATCTTATGGTTGAAAGAATATTTATTAGACTTGCATTGTTCCCCTTTGACCACAAGTGTTAAGTTGGAGTTATTTCCCTTTGACCAAGGAATTTTACAATGCCAAGGGCATCCTGTCTATTTTTGTACTAGAAGTTAGAATGACCATTTATTTTGTACTTTTGTGATTGTTTTTGGTTTCTCTGCATGAGAAATTCATATCAGGTCTACTTTTGTAAAATAAAATATTTTTTTTTGATAAAATTTGTAAAAAGGGGGATAACTAAAAAAACCCACTATTTTTTAATAATGTGACAATTTGCCACTTTTTAAGTTGACAGAGATATTTCTTTTTAAAAAAGCAGGTAAACATACCCCAATATTTTCACAGTTTGCAAAAAGAATTGTTTCTGGTTTAAGTATTGGCATTATTGTAGAAATTATTGAAAGGCAGTGTTTTTGGCACTTTTGTTGGAGTTTATTGTGTTTTATTTATTTATAATATAGTGTGCAGAGTGCAGATTTATCTTTTTATTGATATAAAAATGTCCATAGTGAAAGTGATAGCCAGATTTTCTTCAAAGCATTGAAATGACATTGCTTTGGTCTGATGATGTCACTTTGAATAACTATCATCAATAAAATCTTTTTAATAGTTAAGTTGCAGTTCTTTCCCTTGTCCAATGTTTTATTTATTTCATTACCATCTTTTATTTTAGTTGGAGTTATTTCCCTTTGTCCATGGTAAACAAATAAGGAGTTTTATTGTTTAATCCTATTTCATGGACTTTAATTTTTTTCAAACTTTTAAAATTAACCAACATTCAATCATCTGATACTTTTTCATTGTTAAAATTACTCATTTTTTATGTTTTTTTTCCCCTTTTTTTATTAATGTATTTTAATAATTGTTTTATCATGTTTCCAGAAAAAGGTGTCTTTTCCTGTTGCTATTACTGACTCTTAAAAACTTAGTTGGTCACAGGTCAATTATTTTGGACATGCAGGAGAGACATACTTTTAGTGACCACACTTGTTTAGAAGCAAGGATTAGTGAATGGTTGAAGTAAGGATTGTCACTGTTTCTAATATGAATAGACTAGACCAAAATTTCAATTCTTGATAAAATGAAACCCTTTGAGATATTTTTTAATCTTGTCTCCATTTTTTTTTCAATTTTTTGTAGCAATTAATACTGAAATAGAGAAATTAGAAAAACAGAAAAAGTTACTCCAGCCTCGTTTTGATGCAGTTAATGAACAGTTGTCACAGGTATGTCGACTTGTTTCTATTTGAAACCACTACAGCATAATAATTCTTGAAATACATGTAATATACAATAACCAAAATCTTGGATTATCAACCGAAATCATGAGATCAGTGATTTGACTTGGTAAAGACCTGATATACATGCATGAAGTATATGTATGCTAATTAGGTATGTTTAAGAATGTCCAAAAAGTCCTTTGGATTTTGGTTGAATTGGATGATTTTTTTTTGTCCAGTCAGTGCATTGTTAGATTTTCTTTGTCAATACCATGTACCAAGATCAATAGACAAAACTAATATTTTGCAGTCTAGACACATCAGTATATAAAAATGTGGCCATTGATTTGAAAATTTCATGTTAACATCTTGTAAGGAGGCAGCATCACAAAGCCAATATAGTAAATACCACATGATACATTCACCTCCCCTGCATGTACATATACTACAGATGGTGATTATTCTATTATTCCATTTAAATCTTCCTCTTGTTTTGCTGTAGCAGCCTGGGACGTTTGAAATAACAGAACCATATGACGAGGAAAAGGAAAAACATTGGAAAGGTATTCTATTTTATACCAGAATTGCATTGCATTTTGTATTAAATGGCCAAAATTTATTTTATTTTGACGAACTGTGGTTTCATTATTATTCGTGGGGTATCAATTTTTGTGGTTTTCGTGGGTGGTTTCACCCACAAAATTTGATATCCAAATATGTTTCATATGTCTTGGACACTTATCATAAGTCGCTCCTAAGTGCCGTCGCGTAAGCTAATGCAGGGTGTGTTTAGCTACCTACTCTTCTTTTTTCAACGTTAACTCTAGTTTTGCTATAGTATAATATTTTGACGTTTTAGAGGTTATTTCTTATTTATAAAAGTATGTTATAACCTATATTTATAATTTGTAATATACGTTGTCTTTAATCTCTATAAGAGGAAATAAAGAAATGATTGATTGTAAAGCAAAAGTTATTATAATTTTATAGTTTTTTATGAACTGAAGCAATGAAATACAGTGACTTTATTCATTATAATTTGTTTGTAAGTCATAGTTTTCCAAATATCTACTAATGTAGGGGCACTGTGTCTATTTATGTTGCATAAGTATCCACTTAAGTTACACATGCTTAATGTCCTACTGAGAAAATTGATGTAACATCTGCCCTGGGTGTAGGAATTTACATGTTCTTTTGTCCCAGTAATTGGTCAGAAGTGTGGCCATTTAGCCAATGTGTTGAGAAAACCAAAATATTTATCTAGATAAGAGTGTTAAACTCCAGTTTTTTTAATTGTAAATAAAGTTTGTTCTTTATCATTTCTAATGGTCTTAATGACCTTTTGTTTACATTGCCATAAAAAAACCTAAATTAAACAAACTTTACTCTTCAGCTTTTCCTTTTAAGAAAGCTAAGAAATGCTTTTAGATATCATTATTTCTATTATTTGTCAAATATTTTGGATGTTTTCTCAGATTTTAGCCCTTGTTTGCTTTCTCCTATTCAAACATCTCACATCCTTTATGTCAATGTTATGACAACCGTATACCTGTTAATTGATTATGGTGTAATTAGTTAGTAATATGATAATAGTTGTAGTAACATTGATAAGCCTGCTACCTAATAACACCATGGCTTAATCTTGTAGAAAATCTAATTAGATGGTCATTATAAAGGGAGATAATCTCCTCTTAAACCTTGGTCCTTTGTTGTTATGTTGGTTTAGGAAATCTGATTTGAGAATTTGGTTTCTTAATTGGAATTGCTCTAATACATTATGGAATGTCTTGAAAGACTGTGAAAAGGGTGATATCATTCAAATATTCAGTTTCCATTTGATTTGAAAAATACTGTATGTTGTACCAATTTATATCATTTTAGGAAAGGTTAAATTTTGCCCAAAGCCACCCTTCTGATTATTAATGATTATTTCTAAATCAATTAAAAAAAATGCACGTCAAATATTGTTAAATCTTTTACTCATTGACCTTGAAGAAACCAGTTTGAAATAGCAACTAATGAATGAAAATATATCTTAATTGATGATTAATTTGACAGATAGTAATATAGTATCTGACATTGTCTGATGCTGAGATAATTTGGCACCTGATTATAGTTCTATTAGCATACTGTAATTGATATTCTCTGAAGAAGAAAGCCTAAAATTGTGATATACCCAATAAACAAACATGACCAGGAAACAATACTGCTATGAAGTCAATAAGTTTAGTCCACTTTTGGAAAATGCATGTTTTTTTAATTTGTGTGATTGAATTCATGTTTCAAAACAGTATATTGTGTATATCAGTAAAAACTAGAGAAAATAAGCTTTAATTTTTAGTAAACATTATTAGCAATTAGACATCAATCTTTTCTTTTCTTCCCAAAATTTCTTATGTCCCTGAAGAGGTAAAATAAAAATGATAAATGTCCATGAAGAAATGACAAAGCAAAGAGTTTTAGACATAGAGGAGAAATTGGAGAAAGCAATAGTCCTGACTTTGTACCAGCAATAAAAAGACATGTTTGCTTAAACTATGTATTATGGTGACAAACCTCCCTCTTCAATTGTAATCTTTGGGACCTTTTTAGCTCACCTGACCTGAAGGGTCATGTGAGTTATTGCCATCACTTGGCATCCGTTGTCCGTCCTTCTGTCGTCCATAAACTTTTTCAAACGTTAACTCCTCTGACACCATAGTCCAATTGCAACTAAACTTAGTACAGTTATTTATTGGCATATGTCCTTCAAAATTACTGTTTAGATTTTTGATTCAACCAAAAATCATGGCCACCATGGCTAAAAATAGAACATCGGAGTAAATTGTAATTTTTTGCAAATAACTCAAAAACGGTCACAGATATCAAATTCTGGCAGGAACAAGAGTGATCAGCACCTCAAGATCTACCTGCCCTGAAATTTTGAAAACGATCCAACAACCCATGTAGGATTTATTGCCCTTTTTCCAAATTTTTTCAGAAAATCACACTTTTTAACCTCAATATCTTGAAAACTATTTAAGATATTTGGAGAATAAAACTGCATTTTGTTAAACACATCAAGATCTACAAAATCTATAATAGGGTTCAAAGTTATATGACCCTTACTTTTAGGTGTTATTCCCCATAGAACGTCAAAATTGTCCCATTTTCACAACCTTAACCCATTGTATTGCAAACCATTTAAGCTAGATAACAACTTTTAATTACAATATTGCTTAGTTAAGCCCTACAAAAATTCAATATGATTTTATATTGACCCTTAATATGAGTTATGGTCCCTTAATGTCCAAATAACTGTTTATGCCTTATAGCTTGAAAAAAATAGAAAATAATAAAAAGCTTTTGATTGCTAAAATGTTCAGCTAATTGAACTATACACTTTAATGCATTAAGTTAATTGATGTTGTCAGATGACCTTTAATATTGAAGTTATGGCCCTGTAAATGTGAAAAAGGCATTTAAGTCAGGTGAGCGATTCAGGCTTCTGGGAGCCTCTTGTTTTTATATAGATCTATGTAAATCTAATATTTTGATGATTGCTTAAGCTTTTTACTTTAGAACAGCATAGAAAAAATGTCAAGGCTTACAAAAAGAGTCTACTTGAAAATAAAGATAAACCAGCAGAGAAGAAAAAGGCCATGACTGATGAGGAATTGTGGGAAAGATTAGATCAACTAGAACAAATTGAATCTGAGCGACAAGAAATGACAAGGTTTGTACATGTACCAACAAAGCAAATCTGAAAGACAAGAAATGAAAATGTTTGTATTGATAGGATAGCCTAAAATTATGCTTAGTAGAAATATGGTATTGAGTACTCCGACTTAGGCAAAAGAACATATGCTTACTAATAAACTCATAAATATATAATAAAGTATACAATGTATTAGAAATTTGATTTCTTGTTTCTTGCCTTGGCAACACAACAGGTGTATTGCAACAAGTGGAGAAAACCCTGCTTATACCATACTCGCAGTTAAGCACTTTTATGTATTATTGATTTGTCTTTTGCAGGTTAACTGGTGGTGAAATTCTGCTCAACAAATCCTACGACAGTGATGATAGCATTATGAGTATTGATAGCGGGTCAAACTCAGATACTAACGACCCAAACAACCAGGAGTCATCCTCTGAGGGAGTCACTGGGGATGAAGGAAGTGATACCAATACACAAACTAAAACTATCAAGTTTAGGCATACAGTCTCTAAAAGGGTAAATCATTGTCTGCTATTCAAAACTTATTCTCCTATAGAATATACCTAAGGTATCTCTAATTTCATCAAGATGAAAGTCATGAAGTTTTTACCCTTTACTTTGATGGAGTAAAGTACTTAGGGAAGCAATATCCTTTCAAGTCTTTTGCAGCAAAAAACAATGAACATAGAACATATTTTATTTTCCAATCAAGGGCCCAACTAGGGGCAGCATGAGCAATGTCATTTAAAACTCAATTTTCGTGCAGTTTGTGTTTTATAAATGTTTGTGGCAAAATCAGAAGTCATTTTATTGAAGTTATTGAAAAGAAAAGTTACAAGTTCAAAAATTGTGTCTGATGCATGGTTTGTATATTAAAGACTCATCAGAGATGCTTAAGACAAAAAAGTTGTAAGGCTAAAAATACGGTAAGCTAGAATATGAAAAGCATAGTATAAAAACACAAAAGTATAGTCATGATCAGGAACCATTGGTATATTCACTGTAGATTTTATGGACCCACAAATAAAAGTGACATTTGCTTTTTATCTTAATTCCTTATAAGTGGTATGTGTTGGTTTTGTTTATTGTTTATTTTTGCCATCTCCAGCAAACACTTGAGCACAAAAATCAAACCAAGTTTTCTAAAAATAGATTAAACATTCTACAAAAATTAAATCATCCTTGTTTTCAAACTAAAAGTTAAAGTTTGCCCCATGCATAAAAACACTTAAACAGTATTGTATTTTTCCAGCATTCCTCTGGGACTGTTAGTTCAGACAGTGATACAGAATCTAGTACCATAGTTATAAAGTCACCTGCAGATATCTATAATCTGTTACCCAAGTCAATACTAAAACATGGCAGTGCTGGTGGAATGGCCAAGGATGATGTTAAATTAAAGTCCCAGCAGGCACTTAAACAACCAGTTGTAAGTTCATACAGCTATGTAATGTTCACTAGGCCATGAGAGGAAGTAACATTTTGAATTTTACAAAAAAAAACACCTAAAATTTATGCACAGAATTACAAATATATAGAAATGTAAAATTAGTAAAATGAGATAAAGTGGTCCTTCAGAAATATCAAAAGACATACAACACTTAGGAGAGAAACTTTCGGTTAAGCATCTCTATATTTGAATTTTTTATCTCTCATATGCAATTTCATTCACTAAATTACATGTTATTTATTTACAATATCTGCTTAGAATTAGCATTTTTGCCTTGACCAGTTGATATAAATGGCATTTGCCATAATGATTTGCCACTACACCATCTTCCAAAACATATCTTAGTTGGAACCCTAATACATCAAAGAGCACTATTTAATACATTCAGAATATCTATGATTTACTATTTCTTTGGTTTCCTTATTTTGCAGGCCTTTTCTGGTTCAGTAGTTGAAAGGTCCCCTGTCTCTAAGCCAAACAGTTCTGGAGACTATAGCAGTACCAACACAGACCAAAGGGGAGACAAACCTGTCAGAATGTCTAAGTTTAAAGCCAGGAGACAAGGACTTGACCAGACTTAACAGCCATTTTAAATAAAAGATAATAGAAAATAATCCTATACAGTTTCATTAATTGATTTTTGTCCCCTACTGTAACGCTGATCAGGGACATAGAAATGCTGGGTGTCTGTCCGTCTTTGCTTGTGTCTGTGCATCCGTCACACTTTTTTTCCTAACAAATTTCTCAGGAACTACTATTCCTAGGCATTTGATATTTGGTATGCAGCTTCAGGTAGGGGTATCATATCATGGGATGCATTTTCAGGTCTGTTGCCTAACTACTTCCTGTTTAAAGAGTGAACTTAGAATTATTTAAGGGTCAAAAATAGAAAATTTCCCATATCAGATTTCTCAGCTAATACTAATATTCGTAGGCTTTTGATAAATGGTATGCAGTTTCAGATAGGGGTCTCATATGGAAGGATGCATTTCCAGGTCTGTGGCTTACCAACTTCCTATTTAGAGAGCAGACTTTTTGCCACTGCACGGGGGACCCAGGTATTCCGTTCTTGTGGAAATAATGATAAAAGCAAGGGAACTTGTATATCATGCATAATTGCAGACAAGCATAAGGCAGTTATTGCTTTATTATACCCCCCGCAAACAAAGTTTGGGGGGGGTATATAGGAAACACCCTGTCTGTCCGTCCGTCTTTCCGTCCGTCCGTCTGTCCGTCTGTCCACATACCTCGTAAGCGCTTCTCCTCCTAAACCGCTTGAAGGATTTTGATGAAACTTTACCTAAAGGAAGTGCATCATATGTAGATGTGCATGAAGAATTTTCATTGCTCTTGGATATCATTCAGGGGAGATAATTGGACTTAGACTTTTTAAATACATTATTCTATGGGAGACCTCGTAAGCGCAACTCCTCCTAAACTACTCAAAGGATTTTGATGAAACTTTACATGAAGGAAGTACATCATATGTAGATGTGCATGAAGAATTTTCATCGCAATCAGACATCATTCAGGGGAGATAATTGGACTTAGACTTTTTAAATACATTATTCAATTGGAAACCTCGTAAGCGCAACTCCTCTTAAACTGTTGGATGGATTTTGTTGAAACTTTACATGAAGATAGTACATCATCTGTAGATGTGCATGAAGAATTGGTATTGCTCTCGGCTATCATCGAGGGGAGATAACTGGACTTGAGATTTTTCTTTTACAGTACAGAGTCCAATATGAAGCGGGGGGTATCCTTTTGTGAGCTCGCTCACAGTATTACTTGTTTTGTCTGGTGCCAATAAAGAGGTTGTCTTTCTTTCCTAGTTCTAGATTTGTTTTTGAACCATGTGCATTATATCTTTGACCTAGTGCCATTTGCTAGACACTGAGCAACAACCAGTAGTCGTATTGAAGGCTGCTGGCTGTAGTTTTCCATTGTTTGCAAGAAGGTTGTGTTGCATATACTTATTCCACATTTCATTATCTTGCTATTTAGTATATCTATTTAGAAATATTTAATTAGATCATACTGCAGTTTCATCATCCATTTTCATGGATTTTGTGGGTGTCAGTCAACAATGAAATTAAGAATCCAATGAAATCCTATTTTTATATTAATAACATTAACATGTGGAAAAAACTAAATGAAAAATCCAATGAAATGTTCTTTGTGGAGAAACCATGAACATTGATACTCACCAAAATAAATGAATCCACAGTATTTTGCATAGGTAAAAAGTTTATTTGAAAGATTGTCTTGGCATTTTTTTATCTCAAGAGCTATAAAAAACTTGTGTTGCTGAAGCTTAAAGCAGGTCTAGTAGCCAGGTCACTGAAAGAACTCTACATAAGTCTCCATCAGACTGAAGTGAAGACATCTTAAAAGAGTTATTGCCCTTCATTGTCAGAAATAATCAGTTTATGGTTATAATTTATGTTGTTATTTGTTCACATTCCTTAGTAAGGGACTTTGAGAAATAAAAACTTGTATCTTTTTGTTCAACATAAGCAAAGATTAAGAATAGCTTTTGTTTAAAATTGCTTTAATGTGCAGCTTTTTACTACTTAGACATTACAAAGTTTAATGTTTCTAAGTCATAGTTGTCTCCTGTGACTAGGCACATCTAATTTAAACCATGAAAAGTAAATTTATGCATTTTAATGTTTTAGAAAATAAAGTTAAAGGGAGAGAAGAGAAAGAAAATGTCGTTTACCTCAGCTCATAAAGCTCTACACGTGTCCCTTAAATAAAAGAATGTGTAATTGTGCTTCAGTCTTTCATGTCGAAAAATGGTGGTGTGCTTACATGTTCTGTCACGTCGAAAGGGCTATTGACCAATAAAAACATGCATACATATAAGCAACACTGAGGCCCATATGGACTATTCTGGATCCTGGCATTTATAATGGAAGTATTATGCTTTTACTTATATCATAGTTTTATTAAAACTGCCAGAGAACATTGTGTTCTGCCAAGCTTGTTTGACATGTATGTCACGGCCCCTGCCAAATCTCTACTGTGCAAGTAGTTCTAAAATTTCAATTTTGTCCTAATTAGTGTCCATAGTATTCATGTAGGCACCGTGGCCTTTCCTTTAGGCTTTTATCTACATACAAAACATGAAAAATCGATTGTTTGGCCACTTCATTACAAAATCAGATTTCCCTGCCGTGATTGACACAAACTTTCCCCGTCCCCCGGGGAGGTCACCGGGTAGTTGTCAATTGTCCTCTTGTCGTCAACACGTAATAAATCAAATCTTAACTATAGTATTATGGAGAAGATAATTAAATTAACAAATATCCCTTGTTGGGAGAGTTAAATTTATGACATTGTCACATTATTGATAATTAATATAATTTCATAATCATGTTTGGAATTCTGATGGATAACCTGTTTTGTTAATAATTTATCAAATACTAGTTTTCTTCTCCATAGTCCAGACAGAGAGACTTCCCAACAGAAACATATTTTCTAATATGTCGCAACAATTGATATCTTAAGTTGCTTGAATTTATTATATCATATATTTATCTATAAAAGAGAATGTTAAAAAATAGTAGAAATAGCATAGTCTTAAATATTCATGATTGTATTTGGAGAGAATGACAAACTAACTATTTCGCATAGGCAATGTGACTATATTTTGCATAAACTGGTCCCAAAAAATAGTAGAAGCTTTAATTCGTGGAATGTAGCGGTTCCAGTTTTTTTTCAATACAATGTAACAACTTAAATATATAGAAATTATAAAGGTAACAACTGAATTTATACCATTTTCGGCATGGCATTTTTCTGACTTTTGAATAGAATGGTTTGAATATGTGCACCAAATGTGGCTGGTTTACTGAAAAGCGTTTCGTATTTTGCAGTAAAATATGCTTTCATTTAATGTTATTGTTTCTTTGGATAGATATAACGGTAAATATACATAAATAAATCAAAATCATTTGATTTTCATTATTCTAAATAATCAGAATGGGTATCGTTTTCGCTGTCACCCGTGTCAGCTGTCGGAAATGTCTTCTTGAAGAAGTGTGAAATATTGGTATTGATGCAATACAGATCTATATACATTACGTCATATCTTGTAACGTTAGGAATCAAACACACCTTTCATAATCATATTTGATTTGATTGTTTATGGTGATTACATGATTTACAAACACGCGAGGTCAAATTCTTTTTAGTTTTATACATATAGCGACTATTTATTAATTTTCTTGACGTGTTACGTTGGATTGATATGACAATTTTTATTATTGATGAAATCTAGGGGGAAAAGAAAGCTTAAGAAAGATAGAAATACCAAATCGCGCCCAAACTATTAAGCTCCAGTTCTTGTAGTCTTCAGGATATTTCCTCATCGGTGCACTTTTTGTGGAGATTTTGTAATACGATAATATATTCAAAAATATAGTTAATTGTATCTAACAGTGAATGGTTGTAACATGCTTCCTGTTGTCAGTGAGCTTTATAGCGGTTTCTGAAACGTTCTAAGCCGTCGAAAATATTTTCTTTGTTTTTTTTTTCAAATAGCCAGAATAATGCAAATAAAGATAATAATTAGATCTTATCATCCGCCAACCAGGAAATTCTGGTCGCGTGGGCCCTCTAGGATATGTCATTTTAAACCGGTTTTGTTGTTTAAAGTTTCAACTATTCTTTTTTTATAAACAAGTGTTTCCTAGAAACACAAGGAAGTTTATATTTAAAATCGTCAAATATATTTTCATATTCCAATTTTATGCATGCAGCATAGACAAAACGGTTTATCATGAAACTGAATTTAATTTATAGCTTTTGATATAATGTTCCATCAAACACCGACAAAAAAAATAATGGCTTGGACTCTGTGCCTCCAACTATGTCTATTTTTTTAAATGTATTTTAGTACAACCAGTGTGTTTTACAAAACAAAGTTTATTTCGAGTTCCACATTGTTGTTTTCTAAAATAGGGAAGCTATTACATGCGCAAATATTTCTCTATATAAACCATGATAAACGTTATCAAAGGCTCCTAGCGCTCCCGGAATATCAAAAGCGTCACGTCACCTAAGATCATGAGATCCAAAATATTTTCTTTATTTTTGTCTGTATTGTTGTATTTCTTTTGTCAGCCTATATAAACATTTGTGTTTGCTAGGTATTATGAACACATTTTAATAGGCAATCAGATACATCTACTTTGATATGCTATCGCTGCTGAACAAACAATATACAGAAATGACAGATATTGATATCTGTTGGAACAATAAAAATACCAATTGATCTTAGAGAGCAGCCGACATAGGACAACCCTGTCGAACCGCATAGCGCATCTGTATTAAAATTCATCAAAACATTTCCAAAACTCGTTTCAAACCAGTTCTTTCAACTTTAAGCGTTTTAAACCTTACGGCAATTTAAGACATAAAATGATGCAACCATGATAATTGAAAACAAGATCAAAGGCTATCGTAGATTTTATCTTTATTGTTAACATGAATTTCTATCTGATATATCATGCGATGCATCAATAATCGTTGATTTAGCGCTTAATCGAACCATAGATCATACCAAGCAAAGAGTTAATGTGTATAAAATCTGAAGGATTCATATAAATTTTCATATAACTTTTATCGTTTTAAATGAAAGTAAAATAAATTTCAAAGGGCGAGTTCGGCTCATCAAAACTTGGATGACAAACTTGACACAAGTTATTGTTCCAGTCGTGTTTTTTTTTCAGACAATTTTCTTATTGCCACCTTCACCAAGATTCAGTGTATGTAAGCATGTTGTTTCGCCCAAAAAAAACTTACAGTCGCTAAAGCAATCATTTTCCACTGATCATTATTTTGGATTCTTAGGCAGCATACAATGATTTTTTTTCTTTATATATTGTTTTGTTCATTTAAATTGATTTATGCAAACTTATGCGAACAAAAAGGACGGAAGGATTTATCTATCTAAGAATCTAGGGGCAGTAGTATAGTGGCAAGGGGCTTAGTAAGTGATAGGCACGCGTGACAACTTAGCGAGGACATACATTTTAAATTTTAATAACATAAGATTTTCAGTTTCCAAAATGTGCGATTCCCATAGGGAATGAGGCACTTCAGTTAAGTTGTAAATGTAGCACAAAATTTGACAAAAGTATAACTCTTCCTTACTGGAATCATGCATACAACTTTGACGATACCTCCATGCTGACACCGTGTTATTTGCCCACAAAATCTCTATAGACTTAGATCAATTCTATGGACATTGGTCATGTAGGTATAGGATTAAATCAGCTTCCGACGTTTACCTCAAGTCTGGTGTTAAAATCTTGTGTTTACCAATCAGATTTTCTCCTGTATGTCAACAACACGTGGAACATAGGACAATCTGTTCTTCCTCAATCTAGGATAAGCTTTTAAAATAACAGATTAAATGGTATTATTGTCTATTTTGTCAAATCTGCCTTTAATCTCTGTCCAAATGGATAAAGAATAAAAGAAATTCATTATACATGAAGGCAATTCGTGTCAAAAGATATAGGAATAAAATTCGTGTACCAATTATACACAAAGACTGAAAAGTCGAACAAGCCATAGAAGTATCAAGTTAGCTTATGGGGGTATTCTTCTGAGGTTTCAGTCTCGTTGAAATCTCGTTTGTGAATAATTTTTAAACATTGCCTTATAATTGAAAACTTTTGGTGGATATATATCAAATGATGATCCATCTAAATTATGTCAAAAAATTATGATGATATGATTAGTAGTTTTTGAGATATGCAACATTTTAATTTTTGACCAAATTTGACCATTGATCTCAATCTGAATTTAGCCAATTTCAGGGTAGGGGTAGTAAAAATCATTTTTCCAACAAAATATTCATGCAATTCATATAATTTCTTTTCTAAATTCAAAAAGATATATTTGTCCAATTATTTCAAACAAAAATGGAGAGTTTTGAGGTTTTGGTATGATAGAAAATTTGAAAAATCTTGATTTTTACCGGTTTTATGGTGTCTTGAAAAAGACCTAAAAAGGCACATTTTTGGGACTAAACTTTCTTATATCATCACGGACATATACTTTTTTAAGTTGAATTTGTTCAGAATCATGGCATCTATCAATATGGAAACTTTGAGAGAAAACTTGATTTTGAAACTTGATATTTTAAAGAAAATTACCTCAAAATAGGCCAAAATTGATGAAATTTGGGGAAAATTGTCAAAATAGCCCCTTTTTAAATGGCTGTAGCGAACTAAAATGCACACGGACATATTGTTTTCTTAGTAAATTTGATTTTCTCAGGATCTTAGCATTTCAAAAATGTAGGTGTGGGAAAAAACTTGATTGAGAAAAAATTTGACCCCTCAGAAGAATACATCCTTATACCACGAACAAACGAATGAAATAAATGCCGATTTAAGAACGAAAACAACTAAAGTAGCAAACAGAACGTTTATATGAGAAGAAATTTACGCCCAGGTTTTGAAAAAAAACCTTATTTTTGGTTATGCAACCTACTAGTTGCATGATGCCATTCAACGTTTCCCACAAAGTAGAATGGCCATGCTGTAGAGTTTTATGTAGTTATGTGCTAAATTACAAGCACTAAGAAGTCACACAAGGATATTGATATCATTTTCCCATCGTTAAAGATTACATTTTTTTAAAAAATCCGGGAGATAGTGAAAGTGTTATCAGCTTACATAACTTTACAATGAAGACTTCCCTTCATTCCGACGGTGTCCCGATAAATAATCCCTCTTTGATGGTCCGCGGGCTGGGGTAAGGGGTTTGAGAGACAAGAAGACCACTTAGCATACCCTCAGACAGTCTAATATCTACAAGATCCTGTAATTTTACCGTTATATGTTCCTGTTAGGGTGAGAGAATTACAATAAAGTTGTGCAACTGTGTATACAGTAATACAGCATAATTTGACTTTTAATTAATAAAGCTAACTCAAAGGTGACAAATTGTGTCTGAGAGCTGGTACTAGTATATATCAAAATAAGTATTGTTAAGATAATAAACAGACAGTCCAATAAAGAAATGGTTTAGGACAGTTTATAACTTTGTAAATGCACCTCCGTTATGCAACGGCCATCTGCATCTGCATATACACTCCTCAAATCTTAGACACACCATAGACCTGTATATTATATTTCTAATATACAGGTCTCTGAAAAAAAAACTATGAAAACTATTCTATAGTTGTTAAACACTTCTACATACACAGTAGTGCAAACCCCCTTTTAAACGTAACCTATTGAAAATTATTCAACCCCCGTATTATAGTGGTTCTTTGTTAGCCCTAAGGTCGAATATAGAGCTTACTATAGTTTTCATTCTATTATAAGCAAACAACAAGAGGCTTCCGTGAGCCTTGATTTAGCTAATGGGCTTTCATACCAAAAGCAGGTAAAAAAATTACTTAAATCCAAAGGAGACTTTGTATAGAGCTTAATGAGTTCAAGTGAAAGCCTAAACAAGTAACCCAACTTTTCTCGTAAGGTAAAAACATTAACAAGAGTTGTCGACACTAAAGTATCACAGAACACATTTGAGCCTAGCTGGGCCTTCAGAAAAGTAAAGGTCAATGTCATGTGACAGGTGACAGAATTCCATTTAACCATCACAAAGACTCAACGGAATTCTAGATACCATAGTTATTGAGAAACAATGAAAAACGACCGACATTCACAAAGTCATTCAACCATGAAAATTGGATCAAGGTAACATTACATGGTGACGTCAGTTGTGTAAACCATAATCCAAAGGGTCTGTATACCAAACATCATATTCCTAGCTATAATATACTTTTCACTTAACTAATTTTCCACCAAAAAAATGACAAATTTCACAAAGTCACTGAACCATGAAAATGGGGTCAGTGTCACATAACATGGTGTCAGTTGTGAAGACCAAAACCCCAAGTGTCTGTATACCACCAGGGATTAAATAAATCTGATTGTTTTGGACATCCCTGATACCACATATCAGATGCCTAGCTATTATTCTTTTCACTTAATTCATTTTCCACAAAAGTTTTCATTGTGTCCCAAAAATCATGCAAGTCCACGGAGTCAATGTACCATGAAAATAGTGTCAAGGTCACAGGACACGGTGTCAGTTGCATAGGCCAAAACTCCATGTATCTGTATGCCTAACCATGCATTATACTTTTTCACTTAATTCATTTTCCACCAGTCTTACAAAAAGGTTTTTTGGCCCCCAAAATCATACAAGTCCACAGAGTCACCAGATCAAATGGCCAGTTGCATAGACCATAACCCAAAGTGTCTGTATACCAGATTTCAGATGATTTTCCACAAGTCTTACAAAGAATTTTTTTTTGCATGAAAAAAACATCCAAGTTCACTGAGTCACTGAACCATGAAATTGGGGTCAGGGTCAAACAGCATGTAGACCCCATAACCCTAACCGTCTGGATACCAAATATCAGATGCCTAGCTATTATACTTTTCATGTAATTCATTTTTCACAAAAGTTTATGCAATTTTTTTCCTTTATCTGACAACAAACGGCTTTAAACCATACAACACCTTATCTATCTGCACTAGTAAACAAAAGCATGATAAAAAAAAAGAACACAACAATACTTATGACCTTTGAGTCCTATCCTTTACAACACCTTCAATCCACTGAAGACATGTAAAACTTTTAATTTTAAAGAGCCTAACAAAGATCAATCAGATTTTCGCTATCTGTTATAGTTTCAGAATTATTTAAATATACCGGTGATAAATTCAAAATGAGGCTCATTTGTTGCCTACATGTTGTTTATTTTCCTTTGTTTTTGCCAAATTGGATCAGTGGATTTAGAGAATATGGATAGTGCTGACATAAGCTCACATGGCCTTTAAAAAGGTCTTGACTTCCTATTTGAGACTTTTGTAGAAGAATTTTTTTAGTATGAGCAGAAGATCTATTCAGAATTCTGAGTGACAAGCCATTAAAAAGTGATTTAACAAATGTACTATTTTCGACTAAGTTATATCTATGTTGCCAGATCAAAAATTCGAAACAAATTTATATTACACACCCTAAGGACCAAATATACTCTGGTCCTTCTTGAACCTTTGGACCAAATTTTGTCAAAATGGGTTGTTATAGTGTTTTTAATTTGTGGTTTTTTTTTCTCAGGTTATTATGGGAAGGCACCCCGTTTCAAATTGCAACCATCAAACGCTTCTGTCAACATTTTTTTGGGGGGTTCTAAGTTTTTCCTGGTTGTTTTTTGTTTGTTTTATCATCTCTTATGTAACCAGTTTCTTTTGTTGACAAATAATTTGTTTGTTTGTAGCCTCAGGTAGCACACTTACACCAGTCAAATACAATAATAATCAATAGAAGTCTAGGTTTACAACATTTATTAGTAATGTGTATATATTACAGTTTTCTAAAAATATTTTTTTAGGCTTTTAAAACTTAACATTATAACAACAAAGGAATTGTTATCATATATTTCATTAATATGTTAAAAACAAACTTGAATCTGAAATCTAATATCTTGTTTTTCAACTCAATGTGTGAATAAACCATTTGATTATCTTCAAAAAATGATTTGATATGATTTTTTTTTACCTTTTCCTAGAAAGTAAAGATATCAGATGCTTTAATGAAGATGAAAATGGAAAGTTATTTGCTTATATCTAATAATTGCAAAAAGAGATAGAAAACAACTGAACAAAAATAAGACAGGAGAATGAAATAATTAAAAAAAATATAGAAATCAAAATGTTGTTTATAACTCAAGATTACAAAATAGTGGAAAATAACTTTTTTTCTGATTAAAAAAAAATGTATGAAGTATCTGTGGATTCTCTTGATATGTTTAAAACCAGATGTTTTTATAAATAAAAATAAATAAAATACTTAAAAACACTTTGTACAAAACACAAAATTCTTCTTATTAAATAATAGTTTCTTAAATTAATTAAAATAAATGTTCACAAATGTACTAAAATAAATAAAAGGATAGAAAAGAAGGGGATATAAACATCTCTATTTTGGCTTGGTTGGTGCATAAAAGATTTTTTACAAGGGAAAAATGTTCTACTAGAATGGCAGTCTTCCATGGAAAATGCATGTTGCTTGCATCTTTAAATTTTCTGTAAACAGGAATTAGAAGAGATGTGGACATACAATTGATTTATACCATACAGTACCATAGGGGAAGCAACATGCCAAATATTGAGAGGCTGTTGTTGCCCCCCAAAATTGCATCAGGATTTTTTGTAACACTGCAAGACAATGGAAAGTATTAAATTGACCCATCTATATTGCTTTGCTATAAAGTTTGACAGTAGAATGTCTTTGGACATTAGTTCAAAGTCATGGACAGCTTTAGGTGTGAAAACCTCATAACACCTAAAATAATAAGCCCCCTACCTTGGGGTCTACAAATTTGTCTACATGTACAAATACAAATCTTCACTCACTAAATGTGAAAATTCTACTATGTACCAACCAAGACAAAATAAAGCAGAAGACTAGGAACACATCCTAATGCATTGTACTCATATGGCATGCATAATATTACATATCACTCAATCTATACAATATGGCTCTCAAGTGCTTTCATTTACATGGCAACTAGAAAAATTGTAGGAATAACTTACTAAAGTGCCAATGTAAAATGCATGATTGCAAAATTTTTGAAATGATCTTGATCTTTTTAGAAAAGATGGACATAATATCAACTTAATACTTGTTAGTGCTTGATTTATTATGTTCTTTTTTCACAGATAACATTTCCTAAGCAAATTAAAACTTCTTCATGAGAATTTGGCTGAATGGAACTTTTTGTATAGACAATTCTTTTTTGTTAACTATATCTTTTGAAATCCCAAATTATAAATGTTTAAGCAATGTAAATGAAATACCAGTTTTAGCAACTCCTTCTTCTCAATAATTCACAAGTAATCATTTCTTCGCCATTACATAAATTCATTACTTTTTATAACATGCACTTTTTGATATTATTGCTTTTAACATGCCATCCAGCTTTTTAAACTAAATTTCTTCAATGCAACATCTATACTAATTAATTACTAGGTGGTACAGATTTTAAGGTAGTCAAATTGTGAAAAATCTACTATAAACTTTGAACACAAGACATAGACAATTAGACTAGAGACATTAAAATTGTGACCAGAGTAAAAAAAATATCTGAGAATCTATAGATCTAGTTTCTATTAAAGGAAAAAGTAAGTAAACTACTCCATGGCCAATGGCTGATAATGTTAATGGATTTGGTCCCTTAAAAAAAAAATTATAGTATAAAAATAGTCGTTAACTGAACACATGTTGGTCCTATACAAAATAAAACGTAATAAAATTTTTCACTGGAAAAATAAAACTATGAACACATTTTCTGTAAATATTTTGAACACATGTTGAAGATGAAAAATGAATGATTTGATTAACAACTAACTGTTAATAACAAAGTTAACATGTTCTGGTTTAACAACTGGTCCCTCTGTTAACAATGAACTGGTCCCTTTTGTAACTTATAACAAGACGTTTAACAATAACAGGAAATCAAGATTACAGGTACACACACATTTAACAGATACTAGAAAAAACGTGAAAATTCACCCAAACAGAAAGTCAAATATACAATTCCATTTATTCCCACAACACTGCAAACTTGCCCTATTTCCTATGTGATTAAAGATTATATGAGCACACTTCAAAAAAGGTTACAATTTACCAAGCAATCCATTTATACAATATGTTTTACACATAACAATAGTCCATTATTAATTAACCTCATGAAAAAATCTTTAGTTTTAAAAGTAAGAGTTTATAGGTGAAAGGTGGATGCTGATAAACTTATGAAAAGGACAGAGTGCAACCAGAGAATGGAGAAATCAGGTGTGTGGGATGCTATTTGAAGAAACCAGCAATTTCTAATACTTTATAAATATGTAAAAGAATTAGACCTCAAATTGTTGATTGACAATAATCCCCAAAAGATAGAATATTAAAGTTGTTATGTTACAACTGTACTCCAACCGAGAGGACAGTCTTAAAATTCCCATAACCATACAAATTTTAGCATTTTAGGATTTGAATGTCAAGCTCCAGGGGATAACTGATGTACTTTAAATTTTTTTAACTTCTTTACTAAAAAACTTTTAAAATAAAGGTAACAATAAAACTTGAAAAATTCCAAATAAACTGGAAGTTATACCTGAATTAAGGTTTTCTAATTGACAAAAAGAGCAATTGCTAAAAACTTGAAAGGTAGAAATTTTCTTTGATCGGGTATTGCAGAAAATAAAAGAATATATTTGTCTCTCAAAATATATACCTTATCCTGAACATCATACATACAAGCTTAAATATAAAATACATAAACTTGATGGACACAAAAGCCTCTATATATCTATAATTACTATAAGTATACTTTAATTAGAAACAAACACAAGATATTTTTAGAAAATGTTTTTCTATATTTTATTATTTTTCTTTTTTGTCATTATAAATAAACATCTAAAAACATAAACATTCATTCTGTAAGGGTTTTTCATTCATCTGACATCAAAATGGTCATTCATTCATTGAAAGAACACATTGTGGTAAAATATTAACAATGAACACATATTTGGTAAAATTTCCATCTCTACAATGGAAAACATTGAACACATTGTGGATAACCATGGTAACAAACAATATGAAATTGATTTGTTCTTTGTTACAGAGTATAACATTTAAAATTGCACAAAATAATTTGCATTTCATTTCTTTTTAAATGACCCCTACTTAACGAGATCCATGAACACATTTTAAAAATAACACATTCTATTACATTGATATTAAGTTTTGAATTATATCTTTAGCTGTAAACCTGAAGATATTTTGAACATTTCATGCAGAATTCTACATAATAATACTAGTTACAACATATAGATAGAAGCACTATTAGCCCCCCTTTCAGGCTAGGGAATTGTTCTTTTAAAGAACAAAGTCTTTGTGTATTGCACACTTTAATGTCTATAAATAAATATGCAATCTGAGCTCTCTTTAGAGAACCAACTTTCATAATCAACATATATTACTTCTCCATAAATAATTAAATAATATATATTCAGACATCACATTTCATTCATCTTTAAGAAACAGACATGATTTCATTCATTCTTTGGACAGCCTTCATACTCCGTAATCATCTTTCTCTGATTGGCACAGACAGGAAGTAGTTATAAACAGGAAGTATATCACGTCAGACCCACATCTTCATATTCTATATCTGGCGAAGAACTTTCTTTCTCTTTTTTATTCTTGTCTTTTTCTTCTGATATACTATTGTTACCCTTTTTATTGCTACTAGGAGGAGTTAACTGTGTAATGACTTGTGCTTGCACATCTGGACTAGACGATCTTTGAAGGGACATCAACTGCTCTTGAATTTCCTGTGCTCGCTCCTATAAAAATAAAAGTTAATTTTAACTTCGAGGATTCTTTAATAGAAAACATAACATGCCAGTTAATTTATAATTCAAAGGGATAAGTGATGGCCTTCAAGAAAAATTAGTTTTTCAGAGAAAAAAACTGCATACAATATTTGGAAAAAAATGGGAAACTAGAAATCTTCAAGCCAATGCTCACTAGTGATACCCTGGTTTTAGAAACTATGGACAGACACTAATAGAACAGTATACCCCCTTTTCTATAAAGCTGGGGTATAAAAACTGATGCTGTAATGTTACATGCATTGTTAATCAAAATATCAAGTTTTTATATCATTTGCAACTTATCTGGGTTTTTTTAAACAAAACTTACCAATAAGTTAATGTCAATTTCATGGGTTTGAATATTATGGCAATCCTCTGTTGCTATGGTGCTAAAGAATTTAACCTCCACATGACCTTTCTCTCTTGTTGCTTGTACAAATGGTGACATCCACGTTACACAAGGCAAAATGTCCTGCCACTGATATCCTAAAACACAAATAAGAGAATGAAAAGTCTGAAATATAATGTCTGTAAAATATTGTAACCATGAATCTGTTGTTTAGTGACATAATATAGAGAGAAAAGCCAAGTTAGGTACCAAGTCTGCCAAACTTACAAGATTAAAAACACAATGGGTAAAAAACACATTTTTTCTGACTTTTCATTACATTAACTGTAAAAACATTTTACATGTGAGCTTGAAACTCAATAAACACAACATTCAACTTTTACAGCCAAGGTATTACAATTTAATCTTCGTGCAAAAATAATGTCATAGCAGGGACAGTTCTGTTTGTACGCAAAAATTGTGGGATTGATGAGTTATTTTGTTGAATTGTTACCAAGTGTTTCAAAGACACTGATCTTCTGAAATTCTACATTAAGTTACTGCCTAGCTAGATACCATGTGTTTAGTGTACATACCTGAGACAGATAAAGCAATGTCTTGGTCCGTCAGATGATACAACGCTGAAGCAGCTAAAGCACTATAGGTAAAGTCCAGACAACCAATATCTAATGTACACAAGTCTAACAACTGAAAAAAAAGAAAATTTGCATGTTAAATACATCATTTGACTTAAAGTTGTTAGTGTTAATACTACCTTATTAGCAAAAATGAAATCTTTAATATGTTTAAGGAGTAAATGATTGCTTGCATTTAAAATTAATGGTAACACTAGATGCAGTGATATTGCACACATTGAAACAAGTGTTACCCACGGATTATCAAAATATATGAAGTAACAAAATTGTTTGCTACTTTATCTTACTTAACAAACACCCATTTTTACTTTACATAGATCATTCATTTTTTATCTGAAAAAAAAAACAAACACGTATCCGTTTTTATTGTGACATTACCTGAGCAATTTGAACAAAGGCGTGTGATGAGTATTGAGGGAAGACAAATCCATGTTCTGTATCCGTTATATACTCTACGTTAGCTACTTGGAGGTAGATATTTAACCAGCCGTTAATGGTTACAGGGGACAGATCCCAGTTCAAGGCCTACAACAGAAAATTCACATATTAGAAAAATCTTTTCATAATGTTATTTGCAAGCAGCAAACGTGCTTTTATGAGGCAAAATAGTATTTTCTTGTTTACCTATTATTAATTTGTAATTAAGGCATTTGTATGTGAAATTGGCCATGAGAAAGTCAATTTGTCCAAACCTTTGCTTGCATATTATATATAGGGCACAACTACTAATTTCTGTTTGGACATGACCTGTAAATAATCAAAGAAATACCTTTAATATCACTAGTTCTTGATCCTGTATCTCATCCTCTGTACAAGCACCATCAGTTACATAGGCAAACTCTGCCAGTTTTGGCGGGTATATCTCCTACAATAAAGTCATTTGATCTTACATTTACAAAAAATCAAACAATGTTTGTGTTCATGTGATACATGCAAGTATATATAGTTGCAGATTCATAGAGGGTCTACATCCTATTAAAATGAAATAATTTTTAATACTTGCATAACTTGTAAATAAACCTTTTTATCCTGGCCTCCCTCAACTTTTGGCCATCATGTATCCTATAAGATCAAGCCCAGGACCTGCTCAAGATGTTTATGACAGATTGAGCATACATCTGAACTATACTAGATCTGGAGCTTGGTGTTATCTTAATCTTTACTTTTTAAAATACTTTTTTGGTTTAAAGTCATGTTAGGACACAGGTTTAAAAATTAAGTAATAAATACTGTACAAAACCACTAACCTCTAATTTAGCAGCAATAAACAAACAAGTTATGCCTAATAACTGTAACTGGTGTTTCTGTGCATTATGTGAAGAACAAAGAAAGCGATCTAAAAAATCTGTGGCCAGGTAGAATGTCTCTCTGTGTAATCTGTAAACCTCACACACCTAAAGTAGATACATCAATATTGTTCAAATTATAGAAGATGAATTGTGAAAATATTATGATTGACAAACAAAATTTAATGTATTTTTTTCATACTTTCAGTTTGAAATTATTTATTGTTATTAACCACAGCTCTCCAAACTTGCAGCATTAATAAAGGTCAACAGAATATTTGTTATCAAAATAAAGATGGATTGTAATTTTTAGGAGGACACAGATCTTATATTTTTTTCTTTATTGTACCATGATATGCAGGTTTTCTCTCTCTCTTTTAAGCTTCAAGTGGGTGTTTGAGCAGTGAACCGTTCAGATTCTGACATTTTCGTCAATAAAGCTATTACAAGAATTCAATCTTCATTGATATGGACCTTAGGGAATGCTAACCTCTATTAACCAGTCTAACAGAATTGTTCTCATTCTGGGCTGTAATGTTGGGTGTCTGTCGAATACATGAGGATTTCTCCTGTAATGTTGTTCCTTCTTCATCATGTTTTGCCATACTTCTCTGGAGTCAGCCCAACTCAGTTTAGGAAGAGGGGAATATCTGGAAACTGCTGGTGTGAAGTAGTTACGAAATCTGAACTTGGAACCTAGCACTATCTCTGGGGAGGAGCTTCTATCAGACACAGGGGAAAGGGGTTCAGAGGTTGGTATTAATGTACATGTTGTAATAGAGCTCTCATGAGAAATTGGAATCCATGTGTTCTGAAAAAAAATTTAAACAATGTTTTTAAATTCTTTTCAGTTTTATAAAAAAAATTGTTCTTTCCTTAAAAGAACTTTAACACTTTTTTTAAATTTGATTATTCTTTAAAACTTTGACGGGGAAAATAAGTCAAATAATTCAATTTAATTTAATTATAATATCATATTTTTTCTAATAATTAGATAAAGAATCTAGAAGAAATACAAGATAAAGAGAAACCTAGGCTATGATTGTTAAATAGAGAAAAAAATATATAATTTTAACAAGTAACAAAAAAACAACATAATGTATTTGACAAGAGTGTTTCATTATTGAGTTTATTCAATTAATATTAAGACCCAAGCTTACACCTTACTAATGCTAAAACAACACAAGCTTTGGCTATTGAAATTACATAATTAATCCCAAGCTAAAATGTCTTGATTACAAGCTGAAATTGTTTTTATTTCGATTGTGTAAATTCAATAGTTCTGAGAATGAAAAGTAGAAAAAAAAGAAATTCTAAAAATAAACTCATGAAACTTATGCATATTCATTTAACAACATGGAAGTTTGCTATTCAGGTCATATAAAATAATAAAAGAAAAATTAACTAAAATTAAATCAAACAGTTACATGTCAAAATTTCTTTACAAAATGATAAATAAAATATAAAAGAATTAATTTATCACAATGATCACCCAACAACATTGTGTATTTACATTATTTTTCCAAAATTCCATTACATCAATAGAGAAGTCATTTTAGGCCAAACAATATAAACAATGAATATACAATATAATTTTACCTCTATTCTGTAATTTCTACTTCTTTTAGTTCCAATCATTTCATCTTCCAGATCCTGTAAAGTGAACACAATTTGTTAATAAGTTACATAAAGTTATTCAATAACATTCCGATGCTCGCGTCCGAATGAATGAACAAAGAAATTGACATTTTTGTTTTGCCGCGAGGTTTACTAATTTGTCGCTTACCTCTTCTGCTTTTCTTTTTCTGCTAACTGTTGTGATTGTGGATGATGATGATTCTTCAATGCTTCCTCTTGACTGCAATCGAGCACTGAAACAAAGAAAATATTGAATATTCGACTATTTCAAGTTCCCACCATATCGAGGTCAACGACTGTTTGATCTTTGTCAAGATGGCGCGGGACAAAATTTTGGGGGTAGTCAATAAAATTTACCTTTTTCTTGACATTCTGGTCACAGATGCCTTCTTTCTTCGTGTCCTGCAAAGAAAAATGAATTCTTTATAAAATTTATCCAAATTTACATATATTTAAGCGCACTTTCATTCGGTTCGAGGTCGACAAATATTACTCAAAGTGGCAACTTGTTGACAAAGGCGGATGTTACTAAAAATGAAAAATATTCAAAATAAAAGAAAGTCCAGCTTGCACAACTATTGAAACTTCATCCTTTAAGTTTTGCTATCATTTAACGACCGATCGGTTACAAATTTCTCAAAAATTAAAGGAAAATCCTGCAAATATAAGGCGCCAAACGACCGGCCCATTTTCGAACACCATTTCCTTATCCTTGAAATCCTGAAATTTGTATTTATTTAATGCATCCAGTCTTAAATGTCCTTTATATATCCTTACTTTGATATTCACTTGCATTAGCTAAATTCAATCACATTTTATCATCATACTATTCCACCTCGAAATACCCATGTTCACCCATTGACGTTCATTGACCAACTGAACTGTGAAGAAAGGCCCCCTATGTTCGCGACATCCCGCCAAGGGGGATTTAGCACTAAACAAACAAATGACATAAACATGTATTCATTTTTCTTAGACCTCTAAATTTTCATCGATATTACAATTAGGATTTTTCTTCCAGAATAAGATTTTTAAAATAAAAATAATTATCAAAAAAAAGAACTTCCTTTCACTCGGCGCGCGAAAAAACAAAAAATACAAATTAAATTCACTGAAAAATGATAAGAAAATAATAATAACTATAAATTATCTGTTAAAGCAAACATCAACTTACCAAATTTATTGTATAATTTCATTTTGCACGAGAAAATCGTGCAATAATTTTCTATACTATAAAAAGAATCTAGGGAAAAGCACCTTCAGAAAATAACGTTTGAAAAACTTTATTATTAATGTTTTGATGCTTTCCTGGATATCAAAATAATCAGAAAGAACCGTGCTTTCAGGAAATATCACTATTATTTCAATGCGGTATGAAAATTAAAAAGAAAATAGCGTTTGAAATTTGTAAACAAAGCTTGAAATGCCGCCATGTGGAATACACAAAAAGTTCACGCACTATGCCCTTTGATCTCAATTTAGATCAATTTGATTGGTTAAAATTTAGATCTCAACTCCGCCCACCTCAAAATGTACACTTCCGGTCATAACAGATAGAAACTTTAGCATGTTTAGAAAACTCTTCAGATGTAGAAATCTTAACATTATCGGAATGATACATGTTGAAGCTTTGCCAGGTTTTTCATGAGATAAAATGCTAACTTTACACCACAAGTTCTTTGGTTAAAAAACCGCCTACTATGAAACAAAAAATTGAAAATATCCACATGCTCCTCAGAAAAAAGAAGACTTCATTTAATAATTTTTACAAATATGGTTTTAAAAGATTATTTTATAAATTTCGCATTTTAAAAATATACATAGATAACTATTCTTTACCAACTTAAAAGTCAATTTCTTTTACTTAAAACATACATATTAATTGTCAGGTTAAACATGTATTGTATTCTTTATATGTCACTTTATATAGGCCTTAACCATCTATTGTAGTTGAGTTTGAGGTAATAAAATTATTCTTATTCTATTCTTAAAAAGTCAAACGCATTTACAAAATGATTTTAAAATTATTATGTCAGATGTCATCTGTGTGAACAAACTAGTATGATATTAGATGTATTGGACATAAGTCTAAAAGCAACAATAACTTTTATGAATGGACTATATACCTTTCTCCCATCATAAAGCTTTTAAAAATTACTAGATATATCCTGTTTTAGATACATATACATGTATACTTTATGTTGTTCAACTTTTGAGAATTTCTATTTATACCATTGAAATTTTTCTCTATTGCTATTGGATGAGGCACTTTCATTTATGTATACAATGACAGGATTACCCCAGAGCAATTATTAATTGATTCTGAAAATTGTTTATCCATTCGCCTTCAGAAAAAATTATTCATTATCATTAGTTATAATAGATATTGTCCTTTTTGATTCCCTGCAGGTGGTCCATGCACAATTTGTTTTTATTTGTTGTAGTTCATTATTTTTTTTTGAAATACGTTTTAAACACTGCATATTAATAGTATTTTGGTATTATAGATTTTAAAAAATATATATAAAATAAAAAAATAAACATTTACTACTTTTTTTTTAGAAGAAAATAGAAAATAATAAGATTGGACCAAGGTCTAAATAAAATGCATATAATTCAAATCCAGTCCTGAAAAGTCAAAGATGGACAATTTTTTTTATCAAAATTAAAATATGAAAATCTGATTAGATAAAATGCATGAGGACACTAATAGTTTGATTGTTTTTTTCTTCAATTGACCATGTTGAAAAATTCACATTCTGGTATTTCTTGTAGGAGTTTTTTGTAGAGATCAACCTGTTTCTATAATTTTAGGGATTTAATTGAGTTACACATGTATGCAACAGATAAAGAGATAATATGTTTTGGTGATCATGGTGATAAAAATGTCACAGTGTTAAGTCCCTATTTTTTAAAATTTTCTCTTTAATGCCTTACATGAAGCAACACCAGTACTAATATTGACACTTTTGTTTTAGCTGGAAGGAATTATGTCTTCCTGTCTGTTATCAGGGCGATGTGCATTGTTAATTTGCTGACCTTAAGATAAGGACAAGTAACACATGAATAAAAAAGGACAGATTTGACTTGAGATAAGCTTTATCAGAAATCTTTATCCTAGAAACACAGAACTTAAAGTGTCAAACCTGTTATATTACTCATCTTACTTATCTCTAGTATACTAATTAAATTTTGACAATGCTGGTTTACTGAGACAAAATTGTTGTTGTCTTTTTATGGCATTTTCTTCCATGAGATTTGTGAATATCATTAACCTTAACAGAAGCCAGTTGTATTCAAGTTTCTATTATGTATGCAGCATGCATTTACATGTATGTTGCATTAAAAACAATTTTGTGAGTGCCAAATTACTTGATCTGAGGTGGAAAGTTCTAAAATATGTATGCAATAAAAATTGAAAGAACTGCTTCAATCATGGGAAAGGTGTACTGTTTTAAAAAGGATGCACGCTCAATTATTTATTTAAGAGTTATTTCACCCCAGACTTTGCGTCACTAAAAGAAATATATAGTGTATTTTGTTCAATGACTTTAATCATTGTTTAACATATTGATATAACCAAGAAACAACTTTGTTGTTGTAGGTACACCAAAGAACAGATTTACCATGAAAGAAATCCAAAATAAAGCTGTAAAACAGGCAGAAATATATAAAGAACACCAAGTGGTATGGACAAACTTAATTTAGATGAACCAATATTCACTCAAAATAAATGTACATGACACAGCACATCTTAAAAGTAAAATTCATTAAAGATAAACATGAATAAAAGGATGGTAAAAGCTATTACATGTAGAATTCGAGAAAATAGGGTCATTGCAAAAATACCTTCTCCATTCTATTTTTGTAACAATCGGAAGTTTAACCAATGACAATTTTTAAATACCTAAGCATGTGAGAAAATTTACTACAAATTTTATTTGATGTCATGTGGTTACACACCGGTTGCTAGTTATGATCTAAAATCGTCCATTCACAAAATTTGATTTAGCAGAAAGTCACTACTATTGGATGATTCTGTAGTTCATTCAAAGGTAGTTCATGTAAAAATATTTTTGTATACATGGGGAAGGAATTATTAAAAATACTCTAAAGGTTGGTCTTATAGACAATGCTTGTCACACAAGTCCAGACATACATGCCAAAAGATACCAGTACATGTAGATATCTTTATTTTCTAATCAAGACCACTAAGTCTGTCCTATCTAATATCATCCTGTACCCAAACAAGTAGTCTAACACCTCTCTATAATCTATGTAAACTGGTTAGTTCAGTCAGGTGGAATAACTACATGTCATCTAATTACAGTCTCAGCATGAAGTCATTTCATGACTGTATTATAGTGGGTGGAAATTTTATATGGGAATATCCAAAATTAATTTAAATACAATTTTATATTTTTTTAAATTATGTTTTAAATAACAATCAGATAAGGCATTGAGAATAATTTTTTCTCTTTCTAAGAATTTACCAAGTATTGACACAAATCAAATTTAAATTTTGCTTTTCAGTCTCAGGTTTCATTTCAGGATATAATAAACCATGCATTTATTTAAGACTGCATTGTAAAAAGATAAAATATTTGAATCCGCCTTTAATCATGTTAACATTATGTAATTCTGAATATGTTGCATGTAATTAAAATGCTTTCCAGGAAAACTGAATTGTTATAGGATATTTAAACTTTTGTATATGAAGTGGACAATGTTGTTGTATAAACATTATAACAGTAAAGCTACAATGAAAAAGGGTAAGCAGCCTTCAACCTGTCCAGTGGTCAGTGCAAACCAACTTATAAGTAGCCTGCGTTAAATAAATGAAATAAGGTTGAGGATTAAAATCAATTTCAGAACTGTAATAGTTACACCTTAATTCTTTAAACAATCTTAGACATAACATAAGATACACACTTCTTAGAACTGTATCAGAACTTTTAAAGATAGCACCTTCTAAGAACTATATCAGAATTATAAAAAGATAGCCCCTTCTTAGAACTGTATCACAACTATTCGACTATAAAAAGATAGCCCCTTCTTAGAACTGTATCAGAACTTTAAAAAGATAGCCCCTTCCTAAAACAATGTCATAACTTCTGAGGGGGGTAGGACCTTCTTCCGGACACCGGGATTGGCCATATTTAAGTTCGGGATTCTGGGATAAAATTATATCAACTTTCCTGGGATTTGGGATTTTCTCATTTTTAAGTCAGGATGGCAGGATTTTGTAAAAATAAGTTCGGGATTCCGGGATCGGACTCCCTCCTACCCCCCCCTCACTTCTGGTATAAAACGACACCCCAATCTTGATATAAGAACAATTGTAAGAACATTTTTAAAAGTTGGAAACAAAATAACTACCCCCCTCCTCCCCACAAAAAAAATCAATCATGAAATTCTGTTTTGCTATATGCAGTTCAATACTCAATGATTCAGTATAGTATTTTTCCTACCTTATCATGATGGTGTTGTATCAGTTATGCTACTGTACAGTTCTCTGCGGAAATTATATGTTTTTACCCATGACAGCTGACAGGTGTTTTAATAGTTTTTACAGGACTTGATATAGTCCAAGCCCAGTGTCAGAAAATATAGAAGACCTTGATTGAACCTGATTATTTGTTTATACTTTTTGATTGGATTAGTCAAAACAGATGCTCGGATGTCTAATCTGTCACATTGATTGATACTTAGTTAATTAATTAAGAAGTTTGATTGAGTTTCAGTGTGTGATATTTGTAATGTTTTATTATGGAAATTAAATGCATAATTCAGATGAAAAACTTATTACTAAGATAGCATATCAATTTGATGTTTTTAAGCATCTAAGTTTTCATGGTCAAAGGGAAATAACTCTATTGAAAAAATCATTGTAACAGTCTTCTTTTATTTTCACTGGTAAAAATGCTTTAACTAACATACAACATTTCTCTTAGAATAAATCATAGACCTTTATATTCTAATATACAGGTATACGGGTAAATTAAGAATCTTGACCTTTTTTCATTTGTTATTTCTCATTGACATATCTTACTAAACTTATTATAAAATAGTCAAATATTTATAATCATAATTTACATAAAAGTGTCAACAAGAAACACATTGCTGTCTTTTTCTAGTATGTGTGTGTTAAGTGAGTTGTCCTTATCAATTAGAATGTAAATTACTCTATTCATCAAAGACATTCCTAATCAGATTACAGGTGAGAATTCAGGTGCTAATTAACTTTTACCTGTATGATAAGATAATTAATCTTTGATCTCTATTGGAGAGGAGATATGGGTATGCATGTGGATTTCTTCAGGTGGTGTCAAAACTATAATGACTCTTTATGGCTTTTCTTAGATTGTCCTAAGGTCAAAATGTATATTGTGCAGGGTTAATGAGATTAAAAATTGAGCAGATATGATACATATTTAAAAGATAGAAAGTTAGATAAAATTAATTATTTAGTTTCATTGCATTTTCCCACAAATGACAAACTGATGATCTAAGTATACATTGTAATCTATCTTAAAAGTAGCTGTAAAATGATTGCAACCACTTTTCTGATCAATAAAGGAATTGCAAATTGAATAAATTTATTATCAGAATTATTGTTCTATTTGAAATCTATTTATTTGAAATAAATATTGTGTTAAAATTCAATGTTTCATGAAAGTATTTGATGATATTGGATTAATATTGTATGAAAAATTGAGGGGCATGTAATTGTTAGGAACAAATTTTGGGCCTTTTATGTAATACAGCTTTTTTTAAGACAGGAGAGCATGCTATGTCCTGAATCTGTATTTGCTCATGACAACATTTTATTGGCAAATAATTTTTACTGAAGAATAAAACTTTTCTTCCATTCTCTGCTAACTTTGAGTTGTTGCCCTTAACACATTAAGAGACTATCTCTTCACATGAATTTTTCACTAGTTTTACTATATGCTTTTTATATTGAAAAGGTATTATTTTTAGTTCTTACATATTAAGTGCTAAGGTAAGTGTAAATCTTGATTGGCTAAGGGTTTTTAAAGAAAGATATTATGAAGATTGAATGACACAAATAAAAAACATGACCATTGTTATCCATACCTTGTAAAAATTGAAGGAATACAACCATTTGCCCAAAAATGAAGAAAAAGTTAGTAAATGAGAGCTAAAACGTGTAAAATATTAGTTATCAATGACAAGAATTACATCCATAAAACTGTTTGTTGTAGGATGGGTTGATTGTAGAGAACATGCATGATATACCCTACCTCCATACAGACAGGGTCGGTCCAGAGATCACAGCTGCCATGTCTGTTGTATGCCACCAAGTCAAGAAGGTCTTCACCACAGGCCCAGTGGGAGTCCAGATCTTAGCAGGGGCCAACAAACAGGCCCTAGGAGCTGCTCAGGCGGCAGGTGTGGTATGTTTCAGGTTCTAGATCTTAGCAGGGGTCAACAAGCAGGCCCTAGGAGCTGCTCAGGCGGCAGGTGTGGTATGTTTCAGGTTCTAGATCTTAGCAGGGGCCAACAAACAGGCCCTAGGAGCTGCTCAGGCGGCAGGTGTGGTATGTTTCAGGGTCTAGATCATAGCTGAGGTCAACAAGCAGGCCCTAGGAGCTGCTCAGGCGGCAGGTGTGGTATGTTTCAGGGTCTAGATCTTAGCAGGGGCCAACAAGCAGGCCCTAGGAGCTGCTCAGGCGGCAGGTGTGGTATGTTTCAGGGTCTAGATCATAGCTGAGGTCAACAAGCAGGCCCTAGGAGCTGCTCAGGCGGCAGGTGTGGTATGTTTCAGGGTCTAGATCTTAGCAGGGGCCAACAAGCAGGCCCTAGGAGCTGCTCAGGCGGCAGGTGTGGTATGTTTCAGGGTCTAAATCATACCTGAGGCCAACAAACAGGCCCTAGGAGCTGAAAGTCTAGTTATTCTCCTTTGCTAGTAAGAGAGGGTCTATATTGCAATCATCTTGTCTTGTCTGTCTGTCATTTCATACTTTTGTTAAAGATTTTGGGCTTCTACTGAAGGAGTTGATTTCAAATTTGGTACAGAGCTTATGATTTGTACCATGACTGCTTTCCAGTTCAGTCTGTCATCCATTGAAAGAAGCAAAGAGGCAACAATGATTCAAGTGTCAAAAGTCAGAAAGGGCAACAACAAAAACAGTAAACATGGACAAGAACAGCAGGAAGAAACATAAAACATAAAAAAACACAAGAACAACTGAACAGAAATCAACGGAACAAACTCAGGCCATTATGAGAATGAACTCAGGTACTCCGGAAGAGTAAGCAGTTCATCATATAGGTGGCAGGATCATATAATGTCCCATTAGATGTCCTATTTTTATGGCCAGCCCATGTATGTTGGTCAGACATATAGTTTTACCCTTGTCCATCCCTACGTCCATACATTTGTACATAGTTCTGTCTTTAACACTTTGGTTAAGTTCTTAGTTGAGCTCCATATCTTGGATACATGTTGGTGGGCAATGATATTTCACCACTGTATATGTCTTGGGTACCAAAACCATCCACTAGAAATAAGGTCAATGCTCCCTAAATTTTATGCATAAATGACTTTTGTTTATTTCATGGTTAAGGTCCACACCTATGGAACTACATGCTTGGGGTCAATGATATTTCACCACTTGACAGACTTGGGTAGTGTGACACCACCCATTAGAAATAAGGTCGCTGGAACCTATATTTTACACTTGAACAACTTTTGTTAAGGTCCACATTTTCAAGAACAGTTGGGCCATCCACTGCCCATAGACACATTTTCTTGTTTAAATGTGATTGTTCCCCTTTATATGGAAGTTCAAATGACAGATCTAATATGTAAAGTAAAACCTAACAGCAAAAGTACCCAATAGGGATCCTGAATTGGTTCAGACCCAACAGGGATAATCAGTCTCGATCCTGAATTGGTACAGGCCCAACAGGGATATTCAATCTCGATCCTGAATTGGTTCAGGCCCAACAGGGATATGCAATCTCGATCCTGAATTGGTTCAGGCCCAACAGGGATAATCAGTCTCGATCCTGAATTGTTACAGGCCCAAAAGGGATATTCAATCTCGATCCTGAATTGGTACAGGCCCAACAGGAATATTCAATCTCGATCATGAATTGATTCAGGCCCAACAGGGATATTCAGTCTTAATCCTGAATTTGTACAGGCCTTTAATTTTTTAATTGAACAAGTTTTATTGTGCCAAAATTACCTGTTCTTTTGTGATCTTAAGATCTTTAATTTTCCAGTATGCCATTGCCTTATTCTTATGTCTTGTTCTTATTGTGAGATTTATTTTGAGATTTATTTCAGTTTTATTAGTTAGTTGTTTTTTTTGTACTTATTGACAAGTCAATATATTTTTCAGGGATAGATTTTATTCGAGCAGAAGGTTTTGTGTTTTCACATGTAGCAGACGAAGGATTGATGAACGCTTGTGCTGGAGACCTCCTGAGATATAGGAAACAGATTGGGGCTGATCATATCCTTGTATTTACTGATATCAAGAAAAAACACAGGTACTAAAATAGATCACCAACCCATTTAGACATATAGGGTTTTTATGCCCCTAGGTCGACTTGTTTGGGAACATTGTATTTCACATGTCCCTTTGCATGGGTGTAAGTCTATATGTTGATACAAAATGTCCATCAATTTTTGTTCAGAAACCATACCTGAGAAAGATTTAAAATTCTGGAGGCCATTTTCAGACCTGTTTGGGGGTAAACTACTCCATGGATTTTGATGAAACTACATGTGGTAGTACATCATATGATATGGAGAGGTGCATGAAGAAATTCTTTCAGGGGGATAATTGTACTTTAGTCTTTTTCTAATTATAGAGTTCAATATTAAAGGGGAATATATATACCGGTATATCCTTTTGTGAGTTTTATCATGGTTTCCATTGGTGATATAAAACTGTATAAAAATATTGTGAATTTGATTTGAAAATAGTGGTGAAGGTATTACGATATTAAATGTCTGAAAGTGAAAGTACACACACATTTAAACTGCATTTACAACAAACTTAACATGTGAGTATCATATGAGTTAAGTGGGGGGAAAACAATACTTGAAGTAGCTCCGTCTGTATATATTGTTATGTAATGGAAGTTAATTTTAAATTCAAGTTGAAAGACAAAATATTGTATTGATCTCTTTCTGTTTGAAGTGGAACAAGGCTAATTGAATATAACAATTTCTAATCTCATTTTCATTTAAATGTCTTCAATTATTTGTATCATTTACAAAATAAAGAAAGAATGTGTCCATGGGACACGGATGCCCCCGCTGGCCCCAAACAGGAAGTAGATTTCTGACAGGTCTGAAAATCCCTAAGGACATACAGTTTGTCATAATGATCCATCCTACCAAGTTTCAAAACATTCTGGTATACAGTTCCTGAGAAAAGCTTGACGGAAAATTTCATATCATGTTCACATACTTTAAAATTGGCCTAAGTCCCAAACAGGAAGTAGATATCTGACAGGTCTCAAAATCACTTAGGACGTATAGTTTGTCATACTCAACAATCCTAACAAGTTTCAAATCATTCTCATGTACGGTTCCTGAGAAAAGCTTGACGGAAATTTTCATAGTCATGTTCACATAATTCAACATTGGCCTAAGTCCCAAACAGGAAGCAGATGTCTGACAGGTCTCAAAATTGCTTAGGACGTATAGTTTGTCATACTCAACCATCCTACCAAGTTTCAAATCATTCTCATGTATGGTTCCTGAGAAAAGCTTGACGGAAATTTTCATAGTCATATTCACATATTTTAACATTGGCCTAAGTAGTCTGACAGGTCTCAATATTGCTTAGGACGTATAGTTTGTCATACTGAATCATCCTACCAAGTTTCAAATCATTCTCATGTAAGATTCCTGAGAAAAGCTTGACGGAAATTTTCAGTCATGTTCACAAATTTTAACATTGGCCTAAGTCCCAAACAGGAAGTAGATGTCCGACAGGTCTCAAAATCCCTTAGGACGTATAGTTTGTCATACTCAACCATCCTACCAAGTTTCAAATCATTCTCATGTATGGTTCCTGAGAAAAGCTTGACGGAAAGTTTCATAGTCATGTTCACATAATTCAACATTGGCCTAAGTCCCAAACAGGAAGTAGATGTCTGACAGGTCTCAAAATTGCTTAGGACGTATAGTTTGTCATACTGAATCATCCTACCAAGTTTCAAATCATTCTCATGTAAGATTCCTGAGAAAAGCTTGACGGAAATTTTCTGTCATGTTCACAAATTTTAACATTGGCCTAAGTCCCAAACAGGAAGTAGATGTCCGACAGGTCTCAAAATCGCTTAGGACGTATAGTTTGTCATACTCAACCATCCTACCAAGTTTCAAATCATTCTCATGTATGGTTCCTGAGAAAAGCTTGGCGGAAATTTTCATAGTCATATTCAGATATTTTAACATTGGCCTAAGTCGAAAACAAAAAGTAGATGTCCGACAGGTCTCAAAATCGCTTAGGACGTATAGTTTGTCATACTCAACCATCCTATCAAGTTTCAAATCATTCTCATGTATGGTTACTGAGAAAAGCTTGACGGAAATTCGTACGGACGTACGGACGGACGGACATGAGTAAAACTTAATGCCCCCCGACATGTCGTCGCGGGGGCATAATTATTATTTTTAGTGGGTGATATTAAGGTCTTGTTAAAAGCAACCTGGGTATCTTACCAGTCTAAGATATGTTGAAAGCAAGGATACCTTAACTGATTTTTATAAGCATATCAATGTGGCTCAACTCTTGAATGATTCCATAGTATCTGTTATTCTTATAGGTTCAGATTTCATAATTATACCCTGCTTCCAAGATGAGGTGGGTATGCTATTTTACCCTTGTCTGTTTTTTGTTCCTTCATCCATCTGTAACATAATTTCTGTCACAGTTTTCTAAGCAACAACACAAGATAGAAGTATGATAATTTATATACTGCTTTGTCCCATAGTACCATATGGTGTACATGTATATCAATTTTATGTTTCTATGTGATTTACTTCCTGTTTATCGAAAACTTATGTTTTTACACAAGGCATAAATTTTTGAGCGGGAGTATCACTAGTGAGCATAAGATCACAGATTTACTTGTTTACATAAATGGTAGTTTTGATTGAGTTTTGTAAGCTGTGCTTTAGAAAAATGCCTAGTTCTTGCAGCTTTGGGTTTGTCAACTGTGTAATATCTAGATCAAAGGAGGGGGTTAATATTTAGAACTTTACTGTAGTATATCCAAGGAGGGGATTTCTGGGATACCCCATTTTCTTAGACATCCATTTTTGTCCTGTACCCTGGTCGGAACCCCTCCTTTCATAATTTTGTAGATCCTACATCTTCATTTTAATTACTAGTTAAGAGTAATACTTAATGGAATAGGTTCATTTTGGGCTGTTAACTCTTTCAAATGGTTCAACGTTGTTTAGAATCCAGTAAACGAATACAGTGTTTTGAATAGAAAATAATGAGATGTGGAATAAGTGTATGCAACACAGCTCACATAATGAGCGGTAATTTAGAAAAACCACAATAGAAAACTGCAAGAAGCCTTCAACGAGGTCAGTAGGCGCTGTTGGGAATCTGCAGTTGACCCATTGTCTTAATAAAATGCATATAATTCAAATCCAGTTTTGAAAAAGTAAAAACAAGGAACAGAAAACACCAAAAAGACAAGTACAGACAAAAGCTTTGTTAAAGTTATGATTTTCCTTTGTAGTATTGAATGTTTAAAACAAAATGAATCTCATTTATAAAAAAGTTTCAAGAGAATTACAAATTAGCTATGTATTATATCATTCTGTGTTATGGTGTCCCGTATCTTACATCTGTGCTTCATCCAGGAAGAATATTGCACTCCCTGGAATTGTTTTAACAGAGAGCTTTTAAGATATGTAACAACTGTACAAGTCTGTGGAGGACAGACTTCATATTTCATGTTAGGTTACATTAGTCAATTATTGTTCATTTTGACAAGATGGCTGGCAAACTAGTTTATCAAACATTAGCTAATGTTTTGTTATTGTTCTTAGGAGAGTTGATAGAGAATGGACGATCTTTATCTATAATGGAACTAGGCATGAATGTAATTTGTTTTACAGGTTCTCCTGTAAACATTGCTGTTCATATTAGATAAATCCTTAATGATATGTTATTTTTTATTGGAAGTTGAAATGGAGAAAAAACAGAAAGTTTTAAGAGGCTGTCCATGTAGAAATCAGGCAAAAGCCTACAAAAGCTGGCACATGAAAAATTTTATCCCAGCAAATTTATTGTTTAAATGTATTGTCTGACTCATATGTAAAACAAAAATCACCAGGATTCGTTTTAAAGCAACATGGATGACTTGTGATCAGCCTTGAAGTTCATGAACAAAGCAACCAGATTTTGCAAATATGCAAGAGTTATCTCCCTTTTTCTGCATATTTTCAATGCATTCTATATAGATTATATCTAAGTTACCACTTCAATAAACCAAAAATCTGCATTTGTTTTGGGGAATGGATGTAAACCTGATGTGAATTCAAAGAGAATTTTTGAAAAACAAAATTTGTCATGTGCCAGCCATTGCCTGGGTTTTGCTTGGACAGCCTCTTAATGAGATCGAGTTAGGTCAGACAATAACACCATAACTCACTTAATACTAACATGACTTAGATAAGACATTGTAAAGAATAAACTGTTGTCAGAGATAACTTAAAATACATCTTAAAAGGACATAAAAACATTTCTTTTTCAGCAGTGTGTTATTATTGAAGGGCCCAACATATAACAGATTTCTTCATGGCTTTTCAGGACTTTGTCAGAATTCTAGATTTTTATGAAAACAGTTGTAACATAGTTTGCACAAGGTATCCTAAAAGAAATTTCTTGACCAAAATTTCAGACCATAGCAAATTGTATATATTTTTATCAAATAAATTGTTGATCATTTTTGCAACGAATTACTTGGAAAACTGACATAAAACTCCTCTTTAAAAACCAATATGATTTTAAATTATACTATTTTTAAATGGCGAACAATAATTTTTTTTTATATGAATTATTTATAGAAATAGATTAATGTTATAAAAAGGTCTCTGACTTTGTTGAAAACTTGGAAATTTTAAGATTATTGACATCATTTGTATAGCTAATTGCTGCATTGTTTTTGATATTGACAAACATTGGAAGTATTTCTGGCTGTGAATTTTATCTTTTCATCAAAAACTTTACAACCATGCTTAACTTGTCATCACATATTGTCAAATCAATACCCAATTGAATTAAAGATTGTATCAACAAAACTCAGAGTTTACGGAAGGCATAAACAACTAGCAATTTCTCATAGAAATTTGATGATTGGCGGAAATTATCGCTGATTTGTACCTGGATAGGCCAAACGAAACGATACGGGCTGCTAATTACAATTTCTATTGTATACAAAGTTACGATCAAAGATTCCTTGATTAAACTACATGGAAATGTTCATTGCTATTACAATGGTAATTAACTTGCTGACACGCTGCTGTTTAAGGCTAGGATATTTTACAAATATATGCACTTTACAACCATCAAAAGCTGGAGAGTTGAATCTTTTTTTAAGATCCGATTTCAAAGTTGAACATAAGATTTTTAATGCATGATTTATGTCCTTCCTTGTGGCTTTGGTAATTGATCATTCCACAGAAATTACAAGTATGGTTGTGGAATATATCGTCTGTATTTATCAACATGATCAGAAAATAAGCATTTTTAGCTATTTATTAAACTGTTTTGAATGTGTCTGAAACCATATGTCTAATATTTTTGATTTATTACTATTAACTATTACAAAAGAAGATCTTGAAATAAAAGTAATAAAATAAATGAACTTTGAGGATTAATCTCAACTGTCCAAAAGAAAAGACAGAACAAGGAAGATCACAATGGTCCTGACTTGGTACAGGCATTTTAAAAGAAATGGTTGATTAAATCTGGTTTTATGGCGGGAACCCTCCCTCTTCCATTGCAATCTCCAAGTACAAAATATAAACAGAGAATATTGTGAATCTAAAATTTGCTTGGAATTAAAAGTGAAGTTTAAAATGAAAGGTGTGCTAAATTAAATGTGAAAGAAAGAAAGAAATGGGACTACCTTTTAGACCAATCATTGGCCCTCAAGTATCCATACTAAAGCTCTTATTCTTTTCAATGATACTAACAGTTTATTTCTATATTTATCTCTGAAATTTTAAAGACATTATGCCATTAGGCAAAACTTTCACAAAATGAAAATAAAGAGAGATTTTTTTTTCCAAATGCAGGTTTAAAATTTCCCATATGATGAAATTTGAAGCAATACAAAATGTATGATGATGTTTTGATTTAGCTTGCTAAATGGTTGGATTCATTTTCCTTTAGAATTTTCATAAAGTTCAGGACTGCCAACCTTCCCGATTATCACAGGTTTTCCCGATTTTTTGGTCTTTATTTTATAACAGAATATGATATAATAAAACATGAAATTTCAAGGAAATAACAAAAAACACGATTACAAAATCTCAAAAGGAGGCAGCCCTGAAAGTTTGGAAATTGAGTTTTTATACAAATGTAACCTCTTGTTTCATTACCCAATAAATAATGCATATTTTCCCAATAAAACTTGACAGGAACATTAAAAAAAACATGACAACAAATCACTGTCTTCTTCCTATATGATCTTTTTAAATGATTTGTTTTTATGTGTGACCCTGTTAAGCACACTCAGATTCACTGTAAGTTTTTATGTTCACAATTCAATGGATGTCAGTCTTTCCATGTTAATGTAAAATCAAAAACCTCATCATACATCCATACTTAATAAATGGGTGACAGACTGGGTTTTGCTATATCACAAATAAGTATTTGTCTGTAGTGATGATTTTGAAAGCTTTCTTTGTCTGCAGCTGTTTCTTTACTGTCAAATTAACTTTTAAGCTAAAGCAGATATGTTTACATTTTGGGAAAAATTACAGGAACTGAAATATGCAATTAAAAACACAACAGGAATTGTCTGTTAGGCCATAATAAAATAATTCCTAGATTCTCATCCAAATTTCTTGAAAAATAAGGGGCGGGCGGGCGGGCGAATTTTATTTTTTAATTTTTTATCCATTTTGATAAAATATCCTGTGATTTTAAAGAAAATTGACCACAACTGGACATATTTCGGCAAAAATTCAAAATAAAAGGGGGCTAAAAAATCGGGGAGGGAGGGGATGAGAATTTAGGATATTTTTTATATTGGACTTAAGGAAGAAGATAGTCAGAGGAAAGCTAATGAACCTAGACATCTTGAGACAATATTACGCCCTGTGACCACGTTTAAGACTTTTACTTCTTATTTTGGATTTAGTATGATACAAAAATTGACATGAAATAACCTGTCAAGCTTTTCTCAGTAACTATATGTGAACATGATTTGAAACTTAGTAGGATGGTTCAATAAGGCAAACTATATGTACTAAGCGACTTTCAGATCTATTGAACTTCTACTTCCTGTTTAAACCTTACACAGGGCATCTGTGTCCTTTGGATACATTCCTTCTTTATTGTCTTTAGACATGTTTATCAGACTTTTAGGAACATTAGCCATGATATGTGCACTTGAACATCTTGAAGTAGGTTACAGTTTTCTGATTTTAATTTGTTAAAAGTTTTCCAGTTTTCAAGATCAATTAGAGTTCATAAAATGACTAATCTCTTTATGAAATTGATTCAGAAATGTTTGTATTTGACAGATCAATTAATTAGGAGATGACTTAACATGTATTGTTAGCTGTCAATTCCAGGATATTTGCTTAAAATTTCTTTTTCAAATAGCAGGGATTGTGGAGCTATTTTAACAGAAGTAAATGCACCATTCATGCATCTAAAAATGGTTATGTCTTCTAAATTGACACTTGAAAATGATTCTTAGAATATGAGCTGTATATCCAAATGAATACAAATTAAGTTATTGTTTTCACATTTATAGGGTCACAAGACAAACGATGCAATGCCCATTGGATTAATGAAAAGGGCATTTGTTGTAAGTTTTGATGCTCTGTCTTACTCATTATACCCTCTCCTCCGATATAGGAATCGCCCTGTCTGTCTGCCCATTCCTCCTACTGACCACAGACCTCATAGAGCAAATGCTTCAAAAATGCCTGATGGATTTTGATGAAACATGTTAAAGTACAGCAAATGGAGATGTGTACAAATTTTTTTTTATGCTATTGTCCCATTGAATATCATTCAGGGATGATAATTAAACTTTTTTTAAAGTGTTCATTGGGGAGACCTCTAAGCGCACCTCCTCTTAAACAGTTAAATGGATTTAATGAACCTTTTTTATAAAGGAAGTACATCATATTGAGATGTGCATGAGGAAATTTCATTGTGATTGAAAATCATTCAGGGTAGATAAATAAACTTGTTTTGCAATATAGTGTATAATATTAAACAGGTAGCATTGTTTTGTTTCCTTGGCTCAATGATAATAAGTTTTGTTTTGCAAAATTTTGTTGAAATTTGGAAATCTATTAGCTTGTATCAAATACAGAATTTTGGACAGTTGACTCTGTGTCAAAAAGATAAATGACAAAGTTTATTGGAGTCTGCGGTTAATCTTGAACTATTATCTATGAATATAATGGAAACTAAAATAAAAAATGACCTCTCAAACATTTTGTGACAAAGTCAATGCTTTATAATTCTGAATGTCAAAAGGGAACCTTATTGCTGTAGATTTGATCGATCATAACTTGTCAAGATTGATTGAACTTTACATTAAATAGATCATGCTTGGATTTATTCCATGTATTTTGTAGCAGTTTCAAAGCATAAAATGCTGAAAAAAATAAGCGAATCATTCTTGAAAATCCTTAAAAGATGTAATCATTGCCTTTTAATTAAGATATTTCTGTAATAGATGGGGAATCTGGGCAAATATCGGCACCAATTCAATTAAGATTGGTGCGATTGCTTGGATTATTTATTGGTTTTTAAAGAACGATTTCAGTCAGTGATTTTCTTCATGATTGTCTTTTATAATATCAATTTTCTCTTAAAGGAGAAATTATTGACAAAACATTCTCATTACTGAAAGTCAACAAAAAGGGAGAAAATAATTTACTCTTCAGACGTATTCGATAAAAAAATGACGGTTTATGAAGGATTTGTGTTTGATACTGTTGTCGTTTGGGTGACGAGTACCACTTTATGCATGACATCACGATACTTGAGTTCTGATGGGCTTTTACACCCCAAAGGTTACATAAACACTCTGCCAGAGTTTGGGGAATAAGCTTTACTTGACAACCTATGAATTTCTGATATTTTTGTAATGATTGATTATAAGATGATGAGGCACCATTTGATGGTCGAACTAAGAATTGTGCATTATCGTCCAACAAAATGCCAATAATTTTGACAAGTTAAGTCCCCTGGGCTACAGGCCTTCTGAATATGAATATAAATGAAGATATGAATTAGTTTTATTACTTTTCCATAAATATTGATCATAATTGTCATGGGTTTTCTAACTCTTTGGGCAATTTGTATCAGTTCTGTTTTTGATGTGGTGAAATATTAATGAAGATTAGATATTTTGGCCATGTTTACTTTGTTCATTATTAATTGAGATGAATTGATCTTGGAAAGTTTATGTAGAACTATAGTATATCAGATTGAATCAGTTTTGTCATAATGATTAGCTCTTGTAATCTTGGAGTCATATTAAAAGATGGATTAAAACAACGTGCATATATAAATCCATTTTTTGGGCATAATTCATTTGTCAAATAAACTGCTACTCTGGACTAATAGTCCACATTTGATGATAAATAGTCCCTTTACCAAATAAAGTAATGTATTCCTATCTGAGACCCCTTTTTCTTTCCTTATCAACCAATAAATTCACCATCTCATTGTGAAAATGCTCTTACTGAAGTATCAAACCAATCTTTATAAGAGGATCAAGTTCCATCAGAGCTTGCTGCGTTGTTTTCTAATCCTGTTTTATTATAACCTTACTTCATTTCCTCTCCACAAATATAAACTTGGGAAATTTTTACCAAGGAAAACCAATATTTCATATTAAAGAAGGGTTTAAAACTGATTTCAGAAAGGAATCTTTAATGTGCTTTTATTGTGTAATATCTCTGGGGACTCTATGATATAATGTTCCAATATAAGATTACCATGAAATGGTACCGAGAACAGTGGATCTGATTCCGTTGTATTGATTCTAGTAAGAGGATTAGGAATCTCCTGACAGATGTACATAAGAGATACTGAGTTATACCTAATGTGCTTCTAAAATATAATTACTTTATCATGTATTGGTATAATCCGCTATCTCCTCATAGAATTCCTCTTAAAACTTAAATCAATTCTTTTACACAATATCATCATGGCTGCTATGGAAAAAAACAAATTAATGGATAAAGGACTGTTCAAAACTAATGAAAGCTTTTGAGAGGTTTCCAAATGTCATAAGGGTGAACCCTTAGAAATGTGAAACCCAAATATTAATTAATTTTCCCCTCAAATCATGATTTCAATTTTCTATTAGAAAGATGAAAATTTACAACAAAAACTGCACAGTTCACTAGGACATAAAGGTATTGTTTCCTTCTTGAGCAGTTTAAAACCCTATTCATTTAAAGAAAATGCTCTTTTAATTCTATTTCAAAAAGCTTTGTAAAATTTCTCATATCCATAGGATAGAAATCTTAAGTGGCTTACTACCTTGTCATCTGTTTACATTCTAAGAAAAAAAGAGGTACCAATAGGGCAACCAAATGTCTTAAGTTAGAAAGGGCAAAAACAAAACAAAAAACATAACAAGAACAGCACTAAGAAACAGAAAACACAAACACATATAAAGTGAACAGTAATCAACAATGCGAACTCAAGGCGTAACAAGAGTGGATTTAGGTGCTCTGGGAGAATAAGCAGTTCCTCTTGCTATAGCACACCTGTCTCATATAGCTCATATTTAATTCAGTAAAGGGGTACAAATCAAAACACTCTGACAAACCAACAACTGCACTCATTTGAGACATAGACATCCAGTGTTTGATGTCTTCCATAATATTTCCTAAGTGAAGACAGCGATTGAGGAGAAACATAACTCTGTGTTTACAACTTGTTTGTCAAATGTCTATCAAGGTAATCCTTTTATGTCCCACAAGCTATTGATTAAAAATAGGCTGTGATATGCTTAAAAGTCTCTTTAAGCTGGATCAAACGGAAAGTTTAAGTTATCAGGTTTGTCTCTAATGTGCTATTTTGAAATGAAGATAATAATTTGAAGCAGACTTCCTAGAGTATGTTGTGTCCTTTATCTTTAGTTCTATATCATCAAAGGGGAGACAGTTGAAGCATCCCACTCAATGTTTTTGTTTCAGTTCCATGCAATAAAATCAGACTGACTCAATAGAAGAGACATATAAAGCATCTGAATTTTTGTCAGCATATTTTCTTTATTTTCCAGTTCCCATGCTATAACCTCGGACATATCTATAGGGGAGACGGCTAGAGCAGCAGAGTTTTTCCTGAGTGATGGGGTCATCATAACTGGGAGTCAGACAGGGCAGGCAACTGATCTCATGGATCTACAGGGTTGGTACACAATAGAAAGAAAATGTGAAGAAAATGCCTATGAAATGTTAAGAAACAAATGAATTTACTTCATCAAACCTGGAAATTCTCTTTACATTTACAGATATTTTTTAACTTTACATCTCTGAAACAAAATAAAACTTTAAAACTGAGAGGACACACTTAATATAAAGAAGAAGATATAATAAAGTATATTTTTATTCTTTGGTATTACTCTCTAGTAGGTGTTCTTGCATAGTAATTGGTAAAATTTAAGATCCCTTTGAAAGTATACTGTATATGTAGACATATGACATACTCTTTGAAGACAAAATATTAAAAGTCAGCAAATGGATGGGACACGTGATAGGTTGACTAAACAAACACAAGCAAATTTCCATGTTTTACAGCACTTGTAGTTTTAAAGTTTTTTTTCTCAAGGTTTTAGCATAGAGTTGCATAGAGTTACTTACTTGTGTAAAAATTCTATATTTCAGATGTACAGAGTTCAACTGGTCTTCCTGTTTTGATTGGTTCTGGAGTGACCAATGAAAATGTAGAACACTACCAATCAGCCAATGGACTTATAGTGGGTTCTCATTTCAAAGTGGATGGTCACTGGAATAATGAACTAGACCAAGACAGAATAGAAAAATTTACAAGAACTGTTCAATCCTTGAGAAACCAGCTTCAAATAAATTGATATTTAAAAAAAAAGGGTTAACAAAAAATGGATTTAAGGTCACCTAAATCAAAGATCAATTTGAGCTTTTGCCAGCTTTAAACAATTTTTGTATCTCTTGTACAAAATTAGGGGGCATAATCCGGCATATAGTTTTTGGGTCTGTTTGTCATTTCATCTGTCCAAAATCAGGCTTACATTCAGGTTTAAGTTACTATTTAGCTCACCTGACACAAAGGGTCATGTGAGCTATTGCCGTCACTTGGCGTCCATCGTCTGTCGTAAACTTTTTCAAAGCTTAACTCGTCAGACACCATACATCCAACTTCAACTAAACTTGGTGCAGTTGTTTATTAGCATAAGTGCTACAAAACTATTGTTTGGATTTTTGATTTGTCAAAAACATGGCGGGCGTGGCTAGAAATAGTACATAGGGGTAAATTGCAGTTTTTTGCTAATAACTCAAAAACGGTAACAGATATCAAATTTCTGGTTGGGGTTAAATGATCAGCATCTCAAGATCTACCTGTCAAGAAATTTTCAAGAAGATCCAACAACCGATGTAGGAGTTATTGCCCTTTTTCTGGATTTTTTCCAAAATTTTGCACTTAATTAACCCAATAGAAATCAATAAGAATAGCTAGCATCATAGAATTTAAAGTTATGATAAATGTGCAAAAAAGACGCTCAGTAATGGACACCCCATATACCTTAAGCACAATATTATCTACAAAATATGTGTATCTGTGTAGTTCAGGCCTGGGCACCACAAAACATGAAAAATTAATTAAGTCTGAGAACATTTTCAACTCATTGTGACGTCATCAAATTAGAAAGTTTAGATTGGAGTCGCCATGGAAATTAAGAATATTCTCAGACTTAAGTATTTTTAAAATTTTGTGGCGCCCAGCCCAGGTGAACGATTCAGGCTCCTGGGAGCCTCTTGTTTAGATTTTGCTGTGGAGCATCATGTCTTTAAGAAATATTCTTGTTCGAAATTCTTCTCCTTTGAAACTACATTATAGAATTTCAAGTACCAAATACAAAGTAAACATAGAAGCAACCAGCTTCTGGATACATGATTTAAAGAGTGAAGTCAGTGGAGTAAGTTTTCACTGTTTCCACTCAATCCTTTGAAATGAATTAAGCAAATTCAATATCTTAATTTGTAGCAAGTACCCCATATTTTCAAGTAAAGCACAAAATTTTGTTAGAGTCGGTGCCCTTGGAACAGAATTTTTCCAGAAAATTCTAACAAGTCCTCTGATACAACTATGCAAAATTAATGAAACTTGGTTGATAGCAAGTACAATATTGAGATTTGTGCATATTTACAGGGAATTTAGATCCTCAACATTTTGTGAAAGTTATGGTTCTTTGCACTTAGAGTTTTTAAGGAAATGGGGCCAAAACATCTCTTTGCTTGCATTTACAAACTTATTGTTATGAAAATCTCCACTTTACTTTGGCAGTAGGCCTATTGTTGTTGTCCTGTTCTCCTGTCTGTAAATCAAGTTTATTCCACACTCGTATGAGAGGGGGCTATATTGCAATCACCTTGTCCGTCCGTCTGTCTGTCCGGTTCAATTTCTCTGCTTCTACAGGATGGATTGGTTTCAAATTTGGTACACAGCTTCAGCATGATGAGTTATACCATTCCTCCTCTTTCCAGGTCCGTCCATCATCTACTTCCTGTTTTCCGAGCCGACTTAGACTTTTATAGGGTAAAAAATTTGAAATGTGAAATTTTTCGTAACATATTTCTCGGCTTCTTCTGGATGGATTGGTTTCAAATTTGGTATACAGCTTAAGCATGATGAGTTGTACCGTGCCTCCCCTTTCCAGGTCAGTCGGTCATCTACTTCCTGTTTTCTGAATGGTTGAGTGGGGGTATGCTTAGCACGACTTAGTGCAACCCCTTGTTCTGTGTAACTACCTCATCAGGATTTAATTTAATGAAACTTGGTATGTAGCAAGTACAGTACATGAAATTGTTTAGATAACCAAAAAGTTTGATTCATAGAATTTAATATTTTAGCTCACCTGGCTAAAGACCATGTGTGCTTATGCCATCACTATGTTCCCCATCGTCCTTTAACAATAAAAAAATCTTCTTCTCTGAAGCCACTGAACCAAATTAACTGAAACTTTGCAGGAATAATTTATGACATGTTTTCTACAATCAATTTTCATTTTGTAATAATTCGATAAAATCATGGCTATTGTTACTAAAAATATAACATAGGGTAAAATCACTTAAAATGGCATATAACTCAGCAACTATAACAGATAGAAAAAATCTGAAGGATCTTAGAATCTGAAGCTCTGCAAAAAATTTCATTGGTTATAAGTTGTCAGATGACCCCTTATAGGGGATATGGCCCTTTAAAGGCTAAGAAAATGTTTTTGCCCCTAGAAAATGAAAACTATTGCAGATAGAGAAAAGCTGATGCTTGCTTAAACTTCCAGTTTATTTTGCTCTACAAAAGTCTTCAAAGTGTCAAAGTTGAGAGAGGTCTCTTATAGAGGTTATGGCCCTTTAAAGTTTAATAGCGTTTTTAGCTCACCTGGACCTTTGGTCCAGGTGAGCTATAACCATCACTAGGCATCTGTCGTTGTCATCTGTCCTCCATTAACAATTTATCAAAAACCTTCTGCTCTGAAACTACTGAACAGAATTTAATGAAACTTGGTAGATGAAATCTGATGCCACTCTGCTGCTTCAGCATCAAAAGTTCTACAAAAGTCTCCATTTGGACGAAGTAATCAGATGATCCCTTAAAGGGGTTACAGCCCCTTAAAGGCGGAAAATAGTGTTTTTGGCCTATAGAATGAAAACTATTGCAGATAGAGAAAAGCTGTTGCTTCCTTAAATGTTCAGCTCATTGAGCTCTACAAAAGTCATCGTATGTTCGAAGTTGTCTGATGACCTCTTATAGGGTTTACAGCCCCTTCAAGGCGAAAAATAGTGTTTTAGGCCTATAGAATAAAAACTATTGCAGATAGAGAAAAGCTTTTGCTTGTCTAAATGTATAGCTAATTTAGCTCTAGGGTCGAAGTTGTCAGATGACCCCTTACAGGGATTACAGCTCCTTAAAGGCGAAAAATAGTGTTTTTGGCATATAGCATGAAAAATATTGCAGATAGAGAAAAGCTGTTGCTTGCTTAAATGTTCAGCTCATTTAGCTCTACAAAAGTTGTCATAGGGTCGAAGTTGTTAGATGACCCCTTATAGAAGTTACAGCTCCTTAAAGGCGAAAAAATAGTGTTTTTGGCCTTTAGCAGACAGAGAAAAGCTGTTGCTTGCGTAAATGTTCAGCTCATTTATCTCTACAAAAGCATTCATAGGGTTGAAGTTGTCAGATGACCCCTTACAGGGATTACAGCTCCTAAATTAACATGTATTCATGTTTTTGGCTTATATAATAAAAAAACTATAGCATATAAAGAAAAGTGGTTGCTTGCTTAAATGTTCAGTTCATTAAGCTCTTAACAAAAGTCTTTATAGGGTCAAAGTGTTCAGACGGCCCTTAAAATAACATTTTGCACATTTTTTGCCTACAGAATGAAAACTATTGCTGAAAGAGAAAAGCTGTTGCTTGCTTAAATGTTCAGCTTATTTAGCTCTACAAAGTTCTTTATAGGGTTGACATCAAGACCAGGTGAGCGATTCAGGCTCCTGGGAGCCTCTTGTTAATGTTTTTCTTCTATAGAATGAAACCTATTGCAGATAGAGAAAAGCTGTTACTTGTTAAAACTTCAGCTAATTTAAAGCTCTAGAAAAGTGTCTCTATCAGATGACCCCATTTAGAAGTGGCTTGGGAGCCTCTTGTTTGAAATTCTTTTAAATTGTTACCATGCAAGTCACTCAGCATGTAGAAAGAACACCAAATTAGTTGTTTATCCTAACAGGACATTTAGTATATCCTTACAATTTTCAACGGTTGGAGTTGTGAAATTTTGAACTAAGAATGATGCTTTTTGCTGAAAAACCTCTTGAATCATAAATTGTCTCTGTACGGGTTCTTAAAAACGACTCAGTTAAAAGTAGAAATTTGCTGAAAGTCTTCATGCTAAATCATTTTTTTCCGTGCAACTCGTACAGGGTGAAAATTCTAAGGTTCTTCCTGCCCAGACATAGGTTGATCTTAGTCATAATTTGGTTTCCAGCTTTTGGTTCTATTGTTCTTTGCTCTTCATATTCATATAGTGGTTGGAATTTTCAATCTTTTGAGTAGACCACCTCTGATGGGTCTTGGTTACATGAAACGCTCACCAGGCTTAGCAAAATGTATTGTCTTGAACTTTGTTATAATTTTTGGTCTCAAAATTGTGCATAAGTTATTGTCAGTTAAACTGTTATCTTTGGGAAAATCGGGAAAAAAACAAGGCTTTAATTGTTAAGATCAACAATTTATGTTTTTTTTTACGAGCTTCAGGATAACAAAGCAAAATTATGTACAACTACTAGTATATGAATGATCCAAACTTTCTTGGCTGAGAATTGATTTACCACACGACACAGAGGTCACATTCCTTCCACAGGAATGATATGTGTCCATTCTGATGTATTACTTGATCCAACTTTGATACCGTTTATTGGAAAAATTAATTACATTGTCCAGTTATGGTGCAAAGGTTTGACTATATAAACATAGGAAATCTATTAGAAAAGTCTGTGACAGTGGCTGGGGAATTGGATTGTGCTTTAAAATAGCTTTCCTGCAACCGAGTATCACCTTAAGTAATGGATTTTCACAATTTTTATTCCATAGTCGACTATCTTTATAAAACAGATAATGTATTTTGTCTCAAAGGAAGGCGAAAGATAAAAATTACTAGTCCCACAAATGGCAAATGTAATTTGGAACATTACAGTAAATAGCTCTTCTAAGAAGGAAGTATAAAACCGCGTTTCCCAAGAGACTGTGTTAAAGTATATTGCTCTTTCATATTTTTGTAAATGTACCTTTCTGAAGATAAATTCGATTCATTGATAAAAAGGTTAAAACAATCCGACGCCTGTGCCATCTCTTTACCCCGTCGCCTCCTTGCCCCATGAAAACATAGAAAGTGTAATCCGAAGTCTAAACTGACAATATTTGCAGCCCATGATAATACTGCAAATTATTCGTATCTTTTGATAATTCATGGACTGGTTTTCCCCAGAATGAATTACTAGAGCTTAAAAAAAAGTAACTAAAGTAAATGCAGTTCGATGTGTAGTTTTTGTAGCATTTTAAATGTACCGACTTAAATTAAAGTTTACTTTACTTGACCTGACTTGTGCGAAGTTTAAAAATCAAATAATTTAGATTCAATTAGTAAAATATTTAGTTCAATAAAAGTTTTGATTAAGGATGTTATTCAAAATTAAGTTTTTATTTGTCCACAAAAAAAATATGCCCCTCCTGTTTCCCAGGTTAAAAGGTCAAAAACTCCCACAACATTTTTTGAATTAAATATTTCCCAGTAATATGCTCAACTTATTATAAAAAGACTTACATTGATTTCCTTGGTACGTTGCTCTTCTGTTGTTGTGTTCACTAAGAAACTATGCGCTCATTGACAAATATAAGTGCTCAGATAAGTGCAAATGCGATAGAAAGCAGGAACTGCTTACTTTTCCGGAGCACATGAGTTCACTCTCGTTACAACTTGGGATCGCATTGTTGATTGCTATTCAGTTGTTTTTGTGTTTAAAATGCTGTCTGTTTCTTCGTGCTGTGTCGTTCGTGATTAATGGTTTTATCTTTGCACTTTCAGACTGCCAAATTGCCATCTCTTTATTCTCTTATAAGAATTTCTTTAGATAAACAAAGTTTTGGAGGACTCACAGCTGAGAAATCAATTTGGCGAACTCTTGCGTGCGTTATCAAAATTTTAAGATTTTTAGACCTGACACAGTTGGTCAAAAATACCGTTGAAAATCATGACCAAAGGATATAGAACAGATCTGTTTCCACAAATTCCATCATCATCAACTAGTTTACTATTGAACAACCTTTATGATGATATATTTTTTTGTATAAAATAAATCAAAGATTACTTTTAAATTTATTTTAGTCAAATTATGACAACAAAAGCACATATTAAAAATCTTGAATCTTGGAAAAAAAACATCAAAAATTAAATAAAAATATAATTTTTAAAGCAAAATATGAACACATTTTTTAATGTAAACCGGATAGGGATTTGTCCATGAATGTTAGGGTATAAATTTGGAACAAGATGAATTTTGACAATTCGCTGACGGAGTAGATATTACAAAGTAAATTTAGGTGCCATTATCAATTGTAATAAGTTTAAAAAGTTTCGTGTAAAGTAGAAAACAAGACATTTGGGACGTCATGTCAAATTGTAATTCTTTGGCAAGCAGTCTCGTTTGTATTTTTTTTTCTTGAAAAAATGTCTCAAATCCCCGGCCGTGACAATGGAATGGTATAATAACTGTTAGTAACACAATATTCATATTGCACATGTTCTTAATTTGATAATAAATATGGAATAAAAAATATAACTTTATATAAAGGAACTACACAAATGTATTTAACTATATAAATGATAGACCATAACACAATAATGTTTCAACCCAAAATATAAATTGAGAGACCAATAACACAATAATATTTCATCCAAAATAATGTCTTTTATGTATGGCAATGTTTAGCTTTCTAAGAAAATGTTCAACAAAAAGAAAAAAAAAATAGACGCCTCTATTAAAATGAAGCACAAAATGTAATGTGTCCATTTGATGGACATGCTTTACAAGAAATATATTTACATGAGAAAAAGTTCTGATAAAAAGTAACATACACTTATAATCATTCGAACATTTCACTAACATTCTGTCATTTAGATAAAAAAACCATGTCTGTTCCTGATTAGACGACTAGAAACTTTCCTACTTAAAAAAATACAAATCTCTTTTGGAATAAAAACCTAGATTCCAAAGTTTGTTGATAGCCAGAGTTGCCTCTAATACATTTACTGAATAATTCATGCTGTAAGCAGCTAAGATTTTCTATAAAAACAATCACTGTTCAAAAATATGACTTTTTATTTGACTAATTGTTGAAAATTGAGAAGGAATAATGCATATTTTATAAGACACATTCCAGATATATAGAGTTAATTTTTTGTGTCAAGCTTTTTTTGTTGCTTTTGTTTGAGAAAAGGATAAGGAGATTATCTTTTTTTTTACAGAACAAAAATGTGGTTGTTGTAAAATCTATTTGCTCAAATCAAGATCTAAAGAAAATAACCTCTCTATGCCATTGAGAAACTTTGATACAAAGTTGTTTTTGTTAAAATCTCAGTGGGTTAGAAATTACTATAGTAGTAAAAATGACTTTTTTATTGTCGAAAAATTTTAAAATGGATGTGGAATAATTGAAACATACGTACATGCATTAAAACATTTATACACAAAGATGTTAAAGATGTCATGAGTTTTTACAAATAAAAACTGATTTCATTTGAGTCTGGACTTAAATTGTTCATATCACTCTTTATATTTAGGACTCCTTTTTCTGATGTTTTGGACTTTTATCATTGGTGGTGACACCCAAGGCATCGTACGTTGACTCAGCATTTTCTATGGCGGATCGGTCAAGTTTCTCATAGGAGTGTGCTTTAGGGGGTGGCATGGAATCTATGAAATCACCGTTTTGAGCAGCAGTAGAAACAACGGAATCACTGTTTGGGACAATAATATCACTAAAGTCTATATAATTGTTAGATGTCTCACTTTGTGAACATTTTGACGGACTATTGTCACTACTTTGAGATCTCTGTACCCCACTATTGTCAGATATGCATGCTAGGGGCATGCTATTTTGAGCTGGAATGTCAGCGTTATGGGAAAGACTTTCAAAAGCGCGACGATGATCGTTTGGAATGGGTGGTACAATTTGAACTGGTGCATTTTCATATGACCCTGACCTTCCATTTAATATAGGAGGAATTTGCCCTCCTTGTGCTCTCTCTATAAATCCACTTTCGTCGATTCCAGAATGGAGAGGGATAAATACATCTCGGGAGTAATCATTTTGCTGGTTATGGGGTCGTTCCATGGAAGATAACTCTTGAGTACAGCATCCTCCATCGCTGGTCATTGGATACTGGTGCTTTGTATCGTATTCTGCCGGTATTTCCTCATATTCTGATTCTATAAGTCGAGTTGAGCCATTCTTGTAGTGGTAATCACTGTGTCCATCGAAAAATGGTGCAGAGGGTTGAACACCTATAGAAGTGAAATTTCATATAAGAACTGCAAGTTATAAAGAAGCTTAAATATATCTATCTCAAGAAATGTTTAAAATAAGTGATATCTATAGGTGACATGTATAGTTAAGGCACCTTCATGTTTTGATATATTCTTGCTCTACGTGTGAATGTATTGTCTAATTTACCGACTTTCACAAACATTTTTCACTAAAAATATACTAAATTCTACTTAAAATTATATGGCCTGTTCTTCTGTTCTATGTGACTTTTTGTCACTTTGTTGTTTGTACTGCATAGATGATAAAGTGATGTGGAATAAGTGTACGCAACACAACAAACATAAAGAAACGCCAATTTAAAAATTACAATGGAAAACAATCGGCAGATGGTCTTGTAAAAATACACGATTAAAACAATGATATTTGGCATTTCTTACATACTGTATATTAAGTATTTGATGGCCTGATTTTAGAATTAGCTAAAGTTGCTATAACTATGATGAAACATTGAAGTCAGTTATGTTTCCCTCGATATCATGTATATGAAGTGTATAATAAAGTGTACCAACCACAAAAGACCAGTAAAAAAGACGTATCCATGAAAAATGGCACAGATCTTGTAAACTCTACTGTAACACTGCTACAATATACAAATGATCATTACCTATCATATCTTCATCGTACATTCTATGTCTTCTGTTGAAAAAATTCTCTATAAATCTGAAAAAATATAAAAAGTCATATATGTAACAGATGAAAGCGTAAAATGTGCAAGAAACGACTGAAATTCTTTTTTACCAGTGACTGTGTGTCAGTCTTTGACAAAAGAAAGTCGAAATGGCATTACTTTCAAAACTTTGAATGCTACATTAGACATTTTAAAGAAATGAAACTACCTTTAAAATTCCGTACCAGTATTCTTTTGTATGCTTGGGTTTAAAAAATGTCCAAAAAACAAGGATTTACAACGATTGGTTGACTAGGTGGAAATTTCATAATTGATAACTAAGGCAATTCACAAGGCATTTTCAAATGGTACTTTTTGCTCATTTTTTAAATCCTCAACACTTCAGTTATGATTACCTTGGTTGTTGTTTTCTACAGAAACTCAGCACAATGATTAACAGAATGATGACAAGAGCTGCCGTGGCCGAGCCAAACGTGATAGCCAGGAACTTCTGGTCGTTCTTGTCCAAACCGCCGCCACTTTCGTCTTTACGGGCATCTGAAATAAAAGCCGTCCATTATAAGATTTATATTGCCATTTATGAAATAAATAACAAATTTATGAAACGTAGTAACAAGAACTTTAACATTTTAGTAACCTTGTCAAGGTTTGTGGTTTTTACTCCGGACGCTCATGTTTTTTACACAACCAACTTAACATGACAGCCTTTAAAATTTAATCCATGGACTTTATGAAAAAAAATGAAATGAAATAAAATCCAATCATTTGTTTTATTTGTTATATAATTCAACTTTATATATTGATAATTTTACATGGATCACCTCTGTTTAACCCTGCTACAAACAAAACAATTTATGAATTTTGCAACATGACTTTTGTTTTACCCTGATTCAACAAAACATCTTATCGAATGGATTTGTTTCCAAAGAAATAGTTTTTTTTTCTGTGTATGTTTTTTTTAATATTTTTTTACTATGAAATGTAAACCAATTCAATAAATAAATAAATTGAATTATGTCTTTTGAGAAAATTTCAGCTGCATTATATTGGAACATTTAATTTGCATTTAAAACCATTTCATGGAACTCTTGGTCTGTTAAAGTATCGTTTTGCACCATTTGATAAATCAGATTGCATGTTATTACACAGAACAGATGCATCTAAACTATAAAGATCAATAACAAAAAACCTTAAAACCCCCATTTACATGCCAAGTTTGTAGCAAAGTACACCAAATTTGCATAAAAACAAATCGAACTTTGCAGAAAAATATTATCAATGATGTATACAGAAGCATATATGCTTTTATTCAAAAATATCATTGCCATGTACATAAAGAAATTACCAACCGCTTTTTTGTAAAAAAAAGAGATTTTTTCGGAACTAGAAAATAATATGATGCAATAAGTGTATGAGTGCACGATGGAACATTGAACAATTCTGTAAATAGAGCACTGTCTTTATTATAGTTTTAGCATTTATAAATATATAAACTTTTTAAATATGACTATAGAAAGCACAAAGACATCATGAATACATCATTTTCAAAATTGCCAGAAAAAGATGTTATACGCGTAACATTATACACCAGCATACGTGGCTTTAAAGTACGGAGACTGTAGTAAGTTATATGTTATAAAATGCCTTAAACGGTTTGTGTTGTATTTATTCCCTTTTCTGGGCACATGTTTGTTCTTTCAATTAAACCATTGTCATGTGAATACAAAAAAATAATAACTTTTCAATATTTTAATTTAAGACAACTAAAACAATGTCCCAATGACATGCCTTTAAACGTATGTTTGAACGGGAGCTCCAATAAAAGTAAAAAGAAAGTAGAATAACTCGCTTGTTTAACGCATTTGACAATTGATAGTTTTGTGTCTAGACTCGCTTGATATATCAATGAAATAAAAACTAATTCTGTGTTCATTTAGAAGTAAAGCAAATAAATTAGAACAAAACCCCATTTAAAATGCCTTATAGTATTTTTTGCCCTTAATTGGGAGCTGTTGCAACTGAAATTAGATTGTTGTCCCATCCTCTATCCATCGTTTGTTTAATAGTCTGAATCTTCGGCCTTTTGTGAGTTATAATATCTCATAATTCACCCAGCAACCTCAATATTTATATACTGGATCACTTGGTTGTCAAGATTCTCTATCATATCATATCGAACTCACAGACTGATTAAACATAATTAGGAATTATTGGAAACAGAAGACGACACAATCTCATTACTGGATTTATCATGTCAGATCACAGGATCCTCTTCCGTCAATACCGAAAATAGGCTAACGTCAGTACCGAAAATAGACTAACGTCAGTACCAAAATGGGCTAACGTCAGTACCGAAATTAGCGTCAATACCGAAAATAGGCTAACCTCAGTACCGAAAATAGGCTAACGTCAATAACGTCTGTACCGATAATAGGCTAACGTCAATAACGTCTGTACCGAAAATAGGCTAACCGAAAATAGACTAAAAATGACATCTCAAGTCAGTACCGAAAAAAAACTTTAACGAGTCAATCACAAACATCAAAATTTCAAGCCAATTCGTAAATAAGAAAATTTCAATATTCAAGGCAAAATAAACAAACTTTAACCCCCAAGACAAAACCAAAACGGACCAAACTTTCATCATGTATCATGCAATCTCCCAGCTAAGCATACATCAACATTTTAGTCTGAGTAAGTTCAACAACCGAGTCAATATCAAATTATAGACTTATGCCAGGCAACAACCATTACGTTACCTCCACTCCCTTTTCCTTGTTTTTCAAATACACATTTAGCAAATTGTTTAATGCATAACATGCATATGTCAAAATATGAAAAAAAAGCCTGCCAAGAAAAGCTAAGTTTAGAATTTGTTCTTGATGGCCAACTCGATCGTACCTTCTTACCTCTAAGAATTTATATTATTTAGCTAGTTGTTTAAGTGCAAGGGCACATAGAGTTGACCGTTATAACTCTTTTAAAGCAAAATATTCAAACTTATTATCCAACTTTGGTTTTCATTCATAAACTTTTTAATTTTTAAATTAGATTTTAAGACTATAAAAGAAAGAACAAAATAACTATGATCAAAGAATGCACTTGACAACTTCGGCTACTAAAACCATTGACAAAGAAGACATTATTTTTACACTAGCATACGTAATGATGTTAAAATGGGTTTTCATAAAAGATTCATAGCAGAATCCCACTGAGGAATACCTAACAAGGATTAAATACTGATAAGTACAAAACAAATTAAGGTGGATTTCAGAAGCTCAATCTTTTAAAGCAGTTACCAAAATGAACAAAATGTCTGAATAAAAAATCTCCCAATAATTTTGTGATAAGCCGAAAAATATAATCAATTACAAGACAATCTCGCTAAACCCAAGAGAGTCGCCGTGGACGTGAAATGTAATTTGTCTTAGAAATATCATTGAATATTATCTAAATAATAGCTAATCTTCTGAGAATGAGTTAGAACCCTTAGGACTCTATCTGTCTCGAGTAATAGGAAGATTCGCTGGAAAGTTGTTAGAAAACATCGATAGTGTTTTGATGAAACATCCCATAATACAATTTTCTGCTTCCATTAAGTCTAAAACATCATTATATCGTGTGCCTTTCAGCTTTATTGATAGGCCATGTTTTGTTTCTTCTACAAATTTAATAATTTTCTCCTGAAATAAGTGTTATATTTTGTCATTTCGATATATCGCTTCTCCTATTGGTTATTTTACTGGTGTCTTTTACATTTTTATGTGCTATGTGTAAGACAAGAGCAGTTATTGCCAACATTGTCATAAAATATCATAAATTTGTTATGTTCTCGCAAGCAATGTTTTCACTCAGAAGCAGAAATTTAATTATTTGGAAAAACTGAAATGGTTTTTGACATTTTTATGCTTATTTTGGGATTCCCTGAAGCAAATACTGTTTTACGACTTTTTGAAAATTTTAATTTGTGACACTCTTCAAAGTTTAACTGACGCTGAATTATCCAAAGAGGTGTAAAAATAACAGTTGGAAACAAAAGTATGAGCGCTCATATAGCATTTATAAATTTGTTATTAAAATATTTTATCGGCTGATATTTCCTGTTCAATAACTGAAGAGGATCCAAGAATCTCTATTGATAGAGGCGAATAATAAAAATGATCAAAATGTTAAACATCATGCTAAAGAGAACAAATGAATGGCCACCTTTTCACTATAGAAATAAGCTGTTAGGTATTTCAAATGCTTTGTCATAAACTTAAGATTTCAAATGCCTGCCAAACCTTATAAGTAGTGAGTAAGTGAGTTGGTGTTTTACGCCCCCACAACACTATAGGTTATACAACCCGTCCGATTTAACTATGGACTTTCGATTGAAGCGTGCAAAGACAACAATGAAAATTTACGTCGTAATGAACAAGCCAATCGGTAACAAAAACTGCAAATCGTCACAGTAAGAAAAACCAACGTCAGCCAGACTATTCATCAATATCCAATCAGATTTAATGTTTGCACGACCCATTCATTCAATCAATGTATTTTTATGTAATCAAATGTAACGATTTGTGGTTTTTGTTAACGATTGGCTTTGTTCATGACGACGTAAATTTTCATTGTTGTGTTAGAACACTTCACTTTACGCTACAATCGAAAGTCCATAGTTAAATCGGTCGGGTTGTATGAAGGCAATGAATATGAAAAAGGATGATAAAATGAACACGAAATGATGATGAGAAATATGGGAATGGAATGGGAAACCAAGGAACAGTAAATTTAGAATACAAAAGGAAAAAGATAGAGGTGGTAGGAAGCGGAAAATATAGCCTATGTGATGCATTAATCGGCGGTCCACAAATAGATCGTCTATGTGCATGAAGAGTAGCACTCTCCATACACATTGGCCTTTATGGTCAGCGGTCAGGGTTTCCGTATTATAGACGTGACAGCCCCACGAACGAGGTCAACTCTATTTAGCTTTTTATGATTAAAGTACACTCTTGGTCGCTCTGTGGGCTGAGCACTAGCCCGATATCAGAATCCCAAGACCCTTAGTCGCCTTTTACGACGACAAAGTAGGCTCTGCTTTTGGTCTACTCGCCACCGGGTCCCGTATTCACTTTCAAAATAATAAAGTATAGTAGACATTGACAAGATAAACATGTGCTCCAGGTGGTTGAATGGGATGTATAGGCCTGTTATAATGAATGAAGGTTTTCACTAATTAGGTTTGTCGCATTAAAGCCTGACGACACCGGCATTCATTATGACCACCCAGAGCACATGTTTATCTTGTCAACGTCTACTATACTTTATTATTTTGAAAGTGAATACAGGTGACTGACTACTTAATATTTTCCCCTTGATATGTCCCTTAACCCCCTACCTTATTAGGTGTTGGGTTTATCCAGTAGGCGTTCGAGGAACACACCCCTTATATGTGGTCAAACGATCTTATTCCATACCTGATCCCACGCCTGGATTAATACATTCCTTCTCGTGGGGACAACAAACTTTCTGTTCTTGATAGACCTGGTTTGTTGCACTAGGAAAATTCACCGTCTCCAAACTGAAATAAAAAGAAAATACACAACTTAACGGATCATATTTTGACTTTTAAAAAAATCAAAAAGTATATTTATGACATTCGAAGCAAAATTACAACAAGGTGCCATGTTAATGCCATTTCAAACAATTTTAACATTTGAACTGATTTTTTAAGTAACGAAACGTCATGATTAGCAAACAATAAAACCAAGACCTAACATTAAGAATGAAAGTCAGAGCTAGTCCCAGTCCCAAGATAATGTAACTTTTTATTGTTTACTTTTATTAGTTCTAGCTAGGAGAATAAGTTTATGATTTTCGTTTAACTTAATGTTGCTGAATTTTTTTTATTTAATTTGTTAATGTACTCTATTAATTAAGCAAACACCCGTATATTAGTTTTGTGGAGTAATCATATTAAGTCAGACTATTCTCTAGAGGCCAGTAATTCCAAAAACCATTAGAAAATGAATTTTTTATTTCCGTGGTATCTTCTTGACGAACCGTTCAGGCTTGAAACACTACAGACCATAGTCACCATACTGATATGGTATTTAATTAAGGCCAGACCGACTATATTCTATACCTCAAACTGATGCTGTTAAGCATTATGCTAGTGAAAAATTGGAGGAATGGCATGGTATAATTATAATACTAGTAGGCTAAGATTCAGACCTTATTGTGACTTATATTCAATGCGAAGAACAAACAAGTACAAACATACAGAAAGATCTATGCTTTAGTAGTTGCTACCAATGTCTGTTGAAACTGTATCATGAAGATTTACCCATTTACTCTTCTTTTTTTGTTTTGTTTATAGCATAAAGAAGCAAGAAAATAGAAAAGTATTTAAGTTGAATTTATAGTGGCGATTTTATTCTTTTTGGGAAATTTGTATGTAAAGTATTTTTCATTAAAGGCATGTATTTAACTTTCAATTAAAATAAAACTACATTAAAGCTCCAGCAAAACGTCGGGCAATGGTTTCTTCTTTTGGTGGTTTCAGTTGGAAACATGTATAGCTTAATAATTGGAACTTATTTGTTTTACGCCCTAGCAACACTATATAATATTATGAGGTTGATAAAAGGGAATGAAATGATGATCTAAATATAGGGTTGGGATGGGAAACAAGGGAACAGTCAATTTTTGAAGACCGCTGGATAAGGGGTAAAGTGGATAGGGACGGATAAAGTGTTGCACTTCTTAGCGGTCTAGAAAGGGATTTTTGACATGCATGAAGCGAGGCACTCTCCGCACATGTTGGCCCACTATGTATAACTATAGACCTGACAACCCCGCGGACTAGGCCCATCTTATTTAGCCACCAAGGGTACACACCTTAGATCCTCTACTTGTAATGGTTACCTCATACTCAATAAAAGCAGAATACCTTGACAATATGTTTGTGTTTGCTCTTGTACTTGAAAAAGTTACTACTAACATTGTAGTCAGAACACGCAATATCCATCAAAGCCGTTTCAAACCATATATATCATTGTAATAAAAAACTTAGTAATATCAAAACGTATTGAAAGTTTAATAAAAATGAAACTTGTCCTTTGGGGAAAATAACTCAGATGCTTGGTTCTCCATTTCATAAAATAAACAAATGTTATATTTCCAATAAAAGACTAAGCATCTCCAAAGAATTTCGAAACAAATCCATTCGGTGTTAATTTCCCAAACGTTTGTTATCTTTGCAATCAATATAATTGAAAAAACAATTTAAAATTTTAATAAATTTTGTAAGGTATTACACGGTAAAGAGTTCTGTCAATGTTTATTATAGAAATTTATGATGCAGAAAATGAATCTAAAACCTAATTGGAACACCTTATCAATATTTCATCTGGTAACAAAACATTATTTATACAGCTGATGGGAGAAACTGGTTTGATATCATAGAGATTCGGAACATCGTGTTTTTACACAGATTAATTTGCCTAAAATGATCAATTATATTTTATTCTGAAGATCGGGCTACAATCGATACAGTATAAAATATTCAGTATTTGGCATGTTCAAATATTGGTTTTCAATTGCATTAAATTTGGTGTCTCCTCTTTCGGTAATCATTTTTAGTTCGAGGCCCACAACCTTTTAGATACAGTCATTCTTTACATACATTTTTTTCTATTTTCTATGAATAGTTTTGGGGTTTTAGACCAACAGAAAAAAAAAAGACTTTTCGTAATAACTTTAGAATTTCTCTAATATCAATTTAAATGGATGATGAAATAAAAAAAAACTAAAAAAATGAATTCCAGTTTTTGGGCGATTGTTTGGGCGATCGAGATGTGTACCCTAGGTGGCTGAACGAGACCTTGTGCCGAAAGCCTGGCCGTTGCTATAGTAAGTCATCGTGTGTGGAGAGTGCCACTCTTCGTGCATAAAGCAGAATTTGCCACCCCTATCCACCTAGCTATCTATTTTTCAATGGCCTTCAAAATTTACTGTTCTTCATCCCACCACTTATTTAATCATCATTTCATCTTCATTTTATCATACTTATAATGTTCATAGCCTAGATGTAAACAGTGTTGCTAAAGCGTATATCACCGGCAACTCATCTACCCACTCATTAAAGTGAGTGAGGACACAGTTATTTTCATTTCAATTTTGTTTTAAAATTTTTAATATTTAATCTTGTTAAAAAAAAACAGCAATCTTTTATTTCAATTTTGTAAATTATTTAGGTAATGTGCATACTTTCTTTTTTCCATTAGTGTTTATCTTATTCACATGTTTTTTTTTACTTTGAGCTTTGGTTTACTTTGTTTGTCAATGTATTGAAATTGGCTCACGTAAGTAGATACATGTATAGTTTACTATTGCAGTAAATTATTTATGGTCAGAGGTTAGCTTGCCCCGTTTGCTTACATATTCGATTATCACGTTTACGTCTCTGTAGATGTTCTAAGAGAAAATGCTGACACGACTAATCATCATTTCTAGGCTTAACTATTTTTTTAGCCAAATATTTTGTTTTTGAGCATTTAGAATTCACATTTTGCCTTTTTACATTAGAATATGTGATTTTGTACAAAATTAAACTTTTTTTAAATTTGATAAACCCATTTTAACATCGTTAACCTGGATATGTATATTCAAACTTTCAATTTTCTGCACATGTAGACATTTGAAAAAAATTGGCCAAAATAAAATCACTTTAGTTGAAATGTTCATGAGTAGCCACATGGACATGAGTGCTCTAAATAAGAAGTGACAGACAACCTGCCCCATGACCTACTTGAGAGTAAACGTACATGTACGGTTAATAACAAGCAGTTACATTCTCGATTTTGAAGCATTATTCAGTCCTTATCTATTTAGGGTTCAGTCTAGAATTCTGCAGTTTTGTACATCACAAAGCGAAACTCACCACTTTTTTAGATAATACCTAACGTGAATTGGTTATATAGCATTCTTTTACACACAGTCATTTTGGAAAAAAAGAGATTAATTTTTGAAATGCAATGGAACCGGTTTTTTTTTTAAACATATTTCAGCGACAGCGTAGTGTTGCCATATTAAAAGCTGTCAGAAAAAGCCATTGCCGTGAAAAATAACTAATTAAGCTTAAATGAAAAATGAAAGTGATGGCACTAACAAACAATATAGTCATTTATTTATGCACCGAAGTCATTTATTTTTTAATCAAGTTCCTTAGTTTAATTTCTAAATTAATGACATTAATGTTGACTTTCAATAAAGTATGGAATTCCCATTAGATTCAAAATATCGATTCTCAGGAAAACTTTATTACTAAATCTGCATGCTATAAAATACTGCTTTTTAGATCTATTAGATCCTAAATACTACAAAAAGATAGTTATGCCATCAGTTTTAAAGTTTTGACTTTTGTTTTAAAGCTATCGACATATCTCCTGTCTATTACAGCATTTTGATGGCCATTATAGAAGTTTATGAGTAGTTTGGTTTAATGATTAGTTTGATGTTAAAGAAAGACACAAACTATTCAGAACAATACCTAATGAATAGAGAAAACATCTTTGTCAAACATTATATTGGCTTTAGTGGGTTAAAAAATTAACAGATGATCAGTAAATGGAGAATGACAATAAAAACCAGCCCTAGGGGAACCAGTAATACGCAAAGATCCATTTTACTTCTTAGTTTTTATCTCTAAGATACATTTATGAGATGGGTTTGCTATTTGTTTATGCAATTGATTTTAGCATAGAGCTTCCATAACTTTAAGACAGTCTAATTGGTGATAGACAATTTGTATCCCTGATAAATCTTCCCTCAGCATAATATTGTGATATCGCTGTCGTTGAGTTCTGACCGAATCTTGCATTTTATATTTTGTGACTAAATATTTGCATTTTGGGGACTTATCTGTTGTCTCCAGCGAGAATTATTTGTTTTCTCTTTGACATTTTGATGAGACTTTATATTGAGCATCGCTGATAAATGAATCTTGGGGATATAGATAGTATTAAAGTTCTGTAGGATGGAAAATTGACAGTCTATTCATGCAAACAATAATGGAGACAATATTTAACCAGAAGGAATCGTCATCTGATATTAAAAGAAAGAGAGGCTTAATTGGATATGAGAAAACTTAAGCTTTCCCTTTGCTCTTTTGCTAAAGCAGGCATAAAATGTAGAAACCCATTTAAACGGAGAAAACCATTCAATCTCCTGCTTTTTATGGAATTACATCAAAGTCAATTTAACTGTCAGAGGTTCCATGACTGCTGATCTAACGTTAGGCAGTTACTGGAATAAATCAGGAAATTTACGTCATTACATTTGCACTTTATTGACAATTGTAAAACCCTCTTATGCACCCTGAATTAGCCTTTGACAGATCGATTTGTTGTATGGAGCCATTTTAGCTCAAATACTAAGTGGTGTAAATTTGAAAATTACGAAAAGAACAATTCCAACAAAATGAGTTTGTTTACACAACAACACATTTAAGAAATGTAAATTGTTCCCTTTATCTAAACAATAGAAATCCTCCACCCAAAGAGTCATCCACCAAGAAACTACAAACGCCTAAATCCTTGCATCCTCTTATTTAAAAAACTATCGTACCTTGCTAAAAAAAGTTCATGACCTAGCCAAAAAAATTCAAAAACATTACTATGTACACTAGAAAAGATATGTAAAAATTTCCACCAAGTTGATCAAAGTCATGTTTACAAGTAATACTATGACATGACCTATAATGTACCAATCCAAACTAGAGCAACAAGAACAACTTCTAAGTTGTAAAACTTGTCTCTTATCCATTTGTCTTTGTTTTTGGACAAAAATATGTTTAAACTTAATATACAATGATTAATACTTACACATATTTAGTCCCACAATCCATGCCAGTGATCCAGACCCAGGCTTTATCCCAGTTAGAACACTTGGCGGGTATCTTTCTGACCATTGTAACTCTTTTAGATCTCCCAGTACCATCTTCAACCCTGCAAAAATACAAGTTTATCAAAGTATGGTATCTTTTTGACAGTTTTTACCCTCTCCGATCTTTCAGTACCATCTACAACTCTACAAAAGTAATAAGTTAGTCAAAGTTTGGTATATTCGTGACCATTGTAACCCCTTTAGATCTGCCAGTACCATCAATGTACTGAGATGATCAATAATTTATGAAAGGATATGGAGTAAATGAACATGAGACCACAACACATATGTTAACTCCAACTGAAATTAATTTTTATGAGCTGTATGGCCATTTCGGAAAATTATTCCTCATCAGCAGCACTAGAACTTACTACCCCTATTGTTTCTCACAGCCGTGTTGGGTTTTTAGTCACTACCGAACCCTAAGACCAACCTAACCAAAATACTTGGTTTCATAACCCACCCTTTTTAGGCGTCACGACAAAATATAATTTTACAGAGCAAATGTCCTCCTTTGGAATATTTTTTTTCTTAACCTCTGGTGCCAAATTTATTTTTTTCATCCAAAATCAAAAACTGAAAATATTTTTTAGGAAAAAACGAAGCCCCCTCCTTCAAGTTAAATGGTCAGTCCTTTCAAAATAGAATAGTTAAGCGGACATCGCCTTATTTTAAGATTTAAGAAACTCTAAAGATTTATCAGACAAAAAGATAGGAGTTAAAGTAACTGGTGACAAAACGGAATTCATTCTGACAACTGTTTTGGAAGCTATAAAATAGTAAATGGTACATGTAGTAGTGTGTTTTTATGTTGTGTAGTATAATGTAACGGTACCAAACCAAAATGCTTTTCTTTGTATAGTTATTTGAGATATGGAAGTAAGATTAAATAATATTACTTCCATGGTTAAGGCAAAGTATATATACGGTTGATTCATTGACTGGTCTTTTTTATTGTCCATGGGATATGTCAGACATTTTCAAAACAGCGACATTTTCATCGGTGCATTGCTTTTTCATTTTTTAAAATAGCGATATATCGAAACAGCGACAAAACAGTCACCAAAACAGCGACAATTTGTGTCGTCGAAACAGCGACAATTTGTGTCGTCGAAACAGCGACGACAATTTGTGTAGTCGAAACAGCGACAATTTATTTGTGTAGTCGAAACAGCGACATTTACCCGTACGTGTTTTAATATAATTAATCATAAATTTCTCTTCATAAAGAAAACCAGAGAAACAGAGATTAAAAGAGCCAAACTGGCAAGGGTGAATCTAAGCTTGTTCGTCTTTTTTATGGACTCTGAGATTCGAATACTTACTTATAAGTTTCTTTGCTTCTTCTATAAAACAATATTTTGACCTTTTCTATTTAGGGTTAATAAGAAATTTTGGTAACAGTTTTCTCAGCAACAACTAATCACAGCTACTTGATATTTGGTATACACCATCAGGGTGGGGTCCCATAATGTGGGATTGGATTTCTACTTATATTTGTAAAATTTTTCTTCGTTTAACTTTAAAAGTTTATCAGTTTATCTGAAAATCTAATGTCTCTGTTTAAATTTCAGATTTTATTAAAACCCAATTAAATACGTTACTGTTTCGACTAATGTCGCTGCATATGTTTTGATAGCAAGGAGCTTGATCATTTAGTCAGCTGCAGAGGCTCAGTTCGAAGTATAAATGAATGGAAAAATAATGTTCGCGATAAGGTTTTTGTTATAAACTTACATACGCAATGCAAGGGTTTTCCAGATGCTTTATATATAGATTCATTATACGCAAAAAACATTTGATCAATTTTCAATTTCAATTTTTTTTTAATTTACTAGTTTAGCTATCAATTTTTATATAATGAAAATTAATTTACTCAGATAAAATGAAGCCACTAAACTTTATTAAAGTTTTTATAACGCAGTTTAGTTTTCATTTTAGACCATTCTGTTAATATAACCTTTTAAGCGGTTGATAGTATTTCAAATATATGTAAATAATTAATGCTACTTTTCATTTATTTCGTATAAATCAACTATAAAACGTTCCATTTCGATAGATAAACAAAAAACCGAAATTCTAATATCATGAAAACCATTAAAGTCCTCTAGAAAATTTAATTAGATTGCAATGGAAATTAAGCTCAAACAAGTAAATATTGCAGAACTGATACAGCTCTGTGTGTCACGGGATGACTTTCCACTCATTTAAACAGATACTTTGATTAAAGCATAAATCCTGATTGCATTTTGAAACTTATTTCCCTACTAATCAATAAGAACAAACTAAAGCTCCTCTTTTTCAAAGCTTTAATTCTACCAAGATTAATTTGAAGAGGCTTTATTGAAAATTGATTACCATAAAAAGCAAGTCAATTTTCTCTTCGCTAATGAATTTCTGTCAAGCACCTGCCACAGGTAGTCTTTAATATACTTTGGACAAACTGGTTGTAAATCTCTGCGGTAATCCTAACTTTAGAATGTAATTTTCATTTTAATTAAAAACGACTTTCTCATGTTATCTTTGTTTTATATTAGGACTGAGATTCCTGAAAGGAAATTAAAATAACGAACCGTAACATATCTACTGATCTATGACTCGAGATTATTAGAAAACGACAAGAAAAAAATATAATATCAGGCAAATCTAAAAGACTTACATAATAGGGGTAAAAACGAAATGTTTTAAATGGCGATGATCGATTTGCAAACCAACAGAAGATAGAAAAATACAGGTAACAACAAATATCCGAACGGGGGATGAATTAATTTCAAATGTCCAAAAGATAGAAAAAACATGTCGGTATACACTGGAGATATCGAAACTGCAATGTTTCTGACCTGGGATACACAAGGTTTTATGGCTCAACCTCCATCATAAGGAGAATCAAGAACTCGTGTTTCAAATGCACCAGTACTTGAAGACTGTCACTGATAAGATATCCAGCTATGTTTTTACAGTTTCTGCTTTGAGTCCTTATGTTTGCAATATACAATTTAGTTTTTCAAACTTTCGATATTGAAAACAAAAGAAGATTTTAAGAAGCAAATTGAAATGTTTTTTTTCCTGATTAATTCTTGTTACGTTTGAATGCAAAGTCAAACCAAGCTGTTGTTCTGTTTATTAATACTTACAACACTTTCTTGGTACAACTTTGTGTCAACACGGTCGAGAGTAACATCCCATAGCAAAGACTGGCGTGGACAAACAGTCTCCACTTCATGATTACTACTGGTGTATCAAAATCTGAAAGAAATACAAAAAATATTATAAATAGATGTTGCAACGGGCCACAAGTCAATTCATCAAATATTAACAACAGCACGATAAATGCATATATATTAGGCACCGGTATGTTTCTCCAACTTTTTCTCCAACTCTAGCCTATTCAATAGTTTGGTGCATACGTAATCATGTTTATATAATTTAACATCGATACCAAAGATGCCTCTGTAAAAGTACATCTTAGTTGGTCTCGCGGTACCCCTGGACCTATAATACCAGCTAGACTTCTTTCATTGTACTGCACATGGTCGATATCCTCGATCTATTCGAACTTTATTTGGTTTTGAGTACTTTTCATTCAATATTTTTGGTTTTTGACCTTTCAATGTTTTGATTCAAATGCTGCTGATGAAAGGTTACCCCTTGAAATATGCATAAACAGCATAACCAAAATTACCCGTTTTCATATCCGTTTTGGTATTTGTATATAAATAATGGAATGATGAAACCAGATTTGACACGCTGAATTGGAAATAGGCAGCGCCACAGGTGTGCTATAGCAGGCAGGAACCGCTTACTCTTCCGGAGCATTCGGATGCTCCATTGGTACCTCTGCTTCTTTGACTAAAAATGGAAAACCTTCAATATATATGAGTAAAATGTACACTGTTTGGATCTTTTAGTGCAATGAAACGGACACTGTCTCATTTATCAGTTTACACATTAAGGGTCAAAGACATTTCTAGCTTTAATTTTTAAGAAATGTTTTCCTCTTCCAGAATTCCTAGGGTATCAGCTTAATGAGCCTGGAATTACCCTTGCATAGATGATGGACCAATGTTATAATTGTGTAAAATTGTCATTGGCTTCGATTTTTTTTATATATTTGAAGTAACTTTTGTGGCGTACTTTCTTAATGACCCAAACAATAATTACAATAACATGTTTCTACCTAGCGGTGACTCTCATAAAGTCAACCGTACTTCAGATCAAATGTATGATAGTTTGATGTCAAACGTGTAAAAAGCCATCCATTTCCTTTTATTGCATTTATTTTTGAAATCAAATCAATTTCGTTTGCTTCAGCACTGAAGCGACAATTCATTAGTAACGACGCAATTATTATTATCAGTGTTTTATTTGAAACAGGAAATCATAAGTTTTGAATGTTCTTTCAATAATTATTGACTAAACTATGACGACTAGAATGGTACGTCCTTATGCTCAATGATGTTATGCAATTAAAAATCTAAAAGCCAATAAAGAATAAGTTTTTTTTGTTTCATTTCTATGAACTATTATGTTTCAATTGGAAATTTTCCGTGCTATTGTTGTATATAAAAATAATTGTTATATGATATCAATAAGGTAAAAATAGTTCAATAGTACTATATCTCACAAGGAAATCGAAAATAAGATAATTGATTGCTGAATGTTTTGCCAAACAAAGAAAAGCATTGGAAAGGGAAAAAAGATGAAGGTTGGCTGACCGTATAGGACAAAAAAAACACTGTTATTGAACCATTTGTCGAGCCACTATCTCAAAAGAGGACTTCCACATCAGTTTTTTTGATGCACCAACACTTAATAGTGTCAAACTATTGTTAGCATACATTTGATTGTCCTTAATGGAGAAACAAGATAGAAGATTTTGTGAATCCCTCTTAACTTATCAGTATGAGAGTGTAGTAGTCCCCACTGAGCATTCCCTATACAAAAGGGTTTTAAAAAACATGGGGTAGTCCTCCCACGATTCACAGAACAAACATTGTCGTTCATTCTGAAGGACAAGCAACATTCTTCGAGACCATCCTCGGAAATGTTTCGAAGAGAAAGTCAGAAAATAACATGTATGTAGTTCATCCTAGAACAATAACCTTTTGGTTCATGGTAGTCCGACGCATTCTTTGGGTTTTAATGGTCTGACAATTCTCTGGGTTATTATTGATTTGTGACCTGTAGACGCTCAGAGAAAATCTTTTGACTTTTAGTAAATGAATACTGCATTCCAGGTATGCATACCCCCGCCCCCCCCCCAAAAAAAAACAACAACAAAAAACACCAAAAAATAAATACGAAACACTCCCTTTGCATTTCGAATCAAGCTTGTGAGCTAACCAAGACATTAATATAACTAAATTACTACTTTATACCAACAATTTCACCAAAGCACTGTCAACTTAAAGAATGCACTCATTTGATACACTCTTTGATTAAACTGAAAATGGTTAGGAGTCATGAGAGTTTCAGGAAAGGTATCAAAGAAATGAGATTTAATTATTCATAAGTAGCATTTTCTGACATTATATCATCAAGTTTAATCAATCTTTAGATATAATTAAAAGTATAATGTACCCGTTGATCTGACTTTAATTAAGGAGCATTAGATTTTTAAGCATATTGCAACGAATCACGCAACAAAAATTACGTAAGATAATGGTTAAGAGGAATCAAAGACAAAATAATAAAAAATATTATAAACAATGATGCATTGTTAAGATGAGACAATGAAAAAAGAAATTAAAAGTAAAAAAAAAATGACTTCTTTTGATAAAATTCTAAAGGCATATTCTATGCAATTGGTTGTGGCTTAGATGTGCATTTTCAGGCCATTTTTTAAATCTCAGTGCTTATTCTTAAACAATCACGCTTTCGACTTGTTTAAGGTTTGCTTTTTTATGGCTTAGGTTTTACCCAAATTCCATACGCCGAATAGACGAGGACTGACCATCTTAAAATTTAGTTTCATTTGTTTCATTTTTTTTGTGAATTTTGATCTTTTTTCAATCCCAAAATAATACTAAGTAACAATTTTCAAATGTTTGAAAAAAAAACCTTCAAACATTACAATTTAAGGACAAAACTAATGCAAAAAGAGATCCAGAAACGTCTCCATTGGATTTCTGTCTAACCTACTTATAACTAGCTATTAAAGTTATGTGTCTTTGGAAAATTTCGTAACTCAACAGCTAATGAATGTTAGGACGTTTTTTCCCATCAATTTGTTGATTTTTATAGTAATTATGACTGTTAACAACCTCTTAATGGTTAGCTTTGTTTTTAATTGCAACCTTTTCTCTTTGTTCCTGCTGTTTATACTACTCGATTAAGGAACTATTTACACATTTTACGTTTGGACGAATTTTAAATCAACACACTCAAAATCGCTGATTAGCCAATCGATCATTTTTATTTAAAATTGAACTGCATCTTTAAATGCGAAATGTTCAATTAGTCCAAACAAGAACTTAACATCAAGTTTGAAATAGATGAAGTGTCACGTTAAACAGTGGCGAACACATTCTTTAAAGGAAAGCTCCTTTCTGTAAGCTTCTTAATGAACTCATTAGAAGAAATATCTTAAAATACAACTTCTTCTCTCGCTCCATTAATTAATTATACAGAGATGGCGTGCGAAATGGCGGTTAAATCATCCTCATTCAAAATTAAAACATATTGTTGACGTTTTCAGCCAATAAATGCTGATCTGGTTCGTGTCTGTAGTGCTAGCCCTTTTGTCATTCTCCGGATTTAATTAAGGAACAAAGATTCTTTGTAAGCCCTATAAATGTACATACTATCTAGAATAGACGTCCAATACATCAGATATCGGGAGATTACAAAATAACCAGAGATATAAAAAAAGATGCTGGTTATCTTAACGAACATACTTAAGCTTCTTAGAAGTAATATATTTTTGTCATTCTTCGCGAAAGTTTGCTTTTTAGCTCACCTGGCCATAGGCCATGTGAGCTTACGCATCACTATGCGTCCGTTGTCGTCTTCCGTTAACAATTTAAAAAATCTTCAAATTTAATGGTTGTTGTTCTCGTTTTATTTCTCATACTGTGAGATTTTAGCCCCCATTTGCTATTGAGATTTCAGGTAAATTTTATGTAAACAAAATGTCATAATTTGGCCGGGTGCTGCTGTAAGAGATTTTATCAAAAATTCTGACATTGCACAAAAAGATATAAAATATAAAAAAAATGTTTAAATTTGAAAAAAAAAATTAGGTTCCTTGCCTTAACTCTGGCCCTTCCAACACAGTCATATTGCTAAGATTGAGCAGTGTCGTTGGTTATGTTTTAAGAATATCTGTATGCAAGTCCTAAATGATGTCTAAAGTACTTAATATATATTAAGGTTCATCTGCACCTTTCGTTAAAAATAGCGAAATTTTCTACCTATTTTTTAGTATATGCAGAACAAAAACTACAAATAAAATAATAAAATAAAGCATAGCTGGACCTAGATATGGTAATTTCCGATTCAATTTCTATCAATTTTTAATTTCAAGTTCCTTAGAAATAAAGATCTCTTTTTTTTCCTGTTTAGAATCTAAATTGAAAAAGGACAAACTATCCCTATAGTGCCTCTTACATGAAACGAGGTGAACACTTTTAGTTAAATCCCTTATTGAAAGTTGCATGAAATTTGAGGCCACAAGAAAGGGTGAAAGTGATATTAGCCTTAAATCGGGTGTTTTTAAAAGCGGAGAAAAAAAGAGATCTCTTAAATAAAGGATTTTTTCGGGATGAATTCATTGAGAAAAGGTAAGAATTTTTAATATCTAGGTCCAGCTACACTTTATATTTCAATTTTATGTGCAGTTTTGGCTGTGCATATACTGAAAATAGATTAAAAATAACGCCATGTTTTAAAGAAAGGTACAGATGAACCTTAAGATAGTGTCATTGACATAGCTCATGGTTTTTATTAGGACTTTTTATTTTTTATTTAGTAAGTTCCTTTTTTCTTTAGCACTTTTCAGTTTGGTACATATTAGCAACTGCTTATATTGGAATTTCTAAAAAAAAAAAAAACCAAAAACAATTTCTTATTCGCCGAACATCGGAATGAATTTTATCCTTACGTATAGCGGCATGCAGTAATTGTATTAAAGGTTAAATGACATCACTAATGTCTCATTATTCTCAATTAGAACAATTACTAAGCCTGTATTGTCAAAGTGATGGGTTTCTTTCTGTTTCTTTGCCTTCATCATCACAGATTCTTCTGTTTTATGGGTAAAACTAAAAGTCATTAAAATACATTAAATGTGCAATCAAGTCCTTTAAAGAAATGAAAAGATCAAAGAAGAAGACAAACAGTAGAGGATAATGTAACATGGAATAAGTGCAATCGAAACAACATTCATAAAAAACACCAGGTTGAATTAAAACAATGCAATTTTATGAATTCTATCATGAGTAAGCGAGTTGGTGCTTTACGCCATAGCAACACTAAATAGGTTGAACAAGGAAGAAGACACGATAAAGATGATACAATGACGATAGAATGCCTAAAGTTTGCAAAGAAGCTGTACATGTATGATTCTATATCACGTACTTGTAGTATCATCTGATGAACGACATTTGTAATTGTTAAATCGAAGGTAAAGTGACTTGGAGGAGCTCGCGTTAGTTAGTTATTGCTTTACCCCCAAGCAGCACTAATTCGCCTATCTCAATGGCGCTCACATAAGACAACAACAAAAAATCTAACAAGTCCGCATATGTTAATGATAATGTTTTTTTGTGATAATGTTTTTGTGCTTTAAACAAAAATCTTTGCAAAATCCAAAACGTGAATTCGTTTTCGCCTTTGAACAGTTCAACTGTCTTCAGATTCAAGTGGTAACGATAGATGGTTACTCCGTGTCGAAACTTGAATGAATTTGCAGTCTCCAAAATGTCAAATGTTTGTTATGTAAGATGACAAATTTAAATTCATCTCTATCATAGTTATATTTGGGGAAGTTCCTGGCTAACTTAATTAAGCAACCGAACGACCAACTGATTTCACATTAATTCATATTACAGCCCATGAATGGGTTTATGATAAATCTAATTTTAAATCGTCAAAGACTTTAGTGAGTATTTGCTCGCCTTATCCCTCGGCATTGTCATCAGAACAAATATCCCATTTTTCACTCAGGACGTACGTTTTTACTGTTTCCATGGAGAAAAATGGAAAATAAGTGATTTTACATTTCAAAAAGAATATTTAATATCATCATGTGTGACCTGGGTTTTCTGATTCTCTTGGTGCTTTGTTGTTCTCAATTAAACCTCGTCTACTGCATAAATAATTCCTGATACTTTTTGTACATGACAAACTCTTGTTAATTAAATTCAAAATAAATGATCTGAACGCGATTTGAATAAAGTAACAATTAATGAAAATGTCATATTTTATATTGGAATCGACATTCAGTTTATATTTTCAGACTCTGCAATTGTATGGAGAAAATCTGACAGATTCATTTCAATGACAACAGTACATTTGCATGTGTAGCGGACATTTCTAAGACAGGACATGAGTGTCAAAAGATGAGGACGTTTTGCAAAAAAAAATCCTTCAAAAACAGAAAAGAATGGAAACAATGGTAAAAGCAGTAAAAGAATTGTATTTCGTCTAATGTTATAAATACAGAAAATAAATTGCAAATCTAAGTTAGCTTTGCCATTTCCCGGCGCGTCCCTAGGCCCAGATTGCTGGTAGGAGGTAAGCCATAAGCAAAGAAGGTAAACATTTCAGTACCATGTCCATTTCCTATCGCTTTTTAGCTTGATTTCATTTTGTTTAAAATTCTTTTTGGCAGTTTCGACTTACTTTAAAGTAAACGATAAACAAATCTTCAATCTAATAACATTTCCTATACAAATACATGTTGTTACATTATAAATTAAGGTTCTATCGGTAATTCGTATTTTTATTCAAAACTGTTTATGACTGATTGTTTGGTTTTTTTTTATTCATTCTAGTAACTACACGTATCTGTTCATTTTAATTTAATTTTATTTCAAGTGCTGTTCTGGAAAATGAAGTGTCATTTATATCCGGTCATTGTTTGATTTGGGGTTCCAGTTTTTCTGATAATTTCACGATTTAATTGGTTTGCTACGGAACTACAAACTCTATTTCAAATTGTGAATTCCAATTTAATTCTGGAATTGCTTTTTACTGGATGTTCTATCAAAAATCCATACTGTGATACAACGGAACCATGCAAATTTTATCATGGAAAATTTCTATTTCAAACTTGAATCGACCTGGTCATGCTCAAACTCTGTAGCAACCCTCAAAAGTCAATCTAGTTCCCAACTTAATGATAAAATGTCATGTTTAGCTGTTTAATTGTACCATTAATGAAACGTTCCACGAAGCTGTCCAATTCTCTATGTGCGATGTACATTTAATTAGATAACTGCATATCGAACATCAGGGCAGCGTATAATTCTCGGCTATATTGAATTAAGTATATATTGTTAAAGTGGTCTGAGAGTTTCCATTAAATACAATCATCACTGAACCACACATACTCATTTTCCAGTTATAGATTTATGTAGTTATTCTTTCCTCCTTACTCTAAGCAGTCGCTGAACATTCCGGTTTCTCGGAGGAAACCACTAGGAAAATGCTCTTACCATAATAATAAATCTTCGCTAACAAGATTTGTAAGCAATACTCGGACAGAAACAGAAGATTTGATCAGAATTTAGCTCGTTTTATTGTTACAATTGAAGGATTTTAACTCGTACATCAGATGTGTTGATTTCAGTTGCTTTTATTTATTATTCTTTGCTAATGGTTGTCGCCAATTTGTATTAAATAGAGTACCTTAAAAGAGATTGGTACACAAAAGGTAGACGTCTTTATGGTAATTATTCGTTTATTTTTAGAAGCAAATTAAGTTTGCAAGGTACGCAGACACAGAATTTTAAAGAATTCACAAAATTTCAAGAATTGTTGATTTCCTCAGTTGTCACAAGGTAACAGACTTAATGTCCTTTTAAGTTAATCCATAGCGTTTCTTTGTTATTGCGTATATTTTAAAACTATTGCAGATAAAGAAAAAAAGTATTCTTTGCTTAAAACATTTATTTCATTTGGCCCTTTGGTTTGTACTTTGTAGATGGTCACATCAAAGCTCTAGCAAAGGGTTGTAAAATAACTTATAAATATCATAAGACCAGGCTACCTATACTCAGGTTTCTATGGACCTCTAAACCAATGGGCGAGTGAGTACTCAGGCTTCTATGGGCCTCTAAACCAATGGGCGAGTGAGTGTGTTGGGTCTTTAACACCAACACCATAGAAGTTATATAAGACAATGAGCGATGGTTAAATGGATATGAAATGATGATGAGAAATATTAGAACAGAACAGGGTAAAAAACAAAGGAACAGTAAATTTTGAAGACCACCAAAAAAGAGAGAGATAAGTAGGGGCGGACCATTTAGCCTATGTGGTCCACTCATTAGCGGTCCACAAAGTGATTTTTTGTGCATAAAGGGTGACTCACTCAACACGTGTACGTCTACTTTTGTAAGCGGAAATGCTTTCCGTAATATGATCTGACAACCACCGCACGGGCGAGTGCCACCCTATTCAGCCACTTATGACCTTACACATCCCTCCATTTTTTATAGTTGAAGTTGATACTCGTAAACTTTATTGACTAAGTTCCCCACTTCCTTTCATGTTCATCTCAGAATAAGCCCGAAATGACATTGCTGGTGAATAAGAAATAACCTATTAATTAAAAATTCGGAAGTCGATGTTCAGACCACAGACGTATCAGGTATGTTCCCTTGTTGATAGAAAGAGAGAGGACCGGTGAATATGCTCATTGGGAGGGCAATGCACGCTATAAATATTATATTTGCCTTATCCAGAGTTAAGAGGAAAAAGATAGGCTCCTCGAAATAATTCTAGCATTGCTAGAATTGAAGTAGCTGTCAACATTCTATTTTATATTAAGGCGTTATTTATATTTTTGATGCTAGAAATAAAAAAAATACAACAAAGTTACAATGAGAAGGACACTACTGCTAAAAAAATCATTCTAGAAATTAGATTTTGTGATCTTAACTTGAACTAAAAACATGTTGATATCTTTGATTTGAAACATTTAATAAGATAATGCAACAGGCTTGTTTTGTAATGTGTTTAAATGGCAGTACATTTAGACTGTAGAAATGAGCGAAATAAAAAAATAATAATATTTTCACAGGCAAAATTGTACATTTATCGAGTTTTTTTTCAGTTTTGTTTTATCTTTAACTTTATTATTATACATTTTAGTTTGATATAAAACACAAGTATACAAGGGGCTTAATTTTTTGTCAATATTACAAACCTTTGTTTATTTGTAGGGTCAGATTTCATATGAATGTTTTCCCTGGTTAAATTCAAAATTGTATTTGTTTTAGTATTGTTGATGCATATATATATATATATATATGTGTTCAAAAATTACTATAGTTTGATGAAATTAATAAATGAAGCTTTTAATATAGTTTTTATTACACAAGTATTGACATTTGCAATTTTCGGAGCCATTTTTGGCCGGATTTCACAGAGTGAAAAATCCGGGTTATAAAATGGTGAATGGCGGGCGGGCGGCGGGCGTCGTGCGGGCGGGGAAGAATTTTTCGTAACAGTTTTCTCAGCAACTACTAATCACAGCCACTTGATATTTGGTATACAGCATCAGGGCGGGGTCCCATAACGTGTGATACAATTTTAGTCATGTCGCTCACCTACTTCCTGTTTAACGAAATCCGGCTATTTTTGACTTTGACAGATTTTTTAATGTTTATAGAGGTTGTGATTAAAAACAAAGTCAGGTATTAAATTTCGTTTAATTTAAATGATAAAATATCTCAGCCTAAAACGAAAAAAATAGGTTTGTATAGAGAAAACACAGTAAGTTTCATTTGTTAACCAAACCACAGTCTAAATAATTACAGTCATTTGAAAACTTTTTGAGAACAAAAACCAAGATACAACCATTCTTTTACAGCTCTTGCTTGACAAGAGCGTTTGACATCAAGATTAGAAGTAAACTCCTTTTCAGTGCATAGTTCATTTGTCTGTGAATATATACGTTTATAAAAGCAAAATCATTTAGTTTCAACTTATGGAATGGCGCTTCATCGATTACTGGTTTCCTTTAACTATTTTTTGTCAATCATATTTTTAGTTTTCTTACAGTACATTTTACAATTGATCGATGTTTGTTGTCCAGACATTTTAGGACAAGAACATAGATAGAATGGAACATAAAAACAAAAAATAGTGATAAAAAAAATTGTGGTAATATTTTCGATGCTTTTTAGGCAAAGCAAATATTTCGCATATGGAATATTTTGGGGCTAGTCTAATTTTAAGTTTCTGTATACAGCAAAATGATTTAATTATAGATGTAATATGCTTTGTTATTCGTGTATGGGCCCTTAGACCAAATTTTGCCACGGGACCGTGATGTTAGTAATATTTTTTTTTATTTATTCCACTTCTTATGCACACAAAAATGACCCTTATATTTACCTGCCGTTGTGCACACTTTAAAATAACCAACCACGGTGACGCGGTTTTTTAGTGTGCATCATGTGACTGAGATTATTTCTTCATAGACCGAAAAAAGTAACCAACTAGTCAAAAAAATATACTAGCGGATATCTTGTGGTTAAGCTTTAAAATCATCAAATTGCAGTCAACACAAGTGTGTTGACGAACAATCCTTCAAGACAACAAATAAACAAAGTTATAGATGGTGCGTTTACGCATATTTTGTCTAAACAATACCAAGACGCTAAGCGTTAAGCACTTTATCAAAAATGTTAAAGTATAAACAGGAAGACAAATTCAAAATGTATTCATCCTTCGAGTAGAAAGATTTAGAAATTTAACTGAAATGACTGGGATGCACAAAATGTACCTACATCGTAATGCCTTGGAACCCGAGCGGGTTAACATCAGAGATAATGGCGCTCAACCAGCAGGGCTTAACCATCCAGGTGATTTCAAACACAATTTAAAGAAATTGAGAAGCGCTCTATATAAAACTGCGTTCGTTGATACAGTACTCATCAGTCATAGACCGTCTAACCAAAGGTTAAAAACTCAAAGTAAAAAGTAGAGAATATATTGAAAAGAAGAAACATTAAAAAGATGTTAAGAAAATTTAAAAAAAATAATGAAACATATTTTCAAATCCATAGAAATGTTATATTAAGTTCATGTAAGTTTTTTAAAACTCAAAAACAAAGTAGCTGAGCAAATAGAATAAAATACATTAAAAAAGTTCTTTTAATATTTAATGAAAAATGTGAAAAAAAACTTACTGTATTGCTGATTTTTTTCTGTGCACAAAGAAAAAGAGCAGTTTAAATTCCCAGATTTCTCTCAATTCTACTAAATAGTTCCGTCAGTTTCCTAGTGTTGATTCCCGTTAAATGACTCTCAATATCCGAAGAACCATGTGCATTTATCCATTATCGATCGGAATTAACATCCGCTGTTTGTGTCGTAATTTAATCAACCGAATGTTTTTAAAAATGATGTTTTGGTTAATAATGTAATGCTTCTTATGGTATCATTCTATCATTAGTGCGCTTGCGCTGATGTTAGGAAATTTTGAAAACGTTACAGCCTTTTAGCTGCTAATGTTTTTGAGTGGATATGATTATTACAGAGAGAAAATACAATAGTTCAAGACTAATTGATTGATGGCTTGTTAAAATCCATTATAGATATCTAAGAGTTATGTGTTGAAAATATTACCTTTTAATTTCCGACTCTATTTACTGTCATTAACTCGAAGTAGTTACAGAACGACTATTGACCATTGTTCTTGCATTCTGAACAAATCGAGTTATCGTAGTTGACATCAAGTGAGCAACGTCGGTGTGTTCTAAAGCTATTTATAATTAAACTTAATATTCAATATCTGTCATTGTTCTCCTTATCCGTTAGCTGATTAAACATAATAGCTTACATGACTTAAGCATTATCATGGGAAACACAATATTCCCTATCTCCGGAGTCAATGAATTTTTCCTAATGGAACTATTCTATATCAGGAAGCGCAAAACTTTTGCCATGTTTGGCCTTTGTTCTTAGTAATGACCATAAAGTATAACTTGTCAATAGAATCGGTTCTAAAGTCAAACTAATTAACGTTGTTCTTTTCTGTATGCCCACCTCACTAAACCGATTAGAACTGTCATTAAAATAATAACAAATACAAATGACGATAATTTGAAAATGAATAGTTACATTGATATATGTATATCTGTTACAGATTTATGCAGGACTTTAATTCCAGTTTGAAAAAGCTTATAGCAAAACAAAAAAATACAATTTTACTCAGTCTTCCACATGCTTCGTTTAGATTTAGCATACTTTGCTACTGTGTTCTTCACATTTGAGTCTATTTAGCCTTTCAAGTTTACTTGACATCTATTTGTTTTTTTGTTCCAAAAATGGGTTTTTCGTTAATAATTTAGGGATTGGTTATTGTATTTTTAGTGTTGGGCCAATGCAAGACGGCAAGCAGCGACCTCTGGTCATGTTGAAGACTGCTTACTGATTTTAGAATTGCCGTTTTTTATGTTGGTTGTGTCGCGTACACTGCATATTCCAAATTTCTTTATCGTCTATTGATGAGCCCTTTTTAGACGAAACGCACATCAGATACAGCTTCAAGTTGCATTGTATATATGCTTTGCACGTTGTATATTTGTTTCATTATACATAAAAAGATCAGAAATTCCAGGGGACAAACTAAAAATATTTTTATCAGACAGCCACACTGTGTGTGTTGGGGGGGGGGGTACAATTTCAAAACGGCATTATGTGTAATTTCAGAATAAGCTTCACAAAACTCTATATCTGTGAAAAAATTATTGTTTGTATCTAATTCATTATCATTGTAAGTATACACGATATTGTTTCTTCAGTATTTTTCACGGTGTCAGGATACGTTTTATTGTTCAAAAGTCGGTATCAATATATCGATGAAACGATAGATCTCGTTCTCAAAGTTTTATCAAATGAGAAGTGCTTATTAATTACCAACAAGATAAAAAAGGAAAGCAAAAATCCAACATTGAAGATATTAAAAGTATGTGCAAACCCACATAACACAAGCGGCAATAAAAAAACATATATAACAACCAGCAGTCTACAACGTTGGCAGTAAGCACTGCTTGCTACATGTTGTTGTTGGCCTCTGTTTGTTGACGAAGAAGCACGCATTGGGAAAGTCACGGGTTAATTCATGAAATATGAAAAACATTACTTTCAGTAGTTAGAAACATGTATTTATAAAACCACACTCCATCAAAAGATTCAAACTTCCGAGAGGAAAAGAGAAGTCTCCCGGGATCCTGTCATACCATCCCACTTTCCAAAGGCAGACTTAATAACTGTTCCTCTCTCTAACCTATCTCATTTTATGTCAGTCGTCAAAGAAGCTAAAGTGTACCAAAGAGACAATCTAATATCGTTAATCTAAAAAAAAAACCGGTAGACATACAATCATCACAACAAAACAAACAAAAAATACACATAACAACCAAACTGCAATCAGCAACGTGAACTCAAGTCGACACCAGATAGAACTCAGGTGCTCCGGAAGAGTAAGCCGAGTTCCTACCTACTAAAGCACACTCGTAACGTTGCCAACGATCGATCAAGCGCGAATCAAATCCAGTAAGGATGACAATGTTAAAACTCTATGTCAAAAATTTATTGTCTGGAACTCTGTTCTAATTTATATTTCAAAGCAACGTCTGCACTCATCTGAGAGAGAGAGAGAGAGAGAAATCCCGTATTTGTCCACAAGCATATTATGTCTTAATTTAGTAAAAAAATTTGAGTGACGACCGCACTCGGGGAGCAACATAACCCTATGTGAATAAATTGCCTGTCAGCCGTGGCGCTCCATCAAGGAAGTCACAATAATCCCCACAAACTCTGGAATAACTAATTAGTTGTGATACGTAAACTCCATATGCTGGAGCGGATGGAATGTTGCACCACAAAAAGAGAAAGCTGAATTCTACCGACAGAGGCGAGAAGAGGGCAGAATCTTTCAAGAAATGAAAGATTGTGTCGTCTTTGGGGCTCTATTGAAGTCGGTGAGGAGTACCATTATATTATGTCCTGTAAGCTTTTTTAAGAAAGAGAGATTATTTTTTTACCACAATATTGTAATACAATCAGAAATAATGTTTTGAAATTTGAAAGGTTATTTTCCACAAATAATGTTATAGAATTAGAAAAACGATGTAGATTCATTAAATTATAAATGTGATAGTCAACCCTCCTGGTTAATTTAATTTGTATTTCATATGTACACATATGCACTTTGAATTGTTGTACATGTATTATAATTGTTTATTATTTTCTCTGTAACTTTGTCATATATTTTTTGAGAGAATAAACTTCACTTTAGGAAATTTGAAGTCATCACGTTTGTCATAAATCTTTGTACAAAGCCCTCCTAGTTTGTCAAATTCGAGATATAAATCTAAATATGAAGCGGACCTCCTAGAATCTGTATTACCTTTATCTCAAGTTTTATTCTAAGCTTATCTTTATACCAATCGAAGTTTTTCTCTTGTTTTGATTTTGTTAATAATTGGATTTTGTTAGGACAAACTATACTAATGATGAAAACTTATTATTAGAATATAATTCAACAAAATCAGTTTAATCCACCATTAACCGAGTTACTAAATTTCGTGAAATATCATGCGATTTTTAGTCTCATTTCAATATCCTTAATGAAACTCATTTTGGCATATTGTGTTTTACATTGCACGCAACTGTTTGCTTTAGATTTGGTTATTTTGTCATTTTACACTTGGGATGTTAGGTTTTGGCTTAAGACGAACATACGTGAAATTGAAATTGATTTGAACGGAAATTAATTTTCTTTTAAGCAAAGAATTCAGTGTCTATTGCTTCCGTGGAGATCGTATTATAATCCTTTATTGACAATCTAGTATCGTGGATTTATTGAAAATCCAGATTACAAAAATCATCTGACGTTTTTTGAAAATAATATTTTACTGCAAATAATATAGCTTGACTACTCATTTTGAGATGAAAAATGACAGTACGGTGATTAAAAGGAAATTATAACTTGATAACAAGATTTATGACTTATTAAAATTAACATCAACAGAAAACTCCCCTAAGATGTCATTTTCAAAAGCCGGCATTATTTTTCTGCCAAAACGGCGGCATTATTTTCTGCCTGATCGCAGATAAATGTTGCCAGAATATCGCAAACCTCGTGCATTTAAAATAATATCTTCACAGAGTTTGTTTCATTGGAGTCGATGTAGAAGACCTCTAACCGTTTCATTTCTTTTTCTAATATCAGGTCTTTGATTTTGTATTATGGCCTTACGTACCTGGCATTTTTCGTCCAGCAAACAGCATTCGAAGTTTCATGAATAGGTCTACCATCCATCTTTAACATTACGAAACTTTGAGCAATCTTAATGGTTCATATTACAAGTTTGATGCTTCAGGCTTCTTTTATTCTTGATCCACCGTGCCACAAAAGTGGTTATAAAGTTAACTATTCTTTTGATTCTTGTTTTTTTTCTTTTCGACTGACGACAGAAAAGTTGAATAAATTAATGTGGTCAATGGTTCCATGTAACACGTTATACTGTAAGCAACACAGTTTTTTCTGCTACAAAAGTGTGATCCCCCAAGTAGCAGCACTTAACTTGTTGATAAAAGTACACGGCCGAGGGTGTAACCAATTATATGGAAAACCTGACCAAACAACCATAGTGTTTCACCGTATTTATAAGAAAATACTACGTTCATGTTAGACGTATAAAGAAGACTGCTGAAGACTTTGGTATGAGTAGAACCCAAAGTATTCACTGCTGTAGGATAAATTGACCGACCTTTTCCATCATTTAATTTTCAAATAGCAGTATTTACTCTACTGGCAATGTGTTTCCATCAATCTTCGCCATCATTTCATTTTCAAATAGCAGTATTTATCTACTGGCATTGTGTTTCCATCAGTCTTCGCCATCATTTCATTTTCAAATACATGTAGCAGTATTTACTCTACTGGCATTGTGTTTCCATCAGTCTTCGCCATCATTTCATTCGTCTGAAAACTGCCACATGCACTTTATCGAGTGCTGACAACGTGACGGGTGTGCTTCATATCAAGCAGGAACTGCTGAACTCTTTAAAAACGTTCATTCTCGTTATACCCATGCTAGCGAAAGCGCAGGGATAATGTTTTCGTATGTCGGCGAATGCATGGCTTTAATGTTCAGGATAATCTCTGAAACCACTGGGAGTAGAAAGATGAAACTTGGGTCATTGATTGTATTGTGGGTAGGGATTGTGCCGAAGGTTTCAGAATTTTAATAATGCCTCCCCCGGCCTAGGGGGACTTTATTAAAATTAACATCAACAGAAAACTACCCTAAGATGTCATTTTCAAAAGCCGGCATTATTTTTCTGCCAAAACGGCGGCATTATTTTCTGCCTGATCGCAGATAAATGTTGCCAGAATATCGCAAACCTCGTGCATTTAAAATAATATCTTCACAGAGTTTGTTTCATTGGAGTCGATGTAGAAGACCTCTAACCGTTTCATTTCTTTTTCTAATATCAGGTCTTTGATTTTGTATTATGGCCTTACGTACCTGGCATTTTTCGTACAGCATACATCATTCGAAGTTTCATGAATAGGTCTACCATCCATCTTTAACATTACGAAACTTTGAGCAATCTTAATGGTTCATATTACAAGTTTGATGCTTCAGGCTTCTTTTATTCTTGATCCACCGTGCCACAAAAGTGGTTATAAAGTTAACTATTCTTTTGATTCTTGTTTTTTTTTCTTTTCGACTGACGACAGAAAAGTTGAATAAATTAATGTGGTCAATGGTTCCATGTAACACGTTATACTGTAAGCAACACAGTTTTTTCTACTACAAAAGTGTGATCCCCCAAGTAGCAGCACTTAACTTGTTGATAAAAGTTCACGGCCGAGGGTGTAACCAATTATATGGAAAACCTGACCAAACAACCATAGTGTTTCACCGTAAAAGAAAATACTACGTTCATGTTAGACGTATAAAGAAGACTGCTGAAGACTTTGGTATGAGTAGAACCCAAAGTATTCACTGCTGTAGGATAAATTGACCGACCTTTTCCATCATTTAATTTTCAAATAGCAGTATTTACTCTACTGGCAATGTGTTTCCATCAGTCTTCGCCATCATTTCATTTTCAAATAGCAGTATTTATCTACTGGCATTGTGTTTCCATCAGTTTTCGCCATCATTTCATTTTCAAATAGCAGTATTTACTCTACTGGCATTGTGTTTCCATCAGTCTTCGCCATCATTTCATTTTCAAATAGCAGTATTTACTCTACTGGCATTGTGTTTCCATCAGTCTTCGCCATCATTTCATTTTCAAATAGCAGTATTTACTCTACTAGCATTGTGTTTCCATCAGTCTTCACCATCATTTCATTTTCAAATAACAGTATTTACTCTACTGGCATTGTGTTTCCATCAGTCTTCGCCATCATTTCATTTTCAAATAGCAGTATTTACTCTACTAGCATTGTGTTTCCATCAGTCTTCGCCATCATTTCATTTTCAAATAACAGTATTTACTCTACTGGCATTGTGTTTCCATCAGTCTTCGCCATCATTTTATTTTCAAATAGCAGTATTTACTCTACTGGCATTGTGTTTCCATCAGTCTTCGCCATCATTTCATTTTCAAATAACAGTATTTACTCTACTGGCATTGTGTTTCCATCAGTCTTCGCCATCATTTCATTTTCAAATAGCAGTATTTACTCTACTAGCATTGTGTTTCCATCAGTCTTCGCCATCATTTCATTTTCAAATAACAGAATTTACTCTACTGGCATTGTGTTTCCATCAGTCTTCGCCATCATTTCATTTTCAAATAACAGTATTTACTCTACTGGCATTGTGTTTCCATCAGTCTTCGCCATCATTTCATTTTCAAATAGCAGTATTTACTCTACTAGCATTGTGTTTCCATCAGTCTTCGCCATCATTTCATTTTCAAATAACAGTATTTACTCTACTGGCATTGTGTTTCCATCAGTCTTCGCCATCATTTCATTTTCAAATAACAGTATTTACTCTACTGGCATTGTGTTTCCATCAGTCTTCGCCATCATTTCATTTTCAAATAACAGTATTTACTCTACTGGCATTGTGTTTCCATCAGTCTTCGCCATCATTTCATTTTCAAATAACAGTATTTACTCTACTGGCATTGTGTTTCCATCAGTCTTCGCCATCATTTCATTTTCAAATAGCAGTATTTACTCTACTGGCATTGTGTTTCCATCAGTCGTCGCCATCATTTCATTTTCAAATAACAGTATTTACTCTACTGGAATTGTGTTTCCATCAGTCTTCGCCATCATTTCATATTCAAATAACAGTATTTACTCTACTGGCATTGTGTTTCCATCAGTCTTCGCCATAATTTCATTTTCAAATAACAGTATTTACTCTACTGGCATTGTGTTTCCGTCAGTCTTCGCCATCATTTCATTTTCAAATAACAGTATTTACTCTACTGGCATTGTGTTTCCATCAGTCTTCGCCATCATTTCATTTTCAAATAACAGTATTTACTCTACTGGCATTGTGTTTCCATCAGTCTTCGCCATCATTTTATTTTCAAATAACAGTATTTACTCTACTGGCATTGTGTTTCCATCAGTCTTCGCCATCATTTCATTTTCAAATAACAGTATTTACTCTACTGGCATTGTGTTTCCATCAGTCTTCGCCATCATTTCATTTTCAAATAACAGTATTTACTCTACTGGCATTGTGTTTCCATCAGTCTTCGCCATCATTTCATTTTCAAATAACAGTATTTACTCTACTGGCATTGTGTTTCCATCAGTCTTCGCCATCATTTCATTTTCAAATAACAGTATTTACTCTACTGGCATTGTGTTTCCATCAGTCTTCGCCATCATTTCATTTTCAAATAACAGTATTTACTCTACTGGCATTGTGTTTCCATCAGTCTTCGCCATCATTTCATTTTCAAATAACAGTATTTACTCTACTGGCATTGTGTTTCCATCAGTCTTCGCCATCATTTCATTTTCAAATAACAGTATTTACTCTACTGGCATTGTATTTCCATCAGTCTTCGCCATCATTTCATTTAATCACCTCTTTTATGTCAACTCCTTGATATTGCCGAATCCGCGCTGCTTGAGAACAAAACATTTCAGTAACCACCTAAATTGTTATTGTGTTACTCCCAAGAGGCACGAAGTCGGCTATATCAGGGAGACGAACACACTAGAGGTGATTAAGTGAAAATTTAGTAAGAGGAAGTGGGAACACAAGAGCAATCGGAGTTGAGGTTTTGACTTGAAAAAAGCGGAATGTGTAGGCTCAGAAAATTTAGCATCAAGTATAAAGATCCTGTTATCAAGACCTGCAGCAGGGTTCTTAAACGTGCGAAGAACGTGAATTTTTTTTCATTGGAACTTTAGGATTGGGCTTGAATCATATGTAGTTTATTTTCAATCCAGTGCCAATTGAAAAAAAGCGAGCAGCGACCGCTGGTCACATTGAAGGCTGCTGGCAGTTTTCCGTTGTGGATTTTTCATTTGTCGTTTGTAATTGTAGGTTGTGTCGTGTAGAGTTATTCCACATCCCATTATCTTCTATTTGACTAAAATCCCTCCTTAAGTCTAAAACAAACTACTGAACTGTGATGATCTATCTCATTTGTCCAAGGACAAAAGGATAATGACTGTTTGACAGCTGAATTGGGGGTTGGTTGTACCAGCAATAGCACCACATACACGGCTACAACGCTGTCTAAGGAGGAAATCATTGACAATCACAAATCTGTCATTTCCTCCTTCGGCCTTTTTGTTGATGCCAATAATGATGACATTCCATCCCTGTATTGGATTCCTAAATTGCATAAAAATCCATACAAACAGCGCTTCATTGCAGGGTCATCCAAATGTACAACTAAGCCTCTTTCAGTTCTATTGACTTCAATACTTACGGCAATAAAATCCGGCCTCCAGAAATATTACGATTGTTGTTATTCTAGAAATGGTGTCAATCAAATGTGGATCCTGAAGAATTCGAAAGAAATCGGATGGAGATTCTTAACTCAAAATCAGTTTCATCTTGTAACAGCATCAAAACATTCGATTTCTCCACACTTTACACTTCTATTCCACATGAACAACTGAAATCGCGATTGGCACAACCGATTAAACGCAGTTTTTTTTCAAAAAGAATGGAAAACTAAGGTACAAATATTTAGAAGTCGATTATATTAAGACTTACTTTGTCATCAATGAGTCTAAGAAAAAGAACAAATTTACTTAAGACCAAATAATGGACATGCTCAACTTTCTCATTGACAACATATTTGTTCAGTTTGGTGGACGTGTTTTTCAGCAAACAATAGGGATTCCAATGGACATGCCGATCATATGAAGCAGACTTCTTACAATCTCTTCTAGACAAAAAAGATCGTAGACTAGCTCTCTCTTTCAACCTCACGTTCCGTTATATTGATGATGTCCTTCCACTAAACAATTCTCGATTTGGTGACTTTCTCCACTCATATGTCCCCAGGAGCTTGAGATAAAGGACACAACGGATTCTAGGAAGTCTGCTTCATATTTAGATCTACATCTCGTAATTGACTCTCAAGGAAGACTTTCAACAAGGCTCTATGACAAACTTGATGACTTCAACTTTCCAATTGTCAACTTTCCCTTCTTGTGTAGCAACATTCCGTCCGCTCCAGCTTATGGAGTTTACGTATCTCAATTGATTCGTTACTCAAGAGCGTGCGGGACTTACATCGCTTTCCTTAGCAGTGCGTCACGCAAAAATTGCTCACACAGGGTGATGTTGCTCCTCGGTTGCTGTCTTCACTCAAGAAATTTTACGGAAGACATCATGCACTTATAGACAAATACCGGTATGGGATTTCGATCTCTCAGTTGAGTGCAGATGTTGGTTTGTCATAGAGTTTTGTTTTGTCTTCCTATACCGGATTTGACACGCTGAATTGACTGTTGGCAACGCGACGGGTGTGCTATAGCAAGCAGGAACTGCTTACTCTTCCGGACCACCTGAGTTCACTCTTGTTTCGACTGGAGTCTGCGTTGTTTATATTCAGTAATTTTGTGTTTCCATGTTTTACATGTCTGTTTTTGTCCCGTTCTTGTTAGTGTTTACTGGTTTTGTCTCGGCCCTTTCGGACTTTTGACATTCGGATACCCCATTAGTACCTCTGCTTCTTTCAAAACAAGGCAAAGACACACCGTAGATATTGAAATTATAGAACAAGACAAAAAAGGAAACTTAATAATGAAACCAATATGCATTGATATATAAATACCAGAATATGTACCTCTCCTTTTAATGCTTTTGTCTGAATTCGAGTTGGTAAGATTTTAAAGAGTTTTGTCGCAATTGATATTGAAAATATTGGTAAAGTTTAATAGAATTGTTGTTGTCCTAAATTCTATAGATGACAAATATACAATTACATCTTTTCAGTTAAAACGATTTTAACATTGTTGCTTACATTTGCCGAACAATTCTTGAGAACCTCATGTTATGATAGGCTTTTATTCAAATTTGAAGAGCTATTTAATTACCAATCTGGATTGGAATTATTTAACATTTAATAGTTTTTGTTTATCTGCATCAAACACTTGCTCTGTTTTATTGACAAAATGTAGGGTTTTCCAATGATTTCCAATCTTACAATCTATAACGAAAATTGGGTACGTATGAATTCATTCGATAAGATTTATTTCTTGTTGTAACCAACCATATTGTTTTATCTGATCAATTCACGGCTACTTTAATTAAAAGGATGCTATAAACGGAATGAAAAATGCATTACATAAAAATGCTGCAATTAAAATGATAAAAAACAAAGACTAGAGCTATACATATTTTATTATTACAAAACTATCTGATGTTTTTTAATACTCCCTCTTACTGTTAGCTGTAAATCAAGTAAAGGCGGCCAACAGTAGGCCCAACCGTTGTTCCCAGTTAGATTGTGAAAATAATATATATTTTCCCAACGTACGCGTTTTTGAAGCATGATATCCCAAATTCGTCTGTGTTTTTGAACGAAGATATTTGGAGACCTCTTTTGGTACTTGCGTGCTTCTTGAATGTAAGAATGTAAGTGACTATACTATTCTTATGGAAATTAATTGAGTTCTAATCAAGTACTACACTACGGTAAGGTCGACTGTACATTTACTTTCCCAATCTGAAAAATACAATAGATATTACAATAAAACATTCAAAAACTTTAAGGATTTTGTCTCTCTTCCTCTTAGCCGTCACCAATTATGTGCACTTTAAAAGACCTTGCCACAATTCCGAATCGCAAATGAAACTCAATTCAATATATACACAGTAAAAAATAAATAGAAAAAGGAATCAGAAAACCCTTTCCTTCCTATATTCTTTGGCACTATCTAAATAAAAACGGAAGAAAATTCCTAATTCTGATATACGGTATCAAATGAACCCTGTTCAGATAAACATGTACTGAGGATCTTAACCTGAAACTGTGTTGTATTCGATCACAAAGTATCATGACCTATTAATTTCAGTTCTTCTAACATTTACGTGTAGTTTACATGACACCATATAAATGTGAAAAGGGAATTCCTTTGTATATAAGACATTTTAAGCCATAATAAATCCATAAATGCTTTCATATGGCCAATCCACATGGAAACACATTAGCACTTCTTAAGTCATTTACTTTTTTTTTCCAAAGTACAGATAAAAGGTATTTACAATGGAGTACCATTACTTTCAAAGGGAAGATCAGTAAAGTTTTAATAAACAGCTAGAATACTCCATTAACTTTAATTACTTTCAATTAATTTTAGCTGATGGGCCCATTGTGTTTACCTTTAAGCTGATTATGTTACGGAGACTGATTCTAAAGAGTTTGATGTCTATTTCAATGGTTCCATGTTCAATAGGATCCACAGCAAATGGAGTAAAAATCTATAGTTCCAGGGGTTTTATTCTTTTCAATGTTCCAACTACAGAGCATGCAAAACAATGTGATGGCTAATGTATCTTAAAACTCCACATGCATTTTGTGATATGAAACATACATGACTAGGTTAATTCAATAATACTGTGTTATAATCCTTTCCTCTATATTATCGATGACAGTCACATGCCTTGATAATGTTTCAGTATTTGCTCTCTGACTCGGAGACTCTTGGCTTCAATTTTATTTATATTCATTGTCAATGGCATTTTAAGCTGCTTGCACTTCCCTCTTAAGTTTTCATTTGTTAAGTAATTGATAAAGAAAAAATAATAAAATTAAAAATATTCACCTTTGTCATGATTGTTGTTTACATTAATATTAAAATTTTTGTTAACAAACTTTAACTTGCGACTTTGACCTCTTTGAACCCCTTATTATGACTAATTGATAATATCGAGATGTGGGATGAATGTACATGGCTAAATTATCCATTAGATAGGAAGTATGTTATTCATTTTAATGAAGGGTCACTCGTCGAAGTATGTTTTACACCATAAAAACGACAGTAACGGTTTAGCTTGTCGTAAGAGTCTTGAAATCCTAACATCGGGTTAATGCTCAGCCCACAGAGTGACCAAGTGTGTGTCCTAAGTGGGAAAATAGAGTGGCCCTCGCCTGCAGGAGCTGTCAGTTCAATAATTCGGAAAGCTTAACCGCGCTGACCACAATTGACCAATGTGCGGAGAGTGCATCCTTCATACATGTAAAAGATCCCAATGTGGACCATCAAAAAGTGCACCGCATAGCCTAATTTTTCCGCCCCACCCAGCTCTGTACCTTTGTTTCCACCCTTATATTTATCATCGTCATTTCATGTTCATTTTATCATCCTTTTCGTGTTCATCTAATCGCCCTTATAAAACAAGAGCGTAATACACCAACTCACTCGCTTACATCACAGGGACTTGCTCCCCTCTATCAATATTTTGTTAGAGTCAATGTGCGGTACCGCACATTGACTCTAACAAATATTGATAGAGGGGAGCAAGTCCCTGTGCTTACATGACACCACTTGGTCGATCATGATGGTGGAACAAAGGTCCCCTAGGGTGATCACCAGCCCGGCGTTTTAACTTGTCTTACCTGCATTTAAATCATGAAATGTTTAATGTTTTTGTTTTAAGTTTTCCGATCATTATATTCAAAACGGTTGAAAACAACATGTATTTTACTGGCAATGCGCGTGGACGGAATGTTCGGTGCTAGGTTTGGGTTTACTTTTAGAACATAATGGGTGTTTTTCCCAGTCGACTTTTTGGGGTTTAATTCTATCTTCCAATGATTTTTATTGAAAAGTTGCTCAACACATGTATATACAGCATAATAAGATTACAGTTTTTGCAACCCTTTTGGACAATTACTTTGTACAAACCGGTTAGATAATCAAGGTTTTTAAAAACGTTCATGCATAAGTAATTAAAAAACAGTGTCGTATTTTTGGAGTCGCAATGATGCGGATACAATACTAGAAACACTGGGTTATTTGAGTCCTTTCCACCGATATTAGATAAAGATGACAAATACACTGCCGGTGGCAATGCAAATGATATGTATACAGGAGCAAATATATTATACAGGTTCCTGGTCCCATATTAAGATGACAACAAAGTTCCAGAAAAATTTTGCTACGCCTGATGCGCGTTTCGTCTATTTAAGACTCATCAGAGGCACTCTATCAAAAACATTGAAAAAGCCAAAGAAATTATAATTATGAAGTGCATAGAACAATAAAACCAAAAATACCGAATTATAACTAAGATGATCAACCTATGTTTGGGCTAAGAAGAACCTTAGGTTTTAGATAATTTTGAAATTTAAACGGATATTTTAAAGTTTTGGTGTTGTCTCCAACGCAAAAGTGTTGGTGACAGAGCAGGCTAACCTTGGGGAATTAAATCTCCACCAGCAGCGCTAACCTTCACGGGTGTTAGAAATTAAAATGACAACAAAGTTGCAGACAATAATTTTACTACGCCTGACGCGCTCCGTTTCAATACCCATCAGAGGCGCTCTATCAAAAACATTGAAAAAAAAAACTTTATGAATATGAAGAAGCAGAAGTACCAATTGGATATCCGAATGTCAAAAGTCCGAAAGGGCAGAGACAAAACCAAAAAAACACCAACAATAACGGGACAAAAACAGACAACATGCAAAACATGGAAACACAAAACAACTGAATATCAATCAACAACGCGAACTCCAATCGAAATAAGAGTGAACTCAGGTGCTCCGGAAGAGTAAGCAATTCCTGTTTGCTATAGCACACCCATTGCGTTGCCAATAGTTCATCCAGCGTGTCAAATCCGGTAAAGGAAGACAAACCAAAACCTTATGACAAACCAACATCTGCGCTCATCTGAGAGATCGAAATCTCATATTTGTCTATAAGTGCATGATGTCTTCTGTAAAATTTCTTGAGTGAAGACAGCAACCGAGGAGCAACATAACCTTGTGTGAGCAATTTTTGCGTCAGACGTGTCGCTCTGCTAAGGAAATCAATGTAAGTCCTGCACGCTCTGGAGTAACGAATCAATTGAGGTACGTAAACTCCATAAGCTGGAGCGGATGGAACGTTGCTACACAAGAAGGGATAGTGCATAGAACAATAAAACCAAAAAATACAGAATTTGGGAACCAAATTATAAATAAGATGATAAACCTATGTCTGGGGAAGAAAGAACCTAAGGGTTTAGATTATTTTGAAATTTAAACGGGTAAGTGTTTTCCAACAACTTAAAGTTAAAAAGGATCATTAAACTTATCGAATGCCATCAACAGAACGTGGGTTAGTAACGTGTATGAAATTAAGTTATTATTTAAACCGCAGATAATAGCATAAGCTTGTAATCAGCATGGATATGGCCCCGGTGCCACAAAACCTGAAAAAAATATCCTAGTCTGAGAATATTCTCAAATCATTGTGTATGCTAACTACGGGAATTTAGCATACAGTATGTATTTTTTTTTTTTTTTAAGTTTTGTGATATCGGGACCCGGTCCGCTATTTTAAGACTCAAAGCCCGTATACTTCTACTCCGAATAAGGCAATTTAGAGAATGGCCACGAAAGCTGCTGTAGTCGACCGCAGAATCTTCAAAATGATGAAGGAGGCAGTTATGTGGCAGAAGCAGAAACTATGCCCATATTTTCCTCGTAAATTCCAATGGCAGTTTCCATTTATATCATGATGTCATATGTCTCATTTCATTCCTCGTTGTACATATTACAACTGTCATTTTTATGAAAAAAAATCCCAAACATAAATATAGAGGAACTCTAAAACATAGATACACCAATGAAACTGTCTTCAACTGAAAATAATGAGATTCTGTGAAAGGCTTCATATTTTATGATATCCTTGTCCAAAATGGTTGTATGAAGCCGTGTATGAATGTAATTATTTCCTGATGAGGAGCTTTTTATAGGTCTTTATCATGGAAAATGAAATGCATTCGCCCTAGGAAATTTGAGACAACTCTAAACACTTTAAACAAAGAAAAAAAACACTAATCGATATTACGAACACAATTTATGTTTGGTTCGGAGAATTGTAAGCGAAGTAACTCGGCTTTATTTGTTATTGCTGCAGAATATGTAGAATAGTGTTTCTCACGTTAGGCAACCCATTTATACGACATTTGTCTTCAATTCTTTAAGTCCAAGAAGAGTGAGTAGCCGATTGTCGGTATTTTACGCCATAGAGGTTAGTCTTAAGTGAATAAAGAGTGACATCATCCACACAAAGTGGGTCAACGGGTCAGGCTTTCCGTAGGGTACACAACTTGATTTCTCTAGGGCTGAGCACATACCCGAGGTAAGAATCTCAATAACCTTTTTTGCCCATTACGACAAGCTGGTCTCTGCTGTGGTCCTATTAGCCACCCAGGACAAACACTTGCAACACTCTAGGTTATATTACTGCATTTTGTAACAGGGTTGGGATGGGAAACTTAGGAACAGTAATGTTGTGCACTACTTTGCGGCCTACATAAAAATACTTTTACTGCGTGCTTGAAGCTAAGCACTCTCGCGCGGGCACTTTTCACTTTTGTAAGCCAACTATGGTCAGTGGTAAGGCTTTCCGTATTATTACCTTACAACTCTCGCGGACGAGGGCAACTCAATTCAACAACGTAGGGTACACATCTTGGTCGCTCAGTGGGCCGAGCACTTATCCGACTTTAAAATCGCAAGAAAGGCAAGACGAAAAATCAATTATCTCAATGGTTTTGACTAGGTGCATTTTAGACATGTTTGTTTGAACTAAGCTAAACACCTTTATTAGTATTGTATGTCAAATTTTGACCATTGCGGATTTTGTTTGTCATAATTGGTACTTATTTAAGATTTCAGTAAGTTTGTTTTTTAAACTTCATTTGTTTTGTTGTTTTGATTGTGCCTAGGTTTTGCAATTACACTAAAAGATTTTAACCAATCTATAAGGCAAGAGATTTATTAAGCGTGCCCCCAAGTTTTGATAGGGGTGAACCTTTGGCTTGAAAATCTTTTTGATCGATATTAAGTAGTTTAAAGATATACGTCTCTCTTTTGAAAAAAAAATCTTTATTTATGTTTTAAATATTTTATGAAATTTGACCTTGAAATTGTGGCAAATCACTACCATTTTGTAGTTAACTCCTTATAATACGGAGAGTGTGCGTGATCAAAGACAAGAGTTAAGAACAAGTTCGTCTTTACGTTCCTGATTGAAGATCAGTTGTGTTCTGTGTTTGTTTTTTTTTCAGTGCTGGTACCCGGCATTTTTTTTTCCTGTCTTCGGTGTCTAATAGATTTGTATTGGTTATTCATACTAACGACAATTCACTGCCTTTTGGGTATTTTTCTGCGTCTTTCCTTGTTATAATTGTGTTATGGTATAATTGGTGGATTAATTGTTAAAAATGCAGGTGTCAGAGAACTAAAAACGGTGTTAAGATACAGAGAGTGCCCTCCCGACCACAGCACGGAAATTTGAACCAGTTGGGAGTAGAAAACAAACTAATCGAAAAATAAGTACCAGAACAAAACGGTTCAAAATATGCCGCACATATCCTAGTCGCTCTTAGGGAAAAACAGCCTGACCTGGTGGCAGTTTTTGGGCACTCTATTGTAGATAAGCTTTAGTGCCCTTGACGACCTATTCCCAACCCGATTAAGTATGATTTATGTTGAAAAAAAAAAGTTATATCCATGAAGATTTTAAATATTTATTGAATGATAACATCTGTACATTGGTAAAATTGTGGAGGTACTCCTGAGTTAGGGTTCTTTGTATTGTATACTACTTGGATAATATATTTTCCCATAGCTGCCGTTGTAGGGACCTTCAAAGAGGCTGTGTAAACATGTAGAGATGGTTCTCCCATATCGGTGACAAGATTTGTAGCTGTAGCAGACGATCCGTTCTCCATCATTAAAGAGATTTGGAAGTTGCCCGGTGTAGCCTGTGCCCAATGGTCAAGGTTTTTCTGGAAAACTACAGTGATGGTTTCACCACGTCTGAAATAGGTAGGGTTCATGTCTGATTTACGTCCACCACACGGTCCACTTTCAAGATCGCAGTCGTCGGCTCCAGCTTTGTTAATACCCATCATAGTGCCTGGAAAGTATAAAAAGAAAATGTTAGTTTTTTTACGTATTATTGGATATTTGGATACTGAATAATTTATGCAACGGACATTCGACGGAAGTTTCGTTTTCAGGAGTCTTGAGGAGTTTAACGTCATGACTATACCTAGATATAGGTCTGCAGCGATGTTGGTTTTCAGGGTGCCTCGTAAGCCCATTAAATTTGTATGGGAAAACGAGTACGTTAATTAGCGATCGTTTTTTTGAAACGGCACCCAAGAGTAAAAGGGTGTGTTTTAAATGAATTGGACACAACCAATCATGACACTTGTTTATAAAAAAATGAAACAACCTCCATGTCTTTCTTATTTGGGTAACAACGCTACAGACCAATTTAATTTGAATGCTTCCACAACGATGAATAACTTACATACGCATTTATATATTAAAAATACATTTGCCACATTTGCTCCTTAAGCGTCCTACTTAGTGCTGTTAATTAGGGCCCGTATCGAAGATGCGGACGCCCTATAGTTTTCACTTTGTCAGTGTCGGTCCGTTAACAATTCTTTTGAACACTTAAACTCAAAAACTATTAACAAAACAGTTCTTAAATTTTATACAGCTACTCAGTAGCATGTCATAATTTGCATATTAAAATTTCATGCAAAAATGTGAAATATTTTTTGAAAAAACTTCATTTTTGATGGAAAATCACAGATTTTGAGAATTGGACTTTGTGAACACTAAAACTCTTAAACTATTAACAATACAGCTCTGAAGTTTCATACACATTCCATGGAACATGCCTTAGTGGTTATAATCAGAGTTCGAATGATTTTGAAAACACTTAGATTTTTTTGCCGCGGGGCCCTTTCTGACTTTGTCAGTATTCTAGTTGACTACGTATAGTGATTTTGAATAATGCATAGTTTCTCTCTTCTCTATTCATGCACGTATATAACATGAAACGAATGATTTTCTGTAAATATGAGTTATGCACACATGTAGACTAGATATTGAATAGTCTCCAAAAATGTAAAATAAAGAAAACTTATTAAGTAGACTTACCTCTTTGGGGAGGACTCAGTAAACACAAATGAGCGGAACATGCCACAGCCAAACTACCAACGAGCACAACTTGGAGAAAATTCATCTTAAACGGTGGTCTTTGGCCGGTCAAATGGTCTAAATTTGTCTGTCGCTTCAATATATATTATACAACCGAGATATTGGTTATCTCTGTTACAGATAAGAAGACTTTAATAACCGAAATACTTTTAAGAGCATACGTTCCTTAATGACAAGATTCTACAAATTTTAACCAAGGTTGAAAAACAATTTGAATTAAGTAAAACGTTCGATATTTGGGTTACTTTTAAGAGGTCAACACAAGTTCGTAAATGAAAATATCCTCTGATTCTTAATCAAGGTTGAGAAACAACCTGAGTAACGGTGATCTTTGATACTACTTTTATATTTAACCCCGACTTTCATTGAAGTGTTGGGTTAGTGCTCAGCCCACTGAACGACTGAATAGGGTTGCCTTCGTCCGCTGGGGTTGTCAGGTCTATAAAACGAAAAGCCTCATCGCTGACCATAGAAGGGGAGTGCCAAGCTACATGCCCGTAAAAGATCGCTATTGGACAACAAAGTAGTGCTCCACATATAAGCTTAATTTCCCATCCAAACCCAACATTCCCCTTTTCTAGGAGTCTCCAAATGTACTGTCCTTTTGTTATGTCGCCTGCAACGTGCTGCAGAAGCTATATATAGGGTTAACTTTGGCACCATCCGTCGTGACTCTGCAGCGTCACAAAAATTTCTGTCGCAATTTTTCGGACAACAACATGCCATAACCCCTTGATATTTTGCATGTAGCTTCATCCTATTGTACTTAAAAGTGTAAAGCGATTTAATGCCCAAAATGTCGCTACTTCGTGTTTACTGAATTCTTAGGGTGTTATGTATAATGAACATATATGCAAAATTTCCGCCACAGTTTTCAGGGCAACTACATGCCGAAGCCTCTTGATATTTAACATGTGGCTTTAAGGTGTAAAGCGTTTCAATGCCATAAGCATTGCTACCTCATGTTTACCGAATACACAAGTTTTTGATATATATAGTGAACATATTTGCAAATTTTCCGTCACAGTTGTCTGTACAACCACGTGCCACAGACTATTAATAGTTGACATGTAGCTTCCTCCTATAGTACTCAATAATGTAAAGCCAAAAAACATTTTTGACATCAGAAAAAAATCCATTTTTTGGGGGGTAAATACAGAATTTTTTAAACCTAAACTTATAGAAAGAGTTCCTATTGATAGATAATAACGTTTTGACATGCACACAAACGTCTCCATCAATTTACATGCATTTTTAAATATTGAAATTGTTAACAGCCAATGATTTAGAACAAGTACATATACAGAGACCTGTAACAGCAATTCGAATTATAGGAACTGAAGCTGTGACAATATATACAACAGTTTGAAAAAGCCTTACATTATAGAAAAAAAGCAAGATGAACAAGTGGTTGCACTAAGTCGTGCTGAGTGTACCCCCTTAACTCGCCTATTTTGAAGTGGATAGTAGCACTAAGATAACAGACTTACCTGGAAAGGGGGCAGCACAACTCATCATCATGCGCAAGCTGTTTACCAAATTTGAAATACATCCTTTGAGTACATTGAAGCCGAAAATCTGTTACGATCATATTCCAGTTTTTCACCCTTAAAGTAGCTCAAGTCGGCCTTGGAAACAGGGAGTACACGACGGAATTGACTTTGAAATGGAGGGGGCATTGGACCAAAGCTGTGTAATAAAATTGTTTTCAATTCCTTCGTTAGAAGCTGAGAAAACTGTAACAGAAATTGTGGACGCTGGAGAAGATGTTTGCAATGCAGCCTGCTCTTTTACGAGAGGGGATATAATTTAGAACTGCTAATATTAAAATTTTAGTCGGGGTTTAACGTCACAAGAAAAATAGTAAGTATTATAGCGAAGGATAAGAAATAAACCCAGAAAAGAGAGTTGAAATATCATACGAAACATGATCACATTTAATTTTGAAAGCCTTTGAATCCACCGTTTAATTAAATTGTAGTTTTAACAAGTGAACATTAAAACTAATTATCCATCGAGTTTTTATCATAACTTTTTGTCTATTAAAACATTTGATCAGTATGAAGACACGTATAACGAGAAATAACATTTACATATATAAGGCCTCAAAAAATGTCATCTTTTACACTATGAAGTAAGCCTCTGTATAAACTAACAGAAAATGCAAACAGAATACAATACATTTACAATGACAACGAACATCACTGTTTAATAACGAAAGCCAATTTCTTTTGAAGGTTTGTATATGCCTTGTGTTTTCTGTTTGGCGTCCTCGGTGATGGAAGCTTTAAAAGAAATGAATTCTCACGATGTTTATTTTCCTCAATCTTCTTTAAAGTATCTGCAAACTTGGCATCAAAAGTCTTTTCCCTATCCAAGAGAAATTCTCTGGTCGAAATCTTGGTTTGTGACCGAGCGAAGTTAGCATGGGTATCGAAATACTGATACGTAAGTCTGTCTTTGTTTTGTAACGTATAATCAGCCTTCTGAGCAAAATACAACTCCATTATGATCTCATCTACCCGTGAACTATGAATTATTTTCTGAAAATATATAAAGAATAACATATAAGTGAGCTTGAATTGGGAAATTCTAGGACATAAGAAGTACCAGAAAAAAAAAAAACTAAAAGACGGAATTAGAATGCAAATGGACCGAAATTGATAATTATTTATATCGTAAGTGAATGTAGGTAGTAGTATAGATTCTTACCAATAAGTGCTAACGTATACATGTAGTCCATTCTCTTCCATTTTGAATTTAGAATTAAATGGTCAGTTTATGTTTATTATCAAATACGATGGCGCTTTGCGTATTAAAAGATTATTAAGGAATTTAAGCTGTAAGTATTTAAATCTGACCGGATTACGTTTGATCAGTAACCTATATTTATTGTAAATCATTTCAAATCAATACACTAAGTAAAATTTATTTTTATCTCATCCGAACCAGAAAGGAGAACAACCTTGCATAATTGTGTCTGGAACTACCTTTTTTATGGTTTACTATAACCAAAAACCGGCATCGCCTTAATCTCCTTTCGAGTTATTCCTCTTCAAACGAACTTTTAAATTTGTAACTTGTACGCGATATTCAAACTGCTTGATTTCTAATGTAAATTTAAGGTAGAAGGAAAATGTCAATAGTTTACAACGACTTTCGCCGTCTATTATTAGCAACCATTGAACTACACATGTCAAAAAGATAGTCACTCGAGACGCAGATGACTTCGGAACCTTTCTGTCAAATAAGGAAAAACAAGAGAGCAAACACTACAAAAAATTTGAAAGGGGCTAAAAAAGGGAACAGGAATTTCTACCGCAACTTATAAATGGAAAGAATGGAAAAGAAAAAAAAATGAGCATACATCGAAGACGGCAATGCTAAATGTTTAATGATTATATGTATTCTTTTTGAAAAAAAAAGTAATAACAAAGCCATAGAAAACGCATTTAATTATTCAATTATATATCTGGTTCGATATGTTTAAGAGACAATCTACTAAATGTCAAAAATGAATAACAATTTGAAGAGTAAAATGAATAACAATTTGAAGAGTTTTGTAAATAAAACGAGCCCTGAAAAGGATACCAGGTTCCAACTTAATAGACTATAATATTTGTAGAATAATTTAAAACATTTTAAAAATTTGAACAGAAAATTACGATGACATCGGTAAATCTTCAATTAACATTAAAGTCTTTAAATCGAAGCGGTAAACCTTTTGGGATAAATACTCCACCAATAGAGCCAACCCTTCCGCTGTGACATCTACAATTTGAAACAAAAATACCTTGTTCTCCTCGAAAAGAAGAGTGCCATCGCCAAATCTATAGTCATTTATGTTTTTGATTCCATATCGTCTTTCTTCGAAAGGAACATGTTGAAGTCTTGTGAAGTTCCTGCTCGATCTCGAAAGCGGTGGAAGACCACCTCCACATTCCGATAATTGTGCATCGGACACAGAATGTAGACTTGATTTCGACTTTGATCCCAAGGGTAGTTTGTCGGTAGGTGACCTTATGTCTTTTGGAACATACGATGAAAGAGGACATTTGTAATCGTCAACTTGAGATTTCTTTACAGAAACAGGCCTGTCGCTTTCAATCAAGTCTTCTTCCTTGCTTTCTATCTTGTCGTTCGAATAAACCGACAAGCCATCACTTGAATTAGCTTTACCATTTTCAACATTTGTATTTTTTTCAGATTCTTCTTGCTGTTCGTTATTACTGGATTCTACCTCTTTATTGCAATTTGATTCATCTAAAATTACTTCCTCTCCCTGTAAATAATTCATTGAATTAGACCTCAATTTTTTGTCCTCTTCACTTGTTTGCACAATAGTTTCTGTTGGACTAGATGCCGAATCAGTTTGTTCCTGGTAACTTTTTGCAGTGGCAGTAGTTTCGCTTTCGTGAACCATAACATATTCATCTGGCAGCTCTTCTTGGGTACTTTGTGGAGATATGTCATCACTTAAACTTTCTCTTGTTTCTTCGTTTTGTAACATAGTTGAGCGTCTTCTTTTTCTGTCTTTCAATGAACGAGAATTTATGCTTAAAGTTTCTGACTTTTCTTCTTTTGATTTCTCATGGTCATCATATACCTTTTTGCTTTTCTGTAAGACTTTTGAGCCTTTCCATGAAGCTATAGCCTCGATAACTTGCTCACTGTACGTGGTTTCTTCATTGATAGTAAGAACATAGTCTCGGAGCAAGTCTTGAAACTTTTTATTATGATTTCTTGATATCTTTTTGTCCTTTTCATTTTCGAGTTGATCACTTTCCTAAAATTAAAGCAACAATATTTAATCACGTAAAAAGGTTGAATATATAAAAAGCAAAAATGAATAATAAAAAAGCTTAATCGAGCACAGCATGATACAACTGCAACATGTTGAACCCGTACATGTGAGGCCTGATATAGCTAATTTATAGTTCTAGTCACATTCAGCCCATAGTGACTTCCTAAGCCTTTCGACACACATGCAAATCTGTGTTTGACTTGCAATATATATATTTGACATAAAATATGCTTATACTTAGTGTAGGAAGACCAATTATCCATATAAACTCGTAAATAAGTCAAAAAAAGTTTATTTTTTTGGGGGTGACACATCTTTGATCCCCAGCGTTGTAGAGGTATAGCAAATGACACACTTAGTGGACAGATTTAAATGAAAATAACAATAATAAAGTATTTTTGAAATGCGAAAGCAGTGTAACAACGGTTAACTTGGTAAAGACGCATATGTGTATTACTAAGAGTAACCTCTCACAGCAGCATTTGATCATGAATCAAAACGTTTAATGGCCCAAAACCAAAAGTATTGAAGGAAAAGTCAAAAAGTTCAAAAAGGGAAGACAAATTCAGCACCGAGGATATCTACAATGTGCAATACAAGGGATTAAACTTGATGATTTAAACGATTTTAAATTTAGAAAATCTGAAATGTCAATAATAAAAGAAAATTAGTAAATTCATGTCAGATACGTCTGCGAACCAGGCTCGTTGAAGTTTAGTCCTGGTTTGCCCACATTTTTACGTTTTAAATGACATGTATAAAATAAGACTATAATTTTCAAAAAATGAACTATTATTGCTTAAACAACAAAACACCTTATCTTTATATTAACTCCCAATTAAAAGTTGGCAAACCAGGATGACACCGCTCGTGATTACCCTCGGGGACGTCTTGCATGGACGCAGTGATTTCAAAATACAAAATACCGAGCTGTGTAAAAACTTTTATTTTGTTATTCTTTATATGCATATTTCAAGGATAATTTCAAATATTTCAGTAATAAATGGCAAATATATTGGTAAATTCGTTACAGACAAGTCTGGCTTGTCCATTACTCTTGAAGACCTCTTATCGACCCATACAAAATCCTAAAGCGGTTAATTAGGTTATGCTATATATGCATATTTCAAGCAGTAACCTCTCAGCAAAAGCATTTGAATCTCAAAAACCAAAAAAAGAAAAAAAAAAGGATTTATAAAATTGGATGAAAAATGAATATTCTGTAGCAGTTTTGTCAATTCACCCATCTTTTCTAACGATTGAGGCAACAAACCCGAAATGCAATTACACCAAGCTTTCTATCGTAGTGAAAACATCATACACTGCATTTTCATCTTATTACAATCGGTCGACTGAAACTTAAATTATCGCCCAGAGACAAAAGTTTCTACAGGGGACGCCGACACCTTAGCCATAGAATAAAACGATCGCAAATTTCTTGCGGTCATATAAAAGTACTATGAACTCATATTTTAGAAAATGCCTCTGGAAATGAGGGAATAGGTAAGATCTGACAATTAAGTCTATTCAAGTTCTCCTATCGAAAACTGCAGAAGCGTTCTTTACCGTGTGTGGTATATGTCATTTTTGATAGCGGCATGCAATCTCACATGGTACCCCATTAAACCAAGCGGGTCGTGACTATATCAGTTTTTTTGTGGGTAGCAGTATGCGATGACTGGGTGCTTCCAAGAGGACTCTTGCAGACGCTTAATTAGTGCCTTAGTTTGCGCTTATATTAGCCTTCAAAACCTTCCACTTAGATTGCGATCCCGATGTCAGGTAGCATAGCTACAAAACCTTTTGAGACACAACTTGGAAAAGTAATGTGATAGCAGTATAAAATTGCAATTAAGCTGAAATCAAACGTAAAATTAAAGCGGAATTAAGAATATATTCATATTACTTACATGGATATATCAAAACAAATTTTCCATCCTTGCATTTCTATATTTCTAGTCAAAACTATACATGGAACAACATTGCGATGAAGATATTAATAATTGCGTTTTATAATCTGGATCATATTCTAAACAAGTTAAAAGCTTTATTTTTTAAGTTAAAATGACGAGATTCGATTTTACTCTTTTAAACAAGCAAACACCCCTATAAGCCATTATCTAGACAGATACGTTCAAGTAGGTGAGATGCGATAAACAGTATGAAGTGTTTCTTTTAGTAACCCTCGTGATATTTATATTTTCGTAACAATCAAACTTCAACATTTAAGTAATTAAAATTAGATACAGAATAATCAATACTGTATAAAACAAATTTTGTAATAAATGTTAAAAAGTAAACACAGTTTTAATCAGGCCTTACGAATTAATTAGTTCAAATACTATGTTAGCCTATGTCAACATTTCTATCTAGGGAGCAACTACTTTCTGTAATTACACAAACTTTGATGCATGCAATGAACCTTACTTTAATTGGCTGGTTACAAATTTCCAAAGTATTAGAAAATTTATCGTCCCTAAAATGATGTTATAATTAGCATTCAATTTAAAAACATGATACAAAATATTGATTTCTGATTTTGAATTTGTTTTTACATAATATCCTTTTTTCAAACTATAAATTGAAAGCATGGCAATCTATAAGTGTTTTAACAGTAAGGTGTTTAAAATGATAGACATTAGTATACCCTCGCTTGGAAATTGCATGAGGGGTATATAGTGATAATGGTGTCCGTTCGTGCGTCCTCCCGTGTGTCCGTCCTTCCGTTACATCTCAGTACTCATCTCTTATCCACAACTTATCCTTAACCCCATGATGGATTTCATGAAACTTTCGCACTTCAAATTTCAAAATTTGATCAAAATGATTTTTGAGGTTTCCCATAGCAAAATATGGACTTTTGACCATACGGGGTACCCATTTTTTTTTCTACAACTCCTCCTAAATTCCTTGATGGATTTTCATGAAACTTTCACACATTCTTTGTGACATAATGTAGATGTGCACCAATTTGATCAAAATGATTTTTGGGGTTTCTCATAGCAAAATATGGACTTTTGACCATAAGGGGGTACCCATCTTTTATTTACAACTCCTCCTAAACCTCTTGATGGATTTTACACAATCTTTGTGACATAATGTAGTTGTGCACCTCCTATTTAAAAATTTAATCTGATTTTTTTTTTGGGGGGGGGGTATTTATTTGTGAGCTGGGGGTCACAGTTTTTCTAGTTTCAATAGCTATTCCCTTTGATCTGAGAAATTAACAAGAAATTTACCTCTATTCTTATATCAATTTAGCAGAATTACAAGAAAATTTTTAAAAGGAGATACACCAACTTCAAATATGAATTTAACCAACAAAGTAGAATCGTTAAAACTCAGCACGGAAAGCATGTAAGTCAGATTTGAATTAACGTCACTTTTAAATATAACCATTTAAAATGAAAACAGACATGACAAAACGCTTGCAGTGCCAGCTTTAACAATATTTTATGATAAGAGAAGAATAAGTTTCCAAACAATGCATGATTGCAGATTCAAGAATTTAACGACCTGTAAAATATGATTTTACAATACTGACAGTTTAAAAAATCACATTACCTGTTAAATAATAGATATATATAATTGTCTGACTCCAGACAAACCTACTTCTATGTACTTAAATGTATCTACAGGAAGATACGACTGCAATATACTCTACCTTTGAAAAAGTTGATTTGCTTGCAATGGAAATCGTCACAGAGCTCTCTGTTGTGTCTCTTTTGAGGGGAATCCGGTCGTTCTTGTCATTGTGGAGTATGATTGGAGGTTCAGATCCTTCAGATGTGCCGATACTGTCATTGCTTGTTGAAGGTGAAGCTTTCTCAACGCAATTTCCAGGACGCTCTTGACAATGTTCAGCTATCCTACTAGTCGATTGATCTCTTATACTAACAGGACTGTCAGTTTCAGATATATTATCAACGTTCGAAGGTGGATCATTAACTTCAATTGTCAAGTCTTCTGTTTCCTTTTCAGTTTTCATAGTTGAATCCGACTGTTCATGTCCATTTATGTTTGCCTCTTTATATGAACCTATCTGTGATGTCTTACCGTCATCTGATTTTTGAAAGCTTTCATTTTCTGTATTGCAGGAAATTGGGTTTTCACTATTTTGTCCCGAAGCAGCATCATCCAATTTATCTTTTTTACCTTTTTGATTCGTTACTTTTGGTGGTTTATTTTCCTTTTTAGAAATATTTTGTTTCTTTTTCAAATTTTGCATCTTTACAAATTTATTGTTCTTCACTTTATCCATTTGTTTTTGTTTTTTCTCGTCGGTTACAACAGTACTCTGGGTTGAACTTTCCCGTGAACATATGCTCCCGTTTGTGTATCTTATATTTTCCCTATCGTTTCCGAAAGCTGTATCTGTATTCTTATTATTCTCATCGAGTTCACCTGACTCAACATTATCTGCTACCTGATTTATAACGGGAGGTCCGGAATCATCGAAATTTGTTAATGTTTTGTTAGTTGTGCTATCATCATTGGAATCCAAAGGTTTAATTGTTTCACTTTTCGAACTTCCAGAATCCTGATTATACTCGCTTCTATGAAGAAACATATCATCTTTATTATCTTTAATCCTATGCTCAGATTCTAACTGTTCATTATGACCATCTAATGTTTCTCTTTTCGTACTTCCATCATCTGCACAAATTTGATTATCTTCAACAATTGTACTATTGTTTTCCTCAGTGTTACATGCTGTAGACTCGACAATGTCGCGATCTAAGCCGACATTATTCTTCTTATTCTCCTTATGGTCGATATTTACTGTTATGCCAGTATCGTTTTTCACTATGGACAGCTCTTCCTCTTCGACATTCTCCTCGTCACATAGTTTTGGTATTGTATCCTTTCTTGATTTCCTTGGCGTAATTGTGACTTTTGTTATGTGTTTTATAGCCTCAGAGCCCTCAACCGAAGTATTAGTATTTGTTAAATTATCTGTTTCATTACTCGATTCGTTATTAATATTTATAAGATCTACTTCATGCTTTTTACCCTCATTTCTATAACTATTCTTTGTGCTATGGTTTTCAGATCTAGTTTGAGCTGCTCTTACCACTTCCGATAATGGTCTAGTTAAAGACGAACTACGACGGTGGTCACAGTCCGAATTTGAATCTCCGTACACCAGTCTTCCCCGTGGACTATACTGTAATCTCATTTTGTCTTTCCGAAAACGATCAATATCTAATTTCATTCTTTCAAGATCAAGTTTTGTGCTTTCATCAGAAGCCATTGACATTGTATCAATCTGATCCTTAGTTTTCAAGCTTTGTTCTTGTTGACGTTTCTTTCTTTGCCTAATTAGCTTTAGTTTATAATTGACGACATCCATAGCGGGGTTGTCTCCAGTTACTGTTATAGATTTAGAGGACCTACTGTCGGCCATGGACTCCGTGTTGGACGACGGCGTTGACATACTTGAAGGATTGTTCTTACGAACAGTAATTATACGATCTGCTAGTGACGATTTGGTCATTGTAACCTAAAATATAACATTGTAAGATTGTTATTTAACATGTTTAAGGACAATAGTTTTTGTTGCAGTTTTGCGTCAACACATACAAAGGAGGAGCCGGGCGTGTATATCATATATAATAGAATATAGCGACGTGACAAACTACAACATCGAAAAAAGGGACAGAGAAAGGGAATAAAGGTTATTAACAAAACTACCGAACTTGAATGATCAATCTCATAGTCCAGAGAAATTGACAAAAACGAATCAGTCATACCGGAGAATTGGTGGATCGCAATGGTCCTGACTTGGTACAGGCATTCCAAACGAAATGGTTGGTTAAACCAGGTTTTATGGCGCCAAACCTCCCTCTTCCATTGTGATCATGACCATAGAACACAACATAGTTGTGAGACACAATTGAGGTGATCCTCTAAGTACAGCAGACCAGTCAAACACTAATTAAAACAATTAATCACCATATCTTATAACTCTTGAACTTTTGAAATTTTCTACTAGTGTCTGATAACGAAGAAGGAAAGGAACCCGCATATATTATGCATACAGTACAGACAATATTAATTGCTGTAGGTGGTTTTTAATTTCTTTAATTTCCAGCAGATGCTATTCCATATACACGTACTTCGCAATATGAATCGTCTTGAATGGTTGTTAACAAGTTACATATTTTTTTCTGATAGAATGAGCTTTATTTTCTCAAAACTTAACAAGATTGCTACGCGTAGCCATGTGTCCCCCGCCACCGCATAAAAGTTGTGTGGCATGTCAATTCAAGCAATATATTCTCTGAGAAACGATAGAAATAGGTTGTCAAAATATGGGATGATCACCTATTAACAGTACCCTATCAGTGTGTAAAGTTTCAGCAACATCCGTTCAGTATATCCGAGGAGTTGCACCCACAAAAATGTTTGATATGACAAAGTCCCATTTTTTGGACCGGAAAATCACAAATTCGTAAATAACTCGAAAACTGTAAATATTGTTTCAATTTTTTTCCGTATTATTTTAGAGTACCTTTTGCTCTATCAGCCTACAAAATTTCAGAACCCTGTGCACCTAGGTAACCGAGATATAGGATGTCCTATATTTTGACCTTTCTTCCCTGTTTCCATGGAAACGGTGGCCATTTTGAAAATTTCAAATATGGGATGATCATCTACTAATTGTACCCTATCAGTGTGTAAAGTTTCAGCAACATCGGTTCAGTAGTGTCCGAGGAGTTTCACCCACAAAAACGTTTGACAAAGTCCCATTTTTCGGACTGAAAAATCACAAATTCGTAAATAACTCAAAAACCGTAAATATCGCTTCAAATTTTTTCTTCGTATTATTATAGAGTACCTTTTGCTCTATCAGCCTACAAAATTTCAGAACCCTGTGCACCTGGGTAACCGAGATATTGAATGTCCTATATTTTGACCTTACTTCCGTTTCCATGGAAACGGTGGCCATTTTGAAAATTTCAAATATGGGATGATCATCTACTAATTGTACCCTATCAGTGTGTAAAGTTTCAGCAACATCCTTTCAGTAGTTTCCGAGGAGTTGCACCCACAAAAAACGTGACGGACGGACGGACGGACGGAGACCATTACTAAGTCCCTCCGACGCGTTGCGGCGGGGGACAATTACTCCAAATATAGAGATAAAACTGTAAGTGACATATCTATATAATCATTGATACTACATGTGTGGGATATTTGGTATTTTCAAGAAGCGTTGGAAATATGAATAGCATAAAAGCTGTTTATCTTTCTAACTTTTATTCCTATTGCAAAAAAGGTATACATTTCAATCTATTGTTTACACATGATAATGAATGTTGTGTTAGCTTAAATCATAAATTATTAATTTTACAAAAAAGTAAGTTTTATGTATTTTGCTTCTGCAATGCAATTGTTCATAACAATTTAAATAATATTTGAAACAAATATTTTATGTGCTTTTACTAAATAAAATGCAAACTTAGATGAATGACTAATCCCAAAACGACGCAGAAGCCAGTGACTATGAAAATTGGCGATATATACTTCCTAGCAGCATTTTGTCATGTTTTTTTTTGCTATAAGAATGAAAACTTTTGCAGATACAAAAGCTTTTGCTTGCTTAAACCTTCATCTCATCAAGCTGTACAAAAGTCTCCATTAGGTCAAAGTTGTCAAATCACCCCTTATACGAACAAGGATGTTCCCCGCTGCCTTAAAACTAAAGCCCTAAAATATATCAATCAGTACAGCAGACATGTTGCACATGGACACAATAGAAAATTCTACAAAATGTGGACAAAATAATACTAAGCATGTTTTTACTGCCTAGCAACACTATATAGGTTATCATATAAAGGCGATGTACATAATGGATGATGAAATGAAGTTCATCATGAAATGATGATCAGAAATATGAGGTTGGAGTGGTAAACAAAGAACATTAAATTTTGAAGACCACAGGAAAAGGGGAGAGGTGGGTGGGGGCTGAAAAAGTTAGCATATGTGGTGCACTACTTGGCAGTCCAAAAAGGGATCTTTTACGTCTATGAAGCGTTGCAGTTTCGGGGGGATTTTATGCTGAATAACTTAAAATACACAAAGATAATAAAGTCCGATAACTCCTAAACAATTTGTCGACTGAAAATATCATTGCAATATGCAGAACTATGTATCATTACAAACAATCCCACAAATTTCTGCAAAATCAATTCAGTGGTCTCAGAGGAGTTGCGCCCACAATTTGTTTTCATGGCCCAAAATAAACGATGTCGATAAAGTCTTATAACTCGATCCTGTAAAAATTGTCGAATCAAAATGTCGTTGTGATATAATCAACTACATATCATAAAACAATCCTACAAAATTTATACAAAAAACATTCACCAATCTCAGAGGAGTTGCGCCCACAAAGTTTTTTGTATGACCCAAAATGAACAAGTTGATAAAGTCTTATAACGCGAAAAAATGTCGCATCGAAATGGCGTTGCGACATAATCAAAACAAGAGGCTCCCAGGAGCCTGAATCGCTCACCTGGTCTTGATGTCGACCCTATAAAGACTTTTCTAGAGCTAAATGAGCTGAACATTTAAGCAAGTAACAGTTTTAATCTATCTACTATAGTTTTCATTCTGTAGCCGAAGGCCCAAATCATGAAAAAAAAGTTATTTTAAGGGCCCTTACCCCTATAAGGGCTTATTTGACAACTTTGACCCTATGAAGACTTTTGTACAGCTAAATGATCTGAACATTTAAGCAAGCAACAGATTCTCTCTATCTGCTATAGTTTTCATTCTATAGGCCAAAAACATGAAAGAACGTTATTTTTGGGGCCGTAACCCCTATAAGGGGTCATCTAACAACTTCGACCCTATGGAGACTTTAGTAGAGCTAAATGGGCTGAACATTTAAGCAAGCAACAGCTTCTCTCTATCTGCTATAGTTTTCATTCTATAGGCCAAAAACATGAAAGAACATTATTTTAGGGGCCGTAACCCAGATAAAGCGACATCTGACAACTTCGACCCTATGGAGAATTTGTAGAGCTAAATAAGCTGAACATTGAAGCAAGCAATAGCTTCTCTCTATCTGCTAAAGTTTTCATTCCATAGGCCAAAAACATGAAAAAAACGTTATTTTAAGGGCTGTAACCCCTATAAGGGGTCATCTGACAACTTCGACCCTATGGAGACTTTAGTAGATCTAAATGGGCTGAACATTTAAGCAAGCAACAGCTTCTCTCTATCTGCTCTTGTTTTCATTCTATAGGCCAAAAACATGAAAGAACATTATTTTAGGGGCCGTAACCCCTATAAGGGGACATCTGACAACTTCGACCCTATGGAGAATTTGTAGAGCTAAATAAGCTGAACATTGAAGCAAGCAATAGCTTCTCTCTATCTGCTAAAGTTTTCATTCCATAGGCCAAAAACATGAAAAAACGTTATTTTAGGGGCTGTAACTCCTATACGGGGTCATCTGACAACTTCGACCCTATGGAGACCTTTGTGGAGCTAAATGAGCTGAACATTTAAGCAAGCAACAACTTTTCTCTATCTGTAATAGTTTTCATTCTATAATCCAAAAACATGAAAAAATGCTATTTTTCACCTTTAAGGGGCCGTAACTCCTATAAGGGGTCATCTGACAACTTCGACTCAATGGAGACTTTTGTAGAGCTTTTGATGCTGAAGCAGCGGCGTGACATCAGATTTCATCTATCTCTTCAACTTTTTGATTTACAAGCCAAAAACAGTAGTCTGACCCCCCTGGTCTATTTTTAGTAACGGCAGCCTTGTTGTTTGGATGGCGGTCCCTATTTGTGCAATCTTGGTAGAGGACATCCCATAGATGAAGTGTGCAAAGTTTCAAAGCAATCCCTTCAGTCGTTTCGGAGGAGATTTTCAAAGAAAAGTTAACGACGACGACGACGACGGACGACGACGACGGACGCCAAGTGATGGCAATAGCTATAATGACAACAATCCTACAAAATTACAGCAAAATGCGTTGAGCGGATCCAGAAAAGTTGTGTCCACAAAAGTGTGACGGACGCACGAACTGACGGTCGAAGACCATTACTTGCTCCCTCCGTCTCTTTGCTGCAGGAGGGACAATAATTACCATTCAAAGGGAAATTATTTTTTTTCCCATGTTTTCACCCTGAAGAATATAACCTATCACAGATAGAGAAAAGCTGTAAGTTTATTAAGCTCTACAAAAGTCTTTATTGGTCAAAGTTCTCAGATGATCCCTTATAGGCGTTATATCTTGTAGATTTATGACGGTAAACATTCAGGCTCCTTGGAGCCTCTTGTCCAATAAATAGCTGGAACATAATAAAAAAAAACATTTCTTAAAAGACTGTAACGTGCTTTCACGACACAGAAAAGTTTCTGTTTGAAATGAGCAAAAGGTACATATCCTGGCATATCTTGTGTGCCAAATTATACAATAAAAAAATATAAATTTGTTGTTTGTTAACGTATGATTTGTAACCACATGACACCGTCAAAGGCAATTCAAGATGCATGTATAGTTCATGAATGGTGTACGGCAAGCTTAATCACTGGATTCTTTACTCTTGATACATTGAGAATAAATAAGAAACTTAAATGAATCTAACTTACAAATAAATGAAAAAGAGAATATCGCAGATATTTAATAAGATGTTGCATTATTTATCTTATTGTGTACGAGTTTTGAGTGAGTGAGTGAGTTGGTGTTTTACGCCCATGCAACGCTATTTAGGTTATTTACAGGCGATGAGCATGAAAAGGATGATAAAATGAACATGAAATGATGATAATAAATGAAAGATGGGGTGGGGTGGGAAACAAAGAAACGGTATATTTTGAAGAACCACAGGAAAAGGGGAGTGATGTGTAGGGGCGGAAAATTTAGCCTTTGTGGTACACTACTTGGCGGTCCACAAAGGGATCTTTTACGTGCATGAAGCGTGGCACTCTCCACACACGTTGGCCCACTATGGTCAGCGGTCAGGTTTTCCGTATTAAAGACCTGACAACCCCCGCGGGCGAGGGCCACCCTATTCAGCCACCTAGGGTACACACTTGGTCGCTCTGTGGGTTTAGCACTGACCCGGCATCAGAATCCCAAGTTCCTTAGTCGCCTTTTACGACAAGCTAGGCTCTGCTGTGGGCCTGATCGCCACCAAGGCCCCGCACAGGACTCTTGAATTTTGACTCTTACTGTAGACATGCATTGAGTGAGTGAGTGAGTGAGTTTGGTGTTTCACGCCCATGCAACGCTATATAGGTTATTTACAGGCGATGAACATGAAAAGGATGATACAATGAACATGAAATGATGATGATATATGAAATATGGGATGGGGTGGGAAACACAGGGACGGTAAATTTTGAAGAACCACAGGAAAAGGGGAGAAGTGGGTAGGGGTGGAAAATTTAGCCTATGTGGTGCACTACTTGGCAGTCCACAAAGGGGTCTTTTGCGTGCATAAAGCGTGGCATTCTCCACACACGTTGGCCCACTATGGTCGGCGGTCAGGGTTTCCGTATTATAGACCTGACAACCCCCGCGGACGAGGGCTACCCTATTCAGCCACCTAGGGTACACACGTGGTCGCTCTGTGGGCTGAGCACTGACCCGACGTCAGAATCCCAAGACCCTTAGTCGCCTCTTACGACAAGCTAGGCTCTGCTGCGGGCCTATTCGCCACCCGGGCCCCGCACGGGCCGACATGCATTGGAGCACGAAGTTACAGTGCGATGGATATATTATAATACTATAAAACTATTTTGATCTTTTGAACTAAGAATTTTCAACAACTTCAATGAAAATATTAATAAATAGAGCATAATGTTGTAGAATTTAATTATCCTTGTAGCTAGCAATTTTTAACACAGGGTTCTCATGAATGCAGTCATTTAACCAGAGTTTCACAATTAACCAATTTTTCTGTGGATTCCAATTTGTCCCCTCTTAAGGGTGGACCGCCTGAGCCTACTTGATACATTAAGTACATGTAGTTATGAAAACATAGTTCTTAAAAGTTCAATGTGCTTTTTTTCTTCATTAAAAATAGATCTATATCAAAAAGCAACTGGTTTTTTAATGTACTAACACTTAACAATATATACAAACTTACTTTTGAAAATTATATTATAAACCAGTGAAGATCTTGTCGCTTGCCATTTCAAAATTGAATTTGATAATGAATCAAACACAAGATTTTATCTGTTTCGTCAATAAAATTCATTAAGCACTCTTGCAACGCTATTTGTTTGTTCGTTACATACCCAGTCAATATATCTAGATTTATATAGTTAATTAAAACATGTACGTAAAATTGACAATATGTTTACTAATTTAAAAACCTCTATGGGATTTTAGCAAAATCAACACCTATTCAATTTACTTTGAGAGAATTGATTTAGGTGGTCCAAGGGAAATTGTAATTTCAGATTCTCATTTTTGTTTCATTCTTTGGAAAATGATTTAATAGTACAGATTAAAAAAATGATTGGAAAGAATAATATCGTCCCATGCAAAACTATTGTATCTAGTGTTCTGAAGGGAAGCATGAATAGTAATTAACAATCAGATAAAATCGGATTAATTGGCACCCAACAAGATACCCTAATCTAAAAGTCATGATCCAGTGGCTTTGGTTACAAAATAAGCTCATGTTTCCAGCTGCTGTTTTGATACGTTTTAATTGCTTTTATAATTTTCAAATTCGGTATGAGCATATGTTTGAGTAAGTGAGTGAGTTGTTGTCCTTGCAACGCATCATAGGCTTTATAAAGGCGATGAACATGAAAAGGGTGATTAAATGAACATGAAATGACGGTAAATGAAATATGGGGTTATGGAAATTTTGAAAATGAAATGAACATGAAATGATTATAATGAAATATGGGGCGGTGTAAATTTTGAAGCTTAAATGAACATTAAATGATGATTAATGAAATAAGGGGTGGTGCAAATTTTGAAGATCACAAGAAAAGGGTAGAGGTGGGTAGGGGCAGAAAATTTAGCCTATGTGGTTCACTATTTTGGGATCTTTTACGTGTATGAAGCGTGGCAATCTCCACACACGATTGCCCACTATGGTCGGCGGACCTGACAACCCCAAGGACGAGGGCCACCCTATATAGCCACCTAGGGTACACTCTTGGTCGCTCCGTGGGCTGAGCACTGACCAGACGTCAAAATCCCAAGACCCTTAGTCGCGTCTTTCGACAAGCTTACGGCTCTGCTGCGGGCATATTCGCCTCCCCGGCCCCGCATGTTTAAGAAACTGCGGTGTTTATTGAAACTCCCTTAAATATCTCAGAATAGGAAAAGAATTGAATACCGTGGCCATGCAGGATGTTTTTTTTTACTTTGTCATTAAGTTCAAGGCATGCATTTTGAAAATTACATTTTTTTATATAAAACATGAAGTACAAAAGGTATACCAATAGGCAATTGAATTTCGTTTATCCGAATAAACAAAAAAGCCTGCAGATACAAAATCACCAAAACACACAATATACAAAACGAGAGCGGCTTCAGGCCCCGGTTTCATTAAACATCTCTATTTTAGAGTATTTCCTCAAATCCTTCCTCAACACAAAATCTAACCAATCAGAAATGTTGAAATTTGAGTTCAGGAGAGATTTGAGGTAATATTTGAAATGTTTTATGAAACCGGGGTCTGATGTTACAGATTTTGGTATGTATTGTTCATTATGTTCATTGTGTCATACATGTATATTTGTTAGTTCTGACGTTTTGCAATTACTTTTATGTTGATCGCTTGTTTAAAACAATTTCAAAAATAATATAACATTATTCAAATAATTATTTCACTAAATATATATCAAGTAAATTAATTAAATGGGTAACACAGCTAGAACCTGTATGTTTTTTTTATGCCCCCGCGAAGACATGTCGGGGGCATTAAGTTTTACTCATGTCCGTCCGTACGAATTTCTGTCAAGCTTTTCTCAGGAACCATACATGAGAATGATTTGAAACTTGGTAGGATGATTGAATATGACAAACTATACGTCCTAAGCGATGTTGAGACATATCGGAAATGTACTTCCTGTTTGGGACTTAGGCCTTTTTTATAATATGTGAACATGACTATGAAAATTTCCGTCAAGCTTTTCTCAGAAACCATACATGAGAATGATTTGACACTTTGTGGGATTGTTGAATATGACAAAACTATACGTCCTAAGAGATTTTGAGACCTTTCAGCCATCTACTTCCTGTTTGGGACTTAGACCTATTTTAAAATATGCGAACATGACTATGAAAGTTTCCGTCAAGCTTTTCTCAGGAACCGTACATGAGAATGATTTTAAACTTAGTAGAATGGTTCAGTATGACAAACTGTATGTCCTACGCGATTTTGAGACATGTCAGACATCTACTTCCTGTTTGGGACTTAGGCCAATGTTAAAATATGTGAACATGACTGAAAATTTTCGTCAAGCTTTTCTCAGAAACCATACATGAGAATGATTTGAAACTTTGTAGGATTGTTGAATATGACAAACTATACGTCCTAGGAGATTTTGAGACCTGTCGGACATCTACTTCTTGTTTTGGACGTAGGCCTATTTTAAAATATGTGAACATGACTATGAAAATTTCCGTCAAGCTTCTCTCAGGAACTGTACATGAGAATGATTTGAAACTTGGTAGAATGGGTTAGTATGACAAACTGTATGTCCTAAGTGATTTTGAGACCCGCCGGACATCTACTTCCTGTTTAGGAATTAGGCCGATGGGAAAATATGTGAACATGACTATGAAAATTTCCGTTAAGCTTTTCTCAGAAACCATACATGACAATGATTTGCAACTTGGTAGGATTGTTGAGTATGACAAACTTTACGTCTTAATCGATTTTGAGACCCGTCGAACATCTACTTCCTGTTTGGGACTTAGACCTATTTTAAAATATGTGAACATGACTATGAAAGTTTCCGTCAAGCTTTTCTCAGGAACCGTACATGAGAATGATTTTAAACTTATTAGAATGGTTCAGTATGACAAACTGTATGTCCTACGCGATTTTGAGACATGTCAGACATCTACTTCCTGTTTGGGACGTCGGCCAATTTTAAAGTATGTGAACATGATATTAAAATTTCCGTCAAGCTTTCTTCAGTAACTGTATACCAGAACGATTTGAAACTTGGTAGGATGGATCAGTATGACAAATTGTATGCCCTAAGCTAATTTCAGACCTGTTGGACATCTACTTCCTATTTGGGACCAGCGGGGGCATCCGTGTCCCATGGACACATTCTTCGTTTATTTTGTTTTAAAACAATTTCAAAAATAATATAACATTGTTCAAATAATTATTACACTTAATATATCAAAAAAATTAACACAGCTAAAACCTGTGTTTTTTTTAACTCATATTTATCACCATTTCATGTTCATTTTATCAGCTGAAAGCCGTCATGGTTATCTTCGGCCTTGCTTAATTTTGATTTATTCAATGATGTTCGCCCTACCAAGTCCCTGAAATTCGCATATGGAACGACCTTTCCAGTGCTAACACCTAATCGCATAACTGCTTTGTTATTTTCAGACATTGAGGTGTTTTATGAAGCAGTTGCAACCTAATAAGTTCACACCAGGATATTTAAACTCACTTTCTTTTTTGCTTGCTGATTTGTTTCTTCATTTATACTAGCTCTATCTTTAAATCTCACTTTCCGTTATATTGATGTTGTTCTTTCACTGAATTTTTCTCAATTTGGAGACTCTCTCTATCTTATATATCCTCAGGAACTTGAGATCTACGGATTCTAGGAAGTCTGCTTCATATTTAGATCTACATCTAAAAATAGACTCTCAAGGAAAACTTTCAACAAAGCTGCTTAGCTCTATGACAAACGTGATGTGTTCAACTTTTTAATCGTCAACTTTCTATTCTTGTGTAGCAACATTCCGTCCGCTCCAGCTTATGGAGTGTACGTATCTCAATTGATTCGTTATTCCAGAGCTTGCTCTTCCGGAGCACCTGGGTTCACTTTCATTACTACCAGTTTGGGTTGTTAATTGATATTCTGTATTTTTTTGTGTTTCCGTGTTTTATATGTTGTCTGTTTTTTTCGTCCTGTCCTTGTTTTGTCTCTGCCCTTTCGGACTTTGACATTCGGATGCCCCATTTGTACCTCAGCTTCTTTTAGAGCTTGCGGGACTTACATCGATTTCCTTGGAAGAGCTTCACGTCTGACACAAACACTGCTCACATATGATTTTGTTGCTCCTTTGTTGTTGTCTTTACTCAAGTTTACAGAAGACGTTATGCGCTTATAGACAAATATGGGATTTTGCTCTCTCAGATGAGTGCAGATTTTGGTTTGTCATATAGTTTAGTTTTGTCTTCCTTTACCGAATTTGACACACTGAATTGCCTATTGGCAACTCGACAAGTGTGCTATAGCAAGCAGGAATTGCTTACTCTTCCGGAGCACCTGAGTTCACTCTTGTTACGGCTAGAGTTTGCGTTGTTAATTGATTTTCTGTTGTTTTTTGTGTTTATGTGTTGTCTGTTTTTTGTCCCGTTCTTGTTGCTGTTTACTGGTTTTGTCTCGCCCCTTTCGGACTTAAGACATTCGGATGGCCCATTGGTACCTCTGCTTCTTCCTAATATATTATTACCTCATACATGTATATCAATTTAAGTAAGAACTTATTATTTCTTAAATAACAGCAAGAAATTGAAGTTTTAAAAAGGAACGCACCGCAAGAAGAAGAAGGGAGTGTTTTCTAAAATCAAAATTACGTCAAATTCAAGTAAGGATAAAATAGAGGTCAATAGAGACGATTGTATCGGACATGACAGAAGACACCTTAAAACAATTGTACTTTCATTTTCGAATGCAAAAATATCGTATACATAGACGCAGAAGGGTAATATATGTAACAATTGCAGGAAGTAAAATATATCTGCTGAATTATCTATTTGACAATAGATCGATTCAACAAGAGAAAACCTAAAAGAGGAACACAACAAAGTTAAAATTAAGAACAGGGATTTCATGACTGAGTTTATTTGCACATCACACGTCATGCTTTTTTGCAAAGGACCTCTATGTTTGAAAGGGTATTTCAGGTGACACGGATTGGCAGTCAGGTTGGCTGACTGTCGACATATTGATAACTGTTTGTTTACTACTTCTACACTTCACATAAAAGTAGTATACACTTGATTAATGCTTCATGTAAAAACATGATATAGTAGAAAATGAGATGTGGAATAAGTGTACGCGACACAACCTACATTATAAACGTATATTTTAAATATCCACAATGGAAAACAGCCAGCAGCCTTCAATGTGACCAGCGGTCGCTGCTCGCTGTTTTTCAATTGGCCTCTGGATTGAAAATAAAATACACATGATTCAAGCCCAATCCCAAAGTTCATTGAAAGACCCTCTTCTTGACAAAAAACAATTAACAAAAATTCGACTAAATACAAACATAAGCTTTGATAAAGATTCATGGCTTAGGACAGGCACATTAAAATGTGGCGGGGCTAAACTAGTTTTTTGGCGCCAACCATCCCCCTAATGATAATCAATAACAAAGCACAAACTAACACACAGTAAAAATCAAATCGATAGAAGTTCAATTCAACAAGATTGAAAATAAAATACATATGATTCAAGCCCAACTTATAAATTGTTGTAAATGTGCATGATAATTCACGTTTAAATCCAAATTGAACAGGTCTCTTACCAACTACATGATCGCTGGTGTTGGCGTGCCACACTTTGGCTGTTTTCAGTTGACCTACTCTAGTAAACATGGTAAACTAGAGTTAACCCGAGTAACAAATAAACGACGATAGTTCGGACTCGGGTAAACCCCGATGACCTTTAACACCTACTCGAGTCTTACTCTGGCGAAAGCAGGGTTGGTAGAGTACGTGACGTCACCTGCGACTTTTTAAAATTATACGTACACATGTATAGATCTAATGTTTAATTTACTTAAAGTTACATTAGAAAATAATGTTTTTCTTATTTTATTATTTAAAAGGCTTTGAGTTTTATTGTAAAAATGTTGTCGCTATGGTCAATTCTAGTTTAATTGAGAAAAAGTACACGAATAAACCCGACACTAGAATAATTTGTTCAGTTGAAAAATCAAGTGCGCATGATCCGACCGAGCTATTAATAGAAAACTACTCTAATAGGGTTAACTCGAGTAGGTCAACTGAAAACGGCCTTTATGACTGCAGTCTGTGGTTGAACCAACGCATCCGAATTAGATCGTGGTTCCTTCATTCCTGTACTGGCTTGCAGTGTATACATAATGGTATCTTTACGAAGGAATTTCAAAACAGCGTGCTTCAGTACTTGGCACAGGTACTTTTTTTAATCAAACAATGTATAATATACTCTAATATACCACAAGGTACTTATGTTTACATTTGGACATCAGCTGGCCACTGACGGCTTTTTGTTCAATTTCTCAAAAGTGGAGGTAAACCCAGGTTTTTCAGCATTATAATACTTATCTATAATGATGAATCTTCAAATTAATGAAATATATAGCCCAGCTACTTTTTTTAATAGAAGTAGAGTTTACATATATGGGTATAAGCCCAAAAGTATTTGTTTGATATATCTATATTCGCCTTTCAGGAGTCACTGGATCTAACTGGTATTGGGTTCATCAGATAGGCATTTATACAACATTGAATAATTTTCTTAGTTAACAAAAACACCCTGTATAACCGCTATACAGTCGAATCCGGAAGTCAATGCGTTCGAGTCGAGAAGACCTTTAAATTTGAACGGAGTTTTTGATTAAAAAAGCAATTTAAATGGTAAATTTGTAAGTTAATCTCGACGGAAATGATTTGAGAAGAATAAGGGGCGAATTATACGACTGTTTTATTGGCTTTTTTCCATTTTCTACATGTATAAGAGAGTTGAAATCCAAAAACGCAGTGCCGTGTTATCAATTTTTGGACCAATCCTCTGTTGAAAAAGCATGTTTTAACCAAGGTTTCTTTGTGATTTTAATAGTTTTTAAACCTTGGAAGTGAGAAAAATGTATAATTTTTGCATGCCTATATAAATGCTAAGTTTAATTTTAGTTAAAAATGATTTAAAATCTATTTGTTTGACATGTCTATCGATTTAGCAACTGTACACTTCGTTGTGGCAAAACCTTATGTATCTGTACACTTCGTCACTCCTTTAATGCGTCTAACAAAATAGCAATGTCATCTTGTATATGCATTTGGTGATAATAGGCGCAGTTGTTAACTGTTCAGCCATGCCTAGACTCAGGTCTACGTGGCCGAAAGGTTAAAACGCTGGTTAAAAGACCACAATATTGATCACTAGCCGATCACCTCTCAGGTGGTGTTCAGGTCCAGTTAACGAATTACAAAGGGACCCCCCCCCCCCTGCATCTGATTAGGTTTGATGGTTACCTGCCCAGGGCCGCTTTCCTCTACCTATAAAATGACGCACCGTCTTATATGGCTCTAAATGAGTCGAAATGGGTGTTTAATTCGAATACACATACAAACACACACATTCATAAACTAGAAGTTTTGCTTCAAAAGATATACTTATAGTTCAATTGAAAGTCCGACCCCCTACATGCTTTTCTCAATTTTATTTTCAAGCTAATGGGCGAGCGGGGTTTTGTTATTCCGTCTTTTAGGTAATATATGAAGTCAGAGAAGGTTGATTGGTAAACTCGGTCAATTTCTGTTCGGTTGATTTGAGTTTTATGTTTTGTGTCATCTCGTGCGGTTGTCTTTCGTGTTTAATAATTCTATCGTTGCCCTATCAGACTTTCGACACTCGAAGGCACCATGGGTGTTTCTTTGGTTCTTTAGATAAAATACACTTGCACCTCTGATTTCAGATAATGATAGTTGATTGGTTATTAAGGTTCCTTTTTTACACTGAATAAAACCGCTGATATTTTACGTCTTTTTTATGTGTAGACTAAACTAAATTGCAGAACCGCGAGCAGAGCCTACTGGCCTCGTTGAAGGCTGCTGGCGGTTGTCCATTGTGTTTTTTATACCCCGCCACACGAAGTGGCAGGGTATTATGTTATACCCTCAGTTTTTTTCGGTGTCTGTCCGTCCGTCCGTCTGTCTGTCCGTCTGTCCGTCCCCCGAAGGTTTCCGACCAATAACTTGAAAACGCGTCAAAGGATTTGAATGATATTTTGCACAGCTGTTATGTACAATAAAATACAGGTCAAGTTCGATTTTCACCATGATTAAAAAAATAGTTTTCGAGATAGGCCACTTTGAAAAATCAAATTTCATGAAATTTTTAGTTTCCGACCAATAACTTGAAAACGCATCATGGGATTCAAATGATATTTTGTACAGCTGTTTAGTACAATAAAATACAGGTCAAGTTCAATTTCCAGCATAATCCGAAAAACAGTTTTTGAGATAGGCCACTTTGAAATCAAATTTTATGAACTTTTGATATTATATCGTGGCGGGGTATCATTTAATGTCCCATTACATGCCCTATTTTTGTTTCTGAACTGCCGCTTGATTTTGGGCTGTGTTGCGTACACTTATTCCTCATCTCATTATTTTCTATTGAGTGTGTGCCCTAGGTGGTTTAATGGTGCAACTCTTTCATAAAGAATGCCGGCATTATCAGGCTATAATGCTGAAAAAATTACCGCAAACCATAGTTGCGTGCATCGTGTTGGCAACAATGTCATGTTCCTCGTACGTTGTAAGAACCGTATACGGCCAAAATGAGTTATAATTCTATAGGAAAACAGTAATATGCCTACTTCTCCGCTCATACTAAAAGAGTTTATCCCTTATAGTGGCTAATAACTCACTTCACAGAAAGAAAATTAAAATCTGAACGATTTTCAAAAGTTTCATTTAAGACACATTTGAGTCGCCTTAGAGTTAACATCCCAAAAAAGGGGAAAAGCGTCATGTGAATGAAAACTTAAGGTCGTTGAGCTCTAACAGGGTTTAATGCCCTTTTGTGAAAAATGCAGGTCTCGGTAAGAGTAGGACCCGTAGGATCCCCATGCAGGAGGCTAAATTTCTCGTCCCTACCCATCACTCCTTTTTCCAGTCGCAGTCAAAACTCGCCTTCCCGATTGGCCTTGTGTCCCCATATCCTCCACTTCATCTTCATGTTCATTGTATCACCACTTCATGTTCATCTCCCGGATATAGCCGAAATCGTGCTGCTTGGGAGTAAAGCAATAACTTACTAACTAACTAATTATAAAATGAAACTTATTGCAGATATTGATAACTATGTAAGTCTCCATTGGATCAAAGAGAACTATCTAAGTCTCCATTGGATCAAAGAGAACTATCTAAGTCTCCATTGGATCAAAGATAACTATCTAAGTCTCCATTGGATCAAATGTGTTAGATGACCCCTTATACAAGGTATAACCCTTTTTAAATGAAAAATAGTTTTGAATTAGATGTATGTTTTGGCCAAATTAGTAAAAACTTGTTGCGTGCTTGAAATTTCAGCTCATCGATCTCTTGAAACGTCTTTATTCGGGATTTGTTTGCAACTGATAACTTTAAGGTTTATGGCCAATAGAGAGATCCCTATGGCTGAAGGCGCCTTTTATTATTCAAAAGCGTCTTACCGCCTCATAGAGTCTAAGACATTCAGCTTAAGTCCGCGGAAACTTCTCAGCCGAATTTAAAATAAAGTTTTAGTATTTAGTTACTACAAACACAAAGTAAATTGGTGTGCAAATTACAAGAATTATTTGAATATGAAAATGTTTCCATCTGTTTTCTTCGGATTCGGCATTTTAATTCTTTGTTGGAATAATAAATTGTGCTATGGTCTATTATTCCTGAACTTTGTTTTTGAAAAATTGTAGTATATGCAGATAAATAATATTGCTGTTGCCATCAAGGAGACAATGGAAAGGTAATAAATTAATGAAAGCTGTCAACGAAGTGTACAGTGGTTTTCCATGAACGCACAACGAAGTGTACTGGTGAATCGCAACGGAGTGTACAGTCGAACGATTGTATATTTACATTTATAATTAGTTTATTAGAATGCTTTCAAACTATACAAATGCACGCTTATTTGCTGATTCTTATAGACATCATATTACCAAAAAATAAAATTCTAGTTACGGACATAAGTGCAATTTTCAGCCACGGAAATGGGTATCAAAAGGTCCCCTGTCAGTGCGTTTTTGCTTTTTTTGTTCTATAAGAGATTGTTCGCGTTATTTCAAATTTTCATTGAGTCATTAAATGATTAAAGAATGGTTTGAAATCAGTTTTACTTGTATATCCACTTATATTAAAGGAGTAATGGCCTATTTTTCAAGTGCATACCAAAATTTTTACTGTTTAGAGGGTATAAAACGCGTTGACTTCCGGATTTGACTGTATAGCGGTTATACAGGGTGAAAAACTGCAATAATAAAGGTTTTTGTATATTTTGTTTGTATGTCATTGTATGTATTAATGAACTATAGATAGCCATATATACATGCAAATTTTAAAAAAAATATGTTAGAACATGTTTAATGTAGGTTTTCATCTTTTAAACGAAATACATGATGACAGTTCATGCTGCATTTAACTTAAAAAAACATGCAGTTTGTGTGGTACATTTGTACGAATAAAACATTTAAAAGTTATTCGGTCGGTACAATATGCCCACGTTCTGTTACTTTTGTATCGAGAGTTTTATACAGAATCCACAGACAAATGTCTGTTCACACGATATGTAAAAATATATAATTACCAACTAACATGTATAATTAAATCCCGTACCCCGCCTCACACCTTTAACAGGAGGAGAAAGTTCAACCTGAAAGAACCGTATCTCCAAAGATATATAGATAAAAATAAACCATTAGTTAAATTGTTTACCTTTACCTTGTTTAGCTTGTGTTGATGTCAGACCTGTGAACCTACGGCCCCTATGACCCTTCTTGAATGTCGGTTCGTCCCTTCCGGTTCATATATGTCTGGCTTGAACTTGATTTTGAGGAATTTCGTGATTGTTTAAGTTGCTTTTAAAAGCGTTCACTTAAGTGCTGTTCACCACTTTTTCGGGAAGTTTATTCCAATTGTCCAGTATTCTTTGGAAGAAACTATATTTTCTGATGTTTGTTCTGCAATGGCCTTTTTATATTTTGAAGTTGTGGCCCCTAGTTTGTGTAGATCTGACTGGGAAGAGTTTTTCATTGTCTACTTTGTCAATTTTGTTCAGTATACGGTATGTTTCGACAAGGTCCGATCTTAGCCTTCTGTATTGGAGTGATGGCAGGCCTAAGTATTTTAGTCGTTAACTGTAGCTTAGATGTTTGATGTTCTTTACAAGCCTTGTCGCACGTCGTTGTACATTTTCTATTTGTATTGCTTCTTTTTTGTAGATAACGGACCAGATGTTACTGCCATATTCTAAGTGTGGACGTACTATAATTTTGTATAATGAAAGCAACATATCTCGGTCCATGTATGAAGCTTCGCCTAATAATTCCTAATCTTTGATTGGCCTTTTTGGTTTGTGTACTGATATGACTTTGGAAGTTTAATTTCTTGTCAATTATTATCACAAGATCTTTTTCTTCTGTAGAGTTTGCTATTGTTTTCCCTGCCATTTTGTAGTCAATATTTGTTGTCGGGCCGAAGTGCATGAGCTTGCACGTGTTTTGGTTAAATTTTAACATCAAGTCAATCGACCATTTCAGTAAGCTGTTAGTGTTAACATCTTCCTGTAGAGCGTTTCCATCCTCCTCATTGTTTACTACTCATATACGTTTGTGTCATCAGCAAATAGTTTGGCAATGTTGTTTACCACTAGTACTTCTGGCTAATCATTGATATAGATGGTGAATAAGATGGGTCCAAGAACACTACCTTGAGGGATGCCACTTGTTACATTTAACCATTCAGAGTGGCTCCCATTTTGGACTACTTTCTGTTTTCGGTCTGTTATAAAGTTTCTAATTTCCTGTGACACCATATCCCGCCAATTTTTTTATAAGTCGTTTGTGTGGGACAGTGTCAAAGGCTTTCTGGAATTCTAGGTAAATCGCATCTATCGCTTGCCCATTGTCAACTTGTTCTGTCCAGTAGTCTAAGACTTCAATCAGTTGGGTTACACAGGATCTGCCTTTCCTGAACTCGTGTTGATGTTCTGTGAAGAGGTTGTTACTTTCCATATGTTCCATAAGCTTTTCCCTGACAAATTTTTCCATCGCGTTGCATACAACGGACGTGAGGCTAATCGGTCTATAGTTAGCCGTGTCTGTTTTTGCACCTTTTTATGGATTGGTGTGACATTTGCTAGCCTCCAGCTGGTTGGAATCTCCATAACATCTATTGATTTTGTAAATATTTTTGTGAGTGGTTTTGCTAGTAAATTGGCAGTTTCTTTTAAGTATTTTGCAGTTGATCTGGGCCTGGGGATTTATGTTCTTTGATTTTAGACAGGTGCTCTCGGATTTTGTCAGTGTTGAAATCCACATTGCTGATATGACTGTTGGTTCTACTAGGGAAGTGTGGTAGTTCTTGCTCTGGGTCTTCTATAATAAAAACACTTTGGAAGAAGTTGTTAAGCAGTTCCGCCTTTTTTTTATTATTTGTGTGTAGTTGTCCTTTTCCATCTATGATAACTGGTATATTTTCTTTCGTTTTTGTTTTAGATGGGACAAATTTCCAGAATATTTTGCTATCTTCTTTCATGTTCACCGCGATGCTTTTTTCATAGTTGTATTTACCTACTATTACTAGGTTGTTTGCTGTTCTTTTGGTAGTTTCATATCTCTCTTTGTTATGTTCATTTATACAGTACTTGTATTTTAGCCATAGTCTGCGTTTCTGAGTGATTGCTCGTAGGGCTTCCTCATTCATCCATGAGGTATTGAATGTATTTGGTTTGGTTTTGCACTCCGGTATGTTTTCTGTATACGTGCTTGATATTCTATCGGCAAAACTGCCCCAAATTTCATCAATTCCTCCTTCAGCCAGTATGGTATCCCAGTTCGTTTCTTCAAAATTACAAATACCAAAATGCGGGTATAAACGGTTAATTTGGATATGCTATATATCGATATTTCAAGGAGTAACCTCTCATCAGTAGCATTTAAATCAAACATTGGAAGGTCAAATTCCCAAACTGTTGTGAACGAAAAGTACTCAAAACCAAAACGTTCGAACAAGGAAGCCAAATCCAGCACCGAGGATATCGACCATGTGCAATACAAGGAAAGAAACCTGGTGTTTTAAACAATTTTGAATTTAAAAATCGGAAAATTTCAGCGACAAAAATATTAGAAATTTTATGGTAAATCGTGTCAGACAAGTCTGACGACCAGGCTTGTGATTACCCTCGGGGACCTCGGGTCCACCAGCAGCGGTTATCGCCCAGTGGTTTCAAAATTACAAATACCAAAATGCGGGTATAAACGGTTAATTTGGATATGCTATATATTCAAGTTGTTTATTAATAATATCGTATTTTCCTCTGAAGAAACTTAGTTTGTTTGTGTTGTTGGTCGCTTTTTTTATTCCGAGGTAAAAAGTGAATTCTAGGATTTCATGGGTACTGTTTCCCAGGGGTGCGTTGTGGGTCACTTCGTCTATCATACCTGCTTCATATGTTAAAATTAAGTCTAGTAGGCTTGGGTGGTTGTCTGACCTGAATCTAGTTGGCCCTTTTACATGTTGATATAAGTACGCATCTAGTACTGTTTCGTGGAATTTTGTTGCTAGGTGCTCTGGACCGACATTTGTTCTTTTGTTAATCCAGTCTATTTCTTTAAAGTTGAAGTCACCAACATGTAGTATGTAGTTAAGTTTTTGGTTGATGAAGTTGGTTTTTTGTAGTATTGACTCAAGCTCTTTAATACATCCATCGTTTTTCACACACGGGCTTCTGTATGTACATGTAACTTATAGTTTTACCCCATTCAATCCTTGCATTCCTATCTGGACGTATTCAATGTATTGGTTAGCTCATGACTCAATTTTGTACGCTTTTAATTCTTCTTTTGTATAGATTAAGCACCCTCTTCCCGTACTTGTCTTTTCGTGTGACATAAACAAAATACAAATGACAACAAGGTTCCAGACAATAAATTTTGCTACGCCTGACGCGCGTTTCGTCTATTCAAGACTCATCAGAGGCGCTCTACCAAAAATATTGAAAATGCCAAACACTGTATAAATATGAAGAGCATAGAACAGTATAACCAAAAATACCAAACTGGGGAACCAAATTATTACTAAGATAATCAACCTATGTCTGGGGTAGGAAGAACCTTAGGGTTTAGACAATTTTGAAATTTAGACGTATAATTTAAAGCTTTGATGTATTCTCCAACTCAAAAAGTGTTGGTGCCGGAGCGGGCTAACCTCGGGGAATTTACACTCCACCAGCAGTGCTAACCTTCACGTGTGTTCGAAATACAAATGACAACAAGGTTCCAGACAATAAATTTTGCTACGCCTGACGCGCGTTTCGTCTATTCAAGACTCATCAGAGGCGCTCTACCAAAAATATTGAAAATGCCAAACACTGTATAAATATGAAGAGCATAGAACAGTATAACCAAAAATACCAAACTGGGGAACCAAATTATTACTAAGATAATCAACCTATGTCTGGGGTAGGAAGAACCTTAGGGTTTAGACAATTTTGAAATTTAGACGGATAATTTAAAGCTTTGATGTATTCTCCAACTCAAAAAGTGTTGGTGGCGGAGCGGGCTAACCTCGGGGAATTTACACTCCACCAGCAGTGCTAACCTTCACGTGTGTTCGAAATACAAATGACAACAAGGTTCCTTCAATTATATCCTTCTAATTTCCTATCCTTTTTCCATTCATCTGATTTTTTCAATTTGTCATTCTCGTCTAGCCTCTTAGGCATAGTTTCACTGATACATATGATATCGTACAATTGCTTATTGTTTATTGTGACTAATGCGTCGTGTTTATTATTAAAACCATCTGCATTACAATACATAATTTTTAGGTGCCCGCTATTTACAGTGTCATTTAAAAACATAAAACTCTTTTCCTTTAAGTGCTTGGCTAATGATGGTGGACTACTTTGGATTTTTTGTCCCACATCAAAACCTCCTATTATGGTAGCCTCCCCAAGTGTTGACAACGACATTTGATCATTCATGTTTATGTTGTTTAAGGGTGCTAGGATTCCCTGAGATTGAGATCCATACTGAGTATTTATAATGGTTTCTTCCATGAAGTTAGCTGAATCTTCATCAATTATAATATTGTGGTCCTGTGAATTACAAGTAAGTGGGGTTGTGTTGGTTTTCGGTTTCTCTGGTTTCTTGCTATGTTTTGGTTTCTGATCCCCTCTCCCTTTTTGGTTTCAGCTCTTTGTTTTTGTTTACATCCATTGCAAGTCCACATACAGTTTTCTGGGTTGTCTTGCTTTAGTGCCATAAATAGCTGTACTGATATGTTGGTACAATCCATACAGTAGCCTTGCTCACAGATACTGCATGTTAGGGCGTTCTTATTACTTTCCGAACGTTTATGAATCGTTTATCACATTTCGGACAGGAATTACTTCCTTGTCTCTGCCTTTTGTCTCGTCTTTGAGGGGGTACAGGTGTAGAGCAGAACATAATATTAGATATATCTAGATTTGAGTCTGTTCTAGGTTTAACAATAAGTGCGGAGCTTCTCTGCAGTTCTGTTTGTTTGTTTTCAGACATCTTTTAAATGGCGAAGCTTCCTTGCCGTGTGTTTATGTTTTTGTTTTCGACAAAGCTCCTTTGCCGTAGGTTGTGTTCTTGTATAGTATTACAGTGGTGATATGTGTGGTTTGCAATGCTTCATTGCTATGATACACTGATTAATTGGCGAAGCTTCCTTGCCTTGTATTGTTGAGATATGTGCGGTTAGCAATGCCTCACTGATCTGATACACTGATTTAATTGGCGATGCTTCCTTGCCTTATTTAACTGGGATTTGTATGGTTTGCAATGCTTCACTGATAATTGGCGAAGCTTCCTTGTCGTATATATTGATGCGATTTGTGTGGTTTGCAATGCTTCACTGCTATGATATAGTGATTTATTGGCGACGCTTCCTTGCCTTATTTTTTCTTTAAAGGGTTTTGTGGTGAGTTGTGCGGCTAGCAATGCTTCACTGCTATGAAAGAGTTTTCATTAGTTGACTGGCCTTGAAAGAAGTTTTTTATTGTTTTCCAATGATTTGTACAGTTTGCAATGCTTTACTGCTAGAGTATTCGACTATGTTAATTGGCAAAGCTTCCTTGACTTGTGTAAAAAAGTCATTTTTTGTGGTATTTGTGGGGTTTGCAATGCGTCACTGCAATGGTATAGTATCCCTAATTAATTGGCGAACCTCCTTGCCTTGTTTTATAATTTTTCTTTATTACATGCAAATAAAAATGTACATTTGTAAACAAGATACGCATATAGTCACTGTGTTTTAATTGATATAGCAAAGCATCTCTGCTTACCTGTAGAGTACATTAAGCTGAGGTCCACCGCTAACAGCTCTGAATTCGATTTTCTGTCTCGACTGCTCTACAACCACAATAGGGTCCTACCTGGATGGAGCCCGTCAGTGTACAGGGTAAAGTTTTTTCTATACACTACTCTTGATAACTTCCTACCTTATCGACCTTCAATGATATCTTGTGATATCCTCGGGGTCGGTATTGGTTAAGTTGTTTGACTCTCTCGTTGTGGTAGTCTACAATTTTATGTAGTTCGTTGTCAGCGTTAGTTGGGTACGAAACACTTCTCAGTTTTTTTTTATCTTGTTTATTACTAGCTGGTGATACTGCTTTTAAGGATTTTCCTGTTTTTTTTTTTACTGTTTTTGATGTTTCATCAAGTTTGGGGGTTGGTATTTCATTGTATATATTCAGTGAATAGTACGGACACTCAATGAATACTACTTCAGTATTATAATTTGCCCTTTTGATACGGTCAGCCAAGTCAGTGTATTCACCTATAGCTACTAAGTACTCTATATTTTGATATTTAGCATGAAATTGTCTAATATAGGTATGCTTTCCTTCCTTTGTTGTGAGATCACACGTTCCTAGCCAGATCAAGACCGTTGGTGCCTTTGCTCGACATTCGGATACCCCATTGGTACCTCTGCTTCTCTCCTTATTCTGTGCAGCAGGGTATACAGGTGATCACTGTCGTCGACGTCTGCTCCACTTTTTGCAAAGTTTACGATAAATTCGATTATTCTTTTTTCCAGCGACATGTACAGTTTTTATATGGCGGCAAAGTTCAAATCACAAAGTCCAAGTTTGAATGTCCATTTTCACATGAAATCCAGAAGTAAAGAATATATGAGTCCTCAAATAACTAAATCAACATTTGTTTCGACTAAATTCTCATGATTCGAGATAAATTATCCTTTCATTTTGAATGGATGGCGATAGATTTAGATTTTCTTCACAGCTCAGTTTATAAAAGCGACCATAACCGGGTCTTTATGGACATTATCTATTTTAAGTTTGAATTCTAGCTTCATAAAAGTTATATAGATAAATTTGATTTGAAAATTGCATGATGATTGTTTTCTAGCATTGCTAATTTTCTTTTCAGTACCTACAACTTTACGTGAGGATAAAAGAGAGAGAGCTAGTCTATGATCTTTTTTGTCTAGAAGAGATTTTTAGAAGTCTGCTTCATATGAACGTAGAAACAAATCAGCCAACAAAGGTGCACAATTAGTGCCCATTGGAATCCCCTATTGTTTGTTGAAAAACACGCCCACCAAACTGAACAAATATGTTGTCGATACGAAAGTTGAGCATGTCGACTATTTGGTCATCTGTAAATTTGTTCTTTATCTTAGACTCATTGATGACAAAGTAAGTCTTACTGTAATTGACTACCAGATATTTGTACCTTCGTTATCCATTCTTTTTGAAAAAGCTGCGTTTAATCAGCTGTGCCAATCGTGATTTGAGTTGTTCATGCGGAATAGTAGTGTAAAGAGTGGAGAAATCGAACATTTTGATGCTGTTGCGAGATGAAACTGATTTTGAGTGAAGATCTCCAATAGTTCTTTCAAATTCTCCAGGATCTACATTTGATCGACAAAATTTCTAGAATAACAATAATCGTAAAATTTCTGGAGGCCGGATTTTATTGCCGTTAGTGTTGAAGTCAACAGAACTGAAAGAGGTTTAGTGGTACATTTTGATGACCCTAGCCTGCAATGAAGCGCTGTTTGTATGGATTTTAATGTAATTTAGAAATCCAATACAGGGATGGAATGTCATCATTGTCAGCACAAACAGAGAATCCGAAGGAGGAAATGACAGAATTGTGATTGTCAAGACAGTGTTGTAGCTGTATACGTGGTGCTATTTCTGGTACAACCAACCCCTAATTCAGCTGTCAAACAGTCAATATAGTGTTTCTTGCACAAAAATTATGTTATTTGGTGCTTTGTCTGCAGGTAGAACAACAAAATTGTCATGTTAGGTGGACTATTAGTTAGTTATTGCTTTACCCCCAGCAGCACGATTTCGGCTATATCCGGGAGATGAACATGAAAGTGGTGATACAATGAACATGAAATTATGATGTAGTGGAGGAAATGGGGACACAAAGCCAATCGGGTAGGAGAGTTTTGACTGCCACTGGAAAAAGGAGTGATGGGTAGGGACGGGAAATTTTGCCTCCTGCATGGGGATCCTACGGGTCCTACTCTTACCGAAACCTGCAGCAGGGTTCTTTAACGTGCGAGGAACGTGACATTTTTCCCAACACGGTGCACCACTATGGTTAGCGGTCAGGTTTTCCGCAGTATCGCCTGACGACCCCGTATCTCTCGATGTCAGGGCTGCCCCATTCAACCACCTGGGGCACACATCCCAGTCGCTTTGTGGGCAAAGCGGCCTGACCCGATGTGTTAGGTGGACAGTGTTTCCGAACATCAGCGTTGTTAAAAATAGATGTTGCTTTAGTGCTCATTGAGCCCTTCAAAAAATTGATTCTTTCCAAAATCAATGACCTCACAGCTTTAACCCACTCCGACAAAACGTCATTTTCTTTCTCATATTAGTGGCCCATTTTCTGGCACAGTCTTCAACTGCATTCATAATAGTTTTAAAATTATGGTTCAAGTTCACGCTTCTAGACTCACAATATTTTGGTCCTTTAGCCAAACCATCGCGAAGTAAGTCATTTTCCACGATGTTCAGGTCACCAAGAAACAAAGGAAGACCACAGGAATAGGGGAGAGGTGGGTAGGGGCGGACAATTTAGCCTATGTGGTGCACTACTTAGTGGTCCACAAAGGGGTCTTTTATGTGCATGAAGAGTGGCACTCTCCACACAAGTCAGCGGTCAAGGATTCCGTATTATAGACCTGACAACCCCCGCGGACGAGGGCCACTCTTATCCAGCCACCTAGGGTACACACTTGGTCGCTCTGAGGGCGGAGCACTGACCCGACGTCAGAATCCCAAGACCCTAAGTCGCCTCTTACGACAAGCAAAGCTCTGCTGCGGTCCTATTCGCCTCCCGGGCCCCGCACGGGATTGGAAAATCTCAAAATGTAAAGTTCAGTATTCTTGTATGGCGAATTTATATCTGATTTATATTAATGTGTACATTAATACTTCTTCAATCTTATTAAAATTAGACCTAGTGGACAGCCAAAGAATAAAATAGTAAAAGTGGGAGTTTTCATTCCCCGAGGTTGGCCCGCTCCGGCACCAACACTTTTGTTTTGGAGAACACATCAAAGCTATAAATTATCCGTTTAAATTTCAAAATTTATAAACCCTAATGTTCTTCCTATACCCCAGACATAAGTTGATGATCTTAGTTATTGGTTCCCCATTTCGGTATTTTTGGGTTTATATTGTTCTTTGCTCTTCATAACCATAAAGTAATTTCCCTTTTCACTATTTTTGGTAGAGCGCCTCTGATGAGTCTTAAATAGACGAAACGCCCGTCGGGCGTAACGAAATTTATTGTCTTGAACTTTGTTGTCATTATAATTTCTTGTGTCAGTTAAAACTGCCATCCCCCATTGGCCTCGTGTCCCCATTCCCAACACTTCACTATCATTTCATGTTCATTTTATCACCCCATAGCAACACCAAGTCGGAAGAGAGATTGAAAAATGAAATGAAGATGGGAAAAAATGAAAAAAGGTATTGTAAATTTTGAAGACAACAGGAAAAGGGGGAGAGGTTGATAGGGACAGAAAATTTAGCCTATGTGGTGCGATACTTGGTGGTCCACAAAGGGTCTTTTACGTGTCTGAAGCGTGACACTCTCCACAAATAATTGTATATTTGTATACAGTTTTCTGCAGCATTTACATAGGCAGAAAGCAAAGTAATACTAACAAATATTCAAGTATCGCAAGTCCAAAAATGCCAAAACAAAATTAGTAGGCATAAAAGACAAGACGTATAGAAAGAGGAATAAAACGAATGAGAGCAGCATAAAGAATAGCAATCAACAACACGAACTCAAGTCGAAACGATAGTGAACTCCACGAATTAGATCTAAAAGACCTTAGTTTATATTTTTTTTTATCTTAATCCTTGATCCATATGGGCAATTTTTAATTCCGTAGAAATTTACCATCGAATTTTGATAGCAAACCATCCTCGGTAACCCAGGGGTTATTCTCTCGCTTACTCATTCATGACGTAAGCGAGAGAATAGTCCTTGTGTTACCGAGGTTGATAGCAAACTAACCCATCCAACTTTATGCAAACTTTTCAAATTAATAATGTTGGGAAAACATTTTTGTTATTGATTTTTAATTCTAATGCAATAATTATTTTATATTATTTTTGATTGGCTATTCTCGGTCGTAAATTCTCTGATCTACCTGTCGGAACCGTATGCTAATTTATGCGCGTATTAATCTTGTGGTCAGCGGTAATTTGCATAACAATGGCTGACCTAGTGATCGATTTAATTGATGAAGAATTAGATTTACTTGGACCGTTAATTATACCAAATTTCGACTTGGGATCTGATATTACAAATATCGGAATACAAATGACAACAAAGTTCCAGACAATAAATTTTGCTACGCCTGACGCGCGTTTCGTCTATTCAAGACTCATCAATGGCGCTCTACCAAAAATATTGAAAATGCCAAACACTGTATGAATATGAAGAGCATAGAACAGTATAACCAAAAATACCAAACTGGGGAACCAAATTATTACTAAGATATTCAACCTATGTCAACGGAGGTGATAGTGATCAAGGACAGGATGAAATTATAGACGAAGAACAAATATCTGCAGAATTGGGGCCACTTGTAGTACAAGAACATGTAGCAGACGATGACGATTCGGATCTAAAAGAGGACATTGTTTGTATGTTTATAGCAAACTACAAGTCTAAGCAGTCAAATCTGCACAGCTATCTCCCATGCCCCTATTTTTTCAACCTGTGTCTATAAACAGGATACTTGTAATTAATTCTGAACTTATCATCAAATTAGCCTGCCAACAAATTAAATGCACAGCTCTGCACTGAGAAAATAATTACTGTTTATTGTTATCTCAGCTCTGCATAAGAAATTATTAGATTATTAGGCACTGACCATTTGACTTTCTTGGGGGGGGGGCTGGAATTTTGTTGGCCCTGGTTTCTGTGGAATAAAAATAATCTTGCCAGCACATGAACATGTAGGTTGAAAAATCCGGGTTCAATCTTGGCGATTGCAAATAAAATGAATTAATTTGGCCAACAAAAATTTTCTTGCATTGTATGTATGTGAAAAAAGAATAATCTGGCCTGCTAAGCCATAGGGGCAGGTGAAAATAATTTCCCGGCTCAACGTAAAATCCCAAGTCAAATGGTCCGTGCCTTATACTTAGTAAATCATGTCAATAAATGGGATTCTTTTATATTATATTAAAATTCAGTGCCAGTGATGGGTCATAAATATAACTTTCAAAAGGGGGTGGGAGCCAATCTGGTCATGCTTCAATGATTTTCTATGTAGCCAACCAATTTTATCCGCCATATAAGGTGACCCTTAAATATGCCTAAACAAAAATATTTTTGATAATGAAATCTTAATTTGTACCAGGTAAGGACCACCCTCTCTTTCTTCTACAGTACTTCCAATATTGGATTTTTTTCATATTTTATAATCATGAAAATGCAGAATATGACAGTTTGGTACATGTAGTTTCATGTTAAAAGCCCCCACCCCTTTATTTACTGTTCATGTTGTGAACAATGCATTGACATAAATAAAACTGAATACATGTATATGTATTTAAGACTCCTCTTTTTTTTAATAGTGGACATTGTTGCTGAACCAGAAGCTGATCAAGACCTTATGGAAATGAGGGATGTAGTTGAAAATCAGCAAAATCATGAAAATGCAGATGATAGATAGATAGATAGATAGATTTATTTCGATTAAATATCAACATATGTACGTGTATCTGAAAGCTCACGATTTCCCAAGCTTAACGACCTTGAAAAGGAAAACATACTTGAAGAGACACACTGCAAAACCACCAAGAAACAGACCAAATATGGCATAAAGATTTTTAGACGTATGTGTATACATAAAGACAACTTCTAAGAACATATATAATTATTGGACTTCAATTTTCATGTAGTACTGAGGTTTCATACACTTTTCCTGCAAAAATTCATGCACATAAATAATTCAATTTGATGGATTTCATTGCATGTTTTCATTAACTTTCATTGCGATTCTTCCAGTATTAAGGGTTCAATATCTTTCCAAGCCTGTTAATGTGCAGATTCAGTTAAACATATACACATGTCTTCTTTGTCATATATGTTTTACATCAAAACATTCATTGTATTAAAGTACAGGTACAATCACATTAAATTGATCCATTGTTTTTGCATATAAAATTTAGTTTCTTCATGTTCTATTAGAATTTTAATAAAAAATCATGAAAATCTCTTTTTATGTGAAGAATTCCTGTTGTTCCTAAACTTGCGACTAAAAACTTGAATTCCTTACAAATCCATTTCCTGAAGAAAGCTCCTAATATCATGAATACATGTATCTCATTTTCCTGGAGATTCTGACAGAAACTTTAATAAACATAGTGACATACATGTACATGTCCTTTTATCATGATTATACACTTTGATAACTCGCAGAACAGTATCCATTTCTTCATCCAAATTTATTATGATGGACAACTGGCAACGGTTCCATAGTATGATAATGCTTGCATGTTGTACTTGTTGTCAAGGCAAACGGACTATTAAAAATGTGTCCCATTATTGTAGTAGCATACAGTGCACATGAATGATGTACAATGTAGATGATCCTTCCTGAAAAATAAAATGAAATTAAAATCAATTTATAAAAGGTCAAAATATTCATAGCCCCCCCCCCCCAGTTACAAATTAAGTGGTTTCCCCTTACATGTATGTAATTTACATACAGTTTCATACATACTGTTTCAGCATTTGAGATGTACTTATCTAAACGGAACCCAACAACTGATTTTTTTTTCCAACAGCCTAGAAATAAAATCAACTTAAGTGACGAGATGTGGTATACCTCAAGGCCTGTTGGAGAAAAGATCCTGAACAACATGATGGTTGAAATATCAAAAAGTGCTGAGTTGAGTATGGTTTATACCAATCACTGTGTACGAGCCACAACAGTGACGGTATTAGCTCAAGCAGGGGTAGCCAAAACAGATATTATGAAAATAACAGGGCACAAGTCTGAGGCAAGCTTGGAATCTTACTACCGTGATTCTTCTGACAAGCAGAAAAGGCAGTACTCAGCTATTCTGCAAGGAAACACAGAACCTATTGTACAGGATCATATGCCCGTAGTTCAACAGCTACCGACAACAGTACCACGTCCTATTGTTACACCTATGCTCCCAAATTTACCGAGTTCACATTGTCAGCTGAATGTAAACAATACAAACATTAATAATCAGGTTGCCTTACCTGCTCTATATAAAAAACAGTTCAGGGCCGTAGCGTAATGGAGGCAAATGAGGCAAATGCCTCACTTTTGAAACGACGACCAAACTTTAAAAGTGTCATTTTTTTCAATTATGTATTTTACATTATCATACTATCATTATGCGAGTTTCGAGTTTCAAATTATCTACCGGCACACTACATACAGTGTAACCACTATGTTTTACCATAGCGCTGACGGTAAAACAATAAGTGTTCCGAATACAAATAAAAATAGAAAATAAAACAAACTCGTGATGTCTTTACAAAACTCATGAGTTACCTTTCTCATCTTTTTCCTCTTTAAAGAACCCGTCTTCAACCAGTATAAACACCCCCTATAAGTAAGTATGCAGGCTTTCTGCTTGTTTTATTTTTTGGATGGATAATGCTATAGTTAGTAACCAATGTATACACTATCAATTCACTGAACAACAAATGCTAATCGATAAAATAATTCATTGTCCAAAAATATAATAATTATTTATAATTAGTTTTAAACAAAATCGTGAAGCGCCTTTTTATGGGGGACTCAAATCTTTAATGTATTATTTTAAGGCAATTCATTATATTTATTTATCAGTAATAAAAGTGTGAAATATATTTTTAGTATTGTTTGAAAATATTTTTTTCGTGTTTCTTTTTTTAATCATGATCAGCATTGTCTGGTTGTATGCCAATGTGTTCCATTGCTTCTTGAGCGGTAACGTCGTGGGTTCGAATCCAGGTTGTTCATAGATAAAACCAATGACTTGAAAATTGGTAGATTAGAATAAATGTGTCCAGTTAGGTTGACATGTCTTCCAGCGGATTATGATTATGTATTAAAAATAGATATATCCTAATTGATGCTTATAATATGTTCTCGTCTTTTGTAAGCTTATAACTTGCTGCTGGACAGGAGATGAAAAAGGCATTCATCATCATTATCATCATGCTAGCACCAGGTTTAGTTGTTCAATTTCTTTGTAGATGACCATTCTGATACAGAATCGGAAAGTTTTGGTTGACCAACAGAGATTAACTATGATATACAGTGAAACTTGTTTTGTCACTTACTAGGCTAGCTATTCAAAAAACGCATTTCTGTTAATGTTTTTCTTTTGTTTCTTATTATAAATACATTGACTTCTCCCATAGTTATGCTGACATAAGCTTTTCCCGTTTCAGACTTCCGAACCCCCCCAAAAAAAATTTTTCGCCTCGCTTCGCTCGGCGATTTGCCTCACTTCGTTCGGCCTTGCAGTTTGACTGTTTGAGGTGCACAATTCCACCATTCAGGTCTTCAACTACAATATTACTGGCAATAGCACTGTGCGACAGTAAAAACTGACCGTTTCACTTGACCATGTTGACATGAACACTTCTACCCAATACACAACTTGTCAGTGTGCGACCTTGACCTGTACTAGTTACTTTTTTTTTCTTTTTTGATGAACTTTTTATAAGAATTTGTTAAATTGATTTAATATATGTATAATTTTTATGTTTTCTGACCATTAAATTTTATTTTAAAACCCTAATGGCTATGTCATTTTAAGGAACTATTTTTTTGGCGGCGTTTTTTTTTAGGCGGTAATTATCGGAATTAATCGATGAATGAAAGAAAGAAAACCTGTTTTTACTTATTTTTAAACGATTTCATTAGAATAGAGATAACCGTGTTGTATTTGAAGGTTTGCGGACGTCCACCAGGGACTTTATTCACGAAGCATCCGTTATTTAACGGACCCGTTAACTTTACGGGTGACTTAACGGGTTTATCCGTAAAATTTTAACGTGGTATTCACGAACGTCTCCGTTAACGTCGACTTAACGGACCCGTTATTAACGGGTGCGGTAATATGTTAATTAGGTATAGTATATGCGTCGGCCTTTTTCATTGGTAGAAATTTACTTTGATACAAATGAGCATATTATAGCGAGATTTCTCTTATTTGTAAAAACCAACAGTCTTGTGGGTAAGTTCTTATGTTTAAGCTTTATGTTACCAGTAAATGAACATAATTGCAATATTCCTCAGAGCAATATTCGCATTACATACATAAAGTATAACCTACATTACAATATTACATGTAAGTGCAACATACATTAAGTGTAAAGATTTGTAAAGAACACAAACAAACTTTTTCACCTTCAGCCAGGCTTCACAAAAAGACGCAAAACATCGGCTCTTCACATTGTATGCCCTCGCAAGAAAAATGACGTCATAATTATTGACGACGTCATATTTTTGCCAACGCTGTGAACAATGTCTGAAGAGGTGGGAAGAAAAAGAAAACCGAGGTTTATTGAGAAGGAGGTGGAGGTTATGGTAGACAAAATATGGGACAGGTCGGACACTCTTTTTAGCCGTTTTTCCGATACTGTAACAAACAAAAAGAAGAAGATGGCATGGTCCGAAGTGTTGGATTCAGTCAATGCGGCCTCAGTAACCCCTAGAAGCATAGACGAACTGAAGAAGAAGTGGGACGATATCAAACGCATTACCAAGAAAAAAGCATCTGACCTGAAGAAAGACAGACAGAAAACAGGTGGAGGTGAAGTAAGTGTTCCTGCACTTAGTCAAATGGAGGAAAAGATAGTATCTTTGATTGGAGAAGAAAAGATCTACGGATTGACAGACGGGGTTGATTTATTCCAACAACAATGTGAGGTTGGTGTTTTACTATTAGTCTTGGCTTGGTCTTTACATATTTTCATTTTTCATATGGAAACATAACATCAGAGATTATATGTTATAAACCTAATATATATTATATTTAATATACTATATTTGACTTTCTTTAAAAAGAACTACGAACTGCTAATAATCTTGATCATAAAAATATTTGTTTTAGATCAAATGTGTTGAAAAAAAAATCGTTCGGTTGCGACTCCTTCTATTTAAATTTTGTTTAACGCAAAATAACCCCGTAATACAATGTAATATTATAAGATTACAAACTATTGACCTTTTGTATATGGAAACCCTTAAATTAGAGATAATATGTCATACAATTATGATATAAATGTGACTTTTAATTGTGCCAAAAAATGAAAACAAATGCAATATATGAAAAAGATGTTAACACGTGAAGTGACTGTGGCTTTATCTGAACCAGAAGAGCGAGTTCTTTTGTAAAAGCTAGAAGAGAAAAACTATATAATTTAAAAATAAAATAACATATACATGTAGTTATAGCGTTACTGAGTACAGAGGGAACCCAACACCCCGCTCCCATCCCCCTTTTGGATCCGCCACTGAAGTCGAATATTATAATATTCTTCAAATGAATAGACTTAACAATAATTTTTGCCGTCTATACTTATCAAATCGGTAAATCAGATGCGTTCGCCGACTCCGGATCATATTTTGGTTATTCACTCGACCCAAAAATTATCATATCCATCTTTCTTTTTTTATAGTTATCCCTTTTAAAGAATAATCCATGATAATGTGTCAAATTTGATAATGCAATATATTAACCCATCGATATCTTTTCAGACACAAGAGGAGTCTATTTGTTCAATGCCAAGTTCAGCAACAACTTGTCGTGGGGACAATTCTTCCTATAGGGGTGAGAATCAACCTCAGTTATTGCAACTTAAAAGTGTGCCACCTAAGCCAACAGTTAGTTCCAGAACTTCTGTAAGAGCTCAAACAGAAGCAAACAACAAATCAGAGAATTTGAGGTATTGTATAAATATTTCAAATGTTAAATATGTGTTTGCATATATAATAGATATTTGTTTTTGATGTATCGAAAAAAATGAGATGTGGAATAAATGAATAAATGTTTGCGCCATAGCTCACATCAACAATCGGTAATTGAAACAAAAACACAATGAAAAACAGCCAGCAGCCTATAACGATGCCATGTCTATTCCTTGTAAGTTGTGTTCGGGTAAACATAATTTTGGTAAATACTTGGGCTTCTTTTTCCATTAGTTCAAACAACCCGAATACAAAACCTTTAAAAAATATAGTGTTCACTTTTTCTTGACATAGTTATAAATATTTTAACAGCCAACAACAAGATGAACTACTGCAAATTGAGAAGCAGAGATTGGGTATAGACAAAGAAAGGCTACAGATTGAGAGGAACAGATTACAAGTTGAAACCCAGAGAGTAGCCGAACTAAAAAGGATCGCAGATGCCATAGAAAATATGCAAAAGCCTGTTGAAGCGAGGAATTCCGAACAGCCATACCAAGACTACAGTTACTTGTATGCAAGTCTTCAATGATGTTTTTGTACATTGATGAAAAACATTTTTATTTAATTAAATCGCTCTCTAATCAATCTTGATCTAACTGTATATCCTTCGTCTATTTGTTCAACGTCACCTTCAAATACTTGGTCATCATTGTCATCTGGTAACAGGTTGGCTTCTTCTGGAACAGGAACTCCACCTTCTTCACAAATATTGTGTAACACTCCAGTGCTTATAATTGCTTTTATAGCATTTCTCAACTCTATTGTAATTGCTCCACCTACAAAACATAAGTTAATATTAACGATATGTTGAAACTGAGGAGAAATGGTATGGAACTTTAATCAGGAGTTTTGAATCTATAAAATATCAACAAAATACACGAAAGTACAACCACAAAGCTGTAACCTTCTTGACATGAATGATAGTACCCGGAAAACAAAACAATACAAAATTAGAGAATGATTCAAGAGAGATTTCTGAAATCCAATAACACATAGTTGTTACTTTTATTGACCGGATTTCACAGTTTCACAGAAGAAAAATCCGAAATATAAACCACATAACGATATGCTGAAATAGACTCACAGAGCAATAATATAGCGCGGGTTAAGGTTAATTTACAGTTTAAACTTGGTTATTAAAAGAGGTTGTTAAGCATGAACTCTCCAACATAAGTAACTGAAAATGAATTTTCTGGTGTTGATAAAGCTTGAAGAGAGCTTATAACTGGGTGAACCTAGTTTAAACTTATTATGAGCTTATTTCATAGTGCGGTAACGCATTTTATAAAAATAATTACATTGGTTGTACGGTGTGTTCAGTAAGAAATGTCGCGCGGCGATGGTCGAGTAAAAAAAATAACAGCTTTCTCAGCAACTACTCAGCCTTTGATATTAGCATGACTGGGAGCATTTGATTTCAGGTACAGTTATCACTTTCTGACATAAATCGCAATGGAAGAGGAACGTTTTGGACAAAAAATAAAACAACTTATGATACTAGTATGTTTCTTGATATTCAAACCTCTTGAAATCTAACACATGTATAAAGTAAAAAATTGAAAAGGTTAAGTACCAAATTTGTGCAGCATGAGCCAACGCTGTGAACAATGTCTGAAGAGGTGGGAAGAAAAAGAAAACCGAGGTTTATTGAGAAGGAGGTGGAGGTTATGGTAGACAAAATATGGGACAGGTCGGACACTCTTTTTAGCCGTTTTTCCGATACTGTAACAAACAAAAAGAAGAAGATGGCATGGTCCGAAGTGTTGGATTCAGTCAATGCGGCCTCAGTAACCCCTAGAAGCATAGACGAACTGAAGAAGAAGTGGGACGATATCAAACGCATTACCAAGAAAAAAGCATCTGACCTGAAGAAAGACAGACAGAAAACAGGTGGAGGTGAAGTAAGTGTTCCTGCACTTAGTCAAATGGAGGAAAAGATAGTATCTTTGATTGGAGAAGAAAAGATCTACGGATTGACAGACGGGGTTGATTTATTCCAACAACAATGTGAGGTTGGTGTTTTACTATTAGTCTTGGCTTGGTCTTTACATATTTTCATTTTTCATATGGAAACATAACATCAGAGATTATATGTTATAAACCTAATATATATTATATTTAATATACTATATTTGACTTTCTTTAAAAAGAACTACGAACTGCTAATAATCTTGATCATAAAAATATTTGTTTTAGATCAAATGTGTTGAAAAAAAAATCGTTCGGTTGCGACTCCTTCTATTTAAATTTTGTTTAACGCAAAATAACCCCGTAATACAATGTAATATTATAAGATTACAAACTATTGACCTTTTGTATATGGAAACCCTTAAATTAGAGATAATATGTCATACAATTATGATATAAATGTGACTTTTAATTGTGCCAAAAAATGAAAACAAATGCAATATATGAAAAAGATCACTGTATGGAAAGAGCGAAAGGGAAAAACGGTTGATTTCTGTGCCCCGGTGTAGTTTACTCCTGTGTCATTGTTGTATTGTGGGTAAAACAGACGATTGTAAACATCAGGAAGACGAAAATATGTCATTTAGGTAGAAACATAGATATACTAGTGTTGTTAAGGTTCATTTGTGGTTTCTTACTTGTCACTCTATTGTTTTTTAACAAGTTTTAAATCAATAGATAAATAATGTAAGAAATATCGCAATGAAAAAACAAAAAGTTAAAATGTTGAAAATCGCATAATTCTTTGGTACATCTGTAAACAATCAGTAAGTGTAAATATTCTTTATAATATTTTAGAACATATTCTACTGTCGAAGATAAGAAATTGTCCTCTCAAATGATTTTACAGCTGTGTTTAACTTATGAGGCGAATGTTTATTGTGTGCCCTGCTGCTGTTAAGTTCTGTGCACGCTGTAGTTTATTTGAGAGCAGTTTTTAAAGTAGCGAAAGTTTATTTATGTGTTCTGATAAAACTTATCAGAATAGAAAAAGCCTTTAATTTATAGAAAAACTCAATTCTAAGTAGCAGTTTGCGTTTTTAATCTTAATTTGATGGAATATCTTATGAAAGGTTAACAAAAAACCTACAATAAGTAACTGATTTGTTGTTTTGTAAACACTCAATAAAAAGGGTTGAAGAAATGCTGTCGTTTATTTCCGAGTTCACGAATGTTGATTTCTGTGCAGCAAAAATTGTTGTAGTTTATTTCTGTGCTATTTATTTTTATTATAATTAATTTTTATTGTTTGATGTTATAACATGAATGTGCTTTAAATACAGGCTAGAGGCACTAATGGAAATATTTTTTTTTCGATTTCAGAAATATAATATGGATAAATTAAAATGCGAATATTGTGATTTTTTTCTGGCATATTCAACGACACAATTTTGCATTTTGACCATAACTATCCCAAGGAAAAAGTAAATATCAAAATTAGAGTGGATGAGAAAAAGAACAAGTTTAAACATTTAAAATTTGATTTGAGACCAGAAGATGAAATTTTAAATGGAAAAAAAAACATTGTACCAAATGAACAAAAAATTTACAATAACCGTTGTTGACTTTGATGATGTTTTGGAACCCCCATTGTCTATTGAAGTTGGGTATAAAACTGTTAGTTTTATTGTTCGGAAATGTTATTTTCAAATGTAATCATAAACAAACCGGGAAATTATCGAGACAGTTTTATTTTGCGATTTTCGCACTGACATTGCTGCACCTAAATTGAAAAAAATACACGGCGCGATATGTGTCCCCCATTTTAGTCCAAAAGGAAAATACGATTACTGTGCAAATTTAAGACTGTTAACTAAAACTCAGTAGTCCTTCCAGGAAAAGCAAAGACGGTGCGAAAAAAAAAATCCCAGGTTTACAGCCTACAAAAATAACTCAATACATACTATTCTATTCTATTCTGTATAAATATAGATTTTATCACCAATTAATTTTGTCGTGCTTTGTTTAAAAGAGCTTTATATATTATTTTTGTAATTTATAGAATAAGTAAAAAATTATAGATGGTTTAGACAGGAATTGTAAATGAACACTTGTTTTAAAATTATCCTGGGGCCGTGTTAACGAAGGTGTCCTAGGATTGGGACATGTCTAAGGATGGTCTTTGGACATGTCTCGGTCCTAAGTCGTGTTATTGAAGGCATCCTAAAAATTGTACGTCCTAAATTAGGTCCGTAATTAAGGTTGTAAAAATTGTTGTCCTATGACCATCCTTGTGACTTTAAATTTAAAAAAAGTGTCTGAAATAGGTTTTATCCCCTGGAATTAGGGTTGTATGTGGCCCAACTCTCATTTTTGATATTTTACTTTCTACATTTAGCAAACTAAGATATTTTTGCCATTGATTAAATTTTCCCAATAGTGACCCATATATTGGCGTTTTACCAGTTACATTTTGACGATATTCTAATATATGTCATGTACGTAGTACTAGACTTTTGAAATCAACATTTAACAGTTCATGTGGATATTTGCTTCCCAAACCTAGGAATTTACTTTTTGTATTAGTGATAAGTGCAACGCGCAGAACAAAAATGAATGAAGAAATGCAATGATATTGCAATACATTATTTTTATTCTCTAAAAAAACCCAAAGGCAATGCAATAAAAATGCTGAAATCAATTTTGCATTTGAAAATGTAAAACAAAAATTCAAGTTTTTTTTCAAACGCCTTCACATCGGCGTAAATGCATGTCATATGGCTATTCAGGATTATCTTAAATTCGTATAAGGATGGTCCTATTTAAGGTTATCCTAAGATGGTTTCGTTTAAAATCCTTGGACGCGTCTAAGGATGATCCTTTCTACATCCTATTTTAAGTCATAAGACATTGTTTAGGATACAGCTTAGGACAGCTTCATTAACCTGTCCCCTGGTTAAGAGTTAGAAATAAAGTTATATTTCTATTATTTGATCTGATTTTCTATGGCCAAGTATTTATAACTCAGAACGAAACATTCGCAACCACACAAATAAACTTCCGCGGGCTCTGAAATATACATTCGCATGTCGAAAATCAGCACAGAAATATACATTCGCGGTGCAAATTTTAACACCTACTCTTATTTCATCGATCTGTCTTGAACCTTTGCATAATTAAACTTTATTTATCAACAATAGAGTTCTATATATACTTAAATACACGATGAACAGTTTTTGTTCACTTTAATTTCATCTGCAAGTGTTTTATTTATGTATTTTTTTCCAAAAAAACGTGTTTTATTTATAAATTTGTGATTTTTGGTGATCAAAATAGCTTATGATATAAAAATGCAAGTAAAACTTGAATAAACTAAATCGTTAATATCTAATGTTGAAATCACCGACAATGCAGGATATGTAATTATTCAATAATTAAGTAAAAAGGCAGAAAATACAGACGACTTCATTTTGAGCACAGCAATAAACTACATCGGGGCACAGAAATCAACCGTTTTTCCCTTTCGCTCTTTCCATACAGTGAAGATGTTAACACGTGAAGTGACTGTGGCTTTATCTGAACCAGAAGAGCGAGTTCTTTTGTAAAAGCTAGAAGAGAAAAACTATATAATTTAAAAATAAAATAACATATACATGTAGTTATAGCGTTACTGAGTACAGAGGGAACCCAACACCCCGCTCCCATCCCCCTTTTGGATCCGCCACTGAAGTCGAATATTATAATATTCTTCAAATGAATAGACTTAACAATAATTTTTGCCGTCTATACTTATCAAATCGGTAAATCAGATGCGTTCGCCGACTCCGGATCATATTTTGGTTATTCACTCGACCCAAAAATTATCATATCCATCTTTCTTTTTTTATAGTTATCCCTTTTAAAGAATAATCCATGATAATGTGTCAAATTTGATAATGCAATATATTAACCCATCGATATCTTTTCAGACACAAGAGGAGTCTATTTGTTCAATGCCAAGTTCAGCAACAACTTGTCGTGGGGACAATTCTTCCTATAGGGGTGAGAATCAACCTCAGTTATTGCAACTTAAAAGTGTGCCACCTAAGCCAACAGTTAGTTCCAGAACTTCTGTAAGAGCTCAAACAGAAGCAAACAACAAATCAGAGAATTTGAGGTATTGTATAAATATTTCAAATGTTAAATATGTGTTTGCATATATAATAGATATTTGTTTTTGATGTATCGAAAAAAATGAGATGTGGAATAAATGAATAAATGTTTGCGCCATAGCTCACATCAACAATCGGTAATTGAAACAAAAACACAATGAAAAACAGCCAGCAGCCTATAACGATGCCATGTCTATTCCTTGTAAGTTGTGTTCGGGTAAACATAATTTTGGTAAATACTTGGGCTTCTTTTTCCATTAGTTCAAACAACCCGAATACAAAACCTTTAAAAAATATAGTGTTCACTTTTTCTTGACATAGTTATAAATATTTTAACAGCCAACAACAAGATGAACTACTGCAAATTGAGAAGCAGAGATTGGGTATAGACAAAGAAAGGCTACAGATTGAGAGGAACAGATTACAAGTTGAAACCCAGAGAGTAGCCGAACTAAAAAGGATCGCAGATGCCATAGAAAATATGCAAAAGCCTGTTGAAGCGAGGAATTCCGAACAGCCATACCAAGACTACAGTTACTTGTATGCAAGTCTTCAATGATGTTTTTGTACATTGATGAAAAACATTTTTATTTAATTAAATCGCTCTCTAATCAATCTTGATCTAACTGTATATCCTTCGTCTATTTGTTCAACGTCACCTTCAAATACTTGGTCATCATTGTCATCTGGTAACAGGTTGGCTTCTTCTGGAACAGGAACTCCACCTTCTTCACAAATATTGTGTAACACTCCAGTGCTTATAATTGCTTTTATAGCATTTCTCAACTCTATTGTAATTGCTCCACCTACAAAACATAAGTTAATATTAACGATATGTTGAAACTGAGGAGAAATGGTATGGAACTTTAATCAGGAGTTTTGAATCTATAAAATATCAACAAAATACACGAAAGTACAACCACAAAGCTGTAACCTTCTTGACATGAATGATAGTACCCGGAAAACAAAACAATACAAAATTAGAGAATGATTCAAGAGAGATTTCTGAAATCCAATAACACATAGTTGTTACTTTTATTGACCGGATTTCACAGTTTCACAGAAGAAAACCACATAACGATATGCTGAAATAGACTCACAGAGCAATAATATAGCGCGGGTTAAGGTTAATTTACAGTTTAAACTTGGTTATTAAAAGAGGTTGTTAAGCATGAACTCTCCAACATAAGTAACTGAAAATGAATTTTCTGGTGTTGATAAAGCTTGAAGAGAGCTTATAACTGGGTGAACCTAGTTTAAACTTATTATGAGCTTATTTCATAGTGCGGTAACGCATTTTATAAAAATAATTACATTGGTTGTACGGTGTGTTCAGTAAGAAATGTCGCGCGGCGATGGTCGAGTAAAAAAAATAACAGCTTTCTCAGCAACTACTCAGCCTTTGATATTAGCATGACTGGGAGCATTTGATTTCAGGTACAGTTATCACTTTCCGACATAAATCGCAATGGAAGAGGAACGTTTTGGACAAAAAATAAAACAACTTATGATACTAGTATGTTTCTTGATATTCAAACCTCTTGAAATCTAACACATGTATAAAGTAAAAAATTGAAAAGGTTAAGTACCAAATTTGTGCAGCATGAGCCAACGACACTTCCATCTGCCAAAGGTGTCTTCCACCCTTTGTCTTGTCCTCTGATGCAACCGGTTGTATGCTTGCTCTGCTTGAGATTGTGGGTCTCGTACAGGTGTCAGCAAGTACGGCTTAAGAGGATAAGCCTGGTCCCCCAATAAGTACCCAGTATTGGGTTGTGCCTCTAAAAACCTTTTGATCCCACATTCATTCCACATGTATGCATCATGTGTTGACCCTGGCCACTTTACTACCAGATTTAGAAATTTCTTATTACTGTCACAAATTCCCTGTATGTTTAATGCATGGCATCCTTTTCTACAGACATACACATCTTCTCTGGCATTTGGGGCTTTAATTTGGACCAATGACCCATCAACACACCCAATTACGTTTGGCATCTGAAACTCATTCATAAAGCCCTCCTTGACTTTATGTAAGTTAGCCTGTGTTGTCGGAAACTTTATGAAAGCACTGGCTTGTCTACACAGTGCTGTTGACACTCTTTGAACACTTCTAGAAATGGATGGTTGACTCATTCCCATTAAATCAGCAGTTACCTAATCAAAATAGATTTAAAATTAGTGTGAATAAAAAAGGAGTCAATTGTCTAAACAACCGTCACTGTTTTTAAAAAATATTTTTATGCTCCGCCTTAAAAAAAGGGGTATGCCGTTTTACACTTGTCCTGTTGTTCTTCCATCTGTCCTTAACATTGTTGTAGAAGTTTCTTAGCAACTACTTGAGCGCGCAAGTTACTAACTTGTGCTCACGAGATTCCAATCCTTGGCAAACGAGTTTTAAACTTGATCGCACGAGTTCCAAACTTCTGCGCACGAGTTTAAAACTTGAGCACACCAGTTACTAACTTGAACGCACAATTTACTAACTTTACAAATTGAGCGCATCCGTAAGTAACTCGTTTGCACAAGATAGGTATTACTCTCTTCTATTGTTCGGTAAGGGGTATGAATATAATTTATGTTTGAATGCGACATGAAGTTAAAGAAAATCATGAAGTACTTTCGTATTCGATAAACTTGAATCATGTTAACAATTTGAGTTTTGCTGAAAGCAGTGAAAAGGAGTAAATCGAGATAAACGCATATACTGTAAAAATGGTGTTTAGATTCTAAACACAAAATTTTTGTTGCATTTTAAACATGTTTAGCATCTAAACATGTCTAGGATTGTGTTTAGATTAATGAAAATAGTATAGGAAAATTTCTAAGATTGATATTTTTAAGAAGTGAAACATGTTTGAAACCTAAACATGTTTAGCTTTTACATATTTAATTTGGAAAGTGTGTTAGATTTACACACAATTTAAGAGCCAGTCTATGAGAAAACCATGCAAAATCCTCAAAATGGTTCAAAGGGGTAACCAAAACTTTTTTTGCTCATATGGTTTTACAACATCCTTAGCCTTAGGGAGATGAAAATTTATTATTATTTTTTTCCAAAACCATTTCTATTTTTAGTAACACCTCATTTGCATATTTTATAAAAAAAATGTTGAATTTTGACCATGAAATACCAAATTTTCTTATTTGAATGCAGATGATATGGCTCAAACATATATCTTTTTACACTTGTAATATCTTAAAGTGTCCAAAGGTGATTTGCAAAAAATGCAAGATTTTGAGTTTTTAATTCTTTTAATCCTTTGGAGGGGCTCTAAAAGGGGGGTCCATTTTCAAAAGTAACATTTAAGCTCACTTTGAGCAGCTGTATCTCAGAGCGAGGATACAATAATTTTATAAATTAAGTCATTTTCAAAAATATGATTTTAGCTGTTTCAAATATAAAAAATCTGTCGTTGGCAAATAATTGTAAGTTCTTCAATTTTACATCTGAAAACTGAATAAGTTTCAGTATTTCTAAAACACTTGAATATGCTTCTTTTACTAAATTGCTTCAAATAACACCCTTAAATTTCTATAAAATTCCAAATTTATTTGCAAAACATCAATTATAGATCTAATATAAAATATTTGATGAGTGTTTTCATGGTTTTTAGACTTTTTGTATTCATTTGTTACAGATACCCACTTTTTCATTTTATAACTCGTTTCATTCCCCGATACTTTTTTACCCCAAATGTCAACAACAAGGTTGTCAACAACTAACATTTAAAATTTTGGTTAAATGAGCAGTGAGTCTTGTGTGTAACTTTTTTTAATAATGCAGAAGTGACGTGCAACTCCACATGAACTTTTAGAATGTAATAAAAGTACTTTTGCGTACTTGAATGGGATAAAGGCATCAGAAGTTATCCCAGGAAAACCATTTCCAAAAGTATGACTGCCCTGAAGCCCTCATGATTTTGAATAGGATTAGTACTTTTAATGTTGATAAAAACTGTTTACACCTTCAAATATGTGAATCGCATCGGGCATATTTGGGACTGAACTGGAGAAGGGGTAAAACATGCTGTACATACCCAGCCGGCCAGTCCATAATGTAAACAGCAAGGCCATTGCAGACAGCGGAGCCAACCCATCCTTGTGTAAAGAATGATGGTTAAAGACTGTTTAAGACAGATTTTGCATCAGGTAAACGTTCTAAAAAAATAGTAATAATCTGTCATGACTGTCCAAAAGAGGGGGGGGTCACTTTATTTTTTTCTTACCCCTTCTACTGTTTGGGGTTTTTACTAAATAATTTTGGCTCAGTAGCCCAGAATGAAAGTAAGATGGTGAACCCATATGGATCACTTAGTTACCAAGAGAAGAACAATTTCTAGTAACCCATCATCATAATACTGTTTAGGGGACATTGGCCTGGGGTCAAGTGCTTTATGTACATGTATATTCAGACCCTGTTGAGTGTTACTCTGCTTACTAAAGTAAATGACAGAACATGGAAAAAGGTGAGTTTTATTGCACTTTTTTCACAGGTTTATGTACATCATGTACAAATGTTTTTTTTCAAAACCAAAATGGACACTTTTAACAGAAAAAAAATTCCACTTATAAAATGATAAATGTTAGGTGGTGGAAGGGAAAATGGTTTTCATAACAGTCATCTTAGCAACTCATGTACTAATCTCAGCCTCTTGACATTTCAAGTATGTAGCATGAGCATGGGTTCCCATATACATGTACCAAGGTATTTAATTTCAGGTCTGTCCCTCGCCCACATGCACATTTGTATTTTCTATTTTAAGAAATTCAGCAATTTTTGACTTTGGCAGATTTTTATGCCCCATCTACCATTTTGTCTACAAAGGTAGGGATTTATAGTGTTGAGGTCTGTTCTTCCATTCGTCCTAAATGTTGCAAGATGGAGCATTTTGTATTCTTGTTCAAATACTCTTTATATTTTATGAGATAAAAATATTAAAATGGTTAAAAATTGAAGATCCTTTTAAATATTTTTCTTTCTGAATTTCAGGATCTAAAAAACGATTGTTGTACTCATATTAGGGATGGTGTTCTTTTTGGTACAGTTATGTATACATGAACATGTATGTACCTTTCTATTGATGCTTGAATTGTAGCATTTTTTACTTTCACAAATTTGTAAGCAGTGATCAACACATCACAAAAAGACAATTTCAGACCAACTTAATGTAAAATTTGAGGATGAATTAGGTATACAAATGTTCTTAGTGAGTTTGCTCAGTATTCCCTGTTGATTTTTTTGGAAGGGGTTGGGGGTAGAATATGTCTCTTTCCACATTTGTTGGTTTTTCGACCTACCAATTACATGTATTAATTGATTCAATTATGCTGCTGATGAGAGGTGACTATTAGATTTACCTAACTAAAGCATAACAAAATTTCCAGTTTTATTCAATGACTTCCACTTTGCTTTTTGACCCCCACTTAGAAGAAGAGGGGATATACTGTTTTACCCTTGTGTCCCTCTCTCCCTCCATTTGTTCGTTCCTTCGTTCGTTCTATTCACCATAAAAATTTCTGTCAGATTTTTTTTAGCAACTACATGAGGGTCAGATATTTAGTTGACAGCTTTATCTACAGTACCATATGGTGTATACCCAGTTTTTTGCTCCTAGGCTAGATGTATGTAATCTACTTCCTGTTTACCGAAAACTTAATTACAATCATTCTTTGCAAATAGATTTTTGGAACGATTAAAAAGCATGAAAATTTTACTTTTTTAAAAGAACTAAAATGGTTGCACTTTCTGTAAAAAGTGGGTGTTCCCCCATGATTTTTTAAAAAAAATTTGGATATAGAAATTTTTTCTCGTCTGGACAGTCAAATTGCAGTATTTTAATCAAATTTATTTATTTTTAGGTACTCACCACTTTTGCCATAACAGAAACTTGTGCCTGGGTCATTGCAACATTTATCCCCTATTCAGAAGAATCAAGATATGGAAATTTGTCAGAAGATAATGAAGATAGTTTTTCTAGTTATTTGCTTGCCCTGAAAAAAGTTGCAGAAAGGTCTTTACAAAGCACCATTTACTTGCAAATGAATACCATATTTGTGTTGGGGAAACATGACTTTGGTTACAATGAGAATTCATTTGACAAGGTGAAGATTCTATGGTCGGAAAAAATGTGTTTCAGTTGACCATCACTTAAATCTTTAAAGTTTTGTTGGAATCAACAAACAATATAGAAGTCGTAGTTCAAGAAGGTTGGGAATAAGTCTTATAAACCATCAGAAACGATTCAGCGTTGGAGTAAAACAATATAACTTTACTCTATACGAGACTTACAACTCTACTGGAAAGAGACCCAACTATGAGCATTATCCTCAGATTTTCTATTTCCGAAAACATTGTTTATTACAGTATGCATAGTTATGAATGCAGGGGTATCACTTGAGAGCATTGGTTCACATAATCCTTGTTTAAAGAATGATTAAGCTATGTAACTAACTGTTGCTCATATTTTATTTATTAAAAATGAAAAAAAAAGAGTTTTGTTTATCAAAAAAGCAAATAAAGAAAGTGCAAAAATAATCATATACAATGAACAATTTTTAAATTGCTTAACTGGTATATTTATATGTGAACTAATTTTCTCCCTTTGAAATAAGACCTCTTTTTCCTTTAGACAGTTTTGATAATTTGTAATTTCTGTAGTGAGTACCTAATTTATATAATGGATTTTTATAGCTTATCACTTAATCTCGAGCAAAACATCTGAATATTTTTTTTTATTTGCATATATTAATATGGTCATAAATGTGAGCCCTACAGCTTTGACTCCAAGAACTTGGCCCTTTGCCCATATTTCATCATCATGTATGAATATATTTATGATTTAAGAGGGTCCATAAGCATCATTTCTACATATTATGTTGATTAACATTGGATGACAATGAGAAAAAGACAGTCGATGATGTCAATATTCATACATTTTCATCATATTTTTCTTGTCGAAAAACGATGTCTAAAAATATAATTTGTTGTAACTAAAATTAAAAGCTATTCAGATACTCTACTAAAAATGCTTAAAGACACTATTTTATAATCATAGTACACTACTTAATTCAATTTATTTTATAAAGGTCAAGTTGGTACAAAGACAAATTGGCATGAAATAGTACAAGATGAACACAGATTTTGTTTAAATCATTCATAAATTTGGCCTCAAGGTCAATTTTCAAGGTCATTTAACATGTTCTTTAATGATTGTAACTGTTCAATTTAAAATGTGTAACCTTTATGTCAAATATCTAAAGCCTAGCCCTATAGATAAGAAATTGTTTACTGAAAATCATAAAGAATTTCATAGAATAAGATTTTGGGTAAAAATCAAAATTATCTCACTTGGCCGGTTGGGCACATTTGACCCCCGCATTACACAAAGACAGGTTTATTTGCCATCGACAATTTTTTGATATTTTGCAGACATGAATGTGAACTTATGTTCAAATTTAAAACTTACCTCTAGAAATACCCTCGTTCTGTTGCATTGACATTCTAAAAATGACTTTTTTTAGTCATTTTCACCTAAGTTCAAAGGTCATGCTTTGGTGACCTTTTTGCACCGATGACATAAGAGAATGTGACATTATGAAAGTTGTAGAAAAAAAAGATCCAGGTAAACTTCTAATATAACAACACAAGTCAGTTCTGTATATTAACCATTTTTTTGGAAAGGTTGCCATTTTTGTGCAAAAATAGCCATTTTTCTTGCTGAATTTCATGGTAGAATTCTATTTTTAGTAACATGCCCATAACAGTAAAAGTATACAATAAACAAAAGAAAAAATTTTTTGGAGAAGGTTTTGTTGGGTACTTAACCCATATACTAAGTATGAAAGGTTTATTTAAATATTGCTTTTAGACAATTCTGCATGGTTTTCTCATATACTGGCTCTTAAACATGTTTAGGGCTAAAAGTGTTTTAAAAGTGTTTAGATTCTAACCACCATTTTTACAGAGTAGATCTTCCTGTACCTTGTCTACTAAGTTACGAAGCAGAAAAAACAAAACGCAACGGAATAATAAATTTCACTACAAGTCTATCTGCATTTACATGTTTTTTTTTTAATATTGACATGATCACGGGGTAGAATGTCTACGACTAAATCGGCATGGTACGAAGGGGACAAGAAAATTTGGGATGGTTTTTAGTAAAAATTCATGTAAACATCCGCTTCAGAATGAGAAAGGTAAGATGAAATTATGAAATTCTACAACTCCTGGTAGCTTTTCTTAACTGAAAGTATGCGCAAGATGTACCTATTGTTGTGTAGTTTTAATCATTGAAAGAGCTTTTTGTTTATGTTTTATACATTTTGTGTGAAACTGGTTCAATCACATGCAACTCGAGCATTTTTGTTTCACTTCAATCTTTAAAAGACTCAAAAACAGGTCAACAGACATCCTAGATATATTTTACGAATTGTACATGCATTGGCAATGCAATTACTGTCTAAAAAGCAGCCAAACAACAAAATGATATACCCCTTGATTAAATAATTACAGTATAAGCCAATCCTTGAATGGTAAAAACAGGGACAAGAACATTTGAAATGGCAGAAACTACCAATACATGCAGTGTATTTTTGATTTATTGTACATGTATATCATTAAAGATACTTTATTCAACAGTTTAAAAATGAGAAACAATCCATATAACATTTTTAATTCAGGGTTTAATTTATGATACAAAATCGGAAGATAAATCCAACAGCATATCATCTTATTTTATATGAACGCCTTCACACATTATGTGACATATTCTATTCGAATGATAATTTAAGAAGTTAAAAAAGGTTGATTTTTTACCGTACAATAGAAAATAATGAGAAGTGGTATAAGTGTACCCGACTCAGCTCACATAACCAGTGGTAATTTAGATAAAAAATCAATGGAAAAAACGCCAGCACTAGAATTGTACAAAACAATTTTTATTTATGGATTCCATACCCCAAACACTCACGACGTCTTGTCAGAGGAAATTGACTTAGATTAGATTTTTTTTTGTCCGTACTTTCGAAAGTGGCTTAGCATAGCAATTCTTATGGCCCGACCAATTATATGAATCGGATATATATAGTTTTCCGTTTCCGTCCGTCCATACTTTCGTAACACTTTGGTTAAGTTCTTTGTTGTGTAACATAACTCGAATATTTTTAATTCTAAATATTTGGGGTAAATGAAATTTTAATTTCACCGCTATCGATATGTCTTATAGGTAGCACTACACCAACCACTAGAAATTAGTTCGCTGTGACATTTATTTTGAGAATGAATGGCTTTGGTTAGGTTCGAAAACTATACAAGTTTGGGTCAATAATATTCTACAAAAATGTGGCTCTGGTAGCCCTACATCACCTCTTAGAAATTACATTTTTTGTAGGTCACTGTGACTTATATTTTAAGCATGAGAACTTTGGTTGAGCTCTAGATAATGACAACGTTAATCCGGATACTACATGTGGGGGTGGCGGGGGCAATGAAATCTCGCCACTAAATATGATAACCTTACCTGTCTGTATGTCTGTAGCACTCTTTGTTAAGGTCCATATCTCAAATACTAAATGCTTGGGGTTAATGATATTTCACCATAAGATGTGACTTGATTATCACATACCCACCGTTTAGAAATTTCGGTTTAAAAGTCTCGAGGGAGTTGTGTCTACAAAAGGTATTCTATAAACTAAAATGAATAGAGTTGATAAAGTAAAAAAACTCCTTAAAATTCTGGTCGATAAAAATGACCCTCCAGTATTACATATCATGAAAACAATGCTTCAAAATTTCATCAAAATCACTTTTGCGATTGTGTCAACTAAAGTTTGACGGGCGCACAAACGCACGGACAAAATACCATTACTAGGTTCCTTTGTCGCATTGTGGCGAGGGACAATTTAAATGAATTATCTAGCAGGGGATTGTTTTGTATGGTATATATTTCCTAGTGATATGCTATAACAATTTTATTCATTGTAACATAAAATATTTGTTTGAGTATTGCATATTTGTTATTAAGTGAATCTTCTGTAAAATAAAGGTATTAGTTTGTACACTTGACTTTGAATGTATGCTGGATTTGTTTTAAATTTGATTATTTTATTATTCCCTCTATTTACATTAATTAAAACTTGTTTCGGAATTTCAAATAAATTGAGAAGGTACCGTAATATATATTAGCCATGCATAATTCTCTTAGCAATGTTTGTGCCGTTCCAAATCTTCTTAATTTGTATTTTCTATATAAAGCCTCTATTCTTGTGCCCAAAGAAACTATGGATATAATCATTTGAATGAATAAAACATTTTACAGGTACAAAACAACATAAAAATGCTCACCTTTTGAAGATATTGTCCAAAAAGGTTTCGATATGCATCAATTTTTGACGCATGGACGGCCTTTGAATCAGCTTCACACTTTAACCATTAATTGAATTTAAAAACGGTTTGGCCTTATATCAATAACAAACCACTATGTTGAGCATGGGCATTTTGATTTTGATATATTATTTAAAATATACGCAGAATCCCCCGAAAACTTTGATAAAAATATTTTCTGCCATTCATTTCGTTCTTACACTGCTATGCCGGAACATTTTTTGCCGTAGACATTCTACCCCGTGATGATCTGACATAGCCCTGTAAACTTTAATATATCATATGTTTAAAAATGCTACTATAATATGTTCTGAAATTCATTGTTAATATCTTACTAAGTAATTTAGCTCTACTATAAATCGCATTTCGACTTAAATAGCCCTAACGCTAAGAAAGTTGTTTCTTAGTCTAGATTGAAAAATGCAGATGTGAAATAGGCGTTACGTTACTTTATAAATGTACCTGTTGGAAAGAACCAGTGGCATAGTATCTTATAGCTGCCAAAGTCTGTTGTTCTGCTGTAAGGGCACATGATCTCATAGTATCAGGGCTTATATCGTTTCTAACCATATCGATGACTCTGCATATTGTCTGCCTTGACATCCTGTATCTTTGTAAGAGCTCTAAATCATCATATGCATCAAGAGGGTTTAATCTGTCTCGAAAAATCCGATTCCTACGAACATTTTGATTTCCATTAAAAATCCGAATGTGGGCCATTGTTCTGTCTTTGAATTTTTGCTGTTGTAATTGTGACGTCAGATAAAAACGTGACATTGTTGACATGCTAATTACCGCCATTCTAGTTGCCGTTGTGTATTTCTTGCCAATTGTCGTTTTTGTTTTGTTTATTTTTTTTTTTCGTCTCCGTTAAAATTTAGAAATTGAAAACAGACATATAGGACAAACAGAAGAAATTGAAAATTAAAAAGCACAAGGGTAATGACTTGGTAAAGGTATTTTAAGTCAAAATAACAAATTACAGAAATACCAGACATTTATAATATTCCATTCCATGAAACATTTCAAATTCCACACAAAGCTAAAATGACTTAGGTTGGGTCCAAAATTCAGTTTAACCTTTATACGTGCCTGTCCCAAGCCAGGAATCTTTGACAAAGCTTTTGTTTGTACTTGTTTGCTTGATGTTTTATGTTCCTTGTGTAAGAGACTGTCTATCTGTGACTATTTCAGGACTGGATTTGAAAACTTTTGTTGCAGGGACAGATCCAGAATTGATTCACGGCTGGGGGGGGGGGGGGGGGGGTTACCGCTTATAGTCTACCGAGGACAAGAGGATGGTTCAGGGTCAATTTTGCAAACTTATTCAATGGAAAGGGGATTAAAAACCCCGATAATCCCCCCTCTGGATCCGACATTGCCATGATAAAAGATAAAATATATTGTTCAGATTTAAATTTGTGCGACTGTTTTCCTTGAAATTATGAAGATGTTGAGGCTTATTGAAACGACCACTGTTAATCTTGAAAAGAAAACTTGTTAATTGCATGGAAGTTTTGAAATGACTTTGAAAAGGTGGAGGCGTGGAATATACAAAAGCCGTCAAATTTGTACAGCTTCAATACATTAAAACAAATTAACTTATTTTTAATATTACTATTCAATTCATTTATATTTTACATATAAAATAGTTTGTGTTGCTTCAATTCATTTATATTTTATTTATAAAACAGCTTGTGTTGCTATTCAAGCGATACACATTGTTTTTGTTTTCTTAACGGGAACTTATCATTCAGTTTGAGTCCCGTGCGGGGCCCGGGTGGCGAATAGGCCCGCAGCAGAGCCTAGCTTGTCGTAAGAGGCGACTAAGGGTCTTGGGATTCTGACGTCGGGTCAGTGCTCAGCCCACAGAGCGACCAAGTGTGTACCCTAGGTGGCTGAATGGGGTGGCCCTCGTCCGCGGGGGTTGTCAGGTCTATAATACGGAAACCCTGACCGCCGACCATAGTGGGCCAACGTGTGTGGAGAGTGCCACGCTTCATGCACGTAAAAGACCCCTTTGTGGACCGCCAAGTAGTGCACCACATAGGCTAAATTTTCCGCCCCTACCCACTCCTCCCCTTTTCCTGTGGTTCTTCAAAATTTACCGGTCCTTTGTGTCCCACCCACCCCCATATTTCATTTATCATCATCATTTCATGTTCATTTTATCATCCTTTTCATGTTCATCGCCTGTAAATAACCTATATAGCGTTGCACGGGCGTAAAACACCAACTCACTCACTCACTCACATCATTCAGTTTGTTTATCAATCTTATATAAAACCGGTTCTCTATTAATTTGGATAAAGCGATCAAAGATCAACAAGAATTGGCTGTGTATTTTGATTTGTATTTAAGTAGGTCAAATCCTCGTGACTCAAAATAAAATTAAATATCCTTTTGATTCTTTTAATGAAAATATGTTTTATTTTTTCAATTTTCATAAAAATTTAATGAAACTATTTTTATAAGGTTAACGAAAAATATTTTAGTGAATAGATGGCATTTTTCTTTTGTTACTTATCGCAATGGCAAGGACGGGTGTGTTCGTTAGGGTTAATAGTTATAACACAGGCACTAAAAATGAACCAACTTTAGAATTACGTATCTCTTCAAATATTTGAGGTACCACCTTGACTGTAGCATCAATTTATAAGAAAATATTTACTGTGTAATTGGAATTTTTTGTAGATTTTTCCTGTTACTGGCAAAAAAGTGTAACAGTAAATAACAACACCCCCCATTTGACACATAAATTAAAATATTTGTAAACGTAAACCATTTTCGGTCGTAATATTTCGTATGTAAGTTAAGAAATAAATGTTTAATCCTTATTTAAGAACAATTTTGTCCAAAAGTGTCGTTTAATAGCTTTTTGAAGGTCTTGACAACAGCGTAAATAACCAAATAGCACTTTTCTACCTCGTTTGATAGAAGAGTTAAATTCTTTTGTTCTCTTTTCGGTGGAAATCGGACTGTACGCGTCGCCAGGTAAACTCAATTTGCGACGGTAAAACTACTGGTGGACGTCCGCAAACCTTCAAATACAACACAGTTATCTCTTAATCGATTTGTCAGTATTTTAGTTTTAATTCAAATGCTGGTGATCAGCGGTACAAACTACTTGAAATCTGCATACACAGCATACCAAACTTCGAAAATGATTCTCTCTTTGAATAGCAGACAAATCTCAGATGAGGCATACAAATTTCTAAAAGAATTCTCAACACATGTATTATTAATTGAAGGTATTTTTATCAATATAACAAAGAAAAATAAATTACAGTCCATATAGTTGTATAATCATGCAAAAATTAATAATATCCCTTTAGATTTCCTGTATTCTGCAAATGTCCCAGTTGAATTGTCGATCACTGAAAATAGAATATTTTTTTTATTATAGCTGTAGGTACTTCTTTCTTTAAGTTATTATAATATCATCGGATACTCTGTAAACAATATTTCCGAAACATTACATGTTAATATCCCCGCGATAGCGAAAGCGCGGGAATAATGTTTGGCCTTTCGATGTCCGTATGGCGTTAATGTCCTGGATAATTTCTGTAACCACTGAGAGTAAAAAGATGAAACTTAGGTCATTAATTGCATTGTGGATGGGAAATATGTCGAATGTTGTGCCCCTGTGGACTTGGCTGCATAGGTAGCCTAAGTGCACATTTTTCCCCTCCTAGGTTATTTGGAATACTAAACTGAGACTTGGCTCAGTAGTTGCACTATAGATGTAAATCGATCATGGCAAAGGTTTTTTAATATTGACAATGCCCCTAGGGGCTGAGCAACATAGGTAGCCTAAGGACATATTCGTTCGTCACGCAACTACTCCTTAGTTATTTGGAATACGGAACTGAAACTTGGCTAAATAGTTGCACTATAGATGTAAATCATGCCAAAGGTTTTTGAATATTGACAATGCCCCTAGGGGCTGGGCAACATAGGTAGCCTAAGGACATATTCGTTCGTCACGCAACTACTCCTAGATTATTTGGAATACCGAATAGAAACCTGGTTCAGAAGTTGCACTAAGGATGTAGATTTTGCCGAGCGTTCCGGAATTTTGATAATGCACCTAAGAGCTGGACTAAATAGAAAGCATAATAGGACGGTCATTATTCCTTGGGGTGAGTGTGTGAGTTGGTGTTTTACGCCCGTGCAACGCTATATAGGTTATTTACAGGCGATGAACATGAAAAGGATGATAAAATGAACATGAAATGATGATAATAAATGAAATATGGGGATGGGGTGGGAAACAAAGGACCGGTAAATTTTGAAGAACCACAGGAAAAAGGGGAGAGGTGGGTAGGGGCGGAAAATTTAGCCTATGTGGTGCACTACTGGGCGGTCCACAAAGGGGTCTTTTACGTGCATGAAGCGTGGCACTCTCCACACACGTTGGCCCACTATGGTCGGCGGTCAGGGTTTCCGTATTATAGACCTGACAACCCCCGCGGACGAGGGCTACCCTATTCAGCCACCTAGGGTACACACTTGGTCGCTCTGTGGGCTGAGCACTGACCCGACGTCAGAATCCCAAGACCCTTAGTCGCCTCTTACGACAAGCTAGGCTCTGCTGCGGGCCTATTCGCCACCCGGGCCCCGCACGGGACGTCATTATTCCTTTGTTCCTTCGTCGTGCAATTCATAACAGGTTATTTGTAATATGGAAGTTCAGCTTTATTAACCTCAGAATTTGGTTAGATACATGTACCTACCCCAAAATCATATATAAATAATCTTGGTTCTTAGAAAACAGTTTTCAGTCTATTATTACTGCTAATACCAGCAATAAGTCAAACAACAACATCTTACAATTATAGGCCCAGTTCATTCTTTCTGTTATTTGCCCCCTTATACTATCAACACAAGAAAAGCGCAGAGATTTGCAGCGTGGCTGCTTCGACTAAATTTTTTATAACGTCGGGTCGTATCGCTTTGTGTGCACAGAAGGCTGAAAAAGGTGACCCTGGCATCTTGCATGCCGGGGTCGTCAGGCCATAAGACTGAAAACCTGAGCGGGAACTCCTAGCAACACGAATTAGGTTATACAGGATAATGAATATAAAATGACGAGAAAATGGGGAATCAAGGACAATCGGGGATGGGGGAGTTTTGACTGTCACTGGAAACCATAGTGATGTGAAGGATCGTGCAATTTAGTGCCCTGCAAGAGTTATCCTACAGGCTCTACTCGTGTCGAGACATACAGCAGGGTTTTGGCGATGAACGTGACATGTTTCCAAACACGGCGCTGAACGTGGTCAGGTCAGGTTTCCGTATTATAGCTTGACGACCACAGCATTCGTTTTTACAGGGCATTCAACCATTCAACCACCTGGGGCACATATCCCAGTCAGTCCGTAAGCAAATAGATGTGACCCAACGCAAGGTTCTGATCATTATTCAATGGACTTTTACTGGCAGCGTAATGCTGCTGTGGGCCCATTGGATGCCCGGGAACCACACGGGTTGTTGTCAAGGGACAGGTTATGGCAAATCAAACTCGACAATTTATATTATATTTTTCATTGAAATGTTGCATTTTCATATTGTATTTCATAATATAAATTGACATAACACTATTTAAAAATATGATCAAAAATACTATCCCCGTACTGTAGTTTTCAAGGTAAAAACGATGTTTAATCAATGGTACATGTTCTAATAGTAGTTTTATGGAAAGGAAGCAAAAGCAAATGATAGATTCAAATATCAGAATTCAGAACGACAAAGATGAAATTACATGACGCCTAAAAAAATCATAAAAAAAGTAGTCAACATCAAAATTCTCAAGAGCAAATCTGTAATCACAAAGCAAACTACTGCAAGGGTATCATACTTACTCAAACATATTTTCGTTAACACTAGTGACACTTCTTATAACATGTTGGTATGGTATTTCTACAACAAATGGCTCCAGGTAATTATTAGGTTTTGTAAAGTAACAGTCAACCAGAGCTATACCTGTAAATATATAGTAATGATTGTTGCTATCTTTCCGATCCTTATATCACGCAAAATAATTAATCTCCTAAAAACAAACTACTAAAAGAGAGTGAGTGAGTGAGTTGGTGTTTTACGCCCGTGCAACGCTATATAGGTTATATACAGGCGATGAACATGAAAAGGATGATAAATGAAATGTGGGGTGGGGTGGAAAACAAAGGATCGTTAAATTTCAAAGAACCACAAGAAAAGGGGACAGGTGGGTAGGGGCAGAAAATTTAGCCTATGTGGTGCCTCACTTGGCAGTCCACAAAGGGGTCTTTTACGTGCATGGAGCGTGACACTCTCCACACACGTTGGCCCACCATGGTCGGCGGTCAGGGTTTTCGTATTATAGACATGACAACCCCTGCGGACGAGGGCCACCCTATTCAACCACCTAGGGTACACACTTGGTCGCTCTGTGGGTTGAGCACAGACCCGACGTCAGAATCCCAAGACCCTTAGTCGCCTCTTACGACAAGCTAGGCTCTGCTGCGGGCCTATTCGCCACCCGGGCCGGCACGGGACTACTAAAAGAGAAGAGAAGAAACCTGTAGAAAGTAAATAGCGATTCTGATTGCGAAGTTTAAGGCACAAAAAAACTTAAACAGAGCACATGGGATTATCACATTATTTTGACGAATGAAGGTAAAGCTTTGCGATCGCATTAATATGTATGTTTGAATGTTCAGGAAATACGAAGTTTAAAGGCTTTTATTAAAAGCCTCAATGTCTTGTTTAATGGAAAACCCTTTAAGAATAAGCAACTTCGTTGCGTGGGGTTTAAAAAGAGGAAAATTTAAAACAGTTAAGATACAGACCTTCAACTTCGCAACAATGAAAATTGTACTGTCTATCACTGTAGTTTTCGTTAAATTGGCTTCCAACCCCGATGATAAAACCGTGACCTGGGCTCTGGAACGCGAAAAACTCATCATAGTGGTTTACATAGTTAGCTACAAAAATAAATAATTTAGTACTGTCACAAAATTTAATGATGTAATTTCCTGTGAGTTGATGCTGTAAGACGGCCCTTCACAGTATAGCAGTAACTATAAATGTAAATGTAAGTGTTAATATAAAATATGAGACTTTGTGCTACATTAGATGTTATGCAAAAAAACGAAGTGTATAAACAGTGACTTAAGGAATGTTTCAAATTTCATGTAAACTCTAATATCGACAAAGAATCTGTAGCGTATATCCCAAGGATATAGCGGGATTTAACCAAGACAAATAGCTAACAGCATTGATGGTTCCATCATCTGCAGACATTAAAGTTAGTTAGTTAGTTAGTTATTGCTTTACTCCCAAGCAGCGCGATTTCGGCTATATCCGGGAGATGAACATGAAAGTGATGATATAATGAACATGAAATGATGATGAAGTGGAGGAAATGGGGACACAAGGCCAATCGGGTAGGAGAGTTTTGACTGCCACTGGAAAAAGGAGTGATGGGTAGGGACGGGAAATTTTGCCTCCTGCATGGGGATCCTACGGGTCCTACTCTTACCGAGACCTGCAGCAGGGTTCTTTAACGTGCGGGGAACGTGACATTTTTCTCAACACGGTGCACCACTATGGTTTGCGGTCAGGTTTTCCGCATTATCGCCTGACGACCCCGCATCTCTCGATGTCAGGGCTGCCCCATTCAACCATCTGGGGCACACATCCCAGTCGCTTTGTGGGCAAAGCGGCCTGACGCCGACATTAAAGTAGACTTTATCTCCTCGAAGCAACCAAAGATGACAAAATCTCTTGCCCATGATATATTTTAGGCAAGCTAATAATATTACTTCTTTTAGTGTGCTACTTTTTAACATTATATTGCTTTATTTTTGTGTTAGCTTGTCGTTACTTGGCGTCAGTCATTCGCCTTGCCTTTAGATGATTTAACGTTTTTTGTATGGCACGCCATATTTATATTTATTCCTCTTTAAATATATCTTATAAAATTTATAAGATATCTCGTATACTTTATAAGATATCTTATTAAATATATCTCATATAAATGGTAGTTTATAAGATATCTTATAAAACATATGAGGTATCTTATAAAACATATAAGATATCTTATAAAACAAAAAAAGATATCTTATAAAACATATAAGATATCTCATAAAGTTTATAAGATATCTTATAAAGATTATTAGATATCTCATATAAAATAATTTATAAGATATCTTACAAAACTTATAAGATATCTTATAAAACTAATAAGATATCTTATAAGTTATTTTTTTATAAGATATCTCATACAATTAACGAGATATCTAATAAACTATAAGATATCTTATTAGTTTTATAAGATATCTTATAAATTATTTTATATAAGATATCTCATAATCTTTATAAGATATCTAATAAACTTTATGAGATATCTTATATGTTTTATAAGATATCTCATACGTTTTATAAGATATCTTATAAACTCCCATTTATATGAGATATCTTATATATTTAATAAGATATCTTATAAAGTATATGAGATATCTTATAAACTTTATAAGATATCTTATATTTTTATAAGGCCTCTTTAAAGATATCTCATAAAATTTATAAGATATCTCATATACTTTATAAGATATCCTATAAACATTATGAGATATCTTATAAAATTTATCAGATATCTTATAAACATTGTGTTTAGTAGATATCTCATTTTCTTTTAAAGATATCTTATATAGTAAATAAGATATCTTATAAAATTTATAAGATATCTCATAAAGTTTATAAGATATCTTATAAAGTATATGAGATATCTTATAAATTATTTTTTATAAGATATCTCATAAAGTTTATAAGATATCTTATAAAGTATATGAGATATCTTATAATTTTTTTTTATAAGATATCTCATAAAGTTTATAAGATATCTTATAAAGTTTATAAGATATCTTATAAACTTTATGAGATATCTTATAAACTTTATGAGATATCTTATAAAGTTTATGAGATATCTTATAAAGTTTATGAGATATCTATAAAGAGGAATAAATGTAAAAACGGCTTGCCATATTTTTGTCTTTATTTTTTTCTGAAAGCACTTGCCCACGAAGCCAAATTAAGTATTAACATGCAAATAATGTCAATGAATATCAGTCGTCAGGCTATTATGCAAAAACACAGTGGTGCACAGTTTTGAAAAAAAAGTCCCTTTCATCCGTAAGATCACCATGAAGGTAATATGCCAACCCCTACCTATCTCTACCTTTTAATGTGCTTATCATCTGTTTCCCACCCCACCACCTTATTTCTCATCATCATTTCATGTTCATTTTATCATCTTCTTCACGTCACCGTCCTTAAATAGGCTATATAATGTTGCTAGGGAGTAAAACACCTAATCGCTCACTTACCGTCGAGTCCTCGCTGTCAGTGTCCCTTACAGTTATGGCACAATGATTGATTTATAATTTTCATGCTGTTGCTTGTTTTTTTAATCGCAAAAGTTGTCGGATGACCCCTTGCAGGAGTTATACCCTTAAAATTTCAGTTCTTGGAGAACTGCAATGCTATTCATGAGATCAAAATACATCAAAGTTTCAGGCAATAAATTTTGCTACGCCTAATGTGCGTTTAGCCTAATCAAGACTCTAATATTAGAGGCGCTTTACCAAAAAAGAGATGAAATCCCAAACACTACATAAATATGAAGAGCATAGAAAAAAATGACTAAGATCAACGTATGTCTGGTGTCGGAGGAACCTTAGAATTTAAACAATTTAGAAATTTTAACGGATTATTTTATAGCTTAGATATGTTCTTTAACACAAAAGATCTGCTAAAAATCAAATTCTTATCTGAAGAAAGATAACTGCAACTGGTTTTAAATTTGAAAAAAGTGCAGAAAGGATATACATCTTGTACAATATTGTTACGGCTAGGGGTAAGCCTTCACATTTTATATTTATTGTAATGTAAAGCAGAGTTAGGTAAGGGTCAACCACTCAGCTTTCATTCTTTATGTATCGTGACCGCGCTGAATATGTGGTTGAGAGAGACATTTACATTGACATTTTGATATTGTATTATTGTGTATATTTATATTTGTATGGGGATATTTTGGGAATTGTGTAAGGATGGTTCGTTCTCATGTTTTACCCTTAGGACCATGGCTTGTTCCCAGCCATGTTTCAGCTTTAGTTTATTTATTATTTCTCATGTACGTGGCTCACCTCCTTCATTTATTCATGCTAGGGATATTTATTGTAACCCTTTTCATTGTAAGCCCCCATTCCCCGTCGATCGTAGTGAGAAAGATTGTTTATCTTTGAAATCGGCGCCATTTGTTATTGTTGTGTACCGGAGACCGGAAGTTTACTATTCACATCGATTGTTGTGTGTCGACCAATGAAATCACTGGGATTACGCCGCACCTCCACAGTCCACATTGATTGATTAGAGATCCACACTCCACAGTGTGGAGTTTGTTTAAATAGCTGAAACACACTGCGCCACCCTAAGACTGTGGACGAACCCTTTAGGTTGAGGACCTTTGGATTCATTATGTTGCTTTCTTTGCCAGAGTGAGAACAACCCAGTCTTCCTCGGATTCCTGGCCAGTTCCGAGTACCCGTCCGTTCTATTTCCTGACCTAGATGTTCCAGTCCATTGAATAAATTTACTACGATCTCACTACGATGTTCCTGAAAACGTTTTAAGGGGGTTCCTTATATTATTCTCGCTCTGATGGATTTTAACTTGATGTTATATCATTTATTATTCACAAACCGTGAATAAAGTATCAGAAATGTTATCTTGATCTCTGTTGTTATTGAACCAGTGCCTTGCCAGCCACAGGAAAGCTACCATTGAAACATAGTGTTTATTTATATTAGTGAGCGATTCATAACTCTAAACTGGCCTAAACCACACACTAGTAAATTAGGCCATAGAACGAGTAGAACACACCCCTGAGTTGTTACAATATGTAGATGGTAAGGGGACTTACAATGTTGTACATGTAATTTTATGAAATCCTAATTCTCTTTCTTTTTCTAAATATGCACAGCTATAGGAATGATTTCAGTAATTATTTGCCCATAGACATTAATAGTTGACCAAACATATAAATTTCAAAATATATTTTTCGAAATAAAAATCTTTCGTACCCTTTTCAGTAAATTAGAAATACTACTGCTTCCATTACCATCATGTCATGCGGATTTTTTGGGCACTTTCACGTGGTCTTGTTTACAAACAATTTAATTTCGCACTAAAGTCAGTACCTACCCTGTCGTCTATAATAAACTATTTTTAAAATTGTCTTTTGATTTTTTAAAGAATAACTATAAATTAGATTTGCTGAAAACATTTCTAACATTTCAACCAATACCAGAGGTCCAGTTTCAATTCATACCAGATTATCCCCCCCCAAAAAAAACAAAAACGGGGCGGGCTTATGTGACGTAAGGGTTTCCTATACTTGATTTGAATTAAGTTGTATTTTCAAAGGTGAGCTTTAAAATTCAAGACAAAAACAGTTCTTACTTTTATTACATGACGTAAATTGATGTCCACTGTCACGACATTGAAAACTGAATATTCTGTCGTTGTATTCCTTGTTGTAATGGCTTTCTATGGCGGATAGAGTTTCACCAGTTCGACATTTAAAATCAAAAGGTAGCTTGTCATTACTGTTCCATGATACCACGGGCATGAGAAACACAAGGACTAAAATTGCTGGTTTCATTACATGTTTGACTGAAAAAAGGGATAGGATCTTATAAAGATAAGGAAAAGATTCAACACTCGGTCCAATTCCGTATTTAGAGATCGTGAGGCTCTTGACTGTCTTTCTTCCTTACACGACAAGTATGTTGTCACACTTGCAGACAAGGCTTCTAACATCTAGGTTTTTGTATGTAAAGCACACTACTATAATTGTTTGATCAAAAAACTAGGCTTTGATGGTAATGCCTCCGCTAGTGCTACATACATCCGGGTGTCACCGGACCCTACGATCACAATGGAAGAGGGAGGTTTGGCACCATAAAACCTGGTTCAAACCACTTTTCTTTCGAAATGCCTGTACCAAGTCAGGACCATTGCGATCTTCAATTTCTCTGGTATGTATTTGTCTTTTATTCTTGGATATATGACATGTATGAGATTGATCATTCCAGTTCGGCAGTTTTGTCGTTGCCTTTATTTGATATACTTTGTACAAAGTTTATAGTATGATTGTTTCCTTATTGACAACATATTTGTCATATTTGTATGACTGATTTTTGAACACAAATTAAACATTCCTATTAGAGCTCCTCTTCTAGCCGACTTGTTTTATAGTCTCACGAAAATAAATTTCTTCAGGGACTTGTAAAGAATTAACAAGAGGAAGAAAGAGACAAGGTCCTTTCATCTCCCTTTTTTCTTCTCCGTCAACACTGCTTCGTTTGGTAGATAAATTTCTTCAATATATCATCCAGAGTTAGAGATTGAAGAAATCACAGAATGACATTCTTGCATCTCACATTTGACTCGGTGGTCATCTCAGTGCAAAAATTTACTATGAAAGAGACGACTTTTATCTTCAAATTATTAGTGTGATTTTTGTTTGATATATTTCGATTATAAGCGAGCACCTTGCTTTTTTACCGAGTAAAATCAATTAAAATCGTAACAAGATAATAAATTATGTTCATTTTTGAATAAATGGCATATTTGTTAATGAATAAAACATTACTTTTAAAATTCTTTACTTACCACATGAAATGGCTTCCTTGATAAATGTTCTCAAAGTAAAAGTTGCGCCCTACTTAGATAAACCCAACAGATTACATAACACTTCACAATATTTACATTATGTGCAGTGTTCCTATTTTTGACCGTTTAATTTTAAAACTGTGGAAATCAACAAAATTATAACCGCGTAAAACAACGACGTACAGTAAGACAACACTCCTTGAACAAGAAAATGAACCCATTTAACAAGTTTAACATGCGGCCCGTTCTTATTTCAAAACAAAACAAAACCCACTTTCATAATATTACTATAATAAACAATATACTATGTTTTTCTTTAAAGATAAGTATAAAATATCAACTCTCAACCTTCAGAGATAAAAAATATAAGCAACTCACTTTGTAAGTGGAGGCAAAGTGCGACACCGTGCAGTGAGAATAGGAAAACAAACAGGAACCCAGCTTGTCGTAAGAGGTTATGACGAGAGTCAATGCTCAGCTCATAATTCCAGTTAGGCCTGGACCAAATGTGGGTCAATAAAGTAGCCCTCGTGTGAGCTACAATAGTGCAACTCCTGTGACATCTTTGAATTTTCCACCCAAACAAAGATGACAAGGAGTTACATTATTGTAGCTACCCTCGTGTGTGATCGTTTTCAGGTCATATAATACTTGCCGCCTGACAACCTACCACATCTTTGCACAACGTGAGCTAAAGTTTACGTCCATGTTCATTTAATGTTCATTTTATCATCCTTCACTTTCGGAACGTGACCATGGTAGACGGTGGTTTTAACAATTTTCGTTAAATGGAACACCCTACCATGGTCAACTAAGGTTTCTGCTTCTGCCTCTGCCTCTTGATGACCACCATCAACATGTTGATTATTTTGTCATATTCGAGTGCGAGCGCATACATTCCAAAGAGAATAATTTAAAAACTGTACCTTTAACAAGGACAGCAGTATTTTACAATAAAACTATGTACACTTGTTTGCATCTAATGTTCCAGCGTTGCCACCTTTGCCTTGAAGGTGGTTAGTGTCGATTCTGAATTTATGTCTGGTGGTAAGGCATTCCAGTCCCTGATCGTTCTAGGAAAGAAGGAAAATTTTCTATAATCATGGCTGGAACTTGGTATTTGGAACGAGAGTTGGTGCATGTTCCTGGTGAGGCGAGTTGGTGGTATTAATCGGTTTCCTTTGTCAATTGCTACCTCACCATTGTAGATCTTATAGAGCATGGCTAGTCTTGCTTCTTTCCTTCTTTGCTCTAGGCTTTTCCAATTTAGAGTTTCCAACATGTTGTATATTAAACCATTAAATTTCGTTTAATGGAAAACCATGGCGAGGATCGAGACAATAATAAGATACTAGTAACAAAAAAGTATGCCACCAGTACAAAATGAGTTTATACCTTTTTTTTTGTATAAGTTTGACATAAGCGTGGATCTAAACAAGGTTTAACAGTTGAATTTGAATTTGCCTTTTGGCCAGTAATTGAATGACTAATTAGGTAGTCGGGAGTTAACAATTTGAGCAACAGTACATGTCCACACATCATCGGAAACCCAGGGTTTCTTCTCTCGCTTACTCTTGTAGTGATGAACGAGTAAGCGAGAGAGAACCCCTGGGTTTCCGAGGATGATGTTCACAGTCATAGAGCGCTGTTGAATAGGTCATCTTAGGTAAATCCGTTGAAAAAAATTCCAGTTCCTTCGATTTTGAATCCTCTATATATATTATCTCCAATTCATTCTTCGGATTCTGACTTTAACTCCCTTGTTCTTTCGACTTGCACTGTATAATACTTTTAGTACACTTTTCTGTCAATTTGTCCTTCTTGGTTACTGATAGTTCGAAGGAGGAGACTGTCGTCTGCAAAAAAATCTGGTCTCTGATGATTTTGCTGTTTTATTTATGTAGGCCAGGGCCAGTAGGGGTCCAAGGGATGTTCCTTGGGGAACACCGGAGAGTACTGATACTTGTTCAGACACAGCTCATTCAAGAATAACGCTTTGCATTCTGTTTTGTATGAATTATTTTATCCACCTGTTTGCTTAGGATTTACTCCGTAGTAGTAGGCGATGTGTGGCACTTTATTAAACTCTTGGCGAAATCTATTAAGATGATATCTACCTGGCTATTACTTTTTAATTTGAATTTTCATTACATTTGCATCTTTCCAGGCTTAAGGGACTTTTCCAGTGTTGCGGGAAGCTTGGTACAGCTCTGTCTCATGTGGGTTCATGTTCTTCAATAATTTATGGACTCCTTTTACGTTGATTTGTATATCAGCCATGGTGGTATATGGACTTTTCCCTTTATTTTTGGAAGTTGGTGGTTAAGAATGTTAACTTTGCTTTTGTTGTAGCTTTGGGGGAATCCAATCTTGTTCTTTAATGGTGCTACTCCTGTCCATTTCTGACCTTATTTTTGATATAGGACCAGACTTTCTTGGAGTTGTCCTTGTAGTTGGAGCTGACTTTATCTATGTATTTCTTATTGGATTGTTGTACTTCCCATTGTACATCTTGTCCAAGCCTTTTAAATCAGTCTTGGTCTCTTTTCTTTTTAGTTTTCCTAGCTTTCTTGTGCGCTTTTTGTTTTTGGCTGATCTTGCGTATTATTGCTGTATTCATCCATGCGTAAGTGTGTGTCTACCTTGAGTCATTTTTGTTGGTACTCGCTTCACAATGTTTTTTTGAATTGATCTACGTTTTGTTCTAAACCATTATCAGCTACGATGTCTTAAAAAGCTTGACTGGTTCCATCTCACTGCTCGTTGTTATGTTCCCTAGTTGTAATAATTGTTTGGCTGCTATCAATACTCCCCCATGTGGGTCTTCGGGACAATCCCTTCGTTCGATATCATATTGAAAGAAATCAGGACATATTTCACTTTATTTAATGTTTGGATCTAACCAAATTTCTGTGCCTATTAATATGTCTGGATCAAATGACTATATAATTGCCTTTAGAAGTTTACCCTTTTTTCTCTGGAAGTTGATGTTCAGCTGTCTTTTTTCTTAGGGGTTTGTTTCGTTTTGGCTGATTAAGAAGATGATGTCATGAACGGTATATCTGTACGGAACGATGTCATGAAAGCCTGTCAAATTTGATACCTCTATCTGTTGTAAAACTAATGGTTGTGATTCAACTGCATTTATCTCGAATTTCTGCATTGTTGGCTGGTAAAATTGTTTTTGCTGGTCTTTAGACATATAGCTATTCCTCAGCCGTTTTCCTTTTCTTGGCTCATCTATGACCTTCCAAACTACTCACTCTTTTTGGTGAGTGTCTCACAACAATGTTGTGTTCTATGGTCATTACCGGATCCTAAGATCGCAATGGAAGAGGGAGGTTTGGCGCCATAAAACCTGGTTTAACCCACCATTTCGTTTGAAATGCCTGTACCAAGTCAGGACCATTGCGATCCACCAGTTCTCCGGTATGACTGATTCGTTTTTGTCATTTTCTCTGGACTATGAGATTGATCATTCAAGTTCGGTAGTTTTGTTATTACCTTTATTTAAACATAAAATATCAACATCAAACTTATTTACAATATTTACAAGGTCAGCATACGCTGTACTAATGGCCTGGCCTGTGCATTGAGTAGGAGGATCTTCATACTTGTTGAATATGTTCTGTATCCTCTTGTTTACTAGGTTCATATATGTTGTGCACTTTAGTGATGTAGAACTGTGTGGCCCCTTACAGTCTACGCAACTAGGGTTTCTTTAGCACTTTTGTTGCACTTAAGTGATGCAGAACTGTGCAACTAGGGTTTCTTTAGCACTTTTGTTTTCAAGAATTATTGCAGGTTTTCTTGTTGTGGCAAAACCTACATATACAAAACAATATGTGTACAAATTGGTTGCAGTTATAGCACCTCACTATCGAAGTTGGTCTCTGAGGTTTGAACAAGGAATATTTGTTTGTTTCTGGTATGCAATATCCTTGACTTTTAAATGCTATAGCCGCCTCGTTGCTTGTTTGAAAAACCACCTGCACAACTGGCATACGTTTTCCGTGTCTCGGTATTTCTGTCTGTGGACTCGTGTTACTTTAAATTGGCACTCAAGATCTTCAAAGAGAACTTTTTTCTGACAGGTAAGTTGGCATGTTATGGAGAAATACTTTGTTTGGCACTGGACTAGTTAATGCTCTTGGAGGGTGTGCTATTGAATTAGTTCCGAATGGTTTGTTTATTTTGTTCTAATTTTCAATAATCTTTTTTTTTGAAGATGGGTCTTTAAGATGTAGTGCTACTCCTCCTTTTGGTAAGTTAAATATGTCCTCCACTTGATATTCAGCGTCTCCTATCTTTACAAATTATTTGCGTAGTGTGGTGCTGTCTCCTGCTGTTGTGCTAACAACGTTGTCAATTATAACAATTTTGTCTTTGTCTACCTCTTTAGATATTTTGTGTTTTTTATGTTTTTTATGTTCAGTTCTTGGTGTTTTCTTGGTAGGTTCTCTCTAGTAAACCTTCACTGATAAAATGTGGTCTGTCTTTTTATTTTCTGTTGATGTGTTGTTCACAGGTTTGATATGTTTTAGTTGTATTATACATACAGCACATGGAAATCGTAATCCTTCTTTTACTAATCTATCAGCTTCTGCGTTGCTATATCCTGCACGTTGGCTATGCCACCAATTGTTGCATATGTCACAGGATATCCAGCTTATTTGACCGCTTTCTTTCTTTTCTACGCTTATTGATTTCTTTGGTTTTTCTTCTTTACATCCATGCCATAGACATGTATTACCTTCTTTTATTTTGGGTTTTTGTGGTTGTTTTTTCCTTTTTAACTTCTTTGTTGTATGGGGCTATAGGAGTAGCTTCGTCCTTCTTTGTGCTATTTATGCGTTCACTTCTTCTTAGATGTAATCAATTGATTGTCTTATATATTGACTTACATGTACTTGAGTGGCTCTGTCTCTTCAAAGTGTTGAGTATTCCTTTCTTTTACCAATATTATGAGTCATTGTGGGCTGATGTAGTTTTCTGAAATGGCAATTTAGTTAACAGTTTATTTCCTTACAGATATACAGTTTGAATGTTTATAATAATGTCTGTTTAGTTAAGGTTGTTTTATGTGCTTTTAATAGCTAGCGGAATACATTGCCTAACTATATCAAAGCTTTCTCCTCAACATGAATTTGTAAGAAGCCTGACCCGAAACACTCTTTGTAAGAATCTAGAACTAATTGTTTAGTTATGACAAGGCTTATCAGTTGTCCTGGTTGCACGCTTTGGTGATTGCTAGACTGGGAAGGCGACCTGGATGTATAATGTACTTGTGGTTTATTGAAAGATTTACTGATTTGTGTATTTGTCCTTTCCTTCTCTTTCGAACAATGTTGCAAACACTGTGATTTATCGTTCTGATCAACATTCATAACCACATCGGCATTCATCTCAACTACGTTTTTAAAGAAATCATCAACATCGATTATTTTGGTCCTCCTGATTAGATCAAAAATTGTGTCGTCATAACTAACATCTTCATAATAGTGTCCGTCGGGTTTCTGATCACCACGTCCTGATTAATCTGCGGCTCTTCTTGTATCTACTTTAATGAACCAAAGGATATTACTTAGATGAGAATATAAATAGCTCCGTCTGAAATGTAGATTTACATTCTGCAACCACACGAGTCCAAAATTCAATGTTCCTATGTTTTTCTTTAACGTGTTTGTCAAGGTTTCTTTGGTATGCGTACTTACGGAAGCATATATCATATTGGAAACTCATGAACTATAAAACAAATTGAATGAATTTAAATTACTAACCGCGAACCTTTATATACAAAGAAATATCAATCTCACGAATTCCACGTGCAATTTTCATACTCCTTTACTCCGTAAAACTTAACGTCCACAATTGAAAGCACAGCTAATAATGTTAAATTTATTCTGAAGGTCACTTATGCATTTCACTTTGTAATATTTGTTTTATTCTCTTCTTTGTCATTTTTTGCAAACGCACGTGCACGATTTCTTGGACCACATGTATTTTCCACATTTGAATCCCCATTAACCACATCTTTGTTTGAATTAACTTCTTAAGGGAATAACACACATAGCGGACGTCCAACGATTCTCCCGAAAGATAACATTATTTTTGCTGACCTTATTTCTCCATATTGACTTGATCCAATTCTTGAATTTTACCCAATTTCCAAAATCCTCGAAGAATACCGTCTTTAATTAGAACAACATCACCAACTTTTGGTTAAAAAAACTCTGAATTATCCCATGTCTATGCTCCAGCTGAAATCTATCTCTTAGACTGAGCAAGTTATCATCTATCCAAAGTTTCCAAAAGATTCTAGTCCTTTTTTCCACATTTTCAACAGAATGTCACATGACCTTTCACAAAAATTTGGATCCTTCGGATCATGGTCGATTTCTTGAATTCCAATGTAACGGTTTTAACTCGGGAAATGGCTAGGTGGTAGTGTCTAACTTGAATCGATGTTGTCACCCGCATACACCAATGGTCGAGAATTTATAACTGCTTCCACTTCTTTCAAGAAAGTACAAAGTTTCTCATCTGCTTTTTGTTGTTGAGAGTTTTACCCAGTTATCGTTTTATGAGGCTCACTAACCGTTTATAAAACTCACCCATCCAGGGGGATAATTCTGTAACAATTTTCCATGAAATTCTTTTAGTCGATATTAAAGTACGATTGCACTTCATCAGTTATGAAAATAGAACGCCAAATGAAGTCAATAGCTTTGTTTGATAATTTGAACTGTTGAACATTGTCACTTAAGATATTGTTAGGTGTACCTCTAGGTGACACAAATCTCCTGAATACCAATAAAAAATCATCTGCGGACATATCTGATAACTCCAAATGCACAGCACGTGTGACTGAGCAGGTAAAAATACAAATCCATGTTTTAAACGCTTCACCAAAAGAGCGAACAAATATTGGTCCGATATAATCCAACCCAACATTTGCTTGCTTTAGTCACACGCATAAACGGAAAAGGTGTCAAAGGAGGCATTTTGTATGGTCCTTCTTGGAACCTACGGCATATTTGACAATTTCGTGACACTGCATTTACGACAGCTCTTTCCTGTGGAATCCAGAATCTTTGTCGATAAGCACATAATGTTTGTGAAACTCCAGTATGGAAATTTTGAATGAAGACCTCCCGACTGGCTGTTTTGCTCCTTCACTTAGATCAGTATTTTCAAGTCTTCATTTGCACCTAAAAATACCATTATCATCAATGAATATTCCCAACTGTCTTTGAAGATTGTTGTGTTGTTTTGAAAGAAGCAAAGGTGTACCAAAGAGACAATCAATATCATAAAACCGTAAAGACAAAGACAAAACCGGTAGACAAAAAAATCATCATAACAAAACAAACCACACTACAACATTAAACACACACACATAACAACAAAACCGCATTCAGCAACGTGAACTCAAGTCGAAACGAGAGTGAACTCAGGTGCTCCGGAAGAGTAAGCAGTTCATGTTTGCTATAGCACACACGTCACGTTGCCAAAGATGAATTTAGTGTTGGTCAAATCCGGAAAGGATAACATTACAAAACTCTATGTCAAACCAACAGCTGTGCTCTAATTGTAACTTTCTTTAAATACTTTCCTTTGAATGCAGTTAAACAACACATTTTCAGCCTTTTCACAACTAGTCGAGCATTTACTCTTGATATAATTTTGTTGTATCTTTGTTATGAATGGGTTATCCACGCAGTTATGCGTAATAACTTTTAATATAAAGAATACTTTGAACTATCTATTCCATATGGTGAAATCACATCCGTTTCATCTGTTATGCTACATGTACACTGTAATTGAACATCAACTTTACTATTCAGTTTTAACTCTGATTTGAACTTTCTACTTTCGCCGTAATCTGTTGGTTGAATCCATGAATTTGCATCATTTGATAACATTTCCATAATTTGTTTTCTATGAGCTTTTTTTGTCGTAGATCCTCGTCTAGCAACATCTGCAGGGTTCTCTTTTGAAGGCACGTTTCCAAATTTTATCTCTGAATGACCTTTTATCTCAGCAACTTATTTTTTTACGAATGTCGTCAAATCCTTGGTGGTTGATAACCACTTCAATGCACATTGTGAATCACTCCACAAATATGAACCTTCTATGTTTGAATTTAATTCACTTTTCACAATTCCCAAGACCGCACACCAATCACTATTGCCATAAGTTCTAATCTCGGAATAGACATTCCTTTAACAGGTGCAAGTCTTGATTTCGTAAATACAAGATCATATTTGGAATTATTCCTTAAACTTTGATGAAGTTACACAGATGCTGCATATGATGATCTCGTGCGGGGCCCGGTTGGTGAATAGGCCTGCAGCAGAGCCTAGCTTGTCGTAAGAGGCGACTAAGGGTCTTGGGATTCTAACGTCAGGTTTGAGCTCAGCCCACAGAGCGACAAAGTGTGTACCCTAGGTAGCTGAATAGGATGGCCTTCGTCCTAGGGGGCTGACAGGTCTATAACGCGGAAACCCTGATCGCTGACCATAGTGGGCCAATAGTGTGGAGAGTGCCACGCTTCATGCATGTAAAAGACCCCTTTGTGGACCACCAAGTAGTGCACTAAATTTTCCGCCTCTCCCCTTTTTCTGTGATTTTTTCAAAATTTACCGGTCCTTTGTTTCCCACCCAACCCCCATATTTCATTTATCATCATCATCATTTCATTTTCATTTTATCATCCTTATCATGTTCATCGCCTGTAAATGACCTACTATTATATATTTATATATACTCACTGACGCATATGATGATCCTGAAGCGTCGCAAAAACATAGAAAATTAAATACTGCATTTTCCTTTTCATTGAGTATACATCCTCGTCCCAATCTTTTTGTTTTTTCCACAAATTCTGTAGAATAATCTTCCCTATAAGAAATCCCGGGCAAGAACTCTAGGTGAAAAAAATCTAAGGGGATCAAACACTTCTGATACTCTCTTTAATATTGACCTCTTTGTTCCACTTTTTTCATTTGTATTTTCTTTTGTTGGTTATACACTTACTGTGTCACTTTCGAATTTCAAACTATGACCTAATACTTTAGTTATATTTACCCCAGCTTTGTCACTTGGTGAAATAAGTTCACTCACTTCTTTAGCATTGGAGATCCACTCACGAAGATTCATCGAAGCTTTAAATATTCTTTTAATTTTTTGTAAAGTTTTAATTAAGGCTCTTCCTACACTATCTTCACCTGTTTTTAAGTTATCAACACAAAAATCAATTTTGTATTTCTCTGCCAATTGTGAATTGTAAGAATCTAGGTGAAACTCGATGATCGTTGCTCCAAATAAGAATGGGCTCGATATGACTCCGAAAGGCACACGACAAAATCGGAACTCTTGAATGTTTTTGTTTTCAACAGTAAGATTTTCTTTATCTCTTATTACTCTATTTTATTGACCGGGCTGGTCATGGGTCAATTAATTCGGGGTTCTTCATTTAAATTCTACCTACAAGACCGAGAAAATTAAGCTCCGCCCAACCTTGTAAATAAAATAGAGTAATACCCATTAGAATCGAGTAACATTGTTGTGAATGCTACATGAATACTTAATAAACAAATGCTCACCTTATGTAAGACAGCTGTTCCCTAAACTGGTCACAAATATGTGGAGTTGAGAGCTCGTAGAACAGGTCCGTTCAGTAAGAAAGCCAGGATTACAACTCACCAAGTTCTGTGGATTACCGCCAAAACAGCTGTTTGATATTTCCGGTTTTTAAGAGATCCGACTAATTACCAACAAATGTACTTAAGTCACAATGCACAACATTCTTCCCTATTCCATAGAAGTTCAGTATATCAATTTACAAATACAAATACGCACATTAATTTGACAGTAACACAAACACATATAACAGTACATTAACGAAACACACAATATAACATATATACAGGAATCTTGAATTGGAGTTTTATTACGTCAAACGATACAATTCCCGAGCTGCCCGAGAAGTTATATCTGCAATCTCATCTGTTTGCTTATGATGCAAGAGTGCCACCTTGAAAGCCAATTCGCTCACTACGGTTGGAAGGGTTGATTTAATGTATGGCGCATCAGACTCCAAGACGATATCATCCAGTTTCATCTTACTGATGGTCTCTGGAAGGTTTGGATGTTTCGAATGATCTGATAAGCAAGGCGATACCCCAAATCTACACATTGGTAAGGACTCCTTCCATCTGCAGTACTCTTCGAAATCTCCAGTGAAACAATGTCGATGGATAGGATGATTGGAAGCCAGGTTATCTACCAACAATTCAAGACAGGTTTTGGAGATATCTAGGTTTCCTCTACAATGAACCACCACAGGGAGATTCAGCTCCTTACCCATTTCCAGCTGTTTGACAAATGCTTTGATTTGCTTTTGGAATTGCCTTGAGTTGGGATGGTCAGTAGTATCCAATCCACATTCTCCCACTGCTACTACCTTTTTGGACTTAAGGAGGTACTTGAGATCCCTTAGCCAGACATCAATTGTCCTTTGAGTCTCATTTCCAATAATCCGGGGATGTATCCCAAAAGTTAATCTTACCCTGTTGTCCTCTCTAATTTTGTCTCTTCTTTTACTGGATGGCCAAGATGTTGGGAAACAGTAGTTGGAGATGGCATATTCCATTTTAGATTGACTACCTCTTTCTGGATCAAACTGAAAACAGTCAGAAGATCCGACCATTTTCAGTACCTGGTCTAAATGTAAATGGCTGTCGATGTAAGAAGTGACTTCTAGTGGATTAAATAATACATACCGCCTTTCTTGTAGTAAATCTTTGACCCCTGAATCCTTCCTGAGCAAAGAGAGTATTCTCCAGTGTAACAAAGACATCAAAGAGTGTGCTGGATATGGCTTTGCGGCATCAACATCTTCTAAATGATTGACAGTTTGGAACAGCTCAAGGAATTGAAGATCATCAGACTGAAATATGGAGAACTCACATGTTGTTTTGAAATGGGTTGCTTCATTGACATACTGGCAGAGTTCATGAACCTGTGAATAGCCAAATGATTCAGATAAAGTTAATAAAAACCCATTCATTAGTTCAACCCAAAGTTTCCCATGCTTTGCTTCTTCAAAGTTGCATTCATCAAAAATGACAGGGTGCACCTCTTTCACATGGACATCTCTGAAGTGAACTTGAGCAAACTGTGATTTGCATCTCCAACATGCAGTATGAGGGGCAACAAACCAAGGCAAATGAGTTGTTAGAGTGTGACGTCTCAGGTGAGTGAATTTACCTGGACAAAGTGGACACTGTTTTCCTCTCTTTGGTACAGTTGTCGACCCCTGATCTTCACTGTTCTTTTGGTGTTTCTTCAATTTCATATTCGATGTAGTCTAATTCAAGTTCCTCCATTTCTAAAATCAAACAAATCAAAACTTTATTACAATATTTACAGAAACAGTTTCATTGTAAAAACTTACAACTAGTCAACCCAGCCTTCCATCTCATAGTCCACCAAATGCCTTGGTCTTTTACGATTTCGTCTGGGTCTTTCACATTGATCTTGAACATTGTATATCAATGTATCCTCCAAGTTTTGGTTAAGATCGTCAAGCTCTTGGAGACTCTGTATCCATTGTTGGTGACTAGTTGTTGAATTCAAACCCTCGTGAACAGTCAGATTTTCCGACTGCACAAGATGGTTATCCATGGTAAAATCATCATATTGGGTCAGAAGATCCGTCCCAAAATGATCATGGTGACTGAGGTTCAAAGTCAGAGTTTCCGACCTTGAATTTGTTTGATTATCATGTAAATTTGGATTCGGAATATCCGACTGCAAATTTTGATCAGAGTGAGACAAATTTGGTTCACTTGTTGTCAGAGTATCCGACAAAAAGTTTCCAGTCTCTAATAAGTTTGCTATGCCAAAGTCCTCATTCTGATCGTTACTACTATCAGTGGCAATAGCTTGAGAACTACAAAATAGTTCATTTCGTATCCTTTTCATCCAACCTGGTATTTCTGGGGATTTGTATAGCTTTAAGCGATCATGATGTACCACAGACTCTGTTTTCTTATCTCGTATCTTGTAGAGTACTGGTTATTTGACCTCTATAATAAGATATGGACCTTTTCATGGTTGTTGCAACTTCCGACTTTGACCTACTTTTGATGCTGAGTTGATTTTCAGTACAACATCACCAAGACTGTACATCTGCTGGTTTGACTTTAAGTCGTAATCTTTCTTTTGTCTTCTTTGAGCCTGCTGTAAGTTTTCTCTGGCTGCCTTATGTACCTCTTGGAGTGTTTCCCGAAGATTCTGAAGAAACTGTGGAGGACCATCTTCCTCATCATTGACCGTTCCAAGCATTATGTCCAACGGTTGACTAACCTCCCTTCCAAACATCATCATATTTGGAGTGAATCCAGTTTGTCTGTTCTCAGTCGCCCTAATTGCTCCACTTAACTGTTGAAGATTCACATCCCACTCTATTTGTCTCTTGCCCAGAAAACATCTGATTGCCTGTAAAACAGTTCGATTTGCTCTCTCGACTTACCCATTTGATGCAGGGTGATAAGGAGTCGTACGTGTTTTGGAGATTTGGAGGAGATCACACAGACAGTTCATCAGGTTCCCGTCAACATTCCTTCCCTGATCTGTGTGGATTTCAATGGGACAACCAAACCTAGAAATAAAGTGATCCACTAGGGTCTTAGCAACTGTTTCTGCATTCTGATCTGGAAGAGGAAAGCATTCTAACCACTTAGTGAATTGATCCATGATCATCAATATGTATTTATTCTTCCTCTTTGTCACAGGTAAGGGCCCGATAAGATCAACATGGACTCGGCCCATTGGTACCCCAGAGAGGTATTGGCCTAACTGCACGAGCCTTCCTTGAGGGTTTTTTACTCATAGCACAAACTTTACATTGCTGGATGAAAAGGCGACAGTCATCACTCATGCCATACCAAATACAATACTTCTTCAGTTTTTTCATGGTTTTGTTATGCCCTAGGTGTCCAAACAGTTTCTTGCAATGACAATTTTCTAGAATTTCTTGTTGCATGATTTTAGGTGTGACAAGTAACAACCTAGGACAAATAGGGTCCTCCCAGAAATAGAAAAGTACACCGTAACTGTGATTCACATTGCCAAAAGTACCTTATTACTGGACCACTACTTTGAAGCTCGTTACGGGTTGGTTTATAGCCACTCTTTTTCCATTCCACCAATTTTCTGATGTCATCATCACCCTTTTGGTAACATTGCAAATCCTCGTCAGAGATTTTCCCTACCCACAAACTGTCTATCTGTTGGACTTCAAAATGGCGCACTGAAAGAGGTATAATATAGTCTATGTCTTCCTCAAAAGTCTTCCACTGTGTTTGTGCCCTCTTGCAAAACTTACAGCCTCCACATGGCAAGGATTCCAGCTCCACACCTGTTTTATAATGGTAACAAGAATCAGTTTCATCAGGAATTCTAGAAAGAGAGTCAGCATTTCTATGGTTTTTTCCTGGTCTATGTTGCAAAATAATGTTGTATTGAGCCAGTTCTTCTAGCCACCTAGCTAATTGTCCTTCGATATTTTTGAAGCTCATTAACCATATCAAGCTGTTGTGATCAGTTCTAACAATCAATGGCTTACCTAAGAGATAATGACGAAACTGTGAAGGTTATAATTGCCAGGAGCTCCTTTATGGGCTCCTTCTTTACCACCTTGTATCTGGCTAAGTTCAGCTGCAACACTAACATCTGATGCGTCTGTATCTAAAACAAACATGTCATCAGGATTTGGTAGTTTAATACTGGTGCATTTATCAAAGCTCTTTTGATGTCATCAAAAGCATTTTGCTGATTGTCGGACCACACAAAGTCATATTTGTTACCTGTGAGCTGGTGGAGAGGAACTGCCATCTCTGCAAATTTCTGTATATGGTCTCTATGGTAGTTCGCAAAGCCAAGGAATGATTCCAGTTCTTTTTTGGTCTTAGGAACTGGCCAGGTAGAAACAGCTTCAATATTCTCAGGGTTCACCGTTATTCCTTTTTCACTGACTAATTTCCCCAAGAATTTCAACTCCGTCTGAAAAAAAAATGGCATTTTTGTGGTTTTAATTTTAAATTGTACATCTTGAATCTTGAGAGTACCTTTCTGATGTTTTCTATGTGATGATCAAAATTTTTTCATAGAATAATCACATCATCTAAGTATGCCAAACACTCAACCCAGGTCAAGCCTTGTAAAACCAGTTGAATCACTCTACTGAATGTAGCTGGACTGTTGCAAAGTCCAAAACTGAGACGAACATGTTCAAAAAGACCATATTTTGTCAAAAATGCTGTTTTATGACGGTCTTTTTCTGCAATTTCAAGTTGCCAATAGCCTGCTGCCATGTCAACTGAACTCATCAATGCACTACCTCTTAGAGTATCTAAACACTCAGTAATATTTGGTAAGGGAAATGCATCTTTCACAGTAACCTTGTTGAGAGAACGATAGTCTATACAATAACGCAAACCACCGTCTCTTTTTCGAACTAAAACTGGACTTGCTGCATATTCAGAAACTGAGGGACGAATAACACCTTTTTTAACATCTGTTGTAAATGATCATATTCTTCATTCTCAAAATTTAAAGGGGTTCGTCTTAATTTGTGTTTTATAGGCTTGTTGTCATTCAGATGGATTTCATGTTGGATATCACCATTGAATAGACCTAAATCTAAATCATCTTTAGCAAAAACAGTGCTAAACTCTTTAAGTAACTCTGCAAATTTCGAAGATTGGTCTATGGACAAATTCACTGTTGATTTTTTAAACATCTCCTGTAAATGCTCTGGTAATCCTAATGTGATTTGCTCAATTGAATTTTCTTGAATGTGTGATTCAGACAGTGATGTTTGGTTTACAGTTTTTTCACAAACAAATTGTGTGTCATCCACATCAAATGTTTCAACTGCTTCGATTGCTGTACCAAGGTGTTGACTTTGTGCAATTTTATGGCATGATTTGTTGGATTTCTCAACAGTACACGAGAATTTTCTTTACTACTTAGACTATAGGGTAAAAGCAAACCTTTAAGATTCCCTGTTGGATGGATGACAAAATCTGTTTCTGTAGGATTATCACTTTTGACACTCACTACTGTTGCTGAACCAGCTGGAACAACCACTTTGTCTGTACTTTATATACTTTCACATCAGAACTCTCACCATTCTTTAAATAAACAGCTGGAATAGTTTCATTATCAATTATAACACAATGATGTTTAAAATCAACCATTCCTCCTATTGGAAGAAGAAAATCTAAACCTAACAAAAAATCACCTTCCATGTCTGCCACAATCACATCCCAAACCACTTTTGTGTTCCCGAGTATAATAGGCACATTAATAGCTAGTCTTGCATTCAGTGGTAACCGGCCGATACCCTTCAAATTGATAAAATCAGTCAACACAGGTCTAGGGTGTATCTGATTAAATATTTCAGTTTTCATAACTGTTGCTTCTGCAGCAGAATCCACTATTGCGTTGATGTTTTGATTGCCTAATTGTATGGGCACACACATTGCCCGAACTGATCTTTTCAAATTTTGTCTATAAACACATACCTCATAAATGTTCCTATCAGTAGGCCTTTCTTGCTTTTCTGCATTGGTTGGAGATTGGCCTACATCCCCAACCCGTTCAAGTTTAACTTCATCTCTCTTCTGTTCGGGAATGGTGATCGGTTCCGACTTGGACTGCGTTGCGGACAGGAAGCTGAAAAATGTCCAATTTGACCACAAGAATAACATTCACTATTAGCAGGATTTCTACGTTCAGGACTTCTATTAGGTGACCTTGATCTAGGATTAGCTTTAAGTATATTTATAATCTGACCTACTGATTTTTCAATTTCTTGTATATCATCCTCTGTTTTTTTTACCCTACTTTCCAAAGCTGAGTTTGGTGACTTATCTTTATAGACTGACCTTACTACATGTTCTTGTGTTGTATCACTATCTTCTTCAAATGTAACTTTCTTCACCTCATTTATTCTCTTGGTACCAAGAATCAACCTCTGGTTAGTGATTGCACTTTTCATATATTGGGTGGCCTCTTCAAGAGTTGAAGGGTTCTTATCCATTGCTACAAGTGCTGCATTCTTCTCACTACAACCCTTAAGAAAAGCGTCAATAGCAACAATTTGAACAAAATAATCTGGGGAATCAGGATACCCATCAATTGCTAACTCTTGAATTCGATCTGCGAATTCTTCCAATGGTTCATCAAGTCCTTGTTTAGACTCGTTTAATTGCCTTCTTATGATATGAGGCAAATCAGTTCTGCCAAATCTCTCATTTAGCTTCTTACAAAGTTCCTCAAAACAGCCCTTGACATTTTGGGGTCTAGAACTATAAAATTTGAGGGCTTTATCTCTTAAGCAAAAGATCAAATTGTCAAGTTTTTGCTTATCAGTCCACTTGCAAATGTTTGCAATGTGTAAAAACTGGGTGTGATATGGACGCCAGTCAGATTTACCATCAAATGTTGACATTTTAGGCGCCAAGAAACCTTCTAGGGGATTTTTGTCACTAGACTGATCTACTTTACGCTTAGATTGAACTTTTGTGTCAGGCACATCAACTATTTGTTTAATGTTCACTTTTGTATCCTTATCTTTACTATAAATACCTCCTGGTGCCATTTGTTCTATCTTCTTTTCCATTTCCATCTTCTCTAACAAATCTTTCTCTCTCTTTTGCCAATACTGTTCTCTATCTTCCCTGAGTCGTCTTTCTTTCTCTAGTTCCCCTAAATGTACTCTTATTTCCTCTGCCTGATCTTGAATAGATGCATTACAATTATCAATTTCAGAGTTTTTATGTCTTATCTCATCTTGCATACCTTTGATGAAATCTTGCATTTGACTTTGAGCTTTTAAGTCAACAACAGGTTCAAAACTTATTTTACCCTCATTAATTAGTTCATTCCACACTGTTTCTGGAACTTCGGTTATTAACCTAACATCAGTTTTTGTAAGGTTTGGTGTTCGGCTTCTTTGTTGCAGTATTGCATTAGCCCTAGCTTTACCAATATCTTTGAGGGTTAAAAGTTGGTCAAATGTAGCACTGTTTATATTTATTGTAGTCATTCTCTTTTATTGTGCAAATATTTAATATGGGCAATACTATCAGAATATCCGATAGCACTAATTTTGATAAAAATTTTGAAGTTGAAATCAGAGCATCCGATATAACAAAGGCCAAATTGAAAACAAAAGTTGGGACAATGAAAATTGCACTTCTTATTTTATTATCAGAATGTCCGACAACAAAATTATTATTATTTTCTCTATTATAAGACTAATGTCAGAATTTCCGACGACAGTCTTCTAAATCTACAAAATACTGTAGGTACGTTCTTGCACACACCCGCAGTACCAATGTTGTGAATGCTACATGAATACTTAATAAACAAATGCTCACCTTATGTAAGACAGTTGTTCCCTAAAGTGGTCACAAATATGTGGAGTTGAGAGCTCGTAGAACAGGTCCGTTCAGTAAGAAAGCCAGGATTACAACTCACCAAGTTCTGTGGATTACCGCCAAAACAGCTGTTTGATATTTCCGGTTTTTAATAGATCCGACTAATTACCAACAAATGTACTTAAGTCACAATGCACAACAACATCTCTATCACTAGATTCAAAGTGGAACTCCTACGTAACAACATCCGGGTATCTTATGAAAAAAGTTTCAATGGCGGCTAAATTCGATTCACCTCGCAAGGTAAGATTCATCATTTATTGTACTATACCTGCACATTTTCTATGGAATTTCAACTCGCGAAGGTTTGTGTTCCACAGAACACACATGTATATTGATCGGCTATGAAACTGCGGTTTTCTATGTAAACATTCCACGAATGACCAAATTTTCGATGTCAACAATACAAGGGATAAATACACATTTTGGTCATTTTTAGCGAAATATGACCAAGTTCATATCAAATGTAACGATGAAAAATAGTTCTTTATTTTTGGTAGAACACGTCTGTCACTCATAGATTCGCCCTATAACGTTTAATGTTTTGGTCAGAAATACGTTAAATAAATAAAAATGACAACAAAGTTCCAGACAATAAATTTTGGTACGCTTGACGTGCGTTTCGTCTATTCAAGACTCGTCAGAGGCGCTTTACCAAAATATTTTAAATGCCAAACACTACTTTATTATGAAGAGCATAGAACAATTAAAATGATAGCATACACTTCAATTACGTAAAACGGATGCATACACACTTTGCCCTCTAAACGTATTTCAAACTATTGGTGATACTGAAAAATCGATGGTTGAAATGTTTCCTACCCACGATTATGAATACATTTCTGCCATAAAATATTTGGATTCTTAGGAAAAGCGGCGCTTAAGTATAAACAGTTATTCACTGATCTCATGTTGAATATACACTATGCCCTCTTAATACGCTCACAAAGGGAGCGATAATTTTAGAAACGTCAGTATTTTAGTTGTACTATGAGTTGAATTTTCCTTCAACGTCCGGTTTAGCACGCTTTTTTTCCCGATTTTTCAGCGTCTTTTTAACGCTTTTTCCTAGCAAATTTCAAACGTCATCAAGCACACATTTGATCCACAAGAAAAGCTAGTTTGTTTTATTTTCGGATATATCTTGTTCCTTTCCATATGATCGCATTATGAACTTTTAAAAGATGTTTGAATATACGTTTTCAGTTCGGGAGTGTCACAGGTTAAGCCTGCCTCATATTAAAGGATTGGTTGCGATAAGACCCTCAGCCTACAGCGAAAGTCAAAATTAAAATCAAGTCAATTCTATCACAAAATGTCTTGTTGGAAAGGTTAATGTTTCTATTTTTTGAAAATAAACCACTGTAGTTGAAAAGCTTATTTTATTTTTTAGTAAATGGCGCTTGAAATGAACCACCGCAAATGACCATTGTGCCGATGGGAAAGTGGCGCAAATGAGTGATATATATCCCTTCTGGAGGTATAGCCTTGCACGCGGAACCAGCTCCATATTTTATTCAAAAACTTGTATAACTAGAACACGCATCTTTTGTGAAAATTTCAAGCTGGTTCCGCGTGCAAGACATACTGAAAATTTAATAAGACTACAGTATAATTTTTGAACTTGTTGTCAGTAGTTTAAAAAATGTGCGAAATTCCTCCGTTTTCTTCGTTTTTCTTGAGATAAGCGGTCATTTCAATTTCAAAATTATTGTTTAAAGTGATGTTTATATATGATGCACGTTTTGCAGAATTGTAAACACAGGCCTCAAGTATATAAGCACAAAATTTCAAGTTAAAGAAGCCCTATCTAGAAACTTTCTTTATATCAAGATGAGATTTTCATTAAAATGGGTCAATTTTGAACCCGATTTTCGAAGCTGTCTTTTACAACAGTACAATCATTTTGCTACAAAATAAGAAATAAAGTAACATTATACGAAATACTTTTTATTTTTCGCCTAAAGATGGGCCAAAATAGGGCCTTATCGCAATCAATCCTTTACTTGAAGATCGTATTTTATTTCCTTAATTATGTCTTCGGTAACAAAATCATCCGATCTTCCTATATTCCTCTACATCAAGCGAAGTCAAATCAGGCCGGTACATAGGATTTTTCAGAAATCTGAAAAGGGAGGTGCAAATTCATGAAATTTTATTTTTTCTTTCATTTTGTTTTGTATTTTCCCTTGGATTTTTAGAGATTTTCGGTCAAAAGGGGGTCTCACCTATCGTACCTTCCTTGTGTACGGGCCTGGTGAAGGAAATCTTTACTTGCGGAAATGTCTTACTTACATGTATAGCATAAACATAAATGTCTATGTATATGTCTTGCTTAGAGTCAGTAAATTTTACATTTGTCTACATATGTGAAACAAAATATTTATTCCTTTCCAGAAATCTAATGCTCGGTCTGTGGACTACTCTTAACCATTACATCGTTAAAACAACATGAAGGTCGGCACCATTTGTTAGGGCCTCTTAAATGTGATGAATGTGATATGGTATTCTTCAGTGAACACAAGAAGAGACACATGCACAACACAATATATGATCCAGTACTGCTTTCGAAGTTGATAAATGTGGCAAAAGATTCAAAATGTCTATGGTTTTAGCACGCCACAAACGAAGGGAGGATATAAAGGGTGAAATTTGTAAAAAGACATTCGAATGAAAATCTGAAATAAAAGATCACTTTTAGCAGCATGCAGAGGACACATGTGACCATTAGTGTGATGCGTATCGAAAAGCATTCCGCCACAGACCAAATTTGTATAGTAACAAGAAACTTCATGAAAACAAAGCATTCACTTGCGGTGTATGCGGGATGGTATTTCAAACAAAAAGATATTTACAAGAACACCTTGCAACTCACAGTTCGATTGATTTTAAATGTCAGCATTCAAATTAAAGAAATATTTGACACAACACTTGGGTAGGGTACATCATGTGTAAACATAATTTTTTTTGAAGTAATAATAATTTTTATTTGTTTAAGCATTGTTATGTGATGTTATGTTTTGTATTTTTTTTCAAAGTTGCAGATGAGGAATAATCTGTGTAATAGTTTTCATGTATGGTCAGCATCCCAAATGTTTACACCAACACTTCTGTTAAAATTGACATATTATCGGTTAGTTAGTTAGTTATTGCTTTACTCCCAAGCAGCACGAATTCGGCTATATCACGGAGATGAACATGAAAGTGGTGATACAATGAACATGAAATGATGATGAAGTGGAGGAAATGGGGACACAAGGCCAATCGGGTAGGAAAGTTTTGACAGCCACTGGAAAAAGGAGTGATGGGTAGGGACGGGAAATTTAGCCTCCTGCATGGGGATCCTACGGATCGTACTCTTACCGAGACCTGCAGTAGGGTTCTATAACGTGCGAGGAACGTGACATTTTTCCGAACATGGTGCACCACTATGGTTTGCGGTCAGGTTTTTCGCATTATCGCCTGACGACCCCGCATCCCTCGATGTCAGGGGTGTCCCATTCAACCACCTGTAGCACACATTCCAGTCGCTCTGTGGGCAAAGCGGCCTGACCTGATGTCAGGTTTCTGAGCGCTCTTTAGTGGACTTTTACCGACAAGCGTAGCGCTGCTGCTGACCTATTCGCCACCCGGAACCCGGGTAAATAAAGGTAATAACAAAATTTAATTTAAGAGTTCTTTTATAAAACTATAGTAAAATTTATTTAAGAATTATTTTATAAAACTATAGTAACCATATTAATTGAATACACAATTGACAGTTTTTAACTTTGTGTATATTTTGAAAAATAGATGGTCAATAATAAATATATGTGTATTTGTTGAAGTGTATGCTATCATTTTAACGTATTTCTGACCAAAACACAATGAATGAATTTTAAACGTCAAAGGGTGCATGTAAGAGTGACAGACGTGTTCTACCACCAATAAAGATCTATTTTAAATCGTAAATATTTACATATGATATGAACTTGGTCGTATTTCACTAAAAATGATCAAAATGTGTATTTATCCGTTCCATTGTTGACACCGGAAATTTGGTCATTCGTGGAATGGAATATGAGTTGGAAAGACACAGTTTACACATTTCCAAAATTTGACAACGTTCGGCTATTTCTTTAAAAAAATTTAAATATCTGTTTGGTCATTGTTGTAATATTTTTTGGCTTCTGTTTTTGTTTTATCAAATCTAATATACTACCGATTTTCCAATTTTTTTACTCCTAGCGTGTCTGATGAAGGTTAATCCAGAAAAGCGCTTCACACGCAGTGAAATTTTGCATTGTACATTTATTAATATCATATCGATATGTGGATCGTGTCTTTCTGGTACATATTCCATATTCTTTCGTATTTAATATAGAAAACCGCAGTTTCATAGCCGATCGATATGAATGTGTGTTCTGTGGAAAACACAGACCTCCGTGAGTTGTAATTCCATAGAAAATTTGCAGGTATAATAAAATAAATGATGAATCTTACCTTGCGAGGTGAATCGAATTTCGCCGCCATTGAAACTTTTTTCAAAAGACACCCGGATGTTGTGGCGTAGGATGTTCACCTTGAGATTTTTTTTTGAAGATGAAAGATTCCGAATGAAAGAGTGAAGACATGGAAGTTTGAGCGAGTGAAAAATGTTGAATATTTAGTGTCCACAGCTTTTAGATTTAAGTCGCCACTTGTTTTATTGTTTATATTGGTAGGTTTTAACGCACATACGTCATTTTATCATTGTAACATTGCTTTTAACATTCAATTTACCATCGAATGAACACGTCCTTTTCCCGCCAAAATAAATCCGTGCAAAATTTTCTTTAAAACCAAAGCCACTCTGGTCGTTTGAAGACTTTTTATGGTATTTAGTAAAATTAACTCGAAATAACTACCATAAACTTGAAAACTTTGTCAATAAACCAATACCTGAACCCGAGGCGGTCAAAATCCTATGTGCCAATATTATTCTCCGACAGAAAAGGTCTCAACCTCAAAGAGAACATTTACCACGCAGCTCATGGCTACATTGTCTGGGAATGTCATAAAAGTTTGACTCTAAAAAGGCAGTTAAATGGCTGGAAGATAACTTTGCTTGTCGTAGGCAGAAACACGCCAGAATAAGTCTCTATATTTGGATTGGGACCTGCGACTTGACAACATTAGATAAGGCAATATTTCTCCTTAGTCTAACCTCCACCAACGACGATGAAATTACTGAAAGCATAGTTGAGAATTTTCGTAAAATCATCAGAAAGGTAATAACAAAACTACCGAACTCGAATGATCAATCTTATAATCCAGAAAAAATGACAAAAAACGAATCAGTCATACCGGAGAATTAGTGGATCGGAATGGTCCTGACTTGGTACAGGCATTTCAAACGAAAAGGATTAAACCAGGTTTTATGGCGCCAAACCTCCCTCTTTCATTCAATCTTAGGATCAGGTAATGACCATAAAACACAATATAGTTGTGAGACACAATAGGGATATTGAGGTGATCATCTCAGTACAGCAGACCAGTCAAACACTAATTAAAACAATTAATCACCATATCTTTTAACCCAATTTTGAACTTTTCTACTAGTGGCTGATAATGAAGAAAGACCTTTTTAGGGATCGTATGAGACGTATTTTCTTATAGCCCTGCTCAAAAAGTCGGTCACGAAGAAATTGGTGTATGATAAAAAAATCTGTGAAATGTGTGCAAGCTCTGGCATATCGAATAAGTTGTGAAATATAAACACCGTATGCAGTGGAAGTAGGTATATTGCTCTGTAGATTAGAAAAATTAATAATCTGAAAATTAAAATCGTCTCTTGTATCGTAAATTTTTGTACTGAGATGATCACCTGGGTCAAATTCGAGGTGCAAATCCAAGAAAGACGTGAAGCAATTTGATTTGGTGGTCTTTTTAATCTCCAATTCTGGTAGATATATTGAAGGAATCCATCTACCAAATGAAGTGTTATTAACAGAAAGGACATCATCAATACATCTGAATGTAAGATTAAATTATCTTTCCTCTTCCATCTTCTTGTTCTTTACGAGTTACTGAAGAAATTAGGTTAACCTTTCTGGATTTGCCCGTCTATTCAATTCGAAACTGGAATTATGCTAAAGGTCATATGCATTCCATAGATTTTTTGACGCACGACCAACCAGGTAAACCAACTGAACTCATCCATCAAATACTTGAATTCAACACCTGAAATTATATACGATCTATACAGAACATCAAAGTACAGTTCACGTGAGAACAAAGAACAAGGTGTCAACAGAAGCAGAAGTTACATCAATGTCAATCTCTACAAAGATGGAATTCACCCCAAACCGTTGCTTGCTAAAGCTTGGTTGAAGAAATTTACACTTCGATTCTTTAAAGACTGCTGGAATTAGTGGGGGTTAGTGTGGTAGTTCCGCGCTATACCTTTGAAAACTAACTAAAAATTCTACATCAAATTGTTTCAATAATAACTTTTATCCTTTGACTTTGACTACAATTTTGGACTATTGTATCTGTGTAATATTTAACCTCTGGTCTTTGTTAACTAAATGAACTAATGAAGCATTCTGTCTTTGAATAAATCAGTTATAGTTTAATTTATGTAAGTGTGGTTGTACCGCGCTATATATTCACACAAATTTCCGTACACATTCAGATCACTAGAAAGAATATCAGTTTTGAATAAAATTCTCAAATAATAATTCTTGTCTCTGAATAAAGCAGCGAATAGCCTAACAAATGTAAGTGTGGTTGTCCCGCGCTATACATCCACTCAAAACCTCCACAAGTACTAAGAATAACACTAAAAAATAAAATCCACAAATAATAGCTTAACAAAGTAAGTGTGGTTGTTCCGCGCTATACAATTGAGCTCATAAAATACATCTTAATTTCAATTGGTTCTCAGTACTATATACTCTGGTCAGCATGGCTTTTCTGTGCAATACATAGTCAACAATAATTCCAAAGTAGTACAGGTTTATCAAAACTTGAGCATTTTCATCCATGATATTCAATTATGTTAAGGAATAATTGCTAATCATTTAAATTAAGAAGGGATTATAACTCTTGGTTATTTCATATGGTAACTTGCATTAGGGATCCTCAGTCTGCACAAGAATCAGTGTGGCTGTCCCGCGCTATATTCAGATATTTATTGAATTAGATTCTTACCTGCAAATCAGAAAACATCATAGGTTAGTGTGGTCGTCCCGCGCTAGACCTTCATTGCCCATTCCATATACATGTACATAAGAAAACCATTAATATCATGGATTCAAATGGGTTTGCTATGACCTATGGTCAACAACCCAATCCAAGACGCAGCGAACGAGTAAATAGCTTAAGCCAGTCAATGATGTCAGAAAGCTTGAATTATGATAAAATTCACTTAAAACCATATCAATTGAATGTAGAAAAGGCACTTAAGAAAATGTGCTGATGAAATAATAACGTGGGAACTGAAACCCAAGAAAAACCTAAGAATTATGCTTAACAGAACATCATATGAGTTCTTCAAAAAGAAGCTGCACGATATACTTGAAAGCAAAGCCTTTAAAGCAAAATTCTCAGTAATAACAGAGCCAAGCAAAGATTTTAATGGAAATCAGCCTGAAATGATATTCAAAGTTCACTGTGCTATCACAAATATACAATCAACTTGTACCACTCGACATCGTCAGCACTGCTTAATGGTTCCACAGTGGAACTTTTTGAAAAAAACTATACTTCCAACCATTAAAGAGTTCCTACTAGAAAATAGGGAAGAGATTGAGCAGGTAAATGCTCAAATTAAGGAAACTATAACCAACAGAAAAGTAACACAAAAACAGCTAGATAAATCATCAACCAAAACCCAGATAGCAAAGTCGAAATCAAATAATTATAGGATAAGCACAAGTACATCAGATAGGATTGTACCAATCTCTGACATTGGAGAAGATGAAGAATTTTGTCACTGCCCGGTATGTACCAAAGTGGACGACAGGATGACTATTGAATGTGAAAAAAGTGGTTTCTGGTTTCACTATGAATGTGTAGGGTTTACAAAAGAGAAAATTAAAAAGATAGGCATAAGCATACCATATATTTGTAAAAGCTGCAATGAGAATGATTTGTACAAAGACAAAAGAGAGAAAAATGGATCTGAATTGGAAAAAACAACCACTCCAACACAGCTATGCATCTTACTACAAGCTCGACCTCAAGACAACAGAATACCATTAAGTTCAATGGATGAAACTAGATCAGAACAAGTGCAAGATAACAGCGTAGGTATAAGTAGGGGTCATCCCATTTTAAATGTCTCTAAGGAACAACCGAATTCAACTCAAAAGCTAAACACATCTGAAAAGGAATCTGCAGACCTGTATCAAAACGACACAGAAAACAGCCACTCGATAACAGAACAAAAGCTACCAAAAAGTACTCAAGAAGAGACACACAAGATACCAAAGACAGCCCCGAATCGCCCCAATCAGCCATCTGCCAAAGCAAAAGTAAACACAAATCAGACAAATGTGGAACAACACACATTGTTGATAGACCTGGAGAACCGAATAAGAGACAAGGAAGACCAAGAGAGAACAATAAAACTACTGCAGAAAAGGGAAGAGTTGAGGAATGCATCTCTAAACGCAGTCCAAGAAAGCGATAGAAAGAAGGGTCAAGGTAATAGCACACCAACCAATAATCATCATAACAGCTCGACTAATAGTAGTAATATGTATGACTATCTCAATTTGAACGAAAGGTTAAGGCAGCTTGAGGTCCAAACTCTAGAGGCAAGAATCCGAGCAATTGAAGCGCAATCAATGCAAAACCTAGCAATTTTTACTGCCCTAACAACGCAGATGGCACTGCAAATGCAACAAAATTTTGCATCAGTTAATCAACAACTAGTACATTTTGGGCAAATGAACAATACATCGATGTGGGCACGGCAAAACATGTATATGCCACACCCATCTGTACCACCAGAGCAGCAATCCCAACTTTATGCCACACATCACATCAACATTGGGTGCAACAAAATTGGCGCCATCCAACACACCAATTTACACCGAACCCACCAAATCCTCAATCTAGGGCGAATTATCAACATCCACATAGTAAGGTTTGAAGAACAAGTACAATATCCGCCTGTAAGAATGGGTAAAGCGACAGTTTTCAAATCCATCAGAGGGATCGCCAAGGTGTAATTTTATCAACTCACCTCCACAAAGTATATATAAATGGCCTATTGAAACAACTAGAAGACCATCAGTTAGGGCAATTCATAGGGCTAAATTACATAGGATGTCCGACCTGTGCCGATGACATTCTTCTCCTCTAATCATCAAATGAAGAAATGCAATGTATGCTTAATGTAGCAAAAAGATACTCGGACAAGCATAGCTACAAAATCCACCCCTCAAAAAGTTTGGTCATCTCTAAAACAACAAAAGCAGCAGAACAATCTGGAAACTCATTCTGTCTTGGTCATGATAAACTACCATCAGTAAACGAAGGTACCCACCTTGGGAGTATTCGAGCATCTAGGAAGGAAAACAAAGTTAATATACAAGATCGCATTAGCTTATCTAGAAGAACAGCGTTTAGCCTTATGAATATTGACATGCATGGTACTAATGGGCTCAACCCGAAAATTTCGTTCTTTATCTACAAAACTTATGTTCTACCACGACTATCATAAATCTTGGAAAACCTAGCTCTGTCTGAAAGTGACATTAAACAACTGTCCGACTTCCATGTTGGCTTTTTGAGACAAATCCAGGCGCTACCAACAAGAACAGCTCTATCAGCGGTGTACTTATTAGTGGGCTCGCTTCCAATCGAGGCCGAACTACATAAGCGTGCGTTGAGCCCATTCTACTCCATAGTCACATCCGAAAACATAAACCTCAAAAGATTATTGGACAGACAACTTGCCTTACACTCACACAATCAGACATTCTACAACAGCATTGCAAGAACTCTTGAAATGTATGGGCTTCCTCATTTCTCTGTTTTTCTTGAAGAAAGTTTACCAAAACGGCTCCCATGGAAGTTACAAGTCAAAAATGCTATAAACATGATAAATGAATTCTGGCTCAACAAAATGAGATCAGAAGCTAATGGAAAATCAACCCTCCAATATTCAGATACGTCTAGTATGAACATCGGAAAAACTCATCTTGTTTGGAGCAGCCTGCAGTCCAATGTTGGTGAAAAGAAAAAAAGCAGCAGTAAAGGCAAGGCTATGTACTGGGACATATATCTTTCAAAAGCAAAATGCCAGATTTTCCAATCAAAATCTGGATACAACTTGTCCAAACTGCCAACTCGAGGAAGAAGAAATTGTATACTTTCTAACACGCTGTCCTGCGTTATAAGAAATTCGCACCAAAACGTTAGCGTTATGAGAAGTTATGTCATTGAGGAAATAGGTTCTTCATCATGGTCTCAGAACTTTTCAGATAGGAAGAGTATAGTCCGACTTCTGTTAGATGCTGAACAGCTAGTAACCCAGGGAATACTTCCCCATAATCAACCCTTCCTCTGAAAACTCGAGAACCTGTGCAGGAATATGTGTTATAGACTCCACTTGAAATACAAATGACAACAAAGTTCCAGACAATAAATTTTGCTACGCCTGACGCGCGTTTGAAGCGAGTCTCATTAATGAGCTAAAGTAGTGGTAAGCGTGGTTGTTCCGCGCTATACCAGCAATGTTTAATTCAGTGTCTTCCATATTCTTCAATTTATTAACATCTTTTTAAATCCAGAAATTATATCGGACTATAAACTCATGATAAGGCTCCACTATATGTTTACTATCCGCGCTATACCATTTAATCAAATCAAAATTACTTAATTTATAAAAGGATAAGCGTAATGATGCGCTTTACTAGTGTTCAGCATTGTTTTTGAGGGAAATTGACGCTTTAAGGCGAACTGTAAATAGAGATTTTTGTTGTTTTATGTTTTATCCAATCAAACGCATCATTATGTCGCCGTAACATGTTGCAGAAGCGACATATAGGGGTTACTTTGGCACTATCCGTCGTCTTGCGTCGTCCTGCGGCGTCACAAAAATTTCCGTCGCAGTTTTCCAGCCAACTACATGCCAGAGCCTCTTGATATTTGGTATGTAGCTTCATCACATAGTACTGTAAGGTGTAAAGCGATTTGATGCCCAAAAAATAACTACTTCCTGTTTGACGAATACTTTACATTTTACATATAATGGACATAGATGCCAAATTTTCGTCGCAGTTTTCCAGGCAACTACATGCCAAAGCTTCTTGATATTTGGTATGTAGCTTCATGGCATAGTACTAAAAGGTGTAAAGCGATTTTATGCCAAAAAAAATAACTACTTCCTTTTTGATGAATACTTGACGTTTTATATATAATGGACATAGATGCCAAATTTTGGTCGCAGTTTTCCAGGCAACTACATGCCATCGCCTCTTGATATTTGGTATTAGCTTCATAGCATAGGACTATAAGGTGTAAGGCGATTTAATGCCAGAAAATTAACTACTTCCTGTTTGGCGAACAAATAAAGATACGCAGCGACATATGCCTTCCGGGGAACGCTCCATCTAGTTATTTCATAAATATGTATATTTTATCGCTTTTAGACAGTTTTATGTGTAAATTTCAATCAATCCGAAAAATGAGCGTGGTTGTTCCGCGCTACACCTACCACTAAAGAAATCATACGTTCGGTTTACCGTGCATTCTAAAAACATTTCAACTAATTACTGGTTTCCCAACCACAGTAGGGTAAGTGTGGTTGTTCCGCGCTATACCTATCAATTTTTTGGTTCATGCAACCGTCGGTCAGTGTGGATGATCCGCGCTAAACCTTACATTAAACACTGGTTAGTGTGGTTGTCCCGCGCTAAACCTTGTAGTCTCAAATATTTTCTATAATATTTTAACCTTTTAATTTATTAAACCATAGATTAATGTGGGTACTCCAACTAATGGGGGAAGTTATAGAGGAAAGAAGAAGAATATTGAATACCAATTTGTTAGAAGGCCTTCTCTATATCTGCTACTAAATCTATTTAATGAAGTCGAAACCACATTAACATATCGGAGATATTCCCCAGGTATGCAGGGCCTCTATACAAGCACACATTTAAGCTGTTATCTGTCTAAATTGCCTTTGATGACGCGTCGTAAAGTATTCTAAGTTTTGTCGTAGACTTCGAAGGAGTTATTACCGCATGAATCACCGTGGCATATTGGGTCATCAATTCTGGTCTGTTTCTCATTCTGCTCAAGTTGGGTTTCAAGCTCCCCATATAATAAGACTTCGATTAACTGGTATATCTGGAATGGGTTCCCTATATGGCCATTTTACCTGGTATCTGCCATCACCAAAGTATCTACTTTCTTCGAATGATGACATTGCCTTTTCCTGTCGGATTTCTAATTCCTTTTAATTGCATATTCCAGAAGTCAGTGAGACACAATTGAATCTACACTTGCAAATTGAAAAGTTTCACAGACTCCACCACCTAAGGTTAATGTGAGAAAACTGGGTTTGTTTGTGCTTTCTCCGTTATCTTGTGTTCGACCAGAAACAATCCATCCTAATTTTGAAGCCAATAAGTAAAGTCCAGGTTGAACTTCTACCTTTTTAGAAAGAATGATATCAAGATAGTACTTAACCATTTCCTACCAAAAACTTGACCCTTTCGTGGTGATCTTCTACTGAAATGTCGTCGGCTAAATCTATTTCACTCATATAATTTCGTAAATGATCTATCGAAATTTTATCCATTTTCCTTTTTGAGTGCTACTCGCCTAAACTCTTATTTTGCACGCTCATAGTTATAATAAGATAAGAAAGATTTATTTGAATTCGGATTTGCCAATAACAATAAAGGTAACATAACAGGAATTAAGTATTGCGCAACCGGAAGTCAGACTGTGACAGAGCTTGAAGCTAGATATCAAAACTTTGCTGGACTGTGATTGGATTATAATATCAAGACTGGATTATCATTGTATGTTTTCAAGTTTTTAAATGGATGTAGTTTAATAAAATAAGAATAAAATTTTCCACATGATGGATAATTTTTTGGGTGATTTTTCAAACAAGGATGAAATTTTCATTAACACCGGAGAAAATTGTATGTAAACATCCGCCAGCTGAACTCGGCATTCAACAGCTCTCTCAAAAGGCGGTCAACATATGATTTGACACCACTTATTCAATGGGAAAAAGGTTACACCATATAGATTTAATTTTATTTACATCAAACACTCTTCAGGGAAAGGTTGAAAGACTGAAAATAGTTGTTTGATTATAAAGGGGAAGCAATTACCATCATGTGCCCTATAATTATCAAAATTATGTTTCTGTGTTTTCTTAACTCAAGCTTTTTATATCCACTTGTTTTGGTCTTATTTATTCATATCAAGTCTGATTGAAGGCCAGAGTCACACCATCACTTATTATTCCTGTTTTTGTGCTCAAATAAAACACATTTTGAAAAATACATTGATTTCAATGGAATTTTATGCCACAGTCACATTAATTGTCTTCTGTGTGTCTCTTCTTATCTAAATTACTTGCCGTACTTAATGAATAAGTCATTTAGTAAAGCCCTACTCACAAAAGCTGAAAAAAACCTTTCATTGATTTCATTATTTTTTTCAACAGCTATGGACTTAGCACCAGAATCAACATTTGCGCCATGAATGCGGGGAAGAAAAATTATGGATCAATGATAGGCTTCAACTATGGTTTATAAAGCATTTCTTGCTCATACGCAGGTAAATTTCTATCAAATTCTGTATAACGTGTTGAAATATTTATGTTCATTTTTCTTTATTTACATATTGCGACGTGGCAGTAAAAATATTTTATACGACCAATTTTCTAAGTACACAATTTTCATTCCTTTTCTTTGTTTAGAATAAATACCCATTCAACTGCTCAATGTGGAAAATAAGTAGCAATACTATATATCTTTCCTACTAAAAAGATAAGAATAGAAAACATTGCTTAAAATTTTGTTTATTCAGACATTGTATGTTGTTATACTTTGTAGGATTTTCATCGTTGGCCGCAGCCGAACAGTAGACATTCTTAAATCACCACAGGAAGCTAAAAAAGAGGTACAAAGATTTGAAAACTTTTCGTTATTCTTAAAAACAGATTGAAATACAAGAAAAAAGTGTTTCGCGAACAAATGTCATGCAGGCCTAACAGTATAGGTAACATAACAGGAATTAAGTATTGCGCAACCGGAAGTCAGACTGTGACAGAGCTTAACCCACTAAACACAGTAACGTTCTTATAATGTTCTGATAACGTTATCTTATAGTTCTGGGAACGTTCTGACAGGACGTTTTGAGAACGATATTGTGTAGACGCCCACATTGGTTCTGAGAACGTTATGGAGTAACCTTTTCAGAACGTTCCCACAACGTACCAAGAACGTTCCAAATGAATAAAAAACATTCATAGAAGGTTTTAAGAACGTTTTTTCATGGTTTTGGTTTAGTTCATAATAACCTTGCCCAATGTAAAAAGGGACATTTTTCATTTGTATGCCCCTAGGCTGGATATTTAAAATACTGCATATTCATATGTTAAGACATTTGCTGGCTGTTTTACGTTGTGGATTTTTTTAAATTGTTGTCAATGGTATAGGTTGTGTCGCATACACTGGATTTTTAAAAATTGTTGTCAATGTTGTAGGTTGTGTCGCATACACTTATAATAGTATTTCATATCTTATCGATTATCTTGTAACATTTGCATAATGTACATTGATTTGACAACAGAGACAATTTTCCTGTTTAAGACTGGACAGAACGGTCAGAACCTTTGATCAATAAAATGCTATCAACAATCATTCATTATGACTGGTCAGAACTGTGTCCAACAATTAAAACACTATCAACAATCATTCATGCTTACAGTAGCCAAAAAATACAACATCAAGGCAAACAAAACGATTGTCAAGTAAAAGAATGTACTGAAAATCCTCACCCAAATTTAAAATCAAAAGGTCAGGTACAACAGTAGTGAAAAAAATGAAATAACCAAAAACTTGTGAATGGGGTTTATCTATTAATCTACATAAAAAAGAAACTGGTTGACTTAATTTAATCTTTAGCCAATGCCTTTGTGCCATTGTAAATAATATTTAAGGACATATTTATAAATGCTGAGTGTGATCAAAACTTTGCTGAATGTAAGGCAAACACATCTATAAACAAAAACATTTTACAAGACACAAAGTTTATTATGTTAGAATACAAATTATAATTGAAACTTTAGTCTTATTCTTTTTAAGAGTTCTTGTTAAATATCCATCCATTTGATTGCTCTTAAGCAGTAGTTTCTTCCTCATTATCCTCTGCTTTCTGAAATAGAAAGGGATTCAATATTATAAATTCTGTCATACATGTATGTTTCCTTACATGCCACTAATATCAATCAGCAAAACCTCAATTCTTCACTGTAATAAACTGATAGATGATGCCCAGGTGGCAACCAAGATAAAAACGTTAGTGTCAATCCCTGCTGACCCTATTTACTAATTTCATAAATATCTTTAAACCAATTTATCAAAAATAAAAATCTTTATTTGTTTGAAGTAAACTACATTGTATTAGTTTGTTTTTGCTAAATAAATCTATTGTTATACATTGTACCTTAAACTTAGATCCTCCTTGCAGGTGTGGTGCTCTCTTTAAAGTTTCAGAAATTGCCTCATCAATCATGGTATCAGTGGCATTGTTGTGGCACTTCTTGCATGACTCTGCCAAAAGAAAGGATTTAATGTTAAAACATAGGAAATAGTTGTGTTATTATATGTTTATAACCCCCTATATAATTTTTGAATATATAATAGGCATGTTTCAAAAAAGGATCACCACCCTTCAAAAAACAATATGTCAAAAAGACATAAAATGCCCCATCTTGCAACATTTCGGAATTAATTTTGTCTTGTGTGACCGAAAAAAAGTTTTCAGTAAACAGAAAGTACATGAAGATGTCTGATGGATCCAAATATGTTTCCCCACAATACCCCATGTCCATATCAAGCCTGCTACCAAATACCAGCTAAGTTATGATTAAACATAAAGCAGGGCAGAACTTCGGAACCAAGGACAGACACAGGTAAAATAGTATACCTTTTTGAATCGGGGGGGGGGGAATAAGCTTTTGTGTAACAGTATTAGTTGTCATTTGTCATAAGGTCTTGTTTGGAACTGTTTTCCCTACCCTACCTTTCAAATGATGCCTTTCTTGATTTTTCTATGTCATTTTGTTTTAATATCAAAAATTTGCAAGAAACTAAAAAGTAAAAATATAGCATTTGCAATCAAAACATTTATTTAAAAGAATACCAAAAAAAACATTTAGAAAAAAAAATGATATGTTTAAAATCACTGTTTGAAGGAAAATGACACACTTCTAGTCAAAACAAGAGGCTCCCAGGAGCCTGAATCGCTCACCTGGTCTTGATGTCGACCCTATAAAGACTTTTGCAGAGCTAAATGAGCTGAACATTTAAGCAAGTAAATTTTTGCACAATACCCTAAGGAACAACCATATCAAGTTTGGCTGCATTTGGCCAAGCAGTTTCAGAGAAGAAAATGTTTGAAAAAAGCTAACGGACGACGGACGCCAAGTGATGACAATAGCTCACCTGACACGAACTAAAAAGTACTTTAGGCCACACCAAATTAATTCACAGTTCGTAGGATTTGTCTCGTCAGTTTCGGGCAAGACTCAGAAAAGTACTTTTTGTTTTATGTACTTACTTTTAATAACTTTGTATATTGCCTCAGTGTTTAGGGATTTTTTGGCATTTTCAGTTTTCTTGGAGTTTTTTCCCTTTAAATTGAAGTTTGACCATAAGCTGTTCCCGCCAACTCTCCTCATGATAAGCCTGGCCGTCTCTTTTATGTCTTTGCCACCAAGGCCACCAAGGAAGTGAACCTAAAAAAAATCAGATTAGTTAGCCGTCAGCTTACATAAAAAAAATATCATGTCTTATTTTGTGCTAAATTTATTTTCTTAAATTTTCATGCCAACCATTTAAAAAAATGTGTGTTGCCGGTTTCAGATAGATCTGACTGACTGACATATCTGATGCATCTGACTGCAATCCTTTAAGCAGTATTGTTGTAAGGTTACCTCTTAGAACAGACAGGGTAAAAAATTGTTTGTTTGGCTACAGAATATAGGAGCTGTAAAAAAAATCAAAACTTGAGAATTTAGTGCTTCAGGCTTATAAGAAGCTGATGAAGTTTTGGGCACAGATCATTAGCTACTTGAACTTCAAAACGGTATAAAAAAAATTACATGTACATATGTAATCATTGTGTGATTAAATAATTAACACGGAGTGTTCCTAGTAGACCTACGTAGCTACGTACCACGATATTACGAGATACATGTACCAGTATACATGTATGTGGCAACAGGAAATTGTAATGAAATATACATGTATGTAGCTTAGCAACACATGTTAAATTTGTCATATTTGTGTTGTGTATTCTTTTGTCTCCTTCAGTTCTGACCCATGAAAAGCCATCTTTCAACAGGTGAGGTATCCGTAATGCTTGTCAAGGAAAAGGGGACAGGGGTTGAATTCAACTCTTAACTTAAAAGCTAGCTTGAACTTTAACAGGTTGGGAATAACACCAATTGGGATAATTTATCCCCATTGCAACCTGTTTATTGTGTTTGAAAGCAATATGTTTTATTAATCAAGTTGACTTGAATAACTTGTGTACCTACATTTAATTATGTGTACACGAGTGACAAACAATTCTGGGAGAGTTTGTGAATGTCGTCTTCGCATGTCGGCGCCAAAAATTTAGGTCATGAGATCGATGACAAACTGAGCTTTACTGCTTATATATAACTTTACCATATGTTCTCAAATGAAAATAACAATAAAGATTATCATTCATACCTTTCTCCTTAATTTGTAGACCCGCTGTTCTCGTACTTTTCAAGTTTTGGTTCGTTCTGGCAGTCTCGAAATTGCCGCCTTCGATGTGAAACAAAAATTTGAAAGGGAAGATTTTGTTTCGTAAACTGATAATTATGAGAAGTTTAAAAGAGAATAGATAAATTAAAACTAATTAAATATTTTTTATTCCTTTTTTGAAATATATGAAAGTTTGCAAATCACGTTTCTTTTAAAATATTACGAAACTAAATTTCGGCTTGGATTTAGACTTGTGTTACCGCCCCTGATTTTCCCGCGCACGCTCATAATAGTACAGCCGTGGTTTATTATCAAAAAAATAAATTACCTATATGAGTGCAATCAACATTTATGTCAAATTACACAGAAGTCTATCACAGAAAAGCTGTTGAATGAGTTACAAGGCGTTATACTTGACGATTTATCATTGTTTCAATCATGAAGCCCCCACTGTCACTCAGCATGAAGATACATTTTAAATAATCATTTCTTTTATCATTTAAAAAATGTCTGTACTGTTTTAATTAGAACAAAACAAAATACTTCATACAAACATTATTCCGGATATTCATAACTTTCTGAAAACGTTATTAGAACGTTAGTTTTTTATCAGCCTTTTAAGGTTTTTATAAGACCTTGATAGAACGTTCTACCAAAACCAAAACTTAAATCAAACGTTCTAAGAACGTCACAGCAGAACGTTCTATATACGTTTTTTCACAACGTTACGACAGAACGTTATAATAACGTGTTAAGAACGATATGGTTCTGGAAAACCCTTGAAAAAACGAAAACGTAACGTTCAGAAACCGTTATGTGTTTAGTGGGATTGAAGCTAGATATCAAAACTTTGCTGGACTGTGATTGGATTATAATATCAAGACTGGATTATCATTGTATGTTTTCAAGTTTTTAAATGGATGTAGTTTAATAAAATAAGAATAAAATTTTCCACATGATGGATAATTTTTTTGGGTGATTTTTCAAACAAGGATGAAATTTTCATTAACACCGGAGAAAATTGTATGTAAACATCCGCCAGCTGAACTCGGCATTCAACAGCTCTCTCAAAAGGCGGTCAACATATGATTTGACACCACTTATTCAATGGGAAAAAGGTTACACCATATAGATTTAATTTTATTTACATCAAACACTCTTCAGGGAAAGGTTGAAAGACTGAAAATAGTTGTTTGATTATAAAGGGGAAGCAATTACCATCATGTGCCCTAAACACAAGCTCTCAAGAGTTTTTTTTTCCTGTAATGTTCGTTCTGAATGCCACGTGGACGGCCATAATTAAGAAACCCAAACACGACGATAAAATCGTTAATTTTCATAAGATGTTTTACGTCAGCATTCCAGTATAGCTTCATAATAGGGTTGAGCCCACATTTCGGAATAGTCCTGTCATCTATCTGCAGAAGACAGAAACTTTTCATAAATACAGTCTATATTCGTTAAACCAATGTCAATGTCATGCATTTATAAAGATAGTCCTGGCTCTAATTCGCTCTGATAACTATAGATATGTTCGTCAGTAACCTTATGTCAGACCGGTAGTTTTTGCATATGCTGGTTCACGCGACTTTGAGCAAAGTCAATGTTACTAGTAATTTCCGCCAATACGGGTACAAATGTATATGGTCGGATGTGTTACTTACATCCCCTTCAGCAAGAAATACACAACACCTTAGCTTCCTTAACAAACATTCATTTATCAAAATATAATCAAGCATAGTTTGTTTTGTTACAAAGGTATAATTAGGACCAGTATATTGAATTTTACAACCTGCAAAGAGAAAGTTATTTGTGTTTACAAACTGTCTTAAAATACTTAACTTATTCTTGTTTGTTTTAATAGCATCAGATAGACGCCTGCAACAATAACTTGACCATAATTGTTATAACAACTTACAAGACTATCAAACTGTCTTATTTCTCTAGTATACCATTCTATACAATCATCAGAGGGTAAGTTTTGTAGCGGGCCGGGTGGGGTAGTTTTGTAGCTTATTGTAGCTCTTTTTATAGTTTTCTTTTAACTGTTAAACGAGATGTATTTGGCTATATCAGAGTGATAAAGTGAAACAATGATGATGATAATGAGAAACTGGGACACAGATCGGATATGAGAGTTAAATCTTCTACTGAGAACGGGATGATGAGTAAGATCGAGGGAATTTAGCCTCCTGCCAGGGGGGCCTTACTCTTACCGAGAACGGTGTCATATTGAGATCCGTGTTTGTCAGGTCTCTATGCGGAAAACTTTGTCATTAACCATATTTGTTCATCATGTTTGGAAACATGTCCCGTTCTTGGCACGTGTAAAGCTCTGCTACAGGCCTTGATAATTGGACCCGAAACCCCTCTCCCGAAGGTTTACCGTGTTCAGAAACAGGGCCCAATATCTCAGACTGAAAGGAATGACCCCCTCCAAACGACGCTTGTCGTTGAAACGTCACGTTTGCGTAATTAAAAGATCCCATCGGCAGAGTTCGATAACAGTAGGCTCACCGGGGGCCGTTGTCAAGGCTTAATTGTCCCGAGGGGGGTCTCATACGTCCAAACATTAGTGTGGCAGTTAAAAAGGGCTTTCTCATGGACCATATTTTACTTTTCGTTGGATTTAACGCTTTCCTTTCTGTTTCTATCCTGCTAAGTTTTTCTTTCCCGCAATTCCCCCTAAACCCTTTGATGAATTTTCATGAAACGTACACACATTCTTAATGACATAATAAAGATATGCATCTCTTATTATACCCCCCCCCACTTCAAAAGTGGGGGGGTATATAGTGATAGGGGTGTCTGTCCTTCCGTCCGTCCTTCCGTTACACTTCAGGGTACCCATCTCTTATCCGCAACTCCTCCTAAACCCCTTGATGGATTTTCATGAAACTTATGTGCATCTACTATTTTAAAATTTGATCAGAATGGTTTTTTGGGTTTCCCATAGCAAAACATAGACTTAGCCATTCGACTACATGGGGGTACCCATCTCTTATCCGCAACTCCTCCTAAACCCCTTGATGGATTTTCATGAAACTTACACACAATCTTTGTGACATAATGTAGATGTGCACCTACTATTTTAAAATTTGATCAGAATAATTTTTAGGGTTTCTATAGCAAAACATGGACTCAGCCATTGACTACATGGGGGTACCCATCTCTTATCCGCAACTCCTCCCAAACCCCTTGATGGATTTTCATGAAACTTACACACAATTGTTGTGACAAAATGTAGATGTGCATCTACTATTTTAAAATTTGATCAGAATGATTTTTGGGGTTTCCCATAGCAAAACATGGACTTAGCCATTCGACTACATGGGGGTATCCATCTCTTATCCGCAACTCCTCCTAAACCCCTTGATGGATTGTCATGAAACTTTTACACAATCTTTGTAACATAATATAGATGTGCACCTACTATTTGAAAGTTTGATCAGAATGATTTTGGGGTTTCCCATAGCAAAACATGGACTCAGCCATTCGACTACATGGGGGTGCCCATCTCTTATATGCAAGTCCTCTAAAACCCCTTGATGGATTTTCATGAAACCTACACACAATCTTTGTGACATGATGTAGATGTGCATATCCTATTCTAAATTTTATCTGATTAATTTTTTGGGGAGTGGGTGTATTTATTTGTGAGCTACGGCTCACAGTTTTTCTAGTTTTAATTTTTAATTAGAATGATTGGGCTTCCCTTAGAAAAACACGGACTAAGTCATTTGACGACAAGGGGTACTAATCTCTTATCCAGAACTCCTCCTAAACCCCTCAATGGATTTTCATAAAACTTTCACGCAATCTTTATGACATATATACAATGTGCACTTTCTATTCTAAATTTCTTCTGTATGATATTTGGGGGCGGGGATAATTATTTGTGAACTGCTACTCACAGTTTTTTCTAGCTTCATGTTTTCCCGGTTATGACTTAAATACTGATATTATGTCTGGACATTAAACTAACAGCAATTCATCAACGCTAAGTGGCCACAATCATATCCTTTACTCTGTTTAGTTCACCTGGCCGTTGTTAATAAAAAGACTAGGGATTTCAGACTACTGTTTTTAGCTTGCAAATCAAAAAGTATACGAAATAGAGACAATCTGATGCAATTTGCCTTCTTCAGCATCAAAACTCTACAAAAGATTCTTTTGGTTACTTCAAAGGTTTAAAATGACTTCTTTATGTTTTTTTTGGAAATAAAGCAATAAATACTATTGCAAATAGAGAAAAGCTGTTGCTACCAAGTGTGTATCATAGGTGGCTGAATCGGGCCGGTGGCCCTCGCTTTCTGGGTTTGTCAGGTCTATAATACGGAAACCCTGGCCGCTGACCATATATATGCACATAGTGGGCAAACGTGTGTGGAGAGTGCCACGCTTCATGCACATAAAAGACCCCTTTGTGGACCAAGTAGTGAACCAAATAGGCTAATTTTTTGGCCCCTTCCTACCTCTCCCATTTTCATGTGGTTCTTCGAAATTTACCGTTCTTTTGTTTCCCACCCCACCCCCATACTAGTCTTTCATTTAACATCATCATTCATGTTCATTTTATCATCCTTTTCATGTTCATCGCCTGTAAATAACCTATATAGCGACGGGCATAAAACACCTACTCAAACCTTGAGCCCAACAACAATCTCCATCTGGTCGAAGATATGGATGACCGTTTATATATAGGGGTGAGAGAGTTAGTTGGTGTTTCACGCCCTTGCAACGCTATATAGGTTATTAAAGGCATATTGTCTACGGCAAACTCATTTTTTTTTACCCCCCAATTTTTTGTTGTTAATTAGACCGAAATGCAATAAAATGAATATTGAAAAACAAATTTGCTTTAAATTTTGCCTCAAACGTAGTTTATTTTGATCAAAATATCTCGACAATATTGATTGATATTTTATTTACCTGCATCACGTCACATTGACACAGATTTAGACTGAGTAGTTTTAACGCGGATCCTAATCGGAATCTCGGGTTTTGTCCCCGAAAACATTAATATGTTGAAAAAATACCAATATTTTTCGTGTTTACCTTTCAAATCACATTCAAAACTTAATACAGGCAATAATTGTCAGTTTTATTCATTAAGTAGCTCTAATATTCGGATGCCGTTTTAATTTTCTTCCGAGCTAAAACTTCGAGAAACAGATTATGCACCACGAGCAAGAACTATGGAAGTTTTCAATCAAAGAAAGTATAGTGCGCATGCTTACAGCTCATCTACATCTCATGAATATGAATTTTTGTAAAGCTTTACAAATATTATATATTTTTCAATTTTTGAAGTAATAAGGTACCCTAGTGGTATTTTGAACGTTTGTATCTTTCTAAATAAACAAAATGAATAGTCTGACGACAATTTTTTGGTTTTACAAAAAAATAATTTTTTGTAGACAATATGCCTTTAAAAGGCGATGAACATGAAAAGGATGATAAAATGAACATGAAATGATGATAATAAATGAACTATGAGAGTGGGTGGATAACAAAGGAACAGTAAATGTGAAGACCACAGGAAAATGGGAGAGGTGGATAGGGGCGAAAATTTAGCCTATGTGGTGCACTACTTGGCAGTCCACAAAGGGGTCTTTTACGTGATTGAAGCATGGCACTCTCCATACACGTTGGCCCACTATGGTCAGCGGTCAGAGTTTCTGTATTGTAGACATGACAACCCCCGCGGACGAGAGCCACCCTATTCAGCCCCCTAGGGTTCACACCTTAGTCGCTCTGTGGGCTGATCACTTACTCCGATGTCAGAATCCCAAGACCCTTAGTTACCTCTTACGACAAACTAGTCTCTGCTGCGGGCCTATTCGCCTCCCGGGATCCGCGGGACGAACCTTAATAGGGGTTTTGGCCTTTAATAATCAAAGTAGCATGTCCCATAAGATGAAAACTATCGAAGATTTAGAAAACCTGATGGTTGTTTAAATATATAGCTCATCGAGCTCTTCAAAAGTCTCCTTTGGGTTATAGATATCATAACCTCTTATAGGGGTTATGGACATTTAAAGTAAAAAGAGTGGTTTTCATGCTTTCGCCCTATAGATATATAAGTTAAAAGCTTTTGCCTGGTAAAGCTTTAAATCATGTTGTTCTACAAAAGTGTCCATTGGATGGAAGTTGTCAGATGACTCCTTACAAGGGTAATAGTTCATAGGAGAGACCCTTATAGTTAAGGACAAAGTGAGTGATTCAGGCTTCGGGATGCTCTTGTTTCCTCATCCTCGATTGGCCTTATATACCCAATTCTTCCACGTCATTGATAATTCTCATTTATTTTAATACACCCACCATGACCTTCTCCCTGATATAGCCGAATTTGTGCTGCTTAGGATGAAAGCGATGATGAAAGATTTGAATAACACAATTGAATATATTTGGTTAATATTTATACATTAAAATCAATTTGTGTAAGATAGTTCAATACTTTGAAATACAATACTAAACAAGAACAGTTAATTAGTATATTTCTCTTTGCTTAATTTGGTCCCAATTACTTAATTGAAGATTGGTGATTTAAGACCATTTAAAGCTCTAGCCTTTACCAATATATAAGTATCATAAAGACTAAAGTGAGCGATTAGTATTCCTGGTAACCTATTGTTAAAATAACAATAGTCTTCAGTTCGTATATAGATGATCGCGGATGCTATGACATCCTGTAGCACAAGGTTTTTTTTTTCAAAGCAAACGATAAAGTCGTTTGTTATGATGACTTTTTCATGTAACAAACTTAAATTGTTTTGGCGTTAAAACAAATACAAAACTATGGCTGTTATTAGTTCAACCTTAAGATGTGATTATATTGCCGCATTTAGTTACAACAATTACATAATCTGCAAAATTTGATCTATCTGCACCACTGGAAAAAGGCTCTAATGTAATTTATGTTATGTAATGCCTAATCTTAAATAACAAATGGGTTTTGGGCACCAGTCTTTTATCTAAGACGGAAATGTATGATTTCTCAATAGCGGCATTGATTCTTTATATTATTTTAACTTTTTTACTGGGCCCCCTATCAAGAATGTCACGTTTTAAGACCATGGGTTGGAGATCGATTGTTACATAAACAAAAGGTTTTAACATATCAATAGTCGATAGATTTTTGACAAGCTAAACCAGGGTTTGCGTCGCTACAGAAAAGAAATAATTACTTGAAAGAAGCGCAATGGGACTTTGATTAATTTTACAATTATTTTTGCAATATGTGTTCAAATTCCTAATGGAAATAATATAAAGTAAACATAATATCTGAAACCAATATCTCAAGAGAATAAGATGTAACATAACAGGATGATATTACAAGTAGGTAACCGTGGAAAAATTATAACAAAGAATTAGGAAAACAATTTATTACTTCATATCCTAAAATATTACTTTTATTGAAAGGGTTTTTTTGGATTACAAAAATTCAGCAAGATCACGTAGAAGTATTTTAAATCAAAGTACTATAATAAATATACTTAAACCAAAAACAGGCTAGGTATAGATCCTGGTGGCGAATAGTCCTGCTGCAGCACTAATTCAGCTTGTCGGTAAGTCAATTGAAGAATGGTTTGCAATCTGAAATCGTGATAGGTTACTTTGCCCACTGGGATGTGTTCCCCAGGTGGTTGAATTGGACAGCCCTGTCATAATGGTTATCTGCAGGCTATTATGCAGAACACCAGACAGCAATCGAAATTGGAAGAGTATCATGTTCCCCGCAAGGAAAAGAACCCTTCTGTACGTAGGTCTCGATAAGGACTTGACCTTAATATCATTTTATTCTGATAAAACCTATGTAGATACAGGGTACACAGAAAAATATTATTTTAAACATATTGGTTTGTACTACTGTCGCGGTATCCTAACTTAAATGCATATATTTATATAAATAAAGGCTAAATTGTCCAATTATACCATCCCTCTTTTCCATGGCCATTATAAACTCTTGTCCCTGATTGGCTTTGTGTCCCCATTTCCCCCAATTAATCATCATTTGATGTTCATTTTATCACCCCTTTCATGTGCATCTCCCTGATGTAGCGAAATTCGTGCTGCTTGGGAGTAAAGCAATAATTAATTTACTTATTAACCTACGTACTTACTGCTTAGTATGCACCCTTTAGGCAGTAAATAGCCTTTTTCAACATAAGTCTACTGCAATGAAAAAAGGAAAGACAATGAAGTTGTATATAGACCCAGCTGTCAACATAAAACCTACTTTATGTTACAGTTAGTTAGTAAGTTAGTTATTGCTTTACTCCCAAGCAGCGAGATTTCGGCTATATCCGGGAGATGAACATGAAAGTGGTGATGTTCCAGACCGTACAGGTATTCAGACCGTACGCGTATGGTCCGGACCGTACGAGTATACCTATACCGACCGTACGCGTACGGTCCGACCGTGCAAGTATACCCGTAAGGTCTAAAACGAGCTGGACCATACAAGTATTCAGACCATATAGGTATTCTCTAAATTTGCATTTATTCATATAGTATTAGGAAATAATATTTTATTTTCAACCTAAAAAGTGTTATTACCAACTCCTAGATTCTTACGGAAAAAAATAGGGAAACTAAAAAAAATAAAAAAACGAAAAGAGGAAAGCAAACTTAAAATAATAAGACAAACAAAATTAAACAAAAGTCAGAATTTGTGAATAGCTAAAATATAGAAAGGCGGTAGGTAAGGGAATTGGGTAATATGGTGTTTGATATTCATTTGGTAGAATTTGTTAGGTTTTATTCTCTGCTTTGTTGTTGGATTTCACCTGTATATAGGGTCCACAAAAATGTCAGACTTTGTGATGATGATTAAAAAATCATTCTAAAAGAAAAGTTTGAGGATGATGACAATACATATAACTTATATCTGTAGATAGTAAACTCGGCTGCATATAATATAAAAATCAAGAGCTCTCTGGAACTTTTTTTGCTAAAAAGTAGGTAAATATGTGCGGAAACTGACGGACGAATTACTGAAACATAAATGATAAAATTAATGCATTTTTACAGGATCAATATATTTTATTGAATATTGATCTAGAAAAGGCAAGTCAGACCGTACGCGTACGGTCCGACCGTACAGGTATTTTGAAAATATACTCGTACGGTCCGGACCGTACGCGTACGGTCTGGATACGCATACGGTCTGGAACATAGATACAATGAAAATGAAATGATGACGAAGTGGAAGAGATGGGGACACAAGGCCAATCGGGTAGGAGAGTTTTGACTGCCATCGGAAAAAGGAGTGATGGGTAGGGACGGAAAATTTTGCATCCTACGGGTCCTACTCTTACCCGAGACCTGCAGCAGGGTTCGTTAACGTGCAAGGAACGTGACATTTTTCCCAACATGGTGCACCACTATGGTTTGCGGTCAGGTTTTCCGCATTATCGCCTGACGACCCCGCTGCCGACGACAGGGCTGCCCCATTCAACCACCTGGGGCACACATTCCAGTCGCTTTGTGGGCAAAGCGGCCTGACCCCGATGTCAGGTTTCTGAGCGCTCTTTAGTGGACTTTTACCGACATGCTTAGCGCTGCTGCGGGCCTATTCGCCACCCGGGCCCCACACGGGACACTTTATGTTACAAATTCACTTCTTATTAATATGTTTTTTATTTGTTTTGTTATTTTTTTTTCTAATTTCAGTGCAGTAGACCATGTTGCGATAATTAGAACAAAGGAGAATTATTCAATCATAAGGCGGGATCGATTGAAGGATTGAATAAAAAATAAGTTTTGCCCGGCAATTGAACAAGTAATAAGTATAGTACGTATTGGGTCGAACAAATCAGCAATCTTTTAGGGTTTCTAATTGAGAAGTGAGTGAGTTTGCGTTTCACGTTTGAGCAATTTTATATAGGTTTTATAAGGAATGTTAACATGGAATAGTGATGGAAATATGCGTGTGGTGTGGTTTGAAAGGAACTGTTAGTTTTGAAGACCACTGTAATAGAAAAAAGTGGGTGGGAAAAATTTAGCCTATGTGGTGTACTACTTGGCGGTCCACCCGTAACGGGTGACGAATAGACCCGCAGCAGAACTAAGCTTGCCCAAAAAAGTCCACTTAAGATTGCTGTTATCGGATCATGCCGCTCTGCCCCAGCGACTGGGATGTGTGCCCAAGTGGGTTAAATGGGACACCCCTGTCAAAATGAGCTTCGTGGTCGTCCGGCAGTAAAGCGGAAAGCCCGACCGCAAACCATATCAGTGCACCGTGTTAAGAAAAAAATTCACGTTCCTCGCATGTTAAAGAACCCTGCTACAGGTCTCATTAAGAGTAGGGCCCGTAGGACTACCAAGGAGGTCCCTACCCATTACTCTTTTTTTCCGTAGGCAGTCAAAACTTTCCTTCCCTTGGCCTTCCTGGCCTTGTTGTCACATTTCCTCCACTTCTTCTTCCTTTCATGTCCATTGTATCAACCCTTTCAGGTTCATCTACCGTATATAAACGAAATGGTTTAATAGAAGAAAAATAAATGATTGTATATACCCTCGCTTTGAATAAGAGGGGGTATGCTGTTTTACCCTTGTCCGACTTCCGTCAAAGATTTTCTGTACAAATTGGTTAAATGGGGCAGCCCTGTCATGATGAATGCCGGGATCATCAGGCTTTAATCAGAAAACCTGACTGCAAACCATATTATTACACCGTTATTTGAAAAATGTCATGTTCCTCGCACGTTAAAGAACCCTGCTACAGGTCTCGTCAAAGTAGGACCCGAAGGATCCCCATGCAGGAGGCTAGATTGCTCGTCCCTATCCATTTTCATTTTTCCAGTGGCAGTCAAAACTCTTTCCCGATTGGCCTCGTGTCCCCATTTCCTCCACTTTTTTCATCTCCATGTTATCACACCTTTCATGTTCATCTCCCGGATATAGTCGAAATCGCGCTGCTTCGGAGTACAGCAATAGCTAACTAACTCCAAAGGGATCTTTTACGTGCATGAAGTGCTCTCCAGACATGTTGGTCCACTATGGTCATGATCAGCGGTCAGTCTTTCCGTATGATAGACCTGACATTCTCAGCTGACGAGGGCCACCTTTTTTAGTCACCTAAGGCACACACCTTGGTTTGCTCTGTGAATAATTGATTATATATACCCTCGCTTCGAATAAGAAGGGGTGTGCTATTTTACCCTTGTTCGTCTGTTCGACTTCCGTCAATTGTTTTCTGTATGGTACCAATCAGATTGATGCTTTGTAAATGTAACAACAAAACGAATTGGGGTTATCAATATCATATGTCCAAGAAGAAAAGACAAAGGTCAAGACAACAGAAAAATTGGAGATCGCAGTGGTCCTGATTTGGTACAGGCATTTAAAAGTGGTGTTGGATAAACCAGGTTTACTGGCACCAAACCTCCCTCACCCTTTGCTTTCTATGGTTACACAAAATCGGTACGGTTGTGAGACATAATCGGGATAACGAGGTGATCACCTCAGTATAATAAACAGCCAAACACTTAATGACACAACCATGAATCATTTCAACTGACATAATTTTAAATTGTGCTGCCACAAACCGCTCAATGGATTTTCATGAAACTTTCAAACAATCTAAGTGACATATAATGTACATATGCACCCCAATTTTAAAATATGATCTGATGGATTTCAAGGATTACCCATAGAAAAACATGGACTTAGTAATTATACGACAAAGGGGTTATTATCTCATCTCAACTCCTCCTTTTTCTAGTTTTGTACTGTACAAATCCAAGAACGACGTGAAGCAAGTGGATTCGGTGGTTTCTTTAATCTCTAAGTCTAGAGGATAAATTGAAGAATTCCATCTAGAAAACGTAGTCTTGTTGACAGACTGAACATCATCAATATATCGGAAAGTAGGATTAAAATATCTACATTCTTTATATGATCGTTTTCAAAACAAAGTGTGCAATTTATAATTAATCACCGGTGTACTGTGCGTGTGCTTTAGAGATAGCTTAAGCAAAGAATATTGAGAACTACATCTGTTTTTTTATAAATTGTAAAAGAAAAAGACGTTAGTAATTTTTTGTTAATCTTCTATGTCTTTTTTATAACCTGGTATTGATAGTAACCTAGGAATATGAGCATATTTCCAGATATTTCCATCAATATCAATTTTCCATGGGTTATTGTAAAACATAAACACATTGCGTTATCTTGTGTTTACGCCATCAAAATTTATTTTTCTTTGAAGATTAAGGTTCGTTTGTTAACATAATCATGCTTAAAATTTGACCTAGTATATTTTCAATTAATTGCCTAGTAATATTTCCTTTTGCGAAATCATTAAAAAGTAATTACGACCATACAACCGGGCATACAACATTCTACGTTCGTCGTTAGTGCAGTTTGTTAAGACTAAGGATTCATTTATTATTTATTAGATCTATTTTACGAAAACTAATGCAGTTTTTAAAGAAAAGAATAAACTATAAAGAAATATGCAGGAAAAAAACAGACAAAAAACAATCAATAAAAATCAAAAAATTAATAAAACAAACATCGAGCAGTTATAACTGCTTGAAACAGTTTAGAGGAAGTGTAAATTCTAATGAATCGTCAAGTGGTCAAGTGGTCAAGTGTTCTTTACCCAAATAATCAAAAAGTGCTATTGTGGATACCACTGTACACAGTTAATTGAAATGAATGTCAGACAATATGCTGCTCATTTTAATGTAAGATTATTAAACGTTACCAAATGATCCGTAATGTGTGCCTTCGTCAGTGGGAATTTGAAATCATCAGCAAAGTACTTCAATTTGTTATGAGAGTCGATCAAGCTCTTGAGATTCCTACTTTGGATAGCCCACAGAGTAGACAAGATGGGGTCCTATGTAAGGATTGTTGACCAACGTGTGTTGAGTGTGCCACGCTTTGTGCACCTTAAAAAAACCTTTTTAACCACCATAAGTACACCTTGTGGACCATTCTTGAGGAACAGACGGGCGAACAGAAAGCTGAAATATATATTCGATCGCTTTAGTGACAGGCAGGGTATTTAAAGTATTAAAAAGTACTTGGTATAGTGTTTTTTTTAACTTTATTAAAAAAAAAAGAATTGAAACAAACAAACAAAAATATTTTAATTCAATCTCCCATGCATCGTTTTGCACGACTTCAGTTGACGACATTTTTCAAGTAAACTATCAGATAAAAATGAAAATAGCCACAAAAGCCGTCAATAAATATATTGACCTAACTCGTTAGGAATATCAAATCCATTAGAGTTTAATGAAAATACATCAAACAAATGAAACAAACTAGCATAAAACAACCCCACAATTTTCAGATAATTCATTTGAAAATTTACCCTCAAATTACAAAGGTGTTTAATATGTCGACAAATGTTGGGAACCATATTGTCCTTGTTTTATTTTAAAATATTGTGTATCGCATTAATTTTGATCAAATAAAAACAAGGACTTGAATTTGTATAATTTCTAGGAAAAGAAATTTCTGCTAATAATTTGGCCTGTCCTAAATGATCTGTACTGCGAAAACAAATCTGGGAACGATGATCTGATATTCATACACAAGAAAGAGTATAAGGGAAAATTGGTGTATTAAAAAAATGGTCAATTTGGATTCGTCATTATTTTTCATGTGTCCTGTCTAATTATGACACACGTAATTACACGTCTATGTGAACATAAAAAAACCCACTCCAATACAACGTTTGAAAGTAAAATATTAAAGAATCGTATAAAATTAATATAAGTTAGTACAATGTTCAGATTTACAAAGGGACCAGTGACCAAATCAACATTATTAAAGATTATATACATATATAAAAGTCCAAAATACAGAGGTGTATCCGAATTTAGCCTATTAAAAAAGAACTATGATATGGCCTGTAGTGCTTTTTAAAACATTTCGTACGTTTTTGTATTTTATAATTCGCTATATATTTTAATCAAATTAAGGGTACCGTTATCGTTTTCGATTTTGGCCATTTTTGTCGTAAAAGAAAAGGTCAATTTTATTTTTAAAAAAAGCTTAAATATCATTGAAATATATCTTCACTAAAACAGAATTACAACTTAGAAAGAAAAGGGTAACCAAATCTTAAGAATTAGAATGGCGGTCTTCCTTGAAAGACATGTGTCGCCTGCGTCTTAAAATATTCGTAAATAGGAGGTAGATGAGTTACGAGCATAATATTGCTTTACACCTCATAATACTATAGGAGGAAGCTGCATACCAAATATCAAGAGGCTGTGACATGTAGATCCCCGGAAAACTGCGACGGAAATTTTTGTGACGCAACAGGACACAAGACGCAATGGGTAGCGTCAAAGTGACTCCTATATGTCGCTTTGCACAACGTTGCAGCAGACATAAAAACGACCTTTTATCGGCGTTTATACGTTTTGATGAACATTTTGATATTTTGAAATAGGTTAATTAAATCAGACCCTGCTATCAACCCAACCACTGAGACAAGTATTAAAACCCCAGCCACCCCCATGGATTTGGACACGGTCCGGTTATCTGTTGCGGAGGTTTTAGTCCGTATGTATGAAGACGTTTGCTTCTTGTCGATGGACACGTTGTTTTTCAATGATTCGAGCTCATCTGCCATTATTATTTTGATTTCTTCCATGGTGAGGTTGAGACCATTCAAATATAACCATTTGCTGTCTCCCACACTGCTACATGGACATAAACATGAGGTGTCTGATGTTACAGGTATGTCGGATGTTACAGGTATGTCGGATGTTACAGGTATGTCGGATGTTACAGGTATGTCGGATGTTACAGGTATGTTACAACCAGGAGGAGTGGACACTGGAAAAGAAACAAAAAAAAACATATGAAAAGTGTTTATAAACGATATCTTTTATAATTGGTAAAAATATACGCATGTTATTTCTAACATGTTTACAATATCTTATACACTGTCCAAACATTATACTAGTATATGGTATTTCAAAATTAATGTTTATAATTTTAAAGCGATTGCGAATACCGGTATTAACATGGCGATTTGTTGTTAACATTAAGATATATAGACACTAGTGTAACAAAAAAAATGTCGTATTCTAGTTCTGATTTTCTATCTTATTTCAATGACAAACGTTGTTGGGACTTCAAATTTCCATTCGTCAATTTTTCCCTTTTTGCGTATTAACACTCCTCCGGCTTGTGAAGAATATACGTATCACCACTAATTCGTTATTTCAGAGCTGCTTGTGGGAAGTATTGTGACTTCCTTGATAGAGCATCACGTCTGACAAATAGCTAAACACAGAGTTACGTTGCTCCCCGGTTGTTTCATCAGTCAAGAATTTTACGGAAAACATCATGTGCTTGTTAACAAATACGGGATTTCTAGTTTAGTTTAAACATATTTATTTGCTCAAATAAAGCAAAGGGATTGGACATAAGTTATAACAACATTATGGGGGTTCTCTCCCTTACATACAATGTTTACAAGTACAAAGATTCTAATGACAGCACATTAATATTTCAAGTGTTTTGTAACTTTCAGTGTGAACATATAACATTATTTTATAAACTAAAACAAAAAGGAAATAACAGTAAAAAATGTAAAGGTGGGGATCTGGCGTATGGTTCATTTGATTCATATAAACCGTTTTGTACGTTTTATGTAGTTTTGGACACAAGAGAAGACATGCATATTTTGATTTAAGGTTAAACTATCATCACCAGCCAACAGAAATTCAATAGTTATATTAAGACCTCTTAATTGTTCATGTAGTAAGTGTCAATCAGCAATATACTGGGTACATTCCATAAAATAGTGTATACTATCTTCACATGGATGACCACATCTACGGGAAGGAGATGGTACAACATTAATCCGGAATAAGTCAGCATTTAGTGAACTACACATATGTCTAAGTCTCGTATTTGTATTTCGAACACACGTGAAGGTTAGCACTGCTGGTGGAGTTTAAATTCCCCGAGGTTAGCCCGCTCCGGCACCAACACTTTTGAGTTGGAGAATACATCAAAGCTTTAAATTATCCGTCTAAATTTCAAAATTGTCTAAACCCTAAGGTTCTTCCTACCCCAGACATAGGTTGAATATCTTAGTAATAATTTGGGTCCCCAGTTTGGTATTTTTGGTTATACTGTTCTATGCTCTTCATATTCATACAGTGTTTGGCATTTTCAATATTTTTGGTAGAGCGCCTCTGATGAGTCTTGAATAGACGAAACGCGCGTCAGGCGTAGCAAAATTTATTGTCTGGAACTTTGTTGTCATTTGTATTTTGTTTTATGGATAATGTTTAGCTTTCTTTCACCGTATAAAAAGTATTCGGGAGGTTTAGAGTTGTTTGACTTTATCATTTTTTTTGAAAATGCAAATATTTCTGGCTTGTCTTTTTTCTAGATCCAGGCTGTTCCAGTCTTTCGCGGTCAAATAGAAAAATGAGTTTTTGGTTGTATTTAACCTAAAATGAGGGATAGCATAATCGTCTCGGTTTCGCAAATTATTTGTTGAAATCTGGTTGGTAAGGGGAGGCATTAGAAGTTGTTATGAATAGAGTAAAAGATATTTAAACGCTTAGATCGTCGCCTATCTTCTAGTAAATTCCAGCCAGTTTCAAAATAGATTGATTCTTTGCTAGCAAATATTGGCAGACCTTTAACTATTCGACCAGCTTCTAGATGCAATTTTTCGAGACTGTTTACAACGTTCATGTCACACCCATCCCACACCTCAGAACGGGATTTCTATCTCTCAAATGAGCGTACATGTTGATTTGACACAAAGGTTCAGAATTGTCGTTCGATCTTTATTAGGTTCGATCATTGGCAACGTGACGAGTAAGCTATAGCAAGCAGGAACTGACTTTCCTGGAGCACCTGGGTTCACTCTCCTTTCGACTTAAGTTCAGTTTGCTGATTGTGGTTTTTCTTTTCGGATTTTCAACATTTGATTGCTCAATTGGTATACCTTTGCTTCTTTTTTTAAATCTTTTGCATAGTTCTTTGACAGTGAAACGATTTATAGTTACAAGAAAATTGAAATTATTTATTAATATTGTGTTTTGAACAAGTTGTAGTGATCACTATGAATTACTTTTGATGAACATTTCATCTATTCGTGTTAGAAAATCCTGACCGACATTCTACAGATTAGACATATATTTGGAATTTTAGAAAAAATGATTCAACCTGAAAGTTAAATTTATCTGCAATGCCACAACACTGTAAACAGTTTTAAGACTACATTCCATAATCCTAGTCATCTTTGCAGGTCAAGAAATACTATCCACTAGCACTTATCTTCACCCTTGGTGGATTAAAACTCAATTTTTATACCCCCCGCAAACAAAGTTTGGGGGTATATAGGATACACCCTGTCTGTCTGTCTGTCCGTCTGTGCACATAACCGATAAGCACTTCTTCTCCTAAACCGCTTAAAGGATTTTGTTGAAATTTAATATGAAAGAAGTTCATCATATCTTGATGTGCATGAAGAATTTTCATTGTACTCGGACATCATTCAGGGGTGATAATTTGACTTAGACTTTTTAAATACATTATTCAACGGGAGACCTCATAAGCGCAACTCCTCCTAAACCGCTTGAAGGATTTTGCTGAAACTTAAAATGACAGAAGTACATCATATGAAACTGTACATGAAAAATTTTCATCGATATCAGACATCATTCAGGGGAGCTCATTGGACTTGGACTTTTTAAATACATTATTCAATGGGAGACAACGTAAGCGCAACTCCTCCTAAACCACTTGATCGATTTTAATGAAACTTTACACGAAGGAAGTACATCATCTGTAGATGTGCATGAAGAATTTGTATTGCTCTTGGAGATAACTGGACGAGATTATTTTTATAGTACAGAGTCCAATATGAATCGGGGGTATCCTTTTGTGACCTCGCATACAGTATTACTTGTTTTATTATCGTCTTTGACTCGATATCTATTTCAAGTTAAGAATTTTTTTTTTATTCAAACCATTGCAAAAAAAAAAATAAAAATAATTTATTTGAAAATAGCTTAAAGGTAGTTGTGGCAAAATGACATGAATAATTTTGTTATTTTTTGCAAAACAAAAATAATTAATCTTGTAATCCCAAATGTTTGTCAGTCAATGTATAAAGTAAAAAGTAAAGTATGTTTTTGCCTGCAAAAACGATGTTTACCTCGTTTTCCCCCAAAAATTCTAAGTTCAAAATGCTGCAACTCCCTCAAAAATTTAAGGATCAAAATTTCCTGGTAATATTAAAAACTACATATGGTGGCCTTCCTATTTTTTAAGTTTCATTGAATTCCGTTCAGTAGTTTCAGAGCAGTTGCGCTGAAAAATAATAAATGAGGATTTTCAGCAAATTTCTAAGTTTAAAGGGCCATAACTCCCACAAAAATATGAGGATCAAAATTTTCTGCTAATATGCACAACTACATATGGTGTCCTCCCTATATATCAAGTTTCATTGAATTCGGTTCAATAGTTTCCGAGGAGTTGTGCTGACAAGATGATATATGATGATTTTCAGCTTTCTAAGTTCAAAGGGCCATAACTCTCACAAAAATTTGAGGATCAAAATTTCCCGGTAATATGTACAACTACATATGGTGTCCTTCTAATAAACCCAGGTTCTTTGAATTCGGTTCAATAGTTTCAGAGGAGTTGCGCTGACAAACTTTGTGACGGACAGACGGACAGGACAAAAACAATATGTCTCCCTGCAAAAGTGGGGGGAGACAAAATAAACTATGATTCAACGAAATTTTACTGCATCACAAAGGTAAAAAAAAACATCTTTAATACTATACCTTGCTCTACAAAGCTGAAATTGGCCGTCACGCCGCCATGAGATGCTACGGCTATTTTCTTGATACTTAGTGGTGTCAATGTATTGGCATTCATTGTAAATGTAGGATGTTTATGCGTATTCAAATTTATTGACATGTTATTCCAGGAAATATCTATAATGTTGTTTCCATTTGGTAAAGAAGCCAACTGAAAATCCCTACTAAGAGATGGATCTGAGTAGCTAAGTCCATGTTTTCCTTCCCATATTCTTGAATATTGACCATTTATTCCAATAGCTATTTCATATAAAGGCAAAGTCGTATCATCATCACCTGATAATAAAGCAAGAAAGACATTTTTCTCAGCGGTGACATTAAAATTGATCGCTCCACAAATGTCAGACGGTAAAACTAATTCGTGTATAACGTGGTACATATATTCACCTCTAGTAAAAACCTCTATGACTTCTGAAAAAAAAAATAATAAAAGAATATCGGGGTTTTTTTGGTAACTTCTTTACAAACAAATCATCTTTTTGACAGGCAATGGTCTAATAGAACTTATAAGTATAAAACGTTACCTGAATACAGATGTTAATGGCATTAGAAAAAGTGAAAAAAGTTTTATATAATAGCCGCCTTTTTACCCCCAATTTTATTGGTAATTAGTACATGCTTTAGAATTTTTTTACGTACGGCTGATATCAAAAGAATCCTTTTTAAAGACCGTATTTATATGAAGGTGTGACAGTCCTTTTGGTACGCGGTATTCCGTGCTTTTTAAAGGGTATTCGGTACGCTAAGGTAAGGTACGCGATACGCGATGTTCCGAATTTTTAGGCTTTTGGTACGCGTGTACACGCCGTGATCTTTAGAGCATTCGGTATTCCAGTCTTTCACGGAGACAGCGGATGTGGGTAAAAAGTATGTACAAGCCATGGCATATCGAATAAGTTGTGAAATATACATACCAAATGTCGATGAGGTCCTAGAAACTGTACTTTAATTATTCAAGTTTGTATTTTCTTTGAATAAAATCAGACATTATAACTACATTGTACCTATTTTGCGTTATATTTGTTTTTTTTGCTTATCATTTTAAAGTAAGCTAGATCTGGGAAAATTAATTTTTGTCCATTTTGTTCAACTCAGATCGTCTATGTTATCACTTTAACCTTTCTTTGTATCAGCTTTTTTTTCTCTTAAAGTATTGTTAAAGATATCAAAGTTTAATGCATTCCAGATTCGTAAAGGAATAATACAGAAAACCTTACCACAAACCATAGCGATGTGCCGTATTAAGAAAACATGCCACATCCCAAACTCTTTTGCAGTAGGCTTATCCTTCCCGACAAAAATATATTAGGGTTATCCCACTTCTACAGGCTTGTAGATTCTTGATGATTTGTTTATCATTGAATTAATTAAAAAAAAAAAAACAAGAGGCTCCCAGGAGCTTGAATCGCTCACCTGGTCTTAATGTCAACCCTTTGAGGACTTTTGTATAGATAAATGAGCTGAATGTTTAAGCAATAAAAAGCTTTTCTCTATCTGCAATAGTTTTCATTCCAAAGCAAAAAACACTATTTTTCACCTTCAAAGGGCCATAACCCCTTAAAGGGATCATCTGACAACTTCGACCCTAAAATGACTTTTGTAGAACTAATTAAGCTGAACATTTAAGCAAGCAACATCTTTTCTCTATCTGCAAAAGTTTTCTTTCTTTAGGCCAAAAACACTATTTTTTGTCTTTAAAGGGCCGTAACCACTATAAGGGGTCATCTGGCAACTTTGACCCTATGGAAACTTTTGTAGAGCTAAATGAGCTGAACATTTAAGCAAGCAACAACTTTTCTCTATCTGCAATAGTTTTCATTCCATAGGCCAAATACACTATTTTTTGCCTTTAAGGGGCTGTAACCCCAATAAGGGGTCATCTGACAACTTCGACCATATGGAGACTTGTGTAGAGCTAAATGAGCAGAACATTTAAGCAAGCAACAACTTTTCTCTATCTGCAATAGTTTTCATTCCATAGGCCAAATACACTATTTTTTGCCTTTAAGGGGCTGTAACCCCAAGAAGGGGTCATCTGACAACTTTGACCATATGGAGACTTGTGTAGAGCTAAATGAGCTGAACATTTAAGCAAGCAACAGCTTTTCTCTATCTGCAATAGTTTTCATTCTATAGGCCAAAAACTCTATTTTTTGCCTTTAAGGGGCCATAACCCCTATAAGGGGTCATCTGACAACTTTGACCCTATGGAGACTTTTGTAGAGCTAAATGAGCTGAACATTTAAGCAAGCAACAGCTTTTCTCCATCTGCATTAGTTTTCATTCTATAGGCCAAAAACATGAAAAAATGCTATTTTTCACCTTTAAGGGGCCGTAACTCCCATAAGGGGTCATCTGACAACTTCGACTCAATGGAGACTTTTGTAGAGCTTTTGATGCTGAAGCAGCAGCGTGGCATCAGATTTCATCTATCTCTTATACTTTTTGATTTACAAGCCAAAAACAGTAGTCTGACCCCCCTGGTCTATTTTTAGCAACGGCGGCCATGTTTTTCGACGAATCAAAAATCCCCACATCAGTTCTGTGGGGGATACCCTAAAGTACCACCAGACCAAATTTGGTTTGAATCTGTGTAGCCGTTTCAGAGGAGAAGAAGTTTGAAGAAAAGTTAACGACGACGACGACGGACGCCAAGTGATGGCAATAGCTCACATGGCCTTTGGCTAGGTGAGCTAAAAATGATTCAATTTGTTGTAAATACGGTTTAAACGAGCACGCACTATTTTTAAGTAAAGGTAAGTCTTTGGTTGCATAATGCATTTATAATTAGGTATATGTGAGTACTTTTCACGGATTTTAATTTAGAGAGTAATGGTCAAAAAGAGGTCATTGAAAAGAAACCCGGAAAGCCTGATGCAGTGATTAGTGTACGGACCGTTACGGACAGGAACTGGAACTGTGAGGAGTTTGGCCACATCCGTCGAAAAAAACACCACTGCTGACACAAATAGCACATTTAGATCCCCTGCAGTAGCCTAATTGCCCCCAAACACTCATCTCTTCAAATTCCAGTGGCATCCTAAACGTGTTTATCACGCTATTCACTCTCACTTCATCATCAATGATCATTTCATCACTATTTTAATGTTCATCTGAGATTAAAGTTGACTTCGCGCTAAATGAGCATAAAGCAGTAAAAAAATACAGAAAGAGACAGGCGACAAAGTGCTTATTTTCAAGCAAAATGTTTTCAAAACTTAGTTGGATTACAGCATGAAAAGTTTAGTTAATACCACACAAACGTTTGTGAAATATTACCAAAAAAATATGTCGAGTAAAAATAACCGTATCACACGTTTTGCAGCATTTTAGCACAGTAATCTTGTAGGCTAGGATACGAATTCAATGTTTTAGTAAAAACTTTGCATTTAGTATGTTTTGGCAGAAATATTGATAGCTTGATAGTAACTTTAAAACGTTAAATTTTCACTTTGTATCCACTGTATTATTTATAAGCACCACAGCGATCAAGTATGTCGGTTCTGTGTGGTGATACAACTCTAAATCATTCATTGTTTTGACGTGGGGTGTCGGATTTAGAACTGATGTATTTGATTCTTTTACATCAATCGATAAATGTTTCTTAGCTAGTTGTCAGTAACTTCGAGTGTTCTCAAGAGAGTTCCTCCTTGTCTTGTTGTTTTCGTACAGTATTTTGTCTTAGGTTCTCTCTTGTTGAATTGAACTTTTGTCGATTGAGTTTTACAGTGTGTTTTATATGTATGCTTTGTGCAAGCTTATCAATAGGGGGAAGGTTGGATCCAAAAAACTAGTTTAATCCCGCCACATTTTATATGTGCCTGTCCTAAGCCAGGAAACTTTGCCAAAGCCTTTGTTTGTCCTTGTCATTCTGTGTTAACTGTTTTATGTCAAGAATTTGGTCTTTCGTTGATGATTTAGGGATTAATTTTGAAACTTTTGTATTGTATTATAAGTCTTGGGCCAATGCAAGGCGGTAAGCAGTGACCTATGGTCATGTTGAAGACTGCTTGCTGTTTTCCGTTGTGATTTTTTTAATTGCTGTTTGTTTATGTTTGTTGTGTCGCGTAAACTTATTCCACATCTCAATATCGTCTATTTTCTTTTCTATTTTCTTCTTTCTTGGATGAATTTAGACATAATCAAAATTTTATTCATATTTCACGAAAACCCACAATTTCATTCCACTGTAAAATGGGAAAGCCTGAAAATCAATTTTCTATATTTTGCTATGTCAAAAATGTCTCGTCATCTAACATGTCAAAATTAAACAAGAGGCTTCCTGAATCGCTCAACTTAACTTTAGAGCTTTTTGCTTATTATGGTAGGTGTAACATTTAACACTTTGGTTTAAAGCAGTTATCTTCCCCAAGATAAACCATTAAAATGAATAGATTTGTCAGGCTTTGACGTTGAAGAAAAAGGTTGCTTCTGATTTTCTTTATCACTTATACTTTTTGAGCTGTAAGCTGTAAACTAGTGTCTGGCTCCCCTGTCCTTTTTTAACAGTGGCGGCGATGTTGGTTTGTCGGCGGGCATTTATTTCAGAAACTTTGTAGAACACACAATAAAGATTAAGTGTAAACAGTTTGAAAGCAATCCATTCAACTTTTGATCAAGATTTAAGTTGCTCGAGAGAAGAAGACCTATAAAGAAACGAAAGGACGTACAGACGCCAAATGATGACAATAGCGCACATGACCAATTGCTAAGAGCAATGCATCAATTCGACTGCTCGCTAGTCAAGTCGACGTACAGAAATTTTCAAAGCATACAGTCAATGCCGTGTTGACGAGCAGCAGGAAAGATTTAATAGACATTACACAAATAACAATAAATAAAAAGGTGATATTAACACAGAAACAATGTACATGGTATCTTTGGCTTTGTTCCCTTTGTTCCTTAAAGTATCAATAAAATGAATATTTTAATTTTTATTAAAGTTTAAAGGTGAATGCATAAGTACAAAGCAGGGTTCTCTAGAATTCTTGTTCGTGCTAAAATTTCGAATGTCGTGCGGGCGGTAAAATAATTTTAAAACAGTTTACTCAGAAACTAGTTATCACAACCCCCTTTGATATTTGGTATAAGCATAAGAATGAAATCCCAGACTGCAGCTCTGTTGCTCGCCTACTCTTTGTTAAGCAAAATCCGGCCATTTTTGACTTTGACATATTTTGATTGATATTCAGTTCTTTTGTGTGTCCATGTTTTACATGTTGTCTGTTTTTGTCCTGTTCTTGTTGGTGTTTACTGTTTTTGTCCTGTTCTTGTTGGTGTTTACTGGTTTTGTCTCTGCCCTTTCGGACTTTTGACTTTCGGATACCCCATTGGTTCCTCTGCTTCTCTTATTTGAGATTTATCCCTCAATTAACTTTCAATCTTATATGGGCAGGGGCACGTCATAAACGTTTTTTTTTTCGCTTCCGATCTTGTTCTATTTTCAAAATAAAACAATAATAAAAATAGCCTAAAATTAGTAACAATCTCTTCTTTCGAGTGCTTAATGGAAAAAGTTTGACATCCTTAAAACAAATATTTGAATTCATAACAAAAAATCAAATGTCTAAACTTCAGACAAAATATTGAACAAATTCAGCTTACCTTCCTGAAACGATGCATTTATCCAAAATAATATGAACACGATTTGTTGTATTAAAGAGCCATAACACATCTTTCCTTTTAAAGAGTAAGAAGCCTAAAGTCTTTCTCGTAAAACACAGCTGATAGCCTTTTACGTATCATCTTGCTTTCAATACAATAATACATATTTAAACAGCTTTGATATACACATTTAAATGGTTCCGATATGGTTTTTCTTCACTTCAATATTTTAATTGCAATATCCACAGGATGTATTAAATATTTATCGGAAATGATGATTTCAAACTGATTAATTGTGTTTATATAGAATTTGCCAAATAAAACTTCGATATTTTATCTTAATTATATATCACAAACCAGGCCCGATTTAACAAAATAGAATGCTGTAGGATTTTTCCACCCGGTTTGGTCAAATATTTAAGCCCGTACAAGAAAGAAAAGCTTTTGTTAATCGAACAGGTCTCGAGATATCCTATATTAATCTCGTCAAAGCTTAGCAAAGCAAAATATAAATATTGGCTCTAGGTCAACTGTCTTTGTTCCTGAAGTCATTGCATATGTATTTTCCTCATCAGCTTCAATGCGATAATTTGAACGGCAATATAAGCAGAAAACTGTCCTTAGGATAGACTGCTTTGGCAACAGAGTGACTAGGATTTGTGTCCTAGGTGGGACCTTTAGACCATGATGCTAAAAACCTGACCACAAACAATATTTGTGTACATATTTTCCTCGAGCGTTATAGAACGCTGCTGTCGATTCAGTAATAGTTCACCTCTGCAGGATCCCTTGAAGTTGTATTGACCTCATGTCCTCAACCTTCTCAATAAAAATCATAATCCGTGCGGATTCCTGGTGGCGAAAAGGTGTGTAGCAGTGCATAATTTGTTGGCAAAAGTCCACTCGGGAGAGAACAGATAGTTGCGTCGGGTCAAGCCATTTGCCCAAAAGTAACTTGTATTTGCACACCAGGTGGTTGAATGAAGTAGCTATCATAATGAATGCTGGGGTTGTCATGTCATAATGCAGAAAACCTGACCGAAAACCGTAATAGTGCACTGTGTTAGGAAATGATGTAAGGCTGATTCCCCTCGCGTTAAAGAACACTGCTGCAGGTCAAAAGTCTCAACCATATTGTCTATATTTCTAGTTTAGTGTGTGGTCTGGGTGGCGAATAGGCATGCAGCAGAGCCTAGCTGGTCATAAAAGACTAGGGGTTTCGGGATTCTGACATCGGGTAGTGCTCAGCCCACAGAGCGACCAAGGTATGTACCCGATGTGACTAAAAAGTGTGACCCTTGTCAGCAGGGTTATCAGGGTTATTCAGAAAGGAAGACTTAAGTGGGCAAACATGTACGAAGAGTGCCAGGCTTCATGCACGTTAAAGATCCCTCTGTGGACCGCCCAGTTGTGCAACACATACCGGTAGACTAAATTGTTTTCCCATTCTCATCTCTCCGTTCTGCCAGTGGTCTACTTAATTAACTCTTCCTTTGTTTCCCAATCCCATATTTCTCATCATCATTTTATCACCCTTTTGCCTATTTGGTTTTGCTTAACTCGTTCGCTAACTCCCCATTTTCAACACTACAGCTTCATATCTTTTTCATTTTATCACCCCTTTCATGTTCATCTATCTGATATAGCTAAAATCGCTTGGGAGTAAAGCAATTACTAACTAACTTACTAACTAACTCAGAGTAACTAACTAACTCACTCATTAAATCATTCTTTCAGGTTCAACCACCTACTGAAGCCTAATTAGCTTTGCTGGATCTACATTCAATAATTTATAACCTTACCCCTTAAATGAATATAATGTATAGCTGAATTTGCGATGTTCAACATTATCTAAGTAACGGAGTTTGGTGGCTTAATTGTTAGGCACTGAACGTATCATGAGAATGCAATCGCTTTTCGTTCGATAGTGACAAGTGGCAAGGTTGTTTTTGTCATTGTCCACTTTCTCAGTATAAAATATTGAATACCAAACAAAAAATTTCGTCAAGGAATTATCCTCGTCTTGTTGGTGGGTTAGAAAGAGGAAAAACGTAAATAAACTATTTGTAAATCACGACCTTCGTGGGGAGAGCCCCTGTATGCAATCCCATGGAATGAACAATAAAGTCGTGCAAATGCCTACAAAGGAAATTCAAAACTCAAATTTCGATATCCTCTCAAATAACAATTAATAAATGACAAAACAAAATTTTACAATAAAGTACTTTTCCAATGTTGTTATCATAAAATTTGGTGTATGAATATTTCATAACTTTGGAAAGATTGATTGATTTTAAGATTGGAAAAGAACATATTGTATCAGTTCATGTTGTAAATAAACAATTAAAGTATTGTCTGGGAGATAAGATGATAGATTTACTTCAAATGTCACGTATACCATGTCCAACATGCAATTGAATTTCAGATGAAATGTTGCATAATGTCACAGTTTTGTAAAACATTGATTAACAATTAAAAGCGATAAAACATTAATTAGCAACCTTTTTTCTGTTACTTTCTGCCAAGTTAGATTTCATTTCAATTGTAAAGTTGTTGTGTCTGTCATGTCTGTTCATTTATTACATAATTAATTGGGGGGGGCTCGTATTATAATTTGTACCAGTTGCATAAAATGGAATATCCAAAGGAACTGTGATCAGTAGTTGCTGAAGAAACTATTATGATTTTTTTTTCAATCGAACCATCCACTGTCGTCAACACCGCCCAACAATACTGGATTACATCAAACTCCTAAATCTCGAAATAGATTCCCAATGAAAACTTTCAACACAGATCTATGAAAAACAACAATAAGACTTCAACTTTCCAAATGTCAACTTTCCCTTCTTGTGTCAGCTCCAGTTTATGGAGTTTACATATCACAAATGATTCATTACTCCAGAGCTTGCGGGAATTACATTTTCCTCGGCAGAACGTCACATTTGACACGTAGTTATCACAAAGTATGTTGATCCTCGGTTGCTGTCATCACTCAAGAAATTTTACGGAAGACAGCATACACTCAAAGACAAGTATGGGATTTCTATCGCTCAGATAAGTGCAGATGTTGGTTTGTCATACGGTTTTGGTTTGTCATACGTTTTTTTTTTTGTCTGTCGGATAAACTGGATTTGAAACTTGCATACGACGAGAATGCTTTAGCAGGCAGGATTCGCTTACTCCTTCGGTGCACCTGAATTCACTCTCATTACGACTAGAGTTCGCGTTTTTAATCGATATTCAGAATGTTTTGTGTTTCCGTGTTTTATATGTTGAGTTTTTTCGTCCTGTCCAGAGGTGCACCGTGTTGGCAAAAATGTCACGTTCCTCGCACGTTAAAGAACCCTGCTGCAGGTCTCGGTAAGAGTAGGACCCGTAGGATCCCCATGCAGGAGGCGAAATTTCCTGTCCCTACCCATCATTCCTTTTTCCATTGGCAGGCAAAACTCTCCTACCCGATTGGCCTTCTTGTGTCCCCATTTCCTCCACTTCATCATCATTTCATGTTCATTGTATCACCACTTTCATGTTCATCTCCTGGATATAGCCGAAATCGTGCTCCTGGGGAGTAAAGCAATAACTAACTAACTAAATATTTGTATTTACTGGTTTTCTCTCTGCCCTTTGTGATTCTTTTAAATGACCTCTATTCACCCTGGCTTTCTAAATTATAAAAATACCAATATATGACCTATTTGCATCTGCTATCTTAGAATATTGTGCGTTTTCACTTAAATCGGCTTTACAACAAATCGATGCAAGTTTAGCAGACAAATACGGGATTTATATCTCCCATATGAGCACAGACGTTGATTTGACATACAGTTTTGGTATTTACACCCTTACCGGAGTTGGCAAACACGAAGTCGATGGTTGACAACGAGACGACAACGAATCGGGTAGGAACTCGTTTCGACTTTGGTTCACGTTGCTGATTGCAGTTTTGTGTATTTTTGTTTGTTTTATGGTGTTTCGTTGTTGTGATGATATTATTGTCTTTGTCTTTTGGTAAACCCTTTGCTTTTTTCTTTAGAAAATCACGAAAAATTATTGCAAAATTTTAATAATTCGTTCAAATAAAAATTTTCATCAAGAATCATGATTGATTTCAGGTAAGTGCAAGGCAGTGAGAAAAACTGGAGCTATTACATAAGGAGTGAGTGAGTGAGTGAGTGGGTGAGTGAGTTGGTGTTTTACGCCCGTGCAACGCTATATATGTTATTTACAGGCGATGAACATGAAAAGGATGATAAAATGAACATGCAATGATGATGATAAATGCAATATGGGGGTGGTTGGGAAACAAAGGACCGGTAAATTTTGAAGAACCACAGAAAAGGAGAGAGGTGGGTTGGGGCGAAAATTTAGCCTATGTGGTGCACTACTTAGCTGTCCACAAAGGGATCTTTTACGTGCATGAAGCGTGGCATTCTCCACATACGTTGGCTCACTATGGTCAGCGGTAATTCTACTGCAATGACGTTTTAATGTTTCACGTCGTGTAATAGGTCATGAAAAGATCGACTGTTTAAAAATATAAATATACAAGTTTCCTTCAAAATTGAGTTAAAAGATATGGTGGTTAATTGCTTTAATTAGTGTTTGACTGGTCTGCTGTACTGAGATGATCACCTCAATATCCCTATTGTGCCTCACAACTATGTTGTGTTCTATGGTCATTACCGGATCCTAAGATCGCAATGGAAGAGGGAGGTTTGGCGCCATAAAACCTGGTTTAACCCACCATTTCATTTGAAATGCCTGTACCAAGTCAGGACCATTGCGAACCACCAATTCCCCGGTATGACTTATTCGTTTTTGTCATTTTCTCTGGACTATGAGAATGATCATTCAAGTTCGTTAGCTTTGTTATTACATTTATTTGATGGGTGAGATAACGATGAAATTTTAGCGTAGATTTAAATGATCATTTCATGATAATTATTATTAACTCCTATGAGACTTAAGATCAAACTCTATTTTAATTATTGTCAAGTCCCTAAAGTTTTAGTTTTTGCAAATAATATTGATAGTCTTAAAATCTTTTAATGTCAACAATACTAAAATACATTTTCATTAGTAAAGATAGAAGGAAAAGTACTCTATTTCAGATCTCGGTTTATGAGTAATAGTGTAAAGACTGCAGTCTACTTCCCGTCACACTAATGGCCTACAAACCAAGAGAATTTAGGTTTTAGACAAAATCAGAATCTCTGTGGTATAAAACAAACCTTTCAAGAATATAACAATGAAAGAGCTTTACATGTAGATGACCCTATATAAATGAACAACCTGATAAAAAGCTTTTGTTTTATATCATTTTCATAGGACTGAGGACTTGGGTTTTCAGTTATATATGACCAAGCTTAGATTATTTCTGTCTTGCTTGGCAGGTTTTCTTTTCTTTTTCTTGCTTCCTTTTTTATGTCGCCTGCAATGTGTTGCAGAAGCGACATATAGGGGTAACTTTGACACCATCCGATGTATTGCGTTGTCCTGTGGCGTCACAAAAAATTCCGGCGCAGTTTTCTGGGCAACTACAAGACACAACCTTTTGATATTTGGTATGTAGCTTCCTCCTGTGGTACTTTATGGTGTATAGCGATTTTATGCCTGTAACTCTTCTATCTCCTGTTTATCGAATATTTTAAGAGGCAGGCGACATATGTCTCGCATGGAAGACCGCAATTCTAGTTTTCATATGCATACTTTGCTTGTAAGGTCAAAGAAAATCTTTCCCTTATTGCCATGGTGTTTGGGTATCAATTTGTTCCTCTAGACTGAGGATCTGCATGGCTAAAATAAGTTTATAAAAATAAGTTTAGTTTTAAAAGAAGACAATGTATTAAATGCCCTAATCAGTTTATTATATTTTAGACCATCCTGTATTACTTATTCAGACAAATTTATTTCTTCGAAAAATCCTAGATGGCCGCCCTACATCAATAGCTATATATAGCTTTCATCTGATTTATCAGTTATTTCAATCAAATTTTATTTGAAAATTGACATTTTCATTGTGATTCTTTTTTCAGTTTACGTAGATGGAATGAAAATTGTATCAATAACGTTTGATATAGTAATGTTTTGTCTTTCAAATACAGTGCAATTTTCGTAATATATAATTTTGTTACACTGGTACCCTAAAGTAGGACTTGCGCAACATTCCAGACTGCTAAAAGTGCTAAAATATATTATTTTTAAGGATACTTATTGTCAAAGGTAACGCTTTTTAACCTTATCTTTTAGAAATTCAAAAACAATAACATATCAGGACAAACATATCAAAAGTCAATCTTTGGATTTTTTTTATTTTAAGTTAGCCACAGCCCTGGGAAAAATGACATGTTTTGATAAATGAACATAAAACCCAATATCCAGGGAAGCCGTTTAAAATATGAATGTGTTTGCTATGAAACAAAATGCATTTAGAACATGTGATACAATACAAGTACCATTTAAGGGTCAGGAAAGACATATACTTGGAGATTAAGGGTGAAAGAATGGAAAATCTGTCTATTTTGATGAAATGTACAGAAATGACCAACTTTACAGGATCATTTTTCATGAATGAAAAGTTAGACTATTAATATGGAATATGTTTCCAAAAGACTGCTATAACAAACAAACAAACAATTAAACAAGCATATATGTTCTGTACAAAAGCATATTTGCAACTTTGCTTTCGGCCATTCCCTACATGTTACAGCGCTTGAAAAATGGAGATTTGTCCATTTTATCACATGGCTAAAATGGACTTCGGGGGCATTTAATAAAGGTAATAACAAAACTACCGAACTTGAATGATCAATCTCATAGTCCAGAGAAAATGACAAAAACGAATCAGTCATACCGGAGAATTGGTGGATCGCAATGGTCCTGACTTGATACAGGCATTCCAAACGAAATGGTGGGTTAAACCAGGTTTTAAAGTACAACATCTCCAGTTAAACTAAACATTACGTACCATTGCAACTGCAATTAAATTTTATAGGAGATGCTTCAAAGCACAAAAGTTTTGTAATAAAATTGATTCTTAATTACAAGTGATAAAACATTAATTAGCATCCCTTTTTCTGTTACTCTCCGCTTAGTTTAATTTCATTTCAATTACAGAATGCACTGTGATATATACTAGCTTTTATCTTTTAATGATTGGTTGTCTACATTTCTTTTGGTTTAATTATAGTAAAAGAACGACTGCCTACAACACAAAACTATATAGGATAGGGGATGCTAGTAGAAAATACAAAACCAGGCTTTGCCATACCGTAAAAATTTAAGATATTTATGGTCCCGATTTCACGGTTTTACACAGTGACAATCATGTATACTTTTCATATCAAATTAGTATTCAGGATACAGTATACGGTTGTCCCATACCTTGCTTATAAAAAACCTACAGTTCCATTTTTCGTCACTTTAATTGCAATAATTATTGATGCAAAGAACCGAAACTATTTAACTTGCTGTACGACAAACCCACTGCATTCAACATTAATTGGGGTAATAAAACACATGTTTGCAATGCCCTAAATAAAAAGAAGTATCAACCCCGTACAACTAAATAGGCACAACAACACTTAGTGTACTAAAAAATTATACAAGCCCTGTTCCATATGCCGGCGAAGTGGGTATGTTTCTGTCATAGCAAGGACATTTATTTTAATAATTGTCCTTGCTAAGACAGACACATCGTCTCTTTATCGTTCATTTTTGACCACCCGAGAACCTAATTGTATAATTCACTGCAATATGCATAATTGCTGACTTTCCCCGTCCGGCATTGAAACTCGTTTGAACTAACGTCCCTATCTTACCTCTCCATGCTCTTGCGTCATCATTCCATGTTCATTTAATCACACCTTTTATGGGTTTTTTATAACATCCGTGGTGGTAAGCGCTGCTGGAAGAGTTTTCATTCTCCGAGAATAGCGTGCTCCGGCATCAACACCAAAGCTACGAAATTATCCGTTTGAATTTCAAGTTGTCAAAACTTTTAGGATACATGTATTTTTATCCCTGGCCTTAATAAATCTTAGAATTTGGGTTTTAATTTGGCATATTTTGTTGTTTTCTTTGCGATGCTCTTCACATATATTTAGTATTTGGCATTTTCATTTTTATACCCCGCCACACGAAGTGGCAGGGTATTATGTTATACCCTCAGTTTTTTTCGGTGTCTGTCCGTCCGTCCGTCTGTCCGTCCGTCCCCCGAAGGTTTCCGACCAATAAATTGAAAACGCGTCAAAGGATTTGAATGATATTTTACACAGCTGTTTAGTACAATAAAATACAGGTCAAGATCGATTTCCAGCATGATCCAAAATTACAAATACCAAAACGCGGGTATAAACGGTTAATTTGGATATGCTATATATCGATATTTCAAGGAGTAACCTCTCATCAGTAGCATTTAAACAAAAACATTGGAAGGTCAAAAAATCCAAAACAGTTGAAAACGAAAAGTACTCAAAACCAAAACGTTCGAACAAGGAAGCCAAATCCAGCACCGAGGATATCGACCATGTGCATTACAAGGAAAGAAACCTGGTGTTTTCATCAATTTTGAATTTAACAATCGGAAATTTCAGCGACAATATATTAGAAATTTTATGGTAATTCGTGTCAGACAAGTCTGATTACCAGGCTTGTGATTACCCTCGGGGACCTCTGGTCCACCAGCAGCGGTTATCGCCCAGTGGTTTCAAAATTACAAATACCAAAACGCGGGTATAAACGGTTAATTTGGATATGCTATATATCGATATTTCAAGGAGTAACCTCTCATCAGTAGCATTTAAACCAAAACATTGGAAGGTCAAAAAATCCAAAACAGTTGAAAACGAAAAGTACTCAAAACCAAAACGTTCGAACAAGGAAGCCAAATCCAGCACCGAGGATATCGACCATGTGCATTACAAGGAAAGAAACCTGGTGTTTTCATCAATTTTGAATTTAACAATCGGAAATTTCAGCGACAATATATTAGAAATTTTATGGTAATTCGTGTCAGACAAGTCTGACTACCAGGCTTGTGATTACCCTCGGGGACCTCTGGTCCACCAGCAGCGGTTATCGCCCAGTGGTTTCAAAATTACAAATACCAAAACGCGGGTATAAACGGTTAATTTGGATATGCTATATATCGATATTTCAAGGAGTAACCTCTCATCAGTAGCATTTAAACCAAAACATTGGAAGGTCAAAAAATCCAAAACAGTTGAAAACGAAAAGTACTCAAAACCAAAACGTTCGAACAAGGAAGCCAAATCCAGCACCGAGGATATCGACCATGTGCATTACAAGGAAAGAAACCTGGTGTTTTCATCAATTTTGAATTTAACAATCGGAAATTTCAGCGACAATATATTAGAAATTTTATGGTAATTCGTGTCAGACAAGTCTGACTACCAGGCTTGTGATTACCCTCGGGGACCTCTGGTCCACCAGCAGCGGTTATCGCCCAGTGGTTTCAAAATTACAAATACCAAAACGCGGGTATAAACGGTTAATTTGGATATGCTATATATCGATATTTCAAGGAGTAACCTCTCATCAGTAGCATTTAAACCAAAACATTGGAAGGTCAAAAAATCCAAAACAGTTGAAAACGAAAAGTACTCAAAACCAAAACGTTCGAACAAGGAAGCCAAATCCAGCACCGAGGATATCGACCATGTGCATTACAAGGAAAGAAACCTGGTGTTTTCATCAATTTTGAATTTTAATCCAAAAAATAGTTTTTGAGATAGGCAACTTTGAAAAATCAAATTTCATGAAATTTTGAGTTTCCGACCAATAACTTGAAAACGCGTCATGGGATTCAATTGATATTTTGTACAGCTATTGAGTACAATAAAATACAGGTCAAGTTCAATTTCCAGCATGATCCAAAAACAGTTTTCGAGATAGGCCACTTTGAAATCAAATTTTATGAACTTTTGATATTATAACGTGGCGGGGTATCATTTAATGTCCCATTACATGCCCTATTTTTTGGTCTTGGAGCGCCTCGGATGAGTGCTGAATAGATCAAACACTTTTCGGGTATAACATAATTCATCGCCTGGTACTTTGTTGTAATTTGTATTCCTTGGTATAGCCAAATTCCCATTGGCTAAGGAGTAAAGCTATAAACAAGTAAACAAGACTTTTGAGTTATGTAACACATAAGGGAAATAGTTCCTGCACTTTTAAAGGTTTTATCGTAAAAGATCTCCTTATATCAAAATGATCTTTTCCATCATAGTTTATTTTTGTCCGTCGTATGCCACTTCACCTATTACCAATTTGATTGCTTCTTAGACGGTCTGGTACTTAATTGACTAACCATTTCAACATGCATCGTTCTTTTAATATGTTTTGCTATGTTCATTACTTGATAATGGTTATTACCTCCAATGGGGTTAAATATATATCTCTGTTTTAATAAGTGTCTGGTCTCAGATGATTTGATTATTGCAATCAATAACTTAAAATGATTGCATGAACTCACCTTAAACCCCTAGTGTCGACTTTATTGATAACGATTTTCATTATAAAAGATTGCTTTCAAAGCATATCATATCCTGAAACTCAGTCTGCGCTCTGCATTTTCGTCTCCAAAGTGTACTTGGAAACACAACTTGTGTTTGGAGCAGACTAAACTCCATATGAAGAATATATTATCAAGTTCGTTGCAATTCTAAATGTACAATCTGTATTCAACTCCTCGTCTTTTAAAATCAAAAACAAGTTCAAACATATACATTTGCATTCTTATGTAAATGGTGGATATCAGTGCTGTTTTCCCATAAACCTTACGTAAACGTCCAAATAGTTTTGATAGGGATGTAGCCAAAATCGTTTGATCTGGTAAAAATGAAGATATTTTATATACATTTACATTCTGGGACCTGTTACGATGTTTCTAAATTAACTACCAATTTGTGTTAATATTTTCGGACGATGAGAAACAAAGAGCGCAATTTTAACTTGTAGAGATAGAAAAATAAACAATTATTTTTTTTAGAAAATTATTAGATACATTTGCATTTGAAAGAAAACAAGGGGTTGCACTAAGTCGTGCTAAGCATACCCCCACTCGACCATTCAGACAACAGAAAGTAGATGACCGACTGACCTGGAAAGGGGAGGCACTATACAACTCATCATGCTAAAGCTGTATACCAAATTTGAAATCAATCCCTTTTGTAGAAGCCGAGAAATCTGTTACGAAAAATTGTCTATTTTTGACCCATTAAAAGTCTAAGTTGGCTCAGAAAACAGAAAGTAGATGATAGACTGACCTGGAAAGGAGAGGCACGGTATAACTCATCATGCTGAAGCTGTGTACTAAATTTGAAAACAATCCATCCAGTAGAAGCCGAGAAATCTGTTACAAAAAATTTCATCACTTTACAAATTTTTTACCCTAAAAAGTCTAAGTCAGCTCGGAAAACAGGAAGTAGATGATAGATTGACCTGGAAAGGGGAGGCACGGTATCACTCATCATGTTGAAGCTGTGTACCAAATTTGAAACCAATCCATCCAGTAGAAGACAAGAAATCTGTTACGAAAAATTTCACATTTAAATTTTTTTACCCTAAAAAAGTCTAAGTCGGCTCGGAAAACAGGAAGAAGATGACGGACTGACCTGGAAAGGGGAGGCACGGTATAACTCATCATGCTGAAGCTGTGAACCAAATTTGAAACCAATCCATCCAGTAGAAGCCAAGAAATCGGTTACGAAAAATTTCACATTTCAAATTTTTTACCCTAAAAAAGTCTAAGTCGGCTCGGAAAACAGGAAGTAGATGATGGACTGACCTGGAAAGGGGATGCAAGGTGAAACTCATCATGCTGATGCTGTGTACCAAATTTGAAACCAAACCATCCAGTAGAAGCAGAGAAATTGAACCGGACGGACAGACAGACGGACGGACGGACGGACAAGGTGATTGCAATATAGCCCCCTCTCTTACGAGTGGGGGTATAATTATAACAATAAGATTTGCAAATTTGAAAAAGATTATAAGAATTTACAAGGCAAATATTGTGTCCCCATTTCCTGCACTTCATCATCATTTCATGCTCATTGTATCATCCTTTTCATGTTCATCGCCTGTAAATAACCTATATAGCGTTGCACGGGCGTAAAACACCAACTCACTCACTCACTCACTCACTCACTAAAAGGCAAATATATTTGGTAAGTCTTAGCTGTAACTGCATAAACGATGCTTGAAAATAATTTTTAAATCTTCTAGACTATCTAATTACTACATTTGATAATGTATAAGGACATCTTGCTAGAGAAATGCATTAAATCAGTAGACATACAGACCAAAAATCATCTAAAAAATTACTGCTTTTTTTGGGAGGGGGTGGCTCAAAGATCAAGAATTTTAGATTTTGCGAACGATTCTTGAGCAAAGCGTGTTCACCTTGCAATACAAAGTTCCTTACCGGTCCCATATCTAAAAGTTCAAATTAAATGCCCCGTAAACATTTGCAGACCGAAACGAAACGTAAACTTGATCTATGACCCGTCATGGTGGACTCATATACATGTACAAACCAAGAAGTAGTTTAATGACTATAAGTGTTTAAATTATAGCGAATTTTCAAAGTTAAAAGTTCTTACTCTAGGAAAAATACAAACCGGAACGACACGTCAACTTGATCTTTAGCTTATCATGGTAGAAATTAGTTTAGTATCTATAAATAATGATTTTTAAAAAAGTGCGGAAAACTTAATGTGACAGCGAGACAACCAGGTAGACACACAAACGGGCAGACGGGGTCAAACCTAAATTCTCAAAAATGATCAACTGTTCTATTGATAATGACGTTCATTACATCGTGTGTCATCTTTTTCAACAAGTTGGGGGTCTCCAAAAATGTCATATCTTCAACGCCCTTTTCTTTCCATTTCTTGGCAACATTTGTTTTAGAGTGATCTTTAAGGCCTTTCTATATCACGTTCATTTCATCGTGTGTCTTCTTTTTCAACAAGTCGGGAGTCTCCACAAAATGTCTTTTATCTTCAACGCCCTTTTATGTTCATTTCTTGGCAAATAAAGGTAATAACAAAACTACCGAACTTGAATGATCAATCTCATAGTCCAGAGAAAATGACAAAAACGAATCAGTCATACCGGAGAACTGGTGGATCGCAATGGTCCTGACTTGGTACAGGCATTTCAAACGAAATGGTGGGTTAAACCAGGTTTTATGGCGCCAAATCTCCCTCTTCCATTGCGATCTTAGGATCCGGTAATGACCATAGAACACAACATAGTTGTGAGACACAATAGGGATATTGAGGTGATCATCTCAGTACAGCAGACCAGTCAAACACTAATTAAAACAATTAACTATCATATCTTTTAACTCAATTTTGAACTTTTCTACTAGTGGCTGATAACGAAGAAAGAATTTTTTTAGTGATCGTATGAGACGTATTTTCTTATAGCCCTGCTTCAAAAGTCGGTCACGAAGAAACCGGTGTCTGATCAAAAAATCTGTGAAATGTGTGCAAGCTCTGGCATATCGAATAAGTTGAGAAATATAAACACCGTATGCAGGAGAATTAGGTATATTGCTCTGTAGATTAGGAAAATTAATAATTTGAAAATTAAAATCGTCTCGTTTATCGTAAATTTTTGTACTGAGATGACCACCTGGGTCAAATTCGAGGTGCAAATCCAAGAAAGACGTGAAGCAATTAGATTCGGTGGTCTCTTTAATCTCCAATTCCGGAGGATATATTGAAGGAATCCAACTACCAAATGAAGTGTTATTGACAGAAAGGACATCATCAATATATCTGGATGTAAGATTAAATGACCTTGCCTCTTTCATCTTCTTGTTCCTTACGAGTCCCGGAAGAAATTCAGTCTCGTAAGAGTATAAAAACAAATCGGCGAGGAGAGGAGCACAGTTTGTGCCCATTGGAATGCCGATTTGTTGTTGAAAAATCTCTCCTCCGAAGGTGACAAATATGTTGTCAATGAGGAAATCAAGCATACTGCAAACTTGTTCTAGTGTGTAACAAATTTTATCTTTGAAAGATGTTTTGGAAAAGAATGTAGAATTATAACCCAAAACAACAAAATTCCTTGAGTTTGAAAAGGCTTTTTCGAGAAGTTTTTTCAGGCGACATTTTAGTTTTTCGTGTGGCAAGGTAGTGTATAAAGTTGAAAAATCGAACGTTTTCAAAGAGTGAACCTCAGAAAATTATCTAGATTTAAAATGATCTAACAAATCTCTTGAGTTTTTCAAAATCCACATATGGTTAATTCCACTACGATTATAAATAGTGTCGCAGTATGCTTGTTGACCTTCTTTGACAGCAGACAAGATTTTAGTTAAATGAACGGACAGCTCTGTAGTTGAACATGATGAAGATCCAGCTATATACCTTTCTTTGTACGGATTTTTGTGAAGTTTAGGTATCCAGTACAATATGGTAACTCTTTATGTTCCTCTTTCATTGGAATATTGAAAGAGGACATAAAAGAGCTATGGTTGGCTAGGATTTCATCTTTGTTAAATGTAGTCCGTGTGTATGTAGCACTAGCGGAAGTATTACCATCAATGCCTAGTTCTTTTATTAGACAATTGTAATAATGTGCTTTACATACAAAAACTATATTATTGGAAGCCTTGTCTGCTGGCGTGACAACATACCTGTCATGTAAGGAAGAGAGACAATTGAGAGCTTCACGATCTCTAAATACAGAAGAAGGCCGGGGGTTCACACATTTGCGAAGTTTGTCTATTCGGCTTCGTACAAGAGATCGGATAGTCCTTACCCAGTCCGACAGTGATTCAAGCTCTGGTTCTTGGTCCTTTTCCCTCTTTATCCAGGCTCTAGCATAGTCCTCCACAGCTTCCATGATGATCTTAAAGTTATGATTCCAATTTATACGTTGCGGTTCCCTGAATTTAGGTCCATGGGAAACCACATTACGTAATAAATCATTTTCAATTATCTTAAGATCACCCGTGATGACATGACCAGAAGGACCATAGACAAAGGGAGAAGCATAGCAATCACATGTCAGAGGGGACTTTAGATATTCCTCAATGTTTAGGTTCTGCAATGCCTTTTTGTGGTTGAAAATTTTACTACTTATGGTTTTAGTGTAGCGGTAGGAAACAATTGGTGTTGACTGATTTTTGAAATATTGAGGAATTTGAGATGTAACTTCCTTACGATTTAAAATATTGCTAATGTTTATAGCATCTATCCCTTTGTTCTTAAATGGAATATGGAGAAATTTCCTATCCTCAGTAGTAAGAGGCTCACTTCTTACAGGCTTAAAAAGACGGAAAAGAGCAACGTCGCAAATAATGCTAGTAAGCCTGTAAGAAGGAGTAAATGGATCTGTACCTGCTTTTTCTAACCCAAGATCACGTAGGTCTTTAAGTTTCGTGACTCGTAGTGAATAGAGAATGGTACGAACATGATGGACTCCCAATGGTTGTTGTAGACTTGTAACCAGATCATCAAACGTGTCTGAAAGAGATCTGTTGTCAGTTTGACTGGCACCAGATCTTGGTTTGTATCGTTTGTGACCATGACTACGTTTGTGTCTACCATTAGGGTCAAACAGTTTCATAACATTCGCCTCACTACATTGAGGGCTAGAAAGATTTCCTACTCCTTTGATGTTATCATTACATCCATAAGGCATTGCAGTACCTAAAGTTTTTATCCAGTGAAGCTCTCGTTTTTTACGGTGAGGTGTACTTAGATTTGGACTGTTGGTGTCGTGGTAAATCTTTTCGATAAACCGGACTTTCATGTTCAAACATTAGTCATGGTTAGGTTGATTAAAGTGGTTATACAAAACCCGATAATCAGAATTTTTGGTGTCATACCTATGACCATTCATGCGAGAACGCAATGAATTTTTGGTTTCACCGACATACAACAGTCCACACAAAGTACACTCAATTCCGTAAATGACATTTCCGGTAGAACAGTCCAGAGGGTCGTGAGAAAGGGTTTGGTAAACTTTACCGTTTAAGTTACTGGTAAATTCAGGAGAAATAATTAGCATATCACAAGTCTTGCAAGTTGATTTTTTGCCGGTTTTAGATCTGCATGTCGAAATAGTAGGAATAGGGGATGATTTTAGAACGTCATTGAGTTTAATAGAACATGGTTTGATAATTTGAAATGAATCTGATGTTTTGAAATATAGTTACCCTCTGGCTGAACAAAAGTCACATTGGTGGTATCCTTAAGGATATTCATAGGAACAACAACTTCATTTGCTACCTTGTTCCTAGAGGTAGCAAAGGAGGACCTTGGTAATCCGGGAGACGTCCTAGCCGGCATCGAGTTCTGAATTTTGTAATTTTTCATGATTGCTAAAAAAGCTACCAAGTTGCAATGCCCTCGGGGAATTTTCACTCCACCGGCAGCGACATTGGCTTGGTTGTAGTAAATAAAGGTAATAACAAAACTACCGAACTTGAATGATCAATCTCATAGTCCAGTCACAGTCACAGTCTAAGTTCAACATTTACCCCCGAGTGATATTTTAAGGCCTAATAGTACATTCATGAGTTCATTTTCTGTTAGCTTAAACATCCCTGTTAATGTTCGTGATTGATCCATGTGGTTCTTGAATAAGGTCTTGTACTTGTTCTTGTTCTTCAGAGTGTTGTTTTACTTCGATTGACTTGTCAAATGCTTGCATGATCAATATTCAAAGATTTTATGAAATCCGTTCCAGATTCAGCACCGTTGTCCATCAATGTCTCCAAAGCAGCGTCTGGAACATTGTCGACCATATGAACAGTCTGATTTTTAATTCTGTCGCTGAGTGTGCTATCCCGCTTGTACGCTACTATGGATTTCAATACTTTATAGTACAATTACGTCACAAGAAACTATTAATTTCCCATTTTCTGATCTCGCTTTTTCTGCTCTCTTGACATCATCAATTAATTATATTAATTTGAAGATTTGATAGCTCATTTTTTAGCGTGCCTCTGTTAGTTTTTCGACTATGGTCCCACAAATCTTTTAGAAATTGTAAGATCCTTTCCATCCCTGGTTCATAATTTAATCCACTGGCAATCAAAACAACTACATGCAATATGGACATTGTTCTCGTGACATAATTGAAGTATAGCATTATGCATTTGTCTCATCGGACTGGTCGGTAAGCTATAGCCTTTCATTGCAACGCATGCGGGACTTCTGGATACCAACTTCGATTTGTGTTACTAAGAAGCCACACCGAATCTTCGCTTGCTTTTTTTTCTACATATTTGATATTTGATATGGTTCTTTTACAGTGGATATAGCATTTGCAAAACAAAGTTCAATATCGTTATTGCTTTGATTACTGGTTTCCATAGGTAGGGCAAACAAATAGGTGTTTCTTCGTTAGTTTGGGCAATATGTTGACTCGTTCCTGTAAATGACGGAATTTCAAAACATAATTTCCATTAACTTGTCATTGTAGCTTTTCATTTTCTCTTCTATCATTTTTAGATTTTCGGAAAGTCGAGATGATCTTTTAGTGTTTTGGGTTATGTATATATATATATATCTTTATTTTCATAAACCAAAATTACAATGGTATAGAAAAAGAATAAATCAAAGTATAATATAATATGTTACATCAAAACTACATGAATCAATCTGTGGTACCCTTTGATGGGTTACGACTTATGTTTAATTTATATAAATACAAAATAAATAATGAACTGTCAAATAATTGGTTACAGTATAAACATATTTAGAATGTAGAACAAGGACAATACGTTTGTCATGAGTTCCCAAAGCTCGGGATCAAACCATGCTCTGATAACGGTCGAGCTCTCTTCTGTCCAACAGCAGCCATTTCACTTAGAATTTGAGTAATGTATCTGAAAAAGCGACTAGGAACAAAAATGAAAATCAATCTTCCCGAATTTCTCATGTCTATTCTTATATTTCGACTTGATTTCAATGGAAGCTTTTTTGGTTATTGTGCTATTTATATTAGCTTTGTAACGAAAACAGTTTTTAGATGAGGTTTTCAAAAATGTTAACCCGAAAGATAAGATAATTCCTACCTGCAAGATAAAAGTACTTTAGATTTGAGATTTTGATTCTGTTATATTATGTAGAGATTGCGCTCTTCATATTGTACTATTTTGAATTTTAAATTTTGGCCCAGAGGTCCTTTTTAATTTTTTTTACAATGCACGAGACATAATTTAAAATGTGTTTGTTCTGTTTTTAGGTAGATATTGCAAAGGTTGAAAGCTGCTGGTTTTCAGTTTAGCAGGTTATATTTAAGAATAGTTATTGCTGTTGCTTTTTGAATGTTGTGTTATGTGAAATTATTCCAAAGCTCCCACTTTAACCGGACTGATTAGAATTTAATAATACCTTTCAGGGATTTCATAATGGACAGGCGTTTTGTAATCTCCGGGTACAAGACACTGGAACTCACAACCATAAATTGGCATTAGAAAACGGGTAGCATTTAAAGCTATGTTACATATCTGGTAATATGAGTAGAAACGGTTTGTCGTCACCATCAGTAACCTCATGAGCTCCCTCCTCTATATATCTCAAATTTGGGAAGTAAAACGGTAATATTTTGCCGACAAGTGTTGCAAAATCATTAATATTTGAAACAGTATCGTGTTGCATTCTCTCTTGACTTCTTCTGATAATACCTCCTCTGTTGCAACATTTCTAACAACTTTATCAAAATGCTTAGTTACCATTTTTTTCAAAGTATCAAGTCTGATTGTCTCATATATTTTGCTTCTGGTAACTTTGTACTTCTTACTTTAATTCAAACCATCTCTCTTTTCTCTATTTCAGTACTTTTTCATTGTCCGGAAATGACATCGGAAGTTCGGCCGGTTCCTTCAAGCTAACCCAGTTCTCATGAAATAAGGAGTCAAGGAGATTGCTTTCAACAAATAAGTTTTGAGAGTTTTGTGTTGAATAAAGGCTTGCTCCAAAGCATAAAAAATGAATTATTCACCCCTAGTAATCGTCTTTCTATTGCTTAAATTTGGTATATCATCGACTGAAAACTGTTTATGGAATAAACGATTTGGAATTGCGCCAATCATCACCTGTCTCCTTTTGAAATTTCTTTATTTAAAGTTTTTGCTTTTAAAATAATAATCTGAAGTCTTTTATGCGACCTAACACAAGAATAACTATTTCTATGATTTTATTAACTTTTTCATCAATATCTAAGCTTTGCCATTTATCTCTAGATATTCGATGGTCTCAATTTTATTAGCTCACCTGGCCAAAGGCCATGTGAGCTTATGCCATCACTATGCGTCCGTCGTCGTCTGTCGTCGTCCGTCCTCGTCTGTCGTCGTCTGTCGTCCGTTAACAATTTCAAAAATCTTCTCCTCTGAAACCACTGAACCAATTTAACAGAAACTTGGCAGGAATGATATATGACATGTTGGCAACAAACGATCCTCATTTTGAAATGCTTTGATAAAAAACATGGCCGCCGTTGCTAAAAAGAGAACATAGGGTTAAAATGCAGTTTTTTGCAAATAACTCAAAAACGGCTACAGATATCAAAATTCTGGCGAAGGTAAAAGTGATCAGCACCTCAAGATCTACCTACCCTGAAATTTTGAAGAAAATCCAACCACCCATGTAGGAGTTATTGCCCTTTTTGTGGATTTTTTGCAAATTTTGCACCTGTTTAGCTCAATATCTTGAAAACTATACAAGATGTTTGAGAAATTTAAATTGCATATTGTTAAGCACATCAAGATCTACAAAATTTGTAACAGGGTCAACGTTGTAGGACCTTTCCTTTTAGGAGTTATTGCCCTTAGAACGTCAAAATTTAGCATTTTAACAGCATTTCCTCATTACATTGAAAACGTTAACTCCTCTGACACTTTAAGTCCAAATGGAACCCAACTTGGTATAGTTGTTCATTAGCATTAGGTGTATAGAACTGATGTGGGGATTTTTGATTGGTCGTAAAACATGGCCGCTGTGGCTAAAAATAGAACAAAGGGGTAAATGGCAGTTTTTTGCAAATAACTCTAAAACGGTGACAGATTTCAAAATTTTGATTCGGAACAAAAGTGATCAGCACCTCAAGATCTACCAGCTCTGAAATTTTGAAGAAAATCCAACAACCCATGTAGGAGTTATTGCCCTTTTTGTGGATTTTTTGCAAATTTTGCACCTGTTTAGCTCAATATCTTGAAAACTATACAAGATATTTGAGAAATTTAAATTGTATATTGTTAAGCGCATCAAGATCTACAAAATTTGTAACAGGGTCAACGTTGTAGGACCTTTCCTTTGAGGAGTTATTGCCATTGGAACGTCAAAATTGAGAATTTTAACTGCATTTCCTTATATTGAAAATGTTAACTCCTCTGACACTTTAAGTCCAAATGGAACCAAACTTGGTATTATTGTTTATTATATTATTAGGTGTATAGAACTGTTGTGGGAATTTTTGATTGGTTGTAAAACATGGCCGCTGTGGCTAAAAATAGAACATTAGGTTAAACTGCATTTTTTTGCAAATAACTCAAAAAGGGTGACAGATTTTTAGATTTTGATTGAGAACAAAAGTGATCAGCACCTTTAGATCCACCATATTGTCAGATGACCCTCTTATTAATCTTATGACCCTTTCAACGTTAAATAGATTTTGCCTTATGACCTTTACTTCAGGCACATATGTCAGGTGAGCGATTCAGGCTCCTGGGAGCCTCTTGTTCTTAATGCAAAGTTTTGTCATTTCAAGTGAGTCTGTGTCTTCAAAACCAAAAAGATCCCGATCTCCACTGTCTGCTATTAATCCTGGGGCTAATTTTGCCGTCACACTCAAAACAAAACTAACATCTTTGGTTTTCATCAGCTTTTTCGATTGTCTTTTGGAAGGTCCAGATCCAGATTGCTGAAATTACTAACAGCATGACTATTTGGTCTGCAAAGTATATTTCGGTCTCTTTTGGGTCGTAGTATCCTTTTTGTCGGTAGTTATTAGCGCCCGTCCTGCTGATTTGAGACCTGACAAGATTCGCAATGCCTTTCAATGGAGAAGACGTAAGAGTACCTTCCAAAGTTGCATGGTATCTGAGAAGTATTGCTCTAAGAATACCATCTCGCGACCTCGAGCAAAAGTAAGAAAGAAATATTTTTGAGCGGAAATATTTTTATCAAATCATTTTTTGTTCATAAATGTGAATGTATTGATATGTTCCGTGAAGCATTTAAATTTATACAACTACCTCTCTTTCAAGATTGTTTTTTGGATCTTTCGGGTGACGTCCATTCCATTCTGTTGGGGAAATAAAAAAAATGTCCGTTTCTTGATAAAAAAGAATTCGTTACATCCGAAAAGATCAGTTATGGCTATGCACCGTGATATTAAAATAAATACTAATGCTGAGATAGGTTCATTGCATGCTGTCAACATCTTTTTGTTTTTACTCCTTGTCAAGAAGGGAGCTTTTTGACATTTTAGGATTGGTCTTGAATCATACGCTTCTCGCTGTTTTGCAATTGGTCCTAGATATTTGATTTTTTAAATCTAGGCATATTGCAAAACAACAAAGCAGCGACCACTGGTTACATTAAAGTTGGGCAGTTGCTATTTGTCCGGCTAGCCGGAAAAATAGTGAAAATGCTATTTGTCCGGCTATGAACAAAACCATAGAAATATTGATTTTTAATTAGCAAACTGTTTGCACAACTGATAAAAGATACCAAAAAGATAAAGATCTCGCATTACTTTTGTGGTCAGTTAAAAATCTTCTCAAACATGTATACTAATGTCTTGATAAATATGTATATTAAGAATGTAAATTCTGCTGTCTAAATATAAAGCATATAGTTATTTAATTATCGGTTAAAAAGTAAATATGGTTGTTGCTTGATACATTTACAGTTTAAACAACATACATGACATACGTTATATTTTATTTTTACTTCAACGCATCTTTACAAACTTAAGAAGATCTGACTTAAAATGCTTAGAATAAGGATTTGATGGGTACATGTTCCTATATTGTTTATTGAAAATCTCAGGAGAAACAAAGAAAAGATTAACAATAACAAAACGATAGTATTTGACAAACCTCATAATCTTCTACTAGCCGGACAAATAGACACTCCGTTAAAGTTGCTGACTGCTTTTCATTTCGTTTTTTTTTAAATTGCCGTTTATATATGTGGGTTTTAACTTATAATATGACATCTTTGAAGGAAGGCTCTTATGGAGCTTAATGAGGCAAACCATAGCAGTCCATGCACTTTTGCAATCTTTTGTCACCAGTTGCAAATTTTTAAAAGAACTCCGTGAGTGGTCAGATGAGAACTTTTTTTATCAAGAAAAGTTTGACGACGCTGGACACCAAGTGCTGAGAATAGCTCACATGACCTTCGAGTAACTTTAGCTGGACTAAGTAAGAGTGAGACCAGTATAATTCCCATGCTTGAGGCTAAATCTTCCGTACCTACCCATATTTCTTTTTCCAGTGGTAGTCAACACACTTCTCTTCGATTTACCTAGCATACCCCAGTGTCCACTGTCATCAATTCATGTTCATTGTATCACCCCTTTCATTTTCATCTTACGGATTAAACCGAAATCGCATTGCTTGGGTGTAATTAGCAATAACGAGTGAGTGAGTTGGTGTTTTACGCCCGTGCAACGCTATATAGGTTATTTACAGGCGATGAACATGAAAAGGGTGATAAAATGAACATGAAATGATGATGATAAATGAAATATGGGGGTGGGATGGGAAACAAAGGACCGGTAAATTTTGAAGAACCACAGGAAAAGGGGAGAGGTGGTGGGCGGAAAATTTAGCCTATGTGGTGCACTACTTGGCGGTCCACAAAGGGGTCTTTTACGTGCATGAAGCGTGGCTTTCTCCACACATGTTGGCCCACTATGGTCGGCGGCCAGGGTTTCCGTATTATAGACCTGACAACCCCCGCGGACGAGGGCCACCCTATTCAGCCATCTAGGGTACACACTTGGTCGCTCTGTGGGCTGAGCACTGACCCGACGTCAGAATCCCAAGACCCTTAGTCGCCTCTTACGACAAGCTAGGCTCTGCTGCGGGCCTATTCGCCACCCGGGCCCCGCACGGGACAGCAATAACGATCTTAATATTTTACTTGAGCTAAAAGTAAAAAAACAATATGAGTTTCTGCTGTTTTTGTTCAATATATTTCATAGTTACAAACAAAGAACTTCATATCATATGTCAAATCATTGGAAGTACTAAATAAAGCACTTTTTAAACTAGAAATATATAATAATTTAACATTGTTGCAACGGAAACCTATTAATTAACCAGCACTTAGATCGAAATTTTAGTGCAATTTCATAGATTAAAATCAAACAAAATAGAACATCACAATTCCATGCATGCCCTATTTTATATTTTTATGTTTAGGAATTGTGTTATTTAGTGTGAGAAATAAAGACGTTGGTAGTTTGGTCTTTGGTTTAAACACCAATTCCTAAAAATTGCTTTGTCGTTTTAAACGACTGAAATTTTGGTCCATTGTTAGACAAATTAAAAGCTTCATCAGAGAATGCGATTCGTGATTTCTGTTGTACTGAGATGTTCGAACCATTTTCCCTATTGCGTCTCATGGTGTGTTTTGTGTTACTACCGAACCCAAAGATAGCAATACGGAGATTTGAAGCCATAAATCTAGGTATTAAAGGCATGTACTAAAAATAGGCCTAAAGCTATTTCCAATATCTCCGCAAGGTTATTGTTGTGGTTTGGAATATATATGAGATTAAGCTTCACTTCAATGTTTAATTATTAAATGTTATTATTTCCTATATAATCAGTGGTTTCATTATTAATCGTGGGGTAATAATTTTTGTTGGTGCCCTTGACCCACGAAAAGGAAATTAAGCACTGATCTGTATGCTGCAGACTTCAGAACCATGAATTTAAGAATCCACGAGCTGATCCTTTATCATCAAACCACGAAAAATGGTACCCACGAAAATAAATGAATACACAGTATTTGATAGTACGAATATGAAAACATAGGTATCTAGTTAGTTAGTTAGTTATTGCTTTACTCCCAAGCAGCACGATTTCGGCTATATCCGGGAGATGAACATGAAAATGGTGATACAATGAACATGAAATGATGATGAAGTGGAGGGAATAGGGACACAAGGCCAATCGGATAGGAGACTTTTGACTGTCACTGGAAAAAGGAGTGATGGGTAGGGACGGGAAATTTTGCCTCCTGCATGGGGATCCTACGGGTCCTACTCTTACCGAGACCTGCAGCAGGGTTCTTTAACGTGCGAGGAACGTGACATTTTTCCCAACACGGTGCACCATTATGGTTAGCGGTCAGGTTTTCCGCATTATCGCCTGACGACCCTGCATCTCTCGATGTCAGGGCTGCCCAATTCAACCACCTGGGGCACACATCCCAGTCGCTTTGTGGGCAAAGCGGCCTGACCCCGATGTCAGGTTTCTGAGCGCTCTTAAGTGGACTTTTACCGACAAGCTAAGCGCTGCTGCGGGCCTATTCGCCACCCGGAACCCGCACGGGTTACATAGGTATCTATCCTTTGCTTGTGATTATATATGGAGTATACAAAACAAACAAACAAACACTTTTTATTCAAATCAGGAGCCCACGAGGAGCAATCAAAGTTACATAACATAATAGCGAGCATAGCTCGCAAGCGGGCACGAAGTGCCCGCTCGAGCGGAGAGCTCTACGGTATTTGTTTCCGCGAGAAATTTGCTAATGCTGATTTAGATTTTTTATGGTCCGGAAAGGGTTATTATTTTTACAGGTCCGGAGTGAATGTTAAAATAATTTATAAGAAAAGAAATAATGCTTAAAAAAATAATAAATTGCGCTTTTCACAAGAAAATAATATTCTTAAAATAATAAATACACATAAGCTGCTCGTTTCGTCTTGGTTATATGCACGTACGAAACTAACGTGTCTCGAAGCTTAATCGCCCCATACCATCTCGCCCCAAAATAAGCAAATGGAAATATTGGAAATTAAATGATATACAAAAGAAAAGATAACAAATAAAACAGAACAAAACGTAGTCTCTTTTAGCTATGCTCGCATTTAGGCAATGCCTACTCCATATTAAGAGAATATCATGATTGAAAGATAAGTAACAAATACAAAAACATATATACATTACATATATGCATAAATACAAATGAATGTGAATGATACTAATGCATGCAAGTTAACATTAAGGGCAAGAAATAACAATATAACCGATCTTAATCAGCATTTTTGGATATAAATTTTGCAGTTGCTGATAAAACCTCAGTATCCTCGCTATTCAGTAGGAATTAAGATGGAGTATATGTAATTGTCAACATTAAAATAATGTAATTGTACTATGAACGATCTTTGTATTAATTATATTAACTACCTGAAAAAATGTTTATCATTTACGTTAATCTTATTAATAACCAGGAGGTCCAACTTTGTCCAGGAAAAAGTCAGTTGAATAGTTCAAATAAATTATGAAGCCATTCTACAATGCCAACCGGAATCAACACTAAGATGATGACCGGTAACAAACTCTGAGTCGGTAGAGGCCAGAAATCGAATAGCCTTAGCTACATATTCAGGTTTACCAAAACCACCAAGAGGTTGTAAAACTTGGAATCGTTCCTCTATCTAAAAAATAGATTAAATACTTCTGATAATCCCTTTTCTCGCTGCCTGATTATACCCTCGCAGACAAGTTTGTGGGGGGTATATAGGAATCACTCGGTCTGCCTGTCCGTCTGTCCACATACCGTGTAAGCGCAACTCCTCCTAAGCCGCTTGGTGGATTTTGATGAAAATTTACATGAAGGAAGTATTTATATGGAAATGTACATGAAATGTTTTCATTGCTGCCGGATATCATTCGTGGGAGATAATTGGGATCGAGTTGGTTTTTTTTTTTTATTGTTTAGTGTCCAGTATGAAGAGGAGTGTATTTCTTCGTGAGCTCGCTCGCAGAATTTCTTGTTATCCTAGTGGTGATAAGTGGTTTAATTAATGTTCACATTCATGAAGTTATCTCTATATGTGGAAAGTATATTTGATGCTATCGGTATTTGTGCTCTTATGTTTCCTAAAGATTAACTATAATTTATTAAGTAGGAAAGTAATAGGACCGCTCATAAGCAGATCCAATGTGGTTATATGAGTGAGATGAACAAAAAGAGTGACATATTTAGAGTGAAACAGTGATGATGACAAAGATGAAGCGAGATATGGATTTTATTAAGTTAGTTAATTACTAGTAGTTATTGCTTTAGTCTCGAGAGCGATTTCGGCTATATCCGGGAAATGAACATGAAAGGGGTCATACAATGGGGACAAAAGGCCAATGGGGAAGGCGAGTTTTGACTGCCACTGGAAAAAAGGAGTGATGTATAAAGACGGGCAATTTAACCTCCTGTATGGGGATCTTGCGGGTCCTACTCGTACTGAGACCTGCAGCAAGGGTCTTTATCGTGACATTTTACTTAACACGGTGCACCACTGGTATGCGATCAGGTTTTCTGCACTATAGTCCGATGACCCCAGCAGACTACCCCATTCAATCCCAGTCGCTTTGTGGGCAAAAAGCCAGATCCAATATCAAGTGTCTGAGCGCTCTTTAGCAGACTATTACCACTTAGATTAGCACTGCTGTAGCCCTATTCGCCACCCGGAACCTGCACAGGTGTGAGGAGTACCACAGAAGTAAGAAGTGTGATAGTACAAAGGGTCAATAGAAACAGAAGCCAAATAAAGCTAATGTTCTTTATTTGCAGACGTGGTTAATTAAACAAAAGGATCTATACGTATTTTTAGAGATGTAGTGTTTAAATTATTCAGTTTTACATGATATGGTTACTGTTACATGTACATACCTGTTTCAGAGTAGTTTCATCGTAGAATGAGGTTAGCATTGGTGTTAGAATTACTCCTGGGCTGCAGTGTAAATAAAAGGTAATCATATAAAATAGATTTAAGACTCGTACTTTCCATGAAAGTTCATTGTTATGTTCTTTTACAAAGCAACGATCGTGACACCACCATGCATGTTTATTTAAGTAAACGCTTTAAAAAATAAAGTTAGTATATCTAAAAAACAAACAAACAAACACACACACACACAAAAAAACCAGATACTTGGCCTTCTTGGTCGTTTTACAATGGAAAGTAAAAACTTTAAGAAATATCATGATAATCATATTATTATGTACATACTTTACAGCATTTACTCGGACTCCCTCTGTTGCAAGTTCTGTAAAAATATATGATATGGTTACATTTCTTCCATATAGATGTTTAAGTTTCCCTTATTGTGGTTAATAATATACCATTGCTTTTATACATTGCATCAATCTGCGTTGACATAATTAATGTTAATCTTATTAATGTTATAAAAAGCACATTTATCAGAAAGTCGCCACAAACTTCTTTTAGTTCTAAAACGCCAGATGCCAGGACCCGAATGTCGAAAAACGGTTCTCAGCAACGTTAAACTAGTCAGCTAAAATTCAATTCAGGGAGCCTAGAAAACCAATGTCAAAGTTGGCCGCTTGCCCTTCAGAGTGATTGGGGTTGGCCGCAGGTTGGTGAATAATTAGGATGGTAGATTTATTATTATCAACATTTCGTGTACAGTGGAAATCGCGCAGGTTGTGTGTAAAGCATTAATAATTAATTAACATAGTTTTTTATGCAGATATCGGCAACGAGTTTATATTAAGTAGTTTTGTGTTTTTAATTGAATTGTGGTTTAAAATATTCGGTCATTCAATTTGTCAGGTTTTTTTTTGTAATGAAAACCAAAAAGGTATACTGTCTTGTGAAAGATTTATAACTGATGGTGGTTGTGCTTCTTTTAACAAAAATAATGTTTATATGTATGTCTAATGCACGTTTCCTCTATGGAAGATTTATCTATCATCCTTTTATTGGTTAGCAAATTATGTACTCCCCCTTTTTGTGATTTCTGTTATATATATTTACAATTCCTTTTTTTTAATTAAACTTACCTAGTGCCAACGCCTGAGTAAACATATCTAAAGCAGCCTTTGCCATGCTGTATAGTGGTGAAAGAGGTGCCTTGAAAGAGAGACAAAAGACCAATATATTTCAGGCAATATTTAGACAAACAAGAGGCTCCCAGGAGCCTGAATCGCTCACCTGGTCTTGATGTCAACCCTATGAAGAACTCTGTAGAGCTAAATAAGTGTAACATCTAAGCAAGCAACAGCTTTTCTCTTTCAGCATTAATTTTCATTCTGTAGGCCAAAAAATTCAAAAATCTATTTTAATGGCCGTGTGAACACGTTGACTCTTGTGAAGAGCTTAATGAACTGAACATTTAACCAAGCAACCACTTTTCTTTATCTGCTATAGTTTTCATTATATAAGCCAAAACATGAAAACATGTTAATTTAGGTGCTGTAATGCCTATAAGGAGATAATAGAATGGCACGCAGCTTGATAAACATGGGAAATAGATAATGGATATGATAGGGTACAGCTGCAAACTGGAACGTGTGTTATGTTGTACAGTATATCTACAAGTCTTTGTACTGCAAATAACATTGGAAAATCCAACAGGGTGTGAGCTGGATTCGAACCCATACCTCTGCGGCACCTGTCGCCTAGCAGTCTCCAGTCCGTCGAGGATTCCACACGACCACGGACACCGTTAAAAATAGGTGTTGGTAAATCGGTATCATTCCTCGGCGGACTCGAAGATACTCAAGGTATGGTGGTTGCCATGGTAGTACATATGGTATATGTATAATATATAGAGATAATAGAATGGCACGCAGCTTGATAAACATTGGAAATAGATAATGGATATGGTAGGGTACAGCTGCAAACTGGAACGTGTGTTATGTTGTACAGTATATCTACAAGTCTTTGTACTGCAAATAACATTGGAAAATCCAACAGGGTGTGAGCTGGATTCGAACCCATACCTATGCGGCACCTGTCGCCTAGCAGTCTCCAGTCCGTCAAGGATTCCACACGACCACGGACACCGTTAAAATAGGTGTTGGTAAATCGGTATCATTCCTCGGCGGACTCGAAGATACACAATGTATGGTGGTTGCCATGGTAGTACATATGGTATATGTATGATATAGAGAGATAATAGAATGGCACGCAGCTTGATAAACATTGGAAATAGATGATGGATATGGTAGGGTACAGCTGCAAACTGGAACGTGTGTTATGTTTTACAGTATGACTACAAGTCTTTGTACTACAAATAACATTGGAAAATCCAACAGGGTGTGAGCAGGATTCGAACCCATACCTCTGCGGCACCTGTCGCCTAGCAGTCTCCAGTCCGTCGAGGATTCCACACGACCACGGACACCGTTAAAAATAGGTGTTGGTAAATTAGTATCATTCCTCGGCGGAATCGAAGATACTCAAGGTATGGTGGTTGCCATGGCAGTACATATGGTATATGTATAATATATAGAGATAATAGAATGGCACGCAGCTTGATAAACATTGGAAATAGATAATGGATATGGTAGGGTACAGCTGCAAACTGGAACGTGTGTTATGTTTTACAGTATGACTACAAACATAACACACGTTCCAGTGCAGCTGTACCCTACCATATCCATTATTTATTGCCTATAAGGGGTCATCTGACAATTATAACCCTTTGAACGCTTTTCTAGAGCTAAATGAGCTGAACATTTAAGCTAGCAAGCAACAGCTGTTCTCTATCTGCTATATGCCAACATCACTATGTTTCGCCTTTAAGGGGCTGTCTATAAGGCGTCATCTGACAACTTCAACCCTATGAAGACTTTTATAGAGCTAAATGAGCTGAACATTTAAGCAAGCAACATCTGCAATAGTTTTCATTCAATAGTCCAAATACCCTTTTTTTGCCTTTAAGGGGCTGAAATCCCTATAAGGGTTGACCCTATGAAGACTTTTGTAGAACTAAATGAGCTGAACATTTAAGCAAGCAACAGCTTTTCTCTATCTGCAATAGTTTTCATTCTATTAGCCAAAAACATGAGAAAATGCTATTGTTCACCTTTAAGGGGCTGTTACCCCTATAAGGGATCATCTGACAACTTCTACCAATTGGAGACTTTCGTAGAACTTTTGATGCTGAAGCAGTAGGGTGGCATCAGATTTCATCTAGATCTTATACTTTTTTATTTCAACCAAAAACAGTAGCCTGACCACCAGGTCTATTTTTAGTAACGGTGGCCATATTTTTTGGCGGATCAAAAATTGAAACACAAGTTTGGTCCAGGACACCCTAAGGATCATTCATACCAAGTTTCATTATATTCTGTTCAGTACTTCAGAGAAGAAGGTTTTTTAAAAAAAAATGTTAACGGACGACAGACCACAACAGACGACGACGACGGACGCCAAGTTATGGTAAAAGCTCACATGGACCTTCGGTCCTGATGAGCTAAAATCCGAGCCATTTCAGATAGTTAAATATATTACAACTGTTATTTTCGGGTGGTAACTTTTGCCTTATTGTACACTGTTGTATCCGCGATAAAAAAAATGCGATATTCCAAAATCTTATAACATTGACAGAAGCTATTGTAGGGGCTAAATGGGTACCAAAAGGACACACGAACGTGGTGAGTCCGGAAATACAACATCAGTAGACAAGCAAAACACGTATCAAACAGCAACACATTAAATTAAACACGCAACAACTAAACTGCCTTCAGAGAGTCAACTCAAGTCCTTTGAAAGAATAAGCAGTTCTTGCTTGTTATAAAACACCCGTCACGTTGCCAACGATCGATCTATTCTGTAATTCAAATCCTGTAATGGTCAACAATACAAACACTCTATGACAAACCAACTTATTCCTCTGAGAAAGAGATATTCCGTATCACGAATTTTTCCACGAGCACATGTTGTCTTCTATAAAGTTTCTTAAGTGAAGACAACAATCGAGGAACAACTTGACCTTTGTGTATTAGAAGTGACGCTATATATCACGGAAATTATAATATACTCGAAAACTTTTGGAATAATGAATTAGATGCGATTGTTAACTCTGTAGGCTGTAGGCAAAGTATCACTGAACGAAACTCCATAAAACAAATAAACACGTGTAGAAAATATATTTTTCGAACAAATAATTGACGAATTTACAATGAACAAAAAAATAACTGAACGTCTACTAATTTACAAAGAACTAACGATCAAATTTTTGGCGGATATCCCATTTCATAGAAGCGGGCGTTGATACACAAAGCGATCATGTTTTTCATGTATTGTCCTTCATTACTTGAGTTGACACGCTGAATTGACCATAAGCAGTGCGATGGGTGTGCTATAGCAAGCAGGAACTGCTTACTCTTCTGGAGCACCTTGGTTCACTCTCGTGACGGGATGAGTTTGCGTTGTTGATTGCTATTCATTTATTTTTTGTATTTTTGTGTTTTGTCTTGTCCGTTCCTTCGTGCTGTTCTCGTTCGTGTTCACTGGTTTTATCTTTGCCTTTTTGGACTTTTGACATTCGGATGCCCCATTGGTATCCCTGCTTATTTCACAGATTAAAACCTGTTAAAACATTAAAATATTCCTTATAAACTTCGGTTGGTCTTAGACAAGACGTCTTCACCTAAAGTATTTCTGGAACTTTTACTTTACTTTGTGTAACAAATTCTTTATATTCCAGAACATATTTAAGTGAAATTTCATTTGGGGGGGGGGGGGTAAACTTACCGGTTTGCGACTAAATGCGGACGATACATTTACAACACATCCTGGAACAACAAAAATATTACGAGTTGTTTAATTAATAATATTCCTATATCCAGCACATAATTAGGACTAAAAAGGGTAAAATACTGCCGCTGGAAAGTCGTGAACTTGGTGAAGTAGGTATAACATATTCAGAAAATCAAAATTCCTGATTTGTATGCGAATTGGTTTTTTTTCTTCTTTTGCATTGTGTTTTCATCCTAATTCTCATTTCAATACAATTTTATGTTCAACTTGATTTTTAGGACAAGACCGAACATGAGAAAAGCGGAGATGTGCCAATGGGTCATTCGAGTGTCAAAAGAACGAAATCACAAAGACAGAACCAGATGTTTTCTGGCATACCCATCGTTTGATCGGGTGTGAGTCTGTCTGTTCGTTTGTTCACCAATGGTTTTAAGAAGATTTCCAAATCCCATACTATTGTTAAAACATGCATATGGTTACCTTTAGTTTTGATTAAGTGTGGTACACACATTCTAGACAATTCATATGCAGCTTTTACGTATAAATTCATCATTCTGTCGAAGTCGTCGCTTTTACTCTCCATAAGTGTTAAGTTTTCTGCCGATCCTGCATTGTTAACCTTCAATTTTTGATTGAAATATAAAACAAAAAGGTCAGATTTCTTATCAATTTAATTAATGATTGCGTTCCTGCATCAGAGTTATATACAATCTCTTTATTCAGACTGGCAAAAATGCTTTTAATATTCGACAATATTCGAAGATTTTCTGGACATATGTAGGTTAGAAAACTAGAGGCTCCCAGGAGCACGAATCGCTTTCTTCTTACCTAGTGAGAAACGTCGGTCTACATGTACCTGGTAAGTCACATAAACTGATTATGATAGAAAACACTGCTAAAGGTCAAGTTTGGTTTTCCTGTTTTGTATTTTTGATTTTATTGTTCAATGCTCTTCATATTCTGGATTTAGTATTTGGCTTCTTCAATATGTTTGGTAAACCGCCTCTGATGAGTTTTGAATAGACGAAACAAGAGTCAGGCATAACAAAATCTATTGTCTGGAACTTTGTTGTCATTTTTATTTACTAGTATTACAAAGTCACAAAGCTTTCAATTTTCTTAAACTTAAGTGAAAATTGACTGCAAACAGTAAAAGTCTCTTAAAATGGTTGATTCGACAATAATTTATATAGATCTAAACGAGCTTAACAATTCTGTAATGTTAACTCTCCTCTAACACTTACGGTTTTCAAGATATAGACTAAAAACTTCGAAAATAGTAAATTTGGACGATTAAGGAGAAATAACTTACAAATTTAACTCAACGGACAGTTTTGTAGAGCTTTTGATGCTGAAGGAGGAAAGTTTTTTTGGATTATCTTTATCTCTTATACTTTCAAGCTATAACCCAATTACTATGATCGACACACACACGTTTTATTTTAAGCAACGGGTCCCGTGCGGGGCCCGGGTGGCGATTATGTCCCTAGCAGAGCCTAGCTTGTCATAAGAAGTGTCTAAGGGACTTGGGTTTTATGACGTCGGGTCAGTGCTCAGCCTACAGGGCGACCAAGTGTGTCCTAGGTGGCTGAATAGCGTGGCCCTCGTCCGCTGGGGTTGTCAGGACTATGATACGAAAACCCTGACCGCTGACCATGGTGGGCCAACGTGTTCATGCACGTTAAAGACCCCTTTGTGGACCGCCAGGTGGTGCACCGCATAGGCTAAATTCCTCCTAATCCACCTCTCCCCTTTTCCTGTGGTTCTTAAAAATATTGTTCCTTTGATTCCCACCACATCCCCATATTTCATTTGTCATCATCATTTCAGGTTCCTCTTATCATCCTTTTCATGTTCATCGCCTTTAAATAACCTATATAGCGTTGAAAGGGCGTAAAAAACCAAATCAGTCACTCACTCCATTTAGGGTGATGTCGTCTCCGCCGGAAAAATTATGATTTTTGTCTCGGTATGTAAAAATTCGACGACATAACAATAATGAATTGGTGTTGTCTCCGTGAGAGACAAAAACTCGACGATAATACATGTAATGAGTGTTATGATTGTCGTCTCGGTTAGAAAAATTCGACGATCATAAAAGAAGTTATGATTGACGTCTCCGCTAAGGAAAAAATCGACGATGATAATGATGTCGTCTCCGCTCAATAAAAAGTCGGCGATGTTAATGATGTCGTCTACGCAAAAATCGACGACGATCATAATGTACATTTTATATAGAAATCATGATTGTCGTCGATGGGTTCACAGCGGCTTTCCATACCTTGGTTGGTCTGCGTGCATTAATTTCTCAAAGATCAATGGCAGAGGACAGCCCTTAAGCCCAAGTTTATCACAGTTTAAAAGCAACACTGACTGGTTTCATAGAGGAAGATTTTTAAAAATCATGAAGTTTATTTAAATTGAAACACTCTTAAAGGGGAATTACCCTAAAAAGTTTTGATCCTGTAATGTTAACTTTTTCTCTAGCAATAATGGTTTTCAAGGTTAAATATAAACAAAATGCAAAAATGGTCAATTTTGACGACTAAAGGGAAATAATTCTTAGAAATAATCGTCCTACAGCTGAGACTTTATTACGAGTTTTGTGGAGCTTTTGAAGCCGAAGATGGCCGGTTGCTTCAAATTTACTACCGGTATATGACATATTTTTTTAGCTGCAAGCAAGCAATGGTCTTGCCATCCTGCTCTATTTTTTTATTAAAAGCGGCAATGGTGTTTTTTTTATTGTATTAGTTTCACAAACTATGAAGAGGACGTCGAAAGACCAACTGTACTAAAGAGGCAACCAATGGGGCATCCGAATGTCAAAGTCCGAAAGGGAAGAGACAAAACCAGTAAACACGAACGAAACAGACAGCACAAAAAATAAAGAAAAATACAGTCAAAATCAACTGATTATCAATTAACAACTCAAGTCGTAACGAAAGTGAACTCAGATACTCTGGAAGGATAAGCTGTTCCCGCTTGCTATAGCACACCCGTCGCACGGCAAATGGTCAATCAAGCGTGTCAAATCAAGTAAAGGTGGACAAAGTAAAGCCCTATGACAAACCAACGTCTGCACTCATCCGAGAGAAAGAAACCCGATAGTTGTCTATGAGTGCATGTCTTACATAAATTTCTGTAGTAAACACAACAACCAAGGGCAACTAAACCCTGTGTTAACAACTTTTGTGTTAGACGCGACACTATATCAAGGAAATCGGTGTAAGGCTCACAAGCTTTTGGAAAATGAATCAGTTGTGATACGTAAACTCAATAATTAGGAGCGGCAGACGGAATTGTGCTACATAAGAAGGGAAAGTTAATAATCGCGTTTGTCATAGAGCTTTGTTGAAAATCTTGCTTTAGTGTCTACTTCGAGATGTAAATCTAGATATGAAGCAGACTTCCCACAATACGTTGTGTCCTTTGTCTCGAGAACTTGAATGGAAAAAGTCACCAAAATGAGAATTGTTCAGTAAAAGGGCATCATCAATATAACAGAAAGTAAGTTTTAAGGAGAAAGTTTGACGGCAATCCCTTTATTGGTTTTAAAAAATCTTTGAAGAAAAGTTGAATGAGAATAGTTGACATGACCCACAGGGGCTTGTGTACAGTAAAAAAATTAAAATCTCCCTAAGGGTATATAGGGGGATTTTAATTTTTTTACTGAACACAAGCCCCTGTGCATGACCCTTTTGATCAGGTTAGCTAAAAATACTTGCTATATACATGTACTAGCATAAAATTTTAATACCCACCAGAATATCTATTTGACCAAAAACTTTCAGTGCTTCATCCACCAATTTTTGTAGGTCTTCAGTTCGTGTTACATCACAAGTTACAACTAACACCTTTAAATAAATAATATTTTCAATGATTAACAAAATATAAGACACCTACTTATTTCATTCACGTAGAAAAACTTATAAAATAAAAAAAAGATGGAGTAGTGCAATGGTAAATTAACTGTCAAACATAATAACAGTTAATAAGACAAGCAAGACATCAGATAGTAGTTTTGATTGGTTTGATACGTCCGACCAAAATGAACCAGACACCAATACATCATGTACAACAAGCAAGGATCACATAGATCATATAAATGAAGAGTTTAAGAGTCTCGCGCATGGAATACAAATGACAACAAAGTTCCAGACAATAATTTTTGCTACGCCTGACGCGCGTTTCGTCTATTCAAGACTCATCACAGGCGCTCTACCAAAAATATTGAAAATGCCAAACACTATATAAAATTGATGAGCGTAGAACTACCAAACTTGGTAAGATAATCAACCTATGTCTGGGGTAGGAAGAACCTTAGGGTTTAGACAATTTTGAAATTTAAACGGATAATTTAAAGCTTTGATGTTTTCTCCAACACAAAAGTGTTGGTGCCGGAGCGGGCTAACCACGGGGAATTAAAACTCCACCAACAGTGCTAACCTTCACGTGTGTTCGAAATACAAATGACAACAAAGTTCCAGACAATAAATTTTGCTACGCCTGACGCGCGTTTCGTCTATTCAAGACTCATCAGAGGCGCTCTACCAAAAATATTAAAAATGCCAAACACTATATGAAATTGAAGAGCATAGAACAGTAAAACCAAATATACCAAACTTGGGAACCAAATTATTACTAAGATAATCAACCTATGTCTGGGGTAGGAAGAACCTTAGGGTTTAGACAATTTTGAAATTTAAACGGATAATTTAAAGCTTTGATGTTTTCTCCAACACAAAAGTGTTGGTGCCGGAGCGGGCTAACCTCGGGGAATTAAAACTCCACCAGCAGTGCTTACCTTCACGTGTGTTCGAAATACAAATGACAACAAAGTTCCAGACAATAAATTTTGCTACGCCTTACGTGCGTTTCGTCTATTCAAGACTCATCAGAGGCGCTCTACCAAAAATATTGAAAATGCCAAACACTATATGCCAAACACTATATGAAATTGAAGAGCATAGAACAGTAAGAGAAAGAAGTCCAAATTTATCAAGGGCTAACAACAATCCAAAGAAAAACAAGACTAAAATGAAGGAGAAAATCGTAACAAATTTATCTTCCAAAGAGCTATCAACAGACCAGATAAGCCTTCTTGAGAGGGGATTTACCTTTATCCCAACAAGAGATCAGATAGATGTGACAAAACTACTAAGTGATTTGGCTGAATTGGAAAGACGCATGAGACTGGCAGAATATTTTTAGCATTTAAAAGTCCACCAATTTCGGCATTCAAGAAAGATCAAAACCTTGGTGATATCTTGGTTCACGGAAAACTTAATAGGATTGCAAAAAGTCAGATTGGAAATAGGAATGTTCACAAGTGCAAGAAAGACTGCGAAGTTTGTGACAAACTTACGAAACAAAACATTTTTACAGTAAATGGAAAAGCTATTAACCAAAAGAACTTTTTTGGATGCAGCACGAAAAATTTGATATATGGAATTTTTTTTTGTAAGACTTGCAACAAGATTATGTATGTTGGAGAGACAGAGTGGACAGCAAAAGACAGACTTCAAGAACACCTTGACGACATTAGATTAAAAAGACAGAAAAAGATTTCAACGAGGGGAATCATTCCAGAGAAGATGTAGAATTTGTACTACTGGAAAAGTGCATACACAAATCCAAATACTATAGACAAATTAAAGAACTAAAATGGATAGAGGATCTCCAAACAGAAACACCAAATGGAGCAAACATAAAGAAAACCCTAGGAATACTTTCGAATGAGTATTGATGACTTCTGGCAAAATTCTGGACGTCACACTTTGGCACAACGTCGCTAACGTCGCTTATGACGTCACTCACATTGACGATGTTATTGTTGGAGATGATAATGAGAAATCAAGATGGTGTAACTTATCCAGGACTTTTCCACTTCCGATGAAGGCTGAATAGCCGAAACGTAGAGACATTTGAGCCGTTATAAATAATATATATAATAAATATTATTATAAAGAGAATTAAAAATCGACGGAGATATTCAAATTAAACCAGTAAAAACAGTTTTAGTACACTCAAACTGATGTCTCTCCCTTTTAAGTGGTCCAAAATGATGCAAGTTTAATCTTCCAACGTTTCCTGTATGCAAATTGTTATTATACAGCATCATGCCAAATTTCAAAACGCTATTTCGAAGGATAAAACAGTTATGCCCAAAATACACTTTACATGTCAATGTAGCATAAGTTTGACCTTTATGTCAAAGGTAAAGGTCACTGTTTCCTAACATATTTGTCTAATGATGATAAATTTTCATGCCAAATATCAACCCCTATGTCAAAGAATAAACACAATTATCTGGACCTGATTTTCATACCGAATGAATATAAATTTGAGGTCAAGAGTCATGAATGTCATTCGAGTATGCGACTACCATATAACGAAGCCCTATTGCAAATTTGAACCACACACTCTTGTCAAGTCAAAGACGTACTAATGTGGCCTTGAGGCCTACGTCAAGGCCATATGTGGGACATTTTAATCTAATGATGATACATCCAAATATCAAAGTCCTATGTCTTTGCATATTACATAGACATCATTTTGACCAGCAACACATTTTGTCATGATGATATATCGGGTACCAGTAGAATTCAGACAAACTTTGTATGTAAGAATAAGAAGAACTGACATATAAACAATATGTCTCCCCTGGGGAGGGGAGACATAAATATTTCCTTATACGACACTTTTTTCACATAACAAAATGTCTATATAAAAATGCAAAAACAGAATCCATTGACGAAACAAAATTCTAACAAGGCCGCGAAAGAACACACAATACAGAATCGAACGTCAATAATTATCATTTAACAAAGATTCTTATTTTCCTCAAAGCTTACGTCAGTCTTTGGTATTCCTTGGTTTGTGAATTCTAATGCAACTTTGTCTAGCTTCTCCGTGTTTCGTGCAGCAAGAACTACTTTGCCCTTTTCTTTTGCAAACAGAAGAGCTGTTGCCTCTCCTATTCCAGAACTGCCACCTAAAATTAGATGTTAGTACTATATATTACAATAAAGAGTGTTTTGAAATTTTATTAATAGCGAGCACAGCTTGTAGCGGGCACTTGCAGAGACCTCAACAGCAATTCCCGTGAAAAATTTGCCTAATGCTGATATCGATTTTTTTGGTCTGGATATGCTTCTCAAAACATTACAGTCCGCGGTGAATATTATAATGGTAACATCGCTTCTTAAAATATATTTTGTGTTTTTAAAACATGGAAGAAAGTTTGAAAAATAAGTGGGGCAAATATTTATTAGCAACGTAATTTATTTGCGCTTTTCATTAATTTTGTACATTGCATCTCCATAAATCGCGCAGGAGATTGGTAAATACTAGTATTGTAAACATCATTATTCAAAATTTGGAGCAAAATGTCACGCGCTCATAGGCGCCTCTTCAGAATCAACCACAGACTTCACAGCGTCGGATGCTAAAAATAAATTTTGAGTGTTTGAAAGAAGTTTTTATGATTCTGAAATTAAATAAACATTTCTTCCTCTTTTCTTTCCTTTCAAATGAAAAAAATTAAATAATTATGCTGTGCTCGCAGCTAGGCAATGCCTAAATCATATCATTTTATATCAACCTAAAAATCGATTTTTTTTTTATTTAAAAAGCCTGTTACATTTATTCTGCATAATCGCGTGATTATATAGACATTGCTGGTAATTATGATATAATTTCTCGACCCATGTTATGGCCTGGACTGACGCCTCGACTTCATCTTCCAGGTAAGGAGCCGGATTCGTTTCCGAATGTGGATGGCTCTGCGAATGGGAGTCTCGGAATAATATGGGTCCTGCTATGAAATACTCTGTTTAATAATCAAGTTAGAATAAAATATAGAAAATAAGTCTATGAGCCACCAATGTGTATAACCTGGGATCTTTAATATCAAAATTAATAAAAAGTGTTCATGCGTAAAATATTGGTCACAGAAATCTATTTTCTTATGGTTGGTGCCGTGCTACCTAAACTCATCTAGCATTGATAAATATGTAGCATCCGTGGTATGGACCTAAAACAAGAACTTAACCAAAGTCGTTCGTGCTTCAATGTCCAAATTTCTATTGATTGGTGTCATTTTACCCAAGACACATCTAGTGGTGAAAAATCATTGACCACCAACATCTAGTATCCAAGTTATGGACCTTAACCAAGAACTTAACCAAATTCGTTCATGCATAAAACATAAGTCACAGTGACTTTATTTCTAGTGGGTGGTATAGCCCTACCCAAGACCCATCTAGTATCAGAGTAATGGACCTTAACCAAGAACTTAACCAAAGGGTTACGGACGGACGGACGGACAAGGATAAAACTATATGGCCGATCCACATACGTGGTCGGACAATAAATATTCTAAAAAAAAACATGTGTCTTACTTACCGGTAATTATTGCTACCTTTCCCTCAAATGAAGACATTTTTTAGGGTAAATAAGAGTGAATTTCAAAACCTGTGAACAAAAATCAATTAAACATAGGCGTATTTTACATAAAGGTCATTATTAACGATAATTAAAAAAAAACAACGGAAAACAGTCAGCAGCCTTCAATTCGACCAGCGGTCGCTGCTCGCTGTTTTGCAATGGCCCTGGATTGATAATAAACTACATAATATTCAAGCCCAATCCAAAAGTGTCAACGAAAGACCCTCTTCTTGACAAAAAACAAATAACATAAATTCGACGTATTCAAACATCACTTCCTGGCTTGATACTTACTTTAAAATGTTAATTGTCTTTTTATACTCGTGTCATTTTTTAGCATTACAACTGTCAAGAGTGTCGGTTTTGTGTGATGATACATCACGAAATGATTAATTGTTTAGCGTGTTGTGTCGGATTTAAAATTGACATACTTAATTTTTTAACATCAGTCGATAGATGTTTCTTTACTACCTTTCAGTAACTTCGAGTTTTCTCAAGAGAGTATCTCTACGTCTCGTTAATTTCTTGTTGTCCGTTTGTATCAGGTTCTCTCTTATTGAATTGAACTTCTATCAATTTGATTTTTACTGTGTGTTAGTTCGTGCTTTGTTATTGATTATCATTAGGGGGAAGGTTGGCGCCAAAAAAATAGTTTAACCCCGCCACATTTTAAATGTGCCTGTCCTAAGTCGGGAATCTTTATTAAAGCTTATGTTTGTATTTTGTCGAATTTATGTTAATTGTTTTTTGTCAAGAAGAGGATCTTTTATGCACTTTAAATTAGGATTGAGATTGAATCATATGTAGTTTATTTTCAATCCAAGGCCAATTGAAAGACAGCAAGCACCGACCACTGGTCACATTGAAGGCTCAGCTGACTGTTTTCAACTGTAGATTTTTTTAAATTGACGTTTATATTGTAGGTTGTGTCGTGTACACTATTTTCACATTTCATTATCTTCTATTAGGACAGGCACATTTAAAATGTGGCGGGGTTAAACTAGTGTTTGGCCCCACCAACCTGTCAAGCATGTGATAAAAAAAATCTAAATTACTATTGAATGGTAATTCAAAATAAACGAGTAGTTAATGATTGTTTAGACTTGCTGCAAGTTCCTCTATTAGAGAGGCCTTTCTACCACAAAATCTCACATTTCCCTTTGATACCATTAAAACGGCCCTTTAATATAACTTTGAAATTAGAAATTGATTATAAATAGAAAGGGACTTGTAACAAGTCTAACAGTCTAATGATTGTTGTATGCTACTAAATCTCTGCCAAGAATTAAATACAAATAAATTTATCTATAAATACTTATCAAAATATACTTACCGCCATTGAAAACGCAACACTATCATTTACATAAACAAAAGGACATGGTATGATAAGGGATATTTTGGCTCCTTTTTAGAAAAGTGAAATTTCAAGCTAAAATATTGATTTATTCAATATTAAGTGATAAAAGTTGATTGATGTAAATGTTTCAAACAAAGAATAGATCAAATCTCATTTTAACATTTGATCAAACTTGATGAAAAAGTGGCCTTTTATCAAAATTACTCTAAATTTGGTATACTTTGTATGCTTTTGACAATCTCCTTCGCAGAAGGCATATCCTTCCCGACAAAAATAGGTCAGGATTATCCCACTGCTACAGGCATGTATGAATTCCATCAAGATTCTTGATAACTTTTTTTAGTTTAATAAATTTTCAAAATTTTCCTATAGTTAGCCATGAAAACATCAATTTTTTTTCTTAGAAGAATTAATTCAATTTGTTGTAAAACCGGTTTAAATGATTACGCATTATTTTAAAGGGAAGTTAAGTATAAGTATTCAGGCTATACTATTAACAATGTGGTTGCGCAATGCATTTTGGTATATGTGAGTACTTTTCATGGTTTTTTTTAAATTAGAGAGTAGGGGTCAAAAAGAGGCCATTGAAAAAAAGCCCGGAAAGCCTGGTGCAGTGATTAGTGTACGGACCGTTACGGACGGGAACTGGAACTGTTAGGAGTTTGTGTTGTTGGCTCAAATAACTATGAGCGGACAAGCGGCCTACAAAAATATTTTAACTGTGGATTTGGCATACGAGAACTAATGTTTCCAGAAATTATTTTTGTGGGCCGCAGATCCGCTCATATTTAGATATCACAAATTTTAAGCCAATTTTGCAACATATCATAGTACTTTTATTTTGTGCACATACGTAATTACACCATATGTCAAATTTTAATAAGATTTTGCCTGTTCCAAAAAAAATAACTTCTAAATCACAAAATCACACCGGTATGATTCAATATATTCCAATTTTGGAAAATTTGTCCAATTCAGAGGGTCAAATCGTGCTCTTGTATATCCTTTCTTGTCCTTTTATATAGAAACAACATAAATATAAACAAGTAGTATATTTTAAAGTTCTGAACAAATTACACTGTATAAAACAGGTAATTTGGTTATGCTAAATATGCACTTTTTGAGAGTAACCTCTCATCATCAGTTTTTGAATCAAAACATTGGGAGGTCAAAAACCAAAAGAATTGAACAAACAGTACTCAAAAACCAAGAAAGTTCCAACAGCTGAGCCTAATCCAGAACCGAGGATACTTACCATTTACAAGGAAAGAAACCTTGTGTTTTGAACAATTATGAATTTTAAAACAATCGGAAATTTCAACGACAAAAAAGTATTAAAATTTATTGGTATATAAGTCCATGCCAGACAAGTCTGACGACCAAGCTTGTGATTACACCTGTGGACCTCTATTTATTTATTTTGGGCTATGCGATTAACTGCCCACTTGTAGATCAAAAGGAAACAGTTTGCATGAGTAATCGGGTCAAAATCTTTATACTAAGATATAGTCTTAATTAAGCTTTAAAAAATTGCAGTAGCATTAAAAATTGATCTTTTTCCTGTCTTAAGCATTATATTTTAGAAACCCAAAAGGTATGTTCAAGATCATGATGATAAAAAAAATTCACCGAATATTTTACCTACTTGGCATTATAGAATGAAAAAACTATGATGCTGTTAATTTACCATGTTTAAAGTATCCGATTGAGATAAAATATTATATTGTTGGAATATCCAAGGAAGACAAAATGTTTGGAAGGAACAAACCATCACATCCAACTTAAAAACTCTTACAAAAGTGGATATATATTGATATATTTACATTCACTGGGTATATTGAAAAACACCAGGGTCCGACGGTAACTATACTAATGGTTAACGAGAGTTATATGAATACAAAATTCCAAAGTGGTAAAAATATGGTTAATTTGGTTATGCTTTAATTGAATATTTCTAGGAGTAACCTTTTATCAGCAGCATTGGCAGGTCAAAAACCAAATGTATTGAATGAAAAGTACTCAAACCAATAATGTTCAAATAGGGAAGCCAAATTCAGCACCGAGGATATTGATCATGTGCAGTACAAGGGTATTTTTAATGATTTTGGAATTTAGACAACAGGAAATTTCAAAAATGAATAAAATATGTTGGTTAATTCGTGTCAAGTCTGAAGATGTAATTGTAACGCTAACCTACTTGTGTCAATAAAGCGTCTCGGCAAGTTTTGTATACAAACGCAGCTGAACATTTTTCGCAATATTTTTGGTACTTTTGCTGAAAAGTTCAATGGATGGCTCGGCAAGACAAATGTCTCGTATTCCGACGTCTTGTAAAATGGAAAAATTCAAGAGTCAAACTAGTCGAAGTAGCCACGCTGCATATCCCCGCGCTACTCTGGTGTTTGATAGTAAAAGGGCAAATAATTGAAAGAAATAAACTATGACTTTCATGAGCATTACTAGTACTATTTATGCATTGATATGAGACTTTTCCTTGGTAGTGGGAGTGATAGTAATATAAAGAATTATGCATGACGAAGGAATAATGTGCCCTTAGTCTATCTATGCAGCCCAACTCCTAAGGACATTATCAAAATTCGGAAAACTTTGGCAGAATCTACATCCATAGTGCAACTGCTGAGCTAAGTTTCAGTTCCGTATTCCAAATAAACTGGGAGGAGTTGCGTGACGAAGAAATAATGTGCCCTTAGGCTATCTATGCAGCCCAGCCCATAGGGGCCATATCAAATTTCCGAAACCTTCGGCAGAATCTACATCCATAGTGTAATTACTGAGCCAAGTTTCAGTTCGGTATTCCAAATAACCTGGGAGGAGTTGCGTGACGAAGGATTAATGTGCCCTTAAGCCACCTATGCTGCCCAGCCCCAAGGGGCCATATCAAAATTCCAAAACCTTCAACAGAATCTACATTCATAGTGCAACTACTGTGCCAAGTTTTAGTTTGGTATTCCAAATAACCTGGGAGGAGTTGCGCGACTAAGGAATAATGTGCCCTTAGGCTACCTATGCAGCCCAGCCCCTAGGGGCCATATCAAAATTCTAAAACCTTCGGCAGAATCTACATCCATAGTGCAACTACTGAGCCAAGTTTCAGTGTGGTATTCCAAATAACCTAGGAGGAGTTGCGTGACGAAGGAATAATGTGTCGTTAGGCTACTTATGCAGCCCAGCCTCATGGGGCTATATCAAAATTCAGAAACCTTTGGCAGAATCTACATCCATAGTGCAACTACTGAGCCAATTTTCAGTTCCGTATTCCAAATAACATGGCAGGAGTTGCGTGACGAAGGAATAATGTGCTTTTAGGCTACTTATGTTGCCCAGCCCCTAGTGGCCATATCAAAATTCCGAAACCTTCGGCAGAATCTACTTATAAACCTAATTCCAAGAAAATTTTACAGTGTCACACTATTTTACGTAACTATGTCAAATTTTACAGTGTCGCTGTTCTATGTGACTATATGTGTTGTGGACTTGAAGATCGCGGTGGAAGAGGGGGGTTTGGCGCCGTGGGGCCTGGTTTGGCCCGCCGTTTCGTTTGGGGTGCCTGTGCCGGGTCAGGACCGTTGCGGTCCGCCGGTTCTCCGGTGTGGCTGGTTCGTTTTTGTCATTTTCTCTGGACTATGAGATTGATCATTCAAGTTCGGTAGTTTTGTTATTACCTTTATTCATAGTGCAACTACTGAGCAAAGTTTCAGTTCAGTATTCCAAATAACCTGGGAGGAGTTGCGTGACGAAGAAATAATGTGCCCTTAGGATACCTATGCAGCCCAGCCCCTAGGGGCCATATCAAAATTCCGAAACCTTCGGCACAGTCCCCACCCACAATGCAATCAATGACCCAAGTTTCATCTTTCTACTCCTTGTGATTATCCTGGACATTAAAGCCATACGTACGTACGTACGTACATCGAACAGCAAAACATTATCCCCGCGCTTTCGCTAGCGCGGGGACAATAAATGCCTTTATACTTAATATTAATTTAATATGATAATGGCGCTGCCCTAAAAGCTCGCGAAGATACAAAATCAATAGTGCAACCAAAACTGGGTTTAATCAAGGAATTAGAATAATTCCTTGGTTTAATCTTAATTGGATCTGGAAAAAATGTCAAAATACATTGACTGGATCAATAGGTAAGAGGGTCCACTTTTGGATAAAAATTTAATAATTTATTTGAAAAAAATGTATTATCCGTAAAAACGCCAAAATATGGTTTGCGACCGGGACAACATCATCCATAACTTAGTGACGTCATATCATTCGACAAGCAGACTGTAAGCTGGTACCAGGCTGACTACTCTCATAGACAGCTGTCTATAGGAAAGCATTGGATATAGATAGACGAGAACCAGCTTAAGCAGACTGTAAACATGAAGACATCAATATGTCATCGCTCTTCTACCAGGTTTTGTTATATTTTTTGTATACCCGTATCTATAATTGCCAAGTACTGTCTGCAAAAGATTGATTTAGAAACCTGGTGGAAAATGACGACGTTTAACTTTGTCAGTTTGAGGGACCACATAGGATAAGGATGGAATAGGATTTTATTTTCAGATCAGGTAGGACCAAATTATCATACATATGTAGAAAAACAGTTGCTGATCACTTTATTTTAATGAATCTGTGTTATGAAAAGTTCCGAAAATTGATTGACAGAACTTATTAGGGACGATGTGATGATATTTCCCACCATTTTTCTGCGCATGACTATGCACTATGGGTAAAAGGTCACTACAGTATCGAAAAGCCATATTTGTGTAAAAACAAAACAACTAGTGTTCGTTCGTTAGATAGTTATTATTTATTGAGAAAGTTATTGTCATTAACAACAATGAAAGGTTTTTGTTTTGTTACCGTTTGTAAATAAATAAACGAAAATAAAGAGTCTCGCTAACGCGAGACCCGGTATTTTCGAAAAGGTCCGATGCCTTCGAAATGATGACAGAATTTATTTTCAACCATCGTATTTTGAGTCTCGTGCAATTTGGCAGACTCTCTACAATAGTGAGCTTCGCTTCGCTCGCATATTAATCTTTGAAAAGAATACCCCAAAAATAGTAACTTGTTATTTAATAGTAATTTGCTACTTTGCAGCACTCAATGGAAAGTTGTAGCGACATCACACTAAAAACTGACAAAGTATAAACAGGCTTTAATCAAAGATAAACATCGTATATCTATTCAGGTCCGTTTATTACGTAGCCAGTCTGCAATGCAATCCAGAATCCACCATGAGATGATGACCGGTAACAAACTCTGAGTCGCTGGAGGCCAGAAATCGAATAGCCTTAGCTACATATTCAGGTTTACCTATTCCACCAAGAGGTTGTAGAGCTAGAAGTCTTTCCTCCATCTAAGAAACAAATAAAAGATTTTTGTATGATTTCTTGTTTGTGCTTACCAGTTTTGTCGTTGCCCTTTCGGACTTTTGATACTCGAATGCTCCATTGGTGCCTCTTTGAACGTTTATAATACTAGTAATATGTGTAGCTAGCTCCGCTTGATATCTCTTGTGAGTGCATTGTGGGGAAATGCTCTTAAACATAACTGTTTTATTATTCTGCTTTATTCCAGTAAACGATTTATTGGGCAAACATCTTGAAAAATTCAAACTCATCTTGAAACTAAGTAGAGAAAAAAACAAGGTACATGCAGACTTAATGTCTTTACTGTTGGAAATCTAGAGACGAGCACGTGAATTTTTCTGTGGTAAACGAGTCTAAGATGTTTAGACGTAAAACATGAGGTACCGAAAAAATGATAACAATGGAAAATGCCACTTACCTTAGTTTTTACAGTTTCGTTAGGCAAATTTTGGAATGATGTAAACTTGGGTGTTAGAATTGCACCTGGGCTGCATCAAAATAAATAAGTCAATTAAATAACGTGAAACAGTATCTCCATGACCTGCAGCAGTGTTTTTTTTTTTTCAATTTTTATCTAAATTAGAAATTACTTTGTTTCCAAACAGAACAAAATCTGCTTATGCTGAAAAAAAGGTTGTAACCGCGCCACGGAAAAAATTGGATTGGTAAAGTCGGTAGAGATGAAAATTGTTGGATTTAACAAAGAATTCCATGCATCAGTTGTTTGACATTTCTTGACAACCAGCGAATAATATATTTAAAGGGTCGGACATTTCCCTGCCAGCATACTTGTTTTTAGTTTAATTATTACTAAAATTTATTAACAGGAATCGACGGAGTTTAATATGCTAAGTCTTTTTGGTAGAATATAAACACAAAAAATCGAAATAATTGATCCCCAAGAATTAAGGTTAAATAAATTGAAAAACGAAAAAGGACAATCGGAGGGACAGATGAACGGACATAGAATTAAAACATCAATAAAGGGGAATTGTATATACATACTTTACAGAATTTACCCTTACTCCGTTAGGTGCCAGTTCTGTAAAATAAAATAGCATTGCAAAATTTTGTGACAGCGCTTAAATGAAATTATTTGTCAATATTAGAATTAATATCACACACAGTTAATCTAACTATTACAAATTGGAAGCATGCAATGTGCTTAATATCCATAGGTGCACCTACCATACCAATATAATTGATGTGGCACTTGTCCTAAAGCTGGGATAAACTTTTATCCTTCTTCTGTGAATGATCATATATGCGGAAAAATTGCCACAGTCAGCATCTGACGCATGCATTGCTTTGAGCATTCCCAGGTGGACCTACCGAATTTATATGGTTGATGTGGAACTTGTTATTAAGGTGAGATGGTGTGTAATCATTCTTCAGTAAATAGTCATCCAAGCATAGCGAGCATCCGAAGCATACATTGAGCTTATCATCGCTAGGTTTATTTTCCATTCAAATTTGATTGCCAATTATGTGGAACCAACAAGTAAGCGGGAATTGACTTTAAACAGGTGCGAATTGTACACGAGCCAGACCATATCGTGAGGTTAGCTTCAAAAATTACTTTCCAGGTCTAATGTGCAGTTTGTCTGGAAGCTTTACTCGATTCTTGGATTATGCAAAGAATAAACACATTTCATGTATCGAGTTAAAAGCTAGCATCGTTACGCAATATTATCGATATAGCGGGAATAGACTTAACCTCTCAAAATAGACACCTGAAAACAAGGTCAAAAAGTGCTTCCGGAGCACTTGTCATTAGACGGGGATGAACATACCATTCTTCTGTAAATGGTCACCTGTGCTAAAAAATGGTCGCAGTCAGCTTTCGAAGCAGGCATTGTGCTTAGTATCCTGAAGGCTGAAGTGCACCTACTTTACCAATATGGCTGGTGTCGCACTGGTCAATAAGCGGGAATTGACTTGAACCGTTCATTTATATAAAGTAGATGCGGGCACCAACGCCCTTGTATCACATACTCTCCACCCACTTCGTTAGTTGAGTTTAAAAGCCGATACAAAATTATATTATGTATCCATATTCTTAAATGCGTCTTGTATGCCGTTTGTCTGAAAGCTTTATCCGAATCTTGGAATGACAAAGTCACCAAGAATATGCAAAAGTTTGTTATCAAAACTAAAGGTAGAGAACACGTTACAAAATTGACTGTGTTTGGGGGTAAAATAACATCACTTAATGACCTTCGAGTTACTAGTAGTGCTAGAGCGAATAACCTTGAAAAGAGACCTTTCTTCACATGTGGGTATATTATGCTGGTAATTTGTAACAAGGGGTCTGTGTGGCCAAGTAGTCTAAAGCGATGAATTATTGTAATTAACAGAAACATGACATCACCACCTGTAATGTTTGTATTAATTAGGTTTGTTAGTTACCTGTCCAAGGTCGGTTGATTCCTTAGGGTACGCCGGTTTCCTTCACCACTAAAAATGATCGCCCTATATGACCTTAAACTGCTTAACACACACATACACATCTATCACAAAATAGCTAAATAGATCAATGACAGGATAACCGCTTACTCTTCCGGAGCACCTGAGTTCACTCTAGTTAGGACTAGAGTTAGCGTTATTGGTTTCCGTTCGGTTGATGTTGTGTTTTGTGTTTCGTTTTCGTGTTTACCGGTATTATCGTTGACCTTTCGAACTTTTGACACTCGAATGCCCCTTTGGTGCCTCTTTGCTTCTACCATGCAGTATGTACCTGCAGTTGACGTCTCACTCTATTTTGAACGCGCATTATAAAAATCGAAAGGGGCGTCAAAAACAAAAGCTACCAGAAATCTTTTCCTAAAGTTTAAAGCTTTTTAGACTATTTATGAAATTTGAAGTAAAGTAATTGAAGTAATAGTAATATAAAAGTGAAAATTAGGTTCTGGCTAATACTCATTAATTTAAAACTGAGACCGACGCGCGTCTCATCAGTTGAAAGGCAAAAGAGCTAGAATATTAAGAGCACAACATGAAACAACAACTTACCTAAGGCAAGTGCTCGAGTAAACATATCTAGAGCAGCCTTTGCCACACTATATAGAGGTGCTGGCATTCCCTGAAGTAAAAAAATATATATATACATTTAAAACAAGAGAGAATACCTACGAAATACAAATGACAACAAAGTTCCAGACAATAAATTTTGCTACCCCTGACGCGCGTTTCGTCTACTCAAGACTCATCAGAGGCGCTCTACCAAAAATATTGAAAATGCCAAACACTATATGATTATTAAGAGCATAGAACAGAGTTAAACCAAAAATACATATCTGGGGAACCAAATTACTTCTAAGATGATCAACCTATGTCTGGGGTAGGAAGAACCTTAGGGTTTTGACAATTTTGAAATTTAAACGGATAATTTAAAGCTTTGATGTATTCTCCAACACAAAAGTGTTGGTGCCGGAGCGGGCTGACCTCGGGGAATTAAAACTCCACCAGCAGTGTTAACCTTCATGGGCGTTTGAAATACAAATGACAACAAAGTTCCAGACAATAAATATTGCTACGCCTGACGCGCGTTTCGTCTATTCAAGACTCGTCAGAGGCGCTCTACCAAAAATATTGAAAATGCCAAACACTATATGATTATTAAGAGCATAGAACAGTAAAACCAAAAATACATAACTGGGGAACCAAATTACTTCTAAGATGATCAACCTATGTCTACGAAGTAATAGCATATTCTTCACACTTTTAAGACTTCCGCTTCTATTTTTGAAATACTGATTATTATTTTCATGAATAACTACCTGCATATTCTTCACACTTTTAAGACTTCCGCTTCTATTTTTGAAATACTGATTATTATTTTCATGAATAACTACTTTTATAGGTTAAGCATTAGTATTTGATATTCTCTGAAACCGCTAAACCAATAAGTCTTTAAACTTTGCAAGAATGATATATGGCATGTTGGTAACATCTAATTCCCAATTCGAATTTATCTAATTTAAAAACATGATCGCTGTTTCTTAACAGAACATACGGTAAAGTCACTCAAAACATATTACAGCTAGTATAACATATAGGAAGTATGTGACGGACCTTAAGCTTTTCAAGATCAAAACTTCTACAAAAGTCCGTCAGGACAAATTCGGGTTTTTATGTTATGAAAACTTTTGCAGCTAGAGAAAAACTTATTCTTGTTTGAAACATCAGCTCATTAAGTTCTACAAAGACCTCCATTTCCGTTAAGGTCGTAAAAAGCATTTTTTTGTTGTTGGGGTGGCCGGGGATTCTGATTTTGACATTTCAACAAAAAATATAAGTTAGACTTTGATGTTACTTTATGAATAAACAATTACTAGCAGATCAAACAACAAATAGAAAGAAGCAGAGGTACCAATGGGGTATCCGAATATCAAAAGTCCGAAAGGGCAGAGACAAAACCAGTAAACACCAACAGGAACGGGACAAAAACAGACAACATGTAAAACATGGAAACACAAAATAACTGAATATCAATCAACAACGCGAACTCCAGTCGAAACAAGAATGAACTCAGGTGCTCCGGAACAGTAAGCAGTTCCTGCTTGCTATAGCACACCCGTCGCGTTGCCAATAGTCCATTCAGCGTGTCAAATCCGGAAAAGGAAGACAAAACAACACCCTATGACAAACCAACATCTGCACTCATCTGAGAGTTGACAGTTGACATTGGCGTCTAAGCAGATGTTACTCGTCACCATCGTCGTCTCTCACTTCTCTCACAACATCAAATTGATGCAAAGTTCGATATCTGTATGTTCGTGGCTTTATAGCAATATTCATTTTTGTATTTGGTTAGCCATCTTTAAATGAGTAACTTTACATTTTGAAAACTCCATTTAAGATTTTAAATACATTGGTAGAGCAAATAAATCACTTACTGGCCTGGTGCTGTACAATGCAGATACATTTATGATGGAACCTGAAAATTTAAATTGGACAGCATAACCATGATATTTTATCTTTGTTTAAAATGAGAGATAAAGCGCTTTTACTTTCAGAACAATAACTGTCATAAATGTTGTCGGGTAGAAGTGCCATTACCTGTTCTATTCAGAACTGTTATTGTCAGTGGCAATTCTTGCCCTGTTCTACGCCTTCTACGCTGTGACACTGACAGCTTCGGGAATACTCTCGTCTCACAAATTATGTTTATAATGCGCCGTGTTGTTATTGTGAACGTAACAATTAAAGTATATGGTAAAAAATGAAAGTTAGTGTTGTTGAAAATACTAGACATTTGTTAAATCTGCGATATGATTTATTTGCAATGTTCCTTATGGTTTCTTATCTCTGCTCTTTTTCAAAAATTGGTAAAGTGTTTTACCCTGAAATAGTAACATATAATTGAGATTAAGTGCCACTGCATTTATAAAATACCTTTAGTTTTTATTAGATGAGGGACACATTGCTTCGATAAATTATATACAGCCTTAAGATTAACATCTAACATTAATTCCAAGTCTTCTTCCCGACTGTTCATTATAGATGATCCGGTAATATCTCCTGCATTATTAACCTGGAAAAATTAATAGGTCAAAGCATTAATTTTGAAAAATTAAATACAAGAACATTATAATAATAAAACAGCAAAAAAATACGTTTTTACGTTGTGCATACCTGATGCCACTTTTATGTGTGAAATATAATGTTCCATCATGAAATGCTTACAAATGCGGTTGTTCATTGTGGTATTTCTGATTGCCGCTTGATTGTGGGATGTGTCGAGTACGCTTATTCCACATCTTATTATTTTCTATTACAAATCATTTTTACATTGGCTTGTATCCTATAACTATGATGAGTGGAATGACAAAGTTATAGGCCCTTTCCCTTGTTAACATTAAGGGAGTCCATCCTTATTCGGAATGGTGTCCTTTGTGTCAATGCATTTTTTTAGTTGTTTGGCGTCTCTTTTGTTGACTTGGTAGTCTTTGATTTTGATTTTGATTTTTCCAACGATAGAAAATGCCTAATACTATATAAAAATGAAGATACCAAAAATGCCGAACAAGAAATCAAATTATAAATAAGATAAACCTAAACCTGATACTGGTCATTCTTATTATGAATGGTATGTGAAAACAGTGTCACTTACCAGAATGTCTAGGTGTCCGAAAGTCTTAATAGTTTTATCCACCAAATTCTGTAAATTGTCTTTCTTGGTAACGTCACACTTTATAACTAAAACCTGATTGGAATTTTTAAGGATAATGAAACGAATAATCAAGTAGAAGTAAAAGTATGGGCAGGACACATTGTAATCGTGATGCGCACAGAGTTGAAACCTTTATCTTTATGTCTTTTCTGGGGGTTTATTCAACATAGAAATTAGTCAATTATTGCTTTACCTTCGAACAGGGCTAATGAGAATGGCCATGCAAGTGGTAGTAATGAACATTATGAAATAAGTTCAGTGGGATAAGAACACCTGGTCAATTAGGGAGTAAATGAGTTTTTGCTTTTATTGAGAAAAGAAAGAAGGAATAAGTATAGTCGAAAAATTTGTCCCACTTCGCTGCTTAGGAGTAATGCATTCAATAAATAATTACCTGATTTAAGTTTTAACGGTAGCTTTATTCAAACTTACAAAATGCTTATTAAGTTGTTCCAAGGGGCGTGGTGTATGGTTATAATCATCTTGTAAAAAAAAGTTATGCCTTTTAAAACAGCACATGCTAGACAGGGAAACATTCGCCAACAGCACAACCTTAGCAGCATGCATTTTTTTCCTCTTAAAATAAATGTCGTTAACACATTTTAAAGTTTTGCTGTTTGTGTACACATCCTATTGTAGTCTATAATATTTTTTTTCGAAACAAAACTACAATAAAAAGGTATTTAAAGAGTAACAAACACCCTAAATTTCGTAGATCTGGTTACGTTAACAATTTCTTTTGGGGGAGGGATAAAACTTACATGGTCTCTGGGTAAACCACGTTCCCTACAAGCACTTGCTACTTTGTTTAAATTTTCCTCATTTCTGGCAGCTAAAACTAGTTTAGTCTTCCCTTCAGCAAACAATAGAGCTGTTGACTCTCCAATGCCAGAACTGCTCCCTTGAACAAAGTCAAACAGGCTTTTAAAATTGAATTTAATACAAAAAATTACATTGTATGACAAAGTACCGTTGATGCTATAAGCTGTTGGTTATTCTGTGTGTACATTATTTTAAAGAGCACCATTATTAGCAGCATTGCAATAAAAACAAGAGTGACATTATATTTCATTTTATCTAAGCCAGGAGTCTTTATCATAGCTTATGTTTGTATTCGTCGAATTTATGTTATTTGTATTTTGTTTTTTGTCAAGAAGATGGTCCATCCCTGGCGCTATAGGATTGGGCTTTAATCATATGTAGTTTATTTTCAATCCAGGGCCAATTGCAAATAAAGAAATGGAGCAGTCGCACACGACAGCTAATCCCCTCGCCCGTTAAATTAAAATGTTAGTGGAGGTGACCTAAATCTGGAACAGATGTCAATTTCTATACAAGATATACTCGCTTTCCAAATATCACTCCTCTACTAATTAAGATTGCCGAGATATGCGGCTTAACCAAAAACTTTAACCTGAATCATTCATCTAGATAATGTGGGTCAAGGTGACCTTATTTTGGTACAAATGTCTGTTACTTTCCAAAATGTTCACACTGACCTAATACCATCTTCCTATCACATAGTTGCTGAGATATAGACCTTAACCAAAACTTTAACCCGAGTCAATCATGCTGAAAATATAGGTCAAGGTAACCTTATTTTTATAGGGATGCTGGTTACTATCCAAGATGTACCAACTGACCTAATACCATCTCCTTATCACATGCAGTTGCTAAGATATGGACCTTAACCAAAACTTAAACCCAAGTTGTTCAAGCGGAAAATGTAGGTGAAGGTGACATAATTTTGGTACGAATGTTGGTTACTATCCAAGATGTACCCAATGACCAAATATCATCTCTCTATCACTTGCACTTACTGAGATATGGACCTTAACCAAAACTTTAACCAGAGTTGTTCAAGCGGAAAATGTAGGTCAAGGTGACATAATTTTGATACGGATGCTGGTTATTATCCAAGATGTACACACTCACCCAATTTCATCTCTCTATCACTTGCAGTTGCCGAGATATGGACCTTAACCAAAACTTGAACCTGAGTCATTCATGCGGAAAATATAGGTCAAGGTCACTTATTTTTGGTACGGATGCTGGTTACTATCCAAGATGTACCCACTGACCCAATACCATCTCTCTATCACTTGCAGTTGCTGAGATATGGACCTTAACCAAAACTTTAACCAAAGTCATTCATGCAGAAAATATAGGTCAAGGTCACTTAATTTTGGTACGGATGCTGGTTACTATCCAAGATGTACCCACTGACCCAATACCATCTCTCTATCACTTGCAGTTGCTGAGATGTGGACTTAAACCAAAACTGTAACCTGAGTCATTCATGCGGAAAACAGGGCCGTAACTACCATTGAGGCAGACGAGGCTGTCGCCTCGTCTGAAATTTCGGCAGCGAAGTCAATTCAAGCATCCAGATTTTATAAATATCCTATTCCGATGTTGATTTTCTATCTATTTATTTCCCGCGATTGTGTCTACCCAAAACAAAATATTGTCTAACAAGAGTTATTGTCAGTGTGCCACATGTACAGCTCTATGCGACTGAAGCACAACAACTCGGTATGTATAGCAATTCTAAGTAACTCCTGATTTATATAATATTTTATCTCGTAAATGATTAAGATATTATACTGATGTGCAAACTGAGAAAGTTCATCTTAAAAACATATCCGGAAGCAAAAAAGGTGAATTTATATTAGACACTACGTGTTGCTGACAAGTCCCATGCAGTTTGTTCAAAGGAAGCTCACGGGTGCCGGTGGGTTCGGGTCACCGAGGGAGCTAGCTGTTTTTCCATTGTGGAGTTTGTAATTTCCGTTTTGTGTGATTCATATCGCAAGCACCTCTTATTCAACACTTAATTCCAACTTCGCCATATCTATTCGTCCGTCTGTCCGCACCCATGGTACGTGCTTTTCAAATCTATTTAGCTTCCAGAACATTGCGGATCCAGGATTTCCGAAAAGGGGGCCCGTTGACTGACCAAATGGTGCCGGCTTCGTTTCATTTCAGTAGTTTCCTTTGTAATCAACTTAATTTTTGTTCCGTAAGGGTGTGTCCCTGACCCCCCTCCCCCCGATTCGCCTTTACGTTTTCAGTACAAATCAACAACATTTAAAAGTGACAAAAACCACCTGTGCAGCCAGAATATATAAATTCTAAGATTCAGTCCAAACCATGTCTTTGGGGTAAATGATATCATTGAAATTGTATTCTCCTTAACCAGGTGGATAGCACGGTGTAATCGAGCAAATCTGATGCAATTTTCTATGCTGATCCTGCTTTGTCCATATTATTCTAAAACTATTGTCATAACCCGAAATCTACGCCTAACTACTTAGTATAGGGGTTATAATTGTCTTCGGGTTCGCATTACATGTTTTGTAAATATTAATGCGCGTAAAAATATATTTCTGCATAAGACATTGCAAAACGTTAATTAATGAACAGATGAAAATATTCTGGAAATTGATTTTCGTATAATTATTAATCTATTCAAATATGAGTTTCTATTATAGTAAATATCAAACATTTATATGCATTGAAGCTACGAATGTAGTAATATAAAAAAATTAGTCCACGAAGCTTCACTCGAACGTCGCCATTTTTAAGAGATAAATTTTTGCATTGTTCATTAACCTCTTCAACATGTAGTTTAAGATTTTTTTTTCAATTGTTAATTTTTTGAAATTATCAGTTCAAAATGTAGTACTCCAAAGTGATTATGAGCTTTGAACAACTTAAATTGACTTGTTTGTTTTGTTCTGTGATTAGATGTATCGATCTACTTCCTTGTTTATATATAAATCCCGGCTATAAATATACTATAGTAAATAAGCGATGTTTGTCACGTGTGATGGTCATGATCCAATGTTTTCTGGAAGCTCACGTGTTTTATTTATGCAAAATTTTAATACTTGGATTATATCTAAAATAAAGGGGGGGTCGTGGTTTTATTCCTAACGAAAGTACCGTTTTATGACTTTTATAGCATAATGTTTACAATGGGAATGGCGAAATTGTTTATAAGCATGATGAGCAGCTTAGTTCAACACTTTTTGGGCAAATTTTATATTGTCAGACACAATAATAATTAATTTCATTTAATGAACCATTGAGATATACGGCATGTACACAATTTGTTTATAACTGTTATGTCTGTTATCTAAATTTATGTAAAAACTAAAATCCCTCCATCGTAGTTTTGCCCTTAGCTATATTAATTTGGATTTCGTTTGGTTTTATACTTTTAAACATCTTTTGGAATAGTGGTTTTCCTATGTTTGCATGCTTCTCGTGCTGCTGATGAGGAATAATATTCCGAAATGGCCATATAGCTCATAAGAATTAATTGCTGCGTTGAAGTCGACAATATAACTGACATATGTGTTATAGTCTCATGTTTATTTACTCCGTATCCTTTCATCAATTATATCATAACAAAGGAACCTGTTACTAAAACAAATACTTATAAATAAAAAAAATATATATAAAACCAAAGACAAGTATAATATTTAATAAGGTCTACATATAAGACATAAGACATAAGACATAATTTATTTTCCAATTATGGTCCCTCAAAGGGCACCATCATTACAATGATTACATTATAACAGATAATAGAATAAAGTATAAGATTATAATAAATAGATAGCTTAATGCAGATACTATATATATACTTGTTCAAAGAGTCTGGATACAAAAATGGACCAATATTTCATTATGCTACAATGATAAATTACAAGTAAAAACAAAAACAACAAAAAACATTTGTTATAGCAGTCCTCCCGTGCTCAGATCACACATACAAGATTTATAAAATGATATAGTCATATGCATGATATGGTCACCAGGGGACGGTGCTTTAGGACTGCGAAACTTATAACTACTTGTAGCATTGATTTATACACATACTGTACAGTTCTCCCCGTGATCAAAGCACCCATAGAAGTTTAATGTTCTATGAATGCTGTGGTCACCAGGGGGCGGTGCTTAAGAACTGCAGTAGTGCATTTTAGTCATATATAAATATATTCTCAGAACTCTTAAATAGAACAAAGAATGTACCATCAATGTGGCAGACCAGCAGATATTAATTTAATATAGAGGATTTAAAAAAAACACCAAACATTATATGTGTGCCAGGAATGAACATATTAGATTAAGAATTTCTAAATCCTCATTAGTCAATAACCATATGAGTTTTGTCTTAGATTCTAGAGATGCAAATTTTTTACATTTTCTATGAGCAGTAGTTTCAAGCTCTTGACGAATATTGTTCACTCCAGGACACACACACAAGAAATGAGTCTCATCCTCCACAACATTTAAATCACATCTTGTACAGAGTCTATTGTGTCTGGGAATGCCCTTGTATCTACCTGTCTCTATATTAAGCTTATGGGCCGAGAATCTGAATTTGGTTAATCTACATCTCTGTTCAAAGTTTTTTATTATCAAAAGATATTTTTCCAATCCAAAATTTGTTTTAAAAGTTGAGTAAGTACATAATTTACCATCAGAAACTTGATGTAATCTTTGTTTCCATTCTTACATATGAAACAGAAATATACATAATTAGGAAATTCTTCACGGTCTTGATCGGGTTATCACTGGATATGGTGACAACCATATCCTCTCTTGTTAGCATTGCCCGTAGGTTCGTGCGTTGGTCAAGTTAGCGCAGAGAACGTTCTTAAGAAATGGGCCTTAGGTGGAAATAGAAAGATACAACTTGCTTTTACTGAATAAAAACAATAAACCATACGTATTTCTTTGTTAAAATATTGCATGTAATCATGTAAGAAGATAGGTTTAATAAGCCAAAATAATATAGTTTATTGGGCCATTAAAACAGTGATTTTCAAAATTTTCGCCGGGGGCTTCGCCCCCTGGACCCCAGTCAATGGGGGCCTCAGTTGGCGGCCCCCAATCCCCTGCCTCGTCCTTTATTATACTCTAGTTACGGCCCTGGAAAATATAAGTCAAGGTCACTGAATTTTGGTACTGAAGCTGACTACCATCAAAGATGTACCCACTGACCAAATATCACCCCTCTATGATGTTTAGTACCTAAGTTATTGACAAAACAAAAACCATAACGTACGTACGAGCGAACCTTTGAATCAAACGCTATATCCCCTTCCCAACTTTGTTGGGCTCGGGGATAAAAAGCGAGCAGCGACCGCTGGTCACATTGAAGGCTGCTGGCTGTTTTCCGTTGTGGATTTTTAAATTGACGTTTATAATTGAAGGTTGTGTCGCGTACTACACTTATTCCACATCCCATTATCGTCTATTTTAAAATCTTAACGTCCTTTATACATCAAGGTCTCTTAAAATTCTCATATATATAACTCAATATCTAATTCTAAATTGTTAAAGGGAAAGTTCACGGTTTTTTTTTAAATATGGTTTTAAAATGTCATGTACAATGGTTTTAAACATTCTGAATCCCCCCCCCCCTCATATCTGAATAAAAAAGAAAGATATTGAAGATTATTGATTTGAAATAGACTCCTACTCTACATTATATCATAATTTCTAATTAGTAGCAAAATTAAATCATACTAGCTTCATTGTAGCAAAGTAATGCTTTGTCTTTTTTTCTACCTTATAAAAAATGAAAACCTATCAAACATATGAATATACAAAAACCACTTTAAGTAACATCTGATTATTCAAAAGTTAAGCTGTTACCTTTTAAATTTTCTTTAGATTACATAATGTCAAAGAGTTAGATGTGAAGCACAAATACATTAAAGATATTACTCTTTTAATGTATGCATTAATTTTATCGCAAATTCAACATTTTAATATTTTTCTTTACAAAGTCATGGATCCATGAATGTCTGGATTTTTTATTAACAAATATTGAGCTTTAAAAACGAACTTTTCGTTCATACAAATACTTCTCTTTTAATATGTTATGATGTGTATGACATAACTATCACATCAGAACATTTTTCAATATAGGGACTTGCTCCCATCTATAGATATATTGTAACAATATGGACATGCTCCCATCTATACATATTTTGTAACAGTCAATGTGCCATACGAAAAAACAATAGAATAATAGGGACTTGCTCCCATATATATACATATTTTGTAAGAGTCAATATATATAACCATAGAACAATAGGGTCATGTTCCCATCTATAGATATTTTGTAACAAAAAGGACTGTCTCCCATCTTTAAATATTTTGTAACAATAGGGACATGCTCTCATCTATACATATTTTGTAACAATAGAGACTTGCTCCCATCCATTAATGTTTCGTAACAATAGGGACATGCTATACCATCTATAAATATATTGTAACAATAGGGACATGCTCCTATAGGGACATGCTCCTATAGGGACATGCTCCCATCTATTAACATTTTGTAACAATAGGGACATGCTCCCATCTATAAATATATTGTAACAATAGGGACATGCTCCCACTCCCATCTATAAATATTTTGTAACAATATGGACATGCTCCCATCTATAAATATTTTGTAATAATATGGACATGCTCCCATCTATAAATATATTGTAACAGTCAATGTGCCATACAACAAAACCATAGAACAAAAGGGACATGCTCCCATCTATAAATATTTTGTAACAGTCAATGTGCCATACGACAAAAACCATAGAACAAAACGGACATGCTCCCATCTATAAATATTTTGTAACAGTCAATGCGGTGCCATACGAAAAAAAAACCTAGATCTATAGGGACATGCTCCATCTATAAATATTTTGTAACAGTCAATGTGCCATACGAAAAAAAAAACATAGAATAATAGGGGCTTGCTCCTTTCTTTAAATATTTTGTTCGCGTCAATAATTATTGATGATGCGCCATGCGAAAAAAAATATTGAGGGTAACAAACGTTTCATATAACCATTTTTTTTAACTGACAAATTTTCTCCAATAAACTCATATTTCATTTTTTTACCATTTGAAGCAGTGCGGTCGGACTGTCTGAACCCAAATGATACCGCTCATAACAGTCCGTTTTCCACCGTTAAAAAATTATCTGCCCTATTTTTTCACTCTCCTGTAAAAAGGTTAAAAATAGTACCTTAAAAATACATGACGCTAAGGTGAGATGCACTCTTATACAATGTGCGATTAAAAATCGGGTGTTGGATTAAGCGACTTGTAATTTGAAAGGTAAGGTCTAGACATATTTTTGCCTCTATGAATACAATCTAAATCACCATACCTAATGATAGAGATTCATATTTTTAACACAAACACGTCGTTAAGGCCAAGCGGAACTGATACTCTGTTTTTGTTAAAAAATTCCAGTGTATTTATTTCCATGGGTGCCACCTACACATTCGGTTTACTAATTGCGAATACAAAAAGACACCAAATCAACTATTTGGAAAAATTCTATGTACACGGGCAAAAAAGTGTAACACTTTTGTATAGTCCGTAGTCAAGTAATTTCAGGGGAATTAATGTTATATTTGACCAAGTACAAGTGGTGCGTTTGATAGGTTTTTATAGATATGTAACATTGCGCAAAAGAAATAAAAGACATATAATTTACATAATTTTGAAATGCAGACTTACTACCTCCATCTAAATTATAATTCATGCATCGTTTATCTTTTAATTTTAACATTTGGATAGGAAAACTTTTGTTGCAGGGACAGATCCAGAATTGTTCAGACATAGCGGGGGGGGGGGGGTACCGCTTATAGTCTACGAGGACAAGAGGAGGGTTCAGGGGGGTTCAGGGTCAATTTCGCAAACTTATTCAATGGAAAGGGGATTAAAAACCCTGATAATCCCCCCTCTGGATCCGACATTGCCATGATAAAAGATATATTATTTTGAACAATATATTGTTCAGATTTAAATTTGTGCGACTGTTTTCCTTGAAATTATGAAGATGTTGAGGCTAATTGAAACGACCACTGATAATCTTGAAAAGAAAACTTGTTAATTGCATGGAAGTTTTGAAATGACCTTGAAAAGGGGGAGGCGTGGAATATACAAAAGCCGTCAAATTTGTACAGCTTCAATACATTAAAACAAATTAACTTATTTATAATATTACTATCCAATTCATTTATATTTTATATATAAAACAGTTTGTGTTGCTATCGGGGTTGCTACATTGTTTTTGTTTTCTTAACAGGTACTTATCATTCAATTTGTTTATCAATCTTATATAAAACCGGTTCTCTATTAATTTGGATAAAGCGATCAAAGATCAACAAGAATTGGCTTTGTATTTTGATTTGTATTTAAGTAGGTCAAATCCTCGTGAATCAAAATAATATCAAATATCCTTTTGATTCTTTTAATGAAAATATGTTTTATTTTTTCAATTTTCATACAAATTTAATGAAACTATTTTTATAAAGTTAACGAAAAGTGTTTTAGTGAATAGATAGCATTTTTTTTGTTACTTATCGCAATGTCAAGGACGGGTGTGTTTGTTTGGGTAAATAGTTATAACACAGGCACTAAAAAAGAACCAACTTTAGAATTACGTATCTGTTCAAATGTTTGAGGTGCCACCTTGACTGTAGCATCAATTTATAAGAAAATTTTTACTGTGTAATTGGAATTTTTTGTAGATTTTTCCTGTTACGGGCAAAAAAGTGTAACAGAAAATAACAACACCCCCCATTTGACACAAAAGTAAAAATATTTGTAAACGTAAACCATTTTCGGTCCTAATATTTCGTATGTAAGTTAAGAAATAAATGTTTAATCTTTATTTAAGAACAATTTTGTCCAAAATTGTCGTTTAATAGCTTTTTAAAGGTCTTGACAACAGCGTAAACAACCCAATAGCACTTTTCTACCTCGTTTGATAGAAGAGTTAAATTCTTTTGTTCTCTTTTCGGTGGAAATCGGACTGATAAAGGGAATAATAGAATTACCAATCTGGAATGATTGATCTTAAATGTCCAAAGAGACAAAAAGGAAAAGACACATCGAAAAAAATGAAGATCGCAATGGTCCGGCCTTTGAACACACATTTCATACGAAATAATGCGTTGTCCAAGCTTAATGGCACCAAAATTCCATCTTCCCTTACGATTTAAGTCCGGGTAGAAACACAAATAGAACATGTAACATATGGTCGTGAGACACAGTAATAGCTTGTTACAGCCAAATTTTATTTACACGAGTCATTTGTTCATTTTAAAGTCTTGGATTGGGTTCCCTCATTTGTATTAAGCCAATGATTACGCTTGATTTCAATATTTAATACTGTCATTATATATATTTTTGTCAATAAAGTGTACTTTATCTTCAGTGATTCCTCTTCAAAATTGAGATTCAAAAGCCACTTTAGTATTTCTTTTCTGCTTTTATAGTTGTAAATATTTTTTTTATATATTTTTTTTTTCAAATAATCCTCAATATCTTTCTTATGCATTAGAATATGACGGAAAAATTTGCAGAATGATATAAAATGTTGTTTTGAACAATTTTAAACCATATGTCAAAAAATGTAAACTTTCTCTTTGATGACTAAATTGTTAGATTTGCATAAAAAACCAACAACCACAAAAACAAACATTCATGAAATTAAGGATATAAATTAACCATTTGCATTTGTTTTTGCTATTAAATTTATAGTATGACCTCAAGAGTAAAACCTTACCAGTGATAATGGCAACTTTCCCCTCAAGAGACATTTTTTATCCCTTTCAGAACACGTTTTGTGCACCAGACAAAAAATGAAGGAAGAGCTTTAAACGAGAAGTTTAATAGACTTGGATTGGTTCAGATACTATTGATGTGTATTTATGGATGACGATTATGATTAAATTCTCGAAGCTGTCCTAAGAAAGGCCATAAGAAGGGTACTTAGGCAAATAATTAGGAATGACTAAAGAAGTACTTAGGGCTGTTCTTGAAGCATTCTCAGTAACTTCTTAATTTACGCACTCCTATATATAACTATATTTTTATTCTATTTAAACGGCAGAGGAAAACACGACTTCATGAATAAAGTTCAATTAATAATCGATGATTACTTGTGTTTGTTTTTCTTTATCAATTAAAACTGAACATATGGAAAAGAAATAACAAGTTAATGAAGAAATAATACTTATATAAGATAATATATTATTAGAATTTACGCCGTATTCTTCTAACATTTTGTTTCAATAATATAAACCCTTCAAAATCTATTCCTGCCAACATATATAGGTATAACATGATTTCAGCTAAATTCGTTTTCAGAAATTAATAATTCAAACTTAAGTCACCTACCTAGGTGTCCTAAAGTTAGGAGAAAAATTACGGAGTATCCCAAATTGAGAGACCTTCGAGAACATGACTTAAGTTTAGGAAGCCTCTAAAGACAGACTTGGGAAGGGCCCTAAAGATATGAATGCTTCGAGAACACCACCCCTGGTTTTCAGTAAAAGTTTAAGTAAGACCTTAATGGGATATGTTACGTTAAAAACGACGTCATCGATAAAATTTACCTTTGAAACAGAAAAACGTTCATTTTCGATTTGAAACACGACGTCAATTTTACTTGAACAGCGTTGAACTTAACGCTGTTTTCTATCTTTGATGTAAATTCTTGAAAAAAGATGGTCCACGACTTATGACAAAATAAATATCGTCGTTTAGAGAAAGATTTGGACTTTCTTGTGTTAGTTTTTGGTTAAAATGTAATGAATAAATTTTGTTTTAATCAATGGAGAATTAAAAAAAAATGAAAATATTTGATCTTTTCCCATTACTTCTATATAAATTTCCCGCCAAAAACGATGATTTCAAAGTGAGATAACTTGAAAAATCGACCCATGACCCCCTATTTCAAATGAATATTTCGATGTGTCATGGTGTTACCATTCATTATGCAAATTTGTTTTGAAAAGTAAGATGGTCGACCAAAGTAACGTATCCCCTTAATTTGAATTTCCCCACGCCACTGTTCATTTCATCGTCATTTTCGATTTATTTTCCTTTATCCCTTTTCCTGTATATCTTTCGAATTCGCACGGCTTAATACTTTTTATAGGAGTTAACTAACAGAATGTAATTCATAGAGATGACGATGGTAACGACAGTCTTTCTTTAATCTGACATTCACTAAGGGGGCAACCATTTGATTTTTATGGGGGGGGGGGGGGCTATGGATATTTTCTTCGTCCTGCCTTTTTATTTTCGGAAAAAGTCGAGCCTGGATTTTTTTATTCCCCCCCCCCCTAAAAATCAAATGGTCGCTCCCTAACAAACAATACAAGGAGCGAGGAGGATCATTGAATGAATTCGCCTGCGAATATCCCGTACAAATTGAAATTAATCAACTTCTGTTTGGGGAATTTTTAAAACCACTAGGACCGTGTTACTAGTGCTGGGGGACCTGAAGTATCAAGGTTCTAATCACACTGTGAAAATGGATTGTGGAAAAAAACCTAAACACGTTTAGTTTTTAAACATGTTTAGATTTTTTTTTGCGCTAAAAAAGGGCATCAAGAAAGTGTTTCGGATTATGTTTGGAATCTATACGCCTTTTTAAGACCTGTCGTTATATTTGTCAGAAAAAAAAACATAACTGTGCAAAGTTATTGCTATTTTCTTATTGTTAAAATGCAAAACACCAAAAGTTTATTTTCTTGTAAACCACACTGATTTTAATCTAACTTTGACATATAACAGTTTTAAGGTCAAATGTTATACCACGATTTATCAACTTTACTAGACGTTATCAGTAGGGGGCAAACATGTCGCTTAAGGGAAAGGTAGCTATTATTACCGGTAAGTTGAATGTTTCATGATATTTTTAAACTTTTTTTCTATAAAAGAGCTTCAGAGCGATGAATGTCCTGAACGTCGGGCAATACCATCTTTCTGAATACAACTGGGATGTGTGTCACAGACGCTTAAAACCATTGGTTACCATTAAATACAGGAGTCGTCTGGCTCCGGTTTCATAAAACATCTCAAATTTGAGATTTCCTCAAATCTGTCCTCAACTCAAACTATTGACCAATGAAATTGCAAGAAATCCCAGTTGAGGACAGATTTGAGGAAATCTCAAATTTGAGATGTTTTATGAAACTGGAGCCAGGTCATAATAAAGACCGTGTTTTTTTTTTTAAGTTTAAAAACACTGTTATGCGTTCCGATATGAGTTAAAGCTTAAAGATTTAAATCTTAAAAAGCACTGTTAGGCGTTTTGATATGAGTTAAAACTTAAAACACTGTTATGCGTTTCGATATGAGTTAAAGCTGCTTAAAACACTGTTAGGCGTTTCGAAATGTGTTAAAGTTATGCCTTTCGAGATGAGTTAAAGCTTAAAAACACTGATATCCGTTTCGATATTTTGTTTCGCTTCAGCCTTTTCCTTGTAATATGTCATCACTTCACTTCATGGTCATTTTGACATTACTTTCTTATGCATTTCGGGAAATGTCGAATTTGCACTACATACTTGTAGGACTGTAAAGCAATATATATCATCAGTAATGTTTTAGTAATGCAATTCTTGTATAACATTTTTCATTTAAAGGTAGTAGCTCAGGCATTGGAGAGTCAACAGCTTTATTATTCGCGGAAGGGAAGACTAAAGTAGTTTTAGCTGCCAGAAATGAGGAAAATTTAAACAAAGTAGCAACTGCCTGTAGGGAACGAGGATTACCCAGTGACCATGTATGTATCTGTTATATATTTATCAGTAATCATGATAATTATTATGGACTTTGAATGTAGTCAATACACTATTCTATTTAATAGAATAGTGTATTGACTACATTCAAAGTCCATAAAGTATTTTTTTTATGGATCCAGTGAAATTATATACTGTATATTGACTGAGAACGATGTGCAATATAATCGCTGTTTCTTTGCTTACATATTCCCTACAACTCCCTTCCTGTCACGTTATTTGGTTGGCTGATCATCCAAATCCTCACTATGAAGCTTCGAGTTTTATTAGCTCACTTGACCCGAAGGTCATGTGAGCTATTGTCATCACGTCGTCCGTCAACTTTTTTAAACGTTAACTCCTCTGACACCATAAGTCCAATTGCAACCAAACTTGATACAGTTGCTGAATGGAATATATGGTACAATACCATTGTTTGGATTTTCGATTCGTCAAAAAAACATGGCCGCCATGGCTAATAGAACATAGACCGGGTAAATTGCAGTTTTTGCAAATATCTAAAAAAAAAAACCGTGACAGATATCAAAATTCTGGCATAAGATAAAAGTGTTCAGCACCTCAACAGCTAACTGCCTTGTAATTTTGAAGAAGATCCAACGACCCATGTAGGATTTATTGCGCTTTTCTGCATTTTCCCCCACATTTTGCACTTATTAAGCTCAATATCTTGGAAACTATAAAGGATATAAGAAAAATTTTAATTGCATATTGTAAGGCACACAAAGATTTACAAAATCTTTAATAAGTTGTAGGTTCGTTCCTCATAGGAACGTCAAAATTGACCATTTTGCCGTCTTTATTCACACTTTAATGCATTAAGTTAACCGATGTTGTCAGATGATCCCTTATCAAACTTATACCCCTTTCAATGTAAAATAAAAAAAGGATTGAAGTCAGGTGAGCGATTCAGTCTCATGGGAGCCACTTGTTCCTAATTATATTATTCTTTGATTAGGATACTAAATTCTGTGGACATTTTCGTCTTCCTTTCACTGGATTTTTTTGTTATAGGTTTTGGTTGTAAAGTGCGATCTAACAATTAAAGAAAACTTACAGAGATTGGTTGATGAAACAATAAAAACTTTCGGACAAATAGACGTACTTGTAAGTTTCTGTAATAAATATAGTTTAAGTACATGTAGCATATGCAATCAACATTTGCATTTTCATTATGAGGTACTCTGAATATAAAATTTGTTAGTTTTTTAATGCTTTAGGCAGCAACCATTTGAAATTCGGGGGGGGTATGGATTTTTTTTTTGAAAAAAAGTGTCCATGACCAAGAAAGAAAACAAATAAATTGTTTTGGGTAAGCCTCGGCTACACAGCGTAAACAAAATTGCGCATAAAAAAGGTGTTTTCGGCGTCGTTCAATAAAAAATCTCGTCTTCGAAAAATCCATACCGCCCCAGAATTTCAAATGGTTGCTGCCTTAGGTTGAAGAACCCTTTTGTTATTAATCTAAAGGACATTGAAAAAAATAATTTTGTAAACAGTTAATATTGTGTGTTTTGATATTCCAATCAGACCTTTTGAAAAAAAAAAACAGGGTGAAATTAATTACTTTATTTTGTCATGGACTTTTGGTTTAAGGTTTGCTATCGTGGATTTAATGATGGTCTATGTCTTTTTGGGAATATCTATTTTTTAAGTTTTATGTTATATAATATTTTTTCGTTTTTTTTTTTGTGTTTTTTTGTTTTGCTATACTGCATCCGTAGCATTGACCTTGTGTAAATGATTGTAGGTGAATAATGCAGGTGTGGTTATACCCTCACCTATTATGTCGAGCCAGGAAGAAGATCTTAACTCAATGTTGGACGTCAACCTTAAGGCAATATATAATTTATCCAAGTTATGTGTCCCTCATCTTATCAAAACTAAAGGTATAATAAAATGCGATACCGGTATTTGTGAGTCCGGTTCAAAGTCTTAGTCATATTCAGCAATCATATAAATTATCGTGTAGTACTTATATAATTATATCTATAGTTTATCATTTTCAAAGCATTCGAAACTTATAACAGAGTATCATGAATATATCTTAGTTTCCTGCAAGAGATTTTCGTCCGACACTAAATTTGCTAACACATCATGCACATGGTTTGGTTAATCCTAGAACTCCTTCGGTTGCTTCACCAAAAATACTTTGCAAAGAAATAAATACGGGGTTTTGATCTATAAGATAAGTCCATATTTGGGTTTTTCGTTGAGTTTTTGGAATGTCATTCGTGTTCTTTATTTTTGTATGTCCCCTGGGTACTTCTTTTGCTCTTTTACTGCATGTTTTTGTTTCGAACTTTACAATCTTAATGATTAAATGGTCTTTGATGAGTAGATCAAAGCATGAAAATAATGCTCATTTTCCAGTGATAGATTTATCAAATATAGAGGTGACCAGCATGTTCATTAACAACATATGCGATATGCAAGATCATGTACCAAACATGATTTATTTGGCCTTTAGTTGACATTATGACCTGGTATTTTAATATGTGCTTATAATTAAATTTAATTAATGTACTGTTTGCTTTATATTTCTTTACAGGTTCCATAATAAATATATCTACTATTCTCAGTATGAGAGCGGTATGTTCTTATATGTTATATGTATAGTATAAAGTCACGAAAAAAATCACAAGACAAAAAAAAACTATTAGTGGTAGATTTCCAGTCGTTATAGTAGACAATGTTTTAATACAAAGATTTGTACACACAGTTGCATGAACTAAAGTAAAAACTTGATAAAAACATGGTTAAAAATCATTTTTATATAACTAAGCCTAAATTGTATTATAATGAATTATAAAAATTGAAATTGTCTAAAAAGCTAAAGCGTACCAATTTAATCTTTTGATAGAGATTCTCAGTAGAGATTATATTTGTACGAACATGCATAAATAGTACTTGAAAACAACAATACTTTTTGATAAGTAATAAATAGTTCAATAGGCAAAATAAAAGTTAGCACCAACACAATCTCGTCTAAAACGTATTATTCTCAACTCTGTTTGTGCTGACAGTACATAATTTATTCATATGGAATCGATGTGTTTGTCTGCCATATTTGAAAGTTTCATAAATATCATCACATTACTACAGATTGGTCTAACGGAGGACTTTCTATGTATTAAATTATCTCTCCGCTGTCTAGATTCATATTTAACTATTTGTAGTTTGAGGGATTTGCATTGTACGCCATGACTAAAGCGGCTCTTGATACGTTTACCAAAGGACTGGCTGTAGGTAAATGTTTTCAATTTTATCATCACGTATCAATGTCAATTACGGAAAGCTTTGATATATTGGTGGAAAGTCCTAGTTGAAATGATTTATACAAATCCTTTTAAACTTTAATAATGTCTATTACAACAAACCCTTTAACCAAAAATTGTTTTGTTGTTTTTTTTTTTTTGTAGACCATATGAAATTAAAAAAAAACTTTTTTGAGAATATTTGTCCTTGTAAAAGGGTAAAACATGAAACTAGAATGGCGGTCTTCCATGTAAGATATATGTCACCTGCGTCTTAAAATATTCGATAAACAGGAAATAGATCAGTTACACGCATACCCTGTAGTACTTTAGGAGGAAACTATACTTGCCAAATATCAAGAGGCTGTGACATGTAGTTGCCCGGAAAATTGCGATGGAAATTTTTAAAACGCCGTAGAACGACGCGGGACGCCGCAGGACGACGGATAGTGTCAAAGTGACTCATACATGTCTCTTTGCAACACGTTGCAGGCGACATTAAAGTATTAACTCAGAAAATTCATGTCCGTAAAAAACCCCTTCCCCCTTTTTATGTTTGGGGATAGCCAAGTACCAATCCGGTAATCGAATGTCGCAAATCCGGAAAGGCGAAGACAAAAATCGGTAGACAATATCACAACAAAAACAAAGCACACAACAAACAAAAACATTATACAACCAAACTACAATCAACTCGAAGCGAGAGGGAATTCGTGTGCTCTGGAAATGATATTTAAGTAAAATATCCCTGCATTGTATATAAATGTAGACTATGACAGAAATGAATGTTTACAATTTATAAATTACCCAGTTAAAATCAAGGAAGGGACGAAATATCTAATACAGAATATTTACAAAAAAAAAAAACGGTAACTGCCAAACTAAAACCATATTCTGTGTTTGTTCTTTGCTTTTTATTTCAATCAGTTTTATTTTTAGTTTTCTTGCTTGCTACTGCTTATTATGTTTAGTTTGCATGTTAAGTGCTTCATATGCTTTCATATATACCTGCTAGAATAGTTTTAATGGACACTATCTCATTTTATGATTATTGCTTATATGTGCTTGTATGAATGCTCTGTTTATTATTATAACTTGTCTTATGTCGGTTCAAAAGCTCTAAAGAGCTTATGTTATTTTGTTATATGCCTTGCCGACTTTAAATAAAGTTTATTGATATTGATTGATATTGATTGACTGCAGCTAAATACAGCTATTATACCAACGTGACTGACTAGGGAGTTTAACGTCGTGACTATACCTAGCGACGTCATACCAAGGTCTTTCAAAAACTGATTTTTGGTCACTCGTGAAACCTCCGGTCTTCAAATTATACCTTTGCGCACAAACTAAAGTTCTCGGTTAAACAGGAAGTCGATGACCTTGGAGAATAAAATCGCTATACACTATGTGGTGCTATAGAATAAAGCTATATGTTGATATGTATAGATTATAACATGTCTGATTTATATCTTACCCTTTATCAGTGCAAGGTTATTTTATCAACCCGAGAGCCGAATGGCTCGAGGGATGATAAAATGACCGAGGGTCAAATATATGTATTTATCATATACTTCAACATTGGACAAGAAAAAGACTATGGTCGTTTATGAAAACTGGGATAGAAGGTTACAAGTATTTCTTAATCCACCTTAGAAGGCTCATCTTGTTACATCCAAAAACGGTGTCTATTTCACAATGACTTCATAAAAGCAGCGTCATTACGGAATTTCACGAATGACGTCAGGTTTCCGAGGAGTGACGGAAAGGGGTGTGATAAATTACAGGAAGCAGGCGTGATAAAGCTTTATCAGCCTCGGAAGATGACGTCATAGTTTTATCAGCCACGGAACATGAAATCTCGAGTAAATATTTCTTTATGAACAACAGGTTTATCACCAAGTGAAAAAATCCTTTATTTACTTTACGTATATGATAAATAAAAATATCAAACCTCTATATCATGTAGTTGCTTAAAAAATTGTGAAGGAAATTTGCATCTGAATGTCCACTATGTTTAAAAACTTAAGTATTCGGTAAATAGCAAGTACATGACCTAGCTAGAATCATACAATCGCAGTACATCATAATTTATAAGTCAATATAGTTTAAACTATATGCAAGTTATCAAAGCTTTACATCATGAAGAAGCTTAGAAAACTGTGACGGAATTTTTTACGGGCAGATGAAAGAACAAACGTACGGACATATAAAACAGTATACCCTCTCTTCTTCAAAGCGGTGTATAATGAATATTAATTCCATGGAAGCATAAAAAAAAACAACCGGCATATATCACTCGTTGTAATTAAAGCGCTATATCTCCATGATGAAGACTCGAGGGCCTCTGATAAGTCTTGAATATAGGAAACTCGCACCAGGCGTAATGAAATTTATTGTCTGTAACTTTTTGTAATTTTGACTTTTAATGCTTTATCTTTATAAGATTTGTAAAGCATACCCATTATCTCGTTTACCATTACAGAACTAGCTCCACAGCATGTTCGGGTGAATTCTGTAAAGTAAGTATGTACATGTTTTCATAGGCCTAACTAAATGTAGACGTCATAAGTAGGGAATACTTGTGTCTAATACACAGGCAAATTTCCTCAACGTTAACTTAACGTTAATTTAATGTTAAATTTAACGTTAAAGTTTATTTAACGTTAAAGTAATGTTAAAAGGTTAACGTTAAATTAACATTAACACCTCTTTAACGTTAAAATTAACGTTAATTTAACGTTAAAAGTTAACAAACAGTTAACGTTAATTGCTCGATTAACGTTAAAATGATGTTAAATTTTTATTGATAATTCAACGTTAAGGTTAGTGAGGACACCTGACCCCAAAAATAATGCCGAATTTAAAGATCCAATTTTTTGATATATTAGTATTAGGTATATACTTTATCTTGTGTAAAAATATTGGACCCCCCTTTCCAGGCTTGTTTTTCCAAAAATTAGGCTCAAAGTTTTCCCAAATTACTATAGATTATATAGGAAAGGCCAAATAATTAGCATAAAATCTTGTCGCAGAAAAAAATCCACGAATTTAAATTTCAATTTTATTTGATAAAAATCAATGAAATACAATATATTTTGAAATAAAACAATAAAAATTGGGGGTCACCAGCTTACTTTTCTGTCTACAATACAAATCTTTGTAATTTTTTTGTCATTTTTCAAGTGGATTATCTCCCTTGTTTTATTTGAAAATTTTATTTATGAAGGAATGATTGTTTTATTTTTGTTAAAATTGATTTATTTTGATGAAGTTTTATTAAATGAAATCATTTAACACAAGTTTCAAGGCATTTGTGACAGTTGCACCTTATTTTTGCATGTTTAACTGTTTTTGGTCACATGACTGGTGTCCTCACTAACCTTAAGTTAACGTTAAATTAACGTTAAGGAAATTTGCCTGTGTACCTTTTTGTATTTTATGCAAATAAAATATGTTTAAATCATGTAGAAAACATATGGATATCCTTCTTTCCATTTTTAACGTTAACTGTTCATGAAGTATACGAATGATAACAATAAGTTTTGTTTTCACGCCTAACAATACATACTTATCAGAGATGCATAGAAATATTGGGTATTTGAATCTTAATGTCCCATATATATCAAAAAGACAAAAAGCGATCTATCTCTGAATTAAATCACAGGGACTTCCTCCCCTCTATCAATATTTTTTAGAGTCAAAGTCCGGTACGTTTTGCTCCCCTCTATCAATATTTTTTAGAGTCAATGTCCGGTACGTTTTGCTCCCCTTTATCAATATTTTGTTAGAGTCAATGTCCGGTACGTTTTGCTCCCCTCTATCATTATTTGTCAGAGTCACTAAAATAAGGTTGTGGTTTTGAGATTATTTGGTATTGGTTTGTCCTGGTACATTTATCAAATGGTTTACTATAAATTACAGCCCTGGGATGATAAGAACAAATATGTTGGATACATCAAACTGGCCAGGGGATGCTGCTGCTGAAGTAAGTTTGTCTGATTATGAAATAATATAAAACAAGCATATATTAAAAATACATGATGACGCAATCAAAGAACCATGAAGTTGATTCAAAGGGTATAATTTAACATATCCTGCTAAATTTCTGTATAAGGCTTCTTGATGATATTATACTTCTGAAATAGAAAAGCCGCTTCAATCTTTAAGTAAAGATATACATGTATAAGTAAACCCCATTTTCTTCTGTGATCAATTTACCATGAGATTGATGATACATGTACAATTTGATAATGATTATTGGTTTGTTTGTGTTGCATACTCAGATGTACATTTTTGAATAGATATGATAGATATGTATATGTGTATTACGTTTAGTGATGATACCATAGCTCCTTTATGGCAAAGTAATTTAAACCTTAAGGTAAACTTTAGTATAACACCCCCCCTTTTTTTTCTGTGATCAATCAAATATGAAGTTGGTGAGGCAGGTTCAATTTTATGAGAATTTTTGTTTCTTCGTATACTGATGTATATATGTATTAAGTTTCATGATGATACTATACTACATTCATCATGTTCATGGTAAAGTAAGATAACCTGTGGAACGGACTTGCCCGAACATTATATGATTCTTGCTTAAGTAGACGGGCATAAAAACAAACGAAATAAAGCGTATCATCTATGTTAAAGTGAATATGACAATCCACGCGGGGGGTAATTGAAAAAAAATATGGGGATGGGAAGGATCGGAAAAGGACAATGTTGTGCTCGTGTGATTCACAAAGGACATTTACGTGCACGAAGCGTGGCATTCGCCACACATGTTTTCCCAAAGGGGTGGATATGGAAATTTTGAAAATTGGGGTCCACATAGTGGTCAATAGGACGAAAAAGGTGGGTTCCAGACCAAATTCGCTAAAAATCTAAAATTTCGAAGAAAAGTGGGTTTCAAACCTTCGAAACACCTCCTTCTGGATCTTTCACTGTGTCTGCAATTGTCAGTCGTCGAGCTTTCCTTTTTATGACCTTGCAAACCTATGCAAAAATGGGGGGGGGGGCGGTAATTCAACAACCTGTGATATACACCACGGATTTTTCGTGGGCTCAGCACAAACTAGCAGAATCTCAAGTCTCTTAGTCTCTGCCTAGCTGGGTTCTGTTACGAACTTATTCACCTACACGGGGCATATACATTTGAAAGTGTGTTACATTATTGATTTCACCAAAGTGAAGAATTGGTTAAGAAGCAAAACATGAAAAGGGAATGCTCTTTTAAATGACCTCAGATGTAAGGGCATTACAAATAAAAAAAAATCTTCACCGTGTAAGTTTGTTTGATGAGACTAATCATGCATGAAATAAGCTAATTATTCACGTTAAAAATATCATACGAAGAAATTTTATTTTTCAGTTGGTCAGATTAGAAGAGAATATGAAACGTCTTCAACCATTAGGAGGTGTAGGCGATCCCAGAAATGTAGCCAAAGCAATCCGTTTTCTAGCGTCTGACGACGCCGAGTTCATCACAGGACAAATATTGAGCGTCGATTCAGGATGGAACTGTAAAATTGCACAATAACCACCGAATACATCTGCTGTATGTAAAATGTGTTTATATAATTATTAATAAAATGTGTGCAACACAAACACGTACACGGCTCCATTTTCGTTACTCGGGAGTTTGTTGCTGATTCATGGTTATGTTCATTTTCTCTTGGTTTTGTGTTTGTTGTCATAGATTTTTTTAATTAATTTAATGCCCCTTTAGCATTTCTTAAATTTTAACAAATTAAAAAAAAACATTTGTGGACAATGTAATTATTTATGCGGAACACATGTACGGTAAGAAACGCCTTTAACCAGCTGATGTTCCCCAAAACCAAAATAAATTCTGCACTTATAGTCATACACATGCAACCTGAATGTGAGACTCAATACAATAAAGACAGTGGGGAACCAAGGAGCCTGAATCACTCACCTTATTTTTAAGCTTATCTAGTATGGTGTGTATCATTTAGTATTTTGGTTTGGGTAGAAAACATTTTTAAAATTAAGTATATCACAAGGAGTTGATCCGGGGGCAGGGGAAAAGTGGTTGGATATATAGGAAATCATTGAAGCATGACTTAAGTGCCCCCTCCCTTGAGCCAGACAGTAGACCCCCTTTTAACAATTTCTGGATCCGCCACTGATCACATTGGACTCTATGTTGCCCATAAACCTAATAGACAGTAATTTGATGTCTGCTCATGGAGCAGTCAAAACTATTATTCCGAGGTGCTGGAGTGTTGCCTGAGGCTGCAGATCGAAGGCAACAGTTCTTAAATCATCTCCCGAGCACCGAGGGCATAATAATTTGACTGCTCCATGAAAAGGCATTAAATAACTTTTTTTTATTAACTTATAGACTTCACAGAGAGAATGTGCTTGACTTCAGGTGCGACGTCAAAAGATATTCGGGCTTTATATTTTTACATTTTCACTGCATGAAAAGATACATTTACAAAATTTAATGAAAAATGAAACTTCTAATTTAAAATTTATCATTTGATTACTTGCAAATTAATTTTCAAATTTCATTAAAATTATTTTTTCAATTATTTTTGTAGTTTGCATAAGTTTGAACCTAATTTAATGATAAATAAATTTGTTATTTTTCGAATATATAAATTAAAAGTAAATTTCGGATTTCATTTTTTTATGATTGATTTATTTTTGTAGAAAGTTCAAATTTATTAATAAATTTAAGTTTCTTATAAGTTTCTTATTTAAAGAGATTTATTATAAATTTCGGTCACCATAAAAAAGAAAATTAAATATTGACTAGTGGTGTTTTAAATTAGATATTTATTCAACAATAATTAAAATTTATATACATTTAAACTTGATGTTTTTTTTAAATTATTTTTTTAAAAATTCAGAACTATACTTGTTAAACACAAGTAATTTGTCCCGTGCGGGCCTGGTCGCGAATATGTCGGCACTTTGGCTGAAAAGGGTGACCCTTGCATACCCGTAGCCAGAATTTTTTTAGGGGAGTTCGATTTTATATATAAATATTCCCTATTTTAATGCAATAAAGTGCTTAACTAAATTTCAGTTTGTTTTTATACCTTTAATTTTCAAAATTTTTAGTCCATGGAGGGGGTGTGGTTCCTCCGAACCCCTCGACTTTCCCCCTCCCTGGCTACGGGTAAGCCTTGTCCGCAGGGGTAGTCAGGTCTATCGGAAAGCCTGACCACTGCCCATTTGTGGAGAGTGCCATGTTTCATGAACATAAAAAAACCTGTGTGAAGTGCCAAGTAGTGCACCACATCGGCTAAACATGAACAATAAGTTTCAATTTACTATGCGTGAAGTTAATATTATTAACAGTATATGTATATTGTTGTTAATTTGTATTATAACCATTTATTGTAAATGTGTATTCGCTGTATTGTTTATGTATTTGCCTGACCCGACAGGGTTTATTGTCAATAAAGTTATACTATAATAAAAAAAATGTGTTAAAAGTAATAAATGTCGTCTATTGTCAGTTGTATTTTGTCTGTTCAATTTGTCATCTTTTTCATGTATTTCCACCATACTTTACATTAAAAATATATTGAATATCAATTATTATAACAGTAAGACAAATATTTTATCATTGTTATTTCCCCTTTTCCTCCTTGCCGAAACAAGAAAGATAACCGATATTGGTTTCTGTATGTACAATATAGTGCTTCTTATTTCCCTTTTATTAGACAATGTTTTGTGAGAAGAATTATCAGGGCTTTCGATCACTTTCATGTATTTTTATTTTAAATAAAAAGACCATGCAATTCTGCATTTCTTTGCTGGTATGTCATACATTTATTTCTTTGTGCTGTTTTCTTTTTTCTTCTTCTATTGTTAACAAACTTGGCTGTTCAAGAGTGTATCAGACACAAAATAGACCAATTATATACATGCATTAGCGACAGTATATAAAAATCAAAAAGGAAAACAGTCAGTAATCCTAAATGTGACCTGTGGACTCGCGGCTTGTCGTTTTCAAATACTAACAATAGATCGACAAGAAAATGTGTCTAAAAGCCAAGGATTACCCGTCCGTCCTTGAAATGCCTTTGACCCCTAACATGTATAGTACCCGAGATATGGACATTATCCAAGAAATTAACCCAAGTCGTTTATGCGTGGTAAAATAAAGGTCAAAGACAAGTTAACTTGTCTCTAATGGGTGGTGTCGTCTACATAAGATACATCGATATCAGTGCCATCGCCAGCTTTCTGACAAGGGGGTGCGATCGCACCCAACGCACCCCCTTCTGACGGCCTTGTATATGGATATCTAGACTGAGAGGTGAAATGACAATCAAATAAAAAATATATCTTTGAAGAGGCGATAAACTGTGCTATAAGTATGCGAATCCTGAATAGTCAATCTTAAAAACATAGAGATACACAAATATAAGAAAGACACATCTCTAATGGGTGGTGTCGTCTACATAAGATACATCGATATCAGTGCCATCGCCAGCTTTCTGACAAGGGGGTGCGATCGCACCCAACGCACCCCCTTCTGACGGCCTTGTATATGGATATCTAGACTGAGAGGTGAAATGACAATCAAATAAAAAATATATTTTTGAAGAGGCGATAAACTTTGCTATAAGTATGCGAATCCTGAATAGTCAATCTTAAAAACATAGAGATACACAAATATAAGAAAGACACATACTCGGCCTGCGTAACGTCTGAAGTAGAACTGATATATATCTAGTTTTTTTCGGGTATTTTTTAATGTGACGGGGAGGCATAACCACGTGTAAGATGTCCTAGCTTAGTTCACTTCGTTTTGACTCTTATCAATTTAAGCCTGTAATTTATGGTAAAACTATATTTATCAAATTAAGATGCGAATTACATACATTAATTACAATATTCACATTATGCAACTATTATGGGTTTATATTTAAAGTCAGTGGTGAATTCAGAAATTTCGAAAAGTGGTTAACTGAAAGCTGGCTTCAAAGAATTTCCTATATAATTGTTTCCGACAAATAAAGGGGGCAGATCCCTTGGTCCACTCTGGATCCAAACCCAGTTACTAATGAACTAGTGTTTATTTTCAAGAGTTGGTACATGTATATCCATTTCTGTTCAGTTTTTCGCCTTTAAATGGGGTGTTAGGAGGGTGGGTTAAGAGGGTTCGACAGTCCGTTGGTCGGATGCGGTTTGTGTGTGTGTGTGTGTGTGTGTTCCTATCATTTTGAACTTTGAATCATATATGCATGCATTTTCAAAACTTTTATCCGTTTTACCATAAAACCAAAATTGAAATGACACAACACATTTGTTCAGTTTGGTTAGGTTTTTTTCATCAGAAAATTCTTTTTTTTTTTTGCAACAACATCCCGTAAGCTCCAAGTCTCATATAAGAAATCAATTAAAACATGGGTTTTCGATATCGCAGATGCATTGCCTTAATTAATACATCTTTATAGCACATCACTGACAACACGACGTGTGTCGCAGAAACTGCTTGCCCCTCCATGGCACTTGAGTTCACTTTTGTTTTAGGATAGGAGTTTGTGTTGTTAATTGCAGTTAAGCTTTACGAGTTTCCTCGTAGTATTATTGTCGTCAGACTATTTTGGTTTTTCTTAGTTATTTAGAATTTTGATACTCGAATGTCTCTTTGGTATTTCTCTCTGTCTTTCATAAGGAAACATTATAAAATGCTCATTATTATAGCAGATGCTACAGTGTTTCAAGGCAATAGCAAGGATGTCAAACCTTTCAGCTGTAGCATTCATTACAAGGCGGAAAAGTCTTTCATAACTAATGTATTTATGCGTGATCTCTATTACCAAAGTTTTCATTTTTAAGTAGAAACTTTCTATAGTTTACAACACACAATTTCGTGACTGGTAGATTAAAAAAAGAAAACAACAACAAATACGACAAATACAAACTATCAATCAATCGGTCAATTTGCGATTCTGATATATATGTATATTTCAAATAATAAAGTCTCATCAACAACATTTGAAACAAAATAATTAAGGCCGTGTACAACTGTTTTAATAAAAAGTACTCGTATTCGAAAGTTCGAAAGGAAAATCAAATTTAGAACATGTGCTGAACAAGAAATCTGGTGCTTTAAACCGGGCAATTTTGACATTTGAATAACGTATAATGCATGGGATGAAAGAATAAACCATTGGAAAGAGGGAAACTGGTTACTTTTCCAAACCACAAGCAACCCATTTCATTTACAAAATGCCAAAATTTATAATTTCACTTTCACTTGCCTCAATATATTGTTGCTACAAACATGACAAAAACAAGAGTAGGTCCAAAAAGACATTATTGCAGCTTGCAACATTTTATTTTTTTCTGCAACTAATAAACCATCATGAAGTTGGTGCCAGGGGTATACGTTTACTTAATTATAAATAATTATTATAAATTGAATTGAATTATAATATACCCCCTTTTCCGTAATCAGTCACCCGTGAAGTTAATGCCAGGGGTTTGATTTTATCAAGATTTTTGAATGTTCATATTCTGATGTGACTGGTATGAAGTTAAATGATGGTGCCGTTATTCCACTTAAACCTGAAGTGAAGGATAACATAAGTATAACACACACACCCTTTTCCCTCGAAGTTGATGACACAGGTACAATTTAATGATGATTTGTTTTGGTTTTCGCATATCCAGGTGTAATTGTGTATATAAATTTGATGATGATATGATGATACCATCCTTCATTCATAGTAAAGTAACTTAAACCTGATCATGAAAGACCTGTTGGGACGGACGAACAGACCCAAACAATATTTGTATTTGATCTGGGACCAACGATTTCAAAAGGGCAAGCAGCGTTCACTGATCACATTAAAGGCTGTTGTGTGTTTTTATTTTTCGCGTACACCTATTCTCCTATTCATATATTTTTCGCGTACACCTATTCTCCTATTCATATATTAATTGTTGAATATGACTATTATAAGACGATACATATGATTGATACTGGAGTTTTCCTTATATATATGTTCCAGACCGTACGAGTATTCAGACCGTATACGAGTACGGTCCGGACCGTATGAGTATTTTTCTGACTTGCATTTTCTAGATCAATATTGAATAAAAAATATCCTTCAAGAATGCATTAATTTTATTATATTTTACTAGTACATGTATATTATTATATATTTCTATACGAGATACAAGACTCACTAAACACACAATGCCATTCAACCCTTCGAATCTGTTCTTGATCAAAAGACTAATTATATAATGATGGTATTTATGTAAGCTCACAAGACACACGATGACAGGGCTGAGTATATATATATATGTTTGAAACGTCCTCACAGACGGAAACCGAGTCTGGGTGACAGATACGCACCGGCACAGCTGAGACAGACTCTCAGACAGACACTGAGACTGATACAGACGGAGGACCCACAGACAGAGACAGATCCGAAACCGGCTTAACCAAGCTTACAGACGGATGGTGACTTACTTAAACCGATAACCTTGCAGACAGAGACTGTGACTCGTGTACAGACGCTGAGACAGAGGGCCAACCGACCCGCAAAAGACACACTAATGAAACAACTAAACGATCTACAGACACGTACGACGTGACGGGTTACAGACCTTGAAAGGAGGAGCTCGTTGTATGTGACGACTTCATCGTACTGCATGACATTATTGCTGAACCTACTGACGGCAGAACTAGCGACAATGTAACAATGGACAAAGGGAACACGTCAAAATACATGCAGAACCTATAAATGTAAAAAATCTGGCGATCCGTGTGGCAGTAAGTTGCAAACTTATACAATTGTAATGCAACACATTGTAAATTATACATTTTTTTAAGTTGAAAATAAAATTTTATTTTCTAATATAATATGAATAAATGCCAGTTTTTAAAAATATCTTTATGATCTGAATACTTGTATGGTCCAGCTCGTTTTGGCCATACGAGTATACTTGTACGGTCGGACCGTACGCGTACGTTAGGACCGTATAGGTATACTCGTACGGTCCGGACCGTACGCATACGGTCTGAATACCTGTACGGTCTGGAACATATACAAGTAACATTCGAATTGTACGAGCAGCTATGCATGGACTACTGACCTATAAAAATTACTTTTGGGAAATCGGACGGACGGAATAATTCGATCTATGCGCATTATAAGTAACAGAACACTCGGTTTCAGGTTCTGACATGTACATGAAGTATTTCATTCATCGCTGGCCTTTGTGATGAAATGTGTAGATATTAAAATTGATGTTAGTTGTTTTTATGGATACCTTGCTTCCAAAAACGCTAAATGCTTTTCAGGTTCTTTTCAATTGATTCTTTATTTCCTTTAAAGCTGTGTAGTAATGTGGGCCTTCACTTCATGCATCCGAGTTCTCTACATGTCGGTTTTCTGTACAGGCGAAAGCTAAGAAACGCGGTTCAAACATTTGTACCTAAGAATATGTTGAGCAAAGACTAATGAAATTAATAACAATCTTGACTCCAGCTGTCACTGTTTTACTTTTTATACTAACAACCAAGGAACATCCTGGGTAACACTTTGTTTAATTTTAGAGTGAATGTTTTTTTCCACTTTTTAATTTTTATTTGTCTTTTTTTTTACCGAGGCAAAGATTGGGTCAAAGTTTCATGTAAATCCATTAAGGGGTTTAAAAGGAGTTGCGGACTGGAGATAAGTACCCCTCTGTCGTGTATCAAATGGTTAACTTCATGTTTTATATTACAATTGGCAATAACCAAAATCAATATGATCGACTTTTAAAAAAGTAAAATTTTAACATATCTATTTTTCCTAGATTGGGAAACAATCGTGTTGCTTATGTGAATCCCTCTCCTATTTGCAGTTTGCGAGTGTGGCGTTTGTATCGACCGACATTTAGTCTACTCTTATCGAACTCCACAATGAGGTCCTTAACGTACACGGGGTATGCTCTCCTCGTACACACGACAACCCTTTCTCTTCACTTCCGAAAGACTCACATCGTTCCTTGAGACCATCCTCGCAAATAGTGTCAAGAGAGAGTCGGAAAATTGGTCCATGAAGAGGATAGGATGTGCATATCTACATTATGTCACAAAGATTGTCTCAAAGTTTCATATCAATCCATTGGTTTGTTTAAGAGGAGTTGCAAATAAGAGATGGGTAACCACTTTGTCATATAAGAGCTAAATCCACGTTTTGCTAAGGAAATCTAGAGACGACATTCCACTACGGGTTACGTTATCGTATCTATGGGAAATTCTCAAAATCTATAGAATCGAATCTTAAAATAAGAGGTTCATGTAGGAAATGTCCATGCACCCCTTTCCCCGTCCAGTGACAGTGTAAGTGCATATGTACTTATGGTCAATATAATGCGGTTTGAATAGTTAAAATATATTTCAGATGGATAAATGTTAAATTGTCAATTCAAATTATTTTACTTGCAAGACAAATTTATGTCACATGTCCAATCATTTAATTGTTTTGTAGCATGATACGCTTCGTATGTTCCTGATATGGTAATTATACAGTTCTTTTTCTCATACATTATGTCACTAAGATTGTGTGAAAGTTTCATTAAAATCCATTGTTGGATTTAGGGGGAGTTGCGGATAAGAGACGGGTACCCTAAGGTGTAACGGAAGAACAACCACACCGACGGTCACCACTATCACTATGTAGCCCACCTTTCAAGCGGGTTTATATTTACAACTGGTCGCTGGATTGTGTCACGTACACTTATTCAATAGAACGTCTCATGTCTGTGTATAACTTTAAATATGACAAAAATAGGAAGTGCCCATGTACCACCTTTCCCCGCGCATTGACAGTCTAATTCCATATGTACTTATGGTCTGTATAGTTAGAGACGACCATTTGATTTCTAAAGGGGGGCTATGGTGGAATTTGAAATAAAAAAGCAGGATGATAAAATCAGGAAATAAATGGACAGCGCTGTAAAAATAAAAGACAGGAGACAGCCCCCTCCTAAAAATCAAATGGTCGCTCAATTACAATATATTTCTGTGAAGGATCCAGAAATTTTCAAACGGGGGGGGGGGTGCGATTATAAAAAAAACTTCTGGGACATCTTGTTTCAAATACTTCCCAACCAAAATGATCTGTCAAACAAAGGGGGGGGGGTGCGGCCCGGTACGCCGGTCCTTGATCCGCCTTTGTATTTCGACTAGATTAATGTTAAATTGTCAATTCAAATTATTTTTTATTGCAAGACCAATTTACTTCACATTCATAGCTATCCTGAAACCACACACAGCTGAAACGAATGAGTAGATGACCAAAATTTTCCTCTCATGAACCATTCTAGACAAATTTAGTTTATAATAATTCTTTTTCTCTCACTGTACCTCAGTGTTCTTTTTGAGATAAGCTTATAGAACGATAACAAAGCTCGTTAATTAACCGCGATAATTGGTAAAGAGGAAAACCTCAAAAGATATCCGGTCACAAGTAATTGATGACAATTATCTTACAATTAGTTGGTATGGCTATAGTTTACAGTCTCAAGATCAAACAAAGAACCCTATTTTATTGGCGGGAAACCAAGCTGGAAATCTTAGTAAATTCAATACATTAAAACTTCCATCATGTCTCCAGGTATCGATCATGATTTTTCACAACTGTATATATTTTAGTACAAGTGAGCCAAAACAATTGTGTATGGGGGTTCGGATTGTGCTTTTTACAGACAGATCGTATAGAAATAAATTCCCTTTTTGAAATATAATGTACATGATTGTATAGAAAACCGTAATTGCATTTATGAGCAGACCTCGAAGATCAAACTTTTCAATTAATCAATATCTCCGTATAATGTACTTTCTTCATCTAAAGTTTCATCAAATCCCACCAAGCGGTAAAAGAGGAGTTGCGCTTACAAGGTTTTATTGGAAAAAATAAAGTCTTTTCAATATCCGACATGTACAGGGCTCAATATTTTTTTTTTTCATGCACATCGCGCGTACACATGATTGATATTTATACTTTCTTCAAGAAATTCTTCATTAAAATTATAATTAGCGGTTTAGAAGAATTACGTGTAACAGATTTTTGAGGGCAGTCAGAAAGAACGTTTTCCCCTTACCCCCCCCCCCCAACTTTGTTCGGGACTAAAGGTGTCTTTCACGTACATTACTATAAAGGTCAAATATAGCTTAAGTTTTCATTATGTTTTTTGCCCTATAGAGTGAAAATTGTTGCAGGTAGAGAAAAGCTATTGCTTGCTTAAACCTTTATCCCTTTATCTCTTTATCTCAGTAAGCCCTATACATAGGTCCCCATTAGGACTAAGATACCAGCTGTTATTAATTGTCCTTTTAAGGTCAAAAATATTCCCGTGCGGGGCCCGGGTGGCGAATAGGCCCGCAGCAGAGCCTAGCTTGTCGTAAGAGGCGACTAAGGGTCTTGGGATTCTGACGTCGGGTCAATGCTCAGCCCACAGAGCGACCAAGTATGTACCCTAGGTGGCTGAATAGGGTGGCCCTCGTCCGCGGGGGTTGTCAGGTCTATAATACGGAAACCCTGACCGCCGACCATAGTGGGCCAACGTGTGTGGAGAGTGCCACGCTTCATGCACGTAAAAGACCCCTTTGTGGACCGCCAAGTAGTGCACCACATAGGCTAAATTTTCTGCCCCTACCCACCTCTCCCCTTTTCCTGTGGTTCTTCAAAATTTATCGTTCTTTGTGTCCCATCCCACCCCATATTTCATTTATCATCATCGTTTCATGTTCATTTTATCATCCTTTTCATGTTCATCGCCTGTAAATAACCTATATAGCGTTGCACGGGCGTAAAACACCAACTCACTCACTCACACCCCAAGGTCAAAAATAGCTTTTTTTCATTTTTTGTCCTATACAATGAAAACTACCGTACTGCAGACACAGAAAAGCCGTTGCTGTTTGCCAAAACCTTCAGCTCATTTTCAAGCTCTACAATTAAAAGCCTCTATTGGGTTGAAGTTCTTAGATGACCCCCTTAAAGGTGTTATCGGCCTTTCAAGGTATAAAGTAGTTTTAATTCATGTTTTTCCTGTAGAATGAAAAAAAAATACATATAGAGAAAAGCTGCTGTCTGTCGAAACTTTCAGTTCAATATAAGCTCAGAAGTCTCCATTGGGTTGAAGTTGGGAGTTGTAAGATGACCCTTATAGGGGTTTTGGCCTTTAAAAGTCACTATAGCTTTTTTTCATGTTTTTGCCCTAGGGTATACAATGGATGACCTTTCAAAGGAGCTATAGTTCTTAAGACGATACCATTATGGCTTAAGCATTTAGTTTTATCCCGCCACTTTTATATGTGCCTATCCTAAGCCAGGGATCTTTGACAACCACTTTGTTGTACTTGTCGTTTTGATGTTTTCTGCTCCTTGTTTAAGAAGGGGTCTTTCTTTGACTATTTCAAGACTAGATTTGAACTGTATGCATTTTATTGTGACCTTGATCGAGTCAATCTAGCAGCGCCTACTGGCCTGGTTGAAGGCTGCTGGCTGTTTTTTTGTTGTTGTGGCCTTAAGCTTTTTAAATTGCCACTTGTTTATGTGGGCTGTGTCGCGAACACATATTTCTCATCTCATAATATGCTTTTAAGGACCAGGTGATCGATTCAGGCTTTAGGGATCCTCTTGTTGATATACAAGTCAACTCCCTGTTCATTTAATTTTAGCAACGTTACATATGTAACTTGGTCTTCGGCAGTTACCATTTGCGCATTCTGGTACGTATAAGACATCCTTTAAGTGAATTGTGCAAAGTTTGATAGTCATAGCACTTTACCGTCAGTTGTTATAGTAAGAGATGATTTTACAATTACAACCCCTGTTAGCGTCGAAGACAGATGACGTCTTCACTTAATTAATGGCAATGGCTATAGAGTGAGCTAATTCATGAACAAGGTCCACGAAACCAAACACTACCAATGCAAATGCTTACGAATTGATACCCTCCCCATACTTGTATATGTAGATTCTAGGATTTAACTTTTTAAAAAGGCCACTTCATGCTGAAGTATATGAAAATCTAAAAATATCAATTTATTCAATTTTTTTTAACTACTGGCATGACTGGTGCAACATTTCTCTGAAAAAAAACCCCACTCTAGATCTGTTCATGTTTTAAATGATCTGTGATGAACTTTTCTTGAAATATCCAAGCGGGGACAAACACATATTTGTTTTAAGCTTATAAGAGCTTGTGTTAAGGTTTGTGCTTGTAATAATTTAAATAAAGCTTTTGAACTTGAATGCCTAATCCAGAAAAGCAGAATTCATATGTCATTTTTTATATCTTGTATATATGATTTTTCCAGCACATTGTATATTTCAATTCCACATAAACATATTAAATTTTGAATGGCACAATTGCTATTTTAACAAATTAAAGTTTCTAAAAATCTAGTGGAAATTTCGGTACAATTGATTTACTTATTTTATCGTTCATATAATATGGTGTACTAGCTACATACTAGGTCTCATAACATTTGGTCGAATACAAAATGTACGTTTTAATTTAGAAGAACTAGTCCAGCGCATACCATGATTAATGAGGATTTTCTAAAAATTTCTGAATTCAAAAGGCTCGATGATTTTTTTCTGGTAATATATGCGTGGAACAGATCTGACCAGTTTAGCACAAATGCATATGGTGATCTAGTCACACATTAAATTTAATTTAAATCAATTGAGTAGTTTTAGAGAAGTTGATCAGAATAGCTTTGTGAGGGTAAGTGCACGGGGGGGGGGGGGGGCAAACTTTAGTGTCTAAGATGCCCAACCGTTTCTCTTCAAGATATTTGTAGTTTGCTGGACGATATTTTCTGTCCTGGTCACCAATTGTGCAACATTGATCGCGTGATACATGTATGTGTACACGTGTGTAATATAATATTAAGCAGGAATCTGAACTATGTTTCGACGCGATTGCTGGCTGCAGTTGAGTTGTAAAATGTTGTTTTGCATGAAATTTTAATATGCAAATTATGACATGCTACTAAGTAGCTGTACAAAGTTTCAGAACTGTGTTGTTAAAAGTTTTTGAGTTTTAGTGTTCACGAGAATTATTGAAGGACGGACAGACGGACAAAGTAAAAACAATAGGGCGTCCGCATCTTCGATGCGGGGCCCTAATTAAGCAAGCAATTGCAACTGCCTTTTATTTTCATGCTGCTGACTCATAGTTGCACTCAAATTAGTTATTACATGCAAGTAGTTTATGTGATTGTATATTGTGAATTTCTAATACATCAAATGAAGGCATGATGAAACAACGCCTACCAAAAAAGTTGCACCAAGGTTAAACATCAGCCGAGCGCAGCATGATACAACTGCAGTACATTGGAGGCCCAATACGGACAACTTCGACCCAATGAAGACTTATGTAGAGATTTTGATTCTGAAAAGTCTTAAGAGCCCTATTTGTCCTATATGTTATAGGTTCTGAGTTATAAGCCATTTTATGTGATTTAACCCTATGCTCTATTTTTGGTAATTTAAAACAGGCTCAGCAGTCATGTTTTTGGTTTTTGACGAATCGAAAATTGGAATACAATTAGTTTTAGACAAGATAAAAAAAATTAACAGACGACGACTGACGCCAAAGGATGGCAAATAGCTCACATGAACCTTCGGTGGTTAGCTTTACAGTTGAATATTGGGGCGTGGGCCAGCTCTTATACTCTGTAGCATTTTATTGATGTACGATACATAAAAAGCATTGTCACATTATTTGGCAATTTTTTTAACGAACACTGTGCACTGTAATATATGTACTTGTAATGAAAAAAAAAAGAATAATCTAAATCGGATGAAACATATGAATTTTGCCTTTATTTGTACCTTTTTGTTCTAAAACAGTATATAGCACTAACCCAAAATGAACATAATACCAAACTTCAAAAGCTATATATTAGACAATCACGACACATACATCCCACTAAAACCAACAAGAGTTAACACTAAAGTACATGTCTCGCCTGTCGGCACCATCAGAAACAAAAATTCGTTCTTACTTGCACTATAATCATCCTATATCTTTAAAATGTAACTTGTCCATTTCTACAATACAATACAATACAATACAATTCTTTATTATATGTACATGGATCTTTAGTTTCTGAGATCAGAAGGTGTTTATAATACTTTTATTAAGTTAACACTAAAGTATGTCTCGCCTGCCGGCACCATCAGAAACAACAATTCTTTCTTCCTTTTATTTCTTTATATTTCGAATTTATAAGGATGATCAAAAGATGTTTATAGAACTTAAACATTGCTAATAGCAATGAAAATATAAAAAATCACTCAACCAGAAAATCAAGGTCAAGGTCAAAAGATGGGGATGCAACTGTGCTAAGCTACTACTGGGGCATATGCAACAAAGTTTCATCAACCCAGGACTTATAGTTCTTGAGATATGGAGGTGCTCGCAAAACTTTACCATTGCTTTTATATGTATTGAAAATTGTTAAAGTCACTCAACCAGAAAATCAAGGTCAAGGTTAAAAGATGAGGATAAGCTACTACTGGGGCATATGCATACCAAGTTTCATAAACCTAGGACCTATTGTTCTTGAGATCTTGAGGTGCTCATAAAACTTTTCCAAAAAGTTAACGCCGCCGCCGTCGGTAAAGTAACACCTATGTCCTGCTCTGCTTCGCAGGCGAGACAAAAATTGTCAGTCACTTAACCGAAAAATCAAGGCCAAGGTCAAAAGATGGCGATATGCATACCAAGTTTCATCAACCTATAGTTCTTGAGATATGGAGCTGCTGACAAAACCTTAACATTGCCATTATATTAACCACTTTCGTTAGTCGGTTCCTAGCAGTGATTTCTTTTTCTGGTTCAGTGCATTAAAGCATTTTATTTTTAATCCAGGGCAAATTGAAAAAAAAAAATCAAGCAGCGACCACTGGTCACATTGAAGGCTGCTAGCTGTTTTCAGTTGCGGATTTTTTTAATTGTCGTTTATATTGTAGGTTGTGTCGCGTACATTTATTCCACATCACATATTGTCTATTCAATTTACACTTCAATAGTCGGACATGCTTCATGAAATTATAAATTATACATATTTGTATACGGAAACATGATATGGAGGCGATTTTTTTTACCCTGATGCATAAACATGGGTACAAATTTTAAAGTTGGTTTCAAAAAGTAACTCTAATGCAGATGGTTTGACAAACATTTAACGGCCAAGAAAAATGTGCCAGTTAACTTGGTAACTTAATAAAGGTGAGGGGCGGATCCAGTAATATCCGAAAGGGGGGGGGGGGGTTTCACATACTGGGTTCTGTGGGCCAAAAAGGGGGGGTCCAGACCAATTTTGCTGAAAATCTACACAAAAATTAGTCCGAGATTGTTCTGACATCCTCAGCATTTTTTCCAGCAAGCTGGTGCCGTGGTCTAAAAAATTCGGAAAAGAGGGGGGGTCCGACCCCCGGAACCGCCACTTAAGCGGAACAATAAAATAGAATCTTTCGAGATAAAAAAATCTGTCCAAGCCAAAAATGGCCGGATTTCGTTAAACAGGAAGTAGGCGAGCGACAGACCTGAAATAGAATCCCATGGGACCCCACCCTGATGCTGTATACCAAATATCAAGTGATTAGTAGTTGCTGAAAACTGTTTAAACGAAAATTCGCCATTTTACAACCCGATTTTTTCACTCTGTGAAATCCGGCCAAAAATGTTTGACAGAATATCTAAAAGTGGCAAAAACAACAGTTATATTTATTTAAACATTTTAAACAACAGTTATATTTATTTAAACATTTTATTACTTTATTTTGCTAATACAGAAATTAAACACACATGACAAATACAAGTACAAGTACAATGCCCTTATTGTAGTTGTAGAATAATCAATACATTCTTTGAATCAAAAATACTGTCAAACCATTTTCGTAAACTTGTGTTAATCAAACAAATTTTGAAAAAAATGTGATTTTGATGTAGTTTGTGTAGTTGGCAAGGCCTAATTAAACATTAGCAAACATAATTGGATATGAAAGGAAAAACAAAAGATTCAGATAAATACATATTTTGCAGAAAATGTATAATTGTGTTGTAAACAATTTCATAAGCTTTGCCCAGTTTGCTGAACCATTGAAACTTAATTTCAAAATAAAACATCAATCTGTAAAATAAATTTGAATTCACCTGCATGCATTGACACAATAACTGCAATTTTGTTTATACTCAAACACTTAAGCTAGTTCCTTCCATGCATATTTAATTTGAGATGTTTTCCTTTTCTTAGTACATTTATTTTGTTTCATGTAAAATAAAAAGGTTTGGTGAGACCATTTCACAACAGAAGATCATTGAAAACAATTGTAGTTATATCATCTTATAAAAAATATCGAATACAATAATATAACCTTTTTATTTATGAATTCTAGAAAAAAAACTAAAAAATAAGTGTTTCTTATCAATACATAGCCATTTATCGCACATATATGTTTGATTGAAAGAAACTTCACAAGCACATACAACTTGTACAATATACATTGTACACAATCTAAATTGTAAACAAACAAACAATCCAGATAAGAAAAATACTGTAGAGACATACATAAACAATAGCTTGGTTAACATCACCTCTCACTCACTAATATATCAAAAACTGAACTAGACCAAAAGGAACTTTTGATATTGATTTATTCAACATTTAATATACATTGTGTATATAAAAAGAGATGATAGAAAAGCAAATATTCCTTCATTACATATGAATGTCAGAGGGGGTGCTGTAATACATGTAGCATCTTAAAAAATACTGGTAATGTATACACATTTCCGCCACAACTGTGAAGGTACATTTAAGTAATTTTATACAAAATATAGACAAGTAAAATGAAGATAACACATAACTGGAAGCTAATTAAGCCACATCTGTCAATTTACAATAGTCCAGTTTGGACATTCAAAAAGAATGAAAATAGTAATATTACAGGGTTCAAGAAAACAAAATAAAAAATAACTATCAAACATATATATATATATATGCAATAAACAAAGAAAATTAGTATCTTTATTGCCATACATGGCCAACCTCAAATTATAAAAGTTATACAATCAAATATATAAAGACACATATAAAAACACACTTAATAATAAGGTTTCCTATTTCTAACACTGGGCTAGTTCTGAAATCTAAACTTTTATCACTTTAATGATTTATGAACACATTAGCAGAATATATATTTTGTCATCTGCATTTCTAACAGTTGTGATAGAAGAGAAAGTTAAATTCATGTTCAATAAAGATATTACAAACTGGGCAAATTCTTTATAGGCATCTCATGATTAGAATTTATCATATGACATTCTAATGAAAAATTGGTTCAATACTAACTGTACATCAAATAAATATATAATAACAATGTACTACAAACAATTAACCTAGCCTCCCCCTTTTCTAAGTGCCAGCACTTTTAAGGAAAAATGACTGCTCCTGCTCGTCATTTACATATATACACCATAAAATAAATTCACCCACAACTTCCAATTCTGCCTTTCAATCAGATACCCTTAATAATACACTATTTAATTATAAGTAAGCAACATAATTCCAAATTTGCAACAAATAGATCATTTCAATATATTAAGACCATACAAATAGCCATTTAGTCAAAATATTTATTAAGATTTTGCAGCTTCGTAACACCTTAACCTGACCGCCATCAAATTGAAGAAGGTTTTAGTCATCATATACTATGCATTTCAATCTCATTAATTACTATAAAAGCTTAGTGTGTATCAACTATTATAAATCCCCATAGTAATGATAGTCTGTATATAGCTAAACTAACCCAGATTTGGTTCACTTTAACAACCACAATTACATGCATTAACATTTACAATAAAGGTAATCTACTGGGATTCACAAGAATAAAATTTTGTCCACAAAGTTTTCTTAAATTTTGATGACAGTAAAATCCCCGGTAAAATCCAACATAGGGAGTACTTTAAATTAAATGAAAACATTAAGGAGTAATTATATAAAATTTTGGAGATGAAAACTTTAAAGACTAGTTAGTTACCAACAGAAACAAACAATCTGTACATTACTAATATAAAAAAATCAAAAATTTAATAGATAGGCAAGAAGTGATGACCCAACAAACCTTAAAAGGGTGCCTTTGTAATTGACTGGTATTTTTTATTTGTATTGCAGGTTGTTATAAAACTAAACAAAATATTTTTTACATATATTCATATTCAAAATATACATATACTAAGATTCTGAAATAGCTATGAAAGTTTTCTCAACACTGAATCATATATTCATCGCCTTGTTTAGTGGGCATATGTATGACACATGCTTGTTTGAGAGATTGCCATCTGCACAAACATACTTGCAATATATTCTCTGAACAGGTATAAAGGCAGAAGGTCCAAAAACATCAAACACATCTCTCATCCAAATTTCCACTGGCTTTCCACAATAGTACCTATATTGACTAGGCAGGGAAACCAACCAATTGACCTTTGCAAATATATGGACTTTGCTCTCATTTCCAATAATAAGGTTGTGAAGGTAATAGGTCTGAACTACACCAGGAACAAGATTTCCTGTACCAGCATCTTTCAAAATTGATCCATCTCCAGCATTCCAATACGCCATAATAAATGATGACCTTCTATGCCTAGATTCCCAAGAACCATATACTTCCTTTTTAAGTGTTACTGAGCTGCATTTTCTACAGGATTGGGAGAAAACCATTTGTGGAGCAGAATTGGGATACAAAGATTTGTATGTTTCTTTAAGTATTCTGTATTCGTCCGCTGAAAGGCAGTGAGGAGACAATTTTGAAAACTCATATGCTGAAATAGACGACCAGTCTTGGTTTGGTATAGGAGCACTTCTTCTGGATAAATACAAGAGTTGTCGTATTTCATGGTCAGGCACTTCTTTATTTATTGCATCTGTTTTACAAAGTTCTGAAAAGTTCTTATGAAATAAATCCTGAAACTTTCCTGGTAAGATGATGGAACTAATGTAGGAATCTCTTGTAAAACGACGCATTATCTGTAATTCTACTGATCGACTGTTATTCGGAAGAGAACCAAGATGACCATTATACCTTTCAAAACTGAACAGCCAAAATGAGTAAACTGGTCCAAAATCTCTCACACAGCTGGATAGATGGCAGTGTAGATGCATGTTTGGTGTAACTTTGTCTGATCCATACTTCTCTTCAAAAGCTTTACAAAAGTTTAAAATATGAATTTCAAACTGTCTAATCTCTGGTTCAGTAATAAATTTTGATGTTATGATATGACTGGCTAAAACGAAATGTCTCCAGACTTCAAGATCTTCTGATGGTAAGATATCAACAAGAGCAAAAATTGAAAATACATTTGTCCAGTTCTTCCATTGGTCAGCTGTAAATCCACCAAATGATGATGAAATCTTTCTTGGTATTGCCCCAATATTACTAGCTGCATCTACTGAATCCACTCTTTCTTGAACTTCGTCAAGCTGTTCTGGTAGTAAAATTTTTAGTTGAAGCCAAAGTTTGATCATTCGTTTTGCTGTTCCTTGGTAAAGGTTATGCATGGGGTCAACAATTGCCATTCGAATTGGATCAAAATATACTAAGTCCCATAATGGAGAGTATCTAATCCCATATCTGCTTTCCAACCTTTCTTTTTCGGTTTGCGTTCTTGCTGAATTAACTTCATTCATGAAATTTCTGTGTTCCAATAAATTTCTGTTGGGCCAATTTTGGATGTCAAAACCACCATAATCTTTCTTTCCAATTTCACCAGGAAATGTCTTGTAACACTTTGAGCAACCTAAGGTTGCAGTGTGGCCTAAAAACCCACATAGTTTACGAGTTGCTGGAACATCACATCCTACACACATAAGAGCTATTTTGAAGATTTGGTTACATTTGTCTTTGTATGATTTTAAAGAAAATCCTTCATTCCAAGCATTTTTCAGTTCATCAACTAATGGACTTATGAAACTTTGTACATTTGGCTCTTTCTTCATATCTGGAATAATTCCAAGAAGCATTACATTTCTAATCTTAAATCGTTCTTCCCTTGGTAAATTCAAAACAACAGCATATAATACACCAACAGAATACGACACATGTTCATATGGTTGGAACCAATCTAAATTTAGCATTATTCCATAGTTACGTTGGTCTTTTAAAAACAGGTTTTTCTCTTGAGTCTGGAATTCTTTCCATATGCCTCCATCATATACATCAGCATAAAAGCCTGGTTCTTGACGTCTTAATCTCCAGTTTTCACATTTCTCTTCAAAATCAGGTCTTTGAACAAAGCTAGAAAGGGATAATGCAAGAGACTTATAACAAAATGTTTTAAAAGGATAAAGTTTTCTTGAACCCTGTAATTGAACTACCTTAAGAAGTGGTTCCCCACATTCCTTTCTCCTACCAACTTGTGTATGGTTTGGGAAAATGACATTACTACATTTCTTTGGCTGCTGCTGTCCCTCTACCAACAAAATACAATCTTCATACCTGTACAATTTATAACATTTTTTACATACAACAAATTTGGTAAAATTATCTTTTTGCAACCCTATATATTTGTACAATTTATAGACAGTAGAAGGAAATACTGATGCAACACTAGCAATAAAGACATTTTCTGCTGAAAGAGCATTGAAAAAATCTGATAGAAATGATAACAAATTTTCTATTGCAATGTCAGTTATTACATGAGATGACTGCCATGAACAAATAAAAATACAAAGGCAAATAAATAAAAAGAACACATTTTGTTTGGATGAACTGTTATCTTCAAGTTCAACACTGGGAAATGAACAAAAAGCTGGTCCACTTTCTTCATTAAAGTCTAAATCAATGTCTTTTATTGTAAGATTTGGCCAAAATTCTTCATCTTCATTATCTGAATCACCAGAGTCATTAGGAGTTAACTTTTTCTGCAGCTTGCTCTTAAGGGTTGGTATTAAAGGCTTTTCAGCAGGAATGAAATTATACTCATGTGCATGTGCATCTGACTCTTCAAAGTCACTTGTTTGTGGTCCACTTGTATTACTAGTACATGGTTGTTGCCTTTCTGCACACTTCCATTCACTGTGCCAATAGTTTTTTATTTTATGGGTTTCAAAGTGTCTTGTACCAAACCACTGTTTACATCCTGGACATTCCTTTTTACCTTGCTTCTGTTTAAAAGACAGGTGCGCTTTGGAAGATGGTTCTGCTCCTCTTTTTGACATCTAAATCAGTCCTGAAATGAAGAATGAAAACTGTACGCGAGTTTTAACTTTTTAACCTTAGCACTAACCTTATGCATATATAAATACATCAAACATTACAGTTGCTTGAAAAATAAAAACGGATAAAAAAGTGGTATATTGTGGAAATAATATGTAAAGCAGAGTTGGAAATAACAGCCCGCCCACCAGCCCGAGACTGGTAACTTTTGGGCAGGGCTGGCTAAAATTCATGAACATTTGCTTGGGTATATAGCACAAACAGGTAGAATTTCAATTGCATCCTAGGTGGACTGACAAAGCATATTTGTTACATGCAACACAATCTAATTTATAGACTGAATATTTAGAAATAAAAATATTCAACATCCTGATATCTAACAAGATTATAAAAAAACACACACAAAATCAGACAAAAAATAAGTTTCAAAATTTTGTCTCCCCTTTTGACCCCTCAATTGCTAAACAGAAAAGATCATGGGATAAAGTAACTCGAATAATTCAGCACCCTCTAGTCTACATAGGTGAATGCACCCGTTAATGAAGCGTTCAATAGTGAGTGTAATCATAACGATTTATTCAAAATCGGACCATGAATAAAAAAGCTGGATTTGTGCCCCTTTTGGGCCCCTACGTTCTCAAAGAAAAAAAGGAGTCCTAAATAATCATGCCAATCAATCATTTAATGGTAATGAACAAGATTGTAAAATTTAAGTTAAGTTATTGTGAAAAACAAATGAAAGGTTCATTCTTAGCCCCTTTTGGGCCCCTAATTTCTATACGAAAAAAGAGGGGACACCCAAAATCTACCCCATCCTACCTTTTATTGTAAGTACCATTACTGTAAAGTTTCATTGCATTTGGTCAATTAGGTCAAACAAAAAGTATGTGCGTTTCAGGTTTCATGCCTGAAAAAAATAGGGTTGGTAGGTACAGTAGGCATTTATTTTTTATTTGGCCTTAGAACAAAAGTATTGTGGAAACAAATAAAAAAGTTACTGTTTGTGCCCCTTTAGGGCCCCCAATTTCTTAATGCAATTATAACATGACCCTAAAAGATTAAAAATGTGTAAAATTTCAGAGAGATCTAGTTTTTGGTTTTGAGAGTCAGATTACCACAATACAGGCTCCCCAATATCATGAATATAGTGCGTCTGACAGACAAAGTTTGTGTGAAAGTTTCAAAATTCATATGGGGGTTAATACATGTAGTCTAGTTTACCGAGTAGTTACTCAGATAAGGAATAAGTCTTTCCCCCTGTCATCTCAAGTCACTTATATCAATGTTTTTGAAACATAGATTTTAACATATAAGGTGCGCATCCCAGTGCATGCACATCTTCATTATGTCGAAACAATTTTGAGAGACTTTCATGAAAATTCCTTAAGTCAAGATAATCAGGCCCCTTGTCATGGTCAAATGGTCCTTATTTTGCTATTGGAAACAAAAAATCAGTTGGTTATACAAAGAAAAAGTTGCATATATATTGCTAGGACCCCAATTCAAAAAACTAAAAAGTGCATGACTCTGCAAAAAATCAATCCCAATGCAATTAAACAACTAAAGTTATGGAAGGAACACTTCAATTAACAAACATTGGGATGGCATCATCATTTCATCATAATGTAACAATTATTTGTCCACATTTTTGTGGGTATACATTACAAATATTATGCACATTTATTAACCAACTAAGTAGATTATTAGTCTATCTGCCCTTACTTAATGAAATGCCAAACAGGGCCATTATGAAAAAAACAGGGCATTATGACAGGGCCATTATGACAGAAAACAGGGCCATTATGGATTTGAAACAAGATGGCCAACATCATTTTATTTCAAATGTTTTAGGAAGATGAATTTAAAAAGTATCAAATGATGTCCAATGATACATGTTGGAAAGAGGGTTAAACTACCATTTGATTTTCTGTGAATTAATTTATTTTGTTGTAGATGACTGATACTGCATGCAACTCATTAGTCATTTCACATTTAGATATTTTATACCCTTTTAGTTTCCTTTATAATTTATAATATAATAATAGGCTATCTTTTTTACCTTGATTTATTTTATACGTTTTATTTAAAAAATCAAACAAACTAACATCACTTAAAACTTTGCTGCACTGTTAATTCACAAATAACTAAAATAAACAAAGTAAATGGTTCCTACCTGAAGATAAACCTATATACCGAATCTGAGATCCTGTCTGTTTCTGTCAGGTTTCTAAAACAACCTTCTGTATGTCAATAGTTTGAATAAAATATTGATATACAGAAAATAAGCAAAAACCTGACAAATTTTAAAGATGTCAGTTTCTGAGTTTGCTGTCTGCTAAAGGGGGATTCTTGTTTGGGGAAAGAAATGGGTTGTAATGTGATACTTCAATTCATCCCCTTAAAATGTTGTCCCTAAAAACTAAAAATACTGAATTACTAAAATTGTTATTATTTGACACATCATATGAACCGTAGTTTTATTAGTTAAATATTTTTTGCTTTGCACAATAATTTCTGAAATAAATAAGATATTTTGCAAAACAGTTTTAATAGTAAGAAACATCCCCCCCCCCCAAAAAAAAATGAAAAGAGCAGATCACAATGATAAATTTTAAAATTTTCTATTATCAATCTAAGACAAATGTACGTGATTAATGCATCGGCAAAGTAAAAGCCTACAACAAAATGGTCATGAACTATTAGCCATGCATTGCAAAGAAATATTGGGCAAAAGCAGATTTTACGAGTTACACCTCACTTCTCCACTCAGTTTAATTTGTTTATTTTCTAGTTGGTTAATAAAAGTATTAAGAAATGGGTGATTTGAGAATGGCCCTGTTATATATTCTCGATCTGCAATAATGGCCCTCGGAGTCTGTAATGGCCCTCGGCGTTGCCTCGGGCCATTACACCTCGGGGCCATTATTGCAGACCTTGAACATATAACAGGGCCATTATAAAAACACCCATTTATTAATACTATAGTATAGTCTCTCTTTAAAAACAAATGTACAGTCATCTACATGTGTACATGGGCATAATATTTTTAACAACTCATTTACTGGTATGTTTATAATTAATTTATTTTAGTTATCATATCATAAAGACAAATTAGTTATATTAGTTTCCAACTCTAATATATATACAGTTAATTCTATTTGTACACTCCTTCAAATTATAGTTGATTCCCACTGCAAAATTAAAATGTCATTTATCACAGCTTTCACTGCTGGTATTCAATTAACAATACCATTTGTATGTTGATTAAACAATAAATGAACTATCAGTTAAGATCAAATGGTCCACTAAGATAAGAGATCAAAGAAAAATAAGAAGATGGTGAAATTGATTATTTTTATCAAATAGTAACTCTTTGGGTCCATAATTTCTAAACACAATAAAAAGCTTTGAATTTTGCTCATTAAGACATTTGAGGAGAATCAATAGGTACAAGTAAACAATTATCGCCCTTTGCTTTTCCTTGACCACGAATATACATGTAGTTCCTATTAAAAATAGTGCCTTAGAAAATTATTTGCTTCAATGTGTTCTCTTTAATTTTTGTAGTTGTTTTTGGTCTCATTTCAAAGGAAAGGGGTCACAGAACACTAGCAAGATGTTTTAGAAATGAAGTGAAGATGCTTAATGTGAATTAAGAAATGACAAAAAGGGGGGATTTTTTTTCTTTTCGGAAGCTCTCGGAACTGACCCCCTCTAGGGCCTTATAGTTTTCACTTGTCAAAAAAGTTGAAAATATGCAATTTTTTTTTATTTTCCAGTATTAAGGGCATATTGGCCATAGGTACAATATAGCTAAATATACATGTAAAGTATTTATAGCCATAATTTTTTTCGTAAAGTAAAATTTCGCTATATTAAACAAAGAGGGAAAATTAATTGTGTACTCGGGCCTAGAAGAGGCCCTATGGTAAATCTAGAGGCAACACTTGGAACTGGCAAAAGTGAAAAGGAATAGTCTAAATCTATCAAATTCAACAAGTTAGCATGGTTTTAGTCAAGATTTTGTACATTGAGCTTGTTCTATGTCCATATCAAGCCAATTTAGGGTCTCTATGGGAATTTCAATGCATTTTCTGTACTTGGGAGAATTTAGTCAAGAGGTCACCAAGTGTGAACTTAAACAAACTAGTTTAATCCTTCTGAAAGTCTTATTGAGTAAGATACCCCATAGAAAATCCATTACGGGATCCCAGCTGTAATCACATTAGGGATCACACCAAAAGGTGGGATATTTACTTGGGATCCCATCTATATCCCAGTGGGATCCCATCTATTTCCCACTGGGATCCCACATTATTTCTCTTTGGAAAATTTGAGATCACATGGTTCTATTATTTTCAGAAAAAAATTAATGTATCAGTTTACAATCCCGATTAGCAAATTCTGCACGCATATTGTAGGTAAATCTATTCCAAAACATCACTAAACTGAAAAAATAAATTTAATATCTACAATTCTTAGTGACTAGCTGTTTATTGTTACCATGATATCTCAACAGGCATTTCCATTAAAGATTGAAAGAATTTACATTCATCCTACATTTTGTCCTAGTTTGACTGTATATTTTGTTCTTTATCTCTTCAACACCTTTCTTCTAATTGATATCCTACATGTCAACACCATAGGGTCAAATTTCTATACTAACAGAAATGCCCAATCCCTATATATGTGGAACCATTTCTGTAAAACGCTTCAAAAGGTCTTCAACTGACAGGTTTAATGCACAAATATAAGAAATAAGATTACCATATGCCCAAATAAGGTTTAAAATAAAAAAAGACAGAAATCTCATTAAGTTATACTACTTGTAAACCCATTTCAAATTCTCAAGATTTAAAAAATATATATTATTGGTAAAAAGCAAAGGGAGATAATTATCCCATATCTCTTTTTTTCACACTTGATCCCACTATTTCACACTCCATCCCACCTTTTCTCACTTCTCAGGTGGGATCCCACAAGTAAATCTCGGATGGGATTTTTATCTCTTTAATTCCCACCTAATCCCACCCTATCTCATCCTAAGAGATGGGATCTCAGCGAGATCCCATTGAGATTTGGTGTGATCTCAGTTGTATTTTCTATGGGGTAGTACCCAGGGAAGTGAAAAGAATTCATTTATAACAACAATTTTCATCAGAAAAGGAAAATACTTGATTTTTTGTGCGAAAGTGCTAGTGTTCGGCCAGCTGTCATTTTTATTCATATGCTCTTCTTGGTGTTGATTTCAATTAAAATCTCCAATACAGGATAGAATAAACCTTAGACAGAAACAGTACAATAAGATATGTGTAAGAAACACAGAAAATGTCTGAAAACCTACCTGTTTTATCTGTAATGGTCTTTTGGTATGAAAATATTTAGCAGAATTTTACCAAAATATGCCAATTTTTTCATTATTTTTGTATCATTCATGACCAATTTTCTTTAAAACAGCTCTGACTGTAACTGTTGGGGATAAAATTTGTTACTTACTATCCTCTCATACTAAAAACATGTTTGCTTTGGTTATATCTGCATGTTTTAAAATTTTTTACCCCTAAAAGTTATGCATTTTGTTAGGAAATATTAAAACCGCCTTTAAAAATCAGTGATGCATCACACAAAACCTCAAAGTTTGTCTACATATGTACATTAAATTAATATTTTGGGTCTTATTTTGTAAGCTTAGCACATATTGAACATTTTGAGACCATTAGAAATCAATTTTGTTTTTTCAATTTGTCAAAATCCTTCTGATCATACATATACCCCTTGAAAAGTAAGAAAATGCTAATTTTCTACTCCGCAAATGTGGGAAGGAGTAAAAATCAAACCCCATGCACTTATTTCTTGAAAACAGGTGCTTTTCATGTTTAATTTATATTATTCTATTGCTATAAGCAATTGGTTTGGAAAAAATCTATAAAATATTTTTAAAATTGATAAAAAGGCATCATGGGTTTTACTGCGATTTTAGCGGACAAAATGTTTAAGCCAATATCTCCCAAAAAATGCTTATATCTTTAAGGTTAAGCATTGCACAACTCTGAAACATTCTATTTCAACTCAAAAAAGACTCAGCATCATGAAAAACACTTTATTTCAAAAAGTTGAGGCGCATCTGAGGTATAATAGGTACGAGTACACAATTATCGCCCTTTGCTTTACTTTGACCACGAACATAGTTCCTATTAAAAATAATGCCTTAGAAAATAATTTGCTTCAATGTGTTCTCTTTAATTTTTGTAGTTGTTTTTGGTCTCATTTCAAAGGAAAAGGGTCACAGAACACTAGCAAGATGTTTTAGAAATGAAGTGAAGATGCTTAATGTGAATTAAGAAATGACAAAAAGGGGGGATTTTTTTCTTTTCGGAAGCTCTCGGAACTGACCCCCTCTAGGGCCTTATAGTTTTCACTTGTCAAAAAAGTTGAAAATATGCAATTTTTTTTATTTTCCAGTATTAAGGGCATATTGGCCATAGGTACAATATAGCTAAATATACATGTAAAGTATTTATAGCCATAATTTTTTTCGTAAAGTAAAATTTCGCTATATTAAACAAAGAGGGAAAATCAATTGTGTACTCGGGCCAATAAGGACTACATGTATCATTATATTAGATTTTTTTTAATTAAGAAAATTCAAAATACAAATCTATAACAATATGCATATGTCTATCAAGCATTGAAAACACAAATTTGAAAGGTTTCAAGTTTTATGTTGACTTGCAGGGATGATATATTTTATTATAAGCCATTTTAGCCTGATGCATTAGGGGGTACATACATGCATGAAAGTACTATCTAGTCTAGATAGTACTTCCATGATACATGTTTATGGTCACTTCCAATTTATGATCAGACAGGGATAACCTTTTTGAAGCTTTTGTAATTATTATGAAAATGGTGAGAAAATGGGATGAAATAAGAAAAACTGTGAGCTGTGACTTACAAATGAATCCCTCCTGTCCCAAAATATAAACTCATAAGACGAAATTTAAAAAAGGAGAAGCAAATCTAGAAAAAAAGTGTAAAAGTTTCATGAAATCCATTAAGGGATTGGAAGGAGCTGTGGATTGAAGATGGGTGCCCTGAGGTGTGGTGGATGGACACATGGGACAGACGGACACCTGTATCACTATTATACCTCCCCATTTTACAAGCAAGCAAAGATACAAATTTTGATGGGATTACATTATTAGGTCACAATGATGCATTTAGTTTTTGACACAAATGAATTATAACAAAAGCCTAAGAGATAAACATATTTAAAATGGTTATATCATTATATTTTATATTTGTCTTAGAAATTGTTTTATTACTTGACATTCCTAAAAATATTATATCTAATTATGTTAAGCTTAGAATAAGTAATAGGAATCTTTATATTGAGCAAGGGCGTCATAACACACATTTGACCAAAGAGTATATACCCTTTATGTAGAAAGGATGTTGACTGATGATGAATTCTGTATGTAAACGTGACAAGCTACAGATGCACTAGATCCAATCTATTTAAAAAGATTGAAGAAATCTGCCCTAATTTTGTTTAACATGTCAGACAGAGAAAAATTCATATTTGTTTAAGAAGTAATGATTATGACATTATGAAAGTATGTGGTGGTAGACCTATAGCCCATGGCTATGTAAAAATCAGTAGGGCTATGAAGAATTTGGAAACTTTATAATGGGGCCTATGGAAAAATATTTGGAAGATTTATTTCGGGCTATGGTACCAAAATATTTTAGTTTCACACACTGCCTTTGTGTCAGCACGCTCAAATATCCCACATGTCCACATTATGGACAGAGATTATCTATTTTGAGTTAATAGTTGTTGTCTTTCCAAGTCGGCTCATTAAAGTAAAACAGGAAATAAATGAGTGACAGACCTGAAAATGTATCCAACCATATGATATCCCTATCTGAAGCTACTTACAAAATATCAAAAGTCTATGATTAATATACACATGTAGTTGCTGAGAAATCTCTTAATAAATTTTTCAACCCTGAAAATTTAGTGAAAAAGTCTAAGTTGGTTCATTTAACAGGAAGTAGATGATCAACAGACTTGAAAATGTATCCCACCATATGGGACCTCCACCTGAAGCTACATACCAAATATTAAAAGTCTAAGATTAATATCTTTTTTGCAAAATTACACCTATTAGGGTCAAGCAATACAAATGTAAACTAAACAAACATACAAACAATGTCAATAAAACACAATAACATCACATAAAAAAAAAATTAGTGGAATTAAGCATTAGCTGACATGGACCTGTTTGTCAATTCTAATGACACACAGATCAGCCAATAACTAATTTTTCAGGACTAATAGAAATTTAATTTTATCAATTAGGACTTAAGTTGGGGAATTGTTTGTTATGGTTATTTTTATTTTATTGAAAAACAGATTTCGTAAATTATCATTATATGTACAATTAAGGAAAAAGTGAAATTCATCTTCAAGGATGTTGCAAAATTTGCAGAGTCTTTCACGTCTAGGAATTTTCTTGTATTGCCCAGTTTCGATAAATAGACAGTGATCGCTAGTTTTAAATTGCGTTATAAGTTTACGTTTAAACAAAAATTGTTTCTTTCAAATAATTTTCCATTTTTAAATAGATCTGTCTTAAGTTTGCTATAAAGATAGAGTTTGGAGTCTTCTGTTAAATAATAAAAGCTGAGATATCTGTTACAAAAATTTTGATCATGGATAGATGGATGGACCAGTCAAAAACATTATACCCTTCACAACTTTGTTCAGGGTAGCAAATTCGTCAAAAAATTAACCAGCCCTGAATTCAATTTTCACTTATTTCTTCTATATGCACAGTCAAATATCACAGAATTTTAGCCAGCCCTGTCTTAAAATAACCAGTCACGGGCAGGCGGGCAGGCTGTTATTTCCAACTCTGCTTTCATGGCTTTGTTGTGTGGGGTATAATAATTAATCATTTAATGTGTATCACCATGCAATTATTAAGATTTGCTTTCTATTATATATTTTAGTGCTTAACTAGTTTTATTAAAACAGAATTATTAATTAATAAATAAAAATTGGAATAATAGACCCCTCAGTCCTGCTTGTCTGATAATCATTGTATTGTAGCATTGCCTGTTTAATACATGTTCTTATGATAACTATTTTGTTTTGGTATTTGTAACATTTGTATTATGATGAATTTTTTTTTTCCTTTTTTCTTAACTAGTCAGTAATTTGGTGGCAAATCCCTTTGATGTTTTATTAAATCTCAAGCAAGCATGCAGCTAATCAAAACTTGACAGCCCTGTTGATTCCTTGTGTCTTTTTAAACACATACTAGTAACTATCTGTCCTACATGTATGTTATATATCATATATCCCATACTTGATTGTTAAGTACGAAAAATTTTAGTATAATGATATTTTACATGTATACAATCATATTTATTTGTAATTCATGTTTTGTATATGCCTCTTCTGGGGGGCATGATTCGGTTTAATAAACTTATGAACTTACATTTGTATTAAACCAAGAACACTTCTTTTTTGCAATAAAAAATATCAGATTAACCAAATAAACTAGAGGCTCTTTTAATTAAGAACTATTACACATAGGGATCAGGCAGGGGGTGGCACATTGATAATTTCCAATTTTAGATTTTGGGGTTTAGATGCATTCATTTTACCTTAAAAACAAACCCAATGCAGTTTTAATGTTTGAAAATATTGTTGTCCTTTCCATGTACCTACACATAGACATATCAAAGAGGGTCCCACTCTGAGTTCTGGACCAAAGGGGGTTTCAAGTCAGTCAGTTTTTGCATGCAAAAATCTACACCAAATAACTGCTTATAGTCTAAGCGACATGTGGGTACATTTTTATGTAGATGTTGGGACTAAAATATGCAATTTAATTCAAATCTATATATGTAGCAAGGAGACCTGCTCTCATTAAAAAGTTTAAATTTGCCTACTATATATACAAATGCATTTATTAGATATTGTAAGAATGTATAAAGTCTGCACGAAAATAAAACATTGTAAAATAATTTTGGTTGAATCTTAATAATGATACATTGTATCTTGATATTTTGATGGTTCACAGTAATTATAAATTATCCCCCTTGTTAACTTGTCCATTCAGCTTGCAATTGGAAAGAAACAACCATATTTGTAACCTACATGTATTAGTTCCTCCCACCAAGCCAAATGTACTTCAATTTCTGATAATAATATCCCCCATGGAAATTCAGATAAACTTGAAAAATAATAGGTTGAATTGTATGTAAATTAAATGAGAATTTATTTTTGGTTCTTTTTGAATGTTCCATTGGCATTGGTTACAAGACTTTTTATGATACCTTAAACCCTGCCCAAAATTCATAACTTGTCATATAAATGTTGGAAATATTCAGGACTGATCAAAAACTGTTAAAGTACTCAACAACCAAAGTTTTCATATTTCTATAATGTCTACTGCTGATAAATTTGCTTCCATCTCTGATTTGGAAGACAATGGGTATGAAGAAACAAGTGGGTTAGCTGCTACTGGAAGTCAAAATAGTACCAGTTTTCATCTAAGACTTTTAGAGGACTCTGACGAAGATACTCACCATGATTCACAGCAGTCTCCACCCGAAAGTCCTGTCCCTAAGAGGAAACGGAGTAGCAATGTTCTTGGACCTCTGGATCCAGAAGTATCAGCAATTTCTGCTTCAACAGGAGCTTGTGGTGGACCAGGTGATACATGTACCGGTACTCCAAGTCGTGTTATAAGAGAAAGAATGACATCTACTCCTCTGCACAATCACAACGTTCAATCAGTCACAGTCACTGAGGTAAGTACTTATTTACTCAAGTAATATATATATGTATTCTCAAACTATATAGGAATCAATGCTATTAAGCCTTACAAAATCGTGAACATATCCATAATCAGTTTGTAATTTACTAATTAATGTACTTTTTTGTCTTTGTATCAAAAATAATTAAACAATTTATCATAACATATGGAATAGGTGTTCTTTCATTCACAGAAAATATCAGAATGCAAGCAGGTTAGTTTTGCTTGTCAAATTATAAATATGATACCATATGTTTTCTTATATCCAACTGTTTACAAAGTTTACAATTGGAATCATATAGAGATTAAACATCTGTATATTAATAAAGTACCCATCTGGTCATGCTGTGGGTATTATCAATTATAATTTCATGAACAAGGGTCCTTTATTACTGTTTATATTAATGAGGATAGTTTAACCATATTTTCTTAATAGTTTAAGAATACATATGTACAATATTGGCAGAACAATACACAGAGATATTAAAGTTCATTGGGAATGAATTAACATAAAGAAATGGGGGAAAAAATCTGCATAAAACCAGCATTTTTTTTCAAAAGTGAATCTGAAGTTCAGAAACATGAGAAAGATTTACTTTTTAACTGTATTAAAAAGATGTATCATCTACAGTCTATAGTATAGATCATATGTTTTATATTCAGTGATTTTAATTTTTACTACCCTTGCCCTTTAGTTTTCATTGTGGAAAAGCATATGCATCATAGAAAGGTTTTCTTTATATAAAAATGATCATTCATGATATGCAGGTAACTTCCTAAAGTAAATTTACAAAATTCAAAAATATTATCTCCACCCCCTATATCCAAAATGGTCGTTCCATCTCGATGGAAAAGAAATGCATATGATGTAACAAAAAATTATAGACTGGGCAGTATGTCCCAGGTCAAAAATATTTTTTAGTCTTTTTATTGTTTGCGTTCGAAAATGCACTCGTCAGCATTAGCCATGCTAAATAGTAAAGTCACTTAGCTATTGATTTTAAATTTCTGAATGAATATGTGATTTGATAAATATGTTTTATGTTTAATAGATCGTGTTCCCATTGTGGTCTTTCCAATTGAATAAACTTTTAAAAAAATGGGAGGACACTAACACATGACAGAAAATACCGAACGTATGCATTTTATCATTTCCTGTCTTTCGGTTATCTTCGGGACTTATCAAATAGCGGGATATTTAAATCCTCAATGGCAAAGAAACCATGAAATGATGATATGTTTATACCGAAATGAAGCCGCACGCTCAGACCGGGTGAAAACAATCCTATTTTAGCTTTTTATGATCCTTTTTTTGCACGTTCACAATATGTTCTCCAGAAATTATGTGGCATACATGTACATGAACTTTTTTCCCTATTTCTTTTTCTTTGTACAGGGTGTACATGTATATCCTGCTCAGTATCATGGGCGTCTTGACAATAAAAACTATTTGATTTGATTTTGTATGTGTCAACAATAAGCGCTACTAAAATATTGATTTCTACAAAATGTATCTGATCAATGGATAAAAATATGCAAGGGAGTTGTAAGGACACAAGGGAATAAATACAAGAAATTAAACATCATCTAATTCAGGGTTCACCACAGGCTATTCAAGGGCGGTGCTCCCCCGCTTTAATTTGTCTCCCCCACCCTTGAAATGTTAAGCTCCATACTAAAGTTTAACTTTATTCCTTTAAACAAAGTTTTTTTTTAAGTAGAATTGTATGTATTTTGTGATTTATAGACAAAAACCACAAGTAAGAAAACCAAACGCTGAGACTGAAAACACAATTTTGAAGAAATAAATGTTACTCAAAAATTTTATGAGAAAAGAAAAGGATCATCGCCTAATAATAAATTAAATTGATTTGTTCGCAATGTAGAGTTTTTAACAACAACAAAAAACAACAGTAAAACATATATATTTCTTTTTGCTATAGTATCTTAAAAGTTGTACTTTGTATTTTAGAAAATAAAACAACTGGTTGATGGTCAGACCAAAGAGCTCAAGACAGAGTTGGCAAAACAGAACCAAAAGCTAGAAGAGTGTTTGGGTCTTCTGCGGAAACTGTCCATCAACAACAATGCACCACCAAAGAAAAAGGAGTCAATACATGTACCATCACACATTAAGGTAGTTTTTTTATGCAAGGTTTTAACTTACAATGTAACACTTTATGGTTGTTAAATTAATCATACATGTATTCTGTGAACTTCTTAAACATTTTAAAGCTTCAGCATATTACTAGATATAACATGAAAATCCATCAAGGGGTTTAGGAGGAGTTGCAGATAAGAGACAAATTAAGTTCCAATAGATACATTGTGGCGATCTCTAATGCAGTTGATAAGTTTACCTCGTTTTGTCATTGATGCAATATTTTTTTGGCTTAATCCAATCCATTAAATGTTTGATTTTTATCATTTATAAAAATAATATCAATATGTGGATCGTGTCTTTCTGGCACATATTCCATATTCTTTCGTTTTTAATATTGTAGCAAAACATATATGATTTATCATGTTTATTGTGCATATTGTTAATTTTAACAACAATGGTTATTGGTAAAAGAGGAGGCTACAAATGTATATTGCAATCACCCTTTCTGTCTGGTTGTGTAATCCAAAGAGATGTACTGTGCCTCCCCTTTCCAGGTGTTGGTCATCTGCTTCCTGTTTTGTGAGCCGACTTAGACTTTTTTATGTGTAAATAAATAATAAAAAGTTAAACGGTTTTCTTAGCTTCTAATGATGGGGTTGATTTCAAAATAAGGACACAGCTTTTAAGCTTTTTGAACATGTTGAATGATAAGTTCAACCATGCCTCTTTTTGCTACATGTAGGTATGATGGTCATTAACAGCCAGTGTTTTCTGTCAGAATGTGGGAGTTTGGGTATCCTTAGCACAACAACAGTGCAACCCCTTGTTTCGCAAATTTCACCATAGCCCCCCCCCCCACCCTCTTTAAGAAAATTAAACGGTTTCTCCCACATTTTATGTACATGTAAAATATGTAGTAAAAGGACCCTCATAGTTTTTAACATTTTTTGTTCATTTTAGCAATCTGTCCGTGATGCTTACAGGCACAACTGCTCAGAAAACAACATCAGTTGGGTTACAAAAACTGCAGCTGGAACTATCCTGAAGTAAGTTTATTTTACATAATTACCATACATGTATGTACATGTATGAAGTATAAGTTTTTAGTATGATACGGTCGACATGTATCTAAAAGTGCAATATTGTTAATGCAAGCTTATATGTAAATATAAATCTATGGATTTTCATATTTTAGTTTAGCAAACAATAAATCATGTACTGTACAGGCATATGTAGTGTATGATTAGGCCAAATAAAAAATATTTGTGTTTCAGGTTTCCCTACCTTCCCTAGTTTTTCATGCCAACCCTAGTCTTTTTATTGCCAATTTTGCTTTAAAAAATAATTGCCTACCTACCGACCCTATTTTTTTCATGCATTAAACCTGAAACACACATACTTTTTTTTTGTCTTTTACTAAAATCTAACGCAGCAATATTGATTGACATGCCAGTCATGATACCGTAACCTTGTAGAAAATATTTGTCCATATTGAATTATGTTGCCATCACAGATATTGAAAGTACATTTTTGTAAGTTTTTTTTAGGACAAAACATGAAAAAAGAATAATAAAGAAAAATGAAAGACTCATAACCAAATCAAAAATGCATTCTCTGGATTCATTTATTTTCATGGGTAACAATTGTAATGGTTTGATGAAAGAGTATCAGTTTGTGGATTCTTAAATATGTGATTCTAAAGTTTGCAGCCCACAGATCAATGTTAAATATGTTTTTCGTAGGGAATTAAATTTCGTTGTTCAAGGCAACACACTAAAACCATGACAATTGATGCGCCAAGAATAATAATTAAACCACATTTATATAACAAAATATTCCATTTGATTTAATGATAATATATTGTTTATTTGGTTACTTAATTACTTTACTACAAAAATGAAATGATAATCAACTTTATTTTGTAGATTTGGTTCAGATGAAAATAAAGAAATGAATGAAGCCATTGTGCTGTACGTGAAGGGTCAATTTCCCTCTGCAGAAGAAGGAGTGATAAGAGGTAGTGTATTAAATAAAAGGCTAAATCAAGATAAATATTGTGTTTTTTGTCTTATCTGTTGTCCTTAACCCTGTTGTTACCCTAACTGTTTATTACCATTTATTACATTTAGGTAAAGCATCATTTCTTATTATCTTTGGCAAAAGACAGGAATGTACATGTATTATATGCCATTCACCTCATTTAAATCTTCTCTCCATTCGCTCAAGGTAAATCAATAATGCCTACCTGCCTTTTCTTTTTTAAGAGATATGTAAAAGGATACACTCAACTCTTTTTTTTTTTTTGGCCAAATCAAAAATTCAGCAATACATATACATTTTGTACTGTAAACCAAAATTTTTTTGGTGACTACTTTATTTTGCATTGCTGGGAAAATGGACCAGTTCGGGGCTGCTTCTGCATAAAAACAATAATATTACCAAGAAAATGATTTAATTTGTGACCATTTATTTTCGTGAATGTCTGTTCCTCGCTTAATTCACAAATATAAAAGATTAAATTAATACAGTATTGTGAACTTTCTTTTTCCAACATCAATTACATTATTTTGCACATTATTCTTTTTTTCAGCTGGCATTGAAACTTACTTTTTCACTGTGAAGCAAAAGCGGCAGATGGAGGAACAGGGGAAAAAGGAATTACATAAGAAGAAAATGGTCTTGCGTGGCAGGAAAACAAGGGTGAGAATTCAATTCAACTTAAATTGACCAATGCTCACATTGTAAGGCAATTGTTTTGCCCCATCTGAAAGAGTAGAAGTGCACAGCACATTTTATAAAAAATCGATAATGCAAACAAAAGTTTTGTAGCAGTCCCATGCAGGCAAAAACATGAAAAAAGTGCCCCAAACTAGTGTTAGGTCTGTCTGTCTGTCCTAAATCAGGTTTTTCTACAGGCTAAAGTTACTTTACCATTAAGGAAGTATGGTATCATGAAACTTTATAAATCAATTAATTATCATTAAAATATAATCTTGGAATCAACTTCACGGTATAGTGATTGAGGGGAAAATGATTGTTGTGAAATGAGGTATTACCGGTACGTCTTTTTGACATATTCTTTTTTATCACACACTTTTGACAGAAACTTGTTCATACAGCATAAAAACTTCAACATAGTCAACCATAACAAAGCAAAACAAAGCAAAGTACTGCATTTATTAGAAACTGTGCAAGATAAATATGACCAACTTAATTATAGATGTATAATTTGTATCATATAAGATATTTTGTATATTGAAACAATATTTCAAATGAAAGTTTCAGGTTTTTCATCGTAATTTGTCTTAACTGGTCTTCATGTACATGCATAAATAAGCTAATTGACTTTTTTCTGCTTCCAGAAACTCCACAATCGCATAAAAGCCCTGAAGTCAAAAAATCTCCCACAGACCGAAGAAGACCAATTTATGAAGGCCATGACAATTGACTTTATGTCAAGTGAAGACAGTGACTCAGATGATGATACTCTTCTGATAACCAGACCTTTACCTTGGTTATCAGAAGAGTATAATAAAGTAAAGGAGAAGCTAGACAAGAAGTATTCCAAATCTTTAAATGCTCAAGGACGCAAATTAAGATCAAGAAGGCAAGTTGGGAGACCTTCTGATAGGCCTTGTCCTAAAAAGACAGAAGAACTTGCATGGGTATTTGCCTGAATGATAAATGTATGATGCTTTTCTTGATAATAAGCTGCTTTGTTGTGCAAAACATGTATATATTTCATAATGCTCAAATCAATGTTTTAGTTTATAGTTGTGGTGTTTTTTTTTATCAAGTATATATACATGAGATATAAGTTAAGAACCACAGTTTTGTTTTCTTTTTTCATGTTTTTTTCGTATACAAGCAAAATAAATATCAAAAAGCAGCATGGTGATCATTAAAGGTTGATGTTTTCAAAATTAAAATGGTTAACTTTCATGAAGCCCACACAAATTTTGCCAATTGTAACCATTTCTAAATACAGGAAAAATGCAGACTCGAGTAAAACTAAGTCTGGTCGTGAAACAAAAATTTGAAGTATTATTTTTTTGAAGAATAGTTACATGTATTTTACCAAAATTTAAGTTCATGGAAAGGGAGGTAAATCAAACTTATTCCACATCTCATTATTGTCTATGATAATTTGTTTAACTGATTTTAAAGTGTAAAATCATGAGTAATTAGAACTAATGTTTTTCTTTTTTTTTTCAAATGATAATTTCGTTTCAGAATATTATGTAACAGCTAATACTTTTTTTAATGAAAATGATATATATATTAAACATATATATATATGTATTTATAGTAAAATCGGAGAATAACAAAACAGTCAGGCGAGTAAGGTGTTAATACTGCAATTCAGATGCTCCATATGGCCATTTCGAGAATTTATCTCATCTTTAGTGAATTGCCGTCGCTCCTAACTCTAAATTTGCTTTGCTTTCGCTTTCGACTTTTGACTTCTATATTTGATAATATATAATAAGTAAATTGAATGATTTATATAGTAAAAACCTGTATGTATTTTTTTTTCTTCACATCATTTCATACATGTATTCATTTTATCAGGCCCGTCGTGTTCATCTCCGGCCTTGTTTTACTTTATATATTTCAATGATGTACGCCCTCCTGAAGTGCTTGAAAATTCCTTTGTGGAAAGATTCTCCCAGTATTAACACCTTATCGCCCGACTGTTTTGTTATTCTCCGATTTTACTGTACCAGTTTTTTAATAAATTTGCATCGTTTTCGATCCAGTCTGCTTCTCAACGGTTTAGTAAGAGTTTTCTGGTTTTCTTTAGACCCTAGTTTATATGTATTTATATATATATACTTTGTCATGTGCAAATTGCATTGAAAGGGAGATAATTCAAACAATTAATTGAATAATTCATTTTCATGTTCCAAGATCATGTAGTAAATGTTTTATGAGGAAAACATGTATTAAGTTTTAGTTTTAGAATTATATATCTTCGTTACCAGCTTTTGAAAGGGGTTTACAGTATATGTATAAACCTTAAGTGAAGAGATAAAGTTCGGTTTGACAGGCTTTCTTTAACTGTATATTAAAGATGTCTATATTAAATATCTCTGATAATATGAAAAGGGAGATAATTCAAATATTTCTAATTAATTTCTCAATAGTCCATTTGCCAATTAGCTTCGGATTTTATTCCGAAATCAATTTAATTTTTCTTTGTATTAGCCCTCTGAAAAATACATTGGTTACCGAGGGATATACAGACCAGACAAGTCTTGGACTTAATCCTTTATGACTATGATAATCTACCATACTTACTGGCATTTAAATGTTTTTGACACCGTATTCTAAAAATTTACACCTAACTGTTTAACACAACCTAAGTAAAAAAGTTAAAAGGGTTCCAATAAAGGAACAATCACAATAGATTATTGTTCGAGACTTGTTTGGTCTGTATGCCATTCAGTAACCAATGTATTTTCCGTAGCCCTAATACAAAGAAAAATTAAATCCATTTCCAAATAAAATCCGAAGCTAATTTGCAAATAGACTATTGTTTGTGTGTTGTAAATAGGGATTTCTTGAAATAAAACTATTTTTTATTAACAATAAAACCTTTATGCACATGTTTGTTGTATTTTTGTATAGGAAGGGAGATTATTCAAATAAATAATTGAATATATAATGGGTGCAATGTTTACAATGCATTTTCTGTATTGGGAACACTTTTATTCTTTTTTTAAATGATTTTTGGCTGACTTTCCCTTTGTATGCATCAAATCTTTCAGTTTACATGCAAACATTTTTTTCTCGTCAATAAAAAGGCTTTGTCCATGCTTCGTTTGAGCATAATTTCAGGTTGAAAAAGGGGGCTGATTTTTATATTAACCAAATACATTTCTTTTTGTATTTTATTTTAAGCTTTATCTTTGGTTGAACATTTTCAAGTGTCTGAGGATTGCATTTGCACACATTATGTTATATATAGAGTTTTTTCTAAGTCAAAACAAGATATCTTGTCAGTCAATTATGCTTAAACTATTTGTTTGATTTTATGTTGAATAGACACTTGGTTTATAACAATAAAACCTTATTAATGTTTGTTGAATTTTGTTTTTTTTTTGTTATTAAACCTTTTTTAAGAGGTATTAGAATCGCATAAAATTAAAGGTTTTCAAGGAATGCCTGGAGGTTAGAATCTAGATATTTGGCATGCAAGCACACAATTTCATATCTACAAGTATTTAAAATATCTGCTGGAATAGACTATTACATATATTAAAGGCATACTTTAATGATATGCTAAGACCAAAGAAAAAACAAATTAATTGGGATGGATTCAAATTTAAGTTCACATGATTTCTCTCTAAATCATACAAAACCAGTTCTTAGAAAGAACCACAATTGAAGCATTCTTGGTCTCAATTAAAAAATGCAACGATGGCATAAAACTCCTTATACAAACACTTCCACAATAGCAAAAACTGTAATGCAAATAAATTTATAAAAATATATGGAAATATTTGTTGGGGTTTTCTATCAAATAAACATATATAAAACTTGAAATTTAAAATAACTTTATTTCATGAAACATGAATTTTATACAAAGCATAAATTAGATGAAATTAGAAGTTTCACATTAAGCAGGAATTTTGATAAATTTTAAGTTTATAAAAATTGTAAATCTGATCAATTTGAAATTTATAAAAAATGAAAATAGGATTAAATTCCCAATTTACCAATAAATTTATTTGCATTTAAATTTCAAAATTATACGAATTTAATATTTTCTTTAAACTAGGATTAAATTTGGGAGTTTATTTGTTCATATAAACTTGTTTTAAATTTAAAGAAAATTTGGAATTTAAAAGTAAAGTTTATGTGAAGTTTTTTTTTAAATTACAAGTTTTTATTTAATTTTATGTGGATTTAATCTTAGATTAAATGCATCATTTCATGCAGTGTTTATTTCATATAAATTATTTATCATATAATTTCATGAAACTATTACCAGACCACTTATGAACCTATTTTTGTGAACCAACAGATGCAGCAATATTTCATGTTTATTTACATATTTTGGATTCATAAAATGTTTAATGGTTTTTATTTTCCCATAATTAGAATACAAATGAAATATTTTGTAAATGATCTAATCACTTTACTTTAATTGTAATTCAACAGAATATTTCTGTTGTTTTTTTCTTGTGCAGTCTCAGTACCCACATTAAAAATGTAATATGTAGCCAGGTTCCATTAATTTAATATCAGGTCATATAGTCTTCATTATTTTGTTTGTTTGTTTTTGTGTGTGTGTTAAATATGTCATGTACAGCGCTTTTGAACGTTGCATAATAATAAGCGCTATATAAATGTGGTATTTATTATTATTACATGTAATAACCCGGGGTACTTACTACATACCAAGTTTCTTTTAAGCGTTGAGAATATTTTCAGCGGAGTTGAATAAATTTGTGACGGACAGACTGGCGGACAAGACAAAAACTATATGTCTCCCCCACAAAAGTGAGTAAAGACATAATAAGATGTCTGACAAAGCAGAAATAATTATCTCCAAACCCTTGAAAAAAAACACAGGCGTTTGGGGCCAGGATTTTATTTTATTATAAATAACGTATATATAAAAATTTTCATCTCGTTTGGGTCCAGGATTTTATTTTATTATAAATAACGTGTATATAAAAATGTTCATCACGTCTCTATATTATAGCGAGGGTCAGATTTTTTTTATTTAAGCACAATAAATAAAAATAAGATCCTGGACCCAAAAGCCTACTTGTATTACGTAATCTATTTTTTTTCTTTACTGTTTTTTTGTCCTGTCCTTGTTTTTGTTTACTTGTTTTGTCTCTGCCCTTTCGGACTTTGACATTCGGATATCCCATTTTTTCATACTCGGGATCCTCCACTTTGCATTTCTCTTATACAGTGTAGCCTTAAACGAGGGTGCAATTTGGTTTAAAGAGGATAAATAAACGATAAAAAAGAGGCTCCTATAGGAGTCTGAATCACACACCTTATTATCCCGATGAGGGGTCATCTGGCAACTTTGACCCAATAAAGACTTTTGTAGAGCTTAATGGGTTGAAGTTGTAATCTAAGTAAGCAACAGATTTTCTCTTTCTGCAATAGTTTTCATTCTATAGGGAAAAAACTATAGGGAAAAAACATGAAAAAATGCTGTTTTCGACCTTTAAAGGTCCATATATAACCCCTAAAGGGAGTCATCTGACAAGTTCGATCCAATGGAGACGTTTGTAGAGATCAATCTTCTAAAGGTTTAATCAAACAGCAGCCTTTCTCTATCTGTTTTTACCTTTAAGGAACCATAACCCCTAAAGGGAATCATCTGATAACTTCTACCCAATGCATTCTTTTGTAGAGCTTTTGATGCTGAAGGCGGAGTGTTGCATTAGATTATCTTTACGTCTAATACTTTTTTGATTTACAAGCCAAAAAGCAGTAGTCTGAGCGCACTGGTCTTTATTTAGCAACGGCAGTCATGTTTTTTGACGGATCAAAAATCGAAACACAAATTTTGTGCCGGACACCCTAAGAATCAAATATAACAAGTTTCAATAATTCTGATGAATATCAGAGGAGAAAATTTTTGAAAAATTGGTAACAGACGACGACGACGGACGCCAAGTGATGGCATTAGCTCACCTGGTCCTTAGGAAGCTAAACAAGAGGCTCCCAGGAGCCTGAATCGCTCACCTGAACTACACAGATACACATATTATGTAGATATTATTGTGATTAACCATTTGCAATTTTTACCTCTGAAAATATCTTGTTTAGTTTTCAAGATAAAGGGCTTAATAAATGCAAAATGTGACAAAAAATATGAATAAAGGCAATTACTCCCACATCAGAAGTCAGATCTTTTCAAGATTTCAGGACAGGTAGATCTTAATATGCTGATTACTTTTGATTCTTGCACAATTTTGATATCTGCAACCATTTTTATTAGCAAAAAACTGCAATTTACCCCTATGTTCTATTTTTAGCCATGGCGATCATCCTTTTTTGACGAATCAAAAATCCAAACGATAGAATTGTAGCATAGATGCAGTTGGTCTTACGGTGTCAGACAAGTTAATCTTTGAAATTCAGGGGAAAAATAATGAAAAAGGGTAAATTTTGTCGCTTTAAGGACAATAACTCCTAAAAGAAATGGTCCTACTGTTTTGACCTAATTACATAAAATGTAGATCTTGATGTGCTTAATGATATACAATTTTACTTTTTGAAATATCTTGTACAGTTTTCAAGATATAGGTCTAAATAAGTAAAAATAAATTTAACTAGATAATGTGTCTATGAGCCACAGGATGGCCCTCCCGTTCTTGAAATATCATTGAACCTCAATGTGTATTACCTGGGATATGGACCTTTACCAAGAAATTGATCAAAAGTGTTCATGTGCAAAATATAGGTCACTGTGACCTTATTTCTGATGGGTGGTGCCATGTACCAAGACTCATCAAAGGAAATATTATTGACCCCTAACATGTAGTATTCAAGATATGGACCTTAACCAAGGTCCATACCAAAGTCATTCATGCGTAAAAGATAGGTCACAGTGACCTCATTTCTAGTGGATGGTGTCACTTTACCCAAGACACATCTAGTGGTGAAATATCATTGACCCCTAACATCTAGTATCCAAGTTATGGACCTTAACCAAGAACTTAACCGAAGTTGTTCATGCATAAAATATAGATCACAGTGACCTAATTTTCATTGGGTGGTATCATGTTACCCAAGACACATCTAGTGGTGAAATATCATTGACCCCTAACATCTAGTATCCAAGTTATGGACCTTAACCAAGAACTTAACCAAAGTCATTCATGCGTAAAATATAGGTCACAGTGACCTAATTTCTAGTGGGTGGTGTCACCTTACCTAAGACACATCTAGTAGTGAAATATCATTGACCCCCAACATCTAGTATCCAAGTTATGGACCTTAACCAAGAACTTAACTGAAGTCATTCATGCGTAAAATATAGGTCACAGTGACATTATTTCTAATGGGTGGTGTCACCTTACCTAAGACACATCTAGTAGCGAAATATCATTGACCCCCAACATCTAGTATCCAAGTTATGGACCTTAACCAAGAACTTAACCGAAGTCGTTCATGCATAAAATATAGGTCACAGTGACCTAATTTCTAGTGGGTGGTGTAGCCCTACCCAAGACCCATCTGGTGGTGAAATATCGTTGACCCCCAACATCTAGTATTCGAGTAATGGACCTTAACCAAGAACTTAACCAAAGTGTTACGGACGGACGTACGGACGGACGGACGGACGGACAAGGGTAAAACTATATGTCCGATCCACATACGTGGTCGGGCCATAAAAACCCAGAAAAAAGGTCAACAACTTCTACATCGGTTGTTGGATCTTCTTGAAAATTTCAGGGCATGTGATCTTGAGGTGTTGGACACTTTTATCCTGCCAGAATTTTGATATCTGTCGCCGTTTTTGAGTAATTTGCAAAAAACTATAATCTGACCCCTATGTTCTATTTTTAGCCACGACGGCCATATTTTTTTACGAATCAAAAATCTGAACGATAGTTTTGTACACATAATGCCACTAAACAATTGTACCAAGTTTGGATGCAATTGGACTTATGGTGCTGGACAAGTTAACGTTTGAAAAAGTTTACTGACGACGACAGACGATGACAGACGCCAAGTGATGGCAATACCTCACCTGGCCCTTTGGCCAGGTGAGGTAAAAAAGAATTATGGAGAATTGGCGATTTCTAATGGAGTTATAAATAGTTTGAAAGAATCCTCACCTTATTTCCATTGAATTGTATGAAAGTGTTTAAAAGTTACGACCCGAAACACAAATTTCGGTCGAAGTGACGGCCGGTTGGAAAACCGAATTCTCTATGTACACTCAATCTTTTGCGATAAATAAATGTTATAAACTTTACTTGATTTTTTTAAAATTTCAGGAGTTGCCAACTTGGTCCATGATTTAAGTTTAGGCGTATTAAAAATTTGTTCGCCGAGGCGCAAAAATCTGTGTATATTTTCTAAGTGGCTCTTATGCATAATAACGTATTTTTTGCCAGTTTTAGGGGGCGCACACCCTTCATATTCCCTCTAGATCCGTACGTGTCTAACTCTGATGTTTTGCATTTTCCGTTATGTTATATAAAGTCTCTTATTGAAAAAACAAGACCAATCGATGTCTGGCCCTGCGTCGCACGGCAAAACGTTGAACCCTGTACGTTCTAGGCCCAATATGGACAGTCAAAATATTTTGACACTTGCATCCTATGGTGGACTTACAAAGCATATTTGTCACATGCCACCCAATGTTGTAAAAATAGACAAAAAATTAGTTTCTATTTTTCCCCCTTTTGGTCCCCTTATTGCTAAACAGAAAAGGTGGGTCAAGAAAAAAGTGTATCCTCCATTTTGTATCCAATATATGACCAAAATTAACTTGTAAAAAAAATTTCTAAATCGGACAATAAATAAAAAAAATGTCACATTTTTGCCCCTTTTGGGCCCCTCGTTCCTAAACAAAAAGAGAGGGGACACCCAAAATAAGCCCAACTCTTCCTTTTATGGTAAGTAATATTACTGTAAAGTTTTATAGCATTTGGTCAACCAGAACAAAAGTTATTGTGGAAAAAAATATAAAAAGTCACTTCTTTGGTCCCTTTAGGGCCCCTAATTTCTAAACAAAAAAAGAGGGGACACCCAAAATCAGCCCAACTCTTCCTTTTATGGTAAGTAACATTACTGTAAAGTTTCATAGCATTTGGTCAACAAGAACAAAAGTTATTGTGGAAAAAAATTAAAAAGTCGCTTTTTTGGCCCCCTTTGGGCCTCTTAATTTCTAAACGAAAAGAGAGGGGATACCCAAAATCAGCCCAACCCTTCCTTTTATGGAAAGTAACATTACTGTAAAGTTTCTTAGCATTTGGTCAACCAGAACAAAAGTTATTTTGGAAACAAATAAAAAAGTCATTTTTTTGGTCCCTTTAGGGCCCCTAATTTCTAAACGAAAGAAGAAGGGACACCAAAATCAGCCCAACCCTTCCTTTTAAGGTAAGTAACATTACTGTAAAGTTTCATAGCATTTGGTTAATCAGAACAAAAGTTATTGTGGAAAAAAATTAAAAAGTCGCTTTTTTGGCCCCTTTTGGGCCCCTAATTTCTAAACGAAATTATAAAATGACCCCAAAAGGGGAGGTGCACATCTTCAATATATCTGTAATCACTGTGTAAAATTTTAGAAAGATCTAGTGTTTGGTTTTTGAGATTCAGATTACACAAGACAGGCACCCCATAGCGGGACGGACGGACAGACGGACGGACGGACGGACGGACGGACGGACGGAGTGACCCGACTACTAGACCTGCTTTCGCCTTCGGCGACGCAGGTAAAATTGTGGTTAAGTTGGGTAAAGAATAATTCTAGAGGCTTTAGCTAAGTATTATTCTATCTATAGCATTTTTAAGAATGAAAAGATCAAAAGACGGCAATGGTTGACAGCAGTCTATGATTATAGTTCAACAAGGCTGCTGTCTACAAATGCCGTCTTTTGTTCTTTTAATTCTTAAAAATCATACACCGTTAAATCCTTAGAACTGTTTCTTCTTTGCCAGTTGTTATCTTCGCCGGTAATACACCGTGCAGCATACATATTCAAATAAGCATTATATATAAACAAACAACGATTTCACCAATTAAGTAAAATATTGATTTTTGTTGTATACTGTTTCCTGATTTTGTCTGCCCTTTCGGGCGTTCGACATTCGAATGTCTCATCGGTACCTTTCTGCTTCTTTCAGAAACAAGAATTTGGCAGTGACCAGTCTCCTTTCTATATAACCTGTTATGTACCTTTCAGAGGGATCACAACGAAAATGTTGCATTTCTGTAACATTTGACAACAGCTTTCGGACATCCAAGTTTTGTGGGTTCTAGATCACTTAGTTCACCAAAAAATGTTTCATTGACCAAAGAAGAGATCGATCTATGATTGTACGATGAGATTATCGAATAAAGCTGAACACTCGTGTCTATTCGTTGCAAAAATCCTTCAAACATTATTTTAGGAAAACCCTTAATGTACATTCCTGGTGGGGGGAAAATATCAAATTCCACGTTTTTCAATAAATAATCTTTTAATTCAAGTTTATGCCGAATACGTTCAAACCAGCTGAGTCTTCTGCTTCATACCAATGGCGAATCAATTTACAGAAGTCAGCTTCAGCCACGAAGTGAAGGTTTCTCATTTCATTTTCCACAGCAAGCGAAAATGTTCGCTTTGCAAAAGCATTGTTTTGCTTGTCTAATAGGTCAACCACGATTCCTTTACTTATGACATTACTTTTGGATTCTGCAACAGTGTGCCAAGCCTCCTTTCTAATACCTTTCAAGCCGTCCTTACATACTTTGCACCGTAGATTAACTAACAAATGATGAGCATCTAAGCATTTAGGTTCTAGTTTTTGTCGATGCCCATCAAATTCGGGATAAGAAAACCATTGTGTTTTACCAACACCTTCTATTTCAGCCTCATCCGTGACAATTTTTCAACATTGACCTAAATTATGAAACAATATTATCACCCAAGACCAATAAGGTATAACCTGTTGGTATTTCCTTGGTATTTGATTGTATGCAAGTATAAAAAAGAAATACAACATTTTGAAGCAATATTTTCTTTAAAAATACCCAAACGGTAAAGAGTTAACTTTTCTTGCCATTTAGCTTTCTTGTCACCGAAAAGAACAGCGGCAGTTGCATTATTTAAACGTTCTTTTGGTATCTTTGATGTGGATGAACGGACAACCTTCATGGCAAACTCTTTTAATGACAGCATCTCTTTGACTGTTTTTTCTGCCAATATATCTTTTCCTGTCATAATTTTACTAATTGTTCTAGCTTTTTCATCTTTGGTGCATGATTTTTTTCCACTTTAATCCTAACAACTTCTGTCTTTCTTTTGTCTCCTCGAGGATTAGATTCATCTCGTCGTGTTGTAACTTCAATATGGAGAGTGGATCATTAAATAATAATTTAAATTCTCCAATAGTCTTATTCTTCCATTTAGCGGTGATCGTTGCTTTTGGGTGACATTGCAAGTTTCTGTACAGGGATTCAATTAAAGAATTGTCAATTTCTAGTATCTTCTTATCTTCTATCTGACCAGATACAGCTTCAACTGTTTCTATACAATGAGCTTCAGATTCTGTTGTCTCCAAAATTTCTTCAGAGGTAACAGGTTCATCAATAGAGAGAAAATTTGGAGTGTCTTCTTCATCAATCAATGTCTCCAAGGCTTCCTCGGGAAGACAAGAAGTATCAATGGCTTTGGATTCTATTTTTCTAGCTTTCTTGTTTTTTAACCCTGATTTTATTGACTGCATGATACAATGCAAAAGAGGACAAGACACCGAAATTCTCGTTTCCATTTTCTCAACAATACCTTTAGCTACAAAAACTAAGTCACTTGAGAGTGTTTTAACCAATGTTTCTCTAGACATCTTGGCAGTTTCTGTATAAACATCACGCTGGAGTTGTATTAAAGTTAAAGGATTTTCATTTTTATCTCTGGTTGTTAATCTTGCCCATTGTCCATCGAAACAGCTACAAGCTACATTAATATTTTTTCATGGCATGCGCGTAACACATCCTCATGCATTCGCCTCATTGTATCTGTTCCAAGACTATACCCCTTCATGCCATAAGCTACAGGGAGTGCGTATGGGGTTTCTGGATTGTGAATTCTATCTGTATCCGACAATATCCACACCAGGACTTCTGTTGCCTTTTTACGACACACCTGGTAGGCATCCTTCATAGAACGGACGACACCATTGAACAAGGAATCAACATCTTCCTCTACAGCAATGTTGCTAACTTCGTCGGTGTTAACAATAGGATATAAGTATGGAGATTCCTCGTAGGTGTAAGTGAAACCTCGATTTTCCCCCTCAACAGACGATACTTCACAGAGAAATTGACAGTGCGTTTCCTGAAATCTTGATAAGTCCTCCTTTATCTGTTTGGACTCTGTTGTTAACCTAGTTGGGCGTTTCACTTCAGGTTGAAAATATATGCGTTTGGATTCCTCTAATATCTTTTCCCACAATTCTTCATCAAAGAAAATTCTAAAACATAAAAAAACGAGATTAGTAACTCGACATTTGGTGGAGTTACACTTAAACTTAGGTGAATATATATTTAAGCTTTAAACAAAATACTGTTTCGACCCCTGTTCTATTATTAGCCACAGCGGCCATGTTGGATGGTTGGCTGCCATAAATTTCACAAATCTGGTAGAGGACACTGCCTAATGATGATGTATGCAAAGTTTCAAAGCAATCCCTTCAGTGTTTTCAGAGAAGATTTTTAAAAAGTTAACAGACGGCGGACGCCAAGTGATGACAATAGCTCACCGGAGGGGTAAGGTGAACATAAACAAACACACACGGTTTTTTTTAGCCTTGAAAGGGTCATATTCTCTATTAGGAGTCACCTTAGGACATTTGTAAAGCATGACGAGCTGAAGACTTAAGCAAGCAATTTTTTTCTTTATGCAAATTATTTATTATTAAAGTAAGAAAAACATAAAGACTGTTATATTTCTGCTAACCTGAACACAGTAGAACTCTCTTTCGTCCAACAAAGATATATCAAACTGTCTACTTGTAAACAAGCCATTTCGCCCAAAACTTGTGGTATATATCTGAAATAAAATGTTCAAGTGTTATAATAAGTTCCGAAAGCTTCTCAAGGATTACCCGAGGAAATATCGGACGTACAATAAACCAATTTCGCTTTAATACTCTCAATACATTGGTAAAGCAATTACTAGGTTTTGGGTTTTTTTTTATTTTGTGGTACACAATCAATCAACTATATGCATGAATCTTTAAGAGAACGTTCTGCCTACCCTGAGTTTTCTTCGTTACGTATTGAGATAAGCTGTTTAAAATTGATGTTCGATGATTGTTTTATGTGTTTTTTGTTTCATGTTTAATTCTTTGTGCCGTTTTTTGTTCTTGTTTACTGGTTTTACTTTAGCCCATTTCATTCGAACTATGAAAATTTCATTCGCATTATGGAAAACAAAGCTATTTGCTGCTGAGATTTGCTGTTCTTAGGAGGTGTGTGTTTTCTTTATTTTATTTTATTTCCATTTATTATTAATTATTTTTTGTTAATCCGATGCAACATTCGCGTCTTCTCGCATTAAGATAATAGTACCACTTTAAAATGCCGTGCTTACATATTGTTAATTGTTTCTTTATTTAATTGTGTCATAATCAATTAATGTAAATGTGTTTATGCAAACAAATATTGTCTAAAAAGATAGGGAAAACGTGCGAAACTTAATCTTTAGCACCGGTAAATGTACAAGACATGAAAATATCATAATCATTTCTTCACATCTCCAAATCGGCAGAGCCTCGAATGAGACTAGATATCTTACACTCGGGAGTATGAGATTTTTCCTGTCTTGAACACTCACCGGTGTAAGATTAACAAGATTGCTACGCGTAGCCATGTGTCCCCCCGCCCCGCTGTATAAAAGTTGGTGTGGTATGACAACACACAAGTCGACCAAAATGGCCTTGGATAGTATTCCATTTTAAATTAAAATTCAGTACATCAAAATATGCCTAGATATAAAATTTCGTTGCAATCGGTCAAGTTTGACAAAGTTCCATTTTTCGGGCCGAAAAATCACAAATTTGTAAATAACTCGAAAACCCTAAATATCGCTTCAAATGGTTTTTTTGTATTGTTAAAGAGTGCCTTATGCTCTATCAGTCTATAAAATTTCAGAACGCTGTGCACTTAGGTAACCGAGTTATTGAATGTCATATATTTCCCATATATTTTGACCTATATGTTGACGGCCATTTTGAAAATTTTCAAACATGGGATGATCACCTACTAACAATACCCTATCAGTGTGTAAAGTTTCAGCCAAATCCGTTAAGTAGTATCCGAGGAGTTGCACCCCCCCAAAAAAAAACAAAAAAAACAGACAGACGGACGGACGCAGACCATTACCTCCGTCGCGTTGTGGCGAGGGACAATAGACATGTCTATATCATATTACCGTAAAGGTAGTTCGTAGTGAACAGGTGTCTTATAGTCTGCTGGTGAAGGGCATTTGAATTCACATGCAATAGCCGGATGTGGAATAAGAGAACCATCATTTGGTATCTGGCACAAGCAGCCGTCAGGAGATACAATGATACAAGGAGATCCGTCGATGGTGATTGTTTGTGCCCCTTCTTCAACATATACCATATTTGGAAAATACAAAGGCATTATTCTGGACGTTAATGTTGAAATAGCGTGAATTTCGGAAAGTGTTCCATGCTCCATGCGTTTCATTGCATCTTCGGAGATTTCTTCTGAAGTTTCAACTTTTCGCACAACCTTGTCATAATGTCTTTGCTGTAACTTGAGTGTTTCAAGGCCAAGGCCTGTGTACAAAGAGCTGCCTGTTAATTTAAAGTTTTTCCTTACTTCAAACCATTTACTCGATCTTTGTTTCACAAATCTTAAATTTTGAGATAAACTGTCTGGCAAATCCTCCACCTCTTTGAGTGTGTATAAATTAGGCTGTGATGATATGTCAATAAGTTCTGAATTGCTACATACCTGCTTGGTGTTATTAACAGATGTACCAAGATCAACCAAATTTCTATTTAAATCTAATAGTTGCATAACTACATTCTTTATTTGAAAGATTTTTGCTTGTACGCTACTTATAGCATAGACATACTTCGAATTTTTTCACTCCGGTCCTCCTTCTTTTAGAAACTTATTCAGGGCGATTTGTTGTTTCATATATAGCACGCGGAGATCTTTAATTCGAGATGAAACTATTTTTAATACGTGCTGTAAACATTCTATCTTTTTGTCATCTGATAAAACATTCCAAGACTTTTTTGTTTCCTCTACATAGTCAGTATCTCTGCAAAATTGAGCTTTCAAATCTGATAAGGAATCCTGGCTTTCATGACCAAAAAGATCCTGATCGCCCCACTCATCGTTTAATCCGGGTGCTAGCTTTTTTCCATCACAGCTTAAAACAAATGTTTTCTGTGTTTCATCTGATTTCATTTCGAGCGCTTGTTTTATAATGCCAGGTGGAATTTCCTTCGGCAATTGAATTCCAATTGAATCTGTTGTTAGAATTCTTCTTTGTGATGGTACAGCAAAGTTAATGGAGCTATCAAGAGGGTTATAACCACCACGACTGTCTTCGTCTGGACAACGAAGTCCACCCATAAATCTTAATGCCTTTCCATGGAATAAGCGATACATCACTCTCCAAAATTTAATTGCTTGTGATGAATACACCATATTAGAGGTGTTGTCCAATGAATACCACCTCACAACATCCAAAAATAGAAGAAATGCAATATTTTGCAACGGAAATTTATCTTTGTGAACTAACTGTAGAAAAGTTATGAAGTCTCCCAATTTTCCTACATCTTTCATTTTACTAAGCACGCCCGGTAATATCGATGTCATTTCATCTATTATTTTTTCGGTTACATTTTGTTCATAAAGTTTCCTCTTTGTTTTAGTTTTTAATTTCTTTATCTTTTTAGGGGCGTTTTCTATTCCATTTCTAGTTATTGGTTGAATAGGTGTACATGTAATTGTTTTTTGTTTGGCTTTTTTTTGGGGCCGATGAAGCCACAAACTTGTTTTGAGTTTACGTTTCCTGCCTGAAATAAAGAACAGAAATCCGTTAGTAACCGGTGCTTCAGTCATCAGGCAATGACCGGTGCCATAAGTTTTGTAGCAGCAATAGTAACCGTCGCCTTTGACTGATTCAAAGTCACCAAACCTGAGTCTTTTACTAAGTCCTGTTACATCTATAACCTCTTATCAAAATGCAGATAATAATAAAAAAAGGTGTCCCATCTTATAACAAGCGTGAAAAACTCAGTTTAAACAATAAATATTAGAAAAAGCGTTTTTCTTTCATCCTTATGATGGACACGAAAGCAAACATCGTTACTTTTCTGTATTAAACCAAGACACAAACAGTTTTATATGAAGACGTGACACATTAGAACATATATAGCAAAACTAAAATGAAATTCCGTGAAAAACTTATTTTAGTATACCGACCTGTACTTTCCATCACAGAGTAAATTTTATGCTCAATGGCGTGTTTTGGTGTCTACATTTTTACAGCTAGTAACCGTCGCTTTTTCGGATAGTAGCGAGGGACGCGTATTTTCTCGGATAGTAACCGTCTAGGTACACCACCGTGTATAGATTAGAAACTTATTTTCAAGTAATAATTGATAATTTCTAGTCTCAAATTTTTGTCGATGTATAGTCTTCATGCTCCTCCTCCTTTTGTGAGCCATTGGAAATGTGGATATAAAACAATCTTTCTTTTTTGTACTCTGTGGATCTTCGATCACTGATCGACGATATATAGTGGCAATATTCATCATCGGCGCAAAACCGAAAAGACGTAAGGATTGGTAAGGTTTTATACATAGTCTCGTAAAAACACCTTAACACTGTTACCTAACGTGTGAGGAACGTGGCATTTTCCCGGCAGCTGACGGTGTGGTCAGGTCAATCAATCAATCAATCAAAGTTTTATTTAGAGTCGGTACATTACAGAACAAGAAAACACAAGCTCTAGCGAGCTTTTAACACCGACATATATAAATATAATAAGACACACATACATGACATATATACATAGTATAAAACAACACATCCAAACATAAAACAAGACAATAAGACAATACACATGCTTAATATAAGCTAGAAAGCATAAGCATAAGACAATACACATGCTAAATATAAGTTAGAAAGCATAAGCATTAGATAAAATGCAAATTAAGCTTAGAAATAGTGTTCATGACATAAATAGTTAAGACAGTCAAAAGGATAAACTAAAAAATGGCAAAAGCTGTATAACTAAAAAACTAAAAAAAGAGAATCATATGCATGCGCTGCACTGGCATGAGCCACCATCTGGATCCCAAGTCTGAACAATTCTTTTGAATTGTTCAAAGTTGGACTCCTGTCTACAATGATTGGACAACTCATTCCAGATTTGCGCAGCATTAAATCTAAAAGATTTTTTACTATACTTTGTAGTTCTGACTCGTGGAATATCTGTTATGTTTTTTTACCTGAAATTATAGGATTGTATTTTAATGTCAATAAGATCATGTAAATATTGTGGACTTTTTTTATGAATAATTTTAAATGTTTCAATTGCAATAGTTCGAATGCGTCTAACCTTTAGTGATGGTAGTTTGGATTTTTCGAGTAAATGTTCATAAGATGATTCATAGTCCTCATATATAAAATGTAAGGCACGTTCTTGAATTTTTTTCCATTTTACGTGAGTTTTTTTCTGAACAATAATGCCAAGTAACAGGACAGTAATTAAAATTACACAGTATAAATGAGTAGTAAGCTGTAAGTCTTCCTAATTTGTTCATATATGACCATATATTTACCGAATCTCTTTAAAATATTTAATTGCCTGGAAGCCTTTCTACACATGTCAGCAATGAGGGGGGTAGGAGGGGGTCTGATCCCGGAATCCGGAACTAATTTTTACAAAATCCCGTCATCCCGACTTAAAAATGAGAAAATCCCGAAGCCCGGTAAAGTTGATATAATTTCATCCCGGAATCCCGAACTTAGATTGTCCAAATCCCGGAATCCCGAGCTTAAATATGGACAATCCCGGTGTCCCGAAAAAAGGTCCTACCCCCCCCCCAGCAATATGAGTATCAAAATTTAAATCAGATTCAATATTAACACCCAAAAGTTTGACATTTTCCTCACATTTTATAATGTTTCCACTCAGATAAAAAGATAAATTTTGACTTTTTGGTTTTTTTTTCCTATAGCTATCGCCTGGAATTTATCAGGATTAGCTTTCATAAGATTGAGTGAAAACCACTTAATAAGTTCCAGACTATCATTTTCAAGAGTTTGGGTTACAACATCAATGTTTTCATGGCAATAAGACACTGTATTGTCGTCAGCATAATTATAAATTGCACTGCCATTTACAAACAAAAATATATCATTCACAAATATATTGAATAAGACAGGGCCTAAAACAGAGCCCTGAGGAACACCTTTAATGAGCTGGCTCCATTCGCTAAAGGTGCCACCCACTTTCACCCGTTGCTTTCTATCACACACAAGGTAATTTCCAAGTAAATTTAATGAAGTTTTAGATAAACCATAAGCTTTGAGTTTAAGTAAAAGTAGGTTGTGTGGTAAACAGTCAAAGGCCTTAGAGAGATCCATTAATATTGCTGCGATGTGTTTGTTATTATCCAAAGCACGTTTCCAGTCCTCGATAATTTTTAGCAAGGCAGTTTGACAGCCGAAACCAGGTACTGTATTCGATGCACTGTTACGCGGGTCTATCATCTTGCCCCGAGGTGCACCACGGAACTGGAAACAAGACATGTTAGTAATGTTGGCAGCATCACAAACCGTACATTTTCGCCTCTATTGTGTTGCAAACTGGCCCCGGGGAACCTGAAAATATCATTACTAATTATTTCAGGGGGAACCGACCGGACCATGTCCTTTTACTTAATTTTATTAAGCCATAAGTCTACCTGTAGATTAAATCTAATATACATTTTTATATCTATCTATGACACTGCTTAACTAGATGTGGACTTTGAAATATAGAGCCCCTCCATAGTTTGTTTTCTTTAAATAACCAGACTAAGCATTGCCATTTACTGGCCCGAGATAATTTGAAATTCAGTAAATATATGGCAAAAACACCTAGGAAAGACATGGGGTCAAATTGACAAGCTGGCCCAGGACAGAAGAAAGTGGAAATCCTTCCTCGACGACCTTTGTCCTGCCAAGGATCATGAGGATGAAAGGGTTTAAGTCAAGTCAAATATATGGCGGGAATCTGAATATAAAAAAAAAATCGTGATTTTAAATAGTCCCGCCATTTAAAGTTTTAGTACGAAAAATATTCATGCGCTGCACAAACTAGAAAATAAAGCTAGAGAATATTGAATGGTCTTGATTATACTTGCATTTTAAGGATGAATTAATGAAATAGTCTGGAGGAAAACTAAAAACATGACCCAATGTCACAATTCAAATATTTGAAGTGATATTCAGCTAAAGTAGGACAATAAACCAATTTACTGCTTTGACGTGTATATTTTTCCTGAATTTATGTCGATCGCCTTCGCCATTTTGATTAATCTGTTGTATAAAGAATCTTATTGAATGGTAAGACATGTGTTGATGAAACAGAAATAAATTTTGCATAGCCGTGTGTCTCCTACTTGAAATGTATTACACATAAAAGACACCTATCGGCGAAAATGATAACTAAAGAGAGGTGGCGCTGGCCATCGGGTGGCGCTGTGGTTAGAAGCTACTGCAGCGACCCCGACTAACCAAAACAATAACAATCGACCACACTGCTCTACAAATGTCAAAATCATTGGAGTTTGTGAATAGTTTTCACTTGATGCACGAATTCATTAATGTTCCCCAAGTTTACATGACTGGAACCCCTTCATCCATTGCTCTTGCCCAGCTCCCCAAAAGCCTTGTCCACAATACAAGGTAAAAAATCATTCATATTTACATGTATTTTGAAATCAACTCACATGTAGACTTGTTATCAGTTTTATTTAATCCCTGTTATGGGCAATTACAGAAATTTTATAAGTGCTTGAGATACATAAAAATTTATGAGACTGAACGAAGGCAGGTACACTTGCAGTGCTGATTTTACTAGTTTTTAATTTACATTGATTCACACAATTTACTGTCACAGTTCTCTGAAATTAGCACTGGCCCCTTGCCTCTTGCCGGTCAAAATTTTCTTTGCAAGTGAACTTTGGTGGAATTTTCAATTTTGTTTTGGTTAAAACACAGTTGCTTGAATCATGTGAATTTCGAGGTAAAAAACAGCCAAAAATAGATAGAAATACTCCTAATATATAATATACAAAGTCGCTTGAATTTCTAGATATATATAAACATTAGGAGTATTCTGAGATAATTAAACTAAAGAGATTTGTCTCTCCCGATAAGTTCAAAATAACAGTGTCTCCGCGCTAATTTATAAATTCAGATTCGGCCTGTTGAAAAAGGCACTTGCATTACAAGCGAGTAAACTTTTTCATAATGAATCGTACATATGAAATATATACATCGTTGGAAAGAGTATATTTTGCTGCTTTGTTTAGACTATTTTTCTTTTCATTTTTATCACACAGTTTTCCAAATGAACAGTTTAAAGTCAATCGTACATTTTTTTCCAAATTCAAACTTAGAAATGGACCTCTTGCAAATCTAATTCATTTCATATCAAATCTTACCTTATAGTATCTTATTTAGTACTGTTAAATAGCAAAATGATTCGAGAATAATCAGGTGAAATTTGAAGGTAATTTGATAAATTCAAGTCAACTAATTAACAGTTTGAAGTTGGTTGATTTCCTGTTTTAACAGGACGCCTGCTGGCCGATAACTCTCGATAAGGAAATTTGTTTATTGTGACAAATATCAGTCAGTTCGTGTGGTTTTTGAATTTTTATTTTTTACCAGCCTTCAGATTTTATTAAATTACAAACAAAATAATAAATAAAACGCTTCGAAAATGATATCAAACAATGTACGAGAAATTCAGCTATCCAAAGATACTTTTACATTAGAATATACTGTAGAAACACCAAAGTTTAATCGAGAGGATCCTAGATCTTCACAAGAACGACACTGTTATTTTCAGCAATTTCGTATGTTAAATAGAATGATTCGATTCTCTTCGATATAATTTTCTCAGGAGTATTTCTATATTTTTTTGGCTGTTTTTTTACCAAGAAATTCTAGCGACTGTGGTTAAAATAAATAAAAACCAAAATTAAAGTTTAAGGGTTTGGGCAAGTGAAACTGGAATCCTAATTTCCAACACTGTACTGATGGCTAAAGGCCATTCTATTATCTCTAAAGGGTGTTTATGTGTAAGGGTGTGGGTTCAAACTGTTCCTGGGCAAACCTTTAAGCACAATTTAAGCAATGGTTGGCGATAAATTTTTTATAAACTTAAATTTATGAATTATGTCCCCTTAATCTTTTCATTTATTTGTTTTTAGAGGAAAAGAATGATAAAAGCTATTCAAGTTTTTGTCAGTTTGAATAAAAACATCTCTTCAAAGCTGACCTAAGTACATACATGTGATTCTCCCGCCGGGAGACGAAATCTCCCGACTTTTTGATCCATCTCCCGTTCTCCCGACTTTTTGTGTAATCTCCCGCTTTTTCAAGACATGACAAAATTTTAGTTTTATAGACCTTTGAATTGTTCAGTCATAAAACATTTCAGTTGTTTTAGGGGTTTTTCTATTAGGTAGACGTTAATTTAACAGGTAAAGGTGTTAATTAAAGGTTTATTGCCATAATTGACCTGATGATTGTATAAACAGTTTGAGATTAATCAGTGAATATGAAATATACCCATGTATATTTGGCACACGCTAGTGCCCCCAATTGACATTGAAATGCAATTTTAATGAGCTTTGAAAATCTCCCGCTTTTTGGTCCAATCTCCAGCCAAAAAAATCAAAATCTCCAGCTTTGTCATCACAGATCCGTCACATGTATGTAAGTAATTTTGTAAAGAAAAAATAATATTTATCGAATTGCAAATTACTTTAAATTAAATCACCCTTTTGCCAAACTTATTTATATTTGTGGCCAACAAGGAATTTCATTGTTAGTGGTATAGTCACGACTATAAACAGTCAGGGGCATTACTTAAATCAGTGATTGTTTAATCACTTGTTTAAGTATTATTAAGTTTTTTTCCTTTCATAGCTTGAGTTACCTCTCTTTTAAAATCACTTGTTCGAGTATTACAAATGAACTACTTATAACAGTGATTTTATTATGATGTTCTTCATTTTAAATGTTATGGAGAGAAGTCTGAGTCTTATTGTATAATTAAAGATAGAACACACCCCTGTCTAGATAATGGAATGTCCAGTCATGGCAGGACATGACCCTGAACTGAATTTTGGATAATTACCCTCCAAATCACTTGTTTAAGTATCTTATTAATTTTTACCTTTAAAACATCACCTTTTTAAGTAACATTTTGTTAGGTAACCCCTGCTATCTTCAGGCATCGCGAACATGAAGATTTTGATCCCGAACATGGGTAATTAATTACATAATCAGAAACCCAAGATATTGAAGTTAAAAAGAAAATTATTGCCACAGCTGGGAAAATTCAGAAAGTGAAGTAATGGGTTGTTACATTTGGTCTTTCTTTTATCAGAAAATCACATATTTTGGGGAAATGCTGACAACAGGTGGCAGCAAAATCTATAATTTTGTAATTTTAAAGAAGCTTATTAAATATTTTTTCAATATTTATTAATTAATATAAATTTTCTTAAACTGTTCTTTTGAAAATTTAGATTTTTGGAAATATCTTTAGCATTTTGAAATGCTACTTGAATAAGTGATTAAAAAATCACTGATTTAAGTAATGCCCCTGACTGATAAATACCCTTTTTATTTGGATATAGGTGAACTCTTCTGTTCATGTTAAATTTCTATTGTTTATGACGTTCATTTATTATTGTATTGAATATGTGTACTGTTACAATCACACCATTAAAATTAAACCAACTCTTGCAATTCAAATACATACATTATGACCCATGCAATTAATGTATTTTTTTTACTTAATGTAAACACTTTGGTTTAATGAATTTGTATTCTACATTGTAAATACATAAGATAATCTCTTTAAATGTTCATGACTGAAAGTCTTGTATGATGTAAAGGGATTTAATGCTTCTTTGTTAAGGAATAATGCTCATACTCTCCTACTCCAACAACATTAGAGGTTGGACAGCATGCTATTTTTGGACTTGTTGCCATCCTAAGTATGAGACCTCTTATATTATACATGTTATAGGAGTAATACACTCCTAAATTACTTTCATTTTACAGAATGCTCTAAATCGCAGACAAATACTAATGTACATCAATACACCTGAAAATGAATGCCTTGCTTTTCAAAAATAGAGTCCTTGTAATAATTTGTTCCGCATGTAAGCCAGGAAGCTTACTACAAACCAATTAATGTCATAATATATTTTACATGCGCTACCTTTGAGTGAACAGCTCTATTGAGCAATAGTAGTCACAATCTGATTAAATCAAGTTAATGATTGGACAATTTTAGATTGTAACTAACAACAGGTGTATTATGACGTGACATTAAGTTAACTTCGTAGTAAAATTTCTCAAGTGCTTAGGTATTTTACTGTCAAACTTTCGATTGTAACAAAAATAGAGCAGGAAAGGTGTTATTGCAACGACCCTTTATGTTATTGTTTACACAAGTTATGCCATTGTTTTATGGGTTTTTTTGTTTTAGTTTTTATACGACAGCAAAAAATTTGCGGACGTATAATGGTATGATGCTGTTGTCGTTGTCTTCGTCGTTGTTGTCTGTTAACTTAAGTGTATACACGATAACTTAAGATCTAGTTATCCAAATCCAATGAAATTTGACAATGATATTTCTTACCATTAAAGGATGGATGGGATTGATTTTGGGAGTCCCCCCTTTTTTCGTTTAGAAATTAAGGGCCAAAAGGGGCCAAATTGCAACTTTTTGTTTGTTCTTACAATAACTTTTTCAAAAATCTTTTCCTCTGTAACTACTGAACAGAATTCAATGGAACTTGGTATGATTGATCAATAGGGTGTCATGCACTATAGATGTGTTTCAAGTTCTGGATCGTCAAAAAACATGGCCGCTGTGGCTAAAAATACATGTAGACCAGGGGGGTCAGACTACTGTTTTTGGCTTGTAATTCAAAAAGTATTAGAGATAGATGAAATCTGATGCCACCCTACTGCTTCAGGATCAAAAGTTCTACAAAAGTCTCCATTTGGTCGAAGTTGTCAGATGACCCCTTCTAGGGGTTACGGCCCCTTAAAGGTGAAAAATAGCATTTTTTCATGTTTTTGCCCTTTAGTATGAAAACTATTGCAGATAGCAATAGCTGTTGCTTGCTTAATTGTTTAGCTCATTTAGCTCTACAAAAGTCTCCATGGGGTCAAAGTTGTCAGATGACCCCTTATAGGGGTTACAGTCCCTTAAAGGTGAAAAATAGCATTTTTCATGTTTTTGCCCTATAGTATGAAAACTATTGCAGATAGCAAAAAGCTGTTGCTTGCTTAATTGTTCAACTCATTTAGCTCTACAAAAGTCTCCATAGGGTCGAAGTTGTCAGATGACCCCTTATAGGGGTTACGGCCCTAAAAGGGGCCAAAATTGAAACATTTTTATTAGTGGACCGATTTTGAAATTTTTTTTTGCATGTTTGTTGTTGTCAAATAGCGGATGCAAAATTGAGAATTAATTTTTGCTACCCCCGTCTTTTCCCCCTTATTATGTAATTAGGGGCCAAAAGGGACCAAAATGGAAATTTTTTTACTTGTGATCCGATTTTGAAAATTGTTTTTGCATGTTTGTTCTTGTCAAATAGTGGATACAAAATTGAGAATTAATTTTTGTGATTCCCCCCCCCCCCTTTTCCCCTGTTATGAAATTAGGGGCCAAAATCGAAACTTATTTATTTGTGGTCTGATTTTGATCTCCTTTGGAAAAAAAATAATTCCTTTAAAATGTGAATTTAGAAAGTCAGTCAGAGATCCCACTTAAACAAGTAAACGGATTTTAACTTCCATAGGTAAACTTTTAAGTGTTAAAAATGTCTCCCTTTTTTTGACTTTCACTAATTTACTTGTACAAGTAAAATGCTAGAAAATCATTCTTTTCATAATTATCTTTATCTAGCCATGAAATTTACTTTCATTCATGATTATTTATATGGCTAATAGTATTAGCAACCTTTACCAGACTGGGATTATCTGTTATCTTCAGTTAAATGAGAAATAATCAACATTTATTGTCCCAAGGGGGCAATTTTCAAAGGCCGTGTGCACCATGAAGACAGCCATGCCCATCAGAAATTTTTAATGAACCATAGAGCAGATGATGTTTACAAACATTTCAAGAAAATTATCTGTTTGATTGTTAAAATATTGTGTAACAAGTAAAATGAGCTCAAAGTTTTTCAAATTTACTTGTATAGGTAAATTTTTGCTTAGAGAAAAATACTTTTCTCAAACAAGTAAATTTTTGTTTATTTAAAGAAGTAAAATTCTGTTTACTTGTTTAAGTGGGATCTCTGACTGAAAGTCCACCAAAAGCTGCATGTGTCAAAAACCTTTGTCAGTCCACCATGGGCTGCATATGTCCAGAGCAATTGACTATCCATATTGGGCCTAAAATGACAGGGTTCAACATGTTGCGGTCGTATCATGCTGCGCTCGGCGAAGCTTTTTATTCAGACATTTTTTAGCTCATCTGGACTGAAGGTCCAGGTGAGCTATTGCTATCTGAGTTGGCATCCATCGTTGTCTGTTTTTTAAACTGTTCCCAAACTACATTCTCGGAAAACCAGGGTTTATTCTTTCACTTACTCATTCATCACCCCTGGGACATTTGGTATGAAATTGTTCGTTTCGAGCTCAGGATTTGATCTTGAACTTGATATTACTCATCTATAGAAACATGTTTAAATCGCATTAGATAAATGTATAGCGACCAATCAGAAAGCTCGATACAAAAGTATCAGAAACGAAGTATTTCTTGCGTTATGTCCCAGGGGTGATGAACGAGTAGGCGAGAGAAGAACCCCTGGGTTTCCGAGGATGCTCAAACTACTGATCAGAATTCTATGAAACTTGGTATGATTGATCCTTAGGGTGTCATGCACAAAAGTTGTGTTTTGGGATTTTGATTAATCAAAATACATGGTCGTCGTTGCAAAAAATAGACCAGGGGGTCAGACTACTGAATTAGGCTTGTAAATTAGATTAATCTTCAGAATCAAAAGCTCTACAAAAGTCTCTTTTTGGTCAAAGCTGTCAGATGACCCCCTTATAAGGGTTATGGCCCTTAAACATGTTTAAAGGTCAAAAATAGCATTTTTCATGATTTTGCTCTATTGAACGAAAACTATTGCAGATAGAGAAAAGCTATAGCTTGCTTTAATCTTCAGTTTATTGAGCTCTACAAAAGTCTCCATTGTCATGATTGTGTTTAAATTGTCAGATGACCCCTTATAGAGGTGTCAGCCCTATAAAGGTGTTTTTTTTTTCATGTTATTGGCTTATTTAGAATGCAACTATTGCAGAAAGGGAAAAGCTGTTGCTTTCTTAAACCTTCAGCTCAATGAGCTTTGCAAGAGTATCTACTGATTTTTTGAATTGCCGTTTGTTTATGATTGTTGTGTCGCGTACACTTATTCCACATCTCAATATCGTCTCTAGTTCGAAGTTGTCAGATGAGCCCTTATACATGTAAGGGATATGACCCTGGTTAAAGGTCAAAAATAGCAATTTTCATGTTTTTGCTCTATTGAATGAAAACAACTGCAGATAGGATAAAGCTGTAACAGTGTTGCTTACTTAAACCTTCTGTACATTGAACTCTACAAAAGTCTCAGTTGCGTCGAAGATGACATCACATGACCACTTATAGGGGTTGCCATTGCCTATAGATTGAATAGAGAAAAGCTGTTGCTTGCTTAAACCTTCAGCACATTAACCTCTACAAATTTCTCCATTGGATGAAAGTTGTCAAATGACCCCCATATAGGGGTAATAGCTCATACGGTTTTGGTATTTGTAATTTTGAAACCATTGGGCTATAACCGCTGCTGGTGGACCTGAGGTCCCCGAGGGTAAGGCCAGAAAAAAGTAGGTGAGTTTACTGTCACCCAACCCTACCTAATTTTTAACCCCTACCCTTTGTATGTTCAATTTATAAGTTTTGTATGCTTCAGATTGTACCCGATTTTAATTCAATTTTTAGAATATATGTTCTGTTTTTTGTAGGGAGATTTATGGATCCAACAGGAGATATAAGTATAAACCCAGAGGTCGATATAAAAACTGTTGTCCTGAATAATGACCTTGGCACAGTTTCTGACTCCAACCTGGCACATAAACCAAACATTGCTATTCTCCAGAATCAAACCACAGGAGATATCATACACATAAAGACCATTGCTGAGGACATACCAGATAAGGCCCTCGGTCATCAAAAACCTGTCACTCCAACAATGCAGAATATTTCAAGGACAAGTCCTGATCAGCTGAATGACCTTCAGAGTTACCTTGTGACTTTCAACAAAGAGATAGGGAATGGAGGACAACCTGGAACATTTTCAATTGGTGACCTAGATGGCAGAGGGATTCCAAATGCAGCCAAAACAGTTATCTACTCTGGCGGTCAGATCATCAGTGTCTCACCTAGCTTGCAAGTTAATCAAGGTACAGTAGTCCCCCTCTTGAAAGACCACCCTATTTGCAACAGAAAAGTGGTCATACAAAAGGGGTGGTCTCTCAAAAGGAATCAAACATTCCAAAGAAAAAGTAACTTCCCAATATTGATTGTAGACTATTAAGGTAATTGTATGGGTGCAAATTAAATTAATTATTTTAGTTTATAATTTTTGGCTTTATATACTGATATGACTGATAATGAAATTAATAATAAAAAAATAAACATTTTCTTATTTAGATCTGTTGTATGTAACTCTGTTTGTGTACATGTACATGTATTATCATGTTATATTACCTGTTTACATGTATGTAAAATTTCATCAGTTTGTCATCAGTAAGTGTCATAACTGTTTATTTAGCTAATTGAAGCCATTCAATATCCCTTTTCATAAAAGAAAACAATATGAAGGCCTTATTTATATTAATTAACTTACTTTTGTCAACAATTGTTATATTTGGAAGTAATGGGCCTGATCTTGGACAATGAAGTTTGTTGTTTTAAAAATATTTTTCAAATCAAAAAGAAGGTTATAGTGGCTAAAGTCACTTTTGAAAGCTTGGTTTCTTATAGAAATGCAATATCTACATTTTGAAAGTAAAATGTCTTTATTCCTTCTTATATTGTGTCCAAAATAAATAATTATAAAGGGTATTTTTTCTGTAGTATTTAGTAAATAAAATATATATAATTTTAAAAAGTGGTCTTTCAAGAGGGGGAAATTGATAATTTTTTACTCAAAAGGGTGGTCTTTGGTCAGGATAAAGGGGTGGTCTTCCAAATGAGGTACTTTTGTTCACAAATGAGTTAATGCAAGAGAAATGTGGCCTTTGAAAACGGGTGGTCTTACAAATGAGTGGTCTCCCGTGAGGGGGACTACCGTAATACATGTATTCTAGAAATGAATGCATCTGTAATTGTGTGTGCCTGTGCCTACATCATGTACATATTCCATTCTCGACAAGTTTTTGTAAAATTATTGCATAAAAAAGTACCATTATAAATACATTGATTCCAATTGTTTTGATTGATATATCAAATTCAAACATTCATGACATTTTAATCATGTTAATAGATATGAATAAAATCTTCACAAACACATGTATGTTAATCAATCTGATTAAAATTAGATCTATCAATTGTTCCCTTCTGTCACTGTAAGGAGACAGTAGGGAACAATTGGTATCAGATCATTGGTATGTTAATTATAACAATTGGAAAGTCAAGTTTATAAATAGGTATTATTAAAGAAAAGCAAACAGATTTTATAGGGAGGGAGTCATGGGAGTGATGCCTACTTTTTCTTTGAAAAAAAGGAGTAAAACAGACACATGAAAATTTTCCTTTGATAATAAATCTATACACATGTACTTTGAACATGCTGAAAGTAGTTATATTTTGGGGTATCAAATTTCGTGGATGGGAGTAAATTGCATATGCCTGGATTCATGAATTTATGGTTATTCAAAGCAATGTTTAATTACCTGGGTTTTTTTTAGACTTGAATTTCATACTTTGCCCGACCCCAGGAAATTGGTACCTCAAGAATATTTAAAAATGCTTTCACAGTATGAACACATAGTATGACAGAACTTTTTACTGAACATTTGCATTAATTTGATTCCTTTTTACAGAATTTCTAAGTTTGCAGAGTGAAGATAGAAAGATAGGTTTAAGTGGAGATAGTATAGACCCTCAGACACAGACCTTAAGGATAGCAGAAGCTCTCTCAGACAATGGTGTACTGCTACAACAGAACCAGGAGTTATCTACCTTGAGTACTGACACCCAGAGAACAGTAATGTTACAGGGCTTACCAGGGGCCACTGGTACCCTAGTACAGGTGTGATTATCTGAACAGAAATAGTACATGATTCACATAAGTCCTGTACATTTAATTTGTATTACGGTAACATGATTAATGTTGTACAGATAACACCAAAAATCTACATGTAAGAGTATAGAACAAGGTCTTACAAGGACATTACAGTGGGATGACAAAATATACATATTATATACAGTATCATAATCAAATATAATTTAGACAATCAAACTTTAAAAAAACAAGTAAGTACATGTAGTTAACTACATGTAGTTGAGTAATGAAAATGCACAATAATTCCAAAGATGCTTCCTTTAAGGGTGTATTCTTCTGAGGTTTCAGTCTCATTGAAATCTCGTTTGTGAATAATTTTTAAACCTTGCCTTATAATTGAAAACTTTTGGTGAACATATATCAAATGATGATCCATCTAAATTTTGTCAAAAAATTATGAAGATATGATAAGTAGTTTTTGAGATATGCAACATTTTAATTTTTGACCAAATTTGACCATTGATCTCAATCTGAATTTAGCCAATTTCAGGGTAGGGGTAGTAAAATTCATTTTTCCAACAAAATATTCATGCAATTCATTTGATTTCTTTTCCAAAATCAAAAAGATATATTTGTCCAATTATTTCATACGAAAATGGAGAGTTTTGAGGTTTTGGTATGATAGAAAATTTGAAAAATCTGGATTTTTACTGGTTTTATGGTGTCTTGAAAATGACCTAAAAAGGCACATTTTCGGGACTAAATTATCTTATATCATCACGGTAATATACTTTTTGTAAGATCAATATGGAAACTTTGAGAGAAAACTTGATTTTGAAACTTGTTATTTTAAAGAAAATTACCTCTAAAAAGGCCAAAAATGATGAAATTTTGGGAAAATTGTCAAAATAGACCCTTTTTAAATGGCTGTAGCGAACTATAATGCACACGGACATATTATTATCTTAGTAAATTTGATTTTTTCAGGGTCTTAGCATTTCAAAAATGGTTTGGGAAAAAACTTGATTAAGGAAAATTTTGACCCCTCAGAAGTATACATCCTTAAAATATGAATGGGAGGGTAAGAATTGGTGGTGGTCTATGTGAGCAACTGTACTGTAGTCTGATTGTGTTAGAATAATCAAATTATTTGTACTTGAAGCACCTTTCAACCACTCTAACACTATAAAACATTTTACTGAAATAGATCTAGCTTGGTACATGTATCAACATTTCAATTATAAAATAGTAACCATGTATTATGGCTATGTCTCTTTCAATTATGATTTAAATAAAATAGAAAAGTAACAGAGCTGCTTGTTAACTATGCATGTCCATTTATTCATTGAAAATCTATACATTTGAATTGTAATACATTACATACAGTGTCTTATTCATTTACTTATTTCAGAAACTGTTTAAGGATGGCTGTTCCCTCTCCTCCTAAATTGTAATTTATTGCCTTGTGTAACCTACATATATCATAAACGATGTAAAATTGAACGACATACTTTTTGTTTTAGGTGAATGTTCCTGGTACATGTAATTCAAAGCAGAAAGTTGTTCCTGTAATGTCCTCTGATGGTAAAGAACAGATGCATTTATCACTCGACAGTCTGTCTCCAGTCATGCCTCAGTTGGTACAGGTCTCACAGTCACAAGGAACCATAACGTTAAGGGTAAGATGACAAGGGTTGTGCCAGAGTTGATGTCATAGGGCTAAATAGACAAAAAGAAAACTTTTTTTTTTAAATATAATTTACAAATTTGATATAGACAATAAAGAGATGTGGAATAAGTGTACGCGACACAACCAACATTAAAGAAACGGCAATTTAAAAAATCACAATGGAAAACAGCCAGCAGTCTTCAACATGACCAGAGGTCACTGCTCGCTGTCTTGCAGTGGCCCAAGACTAAAAAACCAATTCATAACATTAAAACAAATCCCTAGATAATCAAAGAAAGACCCATTTCTGGACATAAAACAAAAAACAGATAGTTGACAGGGACAAACAAAAACTTTGACAAGGATTCCAAAACAAAAAACAGATAGTTGACAGGGACAAACAAAAACTTTGACAAGGATTCCTGGCTTAGGACAGGCACATATAAAATGTGGCAGGGTTAAACTAGTTTTTTGGGGCCTAACCTTCCCCCTATTGTTAATCTTGTACAAATCACAAAAAATAACACACTTTAGAAATCAAATCGATAAAAGTCCAATTCACCAAGAGAGAACCTGAGACAAGAGTACTATACAAGAACAATGAGATGTAAAGGAACTCTCTTGAGAACACTCGCAGTTACTGACAGCTAGCTAAGAAGCATTTATCAACTGATGTGAAAAAATCAAACTTATCGATTCTAAATCCAACATAACACTTCAAACAACTAATAATTTAGTATTATATAATGTATGTCATCACACAAAACCGACATATTTGATCGCTGTAATGCTTAAAAACAATACAATAGTCAAAAGGTAAAAGATTAACGTTTTAGAGTTACTATCAAATTATCAATATTTCTACCAAAAAACACAAAATTTAAAGATTTTACTATAACTTCCAACTTGCATCCTTTCTTAAATAAGTTTTTAAGCCAAATTACCATGTCAAAAGGATTGTTATTGAATTTACGTGCCTTATAAACTACATTTCCATAGAATTCGGGATGTGATATTCCTTTGACAATCAAAAAACCACGTGCACAGTTTAATTTTTCAATAAGATACCCATATCTATGAATGAATTTAGTAAAAGATTGTCAGAAAGAAAAAAGTTGTCAAGTTTCAACTATCTATTACAATGTAGGAGAGAGGGGTCTTGTTGGGAAAAAGACATTTTGATGATAAACAAGAATATATTCAGAAGACATAATACCTCATCTCCCAACATTTGGGACAGATAAACGGACCTGAAAACTATATGCCCTCCTTCTTTCGTAGATGGGGCATAAAAATTAGGGTTCTGAATTCACAAATGAATTTTTATCTTCAGATTACCCTAGCAGCCATACTATATACAGTAATTAGATTTTATCTTGATGTCTTCTCTTTTGAATTTAAAATCTTGTTAAATGTTTAAAACCTCTTGAATTAATTGAGTTTTATTGTAATAGTACTTTACATTAATTTACAATATCACAAATTATTTAATTATCGAGCCTTATTGTTGAATGCATGTCTATCTTAATCATGTTTATCTTTGTTTTAGGCTGCTAAACCAGAAGAGTCTATGGCTACAGAATCTGCTTCCTCTGAATCTGTCCAGGTATGATTATATATAGAATATTATGTACTTTCCTCTTTGATACTATCTATATAATCTAGTTGAGTATCATAGGAGTCCAGTAGGACGAGTCTGATACTGATACGAGACTAGATGTAGTTAGTATCAAAAATTGAAAGAATGTATATTCTTTTTATCAGTAATTATAAAAACACATATTTAACAAGTTTTCAGTACATAACATTACACGACGTCACAAATTACGTCACATTTCAATGCATGACGTCACAATTATCAAGTGCTCCCACCTGATATTTTCTTGTATCACGGACTGTCCATAATACTAAAAAATATCAGCCGGATAAGATCAAAGGGAAAAGCCACTAATTACCGTTAAATTGTCTTCTTATGGTAAATAACAAAACATGTCATGGCAAGAATTTCAAGGTGAATTTATTTTTGAAGTTAATGTTTTGAATGTTTATGGTCTTAATTTACTCAATAATATTATTAATGACCAATAAAAGACTGCTTCGGAGAAAAAAATTCAGTATAAAGAAATTTTTGGGTACCTTGCACATGCTCAGACCAATACAATGTACAACTGTGGATTACTGATTAATATAAAGTCAGTTCATTATGATAAAAAAGGTACTGGAGATGAGGGTCAGAAAATGTTGCGGGGGAAGGGGCCCACAGGGCATATTAAAACAAAACCTCTTGTGTAAGTGTTATAATCTGGACCACCTATAAATCCTTGTGTGAACAAATTGTATTGAATTTAATTTACTCCATTAGATTGGACATGCAGACATCACCAATGCACAACTGATTGCCTTCCAAGGTAATGATGCCAATACTCAGCTTGTTGCAGTAAACAATCCGCAAGAACTGAACATGCTTACTAACCCTCAAGGTGTAGAAACTTCAGGTGGCTTCCAGACCGTGTCCATTGTTCCTGCATCAAATGAACAGGGGAATGAAATGAACTATCTGCTGATTGTCTCCCAGGCTGATGGGGAGAAAGATGGAGAGCCAAAGCAGTATGCTTTAGACATGGGAATGTTAAAACCTCAATTTGATTTCAACAAGGAAGGACGTGAGGTAATGGAAGAGGTTGTTGATGAAGATGGCTCCACAAGGAAAATTCTTCATGTCCGACTAAATGCTAAGGAGTTAGAAGTGATTCCTTCAGCTTCAACTCAGTTACAGTGTCACTACTGTAGCTATACTGCACCAAAGAGGTACCTAATGCTCAGACACATGAAGACCCACAGTGAGGACAGACCTTATCAATGCAACCTGTGTGAGAAGAGCTTTAAAACACATGCCTCCTTACAGAATCATGTTAACACACATACAGGGATACGACCACACAAATGTAAGGACTGTGAGATGGCCTTCACCACATCTGGAGAATTGGTCCGTCATATCAGGTACAAACACACGTTTGAGAAGCCCCACAAGTGTACAGAGTGTGACTATGCCAGTGTGGAGCTGAGTAAACTGAAGCGACACATGAGGTCCCACACAGGAGAGAGACCTTACCAGTGCCCCCACTGTACGTATGCCTCGCCTGACACGTACAAACTGAAGCGCCACTTACGAATTCACACTGGTGAAAAACCTTACGAATGTGACGTGTGTCATGCACGATTCACACAGAGTAACAGTCTAAAGGCTCATAAACTTATCCACTCAGGAATGAAACCTGTGTTCCAGTGTGACCTCTGCCCTACCACCTGTGGGAGGAAAACTGATCTAAAAATACACATGATGAAATTACACAGCAATGACAAACCTGTAGAATGTAAGAAATGTGGGATGTGTTTTAACGATCGGTACAGCTTCAAGCTACATCTGAAATCACATGACGGAGAGAAATGCTTTAAATGTGACCATTGTGAGTACGCTGCACTGTCACAGCGCCATCTAGAGAGTCATCTACTTACTCATACAGGTAATAGTTGTCTAATTATGCATCACATAATTTATTTGATTTTTTTGGAAGGGGGGGAGTGTAATTAAAAAACAAGAGATCTTTTACATTATGATTGTAAACATTGTACATGCTTTACAAGTAAAAAAATTAAAAAATATAATTTACTACAGTGTATATGTATTATAAAGAAAAACAAAGTTACTGTTCTAGAATACTGAACATGCTGAAAGTAGTTTTAATTTGCTTTTACAATTCTTTCAGGGGAAGGTCACTGAGGGAATAAGTAAATGAAAACATTTTTAAAATGTTGAAATGTTTATTAAAAATCGATTAAGGGAGTACGAGTCAGATATTTTTTGTAATTAAAAGTTTTTTAGAATAGAAAATTTGGAAAGAATAGCTCAAAATAGTTAGACTTTATAAAAAAAGTTTTCAAAAACATGGAGCTGTTTTCAAGATATAAGTACCTAAAAATATGGCGGGAAAAAAACTTCTCTAGATTTTTCATAGGAAATACATTGAAAGTTCGTCTTCTGTTTTAACATAGAAATTGTAATTAGAAGTGAATGAAATTGTTATAGGGTGTTTATTATGACCTTCTTTTAATAGTTCTGAACAAATATTAAGAAAACATGTTGAAATTTTTTAATGCATTTGAATGGATAAAAGCGGAGGATCTTGAAAATGTTCAATTTCTGAGGCTCGTACTCCCTTAAGTAGATTTCTGTGACTCAATGTTTATGTTTTAGGAGTTTATGTGTTTGGTAAGCAGAAGCTGTTCATATTTTAGTTCATTTTTATCATGTTATTTTATATGTTTATTTTATTCTTCTTTGTTATTCACTTGTTGATGTTTCATAGATTTAGCAAGTTTTATTCTGAATACAAATGGGATAAATCATTGACAATCTTTAAAAAACAAACTATAGACTAGTAAAGCTTAAAGTTCATATTTGTTTACTGAGATGGAAAAATATTCTTCACATTTATAAGAAAACATACTAACAATACACATAAAGTAAACTTTCTGGCAAAAAATTTAATACATGTTCAAAATACAAGATTAAATAAAAAACAAATTTTAGTGAAAAGTTAACCAATGTTTGATTTCTTTGGTTTCATCAGCAATCCAGATAAGGATACATGTGTTGTACCTCCTTGTATGCTCAGTTGTCTCTATCAATATTATTAAAAAAGAAAAAAAAGGACAACAACATAACCGGATTTGGAAATCCATTTGACGATATAAAATAGTTAATATACTACATGTACATATGTAAATGCTTAACACATTGTTTTTACAACAAAATGGATTTTTTTCTTTTGCAGGTGAAAAACCATTTGAGTGTGATGAATGTGTACAAACATTTAGACAAAAACAACTTCTGAAACGCCATAAAAATCTCTATCATACTGAAGACTATACGAAACCTGAGCCTAAGGAGAAAAACTTTGATTGTTCCCTCTGTGACAAACAGTTTGCTAATAAGGGTAATCTCCTTAGACACATGCAGAACCATGATCCTGAGTTCTGGAACAAAAAACTGAGCGAGGAAGGTAGTCAGTCATCCATGTCGACTGAAGATCTCATTCAGGGGACACTTCTCAATGATCTGAGGGAAGGCAAGCTTGGTATAGCCCCTAAAGTTGTCATTGTCCACCCCAATGGTAATGTGGAGGAGGTCACCTCACGTCTACAAACCCTGGCTCAAGAAAAACAGATGGAAGAACTGATGATACAGGTGGTAAATGAAGGGGGCGTCGATGGTGCTGAAAGGGTGTCGCCCAGTATAGAGGAGGCCATTAAAACTCAAGTAGAGGCTGTGTTGAAGGCACAGGTAGGTTCATAATTCCTCATCAAAAGGGAAAGGTTAAATAGGTAGACTGAAAACACGTTTACATGTAGGTACCCATCTCTGTATGGAAAATAAATGATTGTTACAGAACCTATTTTCTTAACCAATGATAATTTCAAATTATGCAAAAAAAAACAGTCCATCTCCTTCAATGTGACCAGCAGTTGCTGTACACAGTCTTGCAGTTGGCTTCAAGATAACAGTATAAAGCAAATGATTGAAAAAAAAAACTTGGTAGAGAGCAAAAAAAATTGTTAAACAAAATGATAACAAAAATAAGAAGGCAATGCATTATGTATTGAAAAAGTGTATTAAAAAAGTATAGACAAATGATCATAATATGGTGCAGGTTCAACCTGATAAGCTCCCTCATGCAGATATATTTTAGGGGATGGCATATTTGATTCTGACGGGGTTGAGTGGCAGTTCTTATAAATCAATAATCTTGCCTGCATAAAAATGGGGATAAATAATCTGGCCTCTACTTCCAAGGGAAAAAATATGTCCCAAGATCCTTTACTACTAGTAGTATGGTATATTAAAAATTCGGCGGCACAAAACGGGGGAAAATAAATTTTTGAAATAAAATCTTGACCAAAACTGCAGACCCCCCTTTTCAGAATCAAATGGCTGTCCCCTTTAAGACCCTTTAAAATATTTCTTTAATAACAGGTAGAAATGCAAGCTTTTGTATGGTTTTGAAAAGGAGCGCACCTGCAAACAGAACGAGGAAGTGTTTTTTTTTCTCTCGAACTAAAAATGACGTCATAATATATGCTTAAAATAGACGATAGATCATAGAACCGGACGTCATAGAGGACCCCTTTTAGAGAGTTTCTACTTTCATTTTCGAATGTAAAGTTTAGAGAAGAAACAATAAAATATCATTATGACATATACTGCTCAAGACACAACATGGACAAGGTTATAATTTTATGACTGCAGAAATATTTCGGCAGAATATTTATTTAGTTGCAATGTACATTACGCTTTGTGTTGTTCCACGAAAATTGGAATGACAGTTTCCCGCCATTCTTTAATTTTGTTTTGAACAATTATGACGTCAATGAAATATATAGCGTTTTCATTTAAAAAAATCTTTACATGCATCTCTATAGCTAGAAATATTCAAAATATTCATATTAATACAATATTTACGTATTTTAATTTTAGAAGTACAAATAACAAAGTAGAAAATTAATTTTGCATTCCGTGCCATTGGGTGCGGATATGTTGATTAGCTTATACCTATTCCGGTTTCATGCATCATAGTATGTATACTCAGGCAATTTAGCTCCCGCCTTGCGGGAGCTTATCAGAACAGAACAACAAATTTTCATGATAGAATGTTATTATTCTTTAGGCTGAGAAGGGTGATGTTGATAAGACAGGAAGTGGAGATGAAGCCACATCAAGTAAGTTGTATGGTTTCCTAATATAAGTACATACATGCATATGATTGGTAGAAGAAAAAAAAACACTTTTAGGCTGATGAAAGTCTAGACACATAAAATACATCAATAAAATCCAAACCCTCACAAACCAAGTTGGGGGTATATAGGAATCATCTGTCCACTTATATAGAAAGGTCAACTCCTCTAAAACTGCTAAAAGGATAATTTACTTGAAGTTATTGCAGTTTAAGTAGATTGCATTTGGAAATCATTGATGGGAAATAATTAGAATTTGTTCTAATGTAAAGTTTGATACTAGACGGGGTTAGTCTTTTGTGAGCTTTCTCAGAGTATTACTTGTTTTAAATAAAATTATTCCATTTAATGGTTGAAATTCTATAATCAACTTAATCATGTTTCAGAAGCTGTAGGTACTACAAGCTACACCAAACCGTTGTTTGTCTTGGCATTTATGTGCATATATTTGCAATTTACAGGTGGTCTAAAAATAGTTTTGGAAAAGCCATCCCAGTCACCATCGAAGCAACCCACACAGACTTACAGTAGAGAAGAAATAGAATCAGCAGAAAACCAAACAGGTTCCCTGTCCAATGCATCATGGGAAAATAAAACAGCAGATCATGTGATAGTGGTTAAACCAATAGATAGGAGAGGAGAAGAGATGCAAGTTGAACAAGAAAGTTCTGAACAACAAGATGAACTGATTCCAATATCTTCTGGTATTGAGGAAAACCAGACAGAGATGGAAACTGATTCATAATATAATTAACATATTAATTATTAGTTATGAACATGATGAATTAGAGAAACAAATGGTTAATCAGGTCCTTCTTAATAGATTTATGTAAAAAATACTCTTTAAGTATTTGCATTCATTGAGAAAAAGAGATTAATTTGATGAATGTATTTCTTAACTTTTCTTCTTGAAATTTGTGGCAATGAAGAAAAAAAAAATGAAACCTCAAATTTTTAGAAGAGACACAGCAAAATCATGTTATGCTGTCCATCAATCAGGTTATTAGGAGTTGGTGAAATTAACTCAAACAATTCATTTACTGTGGTTTTGTTCACAAAAAATCACAATTTGAATAGAGAGAAAATGGTGATTTCTTTTACTACTTTGATCCTGGTCTTTTGCTTAATCATGTAGCAAAAGATTTTTTCAGAAAATATGTGTTTTGAACCCACTGGCTAACAAGTAAAAGAATTTTTTGTGACTCATAACAGTGCATTTTTTCCTAAACACAAACTTGATTCAAAATGAGGAATTTTAAAAATCTTTTTCTATTATGACACATGCCTGGGAAACTCGCAAGTCGCAACCAAATATTGTTACCCAGAAGTTTATTGATACTAAGTGAAAGAACACCTTTTGCAAGAATCGGAGAATGTCACTCCATGTGAAATTTGTCACAGATCTTAAATATACTAAAAATAATTGTCAAGCCTGTATTTTAAGCCAGAAATCGTTTTTATAGTGTCAAGGTGATTCTATTAACCAGGACAAGTCCGGATTTAAGGAAAAATGTAACTTAACGTTATTAATTGAACAAACTAAACTGATTTTGCTTTATTTACAATTATTATACAAATATACATGAAGTGACATTCTTCGATTTCTCAAATTTATTACATTAAAAGCAAATCACAAAAATCCGGATCCTGGAATTCTTGTTGCGACTTTCAAGTTTCCCAGGCGTGCACCAAGAAGTTAAAGAAATGGTACAGTTTATTCTATTTCATTCATATATTTATATTAATAGGAATACATTAAAACAAATATTTCAAGGGCAAATGTTGGCCCTCATTGTCGCTAGCCCTTTGAACAAATTGTTTTATGCCTGGAAGAAAAACTATACAGATCAAGACTTGCACTTGATTATTTCCAAGGTAATGTTTATACCCCTGCTCAAAAGAGAATGGCTTTATAACATTGTAGTACAATTATTTTGGGGTTTTTCTGCTGTTTATTTTATCATTTTTTGCTATCTTGTAAAATGAAAAACAACTATTTACTTACATTTCATGAATTTATAAACTAAAGCCTTAGTTTTGAGTTTATATGATAAATTTGGCAAGTGTTGCTTATGTTAAAAAATGATTGTCTTTAAATGATTAATTCTATTTATTTTGTTTCATAAATATATATCATGTGTATTTATTTTAAATTATGTTCAAATTTAAACATGTTTATTTTGCCTTTTGAAATCCAAGTAAGAGATTTGTTTATTAAAAGAAAAATATATTAGATTGTGTGTATTTAAAAAGATAACTGTATTTATTTGAAATTATTTGCTACCAAGTAGCATCTTGCTGTTAATAAAATATTAGACTGACATTGTTGCTGTATACAAATGTGGATTCTATTCATCAGACTTCTAATAAGGTTTACTAAGTACTATTCCAGAAATAATGTATGGAAGGGGGTTTGGAAGCCTCTGTTTTTCCAGACCCCGCCACCAGTACAATATTTGGCCAGATTTCATGGAGTGAAAAATTTGGGTTCTATCATGGTTAATTTCTGGTGTCAGGATGGCGGGGAAGAAATTTTCGTAACAGTTTTCACAGCAGCTGCTTGTCACAGCCTCTAAATATTTGGTAAATATATCAACATCGGGGGAGGGAGGGGATCCCATAAAGTGGGATTGGATTTCAGGCTTATCACTCGCCTACTTCCTGTTTTAAGAAATCTGGCCAATTTTGACAGATTTTTCTTAAGAATGTTAACATACAAATGACAACAAAGTTCCAGACAATAAATTTTGCTACGCCTGACGCGCGTTTCGTCTATTCAAGACTCATCAGAGGCGCTCTACCAAAAATATTGAAAATGCCAAACACTATATGAACATGTTAAACTAAATTTTTGCTCGAAACCCATCACCCACCTTTTTATAAAACCTGCCTTCCACAAACCCCATTCCCATATATTTTTCCTAGAATTTTCCGCATCAAAGATAAAACAAAGTAAAAAATGTTTCCTTTTTAGCTCACCTGGCCCAAAGGGTCGTGTGAACTTGCAATCACTTGTGGTTCAATGTCGTTGTTGTCATCATCCTTAACTATTCTGCAAAAATCTTCTCTGAAACTACTGAAGGGATTGCTTTGAAACTTTACACGTCATCTATGGGATATCCTCTACAAAGATTGCAAAAACTGACTGCCGACTAACAACATGGTTGCTGTTGCTAAAAATAGAACTGGGGGTCAGACTCCAGCTTTTGGCTTATAAATCAAAAAGTATAATAGATAGAGAAAACATGATGCAACCATCCTTCTTCAGCATGAAAAATCACTGGTCTAAAAAAGCCATATAGAATATAGAATGAAAATTAACGCAGAAAGAGAAAGCTGCTGTTTGCTTAAACCTTCAGCTCATAGAGCGCTACAACAGTTTAAGTTTGGGTACAAGTTTTTCAGATGACGTGACCCTTTAAAGGTAAAAAAAAATCGTGTTTTTAGCCAACAGAATAAAAACTGTTGAAGATACATGTAATAGAGAAAAACTGTTGCTTACTAAAACCCTTAACTCAGTGAGCTTTACAAAAGTCCCCATTTGGTTAAAGTTGTCAGATGACAGGGGGTCATGGTACTTTTAAGGTCAAAACTAGGATTTTTTTTATAATAAATATTTTTCCTTATAGAATGAAACTTGACTGTCGCAGACAGAGAAAGCTGTTGCTAGCTTTAATCTTCAGGGTGGTGTTCTCGAAGCATTCCTATCTTTAGGGCCTTTCCCGAGTCTGTCTTTAGAGGTTTTCTAAACTTAAATCATGTTCTCCGAGGTCTCTCAATTTGGGAAACTCCGTAATTTTTCTTCTAACTTTAAGACACCTAGGTATGTGACACAAGACGTTCCAAACGTATTCCAACGCTTTATATAGTTACAATTATTAAATTCTTAAAACGAATTTAGCTGAAATGATGTTATACCTATGCAAGAAACACCAATATGTTGGCAGGGATAGATTTTGAAGGATTTATATTATTGAAAAACAAGAGAGAAATGTTAGAAGTAGACGGCGTAAATAATAATAATAAAATTATTATCTTATATATTATTTCTTCATTAACTTGGTTTTTTTCTTCTTCTAATGTTCAGTTTTAATTGCTTAACAAAAACAAACACAAGTAATCATCGATTATTAATTGAACTTCACACATGTAGTCGTGTTTTCACCTGTCGTTTATATAAAATAAAAAAATATCTAGGAGTGCCTAAGTTAAGAAGTTACTGAGAATGCTTCGAAAACACCCCTTAGTATTTCTTTAGTCATTCCTAATTATTTGCCTAAGTACCCTTCTTATGGCCTTTCTTAGGACAGCTTCGAGAACACCATCCCAGGTCATTAAGCTCTCCAAAATTCCATTAAATGGGAAATGTTAGGTGACCCCTTATAGGGGTAGTGGGTCTTTTAAGCCGGTCAGAAATATCATTTTATCATGTTTTTGTCCCATAGAATGAAAACTATTGCAGATAGAGAAAAGCTGTTGCTAGCTTAAACCTCGAGCCCTATAAAAGTCTCTATTAAGTGGACGATTTCAGGAGACTCTAAATAGGGGTTATGGCTCTTTAAAGGTTAACAATTGCATTTTTCATGTTTTTTCTCTAAAAAAATGAAAACTGGCATATAGAGAAAAAGCTTTCACCTTCAGCTTAATCATTAGTCTCAAATGGATCGAAGTTGTCAGATGATCCCTAACAGAAGAGACCTTGGGGCTTAAGCACCAGTAACTACTAGTATAAATCACAGTGACTTGATATTTATTATCAAGTTATTTGGTGTGTATCTGTATATTGAGAGTTTTGGACCTGAATAAATGTTTCCACCGGTTGGGAGAGGTTTTAAACTTTATTTTACTTTTTCAGCTTGCTTGTCCGTTAAGGAATTGTTTCATTATTCCACATGAACAATTAGGAAAATTTTCCCCTCTGAAACCATTGAAATAAATGGACAGCTACTTAGTAAGAATGGTTGTGGTACTTTGGCAAATTTCTGGTCCTCTTATTCATTTGATACAATACAAAAAAGCCGCTGGTTCGAAAAATACAACACAGGTAGAAATCTTGCTGACTGATAATGTTTAATAATTTCAGAATCAAGTCCCTTTTAGGCATATTAAGATCAGTATGTATGGGTTTTTTTTTTTGTGAATTTCAGATTGCAGTCATTGGAGACTCATAAATACATATAAAAAATCAGTTTTAAGCATATGCAGTACTTCTTTTTAATAATACACACCTTGTGAAAAGTAAAGAATGATTTCATGCTTTTAATATACAAAGAATTATTCTAATGAAAATACCTTAGATATAAATGCCAACAAATGATATAGTGATATAAAACAAAGTATGCATTTAAAAAAAGAAAATAAACACAAAAATTGGTCTGCGTGTACAAACTTCACTAACAAGATAATAAAAGAAATAAAATATTGCTGGTAATGAAACGACTGATTTTTCACACAAATACTATCTAGACACTTCTTAAACTACTATATTTCAATATCTTATTTCGATTCGTTTGTTCACACGTAGCATGCGCAAAGTTGCGACGGGCATATTCATAACGGCATTGCCTCCATTCTCTCGGCACATGAAAGTGAACTTCCAAACAATGATGTGTTCATAAGAGTTACACGGCAAACCATTTGATGATAGCGGTAACTATGGCCAGGGCAATGAGGATGGGTGTGTTGGTGATGCCCTGTTGTCCGTTACAGAACGTCGTAGAACACGTACAATCACCGTACCCTAGTTTATTATCACAGGTGTCAGACGCTGATGTCAGGCATGTCCTTTCTACTTCATACCAAACTGTAAAAGAAAATCAGAAAGTGTTTTTAAATTGTTATCCTAATGTTCCCTATATTTTTATTCATAACATTTTTTGAAATTATAATTAACGGGTTGGAACCAAAAAGCCAGAGTCGAAGCAACATTATGAAAACCACTTTCTGTTTGTTTGTTTTTTCTTTTTTTATAAAACATGGGACATTTTCGAACAGTTTTTGAGTGAATTTTGAGTACAATTTAATCTGAGGACCAATTCTTTTTATTTAATGTTTCATGCACATGGATACTCCTTCTACCAAAGAACATCAAAGTGAAAAAAAAAATATGTGGAGTATCACCTTAAAACTGCTGGAGATTCTATTGTATTTCAAATTTTTCCAAATTTTACATAATACACGGACTTATTGTGGTATGTATATGCCCTACCTGTTCCTAAAGACTTGAATTTCTTCCCACAACCTTTGCAACCGGAAGCAGTTTTATAATTATCCTGTAGAATCTCGGCGTCAATTGTCTCACCACAACCGGCGTCAGCGCTAGAGCATACCCAACAATCTATACCAAATCCTGGAAAATGAAAATAAAAAAAAATCAGCCTACATCATCTTCGATCTTTTCCTAAATTGTAATGGATTTGTATTTGTTTTATTTTTGTGTTATCTCATTTGAGCATTTCTGACAATTTGAGCCCACGAACAATTAAATTCAGAACCCCCTTTCAAAACCCCCTAAAAAAATTAACAACAACAACAAAAAAACAACATAAACAACAAACAAACAAAAAACACAATAATAAAAACAGAACAAAAATCATTGAATTCGCGGGTATGTTAATGGAGTTCCGCGATATTTAATACAAAATCGATGTTCAATGAAAGTATACTTTGAAGCGGATATGTTCGTCATAATGATTGTCAGATACAACTTTAAATAAAAATATTGAAATGTCATGTGGTTTCACTTTCGTTTCTGCTATTTTTTATTTTTCGGAAACATCAAGGTGTCACGTGACCGACAAAAGGGGTAACTTAATGAAAATTCGTTAAAGGCTATTTTCCAACCTTTTACACTGGACGGATTTTTTTGAAATTTTGCACCGAGTTGGAGGAAACTGCCTAGTATTTTAAAAGTTCTGGCCGGTTGCTAAAATCTGGTCGGAAATATTTTTAATATTAAATAATTTGTTGAGGAGAATGGAAAATGAGCATTTCTTTGCGAATTAATCTTTACTTTTTGTTCAAAATGTATGCATTTGATTAATCGGCCAGAACTTTTTGAAAACTACATAATTTTCTGAGTTCGACCATGTAGGTTTTATTTTCGAAGACTATTCCTAAAAGCTTGGAATTTTCATCTAAAGATGGCATGTGACGCCGTGATTTGTCATCGCCGTTAACGTCAAACACTTAGGTGACGTCATAAGGGAGTTAACTCAAGCCAAGGGTATTTTGTCATGTCATACAAAATAAAAAAAAACGTCGTACGCTTTACCCCGGCGATTACTTGTCAAGTACTGTTTTGTTTTTAATGTCAAGTTATTAAGCATAAAATATTTGAGCGGGTGAATAAATAAAGTTATGCCAAACCTTCCTTATACAAACTTTCATGAAACCGAAACCAACGTCGCCGACTTTTTCAAAATTTTGTTGACAGTTTTCTTTCTTCTTTTAATGTTACGATGTCCTTTTATTAAATGTAATTGTTTTTTGTACAATTTAATATCTTTAAGATTCATTATGTTTTTATCCACATTTTGGCAATATTCGTGTGACTTGCACCTAAAACTATGCAATAATCATGTGCCGTGCAAATAAAATGCAGGGATTTGTCTGATATATAAACCAAAAGAAAAAGACAAATTCTTGGTATACAGTGGCAGTACATGTATGATCATTCTATGTCTGCATAGTGGTGAATCATCCAAGATTCCGATTAGAACCTCTATTTCTTTGTAAAAAAAAACTCCCGAAAAAAAACTGCCAAGAAGTTGCCCCAAGTCTATTTTATTTTTATAAACTGCATTTAGTTTATAATGTTTTTTGTTTTTAAATCAAATTACTATAGAGTTATAGACAAAGAACAATTTAAGGAAAATAATCTAGTTAATTTATTGGTTAGCATATTATTATGTTTGTTAGATAAAAAATGTAAAATTTAAGTTATGTTGCCCTTACAAGCATCAAATATATATAACCATACAAATTGTATAAGTAAAGTGTATCACAGACCTTTGAATAAATGTGAGTAATTAATAGTCAAAAGTTGACTGGATGCTTTTTGGCTGCTTAGGAAAACAACATGATTTTTTTTTATGCTGACAGTCATGAAAATGATGTGCCAATTTAAAATGTGGTAAATGAAAATTGCAAAATGGAATATTTACACTGTAAATGTTACATAATTTTTGAGTGTATAGTTTTAAGATGCTTGTACTTTGATGAATTGAAAGGATTTATAAAATACTTTGTTACAGTGGATTGAGTAAATATGCATGCCACAAAATCTTATCAAATAAAAGAAAACTTATAGAGCATTTACAGCTTTCAACTTTTATAAGTCTTTATAAGTAATCATTTTTTAATAGACTTCATTTGGCAAATAAATTGAATGAAACTATGTGATTTTATTCTTTCTTGCACTTGAGCTGATCACATGGTATTTTGCATTGCCACTTTGCACTTTGCATGTGTTTTCTTTTTCTTTGTGTGTCTAGTCAACTATTATACTTGTTTGTCCAATATGGGTCCAGACAGGGCTTTCTTCATTAATGTATTGTTCTGTTCTGTATTTGCCATGATATGATGTTTTGTGGATCCGTCAACAATAGAAAATATATAGAGTAACAAACAAAAAAGTTCTTATACCACATTTATTATTTAATATTTCTCTTGATATTAAATTCACCACTGAACTCATTCCTTTACACAACATATTAATTCATGATTTTTACTCAATCTTTTTCACATCATCCTAGGATGTTTATATATTTTGTAGCTGCTCAAAACAAATTTTCATAATTTCTATAGACTTTTGGACTCCTTAGTTGGAAGAATAAAGCAAAATTATTTTGATGCTAGATATATCCTGTTTCAGTATTGTAAGAATTATGTATGCACAGTCAGCATTTATTCATATCTTGAAATTGGAGATGCTGATGACTTTTATCAGCTTTTAGCTGTCTCTTTGTCTGAAAGAAAAAAATATTTATACTTTACTTGCTGATACACATATATTAAACATACAATGAAGGACACAATTGACATATAAATCCACATTTAAATTAATATTTTGCAAATAAATAATGTTTTAGAAATAAATATCAGCTTACAATAATGTATTTTTTATCAACAATAATGATCAATACATGTAATAGTCTTGCAATTTCACATGTCCTAAAGTTGCAGCAATTCCACTTTAATATTATCAATCAATCAATCAATCAATCAATCAGTTTATTGGATAAAGCTCATGAATTAACAATGCAATGTAATCAAAAAGACATATGTAAGACATAAGTATAAGATGTAAACAAGATGAAATAAAACATTTTTGTCCCAATATTTCAAGTTATAATTATATTAATTAATTCATAATTTTTTGCCTAATATCTGTACATGTACATATTTCATATTATTTACATGTATTATCAGGTGTATTACTTGGTTATCTTAACTTAAGATTTCATACCATAAGATTTTATTAAGGTTCATCTTTACACTTTGGAAAAAATGACTGATATTTCACGTCTTTTTTCAGTCTATGTGGAGCCTAAATTACATATTGAATCGCTTAATAAAGCGTAGCAGCGTCTAGATAAATATTTTTTGCATAAAGTTTTAGTATTTTGGAGGTGTAAACTTGATCCGTTTTGCTGGAGCATTTTCTTTGCGTTTTTCAGTTCACCCAAATATAGCCAAATATCAACCTTGCCCTGTCAAATGGCCTCCACGTGCAAGGTAGTTCTATTATTGATGTTATTAAATCTACTCACAATCGGTTTTATGGAAGGTTATAAAGGGGTAATTCATGCTTTATTTGAGGTACAATTTGAACGGAAAGAAAATGAATAGAGAAAACAACAAGATTTATCTTGTAAAATAGAAGAGAAAATGATCGGCGATTTTTATGGCTAGACGCTGCCACACTTTATTTTATATTTCTATGTGAAGTTTAAGTCGTACATAGACTAGAAAAATAGGTCAAATAACTACCATTTTTTTCGAAGTGTAACCATGAACCTTAACTGCACATGTACAGGACTGTATGTACATGTCATGCATGAGTACAAAATCAAAATGTATGACCACATCATATCTTAACCTTTTAAATTTTTAAAACGATCAAGTTAATTAAGTACTGTCTTTTTATTTTTACTAGCTGACAGTAATGCTGAATTTTAACTTTTGGCATTACCAGCAAAAGACCTAAGACATGAGCTACAATGACCTAAAACTTATAATGTGTGTGCAAAAGCATTTCAAAAGTACACATGTATAAAATCTGAGAAATTGGCACGAGTTTTCTTCTTTATTGTCAAAGTAATGGTAGGCTAGCGATACAATTTTATACATCATATTTCTCATGAAAATAAAACAATATTACACAAAACTAACCTGTTTGTATTTTTCCGATATTCGTAGTGATTCAAAGTGGCACATGGCATGGCAAATCATCACACTGCCAACACTGGGTCGGATTTCAGCTAGGACTAACGATTTTACGGCTACATCGTCCATGTCGTCAATAAAAGAATGTTAAAACTGTTTCCCATAATAAAATTAATTCAGAGCTCCGCCAACAAGGTCATCATCTTTAGAGTAGAGACGTAACAACTGACTTTTTATTAAAAAAACAGGTGCTTGTTGACATTTCAACGTCACTTACACAAACGACGTCATAACAACGTCCAAGCACTTTTCCGATAATGATTTTCCAAATATGGTCATTGAAATACGCCCACGGCTTTTGACATATTTTATATTCTGTGATATATAACAAATATGTTCACTTGAAATGAAACAAAGGGTTCTTTTAGAATAAATATTAACTTTTGAATCGATGTAAGACCGAATAATGCAGATTGTGATGGAATAACACGGAAGAAAAATATCGCGTCGTCAGGGGCAACCAATACAGCAAATAAATATTCATCAGGATGGAAGAGTTATCTTTTCCTGGAAAAAATTCTCGGAACTACATTAACATACCCGCGTTAAAGAAAGATTACTTGGAGCACAATACACGTCCTTAATAATCTGACTATTTAAAGCATTGCGGCTACAGTAGAAGAACGCCTCTTAATTCATTTGTTCTTGGCCCATATCAAAAAATGTTTTGAGTACAAAAAGTCAATTTCTGTAAATTGTAACTTTCCTTAGAAAATTTCTTTTTTTACAATTTGTGAGCTTTCTGGTGCATGTTAGACACGGGTTAAAACAGCAGCTCGAGTCCTTTCTTTAAACTAAAACTTATTGACTTACCAGTCTGCCATAGAGTATTGAAAACTACCAGTAACAGCAGCGACTTCAACATTATTTTTTTATTTGACCAACGTAACGATGAAATATTTCCTACGCCATGTTAGTTCGTCAAAAGATCGCGAGACAAAACAAAAGTATTTAACATTTAAATGAGAAAACGACTTTACTTTCTTTTGAATTTTCTTTGTTTATCTCAGATGAATGCATAGATTTAATCTCATAATCTTATTGATTTAGGCTTAAACCATTATTAAAGTATATTTTCTTTTATTCTGAACCACACCTTATGCACCGAGCATTTTGTTTCTATTTCGTGGTTGTGTCATGTCTTTAAAATTTTGCCACACAGAACATGTAGAAGTGAAGTGTACCGACACAGTAGCAAATTTTTAAAAAACCCATCATGAAAAAAGCAGCCTCAAATGTGACCAGTGGACTCGCTGGTCACCGTCTTGCATTGGCCCTAGATTAATAAAATACGATTCAATATACCCTTAAAATATACTCTTCTAGTTTCATCAACATATTGATGTTCAAAAGTAAAATGTAGATGAAGATGTAAAATTATCAACGCTCTCAAGACTTCCTTCTGGACCGTGAAAAATTACAATAACAAAAAGCTTCACCGAGCGCAGCATGATACGACCGCAACATGTTGAACCCTGTACGTTTGACGCCTATTATGTGTATGAAGGAGACTTGCAGCCCGTGGTGGACTGACAAAGTTTTTTGACACATGCAGCCTTTGTGGGCTTTCCACCCACATTTCACAAGGAATTCAATATTTAAAGCAGACGTTACAAATGTATTACCCCTTTTGACCCCTAGTTAAGGATATCTGCTACCTTTCATTTTTCCCCTTTTGGTCCCTAAAGGCAGTAGTGTGGGTAGTGTCACAAAAATTCGTCCTCAATTTAGTAACTCCATTACTTCACAATAATTAATAAGCATAAAAAATATTTTGAAATCAGACAATAAATAAGTTTCTATTTTGACCCCCTCTGGCCCCTTATTTTAAACTGGAAAATAGGGGGTTACAATAGTTAATACTTATTTTGTATCTACTACTTGCCTAGAATTAACTTGCTTTTTTTTAAATAGGACCAGAAATATAAAGTTACATTTTTTACCTCTTTTTTTTTGTAAATGAAATAAGGGAAGATCCCCAAAATCAATCCCACTATCATGGCTTTGGTGTAATGTTAAGGAACATTATTGTCAAATTTCATTGCAATTGGCCAACTGGAAATAAAGTTATTGTGCGAACTTATTTTTGTGCAAATTTATTTTGCGGTCGTATAAAAACGACAAATACAAAAAAAAAATCTAAATTTAATAGCTGTCCTTTCAATTGGTGTTTCGCATGTTTTATTGAAGGGGAAGGAAGTTTTAATAATCAATAAATTTATCTGTCATTTTTTTTATTTGGATTTAGTATTAATTTCAAAATGCTTAAGTTTTTGTCGTTCATTTGTATGATCAATCAGAGTTACTTTTCCTTATACGGTAAAAATGTTTTTCTTGTATAAAGATGATGGTGCTTTCCATTTAACAACAACAAGTATTATTTTCATGCCTTTTGTTTATAAATTAAGACAAATACCTCTAAATGTTTAACATTTTTCACAAGTCTCTTTAACTCATTGTCTTGTATTTAGCCTTTGTAGCTCACAAATGTTGACCAGATGCTTATAGAGTAATGTTTAATTAAAATGATATACAAAACTAACATCAAGCAAAACCAACAATTTTTCAGAGACTTTTACTACAAGAAGAAACATCACTACTCGTCTAGACAATTAACCACAACACAAAGTGCAAAATGGTTAACAAATACTACACAACACATGTTTTCATATCCAAAACTTAAGAGCCATTCTCCATAAGACCAAAATGGCTTGGACATGACATTAAAATAATTTGATTTTAAGAAATATGAAAGGCTCAACATGACTGTACACTCCATCAAAAGATGGTTACTGTATACGTTGACACCTTCAATTTCTAATTTACCATATGTTTTTCATACGTGGTACTATTTCTACGTTTACCATGTTTTATGACCATACGTTTTACATATGTTTTTCATACGTAAAACATGAGTTACTATTTTTCCTGTGTAGTCCTGCTGCTGACTAATGCCTACCGAGTATTGTAATTGACAAAAGAAGTTATGGTCTCCTTTTGCTTGTTTCTAATTTTAAAACATTTAATGTATATATTATGAAAACTAAGGATAGGTCAAGTTACACGACGAATATTACCACAATATTTCAAAGTTTACAAGAACAAAAAAGCATCAAAACCCCTTTTTAGCTCACCTCACCTGGGACATACTGTTTTTGTGAGCTATAGCTATCATCATTTGATGTTCGATGTCGGCCGTCGTTTGTCGTTCCTTCGCTCAAAAAAATTTTTCTTCCCTGAAACCATTTGACTTAATAACCCATGTTTGGTATGTTTCGTTTGGATGCATGAGTCAAGCTGTCCTATTAAGTCGTACATTTGAGCTTCTTGTACTAATTTTTTTTAAGAATAAGCTTTTCTGTCTAAAAAATGTAAAACTTGATATCAAAATTGTTGCAAACAGGCCTATTTTTTTTTAACGCTTCGCTCGGCAACTTTTTCAACAAATATCAACTTATCAATTTCAGAATGGTTTTCTCATTTAAAAATTCAGTTTGTCACCAATATCACCAATTCACGTTTATGACTTTATGTCGATCAGGCACGGAAATTGTATTAATAAGAAAGAAGCAAAGATGTACTGAAGGGGCAATCAAACATCATTATTCCGAAAAGACAAAAACAAAATCGGTAGACAAAAAACAAACCACACCACATAACATGTTTTAGCAAATTTTGTCCTTTAAAGATCCCATTCTTGGCTGGAAAAATTCTATTTCCAGTCTCTTCAAAAAAAATTGGGTCTATTGTTTCCCACCACAACCTATATTTCTCATCATCATTTCATGTTCATTTTATCATCCTTTTCATTTCATTGTCCTTATATAACTCTATAGTGTTGCTAGGGCGTAAAACACTGTCTATAACTCACTCACTCAACTTTTGGATTAAGGATCTTAAAAGGTCAAATATGTTTATGCCTAACAGAATAGAAAAATTCTATTACATATATCATGCTTGCTTAAATGTTTTTGGATCAATGTTGTAAAATGACTCATTTTTAAATGGTATTTAAAATTAATAGTAGCCCTTTCCATTGCCCTTGTCTAAGAGAATAAAAGCTATTAACCTTGCTGCTCTAATAAATGCTTAAGGAACCGCTTACTCTTCCGGAGCAACCGATTTTACTCTCGTTACGACTAGAGTTTGCGTTGTTTATTGGTATTCGGTGGTTTCTATGATTTCGTGTTTATATGTTGTCTGGTTTTTTTGTCCTGTCCTTGTTTGTGTTTACTTGTTTTGTCTCTGTCCTTTCGGACTTTGACATTTGAATGCCCCATTGGAACCTCTGCTCTTTAGGTGAATTAAAGACCTTAATTACAAGCATCATTTGAGACCAGGCGAGTGATTTAAGCTCCTATAACCATCTAGTTGTCATTGATTTAAAAATCTGTTGCGCTCGTACTTTAGTACAAGTAACTTTAGTATAACTTTTAGAAAGTTTATATTGATCTAATTTACTACAATACAAGATAGTTGCTTTAAGTACGATTGACTAGAACTCATACACGAATTCAACTAAGATCATTGTGATCCCAACTTTCATTTCTTCAAGCGGCAATTCAGAAAAACCACAATGGACAACCGCCAGCAGCCTTCAACGAGGTCATTTGGCACTGCTGGTGGTTCTGCAGTTGGCCCATGGTCTAAATAAAATGAAAGGATTTCAATGTCGCTTGAGTTCCCTTGTGTTTTGTCAAGCGTACATAATTCTATTATTTTTCCTAAATTGTAATAAATTTAGACTGTGCCTTGTTCTATGGTTTTGTACACGAATTCTTTTTATTCGATATTTTCTATTGAATACTATTATAATCCTATAATTATTTGCTAAAAGTAGAGATATTGTATTTTTTCTTGGGCTGTTTTGTAGCTATTGCAATGTGATACAAGTATAGTCTGTTAAAGGATTCATTTCTTATGTATATTTAGATTTTTACGGTGTTTACTTCTGCTGATACTACATTTTTCTTGTAACTTAAAGGACTTATGTTGCCTTATAGGCCATTTTAAATCTTAATATAGCCTTATTTCACACGATCTCATTCTGACTATGACTGAATCCATTTTTTATCCGAAATTCGACCAAAACTCAACAGACACGGGTTGTATCACTGATACCTTTTCTGACCAAGATCTTTATAAATCAGACCTATATTCCTAGAACCCAATAGGTTATGTGTTAAAGAAAGAGTAAATATATATCTTAGGTAATAAAACTAAATTACAAATTGTAATTATATCAGGAATGATATGTCTACCTAGCTTATAATTATATAAGGTTGGCATGCAAAGATCCCATCAGAAAATCTTATTTTCATATGGTATACCTGCATAAAGATGTCATGTCTGGTGACAAATATTCCCAAACATCTTTTATTATTTATGATATCTGTCTGGTCCATGTCTGAATTCCTAGGGAAATATAGGTATTGTCGGTCAACATAAGTCATCGTCCACTTAGAAAGGTTTTTTTCTGCTTTGGTTTGTCTTTTAAAACATGTTTAATAGAAGTATGTTTTATATTCTTGGAGAGTTCTTCATGAATACCGTGACCACTGTATGGTAAACTCTCAATTAACTTGTGACATTTACAGTTTCTTTAAAAATCATGCATGTTATGTCGAAAACAAACACACTATTTAATGCTATTGCTCGTTTCCTTTCAATAGACTGGTGATTATCATTTAGATAATTTTTGTTTTCTCCCATTCTATTTTGATTCAAATGCTGCATTTATAATCTACCAAAAACTCAATCATTTATACTTTATAAACAAATAAACCATTTTCATTGACACCACTATGGTACTTTACTCCATGCAGGTGCTGAACGGCCAATAGGCCAAATAGCAGTGCTAAGCGTGTCAAGTTAACTAAAGAGAACACAATGCCTACAGAGCCGACCATCTAATCCTTGTATTAGGGGGTATTCAAGCCAAAATTCAAAAATTCCAATCAAATCATGGTGGACAAGACACTTCAGTAAGTTTCGGTAAGAGTAGGACCCATAGGAGCTTATGCATTAGACTAACTTTTTTAAATTGGCAGTCAAAACTTGGTAACCACCAGTTGTAATAATTGTCTAAATCCATATTTATCATTATTGTCTTTGGAAGTGCTCGATTCTTTAGCATAAAATTCGCCCGGAAAATCTTTAATTATAAACGCTATATAGGTTTTGGTACTCGTATTGCACACATTAGATATCCTCGGAGCTGGATTTAGTCTGCAAAAAAAAAATAGTTTAACCCCGCAACATTTTATATGTGCCTGTCCTAAGCCAGGAATCCTTGTCAAAGCTTTTGTTTGTCCGTGTCAACTATCTGTTTTTTGTTCTTTATCCAGAAATGGGTCTTTCGTTGATAATTTAGTGATTTGTTTGAATCTTATGTATTGTAATTTTAGTCTTGGGCCAATACAAGAGAGCGAGCAGTGACCTCTGGTCACGTTGAAGACTGCTGGCTGTTTTCCATTGTGATTTTTTAAATTGCCGTTTCTTTATGTTGGTTGTGTTGCGTACACTTATTCCACATCTCTTTATCGTCTATATTTTTGAACTTTTTGGTTGTACTTCTGTTTTGGATAGTTTCGGTCTGTACCTAGTTCTTTTCTTCTTTTTTTCTTGGAATTAACGACGTGACGTCTTATGCAGATACAGTATGACCAACTAAAAATCTTGTTGTCACCTGCTCTGGTAGTTTTTTCGATAAGGATGCTCCCTTTTTAATTTCTATTCTCTTTTTAGTGATCAAAAGCTGATACTTAAGCAATTGTGAAAAAAAAAAATCTTTTATTATTTTACTAGCCTTGGTAACAAGCAAATTCAAGGTCGTGTTTTTGAATCTGTCAACCGATGTATATCGCTGGTTCATATTCTTTACTTTAATTAGAATATATATAATCACCCTGTGTGGCCCTTCAATATTAATAAATAATTTGAGACATATATAAAAATCAGTCCTAAAGCAGCGATCTAAATTAAAAGGGTGATGACTTCAACAGAATCAGTTGCGTGGGCAAATTCGTTCCATCAGCAAAAAATATCCAAAACAATGAATTATTAAAGTTATTTCTAATAGATTTCCTCTCATAGAGCCAGTTTCTAATTAAATTTTATTGTACACTGATTTACTGAATAAAATAGATTAGTATCTATATTGCATGCTAAGAATTAACAGTTTTCATTTTGTGCAATACACTTTTTTCCTTTTAATGCATAATGTATATTAAGGTAGTTTATATCACGATATTAAAATGGCGATAAGGCCAGTTTTCAGTACTAACTATCGTGATTATGTGAAATATGCCAGATTTTTTTGAAGCTATCGGAATAACATCAAAGGCACCAATATCATATTAAATTATTTGATTTGCCTTGTTTTATGATTAACCCTATATACCCATCTTGATTATTAATTCACTTGGTCGCGACCTCCACTGTTACAGAGGTTAGTCCATGCCAAGTCTAATGTTGGCATAAGGGAAATCAAAATTTATAAATTCATCATATCTGATGAGCTTTTGTCTTTGATACCTCACGTGTTTAGATATAGTCTCTATTGCTATTAATTATGGTGAAAATAAAAACGCACATGAATTCTGCCATAAAGAGAATTGTTCAACAAACCGAGAAAAATATTTACTAAAGATAAAAATCCATTTCCATTTTTTCCGCTTGCAAAAATTTGTGTTTGTTTTTATTTTACAATATTTGAATAGAAATATAGTTGAATTGATAGGATCTAGTTTTGTTTGTATATGTCTTGTTAATATTTTTCTGCATGTTACTTTTGAATGTAAATTAGTAGCAATGGAATGATTGAAAGTGCATGCAACCCACACATGATAAGTCAAAGAAACGCAATGTCCACATTATTTTATAACTGATAAGTGGGTTAATCAACAAAATTAAAGGATTATGCATCCGATACTATAAACTAAGAAACAATTTATTTAATTAATGACACCCTAGAGACACTTCACAAATCTCTCTTTGATGTAGTTTTTGCAGGAATGCTGTTCAGATTCCATTATCCTTGTTTCTACGTGTGATAGCCACCTCCATAAATGAGTTTTTACATAGGCTAATTTGGTGTTTTATTTATATTGTATTCTTATATAATGAAAGAATCATTAAACCGAGGTGTCTAAAACTAGATAATAAAGTGCTTAAAGGGTATTGGAAGGGACATTGCAAACAGTTTGCAACTTTTTTTATATATAGTCAGTCGTCATTTTTTGATCTGCTGGATTTACTGGAGTTCTATAAAGGTACATTAGGCCGCACACTTATATTGTCATCATATAAAAAAGTTTGAACCATTTTCTTGTCTATCATGTATGCAAACATTCTTTATGTCTAATAGAATATTTTCTTTGGGAAGACTTCATAATAGAAAATAATGAGACGTGGAATAATTGTTCGCGACACAGCCCAAACAGCAACCGTCAGCAGCCTTCAACAAGGCCAGAAGGCGCTGCTCGCGGTTCTGAGATTGGCCCATGGTCTAAATAAAACGCATATAATTCAAATCAAATCCTGAAATAGTCATAGATAGACCCCCTTCTTAAACAAGGAACAGAAAACATAAAAAAAGACAAGTACAAACAAAAGCTTTGTCAAAGATTCCTGGCTTAGGACAGGCACATATAAAAAAAAATGTTGCGGGGTTAAACTAGTTTTTTGGGCCCAACCTTCCCCCTATAAATATTTCTAGACAAAGAACATAAACTAAACACACAATAAAAATCAAATCGATCAAAGTTCAATTCCACTAGAGAGAACCTTAGCCAAAGGCAGCAAGAACAAACGAGACGGTAAAGGAACTCTCTATAGAACACTCGCTGTTGCTGACAGCTAGCTGAGAATCATCAATCGACTGATGTAAAAAAGTTAAAAAAATATCGATTTTAAATCCGACACAACACTTCAAACAATATTGATTTAGTGGAGTGTCATCACACAAAACCGACATGTTTGATCGCTATAATGCTTGAAAATGACACTTAGTAAAACAGCTTATGGAAGTTTTAAAGAAAGTATCAAGTTATCAATACTCCTGCCAAAAAACACCAAATCCAAAGATTTAACCAAATTATTTAATTCATATCCTTAGCGTAATCAATTTTGAAGCCAATTTTTCATTTCCAATGGATTGGGGGCCTGGGTGGCCGAGTGGTCTAAGTTTAAATTTAAATTAAGTTTAAATACCACGCTATTCATCAATAGCCTATCACCTCTGAGCTGGTTTTCGAGTCCCGTTTGTATTTAACAAAAAAGGGACTTCCTCAACTGTATGTGATTAGGTTTGTCGGTTACCTGCCCAAGGTCGGTGATTTCCTCCGGGTACTCCGGTTTCCTCCGCCATTAAACACTGATCGCCCTATATGGCCCAGGTGCGTCGATAAAGGGCGTTAAACACACACACACACACACACACACACACCGATGGATTGTTTTTAAACTTGGGAGCTTTATAAAAAACATAACCATAAAATTCAGGATGTGATTTTCCTTTCACTATTAGAAGTCGACGTGTACAATTATTTTTTCCAATAAGAGATCAATATTTGTGGAAGTATTTAGAAAAAAGATTTTACTAACTTAAGGTATCGATAACCTTGTTTTAATATTTATTTACAGTAATAAAACTTTTTTTTACTAAAATCAGAAACACCACTGCAGATCCGAGCATATATTACTAACTGTGAAATGTAAACCCCACATGACGGCGCTAGTGGAACGTCTCCTTCAAGAAAATTTATAATAGGGAAGGTAAAGTCGTCAGGTTTATCATATACTTTGGTTTGTAATTTACCGTCAATAATACTTAAATCTAAATCCAAAAATGGACATCTATCACCTATAAGTCTGTTTGACTTTTGTCCAATCCTTTTTGTAATTTTGTATCATCTTTGCAAATAAAATATATATAAACTAAACCGGCTATACACTAAAATTAAGAAGACCAAATATATTCAAGATGATGCCAAACCCAAAAAGGCAACAAATCAAAGGTGTTCGAACTCGAATTAAATAGATTGGCTTCAATGAGTGTTTCATTTACCCAAAAAGTTTGTCAATGGAACAAAAATACACCGGGGAATTAAAAATCTACAGGTAAGACAAAGGGTCAAGTTAATTAGTTTGTTAGTTATTGCTTTATTCCCGGATTAACATTGATTATGAAGTGGAGGAGGCCAATCGGAGAGGAGACTGTATAAATGAGTGATGGGTAGTGACTGGCGATTGAGCCTCCTGCATGGGAATCCTACAGGTCATATTCTTACCTAGACCTGCAGAAGGGTTCTTTAACGTTCGAGGGGAGGGACTTGTTTGCCAACACGGGTCAACACTATGGTTTGCACGACCCCAACCGTCAAGTGATTTAAAACAAAACCTACTACATCAAAAGTCCGAACTTACCATAACACTGTCAATATACAGAAGAAGAAGAAGAAGAAGAAGAAGAAGAAGAATGTTTATTAACCAAATTAAAAGCATGGGCCCACAAGGGGCATGATACAGAGCAATTAACACAATGTAATAACAATTAATATATAAGAAACATAGGATTATCGCCTATATAATAGTATAGTATATATAAAATATCTATTTTCAATATATTTGGAGTCACTAAGATTATAATAAGTATTCTTAATATAAGCACTCAGGTATATACCACCCAGTCGAGGAGATCGGCCTATTAATGGAAGTTATGGTGCACAGTTAAATTCAAAAAAGTTATATATAATATAATTATACAAGTAAGCTGCAAAACCGGAGTGGCCATCCTCGTGCCAAAAGCAGATACACTAGCACATGAGGTAATATAACTGCAGATGGCACCGAGGGACAATGCTCTATGGCACATTCCAGTCTTGGCCCTTGTATATGAGTGGCTGCAGGACCAGGTGGTCATCCTTGTGCCGTATGTACATGCATGAGCAGATATAAGCTAAATGGTTACACGTATACAGACGGCACCAAGGGACGGTGCTCTATGACACAAACTAGTGCTTGCCAGGTAGTAGAAAATTTTTAAATCACTTGCACCACTAAATCTTAGACGCCTTTATTGATTCACAAACTTTTAGTAATATATCTACAATTTCGGTGTTGAGTTATCAAATTAACTTTCCACTGGAATGTAGCTGATGAAAATTTGGACAGTTTTGATTGACTGTCTGAAGCATTTCTGTTCTTAGATTTTCTAAAAACTTGCAATCGAATAGAAAATGAATGTCATCGTCTACCTCGTCTGAGCTACACCTGAGGCATGTCCTACCCTGAGTACCACGGTGATAACGCCCTTGTTCTATTCTTAATCTATGTATTTATACATTTAATTAAAAGTTATATTTTTGTTTTCAGGAAGCAATTTCGATTGTTTTTCTTTCACCGTGCCAAAAACGAGAGCAAAGTCATGAAATTAAAATATAATTTTACTTCCCGTTGAGTCGTGAGTAATGTTAGGAATATTTAGTCCTCCTCAGCTCCTTCAAGGTGACCTTTTTTAACATTGCAGGTATGGTCTTTCTTCTGCGTTCTCAACAATTCAGGGTAAATAAATATGTTTAAACTAACTAGTCTTTCGTGCAAGTCTTCACTCCTTGTTTCACGTCAGGAAACATTTGCTTCCGTCTAATGGCTTGACAAACATTCTCTTTTTTCAGTCCATCAAGGTATCAAGCTTTGGAAGCTTCAATCCAGACCCCGGAATGGCTTTTTTGTTCAATTCACATCTCATTAACGTTGTTATAGGAAATTTTTGGACCTATGAGGACGTTACTGAACCAGCTGCATATGCTGAAATATTTACCAATTTTAAAAACACGACTTTTGATACACCTTTTTTGAATTGTTAGTGTGACTTGTTTCTGCAGTTTGTTGTGAATGATCAATCCTCTTGCTATACTTTGAGTTTTAGAAGTCAATCCTGGATCTAGCTCTCATACTAATGGTCATCTTCACATCTTCACATGTGAACATAAAGCATATGAAAGCAAAATGGATCCTTCTTGTGTCATCTTCAGTTTCTACATGACACCATTTCAGACCTAAGCCTTTCTAATGAAAGCTGGCTATAATCAAAACTATATGTCAGTTATGGAAATCCATACTACATTATTATAGTTTTATTCCTAAATTAGCTTTATTTTTTCCTCTTGTTTGACATTATTCACGTTTTATCCGTTATTATATTGTTATAAAACAAATTTATCAGCCTTCAATTACAGGAGAATTAACCATTACTAGAGCAGAAATTGTTTGAAAATTTCATTTCATGTAAAATATAACACTTGAGTATTACAAAATTAAGCAATTAAATGTATAAATTCGTCGTTAAAACTTAGACGTGACCATCACTCGTTATTTTTAAATCTTATTTTGAATAGAAAATACATGGTATAAATAAGATTGTTGCAATATTCTCTATTTTGTATGCCTTTTGAATGTTTAAATTAGCAATAAATCCGACTGGTATCCAGGAAATTTATTTTGATAAATCCATTGTGACATTTTGGACGTTTTGTGTTAAGTCTTAGAATCCATACATCAATACAGACAGAATTAACCCATCATCTATATGCGTTAAAAACGGATCCATATTACCAATGAAAATTAATGTTTCGGCGTTGTCAATTTCAACAAAATTTCTGTATGCATGACTCGTTGACTCGGATTTTCTTCTTTGCCCGTCAAAATTAGAGTTGACATACACTTTGCACATTTAGATAGCGTTTGAGCAATGAAGCGTTTAAGAGGTGTCATGTACCATTTGCCCTCGGAGATTAACCTCCGCTCGGGTTATAATTTTTGTTAGCTTTCTTCTATATTTCTGTGAATTTTCTCAATTTTATTGATAATTCTATTTTCCACTTTGTGAATAATAAACTGCGAAGCATTGGGAGATATTAATGACGTATGGCACTTCGTCTAACTGCAATAACTTTAGAGGAAAATTGTATATAGAAGAGTTTAATTACAGCAACAAAATCCAATTTAGTCGTAGATTTTTTTAGTATTATATTAGAATTCTTAATATTGTTTTGTCAGAGTCAGTCATTGTCAAGGAGTCGTCTAGTGTCAACAAAAATAACCAAGTTTCTTAAAAGCTATCCGTGAAATCAATTTTATTATGTTTTGTAAAATTAAATTCTGAAATGAAATAAATTTGCTCCATCTACTCCATAAAGATTGGTTTTTGAGAGCTTTCCATTATGTTTGCTTACTTTCTGACTACAAAATAGTCGCTTTTCATGAATGATATTATATAAAAGTAATTTGGTCTCGTGTTTCAATTCTAAGAAAGTTTTCATGAAATGTCAAACTAAAGTAGCCGGATGTCATGTAAGACTGGGATAGGACTGTGCTTAATGCATTTCGATATTTGCACTTTTGACGAGCATAATAAGACCAAATTTATATTTGTTGAAAAATTAAAAGTTTGATCAATGCAAAAGAGGTATAATACAGAAAGTGACGCACGGATATATAGTGTTGGTTGGTTTCACCCCTCTGTCCTTCCTTACGTCCTTCTATGTGTTGTTACGTCCGTCACATTCTGTGTTTTCTTTAAATTCTTACATGATGTAGATGTGCTCCTCTTTTTTTTAACGTTTTCTGATTTTCATGGGTTTTTTTTTAAGTTTCATTGATAATTTCAATTTTTAGGGTTTCAATTTTTTAGGGTTTCTTTGGTTTTCAAAATTTTTAGATGTTTTTTTTATTTATTTAGTTTTTATTTTACAATTGTTTAGGGTTACCGACAGCCATCCACGGACTTAGTTCTTTGAATCAATAGAAGTTGTAGGCATAGAATCATAAAGCTACCACACCTGCTGACCGTTTTCGTCTTATCTTTCCCATTTCCCTGTATGTCAGGTGTTTACAGGTCTCTTCGTCGGGTGTTCTTTGGTCAGCCTATTCTGTCCCTGATTTACATTATATAATGACTTGTAGATAATATCCCTTGTCCTTCTTCGAATATCCTATTTATCAACGTTTTACCAGTGCTGTTTTATGAGACCTATATTTTGAACAATCTGCAGAATTTTCTACGTAGCTGGGTTATGTCTCCAAACTTTAAACATATAAAGAATAGACTATGTATGTTTGCATTGGAATTTAATATTTTTTTCAAAGTTGTACCGTATTTCTTAGAGATATATACTTTTCCAGATTGAGCTTAAAAAATACAAAATATTAAAGTCTTCTTTTATATGGAATGGTTTTAACTGCACCATGATGTACTGATGAAACTTCCCAGTATGGAAATCTCTTGACTTCACTGAGGCCTAAAGTTTCAAATTTCATTTCTATCGATTTCTTTAGCTCGTTGTATGAACTTTCCTGGTGGTGTAGGATTCTAGTACCATTACTAGTCTTATAAAGAACACATTCTAGTATTATTGAAATAATATGATAGTCTTAAAAAAAGATAACATTAACATACATAGCATATAAATCAAATGCATAGGTTTTTTTATGGACTACGTATTCGTGCAGTTTGGACGACGTGTTTTACATCAGAATATCGGTATCCCAATGGGCACTAATTGTGCACTATTGCTTCTTTATATTTCAAAACAGAATTCTAGAAAACTTTCATTACATTTATTCTTTGACGTCACCTTCCATTTTATTAGGGATATCCTTTCACTAAAATATCCTTATTTTGGTATTTCCTGGGTTCAAGTATTCCAAGATAATTGTTAATAAGGAAACTGCAGATTTTGGTAAGTCTGCCTCACATGTGCATTCGAATCTCGATATTGACACTAAAGTATAGCTAGCTAGTAAGTTATTGCTTAACTCCCACTTTCAGATATGTCCAAGAGATGAACATGAAAGAGGTGATGATGAAGTGGAGGAAAGGAGACATAAGATTCACAAGATTCAACCATTCAACCTTCTGGGGCACCCATTTCAGTTGCTTTGTTGGCAAAGCGGCTTGACCCAAGTCAGATGTCTTATCGCTCTTTAGTGGACTTTTACCAACAAGTAAGTTAATCGCTGCTGTGGGCCTATTCGCCACCCGGAACCCGCACAGATGGACATTTAAAGAAGACTTTCGGAAAACTCTATGACAAACGTTAAGGCTTCAACTTTCCAGTGGTCAACTTCTCTTCTTATGTGACAACATTCAGTTTTCTGAAGCTTTTAGAATTTATGTTTGCAATGATTCGTTATTCCAGAGCTTGTAGGATACAAAAAGTCATGATATCCTAGATAGAGCGTCACATCTTGGACATAAATTGTTAACATATGGCTCTGTTGCTCCTCGGTTGTTTTCATTCAAAAAATAGGAAAGACACCACGTGCTCGTAGACTAATACAGGAATTCTATCTCTCAGATTACAGTTGTTGGTTTGCCATAGAGTGTTTGAACTGTCATCCTTAACCAGATTGTTCCTTCTTTAAATTGACCGTTGGTCACTCATTTGTGTTGTCTTTTGTGACAATTTGTTTGCCTTTTTTCTGACTTTCTACATTCGAATATTAATTTTGCACATCTTTTTCTCCGCCGTTCTATTATTACACGGTTTGGTTCTATATCTTGGCGGGCAAGCAGTTTTTCTGTGGGAGTTCCCTTCTGTAGACAATTACTGTTGCTACGATTCATGTACCTGGATTTTCTTTCTGTGTTTAATTCTATGTTATTGTTTTTCATTAGTCTTCATGACATTATTACTATTTAATACATGAAAGTGAGGGCATGTTCACGCACCGTGTGATCTGTACTTTGTACCTCTAGTGTCCAAGCTGCTCCAAAACTCCTTCATACTTAAGATTATGTCCAAGTTACTTTCCGTTATATTGATGATGTCCTTTCACTGAACAATTCTCGATTTAGTGACTTTTTCCATCACATATATCCCCAAGAACTTGATATGAAGGACCCAACGGATTTTGGGAGTCTGCTTCATATTAAGATCTACATATCGAAATAGACACTCAAGGAAAACTTTCAACAAAGCGTGACAAACGTGATGACTAACTCTTCTTGTGTAGCAATTTGTCGTCCACCCCTGCTTATGCAGTTTACGTATCACAACTGATTCGTTATTCCAGAGCTTGTGAGACTTACATCGATTTCTTCGGTAGAGTGTCGCGTCTAACACAAAATTTTTAACACATGGTTACGTTGTTTCTCGGTTGTTCACTGAAGATTTTATTGAAGACATTTTGCACTGATAGACAAATATGGGATTTCTATCTCTCAGATGAGTGCAGATGTTGCTTTGTCATAGGGCTGTGTTTTGTCCTTTTCTGGATTTGACACGCTGAATTTACCTTAGTAGCACGACGGGTGTCCTTTAGACAGGAACGGCTTACTTTTTCAGAGCATATGAGTTCACCATTGTTACGACTTGAATTCGCAACGTTGATTGCTATTCAGTTGTACATAGAAAAAACTGTCGGGAGGGTTTCGAATGGCCGCTTATTCCAGGTGGCCGTTAGGGCAGGTTTGACTGTATTGTTTTTTTGTGTGTGTGTTGTCTGCTTCTTCGTGCTGTTCCAGTTCGTGTGTACAGGTTTTGTCTTTGCCGTTTTTCAATTTTGACATTCAGAGGCCCAATTGGTATACTCCGTCTTCTTGCAATGTGTTCCCACAGAGATCGAGGCTTTCGAAGACGTTTTGTTAGTAAAGAGGCCATATCAAGTACAAGCAAGGCAAAATTTCTACTTCCGATTAATTTAGATTTTCTATAGTATATCAGCTCGTAAGAAATAACTTCATGAGTTTTATTTTATTTATTTCAGTAAAAACATTTAGATGAATTCATACCAAGTAAAAGGATAAGACAGACAAGTTATCTTTCCGAAAAATATAAAGTTCATGCTATCCAGCGACTGGGATATTTCGACCATGTACATCACAAGGAAATTAAAGAAACGTGGGTCAGTTTGACGATTTTGAATTTAAATTATCTGGAATTCTTTGGTGACTGAGCTAATAGAGATAACATCGGGAGCTGCTGTGGTTTTTGACACATTAGTTTCAAAATACAAAAGTTCAAAAGCTGTTATGATGTTTAACTATGATTAAGAAGTATAACCTCTCCTTCCGTAGCACACGAGTTCACTCTCTTTTTACACGATCGTAGTTTTCTTGTGAAATAAATGCGTTTCGTTGTGACGTATTATTGCTCTCTGTGAATGTAATATCGACATTGCATGCTTTGACTCTGAGATTCAATACTTCTTTTGTACTTTGATTCTTTCTTGCTTTATAGTCGTCACACACAAAAAAAAAAACTCGTCATGTGATGTCAGCTTTCAGCACACCATAACAAAATTCCAGAATACGAACAGGACCGAATTGTTTTGTAAGTCTTCCATATTTGATAAATAGATCGTAATATTGTGCTTGTTTTGACAATCTCGTGATAACTGATCACTTAGTTTTCAAATTTCAATTTGCATTTCTATGGCATTTCAGAGAAACAAAATTCCAAGCATAAAGAAAAAGTGGTTTATGAAGAAGCAAAAAATGCTGATACTTCATACTGCTCTTTATTAACTAAACATCATATTTTGATAATTTGTTTTTTAAGATTTCTAAATGTGATATTGTCGTTATTGAAGATTCCATACAAATGCTTCGTTTCAAATTGGAAGAAATTCCAAAAATGCTTCAATAAACATCAGATTTCAAATTAATCTGAGTTTTCAATAAAAAGTCAATTCCAGGACAGGAGGATGCTTCTAATTTAATACAAACCCATCCTTGTCGCAGATCATAACTTGTCAATTATTTCAAAATTGTTGTGCAACGATGCGCTGGAGATCGATATCAAATTCATATCAATTTTGACCCCATACAAAGAGAATAAATGCTTATTGGACCTAAGGTCAATTGTGGTGTTGTGAATGACTATACTGACAGGGCTTTATTTAATTAAGTCATTTCATATTTAGTCTCGAAGCGGATTTGTTACTGTGCTTGACAAGAGAAAATATGCCTAAATCTCATTAAAACGGACCGACGTGCTCCGAATTATTGATTTGAAGAAAAAAAGTTATGATTCATGTTTAAAAATAACTAAAGTGAAAGAAATATAATGGTCAAAATCAATAATGATGCTAATTATTATATTTAATGGAAAATTATTTCAATTAAAATAATATAAATGTGCATTTTTGACAGCAATAAATTTGTCCAAACAAATAATTTACTCTGTTTTTACATTAGAAATGAAATGTAACTATCATTTATTCTATTTCAAAAGACATTTTTCAGATCAATATTTTAATATCACCAATAATTTATCATCCTTTCTTTTGATATTAGAAATGGAAAAAATGAGCTTTATAATATTTTATTTAATTAACAAGCCACAAAAGAAAGTGATAGAAGAGGGTTTTTTTGCACAAGCAATAAGGGAGAGGAAAAAAGAAATTTCAAAACTTCATTAATGTTCACATCACATGTTACTTAATAGGACCGCGATTTCAAAAATTAGGCAAACCTTCTTTTATTTCTTCAAAATGTTTAGTAAGTAATGAAAAAAAAAATGAAAACAAATGATCATGATTCTGTTGTATGTTATAATTCTGTGGGTTTAGAAGAGCCACACCCCCCCCCCCCCCTTGGAGTTTTCACCAGCCTAGACGCCAGATACATGTACTTTTTTCACCACTGAATTGTTGATTATTCATTCTTCCGTAAATGACTCTTTTCAGTGTGAGATGCGAGCGCGTGCAGCGATCTCACACTGGCCAATTAACCAATAATAACCGCCGGTACTGATATTGATCGATGATGTCGACCAATGAAATGCAATGTTATTTAAAACTATCGGTTTTTAGAATAAAGCCACCTAAGGTTTCAGAATATAAAATTTGTAATTTTTACGGAAGAACCAGCAATGATCTTTCACTCGTGATAGAATTTTTGGGGTCTTTTGGCTCGTTCTGCTGCGTTCCACTAAAAAAAAAAGACTGAAAAACTCTATCACTCGTGAAAGATCAGACGGTCTTTTCCAAGAACTTATGTAAAAACCTGTAAATCTTACACTGTTTAAAAACATCCATGTTTCTTTCTTTAAACTTTGCTCGGTCGATTTCCTCGGTGCTGGACTTGTTGAGTTTGGAGTGCCCCTCGATCGTTACTTTTTTTCCTTTTCATTACTAAATTGTCTTTTGTTATTGATGTGCTGCTTTGGCACCGTATATTTTTTTCCTTAAAATAATATCTACTTCTTAAGGAAGCAAAATCATGCATCCTATTCACACGTAACATTGAAATTAGTATACGCCCTTTGCCTATATTTGGGAAAATGCCTTTTTTAGTGACTTTTATTTTACAGTTACATTAAAAGCTTGACGGAAATTTTCATAGTCATGTTCACATATTTTCACATTCGCTACAATCAAGAAAGAAATTGCTCTCATTCTCAATCAATTTTGGTTTTCACAACAGCTATATTTTTGTTTACTAACATCCACTTACAATGTTTTTGTATTAGCTGTGTTTTTAATCCTGCATGATCAACACAATCACATTGAAAAATAAAAATCACTGCTCTTCTATAATGCATAAGTCATCATGTTATATCCAATAAGTCAAATTTAAGTAATAAAAAATAGAGAATCGATTAAGAGAAGAGTTGTAGAAATTTTATGTCGTGTCACAATCTTCAAAGAAGTCAGCACGTATGGCAATAATTCAACTCCAATCGTAACACCCCAACGGAAAGAAGAACATTTAAGAGATTTCAAATTTTCAACTTTATGTCCACTTTAGAGAGATCGTAAAAATTTAGCAGGTTTTCAAATGGATATGTTTGCAAATTTTATGAACAGCCATGCCATAATTGGAAGAAAAAGACCCAGAATTGACAGTATCAACGCAAACATAATAATTTACGACAGGAAGTGAATTTTATTACTCTTGTCAATACTCCTGGATCCCGATATACCATTACTTTGAATCTTATTTTAATTGTATTAACATTGCTTAACCTTTTGTTCTGTGGCATCAACATCTTCATCAATATCATTTTAAATGTTCACTTGAAAACTTAATTATAAAAAAGAATTTTATATTTGTGATGATGCTAGGGTTCTGACATTGTTGTTCGGTTTTATGCCATTTGGGTGAAGTATTTATTACGCGGGAGCAAATGATCTCCGGTATAGGGTCAATATCATGACGTTTATGAAGAATTTACACGCTAGTATAAAGTTCCACGGAAACGTAACCAGACTTGTTCAAAACAATTTATGCATAAAGAGCTCTTTTCTTTGACAATATATTTCTGAAAAACTCATAAAATTTTCTAAATGCACACAGATCAATCGATTTTTGAGAAATTTCATACTCTTTTACTATAATCACAGCATGAAATTATTTCATATAAATTGCCGAGAAAAAAATTGAGCTATATGATATTGCCGAAGCATTGACTTTCAAGCTATTGACAATAACTTTGATTGTACTTCAGCAAGTTAATAAGACCGTTATAAATGTATTTCTGGAAGGATGGATTTCTTGGTCGTGCAATGTTGCTGCATAAACTTTTCGTTAAAAAAGGTTTTTACGCCAAATGAATGGTCACTCGACAAAAAACAAATTTCTTTTATAAACAAATCCTCATTTATTAACTAATAAACTGCATTGTCTTTTTTCTTTCGGCTTGTAAATTGCGTTTCACATGCCTATTGTGTAAGTAATGTCAACTGCACGATAAAAAAGGAAAGTTTGGGGTTCTATTCTTAACTTAAAAGTGAACAGAAAATTAAGCCCAAATGCAGCTTATTAGAAAGCAACCGTTTAAGATTTGTGTGGATAAAACTTTCTGATTAGCTTCAGTTATTACACCACAAAATACCAGTCAAGACAGTAAACAGGAAGTTCATGGTTTTTTTTTAATCTCCATAAAAATAACTTTTTCCTAACTAATAGAAAGGAAATGTCCAGAACAATAAAAACATAATTATTTCCCCAAGAACAAGAGATAAAAAAACTATTTTCAGAACACTTGAAAACATAACTGTTTTCAAAACATTTGAAAAGGATTACGAATCCCTTAAAAAAACCACTAGAAATGATAACTATTTGCAGAACAATAGAAAAGAAAACTATTTTCAGAACACCAGAAATGAAAAAAAATACATACCATTAGAAAGGATAATTGTTTTCAGAACACCAGAGTGGAAAACTTTTTCCAGAACACTAGAAAACTATTTTCAGAACGCCATACAGGATGATTATTTCCAGAACACTAGAAAAGATATCTGTTTCCAGAACACCAGAAAAATAGACTATTCCCAGAACACTAATAGAAAAGACTAAAAACTTTCAAGAACACTAGAGAGAAAAACTGTATTCAGAACGCTAGAAAAGTAAACTATTTCAAGAACACTAGAAAAGAAAACTATTTCCAAAACACTAGAAAGATAATTCCAAGAAATCCCGAAACACTAGAAAGGATAACTATTTCCAGAACGCTAAAAAAGATACTTATTTCCAGAAAACTAGAGAAGATAACTATTTCCAAACACTAGAAATGAAAAAATCAAGAACACTTCTTCTGTATAAGTGATTATTCATGCGGAAAATATAGGTCATAGCCAGCATCTGAAGCATGCATTGTGCTAAGCATCACTGTGTGCACCTACCATACCAGTATGGTTGATGTGGTATTTGTCAGTAAGCGGGAATGAAAACTTGTCAAGAACACTTGAAAGCATAACTATTTCCAAAACACATCAAAAGATAACTATTTCCTGAACACTAGAAAAGATAACTACTCCTAAAACACTTGAAAAGAAAAAGTATTTTCAGAATATCATTTAGGGATAACTTTTTTCAGAATACCAGAAAAGAAAACTTTTTCCAGAACACTTGAAAACATAGCTGTTTCCAAAACACTAGAAAGGATAACGATTTCAAGAACACAGAAAAGATAAAGAATTCAAGAACACAGAAAAGATAACGATTTCAAGAACACAGAAAGAAAAACTATTTAATGAACACTGGAGAAGATAACTATTTCCAGAAACAAGAAGGGATAACTATTTCCAGAAACAAGAAGGGATAACTTTTTCCAGAAACAAGAAGAGATAACTATTTCCAGAAACAAGAAGGGATAACTATTTCCAGAAACAAGAAGGGATAACTATTTCCAGAAACAAGAAGAGATAACTATTTCCAGAAAACTAGAAATGATAACCTTTTCCCGAAGGTCGTTTAGTCTTTTCGATTTGTCATTTTGTTTTTAGGGTGGTCGGGTGCACAGGAAAAAAAGTAACACATGTTTTTCGCATGTCCGAAAAAAACATCCGTTTTTTTCACATGTTTTTCATGTGTTTTACATGCGTTTTGACAAACGAATGAAAAACGCCTGTAGAAAAATGTGTTTTTCGCATGTTTTGTAACACATATTAAACATGTGTTTACATATCCAAAACTTAAGAGCCATTCTCCATAAGGATCAAAATGGCTCGGACATGACATTAAAATAGTTTGATTTTTAGAAATATTAAAGGTTGACTGTACACTTTTTTTCGAAGGATGGTTACCGTATAAGTTGGCACCTGATATAAAAACCTTTAATTTCTAATTTACCATATGTTTTTAATGCGTGGTACTATTTTTACGTTTACCATGTGTTATGACAATACGTTATAAATACGTTTTTCACACGTAAAATATGCGTCATTACTATTTTTTGGCAAAATCAAGTTTAAACTTAAAGCAACTAGCTTACTTGTCAAATCAGTAATTTAAAGATTTTTTTTCACACAAAAAAAATGTTACGAATTTTCCAATCTGTCAAGCTACCCACACAGGAAAAAAAGCAACAAATGTTTTACGTATGAAAAACATATATAAAACGTATTGTTTAAACACATGGTAACGATGATGTTCTTAGATTATCACCTCAGCATCCCTAATATGTCATCACAAACCTGTTGTGTTTTGTGTAACTACCGGAGCCAAAGATCGCAATTTTTTTTACCCACCATTTCTTTGTATCTGTACCAAGTCAGGACCATTGCGATCTTCAATTTTTCCGGTATGTCTTCCTTGTTTTGTCTCGTCTTATGGACATTTGAGATTGATTCTCCAAGTTCAGTAATTTTGTTATTACCTTTATTTACATAGCAAAACAGCAAGAATAGAAAACAACATGAGTTTTCAATACAATGAAAGTATATTCATGTTGCCCTAGACGAAGCAAAATAATCTTAATCCCAGTCCAACAAATGATGGTATTGTTCAGTTGAATTTAGAACAAATTCATGAACACGATTCATTTACACGTTTCGGTTTCTTTGTTGTTTTCATTATTTGCAAAATATGTTAGTCAATCGTTTGCAAAAAGTTTAAGCCTTTTTACTCAGGAACCAAGCGAAAAGAACATTTCTTTACATATTTAACCTGGTTTGTGCAATTCATATGAATTATCTGCACTAAAACATGATTTTAGAAGATGTGTCTTTCCAAGCAAGTGTTATGACTTACTTCCGGTAAATACAGTTATTGAAGAACCATTTTCTCAATATAATTGCAAATGATTTATCAAAGACAAAACTAATGTTATACATCGTAGTTACTTTTTGAATTTTATATGTTATAAAACAAAAAATGTCCTTCATCCCGATGTACTTGGAAATTGAACGCAAGAATTATGTTGAATGAAGCTTTAATTACTTAACGAGGAGAGATGATTTGATAATTGCAATAAATTTTCCTAGTATAAACGTGACATTATTATAGATGAAAAATTTTATTTTTGAAACCTTTCTGAATGAAATGACATTGAATCAGAAACGAACATAGATTCGCCATTATCTTTATAGTTAAAATATGATTAGGTAGTGATAATGTATATTATAAATGGATGTCACAATGTTTTCGCGACAATGATCCTGACAATTAAACATCATGATGGCCATATTGAACACAGGCACTTGTCAATAATCCAAGGTAAAACCTGCACATCGAATTATAGAAAACACAAAATCTTCTAAGTAGCTTCCTTCCTTTATGATTTGGAGATATGAACTATCAAAGACTGGCAATAATCTACCGGAAATGCATGACAAAGGGCCATCACCCACGTCAGCATTCAAGTCATATTTTCAATAAATGATTATAATGTTCAAACTTTTGACAAATGTAGAAATGGTTTGGCACACGACATGTTTATCTTATTTAGTCATTTGACCATATAACAATCGACATTTTTTTAATTCTTTTGATGATCTTTGTTTTTCTGTTGGTCAATTATCATGATGAGCTCTGGGGAGATATGTTACAGATTCTATGTTGATTTGTTTACGTTCTATTTTGTTCTGCTTGAGCTGGTTTGACACTTTGCTTTGACCATAAGCATCACGACTGGTGCGTTTGCAACAAGCAGGAACTCCTAACCCTTCGGGAGCACCTGACTTCATTCTCTTTACGAATTATGTGTCCTCATAGTGTTCTCGTTTGTATTTTCTTGTTTTGTGTTTGCCCTTTTCTAATTCTCCATTGGTTCCTTTGCTTCTTTTTAAATGAAACTTCTGCGAAAAACGAGAAGTTGCTCACGTCCGTTTCATCTACTGAAGATTAATCAGAGGCGCTCTACCCGAAAGATTGAAAATGGCAAACACCACAGCAATATAAAGTGCATATATATAGAACAATAAAACAAAAGTATGTCGAAATGAAACAAAAGAACCCACTCATTGTTTCCTGTGTTCTGGTTGTGTTGTCTTAAACCTACTGATTAATGTTCTCATTTTTTCGATTTCGCCGGAGTTTTTTGTTTGTTTTTTTCCTTATTGTTTTTTGTGTGTGTGTGGGGTTTTTTTTTTTTTTCGTTTTTTGTTATTTTTTACGTCGCAATTCGAAAGCATGTATAGTCTAACATCTTTGGTCCATATGTTATATATAGAATACTAGCATCGTATAGACATCGATAAATACGCACTGTATTAGTTTTTTTTTTTTTTTTTTTTTTGGGGGGGGGGGTTACATGTATGCAACTGAAATGATTCTTTGTCAATGCGTATAGGACAAGGTTCAACAGCAGGAAGTGGTTACTTTTCCGGGAGCACTTGAGTTTACTTGTTTAGATGTAAGTAAGAGTTTTATGTTGTCCTTTTTCGTGTTGTTTTTGGTATGGTTTGGTGTTTTTGTGTTTTGTTTATTTTGTTTTTCAACTTATTATGTTTTTTTTTACATTTTTAGACCTTATATATCGAGTGCCCGATTGATACTTTTTTTTGCTTCTGCAAAATTCTTTAAAATGTAAAAATTACTGGTAAAAATTCTTAAAAACTTATTAAAGATTAAAATATTGAAAATCCCTGGAAGTTAGTTAATGATGTTACACAGCTGCCTCTCTGATGGAAAATTATATTGATATCATTCAAAAAGCAATATCCCTTTATTAAGGAATGTCAACTTCAGCATATGAGTTTTGACAAATATGTTTTTGAGCAATACAAAGTTTTCTATTTATTAATATGATGAGTTATTGAAGCGATGTATCGGTGCGGGGATAATATGATAGCGGGTTAATTGGAGCTGTGTATCGAATGATCTGAAGGGAAAAAAATTGCAAGTTTTATTGAGTTCGGATTACATTATGAACATTAAATAACGCCAATCAAACGCCATATTTTATATGCTGCTGATGCTGTCAGTCGCCCATATAATTCAGGCAATATTTTTGACAGACAAGAAAGTGATTAAGACTATATTAATATTGCCGATCGAAAATGGAAATCTTGTATATGGGTATTTTATGCGTTAGAATTTTCTATGTAAAATCGTTTTTCATTTTCCTCAACGGAAATAAAAGGATGAAGTTATTTGGTATCAAAATGGCATTGTCCAATAATTTTACGAACAAAAATTGTAAAACATCAATTCTTGTAATATCCTTGGAGACTCAGCCAACAATGGCCAAACACGATATTAAAACAAAATTTGACAATAATGACAGATAAAAAGCACTTAAGCATGGACCTGGACACCATATTATGTTTTATTTAAGATTTGATCCTCTACGAAACTACAATTATTGTTTATCAATCCGAATTATTATAGCCACGTATTTTTATTGGCTTGCTTTAGGCTTGGTTTGCTAATGTACTTTGCCACTTCATAGTCTTTCTCATATGATAGTCGATGTGGAGTATACGTAGACAATGAATGTAGTTATTGTAATTTATACCACTATGTCATAAAATGTAACGAGATACCCTGCATTAATCATGCTTTATCAGTAGATAAGGCTAAATTCCTGAATTCCCCCTCCATTAATTATCATAAACTTTCATTTAGCACCCTCTACAGTCCCGTGGTATAAATCAGGGCATCCGCCCTCAGGGGGATAACTAACACAAATATTCTGTTCCCTGTTACATATCTATATTAAGAGTGCCTGCCTATGGTTCCAAATCACCTAACGGTTCGGTCCCTTCGCATTTTTTGGCAGAAACTTGTATCAGAAAACATCGAAGAAATATGACCCGGCAGCTAGAAATAGGATGGTAACGGTTTCCTTTGCTCGTTAAGGACTATTCGTTGAAAAAAGCATCTTAGCTTTATACTCATTGGAAATTGCTCTTTACGTTAACTTATTTTTTTAATTGAAAACTTAGCCTATCAGGAACCATGGACATGACAAACCAAAGACGGTGTCAAGATTTGACCAGTTGGTACATAAATGAACGTTTCTATCTGAGAACTTTCTAGCTTGCGGGATGGTGATACATACCAAACATGTTGTGCCACTTTTTTACTCGTTGGTCTTACCATAGTTGGAGCTTTCTTGCCGAGATGTTCTATATATACATTTATCACACTATTGTAAAACATGTCTGAAAGAAGCAGATATACCAATGGGGCGTTGGAATGTCAAAAGTCCGAAATGGAAGAGACAAAACCAGCAAACAGCAACGAGAACAGGACAAAAAAACCAAAAAACATATAAAACACGGAAACACACGGACTACTGAATATCAATTAACAACGCGAACACCACTCGTAACGAGAGTGAATTCAGGTGCTCCGGAAGAGTAAGCAGTTCATGCCCACTTTAGCACACCCGTTGCGTTGCCGACACTCAATTCAGTGTGTCAAATCCGGTAATCTAAATATGCTTAAGATTGATTTCATGATACATTCCCAATCTTCGGGTATTGAAAAAGAAGGCTTAATGCATAGAGCTCTTGTCTTAGTCTTTGGTCTATGTCCTGAATATGACATTTCTTTAAAAATTCGTATATTAATTTGAAACCATTTAAACTATTTTGTATTGATGTATAATTTTGATACGAAGTCACCAACTCAACGTAGAATATTTCTTGCTTTTTTCCGATGCAGGTTTTTTTTTATTGTTTTTTATGGATATAGTTTCGCGTACACTTATTACTTTTATCTCATTATTATCTTTCACAGCTATAACATTATGGTCTAGGGTTGACAAGAGGTGAGAACACAGCAATCCAGTGAACAAAGTACTTGACTTTATGCTAGAAAGATACAGATTGTCAAAGCCTGTTCATTTTCATGTTAAGGTGTGATACAGCATCAAAATATGTGGTTATCATATCATATAATGTGTAAATACAGAAATGATTTGTGTAATACAAAGTTTTTATTGGCATATTCCTCTTTCCCATGGCTATATTATAAAGATATGCAGTGTATAATTTCTTCTAAATCACAACTCATCAACTAAATGTCTCTTAAATTTCAAGTGTCCATCCATTATTTCTGCTTTGTTTTGATAAGAAATTATTACATATGATAAGCATCGCCCATATATTTTTTGCCCTCTAGTTGAACCTTTCAAAATGAAATCTCTGGTTAGTTTCTTAGGCTTGACTTTGTATATACAATATATCAAAAATAATTCATGTTAATAACTTTTGATGCAATTAATATTATAAATGTATATCTTTGTTTCGTGCCCACCCTCATTCTATAGAAAAGTTGACTAAGTGTAGAAAGATCTTTACTAATTGTCAAACATTCTTATAAAAGAGTATCTTAACACATTTCGGAGATCAAAACTTTAATAGGGTTAAATTAGAAAATTAGCAAACACCAGTTTGAGTTTAGTTTGTTCTTTCTTTATACAAGTAGATCTTTTAAAGTCAAGTCATTTGAGAGTTGGGACCAGAGCAGAGTTAGCTATGTTGTTTATATATCGCATGAATCGAACAAAATTGTATCTTAGACCATCAAACATCTAATCCTATGATAAAGTTGCAGAAAAGGTCTTTAGAAATACCCTTTTTAAAAAGTTCTTCCTTCGTTATCAGCCACTGGTTGAAAAATTCAAAATTATGTTAGATAAGATAGTAAGTGGTGTTTGGCTGGTTGTTCACCTTAATATTCGTGTTGTGTTTTGTATGACTACCGAACCCTAAAGATGGCAATGTAGATTCAGATTTTCAGATTTTATTCAATACTCTTAGACATATGTAAATATGTTACATGAGGTCAGACAAAATATACATATACAAATTTTAAACGACATAGTTTAAGTACAAAAATATCAAATACAAAGTAGAGACTCCAAAACATATACATGCACAATGAATGGTAACTACATTTATCATCTTACAAAGATGAAATTTTCTTAAAAAATACAAATATTTTTTTTTGGTACAAGAATATTGCAAAGCGATAACAGTACGCTCATTTTACTACTTACAATGCAAGAGGGAGGTTTGGTGCCATGAAACTAGGTTAAACCACCTTGTTATATAAATAAAATACAGTTGATTTGACCAACAAAAGCAGTCAATCGTAAATTACTCATCTGTCCAAAAAAAACACATAATATAAAGGAAACAAAAAAATACCGAACTTGAAGGATCAGTCTTAAATGTCAAAGAGAAAAAGATAAAACAAGGAAAACATATCGGACAAATTGCAGATCGTAATGGTTCTGAATTTGTACAAGCACAACAAATTTTAACAAAAGAAAACATAATTATTTTATTGAAATAAATACAGTAAAAAATCGAATTTTAAATGTGAATGCTTGATATGGGTCAATATATCCTCGGTGCTGGGGTCGGCTTCCCTGTTCGAGCCTTTTGGCTTTGAGTTCTTTTCATTTGAAACTTTACTTTTAAAGTTTGTTTTTATTTTCCAATGTTTTGATTCAAATGCTGTTGATGAGAGGTTACTCCTTGAAATATCGATATACAGCATAACCAAATTCACCGTTTTTATACCCGTTTTGGCATTTGTATTTTGAAACCTTTTTTTTTAACACATTTTTGAAACCACTGGGTCAATAACCGCTGCTGGTGGACCAGAGGTGCCCGAGGGTAATCACAAGCTTGGTCTTCAGACTTGTCTGACACGAATTTACCATTACATTTCTAACATTTTTTTCTTATTGAAATTTCCGATTGTTAAATTCAAAATTGTATAAAACACCAGGTTTCTTTCCTTATATGGCATATGGTCGATATCCTCAGTGCTGGATTTGGCTCCCCTGTTCGAACCTTTTGGCTTTGAGTACTTTTCATTTGAAACTTTTGGTTTTTGACCTTCCAATGTTTTGATTCAAATGCTGCTGACGAGACTACTCCTTGAAATATCGATATACAGCATAGCCAAATTCACTGTTTTAATACCCGTTTTGGTATTTGTATTTTGGGCTCGACATTTTTGTTCACACATGACACATTTGCTTTTGTTTGGTTGAACGTCCGACTGTACGGGTATAGGTCTACAGGATTCTAACTTGAACTTTCGTCTCCATATGTTGAAGATGCAATTATCTCATAAAACTGTAATTGCTTCGAGCTTGAACAGAACTGTCGGTTACACCATAGAAAAAGTTCACGCATTATATTATGTAAGCAGCTTAAGAATTTATTTTTTATGAAGTTGAAAATATTTTAATATCACTTTGTTACTTTAACCTGATGAATTACCAGCTTATTAAATTGTGATTTTATTATACGAACAGTTTTATTAATCTGAAAATTATAGAAACTGACTCATTTCAACTGAATTAGATTTGCACATATTATGCACGACAAAAATTTTATATATAACCATATTTTATTTCCTCAGAATATGAGAATATTAAAGCATTAACATGAATGTTTTAATGTATGGTTTATTGTCCATACATTACTTTGATCCCGAACGGCTTTATATAAAATATACTTGTCATAGACCCGCTTGCTCTTTTAACAATTACGTATTAACGCTAAATAATCGCATCAAACTTGTTAAACCACAAATATTTTTTTGTTATGGTAATCTTTTCGTGGAGTACAAGATCGTATACCATCCACCTTCATACCATAGAAGGCTACGGCATTCGGTACGTGTCCGTTATTACCTTTGGGAATTTATGGAAAAACTGGAAATCTTTACAAATATTAAAATATTAGCATTTTAACAATTTGCTAAAAGCGTAGAATAGCGTTTTGATGTGATTGTTCTTAATGGAAATATTTCTGCATATTAGTAATAAGCTTAATTAAGTCTGAAGCGAACAACTCCATTCTATACTTAATTCATATATGATTATAGTAAAAAACATCATTATTCTATCGAAAAATATTATGGTACTGCCGGTCTAGTAAATACTTTCAAAAAACTTGCAAATTAAGTCTTAATTTAAGCCTTGGTGTGTTTCAAAGCTGAGGTTTGGATATTCTGGAAACTTTTGTTCATGATGTTTTGCTACCATAACTCTATTTTATAATGAAAGCAGAATAAAAGACCTACGTCTTTATTTAAGGTAAAAAATAACAGGACTAAGAAAGTTGAACAATCTCCTGTACCAACGGAACACAACAACGTTAACAACAACAAAATAAGCAAATACAAAATTACCAATAAAACAAAACAGTAGTGCTGTTTAAAAAGCCTCTGTCTATTTTTTTTTATTATAAATGACGAAGAAACTGTACATAATCCGGATGTCTACCAGGAGTCAAGAAGAGTTCCTGAGTCTGAGGCTGTGTGGGTTTATAGGAACGTGCGAGATAGGTACCAGGGAGATGTAAGAGTTTAATCGTCGATTTGCTGTACGTACACTGTAAAAACTGCCAACGCTTAACATGTTTAACGAGTGTTCAATTCTTAAACATGTGCGTTTGATCTTTTAACACCAATGTTTATAAAATAAACATCTCCATTTAAATTTTAAACATCAAATGTTTAAAACAAGAAAAAATTAAACACCAATGTTTAGACAGATATGCTTAAACACCCATGTTTAAAAGGCATGATTTAACCAAATTAAGTTAAAACAAATTTAAATTTTGATTTAAATACGTTGAATTCATTTCTAATTTTAAAATACACAATTTTATGTAAACGAATATCAACAGAAATGAAAAAGAGGCTTTTAAGAAAAAAATATTGAAACATGATTTTTAATGTTAGCATTTTTTTCAAATCTCGTGTTTTGTTTGTGTCATCAATTTAAAAGACAATTAATAGACTTTTTAGATAGAAAATGTTAAAACAAACGAAGTAAAAAGGGATTGAACGTTCATTTTCTAGATGATCGCCAATCATTTTAAACACTAATGTTTAATAAAGCTATGAAAATCCTATGAAAAATAAACACTTATATTAAACACTAGCGTTTAATTCCTACCACCGGAAATCGTCATCACATCACGTGAGGATATTGGATTTCACGCGCTTTAATTTTGAATATTTGTTATGAAATATCAGACAGGGAGGAATATAACAATGAGATGATCACATATGGTAAGTTCTTAATTCAACAATGAGAAACTGTATATGAATATAATTTATATTGAGTGTAAGAACCAGAAATATGAAACCTTTCATGACAAAAAAACAAACATAAATAGATTGAAAACATTATTCTGTTACAGTAAAAACGTTCCGAGAGACTTCCATGAAACTTCATTGCATTTGTGAGTATAAATGACACAATTATGTGTTTTCAATTCATTACATTTTGGTATTTAATATCAATTATTGACTGTTTAATGTTTTCTAAGTAAAAATAGTTGCTTATTTAGGGTAAAATTTAAACACCAATGCTTAACTTTTAAACACTAGAACAAATGTTATGTTTACTTTTCAGGCTCTTTGTATTGAAGAACTGAGATGGAAAGCACATAATACAAATACAGAATCTATATGTACATGTTGTATCTAAGCTAAACCTCTTCATCTTATTTTGATGTTACGGAAACCATGACAGTCTTCCATGCTGAAACTGATTTGACAGAATTTGAAAACAAGACAAAGACTTTGTGAACACATAAAAATAAAACATTGTGAAGTAAACCACCGGAAAACTTCCTTTTATTTGTGGAATGAGAATTGGAAAGTAATTAAAAGATGGACCTACTGAAATAATGGCTGCAATATGACATTTGAACTAGTGCTTACTACACTGAGGATATTAAACTGGAAAAAAATTGACTTAATGTGAAATTGTATTATTTGTGTTTTAATATATCATAATAAAAAACTAACAAATATAATTTTCAAATGTTCTTCTGTTTTTTTCTTATTATCCATTTAATGTGAAAAAAATCGGAATACCACAGGAAAGTCATTTATTTACCTTACATGTAAATTATTCCTTTTACATGTATTTCATTTTTTAAAGCGAGTCAAATACATTGTATGTTCAACTAAAAGGTTTACGTTTAAACACACATGTTTATTATTAAAATAATAAACGTGTTTGAGTGTTTAAAATTTAAAATAATAAACATGTTATAGTGTTTATTATCTGTTGCAACGCTATAAACACTTTATGGTGTTTTTTAAATAAACACCATAACATGTTTAATAGTTAAACATGCATGTTTATAGGATAAACAGGCGTGTTTAAAAAGTGTTTAATTTATAAACATGTTAAGTATTTAAAATCCAAACACTAGTGTTTATAGGTGTTTAATATTTAAATATTTAAACACATTATAGTGTTTATTATCTGTTGCAAAAAGGTGTTTATGTATTAAACACTTAGTTTTTACAGTGTAGTATACTACAAGACAGCGAGCAGTGACCTCTGGTAATGTTGAAGACTGCTGGCTGTTTTCCTTTGTGATTTTTTAAATTGCCGTTTCTTTAATGTTGGTTGTGTCGCGTACACTTATTCCACATCTCTTTATCGTCTATTTATGGATGGAAACAAACATAACAAAATGCCATTGAATGTTCAAATTCTAAAGATACGATGACTATAGGCTGTATAGCCTCTGCAGCGACTATGTTACCAAAAATGGTAAAGACTCGCTATGTGCCATGAGTCGACCAGCCCATGACACACCACCGCCAGTGTTAGCTGCTCCATAGTATCCTTTGTTGTCGATGGATGCAGGGCCCGTCTTCCACCACGAGGAGGTACAGGTCGGAATTCCGAAAACAAGATACGATTGCATAATGAAAACTATAGGTAAAAAAACATGGCTGAAGTTTACAGCAAATTGTAATAAATCAAATAAATGCTTATGGGAAACTTGAAATTTTACAGAATGACATTTTTATGTGTTTTTCTTTTAAATAAAAAATGCACGAGCTGCATGTTAAATCGCCTTGATTAAAACTGTTGCATCCCAAAAGGCTTGCTTAAAAACCATTTACACGCAAACTTCAATTTATTATTTCATCTCTATATATGATTAAGTAACAATAATTACTATTTATATAATAAATGTCGTTAACCCTAGACATTTTTATATCTTATGGGCTACAAATGTTGAAATAAACGTATAAAATACATTAGACACCGAAAAAAATATTATTTTTTCCGCTTGTAATTCCAAATTTATATCCCCATGAGCACCTTAGGACTCAACAGCCTGAAACTATCTTTAATGTTATAAACAACAGATATGCACTGGTATACATGTATATAGGTGCATGTACCAGGAAGGTTTGGCACAACTACTTAGCAACATCGTTAAAATGATGATTATATATATATATAATGCTAAAATGTACGATAGTCCAGAATGGATATATATTTGTATGTTTGTGAACAATTCTATACAAGACAAAACCAGAGCGGATATAAAATAAAACGATTCATTTGTTTTTGCTGTGGATCAAACTTGCTCCAGTAAAACTTCAATCAAAAACATTAAACAAAACATTTGCAACGCGACGGGTGTGCTATAGCAAGCAGGAACTGCTTACTCTTCCGGAGCACCTGAATTCACTCTCGTTACGACTAGAGTTCGCGTTGTTAATTGATATTCAGTAGTTTTTGTGTTTCCGAGTGTTACATATGTCTATTTTTTGTCCTGTTGGTGTTTACTGGTTTTGTCCTCTGCCCTTTCGGACTTTTGTTTGATACTCGGATATGCCCCATCGGTACCTCTGCTTCTTAAGAATTAAAACCCCAAAGTATTGAAAGAAAATTATTCGTATTCAAAACCGTTCGAAAGATGAAGCCAAACCCAACACCGAGGATATCGACCACGTGTTTTTGTTTAGTTCCTGTGGTTTCTAAAATGTATAACTTTTTGTCTAATGTTGACAGTACATATGAAAACAAACTAATGTAATTTTTGGTAAATTCATTCTCTATAAGATAAATTGTTTAATTATTTTGTATTCTACAAGTAATGCTGGTATTCAATTTGATTATCTCTAACAACGGTACATCATCTTGGGACAAAGTTTAAATATTATGTCATCGTTTCCAATTCTTCAAACCTTTTATGGAGTCTGAATTTTGTTATCATGTTGTCAGTTATTCATGTTATGTGTGTTTTGTTTGTTTTGTTGTTTGCTTTGTTCTGGTGATTTTTTATCTGCATTGTCGGATTAACGGTATTTGAAAGTCCCTTTGGTACACATTTGCTTCCTTCTCAATAATTAATTTGTGATAACATTTTTGAACCTTCTTCGATCATATTTTTTTCTTGAATTAAAGCCGTTTTACCTATTAAATAATAAATTACCCTTTTCTGGTTTTTTTTACCAGATATCATTGTCTCCATTACCGGCTTGCTATGATAGTAGTGAATAATTTTGTTGTTGTACTTAAATGACCAGTTACTCTCGATCAGCATCGCAGTCACACATTTTTATATGGGACGCTGCAGATTCTTTTTTACTTTTAAATATCATACCGCTATTGTATTAGTATTTTCGATTGAAAACAGCCAGCTGCCCTTAAAGTGAAAAATGGTTGCTGTCGTCTTGCATTTTGAAAACTAAATAGCAAAAGGCAAAGTTGGATTTCATGATAACATTCCTGTTTTTTTAATGTTTAGGAATCAAGAAAATCATTGGACCTCGTTGCGGTTGAATGTAGTTGGTATTGTAGCAAAGAACTTAAAATTGATACAGCGAAGTTAACATTTTCTTCGTTCAAGCCCATCTAAATGTCCTTTAACAGTCCTCGTTGTTTGTCACTGTACTGGTAGTCTATTCATTATCATAGATTCTAATATAGGGCACCTGTTAAGCAAAGATCACAGATAAAAATATAATCAAAATTGGCATTCCTGAGAAATTCCTTAAAACTAATTTCCGTGCGCTATGACATGAAAAGCATTTTAATATTCATTTTTCTTTGTCTTGATGAAATTTAAATCATCTTTTTGCTTGCAACTATGAAATTTATTAAAATGGCATAATGAAACTTGATTCTTATTATAAAGGTTTGAAGGGATTAACATTGTTGTGCCTATCATATTAGAGAGGCATGATTGTCACAAACGGATTTTATATTTACAAGTTTATTATACATAATTATCACTGTAAATTTATTACTGGTAATAAATGCGATATTTAATATCCTTTATCCATGCATCAAAAATATATTCTTTTCAAAAGATAAAGAATGAAAAATACGATGATGTCATTTGACAGGATATCTTGGCTTATATGGTAACTTTATGCAGCTAAAGAGCTATTACCAGCCAAAGATCGTGATTTTTATATAACCATTAATGTCAAAACAAAAATAAAGCAATATGAGTCTGTCTACATACTATGGGCAGATGGTGGCAGCAGCCAATTTCGTGCACAGACCTGTCCTGATACTGTTGATTGGAATTAGCGGACGTCCACTCCTAGAGGACACTTTAGTAGGCTGGGTGCATAGGTTAGTTTTAAAGTGTTCGACATGGATCTATTTTGTCTTTTAAGGAACACGGCCTTACAGATTCTAGGTATAATTTTTTTAAAAATGCATAGGGCATCCAAAAATTCAAAAAAGACAACTCCGAATATGGCTAGAACAGCATTTTGGCTCTTTAACCTGAGAAAATTAAAACTAATTTAACTAGTTTAATTATCTCAGCTTGAACAAAGCATAAACCTTGCTGGCAGATCAAAAATATTTTTTAAACAGCAGGGGCCAGGTTTTCGAACGTATCACAAAGTTGGTCATAAGACATATCGCATGTCATAAGTTACAACCATGTTATGATGGTCATACGACTCATCGTATCATGTAAAACAAAGCAGTCTCAACACAATCATTAGTGTGATCATGTTGTGACCATCACAAGGTCCTGAAACATGTTTAACTGTTTTTGGTATATAACTGTTTTTGGTACTGCATGTAAATGTACAATCATAATGGTAAAGTCCAATGTTAAATGATAAATAGATATATAAAATAGAATACTATAGCATTTTATATTGTGAACTTGTGAACTGTGCTTCATAATCATTTATTTAGATCAGACTGGGGAAACTTAATTAATTTGATTTAATTTGGATGTTTCTGGCCATTTTTTTTTCGATGCACACGCAAAAATTTATGTAATTAAAGGTGTTTTCTTTTCTTTTGATTTTAAAATATCTTTTTATTATAAAAATCTGCGCGACAGGTGTATTGCAATAGGCAAGTACTGCACGCTTACTCTTCTGGGGCACATGAGTTCATTCTCGTTACGACTTAAACCCGCACTATTCAGAATGTGGGTTATGCGTTAAATGTTTATTGGTGCTGATTTCTTTGTGTTTTCTCCCTCTTGGACTTTTAACTTTGAAATGCCCCTTTTAATGGTACATATTTTTTTCTCAGATTTAAAATAATTTTTTAGCAAAAACCATGCCCGTCTTAATAATATTTCCTATTGAATTTAATTAGTTTGAGTTGTTCTGTAAACATTCTATTCTAAAATACGTTCTATAAACTTTCTCTGTAGTCTTTGAAAATTTATACAAGTAAACAGCAGTCATTTTAGATCGCTGCATTTCCAATATAATTATACTTGTGACCATCATAACTCGGTGCGACCAACTTACAACACCTCACCTCTGTAGGAGTCGTAAGTTTTTGACAAATTTTGCGATGCATTGCAATTTACGATCCTTTCGAAAGCACAGTTTAAGACTGCGACGTACCGTAAGACCATCTTTCGACACGTCGTAAGCGTAAGATACCTTCGAAAACCTGGCCCCTGAATTTAATATAGCACATTGACAATTTCAGCATCGAGGTTAAAAAAATTTAAAGTTTAAAAAGCCCCTTTAATTGGAAGCAATTCAGTTTTCATTAGGGACAATGCTATACCACATGTGCTGTTTGAAAAAGGAAAGCCTAGGACATGATCTCAAAATGTGCAAAAACGATTAAACGTAAAAATATGGCCGGGATGATCTTCGTGGTTTTTTTCCTTTAAATTTCATCGAAAATGGATTATGCTCAAAAACATTAGTAAGAAAATAAAAAATTGAATGCAGAAACAGATAGCTATAGAATTGGCTGAATAAATCTTAAACTGTGTTGGCTATAAAATAGACTCAAATAATGTTGGTTTTTCTTATACATTCTACTATACCAAATGTTTTACATTTTTTACTTTGATATGTATTCTGAATATTTTTAACGAATCCCATTTTTACGGTCGTGAGCTTTGATCAAATCTATAATTTTACGCTAAAAATTGATATTCAAAATAACAACAATGTAATTTCTCACGCTGTGTGACAAAATGAAAAATATTTTGTGATTGCGACCCGTATAATCAAGTACCGACAGAGGCTTATACTAATAAACTTATGAAATTCAAATGGGGTATCAGTTTAATATAATTCTATATGGAAGAATGCATTATAGCAACATTATTATTCCAAATCACATATTATTGCCCAGCTTTTCTGATATTAACATTTCATATCATATTCGCCATGAATTAACGGTGTGCGAGATGAATATCTTATATGACAAACCACATAATTCTTGATCCTTTATAAACATGGAGTCGACAATTATTCGGCCAGATTTGTCCGTTAATATTCATATTTGGAGATAATTTTCCTATTGACGTTCAGTTATATCATTGTTACTCAAATAGTCATCTTTCACTCATATTTGTTACTAAATAATTATCCATATGATAAGGTATTTATTTCAACAACATAAAAATGTGAATAATATGAATAAAAATGATGTTTTTATGGAAATGCAGAAAATTGATATGATATTATATAGTTGATTTATTTCATAAATTGCTTTTGTATCTGTATTCAATTTCATGACAGTAATTTCAAAACACTGCTATCCATTCTCTCAAAAACCTAAGTGTTTTATCTAAACTATACTGCATACAAAAACCATATATTTCTTTTTAAAAATACTTTACATGATCTCCACGCAGTTTTTATGAAGTTCATTCTACTGCTATGTACATGCAGAAACTACATGTATAAACAAACAAAAACCATCGGAAAAAGCTTCTCATCCATGTCATGGTTCAGTGTTGCAACGGAAACACGGGAGTCCCAATGTGGATTGTCTGCAATAAGCAATGCGAACTCGGGTCAAAACAAAATTGAACCTAGGTGCTCCGAAGGTGTAAGTAGTTCCTGTTTGTAATAACCAACTTGTCACATCAATAATCGTGAGTAAGTTTATGTCGGGCGACTATGACAAAACCCAAATTTGTACTCAACTGGGAGATAGAAATCCTATCTTTTGTCTACGAGCTGATGATGTATTCCGTAAAATATCACAAATGAAGACTACAATCCATAAGCAACATAACATATTGTTAACAATTTGTGTGTCAGACTAGTTTGATCTTTTCGTTTAACCGAGATGATCGCGCCTCACTATTCCTAAAATCAGTATTCATGATAAAACCGCTCTCTGTAACAAACACAACACACACAAAACAACATAACTGCATAAACGAGATGCTCTTGAAGAGGTAAGTGTTTTGGTTTGTTTTTTTTTTTTGGGGGGGGGGGGGTTCTGGTAAAGAACGGGACTATGACAAACTAACACAATTTATATACTCTTCTGAGAAATAGAAATTCCGTATTTCACACCTGGTAAGCCTCACCTGGAGGAGTTCACGAGAGATGAGCAAAACTAACCAAGACTCACGTATATTTGGTTTTGGTAAGGCATTTAAATGAGATATGTTTTGTCCAGTGACGAAAAAGTGTACAAGTTGGTATAATTCTGATTTATATCTCAATATCGTATATTGTATCGGTTTTCTATTTTTGTGATTCAAATTATCGTATCGAAACACAAATATTTACCAAAACCATTTTTACGTGAATTCCCCTTACTAGGGGTGTATTTGACAACGAGCACATGATGTCTTTCGTAACATTTCTTCAGTGAAGACATCATAACTCTAGATCTATTTTAGCAATTTATGGGTCAAGTGTGACGTTCTGTCACAAACCCACAAGCGCCGGAGAAACGAAAGGCATGACGCTCTGTCACTTACCCAAAAACTCCGTTACAACGAATCAGTTGTGATTAGCAACTTCTACCTAAGCTTGAGCGAATGAAACGTTTCCACACAAACGGGGAAGTTGACGATGGCTAAATGAAGTCACCATGTTTGTCCTCGAGCTTTGTACAAAGTCCTCCTAGCGTGTTAATACCCAACACTTCTATGGAATTCGTAGTGTTTCATGTCATATTTATATGAACTGCGGAGAGTAATCAAGTAACACTCGTCTCGTACAAATGAAAAACATAAAAATAAACAAGCAATGGTGTACAGTAAGTATCTTGTCTGCTGAATAACACATCTACAAATATGATGTTTAAAAAAAAATGAGCATTTCGATTTTTTGCTCTTCTGTAAATTTGTTCTTTTTACTATGCCAAAAAAATATAAAGAAGTCTTATCACAATCGAATATCAGACATTTGTACTTCAGTTCACAGTCTATGCGACCTATTGCATTGAGAATGATATGTAGAATGACTTCACCCGACAGAGCCCACATAAACTAGCGGCAATTTAAAACAAGAGGCTCCCAGGAGCCTGAATCGCTCACCTGGTCATGATGACAACCCTATGAAGAACTTTGTAGAGCTAAGTAAGCTGAACATTTAAGCAAGCAACAGCTTTTTTTTTCAGCAATAGATTTCATTCTGTAGGCCAAAACATGCAAAATGTTATTTTAAGGGCCTTCTGAACACGACTCTTTCAAAACTTTGTTAATAGCTTAATGAACTGAACATTTAAGCAAGCAATCACTTTTCTTTATCTGCTATAGTTTTCATATAAGCCAAAAACATGAAAACATGTTAATTTAGGGGCTGTAATCCCGATAAGGGGTCATCTGACAACTTTGACCCTATTAATGCTTTTGTAGAGTTAAATGAACTGAACAATTAAGCAAGCAACAGCTTTTCTCTATCTGCTATAGGCCAAAAACACGATGTTTTGCCTTTAAAGGCTGTAACGCCTATAATTAAGGGGTCATCTGACAACTTTGACCCTATGAAGAGTTTTGTAGAGCTAAATGAGCTGAACATTTAAGCAAGCAGCAACTTTTCTCTATCTGCAATAGTTGTCATTCTAAGTGTAGGCCAAAAACAATATTTTTCGCCTTTAAGGAGCTGTAACCCCTAGAAGGGGTCATCTGACAACTTCAACCCTATGAAGACCTTTGTAGAGCTAAATGAGCTGAACATTTAAGCAAGCAACAGCTTTTCTCTATCTTCAATAGTTTTAATTCTGTAAGCCAAAGACATGAAAAAACGCTATTTTTCACCTTTAAGGGCTGTAACCCCTATAAGGGATCATCTGACAATTTCGACCTAACGAAGACTTTTGTAGAACGTTTGATGCTGAAGCAGAGGGTGGCAAGATATTTCACATATCTCTTATACTTTTTGATTTACAGGCCAAAGACAGTACTTTGACACCCTGGTCTATTTTTTTTTTTTTGACGAATCGAAAATCGAAATACAATTTCGGTGTATGACACCCTAAGGATCATTCATACCAAGTTTCATTAAATTCTGATCTGTAGTTTTAGAGGAGAAGATTTTTGAAAAATTGTTAACGGACAACAGACGACGACGGACGCCAAGTGATGGTAATAGCTCATATGGACCTTCGGTCCAGTTGAGTTCATGACCACAATGAAAAACAGTCAGCAGTCTTCAATAAAGCCAAAAGGCGCTGCTCACTGTTTTGCGATTGGCCCAAGGTCAAAATAAAATGCATACAGTTCTATTTTGTGTCCCTTTAAAGCCTACCGATTTTTCTTGTACCTTTTCTAACTTAAGAAATTAAACTGACTCGTTTACACTTTTGCTTGGTGTTAGTTGACCCCTTTGAAGATTAACATATAATACTTTTTTATGTTTTTTGTCCTATAGAATGAATAATATGTATGGCACGCCATATTTATATTTATTCCTCTTTAAAGATATCTCATAAAATTTATAAGATATCTCGTATACTTTATAAGATATCTTATTAAATATATAAGATATCTCATATAAATGGTAGTTTATAATATATCTTATAAAACATATGAGATATCTTATAAAACATATAAGATATCTTATAAAACATATAAGATATCTTATAAAACATATAAGATATCTCATACATTTAATAAGATATCTGATAAAGATTATTAGATATCTCATATAAAATAATTTATAAGATATCTTATAAAACTTATAAGATATCTTATAAAACTAATAGGATATCTTATAAAGTTTATAAGATATCTCATAAAGTTTATTAGATATCTTATATATTTTATGATATATCTTATAAGTTATTTTTTATAAGATATCTCATAAAGTTTACGAGATATCTTATAAACTTTATAAGATATCTTATAACTTTTATTAGATATCTTATAAATTATTTTATATAAGATATCTCATAATCTTTATAAGATATCTAATAAACTTTATGAGATATCTTATATGTTTTATAAGATATCTTATATGTTTTATGAGATATCTTATATGTTTTATAAGATATCTCATATGTTTTATAAGATATCTTATAAACTCCAATTTATATGAGATATCTTATATATTTGATAAGATATCTTATAAAGTATATGAGATATCTTATAAAATTTATAAGATATCTTATATTTTTATAAGGCCTCTTTAAAGATATCTCATAAAATTTACAAGATATCTCATATACTTTATAAGATATCTCATAAAGTTTATAAGATATCTGATAAACTTTATAAGATATCTTATAAACTTTATAAGATATCTTATAAACTTTATAAGATATCTTATAAAAAATAATTTATAAGATATCTCATATACTTTATAAGATATCCTATAAACATTATGAGATATCTTATAAACTTAATCAGATATCTTATAAACATTGTGTTTAGTAGATATCTCATTTTCTTTTAAAGATATCTTATATATTAAATAAGATATCTTATAAGATTTATAAGATATCTCATAAAGTTTATAAGATATCTTATAAAGTATATGAGATATCTTATAAATTATTTTTTTTAAGATATCTCATAAAGTTTATAAGATATCTTATAAACTTTATGAGATATCTTATAAAGTATATGAGATATCTTATAAAGTTTATGAGATATCTATAAAGAGGAATAAATGTAAAAACGGCTTGCCATAAATATGACAAATAAAGAAATGATGTTGCTGCTAAAATGTTCAGCTCAAGAAGCTCTACAAAAGTCTTCATATAAGTTGTCAGATGATTCTTTCTAAGGGTTATGCCTATTCAAAGGTTGAAAATTGTGTCTGTCGATTTAGGGTAAAAACTATTGCAGATGTATAGAGGAAAGCTGTTGTTTACAGTGGTGTTCAGCTCAGCTTGTCCGATGACAACATTGTTTTCCTAATGGAATGTAAAGTATTGCAGACAGAAAAAAATTGTTGTTGGGTAAATGTTTAGATCGGGAAACTCTGCACAGGTCTAAATTAAACTGTTGTCGTTAAATGGTTACTTGGTATTACTATGATAACAGAGATACTTTTTGATCAGATGAGCGATCCAGGCTTTGGAAAAGACTACTTTATGAGTTTTGTGGACATACGTAATCTTCCATGATTTTCAGTTTTCTATCTTTTTACAGAGAAGAAGGTCACATATAACAGAATTATCAGAGTTAGCTTGTTGATTGATTTTAGTAGTTTTTGTGAGTTTTGTGGTGTCTCGTAGATCTGTTACGTCAGTGTTTACTAATTTTGTCTTTGTCCTTTCCGACTTCTGACATTCGAATGTCTCATTGGTGCCCGCCTCTCTGCTTCTTTCACGACACAATGGAAAACTAAAAAAAAGTTGGTTAAATTCGTTTTTTTTTTCAATGTTTCAATTATTTTGTTGAGAGATAATCTCTGTTGACCTTTTATAATTGTTTTCAAGAAAGCCAGGTTAGGTATTGGTCAATAAAATAAAGCCAAGTTAGGTATTGGTCATATTTATTTGTCTCCGAGGACATTATATGAACTGACTACAACTTGTTCATAAAAAAGACAATAACAAAAACAAATAGAAATTGTAGTTTCATTTCATACAACCACAAAATTAGTTTTGTGACTCCAACACAGATGTAAACTTCTGTGAAAATTTAAATGCAACTATGGATATGTATACATATATAATTTGAAATAAAAACAATGGATTTCAATGAAAAATTTGCATTTGTCAGATTTGAACAATTCAATTTCATTGTGTAGGCTTCCTTTTTATTACCATAGAAACACATTTAGATATTGAAACATTATGATTTAAAGGTAATTTTTACAAGTTCAGAATAGAGATTAAGCATTCTTAAAAATATCCAGGTTTGGTGTTTTACTTAAGACAGGACAAATGCAAACTTTGGAAGACAAGTGCCAACAATAAATAAATATAATAGCAGACATATACTAATAAATGAAAATAATAAGCACCGTTCATAAAAAGTACACAAAAAATGTAAAAATCGTGTGGATAAATGGATCTCTTTATACAAACATAACAAAGACATAAACATTCTTAAACATTTACAAAACAAAAGGAAACACACAGTTATTGCAAAACCTATGTACAAATCAAAACTGAATCTTTGGTGACAAGGACTTAACACAAATATCTGGCAAGAACAAATGTCATTGTACTTACATATACATTAATAGTGGCCGATGATTAACATTGAAGGAACACATTTGCTATTTTAAATGCACCTAATAATTTTGCGTAGAGATCGTGCACAAAAACATTTTGAATTGCTCATTTTGAAAGTGAAAAATATGTACAAATATGTAATTTTGTGTTATAATACATGAAGTGATTGCAGTGAAACATTAAATTATTGTATTTTATAGCCATGTGCAATATATTTTTGAGGTTTTGTTTTTAACAAGACTAGACTAAACTATATTCTATACAGCTAAGTTTAAGCAAAACTTATTCAGATAAAAATTAAGTTAGAAAACTTTTTTTCAAATAATATTGGCAGAAATTCACAACCATTACAAATTATTCTGATAAGCTTCCTACATTTGATCATTAAATCACTCAAGTAAGTTCATCATAGTCTAATGCCATTTCATATTTTCTAAAACCACACAAAATATACACCATTTTCTATCAATTGCAACAAAAGTCAAAATTTAATAATCATAATAGATAATGTTTATTTAACAGCAGCTAAGTTGTGAGAGTCCACTTTCATATGGAAGGTCTGCATGTGATGATCAAGTGCAGTAGGTGATAAAAAGTTTTGTCCACATAAGTGGCAAGATGTTTTCCAAGACGACCAAGAACTGGGAGTGTCACGTGGTGGTGAAAACTGAGTCTTATTGGATGATTTCATGCTGAGGTCAAGCTCTCCATTTGATTCCTTTTTTATTTCGTCATCTTTACGCCAACTATCATGTTTACTTTCATGTTTTGATGACTGATGAGGTGAGGTCAGATCCGCTGGAAGTGACATAGGAAGATGACCCATGCCACTAGCCATACCCTGAAGTACAGACATTTCGTTCATTTTCGGTGGCCCTCCATTCATAAAGGGTGGAAACTGAAATGGAAAAAAGTCTGGAGCTCTAGGAGCGAATCCTGATATGTATGGATTATCCTTATGTGACATCATAAATGGCGGTTCTATCGACATTCGGCGTCCCCTACGTGATGGACTATTGTTCCACATGTGTGTTCCCATGTGTACTTTGAGGTTACCTTTCGTTGTAAAGGCTTTTCCACACACCGTACATTTAAATGGTTTATCGCCTGTGTGTGTTCGAATGTGAATCTGGAGGGCGCTTGCACTAGAGAATCCTTTCTGACAAACGCGGCACTGATGCTTCAGTGGAGTTTGATTTCTAAGAAACTGGGCCTTATCGCCTTCCTTGTCCTGTTCTGGTGTTGTTTTCGGTGTACTTTCAGTTGAAATATTTTGTTTGTCTGTAGATATTGATTCGTTTACTTTTGTGTCATGTTGTTCAATGACGCCCGCCTCAGATGACTGATTTTCAAGGTCACACGAGTCCATAGAATTATTGTCTATCTCACTGTTGGTAGTACTATTATTGTCAAACGATTTCGGTAAATCTCTAATTTTATGAGTTAGCATATGTTGTTTCATGTTTCCGCGCGTTGTAAACGACCTGTCACAGACTTTGCACCGGTACGGACGTTCCTTAGTATGGCTACGGTAATGTATTTCTAAAGCACTTCTACATGCGAATGTCTTAAAACATATATTGCAGGTTGTGTTTCGTTTTCCGGCTTCACCTCTGAGGTCCAATCCTCCGAGCATGAACCCGCTATTGTTTGATATGTCACTTCCGACGGAGAGCGCGGGTGTCCCAGGTTTGCTTCCATCCCCACTTACACTACTTGTATCTGAAAAACTAGCATTCAGTCCGTTGTGCGTAGGAGATGGGGATCTTCCATTTCTCATTGGCATTCCATTATTCAACAAGTAGGCCTGATTCAAGCGTGACAGTGAAGAATCATGCATTGAACTGTTAATATTTCTAACACTGTTCTCAAGGGCCGCTAAGGAAGTGGAGAATATTGGCGTAGAGTGCAAATTCGGATATAAAGAGGATGTCAGACTGGAGGAAAACTGTGGAGATCGGATCTCTGATGTTGGACTTCGAGATCGCCCCGAGTCATGAGAGGAGGCAGCCGACGCCGGTCGCTCTGGTCGTTCATGACCTTCGTCTTTTGATTCATCCGTCCCACTGTGTTGGCCATCGCTAGCGGTTCCGGAGTCACCAGACGGTTGATCCATTTCATATGGTTTTCCATCCTCTTCCTTTTCTACTTTTGTCATTTCATTTTCTTCAATTTTCCTTCTTTTCTCATCGCATTCTTCATTTATCTCATCATCTTCTGTCATTTTTCTACGTTTTTCCATGTGTCTGTCTAAATCTTCGTCCTCATCTTCATCTTCATCTTCGTCGTCTCGGCCCCGAGCCTCTCTATGGAACAAAGACGATTTGCTCAGATCTAGCTCCTTTTCTTGCTCCCTCCTCATCGACAGATCGTAAGCTCGTGACGCCATGTCGGCCATGTGCTGGTTCATGTTTTGATACATTTGAAAATGCCCCATGTCAGGCATCGGAGGCATGGATGGTATTCCTGCGTGACTTCGGATATGCTGTTGTAGAACCAGTAAATTGGTGAAACTTTTGTGGCAGATCGGACATTGATGCATCATCCTGATTGGAGGTTTCATGCGGTGGACCCCCATGTGAGTTTTCAGATTTCCCTTGGTAGTAAAAGATCGACTGCATATCTTACATTTAAACGGCCGTTCGCCCGTGTGTATTCTGTAATGCATCTGGAGAGCACTCTTACAGCTGAGGACACGGTGGCAAATCACGCATTGGTTCGGATCCGACACTTTGTTCTCCAGATTATCCACTAACTGTTGTAACTTGGAGGTTTCAGATCGATCTATTTCCATATATTGCTCTAAACTCTCTTCATGTTCGATCATTTTCGTCGGAAGAATCGAATCACGTGGTCCGCCGAACGGTGATGAAGGAATCAATGCTGGGGGTGCTGATGGTAGTGACATTGTGAAAGGACTAGGCATTGAGACATGAGGAAGTGATGGGATCGGCATTGACAATGATCTCATCGGTGGAGAGGTTTTACTCATCATCGGAAGGGAAGATGGTATCGGCGGCATTAGATGATGATCCATCTTTGGGCGATTGTTATTCATCGTCTCCCGATCGACGGCATTGGATGATTTAGATGTATCTGATGAAGAATTCGATGTTAGACTAGACGATAGTTTTTCTTCTGATAGATTATTTAATTTGGATACAATACTGTTGGCAAACATAGAGGTGGCAGGTGATGGATGAGAGAACGGGAACATTTTCTCGGGAGATCTCATTTCCGGTTTAGAAACTGGTGGTGGAAACGTTGTGCTCATTAGAGGAGCAGGAACTTTGTCTAAATGTTCTGGGACCGGGTGTGGGTTCATTTTAACGTGCGGATAGCGTGCTTTATGACGTTCGAAGTGGACTTTTAGGTTTCCTCTGGTTGTAAAACGGTTTCCGCATATATTGCATTTAAATGGACGTTCCCCTGAAAAAAAAGAAGAAAAGAAATAAAAGGGACGCCAATCAAAAAAAGGCTGGGTTGTTTCATAACTGAATTTGCTTGTATATATATTCGGGTTGAGTAATACGCATTTTATTGGTTTATAACACCAAATTTTAGCTAAAACTAATAACTTCTGTTCTAGCCCCATGGCATAGGGAACAACTGCACTCCGTTTTATTGGTATATGAATTGAAAATGGATGGCCATTAAATTCATTTTATCTAAATTTAACATTTTTTAATGTAATTCGGACCATTATGACCAAAAAGCCGACGTACTGAATGACTTTTGTAAAAACCCAATATAAAATAGTTATATAATTTCTGTCTCTGGTCAGACTGACCGGCCTATTATTTATAAAGGGGTATAGAGCAATTTATAATCAGATGTTAAAGTTATCAATTTTCTTTATGATACAGTTTCGACATGATTAATTTCACAGTTCAGCAATTTGATTCTACACCAAAGATCAGAGAAAAGCATTCTTATATGTGTTAATTAACGCTTGTTGTTAGCGCACTTTGCTATCGGGAATTTATAACTATTTTCATAGCGTTTGGAGATTAAATATGTAATAATTATTGAAAAATAAATCACAAAGAAAAGTATCCAATTTAATTTTGTCTGGAATTGACCACTCTTTTGATGTGGTAAGGGGGTGTGTTTATCTGTCCTGGACAATTGTGGACTTAACCAATAAAATATTAACAAAACATGAAAATGGATATGAAAATGTAAATAACAGTTGAATTGCTCGACCTTTGCAAAGAATTATAATCAAATATTCATTTTATGTCCTTTGGCTAAACTTTTATTATGGGTTCTAAAAAGTTTCCTTTGAAGAATCCTATTGCTTATATAACGTCTTGACCTACGAGTTTAATTTTAGTGTTGACCACACACCGGACTAGAGTGACCATTAAAAGGGTATTTTGACCGAATCAAATTAAATTAAAATTAAATAAGCATTTATTTACTTTAAATTTGATATTTAAAATTGATAATTTTTTAATCGGTTACTTTTAAATATGTTTATTTTCGTAATATAATTTTGCTTTTAAATTAGAGATTAAACCGACCTAGAAGATTTATAAATGAAATAACCTTGAAGATCAAATCAATTTTTCAAGTACATGGGAAGTCCAGAAAAAATATGATATAACCTAATAGGCTAAAAATCCAAAACTGCATACATTTGTCAAGAAAAAAACGAATTTATTTAAAATAGAAAGAAATGTCGAAGCTTTAAAACTAAGTTGTAAATGGTGAAATATTTATTGTTTAAAAGAATCAAGAGGCCGTGCATCTCTATGCCAAGAAAAAAGAAATTACTAAGATAGAAAGAAAAATAAAAAACCTTTAAAACTATTAAGTTGTGAATAATAAAAAATCTATTTGAAAATTTCATAGGCGGGAATTTCACGTCACTTGTTACCGAAAGAGCGGGGCGTTCATTTATCAAGACGGTACTTGTATTGTCATAGTGCACATGACTGCACGACCTACATCTGCACATTGCATACTTGAAAGTGTCATGCTTCACATTTAATACAGAGACACTCGTAGGCTTCAAAAACTGGAAACGAATGTGATAATAATAAGTTATAAACTTTCTTACGATTGAATTGATTTGAAAAGAAAAAGGCCATCCATTAGATACGGATTATGTTATAACAAGCCTCTTTTATTATACTCGTGATCTATGTTACTCAATTTCAATAAGGCATACTGAAACACCGTATTATTATTAATTCTTCATTTTTTCTTAAGATTCTAAAATTATAATTCTTATGCTAATTTTGTGAAGTGTTATTGCCAGTTGCAAATCCCTAAGCTTATTGCCATCTGCATTTCAAACATAAAGATTTCAAAAGTGACACGCCATAACAAAACTTATCTATTATGAAATATCATCTTCGGATCGGGCTTTGTTAGCCGGCCGATCCATCTCGAGCTTGATCTGACAAAAAAGCACTCTTCACTTGGAAAGTAATGATAAAATATTACCCCCTTGAATAAAAGTGGTGCATTCTAAGGAATTTCTAGATCAAGACTTTATGCAGATTCTTTTCAGATTTCATAAGCTTAACCAAAATCCAATATCTCTGCAAAGCGCCAGGCAGTTTGAAAATGGGTCTTGTGGATTATCTCTTTTAAAGACTCATACAGCATAACTGCCGAGTCCAAAAGTTAAATGGTCATTCATTGTCAAAGGCATTTTCGCATACAGAGCTAAAAGTATTCAATAGGACTCAACACTAAGAATTTTCACCACAAACTAAAATACAAAAGCGTTGATACTGTAACAGGTAAACCATGAGGATTATTCTTCCTATCAGCAAAGAATCACACATTAAAATTAGATACGCCTAACCCGGCTTACCCGCTTTTCGTCGATTCAAGACTCATCAGATATGCTCTAGCCAAACGATTAAAAGTGCCCAAAACCAAGAGAAAATAAATTTCTCTTACTAATGACAAGAAAAACCACATGAATACGGACAGAACCATGCAGTGAATTTAACATAAGTATATCCCTCCATCTTCAAGACATTAAAATATTTTATCACTTTTATTAGCATTTAATTTCTAGTCATCTCTCAAACTTGTCATGGGACCACCTGCCATCTTAGATATTAGTCTTTATTCTCAGGCCAGGCATGACCATATCATTCTAGACTGTCCATTGAGGATTGGATAATAACAGCATATTCATCTGGGTCAGCCTTCAGATTATGGCTAAGACAAATTATCACTAATCTTTAACTTTCCCCATTAGATTTGATAACAGTCCCTTTCTTAATAATTCCAATAAAATTAAAGATAGCAATCAAGTCAAGTCAGCTTTAGATGTGCTTAAAGATCAATTTGATTTAAATTTCATGAGGCTTTCCTGCTTCAAAGGACTGTCTTCTGAAAACTATTCAGCAAAAAGTTAACTTTTTACATGTTAGCAATTATGAAACCTCAATTTTTAATTTTTATATCAAAATACTGTGAAACATATGGACAAAATTTCATTCAAATCTCTTGAAACATTTTCAAGTTTTGTTGTTCTGAAACCATTCTAGGGTTACAGGTGTTTCTAGGCAGACTGACAAGGACAGACACCCAGCGAAAACCAGGATATGCATAATGCAATATTTTCGTGTACTTTGAACAGTATAAAACTTCTTTTTTTTCATTTTACAGTAGTACTCCTCTAATTCTTAGAAATAACCAAAAACACAATGACATATAAGATGTTGCAAGGTGCCCCCATGTTTTAATTCAGATTTCCGGTTGTTCTTTTTCAACAACTTATATACAATGTGTAAAAATAAGTGACATTTATTAAAACACCACCACTATGACCATGTTATGATGTCAGTGTATATTTAGTATGTCTGGTGCTGGTCTATAGGTGGTTCAGACTGCACATCCCCCAGGGAAGACTGGAGCAATTATCACGTTCCTACATCAATTTTTATGTTATAAAATATGTAATATATGACCTAATATGCTTTGATGGAAAATAAATGATAATTGTGCTTTAAAATTATGCTTTGTGATGACCTTAGAAATGCCTTTGGGAGACTGTGACCTTCAAAACCTATAGGAATGGTGTTATTTCTTAAAAAGTAAGTAACACCTTTGTCTTTATTGAGGTATTATCACTTCTGTAAAAATTTCCCAGAAAATTTCTATCATAACTCATCCAACATGCCAAGAAAATTATTCACTTTTACATAAAAATGTGTTGAAAATTGTGACCTTTTTTCAAAACAGATGACAGAATTTTCAGACTATAATTCATTTTTCTGCTGATTAGGGCATGGAGGCAGAAGCTAATCTAATTCACCAAGTATTTTGTTATTGCTCTGCTTGTAATAAACTGCTATTTTAACAAAACAACGAAAAATTATTACTTTTGAGCTCACAGCACCAGTTCTGTGCTACAATTAATACCAGTCAAATATTCTTTTTTTTACAATAAATCGACAATAATTGAATTAGGAGCATCTTTTTTATTTCATTCTGATTAATGACCTGCCTTTAAACTTTTTACATTGTGTCGCATCCAAAATAAGCTATGATTGTCCCTGCCATACCAAACACGTTGTGCTAATTGCACTCAAATCGCTCAATAATCATAAACTAATGAAATATAACGGTTCTATCATAATATCCCACTAGACAAAAGTCTAATTAAATTGTTTAAATTTGCATGGGAAAATTAGAGACACTGAGTTTCTGAAAACTTTTGATTTTGAAACAAAGTTCATCACAAAACCAAAACCCTAATTGGTCAGTGTAATACCGAAGGCACCTTTTTGTCCTTTATCAGTACTTTAACTTTCTAGCATTTTTTATCATTAATAAATAAGGAAGCGAAATGTACTTTAATCCAAGCCTGGAGTTACTGTGAAATCCTTGGAGACACCGTTTATGAAATGCCCTTTTACAAATGTTGACACATTTCATCATATTCAGTACAGATGATAAATTTTACATGAATAAAACCATATTTCATCCTTCATAATGTCTATTTTTCACTACAAAATTATCATCAATGTTCAACCAACATCATATATAGTGCAGAGTTGCAGAAGAATGGAATATTTCATGTAAGGCCTATTGGCAAAACTCGTTAATAAATTAATATCAAAAAGCAATTTCTGTATGAAATATTGCCAAAAATACTGTCCAAAAGCCCAGCGGAATGGGAGGCCTTTTGTGTGATGATGACGTTAATATGTAATAGTTTAATAACTATTACACTGGTCATTAATTAGAATACCTAATGGTGTGGGGAGAATTATGATGAATGGACAGGCAAAGTGTTTGATGTTTATGTTTTATCCTACATAACTTGTTCATGTACTTTGTTATACACTTACAAATATGAAATTTAAGCTATTGGCTTATAAACTCTTTATGTTAGGCTCTGTGCTCATGAGATTTTATAGGCTTTTTTCATCTAAACAAATTTAGATGCTAATTCAATAACGGCATCATATGACAAATGTATGAGAGAATTTAACTTTCACTTTATCCATGAGAAAATCTACACATTTTTTTTGAAAATTTACATTTTGTTTAGCTTTTTGAATTTATTTGAATAAAAGCAAATTCAAAGCAAGTTAATTACCAGTATGTGAACGTATATGGATCTGTAGAGCACTGTCACTTCCAAAGACTTTATGGCATAATCTACACTTGTGTCTGAAGAAAGGGTCATCACTGACATACTGGGAGCGCTCCACCACTGAAAACAGAGAACAGACAGTAAGACAGGATGATAAAGCAATAAACAACAAGTTTCAAATTTGTGTATGAAACCGCTGGTAGACAACCATAGAAAATAATGTCATAATGGGCCTTTAATGTGGTTGTTTTTGGTTTGCCTTGGCCTTCATTTTTTGACAAGGGGGGGTCATAAAAGTATTTGGTGTACAAAACAGTCAATGTCCAAGGTGGGTAAGGTAAAATAAACTTTTAAAAGCCCAAAGTAATGTCTATAAAAGAACTTTCTCTTATTTCTATAAAAGTAAGCAAACATTCAGTACATTCAACTTGTAAAAGAGATAATTTATGACAAGGCATCATCAGATCTGTATCAGATGTACCTCATCAAAGTCTAAGGATAGAGACTTGCTCTTTTTATGATTATTTAATCTGTATATATTTTTATCATATTTTACTCATATATCCCTGGCAATTATTTCCTAATTTTTTAACATCTGATCATCTTCAATCAACAGTAACAATAACAAGTTTGATGTCTTGTAAGATCTTGTTGGAAACTTTTCAACTTTCCAGACAAAAACTTGCTTTTTAATCAGCTCTTTTATAAAAAAATGATGATCTAAATTAATACTAATTGAGTGACTTTGATCACAATGACTATAAAGGGGGGATGTTTGGTTTTATACAGCATGAAAAAGATACATCAGTCAAACATTAGCAAAACATGCTTGAGTTTTTTGTTGTGCACTTTTGTATGGATTGATTTGAAAGTTTGATATCAGAACTGCTCTAGATATGGCTCAAGTGATTGAGTGACCAAAGTGGATTCGGCTTGAATATTTTTTTATTCTAAAGTGAATACCCTTGGAATGTTCTGTCCATATTTGGCTATGGGAAGTTTCCAGTCTAAAATATTTTTGTTCTAGTTTTCGCCCACACAAAAAACTTATAAATTTTGATCGTTCTATTAAATCATCTATATTTTGTAGGGCTTACACCTGCTAATAATCTTAATCCAGAAAAAAAAGAGGAAGTTCGAACTTTTTTCATATGTTTTATATAGTATATAAATCACACATCATGTCTTTTAATACAACAATAAATCAGGACTGATATCATATTCATTTTTTCTCTCTTTCTACAGATGTTTTTCATTCACTTTTAAAGACAACCTTTTCTATGAAAAATCAAAGGAAAATATATATTTAAACAAAAGTTGTATGATTGGCCCCACATGTGCATTCATATCAACAGTTTTATTAATGTTTAGCAGATTGTTAACTAGCAGCATGATGTATGATTCCCAACTGCCAAAAAATAAAAAATGAAAAAACTAATGCTAATTTTCAAAATGTTATCATTAGCTTGCTTTCAGGTCTATCTCTTCTGTTGAAATGAAAAATTGTCAATACCTCATAGGAATGCCAGTCTTTAAATGCTATTTTGAAAATAATAATTCATAGAGAGCTGAATTAATCCTGATTATATTTGTTTAAAATGGCCTTCCTCCAAAAACTATAAGATCGGTATGAATTGATGTGCAGCTGTTAAGCAGACGGAAGGGACATAACTCTGTCAAAAATGTCTGATAAAATGGATCATATTTTTCAAAATTCTGCTCTGAATTTTATTAGAATCAGCAGAACTGTCATTTCTACTCTAGTGAGTTATGATATTAAATCTCCCACTCTGGTGAACAGATGAACTACAAATTGCTGGCTAATATATCATTTTTTAAATTTTACATTTTTTTTTTGGTGAAAAATAGCAAAGTCAATGGCTCATTAATCTTTTATCCAAAAATTTAAAGGAATGTCTTTTAGAATCTAACAGCACAAGATGATGACAAAAAATGTGAAGATTTTTACCATGATTCATCCTTCTTAGAGTTACCTCCCTTGAATAATAAGTTTCAATGTCTGGGTGGTTTACTGTAGGGGCATGAAATATGACAAATTACCACAGCAGTTGCCTAAATATCTGCCATACATCTATGATAAAGTATCTGAATACCAGAACTAGAAATTCAATATCTATATTAATAAATCTCTTTCAAATTACAGATCTTCAACAAAGATTTCCGACTTTGTGTGAAGTAGGGCTTCTGGTAGCCAAATATTTTAAATTGAGATATATTTATATCATTTTACCATTTAATTATTATATGTATGATAAATATTGACACGATATTATTAAAATTATTGATGGATTTGGGTTGATTCTGGTGCAAACTGATTTGATTCATCACAAGGAACAGTGCTGGTCACACACAAACACAATACAAATCTCTGGCAGGTTAGATGAATTACCTTATAATTCAATCAAAATATTGATATTATGTGACGTTGATAAAAAGAAATTTGTTTGAAGTTTAAAAAGATATCTATTTTATTTTTATGAAACTCAAGAGGCCATTGTTTGGGTGTCAAGGTCCTTTTGGACCAGGAGGGCAGATCTATTCAAAGATAGCCCAAAAGTCCAACAGGAAGACTTGGTATTATGATGACCAAATATTAGTTATATTTTGATGAATGATAAACGGACATGCAACCCAATGGTCTTCAATGGGCTGTTTTTCTATATATTCCTAATTCACCATAAAATTTTGAGAAATTTGATGAAGATCTTTTCATGATTCATTCATAAAACTTCAAATATTGTAACCTTTGATGGAAATCTTCTTTTTAAAGTACAAAAAGATGATAGTTTTATTAGTTTGCACCTAAAATTGTGTGACCTTTTCTCCTTTTAAAAATTATTTTTTATGAAATTTTCTTTAATATAATGGCTACATTAGAAGGTTACATCAGAATGAGCTACAAACTATTATGCTGTACAGCCTATTGTTCATGAGTATAAAAATCTTTTTAAATTTACTAAGACAAAAAAATAATCTTAAACTAAATATTTAAAATTCAAAAGGGATACTTGTAAGACCAAAACCGATTTATCTTGACAAAGATATCTAGTTGTAACCTTTAAAAGTAAAACTTTTCATTACCTTCATTGGCAACTAACAATGTAGGAATATAAAGTACAAAATTAATCATAATCTAATATTTTATGATATATTCAATTTTCATATTTAAAGATCAAGGCACAAACATAAATTAAACAATTTTATCAACGTTTTCAATAATCTCTCCAACAATTTGTCATCTTGAAGAATTATGAAAACAATTTTTGTCAATTTATGAGAATTTTGCACCTATGATTTATAACATAATATGCACTTAACTGCCATATATGATTTTTAATGAAGGGACCCCTAAACCTTTACGTTATACAAAGACCATTCATCAAACGAGATAGGCTTTTTTGCTAAGATACAAAATGGTTAAGCATGTTATTCAAACATCTTCTATGTTATATAATCAGATATATGATTTATTGGCAAAAATTTTCATATCATAAGATTTAATAAATTTTTATCACCGATTTAACAAAAGAGAAAGGTTGTGCTTAAAGATTTAATAATCTGTTTACTTGGCTTTATGGGGAAATACATAGTCGATACAGTTTTCATGTGCATTTTTACACTGGGTTCAAATCAACATTTGACTTTTTAATCAGACAAGGGACAATTTAATATTCTGAAAAATGCGGCAAGCTTGCATTTCAATGCAGTTTAAGAGATCATTCAACAAAACTGTATTGAATAGGATTAGATGTATACTAATTCCTTCCATGAAAATATCAGTTTCATCATTACTTGTATCATTTGTTTAAAATATCCTATCGGCCTGAAAACATCAAGATAATTTATACCTGGCTTATTACTCAAAAAGTTGGAAGTGTCAAAAATCATTTTACAATGCTAACGAGCCTGCAATAATCAGATAGGTGGTCTCAGTTATGACTGACAGTGACTGCACTAGAAATAATCTTCCACATGTTATGCATTTTCATATGAAATATAAAATTTTACACCTGCAAAAATTATAGTCTTTGAAATCTCTTTGAGGTTGAGCTGCAACAGTAAATGTCCAGTTTGAAAATTAATCAGATGTCATTATTTCATAATAAAATCTTTGATATGATGGATTTATTCTTTCATCTTTTTAACATTCTGTATGTGTTAATATTTAAAGGATCTCAGAATGCTGGCATAGTTTGAGGTTTATAAGTCTAAACCATTTATAAAATAATTTTTCCCATTGATAAGTCATTAATTCATCTTAAAGGTGATAATTAGATTTTGATTATGTTCTACTGTGGTGGGTAGGACAAAATTTGTCTTTAACAAATAAGCAGGAACAAAAACATTACATCCGGCTTACATTTACTGAAGCTGGATTAATCCCAAAAAACTAAACATTGTTTAATTTAGTTATGCATCTCTGCAAATTATCAAACTTTACCACTTCAAAAAATAATATACCATCAGCCAAAATTATACCAGAATGCACGCTCTCACCACTTTATGTATATACATCATTTTAAGAAAAACCTATTTTCTTTTATAAACATAAAATGCCACATATCAAAGTTAATTTCTTACATATGGTTTAAAAATCAAACATCAGAATTGAAAGTAAATATATAAGACAAGACATTTAACTATAAAGTTTAATCATAGTCATGATACACCACAGATCATTATTCAAAATTAATCATACTGTTGATTTCTAATGTAAATGAAATCCAGCGAAATTACCAATTACGTAACTTCTATATCATCAAAGACAGGTAACGCGAAAGGGGGGACAACCCACAGGAAAGACGATAGCCATAATACAAAGAATTAAAGAACCATTTGATAATTCAATTAATCTCAATATCTTAAAGAATATCTTATTTGAAAACCTAAATCTGGAATCATAAACTTTCAGAATTGGGAGGCATTGATTGTTAATTACATATACTTGTATCAGAGATCAAGGGGAGATAATTCACTTTTCTGTATTTTTTAATATCTAAAATAAAAGTAAAAAAGTTTCCCTCATCATGAATTTAAACACAAAGCAAATACTTTAACAAAGGAGGTTTTTTTAACACTTTTTGATCATTTTATGCCATTGAGTACAACAAACTTCAACTTAAGTGCAAACTTTTCCTCGTTCATTAGCTTTATGATAAATTGACTGATTAAATTATTTAAATCTAAAATTCAAAATGTTCATAAAAAGGTGGCATTGATAGTTAAAAGATTATCCTTTTGCAGAAATATCAGATTATGCAATATTTAAAGGAAAAATTAATCAGTCGATTGATCAATATTCTTTTTACCTCCTAAAACAAGGACTAACATGCCCTTGTCCGTGTCAAGCACTTGAAAAAATAAAGTATTTTTATTCAAATATTGTATAAATTTTGATAAGAAATATATATTCATAAGATGTGACACATCAAAAATATCGGGTTTATGATCTGGCATGTCAAGATTTTTACAAAGAGGCGGGTGTCTGTTTCTACCACCCAATACGAGAAGTACCAAAGTCTCTGGAAGATTGAACTCCTGACATTACATCCTTGTTTTTGACATGTAAAATATTTAGGACTAATATTTGGATTTTCCTACATGATAACAAGTCTTTGAGTTGTGTTTACGTGACTTAACCAAAGAGAATTTCAGTTATGATGTAGACTTTTTAATTACTTAGCAAGACAATTTAATTAAAGCTTTGGTAAATTTTGCGAAACTTGTACATAAAAGGCTCGTTTTTGGCACCCAAATTCTGATAAGGAAGAAGTGGTTTACAAACATACGAAAATGCATAATTCTAATCAGTGCTTTAAAAACACATTAATTGTCAATGGTGGATTCAGAGGGGGCGCAAAGGTGGCATTTGCCTCTTCCCCTTAAAACTGTAATTTTATTGGTATAATTTTTTTTGGTGCAAAGCTACTGACCATTTCATGATATCAGACCCTGGATCCAGTCCCCTGACTGTGATTTAACCCAACAGCATCATACCCTAACCATTATTATAGGCTCTAAAATACCTCAAGTCAAACGTTAAAATTCAGTGCTGATTCATGAATGAAATAATTAGCTATGGAAGAAGATACCTATCTTCCCTTATTATATTCTACCTATTTTAATCTGTTTAGAGTTGATCAGATTATGATGGTTATCATAGACACAATACAAGTACTGTTCTTAATTCTTGGGGATAATTTTTCATAATCTCTGACCCACTGAGCAGAAAATCACAATATTGTAAACTAACAGGCTATCGTTATCCCGTTCATACTCTATTACTACCCAATACTGATTTTAAGGTTTTGGTTTTGTATAAAACCCTCCTGACAAATTGACTACAGAGGTTAGGCCCGTCACGCTTTACTCTGACCTTCGTTTAAGCTGTATGAATGGTTTAAATATTAGAAGAAACTGACAGTATGATACCTTTATTCTTCGCTTGTCAGATTTTTCCGATATGACAACTTTCTATGCCTGTCATTTTCTACATAACTATTTAAGTATCTTGATATCTCATCTTAATTTTATCCATTAAAGGGTTTTTTGTTAAAAAAAAGTTTAATACTATAAATTTTAAGTCACAGGTAAATGCTAATTTTTGATATTTTATGGCAAGATATTAAATCAATCATACTAAAAATTGGATGAAAAAGTATTTGAGCATTTTAGATGTGGTTTTGAACCGGCAGAAACTTTTCTATATTTACTGTCAACCTTAAGAAAGTGAAGAAACATCTAAAGCAATTTTAAATGCAAACTTAAATAAAAAAATATGTTATTTGCGTTTAAAAGCAAATCATAAATTACAGAAAAGTATCTAAAAAGACCATTGCATAAAAATTCCTACTAATTGTACATGAAATAATAAAAGAGGATGCTATCATATAAAAATTTACACTGCTTGCTTCAAACATCACACAAAAGTACAAATGACCAGAATGATATTCTGAATGGTCATACAATATTCCACTAATTGCTGACCATCAATTAAGTTTATGTGTATCTGGTCTTAGTTTGTTCTCACCGACTGCCCAAACAAAGTGACAACAGACTAAGAACCAGCAACACCACAACTGTGACAAAGCTTCCTTAACAAGCAAACTAATTCTATTATCATAGCATTCTCAAGCTAAAACATGGATTATTGGTATACGATTCGGTGACAGTAATTTCATAAATCGGATGTATTTTCCATAAATCATCAGTGACCTGTCAGGAGAGTGCAGTAACTTGGCCAATATAACTTGGTCTGTAGGGACAGGCAAATCATATTTGGTCCCATCACTCACAGGTCAGATTATTCCTTTATTGATGAAAATATGAACATTGTTGAAATGTATCACCGATGGTAATAGATCATTTCAAATTTGATAAATCAATTTTCCTGAAACTTTCACAGAATCGTGTGATTCTTATGACCCCTTGGAAATAAAACTTGCGCGTTTCTATATGGCCGTGGTGTGATATCGTTTGACTTTATGAATTTTTTAGATGCTTCAGGACCTAATGATTATGAAGTAATCACATTTGTGTGATCCTTTGGTTAAGATGTCATGTCTTTAAAGCTTTCTACTTAAGGTTTGCCTGACCTCCCAATGATTCAATTGAAATACATATTTGATCTGATCTCATTGATTTTAGCATGTCTGACTGAGAATGATTGTTCACATTAAACAGCTAAAAACTCCTTATTGTGCATCAATTGTAGAGTCAATCTACTCAATTTTTCAATGTTTATACCCAGTATAATTCAATCGACTTCTTAAAAAGGAAGAAATTTTCATATCCATTATAATCCATTTATGCCTTATGCCTAAAAGTTTTCACCCGGTGGAATTTCGCAATCTGATTTTTTTTTGTCATTACAAAAATGTTCATCTTGAAAAATGTTATATCAGTGTTGATTTAAGGAAGAAATAAAAATATTCAATTAGACTGCGATCTGCTTTTTTCATCTCTGTTAATTTTATCACTATGGCAAGCCTGTGGTAGTAATAGAATTGTCTGGGGCCTCAGTACATTCCAATATAATTATGAATCTGCCAATTTTCACTGATCGGATTAAATTGATATTCTTTATAAGGAGTATATTCAAATATTTGCTCCAAATTAAAGGGAGACAACCTGCCAGTAATCATTAAAATTTGACATTTGATCTTGACATTTAAGTCTGAATTAAAAGTGATTTGGCTGATTTTTATATCTTAACTTAAAACCATGATTTGTTTTAAATAAAAGCCAGCTATAATATCTACTCACTTCATTTTTTTTTCAAATTAAAGCTTGTGTCTTAGAAAGAAGAGAAAAAATGCACTGAGCATGCACCCTCCCATTTGACAGAAAATTTGATAAGGAACTGTATGAAAGAAGAGGTCCCTGAAGTTTCTTTTAAATTGCACTTCTGTTTGAAAATTTCAGAATCAACCTCAGAAAAAAATGCTGTTTATATATACTTTAACTTGTATATCTTCCTTTGGATACATCAAAAGCAATGTACCAATTCATTTGATTCATTTCTTAGACTGATTAATTAGTCTTATAGTAAACAATGATTAACTTGGCAAATAAAATAACACATGTAATGAAGATAAAACGATGGCCATTTATGAAAAACTTTTGACAAAGAAGACAAAGCCTAATATTTAATGTCAATGTTTTTTCTCTCTCGTACTTTGATAAATCTAGAACTAATGACACGACAAATGTTTTTTATCCCTTGTCCTTATAAGTCTCCTTATACATCATATTTCATCTTTCTTAATTGATTACGCCACATTGTCAATATATTTTGACAAGCGATGAATATGATTCTAATCAATAAAATCCCCAGATTCATCATTATTTTTTTTCATGCGACAAAACTTTCAAAAATGTCTGAGAACGGTTTGATACATTCATCATTATCAATGTACATGGACCTTCTTCAAATGGAAGAATTTGAAATTAGAGAAAAATGCAACAAAATAAATCTTTGATGTTTCAAAAATCTTCTTTTAGTTATTTTTTTCTCTTTGATCAACCAACAAAATAAAAATAAAGTTAATGTAAGAAATGCATCATCTTGTAGTAGCTGATAAATCTCTAAAATATGAGAAAACTTATATAAAAGGGCATACCATTTGAAGCCTCTCGGATGAATGCGAGTCAAACTAAAAAATTTGCATTAATATTCCTTTTAGAGTTGAAAGTTCTTAAACTATAACAAGAATAATGTTATCACACTAAACAAAATTGACAAAAATATATCCCTTTCATAAATCCTTCGATTTTCATAATTTCATAGAAATCTTTTTCTTTCCTGCACATTATCTTCTTCAACATGAATCATTCAAGATGGGGAAAAATGGGGAAAAAAATGCTGAAGTTTGATCTCTTATTAATTTCATTATAGCATTTTCCAGTTGTTAGTTTCAACTTTCATAAAATTATGGATATTTTCTACAATCATAAAATATAATGTGCATGGTAAAAAAGACTTTATAATTGTTCATATTTTGATCATATCAAACTTAAATTACAAAATCCATGGCAACCAGTCTAAAAAACAAGCCAAATATGACTTCCTTTGAATGTTGTCAAAATTTATGGTCAATTATTTCTTGTCTTGTAATATATATAGTTTTAATTTTATGGCTTTCCATTGCATAATAGCAAGAATATATGATTAAGTTCAATCATAAGATTTTATATCTAATAAATTTATGGTTCTCTAGAATCATTAAAATGCTTTTTTCAAAAGAATCAATTTTCCCTTTTAAAATGGTCCTATATAATTGATAGTTTACTTTTTAGTCCAATTTATAGGATTCCAAATGGTACTTTAATTTTGCTTCTTTTTGTCTTTTTATTTTAAATGATATTCCTCCATCATACTACGCAAAAGCAAACATTATCATACATGTACATGAAGTTTGTATGGCATTGACTTAGAAGCAGATTTTTAGGATTTAGTTTTGTTGTCAGAAGGTTTTTCTAGCCATGTTGGTTTTATCTTAAATCAAGCAAATCTTGATTATAAACATAATTAAAAAGCCATAATTCTAAAACCACGAAAAATATTTATTTAGCAAAAGTCATAAAAATATGAATCTCAGTAGTAATGTTCAATATTTAATTACAGATAATATCTCTATGCATTATCAATATTTCATAACTTGTAAATTAAAACCAAATATAGTTTCTATAATTATATAAACATAACAGATTTTCTATATTTGCTTTTGTAATATAGATTGAAGATGCACCACAGCAACTTTTAAATACTCAGCAATTCAGAGGAATCTACAACTGAAATTTGTTTATTTTACTTAATGAAGTTGGACACAGTCTAAAAATTTCTAAATCCTCTAAAGATTTTATATTTTTAGGTTAAAATGTACTAAAATGTAATAGTTCACTTTCAATTTTATAATTGAACCTTTATGATTGATATTTAAAGAAAGAAACGTGAAAACTAGTCCCAACTATTAGGATAAGATCAGATTAAGGAAAGCCCTATCAATTATATTTAATCATATCGTTACATATAACATAAGCATTAAGCTGTCATTTCACACATAAATCATATTTTATGACGAAGAAATTACAGGTGTTTAAAGGTAACAAAGACAACCTGACAGAGGACACCTTCATCTACATAAATATCATCTTTATATGTATTACAAAATTATACCTCTATTTTCGTATCATTTTCACATGAATTGAAAGATTATTTTGCTGAATCTAGTTTCCTCGGCCACACACATTAACACAAAAGAACTAGCCTTGAAATTTGTTTTTTCTCTATAACAAGTTTTTCTTTAATTTATTACTGTTACTTGAAAACATCAACTACCCTAGAATTTATGACTTAAGACTAGCTTCCATGTATTTAAGACAGAATAAATTAAGTTTATAATCAATGTCATTTTTTTTCTCAAGACAAGTCTTGGGTAAATAACCTCTTATTACTTAAGAGTCCAAATTGTATTATGTGTGAAATTCTATAACTGATTATTTTTTTATATCTGGTCATATTTTGACTTTCAGGCTACAAATGGTACATACGTTTAGTCAGCTTGGCGAACTCTGATGGTGCACCATTTGAGGACCCTGGACTACTGCCTGGGAGAGGAAGGGAGGATGGCAGACTCGTCTCTGTTGTTGCCATGGTAACTGGAGGCTGTGTTGGCGTGATGCATTCACTTCTGCCTTCGTCAACATTATCATCTTCTCCCAAGTTTTTGGTGTCTTCATCTTCACCTGCAAACATATCTGAAATGTAGTCATTTTACAAGTTTTTAAGAGAATAAAAAAGAAACCATTTCAAGACAGCAGTAATAAAAAGATACATTTTGGTTAAATCATTTAACAAATAGAAGCAATCTGGCATCCTAGCATTCTGTAGATATAGATGATGCAAAAATTGTGTTATTAAGTATGTTTTTCCATTTATTGCTTTTTCTAATGTGGGAAGGAAAAACAGGAATGCTCATTTTTCATCTAAGACCTTTTATGACCTACTAGTAACCAAACATACTGTTGCTTATAGTACAATCATGACTAAAATCTATCATATACCACTGCCTATAAGTTTTGTTTATACCTTTTTCACTGAAATTATCATCACTAAGATCATCATCTTCATCATCATTATCATCATGTTTCATCGGTGGCATGGGTAAGCCCATAGACATGGGTAGGGGGAACTGTCCCATGGGTAGATTAGGGGGCAGGCCCATCATCAGCTGGGTCTGTAACTGCTGGATCAGCTGTAACTGGAGAATCTGTTGCTGTTGTAGACTATACAATGTACTGTGAAGAACTGCTATATCTCGAGGTGGCAGGTTGTTATTCTCAGCGAACTGTGCCACAGCAGCCTTAGTGGCAAGGAGTGGCTCCAATGTGACATTAGTGTCCATATTGGGAAACCCAGGACCAAATGGAAACATGAGTTGAGACAGTGCTGCGTTCATGTCGGGTTCTGTTCGAGACTTTTTAGAGAAATCAACGTTTTGGTTGAGATCTTTATGATCATCATCATCGTCATCCTCGCTATCATCTACAGCATCTTCATTGTCATTCATCTGATCATTGTCATCTTTTTCATTATCTTTTTTATCAACTTCATTCACATCATTGTTTTCTTCTTCATCTTCAAAGTGCTCCATGACTGCTTCTCCGTCCGACCCTCCGTCAACGACAGGGAAACTGGAACAGTTATTATCAGTGTCTTTACAATTCAGATCCAGACCACTGTCTGAAAAGTCTTCACTTTCACTAGCGTCAAAAAATACACAAGGTTGTTGTTTCAGACAAATGTTTTTATGTTCTACAAAATCTGAGAGGTTGAGGAATTCTTCACGACACTTTCCACAAACATGTGCATCAACACGCGGAGAATTGTGTGAGGGTGCTGTGGGTTCAGAACCTGAAAAGACACAAAATATTATAAAAAGCTACGCCAAGCGCAGCATGATACGACCGCAACAAGTTTAACCCTGTACGTTGGAGGCCTAATATGGATAGTCCATTGCATTGGTCACATGAAGCCCATGGTGGACTTTCAAAGTTTTTTGACACGTGCATCCTGTGGTGGACTTAAAAATGCATTTTTTACACATATATATTTACATCAACATCTAATACAAAAAGCCTTATTTATATACATGTAATACTGTAATAACTACAACTCAATTTTAAGTATAAAACTATTTGCCTTGACAAACTTTTAAAATTGGTGTTTTTGGCCCCTTTGATCCCTAATTTCTTGAAAACGGTAAGAAATATTGCAAATCTGATTGAAAAACGCAGCCAGGTATTTTCACAAGGATTCCAATGAAAAAAAGATTTTGAAAATTGGACCAAAAATAAAAAAGTTGATTTTATGGGCGTGGCCTGTCTTTAGCCCCCTGTAGCAATGTAATGGTGAAATACATATCAAAATCATTGACACATTTAGTAGACAGAATTTTATGAGCACTTCAACAAAAAAAGAATTTTCAAAATTGAATGGAAAATGAACATTCTACAACAGTTTTGTCAATACACCCGTTTTAGCCCCTTTGGCCCTTTTTTTTTTTAAACAGTAGGGGCCACAAACCCCAAATACAAAACCAACATTCCTTTAGTGGATATAATCATCATATTTAAACTTCATAACAATTGGCTGGCCCACTACAACTTAATATTGGTAAAAAACTACATGTATTTGCCTGGACAAACTTTTATAAATGGCGTTTTTGGCCCTTTTGACCCCTAATTTCTCGAAAACGGTATGAGATATTGCAAATCTGATTAAAAACGCAGGCAGGGATTTTTACAAGGATTCCAATGAAAAAAAGATTTTGAAAATCGGACCACAAATAAAAAAGTCGATTTTTTTGGGTGTGGCCCCTTTTTGACCCCTTATAGCAATGTAACGGTACAAGATACATCAAAGGTGTTGTTACATTGTGTTGACAGAATTTATTGAGGAACACAATAAAATAAGAATGATCAAAATCGGATGAAAATTAAACATTCTACAGACGTTTTGTCAATACACCGGTTTTAGCCCCTTTTGGCCCTTTTTTCTAAAACGGTAGGGGCCAGAAACCCCAAATGCAATACCAACCTTCCTTTAGTGGTTATAAACATCATATCAAAATTTTATAACAATTGGTTAACTACAACTAAAGTTATCGCACGGAAACCAAAGTGTCTACAGACGACGACGACAACGACGACGACGACGACAACGACAACGACATCGCCATAACATAATACGATCGCAAAAAATTTGCGGTCGTATAAAAATCATAAAAATATCACAATTGAAATATAACAATAGATTCATTTTTATTGGGTTGGAAATTTTAACAGTCTATTTTTATCTTCTGTATATGATCAAGTACAAAATTTCTACATTAATACTTTTGTACTTTAATACTTAAGGATGTTATATTGTGGTCTGTATACTTATATCCATTTATTATTCTCAAGCATGGATAAATCACCTTTGATCCCCACACAGTTCAAGCCAGACCTCCAAAGATGAAAATCTAACATATTTTTGACAACTAGATAATATTGACCAATTTATAAATTTGAACTCAACTGTGAAACCACATAATAGGGTAGAGTCTGGTAGAAGGGTACAGGAACAAGCAGATGGCCTGGGTTTGTCATGGGATGGTAAGAATCAGGCACTATAGTATATTTAATGCTTAGTTAATCTACTCCAACCTGAACATTGAACATGATATGGTGATAGAATCTGGATTAAGACAAATTAAGGGCAATCATAATTCTGACTAGGAATTTTAATATGAGGATTATTAAATATATTAGTAAGCTCCTACATATTGACTCTCATTGGAAATGAGTTGAAATAAATTCATAGATTTCAACGACAGAATAAATTGAGGTGCTGATATATCAACCCTTTGAATTACATGAAAATATTTGTGAAAAATTATATTTCCTTTGTTTCTTATCATTCCAACACAATCACCAAATCCTGTTTATTATTTCTAAAGTATGAATTTTAACTTTTTTATCCTGTTCAGATAGTATATCTCATCAGCTTTAAAAAGAAACCGACAATTTATCAAAATATCTGAACAAAAAGATCATGTGGGTTGCCGTTAGCATTATCAATAGATATGTTTATTTTTACACTGAATTCGCCTGTAAATTTACCATAATTTTCATATCACAAATTAATACACTTGTTCGTTCTGTAATCTTTGTGTTCATCTATCAGTAAAGCATACATCTAAATTTGTTTTGATTCAATTATGATGCAAGATATCATAAAATACTAAAAAATAAATCCTCTGGAGGATGAACAATTTAAATATTGAATATCTGTAATCTGTTTGACCATATGCCTTTGACGATTCAATCTTTTATTGATGAAAATGTTTCAGTTTTTTAATTCATTTCATATAAAGCTGACAGACAGCATCAACCACTTGACTTGGTTGATGACACTTTTTGATATAATCTGTGAAAATTTCACCCAACGAGAGTGATAAAATGCTGAAATGAATATGAATTTTGAAATCTCAGAACTCCATTATTTGATTTTTGATTACAGAATGTGTTCTATTATAATTATAAGTTCAAAAAGCCGATATTAATGTACTCTCGTCATGCAGCTCCAGCTATAATTATAACACATTTTATGCAAGTGTGATGTAAAAATTAGAAAAAAAGAATCATCTTTGTTAAGTTTGAAGGTGGTTATTAAATGATTGAAAACGGAAGACAGTTTTGTCAAGTTATGAAGGAAAATTTGATGAATTAGATTTTACTTGCCATATGGCTGATTTCTTTGGGATCATTTAAACAATCTTTAATGGTCACTCTGGGAATCTTACTTTATAACTATTGGAACCTTTTATAGATGGAGTAGAAATTAATAAATTACCATAGAATATTTGCCAAATATGTAAATTTTGACACTGATGTTCAATTTTTTTATAAAAACCAATTCAAATGTCAGTCTGTCAATACAATAAAATCCAGAATTATAAAAACATGAAACATTTAGGTAAATAAATGAGTGATCTCCCTTGAGAGAAGATGTAATTCTTCATACATTATTCAACTTGTAACTAATTCACAAACAAAACTTAGAACATCAAAAGATAATCCACACACTAATAAATCCCTTTGTGTTAGAGACTAACAAAAGGGTGTAAATGAATAAATATGCAATAAATTAGTAAAATAAGACACATTTAGACCACCTCAAAATCTGAAGATACTTGTTAATACATAATATTAGACACAGACAGGTGTTCCAGAATCAGGAAACACTGACTCACAGAATAAACTGACCCCTTTTGATGCATTAAAGTATACTGTAGATCATGCTACAAAACAGAATCTATTTAGTTCTTATTTATTGAGGGTCATTTTCATATCATTTTCATGTTTCTATTAAAATGATATTAGAATCTCCTATTAGATTGTCCTGGGTGGGAAAATATACCCAGATGTAAAAGTAATAAATTCACCTTTAATTACAAATTTGAAATTTTAATATGAAAAAATCTTGACAATGGAGGTTGAAAGAGCATTAGTTGCATCTCTATTTAGACTTTATATAAATTACTATATATGAACAGTTAAGTATAGGGCAGAGGTGTCAGGCTAGCAATACTTAAATGTGTTATTTCAGCACCTGGCTCAAAGTTTCAATTTTCATCTGCATAATATTACATTCAAAGCACTAACGTTTTTGTTCTCCGAGTCAGGACCTGTTATCATTTTTAGCAAACTAATTTGCAAATGAAAAATGATACAAAAACTAGGCATCCTGGCCCTCACAACAGAGGGAACAAGTTGCTGCAGTCACACAGCAAATCTTATCATTATGGAAATACAAAAACTGCTGATGCCAACTTCAATTATGGAAATGTAGCTGAGATTTTATATTAAATTTATAAAATATGATATCTTAATTATGATATCCCCTTGAATCTGATGTCACCGATTTCTTTTACCTATATTTTAGATATCTTTAACATTACTTAGTATCATATTTAATCTACAGGTGCAAGAAGAAGTAATAAAACTTTAATCTGATATTCACATATCATTTTTATATATAAATATTATTTTTTTCTGAAATTCATTTCTCTTAAACGAATGACACCTTGGCCCTTCTGACGTGTCAAAATATCATCATATTACATTTGAAAGTGGTCTCTTGTCACTTTTTCTCATAAGTTTTCTGACTAATGGTTATAAAATGGTCCATTCATTTAAAATCAAACTTCTTCAGTTTCAATTGATGCCAAATATTTAAAGTTTTTAAAGAGATCTTTACTTTATTAACAAAAGGTCATAAAAAAATAAATAATGTAGCATATATACAATTGCATTAATAAAATTTAATCATTTGGATTTCTTTGTAAACTTTTTTTCTATACTTTAAAATTACAAATTTCTATGAAGAAAACATTCTACTTGTGTGTAAGGCATTATACTGAGGGGGTGCAAAAATCTCATGTTGATCTTTTTAAGGAACTTAATTAATATATCAATCTTTTAAGAGCCGGTGGTGTAGTGGTTAACGCGTCGGGCTACTAACATCAAGGTTCGTGGTTCGATCCTCGTCCGGGGTGAAAATTTCATGAACCAATTTTCCCACTCTCTCTTGACACCATTTGCGAGGATGGTCTCAAGGAACGATGCTAGTCCTTCGGAAGGGACGAAAAAAGTTTGTCCCGTGTATGTAGAGAGCAATACCCCATGCACGTTAAAGACCCCTTTGTAGAGTTCGATAAGAGTAGGCTCAATGGGGGCCGCTGCAAAGGCCACACTCGCAAACTGCTAGCTGGAGAGGGATTTACATAAGCATTAAGCTTGTTTCCCAATCCAGGATAAAAAAATATGTTTAAACTAATATATCAATCTGACTTTAATTTTCTTTCAATGATTTCACATAACAAGGAATTAATTTTTTTCGCTGCACTGAGCAAATTATTGTCCTTCAGTTGAAAATGTACAATTTTTCTCTCTTTTTTGTAAAAAACTTTAAATAATTATGATGAAAAACATTGTCAAATACAAGATGAAAACTTGGATTAAAATCCTGATACAAATCTGCAGGAGTACAAGATGTCAAAACATTTTACCTATTTTTACCTGCAGACTAATAAAATATTGCATGATACATACAGGTGTCATGTCAAAAAATATAAAGGAAATTGCAAGATTTCATGCACTGCCAAAATTATATAGTTTTAATATTGTGTCAAACCGTATTGTTACAAAATATCAGTGCAAGATCTTGGGGTTGGCTATAAATTTACATGTTTTTGTTGTAATTTCAATAATTATTTTGTTCAGGTTGACATTTTTAAGTTTTAAGTCATAAGGTTAAAATATGAACCACTTTGCTTGTCACACTAACAGTGAATGTGGTCTGTTCTTGTCTCTCTATCAAATGACAATCTCTGGATTACTGATAACCATCTATGCACATATTCATAAAAGTTCTGATTATGAAATAGAAATCATTTGACATTTAGTTATAGAAATTTTTCATCTCAAAAACTATAAAATATCTGGGATAATGGACAATAATGTAAAATTGACAGCCAGTGTAGTGGTAGACAATATACAGTTGCAGTTTTTGTTGATTTTTAGCATTGATTAGGTCACTAGATGCAGTAGCATAAAATTTTAATAGAATCAGGCGACAAAAAATTGTGAAAAATTATTTGTATGAAATTTGATAATTAAATTAAAAAGCAGTTAACAATAAACAGTTATTTGTGGGTGGCATTTGAATAGAATTTTTAAACATCATAAAAAACTTCAAACATTCAATTATGATTTTTCTGCCTTTATAATTTGGTGTAAAATATACTGCATGTAATTACATGCACATCAGGAAAAAATACAATTATCGCAAATCTTAACTGTCCTCTTTAATTGATATCTTCATTGAACTGACAAACGCCATAATGATTTCAAAACCTCAATGCCTTTCCAAATAGGGGATAAACACTGGGTTACCATAAGGGGTCAACAGTGTTAAACCCCTTGTCAATAAACCACCAAAGCTAAACGCTGCAGTCTTCAATGTGACCAAAGAGTTTGAACGACCCTTCAGTCGAGGGTCAGTTATTCCATTGGAGTTGATTGGGGATAAATAGACTGAATGCTATCACAGGTATCAATATGGTGTTATCAGAGGGATCCTTTGATCACAAGCTAAACCATTCACCTGGTATTGACAAATACCATTGGTGTATCAATACCACTGCACTACTTGATTATTGTTGACAATGTCATGTAATAGATAGCGCCTTAATTGAGTTATTCCCCCTTAATTTTGATAAGAATTTTCTTAATTTAATTTAATTTTCTATTATTGAAATATTTAAACTGTTTAACTTTTCAATTTATGAAAGAAAAGTAACTAATATAAATTAAACTGTATCTATATTCTATCTAAAAGTTCAAGTCTTGATATTCAAGTGGGTTTTATATAACTTGGCAAAAATTAATAAAAATTCACTTTAAGATTAGAAACGAATATTATATATGATAAATGTCAATATCAAACTGATAATTTGGTACAATCATATGCATGCTCACAACAGAACACTTCAAATGCTCTGAAAAACTACAAGATATGTAGGTATTAGATGCAGTTAATAGATATAATTGCATTCTGGATGAAAGTTGAGAAAATAATTGTCAAAAAGATTCAGATATGAAACAAACCACATGCCATATTTCTTCATAACCCAGACTGCCACCACACACCTTAAACATAAATTTATGACAAATTTTCAACCATTATAATGATAAGTTTAGTCTGGGAGGGAGCCTGATTTAGTGATAATCTCCAGAACTAAACTAACATTTCCTGTAGAGATTTAATGTTTTCTTGCTGTGAGCAATACTCCCTTTTGACAAATTACTTGATAAACATATACTAAATGATTATATAACACAACAAAGGTTGAGGTCTTGTTGAAAAGGGAGATAACCCAAGTTGATTTTTTTAAATAAAAGGGAGATAATTCATCATTAAATAATCTACAAAGAAACAAACTATAATTGAAAAGTCTGTGCTATTTTCTAGAAATTATATTTGTAAAAAAAATATCTTGGGAAAAGGTAAACAGATTAAGTTCATAAAGTTTAAAACTAACTTAACTGACTCATAATCATAAATTTATCCCAATCTGATAATCATCTATGAGTTAATCACATTTAAAGTTACAACTTGTAATTAAAAATAGTTAAAATTTGAATGGTTTTAAATATTTTTTTAAGACCACACATTTAGCAAACCCATAATAAACCACAGAACAATTCCTTAAATTTGATCTACTGATATAAATATTGTAGCCAAAATACATAATAAATGGAAATTGTAAAACCTTTGAAATGGGCATGCATTGTCGAGACGCAGTAATAAGAAAGTTAAGCAAAAATCTTTAAAATTGAATAAAGTCACCATCTATTGCATGTGTCCCATACAAATTAAACAAAGTGTGAGGTACCACACTATAGATAAATTTCCATATATCATTCTATTACAGAAGGAATCTGTTGTATCTTTGAGATATAATTTTGAGAAATGAATATGGAAGCTTTGGAATGTACTTGTGATTTTGATAGCTTTGAAACAATGAAATATAGGCCCATTATGATGTGGGAAGATAACTGAGGGAATTTAATGCATGTTACCATGGAATGTCAAATTGTTTATAATGTTTCATTTTTCTATGGGAAAAGAAAAGTTTTGTAAATTTCATTCAAGATTTTTTTATGAAAGTGAGTTACCTGCCCTTGAAGAGGCTAAAAGTACATTAGAAAAGTTCTTAGTGTTGCTTTAACCTTAAAACAAAAAGCTTTTTTTACTTTGAAATATTAAACTTGCATTTAAAAGTCAAAATACAGTTATCTATAAGGGGAATAACTTCATAAAAATTTATGGCTTACACAGGACTGATTAATATTTAACATAAGATCATATAGAAGATTATGTCTACAAAATATGTATAAACATGTATCATCTTTAAACCGCAAGGCCCCTACAAAACGTGACCATGGTTGACCATTGTTAACCATGATCAACCATGGTATAACTAGGGTCAACCATGGTTGACCATGGTTGAAGCACTGTCAACCATGGTTTACCCCATTTTTTTACCATGGTCATGGTAACCATGGTTGACCTTGCTTTGACCATGGTTGACCATGGTTGATAAAATTACTTTGGTTGACCATGGTCAACCATGGTTACAACCATGGTCAATTTTAGCCTTGACAATCAGCAACCAAATGCATGGGAGTTCAAATTACCAGAATAAAAAAAATCATACAGCAAAGAAACACATCCTTTAGCTTTGAATATCTCAATCCAATATCAAAGAAAATATTCACATTTAAAAATCCTCTCTGTTCAACATAACACATATGTAAAATTTCCTTAGATATTTAGAAATATTAACACTTATCGTTTTATTTTGTTTAGATTTGCGAAAATCAAGCATAAGCATTAAAGCTTTTATTAAATTATAGCCTTTGATCTATAAAATATACAATATGAAATTTTTAATTTCTCCATAAAGCAGGTTTATGTTAAGGTACATTAACAAATAAAAATTATCAACAATTGAGCCCTACTGGGTACTTTAATGTAATAAATCCTTAGATGCAATTTCATATCAAAGTTGTGTTACATTTGATAACTCTATAAGCTGATTTCTGATTTCATATACTTTATGGAATAAACATCTTAAATCTGAATTTAATGAGGTATTTTTTCCAGCCATAAAATTTTTCATAGCCAGTAATTTATGCAGTATGATAAATACAACTGTGTTAATATTATATTATTACTAAGTCCCAACAATGTCAATTCAATCCCAAAGCTTGGATATGTCTATATTATGCTGTAAAATTTGAACAATTCATAATATCTCTCAGTTATTTATTAAAAGTTTGAAAATAATAGATTTATTTTAAATAGAAAGAAAATAACAATACTGAGGCTGAACAAAAAGTTTGAGTTAGTTCCCCTTATTTTATGAAAAGTTGAAACCTAGAAGAGTTATCTCCCCATTTTCAGCAGCAAATACTCAAAATGTACTTGCAACTTTTTTCTTCTTAAAATCTAACAAAAATGTGTATCTTGTCAAAAATAAAGAAAGTGACTGTCAAAAGAACACCTGAATTAATTTACCTGGCAAAAAACTTGACAAAATTCCTGTGTCCTTTTTTCTCCAATTTCTGAACATAATTGTTAACCTGTCACTGATCAAGAGAACTCTGACAATTGAAACAATTTTGCCATTATCTGATATCTAATGTAAACAAAAGTCAAAGATAATCTTTCAATAATAAAATTTTTTTAAACATGTATCTAGATATTTGAGGATAAAGTCAAAGAAATAAACCTTTACATAATGTGAAATAAAAACTACATGGTTACATCATAGTTAATAAGAAACGTAAACTTTTGGACATTATTTTACAATACTTTTGCCCAAAGGATATATTTTTATTTTCTTACAACTATAGAGTAACACTAATAAAATGTAATTACAAACATTCTAATGTTTGTTTTAATATACTTAAGAATTTCTTTGTATCACTTCAAAAAAGTTCCCATCTAAATTTGAAATTCTTCAATTTAATTACATCACCGGATCAATATTTCATATTTTATTAAATCTGATTTTAATGAGCGAGTGAAAAAAATGAGAAGAGTGCAAATCCCTCTATGATATTTGTTGCATGCATCAATTTGCAAAGTTTAATAAAATTTTGATTAAATTTTCTTGCATTATGTAATTTAGGATATTAAAGTTTAAATCGTGTGATATTTAATTCAATCTTGAATAATATATGAACATGCACCCAGAAGAAACCGATTTGTTCATTTTGATATACAGTATCTGGGTAATACACGACATTCACATATTAGGTAAAGGAACATGTTCGTGCATATTCCTACTCATAAACTTGCATCAATATCATACATTTATAGTCTAATTGAAAATTGTTGACAAAAGCATTTAGGGAGAAATATTCAAAATGCCATTGATCCTTCCACGAGACCTATTTTGGGTTGATTTGTGATAAACCTATTCAATTTTTATACCTGGTACTTCCCGGCCTACCTAGTTACTATTTCTTAATAAATTGCTAATACTTAAAATTTACAAATATACATCATTCATGTTTTTATAATACCATATCGCAAGCTTTGCAAAATTAATCTGACTATTGTGAAGTACAAAAGGTGCCTGTTGTTGCATATTTGTCTCCTTCGTTGAGGTGCACCACTTAATCGTTTGCTTTGTGGAAAATGTCAAAAGCATTCAGATATTGTTTGAACTTCACCAAAATATATCTAAACTGTTTGTTTGAAAATTTCATAGTTGCAAAAGTATGTGGCTTTTTTAATCCACGAAAAAATGAAAGATTAAACCTATAAATCAACAAGATTGCATGTCGCAATGTGCATCACATGTCTGTGAATTCATTTGCTAGGCGAGATCATGCCCTTATGTGGTAGTAAAGAAGACAAAAATGCTGGTCAAACTTGTAATATACATGTATTGTGACAAGATATATCGGAATTCTGATGGAAAAAAGTAATTAGCTCAAATGGGTCTTCTTAATCTGACTCATTGTCTTATTCAGATAGCTCAAAGAGAGCCCCTCACATTTGAAACTCAGTTCTACCAAATTTATCCAAAAATGAAGGAAGTTTAAGTATTTGGCAAATGCTTTAAGACCTCCGCTCAGATCCCCCAAAACATTAATTAAGCTACACCTGTATGATTTAACATCAACAATGCAATGAAAAGCAACAGTTTTGTCTGTCTAATATGCAACAGATGAAGACGGCCATTATGAAAATTTAAACACAAAGATGTCACAATTTAAAACTTGTTCAACATTTGACAAAATTACATCTTCTTGTGAGGTTGTGTATGACAGACTAATATCAAGGAGAAATTATCCCCTGTGATAAAATGAAATCTTTGATGCAATTATTGTCCATAACAAAGTGATGGAATTTTAATTTATCTAAATGACACATTTGACCATTGTCCCCTCTGACATGTTTTTAATGTCCACATTTCTATTGCCCACATTAATTTATAATCCTAGTCATTTTCGCTGACAATAATTTTCTTCCCTTTTCAATTTTATTGTGTGGAATATTATGCAATTTTTTTTCACAAAGACTTGTATCAGAACATAAATTAAGTTTCTTACAATTGGACAGGAAGTTTAAGTGACAAAGGTGAAATTTTTGGCTATTATATTCAAAAAATCTCATGTCCAGATTAATGATCATTTTTATATAAAGCAATATGGTCTTGGTTCCAACTGAGAAATAATTGGATATGTCATAGATGTGTGCTAATTCCCCTATAAACCATTGATGTCCAAGCAATTTCTATAGATGACCACCTATATTCTGCCAATAATACTTTTTAACCCTGGGGCCTTCCAAAAGGTAAACATTAAAATTTTTATGTCTCATTTAATTTGTTTTCAATAAATATTTGGAATTTCAAAGGAATTTTGATGGTTTATTGGTAATTCTTTGATGGACCATGAAATCTTAGTCAGAAATTATAATTTTGGACAAGTCTGGTCCTAAGTCTATAAAAGAATAGACCAATAAATTGTCATTGAAATATCTTCAAAGATTTAAAATAAACTATTCCTGAAAATTAAAATTATTATTTTCAAATTATGTAAGCTGATTAAACTCAAAAAAGTTACCCAATAGAATCAAGCATTTCTGTTTAGTGGAGTATGTTAAGGCAGAGTTAGATATAGTTAAAAAAAAAGTACTGAAATTTGCAAGAAGTAAAATTTGAATTTCTTTTATAAAACCTAAAAAAAATAGTCTTTTACATTGTAGAATATTTACATGTCATTGGATCTGTGATTAAAGTCATAAAAAAGAATGAAACATTTATCTAAAGGAATCTTCAACAATGTTCACCAAACATCATTAAAATACTTCATAAAACACAGTGAAAGGAGCACCCTTGCCAAGAGGACCACCAATTATTTTTGGACTTTCAAAAAATGATAAAAGATGTCAAAATAGTAATAGCTGACCCTTATTATATTTGGTCCATCCTGGTCATAAAACTTGATGAATCACAGTCATTTCATATACCCCAAAATTGAATTAACACCTACATTTAAACCACATTCGCTGGACTTTAATTGTCTGGGAAGACATAAAACCCAGAAATATGAATCAGTTCAAATGATATTTTGTAGAGACATTAATTATTTTACCCTGGGTGGACAAGGGTCACTTTGGTCTGTCATAAAGGTGTGTCAATGTGGCCACACAGGTGAGCTTTAAACATGTTCAAGGTTGTTTAAAAGCCATTTATCAATAAGATTCCTATTCAGACCATGAATCATGCAGTATGCATGAGCAGAAAGGTCAAACTACACTGTGCAGTATGCAGTTGCCCATCCTTGTAGAATGAGGCAGAATCAAGTGGTCAGTGTATGGAGAGAGGGACAACTGAAACTGGAATAAAGTGCATATATTGTATACGGGTTAATACAGCAAGAATAGTATGGAAGACTGCAATTTTTATTACAAAGCTTACAATTGAAACAATCTTTATAAACAAAAGTTTACATATTATTTCACAGTGTATATTAAAATTATTAGATTATAAGATTAAACCAATTTAAAAGTAATAAAAAGCAGATTGCTAAAAGGTAGTTAGCTTAATAATTTGAGATGAAATTGCCAAGTATATTATTATATTGCAATATAAAAAAGTTGTGAAATCACTGTATGAGGTTATGAGAGATAATACAATGTATATAAATCATCAGAGAAGGCTATTACTGAACTACAAATATAGGTATAAAATTTGGTGCCACAACCGCAGATGATGTCAGAATACCAAGTGAAGAAAAAGAAAAAAAACCTTTTGCAGCACAATTTTACCTTAACCAAATAAAGTATATGTTTTAATGGTTTAACTTTTGCACAATTGACAAATCACATATAGTTAATGTTAATTTTAAACTTCAGCAACAATTTACCAACAAATTTCTTTTAATTGAAAATATGCAGAATTTACAAGTTATTAATATCTCAATTTAGAAACATGCTATTGAGAAAGTACTTAAAGTCTTATCAAATCTGACTGAGATTTAATTCAAGAGCAAACAAAAGTGATAATGTTCAAACTTTTTAGATGCAAAAGTTATTTTATTTTAATTGGCTAATATCAACATTGTCAGCGTAAATCAGAACTTAAAAAACAAAAGTTACCCAGCTACCAGAATAATCTGTTGTCTACCTGCAAAAGTTTATGCTTTTCCTGCCTCCTGTCAATGAAAAATTTACACAGTATTAATTTTTTGCCTCTAAAGATACCCCTGCTGTAAAATTTAATATTCATATCTATATTTGGCTTCATGATAGCTTAGGTTATAGGACTGTTTTCTCTTCTATTTAAAAACAAGAATACTAGTAAGATATAGTTCTTTCATTTCAATAATTTGAAAATTTGTTTTCTTTCCAAAATAAAGATATCTATAAAATATGTAAATGTATATGAAGTGGTTACAATGGATCACTAATTTTTGTTCATGAGACAAAAAATAATTGTATGATGTCTCAGAAACACTAACTGCATCTAAGATCATAGAACTCATCTGATTGGAACACCCAAAATCAATAATATGACTCCCTGTGACTATTGACTCTTCTCTAATCACAGACTCAACCAAAACATCATACATTGTTATTTTTTATTCATCTTAAGTGGCTACTTTCTTAAAAACATGCAAAACTTCAAACTTCAAACAATCTATGTTTACTTATAAATTAACCCTATCAAAAACTCTTTTCAACATCTCAGTATTACAAACTAGCATACAAATTGTGTAATTTGTATCCATTATGATGACGGTAATTCCAAGTCATCTATTTGGGATAACTTACTACCTTTATCATGTGTTGTCCTGATACTTATAAACAGAGAGAGAATGTCATAAGACAAAATATTTTGGCAGATAAAATTATGTACATTACTGTCGACTTCTTCATCAGTTTGTTCCTAGTGATTCGGAGATTTGTTTACATTAATTTTCATAAACGGATGCCTTGCCCAAAATTTTTGCTCCGTGAGCTGTTAATAGCCTTATGTTTCAATTTGTCAAAAATGTGATATTGCAATTTACCATTAAAGTTTTGATACCAACCATGTAATGCTTTTAATCTCAGATTACAACACTTCCTTTGTAAACTTTTATACAATTTTTCCCTTTAATTCTTTTCCTTCAAACATACATATAAACATCAAATATTTATTTAATGGGAAGCTTTTCGTCCTTTTATAGAATCATCATCACTCTAAAAATCAAACATCATACCATATCTTATAAGGATTGATTGGTGAGATTGAAGTTTAAGTCACTGCCCAAGATGACTTTTAGTTGTATAGAAAAAAACTAGCATCCCTTTTAAATTTGTCATACATGTACAAAACATAAAGTGTTCTGGTCCTTTATCTTATTATTATTAACAATACAGCCAAAATTAAGTTATAATAAAAAAAGATCTTAGTCTGTTTCTTTAAAATTAAATGGAGTAAAATCCAAAAAAGTTAAATCAATAAGACACTTGAAGAATCATTGAGATTCAGACCGAACATAAACAGGACTGATTAAAATTGAATGGGATGAGGAAGAACTAGGGACAGGGAGACTGATTTAATAGACAAATTAGTCATCAGGAAACTTTAACATAGAAAGTTTGGAAAGCAATATTAGCAGTATTGAAGTTATCTTAAACAAATAAAAAAGAAAACTTTAGACAAATGTGACATACATCATTTCTCCAAAATTTCATCCATCTTCCCTATGATTTATCATACATCCATTATTCTGAACTGAAACAGCTGATTTAAAATAACAAATATTTTTATTCTTAAAATGCTGATAATATCAGTATACAAAAAATATCTATTTGTTTGAGTCATGATGCCAAAATATCTGTTATGATTTTCTTAACAAACTCAGAACTGCCAATTTAGCAAATGTTGCTAAATAGACTGTCAAAATTTTTCTGAAAACCATCAGCTAGGCAGCTGTTATAGAGGGTTCTAACTGTCTAAAATGTCAATTTCACATATCTATCATTTACATATCTGACTGCCCATCTCAATATATATCTTGCCTGTCATCTATTTCTGACAAATATTGCTTTGAAAAACTTGTTAATAATCAACCCTCTATTATAAAAAGTGAAACATATCTTTATTAGTACACAATTATTTCAATTTCAACAATGTAGTATTTAATTTCTACAATGTTCATGTTATTATGAAAAATGTCAAAAAAATAGTTGACAATTGTGTGCATTTTGCATTGTACTTAAATTTTTCTTCTGATTACAAATGTCTACAAATGTGTTAAAATTGTCAACATTCTTGTACAGATTTGTGACTTATATGTCAACATCACAGTCCCAGAAAATTATTGAAGAAATCCTGTCTTTTTCACAACTATCTAATCAATTACAATGTAAATATCAGATACATGATTATTATATTCAATTAACATGATCCTTTAGGCCTTTTCTCACTCTCCCTATCCCCCTTTATACATACAAAAATAAAGAGAAAGAATTTGTGAAGTTTGACATGCTTCCCTTTGGGTAAATTACACCCTTATCTAAAAATTGACAATTACTACAAGAAATATATAACTAAATGAAATAAATGGTGATTTCTTTAATCCAGGTAGCAACCCAAGATGTGTTGTCACTGAGGAAAAACTCTACAATTTCTTAAGAAGAGGCATTAAAGTGTCTTATCAATTTTCTCTTTCCATTCAAACTTATCAATTTTTCTTGGGTTTTCAATAGAAATATTACATACCCAACGGATATTGATATGAATTAGTTTATGATTTATAATAATCTAGCAGGGCCATTTGTTTAAATTTTTAATACTAGTCACCTTGTGTTTAACATGATTTCTTCATCCTTAAGTCCACCAAAAGAGGACTACAAAATTTCATTTAAACATTGGCAACACTTTTATATTATTTTCATAAATCTTTCAATCTTTTTCAAAAGGTTTTTAATATTTTCAGGTGGTTTGGTATTAAGAGATCAGAAATAAACATTTTCATTTTGATTCAATATATGAGGTCTGATTGCAACATTTTTTCAATACTTTTGATGCAATTATAACTAATACTTTTATATCAAATATAGATGAAAAGTAAAAATGCATGAGTAACTTAATTTCTTATCAAATAAAAAGAAAATCTTGTTGTTTGGTCTTAATATGAAATGTTTATATATGCTACATTAAACTAGACACTGAATCAACAAAAATTAATATTCCTTTATCAGCAATTGCTTTATAAATTTGTATAATGCTATATTAATGATAGACATTCTTTAGTATAACAGTAACTTAAATATGTCTTTCAATTGCAAATATTAATCGAAAGTACCAAATATATTTCAATCAAATGTTAAATAAACACTGCCCCGTCATCTTCAAATATCAAAGGCTTTTTTTCAAGTTTTCAATAAATAATTACATAATTTTTAATATTTGTGCACTCTCGCTTTCTAGAAAGATATTAAATTTAAAGTCTAAATTTTAAAATTTATCAATTGTTCCGTTATAAACTATTTCTAAGTATATCGTAAAAACGAAATTTACCTTAAAAAAATAAATTACTTGATTAATGTCCAATTAACGTTAATTAAAAAACGCTACTATACCTATCGCTGATCTGTAGTAAAATGCCGTCAGCTTAATCCCCTCACGTGCTAAAACTAACTCGGGTGTAAATTTCGCGGACTTTTCAAAATAGGTAAACAAACCACATAACAGTTATTGGTAAATAAAAGAAACTTTACCGTTCGCTTGCCTGCTCCAAATGAAATTAAATGACTGACCCTAGTAGAATTTAAACCTCCCTAAGGATTCTGCATGAAATGTAATCACCGAGTTCACCTGTCATTTAGAAACAATAACTTTTTATTCCATAAATCCTTAGCGAATTCCGTCATATCAAAGGAACTTACCATTCTGCAAAAGGGATGAAATTTCGTTTTCCGATTCAATGTGTCTCGGTTTTGTCTGTTTTCTACGTGACATTCTCTAAGAAAACTTATCTAGACAAATGACAACAAAGTTTCTCCAGTTGATTTTTCTCTGATTACTGCATTAATGCGCATGTCTAAAATATGATTATCGATACATTCAAGATTATGATAATAAAATAGAAACAACGTTTTTGATTGGTTTTGAAATAAAGAGATGAGCACAGTGTAATACTTGACTGACTCTCAAAGCACAAGTTGAAGTTCCTCGCTTTTGTTTAAACGTAAAACTGGACGTCTATGTAAACCTATATTACTTTTAAAATCATTTTTAATTCGAAGTAAATAAATAGATAAATTTAAATTCATAGGATTATTAGATTAAATAATAATTATTTAATTGGGGATAAAATACCCAAAGGCTTATATTTTTTTTTTTAGAAAAGTTATCAAATTGCTTCTTTTTCAAAATTTAGATAAATATTATTTTTAAAATTACTTTGCTTTTATCAATAATTAAAATTGTGCAATGATCCTTTATCCTGTGTGGTTTGGAAAAAAAAGAAGCTTTAAATGACTATAAACCGGACTCTTATTAAAGCATAGCAATTATTTATTAAAACAAAGTCTTTTATATACATGCGGTATAATGTGTGTTTTGTACAATTATGATATATTGCACCATTTATTAATAAATCATAATTACTAACCTTTCGATTTTTCCTTTTCTTTATCACATAAAAAGGTTAACAGCTCACAAATTCGGTCTCAGATGGAAACTTAATGAATTGAAATGAATTTTAACTTGTTTTAATTAGCTTTTGCAGTGTAGAATATGAATGTCTTGTCTTGGAGCGATAATATAACGGTTCGTCATTTTAAACTTAATTCATAATTGGATTAAAGAAAGCGAGCGCTTAGTTGTGCCGACAAAAGAAGAAGTCTTAATTACATTTCCAAGACTTAAAGACTGCGGATGATTATTTAATGAACAATCATCGATTTTTAGATAAATGAGAAACAAGTGCGAAAATATCCTCAGGGCTTATATGTTTTTTTTAATCGTCAATTGTGACATAATTATTAGTTATAATTTTTGGAGAATGACAAACAATTGAATTTTCTGAATGAACTTTTCAAAATTGATTACTAGCTTTTTGACATTAGCTCAAAAGTGTTAATACAGAAAAAATATGTTTATTTAATGGATAAAGCTAGTACGAGTGACGAATGTCAGGGGAAAGAAAAGTTAGCAATACTCCAGTGTAAGCCGATAACACAAGCTTGGACTATTGTAGTCCTATCTTATCCCGTAATCTTGTTTGTTTTTAAATAATTGGTGCAAAACAATTAAACAAATCTCTTGATATTTAATTTTACAAAACCACATCTACAAGAAAAATATACTAGTTTAAATTGAAAATTAATTTCGGATGCATTTAAGAAATTAAGCACCAATCAGATATAGTTAATGCATTTTTTGGGGGTTTAAAAAAAAAAAAACTTGGATAATTAAATTTATGATATCAGCCATATATTTGTTTTACATCTTCCCATAATAAGATATTATAGAAGCTTTTGAAGCCTTGTACGGCCCCTGCTTTAAGCGTGTGAAACAACCGAAGATATGATTCACGCCTAATTTATTATGGCAAGATGTCTTTTGATGCAGATACATTTTGTGAAAATTCATTAATTAATTATAAAATACATGTTAATGACCGCCCACTACAAAAAAAAACTTTATGTCATTTTGACAAATATATAAAATGACTGGAAAGCATACCATTAATCAAAAGGGATAAGAGGTAAAACTTTTTAGTGGTGTTCACTGTCAAAAAAAATTTTACCCGTTCAAAATCAGGAACCTCTGTGTTCTAAATTTCCAAAAAAATAAATTTGATCCTTTCATTTTTTTCAATAATATAAAATTTTTGGCCATGTACTTAAACATTTCCTTTGTCCAATAGGGTTGATGGTATGGTTCATCATATCCCATGTACTTCATCAAGTAACAAACCCCGTGCTTGCATTGTTGTTAGATGAATTTTAATTACCATTAAGGATTTGTGTATTTAAAAAAAATATATGTCTATATGAAATGAACAAAAGAACCGAGCCATCTTTTTTGCTAAGTGACACACACAGAAGCATAAAAATTCAAAACACATGCAACCTGCAGGAATGGCATAAACAAAAGCAGAGTCGTCGAATATTGAACGTACGTCCTTATGATCATACACAAAAAAATCTAAAAAAAGAAATTATATTCACTAATTTATCAATATACAAATGAAAGTCTTAGAAAAAATCGGTGCAAAATGTGGTTTCTAAAGAACCAACAACGAGTACAGATTAAACAAGAAACCAGGGATTAACACCTGATTCATTTATCATTTCTTCATATAATATAAACTTTCAAACTCCTTAACTTTAATGTTTTATATGTGTGTAATTCTAGCTAGTTTTTGGTGTGATTTATATCATTCTGAATCCACCTATTTTCTTATAAGTTCTGTAATGTAGAATCTTTATACTAATTTACTAGCTTGTATTTATGGCTCTTTATATTTGTATTCTTTTGTATATAGAAATGCTTTTACAAAATGATAGGTTTAAGTAATTTTATCTTCCACCTTAAAACAAGTTTGTGACAAACTAAAATTGAAACGACAATCTATGTCTTTTTCTTGAATAAGCACACTCATCAACAAAGATATTTATTCCCCATATTTAATGATATTTTATCTCGAACGGGAAATGGCCCAATATGAAATTACTCGCAGAACCAAGTAACATTTTTCTTCCTCTTCAGAAAAAGTTGAATTATCTTTATTTTGTGTAATAAAATCAAGAAGCGACCTTCCGGTTGTCTCAATACGGTTTTTATGATATTGCTATAATTTTAAGGAAATTCCAATAAAAGCACGTAAAGAGGTTCATACATCATACCATAACTCGTTACTCGAATTTCCATAGATCAAAGATCGCCTGACAACGACTTCAATTGACAAAATGTCTTTGTATTAATGGGTAGGAGTTGTATTATAAAAAATGAAATAATTTGCCTGATCGTGGCGATACACTCTGTCACCGAGTTCACCGTTTATCATCAACTCGTTATGATGCTGGAAATATTGTAAAAATAATTGCAGGAATATGCCAGTTAAGAAAGAAGATGGGATCAGACCGTTTTATGTTACGATTATGTCCCTTCTTTAACTATACTGATTTAACTCAGGAACTGGAACTAAACGGCTGCTTACTCTAAGACCCGACACAAATTATTTTCTAGCTTTTAAAGGCAGTTTGACTTCACGAAAAATGGGGCCTTAGAATTTTGTTGACAAACACGCAATCATACTAAATCCAAATGAGTATGCTGTTATATTTTTAAAGAGATCTCCTTGTACTGACTCATAACACTCATACATGCTCAAAACTGAACGACGAAAGAGTTGCAACAGTCAAGACCAGCCAAACATTGTAATCCTCTTTAAACACACGTGTTTTGTTTTTGAAATTAAATTTCATTAATTTGTTTTGATTTATTTTTATTTTGTGTTTTTAGTTGATTGCCTTCATGCAATTGCAAAACTTGATGTTATTTTTGGTTATAAATATCTTAAATGTTTTATCGCAGATCAAGTTGAATATATATTTTTTGCTATCAAAGAAAAAAAACAAGATATAATAAGAAAAAGTGGGATTATAGTTCAGGCAGAAAAAATGCTGACCCAGGGTTATGTTGTTCCTAGATTAATTGTTGTCTTCACAAAAGACGGAAGACATCGTGTGCTCATAGACTTATATGGGATTTCTATATCTGAGATAAGAACAGATGTTGGTTTGTCATATAACTTTCTTGTGTTCTCCGTTACTTTGAAACCCTAAACTAACCGTTAGCAACGCGACGTATGTGTTGCAACAAATAGGAACTGTTTATCCTTACGGAGCACATGAGTCCATTCTCGTTTCAACTTTTGAATGCCCGCATTGCTGACTAATTATTACTGTTCGATTTTTTTTGTCTCGTCTGTGTAGACTGATTCTTTCCTTGCCCTTTCGGATATTTGACACCGAACGCTCCCATTGGTACCTCTTTGCTTCTTGTCACACAGATACAATACGGAACTGAGGTTTTCAAAAATACGTGTGGTTTTATTACATTTGACGATCACACAACCCGATTGATACTGTGTACTAGTATTTCGTATACATTCAAATACTTTAGTTGATAGTTATTTTTTTGTTTGTTTTTGTTTTTTGTTTTTTTTTTTTGTTTTTTTTTTTATAAAATCAAAATATTTCTGATAATTTGCATTATAAGAAAACTAACAAGGTCTAAGAGGGAAATTCCCATCGCAAAAGGCAAAAAGAACCAAATGGAACCAACTGTAGGAAAAATAGATTTCCACTACTGCTTGAAATTTGGATCGGTGACACCAACAGCAGCTCCAAAGAGCATTGTCGTTTTAAAATTCTGCAGAGGTAGTAGATACCTTGATGTATATCGATTTTGACAACATTTTTATTACGAAGAGAACTTACAAGGATAACTTTTCGTAAAAATTGGCATTCCAATGGGCACAAGCTGAGTCCGTCTACTCACCGCATTGTTTTCTAGCCCTACCAGGATGAATTGCTTCATTTCCTCGATGAGAGCAAGAATATGAAGAAGCAAGGTCTTTTAGTCTTGCCTTCAGATGTTATGAGAATGTCTGTCACCTCCACTATTTATGCTTCCTTTGATGGATTATTGCCTTTGCCAAAAAAAAACACAAAAAAACTAGAAAAACTGTGAGCTGCAGCTCACAAATAAATACCCCCACCCGCCCCGCAAAATTAATCAGATAAAATTTAGAATAGGAGATGCACATCTACATTATGTCACAAAGATTGTGTGTAGGTTTCATGAAAATCCATCAAGGGGTTTAGGAGGAGTTGCAGATAAGAGATGGGCATCCCCATGTAGTCGAATGGCTAAGTCCATGTTTTGCTATGGGAAACCCCAAAAATCATTCTGATCAAATTTTAAAATAGTAGATGCATATCTACATTTTGTTACAACAATTGTGTGTAAGTTTCATGAAAATCCATCAAGGGGTTTAGGAGGAGTTGCGGATAAGAGATGGGTACCCCCATGTAGTCAATGGCTAAGTCCATGTTTTGGTATAGGAAACCCCAAAAATCATTCTGATCAAATTTTTAAATAGTAGGTGCACATCTACATTATGTCACAAAGATTGTGTGTAAGTTTCATGAAAATCCATCAAGGGGTTTAGGAGGAGTTGTGGATAAGAGATGGGTACCCCCATGTAGTCAATGGCTAAGTCCATGTTTTGGTACAGGAAACCCCAACAATCATTCTGATCAAATTTTAAAATAGTAGGTGCATATCTACATTATGTCACAAAGATTGTGTGTAAGTTTCATGAAAATCCATCAAGGGGTTTAGGAGGAGTTGCGGATAAGAGATGGGTACCCCCATGTAGTCAAATGGCTAAGTCCATGTTTTGCTATGGGAAACCTCAAAAATCATTTTGATCAAATTTTAAAATAGTAGGTGCACATCTCCATTATGTCATACAGATTGTGTGTAAGTTTCATGAAAATCCACCAAGGGTTTTAGGAGGAGTTGCGGATAAGAGATGGGTACCCTGAAGTGTAACGGAAGGACGGACGGACGGACGGAAGGACGGACGGAAGGACGGACGGACGGACACCCCTATCACTATATACCCCCCACTTTTGAAGTGGGGGGTATAAAAACAGATTAGTTGCAAGGAGTCAGGTATTTATTTAATCTGTATTGGCTCCAAGGAGCCAAAGTATCTTATTTCTGCATTAAGGAATCTCGATGACATAAAATGCAATGTGTCTTAACGATATAAACAATCAGGCTTTTCAAATAACTGGCCAACTTCAAGATATATGCACTACTACACACCTATCCTGACCACACAGTTGAACAAAGTAAATAGTTAGTTAGTTAGTTAGTTAGTTAGTTAGTTAGTTAGGGCCAGAACTCACACGGGTCCTTAGTAAATAAGAAGCAGAGATTTAGAGTGAGTGAGTTGGTATATTTTAGGCCTTTGCAACATTATATAGGTGACTAGTATATTATAAAGGCGATGAACATGAAAAGGATGATAAAATGAACATGAAATGATGATGAGAAACATGAAGTGGGGTGGGAAACAAAGGACCAGTAAATTGTGAAGACTACAGGAAAAGGGAAGAGATGGATAGGGACGGTAAATTTAGCCTATCAGGTGCACTTCTTGGTGGTCCCCAAAATATATTTTTGCGTGCATGAAGCGTGACACTCTCTACACACGTTAGCCCATTATGATCAACGATTAAGCTTTCCGTATTATAGACCTTTACAACCCCCGCGGAAGAGGGAAACCCTTTTGAGCTTCCTTAATTAAGGGTGCACAACTTGTTCGCTCTGTGGGCTGAGCACTAACCCGATGTCGGAATCCCAAGACCCTGAGTCGCCTCTTCCGACAAGCTTGGCTCTGCTGCAGGCCTATTCGCCACCCGGGCCCCGCACGGGACGCTGAGATTTGGAATACATGTATTTGGAACTATCATTTCTGAAGAAATAAGTTAAATTAGGCTTTATAGCGTATTTCTTAATTTTTCCTGCATGCGTCCACGAAAGCGAAAGCAGGTCTGGGAGTCGGGTCACTCCGTCCGTCCGTCTGTCCGTCCGTAACGCTAAATGAGTGTCTGTCTTGTGTAATCTGAATCTCAAAAACCAAACATTAGATTTTTCTGAAAGTTTTCACCGCCATTACAGATATAGTTAAGATGTGCACCTTCCCTTGTGGGGTCATTTCATTATTCCGTTTAGAAATTAAGGTCCCAAAAGGGGTCAAAAAGGCGACTTTTTTATTTGTTTCCCCAATAACTTTTGTTCTGAATGACCAACTGCTATGAAACTTTACAGTTATGTTACTTACATTAAAAGGAAGGATGGGGATGATTTTGAGTGTCCCTTTTTTCCTTTAGAAATTAGGGGCCCAAAAAGGACTAAAAATAAAACTTTAAAAAAATTTTTCTACAATAATTTAAGTTCTGGTTGACTGATTGCTATGAAATCTTAATTAGATATAAGGATCTTAAATATTTTTATTTCTAATTTTAATAGTCAGTCTATAAATTGGTTTGTATGTGAGAAATATGCAAGTGTCAAAAACTGTATATTGACTGTCCATAATGGGCCTAGAACGTACAGGGTTCAACGTTTTGCCTTGCAACGCAGGACCATACATCGAGATTGGTCTCGTTATATTAGGGATACAAAAACAACGTCGTTGTGGGTTGCAAACAGTAAAGTAAGTTAATCATTTCAGTACATCACATATCTCATATTTTTGAAAATCATACCTATTTGATTTAAAGTCAAAAGTGTGGAATAAAAATTTCAGAAAAAATGGTACGTGTAGTAGTATACCGGTTACGTATTATAGCTGTAAAATATGAAATTACACCTTAGCAGCGCGATTTTGACTATGAACACTATAAGGGTGATGAAATGAACATGACATGATGACGAAGTGCATGGGAATGAGTAATGGACAATCGGGGAAATGAGTTTTGACTACCACTTAAAAAATGAAGAAATGGCAAGATCATACGGGTCCTACTCCTACCGTAACCTTCAGCAGTGTTCTTTATTGTCCAGGGAACTTGATACCCCCTCGGTTCACCACTATTGTATCGATCTGGTTCTTTTGTATTTTTGCCTGACGGTACCAGCATGCAAGATGAAACCACTTGTGGCACACATCCCGGTAGATCTGGGGGCAAAGCGTCCACTCATCCCAATCTGGGTACAGGGCATACTCGCTACTGTGGGCATGTCGCCACCGGGTCACTTCTTTCAATATTTGAAAGGTTTGCATATAAGTTACATGTTTTTCTTATCACAATTTATAAATTATTAAACAGAATTAAAGAAAGTGCAAGCATTAACCATGTGAATTTTAAGTAAATATAATCCATTCATAAGATGTCAAATTAGTAACGGGTAGGTAAACATGCAGAGAAAGTGTTGCTCACAATGGAAAGGAGACGATTAAAGCTACATTGGTGGCCAGTGTGACAAGCTTTCAGATATCACGATGACAAAGTAGCTCAACGGGAGAACTGTATTGTTTGTTCAGTCATATTTCAAATATGTATTTACCAGATATAGGATTTTATATTTTTATGAAAAGATGAACCAAATATCTACAAACAAACCCGGCATATGAACTTTCATATGAAACTTGTCATACGGAGATTTTTTTAAGAATGTTTCAATTTAAATATTATTTACTCAAATTATGAGATGGTTTGTAATATGAACAGGACATATGGATTTGAATTACTTTAATATAAATTATTATATGACAAAGTTTCGTTCTTTATATTTTTAGGGTTGACATTGTTGTTGTTTATACGAGATTTGTGTAAAATGATAAGACAAATCCACAGATGACATAGTCACTGGTACTTAAAGCTACAAAATTTTGACAACTAAATGAATATTTTTTGGTAAATTAATACGGAATTATATCAAATATCTTAAATTTATATTCTTTGACTTATATTTAATGAGGTTGAAGGGCCAAAAGACCAAGATAAAATATAAGAATTCTATACAATAAAATTTAATACTTCAAAACAACCTGTCAGTTTCGCGCATCCGAATGTAAATTCAGCATCAAGCCAGTTTAATAATAACAATGGCTGCATATTTTTCAATATATTGGAACTGTAATAAAATAATACTGGGGATATTAAAATGAATTAAAATTATGCAAATAAGATATTCAATAAAGTTTATGTAAATATTATTTCTATAATCAGGGGGTTTTCACACTATCTTATTATTTAATATGAAATTCAGTATGATAAGAAATTCGACAATCTTTTGTAAAATAGTATTTGCCAGATAGATAACACTTTACAAGTTTGCCACGTGCATACTAACCATAGTTCCCGTTCGATGGAAGTTCGACGAGAGGTTTGTTCCAAAAATAAAATTAGTCGGCCCCTTTTGTCAAAGGTATCTTAATTTGCTCGATAGCAAATTTTAATCAATACAATCAGCACTAAGCTTGTCGGTGAAAGTTTACTATTGAAGAGTGTTCATGCCAGACCTGTTTGTCCCAGAGAGACTTTGGTGTGTGCTCAAGGTGATGGGGTAACCCTGTTATCTTGCATGGACATTTTGCAGAAAACATAGCTGCCAACCACCAAGTGAAGAAGACTACACCCGGTCTCGATATGCGTACGACCCTCGGATTCCATTCGAGTAGGCTGAATGGTTGACTTTACCAATCCCTCTATTTTTCAGCGTCAGATCATGTGTGTCCCTATCCTAAAGCTCATCATCTTCTTATCACCTTTTCATCTCTCTGATAAATTGTGTATTGTGGAAACGTAGCTTTCACTTTCCGCACTTTCAAGAAGGCTGTTGACCAGATTTGTTTAACACGACCCACCCTCTAATTTTTGTGACGCAAAAACTTCTGTACCCTGTTGACCCTTTATTGGTGCGTTTTATTTTTTAAGCTGCTTGTTGTTGATGTTGTTGTTGTTTGTTTTAAAGCTGCTTGTTGTCGTTGGGGTTTTTTTTGCAGCTGCGTGTTGTCGTTGTTTGTTTTTGAAGCTGCTTGTTGTCGTTGTTGTTGTTTATTTTGAATCTGCTTGTTTTTGTTGTTGCTGTAATGTTGTTCTTTATTTGTTTGTTTTGAAGCTGATGGTTGTTGATGTTGTTTGTTTGTTTGTTTTGAAGCTTCTTCTTGTTGTTGTTTGTTTGTTTTGAAGCAGCTTGTTGTTGTTGTTGTTGTTTTTTTTGTTTGTTTTGAGGCAGTTTGTTGTTGTTGTTGTTGTTGGTTGTTTGTTTTGAGCTGCTTGTTGTTGTTGTGGTTTTGTTTTAACCATTCTCTAGTCCTGTTCATGTTCTACTAGATTATAATCTCAACTGGGCATTCGCCCATCAACGATTAACGATATTATATGTTCTTTTCTCAACTTCGTTGGTACGATTTTTCTTGACATTCATCGAAGTATAATTGCTGTTGCACTGGTGTCATTTTCTTTGCTTTGGTCAGTTCTTTTCGTTGTTGACAATTATCAGGAACAGAAGTAACTAAAAAGCAAAAATTAGGTTTTATTTCTAAAGTAATAACGATTACAACGGTCCAGTCTTGGTACCCGTGTTTCAAATTAGATGACTATTCAGGACTATATGGCTTCAAAACCGATTGTCGTTTTATAGATGTCTACAAATAAAAAATCAAACTTCTTTTTATTTCAACAACATCACGGTTTGAGAAACCACTGTATTTAAGAAGCGCTGTATAAAAGGTCGGATTTTCTTTATATCATGCTTTGATATTATTTTCTATTTTGCACGATCTTGTAAATTATAGACTGATGCTTGCCAGTATCATTATTGTCACTCAGTTATTTAGCCTTCAATTTTTTTGTTGCATAGAAAAGAAAATGCCCCAAATTACTGGTTCATAAGATTATAATAGTATTGTAATTTGAACAGCATCAATTGCTGAAAAAAATGAAACATATTCATGAAAAATATTGCCCCAAGATTAGTAATATTGGACAATAACTTTGGCTGTTGGATTTAATGAGAGATTTACTGGGCGACAGGGGTGTCAACTGTAGACCCTAATTTATATCTTTGTGGGAAATACTTTATTGTATATAATTTATGTATTTTTTACATCTTTATAATTATTAATGCAATTCATATGTAGATATTGAGAATATATATTTAAATTTAAAATTTCCCATGGTTTCGTTTTACATAGAAAATGTATTGAAGTTTAAGAAAATTGTAAAAATAAGAGGTTTCAATTGTGATTATTTCTGAGACTACAAATTTTGACAACTGTCCATTATCTTTTTGTAAAACGATGGGCGACATGTAACATTTTAAAGCTGTGAGAGAAATAAAAACGGAGAGTTTATTATTATACATAAATACCTACAAAATTAAATTATAAGGTACACTACACCTGTATGCCCTAGGCCAGAGGTATTTAACAAGCAATTTGTATCCTATTTGAAGTCAGTCATCTATGCTTTATCACGTACAAACAATTGCAAAATTTCAATTCTTAAGACATTCATCAGATTTTTAATATTGGTTTTGATTCACCAACGCTTTGTTCCTTCGGATGTAACGTCAAATTTGATTACAAAACTTTTGAAATTAAGAAAATTTTAGAAGATTTATTCCTCTGTTTGTCAGTAAATAACAATAAAGACCGATACTTTATTTAAGCCTATTAAGTTATTCTTAAAAGCAACATAAAAGAAGTAAAATAAAATGGTTTGATTTTTTCAATTATCGCCCGCTTTTAACTTGGTAATACGTCATGGTATAGGGGTAGCTCGGCATACTTAGTAAAAGCTTTGATTTGCTGCTTTGAAATCACCTGACGGAAACGCATTAATTGGTGTTTGCATTTCGCATTCACAAAATTTGGATAAATTAAAATTAAAAAGTTGGGTTTTTTTTTTCGGAAAGCTAACTTTTTCATGTCTTATTTTGTTATGAGTTTCGGCCGCTTTAACTGTCTTACTCATGTTTGATGGATTTTTTCCACCAACAAGAAGTTGTGTACTTTTCAATGACATCGAAAAATTAACATTTAGTTCACTTTTAGAATAAGTTGTTTGCACTTTATAAAGAGACTAAAAAATTTGATTAACAAAAATCCTTTTGTTTTCCAAATGTTTGACTTTTTTCATCAATAGTACTGTAATAAGAATAAATTTTGTTAAATTGACATACACGTATAAATAAAAGCTACTCTAATCGCCCTTATATATATACTGTCTCTGATTTAAAGGTATAAAAAAAAAAGAAATGAAAACATAAAAGCATTTTCTTCTCAGCATCAGTTAAATGAACCTATAAGCATACAATAAGATAGTTAAGATCACAAATACAAGCTCGAAGCTATTATGCATATTGAATAATCGCTTCAATTGTTCTTTGAATAAGCACTTAAAAGAACTTTAATTTCATTTCTTTAATCTTTTGGTATTTTTCAAAATAGTTTAAACTTGCATCAGCGTGCAGTACAGTAAATGCCCTCAAACCGACAGATGCAATAGGTTTGAATGCTTAATTGTATAAATAAGATCTTAATTTGGGGTGTTTTAACGAATTACGTTTTCTACAAAGTCAATTTCTGCACTTTGGCTTTGTAATTTCATCCAATTAAATTGACATGAACTATTTGAAAAGACGTTTTAATTTATGCAGTTAAATTTCTTTATCTAATAAACCTTTGTCTGAAACACTCATATATTATAATTCCTTAAAGAGAAAAAAATGAGCTGATATGCAGAATTTAATCATGCATTAAAATTGAAAATTTTGCAGCGAAAGATGATATAGTTGAAAGTTTTGAAACGTTATATAATAAATATTTACTCGGAGTTAAATTTTATGTAAATGAACCGAAAGTTAAGTTAGATTTAATGCATAAGTTAGGACTTCAATACTACTGACTTAAGATATCTGCAGTATTAGTTTACGTTCCCTACATATACCTCCCCATATAATAACTAAATTGCTTTTATAGAGGGCAACCTCATTTACTCATTGTTATTTCAATTTTTACTTCTATCAGATTTGTATCAACATTAAATTCTCCTGTGTTACATAACTGCGTCGATGTAATGTGGAAAAAATCGCATTTAAAACGATTTTATTATATTAATTTATTTTAAGTTTATTTTGTTGACAATAAAAGGGATCACGGTTCGTTTATTCACAAAGGGTTAAACTTTATTTGTCGATTTTATATTTGATTTTGTAGCTTTTGCGGAAGAAATCCCCAACAATTCAAAATCTATAGTCATAGTGGTATGTTGAAAAGGTTAAGACGATTAGTACAGGCATGGGATAATTTTTAGATGCGTTGCGAAAGTGTTAGTTTCGTCCCTTTCCCATTTTATCTTTGAATAAAGTTTTGTTTCTGAGTTTTGGTATGCTTAATTACCTTATATAATGGACAACATACTTGTATCAACAAGTTGGCCTTTCAATGGGCACAAACAGTGCTCCTCTCCTCGCCTACTTGTTTTTATATTTTTACGAGGGTGAAGTTCTCCAGGAACCCGTAATGACCAAACTAGATCCTTTAATCTCACTTCCAGGGATATAATGATGACGTCTTCTCTGTAAACAAAGCTTTGTTTGCGGGATGGATTCCTTAAATCTCTTCCCCAGAGTAATAGATTAAAAAAGCCACTGGACCCTCTTACTTCAAGTCTTTCTTGGATTTGCATATCAATACAAAAAAAATATACGATAAAAGAGAAGATTTTAATTTTCAAACTTGGAAAGTAACATGGCCATCTCTACGGCATGTGCATGGTGTGTATATTTTACACCTTATTCGATATACCATGCATTGCTTTAACCTTTTAACCCTTTTTCTGGTGTTTGGACCCGACGCCGCTGTCAGATCGGCGTTTAGACGAAGTTTATGAGAAAATACGCTCCATGTGGTCTCCATGTGAAAAAAAAATTATGTCACACAAAATTATTCGTGGTTGTTTTATTAATTTTTTTGCTGTTTATTGTACGGAGATGATTACCTCAATATCCCTTTTATGTTTCACAACCGTGTGGCGTTTTGTGTTACCAGGTCCCAAGATCGCAATTAAAGAGTGAGGTCTGACCCTATAAAACCTGGTTCACCCAAAGTAAGGACCAGTGCGATCCTTATATTCTCCGGTGCGTCTTTGGATTGATTTGTCTTTTCTTTTTGGACTTAAAGATTGACAATCCCAGTTCGGTAGTTCTGTTGCTACCTTTACATGATAGTAATATCGCCGATTATTAGCAAATAACAGCATATCGCTCAACATTATTTCATAAAAATACAAGTACAATTTGTTAATTTGTAAAAAATCATAATTGAAAACAAAAGGCTGTAGGATAGCAAGTATAGCTATAAATCACTCAGCTGACGAGTTTTGAAAAATGTTTCATTGCTGACAAATCTGGACTTTTCATTACCTTTTAGAACTTTCTCTTCTTGTAAATGCATGTACAGTAACAACTAACGCCGCTTTTCGGAGTTAATATTGCACAGTATATGCTCTGATCTGCAGTAGTGAGTCCGACTTATTACAGAAAATGCAGAAGAATATCAGTACCACAAATGAGTAAAATTTATTGCAAGATACAAAAACCAAAGTTGGTATAAAAAAGGAGTAGTTTGATATGTAAGCAGTATAAATTTAAGATCATTATATGCCTTTCAAAATCAAAAATCAAATTTACGTAAAGTCGTGCGTAAATCACAAAATTCTTCCTAAATATCGATACCATATAACAAACCTGAACACGTCGAAAGGAATATCACATTCTACTCTATGGTAGTGTTGTGTCAAAGTAGTCATTTGGATATGAAAAACTGACTAAAAGTGAAGTAAATTTATCAGTTGAAAATTTTGATTTAACCTTATTTTCTTAGATTCATTTCATATTTGGTTGTCCTAAGCCAGCAATCTGTGTCAAAGCTTATGCTTATACTTGTCGGAAGTTTAAGGTCGATAAGAGACTACCTGTGAGGGTAATATGTACCAATAAGGGATGAAGTATCGCTAAGCTTGTCGGTGAGTGTCCACCAAAGAGCACCCGTCATATTCTGCTGTCAAGTCGGAGTGCTATATGCAAACAGAGCGTTTTGAATGTGTGTTTCGGGTGGGAGAATGTGGTAACCCTGACCTCTTACATACCGGGATCGCTACGCCAACAAACAGTGCTGGGAAAATACCACGCTTCTATCTAGCACTTTAACTAGATTACTGACAAAGTCAGAAGGGGCCCCGCGGCAAAAAAATCTAAGTGTTTTAAAAATTATATTAACTATGATTATAACCACTAAGGCATGATCCATGGAATGTGTATGAAACTTCAGAGCTGTATTGTTAATAGCCTTTGAGTTTCATTGTTCAAAAATTCCAGTTCTCAAAATCTGTGTTATTTTTCTCCAAAAAATATTAAACAGATTTGCACAAAAATTTAATATGCAAATCATGACAAGCTACTCAGCAGCTGTGCAAAGTTTCAGAACTGTACTCTTAACAATTTTTGAGTTTTAGTGTTCACAAAGTCCAATTCTCAAAATCTGTGACTTTCGATATAAATGAAGTTTTTTCCAAAAATATTTTACCGATTTGCACAAAATTTTAATATGCAAATCATGACATGCTACTTAGCAGCTGTACAAAGTTTCAGAACTGTATTGTTAACAGTTTTTGAGTTTTAGTGTTCACAAAGGCCAATTCTCAAAATCTGTGATTTTCGATAAAAAATGAAGTTTTTTTACAAAAATATTTCACATTTTTCCATGAAATTTTAATATGCAAACCATGACATGCTACTTAGTAGCTGTACAAAATTTCAGAACTGTGGTGTAAATAGTTTTTGAGTTTTAGTGTTCACAAGAATTGTTGACGGACGGACAGACGGACAGACGGACGGACAAAGTGAAAACTATAGGGCGTCCACATCTTCGATGCGGGGCCCTAATGAACACAGTGCTGCAGGTTTCTATACGAGTAGGACCATCCTCCGTTCCATTTCATGGTCATTTTATTACAGTTTTCATGTTCATCTCCATGCAATAGCCAAATTTGCACTGCTTGACAGTAAACCAAGGATGAACCTTAAGCCCCAGTCACACTGTCACGTTTCGGCTCCCCGTTTTACTACGTTTCTAAAACGTAGTGAAACGGCTATAAACCTAACGAAACGTACCGACACGTAGTTGAAACCGGGTAAATACGTAGAGATACCTGGACGCAAACGTGGGGTGCCCCGTTTGTATCGTTTGCACGACACAAACGTGGCGAAACCCGGCTTAAAAAATAAACGTCGCAGATACGTAGTAGAACGTGGTAAAACGTCGTTAAAACGTGTTAAAACCTAGTGAAAGCATAACGAAAACCTAGTAAAACGTAGCGAAATGCCCACCACAAGGTTTAAGTACGTTTTCCTAGGTATTTACTACGTTTCACGAGGTTTTATGAGGTTTTTGTACGTTTTCTTACGTTTAATGCTACGTTTCGCTAGGTTTTTTCACGTTTTATCACGTTTTAGTAGGTATAATCACGTTTTATTACGCTTACTCTTTCATTTGCCTATTTTTGCACCCTTGTTTTGTAAAAAATCTTCATTTAGATCACATTAAAAGAAAAAAGTACTATGAAATTGGTAAACTACCGGATGTTGCATTGCTGAATAAGCATACGTGTATTCTGCAAGATAAGGGTCTTGTTGTTTCAGTACAACCAGAACCGGTACCAGAGGATAAGAAAAACGCGTTTAATTTGGGTGAGATATTGGAAAAGTAGGAGATCCCAGCTCTGCATGTACGAACAATTTTAAAGGAACTGGGACGTGAGGATATATTGTTTTCTTCAGAAACTGTTTGCGAGTTGACCCAGCTATGTTCCAGGAGAATGTAGTTAGAATGCCGTCAGGGTTAAGAAGAAAGACAAATGTTTCAGAGAGGCAGTTGGCCTATCTCTATTGCACTTGTACGCATCGCAGCGATTTGTCAAGTTTTCTGTAACCAATTATTTTTCGAATTAAATGACTGGGATAAAATTACAAGGTGATTCTTTTATATTATTTAAAGGGAATGAGGAAAAGACTGAAATAGTACTTTGCGTGAAAGTCTTATAGCTGTTTAATATAAACAATTGGTAACAAATATTTTGTAAGCTAACGCGTAATAGGGATATCCCGCTTCTGTTCAAAACTTTAGTATTCGGTTAACAGAAAGCAGATGACCTAGGAGTAAAAAATAGATATACATCCTTTTTTACCATATGATAAGATTGAAGGCGAAATATAAAACCTCTACGACCTATATTTAGACAACTGTGATGGGAATTTTGCACCCATGTTCAACATGTGTAAAACCAGTTTAGCTAGGAACCTAAATTATTAGGCACCATTTGGTACTACTGTAACAGTAAATGCAAAATATCATATCTATTATATTTTAAAAGCAGTTGGAAAACTGAGACAAAATTGTATTTCACAGACAGACGAACGGACAGACAATGGTTATATACTATACCATCATTGATCATTAGTCTTTGGAGTGAAGATATAATATAAATGTACTAAAATTACAAATACCAAAACTCGGGTATAAACGGTTAATTGGATATGCTATATATCGATATTCCAAGGAGTAGCATCTCATCAGTAGCATTCAAATATGAATGAAATCACAACTTACTTTTCTCCTCAAAGCAATCACTACCTCTTTCTGGTGAATATATATATATTTTTTATAATTCTTCACAGCGTAGTGGCACGTGGTGAAACGTAGTAAAACGTAGTACATGCCTAGCAAAACCGCATCAATACCTACTTAAACGTATCATATACATTGTAAAACGTGACAAAGCCTAGTAATACCTGACGAAACGTACCACACACGTAGAAAAACGTAGTAAAACCTAATGAAACGGCTGATGTTAAACCTTGCCATACCTAGTAAAACGTAGTAACACGTGAGGAAACCTTGTAAAACGTAGCATATACCTAGTTAAACGTGAAGACCGAAAACTTTGACAATAAAATTACATTAAAACGTGACGTTTTAAAACGTAGTAAAACGGGGAAGCCAATACGTGACAGTGTGACTGGGGCTTAACATCGATAAGAAGGCAGTTCGTTGAAATTCTAGGAATAGTTTTGAATCATGAGCATTGTACTTTTATTCCTATCCTGGGCCAATTGCTATGCGAAGAGCAATGACCACTGGGCACACTGAGGATATTGAAAGGAAATACCTGCAGCTTGCTCTGACTTGATATCAGTGTGCTTTTTAATGGACTTTGAACGACAAGCAAAGCGCTGCTGTGGGCCTATTTTGGCCCACATGGCCTCTTAGACATAGAACAACAAACATAAATACGTCATGTATAAAGCTTTGACAACGATTCCTGGCTTCGGACATAATAAAATGGGACGGGATTAAACTAGTTTTCAGAGTCAAAACTCTCCAAGCCCTATTAATATTATCTTAAACCAAACACAAAATATATTTTTTTTATCGTGCAATAAACTAGGCATTTTCCCTACACGGAACACCACTTTGGTTCGCGGCTAGTGTTTTCTGCATTATGATTTGTTGTTTTTTGTTTTATGTCCTGTCACTTATATTGCAGCCTCCACCAGGCCATTTCTGTGTTATGACCTGACGACCCTGGAATGCAATATGACAGGGTTACCATATAATCAACCTCCCTGGACACATATCCTAGGCCTTTTATCGGCAAAGCGTTCGACGTAAGGGTACTGTGGGATTTTTAGTGGAAATTATGAGGCAAACCTATCATTGTTGGTGACATCGGACAAAACAATCTGGTTCGTATATAGCTTTTTAATGGTACAAGATGGAGAGGCGGTATTATTTTGAGTCCTTGATTTTGTATCTTTTTGGGGGTTATTGAGGGTGAACTTGCGTCCGATATTATAGCTCGCACATTTAACATAATTCATCCAGACAATTAAAGCCTCAGACACAATGACAACTGACAGAAAAACAATAACGAGACGCACAGGAACTATATATCTAGAAAAAAACATTCGGCGCTACTCACAGCTTGGATACATTTATCGACTGATATAAAAAACGCAATATTAATTAAGGAACTCAAAAAAATATTAACAAATATTGTCATTTATCTTAACCTTTTATGTGAATTTAAAATAATAAAAACTAAGCTAAATTATGAAACAAAATTCAGTATTTTTAATGCATGTTCATGACAAAACAGTAATAATTATCAATATAGCATGAGTTGCTGCACGCGATATGTCATTGAAAGAAATAACAAAAAGAGCATCAACCAATCAATAAACCGTATGAAATCACACGAGATCTAATAAAATGAAAACGATAAATCCGCCATTTCTGTATTTATCATGTGACCTAAAGCTTAATCAATTTGAACTTGTCAGTGAAATCAACAACGCGAGAAGAAATCGACAAAGGCAAATAATAGGGGGCATCAGAAAATGATATTATCATCCATATTTTGTCAAGCTATTTACTGCCTGAATTATCTTCATGATTATGTGTTCATCAATCCAATTTTTGAGCTTTAGAGTTCATGACAGACTAATTCAAAGGGTAAATGGGACAATTTAAGATTTGTCCTTTTGAAATAAATGACATAATAGGACGACTTTCTGTAATTATAGTTCTGGATATTGATACCATGCCTGGAAATCATCTCTATGGTAATATTTCCATCTTAGAGGAGGTTCTAATGTTGAAAACCGGTCATTATCAAATCCGATATTTGAATTATAACTTTGGCATTTCAACACTTGCCAATCCCTTTGCCTTTGTTTATGTTGAAAAGATAAATTGGAATGAACGTTCATGCATGGTATTATTAAATATGTCTAGAAAAATTCCTATACTAGGAAGAAAGCAAAACTAAGCAAGGGGGCAGTGCATAATTTAAGGATAGACCACCAAAGTCAAATAGTTATTTGCTCTTTTTTCGTTTTTCTTGTCTGGAATTTTGCGTGAAATAAGCATCTTATGAAGTTTTGATATCTTTTTAAAGAAGTATGTGTGAGATATTTTATCAGAGGCAATTTTTATCTCGAAGTCCAAAAGATCAAAATCATAGTCTGAAAACAACACAAGAAGACATAACCAGATAGTCAGAGCCATGCACTAAGTGTTGATAAAAGACAAAATAAACTAATAGTATGGTGATCGCTGAACATGAGTTCCTTAGGAGTAAATAAAGTCTGCTTCATAAGATACCCAATGCGAGTACAATACTAGTTTACAAAAGTTCCTAGTCAGAAGTTTTTTTTTAAAGTTTATTATAACTTTTTTATTTGTTTTCTTGAGCTTATAAATATCTATCTTTACAACATACATGTATTTATACGCTCAATCAAATGTTCAAATCATTTTTATAAAAGATACAAAAATTTCAAGCACGTTAGTTTTTACAAAATATAGAATTTAGCATGTTTCCTAATCCTCTTGTCTAGACATTAACGGGATATGTCACAGCAGATAATCATGAAAACATTCTACATGTTTCTCCCTATTCAATCCTGCACTTTTATGAAAGATAAAGGGGTTTTAACTTTGTTTTCACAATATCCATACCCCTGTCTTAGTGCTCAGACATCGGAAGTTGTCATGAAAGGAAAACTCAAGCCAAAGAATTGAAGATTGTCAAAGAGGGTATATATTGTAATATTTATTACACGTTTCAAGATTGTTGCTAAACCAACAAGAAGATTTATTTTAATACCCTGACCTGATATATTCATCGAAATAAAGAAAAATAATCATAAAAGGTGTATTTAATATAGAATCATGCAGTCTTGCAATGACAAATGTTATAAATGAGGGAATAATTCAAGCCATATGAGGTGGATAATTTCATTTCTTATTCATTACTTTAAATTTATGTTGATATTTATACAATGAGCTAAAAGAAGCAGTATTATATTTTTGTGATAGGGGCAAAATATGTTAAGTTTTCAATACAAATTATTTATCATAAATTAAACACATATATTAATTTTATTCAAACAACCAAAATTTTAGTTGCTACATTTTGTTTGGAAAAATTCCAAATTTATTAGATTATCTTGCCCTTTGAAGTTCTAAAATGTTATAATTTTTATGATCGAATTTTAAAGTATGCATCGAAAGTATTTCATACTTTTGAAAGCTAGTTACATGATGACATTACCCCGGTACTCAGATATCAGAAGCCGGTTGGCTTGCATCGGGCTCAACCCGTGCGCGCCAAGGGTGGCAAAAAGTCCCACATTGGCGTTATAATCTTGTCGGTAAAAGCCCACTGAAGAGCTTGCAGTCAGTTATCTGATGATGAATTGGGACAATTTGTCGATAGGGCGACTGAAATGTGTGCCATTGATGATTAAATGGGACTGATCCTTGCATTTCGTCGTCACCCGGTCATAATATAAAGAAAACCTTACCAAACCATAGAAAAGCACCGTATTGGGATATAAGTCACTTTCTGGTACGTTAAAGAACACTGCTGTAGGTTTCAGTAAGAGTAACACCCGAAAGATCCCTAGCAGAAGGTTACACTGTCCGCCTTAAGCTATCATTCATATTCCACGCAGTTGCAGTCATAACTAGTTTCTCATTTTTCCGTTTGGTCTCTGATCACATTAATTCCTCCCCAACTTCTTTAGAGTAATGCAATAACAAACCTAGCCTATCAGGCCCCGTTTTAATGATCAAAGGTTTTGAAAAAAAACTTGGACAAAGAAAAACTTGGCCAAAGAACTTGTTTTCACAATTAAACCTTTGTGATGGTTTTCTACTACATGTATGTATAGTAACCTTGCATGCTAAAACATTGTTTTGATGTCAATGACAATCATCAACGCACACCAGAATGCCTTGCAAAGACCAGTGCTGAGATTTATGGGAAAATGCTCAATTTCTTTGTTACCTTTCGTTGGTATTTTTGTATTGCTCCTCATTTTTGTTTATTTCCGGATGCCTATTGACTATGACACTATTGAGCTATTACTCGGTATTGTCTTGTTAAATTTTGCAAGTCTTTATCATCTTTTCAGGGGTTGTTTCCTTTTTTTCAACCATTAAACTGTACACTAAATATGCTTGGTTCAATACATTTGAATATAACTTAGATTCCTTCAAAATGCATAACCAGCATTCCGTAAACATTAACACAAAGTTTGGTACTTCGCACTTCTGTACATTACTCATATAGGTATTTCCTCTACTGAGATATGATCTGAAGATTAATACACCTTATAACAATACTGCAGTCAATCATTACAAAAATTTCCGTCCATGTACCAAGAACAATGGCACACGAACCTAACGACTTCATGTTTGACAGGTCATATAACATGTATAAGTAGTCTTAATCAAAAGATTATCAAAAATGATTTCATATTTCATATTTGTTATTTATAAACGTTTAAAATACAACTTAAAATTCATGCAAATGTGTGATGGTATCGGAAAGAAAAATATAAGGCACGATTCAAGTAGCCATTTGAAATTTGGCACCTCAAGCGGTTCCAAGGAGTCATCTCGTGTCTTAAAACATAATTGATTGCGATCAAAGTTGACTATTACTTAAAGTATCTGCATTAAACTTGTGTCCCTATAATAAATATGCAACAAATGGACACGGAGCTAGGTAGGCCTATGAGCAGAAAATCGGATTATTCAATGTCCAGATTATCCGAAACATAAGAGTCGAGTATATCTCTTCGTTGGTGTGTGGCTCGGGAGGCAAATAGGGCCGCAGCAGAGCCTAGCACGTCGTAAAGGCGACTAAGGGTCTTGGGATTCTGATATGTGCTCAGCCGACAGAGCGACCAATGTGTGTATCCTAGGTGGCTGAATAGGGTTGCCCTCGTCCCCGAGGGTTGTCAGGTCTATAATACTGAAACCCTGACCGCTGACCATAGTGGGCCAACATGTATGGAGAGTGCCACGCTTCATACACCTAAAAGACTCCTTTGAGGATCGCATAGTAGTGCACCACATAGGCTAAATTTTTCACCCCTACCCACCTTCCATTTTCCTGTGGTCTTCAAAATTGGCGTCTTACGCCCTTGTAACGCTATATAGGCTATCTATAAAAGGTGATGAAAATGAAAAGGATGATAAATTGAACATGCAATGATGATGATAAATAAAATATGGGGGTGGGGTGGAAAACAAAGGAGCAATAACTCACTCACTCGTTTATTTGTTCTTTAATCGTTTCCAAAGCAGCGTGATTTCGGCTTTATCAAGGAGAAAAAGGGGTGAAAAACTGAATACAAAATAATAATAAAAAGGAGAAAAAGGGATGATGAACTGAATACAAAATAATAATAAAGTGAAAAGAGGTGGCTGCCAATCATGGAAGCGGCACATGAAAAGAGAGAAAGTGATAAGGTCGAGCAAGAAGAGATCCTAAGGGCTCCACTCTTACCGAAACTTGCAAAAGTATTCTTTGACGCACAAGAAACGTGGCATTTTTTCCATACGATGAACCACTATGGTTTGCGGTCAGGTTTTCCGTTTTTTTTTGGCCTGACGATGTCAGCAGGTATTTTGAAAAGGCTATAGCTATTTCAACAATTCATCACAGTCTCTATGTAGACAAAGCACCAAGACTTGTAATCAAGGTATTGAGCGCTTTTGAGTGGACTTCTACCTACAGGTTAAACTCTTCTGCGACCCCTATTCGCAACCCGTTCCCCGCACGAGTAAGCTGCAATCAAGGCTGTTTTTTTGGTTGGGTAGTTAGTTTTTTATTGCTTTATCCCAAAGCAGCGCAAATATGACTTTTTCCAAGGAATTAGCATGATGAATTGCTTAAGTGGTATGGCAGCTGAATACCGCTCTGCTCGGCATACCAGGAATATATACTCTCGAGACAAAAATGCATCTAGAGTGTTTGAGTTGGTGTTTTACACACTAGCAACACTATATCCCATGTATTTGTTATATATAGCCGATGAACATGAAGAGGATGATAAAATGACCTTGAAATGATGATGATGATGATGATGATGATGATGATGATGGGCAACAAATTGAAGACCACTGGAAAAGTGAAAGGTGGGTAGGGACAGAAAATTAAGCTTATGTGGTACATTACTTGGCCGTCAACAAAGGAATCTTTTACATGCATTAAGCTTGACACTCTCCGCAGATGTTGGCTCACTATGGTGAGTGAGTGAGTGAGTGAGTGAGTGAGTTGGTGTTTTACGCCCGTGCAACGCTTTATAGGTTATTTACAGGCGATGAACATAAAAAGGATGATAAAATGAACATGAAATGATGATAATGAATGAAATATGGGGTGGGATGGGGAAACAAAAGAACGGTAAATTTGGAAGAACCACAGACAAAAGGGAGAGGTGGGTAGGGGCGGAAAATTGAGCCTATGTGGTGCACTACCTGGCGCTCCACAAAGGGGTCTTTTATGTGCATGACGCGTGGCACTCCACACACCGTCCAGGCTTTCCATATTATTGACGTGACAACTCCAGTGGACGAGAGCCACCCCATGTAGCCACATAGGGTACACGCCCCAAGCACCAACCCAATTTCAGAATCCAATACCGTTAGTTGCCTCTTACGACAAGCTAGGTTTGCTGCAGGCCTATTCGCCATGCACGACACGGCACCTTTTTCTGTTGAGTATATACTTTACTGCTATATAAACGATACCTATTCAGTGGTATTACATTAGATAAATTTTCCAAAATTATTGTCTCCTTCAAATACCACACAGACTCTTTCAGAATACGTCAGTTGTCAAAATGACAAATTTTGACGTCTTTGTTGTAAAGCAGACATCAAACATTAAAATAATAATTTTGACACAAACATACATTTTACGACTTTTTACATTAACGATGTTCAAGTTATGATGTATGGGGATCTTTGTGGTATATATATTTTACAAGTTCGATTTCTTTGAAAAGTAAAACAAATGATGAATTGATGCAAAATAAAGAAAACGTTAAGGACAATTAAACATTCGATTGACTGTTATTGTTATGAGAAAAGGTCTACATGAAAGGCTACGCGTAAAAAAAGCATGTCAACCACAAAACTGGCTACTTAATTTGCACTTTCTGTGAATGCATCGTATTCAAAAGATTTATCTATAAATTGACGGCTTATATATAAATTCAAATTCATACATATTTGCAAATACTATAATATCTTTGGTAGAATAGGTACGGTAACATGTTCATTGTTTTTGGATGTTTTTTGTGTTTGCTTAACCTCTTGGAGCTTATACATTAAAGTTTTAATACAAAATATGTCCACGGAGTCCCTTTATTACATCCAATCTCGTCGCGATTAATTGCAAGGCCTATCGGTCCTACTGATTGGAGGTTTCATCGTTAACAATATCATATACAGGAAATATGCATATTCATTGTACAACGCCAAACAATATCAGAAAGGCAAATAAAAGCAACATCCGTTCCAACTCCTAATGACGTCATGTGCTCGTAGACTGACAAATATCATCTTCGCTAGCCAAGGGTTACGATCCGCTACCTCTCATCTTCACCCTTGGCAGATCTAGAAGGTTTTTGGTATCTCAACATTTTAATTATCTCCCTTGAAGCAAAATGTATTCGAAGTTAAAAAAAATATTTTCATCCAGATAGTTGCACAAATAGGAGATATTTTATTCCATTAACGACAAACATTTATTTAAAGATAAAATAAAGATAATTTTTGTAAGATTTGATCAAAACTGCTAATATTTTTTGCAAAAATAATAATTATTTATCACCTTTGTAAACCCACATGTTTGTTAACACATTTTTTAAAAATGGAAATGGAGCAATTTGATTGGATGCAGCCAACTTTCACTGCATCCAATCAGATGAGAGAATGTATGACCACAAAAATCCTTCTAGATCTGCCAAGGGAGAAGATGAGAGGTAGCGGATCGTAACCCTTGGCTAGCGAAGATGGACAAATATGGGATTTCTATCTTACATGCAGATAAACACAGATGTTGGTTTGACATAGATGTTTTGTATATTGTTGTCCTTTGCCGGCTTTGAACCACTTTTACTCTATCGTTTGCATCGTGACAGGTGTGCTAATGTAAACAGGAACTGCTACCTAAGTCCAATGTCGTTTCGAATTGAGTTCATGCTGCTGATTGTGGTTTGGTTGTAATATTTGTTTTTTGATTGTTGTGTGAATTGTATTTGTAAAAATTTAACGATGTCTACCGATTGTGTCCTGCTATTTTCAGAATTGCGATATAAGGTACACCATTGCATCTTCCCAATGCAGTAGCAAAATATCAGAGCAAGGATGATCAATCTCTAATACAAAAGAAAAGTGATAAGGTATTTGCAAGCAATGAGGCATTCGAGCTTCAAAAGTCCGAAAGGGCAACGACGAAATCGGTAAACACGAACAAGACATGGGCAAAAATGGGAAAAAAAACCCTCAATCGTTCTAATTTGGCTCACGCTTTTCTAAAAAGATGGTGGATTGAACCAGGCTTTATACAAGTTGGAAATTTCTGTCTGAAAAATGGAACTCATACCTTATGTATTTTTTTTATATTTTTTTTTGCCTTGGTGATTTCAATAATAATGAATGGTTTTTTAGATGAAAAATGTTTAAAAACTTGAAAAAAATTTTCTTTGTTTATCCTCATTTATCATGTTGGTTTAGCTTTCAAAATGTCAAAAAATAGATTTCATTTTGATATGTTGGCTTTGGAAATTTATTCTTTTGGAGCTTCCTGAATATCTAATCTGTCAAAACTCCCCTTTCTTACATGTTTGCCTATACAATAATAGTTTTATCTTCTAATATCAATATGAATAGCATTTGATATCTTTTTTAGAAATTCTCTTAAAGCCTGTTGGAATATTTATTCAAATGTTTGTCTTCAAATGTGATTTTCACAGAATTAATATACAAAGAGAGTGTTTCATATCATTCTATTTTACATAATCGCCAATGAATTCCTTATGATAAGAAAACATTTTTCTGGATGTTGAAATATTACATTGAAACTCTTTGTCTCTTCAATGGAGCACACACAATAGGATTATGACAGCTTTGAATTTCCTCGAGTGTTCCGTCTTTCCGCTCTATGACAATGGCGATAAAAAATCAAGTTATTTATTTTTTATTTCTCTTTTTCAGTTGAGAAATCCTTGTTCCGGCACGTGCATAAGTTATGAATTTGCCGTTTGGTCCTCGTGATGATATCAGGGGTCACGTTAAAGGTCAGGTAGGGATTAATGGGAAGCTTGCTCGTGTTCAGTGACCTCTCCGTGTTAACTTAAAACTTCATCCTTATATTATTAAGTGCCAGTTAATGTTGTTTGCCTTTTTTTCCCTATCCATGAGTCCCACAACGCAGATAGGCTAATCGCTTCATACCAAAGCTTCATATAGAACGATGAAATTATTCCAAAATTATTCTACTTTTGCTTAAGGTTAGTGAGGACACCTGTCATGTGACCAAAAACAGCTAAAAATGCAAAAAAACAAGTGCAAATGTCACAAATACCTTGAAACTTGTGTTAAATAGTTTAATTTAAAAAAAACTTAATCAAAATAGATTAATTTTGATACAAATGAAACAACCATTCCTTCAAAATTAAACAAGGGAGATAATCACCTTGAAAAATGACCCAAAAATTACAAAGATTTGTATAGTGGAGAGAAAAGTAAGCTGGTGACCCCCAGTTTTTATTGTTTTATTTCAAAATATATTGTATTTCATTGATTTTTATCAAATAAAAATAAAATTTAAATTTGTGGATTTTTTCTGCGACAAGATTTTATGCTAATTATTTGGCCTTTCCTATATAATCTATAGTAATTTGGGACAACTTTGAGCCTAAATTTTGGAAAAACAAGCCTGGAAAGGGGGTCCAATATTTTTACACAAGATAAAGTATATACCTAATACTAATATATAAAAAAATTGGACATTTTAAATTCGGCATTATTTTTGGGGTCAGGTGTCCTCACTAACCTTAACGGCGACTTTGGTAATTATTTTCGATACTTATGGTATCGCAATCTGCGCCCCTTTACTTGTATATTTGCTTGCCTTTGTCTTTTTAAGATCGTGCAAAAGTGTCTCAGGTATTATTAAGTTGTTTTATATATATAGACTTAGTTCAGTTAGTGTAGGCCTGACTTTTTTTTGTAATGTGCTTCTAAACTAAAATGAGCTAGCCTCTTTCGACAAAATGTCTAGTAACCAAATTAGGACGAATTTTGGTATTTTGTTAAAGGGGTTATAAAATAAATGCATGCATTTTTTTCTTTAAAGTAACATTTTGTTATTTAAATTACATTGTCGTATTTTAAATATTTTCAAGTGTGTTCTTGTTAATTTTGTGCTATTTAAAACTTTAAAATTACGTGATTGTTTAATTAGTAATACTATTATTTACAATTTTTAAATAGTGCGCACTAGATTACCTCAAAAACTTCAATTTATTCTTATCATAGAAATATTAATATCCAAGGACGTATTTAGTTCTACGGGTAATCGGTTTTATTTATCCAGGGTCGTTGTGGTGTGTCATACTATTGTTGGTCTTAATTCAGATCTCCTCAGATCTTTTATCACAGAATATTTTTTTGTTTTATCTTTTTATAGATATTTACAGGTGTTGTGCAGTATTTATTTTAAATAATCTGATAAAAACAATGAAAAGATATTCATCTTTTTGAAATGACATTTTATATATTTCAGTTTCAAGTTTCACGGTAACCGTGAGACCCGATTGTCTTTAGGAGAAATTTAGCACGTTGATCCTGCTAGAATGAAATGCTCATGCAAGAAAGACATTTATGGGTGTCAAATTCAATCATATACATATGCACTACAATGATAAACGGAAATATGACAAATCGGTTAAGCTCTTAATATTATGACATCTTTAGATAAAAATGTAAGTTTACAGTGGACAATCTTGCATTAAGATTTCTATGCTAAATACGGCATACTCAGCTACAAATTCCATTTTAGGGAACCCTCCTTGAAACCGTTTCAGACAGCACAAATCTCAACCCTATTTATTTACCAGGCTTTGAAAAACCGCGGAGTGTTTTTTTAAAGTTTAGATTAGGCCCTATGTGGAAAAAGAGTAGGCCCCTAGCAGTGCTAATCTTGTCCGACCCCACTCATTTCCATTGGCAGTCAACACTCGTTTATCTTTTTTTGGCCTACTGTTCCCTCCTAGATTTCGTCCTGTGCAGGGCCCGGGAGGCAAATAGGCCCGCAGCAAAGCCTAGCTTGTCGTAAGAGGCGACTTAGGGTCTTTGGGTTCTGACATCGGGTTAGTGCTCAGCCCACAGAGCAACCAAGTGTGTACTCTAGGTGGCTGAATAAGGAAGCCCTCGTCCGCGGGGTTTATAAGTCTATAATACGGAAACCCTGACCGCTGACCATAAGTGGCCAACGTGTGAGGAGAGTGCCACACTTCATGCATTTAAAAGACCCCTTTGCGGACCGTCAAGTAGTGCACCACAAAGGCTCAATTTTCAGCCCCTACCGACCTCTCCCCTTTTCCTGTAGGCTTCAAAGATTTTCTGTTCCTTTGTTTCCCAACCCACCCCCATATTTCACTTTTCATCATCATTCCATATGATCATATCCTTTAAATAACCTATACAACGTTGCAATGGCGTAAAACACCAACTCACTCACTCACTCTCACCTAGATCTCCCTTACGGGACCCGAGTGGCAAACTGAATAGGCCTACAGCAGAGCCTAGCTTGTAAGAGGCGACTAAGTGTCTTGGGATTCTGACATCGGGTTGCTACATGGGGTAGCCCTCGTCAGTTATATAAAAGAAGCAGAGGTACCAATGGGGCATCCGAATGTCAAAGTTCGAAAGGACAGAGACAAAACCAGTAAACACAAACAAGGACAGGACGAAGAAACAAACAAAATTTAAAGCACTGAAACACTAAAAAAACCTACTGAATATCAATTAACAACGCGAACTCTAGTCGTTATGAAAGTGAACTCAGGTGCTCCGGAATACTAAGTATACTAGCAATACGAAAAGCCTAAAAGCTGAACAAAGTGGGCCAACGTCTGCAGAGCGTCCCACACTTAATGCACGAAACATATTTATTTTTGTGGACCGCCAATTAAGTTGCAATGTGCAACTATAGGCTGAATTTTTCGCCCCTTAACTACCCACCTCTCTCTTTTCCAGTGGTCTTCAAAATATTTTGTCCCATTGTTTCCAACTCCGTCATCGAAGACCATCTACAAAGATTTGTTTTCCAAATAATATCACACTCCGAAGAGTTCAAAGTATATTTCAAAGGTCTTGGTTCGTAATAGGTTGACGTTTTCGAGTGATAGTTAAACTAGAATTCGCCCACTTCACAAATTAGTTGGTCTTAAACTAGTGTTGTAATAAAAAAAAAATGAAAGATGGGCATATATTTTATTAAGTTTAAACAATAACCACCAACTTTCATGATAATAATTATAATGGTTTATATAATTTGGTCATAATTCTTTTCAGATATCTTTTGGTCATTAGCCTATTGTCCGTGATGAAGTGACAGACGACAGTTTCCATCTCCGGTCACGTGACATTTTCGCTCGGTATCACCAGAAAATCTGACAGTTTGAAGAAACGATCCTTGGACAGAACTACGTCCCTTAATTGTTTTTCTTAGATAGTGTTTCATGATTTATGGAAAAACAAAAACGAATATAATTCATAATGTCAAGATATATATTTTGTTCAATTAAAGAAATCGGAATATGTATCCAAAGAATCAAGACACAGGAAGTTGACAAATGCTATCAGATAGCACATTACAATTTATAGCAAAAGGAATGTCTCTGATTGTGGACTGAAAATTGTTTAAGTAGAATGATCATTTTGAATCTATTCCAAACACAAGATTCAAATACCAGATCGAAAGCCTAGTCAAAATCAACTACTACTCCTCAAAGTCATTTGCTGACCGAAATTTGAATTTGAAGACGATAACTATATAACTATGATTGTATTTCTATTATTTTGACTACAGCATCTTTTATTATTTTATTTATAAACGCAGATCGATCTATTAGTATATGTTTCCTAAAATTGTTTCGATGCTGTGGAACACTCAGAAATAAGTCCCTTGCGGGCCCAGGTGGCGAATAGGTCCACAGCAGAGCCTATAGCTTGTCGTAAGAGGCGACTAAGGGTCTTGGTCTTGGGATTCTGATGTCGGGTCAGTGCTCAGCCCACAGAGCGACCAAGTGTGTAACCTAAGTGGCTGAATAGGGTGGCCCTCGTCCGCGGGGGTTGTCAGGTCTATAATATGGAAACCCTGACCGCTGACCATAGTAAGCCAACGTGTGTAAAGCGTGCCACGCTTCATGCACGTAAAAGACCCCTTTGTGGACCGCCAATTAGTGCACCACATAAGCTAAATTTTCTGCCCCACCCACCTCTCTCCTTTTCCTATGGTTCTTCAAAATTTACCGTTCTTTGTTTCCCACCCCACCCCCATATTTCATTTATCATCATCATTTCATGTTCATTTTATCATCCTTTTCATGTTCATCGCAAATAACCTATATAGCGTTGCACGGGCGTAAAACACCAACTCACTCACTCACTGAGAAATGAAACTACTAGTATTAGAATGAAACAGACAAAATTGAGCTTTTTATGCAATGAAAGATTAAATGGCACTAGCTCCAAAGATCTTTCTCCTTTTCGAACTTAAAATATCATACCAAACATTTTAAGAACCAGATTTGTTATGATTTTTTAAGTCTTTTTATTCAATTTTTGAGAACGTGCTTTTTTGTCGTCTGTTGTGCTTTTTGATTGGCGCGTATCGATTTCATTTTTAAGAACGCTGACAGACGATGGAATTCTGCTTAGAATATGAAGTCAAGTGAACAATAAAATGTTTTTAATTTTATAATGTTAAATTTCACATCAATTTCCTGCTTCGGATCTCTCGTGTTTACTCGCCTCAGTGAACTTAATTACACATTATGAATTTTCATTATAAGACTATAATTTTTAAAGTCTGTAAGAGTTCTGTTTCAAGCCTTATCAGCTCATCTTTGTGGGAAATGATTATTGTTAAACTGTCTTGTCTGTATTCAAATGTATAAGCAGAGCACAAAGATTGAGCTAGAATAATGTTATGTCTTTGGATGTTGCGTGTAAAATAAAAGGTGAATTCAAAATGTAATTTACTTCGATTATTAACAAATAAAATAATTCTATTGCATATTAAACAATGAATTACAGAGACAAGTTTACATAACCGTTTATAGTTTATTTACGGTTCAAAATCTAAAATTAGAACTATTTCATGCACTTATTTCATGCAAATGATTCTGCTACCATGGAATCTTTATTCAATCTGGAATTTCATCACATCATCATAAACCTGCTTTTTTCTTTCATTCATAAATAAGCAAAGATTGAATAGTGGGAAAAAAATCTCATTTCTTTTTCTGTCATTAGTCATCACTACTTTATAAAATGTGATAAACAAAAATTAGTGTAAATCTCTTGACCCAGGATATTACAAATATCTCATAAAGTATTGTTCAGAAGGCGATATTTCACCCTCGTTATAGCTCAATGTGGCAATTATTTCTCATTTCTGATGATTTTTGGAAACACATTTTGACACATTGTAATCAATTCTGTAATAGGCCAGAAATCAGAATCAAGACATGAGAAGAAAGATTTATGAAATCTTGGCATTATAATTCCCCGTTGTTGTCAATTTCGATATTTTCTAATCAGTTTAATAATTAGACGAGATTTGCACGAAAGTTGATTAAAGGAGCCAAATTTGTCATGTTCGTCAAATATGGATAAAACAGAAACTAGTGCTCAAGTAATAAGATAATACATTTTTTTGTTTATCTTTTATTTCTAGATTTCTGTTTTAGTTGTTCATCTATTTTGTTAATGTTACTGTACAAGATGTTGGACAATTTATATTAGCAGACGGTATCTTTTGTATCGGCTGTTGTGGTCTTATCACTCCATTTTCTCTGTATGTTGTATTGTTCTAATCGTATACTGTCTGAAATGATAACTTAATTTTACCTGTTTACTGTCTAAGTTAATAACTTCATTTCCCATGTATCTTGTCTGAGATAATAACTTCATTTCAAAAATATACTGTCCTAAGATAATAACCTCATTTCACCTGTATACTGTCTTATGTTGATTATTCCATTTCCCCTGTAAACTGTCTGAGATAATAACTTCCTTTCCCATGTAAACTGTCTGAGATAATAACTTCATTTCAACAATATACTGTCCTAAGATAATGACTTCATTTCCCCTGTAAACTGTCTGAGATAATAACTTTATTTCTCCTGTATAATGTCTGAGATAATAACTTCATTTTCACTGTATACTGTCGGAGATAATAACTTCATTTCCCTTGTATACTGTCGAGATAATGATCCCTCATTTTATCTGTATTCTGTCTGAGATAATAAATTCATTTCCTCTGTATACTATCTTAAAAAATAACTTCATTTCCTCTGTATACTGTCTGAGATCATAACTTCATTCCCCATGTATCTTGTCAGAGATAAGAGATAATAACTTCATTTCTCCTGTATACTGTCTGAGATAATAACTTCATTTCCACTGTATACTGTCTGAGATAATAATCACTTCATTTAACCTTCATAATAACTTCATTTCTCCTGTATACTATCGGAGATAATGACTTCAATTCCTCTGTATATTGTCTGAGATAATGGTCCCTTCATTTTACCTGTATAATGTCTGAGATAATAACTTCATTTTCACTGTATACTGTCGGAGATAATAACTTCATTTTCCTTGTATACTGTCGAGATAATGATCCCTCATTTTATCCGTATTCTGTCTGAGATAATAACTTCGTTCCCCATGCATACTGTCTGAGATAATAATCCCTTCATTTTACCTTCATAATAACTTCATTTCTTCTGTATACTGTCTGAGATAATAACTTTATTAAACCTGTATAATGTTTGGGATAATAACTTTATTTCCCCTGTATAATATCTGAGAGATAATAAGTTCATTTCCCCTATATACTGTCTGAGATAATAACTCCATTTCCTCTGTATACTGTCTGAGATAATAACTTTATTTCCCCTGTATAATATCTGAGAGATAATAAGTTCATTTCCCCTATATAATATCTGAGAGATAATAACTCCATTTCCTCTGTATACTGTCTGAGATAATAACTTTATTAAACCTGTATAATGTTTGGGATAATAACTTTATTTCCCCTGTATAATATCTGAGAGATAATAAGTTCATTTCCCCTATATACTTTCTGAGATAATAACTCCATTTCCTCTGTATACTGTCTGAGATAATAACTTTATTTCCCCTGTATAATATCTGAGAGATAATGACTTCATTTCCCCTGTATACTGTCTGACATTTCCCCTGTATACTGTCTGACATTTCCCCTGTATACTGTCTGACATTTCCCCTGTATACTGTCTGAGATAATAATCCCTTCATTTCCACTGTATACTGTCTGAGATAATAGCTTCATTTCCCCTGTATACTATCTTAAAAGATAACTTCATTTCCTCTGTATACTGTCTGAGGTCATAACTTCATTCCCCATGTATCTTGTCAGAGATAATAACTTCATTTCCACTGATACTGTCTGAGATAATAACTTTATTTCCACTGTATACTATCTTAAATGATAACTTCATTTTACCTGTATACTGTCTGGGATAATAACATCATTTCCACTGTATACTGTCTGAGATAATAACTTCATTCCCCATGTATCATGTCTGAGATAATAACTTCATTTCCACTGTATACTGTCTGAGATAATAACTTCATTACCCCTGTATACTGTCTGAGACAATAACTTCATTTCCCATGTATACTGTCTGAGTTATAACTTCATTCCCCATGTATCTTGTCAGAGATAATAACTTCATTTCCCCTGTATACTGTCGGAAATAATAATAACTTCATTTCCCCTGTATATTGTCTGAAATAAAAATAATAACTTCATAAACCTCAGTGTTGTTCTGAGATATTCTTTTTTTTTTTCACTGACTGCTATAATGAAATTAACACTTGAGTTCCCTGGGTGCTGTTTTGAGATTATATCTTTATTTTTCCTGAATGATATCAAGAGATTATCACTTTATTTTCTCTGAATGATGTACTGGGAAAATCACTTTATTTTCTCTGAATGATGTACTGAGATAATCACTTCATTTTTTGTCGTATTAGGTGACTAAGAGTCTTGGGATTCTGATGTCGGGTCAGTGCACAGCACACAAAGCAAAACGTGTGTAGCCCAAGTGCCTGAATAGGGTAACCCGTGGCGGGTTGTCGGGTCTATAATACGGAAACTCTGACCATATTGGACCAACATGTGTGGGGAACGCCACGCTTCATGCACGTAAATGACTCCTTTGTTGACTGCCAAGTAGTGCACCAGTTAGGCTAAACCCCCCTATCCTCCTCTCCTCTTTTCCTGTGGTCTTTAAAATTTACTGTTTCTTTGTTTCCATCCCATACCCATATTTATCATCATTATCATAACCATCATCATCATCATCATCATCATCATCATCACCATCATCATCATCATCATCACCATGATGGCATCATCATCATCATCATCATCATCATCATTATCATCATCATCATCATCATCATCATCATCAATCATCATCATCATCATCATCATCATCATCATCATCAACAACATCATCATTTGATGTTCATCTAATCATATTTTTCATATTCAACACCTTTAAAACCTAAATAGCGTTGCAAGGGCGTAAAACACCAACTCACTCACTTACCCCTTCAGTGTTTTACTGAGATAATCACTTCATTTTCCCTAAGTGCTGTACTGAGATAATCACTTAAGTTATCCGAGTGTGGTTCGGAGATAATCACTTCATTTTCCCTGAGTGCTGTACTGAGATAATCACTTAAGTTTTCTTTGGTGCTGTTTTGAGATAATCTCTTTATTTTACCTTGGTGTTGTACTGAGACAATCACTTCAGTTCCCTATGGTGCTGTTTTGAGATAATCTCTTTATTTTCTCTAAATGATGTACTGGAATAATCACTGCTATTCTAAGATAATCACTTTATTTTCCCGGAGTGTTGTACTGAGATCATCACTTCAGTTTAACTAAACGTAACATACAAAGACAATCACTTAATTTCCTCTTCATAAGATAATCACAAACTAAATTTTATCAATAATGTCACATTTTATTTCTTTCTGTTATGATTTTGTAAATTAGTTTTGTTCAAAATTTACTGGGTGTAAGATATTTATTCTATTCGGTATACGGTGTTTTCCAAAACACCGTTACCTCATGGTATAACTATTGAATCACTTATTTTTCACTTTCTATCTCAAATTAACGTTTTGTTGTTAATAACTAATAGAACAATAGGTTAAATTTTGCCCGTTAACATTGGTTAACCCTCTATTTCTTCGAAATTTGCGTATCATGTCCAGTATATTGTATGTTAAAACAAAGCTATCGAACTAGAATGATCAATCTAAAATGTCCAATGAGAAAAGACAAAACAAACAAAGACACGACTGAAAAATAAAGATCGCCATGTTTCTGACTAGGTAAATGAAATGGTGGTTTGATCCATTTTTTATGGCGATCATTTTCAGGTGACCAAACCTAAATGTCAATTCTTTTAGTTATGGGGTAGGAACGACCTCGGCATATATTCCTAGACAGGGGAATCAAAATATAATTTGAATTGCTTGACCGTATACAATATTAACCAGCATGTAACGAATGCAAAATTTAGTATAGACAAACAATCGAATCTCCGACGCCATTAAAGAACGTTAAAAGTTTTAAAAAGTAGTTGTTCATTACTAGACCGCTACTTCTACGCCAAATGCTTTTTTCTCATTGTTTTAAGGCAATGCATGCGGAAAATCTTTCAAAAAATTTCATAATCAGGAATACTTCTGTAATTGTCATAAATGTTTGTCATCTTAATAAGCATAAACAAACATAATGCTATAATCTTTTATCTTTTCAATTACTAAGTTAGGGAAATAGATAAAAAGGAAATGGAATATGTCATAAAGGCATTGAAATTGTTGATGATAATCAGTCGCCGTGTGATATGGTTATAATGATTATTTTCCTAATTACACTTTTTGACGTTTTAGCGTTAAAGTCACCACATTATTTGATTTTTACCTGTTTATTTAACAAAGTATCAGATATAAGACTGAACAGATAGATCAAAGGGCTCTAAATGTTTAAAGACCTTATCACAAAACGTAATATTCAATACATTGATTTACAGACATATTCTATATACACCTGTTTAGGCCTATCATATGACAGACAAACTATTAGAAGGCTCGATCAGTTACATATTGCCTTGATTATCACGTATAAAATCAGGCCTTCCTTTGCTCTTATGAACACAACAATCACAGTCAATGTGGTCCCTAAGGTTCGCCCAGTGTAAAACTATTTTTGTAAGTAGGGGATTTTAGACTTACGTAATTTAGGAAATGATTGAAGGAATTGTAATTTGTTAGAGTAAAATGTATCAATTGCTAGATTAAATGTAGTTTTATATTTCCTAAAACTAAGTTTCAGGAGTACTCCTTGTATTTGAAATTTAAACATATACAAAACGGAAGGATACATACAGAAGAAATGAGAATCACAAAGGTCCTGACTTAAATCATAGACCTGTGAATTTAATATAAAGGTCTACGCTTAAATCAATAGATTTAACCAGATGATTTGGCACCTGATCTTCCATTTCAAACTTAGGGCCCACAGGACTAACTTTATGATAGTATATGCTGGCAATTGTAGGACCTTTTCCAATTTCTTTGCTGCAAGATGGTTTTTAACTTATAAATATAGTATCCCTAGCGACACTATATAGGCTATATTAAGGAAAAAAACATGAAAAGGATGATAAACTGAATATGGAATGACGATTGAAAATATAGAATGGGAAAAGAAACGAAGGAACAGTCCATTTTAAAGAACACCGGAAAAGGAGAGGGCACTAGGGGGTCTTTTACGGTCAAGAAGTATGGCTCTGTTCACACACTTTGACCAACTATATTCAAGAGTCAAGTTTTCTATACTATGACCGTGACAACCTCCGCACACAAGGGTCACCATTTTAAGTCACCTAGTGTCCACACCTTGAACGATCTCATGGTGTACTGAGCAGTCAACCCTCATTAGAATCTCTAGACCCTTGGTTGCCTTGTATGACAGGCTTGGTTTTGCTACTGATCTTTTCTCCACCCAGGCCGAGCAAGGTATTCTAAGATTTTATAAATGTGCTTTTTTATACCCCACGCAACGAAGTTGCCAAGGATATAAGGTTTTTGACTGATCCGTCTGATATTTTATATGTAGCTTCAGGTAAGGTCCAATGATGTGGAATCCATTTTCAGGTTTGTTGATCATCTACTTTCTGTTAATAAGCCGACTTGGACTTTTTTCACTTTATTTTCAAAGTCAAAAAATTTTTGTAACCAGCAACTATTATTCGTAGGCTTTCGTATTTGGCAAGTAGCTTCAAGAAGGGGTCCCATAGGATGGGATTTGTTTTAAGGTCTGTCGCTCATCTACTTCATGTTGAAGGAGCCGACATTGAAAGACAACAACTATGACTTTTGTTTCCTATAACTCAAAATTGATAATCTCTGTCCAAAATGTGGAAGCTCGGGGTATGTGAGAATGCTCACTAAGGTGATTTCATTTACATTTAGTTTTATGTAGTTATATGTTTTATGTTTAAATTTCAAAATTGTCTAACCCTAAGGTTTTTCCTACCCCAGACATAGGTTGATCATCTTAGTAAAACTATGGTTCCCCATTTTGGTATTTTTGGTTTTATTGGTCTATGCTCTTCATAATCATATAGTGTTTGGCATTTTCAATATTTTTGGTAGAGCGCCTCTGATGAGTCTTGAATAGACGAAACGCGCGTCAGGCGTAGCAAAATTCATTGTCTGGAACTTTGTCGAAATCCCGTGAAGGTTAGCACTGCTGGTAGAGTTAGCCCGCTCCGGCACCAACACTTTTGTGTTGGAGAACACATCAAAGCTTTAAATTATCCGTTTAACCCTAAGGTTCTTCCTACCCCAGACATAGATGGATCATCTGAGTAATAATTTGGTTCCCCATTTGGAATTTTTGGTTTTATTGGATATGCTCTTCATAATCATATAGTGTTTGACATTTTCAATATTTTTGGTTGAGCGCCTCTGGTGAGTCTTGAATAGACGAAACGCGCGTCAGGCGTAGCAAAATTTATTCTCTTGAACTTTGTTGTCATTTTTTTGTAAACACTTTGTAGAATATTATTCGGTAACGGACGAATTAAGGGACACTAAATACAAATCGTACTTGGTTTGACTTAAATTACATCAGTTATATTATTGCTTGTATAATATCAAATTATTCTTATTTTATGTATATACCAGTACGTAATAGTGTTTGATGCCATCCTTCAAACTAATGTTGCTTGAAAACATGTCTTTGTAATTTTGTGTTAAACGAAAACCGTCCATCTTTCAAATTTAAAGATTTTTTGCACTTTAGAAGTTTCCCATATTAGAAATATGTTTCAATTCTACCTTTTTTTACAGAAGTAAGTATTTCATTAAGTATTCAATCATAATATACCGCTACTATGCTCTGCTTGCTTATAACAAAATAACCGATGTCTGATTTTGACAAATAACATATGTCAAAAAACCTTTTGTAATTTTTTATTTTTTCTTCAAATCTTTTAATTATTTCAAATTTTAAAGTCTCTCTGTGAATCGAGATCAAAGTAATTTAAGTAATTGAGCCGAAAGACAAACATGATATCATCAATCTCTATGATATATCTACGAAGATTTTTTAGTCTTGTTTATTCCTGCCTTTATGAGTAATATTTCATAGAATCAAACATTTTACACAGGTGGGCATTACATCAAATGGTCACTTTGAACTACGATTGTTTATAAAAAATTGGATTCAAATATATAATATGTCAAAGATTGATCTGTTTTGGGATATTTTTGAAAGTTATCAATTTATTAGGTTTGGATATTTTTAAGCAATGGAGTTTCGTTGGTTCCTGAATACCCTATATGTTGGTAGAACCAGGGGTGAACAGGGTACAATTTAAATATAACAACACGTGCATGTAAACAAATCAATTTATAATAAATTTAAATTATTTTTACCAATTAGCGTCTTAACTGAAACTTAAAACCAAGTGCCCTCCGATATGGTTTATTAAAATAATTGTCTTTAATCATATCGAATGGGCACTTGAAAAAGATGACAGAAAATATCTAGATTTGGAGTTATGATTAAACAGCGCTTAATAGGTTATAATTTATAAAAGAAAACAATGCAAAGTTTGGAAACAAAAGATTTAAATCTATTTTAGAGCAAGTTAAAATAGATGAAATAGTAAGATATGGGGAGGAGTCACTGGTTCGGGGCAGCCTAGCGTACTTGATGCGGCCTGTGCTTAGCGATCTGAGAAGGAAATATAGTATTGTTGTGTGGTCTTAAGGTTATGAATTAAATATCAAAGATGACAAAAGAAGATCATATTTGTGTCTCAAATATCAAAAGAAAAAATGTCGTAAAGGAAATATGTTTGTAGATAAGGTTGACATAAGTTATTAAGAGAACAACATTGTCATATCAATATGACAACTTCAAAAGCAGGGGACACAATGGGCAGGGAAGGGAAACATTTGTTTCAATTGACTCATTGCAAGACCGCTTCTGATAAAACGATAAGTCTCCTTAAAAGTCAACGTTTCTTACTTTTCTGAAGGTTAGCCCAGTATAAGAGAAGCCTTCAAATATGATTTATAAATTGATACTGTTGAAATTTTTCACAAAACGCCGTAATGGGCAAACAATTATAAAAACAAACATGATTCTCTGCCATGTGAGTGGTCCTTGTGTTTACCTAATATGATGGAATAAATTGAATTTTTAATCTAATTAGCAAGCTCTTATTTTCATACCATTTCAAGAATAAATATTTATCATAATTTAAGTAAATTTTTGATTCAAGTAGTTAACTTTTAAATGTAAATTATATTTATGTAAATATTTATTTTGTTCTTTCAGGTCATACACAAAATTAGTTATGCTGACACAAATATTATAAAACAAATTTTACTGCAAATTTCTTATTGAAGAACTTTTAGATTCATGCATGTATCAACCCACCAACCACTCTAAAAAGGGGGAGGTGGGGCAATTTCTACTTACTTGCTTACATATCACAGAAAGTAGTGGGGCAACTTTATTATTTTTTTATCTCTTTATCGGTAATAAGCGGCTTTTTCCTTTGATCTCATCTGCCTGATATTTTTTAGTATCATGGACAGTCCGTGATACAAGAAAATATCAGGTGGGAGCACTTGATAACTGTGACGTCATTACCGATAAAAAGAATATTATATACTTTCCTTTTTGATACTATCTACATCTAGTCTCGGATACTCACCTAGATATAGATAGTATCAGAAAGGAAAGTACATAATATTCTATATGTCACAGCATCTACTAGGTCCATGGACATCGCTGTTGCTACAGTTGATATATCGTTTTGTCACATAAACAATTTTGCAATAAATATACGTAGTTACTAAAATTTAATATGATTTACGCCAAACATTTGAGTTAAATTAGTAAGTTAGTTAGTTATTGCTTTACTCCCAAGCAGCACGATTTCGGCTATATCCGGGAGATGAACATGAAAGTGGTGATACAATGAACATGAAATGATGATGAAGTGGAGGAAATGGGGACACAAGGCCAATCGGATAGGAGAGCTTTGACTGCCACCGGAAAAAGGAGTGATGGGTAGTTAATTATATACCACTTTTATTGCAAAAAAAATATAAGATTTGTTTTTAGATGCTTATATAAGGTTCATTTGCAAATGTCAAAATTTGACATGCGTTTCTCTATCAGAACAGTGTCAGTAAACAAGACAAGAATTGAAATCTTCAAAGGTATTGTTTATCAACTGGAACACAAAAGATTATTTCAGTTAATGAGGAAATAGAGAAGTATAAAGATAAAGATGTTTTTTAACCTTTTTGCAATGAAGCACATTTCTATCATTTAATTTCCAAGATTATCGCATTTTGTTTTAAGATTTGGAATTGTTTTACATGTATTTATTTTTCGAAATTGTATACAGTCTACAAAATTTGAAATAAAAAATGATTTAAATGTTTTATGCAAGTATACACTTGCAGAAGAACAATTCTTTGCTCAGCTTGAACGTTTCGTATTTTTAAAGATGTTTATCAAACATTAAACAAAAATGCTTTTGGTACTCTCAACATCAATTACATTGTCAGGACGTGAACATGCTTAAACAAAAATCATGTTAGAATAGTAAAATGAAGAAAAGTTATGTAATTTCTTACTCCATCTTAGGGACCGACCATTTAACTTGAAGGGGGGCTTGGTTTTTCCCTTAAAAGATATTCTGAAAATTATTTTTGATGAAAAATATATTTTGGCAGCAAAGGGTAAGAAAAAAAATATTCTGAAGAAGGATTTCTGCCATATAAAATTTAAAAAAATTCTGACCAAAACAAAAAAAAACAATCCCCCCCTTCAAGTTAAATGGTCCGTCCCTTATATATTCCCAGAAACTTGAGATAAAGGGCACAACGGATTCTAGGAAATCTGCTTCATATTTATATATCCACATCTCGAAATAGACTCTCAAGGAAACTTTGAACAAAGCTCTGTGACAAAATATTAAAAACGAAAGAATATGGAATATTTGCCAGAAAGACACGATCCACATATTGAAATTATTTTTATAAATGACAATTTTAAAACAAACATTCAATGCGTGTGAAGCGCTTTTCTGGACTAACCTACATCAGACACGCTAGGGGTTGAAAAATGGAAGACCGGTAGGACATTAGATTTGAACAAGCAAAACACTAAAGCCAAAAAATATATCAACAATGTCTAAACGAAGTAAGCTTATCAACTGCATTAGAGATAGGCACAATTTCAGATCAGAACGTTAAAAAACTGGAAATATGTAAACAGTGACTTTCAAACACAATCAAAAACGTGACTTCAACTTTCCATTTGTCAACTTTCCCTTCTTGTGCAGCAAGATCCCGTCCGCTTCAGTTTATGGCGTTTACGTATCACAATTGATTCGTGATTCCAGAGATAGCAATTTCCTAATTGGCAGAGCTTCACGTCTGACACAAAAATTGCTTACAAAAGGTTATATTGCTTCTCGATTGCTATCTTCACTCAAAAAGTTTTACGGAAGACATCATGCGCTCGTAGACAAATATGGAATTTCAATCTCTCAGATGAGTGCATATGTTGGATTGTCATGGGGTTTTGCTACTTGATTTAACACACTGAATTGACGATAGGCAGTGCGATGGGTACATGCTATAGCAAGCAGGAACTGCTTACTTTCCCGGAGCACCGTAGTTCACTCTCTTTACGACTGGAGTTCGCTTTGTTAATTGATATTCAGTAGTTATTTTGTTTCCATGTTTTATGTTGTCTATTTTTTCGTCCTGTCCTCGTTGCTGTTTGCTGGTTTTGTCTCTGCCATTTCGGACTTTTGACATTCGGATGGCCCATTTGTACCTATGTTTCTTTCTCTGTAAAATTGGAGGGGTAGATAGGGGTTGTAATATTGGTCCACCGTTAGAAGCTCTTAAGAACTTTATTTATTTATTTTATTTTATTTTTTTTTGGTTTAACTCTGTAAATTTTGTCTTTTTATACATTAGGCATGATAGTTTCGTTCGCGACCATGGCATTAATTTCCGTATTATGATCTGATTACGGATCGGAAATTCTCCTCAATGATGGTCCTCCTCTTACAAGATTGTTACTTACCATTTGCTTTTGTATCATAAACAGAAGCTCTATGAATTCTATAACATAAACTTGATGATGGACCGCTGGGATGTCGCCTCATTCAACTAACGATACAGTCGAAAAAAATATATATTTATATCAATGAAGATCAAGTTTCGCTTGAAATAATTTATATCCAAAACCTATTATATACGGAATTACTTCAATTGTAATTTTTGTTTTTTAAGATGATATCTGCAAAATTTTGTTTTGTGAAATTAAACAAGTTTACTAATGTGTGTAATATTATTCATTTTACGACGATTTCAACAGAGCTATCAGAACGATCTCTTAGTAAAGGTTGTTAAACATTATGGATATTTCTGATCACTTTCAGAATTCCATTATGTATCAATGCAATAAAATAATATTATATTACCTTAACTGTTACTATCATGCACATTACCGGTACCGGTGCAGTTGTATTTCAATAATTGCACGCGTTATTGTACAGAAACAAGACAGCATGGATCCATGTGAGCATAGTACAACAGCTAAGCAGATATCGTGCTTAACTCTCGTCACCTCAACGTTTTTTATGAAAATATCTAGTTTGATATAATCAAAATTTCATCTTCAATTCAAAGATAATCTATGGTTTTCTTGTCAATGCTTGGTTTATAGGCATTGTCACGCAAACCTGACTATAATTGCATTATAGAATTAATATATAAAATACAGTGAAGATTATTATCACCGATATTTATATCATAACATGTCATTAAAGTCTTTTGAAGTCAAGCTCCATCTTAATTCATTTAGGAAATGGAAAATGAAAATATGCTGATCATGTTTTTTTACTATTTGAGGCAATTGACCCATCTTTCATACAATTACCTCATCGGGCTTTTGCCTGATTAGTTGATTATTTGCTTGATAATAACAGACTGTGGTTCAACAAGAGGAATGTGTCATTCATACTGATACCAAGTTACATTATATATGTAACAGTAATAACCGAGGACACCCTGCATAAGGGCCTTAGAGGCAAAGGGTCCTAAGGCACTGTCACAGTATTGATCACCAATCAATTACCGGTGATGGTTCGAGCCCCACTATGCAATTCATAAACACATGTCTTGCTCACTTTTATGTAACTAGATTTTTTATTACTTATACCTGCCATAGATTGGTGGTTTCCTCCAGGTACCACGGTTTCTACCATTGAAAAGACCTTCCTCTTTGACCTATGATATCGGCAACATTTTGTTTTGTGAAATCAATCAAGTTTACTCGTGTGTTAAATTACTCATCTTACGATGATTTCGAAAGAGCTATCAGAACATGTCAAGAAATGGGTCTTTCGTTGATGATTTTGGGATTTGTTTTAAACCTTTATATGTATTGTATTTTTAGTCTTGGGACAATGCAAGACGGCGAGCAGCGACATCTGGTCATGTTGAAGACTGCTGGCTGTTTTCCATTGTGATTTTTTTTAATTGCCTTTTCTTTATGTTGGTTGTGTCGCGTACATATATTCCACATCCCTTTATCGTCCATGTGTGGTAATCCGTATCACTTACCCAATCCGGCAAATCTGCATAAAGGTTCAATTCTTGGACAGCATCTTTTAAAATGGAAACTTAAACACAAGAAAAACTTTTTGAAAAACCATCAGGCATCAGACCAGATTTTGGAGGGTCCGAATGTAAATTTATTTGTATTAAAGATTAAGTAAATGTTTAAGTCCGTCGTGAAAAAGCTGGATTCACTGGTGTTATAATATGGTTAAACGTAATCAGGATAGTGCACTTTTAGGAAAGAAGGTTCAATTATTTCATAAACTGTAAAAGTGTAATAAAATGTAACTGTATACAATAATTTTCTTAGGATGATTAATTCAATAACCGCCCTGTTTGGTCTGTATGCCATATATCAATTTTCTTACTTCGAAAATCACCTTAATAAATATTCACGGCATGTTGGGTTTCATAAATTTCTGAGTTATATTTCAAAATTTAAACCAATAGAGTTGACCCCAAACATGCGAACGTTGTCACAAAATTAAGCTTCCGTATCCAAATTCCCCATTACATCAATTAATTCTGAAGCTGAAGATGGTATCCCCTTTATAGTTGACCTTTATCTCATCTTCAGATGGCTCCTTGTACATGTTCACGGTTGTTAAAATATCATAAGCAGGATAAAGCGGGTATTGTTCTTCTCCGTCATTGGTTCTTGTTTTACCATATCATAATTGCCATCAACAAGTCAAATATGATATTTGACTGATCCGTAATCCAGTTGAAGTTGACAAACCAGGTGGAAGAAATTTTTAAATTGGTTTATCATATTTTGCACCGAGATGTTTTATTATTATTACCCATGATTCTAACAGTTGAATGTGATCAAGTTCTTCTCTGCAATTAAAACTTAAATCAAAATGACAGAGATACTTTTGTTGTAGATTTTATTAGCTGGCTTTAAAGGCAATTTAGATTATTTGGTTACTGTAACTTATAAATACTTTTTTTGTTAATTCAATGTCTAAAAGAACGCAATGCGAACCAAAGGCTGAAAGACAAATAAAGATAACGCTTTTGTCATGTTTACTGCTACATGTATTTCTGCACACTCCGCGCGAGTGGCGAACAGCAGAGCTAAGCTTGTCAGTTAAAGTCCAGTAAAGAGCACAAAAAACTTGACGTCGGGTCAGATTAATTTGCTCACAGAGCGACTGGGATGGATGTGCGCTTCAGGTGGTCGATTGGGGCATCCGTGTCATCTTGCTTGCCGGGTATGTCAGACTATAATGCAGTTATCCTATCCTCAAACCAATGGTTGTGGGAAAAAAGATTCTTTGTAGGTTAAAGCACACTGCTGCAGCTCTCGGTAAGTGTGGAACTCGGAGAACCGCATTTAGTTGACTAAATTGCCCCATCTCTCATTTTTTCGTTTTGCAGTAAAAATTACCCGACTGACCTACTGTCCCATCCATTTAATCATCCATTTCATGTTCATCTTTCTAATATGATCCTCGAGTTAAAGCTGCTTCGGAGTAAAGCAATACGTAACAAACCTCTATTTCTGCATAGGTTTAAATGATTGATTTTCATCGTTTAGGATGGAAAAAGCCGCTTATATGAACGCTACCTCATACTAACTGCATGGGATAACGAATCCATTAATAAGCAATTGTTTTATGAAACTGCACCGTGCAGTGAGCTCTGAATATTGAAGTAGAATAACTCTGGGCTTTGTTTCTACACCAACATCTAACATATAAGCAAAGATTCCAAAACGCAAGATATTTGGATGCTTTGCATCCTGTAAATGTAAGTATAATGTTTAAACATGCTTTGTTTGTTTGTTTGTTGCTCATACTATTCCTTATAATATAATGTAGCTACAATAGTGTTGCTCCTTTGACATCTTTGATTAGGCGGAGCTACAAAGCGGTCCCATTACTCGTAATGGAGCAAATCGAATTTCTTTTTCCAACCCAAACAAAGCTTAAAGATGGTTAGAAAATACCAATAAACACTCTGAATAACATTGAGATAATATAAATTTTGGTCGAAAGTCATAGTAAAATATTAATTTGTTAGAAAACCAACATTTTCAAAATTTTGATCATGAACTTCATTATAAAGTTCAGGAACAAGATCCTTCAAAAATTGATATTTTCACGAATATTTTTTTAATTGAGCTAAATTTAAACTGAATTCGTCATTAAAATACTACAAGCAATATTTTAACTTTATTTCACTTTCGGCGTTGCTCCGTTACGAGCAATGTGACCGCATTGTAGCTCCGCCTAATCAAAGATGTCAAAGGAGCTACATTATTGTAGCTAAATCTAATGGGAATGGTCCGTTCATTGACGAACGATTCTTCCTCGTTCTTTGACCATGAGAAAATATCAAGTGCGTGTTGTTTGCTGACCATAAAATAAGAATGACTGTAGTTATTTTTATTTGGAACATTTTGGTTGCAAAGTCTTGTGGTCTTTTCTGAATTTATTTAGTTAATTGTTACTTCACCCCAATCAGCACGATTATGGCTATACACGGGAGATGAACATGAAACATGAAGGGGTGATACAATGAACATAAATGATGATGAAGTGGAGGATAAAGGATTACAAGGCCAATCGAGGAGAGTTTTTATTTCGACTGGGAAAAGCGGGATGGTAAGGAACGGGCAATTCAGACTCCTGTATGGGTATCTTACGGGTACTACTCTTATCGAGACCTGCAGCAATGATGAGCAAGAAATGTGCATTTTTCCAACACGGTGCACCATTATGGTTTGCAGTCAGGTTTTCTGCATTATAGCATGGCGACCCCGTTATTCGCCATGACAGTGCTGTCCCCATTGAACCACCTGTGGCACACATCTCAGTTGGTCTGTGAACAAAGTGGCCTGACCCGATGTCAGGTTTTGAGCGCTTAATGGTGGACAAGCTTAGTGCTGCTGTGGGCCCTTTCGCCACTTGGAACCCGCGTGGGTTCTGAATATTGTTTTTTTTTTAATAAAAGGCAGTGATGTTCAACATGTACAAAGCAAGGTTGACCAGTATTAAACTTCTACGTAAAAACTTGTGCAAAATCAAGAAAAACATTTTTTAACTCGGTTGTTATGTTTGTTAATTGTTGGTATACTCTAGTACTTATGTTATTAACCGTATTGTTTTCATCCTCTTCAGTTCCAAAAGTACATTGTAGATTTGATATTTGTTGAAATTTTCAGAGATAGCTTATCTTGTATCTTGAATTTTATAAAAACTATAGGCACTGTTTTAAGAGAAGCGTGAAAGTTTATACTAAACCGTTACAATCCACCAAGATTGACATCATACTTAACCAAATCTTCGTGAACTTTGTAAAAAAGGTTAATTTTCGAACTGATATGAAAAATCCAGATATAACTATGGCGCTATTTCATTGATATGATAAACTGACATATTCCCTAATAGTGCAGTGACTTAGAGTGTCAATTTCAAATTTTAATCAACCACCCTGACACACGGCTGAATCATACCTCTTTGGATAGCTTAACTCTTACCCCATTCATTTTGAGTGGTCGTAAAGGTTACAAATGGTGCAAAAGTCAGTGATCAGAGGTCAAAGGTCAAATTGTCAGCATGTAAATTTTCGTAAAATTTCAACTTTTATGTCCAGATTTTAGTAAAGGCTTGTGATTTTGTTTAAACTTTTAAATTTTAAGATACTTTGAGCAAATACCAAACGAACAGAGTAAATAATTAGGGGCCATAACTCTCTTACTGCTTGAATTATGCCCCTTTTCCTTCTAGGTGCGTTTTTTCAAATTTCTATCTTTATTCCGGAATTTCTGAATAGTTATACGACTTTTTTCATATTTACTAATTGCAAACTATTTTTCAAAGTGTATACATATTTTTGACAACTTATAACAAGGATTTTATCAAAATCTATGAAGACCATTACATTTATAAAATACCCATGCCATGGCCTGACAGCGTGTAAATTTCTATCATCTTTACCAATCACCGTTTTTTGTCTTTTCTTATACTTTGAATACGTCAAATCTAAGAAGAATATAATATTAACTAAAACAAGTAGACAAGTATAAAAGTCACATAAGTTATTAAACACTCATCCCCAAATTACTACACTATCAAACAATGCTCGACTTTACTATATACCAGCGGTGTCCATTATATGTATAATATAACAAAATGTAAGTGTTATTGGAGTTTTTTTTCAAAATGACAAAATTGTCACCAGCACTGTTAACACGTACTTGATGAGCATCCAAAGGAAATCGCAAACCAAACCAGCTCTGAAAAAAGTACAACGCAGAAGAGACCAAGATCCATTTTTTTTCAGTGAAGAGTATACGGTTTGATCAACTATTCCATGCAGATTCATAATTGAAGACCAATCATATCAAAGAAGCAGAGGTACCAATGGGGCATCCGAATGTCAAAAGGTCTCAAAAGTCCGAAAGGGCAGAGACAAAACCAGTAAACATCAACAATAACGGGACAAAAACAGACAACATGTAAAACATGGAAACACAAAATAACTGAATATCAATCAACAACGCGAACTCAAGATGAAATAAGAGTGAACTCAGGTGATCTGGAAGAGTAAGCAGTTCCTGCTTGCTATAGCACACCCGTCGCGTTGCAACAGTCAATTCCGCGTGTCAAATCCGGTAAAGGACGACAAAACTAAACTCTATGACATATCAACATCTGCACTCATCTGAGAGATAGAAATCCCATATTTGTCTATAAATGCATGTCTTCCGTAAAATTTCTTGAGTGAAGATAGCAACCGATGAGCTATAGATGGTTCGTAGCTTTAAGATCTTATGCACCGGCAATTCAAACAAAAACTAAGACACAACCCTGTGAAAATGCGGTTTCTTTCAAAAGCAGTGGACTTGAGCTAAGTTATTTTAGCACTTTACCAAACAAAACAAACCCAAACCAAACAAACTTAAACGAAGTCGCCTGGTTTCATAAGTGTGGAACAAAAACATACGATACTGCCAAAACCACAAGTTCAGCTACTCATATAAGTCTAATAAATGCTAAAAGATCGGATCTGGACACGCTAGGATTTGAACCTGGGGGATACCATTTTCGTTAAAGACTTAGATCCTGAAACAGGACCATTAACTCTTGGTTTAGATCTATCGATACAAGCTCGATCAGTATGACAGAGAAGCACCAATAGAAGATTATAAAATGTGAAATAGGTGTTCAGAAATACATAATTTATCAGACTTACGATCATGCTATGACAGTTAGCAATAGTCTATGGATACGATTGCTCGTTAAACCATCTTTACTGACTGACTAATCTATGATTTTTTTTTTAACTGTTGTTGATATAACTATTATTTATATAACCAATTAAAGTAGGAATGGGGCACAAACGCCCCGCGCTAGGCTCTAAACGAGGAGTAGAAGTCCAAAAAGTCCGGCCGAAAGTCGCTTGGGACGTAGTTTGTGATACTGAGCTGTCCTATCAAGTTTCATTATCATTCTCATGTATGGTCTATGGAAAAGCTTGATGGAAATTTTACATAAATTTTCATATCGACCCAGTCCCAACAAGAAAGTAGTCAGGTCTGAAAGTCGCTTAAGGCATACAGTCTGTCATACTTAACGGTGACCCTGCAAATTTCAAATCATTATCAAATACGGTTTCTGGGGAAAGCTTGACAGAAATTCGTACGGACGGACATGAGCATACCTTAATGCCTCTCGCTAGAAATGTCGTGGGGAGGCATCAAACTTGTCATTGTAACGAATAGAGTCTTTGTGCTAATATATCTTAAACTTGGAATCAAATTTTAAGGGTTTTTCTTGCGAACCTTGATTTAAGGTTCGTATACTACAAAATACAGTTTGCCGACTTTTCTTGTTTCATAGTGGTACTCTGTTAAATATAATAACAAATATATTTACTGTACACTCGGGGTGTATCAGATTGGAACACACACAGAGACGATATATCTTTGTTTTGCTAAATGACTGTTTCCGAAATAAAATACTTCTTCCTTTAATTTTATGAGTCTGGTGGAAATGAAATATATTTTAAACAATGTTACAAAACTATCATTTGATTTAAAACTAAAACACAGTTCCAGACGACAGATTTGAAACCGCGACCGTCTGACTATATAACAGACGGTACGGATGCAATGTTCATGCACGTTTCAAAGAATTACTTTTCTGTCATGACCTTTTTCGGAAGATAAACAGCTTGTCTTTTAGAATTTAATACATGTACTTTTACATTTTTTTTTGTTGGAATCAAAATGCAATAATTTGGAAAACAAGGTTGTTTCCGTTTATTAATAGGTTGTGTCGCGTACACTTATTCCACATCTCATTTTCTTCTATTACTAGTATCAATTTCAATTTAAGTGTCATCATTCAGTCGAAAACTTGCAAGAAAATGGGTAAAAACGTTTTCAATAAATTACTATAAGACGAGCTAATAAAATTTTGAAGACATTCATAGCGCCATATTCTGAACTAAAATATCGGACCGTTGCAGTTTGTTGGTAAATAGTTTGGTCATTAGATATTTTGAAAAACTAATAAAATATTATAATTTAGCTTCAAAAACTATTTTTAAGAGAATCGGCACTATTACATTTTGCTAAACATATTGATTTGCTGTCAGCAAAGTTGATTTTCTGTGGGTTTAAGACGATTTGAATGTGTAAAAAATAAACAAACTTATAATTTTTGAATCGTACCGGTCATGATAAGTTATTGAAATCCGGAAACAAGTTTTGACAGATTTGAACCATCGTTAACTTTCAAACATATTTTTAAAAGTAGAATACACAAATAGATAAAAATAAGCCTCATGTTTTACAATGATCATATTCTAATTGTAAAATACAAAAAAAAATACAGACATTAACCTATTTTAATTGAGCTATTACAACTGAAATACACCTAAATTCTGTCAATTGTTTATGCTTTTTTAAATTTGAAAAATATTTAAAACATTACAATAAAAACGCTCATTAAGGAAGTTTTGGAATTCTGAAATATATGTCTACCTAAATCACTAACAAGTTTTGACCCCGTTTAGCCCTCTTTAAAGTACTTGTAAACCAAAGTCAACACATAAATTTCCCCAAAACCAGAAGGCCCCCCTTTTTCTTCATAAAAAACAAAACTGCACCATGGGAAATCTTTACGACCAGGCAAAAAAGTTGCATTAAGGTATACTCTAAACAATAAAACAAAAATTAGCCGTGTGTCCACCCGGTTGATTAAACTCCGAAAATAAGCACGTTTTTGGAAATTGTCACTGCACTATAAATATCACAAATTATCTCAGATAAAATTATTTAATTGTTGTTTAAGGGTAATGGTGCAGAACGTGAAATTTAAAACAAGCATCTGTATTTTGAAAATTGTGTTGGAAACAAAACGGTTGTGATACGAGTAATTTAATTTTCTCTGAAAAAATGAGTATATCAATGAACCATATGATAAGTCTATGCAAACTGATAACAGAAATTAGTAGATTTATGGTTTTCTAGAAAGATAGTACGAAAACAATTAATTGTAAACATCTAAAGTTATGAACAAGAATAATAACTACATGTAGTACTGTATATATGTTTACATCATTGAATGTGTGTACTTTTTAGAATGTATAAATCGGTCATTTACCCTGTATCACTTTCCTAGACTGTCATGCAGAAAATATACACAGCAACATACAAGTACATAAAAATGAAACATTTGTCCATCAACACTATATTGATCTCAGCGTTCTGTGAAAACCACAAAAAAGCATCGCCTTTTTGATATGGACTCTGTAAATTACAACACAATTTAAGTGAGGGGTTGTAGCATTTATAAATGAAAACATTCATCCACCTTTAATTGAAAAAATGTAATGTAGCTGTCCAGTTAAGTGGCCATATAGACATGTATCAGATGTTTTGTCTACTTGCAAAATATTGATGACATAGCCCAACAGCCTTATTGGGTATTGTACACGTGTGGAATAAGTGTACGCGACACTGCTCACATGACCAGCAGTAATTTACGATAAAAGAGACGATTTTAATTTTCAAATTATTAATTTTCCTAATCTACAGAGCAATACACCTACTTCCCCTGCATACGGTGTTTATATTTCACAACTTATTCGATATGCCAGGGCTTGCACACATTTCACAGATTTTTTTATCAGACACCGATTTCTTCGTGACCGTCTTTTGGAGCAGGGCTATAAGAAGATCCCTAAAAAAAATCTTTCTTCGTTATCAGCCGCTAGTAGAAAAGTTCTCAAAATTGAGTTAAAAGATATGGTGATTAATTGTTTTAATATTGTTTGACTGGTCTGCTGTACGGAGATGATCACCTCAATATCCCTATTGTGTCTCACAACCATGTTGTGTTCTATGGTCATTACCGGATCCTAAGATCGCAATGAAAGAGGGAGGTTTGGCGCCATAAAACCTGGTTTAACCCACCATTTCGTTTGAAATGCCTGTACCAAGTCAGGACCATTGCGATCCACCAATTCTCCGGTATGACTGATTCGTTTTTGTCATTTTCTCGGGACAATGAGATTGATCATTCAAGTTCGGCAGTTTTGTTTTTACCTTTATTTAGCAAAAAACAACACACATTGGAACACCGACTGCAGCCTTCAACGAGGCCAGTAGGCACTACTCGCCGTTCTAAAATCGGCACAAGGTCTAAATAAAATGCTTATAATTCATATTCAGTCCTGAAATAGTCATAGAAGACCCCCTTTAGGAACAAAAAACATCAAAACAAAAGCTTTGTCAAAGATTCCTGGCTTAGGACAAGCACATACAAAAAGCCTACCCTTACTGATCCAGACTACAATATGGAACAACTGGGGCCAGCGAAAAACAAATACAAATTGAATCAAAACACAAATCCGACACAACACAAACAATTAATGATTTTGTGGAGTATCATCACACAAAACCGATATACTTGATCGCTATAATGCTTTTTAAAAAAAGGGCAATTAGTTAAATAGCTTATTTAAGTTTTAAAGTAAGTTCCAAAGTATTAATATTTCTACCAAAAAGCACTAGATTCAAAGATTTAACCAAAATATTCATTTCATATCCTTTGCCTTAAAAACTTTGAAGCCAATTTTTTTTCATTTCCAATGGATTGTTTTTAAACTTGGGTGCTTTATAAACAACATTACCATTAAATTCAGGATGTGATATTCCTTTCACTCTCAGAATCGACGTGTACAGTTATTTTTTTTTTCAATAAGAGATCGATACTTGAGGAATATAAGTTTTCGTTTTTTCTGTACAATATTTGATTTTCTTCGTGTAAAATAAATGAAGCCTAACCTCAATGATACAGACTAAAACAAGAAATGGGTGTGGCACAACAGCAAAAAGGGGCGCAAAAGTTAATCACCGACTGTTTTTTTTCAAATAAATTCTTTTTTTGCGGTCTCATGTAGTCATGTTATTGTTTCCAAAATGGTCACACAGCAATAATGCATGCCACCCTTACTTCATCTGTCAGCTTAAAAAGAAGAAAAAAATATTTGTAAACTTATTTCTTTTACCAATGTATTTTCTGCTGTTCCTTACAAGTGTTGATTTTCATCGTGTCAAATAAATGAAGCCTAACCTTACTGATCCAGACTACAATAAGGAACAACTGGGGTCAGCGAAAAACAAATACAAATTGAGTCAAACACAAATTTTATTATTTTGATTGCATTACTTATAACAACTAGACAGAAAAAACATACATTGACATTCTTCAGGAATAGAATTATGCAGGAGTGATGATGGTTAATAAGTAAGGCGGGAAACATTGGTCAAATTACACCGTCTTTTTTATTCTATCATCTCTTGATTATTGTTTGTGAAATTGAGGAACCCAAATTGTATCAAAATAATTTGCATGATAAGAATTTATAAGATCTTTGGCAATAAGTCCTCCTTCTTTCTAATAAGACTGTAATATACGAGCTTTGCCTAATGATTTCCTAGTGGTACCGCCCACAATGAGATTTTGATAAAGGTTTTGTAATTCTTAAAGTTTTATATTTCACGAAAGTTATGATTTACGTAATTTAAATTTTAATGCAACTATAATTAAAAGTTATTCAAAATTCAGAATCAAACGATTTGACAATAATTTATAACCTGCAGCTTCGACTAAACGGAGTGCCAAGTTATTTTATTTTTTACAACGCGGTAAAGCAGGTGTTTGGGTTTAGTTTTTCTTCCACTTTAAGATTGCATATAAACGCACAAAGTTTCAATGACGAGTAAATAACCAAAATTATACCAGCACATATGCGATGACAAAAAATCTGTCGGTTTCTTTCCTATTTCAACGTCCAAGTATTTTCACTAGGGGGGGGGGGGCATGGTGAAATTTGAAATAAAAAGGCAGGATGCCAAAATCATAAAATAAAAAAGGCTGAAGTTTTTTGGCTACAAAATTTATAGTAAGTTTTAAAATGAAAAATTGCAAAAATCCAGGCTCCGATTTTTTTTTCGAAAATAAAAAGGGCAGAAGGATGAAAATTTCCATAGTCCCCTCTATATATCAAATGGTAGCTAACTTAGAAACTTTCGGCTATATGTCTTTGGGTAAACCATCTGGACCAAAGTTGTTAAGTATTTGTGGTGCTGGTGTCAAGGTGGCTGTTTATTTAGACAGATACACTTTATTATATGTACCAAAAAAATCTTGTACATGCCCACGAACCAACAAGACAAAACCAACACCCTTACAACGTCATTGCTTCCTAATCTGTAAACAATATAAAAGATTGAATAAATAAAAACAATAACCCCGATACTACAATAAATGAGTTATAAAAAAAAAGATCCAAAAACTAAACTTAATTGTATATGGAGAAAAAAGTGGATTCTCTGAGTTAATCATAGCAAAAGACAAGCGGTTTTGAAATACTTCTACTGTCTGATCAATTCAATATGAAAATACTTTAAACGATGGTAGAAGTTTGTATTTTAACGAGACAAATTTATTGAAGTTGCACTTTTTCTGATTCTCTGACGTGGTGTGATCATCTGTAAGAAAATTGAGACAGTTATTTGATTTCTAATATTTACACTCATCTTAAGGAAAATAGAAAAATGAAAGTCTTCATCGATTTATTGTCTAAAAATGAAGTAATCAAAATTGGTCTCGACAAGCCCACTTCACAGTGAAATTCAATTCCTCGCTTATTTTCATTTCTGATTTTTTTCATCTTGTGTCTCAAAATGACTTTGACTGTTAAAAACACCACGGTCTTTCATTATTATCCCTAAAAGTTAAATACACATATTTATTTAACAAATGTGCGATCAAGGGTTTTTTTTTTTTTTGCAGTAACGAAAGAAGCAGAGGTACCAATGGGGTATCCGAATGTCAAAAGTCCGAAAGGGCAGAGACTAAACCAGTAAACACAAACAAGAACGGGACAAAAACAGACAACACGTAAAACATGGAAACACAAAACAACTGAATATCAATCAACAACGCGAACTCCAGTCGAAACAAGAGTGAACTCAGGTGCTCCGGAAGAGTAAGCAGTTCCTGCTTGCTATAGCACACCCGTCGCGTTGCCAATAGTCCATTCAGCGTGTCAAATCCAGTAAAGGAAGACAAAACAACACCCTATGACAAACCAACATCTGCACTCATCTGAGAGATCGAAATCCCATATTTGTCTATAAGTGCATGGTGTCTTCCGTAAAATTTCTTGAGTGAAGACAGCAATCGAGGAGCAACATAACCCTGTGTGAGCAATTTTTGCGTCAGACGTGTCGCTCTGCCAAGGAAATCGATGTAAGTCCCGCACGCTCTGGAGTAACGAATCAATTGAGATACGTAAACTCCATAAGCTGGAGCTGACGGAATATTGCTACACAAGAAGGGGAAGTTGACGATTGGAAAGTTGAAGTCATCACGTTTGTCATAGAGCCTTGTTGAAAGTCTTCCTTGAGAGTCAATTTCGAGATGTAGATCTAAATATGAAGCAGACTTCCTAGAATCCGTTGTGTCCTTTATCTCAAGCTCCTGTGGATATATGAGATGGAGAAAGTCACCAAATCGAGAATTGTTTAGTGAAAGGACATCATCAATATAACGGAACGTGAGGTTGAAAGAGAGAGCTAGTCTACGGTCTTTTTTGTCTAGAAGAGATTGCAAGAAGTCTGCTTCATATGAATGAAGAAACAAATCAGCAAGCAAAGGTGCACAATTAGTGCCCATTGGAATCCCTATTGTTTGCTGAAAAACACGTCCACCAAACTGAACAAATATGTTGTCAATAAGAAAGTTGAGCATGTCGATTATTTGGTCTTCTGTAAATTTGTTCTTTTTCTTTGACTCATTGATGACAAAGTAAGTCTTGGTATAATCGACTACAAGAAATTTGTACCTGCGTTTTCCATTCTTTTTGAAAAAGCTGCGTTTAATCAGCTGTGCCAATCGCGATTTCAGTTGTTCATGTGGAATAGAAGTGTAAAGTGTGGAGAAATCGAATGTTTTGATGCTGTTACAAGATGAAACTGATTTAGAGTTAAGAATCTCCATCAGTTCTTTCGAATTCTTCAGGATCCACATTTGATTGACACCATTTCTAGAATAACAACAATCGTAATATTTCTGGAGGCCGGATTTTACTGCCGTAAGTATTGAAGTCAACAAAACTGAAAGAGGTTTAGTTGTACATTTGGATGACCCTGCAATGAAGCGCTGTTTGTATGGATTTTTATGTAATTTGGGAATCCAATACAGGGATGGAATGTCATCATTACTGCCACCAACAGAAAGGCCGAAGGAGGAAATGACAGATTTGTGATTGTCAATGATTTCCTCCTTAGACAGTGTTGTAGCCGTGTATGTGGTGCTGTTGCTGGTACAACCAACCCCCAATTCAGCTGTCAAACAGTCTATATAGTGTTTTTTGTACACAAAAATGATGTTATGAATTATTACTATGCATATCATATTTAAACTATATTTTTACATATTGGACTCCTGAAAAGCCCTCAGATCACAGAAAGTTATAAAGTGTTTTTGAAACGCAAACGATAGATTTCAATATATATAATCAGTTGTGGAGAAAGGGATTTTGGCAGGTCATCTTTTGAAATTTTTGACATTTTTTTTCGGAATCCTCTGTTTTTCCCCATCAAAATAAGGTAAAACTTTGTGTTCGGTACCCCCAATTTTTCTTTTGTTTAAGTTCTTCATTACATCATAAGTATCTGTTTTACACCTTTTCACAGGTTTAAAGAATGTTAAAGCTATGAAAAAATCAGAGAAAAGCTTTTTCCTGACAATTTTTGAACTCTTGAGTACGGTAACCTATATTTTTTTTTACCTTACATTGTATTTTTAATTATTCCCTTACGATTTAAGGCCTCATCACTTTCGAAGTCAACCCCGGAAGTATGGAAGCTGAAGTTTTGTTGAATTTTCCGGACAGGAGAGACCATTGAGGACATGGATTGATATCTATAAACTTATCAAAAGAAGTTAACTTTTTTTTGCGGATTTGAATGATGTCTCAAATTCCCTTTCGACAACTTTCCATGTCAGTTATTTAGATACCCATGTAAAGCTTAATTTCCTTATGTGCAGTTTCTTGTCAATAAGTTCAGAATAATATGTACAGATTGTAAATTAATTTCAGGTGAATTTTGTACCTGGCAATAGACCATTGTAAGTGATATAGATCCTCGTGTTAACCTTGTAATTTATGTTCAAACGAGACGGAAAATTATTTTTTCTTTGTAATTTCTGATTAAACATCGGTAGAACTGTCAAAAGGTATGTTTTATATTAATAATTAATGAATATGTCTGGAATTATTGTGTATTTCGTACCAAATACGGTCAAGTTGACAAGTTTAAGTCTGAACATTCAGGTTGATCGCTTTGTCCACGAAGAAGATATATTTTAAGTCACAAATAAATAAATGCTTTTGATTTTTTATTTGGATGGAAGAAAAATTATGTTCAAATGTATCCAAAAAGTCAAATCTGACACACTTTTAAAATTACATGCTTGGCGCTTTATTTTATATAGCAAAGAGGTATCGAAGGAGAATAGTATCTAAAATGCAAATAAACCAAGAAATTTTAATAGACATCAACAATACGAAGAAACACACGACTAAAGTTGCAATAAACGACGCGGAGTCGCGCAAAACGAGAGTAAACTAATGGACATCCGAGTAAGTAGTCGAGATATTCTCAATATACAAGTATTCTCTCATGCCACCACCCCTCATTTTAAAAGTAAAGCTGTACCATATAGCACTAGTTTCTTTACCTTAGACAGTCTACCTGTAACCATGCATTTCATCAGGACATTACCACGAGACTGCCGTTGTTTCATACAGGATTCTAAACAATAACAGCTGCATGTTGTACTATATGACTTTTTTTTCTTTCTTTGCTTGATTTGAAAACCTTTGTCAAAAGTATACGGGAGTTTAACTATTATTATTCCATATTTCGCAGTATTTGTTTAAAATAATTGAATGCAGTTCTAATTTCTTTACCGAACGGAATTTGCTACTTAAATGGAAAATATTTGACTATCCATAATTGTAGAATTAAAGACTTTTTAGGATTACTGCAGCTGAGTTCCGAACTGAAAACAATCGCGACACCTCAGTAGAACGGACTTATATGAACTCGTGATATTTAATGCAATAATACCAATCTAGATGATTTTTATGCCATAAAGTTCATATTTTCAATAAAATGCTTAGAAACCCATAATAAACGCGGTGTGTATCCATAATTTTCTTTCAATAAATCCATTTTAATAAAGAATCCTTAACGAAAAGGTTTTGAAATGAACGTCGGATTAGTACGACCCTGCATGCCAGGTTAACTTTAATATTTCTATGATTAATTTATCTATTTATTATAAAAAAAATACAATTATTAGTTACTTTATGTGTTTTGTATCGAGGCTTTCGCTTCAAAAAATAACCGGAAGACATAACGTTGAGAGATTGAAGTTGAATAACTTTATTGAGGCAATATTTCCGATATTGAAGCTATCTATCTCAAATAAATGACGATATTAAAATATTCACATAAAGGATAGTTATTGATATCAGAAATATGTACCCAGTGCCTCGGATCACTTGATCAACTGAAACCATTGAGCAGGAAACACAGTTAACAACTTACATTTTCATTTTCTGTCAGGCTAAACTGTTTCAGACAATATTTATTTTATTTGTAATAATCCAAGTTCAACTGGGGTACGTTACAGCACCGCAGCAAAAGGATGTGCTGTGTACCAATGCACTGCAGCAAATGGGATATGTCATGCTGAAACACAGACAATTATCATTTCTTCTATTTGATTCTGAACCTTAATGTCATCTCTGTAATATTGGAATATAAAAAGGGATTAGACTCGCTCTTTTATTTTGGCTTCATTCAACTGAGTTAGTTTTTGTATGTTTTGAAGTATTCCATAACGCTGACGTAATAGTTTTTGTCAAGTTGTTTGTTCACAATAATTAACGTTGATTCATATGTATGAAAACAAGATTAAGCTTCGGTATTTTGTACAGAGCAAAAGCATAAACATATTTAATAACTTCATTCTCATTACGACACGACACTTTCGCATTGCTGGTTACATGTTGTGTGTTTCGTCATACGCTTCTCTCTTGTGTCGTTGATTTTGTATTTGCCTTTTAGATACTATGCTTCTTTTTGAAAATATCATCATTGACTTGAAATATGTAAACGTTCTAGTAGAAAAATAAGGTTTCAGGTACATGGACCTATTTTTTGTTTAAATTTATTTATTTAGGTCCAAAACTTGTATAACAGAAAGGTGTACGTAAGATGGCACAATTTCACGTTCAACGGGAATTAACTCTAACTTACCTGAATATACCTTTTCTCACCTGAAAAAAAAATGCAGTTGTAAAATAATTAAAGTTTTTTTTTATCATATTTAATTTACAAGAGACTGTTTGTACAACTGCAAATTTCTCGGGCGAGGTAGTTATATTCAGGTATTCCCAACTTGAACAACGGGGTATATAGTGATAGGGGTATCCGTCCGTTACACCCTAGGATACGGTATTACCCATCTCTTATACACAACTCTTATTAATTTGATTTAAACATATTTTATTCAATAAGAAAAGGATTGGATAGCAGGCCAAGGCCTATTAATATCCTCTCCATGGAACAAGGTTACAAAATTTGACAATAGTAATATAACATGCATGCACAAATAAAAATACAAAGAGCAAATGATTTACAGTATAAGTGATCTCATATATAGTTAAAGTCATTGTACATGGAATTAACTAATTCAATCAGAAGAATTTTGTATTACTGGTTAATAAGAGTTAAAATTTAAAATATTATTTTACTAGAAGGTGTACTATACTGTGGTTGCTATTTATCAAAAGTAAAATTATAGAAAACTCCAATGTTATATCATTAGATTAAGTATATAATTAATATGCATGTATTTCTAAAATTCTAATGCATTTCTTTATGAAGAAAAAAAAAAAATAATAATAATTTTGTGAAGATTTTCATTTAATCTGATAAAATTCATGTATAGGAATAAAGATTAGAAGAAGAGAAAAATCAATTCAAGAGAAAATAAGATAAGGGTAGATAAAAATAATTGGAATATAAAAACATTCAAAAGGAAAAAAATTGAAAATAGTTACTATGTTGCTCAGGGTAAGGGGTTTTCATTTTAAAATCGTTTACTGTTTCTTATAAATGTATGTAACGCCATAACAAGTTTCTTATTATTTTCAAAATTGAGTGTGTCAGATCCAAATAGGATGTTTCGAACAGAGAATTCTATTCCCAGTTCAAAACACACATTTTGTAGTTCTTGCCTAAGTATATTATACAAATGACAAGTCATAAGGAAATGTTCTTTGTCTTCATTAACATCTCTGCAATGTGGACAGTTTGGTATGTCAGTCAAGTGATGGCACCAGAGATCAGAATTGAGATTACTAGCACCATTCCTCAACTGACAAGCAATGATATTTTCTTTTCTGTTACCAATATTGAAGTATTCAGGTGTCTGTTTGATATTTGAATTTAGTCGCCTTTTAAACGCATCAACAGAAGGACTAGACTTGGTTGATGCAGGAAGAGCATTCCATAGTCGCAATACAGATGGTAAAAAACTCTTATCATAAGTAACAGTATTACAAAATGGAAGTCGAAAATTATCTAATGAAGTAGGCTGTCTCAAATTGTAATGATGAATATTAACAGAGTATGGTTGTACCATGTCTAATAGATATTGAGGAGTTTGACCATTAATAATCTTGTAAAGAAGTACTAATTTGTGCTTTTCTCGCCTCTTAAATAGAGGTTCCCAACCCAACTCCTCATATAGTTTAGACCTTGAGGAATTAATTCGAAGGCCTGTGATGATTCTTCCAGCTTCTACTTGAACACTTTCTAATAAATTGGATTCATATAGTGTACAGTTATCCCACACAACATCTGCATATTCCATTATAGGTCTGATAAAAGAAAAATACAGGTTAATCAATACTTTTCTAGACACCTGATACTTCAACATTCTTAGTATATTAAGTCTACTACAAGCTTTTTCATATATTTTTTCAATGTGAGTCTTCCATTTGCAGTTATTCTAAAGGTCAAGACCCAAGTGGGTATGAGTGTTTACATCCTTCACTTGGTTATCAGGACCTCCAAAATAGACAGAATGTTGCTCAGCATTTCGACGTGTAAACAACAAGGACTCTGTCTTGGTTGGATTGAATTTTATAGCCCAATTTTGGGACCAATTATAAATATGATCAAGGTCAGTAGTAAGTAAATTTGCAGCCTGACCATAATCATTATCTTCAATAACAACGAATAAAGAGGTATCATCTGCAAATAATCGAATACAACAGTTCAAACCATCTACAATGCTATTAATATAAATATAAAGGAATAAAAAAGGACCTAATACTGAACCCTGTGGAACCCCTGCATCAATATTTTCCCAGGAAGAGGAAAATCCATCCAAGACAACCTTTTGTTTTCTATTATCTAAATAATCTGCAATCCAATTTAGCAACGTAGTATTAATACCAATTTGTCGAAGTTTGTAAAGAAGCCCTTTATGCCATACTCTATCAAAGGCTTTAGAAATATCACAAAATATAAATCGCACATCATTTCCAGAATCAAGATTGCTTACAATCGTATTATAAATTTCTATCAACTGGTTGACAGTAGAGTCTTTCGGCACAAAGCCTGACTGGTGTTCTGTTAAAAGCTGATGGTCCAAAACATAGTTATGCATGTGCTTTACTATAATTTTTTCCATCATTTTACATAAAACACAAGTAAGGGAGATTGGGCGGTAGTTTGAAACATCAGATGTCACCCCTTTGTTTTTGTAAATAGGTGTAACATGTGAATGTTTCCATACATAAGGTAGGCGTCCACACCGCAGAGACTGGTTAAACAGGTATGTAAGAGGTTTAATAAGTGATGATGATATTTTGCTTAATACCAATGGTGCAATCCCATCTGGTCCACTTGGTTTGTTTGAGTTAAGTAATTCCAGTTGGTCTTTCACCTCTTGTTCCCTAATGATAAATTCAGGAGATGTTCTATCAGATGTTGCATCTTGCTCATCAGGGAGAACAGGCTCCTCATCTAAGTGTGAAATGTCAGCAAAATATTTATTAAACATGTCACACTTATCAGTTGGATGAATAATAATTCTACCCTCTCTTTCAAGAGGTGGGCTGACAGTTTCACATTTATTAAGTTTACAGACAGATTTTGCAATTCGCCACCATTTACCAGGTGGGATATTTTTATCGACTAATTGTGACGTCAGTTTGTCTTTATAATTTTGTTTAGCCTCTCTGACTAGTTTTATAACTTCATTTCTTAGCTGTCTATAACGTGCCCAATGATTTTCACTATTTGACTTTTTAGCCTTATAATGAAGCCTATCTCTTTTACGAATTGCTCTCCTTATGGAACCATTCATAAAAGGTTTATCATTAGGACGTATAGTTACAGTCTTAGTAGGTATAAATCGATCACAGGCTTCTGTCAAAATAGATTGGAAGGTTGAGTAATTATCAGAAATGGAGTGGTCATTAAAGAGAACTTCCCAGTCCTTCCCATCCATTTCATTTTGTAAGCCAATAAAATCTGCATGTGCATAATCTTTTACTTTACGTTTATAACAACGCTGCTTTATACATTTCATGTTAACTTCCACAGAAACTGGACAATGGTCGCTGCAAAAATTAACTAATACATTAACTCCTGTCACTAAATTTGATCGGTTTGTAATGAACAAATCAATGCAAGTAGCAGTTGTACTAGTTATCCTTGTCGGCTCGTTGACAACATTTATCAGATTATATTTTTTCAAAATGTTGGGAAAATGACCAACTGGATTTTTTATCATATCAATGTTAAAGTCACCCCCAAGAAAGACGGGTAAATTCAGATCTACCACTTTCTGGAGACTACTTTCTAAGTGACGCCAGTATGAGACATCTGAATTTGGTGGTCTATACGCTACACCTAATATAGCCTTAGTAGTTGAAGTATTTACTTCAGCCCATAGTATTTCAATGTCCTTATTGTCAAGTTCTGGCTTCACCTTAAAATATATATTTGATTTTACATAAATGGCAATGCCACCCCCATGTCTATTTCTATCATGACGTATTGGTTTCTGAAAGCCATCAAGCAGAATGTCATCAGTTTTAATGCTTTCATCAAGATGAGTCTCAGACACCAAGATGATATCATGATCAGATAATTCTAATTTAATTAGATCAAGTTTGGGTTGTAAGCTACATACATTTAGGTGAACTATATTAAGTGGGCCATAGTGATCTACATTTTGTTTATGAACATGACTAGGACCTGGGTGTACTTCTATATTCCCAATGAGAAGAAGATACACAAGCACAAACAAATGGTAGTGATAATTGTTTTCATTTGTATCTTTAATGAACCTGTGGATATTGTGACAATTGAGAAAGGTGTGGTTGTTATAATAGTTGGAACGGCGTTTATGAACTTTCACACCATTTAAGACACTTACACACTGTTGTACATGGGCGCTGCCATCTTGAAAGTAAACATCCGGTTTAGTTATTTTTAGTCTACCCTGAGCAAATACATAGACATAACACACAGTAAATATGAACATATATACATATAGAAAACACAACTAACAATAAGAAAAGAATCAGTACAGTAAACACAAAAGGAAGAAAAAAAGAAAAAAAAAAACAGATTAACTGGTGAGAGGAAATCATAGTATAGTACAAATATAGTAGCGAATTCTAATTTTCTATTTTTAGAACATGGAAACTACCTATTGGAAAATAATACAATAACAATTACACGTGTACTGAGAGTTTTAGTCTTGGGAACTTGGAATACATAGTTCCGGACATCCGGGCATTTTAGTAATTTTGAGTTATTTCCCCTTATTTTGTAACTAAGGAGGTGAAGCGGTCGCCATTTTGTGTTACATTCTTTATCGATGTTGACTCAAAAAACCATTGATACGGACTTAAATTTCGATTGCCATCATGCCAAAAACATGTTGTGCAGTTGGATGTCAAAACCACAATATGATGTTGAAACAGTTATCCTTCCACAAGTTTCCAAGAGAAGAAAAACGCAATTCATTGTGGTTAACCGCATTGAAAAGAAATAAACCAGACGGTACTCCGTGGGTACCAACAACGAACTCAGTTATTTGTGGTGAACATTTTATAAATGGTAAGTTTTAGAACTTTTTGATAGACCCGTGAATTTAAGAGTCAAATTTTATATACCGGTTTTGTGTTTGTTCATGCAAATTTTGCATACAACAACAACAACAACACTTATTTGTACCAATCAAGGACAAGGTGCCCACTTTGAGCAAATCACATGAATTATGAAACAAAATAAAAGTACAATTAAGAAATAATTATTTTGATTAGTACATACATGTACATGTAATTTGTAAGTGTTAAATTTATTTAGCTTATTGGGTATCATCTTTTAATAATATAAAAAAGTTCAAATTAGAAAAAAACATATTCTGCTACTGCTTGGCACTTGTTTCTTCGATTACAAAGATTACTGAGAGAAAAGGGAGGGCGTCGTGTGGTTGAATCTATGCACACACATTTTGATCGTACATTCAAAGCCAAGAACAGGCATCTTTATATTTTATGTATATAGTGTGTTACCATTTTTTAATATCAGTATTAAAAGTCTTAAATAATGTTTTGATTAATTGTATTTTTCAGGCAAGCCATCCAATGACCCCACTCATCCAGACTATGTACCATCTTTATTTGATTATAACAAAAACCAAAGCACGGATAACCGCAGCCAGCAAAAGATTAACCGATACCGCAATGCTCTTAAGAGAAAATCACAGTCAGATACACCAACTTTAAATTATGGATCCGTACCAAAGCATCAAAAACTTTCCCCTAAAGTATGTAAAAAACTTTTTCCAGAGAATGACACTGAAAACATTCAACCTATTTACTATGCCGAACCATTGAAACCCCAAAAGCCAAGTCCTACTGGATTTAATAAACCAGTTAGTCATTCAGAAAGAGAACTCTTTTTTGATGAAATCCAACATCTCAGGGAAGAAAAAGAGAGACTAATAGAGCAAAATCAGCGTCTTCAAGATCAGCTAGCTGCAGCAAATCTATCTTCAATGCTGATTGTTAACAATGACAATAAGTGTAAATATTTTACTGGACTTTCTTATTCAGTGTTTCTAAGCATCTTCACATTCCTGTCACAGTTTTTACCAAGGACAGCCCTATCAGACACCTTTTCTTTGAGAGACCAGATGTTTACAACACTGATTAAACTTCGTCTTGATCTACCTTTTGAGTACATGGCTTACCATCGTGGTGTAGCTGTCTCTACAATTCACGACATTTTTTGGCGCTGGATAGATCTCTTCCATGCAAAACTAGACTTTTTGGTACATTGGCCGGATCGTGAAACTATATCAAAAACAACACCTAGTATTTTTAAAGTACGATTTCCACATCTGACAGCAATAGTAGACTGTTTCGAAATATTCATAGAGAGACCTAAGAACTTGAAGGCACGGGCAAAGGTATATTCCAATTATAAGAAACACCCGACTGTTAAATTTTTTATCTCTTGCAATCCTCTAGGATCAGTAACATTTTTGTCAAATGCTTGGGGCGGTCGTGTTTCAGACAATGAGCTAGTGCGATCTTGTGGATTTATAAGCCATAACTACCATCTACCAGGAGACCAAATTCTTGCAGACAGAGGGTTTCAGTTGAAAGATGACTTTGCTAGCCAATGTTCAGCTGAATTGATCACACCCGCCTTCACTAAAGGACAATCACAGTTAAGCGCTCAAGATGTTGAATCATCACGAAAACTTAGCAATGTTCGCATTCATATAGAACGTGTAATTGGACTTTTAAAGAACAGATATACTATTTTGAAAGGCGTCCTTCCAATTGTCCTCGTAAAATCTTTGAATGACGAGGTTGAAGAACCAAACTTTTCATCAATTGACAAAATTGTTAGAACTTGTGCATCCCTTACCAATCTTGGAGATGGTATAGTCTATTCAGAAGACTAAAAAGTTTGCATTTTGCATATGTATTTTTGCTTAAATATTTATTCATATTATAAACATATTATATAATAGTCATGATGATGGTGACTGGTGTTATTAAAGTGAAACCATAAATTGTATTGATCAAGATCAAATTTAAATAAAATTTGACTGGATGTTAAATTGTTTGGGGTGTCATATTTAAATATATTATATCGTGATGATAAACATGTACATGTATGTTTAGTTTAATTTCATTATTTGTATTTTTAAAACTCAATGTATAAAGTATTTTGTGCATTTTCAAGTTGCTAAAAGTAACAAAAACTAAATTCACTTTACATGTACATGTATTGTGTAGGTCACGTGTTTTATAATTTGTTGAAAATCATATATAAAGTCAGTGTACATGTATATTCTTTACATCTATATTAACATGATTAAAAAGCTCTCTTATGTCCTACATGTATTTTTGACTATATAAATTGATTGTGTTATCTTGTTCCATATATCTTTCTACTGTATTCTCATTGCATTTTTAAAGCCCTGGTGCGAACACATGGTGTTTATTGGATCAAATATGAGTAATTTTACCATTTTTATCATTTAATGTGAAATGTTTTGTTTAATGTGCCAATAAACATGATTAAATTGTGATATTTTACTCTAGGATTACTCTACTTTGATATAATATATAAGAAGAGAGATATAGATGATCATCATATATACTAATGGGGCATTCGAATGTCAAAAATCTGAAGGGGTAATGACAAAACCAGTATGACTTAGGATAACACAATGAAACAGACAACATAAAAACATGTATTGACTATAGCATACAGTTACAGTGTATGGAGCAAAAACTTGTAGGTCCTTTGGAACACACGTAAAAAAAATTGACAACCTTTAAAGCTTACAGAATTTTTTGAAGTGTAACTCTACCTTACAAACAACAAATTTGAATTTATATTTTTTTACAATAAATATAAATTAACTTGTTTAGTGTTGCAATTATGTTTTTTCCAGTATGTACAATTTGGTAAGAGCACCTCTGAAGAGTCTTTAAAAATCAAAGCGCACCTAAAACAAAATTACTGAACAGGCATGATCATACCTCAGTTGTACCACAAAATTGGCTCTAATGTTCCCTTTTATTTTTTATTTGTAATGGCAATAAAATTATAAAATAGACCAAAAACCACAGCGGAACAGTTCCACATTTTAAAATGGAAAATAACAGCAATTAGAGAACAATTCCTATATACGTTTTTTAAAGAATAGTCTATTACTTTTGTAAATTTTTATTTTGATGTTTTAACCTGCAATAAAAAATACAACATGAGTAAAAGCTATAGCACCAAGGAAAAAAATCATTAACCAGTGTTTAACTATAATTGCATTGTTTATAATGTCCTCAAAAATGCCAATAACATCACTGTTTCTTGCAATAGGGACAGTACCACGCATTCTTTGGAGCTCTCTTCATCTTTATGCAGTCCATATGGAACCAAACAAACTTGCAGTGCTGATTGTCACATCCAATCATGTCTCCATCCTCAGGTCCCTGGCATATACAGTAAAGCTTGTCTGTTGTCTTTGCTTTTGTGGTTGGTGCAGAAATCTTTCTTGTTAGCAATTCTGGTAATATGGCATTAACAAACTGTGTCTGGCATGTTGTCAGCATGTTATCGATAAATGCTTCGTCTCTGGTTACATTACTAATGACAAGAAACTTCTCACCCCAAACAACAAAGTAGCAGCAAGGTCTTGCATGGACATACATCTGGAGTTGTACCTGAGTATAATACTGATGAGAAGTTTTCAGAGAGTTTTTACTGGTAAGGCATGCGTCAGAGTCAGCTAAGAAGTCTTGTAGACTGTTGGCTCTGTGCTTGTAAGGACACTTCACCTCTACCACAAAGGTTCCATGGCACTCACAAGTGGCTATGGCATCTGTACTTGCACCAATAAATGGATAGGTTAGGTCAATTAAGAAGCCTGCTCTCTTCACCTGAAAGTTGGTGTGACTAGTGGACATGACTTGCTGGAACTCTTTCAGTGCAACATCCTCATGTTCTCTTCCCCAAACTATTGGTGGTACATTAAGTTGCTTTGGAGAAGGATCACAGATCTTTTGTATTAAAGAGGTTGACGGGTTTTCTAAAGAAGTTCGTAGAACACCATGGACAGTGGATGATGTGATACGGCCTACCCTCTGATTAAACCATGTCAAGGAGCTACTTTGGGATGTTGTTATGTCGTAGATGTACTTAGATGTCTCGTAGGTGATGCTCAAGGAATTAGCAATGGCTTGACATTTGGAGTGCAGGTCATCTACTGAGTAATTTGCATATTCTGGGTCATACAGTGCTGTTAAAGGTTCAGGAACTCTGGGGGGAGCTGTGGTGGTTTTCTTCCAATGGAAGTCGGTAGAAAAGTCAACAAAGGTGCTGAGGACAACTGGCTTAGGGAGACATTCTTTCAGAGATTGCAGAAGTTGTTGCTTCTCATTTTCAGTAGCTGGTGTAAACTTCCTATTTCTTCTTTTGCGTTGCCTCGCTTTGGTCACCTTGCTTTCCTTGTAAAACTTTATCTTTGAAATTGGGTCTGGTAGTACCTTCTTCACAAAGTCAGCATTCCATTTGCAGGGCTCTTCTGTACAGGCTTTCTTTGTGTACCCTAGACGAACGGCAGCTTCCACTTTAAACAGCAGTGCAGCTACATGAGAACAAGCTTCAGATAATCTGAAAATATATGTATAAAAAACGCATAAATATTATATTTTGTATTCATATGTATACTGGCAGTGGCACATAAAAAAAAAAGAAGTCAATCCGTAAATTAAAGTACAACTGGTATAATGCAGTTCTGCACTTTTTTTGCATTTCAGCAAATACCCCGGTATGTACACATGTATAAGACATATATAGGTAAAAAGAAATATATAAAAAAATGTGTACATGTATTCACAGTTATAATGCTTAATCATCATTTACAATCTTCAATATCATTATGATCATGTAGTAAAATTCTTCTAGTGTTTAAATCCCAGTATGAAATAATTACTAATAATTACCCTGCCATGCAATCATAATGAGCTGCTACAACTGTACCATTGCTGCTAACTGCAACCCAAGGATGGTGTGGTGTATCATTTACTCTTTGGGAAGGCTTTACATCTGCTTTCAAAACCAAGGGAGCACCATTTTCAGCTTGATAGTGGAAGACAGTCTGTACCCAACCAGATATGAAAAAGTTGTGGGCCTCTAAGCTCTTATAGGCTTTCATCGACTCTCTTGTGTACACACCTGAAAAAAAGTGTTATAGATCTTTATTTTTCCTTATAAATGAAAACACTGCCTCTGAAATAAACTTTCATGAAACAAGAAAATGGCGAAATTATCACTTGAACATCAAAACTATGGGCTTTAGCATATAGCATTTTTTTTTTTCAAATTAGATTATATTTATTTAAATATTTATGCAGAGATTAAACACCTTTATATCACAAATTCCATTCCAAGAATGAGGATATTCATTTCTGATATTTTGATTTGTCATATTTGTGTTAATTATTTTAAAATCTGTCATAATAATCATTAATTAATATACGACTGAAAATTTTCTATAACTTAAATGTTACACTTTATTCATCATATATCAATTTATTATAAGTACTTTAATTAACGATAATTAGTTAAAATTTCTGTCAATTAATTCACAGTTAAGATTGTCACAGGTACATGTAAATTAAAGAAGGCCTATCATTATCTAACAGGTGTATGATAATAAATATCAGGTGTCTGTGTAATGTCATTTCAGATAAACAGGATGTGTCTCCATCAGTAGGCAATTAACAAGGTGTCTAAAAATTTAATAAACTATATCTTCTTCAAATGCATAAATTGACACTGTGTAACACATGCCTAATAATATGATAAAAAATTGCTCAAGATATGTTCAGTGTCAATTTAAAGTTGCTTTATAATAATAAAATGACATTAAAAACATTTATTTTAATATTTGTATATTTTATCAGCTTCAGCATTTGGTCAGTAAACAAAATATGTTTGTGCACACGCTATTAAAAAAATTAAGACAAAAAATGCTTTCCCCTAAGCTTATGAAAATAAGTACACTAAAGAATAAAGTAAAAAGATGTTGTTTTTTAAAGATTTTTTTTAACATCAAATTCAATATTTGATATTATTCATGTTGGACCCTACATTTAGAAAACAAGTTAAGTAATTAATATCCCTGCATGATTCATTTTCTTGATTAAAGTTTTATTTAAATTAAAAAAAAACAACCACAAAAAGAGTGACTGTGAACAAAAAATATTATATATGATTTAAATATATTATATTAAAAGTATTTTTATAAGAAAGTTAAAAGTCAAACTTGTAATTACTCTCAATCATTGTAATATACAGGTCTATGTCTCAATCATAAATTATTTATCAAACTTTTGAATAAATAATATCATTAAATAAAATAAAACAAAAAAATAATAATTTGATGAATCAATTTAAAAAAAAATCTTAATTATACCTGGGCTGTCAATCAGATAAGAATACACATCCCCCCACTGAAGATCTGGCCATTTACAAGGGTCATTCTGCCAAACACCTGCTGGAAGCTTGTATGGACACTCTTTACAACTGATTAAAGTCAATTTACACTGATAACGACTCAAAGCCTCGCCACTTAAACATTCTTGATAACCGTAGGACATTCTAATCAATTAATTAACACAAGATAAAGATCGAAAATACAGGTAACCCCCTTAATTATCCAGTATATATATACCCTACTCACCTGTTACATCCAATGGTATCTAAGGCATGGCTTCACCCCTCCAATATGGCGGATAGTGTAACTAACCGGAAGTGACATCGTGTCGAAAGTATGTATCACTTCAATGTTATCGTTTGGAGGCTCATGAATGTGCACATGCGTCTTTAATGGTTGGTTTTCGCCTCTTCTAGGGGTACTTTGAGAAGGTACAGTATTCAGTTGTGGTTTTGGGGCAAATGAAACAGGCAGCTCGTTTTCTCTTGTACAAACAGTCACTTTATCGTCTAAATGTTTGATATAGATCTTCCCGTCATTAGTCCACGTGTCCTTGATCATTTTGGTTTTTCTCAGCTGGCGGGCTTGATAAAAAAGTTTGGATCTAGCCTTTGAGAGTGACTCGTTGATGTATAGGCCCCTTCGAAGATATCTTCTGTTGGTGTATATGTGTTCTTTTAGACGATAATTGATGAACTTTACCGCAATTGGTCTGGTAGATTGGGGTTGTTTTGGTCCAAGGCGATGAGACCGATCTATTTCTGCAGGATCGATTCAGCTGCTAGAAATTCACAGATGAGAATGTCCGTGTTCTCTTTCTCGGACTCGGGAATACCAGTTATCCGGAGGCTGTGCCTCCTACCATATTGTTCCAAGTCATCCAGTCTAAGCTCAGTATCTGCAAGTTGTTTGCTTAGTTGTTGAATGTCATTATTCATAGGTTGAACAACATTAGAAATTTCGTTTTGTAGGGACGGTGCTAAGTGTTCTAAAAGTTTCATTTTAACTTCTGGTATCCCAACAATAGCAGAAACGAAACGATCGATAGTTTCCGTATTAGTTAATGCACCTAAGACTGCGTCTAACAGGGCTTCAGCATCTTCATTTTCAGATGTTTCACTGGATAGAACTCTCTTACGTTGTGATGGAGTTAGGTTTGAGAAGTCAAATACATTTGTGCTTTGAGGACTGTCGGAGAGTTTTTGCTGTTTACTTTGTGGTTTTCCTTTAGGCACAGGATACGGTTACGGCAAATTTGGACAAAACCGTAACAATAAGCAATTCTTATTGTTACGGCAAAGACGAAAATCGGGAACGGATGACGGGATGGAGACCGAATCATTTACGACCGTAACAATAAGAATTTTCTTATTATTACGGCACATATTCTTACGGCAAATCGATATTGTGACGATATGAAATAACTTTGTAGAGTGACATAACATTTATTAATTCGTTTAATACTAACGGGTAAAACATTCTAATAGTCCAAATTTAACTCAAATTAATTTTGATAAATTACGGCACATATGCGACACAACCAATAAGAGGTTTTATTTTATTCCTGCGCATTTCTGGTGAAACTATTCAAGTCATCCATCTCGGACTACGGACATGAATCAATTGTATGCAGCGGTACCCTCTGTGTTTTTTCTTTGGGTCACAACACATCTTAAGTTCCTTCCATCTACGAGGGATAAAAAAAAAGCGCTTTACTCGACTAATGTCAATATTTTTTCGTCTTAATTTTGTGTCGGCAAGTCAGCTGCCTCGGTTATTTTTTCGGTAACGATATCAGTATATATAGCCATCAATTAGAACCTCAGAGATTATCTAACAAGCTGTACTTCTATTCTACATTTGTTTTAAGTATACTATTCAACATAAAATAAAATAAAAAGTTGCGGCAGAAGTTAACTTTAAAATATCTTACGTTTGGTAAATCTCTATAACGAGAAATTTGCCGTAATAATAAGAAAATTCTTATTGTTACAGTCGTAAATGATTCGGTCGCTGTTCCGTCATCCGTTCCGGATTTTCGTCTTTGCCGTAACAATAAGGATTTCTTATTGTTACGGTTTTGCCGTAATCGTATCCTGTGCCTTTCCTTTATTTATTTGCGCTTTTGTGAGTTTTTTTCCGTATTTTCTAGTCATTATGTTTTATATGTTGATTCAATTCAATTCTTTGTTGACAATTTAAAGTTCTCAATGTAAACAAATATATCAATGGCGAATTGTACTCACGATCGAACTATAACATCAGCAAATTAAACATAGAAACGAATTACTTGTAGATTCTTGTTGATTCCGGAATACTTTATATACATTATTGCTCCATTTGATGTTTTAAACAGGCTCCTCAGCATCACAGAAATACCTTAAAATGTACTATGATTCCTCTCTGAAAATTTTTACGATGTCGACATTTTGGCCTCGTTCCCGGTTCTGTTATTAATCATGCATTTGATGGATTTTCATGAAACTGTAACAAAATCGTTGAGGCTAATGTAATGTAGAGCTATTTTGAGAAATTGCTTTATCAATAAATGTTTTTGAAATTTTGTATGTTTGATCATGAGGAGTACAAGTTTGTTAACCATTTTGAAAAAAAGTTCGCTTTTCAATGCTGGTCATTCATTTTTTGTTTTTTATTTTTCTAAATCAAATTTCAGTGTCCATTATAGCGGAAATTCGTAAGTGAATTTTATCTCTTTGACTCAGCTGTATGATAATTCGATTGTTTCAGAAGGTCGTTGAAATATTGGATATAATACTTATTCGAAATAAGTTGGTTTTTTTTCTCTGAGAACCTCAAAATTTGTTTTTGATTTAATATTATATTTTATTGAAAAGATACTTGTCGTAAACCGTTGACTGATTGCGGATAATATAATTTGTCCAAAAGTATCGTCTGCCGATTTTGTCGTCTGCTTTTACAATTATCAAAGATGGAAGCATAATACAATATGAAAAATTGCAATTGTTCTTCCGTCTTGACAGTTTAATGGAACAAGAATTATTTCTTACATCAAAAATTAAGATGTGAAACAAATGATAAATTTGTTTTTTGCGAGATATTGGATTGCCCTTTCTCCGATTATTGCATTAAATGGAAACGTAGCCGAAAAAGAGATCACTATGTGAAGGTTTAATTAGAAATTTGAAAAATGACGATACCATTTATACCCACAAATGAAAACAATATCATATTGCTGGGGAAAATTCGTCGTCAAGAGATTTACAACATAAGAAGAGATATGCCTTTTTTCAACACGCATTAAAATTTTAATTCAAAATGAAATAGATGGATACTCACAAAACTCACTTTAGGTCTTTAAAATTAGGACGCGTTTAATCATTTGTCAAAAGAAGCAGCATGAGTAACACCATTGGTGTTCATCTTTTGCGGTATATGTTTTGTAGAACTTATAAACCGTTAAGTTGTTAAGAAATGGGATTGCTGTAAATGATAACCAACATCACTTGGGAATATGTTGAAAGCTATCCTCTATACAGACTGCAGTATATATATTTTTACTTGTCTGGTTTTCTGTGTGTGTGGAATAAGGGTTGCATACTTTTTTATCCAAAATGTTTACAAGACTTTTGTCTGTTCTTGTTTTTTCAGTAAAGCCAATAATATTACGGTCATAACAAGAGAAGAAGAAAAAAGTGTGAGATCTTTTGCGTGAATGGGGTCATTAAATTACGCATTTGTACTCTAAGTATGGCCTCCATCGGTGCGTTAGAGAAGGTCTTTAAGCTGAACATCGATACAAAGAACAACCAAGCTTAAGAGTTTTGGAAATCAGTTGTGTATTAAATTTCAGAATACGAAAGATTGGCCAACAGTTTGGTTTCTATGACATTTTACTATGGACACTGTTATATAGGAACTCGTGAATTATAAAAGAATACTAACTGTTATATTCAGATCACTATAACGTATAGTTACGTCATGTAGAGATGATAAATCTGATAAAGATCTTACAATATTGTTCTATGTGTCACTGAAAAGTTTCAGGGGCAATGTGAGTCGTAAAGACATCCTATAAAATTTTAAGAATTTCAAAGGTTCAACGCAAACGGTACTTCTGTGGTTTCCAAAACCTCTACTTGAACATATTCTGACTTGAGGTTTATAGTGAAAAACAATCCAAAATTTTCTCGACCATTGTTAATTCATAGCCGTCCTTCTTTGTCAGATTGATTAGCATCCTGTAGTCGACGCACATTCTAAGACTGTTATTGCATTCCTTTATTAAAACTACAGGTTATGCAAAGGGGCGAACAAGATGGTCTTATCACTTCTGCAACGAAATGCTGCTCAAGATTGTCTTTCACTTTTTATACATTGCTGGTGGTATTTTCTTGAAAAGTCATCTACTAGTATCACCTGTATGCCTGAGGTATCTCTTTCATTTGGAAAAGACTTTTAATTACTCGAAATGAGATTATCTCACTTGCTGAGCTCTTCATCTCCTTAATTACTCATCACTGTCTCATTTCTTTCAATAATTATCTGTCTTCCTTGAATAGCCCCTTTACTCTGGTACTGGCTTATACTTATCAGCTGTAACTCACACATGATTTTTTGGGGGAGCATCGTAACTGTTCAGTTGGTCATGTTGGCAAGCTGTATTGTCAAACCATCACTACCATTGTATCTGTACTGATAGCTCATTGGCTCTACATCTAATTCTACCTCACTAAAGTTTAGATAATTGCGGGTAAATTGTGACCAATTAGCTCATCATCAAAATTTCCATGTACTTACATGAATGTGTTGGGTGGTACGATCACTTTCTCTTGGGATTTTCACAGCAAGTCGAATTTTAAGCTTCTTTTAGTCCTTTTCCTTCAAAGACATACAGCAAGATGTCACATGTCATGCTGTATTTTGTAGTAAACGTTCGTAGTTGTTTTGCATAAGATCCTTCATCCTTACATCAAAACATTGTTCTTGTTGAGTTGTGGATCATGAGAGTTATGTCTGCTCTTTTGAGCTATCAAGACTGTTCAAAAGAGCCTGGATACCAATTGAAACAATGTTGAATAAAATTGTGCAGAACAATGTTAGTCAGTTAGTCATTGCTTTACTCCGAAGCAGCACAAGAATTCGGCTATGTCTGGGAGATGGACATAAAAGGGGACTAAAAAATAAACATGAAATGATAATAGTGTAGAGGAAATGGAGACACATGACAAAGCGGGGATAAGAGGAGCAAAGGGGGCAGTTGAATGTCAAAAGTCCGAAAGAACAAAGACAAAACCAGTAAACACAACGAGAACAGCACGAAAAAACAGGCAACATGTAAAACACACACAAAATTAAATAACAATCAACAACACAAACTAAATTCGTCACGAAAGTGAACTCGCGTGATCCGGAAGAGTTTTGACTGCCACTGAAAAAGAAAGGATGAATAGGATCGGGTAATTTAGCCTCCTGCAAGGAATTCTTTGGGTCCCGTTTTTATCGAGACCTTCAACATGATTCTTTAACGTGTGAGTTTCCAGCACGTTGCATCACTGTGGTTAGTGGTCAGGTTTTCCATGTTATAGATACTGGTCAATGTAAGATGAGATATGTTCTTTTTACCTAAAGTACGCTTATAGACGTCTTACTGAATGGATTAGAGTAATAGCTTTTGATACAATAAGTAGTGTAAACAACCGAGGCATAGATTAAAAAATATGGAAAAAGACTAACCAATAATCTCTACATAAATTGAACAAAGAAAAATTATTATGATGAAATGTTTTAAATGCGTCGTTTAAAAAGTTTTTTGTTGTTGTTGACATTAGAACACTTTAAATAAAAGGATTTCTTTGAACCATATGAAATTCCAATATGATAACAATATTCACAACACATATAATATCCATAACCATTCATATTTTCCTATGAAATCACGCCCTTGCGATGATTGACGGCAGCCATGATATTTTTCTCTTCCCGATATGTCCAATAACCAACGAGCTGCTATGATTGGTAGCTATGATATCTGTCGTCTAATACATCCATCATATTTCCAATAACTTCAGTCTTAGCTTTAAAACAATTTAATTCTGTGGGGCTGCTTTATGATTAATCAGCGATTAACCTTTCTACAGGCTGCCTTAGGAAATCAATCAAATATATAAACAAGGTTAGGACCTCCAAACAGATAATTCATAGCTAAATGATTTTCCATATAGTGAAGGAAATGACAAATAGTATTCATTATTTTCATCCCGCAGATTCTGTTGATGGCGATGTACGATCGAAAAAGACATTAAGCTTGACATCTTGCAGACGAGAAATGATAAAAAGAGATCATTTCTTTAGACAAATGACTTGAGTGTAAACGTAAAACATTTTTCATTTGTCATAACTGTTTGACCAATCATCGTTTATATTTTTAATCGAAGTTTTGATTAAATTCTTTCTTATTTTGTCTTCGTTATAGTTTGACAACAATGGCATCGTCCATTTTATTACAGTAAAAATCGTCTTAATATAATATTGAAGAACAGTCATTTCATTAAAGTTTTTTTTCAATGTGGAGACAGGCTGTCAAAGTTTTGCAAATTATCAGTAATCGATTATTTGGTGATGTGCTAAATTTTACTATATGCCTCTCTTTATTTTTAAATGGCTGATACTCTAATTGGCACTGGATGTGCCCTTCTTTTGTGCTTGAATTTTTTTTTTCGAGAATAGTATCCTTATCTTCAAAGAAGCAAAGGTGTACCAATGGATCAATCGAACGTCGCAAATCCGAAAAGGCAAACCCAAATCGGTATTCAAAAAATTATCAAAAAATACCCAAACCACACAAAATACTCAAAAAATAAACATTTTCAACCAAACTGCGATCACCAAGTCGTAAGGAGAGTAAGAAGTACGATTCATATGAATGAAGAAATAAGTTGGACAGCAATGATGCACAATTTATTCCTTTAAGGATGCCAATTGTCTGCAATAATAAACACGTCTTAAAAACTTTACAAATGTGGTGATTATATATAAGAAAGAAGCAAAGAGGCAACATTGAGGCATTTGAATGTCGTTACAAGTCCGAAAGGGCAAGGACAAAACCAGTTAACACAAATGAAATCAGCACGAAAAAACACAAAACATAAAAACACAAAAGCCAAGTGCTTGAGCAGAAATCACTTATCCGAACTCAAGTCGTAACGAGAGTGAATCCAGGTGCTCTTGAAGAGTACGATGTTATTGTTATTGTCGAGTTTCTAATTGTCAATTCAGTGTGTCAAATCCGGTAAAGAAAGACAAAACAAAACCCTTTGACAAACCAACATCTCTGCTCATCTGAGATATAGGAATCCCATATTTGTCTATGAGCGCATGATTTCTTCCAATAAATTTCTTGATTGAAGAGAACAACCGAAGAGCAACATAACCTTGTGTTAGCAGTTTTAGTGTCAAACGTGACGCTCTACCAAGGAAATGTATGTTAGTCAAAGTATGAAAGTGAAAGTCATTTCGATTGTCAAAGAGCTTTGTTAAAAGAAGTTCGAGATGTAGATCCAAATATGAAGCAGACTTCCTAAAACCCATTGTGTCCTTTATCTCAAGTTCCTGCGGATATATGAGATGGAGAAAGTCGCCAAATCGGAAATTGCTTAGTGAAAGGACATCATCGATATAACGGAACCGTGAGGTTTAAAGAGAGAGCTAGTCTACGATCTTTTTTGTCTAGAAGAGATTGTAAGAAGTCTGCTTCATATGAATGTAGAAACAAATCAGCAAGCAAATGTGCACAATTGGTGCCCATTGGAATCCCTATTGTTTGAAATGCCTGTACCAAGTCAGGACCATTGCGATCCACCAATTCTCCGGTATGACTGATTCGTTTTTGTCATTTTCTCTGGACTACTAGTATGAGATTGATCATTCAAGTTCGGTAGTTTTGTTATTACCTTTATTTGCTGAAAAACACGTCCACCAAACTGAACAAATATGTTGTCGATAAGAAAATTGAGCATGTCGACTATTTGGACTTCTGTTTATTTGTTCTTTTTCTTAGACTCATTGATGACAAAGTAAGTCTTACTGTAATCGACTACCAAATTTTTATACCTGCTTTTCCGTTCTTTTTGAAAAAGCTGCGATTAATCAGCTGTGCCATTCGTGATTTGAGTTGTTCATGAGGAATGGAAGTGTAAAGAGTGGAAAAAATTGAAAGTTTTGATACTGTTGCAAGATTAAACTGATTTCGAGTTAAGAATCTCCAATGTTTCTTTCAAATTTTTCAAATTTGATCGACACCATTTCTAGAATAACAACCATCGTAATATTTCTAGAGGCCGGATTTTATTGCCGTTAGTATTGAAGTCAACAGAACTGAAAGAGTTTTGGTGGTACATTTTGATGACCCAGCAATAAAACGCTGTTTGTATGGAATTTTATGTAATTTAAGAATCTAATAAAGGGATGGAATGTCATCATTGTCAGCACCAACAGAGAACCCGAAGGAGGAAATAAAAATGACATCAAAGTTCCAGACAATAAGTTTGCTACGCCTGACGCACGTTTCGTCTATTCAAGACTCATCAGATCATGATCAACGTATGTCTGGGGTAGGAAGAACCTTAGGGTTAGATATTTGAAATTTAAACGGATAATTTAAAGTTTTGATGTGTTCTCCAACACAAAAGTGTTGGTGCCGGAGCGGGCTAACCTCGGGCAATTAAAACTCCACCAGCAGTGTTAACCTTCACGGGTGTTCGAAATAAAAATGACAACAAAGTTTCAGACAATAAATTTGCTACGCCTGACGCGCGTTTCGTCTATTCAAGACTCATCAGAGGTGCTCTACCAAAAATATTGAAAATGCCAAACACTATATGATTATCACTATATTATCACAGATTTGTGATTGTCAATAATTTCCTCCCTGGACAGTGTTGTAGCAGTGTATGTGGTGCTATTGCTGGTACAACCAACCACTTATTCAGCTGTCAAGCAGTCAATATAATGTTTCTTGCACACAAAAATGATGTATTTGGTGCTTTGTCTGCAGGTACAACAATATGTTTGTCATGTAAGGTGGACAGAATTGATTCGTTTCAAAATCAATGACCTCACAGCTTTAACCCTTTTCTCCTGTTTTTTCTTGGCCCATTTTCTGAAAGACAGAAAACAACAAATACTTCTTGAATGAACATCACCAGAAACAGCACCACTCCACTCAGGCGTGCCACAGGGGCGTATACTCGACCCAATCATGTTCTTGTTATTCATCAGTGATTCAAGAAATCCATTAATGGACCCCACCAATGGGAGACAGACTGGCAGATGCAATTCCACCCACAAAAATGCCAGAAAATTAGTGAAAAAGACACCAAAAGAAATCCCTTAAAACTACCACATCCACGGTCACATAGAAGAAGAAATTGACTCCGCAAAATGCCCTGGAGTGACCATCTACAAGACTTTAAGTCGTAACTAGCACAGTGACAACATCACTAAGGAGGCAAACTTTACCAGAGCAAACAGCAAAACATCAGAAGCTGCCCTAAAGATACAAAAAACCGCTTCCAGACACTTGTCTGGCCAATTGTGGAATACTCGAGCACAATCTTGGACACAGCATAAAAACATAAACAAATTAGAGGCCATACAACGACGCTCAGCCAAATTTGTGATGAATGACAGAAGAACCAGTAGTGTAACATCCATGTTACGAGAGGGACCACCCTACACGGAAGAAGAGCTAAGAACAAAGCCATCATGTTCTTCCGTAAAGAACATGTCCTAATTTCAATACCTACAGTGTACCTCCATCGTATGACAACAATAACAAGAGTCCATAGTCACAGGTTCTTGGTACCATTCGTCAGAAAACTAGTATATCGGCACTCATATTTCCCATATAACATCAGGATCTTGAAAGGACTTTCACAGCCACTAGTTAGCTGCACCTCACTGGAAGCATTCCATGAGGGTGTGCGGGAGGTCCAGCTCCGATAGATGTGTTCAGATGTTTTTAACCAGATTTTAAAAAAATCACAGCTCTGTAAATATCAGCACTTGTTACATCAAGGTCGCACCTGCACCAAGTCTAAAAATACTCTACTGGATTTAAAGGAGTGGAAGAAGAAGAAGAAGAAGAAGAAGAAGAAGAAGAAGAAGAAGAAGAAGAAGAAGAAGAAGAAGAAGAAGAAGAAGAAGGAGAAGGAGGAGAAGAAGAAGGAGAAGGAGGAGAAGGAGAAGGAGAAGGAGAAGAAGAAGAAGAATTTCGGAGCACACTTTGAAATTTATTGAAGATATTAAAAGTTTGGACAGTTGAATGATAACTGATTTGACTAGAAAAGGGTTTGGACACTTGGGACACTTGTCTGACTGGCGCAATTGAAAAAGGGTAAGAGACATGTACTTGTCACGGAGTAGATCTCGCAACTTTTTCTCAGAATGTTTCTGGCCACGTTGCCGATTATTTCGCTATTATTTCACTCAAATTGTCACGGAATAGCCCATTTTGAAGACTGCATTGGATTAGAATCATAACTGATGAAAGGGTAGATTACTCCTAAAAACGAGACTACACCTTTGTTTAATGAAAGGGGAAATTGTTGCTCGATTTTGATATTTGAGATGAGGTACTTCCGTTACTGATTGTACCTTTATTTCACAAATAATATTTTGTAATAGGAGATTTTACCCAATTATAAAGTTAAAGCTCAGCCTCGATACCAATTGCTTTCGAGATCCCACACTCATTATCAATGTATACTAACTTACTTTTTTATTATCATATTCGTATTGTTTTCAGACCTCTACTATCATATCTATTTATCATATAATATAAAATAGTGATTTAGTAAATTTTGAATGATTGGAGTTTTTTTTTATTTCCCGATGACCATATTGATTTAATACTTTGCTCTTCGTGGTTTTTGGTTTATTTTGACCTTACACATGTGTCGCTCTGTGTTTCTGATAAGTCTTTAATATATACACGAAGCGCTTTGCCGGAACTTCGTTGTAATTTTGTTTAGAGTACGAAAAAAGTTATTGGTTACAATATATCTTTTGATAGTAATACATTCGGATATAAGTGTCTTTTATGACCTTTTTATCATTTTGTTTGTATTCTGAGCATTTCCTGTGTTTTGCATTGCAATTTTCTTTGCCTTGATGCATCTAAATGATTAATGAGAAAAGTATAATATATCACCAAATACAAAGATATAAAATAAAATGGCTTACTTGGACAGCCAATCAGAAAGCAAGAATAATTTGCTGAGGAGATATCCATCAATTTTCCTGGTCACACGTTAATTGGGATATTAGATAGAAGTAAAGATGGCGAATGATAAATACGATTCAAAGAAATATAATTCAGATGTAATTTGTTTTCCAAATAGATAAATATTTCCTAGTAATTATTTCTAAACTTCAGCTGAGGCAAAATCTCAGGAGACATAAGCTGATATTGGGGACAAAAGTGACGCGGATACGAAAAAACATATTGCATATCTCAAAATTATTGAGAAGTTAACACTAAAAGCGCAATAACTCTGTTTTGGCAGAGCATGACTGTTTTGTTTTCAACATGATTTCTCATTTTTCATTGTTCTCGTGTTAAATGATCGGAATCGTGTGGCATGTGAAATAATATGACCTTATGTGACTGACTTAATAGCGAGCACGAAGTGCCTGCGAGAGCGGAGAGTTCTACAGCAAGTTCCCGCGAAAAAATTGCCTAATGCTGTTATTGATTTTTTTTTCGTCCTGATATGATATGCTTCTCACAATTTCACGTGCACAATTTATATAGGTTCGATGTGAATAAATACCAATTTCACTACTCGCCTTCCAAAAAATTCCTATGTAAATATAAAACAAGGTGAAAAATATTCTGATGACGACAAGTTACTTCATTTTTTTAAGTAAAACAAATTAAATTCCTTTTTTCACATTTTCTTTTTTACGCTCATTCGCCCCAAATACCTCGTCCCAAACTGAACGTTCTAAAAATGAACTGATTAAAGTAAAAAAAAACTACGATCAAAACAGATAACATTTGCATCAAAAGTGTCCACGTCTATTCGGGAATTGGGTCCTCTAGATCTTATATTATTAATTCTAAACGATTTTATTACTCAATTGAGGCGTGGAACTCCGTCATATGAGGGCCAAAAAGAGGATCCATCTTTGATGTTTCATGTTATAGGGGGAACCTCCTCAACTCAACTGTCAAAAGGTATGTAAAAATACAATTAACAGAGCTGTTCATTGACATCTTATTTTTTTGCTGTGCTCGCATTTAGGCAATGCCTACCTCATATTATGTTATTTACTGTGAAAGTACTATAAAAATTCGTGGGATGGGAATATATTGCATATTCGTGGATTTATGAATTCTTGGTCACACAATTTTTTTATTGAAGCTTGAAGGTTTTCTTATTCGTAAGCGAAGCAAATTTGTCCAAAAATCGAACAAAATAAAAAGAGATTGCAGCATTATTGAAAAAAAGTAATTGTAAATTGTTTTGACATAAGATTTAACGCGAAATTGACGCAAAACAGGAAAACGCGAGACTTTTATGTTTCTAGGCTTTAACCATATAAAAAGTTTTGTCGAGTTACTGTACTATCAAGCATTTATATCAAAATGCAGCAGTAATCTTTAATGTGCTAGGTCCTCAGGCCATAACACAGAAAACCTGACCGCAACCAAAGTGGTGTTGGGGGGGGGAGACACGTTCCTCGCAATAAAAAAACACACTACTGTAGGTCTCGATTAGGACCCGTTAGTATGCTTCGAATTCGTACTGCTTGGAAGTACATTAGCAATAACTTACTAACTTACTGACTAAATATTGCCATGTTCAAACACAGAAAAAAAAAAGAAACCATTTATTAGATTTCTTTTAAAAATCTGAAAATGCAAAAAGGATTGCTTATTGATGTTGTTTTATATATCGAATCAGCTTAGTATTTTATTTCACTGTAAAAGCAGTGTAACCCATAAAACCTGGAAAACAATTCAAATATATCGGCCATAATGAGAACTGAGAACAAATGTGCCCACTACTTACTTTACCCGGAAGGGCAAATATTTCCTTCTTAATGTATAAAAAGCAATCTGATCAGTTTATCTTATTTGCTAGAAATGTTCCGCTTCTTTATCAGAATTGTGATTGTAAAGAATTTTCATAGTCTTTTGATGACAGCAGAGAAGAAATAAATTTTCACCGAGTCATCCCGGGGATCTCCATTTTATTAAGATTACTGTCGATTTCTATGAAATCCATTGCAGAAACCTCCATAACTTAACAATCGGCTGTCTTTATTATTACTTTTAGTACAATATTCTTCTTAAGGGAGTGATAAATTTTCTCGGAGGTCGCCCATCAATTAGAAGATTCGTAGCTAGCAATCTGTGCAGGACGCTCTAAATTTTTCTTCATATGTCTTCATAATATCTTAATTTTGTTGATGTGTGCGTATAAATCTCCCAGTATTGATAACTTCAGTTCCACGGTGAGGGATAGGTCAATATTTTATTACCCGTCAGCTTACGTTTTATATTTGTTATATGGCATTAAAGGAGAAAATAAAAAGAAAGTTATGTTAGCAAACCCTTACTAGTGCAAAAACGGTTCCATTTGTTAAGTTAATCAAGAAAACAATCTTCTTAAAAGTTTTATGACCCGGAATTTTTGTTTCCATATTTATTCAAAATAGTGAGTTTCAAGTAAATATTACTCTGACTTGAAGACAAATTTTTCGTATTTATTTTACAGTTTGTCAGCCTCTTGCATTATAGAATTCAATAAAAGAGCAGTGCCCTACATTACATTTAAAATTAAGTCGGTTAACCGATACTTCTGGTAATGCAGTACATGCATATTTCGAGGAGTAACCATTTGATTCTTTTACATCAATCGATAAATGTTTCTTAGCTAGTTGTCAGTAACTTCGAGTGTTCTCAAGAGAGTTCCTCCTCGTCTTGTTGTTTTCGTACAGTATTTTGTCTTAGGTTCTCTCTTGTTGAATTGAACTTTTGTCGATTGAGTTTTACAGTGTGTTTTATATGTATGCTTTGTGCAAGCTTATCAATAGGGGGAAGGTTGGATCCAAAAAACTAGTTTAACCCCGCCACATTTTATATGTGCCTGTCCTAAGCCAGGAAACTTTGCCAAAGCCTTTGTTTGTCCTTGTCATTCTGTGTTAACTGTTTTATGTCAAGAATTGGGTCTTTCGTTGATGATTTAGGGATTGGTTTTGAAACTTTTGTATTGTATTATAAGTCTTGGGCCAATGCAAGACGGTAAGCAGTGACCTATGGTCATGTTGAAGAATGCTTGCTGTTTTCCGTTGTGATTTTTTTGAATTGCTGTTTGTTTATGTTTGTTGTGTCGCGTACACTTATTCCACATCTCAATATCGTCTACTAGTATTTGAACTAAATCCATTAGAAAGTGAAGAAAGAAAAACCTTGATCGTTCCCCAAAAGTTAAAAAAAGAACAGACATTCTGTTATAAAAGGAGATTGTTTTGGTTTTGAATAAGTAAACTAAATATGGAGTATTTCTCTCAATTTCTAGATAAAATTGTTTTTCGTCCTTCCAATCGTTTCTGTAGAAATCATCCTCTACTCCCCGGTAACGACTTTATATGTGCCTGTCATAAACAAGGAATCTTTATGTTTGTATTCGTCGACTTAATGTTATTTGTTCTTGGTCAAGAAGGAGGTGTTTCTTTGACTTTTTAGGATTGGTTTTGAATCATGCAAATTATAGTTGGAATCTAGGGCCAGTTGCAAAACAGAAAGCAGCCACCACTGGTCACATTGAAGGTTGCTCGCTGTTTTTAATTGTCATTTATATTGTAAGTTGTGTCGCGTGCTTTTATTCTATATCTCATTATCTTCCCTGCCTGTTATGTGTTTGGTTGTCTTCTTTTATTTCTTTAATTTAAGCCACTGGTTAAAAGTTCAGGGTTTATAATAAGATGACCTCTTTTTCTAATGTTTTTTTCTAGACTGTGTAGTTATGTGTGCTACTTTCGGAACCAAATTAGATCGCAATGGTAACTTATTGGGAGCCTTAATGCAATAAAACCTGGTTTAGTCTACCATTGAAAAGTTTCATTCGTGTAAAGGGCAACAGGAATTTGGGTCGAAAATACAGAAACAAATTGTTGTTAATTGCAACATTGTGTGGAGTAGTCAAACCGGTCATTTCAAGTTGTATGTAAAGCCCTAAATATATGACATTTAAATGGCAATTCATGGCAGTCTACAGCAAATTTAATGGTTTGGAATATTTAGGAATTTTCCAAATGTCACCATAAAACTGAGAATTACGGGGCATGATTGGCAAACTAACAAGGAGATTGTCTCCTGTACGATTATAACAACTAAATATTTATCTATCAAGATCACAGCGTATTTATTATTCTTTAACTAAGATTGATTTAATCTGCCTATTAATATGTGTCTTAGAAAATTGATGAATTTCTACACAGGAGATTTTAGATCATTTTCAGATTGGATTGCCAACGGAAACCATTTTATTTCTATATTTTCTAATTTAGCTTCTTGTGATTTGTTTCGCATTTATCATTTATTTGGGATCATTGTGGATACTGATGTAAAATAGCAGATCTTGCAAATGAATATGAAGCTTATAGTCCTTCTCTGGAGAGAAATTGGTCATCTAAGTAGAAGACGTCCTCTATCATTATCTCTGCTTCAACATTTATTATTCTTCATAATGTTCTTTTCATTGATTGCTTGTTAGTTTTCCCTAAACCCAAAATGACTGGTGTCTAATGACAAAGAAAATGATGAAACTTTGATAAAATTATAAGACGGTCATACATAATGTATGGTTGGGAAATTCCCTGAACTGTTATTCCATTGAAATAAGGTGCACAAAAGTAAAGAAAACGATTTTTGAAAAAGAATTTACTTAGCAAAAAATGATATTTAACTAACGTAACTTTGATAATCACAATTTTGTAGTGCATGATTGTCAGAGGAAATCAAAGACCGCATGGTGATATGTAACCACGTTTTTATTGAATTAAATGGTGTTGCTTGTTCAGAACCATGAGCTGTATTGTTGACATGTTTTTAATCTTCGTCTTTTACAAAGAGGAAACAAAACAGACATGTATACACCCGGATAAGAACAATACCTAGGAAAAGAAAGGAACTATCAGACCGCTAGCTTACATTGGGAGACTGAAGTCCCTGTCTTATGTGTCCCAGGCCGTACCACTTACGATTCCAGTCTTAACTTATTGCCTATAAATGTTGCTACATACAATATATTGCATTCGGAAGATTTCTGACGAGATCGCATTTATCTGTTTTTGTCCTACAGGTTCTCTAAGCTCGAATGTCTAATGCAATCTTTTGACTGATGGATATGTATAACACAACTGTATATCACTTTTTTTTTGCTGTATTTCCTTTTGTGTTGTATTTCCTTTTGTGCTTTTATTTATTGTTTGGCATCATTTTTTCTCCTCAACGGCAATCAAATTAAGTCAAAGACTTTAAATTTCGCTTTTTGAATCTTTTTATTTAAAGATGTATGTTTGTATTTGTTGTATTCAATGTAAACTTTTTGTGTCTGTATCAATTTTATGAGAATAAAGTTATGTATACAAAAAGTGCCATTGGTACATAGGCAAAGTTAACTCACCTTAGTTTCACATGAAATTCTGCCGAATCGAGTTTGTGTGAAACGAACATGAAAAAAGTTCATAGGAGTATCATGTGAAATTAGCTTTCACGTTAAATTTACATGAATATCATATGAGTTTTACATGAAAATCACGTGACCTTTACATCAATTACACGTGAAATGTTCACATCATTTTCACGTGAGCCAGTTTCATGTAAAATTCATGTGATTCATATTAATTTTACGTAAAGCTCTTGAAATTCACGTTGAACTCGTGTGTGCCAAATTTGCATGTATACTCCCTTGCTTCTGTGAAATAAACATTCAATGTATTGAAAACCCTTGGTGTTACAGAAACTTTTGCGACTGCAGGTTACAAAATACTCAAACATCCTATATCAATGGCAAATTAATTAATGATTTTTGAACTTTGACTGACTGGATAGTTTAACGTGGTGACTATACCTAGGTATAATGATTTTTGAACTTTCTTGATGTTTGCGTTTTTGTACCTACTACCAAGTGTTGTGGACTTGGACCAGGTAACCACAACTAACCAATCAAAAGCAAGTGTTAGTTATTCCCCTGAGGGCGGATGCCCGATGGGGGATAACTGATTTATACCACGGGACTGTAGAGGGTGCTAAATGAAAGTTTATGATAATTAATGAGGGGGGTCTTTCAGGAATTTAGCCTTATCTACTGATAAAGCATGATTAATGCAGGGTATCTCGTTACATTTTATGACATAGTGGTATAAGTTATCATAGTATAATGCCTCACTAATTATCACGGACAATTTAACATCACTGTCTATTAAGTTCACTCAAACATGTTTGGTTTGTCCCGTTATACATAAAAGGTTCGTGATCGCATGTTGTTGTGAACTATAAAAGCTTTCAATATTTGGACATATCAGAGGATTCCGGAACATGGTTTGATAAATGGCAAAAATGGAATCAATCTATCACGGGATAAAAATCGTTATCAAAGTATAAATAAGGTTATTATTTTCAGATCTGATCAATGCTTTTACGTGGAGGAATTGACAATAAAATTGAGAGACATGACAGGGCCGCAATAAATGTCTAAAATAATTGTCTAAATACACGGCTGAATAGAGTTATCAGAATTCTGAATTATAGTGAAATGCTTCCAAACTCTGACAATGATACGAGAGAAAATTATTATATCATGGATGGATAAAGTTAACACCAGTTAATTTCAACTCCTGACATTTCTTCAATTTTCGGTATTAGAAAGATATTATCAATGCCTACGAATTTTCCTCCGTTTGATGGATGGATTGACGATTTGATTATTGGACAAGAACATTTTTCATCATCAGCCCAAATTATTTTCATTTTGTAAGGACGTGAATAATAGTGTTAGTTAGACAGAAATGACAGATATCACATAATTTACCCAAGCAAAAATATATAGATCTTAATGCTTCTATGCCAGCACTTCATCAAACGCGTCCAGCTTGTCTCATAATTTGTCCGCAGCAAAATGAATATTTGTCATCCAGCTCGTGGACAAACCTTGGACACATATAACAAAGAAAACATGGTGGCTAAATATTACAGAACTATATATTATTTATTCAAAAGAACAAAATAATATTTTTACTACTGTATCATTCTTTGGCTGTATTTGTATATGTGTTTATAATTGTATGTTCATTGTTTTTGTTTGCCAACCCTTTGGGGATTTTTATGCAATAAAGATATTCATTATTATGACAATAATTGATGCAAATAGGTTAAAATCAACCAATGTATTATAAAGCTCTTTTGTATGCAATACGTTGCCACTCACAATATTTTAAAAGATGTTCAAAGTGTTGAAAAAAAGGTTAAATAAAAAAATTGCTCCAATCGACTAAAGATTTAATTGCTATGTTTCGTATTTGAAAAGTTCTTGTCTAGTAGTCATTTAAAATCTGATCAAGTGTTTCTATGCTGTATCGTACGTGTTTGTTTAACCTTTCGATTTAATCGATGCTTTAAAAAAATTTGTTTATGTCTCGTTTTAATTTGTTGGTTTTTAGCTGCCTATTTTTTCCACTTTTCTAATTAGGTTCTTTTTAGAAAATTTCTGACGCCGGTAATGTGGTCACCTTCAGAGTGATAGTATTAGTTATAGAATAAACCATGTGTTCCTTTTGCTTTCAAATGCCTTATTTGTATTCAATATTATAAACACTGCTTCCAATATATATAGTATGTGAAAAAAAGAATCATTTTGCAGTCATGTTCTTATACGCCTAGTAGGGAAAGGTCATCATACAGGAATTCAAACTCATTCGCAGTAGGCTAATCCTTCCGGATGGAAATTGGCCCGGGCCGTTACGGACGGGTACTAGAAATGTAAAGGAGTTTGACATACTTCCTTAGCAGTTGCAAAATTCCTTTTGTAATGACGTCAACCATTTTTTTATTAGTTTACCTAGATGATTATTATAAAAAGTTGCAAATCGTTGAAGGAGCAAAAGGTTGACCAATGGGGCAATCGAATGTTGCAAGTACAAAAAGGTCAGGACGAAATAGATGGACATAAATAAACATTACAAGACCCGACCTCACAACAAACAAAAAACTCATATTACAAATAAACCATAATGAGCAACATGTAATCATGTGCTCAGGAAGGGTAAGAAGTTAATTCGTGCAATAGCACACCTGTCACTTTGCCAACGATCGATATACTGTGGGTAAACTACGGTAAAGAACAGAAAAACTAACTCTCTTTGTCAAACTAAACTGGTCAAACCTGCATGTTGTTCTGTACGGAGATGGTGGAATAGGTCTGGCCAGTTTATTTCTTAAACCAGCATCTGTTCATTTCCTTGTAAATTTCATTTCAGATTTCTTTGTGCTTGATTGGTTATATCTTTAACTTGTTTTGCTTCAAAAATGTAAAACATCCGTTACCTGTTCATCCCGTATAGACTTAGTTTAGTACGTTAAAGTTTCACCCTTCTTATCCTTTATACAGGAAGAAGGGCTAGTCTCTTTAGAATTATTTATTTATCTTGATATTTAGCGAGTTTGATTTACTCGTAAGTTCATTTACAGTCGGCAGAATTAGGTCGTTATCAGAACCAGATTTTAGTTCATATATATAAAATTTTTAATTCAAATAAAGGAAAAAAGGCTTTGAAAAGTTTGAACTGAACGTGTGGTATTTGTCTAGAGATTATGACTTTTGAGGAGCCATTTCTGTAAAACATAATCTGCTTAATAATATTCATACTGTAAATCTGTGACACGTCAATTCACAAAATTAGCATGATGCCATCCCTCCCCCTTTCCGAAAAAAAAGATCACTTCATAATGCGTTTATAGTTTAAGTATATTGCTGATTTTTTATGCCCCATCTACGAAAGTAGAGGGGCATATAGTGTTTGGGTCCGTTCGTCCGTCCGTTCGTCCGTTTGTCCGTCCCAAATCCCCACATTTCCAAATTCCCACTTACTGACAAGTGCCACATCAATGATATTGGTATGGCAGGTGCACCTATTGATGCTAAGCACAATGCATGCTTCGGATGCTGAATGTGACCTATATTTTCTGCATGAATGACCACTTACTTACAGAAGAATGGTTAATGTCTATTCCCACTTACTGACAAGTACCACATCAACCATATTTGTATGGTAGGTGCACCTAGTGATGCTTAGCACAATGCATGCTTCAGATGCTGATTGTGACCTATATTTTCCACATAAATGGCCACTTAATAAATAATGGTAAAAGTCCATTCCCACTTACTGACAAGTGCCATAGCAATCGAATTGGGATCATATAGGTGGACCTAGTGATGCTTAGCACAATGCATACATCAGAAGCTGGATGTGACTTATATTTACCGCATGGATGAACTCTTACAAAATAATGGTTAAAGTCCATTCCCACTTACTGATATGTGCCACATCAACTTTATTGGTATGGTAGGTGCACCTAGTGATGCTTAGCACAATGCATACTGTGACCTATATTTTCTTCATGAATGACCACTTATAGAAGAATGGTAAAAGTCCATTCCTTCTTACTGACAAGTGCCATAGCAACCATATTAAAATGGTAGGTGCACCTAGTGATGCTTTAGTGATTGCCGAAAAAAATAAATGTTGCGAGATGGGGCATTGTGTCTTTTGGACATATCTTGTTTTATTAGTTTCAGTCTACGTATTGCTGTTTTTATAGTTTCCTTCAATTGCTGTTTTTTATAGTTTCAGTCTATTGCTGTTTTTTTTACAGTTTCAGTCTATTGCGATTTTTCTTTATAGTTTTAGTTTATTGCTTTTTTTTTATAGTTTTAGTTTATTGCTGTTTGTAGTTTCAGTCTATTGCTGATTTTTTTATAGTTTGAACAGTCCATTGCTGTTTTTATAGTTTCAGTCTATTGCTGTTTGTTTACAGTTTCAGTCTATTGCTGTTTTTATAGTTTCAGTCTATTGCTGTTTGTTTACAGTTTCAGTCTATGCCTGTTTTTTATAGTTTTAGTTTATTGTTGTTTTTGTAGTTTCAGTCTATTGCTGATGTAATGATTTCGGAGAAATCCATCCGCGTTTTTCCCCGAGACCTTGTTATAACCTATTCTATTGTGCATGATTCGCTCTCCTGTAGAAGTGTGTTTATTTTTTTTTTTGGTCAACGAGCTTTCTTATCTATTTTTGTATTACCCCTTATTATTACTTTATTTGTTTCGTTTTAAATTATGATATAGTATTTGCTATATTTTCATAACCTTTTAAAAACTACATTTTTATCACGTGACCTTGTCACCTGTGCGATGGGGGGAATATATTTTAGCGGGAATATACAAATAATAGAAATTAAAACCATTAATGCTTTATATAAAAACTGATATAATTAAACTAATGGTTTTCTCAGATAAAAGTTACCGAAAAATACATGTAGTTATTTCGATTTCATATCGTTGTAAGTAAGCGTGGTTCATACATAAATAAAGATATATTTAAATTCAGTAATTGCCTTCTCCTGTCGAAAAGGTTATAAACCACAACACAAATCGCTTGCCTTCGTTCAAATGTGACTTCCAAGTACACGGTACCAACGGTACTTTGATTTATAGTTTGAACAGTATATTGCTGGGTTTTTTTTAGTTTCAGTCTATTGCTGTTTTTATAGTTTCAGTCTATTGCTGTTTTTATAGTTTCAGTCTATTGCTGTTTTTATAGTTTCAGTCTATTGCTGTTTTTTTTTTTTTTAGTTTCAGTCTATTGCTGTTTGTTTACAGTTTCAGTCTATTGCTATTTTGTTATAGTTTTACTCTATTGTTTGAGTTTATTGCTGTTTTTTGTAGTTTCAGTCTATTGCTGATTTTTAATAGTTTGAACAGTCTATTGCTGTTTTCTAACGATTTTTTTACAATTGAACTTTAAGGCCAGATACTTTTTCTTCTCTCGAAATATTAATACGGTGAAGACTGTTCGGGAAGATCATGTGACTGGAAATTCTTCACGCGTGCTTTGTCTTTAAAAATTCGAATATTCTATAGGAATTGCATACTTTCAAACTGAGCCATCATGTTTTGTGCTTAGAAGCAAGTTTTAACAATCTAACTATTATTATGACCAATATGTCAGACAACTAAAGCTTATTTTTTTAAATTTACTATGAATAATTTGTCCGAGAACTTAACGTAGATTAACATTGAACATGTGGACATACGGGGCCCGGGTGGCCGATTAGTATATGTCTCTACCGATCACTGTGAACGACCTCTTCAGTACGAGTTCAAATCCCGCTTTAAAAAATAGACAAACAAATTAAAGAACATTGCAAAACATGCACGTAAGTTTCAAGGATTTTTGATAAACTAACTTCGTGCAACATTTTAATTTGGACAAAAAAAAAACATCACGAAAGACCAGACTGTATGTAAACTATCTTTGATATTCATTATTTTTAAAATCACGATGTGAAATATTAAACGATCAGAACAAAAACATAATTCCAAAGAAGATGAAATGACTGCGTATAAATTACTGGCTTCCTTTTCTAGTATTAATGTATTGCTCCAGTTCTTGGCCACAAAACACGCGTCTTCGAATGGTTAGTCAACTTATAATTGAATTGTTTTTACACGTGAGACATATTTGACCATATTTGTGTTCGCTTTTTTTTTCTTTTTTTTTTTGTTTGTTCTTTTTTGAACTCGTAGACGAAATTAAGCCTTATCATTTGGTGACGCAAGAGACACAATGGCTCTGGACCAAATTACAAGCTTAGCTTGTTACATCCAAATTAAACCATGTATTGTTTGATTGAAATTCTAATGTTTGATTGTGCCATTCACGCAATGTGAGTTTGTTGTCCATCTTCACGAAATCTTTCTTTCCCTTTCAGGGGCTTAATTGTCCCATCCTACCAATCGCCCTCATTTTTCCAATGCCAACCAACCGAAACTCCCATCCCCAGTTGGCCTTGTGTCCCCATTTTATCCACTTCATCATCATTTCATGTTCATTTTATCCCAGGATTTAGCCGATTCGTATTGCTTGAGAGTAAAGCTATAACAAACTTACTTACTAACTTTGTATTTAGTTCTACATGTACATTATGACAAGAAACCATTATCTTCAATATCCGATGCTTAAACTCGATGAAAACCAAAATGTAACAATATCCCTCAGCTATTGCTCCTATAAACAACGTCTAAGTCCTTAGTCTCACATAGATTGTATTTCAATATCATATGAACCCGTGCGGGTTCCGGGTGGCGAGTCCCGTGCGGGGCCCGGGTGGCGAATAGGCCCGCAGCAGAGCCTAGCTTGTCGTAAGAGGCGACTAAGGGCCTTGGGATTCTGACGTCGGGTCAGTGCTCAGCCCACAGAGCGACCAAGTGTGTACCCTAGGTGGCTGAATAGGGTAGCCCTCGTCCGCAGGGGTTGTCAGGTCTATAATACGGAAACCCTGACCGCCGACCATAGTGGGCCAACGTGTGTGGAGAGTGCCACGCTTCATGCACGTAAAAGACCCCTTTGTGGACCGCCCAGTAGTGCACCACATAGGCTAAATTTTCCGCCCCTACCCACCTCTCCCCTTTTCCTGTGGTTCTTCAAAATTTACCAGTCCTTTGTGTCCCACCCCATTCCCATATTTCATTTATCATCATCATTTCATGTTCATTGTATCATCCTTTTTATGTTCATCGCCTGTAAATAACCTATATAGCGTTGCACGGGCGTAAAACACCAACTCACTCACTCACTCACCGGGTGGCGAATAGGCCCGCAGCAGCGCTCAGCTTGTCGGTAAAAGTCCACTAAAGAGCGATCAGAAACCTGACATCGGGTCAGGCCGCTTTGCCCACAAAGCGACTGGGATGTGTGCTCCAGGTGGTTGAATGGGGCAGCCCTGACATCGAGAGATGCGGGGTCGTCAGGCGATAATGCGGAAAACCTGACCGCAAACAATAGTGGTGCACCGTGTTGGGAAATATGTCACGTTCCTCGCACGTTAAAGAACCCTGCTGCAGGTCTCGGTAAGAGTAGGACCCGTATGATCCCCATGCAGGAGGCTGTATTTCCCGTCCCTACCCATCACTCCTTTTTCCAGTGGCAGTCAAAACTCTCCTACCCGATTGGCCTTGTGTCCCCATTTCCTCCACTTCATCATCAAATCATGTTCATTGTATCACCACTTTCATGTTCATATCCCGGATATAGCCGAAATCGTGCTGCTTGGGAGTAAAGCAATAACTAACTAACTCAATATCATATGCGTTTCTAACTTTCAACAATATCCTTTAAATCCGTGTGCAACTTCGGAGTTCGTTGTGGATGGTTAAAGAACAAGGTTTAACTGCATGGGTGCTACAATTTCACTTTGACTTTAATTTCATACTCAAAATTGTTGCTGCATTTCAGTATCTTTTTTGTGTACAATACGTATATGTATGTTCTTTATTTTTCGCTCAGTTCATTTGCCAGAACCTGATGTTAGAGTTCCGACTCGTCATATATGCTAAATTCTGAATGATTTAATAATGTCAATCCTCTGGTCCGAATAGTAACATTCCATCTTGGAATATAATGTATGAATGTTACAGAGCAAATTGAAATTCAGGGCGACCTGCAATCTTCCTAGGGCAAATTGGAATTCCAATTTCTCTTAGGATTAATTGGAAGTCTGATTTGCCCTGGATTTAAACCAGTGCAAATCAGAATTCCAATTTGTCCAAGGAGAAATTGAAACTCTTATTTTCCTTAGGATGATTCCGGATCGCCGTGGATTTCAATTTGCCCTGAAACATATATACAACTCTACCTTTCCTTCACATAAAAAGCTCTGTAACCAACGTTTTAAAGCAACAAAAAATGGGTTTTCAGAAACCCCATATGACCAATTCTTCTTTGATATTTGACCCTTTATTTCAACAACTAATTTTGCAAATACACAATACAAATTTATAATCTTTGGTGGTTGTTAGGTCTTAACCTTAAAATGGAATCAAGTATTTTAAATGATAAATTTCAAGAAGCCATAAAATGATAGAATATGCCATCAACACACCGCCAATGATTGACAAGTTTTATACCATGTTCATTACTCTTTGCCATCCTAAAACCATCTGAACAAAGTCTGTGATGTGTTTATTTCAATAAAATATTGCATGGAATAAGCAAGCATCTTTGCGTCAATAACGTGAAAGTTAATTAATTTTAGTATAATATCGGGTTATAGAGATCAACAAAAGACCAGCAAAATTGATGACGGGGTCGACTAATAATTACTTTATGCTTAATATAAACTAAATAACTGGTATTTGTTGAAGCACGCAGTGCCATCAATGAAATATATATCATTTAGTCGATAAAACGTCTGAGCTCCATGTATAATTCACATCTTAAGAACATCTAAAGAGGGTCTTTCTCATTAAGGAAATGATAGTACAGTTATTTTAGATATAGAGCTGACCTCTATCATCTTTCATTCAATTTTAGTTACTGTTTCTAAGCATGAGATGTCATGGCGGGTCGTAAATGATGATATCTAATAACAATTTTCTGTCGCTTCTTTAAATGATTGATCTTAGTAATATGTTCTCTCTCTGTTGTTCGCTTTTTGTTAATTTACAAACTGGAGCTAGGCAAATGTCTGAATTTTAATTAAAATGTCATTTCAAAATCCTAGTATTATACTACTGACAAATGGCGTTGGATGAATATTCTCTTGTTTAATTTGTTTGTTTATTAATTTATTACTTGTATTGATCTTTTGCGTATTAACTTTTTGGTCTTCTAGTATTTCAACTTTTTTTGCGTTGCTTCACTTTCAAGTGATTTCTTATCTCATTTTTTTTCTATAAAAATTGGGTCAATTAAATGACCCAATTGAGGGACAATTCGAAGGTCAAAAGTCGTGCTTTTTCCATGTAGAAAGAAATCAATTTCAGGTTAAAAAGGGACATTTTTTGGCCGTGCATTCGTAGTTTCTATCTCTCAGATGAGTGCGGATTTTGGTTTATCGTAGAAATTTGTTTTGTCTTCCCTTGTCGGATTTGACACACTGGATTAGAAATTGGCAACACGACGGGTGTGCTATAGCAGACAAGAACCGCTTACTCTTCCAGAGCACCTGGGTTCACTCTTGTTACAATTTGAGCTCGCGTTAATGTTAATTTCCGTTCTGTTGGTTTTGTGTTTTGTGCTTCTTCGTGCTGTTCTTGTTCGTCTTTACTGGTTTTGTCGTTGCCCTTTCGGACTTCTGACACTAGAAAGCCCCATTGGTTCCTCTTTGCTTCTTTCATACAGCTACAATGATCTTTGTGTTTTCAAATATTGCAAATAGATAAAGCTGCTTGCTGACTTCTTTAAGTGCTATGAAAGGTATATAAAGACATTTGCACATCAAATTTGGAATTTGCTATTGAAAAGCGTTGCAGATGGAAAAAGTTTGGCTTAATCTTCAGCTACAGAAACCATACAAAGGACGTTATTTATGTTGTTTATGTGAAATATCATAAAAGCTATATGTTGTGTTCAGGGGTTCTTATATCATACTAGACGTAGCTTTTGTTGCCATTTACTTCTTAGTGCCCTTAAAGTTAAAGTAATAACTACATAAAACATTTTGAAAATACAATGTGCTTAGGTCAAATTTTCAACGAAATGCTATATTTTTCTGAGATTCAGAAATCTAGATTTATATTTCCTGTATATATATATTTCTTTTTTTGTGCATGCTTTTCCACGTTACATCTTCTCTAGATCTGAAACCTTTCACGACTCATCATTAAAACCAACATGCACAGAAGTAATGTCTAATGCCTCCGTTCTTTACTTTATATGTGTGGTTATTTACTTTTGCTCTTCATATTCGGAATTATGATTGCTTTTTAACCTTAGTTAGAAAATCTCTGAAATTTCTCTTGTAGATAAATTCGCACAAGGCGCAGTTCAAAATTGTTTGTGTTATTCGTTTTTGAAAGGACTAGAGCCACGAACCCCCATAATTGGCCCTGTTAATACTCAAATATCAAAATTGGTTTGTTTTGCACCAAAATTTGTGTATGTATAGCTGGAAGTCTGTGTTAAATGAGAAAAGATTTGATTATGGTGTATATATGAATTTTCAAGTACCCTAACCCTTCAAAAATAGCCTAAATCAGTGATTTTTCACTTTTTTGCCAAAATGACTTGTTTTTCAGTCACAATTTTGTGATTTTCTATGTGGCGCCACCCCTCGCCCATCGAAATTTTTGTTGAAATATGAAGAAAATAATGTATTTATAAAATTTAAACAAAAATATTTATGGGCGAGGGGTGGCGCCCATGTCATTTTCGCCACAAACCAGGTGGAAAATTGTGAAATTTTGCTGGGATTAGCGTGTTTTCAATTTTTGCGTCACTCTATGACCTCATTACAATGTCACAAGTACAGAAAACTTTAGAATTGACTTTGTTTTGTAATAAGTAATCAATCTAGACTACTTGGCCACAAAAATCTTATCTAGGAAATGAATTTGAAAAAATGGCCCGATTTAGGGCCAAATATGAGCGTTCGTGGCTTTAGTCCTTTGTTTATTTAAAAAAAAAAGCAAACTTGTAAATGATCTCATCTTCTGTTGGAAATTCTTGTTAGTGCAGAAATGTCGCTCGCTCGAATCTTCACTATGTCTGAGTGGTATTGGATATTGGAAGTATTGACTCTAGAACAAGCGCGATAACCAGATCCTGTAAAAATAAGCTAAACATCAAATTTCCAAATGAAGAAATCCATTCCAATAATATATATACTCGACAAGATACCGGTACCATGCTAATGAATTGTTTATTTCTATTTTAATAAAAAAAAATGGACCTCATTTTTCTTCTTCTAAGAAATGTGATGAGTAACTGTTTGTTACATGAGTAAAATCAGTTTATACAAGTCGGATACATTGACAGTTCAATAACATTTTTGTATAGCTATGTAGAATGTTATAACATCACGAATTACGTTTACCCCATAACTCAATTCAATGTCACAATAAACAGAAACAAAGTCGCAAACCAACTTGAAGTTAATTTGTTAAGAAATATATAGTACAAAACTAGTGGGGAAAAGCATCGAAAGCCTGAAAACTAACATTAAGACGGTTCAGTACGCAGATAATGAGTCAGGGTCCTTTGCCGATCGATGTGTGCCCCAGATAACCCTCTTATCTTGCATGGCAGGGACGTCAAACCATAGTGGTGCACCGTGTTGGAGGAATGCCACGTTCCTCGCAGTGACCGTTTATGAACGCAGCTACAGGTTTCTGAAAAGAGTATGGCCCATATGATCCCCTACAATACAATAAATTGCCTGACATTGCCCACTTTTCTATTTTCAACTGATGGCAGTCAAAACTATTATCCCTTTTGGCCTTGTGTCCCCATTCAACTAGCTTCCAGCTTCGTCATCATTTCATGTTTTATCACCCCTTTCATGTTCATCTTCCTGATATAGCCGAAATCGTTTTTTCTAAGATATAAAGCAATATCTAAAGTAAACCAAACTCAAAGCGAATCTATAACAAAAGAGCAAAACTATCATCATTATATATCTTGTACCAGTCAATCAAACGTTTAACAATTCATATCTGTAATAGAGTTAACCGATATGCCAACTTCCGTGTCATCTTCTCTATGACAAAGGTGATAAAAGCTTGCTGGAAGTAACGATATTAACTATGAATATTGTTGTCTATGACAATTCTGGCTGTCAATATCTGATGGAATAGCTCTACTGGCAAATCATATTATGATATCTCATTCATAAATGGAGAAATAATAAATATAAATGTCCTCCATCGTTATCATCGGTGTATCGTTCCAGAATATTGAATTATGGTATAGGCTGGCTTGAAGTGCTTTGTCATATCAAATTCATGAGAAAAATATAAATAAGTTATTTCATATGAAAAAAGAGTTCAAACCGAATATTTACAATAATTTGATAACAATTATAAGGGTCGGTGAAAGGTAAAGAAACTTCTACTTATTGGAGACGTTTACACTGACTAGACTCACGTCCATTTGATTATGAGAAAATGCATCACTAGTTTTAATTGCTTTTTATGATAGAGAACAAATAAAAATTAAAATCCATTTTTAATTGTTCTGAATAGGTATGGGTATTTCAGTAAAAATAGTAGGTTCTCCATCAGTGAGCGACAAAACAAGCATCACTTGTGCATCATTCTAAAACACCGAGCAGAACAAAAGAAAGGAGAGTAAATGTATCTTTCAAAGGACAAATGATGGTTGTTAAGAAAAGGTAAAAGACGTAGAAAATTTTTTGTTATAGTCCCGAGTTATTGTGTTAACTGTAAATCCAGTAAATGAGTTTACATATGATGCACTGCAAGCTGTATCAGTAAATTTCTGGTGAGTAAATACGATAACGTAACCATCGGTTCACTACGTCACCTCGATAACGTAACTGAACTTAGGATTGCGTTAGATATTGTAATCTAGATGTATTAAAAAAACAACAAAACCTATAATAAACCATAAAGAAGAAAAAATGACAATTTTAAGGGTTCATTTAAAAAAATGAAGACATCATTTTTTTTTCAGGGCAATAAAAAAAGAAAACGCTGATATTCTTGCGAATTTCTCTTTCAACCGCAAATATTTTACGAAGTTATCAGAGAGTTCAGACAAGGAAATCAGAGTTTAACCCTCAGAGGTACAACTAAAGTTGTGATTAGATTTTACTCCATAGTTTATTCTAACAGCTCCAATTTGTCAATCCGTTTATCCAGGAACACATTTGTCCGTCAAAAATAGCCATTAATGGAAATATGTTTCCAATGCCCCTTTGTCATAAAAGTTTTATCTCAATATCCTTTTTGTAATAAAACAGATAAATCAGATAAATTGCGTGACTTTCTTTCCCCTATCAAACATTAACCCCAATCAACATTGATATCTGAAACTGTACAAGAGTCGAAGGATTTTCATTTATAATAATAAAAATGCATCGGAGTGTCAAGCATGACCATTTATTATCTTCCATTTTATTTCTCTAGACGGAATATTCATTTTGGAGATCATGGAGTAATCTGCTATTGGATGAATGATATTATACCCAAAAGAAAACTATGACACTCCTAAGATTTCTCGTCAAAATAAGCACGTCTTAAATAATTACAAATCTATGGTTTCCTTTGATTATTAACGGTACTTCTGAGACTTTAGTAGGTTCTGAAATTATCCAATCTTTTACTTATGACCAGTATTAAAAAGATTTAAAATAAATTAATTGCAAATTGTAAGATTTGATGTTTTGAGACGACATAACTTTGTATCAGAAATTAATGATTCGTAAGCCTCTCAAGATGGTTTGCTTTATCAAAATAGAAGTTTAACTGCCTAAAAACAACTTAATCACTTATGAGTAAATCTAAACAGTCTGGGGACTATTCAAATCAGGAGGAATACATGTGAAGTGGTAAATTTTAATGTAAATTTCGAGCAAAAGTACATCGCCTATCAGATGTATTGGTAATTTTAGTGAAAATTGCCCAAAAATATGCCTTATTTTATATAAATGCTAAGAGTCTCGTTCTGACAATACAAGTTATATATTTGGATATTAACTAAGTATTATAACTTCAAGGAATCAGAAAGAAATGAAATGGCCACCATGGTTACCATGGCAACGATGGTCGACAAAAAACACGTTTTTGTTTTTCAGTTGAGAATCTTTGCTTGAAACTTGGTTTCAAGAAGTTAAGAAGTACAAATTAAGCATTCAAAAGTCTTGTTTCGACGACATAAAAGACGAATACTATCAATAAAACAAAACACACAGCACAAATGACATATGAAGCGCTAAACTTCAATCAGCAATAGTTTTGATTATTAAAAAGTAGGCTTTTTATTTAAGCTTTTCGAAATGGTTTATTTAATAAAACGATCTGTAGACTCAGATCACGAAAAATTAGAAGTTCTAAGCATCCCACCATATCCAAGATTCAAAAGTTAAAATAGTTGCATCATTTAAGGTAGGAATCATGACTCTTTGTAAAACGACATATTCCTTATCGTTTTGCATGATATTAATACACATGTCTAAGGGGAACAATCTGTAACGGACATTATACAAATAAAAGATATGCTCAAATCAAATGCATCAAATATATCACCTTACATGTCAAAAGATGCTCCTTTTAATAATTTGGGTAGCCTATTGGATTTCTCTGGAGTCTTCGTCCAATTATAGCTATCAATCTTTTATGGCAATATTTTCATCTAAAACTAACTTGTCGTCCCCCGTGTATCATTCATCGTCCATGTCTATCTTATTTAGAAGATTTCTTTCTCTGGGGAGAAATTTATGATCAATAAAAAGACAGTTTTGATATTAAAAGGTCTTGAAGTTTTACAAATCATAACAAAATAAGGAAACAAAAAAGTAATCTGTTTTCTGCTCATCTAAAATTGGATTCAGCCTTGCAACGACATATTTAGTTATGCATTGCTTTTCTTCAAAATAAGTGGTTTGTTTAAGTTTTGCAGTTAGTTTCTTTGATTACCTTTGAGTCTTATATTGTGCTATTCAAACTCTAATTTACTTAGGCAAAACAATGCTTGGCTACTATAGTTAGTTGGTTATTGCTAAATACTCTCAAGTAGCACAATTTCGTCTATATAAGGGAAATGAACATGAAAGGGGGAAACAATGAACATGATGATGAAATGAGGGAAATCGAACACAAGACCAATCGAAGAGGAGTGTTTTGACTGCCACTGAAAAGGCAGGGTAGGGACGGGCAATTTTGTCTCCTGCATGGGGAAACTTTAGGTTTACTCTTATCGAGACCTTCAGCAGGGTTCTCTAACGTGCGAGGAGCGTGATATTTTTTTTTTCCAACACGGTGCACCACTATAGTTTGAGGTCAAGTTTTCTGCATTAAAGCCTGACTCCTTCGGCATTCATTATGACAGTGCTGTCCCATTCAACCACCTGGGGTACACATCCCAGTCGATTTGTGAGCAAATTGGGCTGACCAATTGAAAGGTTTCTGAGGACTCAAATAACAGCAACCAGGCATTATCGGATTCGCTTCACTTTAATCATTTAAAATTAAATACCAGATCAGCAAAAATGCATTTCCTTGTTACAGTGAATACGCTGCAGAATCTTTTAATTATGTACCGACACGAAGTGTCTAGAACTAACAGCAAAGAAAGAAATGCAAAAGACAACAACATGTTTATGGACTTTTAAAAATCTACTATGTTATGTTTTTACATTTATTAAGCATAAAGCGCGATAAGATGCATTTGAAATGGCTACTTTAAAATTTGTTAAAACTGTTTATATATACAGTGAATGTCTAAGTGTCATTTATTTAAAAGAAGTATTTATCAAATAACATTTTCTGTAATGGCTCAAACCCTAAGCCCTCATTTAGCATCATATGTGTTTTCAGTGTCTATGCCTTATTCTCTTTGGATTTCACTTTTTATTCTGTAAAACAAAATGTACATTATTTTTCAATTCTCTAATGGCATAAACTGTAATAAAAAGATGGTTGCCGTCCCTAGCGTGTAAGACTAGACGCTGGTAATTTCTCTTTTTATAAAATATGTAATAGTATCTGCCAATGATATCATAGAGGCGAAATATAAGTGATGAAAAACGTCAACTTAAAATTGAAATAATTAAATCAAAGACAAAATTAACAATTTTTCCCCAGGCAATCGTCACTCGCGTAACAAAGTTAGTATATGCTTTGCCAGTACTCGTGTCAAAATTTGTCATGAACGGACAGAAAACCCGCGATAATCGAATAGAAAGCAACGATATGAGTTCATATTCTGAGTTAACACCCATAATAGATATTTATTACATGCGTTTGATTTCGTGTTGGTGCGGCGACTTTATAGCTGTCACTAATAATATCAGAAATAATTCTTTACACAGATTACAAATTTTCTTTCTTTGTATGTTTTCCGGCTGTACTGACGTTTCCTATTTGGAACCAAATGAAATGTTGCTATGAAATTAAGAATAATATTACCGAAAACACCAGAAAACCTAATAAATGTTAGCAAATGGATGTAAAACATGATAAAATAACCTAATGATTCCATTCGTGCCATAAAATGGCGATATATTCTAGAAATAATATTAGTCGGCTGTAATTCGTCCATATTATAGAAGTCAGTCACCATAATCCACCAAGCTTTAAAAAGATGAAGAATGATGTCCATTTGATCATAAAAATTAAAACAGCTAACAAATGAAGGTGTTACATAATCCATTGCAGCTTGGTTAGTGAGTGGTAATGATATCCACGTTTTCGGGAATTTTTCATCGCAAAATGATAACAGCTTTGAATTTTGCTGTTCTCTAGAAACTAGCCGATCCATACAGGTTAAAGCTTGACAAACTGTATCTTTTTTTATAACTTTACTATAATCAAATTTTCCAAATGTAGCGATTCTATTTGTCACTTACCCAACCGCTGTTGATCTATTCATGGAGAACCTATGCTAACTGAAATTTAAAAAAAAAATGAAAAGCGGCACAGCTTACATAAACCATGCATATAACATGTATAATAAACAAATGATTGAAAACATACCCGTGTGGCAAATAGATCCGTAGAGGCGCTTTGCTTGTCCACTAAAGAGCGCCAAGAAACCTGACATCGGGTCAGTCCACTTTGCCCCCAAAGAAACTGGGATGTGTGCCCCAGGTGGTTGAATGGAGCAGCGCTGTCGTAATGAATGCCGGGGTTGTCGGGCTATAATACGGTTAACTCGACCGCAAATTCATCCTCATCATCAGTTTTTCGTGTTTATTTCATTCATCTCGTACAATGGGAGGCAACTCTCATTGTAACAAACAAACAAACAAACAAACAAACAAACAAAGTTTTATTTGCAAATTAAATGCGCCCTACATAGAGCTGATTAAATCAAGTAATAATTACAAAAAAAAAGCAAATAACACACACACACACAAAAAAAACAACCAAAAAACAATAGATATATGATTGATGTGATTTTTATGATTAAAAAAACTAAAAAACTAAAAGGAGACATTTATGATTAATTGCTACCAAAAGTACTCGCATAATACAAGAAATATGTTTATTACTAAATATTTATATTTATTCCCGGTTTATATGCATATATATTTTAATACATGATTTGTTTCCAGCTTGGAGAGCCCCAGATGGTTTTAGTATAGTTAAATTAAAAGTTAATTGTATATTAAAAATATATAATTGAATACAACACTTAAAACCTGTACAATATATATTTGAATACAACACTTAACCTATTAAGTTATTTCTAACAGTGTTAAGTGTATTTATTAGTTGACAAGTTTGAACTAAACAATTTTTATTTTCATTACTCAAAAGCCATATAAATAATGCTTGGTTGCTTAGATCTTTTAGATTTGGAATTTTAGATAAGATTAGACTAAGTATTGGGTCTCTTTTATTTGACAGAGTTTTACAATCAAGAAGAAAGTGTAATTCATCCTCAACCCCGTTGTTACATAATTTGCAGACTCTTTTATCCTCATCTATATTAAAATATCGACCTCTCTCTATTTCAAGTTTGTGACATCCTATTCTAAATCTGGTGAGAGTGTTTCTTTGTTGCTGTGATAAAATTGTTAAATTTTTTTCAAAATTATAGTTGTCCTTGAAGAGTCTGTATGTTCTTAATTTATTTCCATATTTTTTGTTTTTCCTATTGTTTTCAAAAAGTTTAGTTTTCCATTCATGAGAATATTTAATACTTAATTTTTTCTTTATTATTTTATTTAAATTCCCCTTTAATGTCATAACTTGACTCTCTGTCATATTCAAAAGTTTAAGTAAAGCATAAATATTACTAATCCAGGAGTTACAACCCTTTTCAGCAAGATCATATGAAACTTTAAAAGCATTATTTAATAAATTGTTTTCAGATGTTTTTATTCTTTTAAAGTATTTTATCATACTAGCTAAAACATCTATCATGAGTGGATACCGACCTAATTCTCCATAGACAGCTAATTTGGTAGCATATCTATTGACCCCTAATAAGAACCTACAAAATTTGAGTTGTACCTTTTCTGGTTTTAAGTCAGTACAAAATTTATAGAAGTCTGAATTGTTTTTGTTTAGTTTTTTTGAATCAAAACATCCCCAAATTTCTGATCCATACAGCAAGACAGGTTTTACTGTATGGTCAAATATATGTATAAGAGTTTTGATGTCTGGTTTAATATTCTTAAAATAGTGCAGTGACAATTTCCAAAAACGTGCTTATTTTCGGAGTTTAATCAACCGGGTGGACACACGGCTAATTTTTGTTTTATTGTTTAGAGTATACCTTAATGCAACTTTTTTGCCTGGTCGTAAAGATTTCCCATGGTGCAGTTTTGTTTTTTATGAAGAAAAAGGGGGGCCTTCTGGTTTTGGGGAAATTTATGTGTTGACTTTGGTTTACAAGTACTTTAAAGAGGGCTAAACGGGGTCAAAACTTGTTAGTGATTTAGGTAGACATATATTTCAGAATTCCAAAACTTCCTTAATGAGCGTTTTTATTGTAATGTTTTAAATATTTTTCAAATTTAAAAAAGCATAAACAATTGACAGAATTTAGGTGTATTTCAGTTGTAATAGCTCAATTAAAATAGGTTAATGTCTGTATTTTTTTTTGTATTTTACAATTAGAATATGATCATTGTAAAACATGAGGCTTATTTTTATCTATTTGTGTATTCTACTTTTAAAAATATGTTTGAAAGTTAACGATGGTTCAAATCTGTCAAAACTTGTTTCCGGATTTCAATAACTTATCATGACCGGTACGATTCAAAAATTATAAGTTTGTTTATTTTTTACACATTCAAATCGTCTTAAACCCACAGAAAATCAACTTTGCTGACAGCAAATCAATATGTTTAGCAAAATGTAATAGTGCCGATTCTCTTAAAAATAGTTTTTGAAGCTAAATTATAATATTTTATTAGTTTTTCAAAATATCTAATGACCAAACTATTTACCAACAAACTGCAACGGTCCGATATTTTAGTTCAGAATATGGCGCTATGAATGTCTTCAAAATTTTATTAGCTCGTCTTATAGTAATTTATTGAAAACGTTTTTACCCATTTTCTTGCAAGTTTTCGACTGAATGATGACACTTAAATTGAAATTGATACTAGTAATAGAAGAAAATGAGATGTGGAATAAGTGTACGCGACACAACCTATTAATAAACGGAAACAACCTTGTTTTCCAAATTATTGCATTTTGATTCCAACAAAAAAAAATGTAAAAGTACATGTATTAAATTCTAAAAGACAAGCTGTTTATCTTCCGAAAAAGGTCATGACAGAAAAGTAATTCTTTGAAACGTGCATGAACATTGCATCCGTACCGTCTGTTATATAGTCAGACGGTCGCGGTTTCAAATCTGTCGTCTGGAACTGTGTTTTAGTTTTAAATCAAATGATAGTTTTGTAACATTGTTTAAAATATATTTCATTTCCACCAGACTCATAAAATTAAAGGAAGAAGTATTTTATTTCGGAAACAGTCATTTAGCAAAACAAAGATATATCGTCTCTGTGTGTGTTCCAATCTGATACACCCCGAGTGTACAGTAAATATATTTGTTATTATATTTAACAGAGTACCACTATGAAACAAGAAAAGTCGGCAAACTGTATTTTGTAGTATACGAACCTTAAATCAAGGTTCGCAAGAAAAACCCTTAAAATTTGATTCCAAGTTTAAGATATATTAGCACAAAGACTCTATTCGTTACAATGACAAGTTTGATGCCTCCCCACGACATTTCTAGCGAGAGGCATTAAGGTATGCTCATGTCCGTCCGTACGAATTTCTGTCAAGCTTTCCCCAGAAACCGTATTTGATAATGATTTGAAATTTGCAGGGTCACCGTTAAGTATGACAGACTGTATGCCTTAAGCGACTTTCAGACCTGACTACTTTCTTGTTGGGACTGGGTCGATATGAAAATTTATGTAAAATTTCCATCAAGCTTTTCCATAGACCATACATGAGAATGATAATGAAACTTGATAGGACAGCTCAGTATCACAAACTACGTCCCAAGCGACTTTCGGCCGGACTTTTTGGACTTCTACTCCTCGTTTAGAGCCTAGCGCGGGGCGTTTGTGCCCCATTCCTACTTTAATTGGTTATATAAATAATAGTTATATCAACAACAGTTAAAAAAAAAATCATAGATTAGTCAGTCAGTAAAGATGGTTTAACGAGCAATCGTATCCATAGACTATTGCTAACTGTCATAGCATGATCGTAAGTCTGATAAATTATGTATTTCTGAACACCTATTTCACATTTTATAATCTTCTATTGGTGCTTCTCTGTCATACTGATCGAGCTTGTATCGATAGATCTAAACCAAGAGTTAATGGTCCTGTTTCAGGATCTAAGTCTTTAACGAAAATGGTATCCCCCAGGTTCAAATCCTAGCGTGTCCAGATCCGATCTTTTAGCATTTATTAGACTTATATGAGTAGCTGAACTTGTGGTTTTGGCAGTATCGTATGTTTTTGTTCCACACTTATGAAACCAGGCGACTTCGTTTAAGTTTGTTTGGTTTGGGTTTGTTTTGTTTGGTAAAGTGCTAAAATAACTTAGCTCAAGTCCACTGCTTTTGAAAGAAACCGCATTTTCACAGGGTTGTGTCTTAGTTTTTGTTTGAATTGCCGGTGCATAAGATCTTAAAGCTACGAACCATCTATAGCTCATCGGTTGCTATCTTCACTCAAGAAATTTTACGGAAGACATGCATTTATAGACAAATATGGGATTTCTATCTCTCAGATGAGTGCAGATGTTGATATGTCATAGAGTTTAGTTTTGTCGTCCTTTACCGGATTTGACACGCGGAATTGACTGTTGCAACGCGACGGGTGTGCTATAGCAAGCAGGAACTGCTTACTCTTCCAGATCACCTGAGTTCACTCTTATTTCATCTTGAGTTCGCGTTGTTGATTGATATTCAGTTATTTTGTGTTTCCATGTTTTACATGTTGTCTGTTTTTGTCCCGTTATTGTTGATGTTTACTGGTTTTGTCTCTGCCCTTTCGGACTTTTGAGACCTTTTGACATTCGGATGCCCCATTGGTACCTCTGCTTCTTTGATATGATTGGTCTTCAATTATGAATCTGCATGGAATAGTTGATCAAACCGTATACTCTTCACTGAAAAAAAATGGATCTTGGTCTCTTCTGCGTTGTACTTTTTTCAGAGCTGGTTTGGTTTGCGATTTCCTTTGGATGCTCATCAAGTACGTGTTAACAGTGCTGGTGACAATTTTGTCATTTTGAAAAAAAACTCCAATAACACTTACATTTTGTTATATTATACATATAATGGACACCGCTGGTATATAGTAAAGTCGAGCATTGTTTGATAGTGTAGTAATTTGGGGATGAGTGTTTAATAACTTATGTGACTTTTATACTTGTCTACTTGTTTTAGTTAATATTATATTCTTCTTAGATTTGACGTATTCAAAGTATAAGAAAAGACAAAAAACGGTGATTGGTAAAGATGATAGAAATTTACACGCTGTCAGGCCATGGCATGGGTATTTTATAAATGTAATGGTCTTCATAGATTTTGATAAAATCCTTGTTATAAGTTGTCAAAAATATGTATACACTTTGAAAAATAGTTTGCAATTAGTAAATATGAAAAAAGTCGTATAACTATTCAGAAATTCCGGAATAAAGATAGAAATTTGAAAAAACGCACCTAGAAGGAAAAGGGGCATAATTCAAGCAGTAAGAGAGTTATGGCCCCTAATTATTTACTCTGTTCGTTTGGTATTTGCTCAAAGTATCTTAAAATTTAAAAGTTTAAACAAAATCACAAGCCTTTACTAAAATCTGGACATAAAAGTTGAAATTTTACGAAAATTTACATGCTGACAATTTGACCTTTGACCTCTGATCACTGACTTTTGCACCATTTGTAACCTTTACGACCACTCAAAATGAATGGGGTAAGAGTTAAGCTATCCAAAGAGGTATGATTCAGCCGTGTGTCAGGGTGGTTGATTAAAATTTGAAATTGACACTCTAAGTCACTGCACTAAAATACTTTGTATATTTAAAGAAAGCTTTAACACCCTTTTTGTACATGATGTCTTTAGCTTCATTGAAACTACCGGATGAGCTAAAAGTCACCCCTAGATATTTATAAAACTTTGTATTCTCTATTATGGAGCCTTTGTAATAAACTTTAGTATTTTTTACATGTCGCAACACACTAAATGTTAAGGATTTTGTTTTTTTAATATTAACCTCAAGGTTCCAATAATCACAATATGCAGAGAGCTTATCAAGGGCATTTTGTAATCCTTTTTCTGATTTACTTATAAGTAATAGATCATCTGCATACAAAAGACAGCTTACATTGATATCTGCCAATTGGACAGGGTCACAATTGTCATCTAGTTTATTTGTAAAGTCATTGATAAATATTTTGAAAAGAGTGGGGCTTAAGTTATCGCCCTGTCTGACACCAACATGAGACCTAAAGTCTGATGTTAGTTTATCTCTAGTTTTTACACATAATGTATTATTTAAATATAGGCTTTTGATAACGTTATAGAAAGAAGTGCTTATACCAATATTACAAAGTTTATAAAATAAAGCCAAATGATCAACTGTGTCGAAAGCACGTCTAAAGTCGACGAAACAGGTATAGAGAGGCTTTGACCCTTTTATAGTGTGTTTATCTATTAAAGATTTTAAAACAAACAAATGATCAGTGGGTCTTTTTCCTTTAGTAAAGCCTATTTGCTCATCAGCAATTATTCTATTGCTTATTAAAAAATGTTCTAATCTGTTGTTAAGTATTTTTGTGAAAAGCTTGCAAATATTACTGCCAATAGCTATGCCTCTATAGTTATTTGGATCTTTTACATCTCCAGATTTATGTATTGGAGTTATGAAGCTTTCACACCAAACTTTGGGAAAAATTCCACTTAAAAGTATAGTGTTAAAAATTTTGGAGAGTGGTTGAATCAGTTCTGAGTAACCATATTTCAACATCTCATTAAGAATTCTATCAAGACCACTAGATTTTTTGTTTTTTAGTGTTTTAATGGCATCTAGCACTTCTTTTTCTGAAATTTTATTATCTAAATCATTAAAAATCTTTTTATTTTCAACAGATTTTAGCAAAGTTTCTATATTACTATTTGTGCGGTTTTTGGTATTATTCAAATCTTTAAAATAGTTCAGCCATTCTTCTGCTGATACATTTTCTGAACATTGTTCTTGATCATCTTCCTCTCTAAAAAACTTGTTCAAAAGTTCCCAATATGCCTTTGGGTTTTTATCTTTTAATTCATCTAGCTGATTTAAAATATTTTGTTTATGATTTCTAATTCTGACTTTTCTAGCTTTTCTGTAATGTTTTAAAGCACTAAAGTAAGAACCTCTTACTATAGGGTCTTTACTATACTTCTTAAATAAAGATTCTTTATCAGATAGGTGTTTTTTCAGTTCTTCCAATGTGTGATCCTGCCATTTTGGCTTTTTAGCAACATTTTTATTAGATTTTATTTTTTGAGGTTTTCTTTTTAAACTATTATCTGCAACATCATATAAAATATTATTGAAATTAGTTATCAGGGAGTTAATACCTGTATCTGAAAAAGTGACATCATTCTTAACAAAGTGTTTTAATTTTTCATGAATTCTATCTGATTTTAAGACATTTTGATATTTATACGCTGATTCTTCTGTCCAGACATATAATGGCGGAAGAGATCTTAGTGAACAACTGGAAATATTTGAAACATGATAATTAGCATTCAATACAATAGATACTTGACAATGGTCAGACATAGTGCCATCATATTCATTTACATGGAATAAAGATATTTTTTTCATAAGACATTCTGATACTATAAAATAATCAATTACACTACAACCTTGTGGGTGAAAAGATGTATACCGTCCGGGGGTGTCTCCAAGCTTTCTACCATTTAATATTCTTAATTTTGATTGTATACACAATTCTAAAAGATCCCTTCCTCTAGGTGATATTGTTTTGTCTTCGCTATTTCTGGAAGGTATTGCCATGTCAGTACTATAGTATAAAAAATTTGTCGAGGGGTCTTCAGAATCATTACAAATAAAATCTGGTTCCGTGCCTACTCTAGCATTAAAATCTCCAGCTAGTATTATATCTCCATGGTCAGAAAAATTTGAGATATCGTCTTCTATTAAGGATAAAATATCTATATTTAACTTCTGTAAGTATGTTGAATCTGGTGGAGGGTTATATACGAAACAAAGGAAAATATCTTTATTTAGTCCAAAGAAGTGTTTATCTAAATTTAACCACTGAAAGTCTACACATTTTTGCCTTAAAATTTTGACACCAGATTTAATATTCTTTTTTATATAAATAGATAGTCCTCCAGATCGTTTATTACATTTTTTAGGTTTGGGTCTTATTAAATGAAATGGGTGGTATTCAGATAGTGTAAGGCAGTTCTGAAGATCGCAATGGGTTTCAATAAGACAAAATATGTCTTTGTCTATCAGTTTATTTAGAAATGCTGGGTCTTTATATTTAATATAGTCTTTTGACTTATAACCATGAATGTTCCAAACACCTAATTTAAGATTTTTTCCTCTCATTGTATTAATACAAAAGAAAACAAAGGAGAAAGAGAGATGTAGTACTAAACCAAGTCTTATAGATATCTTAAAGAAAGAATAGCAAGTTACTGTTAACAATATAAATCTATATGTATACATTCATGATGGAGAAATACATTTATACACAATACAACAAGTGCAGGTAATAACATCAAACAATGCAAAGGTATGGTAATATAAATCACAAGGATATGACACTTTCTGTGTTAAGCTATTATATATAAAAAATAAAAATAAAATACATGTACTCATATATACTTATATACATATACTAAGGAAACCATGAACAGATGTTATGATAATAATTATTTGTTTATTATTTTAGTATTTAATTTACTAAATTTATTTATTTGTTTGTTAAGTTTTTATTATTTTCATAAAATCAAGATAATAGCCAGTTGACCTTTGACCTTACATTTTTGTTTCAATTCAAATATTTGAAAATTTGAAAATTTTAAACATGAAAAATTGATTTGATTTAAACATGTTAAAGTTTCAATATATATATGGGAAAGTATGTAACTTTGTACATAATTGACATATAGGAAAAACCCTGTTACATTCCCCTATATTTTGTTCCCCAATTATATGCCATGTGGTGAGATGGAATAAGTTGCTTCCATTTTTTTTTTTCCTGTATGGCCTGTGTATAACTATACCTGCAACAGGAATTAAACAGCAATATGTGAAAGGGGGTGAGGTTGTCTTTTTACTAGTTAACATTTACATTGATGCAGACTAGAATAACTTTTTATGCATTTTGTGTTGACATCACTTGGATTTATTGGCCTTTTGTCATGCAGTACAGGAACTAGAGAACCATGAGATTTCAGCCTGCTTTCTTCTATTATTTTCAATACCCTGCATCGTAATCTATGATTATAGAACATAACTGTTTGTTGGGATTAGAGCAGATTTGCCAGAACTTTTTGAAGATACTAGTTTGAACCTCTCAGCACAGATAGCTTCACAGAATTTAGATTTATGTTTCTTTGTTTTAAAAACTCCACTCTGATTTTATTCCATGATATACAGCACGTTTCTACAGAACTTTACCTGTTTATTAAAGTTTTTACCTGGACATGTATAATAGTGGCAATGTATTTGTATGTGGATATATTGAGTTTTTTTACTGTATTCCATGCAATGCATCTGCCTATGCCATGATTGTTTACATGACTATACTGTTTTACATAGAAGTTTGCGAAGATACATTCCTGATGCCCAGTATTTTCCTCACTAATAGCTTTTTTGATGTACGTGTATTGTGGACCAGCCACGCCAGTTGAGGATCGAGACCTCTTCAATTCGAACTCTGACATGTCTGAAATCAAGACTTTTATAAAGTTTATTTACTTATTTTGCCTAGATTGTTTTAGAAATGTTTATCAGATTGTGAATAACATCATGAACATTGAAATTTATTTTTTGGTTGTTAATTTTATCATGCATTATAAGTGTAGATTGGTTTTCTTTCTCTTTCTTATTTGAATTATTTTTTGTAATAATTGTTATTGATTACGTGATTTTGAAAGACAATGTAAGCCTTTTGATTAATTATCACCTACCCGGTAGGTCCCGACCTTTTAATTCTTGTTGTAGACATTTGTTTTTATTTTCAAAAATCATACATCGATTGACTTTGATTGAGTTTATTGACTCCATACCTATATAACTTTATACTAACTTTTGTAACAATCTAAGTATTTTGAATAGCCTTTTATTGTAATTTTTATAAGTATAGAAATGTTTCTATTTTGCTTTCTGGAAAATTATGTAACTCAACCCTTTGTCCACCCTCTGGTTGAGGTGCATTTTCTACATTTTATTGTGTGTGTGTGTGCTTTTTTTTTTAAATTTCTGTTTGCTCTATGCTTGATGAGAGTTCACCCGGCCTTGCTTTATAGGTTTTTTCTCTGTTTCTTTTTGGCTTATGTGTGCCTTTTTGCTATGTTTAGTATACATATTGGTCTAAGGTGTGTTTTTTTCCCCTTCATTAAAGTCTGTCAGTTACTTAATTGTTCTTTGTTTTAATCCTATTCTGGTTGAGGTGTATTTGTTATTTCATGTTTCCTTCTTTAGATGAGACATGTTTCCCTCTTGTTAGGGCGCGTTTGTACTTTTATGTTTCCTCCTCTCGTTGAGATGTGTCCCCCTGTTTAAGGGTATGTCTTTTTGTTAACACTTCTATAGTTAAAATGTGTCCCCGTGTTTTATCTTCCCCTCTGGTTAAGACGTGTTTGTTCTGTATGTCCCCCCACTGGTTGAGACTTGTTCCTGAGTTTAGGGTGAGTTCTTTATTTTATTTTAGTGAGGTGTGTCCCCCTGTTTAGGGTGTGTTTGTTGCTTATTGTTTTCCCTCTGGTTGAGATGCACCCCCTGTTGGAGTGTCTTTTATATCTATACCCGCCCCATTTTGGCTAAGACGTGGTTTCCCTTGTTTAGGCAGGGGTTGTTATTTTTATGTTGTCCTCTGTTTGAGGTCTTTCCCCCTGTAAAGGGATATGTTTGATATTTTATGTTTCCCATCTGGTTTAAGGCACGTTTTCTCAATGTCTATGGCTTGTATGTTTTTTAAGTTTCCCCTTCTAGTTTGAGGTGTGATTTTCCTCCTGTGAAGGGTGTGGTGTTCCTTTTTTGTTTTGTTTTTCTGCACCTGGTTAAGGTGTGTTTCCCCTGTTTAAAGCATGCTTGTTTTTATGCTTCCCCTCTAGAGCTGAGTTTCCCCCTGCAAGGGTCTGTTTGAAGTTTTATGTTCCCTTCTAGTTTGAGGTGTGTTTTCCCCCTGTTAAGACATGTGCGTTATGCTTCCCCTCTGTTTCGAGGTGTGTTCCCCCTGTTTAGGGTATGTAGTTTATTTTATGTTTCCCCTCTGTTTCGAGGTGTGTCCCCCCTGTTTAGGGTATGTATGTTATTTCACGTTTCCCCTATAATTTATGGTGTGTTCCCCCTGTTTAGGGCGTGTTTGTTATTTTATACTTCCCCTCTGGTTTGAGGTGTGTTCCCCCTGTTTAGGGCGTGTTTGTTATTTTATACTTCCCCTCTGGTTTGAGGTGTGTTCCCCCTGTTTAGGGTGTGTTTGTTATTTTATGCTTCCCCTCTGGTTTGAGGTGTGTTCCCCCTGTTAAGGGTGTGTATTACGCTTTATTTTATATTTCTTCTCTAGTTTGTGGTGTGTTTTCCTCTGTTAAGGCTTGTTTGTTATTTTATGCCCCCCTCTGGTTCAGGTGTGTCCCCCTTGTGTAGGGTGTGTTGTTATTTTATGTTTCCCCTCTGGCTTGAGGTGTGTTTTCTTTCTGTAAGGGTGTGTATGTTAATTTAAGCTCCCTCTCTGGTTTGAGGTGTGTTCCCCTGTTTAGGGTGTTTTTGTTATTGTACGCTTCCCCTCTGGTTTGAGGTGCGTTCCCCCTGTTTTGGGTGTGTTGTTATTTTATGTTTCCCCTCTAGTTTGAGGTGTGTTTTCCCACTGTAAGGGCGTGTTTGTTATTTTACGCTTCCCCTCTGGTTTGAGGTGTGTTCCCCCTGTTTCGGGTGTGTTGTTATTTTATGTTTCCCCTCTAGTTTGAGGTGTGTTTTCCCACTGTAAGGGCGTGTTTGTTATTTTACGCTTCCCCTCTGGTTTGAGGTGTGTTCCCCCTGTTAGGGTGTGTATTATGTTATTTTATGATTCTCCTCTAGTTTGAGGTGTATTTTCCTCTGTTTAGGGCTTAATTGTTATTTTATGTCCCCCTCAGGTTTGGTTGTGTTCCCCCTGTTTTGGGTGTGTTGTTATTTTATGTTTCCCCTCTAGTTTGAGGTGTGTTTTCCCACTGTAAGGGTGTGTTTGTTATTTCAAGCTTCTCCTCTGGTTTGAGGTGTGTCCATCCTGTTTAGGGCATGTACGTTATTTTATTTTCTCCTTTACTTTGAGGTGCGTTTCCTGCCTGTTTAGGGCGTGTAGATTATTTTATGTTCCCCTCTGGTTTAGGTGCCTTCCTCTTGTTTAGGGTGTTTTGTTATCTTATGCTTCCCCTCAGTTTGAGGTGTGCTTTCCCCATGTATAGGGTGTGTTTGATTTTTTCTGTGTCAAGTTTTATGTGGCTGTCTCCCTGTTTAGAATGTGTTTGTAATTTATGCTTCCTTGTTTTATGTTTCCCCTCTAGTTTTAGGTGTGTTTCCCCCTGTTTAGGATGTTAATTTTATTTTATGTCTTACTTCTATAGTTTGAGGTTATGTTTTCCTCTCTAGTGCGAGGTGTCATTTCCCCCTGTTTAGGGCAAGTATTTCATTTTATGCTTCCCCTCTAGCTTAAGGAGTGTTTCTAATTTTAATTTTTCCTCTAGGTTGAGCTGTGTTTTTCTCTGCCAAGGGTGTGTTCGATATTTTTTGCTTCCCCTTTGGTTTGAGGTAGGTTTTCCCTATTTTAAAAGGGTGTGTATTTTATTCTTTATTTTTTGTTTCCCCTCTAGTGTGAGGTATGTTTTCCCCCTGTTTAGGGTGCGTGTATGTTATTTATGCTTCCCCTTCTTGATTGAGGTGTGTTGTTATTTCTATGTTCCCCTCTTGTCTGAGCTGTGTTTTCCCCTGCCAAGGTGTGGTTGATTCCCCCCCTCTGGTTTGAAGTGTGTTTTCCCCTGTTTAGGATGTTTATGTTATTTTTATTTTGTGCTTCCCTCTGGTTTGAGATGAGTCTCCCCCTGTTTAGGGTGTGTATTTTATTTTATATTTTGCCTCGAGTTTGAGGTGTGTTTGTTATTTCAATGTTTGCACTTTAATAATTCGAGCTGTGTCTCCCCCTACCAAGGATGTGTTCTATTTTTAATGTTTCCCCTCTAGTTTAAGGTGTGCTTCCCACTGTTTAGGGTGTGTATGTTATTCAATGCTTCCCCTTGTTTGTTTGTTTTTTTATCTGGTTTTGGTGTAAGGGGTGCTTGTCATTTTAAGAATGATGAGTAGCGTTATTCTCATGTTCAATTAATTATGTAACCAAGTGTACAATTTTATTTCTTTTGATAGTTTTTGGTTGTATAATCTTATCTTTAGTATCCTGTATATTGATCTTTCCATCTTATGCAACTGTAATTGATTGAGTGTTTGTTTTGTTTTGTTTTGGGTTTTTTTTTGGTTCTGTTTGGCGACTTCGTTTTGGATTTTGGTGCTTTTGATTTCAAGTGTTTGTATTGTACTCCATTCATTGTTATCTATAATAAAGCACTACTTTCGCCAAACAGAACTAGTTGTCAATTTCGTACAATGGGAGGCAACTCTCATTGTACATAATTGACATATAGGAAAAACCCTGTTACATTCCCCTATATTTTGTTCCCCAATTATATGCCATGTGGTGAGATGGAATAAGTTGCTTCCATTTTTTTTCTTTTATTTTAACTACTGTACGACTTGTTTTCTGCGTAAACATTTTTTAAAATTTTATTTAACGACATTGTATACATAGTATTTGTGGATTTTGGTGCTTTTGATTTCAAGTGTTTGTATTGTACTCCATTCATTGTTATCTATAATAAAACACTACTTTCGCCAAACAGAACTAGTTGTCAATTTCCCTGATATAGCCGAAATCTGAGGGCTGCTTGGAAGTAAATTAAGCAATAACTAACTAGCTAACTGACTAACTATTGACGAACATTTGTTTAATATATGGTCACCAACACGTTATATTTCAATATGCAAGCTATGCATTTGCAATTCATTTAAAATATTTTTTCCAAAAAAAAATATTTATGGTCAAATATGGTAAACATGTTTTTTTTTTTCAAACGTGTGTTCACCGTATAGGCACAAGGCATCCGGAAAACATATATTTAATTTTAATTTAAAGTTATGATAAAATTATGTGACTTTATGTGTTCTTAAACATGTGTTGCATTTTTTTTCCTGTGTATGAGAGAAACATAATTAAAGATTCCTTCTAAATTTTCAAAATATTGGAGATTCCAGAGGAAACAAAAGAGAATGCAACATATAAAACAAACAACAAACAATCATGGAGATTTAAATGAATAAGCACTTGTGACGTTACCTCTGATCGATCGATTCTGCTCCCTGCGTTCTGGTAACAAAAAGAGAGAGAAAGGTGTATAAATGGATCGGAAGAACAACGAAAGCATATGAGACATACACGAGATTACTTACAAAAATAACGACACTTTTTAAAGCAAACTCAAGAAGAACCGAGAACGAAATCAGTCCTGAAAAGGCTGGTCCTGATGCTATTTTACCATTTTATCATGTTAACACAGAGGACGATGTTAGGACATATAAACTATGATATTTGAGGTACTAGTATTAACAATCCCACAATTCCATGTGTTTTCCCGAATTTTCTCCTAAAGGAAAGCTTATTCTTATCAGATAAGTAGCTACACCACTTGTAAATTTGGCAGACAAGGTTTGACAGTCACTGGTTTGCATTACATTTTGACTTCTAACATAATATACCTTTTATTCTCAATTTTTCCATACAATCTCAACTTATTATGAACTCTTTTATTAAGCAACTTCTTTTGTCGTAATAACTTCCATAAATCATCGTTAAATCGTCTTGACAAAAGGTTTATCAGATTATACAGGTTATTATTTGCAGTCATAATTGATGTCATCACTAAGTCGTTAACACCGACCCCACTGTCACTTTTTATTATTTTCTAACAATTTCTGATATGATTCAATAAAAAATATCCCCTGTTATTAACTTTCTTAGAAAAAGACGCTTAAATTATATTCGGAATCTGTCATCAGTAGGATGGAATGAATGGCTTAACGAATCATGTAGCTTGCTTTAAACAATGAAAATGGTTAATATCATAACGTAGGACTTAACCTTCTATGATTTTTGTTTTGTTTCGAGTTGTTTCAGTCTTGTTTTTGAAGTAAAGTGTTATCATCACAAATTTAAGAAATGTATATAGTCGAGTTGAGTTCAGACTCATCAGAAGTATTCAATATAATTAAAAAGTGGTAAATGCCCAGGCAGGCTTTGAAACTATATATGGAGAACCAGATACGCTATACCATGGAGCTATGATATAGATGGCTAAACTATTTTTTTAAATTTGATTTTTAAGTTCCATAAATAGTGAGTGAGCAACCATTTGATTTTTTTAAGTAAAGGTTTAAGGCGGGGGTTAAAATGACAGCTAGAATTTAGGAAATGGGAATAAAACATCAAGACAGTGCTTTGATTGAAACAAATTGCAGGATGGTGTAAAATTTATGGATTTATTTTCAAAAATTTAAAGACAGGTTGATAAAAATGTCCATAGCCCCCGTTTGCAACAATGACTATGATCTTTTATAATATTTCTTAGGAATAGCTACCGTATCCAAGGTGTTTTAAACAAAAAGTACAACAGCAGAGGTCCATGCGAGTGGCAAATGTTAAAATCGTTTGTCACGCTATTTAAAAGAGTGTAGAAGGTACACAATACGATATAAAGATAATAAAATGGAATGTCAAAACAATATGAAAAGACTCCTTTAGGGTTTTTTTCTGGGAATTATTAATGCCAAATTAAGTTCATCTACAGAGGAAGAAAGTCTCTATTTATGTTTTATTAAAATTTTGAATTTATCAATTCAAACTTTATATACTATACGTCCGTTCTTCCTTACGGCGTCCAAACGCAGATTTCGACGTTTTCCAAAGTTAAAAGTTTCCTGTGAAAAATCTCGACGCAGGGGATACAAGTTTAAAGTTAGGAATTGTAAAGGAGTAAATGATAAAAAATGTTTGTGGCACAAAAAAGTATTTTAGCGTAGTTGTTGTAATAATTTTTAACGTTAATTTCTGAAAAAATATGCAAAATATCGTTTTCCAATCGGCTGTAAGTGATTGAAATCCCCCATTTGTATAAAAATGCAAAAAACTTATCACAAGTTAGATTTGCTTAGGTGATTCCTGATATATCAGAGGTCAAAGTAAAAATTTTCATTATTTTTTACAAATTGTTTCTTTGGTAGGAATCACATATATAACGACGTGGTAGAATCGAAAAAGTTATAAGGTTTTCTATATAACTTATCATAATGAAATAATGCCTTGACAAAATTGATAAAAGAGCATGTTTTATAAATATTATGAGAACATTTAAAATAAATAAAACCCGTTTAAGGCTATAAATAATTCTAATTGTCTTACACGCGGTCTCAATCAGAAAAAAATATCCCCGATTTTTTAAGGGTGCGTGTATTGTCGCTAGCTCTAACTCTTAGTCACAGCATGAAGCTGCTTATCTGTTGTTATTTTTGCAGATCGCCTCTGAAATTGTTCTATCGAATTAACGCGCTACTGTTTTGACCGGTCTCTTATCGTTTCGGAAGCAAACGAATTGCTGATTATACTTTCTTTAAGAAAAAAGACCGGTAAAAACCACAAAATTAGTATCACCCACTGGCAAGAACTCGCAAACACAATTTTCGTTGATTTTCATGTCAGGGAGATAATCATTTGTTGACTTAGGACTTAGGGGGCTGGTATTTTCTTCTTTAAAGATTGTTTAATGTCCTTGCTTTTCTTGTTGATGTATACGTGGTTTTACCAATGTCTTTCAGTGTCGATACTCTTTAAAGTTTCTCGAGACGTTCCCAGTGCACCTGTTTGTCGGTTTTTCTGGCTTCGCAGTACACCCTCTTATTCCTCCTGTTGGACCTTTCAATTTTATTAACCTTTACTGACTGATGGGTTTTTATAGTCCTGACTATATACTAAAGAGCCTCTGCAGAGACTTTTTTTTTACTCGCTATGTGCCATGGGTCGTCCGGCCCATGACACACCACCGCCAGTGTTAGCTGCTCCAGAGTATCATTTGTTGGCGCTGGAGTAGGGCCCGTATTCCACCACGGGGATGTACTGGTCGGAATTCTGGAAGACAATAAACATTAGACCAAGGCTGACTTTATATAGTGAAAATGTGGTGTTAGGCGGTTGATATGCACATAACTAGACAATCTTGTTTTCGCAATCAACGCAGGAAACTGAGTGTTTGTTTCTGGGCCATCGGACCGCTTTACCACAAACCCCGCGCTAGTACGTCGAAATACATGTCATGCAAGAAATGTTGAAAAATGCACAGGGGCTTGAATTCTGGTCATTTATATTGACTTGAAAAAAAATCGACCCCCTACTATTGGCTTGAATTCTGGTCATTTATATTGACTTGAAAAAAAATCGACCCCCTATTTTAATAGTAGGGGCTCGATTTTTTTCAAGTCAATATAAATGACCAAAATTCAAGCCCCTGTGTAAAAATGGTCTTAATTATGCCTTGTAAATATATATATTTTTTTTCACGTAACAGTATCCCATTCAGAAACAAAATTAAAACAAATCTTACAGTGAGTCATTTATTTTGAAAGAATTGCCCGGTGTAGTTAGCATAAAAGGAAGCGATCGGAGGCGTCATTTCTGAGATCATACAAGTTATCGTTAAAAAACGGATGGCTTGTCCACGGATTGAAATTTGTGTTAAACATATTGAATGCCACGCCTATACATGCTGAAGATCCTGTCATCAAATCGAAAAATTGAAGACTCACTTGGCCACTAAGGTTGGCAAAACTTCCGACAGATCACGGTTTTATCTCAGTTGATATATTGTGAACGACATCTGAGAAAATCATAATTATTGTCTCAGCCTGACTACATATTGGTTTCTTGTTTTGACAATATGTGCTTATACATGATAGCTTCATCTCAAGAGGCTTGGGCTGGTTTGCCAGTAAGAAAGATACGTTTAGTTATAAATTTCACTCTTTTTCATGTTGATTGTAACGGGATTTAGGCAAAAGAAGGATAACTTATTTTAACCTGTTGTTTTTTCATTTCCTTTCCTTTTTTTCCTTGAGCCATGATACTGATAAGTTTGAAAATCAGTTAGTGAAACAAAAATGCTTTTCGACACCAGCTGAAATCTGAAGAAAAAAATCAATCGTTTTTATCTGAGAAAATTAAACGTGTTTTCATTTTCTCAGTTTTTATGGATGACTCTCAAGTTCAAAGTTGTTCAAACCACTTATAAACCTACAAAAGCTTAATTCAAATGTTTTGGAAGGTTTTTTTTTAAAGTTCTTGTGATACTGAATCATTAGACGCTTTGTGGAGGAGACGAATAATACTTCTCAAAACTACGGGACACCGACTTTTAGGAACTGCATGTATGGTCGAACCTGTAATGAAAGTTTGATATAAATGTATTTTATTTTCTCTGATTATTGGGGTTACAATTAAATGATTTTTATTATTGTATTTGATGATCTTTGGTGGCCATAATGGAAAAAAAACCTGACATCGTAAAAGCAAATGTGAACCCAAATGATTTGTAACGACACGGGTGGTAAAACCTGAGCAAATTAAACAAAAAATAACAAGAATATGTCCAAAAGACATAATGCCCCATCTCGCAAAATTTATTTTTTTCCACAATCACTAAAGCATCAACATGGTTGATATGTCAGTCAGAAGGAATGGACTTTAACTTAACCATTCTTCTATAAGTGGTCATTCATGCGGAAAATATAGGTCACTGCCAGCATCCGAAGCATGCATTGTGCTAAGCATCACTAGGTGCACCTACCATACCTATTTGGTTGGTATGGCACTTGTCAGAATAAAGGTAATAACAAAACTACCGAACTTGAATGATCAATCTCATAGTCCAGAGAAAATGACAAAAACGAATCAGTCATACCGGAGAACTGGTGGATCGCAATGGTCCTGACTTGGTACAGAAAGGAGGAATGGACTTGAACCATTCTTCTATAAGTGGTAATTCATGCGGAAAATGTAGGTCACTGCCAGCATCCCAAGCATGCATTGTGCTTATCATCACTAGGTGCACATACCATACCTATATGGTTGATGTAGCACTTGTCAGTTAGAGGGAATAGACTTTTACCATTTTTCTGTACATGATCATTCATGCATAAAATATAGGTCACATCCAGCATCTGAAGCATGCAATGTTCTTATCATCACTTGATGCACCTACCATACCAATATGATTGATGTGGCATTTGTCAGTAAGTGCAAATTTGGAAATATGGGATTTGGGACGGACATCCGAACGGACGGACGAACGGACGGACGGACGAACAGACGGACGGACTAACAGACCCGAACACTTTATGCCCCTCTACTTTCGTAGATGGAGCATAAAAATAGTTTTGATTTTCTCAGGTAAAACACACAAGTCATACTGAAGTCCCAGGGACAACCAAAATCATCCAAGGGGGCATTAAAAAAGATACCAAAACAATCATTCACTAGATACAAAAGGAACCAAATGAAATGAAAAAGAAAAACGTTTAAAAACAACACTCACACCTCTGGCATAAACTGGACTACCCGATCGCTTATCAGTGCTACATATATCAGCCCCCCCCCCCCCCCCCCTCATATCAACAGAAGCAGAGCCATATTCCGGATAATTTTCAATGTTTTTCCGACATTGTAATATTTATTATATTTTTTATACTTCCTGTTTTGGAAATTTATGATGTTTATTCTCAACGTTTAATCAAAAGATTTGTATATGATTTCGGCCACTATTTGTATGTTAATAGCATGAAATATAGTAATATGGAGTAGGCTTTAGCCTAAAATCGGACGAAGTTTATTGCGCATAAATTTCTCTAATGAAATAAAATTTGAATAGTGTCAATGATGAAAACCATGCCTTCCTATATTCAACAGTTCAAACTAAGCGAGCTTCGAAAATTCAAAGAATTTTTGATAATGTACTTATGTGCAAGCCCCCCCCCCCCCAAAAAAAAAAAAAGAAAAATCATGACATTTGCATTCTTGTTAAAGATACATTGCGTCAATGATTATTGAAACCTGATTTATTTGCGCAAATATAAATATTTAGGGACATCATTCGGCGGGGACGAAATAACTCCCCTTTACAGGTTCCGTGACGTCATTTCCCTGTCAGAGAATTTCGCTTTTCCTGCAGACGAACAACATGCATGCACCATTTTATTCTGCCAGGTTTTGAAAGCTTTCTGTGTCAATATTTATCATTTTCTGTATTGGCATCAATTTAAAGATTGATTTAGAAACCTGGCAGAAAATAACGACATGGTTTGAAGAATATTCCCGCAGGATTAAATACTTGTTGATAATGATTTAAAAAAACACTGAGGTAAGACCCTTTTTATTTTTTTTTTATCATAGTTAGAATGATTGAACATCAATCTTATTTAACAAAATGTATTATTACAGAAAAAATATTAATTTTTCGTCCGTCATTTAAGCATTCTCCCGTTCTTGTTGGTGTTTACTGGTTTTGTCTCTGCCCTTTTGGACTTTTGACATTCGAATACCCCTTGGTACCTCTGCTTCTTTTAATTACGTTGTCATGTTGTTATAGGTGACGTCATTTAATTGTGTGTCGTCATGTAAACACGTCGCCATATTGGAATCCGTTGTTATGGTGTTTTTTGTAGGTCACTGACCAACGTTTCGAATAAAGTTTCAATTTCGCACAAAAACTTGGAAAAAATCGTTTGAAAATTCAATTGGTTTAGAAATTATATTTTGGCTTCGCCAAAACATAATTTCTTTGAAGTTTCTTATGCGAAAACACAGCTAAAGCTGGCCTTCGGGGGATTATGGGATTGATTCACAAAATGCTACATCCGGTTTGCAACATTAATACACTTGTCATGTGACCTATATTCTACACTTAGTCGGACTTCGTCCGATATAAATCCCTCTCCAGCTAGCAGTTTGCGAGTGTGGCCTTTGTAAACGGCCCCCATTGAGCCTACTCTTATCGAACTCTACAAAGGGGTCTTTAACGTGCACAGGGTATTACTCTCCCTATACACAGGACAACCTATTTTGTCCCTTCCAAAGGACTAGCATTGTTTCCTGAGACCATCCTCGCAAATGGTGTCAAGAGAGAGTCAGAAAATCGGTTCATGAAATATTCACCCCTGACGAGGATCGAACCATGAACCTTGGTGTTAGTAGCCCGACGCGTTAACCACTACACCACCAGCTCTTCAAAAATATCCATTCTGCTGAAGCTGGCAGATGACTCCTTATAAAAGTTATGGCCCCTAATTGTCAAGATTTGGGTTTTTGTCTTGCAGATCTATAAAAGATTAAGAAAAGCTTTTGTTTGGCTATATAAATAAAGTTTTTCGCCTCAGATACCAAAAAAATTTCATTACATCTGTAACGGGGTTGCTCCCCTTCTTACAATAATTTAATAGCCAGCATTTACTGTTGAGCTAGGGAAGTACTTCTTCAGCTCAGTGGTAGAGCGTCTGACTATGAACCTTGAGGTCCCGGGTTCGAGTCCCGATCAGGACATGCCGAATTTGTGAAGTAATTCATGCTCTCCGGTTACACACAGGAAGTTTAAGAGGAGTTGTGTTCACAAACTGTAATCATGATTTTCTTCAAATTTCTAAGTCCAAAGGGCCATAACTCCCACAAAAATTTGCTGATAAAAAATTCCTGGTAATATGCACGCAACTCCTCTTAAATTACAGAACAGAATTTAACGAAACTTGGATTTTTTTCAATGAATTTTCAGGGTTGAAAATTTTCGTCACAGATTTCTCAGCAACTATTAATCATAGTCTTTTGATACTTTGTAGGTAGCTTTAGGAGTCCCATATGGTGGGATACATTTTGAGGTCTGTCACTCTTTTACTTCCTTTTAATGAGCCGAGCTTGAAAGACAACAACTTTGACTTTTTTATTCCTAACTCGATATAGACAATCTCTGTCCATAATGTGGACGTGTGGGGTATGTGAGCGTGCTTACTATGGTTCTTTCATTGGTATATTTATCAATTTAATAGCACCCTGACACTTCAAAAATGGTTTAAATTAATTTATTTTCACTTTTCGGCCAAAATAACTAGTTTTTCAGTCACAATTATGTGATTTTCAACATGGCGCCACTCCTTGCCCATCAAAATTTTTGTTGAAACATGAAGAAAACAATGTATTTGTAAAATTTAAGCAAAATTATTTATGGGGAAGAAGTAGCGCCATTGTCATTTTCACTAAAGACTAAGCAGGAAATGTTGTAATTCTGCTAAAATTAGCATATTTTCAATTTTAGCGTCACAATATGACACATTAAATTTTGTGAACCTACTCCTTTAAATATTTACTCAAATAAGGGCTAAGTATGATACTTAGTGAACCAGGATTTTAAGGGTATGCAAAATTAAAGTAATTAACATGGTTAAATGAGTACTGATTCTGTTTAATTAATTGCCCAGTTGTCATCCTATCAAGAACTGCAAATATTTTAAAACAACTATAACTTTAAGGATTTTGTTATGAGAAAAAAAGATGTAGTGATGGGTCTTACATATTCAAATTTAATATAAAAAAAAAAAGAAGAAAAGTAGCAACTGAGATGTCATTTATTAAGGTTGCACCATTCAAAGATTTTATTTAAATGACCATCACTTCAAACTTTTATAACTTTCAGATTTGTTTCACCAATTACAATAAATTAGACATCAAAGGGGAAATTACTGTAACATGTACATAAATTCCAAATAAAATAAGATTGAATAACAAAAGAAGCAGATTGGTCCCTATCACACACATATTCTAAATCCAGTTCTCATACGTACATTTTAACAACCTTTTGTATATATTTTGCAGAATATTGGCATGATGGACATACACATTTGTGGTGCCTGTAAAGAAGAAATAAATGATCTGGATGAATTTATTCTACATAAGAGACAAACATGCAAGGTGCTTTATGGACAGAAAGACAGCAAAGCTCAGGTCACTGTAAGTTATCAATAAGAAACATTGTTGTACATTTCATTTTTAGTCGAGATAATGGCTGTAGCGATTAGCGAAGGTTATATGTATGATGTATGATGATGTTTGAAACAAATCTGAAAGTTATAAAAGTTTGAAGTGATGGTCATTTAAATAAAATCTTTGAATGGTGCAACCTTAATAAATGACATCTCAGTTGCTACTTTTCTTCTTTTTTTTTTTATATTAAATTTGAATATGTAAGACCCATCACTACATCTTTTTTTCTCATAACAAAATCCTTAAAGTTATAGTTGTTTTAAAATATTTGCAGTTCTTGATAGGATGACAACTGGGCAATTAATTAAACAGAATCAGTACTCATTTAACCATGTTAATTACTTTAATTTTGCATACCCTTAAAATCCTGGTTCACTAAGTATCATACTTAGCCCTTATTTGAGTAAATATTTAAAGGAGTAGGTTCACAAAATTTAATGTGTCATATTGTGACGCTAAAATTGAAAATATGCTAATTTTAGCAGAATTACAACATTTCCTGCTTAGTCTTTAGTGAAAATGACAATGGCGCTACTTCTTCCCCATAAATAATTTTGCTTAAATTTTACAAATACATTGTTTTCTTCATGTTTCAACAAAAATTTTGATGGGCAAGGAGTGGCGCCATGTTGAAAATCACATAATTGTGACTGAAAAACTAGTTATTTTGGCCGAAAAGTGAAAATAAATTAATTTAAACCATTTTTGAAGTGTCAGGGTGCTATTAAATTGATAAATATACCAATGAAAGAACCATAGTAAGCACGCTCACATACCCCACACGTCCACATTATGGACAGAGATTGTCTATATCGAGTTAGGAATAAAAAAGTCAAAGTTGTTGTCTTTCAAGCTCGGCTCATTAAAAGGAAGTAAAAGAGTGACAGACCTCAAAATGTATCCCACCATATGGGACTCCTAAAGCTACCTACAAAGTATCAAAAGACTATGATTAATAGTTGCTGAGAAATCTGTGACGAAAATTTTCAACCCTGAAAATTCATTGAAAAAAATCCAAGTTTCGTTAAATTCTGTTCTGTAATTTAAGAGGAGTTGCGTGCATATTACCAGGAATTTTTTATCAGCAAATTTTTGTGGGAGTTATGGCCCTTTGGACTTAGAAATTTGAAGAAAATCATGATTACAGTTTGTGAACACAACTCCTCTTAAACTTCCTGTGTGTAACCGGAGAGCATGAATTACTTCACAAATTCGGCATGTCCTGATCGGGACTCGAACCCGGGACCTCAAGGTTCATAGTCAGACGCTCTACCACTGAGCTGAAGAAGTACTTCCCTAGCTCAACAGTAAATGCTGGCTATTAAATTATTGTAAGAAGGGGAGCAACCCCGTTACAGATGTAATGAAATTTTTTTGGTATCTGAGGCGAAAAACTTTATTTATATAGCCAAACAAAAGCTTTTCTTAATCTTTTATAGATCTGCAAGACAAAAACCCAAATCTTGACAATTAGGGGCCATAACTTTTATAAGGAGTCATCTGCCAGCTTCAGCAGAATGGATATTTTTGAAGAGCTGGTGGTGTAGTGGTTAACGCGTCGGGCTACTAACACCAAGGTTCATGGTTCGATCCTCGTCAGGGGTGAATATTTCATGAACCGATTTTCTGACTCTCTCTTGACACCATTTGCGAGGATGGTCTCAGGAAACAATGCTAGTCCTTTGGAAGGGACAAAATAGGTTGTCCTGTGTATAGGGAGAGTAATACCCTGTGCACGTTAAAGACCCCTTTGTAGAGTTCGATAAGAGTAGGCTCAATGGGGGCCGTTTACAAAGGCCACACTCGCAAACTGCTAGCTGGAGAGGGATTTATATCGGACGAAGTCCGACTAAGTGTAGAATATAGGTCACATGACAAGTGTATTAATGTTGCAAACCGGATGTAGCATTTTGTGAATCAATCCCATAATCCCCCGAAGGCCAGCTTTAGCTGTGTTTTCGCATAAGAAACTTCAAAGAAATTATGTTTTGGCGAAGCCAAAATATAATTTCTAAACCAATTGAATTTTCAAACGATTTTTTCCAAGTTTTTGTGCGAAATTGAAACTTTATTCGAAACGTTGGTCAGTGACCTACAAAAAACACCATAACAACGGATTCCAATATGGCGACGTGTTTACATGACGACACACAATTAAATGACGTCACCTATAACAACATGACAACGTAATTAAAAGAAGCAGAGGTACCAAGGGGTATTCGAATGTCAAAAGTCCAAAAGGGCAGAGACAAAACCAGTAAACACCAACAAGAACGGGAGAATGCTTAAATGACGGACGAAAAATTAATATTTTTTCTGTAATAATACATTTTGTTAAATAAGATTGATGTTCAATCATTCTAACTATGATAAAAAAAAAATAAAAAGGGTCTTACCTCAGTGTTTTTTTAAATCATTATCAACAAGTATTTAATCCTGCGGGAATATTCTTCAAACCATGTCGTTATTTTCTGCCAGGTTTCTAAATCAATCTTTAAATTGATGCCAATACAGAAAATGATAAATATTGACACAGAAAGCTTTCAAAACCTGGCAGAATAAAATGGTGCATGCATGTTGTTCGTCTGCAGGAAAAGCGAAATTCTCTGACAGGGAAATGACGTCACGGAACCTGTAAAGGGGAGTTATTTCGTCCCCGCCGAATGATGTCCCTAAATATTTATATTTGCGCAAATAAATCAGGTTTCAATAATCATTGACGCAATGTATCTTTAACAAGAATGCAAATGTCATGATTTTTCTTTTTTTTTTTTTGGGGGGGGGGGGGCTTGCACATAAGTACATTATCAAAAATTCTTTGAATTTTCGAAGCTCGCTTAGTTTGAACTGTTGAATATAGGAAGGCATGGTTTTCATCATTGACACTATTCAAATTTTATTTCATTAGAGAAATTTATGCGCAATAAACTTCGTCCGATTTTAGGCTAAAGCCTACTCCATATTACTATATTTCATGCTATTAACATACAAATAGTGGCCGAAATCATATACAAATCTTTTGATTAAACGTTGAGAATAAACATCATAAATTTCCAAAACAGGAAGTATAAAAAATATAATAAATATTACAATGTCGGAAAAACATTGAAAATTATCCGGAATATGGCTCTGCTTCTGTTGATATGAGGGGGGGGGGGGGGGGGGCTGATATATGTAGCACTGATAAGCGATCGGGTAGTCCAGTTTATGCCAGAGGTGTGAGTGTTGTTTTTAAACGTTTTTCTTTTTCATTTCATTTGGTTCCTTTTGTATCTAGTGAATGATTGTTTTGGTATCTTTTTTAATGCCCCCTTGGATGATTTTGGTTGTCCCTGGGACTTCAGTATGACTTGTGTGTTTTACCTGAGAAAATCAAAACTATTTTTATGCTCCATCTACGAAAGTAGAGGGGCATAAAGTGTTCGGGTCTGTTAGTCCGTCCGTCTGTTCGTCCGTCCGTCCGTTCGTCCGTCCGTTCGGATGTCCGTCCCAAATCCCATATTTCCAAATTTGCACTTACTGACAAATGCCACATCAATCATATTGGTATGGTAGGTGCATCAAGTGATGATAAGAACATTGCATGCTTCAGATGCTGGATGTGACCTATATTTTATGCATGAATGATCATGTACAGAAAAATGGTAAAAGTCTATTCCCTCTAACTGACAAGTGCTACATCAACCATATAGGTATGGTATGTGCACCTAGTGATGATAAGCACAATGCATGCTTGGGATGCTGGCAGTGACCTACATTTTCCGCATGAATTACCACTTATAGAAGAATGGTTCAAGTCCATTCCTCCTTTCTGTACCAAGTCAGGACCATTGCGATCCACCAGTTCTCCGGTATGACTGATTCGTTTTTGTCATTTTCTCTGGACTATGAGATTGATCATTCAAGTTCGGTAGTTTTGTTATTACCTTTATTCTGACAAGTGCCATACCAACCAAATAGGTATGGTAGGTGCACCTAGTGATGCTTAGCACAATGCATGCTTCGGATGCTGGCAGTGACCTATATTTTCCGCATGAATGACCACTTATAGAAGAATGGTTAAGTTAAAGTCCATTCCTTCTGACTGACATATCAACCATGTTGATGCTTTAGTGATTGTGGAAAAAAATAAATTTTGCGAGATGGGGCATTATGTCTTTTGGACATATTCTTGTTATTTTTTGTTTAATTTGCTCAGGTTTTACCACCCGTGTCGTTACAAATCATTTGGGTTCACATTTGCTTTTACGATGTCAGGTTTTTTTTCCATTATGGCCACCAAAGATCATCAAATACAATAATAAAAATCATTTAATTGTAACCCCAATAATCAGAGAAAATAAAATACATTTATATCAAACTTTCATTACAGGTTCGACCATACATGCAGTTCCTAAAAGTCGGTGTCCCGTAGTTTTGAGAAGTATTATTCGTCTCCTCCACAAAGCGTCTAATGATTCAGTATCACAAGAACTTTAAAAAAAAACCTTCCAAAACATTTGAATTAAGCTTTTGTAGGTTTATAAGTGGTTTGAACAACTTTGAACTTGAGAGTCATCCATAAAAACTGAGAAAATGAAAACACGTTTAATTTTCTCAGATAAAAACGATTGATTTTTTTCTTCAGATTTCAGCTGGTGTCGAAAAGCATTTTTGTTTCACTAACTGATTTTCAAACTTATCAGTATCATGGCTCAAGGAAAAAAAGGAAAGGAAATGAAAAAACAACAGGTTAAAATAAGTTATCCTTCTTTTGCCTAAATCCCGTTACAATCAACATGAAAAAGAGTGAAATTTATAACTAAACGTATCTTTCTTACTGGCAAACCAGCCCAAGCCTCTTGAGATGAAGCTATCATGTATAAGCACATATTGTCAAAACAAGAAACCAATATGTAGTCAGGCTGAGACAATAATTATGATTTTCTCAGATGTCGTTCACAATATATCAACTGAGATAAAACCGTGATCTGTCGGAAGTTTTGCCAACCTTAGTGGCCAAGTGAGTCTTCAATTTTTCGATTTGATGACAGGATCTTCAGCATGTATAGGCGTGGCATTCAATATGTTTAACACAAATTTCAATCCGTGGACAAGCCATCCGTTTTTTAACGATAACTTGTATGATCTCAGAAATGACGCCTCCGATCGCTTCCTTTTATGCTAACTACACCGGGCAATTCTTTCAAAATAAATGACTCACTGTAAGATTTGTTTTAATTTTGTTTCTGAATGGGATACTGTTACGTGAAAAAAAATATATATATTTACAAGGCATAATTAAGACCATTTTTACACAGGGGCTTGAATTTTGGTCATTTATATTGACTTGAAAAAAATCGAGCCCCTACTATTAAAATAGGGGGTCGATTTTTTTTCAAGTCAATATAAATGACCAGAATTCAAGCCAATAGTAGGGGGTCGATTTTTTTTCAAGTCAATATAAATGACCAGAATTCAAGCCCCTGTGCATTTTTCAACATTTCTTGCATGACATGTATTTCGACGTACTAGCGCGGGGTTTGTGGTAAAGCGGTCCGATGGCCCAGAAACAAACACTCAGTTTCCTGCGTTGATTGCGAAAACAAGATTGTCTAGTTATGTGCATATCAACCGCCTAACACCACATTTTCACTATATAAAGTCAGCCTTGGTCTAATGTTTATTGTCTTCCAGAATTCCGACCAGTACATCCCCGTGGTGGAATACGGGCCCTACTCCAGCGCCAACAAATGATACTCTGGAGCAGCTAACACTGGCGGTGGTGTGTCATGGGCCGGACGACCCATGGCACATAGCGAGTAAAAAAAAAGTCTCTGCAGAGGCTCTTTAGTATATAGTCAGGACTATAAAAACCCATCAGTCAGTAAAGGTTAATAAAATTGAAAGGTCCAACAGGAGGAATAAGAGGGTGTACTGCGAAGCCAGAAAAACCGACAAACAGGTGCACTGGGAACGTCTCGAGAAACTTTAAAGAGTATCGACACTGAAAGACATTGGTAAAACCACGTATACATCAACAAGAAAAGCAAGGACATTAAACAATCTTTAAAGAAGAAAATACCAGCCCCCTAAGTCCTAAGTCAACAAATGATTATCTCCCTGACATGAAAATCAACGAAAATTGTGTTTGCGAGTTCTTGCCAGTGGGTGATACTAATTTTGTGGTTTTTACCGGTCTTTTTTCTTAAAGAAAGTATAATCAGCAATTCGTTTGCTTCCGAAACGATAAGAGACCGGTCAAAACAGTAGCGCGTTAATTCGATAGAACAATTTCAGAGGCGATCTGCAAAAATAACAACAGATAAGCAGCTTCATGCTGTGACTAAGAGTTAGAGCTAGCGACAATACACGCACCCTTAAAAAATCGGGGATATTTTTTTCTGATTGAGACCGCGTGTAAGACAATTAGAATTATTTATAGCCTTAAACGGGTTTTATTTATTTTAAATGTTCTCATAATATTTATAAAACATGCTCTTTTATCAATTTTGTCAAGGCATTATTTCATTATGATAAGTTATATAGAAAACCTTATAACTTTTTCGATTCTACCACGTCGTTATATATGTGATTCCTACCAAAGAAACAATTTGTAAAAAATAATGAAAATTTTTACTTTGACCTCTGATATATCAGGAATCACCTAAGCAAATCTAACTTGTGATAAGTTTTTTGCATTTTTATACAAATGGGGGATTTCAATCACTTACAGCCGATTGGAAAACGATATTTTGCATATTTTTTCAGAAATTAACGTTAAAAATTATTACAACAACTACGCTAAAATACTTTTTTGTGCCACAAACATTTTTTATCATTTACTCCTTTACAATTCCTAACTTTAAACTTGTATCCCCTGCGTCGAGATTTTTCACAGGAAACTTTTAACTTTGGAAAACGTCGAAATCTGCGTTTGGACGCCGTAAGGAAGAACGGACGTATAGTATATAAAGTTTGAATTGATAAATTCAAAATTTTAATAAAACATAAATAGAGACTTTCTTCCTCTGTAGATGAACTTAATTTGGCATTAATAATTCCCAGAAAAAAACCCTAAAGGAGTCTTTTCATATTGTTTTGACATTCCATTTTATTATCTTTATATCGTATTGTGTACCTTCTACACTCTTTTAAATAGCGTGACAAACGATTTTAACATTTGCCACTCGCATGGACCTCTGCTGTTGTACTTTTTGTTTAAAACACCTTGGATACGGTAGCTATTCCTAAGAAATATTATAAAAGATCATAGTCATTGTTGCAAACGGGGGCTATGGACATTTTTATCAACCTGTCTTTAAATTTTTGAAAATAAATCCATAAATTTTACACCATCCTGCAATTTGTTTCAATCAAAGCACTGTCTTGATGTTTTATTCCCATTTCCTAAATTCTAGCTGTCATTTTAACCCCCGCCTTAAACCTTTACTTAAAAAAATCAAATGGTTGCTCACTCACTATTTATGGAACTTAAAAATCAAATTTAAAAAAAATAGTTTAGCCATCTATATCATAGCTCCATGGTATAGCGTATCTGGTTCTCCATATATAGTTTCAAAGCCTGCCTGGGCATT